>CM062811.1:779998921-782988921 GCA_031772625.1 Pinus tabuliformis
AAAAATATCTCCAGGATTCTAGGCTTTCAAGGGATGCCCTTCCCTCCAAATATTTGGGTTTTCTTACTGATAAGCATTTTCACAAGGGCAGTCGGGATCTGATGATTATTAATAATATGCAGGATAAAATCAGGAAATGGACCTTTAGATCTTTAAACCTGGCTGGTCGGTTAGTGCTTACAAAAGCTATTCTCCAATCAATCCCCGTCTTCATGTTATCAGCCCTTCCAGCTCCAAAAGGAGTTTTACAACTTTTTAGAACCATTCAAAGAGACTTTCTTTGGGGTAAGGGGGAGGAAAGAAAGAAATGGGCCTTGGTAGCTTGGGAGAAGATCTGAAAACCTAAAAATTATGGGGGTCTTGGACTGGATGATCTGGAAGTACTAAGTAAAGTTTTAGGGGCGAAATTATGGTGGTGCTGGGTGAAAGACCCAAAGGCGCAGTGGGCTAGAATCTGGAAAGAAAAATATGCTAGCAATTGGCAAGATAATGATCTAATAAGGATGTCTGGCATTATAAAGGGCTCACACATCTGGAATAAGGCCTGGGGGAATAGAGGATTAGTTCAAAAAAACAGCTTCTAGGAAATTAGAGAGGGTGATCTTGCTTTGTTTTGGGAGGACAAATGGCAACAAGAACCTACACTGTTAAGAGAGAACCTTCTGGACCTCAAGAAAGAAACAGATACCAAAAGGTTATTCAAGGTAAAATATTTTTGGGATCAAACCAACAGTGAAGGAAAATGGAGAACTAGAAGAATTGGTTCACAGAGAAGACAACCCATTGAAAGCCAAAGTAGAGGCACTTCTGAGAATATTGGAACAAAGGAAAATTTTAGTGATAGGGGGGCATGACCAACTTAGATGGGGCAACAACAATGCAGGCACCTTCAATCTTAAGGAGGAAAAACACATACTCCTTGAGCTGGTTTCCAATGATTCAGACAGGGTTGGCAGAACATATGGAAACATCAAGGATGGATGAAGATTAAAATCTTCCTGTGGTTGGTTCATCAAAGGAAAATTTTGACCTGGGATAACATTTGAAGGAGTGGTGTTCTGGGCCCTTCCAGATGCCAGCTCTATGAAGGCCAAGAAGAAACAATGGAGCACCTTCTCAATGATTGCATTTTCACCTCTTGGTTGTGGGATACGTTTGCCACTATCTTCCAATAGACAGATAGTGACAAAGGAATTATTATCAATACCCTAATCAATTGGAGAAGCAACTTCTCTGATTTTGAACTTCTAAGCTCTGCCTGGGCTTTAACACCAAGCTTCATAATTTGGACTTTCTGGAAAGAAAGGAACAACAGAATCTTCAAGAATAAAAATTGTTCCTCCCATGCCTTTTTGAGCAAATCTTAAGACATTTAAGGTGACGCTAAGTATCATAGTGCGAACTTTCCCTAAAAATCCACCTTCAGAAGCTGAAACACAGATTCCTCGCAAATTAGGTATGCAGGGGCTTATTCCACAGGGCCTGGATAGTAAGGTTTTTGAAATGGATACTAAGAAGAATTATTGGCATCCTCCCCCTTAGGGTTTTTTGAAGTACAACATTGATAGGGCATCCAAAGATAACCCGGTATTGCTGGCTGTGGAGGTGTGTTAAGAGATGAAAATGGCAGTCTCCTTTTTATTTTTCATTGCCATTTGGGAAGAGACACTAACAATATGGCAGAGTTAATGGCTCTGGAGCAATGTTTGGAATTCCTGAAGCAGGATAATCTCCAGAATGTTATTGTAGAAGCTAATTCTGAGTTAATTATAAAGTCGGCCAAAAGAATTAGCTATAGCACGGAGCCAAAAAGTCTCAAAACAATGGAGGCTACTCCATGTCTTTCAAAGGATTCAACTTCATCTTTGTGGTCTACACACTGTGAGTTTTAACCATGTGCGAAGGACCGCAAACAAATTGGCAGACATCTTGGCCAATCAAGGTGTACTCTATAACAATAGCAGGGTTGCGATGAATTGGCATGAGATGCCTCTGAATAGATTAAAGGCGCAATGTCATGACTAGGCAGATGAGGATATAATGGTGTTTCGAAACAAAGACACAGAGGTAGGGTCGAGTTGATTTGGATTCTTTATGCAGGGTTTTTTCAGAAGCAAGAATATTCTAGGGATTCAGGGCACTTTTGGCCTCCCCAACCCTCGATAGTATGAACATAGAAGTTTCAGATCAGAGTTGCTGAGCAGATACAGTTCTGCGAATAATCGGCTGAAAAGATGGATTTTCACTCTGCACGGGTACATGCGATTGTGAAGAAGTGATGGTAAGTGGCGGAGAAGTGATGGTAAGTGGGGCCGGAATTTCGGCTTTCCCGGCAGCCTAAAAACCCTTGTCTTCCTTTTTGTGGATGCAATACCACTCGGGAGGTGGTTTATCATCCATCGCAAGCCTTTCACGCGGGAAGTGGTTTTGCGGAGTTGGGAGCGATTCCACTCACCAATCAACACGTGGCATTGTACGGTGAAGGAATACCGCCCTCATCGCGTGCTAATCTTCGGAATGTTAGGCCCACGTGATATGCACCTCGGCCATTAGATCATACAAGATGGATCAATGGTCAGGAACAATCGAGCATGTTGGTGGGTCCAGGATGACTATCGCGTGGTTAATCGTCGAGCTACTTGGTATTGCAATATTATCCTCCATTGTTGGATCTGGCATGGAGGATCGACAGTCAAGGGTAATGGCGTTGTTCCCCTTCCAGACCCGAAATCCTTTTAGTGGTGTCCCTAATTCCTCATCGGGTCCGTTTCTAATTTTTAAATTGTTTGTTGTCTCCGGCTCGAACGGTTTCGGCTTGGTTTGTATTTTGAGGTAATGGTAGTTTTCTTGTTTTGGGGACCGAGGCTCAGTGTTTAAGCCTGGGCTATAAGTGGTTGGTTTTCTTTGGCCCATAATTCCTTTGGGAATGTTGTATATTATGTAAGTTGTTTATAGTTATAATGAAATAGAAGGTTCGACTCTTGCTTCAGCAAAAAAAAAAAGAATATCAGACAGTACACACATTTGTAATATGGTTATTAAAAAATAAATAATGTGAAAATATTTAGGTAGCTCAGTGCCATCTTCTTCCTTAAGCCTTGTCCCGAGTTCAATTACAACTACTGCAACAACTCTCCCAGTTAAATTACACATACCTTTCAAATTCAATGAACTTCTCAAATTTTCATATAAAATTCCAGCCACATTAGCGTCACCTGCTACATAAGTATATACAGGGATGCTCAATTATAACATCCCTTCACAAAATAACATCATATAACATCATGGGCAAGATGTTATTATTCTCCTAAATTAAATAATCATTAATTTAAATTACGTCAAATAGTTTAAATACATCAGCAAGTCTAATTGAGGAAAATGTGTGAGTTTTCGTTATAAAGATGCAATTAGACTTTATAATAAAAAAGACTTTTGGAGGAAGACTATTATGGTAGGAAGCCTAGAAGAAACTATCTGGCCTTAGTGCCATCCACCCCTTGTCAAGATAATTTTTTTAGATTGTATGTGCTGAAGATTTTTGAGCAATTGTGTGTTGTTACTAATTGTTAGTGTTTTACTAATATATTTTGACAAGTTCACACATTTTTAAAGGAAAAATATGAGAGGAGAAATAAATACCTAAAAAGTTATTTAAAATAATAAAAATATAAATTACCCATAAATAAATAGTTCCATATCTTATTCTCCAAACTCCTAAAGCAACCAACTCATAGTCTTGTTTGAGAAGAGTTCCCAGTTATGTTTTAACATGTATGGGAGAGAGTGCATGAAGATACTAAATGGGAAGAGTTCTAAGTTAAGTTTTAACATGTATAGGAGAGTATATTAATTTAAAAATTTATAAACATTGAAGTGTTGAGTGCATGTTTTTAACTTTATGTGTTTAAATTATATTTGTCGTATAAATATGTTAATATAAAATTCTAAAAATATGTATTTAAATATATAAAAAGGTATTAATTTGTGTTAATTTTTAATTAGATATGGATAAAGTTACACATGAGGCTTGATTTTTGTTGGGTTTTTCATGTGATCTCCTTTGGATTCAAAAATAGTTGTCATTGTGAGTGGTTCACTCTCATGATGATGACTTCAATAAGCTTGTAAAAAGCGGTATTAAGTCTTCAAATTAGTATGGCTGTGAATGATAGCATGAACCTACATTAAAACACAATCATGATAATAAAAGGTTTTAGTTATGAATGGAAAATAATAGATGTGCCTCTTTTGTGTGTGTCTAGATATTGAGTTTTCAATTATAAAATTGATCACTTTTAAACTTACTTTTATATTAAAGATTTTATCTTATTTTTATTATTTAAATTTAGAAAATAACATATAATAATTTCATAAAGATCTTATCTGAATATTTTATTCTTTAGATAAATTTCAAAAAAAGTTAACTCTCAAAAGATTAAGTCTATTAGTCATTTCCTTCAATATATATTAAATATTAGAGCGTGAAATAATAGTTGAAACATTATTTTTGGCCAAATAAAAAACACACATGTAAATTGTAATTTTCTTACATATGTTTTAGTAATATTGAACATGATTTATTATTCATATTTATTTTTAATTAATTAATTTTTTAATTTAAAAATATATATATTTTTAATTTATAATATTTTAATAATACACCAAAAAACCTAAATCTAATACAAAAATTATTATTTCAAACTAAAATACAAATTTTATATTCATTCACATTCGAGTTTTACATCGCCCAGCCTGGAAACACATTTATTATCTCCTCTCGCAGTCCTCTACGATGAAATCGGGGTAGTTGACACGCGAAAAGAGTCGAATGGTCTGATCGGATTACGTGGAAGTGATGCCAAGTCAAACATTCCTATTCCTTCAGGAGATCCCCTATGCTCATCGATTCAACATAGTAATTCAATAAGTGCAAGATCCAATTGGTCTCTATGAGTTCCCCATGAAAAAAGTTGAATTAGATATCGCAACCTCGGTCATATACTCCCATTCCTAGAAAACTCCAACAGACTGTGTTAAATCGATGACGTTTCAAATGATCTATTATAAAGTCTCAACATTGAACTCTAAAATATCTTTGAGCCGCACCAACTTTTATGAAATAAGTAGATATATGGGTTTATTTCTTTTTTAGGTTCAAGGTTTGCTTCTTTTTAGTGTTGGGGTTTTCTTCTTAATTAGCCTTTAAATGTTCTTCTTGTTAAGCAACCAATGTAGCTTTCTATTTAGAGCGAATAATAGCTCTAAGTATGACTACCAATTTAAGATCTAATTTTACTTTTATTTTAGCACCACATTATACTTTCATTTTAAGAACTCATGATGCTTCCTTTATAGCTATCATTTATTATTTAATGCTTTTTATTTCAATTAAATTAGTTAAGTATATCATGCCTATTAAATAAGTTTTATGATTATAAACTAAGTCATATTGCACTTGAAATATTTTATAGCATACAATTTATAAATATTTTTTAGAGAAATGGACATCCATACAAACCAACAACATTTTTTTGACTATAGCCGATATTTTTATATTGTTAAAAACAAAATAATTGGTGGTGACTAGCTACATATATATTGTTCATAAACAAAATAGTTGGTCGTGACTAGCTACACATAATGTAGGCCTAGATTCACATCATAGAGATTTCCATAGCATAGCACTTTCAGGTTTCTTATAGTTACAAACCACACCACAACATTGGCATGAAATAAACATATATATTTTTTAACTATAACAAATATTTTTATATTATTAATAAAAAAATTGTTGGTCTATCACCAGCTACACATAATGCATCCCCATATGATATATGTAAAAATGATATATTTCAAAATGATACATGTCAAAATGATACAACTCAGTATGGTAATGTAGGTGAAATTGATACATATGATAATAAACATTGAAGGGGACATCACAACGATTTATGAACAATGATCCATGATGGAATCTATATGATAAATGTCTCTAGCTATGATAAATTTCTCCAGCTACTACCAAGTTATTTCTCATCATCATCATCATCATGTCTATCATGATGATCACCATCATAATCATCATCTTCATTGCCTACCTCAATCCTCTCCATATACTCATCATCATTATCTCGAATGTTTGAACCATACCCAACATAATCTGGAACAATCTCAAGATCAACTCAATCTTCGCGAAGATTCATGTTCTACAAAAAAAACATTCAAAAATGAAAATTTAATTATTTCGTCTAATATTTAATATATATTTGTTATATTTCTAACATTACAACATATGAAGCAAAACCATAATCATATTGTATCATATCAAAGTGAAAATATATACAAGAATAAAATTTCAATTAAGTTACAACTAATATGTCATTACAATGATGTAAAACATGCAAAAATTCCAATTAAAGTTAGTAAATCATGGAGGAGGATAGAGGATCGAAATCTAGCCACTACTCTATGAAGGAATGAGCAGGTGTAGCAACAAGAAGGGGACAACCGTCAATGACAGACATAGAAATTTTTCCTGGAGCAATAATGCTTGGAAGGATTCTTCTTCTGAGCATGTTGCTATGGAGAGGGGGGATGTAGCACTCCCCTCCTAGGATATTTTAAGATCTCTAGAGCAACTAGGCTCCGTAACCGCCACTAAAACTAGTGTACCAATGACTTGAAGACAACATACATATGGGAAAATGTTACCAAATACATGCGGATAGAAGGAGGATCGAGTGGCTCAAGGATGAGAAACATTTTTGTGTTGGGCGCTTGTTGGATATCAATTTTTTTGTGTCAAATTTTGTTGATACAATTAGGGTTTCCTATTTATAAATAATGTAATTTGGAAAACTTGCTACATAATATTCCTAACCTTATAAAATTTTAATATGCATTCTAAAATTATATCACATGAGAATCGACAGATTCTCGTTATGATCTTATCATTGTAATATGAAATTATAAAGCGGTGTGCTCTCTACGCACAGAGATAGACATATAGAAACAAATAGATAATTATAGAGAGGGAGAGCAGTAAATCAGTATCTATCATTTAATCTCAATAATTCATGGCGCCATACCTCTCTATTCACTAGCTTTTGTGGTTTGTAGTGTACTAGGCCTTGCTAGGAAGATAGGGCCCTCCTGCTTAGCAGGGTTCATTGGTTAGGAAAGTATTGTGTATTTTTTATTTATTTCCTCTTAGTTATAATTAATATGTGATTTTTGTTACCATTATTATTAGACTTTTCGATGCTTTAGAGATTACAAAATCCTAACCTCTGTATTGTGTGACAACATATGTCTTACACCTGTCCCTTTTTTAGTGTGACAATTATTTAATTCCCATTATAGTTTGATGGTGTGTTAATTTTGTGTATTCCAACATTTGTTAAGAGAATGATTTTCAGGTGTGACGTTCTTTTCTGAATAAGAGTGACTCTGTAGCAAAGTAGTTTTATTCTGCATTCTGTGTTTATTTCTTGAGAGTGTGAGTGGTGATATCCAGTATTGCAGCAATGATATTGCAACTCTTGGGACTACCTACTTTACTTTTATCAACCTGGTCGTTCATAACAAACTTGGAAGCGACGGTGCTATGTGCACAAGTACTAGCTCTTACAGCAGGCTGTCACTTGATTAGCTGGCAAAAGTTTGCTAGGAGCCTAAGCCAACTTCTATGATTTCTTAGAAGAAGATTCTAAATGTGATGGATGAAAGCTAACTCAAAAGAGGCTAGTTTACTTGCCAAAAGAAGATGAAAGCTGAAAGGAAATGCAAACCCTAGCAAACCCTAGTTTTACCGACTAACCCTACTTGTGTAAGAAAAGAGATGTAAGCTACTGAAATGGATGTTATTAACTATTGCAAAGGTAAAATGCATGTTTTTAAGCTAATTCTGAGGGAAAATACGGAAAACTCATCTTTTTGTATTTTTGAGCAATTTTATGGAGAATTATTATACATGTGTTTTAACTATTTTTGACTGTGCAAAGGTTTATTGGCAAAAGGAAATGGAGTGGGCATTTGCAGGAGGTTGGGAAGGTGTGGAGAGGACCTAAGGGGTCCCTAGCACCCTTTTGGAGATTTCCACCATGCTCAAATATAAAAAAAATGATCGCTTTAACTTCTATAGGAAGCTGCAGGAGATCTACAGGAAATTCTACAAGAACAGGCCGAAAGTGGTTTTTAGAGGGTAGATCATGGAAAAACGGTGGGAAAGTGGAAATGAAGGATGGATAAGGATGTTAAGGGGATGGATTGGGAATGTGCGGTGAATGAGGGGAAGAAATCTTGAGTGAGGGACTGGAGCAGGTTGTATGATGGAGGAAGGATAGGTAGGAGTGTCTTACAGGTGCTCTGCACACTACTTTCCAAAATTGATCCAAATAAAGGCTAAAAAAACAGAGATTTGTCTATTTTGACCTAATCTGCCTTAAAAAGTAGAAATGTGATGAAAAAAATTTTATAGATAGGAAATCATGTAAGAAGGCTATGGAAACCAAGAAAGAATAGATCTAAGCATGAAAACACAACTGATATCAACTTTTCCAGCTCAAAATCTAACACTACCAATTGCATTGGAAGGAAAAAACAGTGTTTTTTGTGGCAGCAAGTGTGCATTGGTCTCATTTCATGGTCCCAAGGAGGGAGAAATGAGATCAAGGACTACTTGGTAGCATTTTTTTGGATCTTTTCTGTTACCAAACTATCAAATCAACCTGAAGCATGAACAACTATCTTAATCATAAAAAACAACCTAAGTAACAAAGCAAGATTTTAACCTAAATAACAGAAATTATTCTATGAATGCAAGAAAAGCACATAAAAGTACACAAAGGAGGTACTGGGAACTTGGGTTGGGCCCAAAACCAAGAGCTACAGCCTCCTAAGAAAGCTTAGAGCTGGTGCAAAGCTGGGTTCATCTTCATTAATCAAAAAAATATTAGTTACATCACAAAAACTGTCTGCAAGAAGAAGCTCGAAAATGTGTTGATACAGGGCTGCACTAATGTGCGAAAAATAGACTATCAAATGACTAAACTCATAAGTCTTGAAGCCTTCCTAGTTATGAAAATGAGGACTCCCAATAGTCCTCCTTAACTTTAGGAGCTTGGCTACCCAAAATTGTAGTTAATTAGCCACTTCAGTAGACTTGCTCGGCTGCCGCTAGAAATCAACTTTGGTGGGCTATTGAAGTCCAAGCTAATGGTTGAGAACTTAAGGAAGGGGTCATTTGGTGCAGGAGACACCCCTCCTATAAATCCTCAGCCTTGTTTCTTCAAATTTGGCTACCAATCTGCTCATAAATGCCCAATCTTGGACCAAAAATGTCCAAAAATCTGTAATAAGCACGTATTAGACTTTGTGGTCAAGTGACTATTCCCATTCACTCAATTAACATAAATATATTCAAAAGCATGCATAAAACTATGGAGAATTGTGGATTAAATGAGAATAATAGGCAAAATGAGCCCATATAGTTACCCATTTCTGGGGCTCATCATCACCCCCCTGCTGAATGTGTTGCTCATCCTCTAAGCAACTAATCCAGTTCATCATCTTTGATTGCTTTGACTGCCTCTCTGACATCCCATGCCTCTAAGGTGATGTCCTCTTCTCTATCATTAAAACCTACATTTCTGTCTACTTCCTCCCATTGTCTTTGTTCCTCTTCTTCCTTGGCCCCTTCTAACAGCCCTAGTAGTAGTGGAGGGCTGAACTTAAGGCCAATCCAATTAGTTTTCAAGTTCTATATTGATTGTTTGTATAGGGGTACTCTTCTCATAGCCTCCCTCATTCTGGTTGAGGAGTGGTACTCTCTTATTTTCAGACTATGGGACAATGTGTTCCATCTCCTTGTGCAAGCATGAATGCAATTATCACCAAACAAACTTTCCATGTCTTCAAAGTGGGCAATGGCCTGAGCTTACCTTTCAACGTAGTCGGGTGCAATGTGAGGGTTGTCTGCAAGGTACTGATGGGAATATATAAGAGTTGAGGGATCTTCTGGTTCTGCCCTGATCATGAGTGGCTCACTTAGCTCCCTGGCCATAATCTTCTGAATCTCTACTGCCCTCTTTTCCTCATGGCTTAACCAAGAATCCATGGCCATGAGTTGCAGATCTCCTAATGCAGTGTTTGGGTCCCATAGATTCATGTGAGGAAGCGCCAAGTTGTGTAAATATAATTCTGCTAACTTGGCCTTATCTTTAGCTGAGCTACTGTCACACAATTGCATAAAATGATTGTAATTCTGAAATGGAGTGGTGCCCCTTTGGGCCAATGTGTTAATTTGAAATTGAAACCATTGGTATTTAAGATATAATGCATAGGATTTAGTAAGTTGCCTAGACTATAAGGCTTCTACTGCCCAGGTGGTCATGCAGGCCATTTGGGTTTCTTTTTCTTGCCACTGCTATTTTAAAACCTGTACTTCTTCTGCTGCCTAAGACTCCTTTTCTTGCAGCATTTTCTTTAGAATCTCAACCTCAACTTGTAGCTCTTCCTCTTTCTATTATTTCTTGGTTGTTCCCTTGTCTATTGGAGGGCCTCCTTGCTACTTCTGCCCTTGCCAACATTTCAGGGGATTTCTCTTTCTGCTGTTCTTTTCCTTCACTTCCTATAGAAATCTCTATGCCCCCTGTTTCTGCGTGTGTCACTGATATCTCAGGGTGTGTCTTTTCTTTCTCTTGCTCGGTGCCTGCCTTGGCTGTGGCAGTCTTCTTTTGGGCTTTCTTGGCCTTTTTCTTTCCAATCTTTGTGCTTTTTCCCTTCTCTGTTTTTGCTATTGTCTCCTTTTTTGTCTTAGGCTCAGTAGTCTTGTCAAATTCTTCTTTTTCCTCTTGTTCTGCCTCTATTTTTCCCTCTTCTTGAATGTCTTGTGCTCCCTCATCATTGTTCTTCTCAATTTCTTCAGTTTTATCCCCCTCATCACTGCTAAATGGGCTGATGTTCTCAGCCAAAGTTCTGATGTTATCATCCCTAGACATATTTCTGAAGATTTCCCAAGATATGGGGACAGTATAGGTGTGTAAAGCATCTTCCACCAATAGTTTGATGAGCCCATGGTGGGCCAACTAATCTGGGACCCCTGCATTAAGCTTTGTATGACATTCAATTAAAGACTGAAGGAGGAAATATGGGATGCTCGGTTTTCTAGCTGGAGGCAAGTCCATCCCATACCTCAATTCATGGAGCAACCTGAAATGATAACCATAGATGATACTAAACCTCCCTTCACATGTGATATACTTCATTATTTGATAACTGACTTCACTCTAGAGAGGAGGCAAGCTTGTCCTTCTGACCCCGTTTTTGTCTTCTACAGGATGCTCCTTAGGCAGAAAAAATGTTTTCTTAGCAACTTGTCCCAATGATTTCTCCTCTTTGCTCCAAGGGCTCCCCAATGGGAGATTGGTTATTCTACTAATGAAATCAAGGGCAATTTCTAGGGTCAAACCACTAAAACTAACTGTGGCATGTGTCTTCAAATGTGGTCTTAGGGACATCAAAAACTCTTTAGTCACCTCCTCATCATAACCCTGAATTCTGTCAAAGAAGGATATCCAATTTTCCCTGGTGAAAAGGTCCACCACCTCAGGGTGCTCATACAATTTGCAAGAGTTTAAGGGTTGTTTTTCTCATGAATCCTCCTGGCATGGTGTTGAGTTTGTGTTTTAACCAAAAAAGAAAATTCTCAGGTGGAGAAAAACAGGCAATCACTGAAACATAGGATAGCTGAATTCGGTTTTTTCTGAGCACAAGAAGGAATTTCCCGTGTGCTTCCTTACAACATCAAATGGCAATAATTCCCCTATTTTAAACTGTTGTCACCCTGAATTTCACTGTCTGTTTATGAAAATATTTTTTTTTTTTTTATAGAACAGAGCATAAGGACACAGGTTCTTTTCTCAACCCCTAGATAGATATGCAAATTCGGTTTTTATTATACACACACAGGCTGGCCTCTACTGCTACATGTATCTTCCTTACAGGAGAAATTGAAAAATGATGAGGAGATTTCAGATGCAGAGAAAGAAAGAAACTGTGTAGACTCAGTGAAATATGCAGGCAGACTTTCACTTTTTTCAATGTGCAGGCAGACTTTTACTCTCTTTGTCAATCTAATGCCATGTTCAATTCACCACCTTACTTCAAACAAATCATGCACAGAGAAGTTTTCCCGAGCCTACCTTGTTTTGAGCTTGAAATTCGATGAAAATCCAGGTTTTCTTTCTGCAGGGTTGTTCTCTGCCTTTCCTGTAGAAGTCACTCGGCTCCTATAGAATGAAACTGTGCTTCCTGTAGAGCCCGATAGGTGGGAGATTTTTGAAAAACAGGCAGAAAACTAGTGGAGGATGACTAGTTAGCTGCTTGGAAGTGGTAGGTGTGTACTCCAGTCGAGAGCCTCATGAGTGCAGAATGAACAAAGTTTGGTGAATGTCTTAACTGAGCTGTCTTTTATGATGAGGCGATGAGGTGGCCAGACCGGACCGTTGATCCTACGTCACGGTCATAATGTTTCTGCATGTCGTCTGACCGCCATCACGTCCCTTACTCCCGTTATCCACTACCAACACTACCAGTCCCAAATATTTCTTCCTGAATGGACATACCACACGTGCTGGTTGCGTATCTAATTAGCAATTTTGAATTTGACGGGGCTCATTTGAATTCCACGAGGATGTGTAACTAAACTAGGGTGTCCAGTTAACTAGCCACCGATTCCATTCAATCTGAACCATTCCCATAGTCACACAGCCTTGAAATATGATTCATGTAATTGAGGAATAGGTTTAAGCACTTACCGTGCAGTCGCGGCCGTGTTATGCATTTTTCGGATTTTGGAACCCATTTCTTCGTTGCTGTTGCTGCTTGCGCTCTGCATGCTTGGCCTTGAGCTACTGCTGATGTTCACATGTTCAAATAGAGCTCCATGCATGTTTCATATGCCATACTTTGCTGTCCCTGTCTCTGGAGTATGTTTTTCAGAGGGATCAGCTGCTACAGGAATCCTGTAGGATTTCCTGTAGCTGCTTCTCCTTCTGAAATTCAAGCTGAAATGAGTAGGGCTACAACTGTTGATGAGGGTCTCGGCTGACAAGGAATCACAGATGGAGGGTATCAGGTATGGTGAGTGAAAAGGCTACTGCTTTGATTTTTCATTAATTTTTTTTTTTCTTTGCAACATGAAAAAAACAAGATTTCTGTGTGTGACTGTGCAGGGTCATAAAAACGAGTGTAATGGAGGTGTATAGAGATGGAAAAGGGAAAAATATGGCGATGGATGGAAGCAGGGAGGTTTACAGGCCTCATAGATAGATTCCAAACCCTCGGGTCCTCTTCTGAGATAGATTTTGGCTTTTTCATAGATTCTAGAGGATCCTCCTGCAGAAGATACAGAACTTCTTGTAGGATGTGAAATTTCGGACCAAATGAGACCAAATCTTAGGAAAGGGTAATCGTGATTGAGGAATGGACTGTGAGGGATGCATGCAGCCTATTCATGTCCTCTGTCTTTGTCTTGTGCGATCCTGCTAAAACCTGTAATGACCTTCCTACAACCTGCAATTTATTCAACAGAAATTAGGTTTATTTTTCTCTTTTTACTTCTTTTTTCTTTTCTTTTTTTTTCTTTTTTTTTTGTTTGAGATAGCTGGGGTGCCTCCAGGAGGTTTTTGCCCTCATTGTCTACCCTAGGTGCCTCCAAGAGGTTTTCACCCAAGGATAGTTTATTCCTTTTTTTCTTTTTCTTTGTTTTTCTGTTTTTTCTCTCTTTTTCCTTCTTTTTTTTTTGTTTGTTTTTTCATGGTGTAGGTAGAGTTGAGATAGGGACCTGCTCCACTACCAATAATGATTTACCAAGAGTGTCAATGAGCTCATGCTTGGAAAGGGGCTTCCTGTAGATCTTCAATCTATGCCCATTGACGAGCATGGGGATGGATTCTTCGTCAATGGTCCGAATAAGGACTAAACCATTGTCATTACATGTTTTCACTGTATAGGGTCCCAGCCATCTTGTCCTCAGCTTGCCCTTGAAATCCTTGTATCTTGAATCATATAGCAGTACCCAATCTACTGACTGAAATTGTTTTTCTTTGAGCTGCCGGTCATGCCATATCTTTCTTTGAAGTTGGACTACCTCTGAGTGGAGAAGGGCTTGCATTCTTTGTTCATCTAATCCATTCAGCTGAAGTAATCTTTCCTATTTTGCATGGTTGAGATCTAGGTCTAGCTGAGCTACCAACCTCAATGTGTTATATTCAAATTCTATGGACAACAAAGCCTTCTTCCCGTAGACCAGCTCATAGGGTGTGAAACCTGTTGTATTTTTCCAAGTAGTGTTATAGGCCCAGGTGGCCTCAACCAAGCGATCTACCCAATGTTCTCTACTGCTGCTCACTACCTTAGTCAAAATCCCTTCCAAAGCCCTGTTAGTAACTTCCACCTGTCCATTTGCTTGTGGATGATAAGGGGTGGAAGTTCTATGTTTAATCTTGTGATGAGTGAGCAAGTCTTCAATCAGGTTAGAGGTAAACTAACTTCCTTGATCTGTGACTAACTCTCTTGGGTAGCCAAACTTGTAGAAGATATTTTCCCTAAAAAGCTCAACTAACTTTTCTTCTATTGCTACTTTGATTTCCTTTGCTTTCTCCCACTTTGTCAGGTAATCTGTGAACACAATGATGTAGGACTTCTGTTTTTAAGGAGGGTTGATAGGACCCACAAAGTCCATGCCCCACCTCTCAAATGGCTCGAAAGTCACTTGAGGCTGCAAGGGCATCTCATCCTTTGGAGTAGGTTTCCCCATCCTTTCACATCTGTCACATTGGCTAATGTATCTCCTAACATCTTGATGAAGAGTGCGCCAATAGTACCCTGCCTGTAGAATTTTGAAGGTGGTTCTGTTTTCTGCAAAGTGGCCTCCACAGGGCCCTTCATGACAGGTTAGGAGGATGTCAAAAAATTCCTTCTCGCTGACACATCGCCTCAAAATCTGATATGGGACAGGTTTAAAAAGATTGCCCACAATCCAAGTGAATGGGGTACTTTTCCTCACGATCTTGCTCCTCTCTTTTGAGGACAGGTATGGCAGAAACTGTGTTGAAACCAAATAATTTGCTATATCAGCAAACCATGGAGAGAGTACTGAAATAGAAAACAGGTGTTCACCTGGAATTGATCATCCACCATCCCTTCTTCACCACCAGGCAAATCTAGTCTAGATAGAAAATCAACAACAACATTTTCCCTACCTGGCTTATCAACAATGGTCAAATCAAATTGCTACAATAAAAGTAACCATCTAAGGATACAAGCGTTTACATCAGGTTTATTTATCAAATACCTAATTGCAGCATGATCAACGTGCACAAATGTTTGATAGCCAGTGATGTAGTGTCTGAACTTGTTTAGGGAATGGAGTACAGCCAGGAGCTCTTTCTCGGTTACAGTATAGTTTCACTTTACCTTGGATAGATTTTTAATGACAAAATATATGGCATACGATAACTTCTCTTCAACATTCAATAAGGATGCTCCTATGTCTTTGTTCGAGGCATATGTGTGAATGTGGAAAGGTAGGGCCTAGTTTGGACCTCTCAAGATTGGGGCAGTTATCAGCTTACCTTTCAAAGCATCGAGAGCCTCTTGATAGTTCTCAGTCCATATGAACTCAGCATCTTTTCCCAAAAGACCAAACAATGGAGAGGCTAGCTTACTAAAATCTTTAATGAATCTTCTATAATATCCTGCTAATCCTTTAAAACTCTGAACATCTCTTACCTTTTGAGGAGGCTGGACCCTTTGGATGATAGAAATCTTGTTAGGATCCACCTGTAAACCCTACTGAGAAATTGTATGACCTAGCATGGTCCCTTCAGTCATTAGAAATTCACATTTGTCAGGACTGAGGGATAGGTTCATTTCAATACACTTGGCTAAAACTTTCCTCAGGTTAGTCAGAGCTTCTTGGAAGTTATAACCATAAGGGGTAAAGTCATCCATATAGATTTCTACTAAATCATGAACTAGATCAGCAAATATACTTAGTACTACTCTCTGGAAAGTGGCAGGAGCATTGCATAACCCAAAGGGAAGGACCCAGTAGGCAAAGGTACCCCATGGACAAATGAAAGTGGTCTTATCTTGGTCTTCTGGGTTGATTTGGATATGATTGTACCCGCTAAACCCATCTAGGAAGGAAAAGAACTTCTTCCCTGCCAAGCCATCTAACACTTGATCTATGAAACGAAAAGGGAAATGGTCCTTCTTGGTGGCTTTGTTAAGTTCTTGATAATATACAAAGATTCTCCAGTTCCCATTTTTCTTGGGCACAAGCACCAAAGGAGAAACCCACTCACTGTCAGAGATGGGGTATATGAATCCTTCATCTAGCGTCTTTTGCAGTTCTCCTTTGACAATGTCCTTAAGGGCTGGATTCATCCTCCTTTGAGGCTGCCTGACTGGTTTACAATCCTCTTTAATGTAAATGTGATGGGTACAGACTGAAGGGTGGACTCCTTTCATTTCCTTGTAGCTCCAAGCAAAAGCATCCAAATGGTTGTTGAATAAGCTACTCAGCTCTTTCTCCTGAGAGGGAGATAGGGATGAGTTTGTCTTCAAGGTTCTTTCAGGACCAAATTCCACATTCTTAACTCAGAGAGAGGTCAGATTAGCCATACAAAGATCAACTAAAGCACTAGCTTGGGTTTCTTCCACCAACCCTTCTAATGGCAGCACATTGGGGGGTGGATTTTGAATCAAATTCTCAATAAGATCATCCTTGGTTTGAGGACCTCCCTTGGTGGCTTCCACTATGCACAATGGTGCAGAGTAGACTTCATCCTCATCTTCCTCCTCCAACCAGAGAGGTAAGTCATGTTCTAGTAGAGGTTGGGCAGGAGGATATAGGACTAGCTGTTTGGACATATGCCCATTCTTGATGGTCATGCTCCCAGCTCGACAACTGATGTAAGCATCTGTAGTAGCTAACCAAGGCCTTCCCAAGATGAGGGGATACCCAGCGAGTTTTTCATTTGGCTAAAGGACCAAGAAGTCAAGAGGGTACTCCCAGGAATCAATGGAGACCATGACATCCTCCACAATCCCCTCAGGAGTCACAGTGGAGCGGTCTGCCAACTGTAGTACTATTGAGGTCTTTCTTAGGGAACTTTGAAGGTTAAGCTTGAGCATAGTGTCCTTGGTCATTTCGTTAATGGCAGCCCCTAGATCAATCAAAGTGTGGGGAATTATGGTGCCATTGATGTGGACATCGACTACAGGACTCCCAGGGTTCAGATATTTTGCACAGATTACTTGTCCCAACATCATGTCAGACAATTGTCCTATGACATCGATAGTTGGGGCATCTCTCTTACGCCTTCCTGGGTGCCTGAAACACTTCTCTTTGATTAACTTATTGTAGATTGGTACATCTTTTATTGCCTGGAGAAGTGGTACTTTCACACATAACAATTTAAGTTCTCCCAGAAGTTTAGTTTCTTTTGGGTTTGGTTGCGTGGTTCCAGTTAGTCTCTCAGGAAAGGGTGGAATGGCTTTGGGTTCACTTTCCTGTTTCTCTTCCTCATCCTCCTTAGGAGGAGGTTGGCTATCTGGGAGGACCTTCCTAGATCATAGGTTGATCTCTTGAATCTCCACAGCATAGGTAGGGCATGTTGTTTCTCCAGTATATACCTGTTGGGCCTATCTGTTATTGGGGTTCGGGTTCGGTTGAGTAGGTATCTAGGGTTGTCTTGGAGGAGCAGGAGGTAATTGTTATGGTTGAGTAGGTGGTGGAGGCAAAAGAGCATAAGGAGAATTGTATTGGGGCCTCCACCCCTGATGAGGTGCATTCCACTGAGGTGGTGGCTGAGTGTGGGAATGAAATGAGTGAGCCACTGGTTGAGTATGGTATTAAGGAGGATATGACCAAGGAGGTAGTGTGGACCAGGAAGGATGAGTAGGGGGGCCCCAAGAAGGTATGGAAGTGGCTTGATTGGGGTTGTAATAAGTCTGGGATCTCCCTTGCATTGCTTGTCGGTAAGGTGCAGGTCCATGTGGCCTCCTTTGGTTCATGAAGTAGAGTGGTTCAGTGGCTCCTTCAGCCCCTTGGTATATAGCTTTAAATCCAGGCAAGGAAGGGCACTGATTTGTAGGATGGTCTTCTTCAGAGACAAAACACACTTCTACAGAGTACAATAGACATTCGTTCCTAGGATGCTTTCTGGTGCACCTGCGACAAAAGATGGCCACAACCCTCTGGGCTGCCTCTTGCTTCTTTTGGATTCGCAAGGTATCCTTTTGCATGGCAATGGTTTGTCTCATCTCACTTTTGAAATCTTCCATTTGATTTGCAAACTTCTTTTTATGGAATGAACTAGATAAGGGGGTACTAGCTAAGAGTTTACTTCCCCTACTTCTCTTTCTGGCTGCCCTAGAATGGTTTCTAAACAAAGTCTTTATGTCATCATAAGGTAGCTGGTATATGTCTCCCCTGGCCAGCAAATGGAGGGTATCTAGAATGTCTTCAAGGACTCCTCTTAGCATAACCAACTTCAGAGATTCAGGGTCAAGTGTGCACTTGGCCCTTTTATAACTGAGTTGAAACCTTTCTTCATAGTATTCTAAAGATTCATCACTTCCCATGGTCATTCGAAAGATTATTTCTTTTGTATCCTTTGACCTACAGTAGTCCCGATATTTGTTGTTAAAGGCTTGCTGCATTTGAGACCAAGTTTTGATATTATTTCAAGGTAGCCCCATGAACCAGCGGAGTGTTGCATCCTTGAGGGTAGAAGGAAAGAGTTTCAACTTTTTCTCGTCTTCTGCATAGTCATAAGTTCGACAAAGGATAGCAAACTCAAACAAGAAGGTATCAGGGTCTTCAGTAGTCAATCCATGGAAGTGAGGTAAGGCTGAGGTACTTATGTTTTTTATTTTTGTGTCCCCATTGGTCTCTCAGATGGGAAAGTTTCTACTCTCTCCCCATTTCCTCTACCATATCTGTTTTCAGCCATGGTCTCAGGAGGAATGGTTTCTTGCTCTTCTTTTGTTATAGTATCTTCGTATATCTCTAGAGGTTCACCTATAGGTTCTTCAGTATCACTGCCACCAAAGAAGAGAGAAGGGTGACTCAGTGATGTGGTGGGGGTGTTGGGTAGGAATTTTCCTCAATTGTCTCTATTCCTACGAGCCATGAAATGAAATGTCTTTTTTTTTGGTGATTTTTGTTTCCTTTTTCTGCTTGTACCTGCAAAACTGAAATTGATTGAACAACAAATTGCAACTAACTGAAATCTATCTTACTCAAATGAAAATGCAGAATTGAAATGAAAGTAGGAAAGGACTAATCTATCTTGCTAAAATGAAATTGCTGAATTGAAATGAAAGAAGGAAATACTAATCTAGACTTGGTGAAATGAAATTGTTGAATTGAAATGAAAGCAGGAAATACTAATCTACACTTGCTGAAATGAAATTGCGGAATTGAAATGAAAGAAGGAAATGGTCTAATCTACTTTTGCATAATTGAAATGAAACAACTACTCTACTCTTGCTGAAATAAACTACTTAGCAGAAGGTTGCAGTAGAAAATAGAAGAAAAACAATAATCACAAAATAATTTGATGCTTCCCCAGCAACGACGCCAAAAATATGGTGAGCTTGAGTATTGTAGCAATGATGCTGCAACTCCTGGGACTCCCTACTTTACATTTATCAACCTGGTAGTTCGTAACAAACTTGGAAGCGATGATGCTATATGCACAAGTACTAGCTCTTACTGCAGGCTGTCACTTGATCAACTGGCACAAGTTCGCTTGGAGCTTAAGCCAACCTCTATGAGTTATTAGAAGAAGCTTTTAACTATGATGGATGAAAGCTAACTCAAAAGAGGCCAGTCTACTTGCAGAAATGAGATGAAAGCTGAAAGGAAATGCAAACCCTAGCAAACCCTAGTTTTACCGACTAACCCTGCTTATGCAAGAAAAGAGATGTAAGCTACTGAAATGGATGCCATTAACTATTGCAAAGGTAAAATGCACGTGTTTAAGTTACTTCTGAAGGAAAATGTAGAAAACTCATCTTTTTGTATTTTTGAGCAATTTTATGCAAAATTATTAGACATGTGTTTTAACTATTTTTTTACTGCGCAGAGGTTTATTGGTGAAAGGAAATTGAGTGGGCATTTGCAGGAGGTTGGGAAGTTGTGGATAGGATCTAAGTGGTCTCTAGAACCCTTCTATATATTTCCACGGTGCTCAGATCTTGAAAAATCGCTCGCGTGAACTTCTAAAGGAGGCTGCAGAGGATCTACAAGAAATTCTACAGGAACATGCCGAAAGTGGTTTTTAGAGGGTTGATGGTGGAAAAATGGTGGGAAAGTGGAAATGAAGGATGGATAGGGATGTTAAGGGGTCTAGGACCTGGTAAATGAAGCTCATGAGTTATGAATATGGTTGGGTTTGTCCAACGACAAAGAAAGCAATGTTGCACAATAATGTAGAAATTAAGTAAAGTTGGGAAAGTGTGGCGAATTAGGGGAAGAAATATTGAGTGAGGGACTGGAGCAGGTTGTATGATAGGGGAAGGATAGGTAGGAGTTTTTTTACAGGTGCTCTTCACACTACTTTCCAAAATTGATCCAAACAAAGACTAAAAAGCCAAAGATTTATCTATTTTGACCTAATCTGCCCTAAAAACCAAAAATGTGATGAACATAAGTTTATAGATAGGAAATCATGCAAGAAAGCTATGGAAACTAAAAAGGAAAAGATCTAAGCATGAAAACACAACTGATATCAAGTTTTCCAACTCAAAATTTAACACTAGCAATTGCATTGGAAGGCAAAAACAATGTTTTTTGTGGCAGCAAGTGTGCCTTGGTCTCAGTCCATGGTCGCAAGGAGGGAGAAATTAGATCAAGGACTACTTCGTAGCCTTTTTGTGGATCTTTTGTGTTACCAAACTGTCAAATCAACTTGAAGTGTGAACAACTATCTTAATCATCAAAAACAACCTAAGTAACAAAGCAAGATTTTAACCTAAATAACTGAAATTATTCTATGAATGCAAGAAAAAGACATAAAAGTACACAAAGGAGATACTAGGCACTTGGGTTGGGCCCAACCCCAGGAGCTACAACATCCTAAGAAAGCTCAGAGCTGGTGCAAACCTAGATTCATCTTCATTAATCAAAAAAATATTAGTTACATCACAAAAACTATCTACAAGAAGAGGCTCGAAAATGGGCTGATACAGGGCTGCACTAAAGTGCGAAAAATATAATATCAAATGAATAAACTACTAAGGCTTGAAGCCTTCCTACTTATGCAAAAGAGGACTCCCAACAGTCCTCCTTAACTTTAGGAGCTTGGCTGCCCAAAACTGCAGTTAATCAGCCACTTCACTAGACCTGCTCGGCTGCCCCTGGAAATCATCTTTTGTGGGCTGTTTAGCTCCGAGCTGATGGTGGAGAACTCGAGGAAGGGGTCATTTAGTGTAGGAGACACCCCTCCTATAAATGCTCAGCCTTGTTTCTTTGAATTTCGTTGCCAATCTGGTCATAAATGCCTGATCTTGGTCCAAAAGTGTGTAAAAATCTGCAATAAGCACATATTAGACTTTGTAGTCAAGTGACTATTTCCATTCACTCAATTAACATAAATATATTCAAAAGCATGCATAAAACTATGGAGAATGGTGGATTAAATGAGAATAATAGGAAAAATGAGCCCATATAGCTACCCATTTCCAGGGCTTATTAGTGAGCAAGGTTTGGGAGTGTAACAACGAAAGTGTTGACTTGTTGAGAGTATGATTACAATGATTGAGCTTGAGATTCATTAGAACTAGTCATCATTTTAACTTGAATATATTTTGCGTAATATTATTGCAATAAAAATACATACCCAGATTGACAATTAATGTGAAGAGTTTGAACTATTTCTTTGAATTATAAGGACAAGTGCTCTACATAAGGAAAACCTGAGGAAAAGCATATACACTAATTTCACATAATTAAAGTTGAAGTAAAACTTGGAATTTCATATGAAATTTGAATCAGAATTATTTAAGGGTCAAAGTAAACATATAATAACTCAAAAGAGTGTAAAATAATTAAATAAATAATCTACAATTTGAGTCAATTAAATTTCTTAGTAAATGAAGACTGGGTGTCAATTTTAGTGAAGCAATGCAATTTTAGCCTACTTCACAACAATGCATGCCCAACCTTCATTTCAAGGCCAAATTGAATGATTCAGCTTGGAGAGTACTTTTTTACTCACAATTAACAATAATTTTGCACATAGAAATTTTTGTTGTGCTAAAAAAATATGCCAAATTGGATCGATTTCGTAGGGTTCAAGTCAAGGTTTATGTGCCTCAAATAAATGCATACTAGGACATATACCTAATTAACCATGAGATAATGATCATTCCAATATAAATATAAAATCATTTTATGCAACATGCCATAGTCATTTTCATTAAGGACATGCTATACACTGAAATCAAATTTTGTTTGACTAGCGATTGATCATATGTGCCAATGATCACAGTCAGAACAAATATGCACTCCTAGGGAAAACCAATTACACTCTTCATAACAAAATTCAAAATGGGACATGATTGTACAAATCCTAACCTTAACATATAACCTTGCAACATGTCTTACAAATAACCTACATAACTATGCTTCCCACTTATACACAAGTTTCACAAAAGGCAAGTCAAAGCAAAACTTAGAATGTTGTATGAAATCTGTAGTGTACATATTTAAGCTAAAGTAAAGATAAAAAAATGTAAAAGTGTGTAAAATCATTCAATAAATAATATCCAATTTTAATCAATCATATTGGCCAATAAATGAATCCTGGTCATGCATTTTAGTGAAGAAAGATAATTTTCGCCTGCTTCACAAAGATGCAGGCCCAACCTTCATTTCAAGGCCGATATTTTTTCTTACGAGGATATTTCTCGTGAATTTATAAGGCATGGTCTTAGTGTCGACCAAGTAAATTTTGTTCCTACAGAAAAAAGGTATATTTTTAAGCTAGAGAGGACTTTAGGTCCATTTATTGTAAACGATAGAAAATCCCTTACACAGGTGGATGTGATAATGAAGCAATTTGGATTTGAGAAAGGAGAAAAGTTGTAATATGAACCTCACCGTATAATTTCTCATAAAAAGGTGGAAATTAGTTTTGCACCTTATATTCATGAAAGTAGTCCAGAAATTGAAAAAATGGAAAATGAAGATACTTGGCCATATTGTTGGGTGCAACGGTCAAAGGATGTTGAAACTCCTATGGTAAACGAGAATACTTTGAATGGGACTGATCCTTAACAGATAGATGTTGAGATGGAATATACGAAGTCACAAAAGAGGACTAAAATCCCAATGGAGGATGAAGAAGAAATACAAATAAAATTAACAGAAGGACCTTTAAAAGAGCCTGGGTTTCAAATGCAGTTCAGAAATCCATGGCATACTACTTCCTCTTCTATCTCCACTCATTTAGCAGCATTCACGATAGAAGTGATTCATTTTTCATTCAAACTTTGCAAATGAATTATCAACAAATTAAAGAAAGAAGTTACAAACTAAGAATTAATATAGCAAAAGAGAATCAAGGCGTTGCTGCAAATCATAGAATATGAGGTGCAATCATTAGAGAAGAACTAAAAATGCATAGAACTGAGAATACTTAAACAACTGAGTTGGCTCAAGTTGAACACAAAGAGCTACTAATAGGATAATTAGTTGATAGAAATAAAGACATTTATTTTGTAGGAATAAGCGCAGAGCTTACAACAGTAAATTAAAAATCATGTTTGCACCATTATGGTTCGAACTGAATTAGATGAACCCTTAGAGAAATTAACAAAGGCCATGGAAGAGCTTAGAATTTCATAAGCTGAGCTAAAGAAAACCCAAGATGATTTGGTCATGGTAAGGGAGTAATTGAATGTAAAGGAGAGGTAATAGCACATATTATATGAAAATAACAATCAGCTTCAAAGTATAAGGAAACTCAAGATGAAATCAAAGAGTTGAAAACCAAGTTTGAAGGTAATATTTCTTTAATTGAGGATACACAAATGTTTTAGGATGAAATTGTTCAAGAAGTTCATTCTATATGGGAGTATATTATTATAATTCCATAACAAAATATTATGATAAGAGGATCATATATGACCATTGATTTATGCGAGAAATAAGTACAAAAGGAAGCACTCAAGTCCAAGGGGATAATTAATTATTCGAATGGAAAATATTCAACAAAATTAGGGGTGAGAGTCACAATATTTTGGACTAAGCACACCATTTATGTCGTACTTTAACATGTGGAGGTGTGGAAACTTGGGTGAAGCTCAAGACCGTGTGATGGGATTTCCACCTAAGTATTGATTCCCTACATCATAATCTTTGTTGAAGTGAAAGAAAGTGGTTAGGTGGATTATTGAATCAAATTTTTGTTACAGAGGAGATCATGTGAGTTGTCAAACAAACAATGTAATTACAAGGTGATGAACACTGATGAGGCTAATACATAGGTCAAAGGATAAGATAGGGTAATATTTTATAGGGTGAGACAACTAGCATATGTGAACCATCGTATTTATTTGATGTGAAGGAATATTGTAAACTAAGTTCATGCAGACTCAAAGTGATACAGATTAGAAAACCATAATGCTGGAGTTGAGATCAGAAGCAACGATGATGAATGAGCATGAAGTGTCGAACACCATAAAATACCACCCAAGGGATGATTGATGAATTGAATAATTAGTGAAAGGAACTCTTCGAGTAATAGAGTATGAGAGAGGAATTTGTAGACATATATGCCACATGTTTTAGATTTTCAAAGAAAGAAATATCAGCCTTTGAAGATGAAAAGTCATGCATTAGCTCGTAGCTATAATTAAAACTAGCTATTACCCACACCCCAATTGAGATCTATAAAATTATATTTATGTTTTTTTTAATGTTTATATATTCTAATTTAAAATAAAACTATTGGTTGCTGGTGTTATAAATTATTTTATGTTATGTAAAATAGTATACCCTGTTCATTCTCTTTTTGTTTTTCACTTCTAATTTTTATCATAGAATTTAAGTTTTTATCATTCAAATATCGTTTTTCTAATTTTTTTTAACCAACTTTTACCAATTTTTTATTATTATAATAATTAGCTAATCAACATAATATAGAATTATTATTTAAGTTGTATAACAATAATATTTTTAAATACTTTCAATGACTAGATTTTGGTTATTGTTTAAGTATGAATACAGATGAATAAAATTTGGATGATAAAGTAACTAAAAAGACATCTTTTTAATTAAAATTGATTAACACAAGCAACTCTCCTCCATCCCAGATTATATCATGCTTGTAGTGATGCTATCTCATGCTTCTAGTGATGCTAATAGAGATTGTTGCATTGATTCACTAATTTGGTTTATAACATATATAAGTTTATAAAATAGTAATAAGTAAAAAATGGAAATAGTTCACATTCTGAATATGGCTAGGACAACTTGAAGTCTAAGTAACATGTTTAGTTTTTTTAAACATATCATGAAGAACAATAAAGCTTTCAGAAGGTTGTAAAAGCACATCTGGGAGATGAATTCAACATTGACAACTAGAGATTGTTCTGCACCCAATCCCAAGAGATATCATTCATGCCTCTCCCTGTCCTTGTGTTTGTTACTATTCTCTGAACTCCCCTTTCAAATATCAATGCAAATTTTATTATAAACAAAAGAAGAAGAGGTTTTCTACTAAGAGTTGTAGTTGGCATGCTGAAGAGTGAAAACAGAGAAATCAGAGATGAAAATAAACTTTCCTTCAAAAATTCAAAATTCTTGCAGTTGGCATGCTCAAGAATGAAAACAGAGAAATCGGAGGTGAAAATGAGCTTTCCATGCAAAATGAAAAATGCTAAAAAAAAACAGAGAAATTAGAGGTGAAAAAGGAACTTTCTTTTCAAAATGTGGAAAATGTATTACATTCACAGTACCTAAATTATACATTTCGGTTCCTATAGAGCCTCATACTACCTACCAACCATAATATGGGAAACAAATTCCTATTGCGCCTTTTTGGATACTACTCACATTCTAGGTCAAAAGAGACTTTGCTGTACAAATCTTGTTTCAAATACTTGAAATCTGATCTGATTGAATATCGATCTGTACACATATCTGTAATATAATTATTGAAAAAAAAAATGTGAAAACATTTTTGCTACCTCAATACCATCTTCTTCCTTAAGACTTGTCCCTAATTGAATTACAACTATGGCAACAACTCTCGTAGCTAAATTACAGATACCTTTCAAATTCAATAAACTTCTCAAGATTTCATATAAAATTCCAGCCACATTAACATCTCACCTGCTCCACAAGTATAGACAGGGACGCTCAATTATAACATTCCTACACAAAATAACATCATGGGCATGATGTTATTATTCTCCTAAATTAAATCATCATTAATAAAAATTATGTCAAATAGTTTAAATACATGAGCAAGTCTAATTGAGGAAAATGTTTGAGTTTTCTTTATAAAGAGGAAATTACACTTTAGAATAAAAAAAGAGTTTTGGAGGAAGACTATTATGGCAGGTAGCATGGAAGAGATTATTTATCCTTAGTTGTCATCCACCCCTTCTCAGGATACTTTTTTAGATTGTATATGCTTTAGATTTTTGAGCAATTACTTGTTATTACTAACTGTGACTGTATTTTACTAAGATATTTTGACTAGCTCACACGTTTTAAGGAAAATATGACGAGAAAAACAAAATCTTTAAAAATTATTTAAAATAATAAAAATATAAATTTCCCATATATAAATAATTATATATCTTACTCTCCAAACCCCTAAAGCAACCAACTCATAGTATTGTTTGAGAAGACTTCTTAGTTAAGTTTTAACATGTAGAGGAGAGAGTGCACGAGGATACTAAATGGGAAGAGTTCTTAGTTAAGTTAAAACATGTACAAGAGAGTGTATTAATTTAAAAATTTATAAACATGGAAGTGTTGATATGTTTTAATTATATTTGTTATATAAATGTGTTAATTAGATATGGATAAAGATACACAGGAGTCTTGACTTTTGAGCTTGTAAAAAATGGTAATAAGTGTTCAAATTAGTATGGGAGTGAATGAGAGCATGAACGACATTGTTACACAATCATGATAATAAAAAGTTTTAGTTATGAACTGAGAATAACCGACGTGCCTCTTTTGTGTGTGTCTAGATATTGAGTTTTCAATTATAAGATTTATCACTTTTAAACATACCTTTATATTAAAGATATTATCTTATCTTTTATTGTTTAAATTTAGCAAATTATGTTTAATAATTTCATAAAGATGTTATTTGATTATTTTATGCTTTACATAAAATTTGAAAATGAAAATTAACTCTAAAAAGATTAATTGTAATAGTCATTTCCTTCATATTATATTAAATATTAGAGTAAGAAATAATCATTAAATACATTGTTTTTGCCCAAATATAAAACACACATGTAAATTCTAATTTTCCTATATATATTTTAATAATATAAACTAAACAACCGAAATCTAATACAACCATTATTATTTCAAACTAAAATACAAATTTTATATTCATTCACATTTCAGTTTTACATCGCCCAGCTTGGAAACACATTTATTATCTTCTCTCCCACCAGTGACGTTAAATCGATTGCAGATTCTCTGAATATTCGGGAATCGGACAGACATAAACGTGATCAAAAAATAGACGGTACCCATGTCCATCTGATTCCGAAATATTCAGGGAATCTGCAATGGACTTAAAGATGCCTCTCGCACTCCTCTATGATGAAATCGGGGTTGTTAACACGCGAGAAGAGTCGAATGGTCTCCTCGGATTACCCGGAAGCGATGCTAAGTCAAACATTCCTATTCCTTCAGGAGATCCCCTACGTTCATCGATTCAACATAGTCATTCAATAATTGGAAGATCTAAATGGTCTCTATGAGTTCCCCATGAACAAAGTTGAATCAGATATCGCAACCACGGTCATATACTCCCATTCCTAGCTCTACGAACAAAGACTCCCTTCATAGTATATACTACAATTAATTTGAATTAAATTCCATATTCAGATTTATTCACCACTTCAGACCTTGAAATTCGGATCCGCCTCCCCTCCCCTTCTCCGTCATGTATTTATAGACTATGCCCCTTTGTGAGTATTGTATATTCATGAAATAGTTTATGTGAAATTGCAAATCAGCCCGACACCGTAATGTATTTATAGACTATGCCCCTTTGTTATGTCCAACCAATAGCTAGGAACCATCTATCGTTATTCAGCATCCGATCTTTTCGGCGATATCCTATTAAGGGCTTAAAAGTTGTCATAAATGACACATCGTTTTTAACACGAGTAAACTGATAATGTCATTGCCCATGCAGATGAAAATCAGTATGTCTGTTATTGTAGATGCTGCTCTTCTCTTATTTGTGATGACGTTGTTGTTAAACGAAGTCTCCGCGACGTGAAGGCCAATGCATGGGATTACTGATAAAAGTTCTCCGTTGAAGTGGCAGTAGGAGTAGAAGGTTTCGCTCTATGGGAATCACCTGCAGACGGTCAACCGGAGAACAATCTTCCAAAACCGCCACCACCGCCTCAAAGCAGTATTGTTGGCTCGTCGTTCGAAGCTGGGTTAGCGGGAAAATCTTCCATGTCCACCAAGTCTACGAACAGAGAAATACAAGATGGACGTGAATGGCAAGGCAGAGATAACGAATCACGGTAATTGCGACATATAGTATTTGCATCCTTTTGTCGACTCAATGGTGTCCTGCATGGCCTCCCATATAGAGCTTGATAAGGAGGCATCCTAATTGAATTGTGGTTATTGTTATCATGGGAAAACTCTACCAATGGTAAGTACCTTTCCCACCGAGTCTAATTATCTATGTCATACATTATAGGCATATATTCTATAACCTGATTTACTCTTTAGTCTTTCCATCTATTTATAGACGATATGTAGTGTTAAGGTTTAACTAAGTCCCCAACACTAATTGCAAACTTGTCCAATATGTATATGTAGAGTGAGATTCCCTATAAAAATGATCTTTGTGGGTAACTCCTGTAGCTAGATAACTTCACCTATAAATACTCAAGCCAAAATCAGAGTAGTCTCCTAGACAAGGTAGTTAGCCACCTAGAGATACCAAATACATTTCCAAAATAGAATATGTTAAGGTTGTTTCTTCAAGAAGAGAGCAACTCATCCTTCAAGAGTAATCCAAAAAAAATATTTGCAAATAATGGTCATGACCACCTTTGCAAGTGGAGTGAATTCAAAGAATATGCCAAGGTAATTAGAATCTTGTAGACAAACAATGTAACTCCTCCAAATGGAAATATTATGAAGATGTTATGGAATTATCTCCCAGGATCAACCAAATTGGACATAAATAGTAATCCCATACAAACATGTGCCACAGTTGTCCATAAAGTTGTTATAACCTCCTTAAAGAAGTGGGGCATCCTCAATCACTGTTCCAAAGTGGTTAAATGCACATGTACCAACACCTCTCCCCAAAGAATATGATAAATAGTTCACACTAAGAGATTGTGTAATGATGCTAGGACATTCTCCAATATAGTAATAAAAAATCTTCCCAAACCAAGAGAAACTATATGATACAATGTGAAAATAACATATCAAGTCACCAAAACCATGTATGTCAATGTAGAAGACCCCCCAAGCAAGGATTGAATGCCTCCAAATGCATGAGAATATGCCAAATAAGGGGAGTGATTTCCTCTATCAAAAAATAACTACTCACCACATGCCATATCATAGCCAAACTATAAATATCCATTGGCATTCTTCTAACAACCACAACCACTTTTCCATGCCATCAAGACATCCACCAAAAGGGACATCAATTATGCAACAAAGGGTGGGTGTACTATTTCAAGGTTCACCAATCAAAATCATTAGCAATAATCCAAGTGAAACCCTATGAACACATGCAAACATTCCCAACAACTGATTTACTATGTCAAGGAGCAATAATTAACCCACAATATTTAAGGAAACTCTTAGTTGATGGATATCCCTCATCATAAATGTGCTAAGGGTAAATCAATTGTTTTAGCAATGTTATGCAAAGCCCTCAATCACATTTCAAACACCATATGTGCCAGATGCAAGCCTCCAAACAAGATATGATGATGCCAACCAAGGACATAATGTGCATTATCTAACATGGGATATCAATAATAAATCATAGTAACAATCCCCATGGTTATGTGATTTCGAGGGAAATGACACTAGGTAAGTGCGCATAAGAACAAATTTCCTTAAGACATCTCAGCACTCACCAGAGGTGATCAACAATGTCACGAGGGAAGTGTCAAGGACAAGGTAAGCACAAACCATGATTTCCTTCAATAAAAGCGTTAAGCTCCATCAAATAATCCTACAATTGCAAGCTTAGTAATAAGAAGATGTTAATTGATAGTCACTTATATAAGTGCATTTGGTAACAAGATCTGCAAAAAAAAATATCAACAATCCATGTGCAACATGCTTGGTTAGGGTTAACAAACACCATCTAGCCCTCAACCTTGATTTAAAAAGGGATAACTCTTTATTCAATATTGTGAAAGAAAAAGATATGGATTAGACTAATAAAGAAAATAATGTATTAACATGATTCCAAAAGGCTAGGGAGATGAATGCCATTCACAAAGCCTTGTATACTCTTATATATAAATCCTTCATCAAGTGTGACTTACGGAACTCATGAAGTGGATTTTTTTTATTTTTTTATTTTTTATTTTTTAATGTTCTAACATTGAAAGGGCTAGCTCAATTGGTAGTTGCCAATGTTGTCAGTCATTTGGTTACTTTGATAGTTTGACAATCTTTGGTCATTAATAAACAGATAAAAGTTCTTATTTTTGTTTTCTTGCCAATATATTTTAGTTTTTTAGTTAAAGCATGGTGAATCTCTAGGTTGAGTATTTGTTACACTACACAAGTTGTAGAAGATGCAGAGAAAGACAAGATAGGCATGAAATCTCTAAAATAGCTATTATGAAAGATACCAAAAGAAACATTAAGCGATAATATGAACCAACAAAACAAGAAAATGTCTGACAGAATTGACCGTGCAGAAAAAAAATTTAGTAAACAAAATAATGAGCTATAAATATAGGGACTCAAAATTGTGATCTGAACATTCTAGTACAATTCTCCTATTACGTTTGTAGAAGCAATACAATTGTGAAGAAAACTAGCAAGTTTACTTTGGAAAACTGAGACAAATATGCAATGTATTACCTAATGAGTTCAAGCTTAACATCCAAGCCTAGAGATTGAATCAAAATTGACTTTACATATGACAATATAAGCTCTATTAATGTATGTTTTCCTATACTGATTTTTTTTTAAATTAACAAGTTCTTATAAACTAAATGCATTACTAGTCATTCATCTTTGTAATCTAACTCTTGACTCATCTATTTCAGTTTCTGAGTCTCCATTTGGGATGCATCTCGACTCGCAATTCAAACTATCATGGAGAAATGAACCCATGTCTATATTGGAGTCTGTAGAATTTGGCTTCCTATTTGTATTGTGCCTTTGAAGATCTGATTTCCTCATACTTGTATGTACATAGTATCGTGAAGGGTGACAAGTAGCATGAACACCCATATCACAAAGAACACAATCTCGTAATAGTTTTTAAAAAATAAAAAATAAAAAAAACTGAAAGTCTATGAGCTCTTTCTCTAAAATAAGTTACAGTACATTCTCATATCTAATTATTGGCCCTTCATAGTTTTTTTTTTCAATACAACCCCATAGTACCACCTTATTTAAAATGTCATGGACATCATGTGAGTTCTTAGGCCAAAGAGAAAAACTTGATATTTAAGTCAAGAACTAATCTGTTTGCCAACAAATGATTAGTCTGACTCCCCGTGGGTGAGGCACACTAATTTACACCTATGGATTTACAAGGAAAATGCCATGTAAGGGACATGTATAATGGAGAGAAGGTTGGTGACAAATATTTTCATGTAAAACATTAAACAATTCCCTCTCATGATTCTAGGTTTAGGGAGCTTTGAAGGGAAATCACCCTCAAGTTTCAAGGGAAACTATGTGATGTTCACAGTGTGTACATCCAGAGTACTTCCCAAGTGTTTGAATTTTACAGTAAGCCAATGTTTTCTGTTGACAATGAATATCTCTCCACAGTGCATGGTGAGCTTACCATGCAAAATGATGCGGACTCTGTCAAAGGAAGCATTAGTAAGGATAACAGTTCTTCATTTAGTAGGGATGATTCCATTCATAAGTCTCTTGAGAGTGCGATGATTTACCAATTGAAAATGCAACCCAACAATTTTTGAAGGTGGAGAAATATGACATAGAGTCGGCTAATTATCTAAATTCATCAAATATTCTTGATGGAGGTAAGGGCCAAACACTCCAAAGCTTGCTCAAGGAGGATAACATTAAGGATTTAGAGGAAAACACAAAATCTGAGTCTCATTATAGTGATGAAGATAGATGGATTGAAGTTAAACTTCCAGGCTCATTTGAAATGAATTCTCTCGGTGAACCTGGAACTTCAATCCTTTTGTAAATAATATGTTCGAGGAATCAGAAGAGCCAATAAAAGATGAAGCTACGAAAATTCCAAACTAGGATTCTCTAGACCCATAAAAACATAAACCCTTAACTACTACGGATGCACGTTTTGATTAGAATGTTACAAAAGAGAAATTGGCAACTTTAGGGGTATCTAATAAACATTTACTAGAAACAAATGTGGACACAAAAGTTAGAACAGATAAGAGTTCAGTAAAATTGTCCAGAAGCAATTTTATACAGAAGAAATTTTATGAGGCAACTGTTAAGGTAGTAGATGCCAAGCCTTGTGTGTCCCTAACTATTCGACTGATATCAATGCAAGATAAGTCCTATGTTGAGATTTATCATATTTGTGTTTATGGCTTACCAACTTCAGCTATTACAGCTAGTACTAAATCTATTAATCTTAGCAGCTCTAATCTTCAGGGTAGTACATTTGGGGTTCCTTTACTGGCAACGCTTATTCCAAGCATGATCCAGATGTCAAGGGATGGATTGAATCAAAGACAACATGGCTTATCTTTTAATTCCCACAATTTTGAGAGAGATATGAGCAGGCCCATACTGGAGTCTTCCAACCTAGCACCTTCTATATCCAATTACCCACCATCAATGGAAGATATGGCCACTTCCATGGGACAAAATTTATCTACTAGCATGGTGTCAGGACAAAATGTTTCACCTGAGACATTAATGCATCAGGAGAGAGTTCCAAATTCTGGCTCCAGCCCACATCCTCATCTAGATGAAGTTGGAAAAAAAATATTGAAACAAAAGGAATAATTTCAAGACTACCATGCAAGGTACACCACCTTCTAGAGAAACTACAAACAATATATTTGGTAGAAAGAACATGAAGAATGAATCAGGATGTGAAACTTCACATACAACAAAAGTGACCGAGATTGTTGAAAAGCTGCCTTATAGAATGGGTGGGCTATACATGGAAGAATCTGATGAGCAATGCAGACATGAAGAATTGCAAAATAATCATGTAAATGAGGGCATGATGGAGAAACCCACATAAGGAAAGATGTTTGAATATATCTGCAAACATATGCAAAGATTAGAAGCTTTGTGTATGGGGATTCAGGAATATATGCACAGATCCATGAGTAACATGGAAAGGAGGATTAAACTTGTTGAGTCATATCAAATGCTATTGAACAAATCTCTGATGACAAAAATGGAGGGTGCGACTATTAATTCTACCTCATGTTTGTCATCAAACTCATTTTTGATTTCTTTAGTTTCTTGCCCAGAAACGTTAAGTGACAATGATTTGAAGCACACAGTTTCTGTAAATACACCAAGTCCATCGTGTGTTGAGGTTTTGTCTTCAATTTCTATGCCAAGGGCATCTCCAATGTCATTCACTGAGCCTTCTCTTGTATGTGATGCTTCAAGCTCTTCTGTGATCTTGCCATCAGATGCCTCCTATCTGGGTACTTCTGTAAATTTGGAGTCAAAGAATATGCATTCATTACCTTGTCATGAGGAGCCATCAAAAGCTGGATTTCACATATCTCTAGACATTATCCTCAATGAGTCAGTATCTAGTAGTTTGGACCAGCATGGCTATCCAAAGGAAGAACATTTCATAGATAATGGTTCCCAGAGAAGCAGAGGCAAAGAAACACCAATTGGTGTCCATATGGGGCAGCACGCCCCAATCTTCGGTGCAATTGTTATAACAGAGAGAATCATAGCTCTCATCAAAGAATCCAAGTCTAATGTCTCAACACTCTCATTACATGATGTACTAATTTAATAAAGCTACATGAGAGTTTTGTGAACTTCCAGGGAGAAACACAATCTCGGTGGGAATTGTTTGGAATTTGAAGAACCAAAGGTATTATAGACAAATGATAAGTTGGAGATTGGAATTATGGCTCAGAAATGCTAATGATGAACAGGTTTCACTGGAGACAGTGTGTGGAAAAGAAGGCCCATGATAACTTTGGGTGCAACTTATGCTTCTTCCAATAACAGATATGTGCTAAAACATCCACGGATAAATATCTATATTAGGTACTGTCATTATTGCCTGGCTGCACACTGAAAATCTACAGATGTCTCCATGAACTAACAACTAGATTCAATTTACAATCAACTTTATATGGGAGTATTGGCAGTTGCTTATAACTGAAACTAATAACTACCCTCTTCAACTTAACCATCTGTCCCATTTATGCCACCTGCTATGAGAAGAAAATGCTATTGGATGTGGTGAAAAGAGAATACTGCAAAGTTCAAGGCAGTCTACATAACAACACCAAGCATGCAGTTCTAGAAGACATGCTACAAAAACCAATTAGGATGATCTAGGTAGCGATAGGAGTGTGCATGCAATATTTTCACCAAAATTTATAAAACAGTGGATCTCACCCCTGTTAAATTTGGCCAGCTGCACTACTTATAACTTTAAGAGGGTGTTTGGAATGTAATGTTGGCATTATGGCTAAAGTATTGTCCTTGATGGTAACTTATACAGGTGATAGATCCCAGTACAACAAGTCAGTAGCAGAGATTGATGATTAGCCTCTCAAATTGGAAGAAAATAAGAGGCTCGCAGGTGAATCATTCAAAAGGTGCGGACCCACAGGTTCTGCATTCATAATGTGCGTACATGTTCGCGGGATCACAGAACAAAAGGTCTAGTCCTAAAGTGCACACACTTTCATGCAGAGAAAAGCACACGTGGGGTTTCACCCTTGGTATTTAGTCCGTCAGTATTGTGTTATTATGGTTTTGGCCCGTGGTATTATGAAAGGCCTAAGGCTATAAAAGAGAAAGGAGATCATTTGGCTAAGGTATGCTTTTGGGTTGAATATCTTATGGGAGCTAGATCTGAAGTACGATTATCTCTTAGTGAGTAATGTCTAGATCTAAATCAAGGAGAAACATGAGCTTTATAAGGCGAATCTACTGAGGGGTTGAGATCATCTTGGCGCAAGATCAGATCTGTAGATCTGATAGACTGGGATATGCTTGAATTCTGAAAAACACCTATAACCTCAGGACCGTAGGCGCAACACGGTGAATGTGTGAGAGGAACGCAGGCGATCCATAGGCGCAGTGCGGACGCACGTGATGCTGCAGAAGGTAGAGTGCGAAGGTACGTGGCACGACAGAAGGCCCAGTGCGGAGGCACAGTAGAGGTACGCGGCGCGACAGAAGGCGCAGGTGCGGAGGCACAGTAGAGGTACGCAGCGCGACAGAAGACACAGCTGTGGATCTGCATAGAGGTACGCAGAAAGACAGAGGGTACAGTGCGTATGCCCGCAGAAAGTAATAGAGTTAGCTGCGGATACCCGTGGATCAGTAAGTGGTGCAGGGGCGGATACCCGCAGGTTTCCGTTGGAGAAGTTGCGTACATTTCTTAGAATATGTCTTAGCTGCTTCTATTGTTTACTGAAGTATTCTGGGTTGTTAAGTGATGTCTGGTATTATGTTCTGATAACAACAGTCTGAGAAGTGATTGATTATATGTTTATACATTGATGGATGAATGGATCAGGTTCTTAATGACTCATCTTTATGTGATCTGATGGACTGGATCTGGTTGATAACTCACTTGTATATGTATTGATCTAGTGCTTGGGTGATTCAGAAGATTGTTTATGTTGTTGTTGGGTCCAGTGTGAAAATTGGATGAAACATGGCCTTTCAGATTATATGTTGTGCTTCAGTGTATCTAGTATGAAAATTGATGAAACGTGGTACCTGGAGGAGAGAAGATTGTAGGCCAGTGCCTACGTACTAGTATCTAAGCTAGTACAAAAGCTAAGGAGCTTGTGCAGGTAGCAGCCTGCGTACTAGTAAATGGATCGGCTAGTACAAGAGCAAAGGGGGTTGTAGCTCCCGTACTGGTATAAGACTGCACCAGTACTAATATTGTAAAAGGATTTTCTTAATAAGAAGAATATTGAGATGACTTGCAGCAGGCGGTTTTCTCCCACATTGAGTTTCCACCTTATATCATGGTGTTCATGTGTGTGACTTATGTGTGATGATCTGTTCTATTTTACTGCACCAGTTTAATGTTAATATGGTTGATAATGTTCTAATGCACTCATTAAGGATCAACTAATTGAATCATAAGAAGTTGTGGAAGTAGCACATATGAATCTAAATATGGAAATGAAAAAGTTTTATTAATGTGATAATACTGATTCACCCCCCCCTCTCAGTATTATTTCCAACAATTGGTATCAGAGCAGGTCCTTTGGTAGAAGCTTGATCGCTGGAAGGAGATCCGTGGAACAATGGGAAAGAAGCTTAAGGAGAAAGCACCTAAGAAGAAGAAGACATCTCAGAAGAACTATGACAATGGAAGAATCGATTGGGGATTAGGTATAAGAAGCTCTTCAGATTCATAATCATTTCAAAATGAAGATGAACTATTAGGTATGAATTTGCTATCCTCTGATGTTCCAGCTATATATCCATTTGGAAAAGATGGAAGTGATAACGGAACAACTGAATGTGCTCTTATGGGTGAGGAAGAAGGATATCAAATAGAGGCAGAATTTAACAGGCTGGCAAACAAAATTAGTGAACAAGAAAGACTTCTGAACATAAAGAGTGGTGCTCTCAAAGAAGCTGTTACTAGACAAAAAGCTCATCGAGAGTTATTCAAGGAAAAGTATCAAAATTTGCAGGTTGAAGCAACATCTCTAAGAAATGAAGTCATTGAAAAGAACACAACAATCAAGGAGCTCAGAGATCGATCCAGTTATTATGAAAGTCTTGAAGCCACGATCCGCTCACTAAAGGAAGATCTTGAAGAATTAAAGAAGCAGAATGAAGATCTACACCAAGCAATTGAAAAACAAGACAACGAAATCATCAGCTTAAAATCCCAGCTGGAATGTGCCTTCAGAATTCGTCAAAGGCAGCAGGATGTGAATGAAGAACAAGAAAAGGAGATACTCAATCTAAGGCAACAAATGGAAGAAGGAAGAAAATCTGAAGAAATTTTGAAGAAACGGTATCTGGAAAAGGAGGAACAGCTTCAGGTTGAGGTAAATATCTTGAAAGGTAAATTAGAATAAAAGGATAAGCTTTTACGATTTCAAGATATTTCTAAAGTCTTGGATGATATTCTTAATAGTCAAAGGTCTCCTGCTATCAAAACTGGTCTTGGCTTTCATGACTCTGTTGAAGGTGAATCTAGTTCACAATGTGAGGCAAGGAACTCTAAAGAGAAATCTAAAATGGTCAACAAGGAGATAAGAGAGATGAAAGGTCAATCTCATCATCAACCAAGGAAAGAAATTCTTCAAAGAAAATCTTTTACTCCTCCTATGAATAATGTTGAATATTATGTATGTCATAACCTTGGACATTTTGCAGCCAGATGTAGAAGAAGAAGAGTTCAAGATCATCAAACAAACAAATCATCTCAGTCAAGGTACTTTAATGGATATTGCTTTTCTTGCAATATGTTTGGTCACAAAGCTGCTGATTGCTACAAAAGGAATATGAAACATGTAAGCTGTTATGCATGTAACAAGCTTGGACATATAGCAAAGGAATGCAGGAACAAAGCACGGACATCACACCAAAAGGAGAAAACATCATCACACTTGAAGATATGGAAGAAAAAGGAAGTTCAATCAGAAAGTGGCAGCACAGCACATCATACAGACATAACAGAGGGAGCCGGAAGTGTAAAACTTCAATCTCCTACGCAAGCTTGATAAAGGGAAGTTGCATATATACGCGAATTTGTTACTGCACAGTCGCGTATATGATTGAGGAAAGGCAGTAGGGACAGGTTCAGGAAAAGGATCAGTTATGATTTGCTTGTATTTTGCTGATGATGATTTGATGTGGTGATATTGATGATATCTTGATACTTCTTACTGTTATGCTGATCAAATCTGATGGTAAACAAGATGGCACAGGTTTAGGGGGAGCATATGCTTTTAATGCATTGTTGGCATTATGGTTAATAGTCCTTGGTGATGATGCTTATTTGGCTAAATGATGTGATATGGTTATAAGTTGTCCATCTCATATGTTTCTTGGGTTTACATAGTTGGCGCTCTGATCAGATTTATGGTTGATTCTTTATGGTGCTTACATGGTGATCTTCATAAGGATAAGGAGAAGTACAAAGCTTGAATACACATCTTCCTCTCTTGATAATGAGTCACTCATATGCTGCTGTCATCCTATACATAAAGATCATATAATTCAATTATGATGCAGGATTCCTATTATGGATGAAGATTGTTGGCTGGATACATGGTTGATTATTGCATTGATGGAGACTTGATGATGATGAGTTCCTACCTATATGATGACAGGTTGTTTTGTATATATGTTGATTGATGCAGATATTCCAAATTGATGATACTTGGTTCATGATGGCTATGGTGTTTCTCTCATATGTGAGAATGTGAATGATTCAAAAGGATGAGTTGATGAGGACATACATTGATGATTCATGCAAGCTGTCGGTCTAGTTGCTGTTGACAGATACTATACAGTGTCATTACTGATGATCCTTTTTTTTGGTGTTTGGACTCTGTTATATATATCATTCGATGTAAAGGTCATAGCAAGACTCATGTTGTAATAGTGCATCTCTATCTTTTGTAGTCATTTGATGAGATCTCTTCAGGTCATGTAACCGCCTATGTTGGTTTCCCCACTATGCCTGGGATGAATGATACTGTTCCCTTATGTTATCATATGTAAACGTTTTGTATATCACCACTGTGATGGGAGATAGATGTATGTATGAGTCTTTTGGTGATAGGAAGGTCATTTATGATATATAGAGTCATGTTCTTCTTATAGAACATCTTTTTGTAGACCTTGCTTACAGTCAGGGGGAGCTTGAGCATGAACAACACTATATAGCAGAGCAGACATTTCAGCTTGTTCTCAGAAAGAGCATGATCAGATTGGTGCACCATGGCATATACAAAGGGGGAGCTCATTCAGAGACTTCAGCAGATCTGGTTTATAGTCAAGAGGAGCACATTCTTAGGGGAGCAAAACCCTTTGCCCTTGATGTCAAAGGGGGAGAGTGTTTTGGTATTGTTGCCATCAAGTCCAAAGGGGGAGATTGTTGGCATTATGATGCATGTGTTGTACTTGATGGCAACCCACTCATAGAAGATCATCTCACTTATGTACAACAAGATGAATCTACAGAAGAGATATCAGATGTGACAGAGTGCATGGGGTGCCAGACAGATCAAAGGGATCAGATGACAGTTCACAAGTAAGCTTTGCCATCAAGTCCAAAGGGGGAGATTGTTGGCATTATGGCTAAAGTATTGTCCTTGATGGCAACTTAAATAGGTGATAGATCCCAGTACAACAAGTCAGTAGCAGAGATTGATGATTAGCCTCTCAGATTGGAAGAAAATAAGAGGCTCGCAGGTGAATCGTTCAAAAGGTGCGGACCCGCAGGTTCTGCATTCATAATGTGCGTACATGTTCGCGGGATCATAGAACAAAAGGTGCGGTCCTAAAGTGCACACACTTTCATGCAGAGAAAAGCACACGTGGGGTTTCACCTTTGGTATTTAGTCCGTCGGTATTGTGTGATTATGGTTTTGGCCCATGGTATTATGAAAGGCCTAAGGCTATAAAAGAGGAAGGAGACCATTTGGCTAAGGTATGATTTTGGGTTGAATATCTTATGGGAGCTAGATCTGAAGAACGATGATCTCTTGGTGAGTAATGTCTAGATCTAAATCAAGGAGAAACATGAGCTTTATAAGGCGAATCTACTGAGGGGTTGAGATCATCTTGGTGCAAGATCGGATCTGTAGATCTGATAGACTGGGATATGCTTGAAGTTTGAAAAACACCTATAACCTCAGGACCGCAAGTGCAACACGGTGAATGTGCGAGAGGAACGCAGACAATCCATAGGTGCAGTGCGGACACACGCAGCGCTGTAGAAGGTAGAGTGCGAAGGTACGCGGTGTGACAGAAGGCGCAGTGCAGAGGCACAGTAGAGGTACGCAGCGCGACAAAAGGCACAGGTGCGGAGGCACAGTAGAGGTACGCGGCGCGACAGAAGACACAGCTACGGATCTGCATAGAGGTAGGCAGAAAGATAGAGGGTACAGTGCGTATGCCCGCAAAAAGTAAGAGAGTTAGCTGCGGATACCCGCGGATCAGTAAGTGGTGCAGAGGCGGATACCCGCAGGTTTCCGTTTGAGAAGCTGTGTACATTTCTTAGAATATGTCTTAGCTGCTTCTATTGTTTACTGAAGTATTCTGGGTTGTTAAGTGATGTCTGGTATTATGTTCTGATAACAGCAGTCTGAGAAGTGATTGATTAAATGTTTATACATTGATGGATGAATGGATCAGGTTCTTAATGACTCATCTTTATGTGATTTGATGGACTGGATCTGGTTGATAACTCACTTGTATATGTATTGATCTAGTGCTTGGGTGATTCAGAAGATTGTTTATGTTGTTGTTGGGTCCAGTATGAAAATTGGATGAAACATGGCCTTTCAGATTATATGTTGTGCTTCAGTGTATCCAGTATGAAAATTGATGAAACATGGTACTTGGAGGAGAGAAGATTGTAGGCCAGCGCCTACGTACTAGTATCTAAGCTAGTACAAAAGCTAAGGAGCTTGTGCAGGTAGCAGCCTGCGTACTAGTAAATGGATCGGCTAGTACAAGAGCCAAGGGGGTTGTAGCTCCCATACTGGTATAAGACTGCACCAGTACTAATATTGTAAAAGGATTTTCTTATTAAGAAGAAGATTGAGATGACTTGCAGCAGGTGGTTTTCTCCCACATTGGGTTTCCACCTTATATCATGGTGTTCATGTGTGTGACTTATGTGTGATGATATGTTCTATTTTACTGCACCAGTTTAATGTTAATATGGTTGATAATGTTCTAATGCACTAATTAAGGATCAACTAACTGAATCATAAGAAGTTGTAGAAGTAGCATATATGAATCTAAATATGGAAATGAAAAAGTTTTATTAATGTGATAATACTGATTCACCCCCCCTCTCAGTATTATTTCCAACATGTAAAAGGTGATCGGTCCCAATGCCTATCAACTAGAGTTTAGATACTTTGCATGGAACTAGAGTTTCAATGCTTCAGTGGCCAAGCATGAAACCATATATACACTTATGCAAGATGCTTCCTATCATCATTGTGTGGCAAGCAGGCCCTTCCCTGACGTGGGAATACTACAATGCTATGTACTGAGCTTACAACATTCAAATAAATATCACTTCATGTAAGAAGTTGCGTGTGGGGAGCGCCTATAATGCCAAGCCACTAAGCATTTCCACTTGGTGCTAACTGCTTGATGCAAACCTTTCTTGCACAGAATTCACAAGTGACTAGTGCCAAAAAAAATGTTTCTTTGGTAGATTTAAACCTTGGTAGGGACATCAAACACGCCCGCTTTACCATCTAACCATGCCCTGCTTCAAGTATATACATAACTAATTGTCTGTCGGATACTATGTTTAGTTTAATTACTACCAACGGGTCAGATGTTAAATTCTCATGGAATCCTGACAGGGTAACAAAATTACTAGGATGGATGCATCACTTCACCGATGCCTAAATGTTATCTAATAATATGAAAGGCTACAAGCATACACAACATGATTAGAGAGGAATGAAGAGAATGACCTAAAAGAAGTGATTTTTTAGGTTTCATTTTGAAAACGAAAAATAACAACATTGCAATATGAGTGTGTTAACGACAAGCACCTAGAGCTGCAACTCTCCTCCATCATTAGAAGCTTGGTATGGTGACGCCATGTACTCAGCGTACTGGCGGATAGGGGGATAGTCAAAATCCATTCCACCATTATGTAAATACATTCTTCTTCTTTTTGGCCACAGGTTACTGAAGAGAAAAGGAGGGAATCTCTCCAAGAACACCACATGCAAGAAGCAGCAACGCAGCCATAGCGAGGCCGCCTGCATAAGATATTCTCCAAAATTTGGTTCAGAAGATTTGGGAATACCAGAGCATTGGAAGAATGGGGGATTTTGAAAGTTCCAGGTGCTAAGTGTTTTTCTTTTTAAGGATTGACAGATCTCATCTTTTGCCTAATAGTTCCAGGTGTTGAGTGTTTTTCTTTTTAAGGATTTATAGATCTCATCTTTTGCCTAAAAGTTCCAGGTGCTGAGTGTTTTTCTTTTTAAGGATTGACAAATCTCATCTTTTGCCTAATAGTTCCAGGTGCTGAGTGTTTTTCTTTTTAAGGATTGACAGATCTCATCTTTTGCCTAATAGTTCCAGGTGTTGAGCATTTTTCTTTTTAAGGATTGACAGATCTCATCTTTTGCCTAATAGTTCCAGGTGCTGAGTGTTTTTCTTTTTAAGGATTGACAGATCTCATCTTTTGCCTAATAGTTCTAGGTTCTGAGTGTTCATCTTTTTAAGGATTGACAGATCTCATCTTTTTCCTAATAGTTGCAGGTGCTGAGTGTTTTTCTTTTTAAGGATTGACAGATCTCATCTTTTGCCTGATAGTTCCAGGTGTTGAGTTCTTTTCTTTTTAAGGATTGATAGATCTCATCTTTTACCTAATAGTTGCAGGCGCTGAGTGTTTTTCTTTTTAAGGATAGACAGATCTCATCTTTTGCCTAATAGTTCCAGGTGCTGAGTGTTTTTCTTTTTAAGGATTGACAGATCTCATCTGTTGCCTAATAGTTCCAGGTGTTGAGCATTTTTCTTTTTAAGGATTGACAGATCTCATCTTTTGCCTAATAGTTCCAGGTGCTGAGTGTTTTTCTTTTTAAGGATTGACAGATCTCATCTTTTGCCTAATGCTTCCAGGTGCTGAGTGTTTTTCTTTTTAAGGATTGACAGATCTCATCTTTTTCCTAATAGTTGCAGGTGCTGAGTGTTTTTCTTTTTAAGGATTGACAGATCTCATATTTTTCCTAATAGTTGTAGGTGCTGAGTGTTTTTCTTTTTAAGGATTGATAGATCTCATCTTTTGCCTAATAGTTGCAGGCGCTGAGTGTTTTTCTTTTTAAGGATTGAGAGATCACATCTTTTGCCTAATAGTTCTAGGTGCTGAGTGTTTTTCTTTTTAAGGATTGACAGATCTCATCTTTTTCCTAATAGTTGCAGGTGCTGAGTGTTTTTCATTTTGAGGATTGACAGATCTCATCTTTTGCCTAATAGTTGCAGGTGCTGAGTGTTTTTCTTTTTGAGGATTGACAGATCTCATCTTTTTTCTAATAGTTGTAGGTGCTGAGTGTTTTACTTTTTAAGGATTGACAGATCTCATCTTTTGCCTAATAGTTGCAGGTGCTGAGTGTTTTTCTTTTTAAGGATTGACAGATCTCATCTTTTGCCTAATAGTTGCAGGTGCTGAGTGTTTTTCTTTTTAAGGATTGACAGATCTCATCTTTTGCCTAATAGTTGCAGGTGCTGAGTGTTTTTCTTTTCAAGGATTGACAGATCTCATCTATTGCCTAATAGTTCCAGGTGCTGAGTGTTTGTCTTTTTAAATATTTTTGGTTGTGACAAGTCTTTATATACTTCCTAGTAATAAACTATATATACTTGTGTGATATTCCATATTTAAAATTCCAACCACATCTTCTCTAAAAACACTACAACAAAATAGGCCATTAGTGCTAGAAAAAGCGTCATAATTGAGTGTTTTTTAGCATGTGAATTGGCTTGAATTGGCCTCGAGAAACTTGGTGCAAACTAGAATCTTCACATCGGTAGCGTGAATAGTGTGAATAGTGCATGAATTTTTTTTTTCTATTCTCGTTTCCATTGTTCTGTCCATTTGTACTTCTAGTTTTTCTCCCAATTTTGCTTCTTGTTGTGCTTCTGGTATGCCATGGAAAATCGACTATTTTATGGCTTCCTAATTAACACCAAGTTATACTTTCATTATAACATCCTTTTTTGCATCAAGTTTTGCTTCCAATATAGAATCACTTGTTGCATCTATATGTGATTCCATTATGACATCTTCTTTAGCTTCTAATATGGCTTCCATTGTAGTGTCTTTTATTTTTTTTAATATTTCTTCTTGGTTTTCTGCCTGAATGGCTTCTTGGTTTTTTTTCCTAAATGGCTTCTTTTTTTGTTTCTTTAGGAAGGCCAAGTTTGGCTTCTAATATTGCGTCCATTATTACATCTTCATTTTTTACTTGAATTACTTATGTTTTTTCTTCATAGCTAATGCAAAGTTTGGATACTAGTATTGCTTTAGTTGTTACTTCTTGATTTTCTACCTAAATGACTTATTTATTTTGCTTCTCATGGAATGCCAAGTCTCGCTTTTGATATTGCCTCCAATATTAATTCTTTATTCGCTACCTAAATTAATTTAGTTTTTTCTTGTGAGGTTAAGCCATGTTTGGCTACTACTATTGCTTCCATTACTACTTCTTTTTTTACTACATAATTGCGTCTTTTTTTCCTCCCTAGGTAATGCCAAGTTTTTCTTCCCAGATTGCTTCTAGTGCGCTTCTAGTTTAACATCCATTGTTGCTTCCTTTCTTGCTTCTAGAATTGTTTCCATGTTAGCCTTATTATTTGGTTCCTTTTAGTGGGAGGGTTTTCTTCATGTTTAGTGCATGGGTTTTCTTTTCTTTTAGGTTCAGGGTTTTCTTCCTTTTAGCATTGGGATTTCTTCTTAATTAGCATGCAATTGTTCTTCTTGTTAAGCAACCAATTTAGTTTCTTATTTAGAGCCAATAATAGCTTCAAGTTTGGCTTTCAATTTAACATCTAATTTTACTTTCAATTTAGCGCCACATTCTACTTTCATTTTAAGAATTCTTGATGCTTACTTTATAGCTACCATTCATTATTTTAATATTTTTATTTCAATTAAATTAGTTAAGTATGTCATGCCTATTAAATACATTTTATGATTATAAAGTAAGTCATATTACACTTGAAATATTTTATAGCATACAATTTATAAATATTTTTTAGGGAAATGGATATCCATACAAACTAACAATATTTTTTTTAACTATAACAGACATTGTTATATTACTAATAAACAAAATAGTTGGTCATGACTAGCTACACATAATGTAGGCCCATACTTACATCATAGAGATTTCCATACCAGATCCTTTTAGGTTTCTTATAGTTACAAACCACACCACAACATTGGAATGAAATAAAAATATATTTTTTAAAACTATAACCAATATTTTTATATTATTAATAAAAAATTTGTTGGTCTATCACCAGCTACACATAATGTTGCCCCATATAAGATATTTAAAAATGATATAATTTAAAATGATACATGTCAAAATAGTACAGCGCAATATGGTAATGTAGGTGAAAATAATACATATGATAATAAGCATTAAAGGAGACATCATAATGATTTATCAATGATGATCCATGATCGATTCTATATGATAAAGTCACTAGTTACTATAAACTTATTGCTCATCATCACCATCATAATCATCATCAATGTCATCATCGTTGTCGTCTACCTCAGTGCCCTCTCCATCCACCCGTGTCCTCCCCATCTACCTCATCATCATTGTCTCGAATCTTTGAACCATATCGAACATAATCTGGAACAATCTCAAGATTGACTCAGTCTTCTGGAAGACTCGTGTTCTACAAGAAAAACATTCAAAATAGAAAGTTATTTATTTCATGTAATATTTAATATATGTTTCTTATATTTCTAATATTACATCATATTAAGTGAAACCATAATCATATTGCATCATATCAAAGTGAAAATATATACTGTAATAGAATTTCAATTAACTTACAACTAATATGTCATTACAATGATGTAAAACATGCAAAAAATCTAACTAAAGTTAGTAAATCATGGAGGAGGATAGAGGATCAAAATCTAGCCACTACTCTCCAGAGGAATGAGTAGGTGTAGCAACAAGAAGGCGACAAGTCTCAATGATAGACATAGAAATTAGCCCTGGAGCAACAATGCTTGCAAGGATTCTTTTTCTGAGCATGCCGCTATGGAGAGGGGCGATGTAGCACTCCCCTCCTAGGCTATTTTAAAAGCTTTGGAGCAACTTGGCTCCTTAACTGCCCCTACAACTAGTGTACAAAAGGCTTGAAGACAACCTAAATATTGAGAAAGGTAACCAAATACATGGGGATAGAAGGAGGACTGAGTGGCTCAAGGATCAGAATCATTTTTTGTGTTGGGCACCTCTTGGAGCAGATTTCTTTATTTGTGAAATTTTGCTGAAACGGTTATGGTTTCCTATTAGTAATTAATGTAATATGGAAAAAAATTTACACAATTTTCCTAACCTTATAAAATTTTAATATGTATTCTAAAATTAGATGACATGAGAATCGAGAGATTCTCATTATGATCTTATCACTGTAATATGAAATTATAAAGAGGTGTTGTTTCTACACATGGAGATAGACATATAGAAACAAATAAAGAAGGAGAGAGGGGGAGAGCCCCAAAATTGTGAATTTGTATGTATCATTAAATCCCAATCATTCATGGCACCATACCTTTCTATTGATTGGGCCCTCCTTAAAATGGTTCATTGGTTAGGAAAGTATTGTGTCTTCTTTATTTATTCCCTCTTAGTTATAATTAATATGTGAATTTTTTTACCATTATTATTAGATGTTTTGATGCTTTAGTGATTGCAGAATCCTATCCTCTGTATTGTGTAACAACATATGTATTGCACTTGTCCCTTTGTTAGTGTGATAATTATTTAATTCCCATTATAGTTTGATGGTGTGTTAATTTCGTTTGAATGTGTGTTCCAATATTTGTTAAGAGAATGATTTCCAAGAGTGACGTTCTTTCCTGAATAAGAGTGAATTTGTAACAAAGTGGTTTTATTCTGCATTGTGTGTTTATTTCTTTAGTGTGTGAGCAAGGTTTGAGAGTGTAATAACCAGAGCACTGACTTGTTGAGAGTGTGATTACAATGATTGAGCTTGAGATTCATTAGAACAAATCATCATTTTCCCTTGCATATATTTTGCGTAATATCTCTGCAATAGAAAAACCTACCCAGATTGATAATTAATGTGAAGATTTTGAGTTATTGCTTTGAATTAGAAGGACAAGTGTTCTACTTGAGGACAAGCTGAGGAAAAACATATACATAAATTTTACATAACTAAAGTTGAAGTAAAACTTGGAATTTGATGTGAAATTTGAATCAGAATTATTTAACAGTCAAAGTAAATATACAATAACTCAAAAGTGTGTACAATAATTAAATAAATAATCTACAATTTGAATCAATTAGATTTCCCAATAAATGAAGTTTGGGTGTCAATTTTAGTAAAGCAATGAAATTTTGGCCTACTTCATAAAAATGCATGCCCAACCTTCATTTCAAGGCAAAATTGAACGATTCAACTTGGAGAGTACTTTTTTACTCATAATTAACATTAATTTTGCACATAGAAATTTATGTTGTGCTAAAAAATTATGCCAAATTGGATCTATTTCATAGTGTCAAAGTCAAGGTTTGTGTGCCTCAAATAAATGCATACTAGGACCTATACTTAATTAACCACGAGATAATGATCATTCCAATCTAAATATAAAATCATTTTATGCAACATGCCATAGTCATTTTCATAAAGCAAATGCTATATACTGAAATTCAATTTTGCTCGAGTAGTAGTTAATCATATGTGCCAATAATCACAATCGGAACAAATATGCACTCCTAGGCTAAACTAATTACCCTCTTGGTAATGAAATTCGAAATGGGACATCATTGGACAATTCCTATCCTTAGGATATAACCTTGCAACATGTCTTAGAAATACCCTACATAACTATGTTTCCCACCTATACACAAGTTTCACATAAGGCAAGTCAAAGCAAAAGTTGGAATGTTGTATGAAATCTGTAGTATATATATTTTAGCTAAAAGTAAAGATAAAATGACGAAACGTGTGTAAAATCATTAAACAAATAATCTACAATTTTAATCAATCATATTGGCCAATAAATGAATCTTGGGAATGCATTTTAGTGAAGAAAGATCGTTTTGGCCTGCTTCACAAAGATGCAGGCCCAACCTTCATTTCAAGGCCAATATTTTTTCCTATGAGGATATTTTCTCTTGAATTTGTAATGCATGGTCTTAGTGTTGACAAAGTACATTTTCGTCCTACCAAAAAAGGGTATATTTTTAAGCTAGAGAGGACTTTAGGTCTATTTATTTTAAACAATAGAAAATCCCTTACACAAGAAGAAGTCATGATGAAGGAGTTTGGCTTTAAGAAATTAGAAAAATCATAATATGAAACTAACCGTATAATTTCTCATAAAATGGTGGAAATTAGTTTTTCACCTTATATTCATGAAAGTAGACTAGAAATTGAGAAAATGGAAAATCAAGATACTTGGACATGTTGTTGGGTGCAATGGTTAAAGGTTGTTGAAACCCCTATGGTAAATGAGAATACTTTGAATGGGATTGATCCTAATCAAATTGATGTTCAAATGGAATACTCAATGTCACAAAAGAGGACTAAAATCCCAATGCAGGATGAAGAAGAAATACAAATAAAATTAACAGAAGGACCTTTAAAAGAGCTTGGGTTTCAAATGCAGTTGGTAAATCCATGGCATACTACTTCCTCTTCTATATCCACTCATTTGGTAGCATTCACAATAGAAGTGATTCCTTTCTCATTTGAAACTTTGCAAATCAGTTATCAACAAATTCAAGAAAATGAGAATTAATATGGAAATAGAGCATGAAGACCATGTTGCAAATCATAGAATATGAGGTGAAATCGTTATGGAACAACTTAAAAATGCTTAGGAATGAGAAAACTCAAACAACTGAGTTGGATCAAGTTGAAAAAAATGAGTTATTATTAGGATAATTAGTTAATAGAAATAAAGTCATATTTATTTTGCACGAGAAAGTATAGATCTTACAACAGTAAATTAGAAATCATGTTTGCACTAGTATGGTTTGAACTGAATTAGATGAACCCTCAAAGAAATTAACAAAGGTCACGGAAGAGATGAGAATTTCATAAGTTGAACTAAAGAAAACCCAAGATGATTTGGTCATGGTAAGGGAGTAGTTGAATGTAAAGGAGAGGCAATAACACATAGTATATGAAAATAACAATCAGCTTCTGATTAAGTATAAGGAAACTCAAGATAAAATCAAAGAGTTGAAAACCATGTTTGAAGGTAATATTTCTTTAAACGAGGATGCACAAATGTTTTGCGATGACCTTATTCAGGAAGTTAATTCTATATGGGAGTATATTCTTATAATTACACAACAAAATATTATGATAAGATGATCATAAATGAGCATTGATTTATGCAAGAAATAAGTACAAAAAGAAGCACTCAAGTCAAAGGAGGTAATTAAGTATTTGAATGAAAAATTTTCAACAAAATTAAGGGTGAGAGTCACAATATTTTTGACCAAGCACACTAGTGATGTCATACTTTAAGATGTGGAGGCATGGAAACTTGGGTGAAGGTCAAGACCGTGTGATGGGAGTTCCACCTAAGTATTCACTCCTTGCATCCTAATCTTTGTTGAAGTGAAATAAAGTGGCTAGGTGGATTACTCAATCAAATTTTGGTTGCAGAGGAGATCATGTGAGTTTCCAAATAAATGATGGAATTCCAAGGTGATGAACACTGATGAGGCTAACACCGAGGTAAAAGGATAAAATAGGCCAATATTGGTTGGGATGAGAAAATTATCATGTGTGAAACATTGTATTGAGTTGATGTGCAGGAATATTGTAAACTAAGTTCATGTAGACTCAAAGTGATATAGATCATAAAACAATAATGGTGGAGTTGAGGTCACAAGGAACCATGATGAATGAGCATGAAGTGTAAAAGACCATAAAATACCACCCAAGGGACGACTGAGGAATGAAACAATTAGTTAAAGTAAGTCCGTGAGTAATAGAGTATTGGAAGAGATGAGGAAAGTTTAGGTCAGAACCAAGAGAATGAGCCCAAAAGTGGCACCAAAATGAAGGAATATGAGGGAGTTCTTAGAGACAGCTAAAGGATAATTAAAAGAGATGGAGAAGATTATGAGATAAGGGGCCTGAGGGAGTTGCCATGGTAAGGTAATGAAGTTATGGAAGAAGAGACCACGTAAGAAAAGTAGTTAGTGAAGAATACAAAAAAAATAGATTTCATCCATGGGAGGTGGTTAGATGCAACTTGTGGATAGGACTAGGAAGGGCCATGTCTGCTCATAGAGGTGGTTATCACTTCATGCTACAATATCACCGGTAAGTCTAGCCTGAGACCCCTTGATGGAATTATTTGCAAGTACATATTTTTTAACAATGTTGTGACAGTTACCACTTTGCGAGCTATAATAGTCATTGTTAAAAACAGAAACAAGAAATTCCAATTTAATTTCCGGTTGAATTAAATTATGATCGCTAAATTTTAGGGGCCTAGCTTGGTTCTTTTGAGTTGTAATTAGATAACTCATTTTAACTGAGTTATAATCAGTTAAGCTAGTTATAACTATTGGAGGAACTAGTGGAGGTCTAGTAGTGGAGTAGTGCAATAGTGCATCACAAATACCACACCAGTTAACTGAAGATTCACTCAAAAATAATTCATGCATATCAGTTCATATGAAGACCCATTTTAGATTAGAGTTCAATGACAGTGTACTACCAGTTCTATAATTTTTCGATTTGTACAGATGGTGCCAACAATCAGTTGAGGACCTGTATTTGGATTTCATAATTATGGAGAGTGGATTTCCCAATCAAATATGATTTGATTCCTCTAGGAATTACATAAGGTAGTAGGGGTGTGGCATGCAGCAGAATTGGCTAAGTGTTGGATTGAGCTCACTTGTGAGGCAGAGGGTTAGATTGCACTAGTGCGCAAATTGCTCAGGATGGACAAGCACTATATTGTATTCTCATATCTTTTGGTTAATGCAATATAGATAGTTGACTTTTTTAGCATTTTCTTTCCCCAGAGAAATATTGTGTTATGTGTGACTGATAGTCTTCCTCTTTCTGCTTATTCTTTTCATCGATCACTTTTTGTTTCTGCTGAAGAGTAGAGTAGATTCTTCTCTTCTGTTTTATCATATCACATATGATGTTGAATCTATAGGAAAATATACATTGAATCGAAGATGAAGACAATATAGAAGAGGATATTTCGAGTTTGGTGTGTAGGTGAAAATCGAATTTGCAAGTTCATACTTCAAAGGAGTAATATGTCTTTCTACGGGTTGCGACTAGAGTATGCCTTGGAGGGAAGCTCGAATTACATAGATTTGAAGGACAAAATGGAGGCAATGCTGGAAGATAATGCCCTCAACGAGTTCATAGATCATGACATTCCTAAAACTCTGGCATCGGATGCTAAAGATCTAGCTGAATGGAGAAAGTGTTTGGAAAAAGTGAGAAGGATTATCTTGGATGGAGTTCGAAACCACATTATTTTGAGTCTCCATGGGAAGGATACTCCATACACAATGTGGAGGGAATTGATGGACCTATTTCAACATGGCTGTGACCATAGGAAATTGGCACTGAAGGATAGACTCAGAAAAATCAAAATGGAGAAGGGAAACTCTATTCCAAAGTACTTAACCAAGTTCACTCATGGTCAAGATGAGCTTGGAAGTGTTAGGATCACTATTTCCAAGGAAGATATGGTGGGCCTAGCTCTTCTAGAACTTCCCAATAGTTTTCATAGTTATTAGGAGTCCATTAATGGGAGGGAGAAGCTACTAGATTGGGAAAAATTATGATCAGATTCTGTACAAGAAGAGATTCAGAGGAATACAAGAGACAAATCCTCATCAAAGACTCATGATGAAGAGAATTATGTGTTAGCGGGAAAGACAAATAAAGGGAAGGGGAAGTCATCCCATTCCAAATTAGATTCTTGTCATGGAGGCAAGAAGAAGGACATGTCAAAAGTCAAGTTCTTTCATTTTCACGAGCTGGGAAATTTTTCTAGAAAGTGTCCACTCAAGAAGGCCGGTAATAAGCCCTCAGGAGGAGCGGAAGGAGGTGAGGCTCTTGCCTCAGAATTCAAACTGGAATTTATCTCCATCAAATTTATGGTGTCATCGATGATGGGTAGTGTTTGGTACCTAGATAGTGGAGCTTATTTCCACATGAATTGTAACAAATATCTCTTCAGTAACTTTGAGGAGAGGGATATCCAGATGCACATTAAGATGGATGATGACGAGAGGTATAGTGTTATCGGGCTTAGTATAGTCACCTTTTAGAGGGAGTTGGGTGCTCCCTTCACTTTGGTAGATGTTATGTATGTTACTGTTTTGAAGAAGAACTTGGTATTGTTTGAGGATAGAGGCTATGAGGTGATATTTAGTAAGGAAAGGAATTCCTTCATCACATAGCCACGAGATAGGTGAAGAGGATAGGGGTTCGGGTGAAGAATATCTACAAGTTAGAGGTAGAATATTGTGCTTCCTTGAGAACAAAAGAAGAGAAGGTGGAGAGCTGAGACATTAGTGAGTTATGGCATAGGAGGTTGGGCCACTTGCATCATGGCGCTTTGAAAATCATGCAACAAATTTCTACTGATCTTCCCAAAGGTACACTAGAGAAAGTCGATACATGAAAAGTTTGTACATTGGGAAAATACACCAAATATTCCTTTACAATAAAGACAACCAAGCACAACCGATCTTCAATCAAGTACATTTAGATGTGTGTGGACCATTCTTCACACCATCCATGACCAAGCACAAGTATTATGTTATATTTATTGATGATTTTTCTCATAAATGTTGAATCTTCTTCATATAGAAGAAAGATCAAACTTTTGCAAAGGTTTGTGAATTTAAAGCATTGTTCGAGAAAGATATTGGTAGGAAGGTTAAATCTCTTAGGAGTGATAATGGTGGAGAGTATGTGTCAAATGAGTTTAAAAATGTTTGTGTAGCAGAATGCATTCAATGAGAGTTGAAAACAACTCATAAACCAAAGCATAATGGGGTGGTTGAAAGGAAGAATAGAAGCATAGTAGGGGAATCACGGTCGATTTTAAATGATTAGGTCCTACAACTACACCTTTGAGTTGAGGCATGCAACACAACTATTTATTTGTAGAACAAAATCCCTCATCAAATTCTTGGGATGAGTGCACTAGACGAGGCTTTCCCAGGGAAGAGACCATATGTGTGGCACTTCATGATTTTGTGTTCATCGATATACTGTCACGTAACCAAAGATACACAGAAGAACCTTGAGCCAACAACATAGTTGGGGATATTTATGGGGTACACTGATACACATCACAACTATCGGTTGTACCTTCCAACAACCAAGACGACAATAGTTCACACGGATGTAAAATTTGATGAAGAGAAGGCCATAATATGTTACATTCAGAGGGAGCTTCAGCTACATGTGGTTGAGGAGATTTTAGCTCCTAAGAAGTATCCTCAAATTAATGTGGATCAACCACATGCAGAGGATCAGGGAGTGGAGACACCCATTGATGTAGAGTCTTCCAAATATGGGACAGAGTGCACTAGAGAGGCCCATGGGTTATTGCATGATGCAAGAGAAAATGTGGGAGATCCCACATCATAGCTCAAGCAGAGGAGGTCACTAGAGGGGTACACTAGATACATGGCTCTTATGAGTGGATGTGTTGAGACAAAGCCATCTTCTTTTGAGGAAGCAGTGCGGCAACCAATTTGGGTTGATGCCATGGTTGAGGAGTAGGACTCCATTGTCAGGAATAGTGTTTGGGATGTGGTCCCAACACTTGTGCACAAGTTAGTGGTGAGTTCCCAATGGATTAACAAGGTAAATAAAGTAGTGGATGGTAGCGTGGAGAAACATAAGGCCAAGTTTGTGGTCGAAGGATTTTCTCAAGTAGAGGGGATTGATTATGATGAGACCTTTGATCATGTTACAAGGTACTCATCAGTCAAATCCATTTTGGCACTGTCACCACAAATGGGATGGATGATACATCATATGGATGTAAAATCAACCTTCCTTAATGGAATTATTAAGGAAAAGGTGTATATTGAGCAGCCTTAAGGTTTTCGACCTTCAAGTGAGAGTCACATTGTTATGAAACCATCTCACAAAAAGACAGAAAATAAATATCAACTCCTTAGAATTCAACCTCTTCGAGGGGGCGACCTCCTTTACATTACACAAATGAACAATTCTTGGATGATACAAATGACAAGACCTCCTTTCTATATATAAGAGTCTAAGGGGTCATAATATAATCAGAGCCAACATAACAATAATAATGTAAGGGCACAACAATAACAATAGTGGGCTTATATGGGGCACAATAATAACAATATGGGGACTACATGGGCACAACAATATAATGAGGGTGTTGCACTAATAAGAATAAGGGATTACAATAGTAGTATAGGGACCTAACATGCCCCTCTCCTTCAAAAAGTGTTGTCCTCAACACTTGAGTAGTTATGGATGCTTCCGTATAAAATTATCATCCTCCCATGTGGAACCTTCTTCGGGTAAGTTCTTCCACTTGATGAGATACTCTGAAATTGATCGATTTCATAGCTGTTAATTTATTGTTTATGTGGCTTCTTCAGGTTCCAATATGATTTTTCTTCGTCGTCAAATTCTGGAAATATTATTTGAACAGGAATCTTCTCCAACTTTTGAATCAGTGGCCACACTTCTTCACCATTCTTCCATTCATCCCTTTCTTCATTTATCCAATCTGGTTGGATAATGTAAATAGCACAAAAAAATTCTTCCACATCCTCATCCTTTCTTGAGAGTGCATCTGCAACAACATTTTGCTTCCGTTTTTTGTAGATGATTTCAAACTCATAACCCAACATATTTGTGAAACAATCTTTTTGTTACTCTAAAGATAATCTTTGTTTTGAAAAGTATTTAAGACTATCATGATCTGTTTTTACCTTGAAGTGTCTTCCTATTAGGTAAGGTCGCCATTTCTGAAGTGCATGTTTTATTCCCAACATTTCCTTCTCATGAATAGCTTGCTTGGGGGACATTTGTTTGTATGGATGTAGCTATAAAAACACCCAATCGCCTACATCAAAAATTCTTTCACCGCAATGTTGATCTTCCTGTTGTTACATTCAATTCACCACCAAATTGGCGTTATCCTTTAAAAGTTGGAGAACTTGTTGTTGATGATCGATCTGATCTTTCAGTGCTTGAACCTTTTTCTTCTTGATATTTCCTTCTATCTTAAGAGTTTAAGGAGCAGTATTTCTACCAATACATTACAAGATATGGCCAGATTCATATCTTGATGTTCAATGTGATCTTTGACTCTTTGGACATTTTTCTTCTTGATGTGTCCTTCTATATTGAGAGTTTGAGGAGTGGTAATTCTTTCCAATGCTTTACAAGACATGGCTGGATTCATTTCTTCTTTCTCTGGGGTTGGTTCTTGGTGTATATTCTCTTATTTTTTTGTTTCTTGATCCTTTTCTTCTTGCTCTTCACAATCTATGTAAAATAATTTCTTCTCAGCACACTTATGACCTTTAGTGTATTAGCTATCACAACTGTAACAAAGGTTGTTTTCTCCTTCTTCTTCCAGTTTTTGTGGTGTCAACCTTGTAGGTTGTTGAAGGCTAGGAGTAACAACGCTTCCATATTTATAATTGTGAGTGTTATGATTTCTTGTTGTCATAATTTTTCTTTCAGTTTGTCTTGCCAACCTGAATGCATTCTCCAATGAATCAGGTTCCCAAAGACAAACCTCATGTTGAATGTTATCCTTTAAAGTCCCTATGAACACATCAATCGTTTGCTTCTCTAGAATATAAGTTACCCTTATATTCAATTTTTGGAAGTGTTCGATGTGCTCTGCCATTAAACCATTTTGTTTGATATTTATCAATTGGCTAAAGAAGGTGTTTCTATTTGTATCTGCATAATGTGCTATCATTTCCTTAGTGAAAATTGACCATGTGACAAGTGGTTTATGAGAAAAAAACCCTTCATACCATAAAATATGATTCATTTCTAAATATAAAGATGCAATACATACCTTTTATAACAGTTTCACCTCATGTATATCAAAATATTGCTCTATGTGTATTATCCAATTTACCGAATCCTTGCCGTCAAACATCCTCATATCGTTTTTCCTTGATTTTAGGAGCTCGATCTTGAAACGACTGTAACTATGTAATTACAGGTCTTTAAGTTATGATATTTTGGCCTGTGATAGCCAGTTGAGTCGTCTTTCCAATGCCACCAATCTGATCAAAATTGAATTCTCCAAGAAAGTGTTATGCTCAATCTACCAAGATGACATGCTTACATACTTTTTTAGTAGAACGAACTTGTATGAAGTGCCACTAGTTACTGTTTCAACCCTTAGACTTGAAAGCAATACATAGAAATGCACAGTCCATCTTATACTTATAACATCTTACGAAATTTAAATCTCATGCTCAGAGAGAATGTTATGATGGTTTTCCCGAGGTCACCTATTTAGGATATAATAGAGGAGCCTACAGAAACCCTAAATGTCTTGGACTGTATCTTCGAAAATATAGTGAATCAAGATCTAAAATGAAGGCCGAGCCACACCATGATTTCTGCTCAGGTAGGTTTTAATTTCATAGTCTAAACCTTTGTAGAAAACAAATTATAACAAAAATTGCACGATGACTTGTTTAAGATGGAATTCTAGAGCTTGCAAAAACCCTAACTTCCTTAGATCATATCTTTGAAAATATAGCGAGACAATATCTGAAATTTGGACCCGAGGTTTAGAAAGATTTTAGCTCAAAAGGGCTTATTTTTTTAGTTTCTGAAACTTCGTAGCAAAAAAGTTATATCGAACATTCCATGATGACCCGTTTGGAGCAGTGAAACCCTAGAATCCAAAGCTCTTAGACTCCTCTTATAGGTAGATGGAGGAAGGAGGATGCGACTTCTGGTGAAGTAGTGGAAGCTACTATTTACAAACATCTTGTGGGTTCACTAATTTATTTGGTGAACACACGACTAAGCATTTGCTAGGCAGTTATCAAACTTAGTCAAGTGATGGTTAAGCCGACCAAGCTATATTGGAAGGCATCCAACCATGTGTTGAGATACCTCAGAAGCACTACTCAGTATGGTTTATGGTATAAATGGAGAGAGGGAGTGAAACATCAAGGCTTCACCCATGTAGATTGGGAAAGGAATACATACGACAAGAAGAGCACATTAGGACAGATCTCCAATATTGGGTCAGTAGTTGTTTCTTTGTACAACAGGAAACATAGATCAATAGCACCTAGTTCAGTAGAAGAAGAGTACATGGTTGCTAGTCAAGTAGCTTGTGAGGCTATCTCAATTAGGAAGATTCTGGTTGGTTTGTTTGGTCAGCAGATGGATCTAACTATGATTTCTTGTAAAAATCATAGCTGTATCAAACTCTCTAAAATCTACTTTTCATGATTGGTCCAAGCATATTGATATCTGGTATCATCATCTTGGAGATTGTATGCAGAGGAGAATTATGTTGTTAGAATATGTTCCCATAGAGGAACATGATGCAAATATTTTTACAAAGGCATTGTCAAGATGCAAATTCGAGTTTCACCTAGACAGGATCAATGTAGCTGATAATTCCTTTCTTATTTAGAGGGAATGCTAAAAATAGCAACAAGAAATTCCAATTTAATTTGTCCTTAAATTAAATTGTAATTATATTCTCAAAGCAACTTCTAATAGTTAATTAAGTTAAATTGACTTAATTGACTTAGGAAATTTGAGTTGGAATTCTATCTAGATTCATGTAGAGTGATCCCTAAATTTTAGGGGCCCAAGTTGAGTTGTAATTAGATAAGTCAGTCTAACTAAGTTATAGTTAGTTAAACTAGTTCTAACTATTGGAGGAACTAGTAGAGGTCTAGTAGTGGAATAGTGCACTAGTGCATCACTAGTACCACACCAGTTAGTTGAAGATTCACTCACCAATAATTCATGCACCTCAGTTCAAATGAAGACCCAGTTGTGATTAGATTTTTGGGAGAATGTACTATTAGTTGTATAATTTTCTGATTTGTACTGATGGTGCATGCAATCAATTGAGGACCTATGTTTGGCTTGTGCAGTTATGAATAGTGGATTTCCCAATTAGACATGGGATGATTCCTATAGGAATTGCATAAGGAAGTAGGGGCTCCGAATGCAACATAATTAATGAAATGTTGGCTTGAGCTGGCTTGGGAGGTAGACAATTATATTGTACTAGTTCAGAAATTGTTCAGGACAAACAAGCATTGTATTTTCTTTTCAAATCTTTTGGTTTTGCAATATAGATTGTTATTTTTTTTAATATTCTCATTCCCCAGAGAAATGTTGTCTTATGTGTGATTGATATTCTTCCTCTTTCTCACTATTGTTTTCATTGATCAATTTTGATTTCTGCTGAAGAGTAGAGTATATTCTTTTCTTATGTTTTAGCATATCACATAAGCTATTGAGTCTATAGGAAAATCTAAAGTAGGATGGGATTCTCCCCCCTTTCTTAATGGTAGGATAGGCAGATATTACCCCTAACTATCTCTTGAAATTGAGAAGAATACCTGTTACAGTGGGTAGAAGCAGCTGCAACCACTTTGAGGAAACAAGATGGCCAGATGAAAAAGTTTGAGCCACCCCATCCCTGGTATGTAGGTTTTAACCCTGTATAGAAATTACCTACATACGAATTCTAAAAACATAGAAAATAAACAATGGGAGAGCATAACACATGAAACACATATACACAGAGATTTTCCCCTGGATCCCAAAACTGGGACTACCAGCTTGATTTTTCATTGTGTTCCTTTCAATGTTATAATACATATTTATACATGCCGAAGCATTCAATACCATGGACCAAAAACTATCACATCCAAGACCATGGACCGAAAACGATCACGTCCAATACCATGGACCGAAAACCATCGCATCCAAAAACATGTGCGAAAATCATGCACAAAACGATAGGTGGGTCCACCCATCCTAACATCGGGTCCAAAACCAAAAATTTTTGGGGCACTGCCCCAGACCCCATAAAGTGGGCTTACAGGTATGCCTCAAACCCCCTGTGACCCCCCCGACTACACAATCGGTGGAACGAAAGGGGGCTCCACCCCCCCTCTAACCCCCCAGTTAACTATGTGGGCTAGTCGTGGAAAGAATATAACACAACCCAACATTCTCCCACTTGTTGTTTTCTTTCCACAGGGGGCCACAAGAGAGATTAGTCATTTTTTCAGCCCTGAAATGCCCATTGTCTCTCTACACCAAGAGAACTTCTCGGAGCTCACAGATTTTGTTAATGCATCTACAGTATTCTTTAAAGTGTCCACCTTTACCAACAACACCTTTTTGTTTTCTATCATATCCCTCACAAAGTGATACCGAACATCAACGTGCTTTGGCTTTGAAAGCTATGCGGGGTTCTTTGCCAAGAAAATTGCACTTTGGCTATCACAATCTATCCTTATAGCTTCTTGTACTAACCCCATACTTGAACACAATCTCTGCAACCAAACTTCTTCCTTGCTTGCATGAGTGGTTGCCATGTATTCTGCCTCTGTAGTTGATAGTGCCACTACATATTGTTTCTTACTCATCCAACTCACTGCACCTCTAAATAAGTTAAACACATACCCACTTGTAGATCTTCTCTCATCCAGATCTCTAGCCTAGTCTACATCAACAAAGCCATGAATATCCGACACTGTCCAATCCTGGTCTTCCATGGTAGCACAAACCATAATCACTAGTGCCACGTAAATACATGAAAACTTGCTTCACTGTTGTCCAGTGCTCCTTCCCTGGTTTTGACATAAACCTTTTTAATACTCCCACTACATGTGTAAGTCTGGTCTAGTACAGAACGTTGTATACATCAGGCTACCGACTACACTTGCATATGGAAGACGGGACATGTCCTCTTCCTCTTCTTGTGTCTTGGGACACTGTTCACTAGATAACCTCACACCTACAGGAATAGGAACCTTCACCGGTTTACTATCTTGCATATTAAACCTTTGCAGTATTGTCTCGACATACTTTCTATGGTTTAACCATAGCTTCCTCTTTGTCTGATCTCTTTTAATTTCCATGCCCAAAATATAGTTTGCAGCACCAAGGTCTTTCATGTCGAATTTGGAGGACAATTTGGTCTTCAAATCCTAGATAATTTCTTTGTCATTTCTAACCAGCAACATATCATCCACATACAAGAACAGACAAATAATATGGTCACCAATTAATTTAAAATACACAGAGTGATCTATTTTGCTTCTGGTGAAGCCAAGTCCCCGTATAAATGTATCAAATTTTTGATACCACATCCTTGGTGACTATTTTAACCCATACAAAGACTTCTTTAACTTCCATACCCGTTCTTTCTTACCCTTCACCGCAAAGCCTTTAGGTTACTTCATGTATATTTCCTCTTCCAGATCCCCGTGAAGAAATTTTGTCTTCACATCCATCTCTTCTACCTCAAAATCAAAAGCAACAACAACAGATAAAAGTAACCTAATAAAAGTTACCTTGGCAACAGGAGAAAAAATATCACCAAAATCAATTCTCGACACTTGGGAATAACCTTTTGCTACCAACCAAGCTTTGTATTTTTCCACCTTTCCTTCTACATTTGTCTTCTTCTTGAACACCCATTTGTTGCCAATGCGTTTCCTTCCAGCCGAAAACTCCACCAAATCCCAAGCCTCATTTTTGTGCAACGATGCCATTTCATCAACCATGGTCTCTTTCCAGAGTTTTCCATCCTCTGAATATACTACTTCACAGTTATGGGATCATCATCAATAATAGATAAAGCAAAATTTGAATAGAAAACAGATGGACTATACCTTTCTGGTTGCCTTCTTTCTTGAACTGATCTTCTCACACCAGGAGTTTCTGGCTCATCATCTTTTGATTCCTCCTCTATTGTAGAGTCTAATTCTTCCTCCTTAACCTCAAACTCTATCTTCTCAAGTTCCTTTGGTTGGACTTCATGTTTAATAACATCTTTTACCTCTCTGAACACCACATCTTGGCTGTACACAACCTTTTGTGTGACTGGGTTCCAAAGCTTATAACCCTTTAAACCATCTTTATACCCAATAAAGATGCACTTTTTAGATTTCCTATACAACTTGGTTTGTTTCTCCTTTGGAACATGTACATATGCATCACATCCAAATACCCTTAGATGTGAAAGAGAGGGTTTCTTACTAGTCCATACCTCTTGTGGAGTCTTATCCTCCAACGCTGATGAAGGTGACCCATTGACCAGGTAACATGCAGTATCCACTGCCTCTGCCCAGAATTCCTGTCATAACCCAGCACCAATGAGCATGCTTCTTGCCCTTTCCATCAACGTCTTATTCATTCTTTCTACAACTCCATTTTATTGAGGTGTATATGGAGTAGTCTTTTGTTGTGCTATACCACACTTCTTATAGAATTCTTCAAATTCCTTGCTGCAAAACTCTCCACCATTATCTGTCATCAGGACCTTTATCTTCTTCTCTGTCTGATTTTCCACGAGTGCCTTAAATTCTTTAAACCTGTCAAAGGCTTTAGATTTCTTCTTAAGGAAATATATCCATGTATTCCTTGAGGAGTCATCTATAAATGATAAATAGTACATAGACTTACCCAGTGATGGAACCTCCACAGGTCCAAACACATCACTGTGCACAAGTTCTAATATCTGTTTCGCCCTCTTACTACCATAGGGGAAACTCACCCGATTCTGCTTCCCATATACACAATTTTCATAGAGATCAAAATCCAGAGAGCTATTACTCGTACCTTCTACCATACCTTTACCATGAAGTATTTGAAGGCCCTTCTCTCCAATATGTCCAATCCTTTGATGCCACAACATGGTCTTTTCTCCATAGAGCACTAGATTTTCTGCTCCACTTTCAGGAACCACAGAATTGTTGCACCCATCAATAATAGTGCTACCTTGTAGCTTGTACAGAGTTCCAATTCGAACTCCCCGCATCAATACCAGTTCTCCTCGAACCATTTTGTAGGTATCCTTCTTGAACATTGTTTTTACACCTGCATCATCCAGCTTGCTTACAAAAATCACATTTCTGGCTAATGCAAGAATATGCAGTACACCCGGAAGTGTTCTAACCGTTCCACCTTGCAACTTCAACTTTACTTTTCCAAGACCAATGACTCTAGCCTTCCTATCATCCCCTAAGAAGACATCACCACCATCGTATTTCTCATAGTCGCAGAACCACCCTCTATGGGGAGTGAAGTGAAAGGATGCACCTGAGACAATCAGCCATGCCTCATGATCTACATGTGTACTTGAAGGAGCCAACTACACATCCCCACCTTCATCTGAGGTGGTTTTTGCCTCTGCAGAAGGAGCATCATCAGATCCCTTTCCTTTATTAAGAGATTTAGATTTACAGTCCCTTTTGTAGTGCCCTTCCTTTCCACATTTCCAACACACCACCTTTACAGGTTTTCCTGGAGACTTAGATCTCCCTCTAGATTTAGATCTCCCACTGAATGACTTATTTTTGTTTCTATTCTGGGACCGTCCTCGTATAGACAAGACATCACCATTCTGTCTTTCCATATTTTTTCATCTCATCTCCTCCGTCAGCAAGGCTGAGACTATTTCATCAAACTGCAAGGTAGTTGCATTGCTACATATTGAAATAACCAAACTATCCCACGAATCTTGTAGAGAACACAACAAACTGATGGAGTTATCTTCATCTGAAATTTTAATATCAACAGATGCTAACTAACTTACCACAGTATTAAATGCATTTAGATGCTTTGTCACCGATTCTCCATCATTCATCCTTAGGTTATATAGCTTTTTCCACAAGAACAATTTATTCACCAGAGACTTATATTGGTACAAAGTCCCTAACTTGTCCCACAAATCCTTCACCATAGCTTCCCCGATACATTCAGCAATACTGAATCTGAGACACACAATCGCGTTGTGCTCTTTTCCTTTTGATCCAACTTCTTCCATTCTTCATCAGTCACTCTCGTTGGTTCAGTACCCGGAACTGCCACGATCCATTTATCTTTATCCACCAACAGATCCTCCATCTTGAGTTTCCACAAGTCAAAAACCTGACCATTAAATTTCTCGATCTCTGTCTTTCCACCGCTTGCCATCTTCTTTTACCACCAGAATCGATCTCGTAGATCTCCCATTGAATAGCGTCTACCATAGGCCCGAGCAAAACCCCTCAACAACAAAGGCATCCCCTTGAAGCCAAAATAGCTCTGATTCCAAATGTAGATTTTAACCGCATATAGAAATTACCTACATACAAATTCTAAAAACATAGAAAATAAACAATGCGAGAGCATAACACATAAAATAGATATACACAGAGGTTTCTCCGTGGATCCCAAAACTGAGACTACCAGCTTCATTTTTCATTATGTTCCTTTCAATGTTATAATACATATTTATATGTGCTGAAGCATCCATTAGCATGGACTGAAAACCATCATGTCCAATACCATGGACTGAAAACCATCGCGTCCAATACGATGGACTGAAAACCATTGCATCCAAAAACATGTGCGAAAATCATGCACAAAACCATAGGTGGGTCCACCCATCCTAATATAGGGTCCAAAACCAAAATTTTTTGCGGCGCTACCCTGGACCCCAAAAAGTGGGGTTACGAATACGCCTCAAACCCCCTGTGACCCCCCCACTACACAATCAGCGCAACGAAGGGGGCCTCCGCCCCCCCTCTAACCCCCCGGTTACTATGTAGGCTAGTCGTGGAAAGAATATAACATGACACAACATGGTAACCCTAGGGGTATCTTGAAGAAGGTAAGAAGACCAAATATTTTCCACTACCTACCAATGGAAGGAGAAAATAGAATAAGGAGAAAAGAGAAATGGTTAGGGATAGGCATGTAACCCAGACCTCAAGCAATAGTGGTGGTCATGCATCTCTTTTTGAAAGAACCACTGTTAGGTGGGGAGATGTGGTTAACACCTCCTACTTTGTTCAAAGATGTATAAGGAAACCGGGTTCCCTATTTACCCTTGTGCTTGTTGTTCCAAGAGCAAGAAGACAACCTCAAAAAGGAAAGTGATTCCATGTCCATGACGATAGAAGAAGGACTAAGTGGCTTGAGGACGAGCCACATTTTTTTATTGTGGTGTGGCAACACCCTAATGGGCCTGAGTATTTTGGTGTAACAATGCCCTAATGGGCCTAAGTTCTTGAGTATGACAGTGACCTCTCTGGGCCTTCTTATCTTTGATATGAGAAAATATTATGATAGTGATATGAAGGAGACATGTTGAGTTCTATGAGAGAGATACCATGATAGACATATGATTGTTTCATTGCACTATTATCTCTAGTGTTCTCTCTACATGATTTATTATGATGATATGGGGTTTATGCAATTCAAAAATGTTTTAAAATGTTTTAAAATGTAGTTATCTACAATAGAGACTTCTTTCCCTAAGAATATTAACATTATTATAATCTATTGGTTAATGGTTAATGCTGAATATTCTTTAGTAAATGTTGAAAAGTGAAATAAATTATATAGATGTCAAATTAGGTTCATAAAATTAGACATTTAAATCGGGAGAGAGGAAAAATTATAGGTCACCTATGGATTCTAATCAACCTATTTTCCATGTTCAAAATATGGATAGGTATGTAATTTTAGTTTTTTTTTGTTTCTATTTCGAGTTTAAAGTGATCATTGAGTTGATTATTATTGGTGCACAGGATACTGACAAACCTGGTATTTACAACACAGTGGCTGAAAATAACCCGCTTAACATAAACCCTTTCGACAACACCCACAAATTTAGTAAAGTCTCACCCAAGACATTAATTGGTGATTTCCAGAACTAGGTTTCTGTAGTCTAACAGGATTGTCTTGTGATTGTGACACAATTCTCTTGAATAACAGATACTATAACACCCTTTTGTTACTACGCACTACACATATAACTAGGCATTGGTTATTCCATACCTTCTACAAGCCCGTAATGGCCAAGTATGGTGTGAGGCCCTTGACATGGAATCCATATGACAGATCCTGTTCAATCCTCGACACAAATAGATTTGTGACTACTATACAGATACAGCTGACATACTAGACAGAATAACACTTCAGACCATACCAGTCAAGGAGCACTTGTGCTATTTCATCCAGGTTTAACAAACATAATTCTATAGGATTAAACAAAAATAAGTCATCGCTAAATACCACCAGTCTAAATCATATCAGTGACTATGAGCATTAGGATTATTAACAAACATGCAAACTAGTAACACCATTACAAACCATCACCAGAAAGTGAGGTAAATCATATATTAATGCATCACATTCACATAAATAGAAGAGTCATCTAAGAATTTACAAAGCTATGCATAAAAAACATCGCAATGTGTTCCCTAATTAAAGCAGTTTCGCCAACAACAATTCACATATATATTAGGATGTAAGGAAAAATATCTCGAGTTACATACACTAGTTTACCAAGCTCCTTGGCCATCTATGACAATATCCAACACCAAAAACGTGACTAGAAAACATCTATAACACACTTGTATAGTCCATAAGTAAGCCCATTACAGTAATTCTACCAAGTGACGACATACTTGACTATGGCTTCTAGATTACATCAAAACAACAATGGTACAAATAACAATTTAATACTTTACGTATAAATTCTTCCAATCAATAACCTACCCTCGATTGGGCTTCAATAAACCATTTTATATCAATTGGGAGTTCTCTTCAAACATTGTCTCTTCTTGCATATTCAATTCATATGGCTAAAGTTTGTTGGGATATTTCATTTGATTCCCTCCTAAGTTGTCCTATAGCTATCCAAAATATATCCTACCCTATTCAGCTCCACTCCTCCTGTTCTCTCTCATTTTTAAAATGACTCCAACTTCTTATTAACCATGACTTCCCTAGTCAACACCTTCCCATGTAAGAACATAATGGTAAAAATTCCCTTCATGTGTCTTTCTCTCCCACTTACTATTGTCCTCCTACTATGTAACATCCATCTTTGTCATACCCCAACTGTTGCTCCAACGTTATCCTATTCTCTTATTCCTTCGACAACCCTCCAATGAACCCTACCTTTCCCTTCCTACACCCCTTGCTCTTGTCGCATAGTCTTACTGTCCCGAAAATTTTTGAAAAAATTCTAGGTCACAACAAGCCCCCAACAAAAATATGTGGCCCATCCTTGAGCCACTCTATCCTTATTTTATCACCATGAATTTAGGACCTACATTATCATTGAAGTTGTCTATTTTCCTTTGGTATTACTGTCACACGAAGAGACATAGGATTTGGTCACCTTGGAGCTCTTAAAAAACCCCAAGATGAATCAGCCAAGTCCCCTTCCCGCACAGTGGTGCTCTAATCAGATGCTTATTTGGGTGCATAATGGTGTTGGCATGTTAGGACTTTAAGTATTGCATTGTGACCATTATCCCACATGCATCGGGAAGATAGTGTAAATGTATTTCAAAAAAGTGTTGTGTTTCCAATTGTATTGAGGAATATCGTATGTAAGAGTACCTTGGTTGGTGGTGTCGTGTATTGTGACTTGGTGTAAGCGCTATGACATAAAATGAATTTTCGTGTTTCTAATTTTTTTTGGTGTTTTATCTCACTGATTTCCCCCACATGGGTCACATAAGGAGAGTATGTGGGATTTAGAAATGCAGTGAATTTGGTTTACATAACAAGAAACATGAAAATAGAAAGGTATAGTGGTAGTTTGGATGTTTGCTTCTAATAAAGAAGCTCCCTAGTGCCTAGGGCCACATACGTATTAATTTTTTAACAAAACAATTTATATTTACAATATATAATAAACTACATTATATACATAATTTCAATATAAAATGTCATTATTTTGTGTCTTAGTATATTTACAACTATTGTATATATGTTTATTTCTTATTTACAATATACTTATATACAAATATAAATGTTTTCACACACACACACACACAAACACACACACACACACACACATATATATATATATATATATATATATATATATATATATATATATATATATATATATATATATACATATATATATATATATATAATATGTTAAAATATTTGTGTTTTATAATAGGTTAAGTAACTGTTTTTTTTCAATGCGAGAATGTACCAAGTGATGTGGAAGAGACACAAACAAGAAAAAAGTGAGATGTTGTGACAACCAAAGAGGAAATCCTTTAGGAAGAATTTCGAAAATAGTAACCAAGGAAAGGTGCAAAGAAAGGATAAACAATCCAAAACATCATGTAAATGACATTAACCAAGTTGAATTGAGGGTAACGAAAAAACAAGTGAAACCTAAAGGTAAAACCTGGATGATGTTATGTATAAGCTAAACATGAGGGACCACATATTTTTTCAAAAAATGTGGGGGTTATTTTGACCACAACAATTGGCGACTCATGGGGAAGAAAAAATTATCTCTGGTTTTAAAAGTGATGGGTTTAAATTTACCAAAAGGATAAAGTTATCATTTTTTTCAAGTCTTCAAAGAGTAAAGCATTTTCCATGTCTTCCACCTCAACAAATACAGAACTAAAGGTTCTAAAAATTAAGCACTTGATATAAACTGAGTCGAAAACCATGAATCCTAGTTTTTGAGAGAAATAATTGAGTGGCAGAAGAGGTATAGATAGGAAGTTTAGAGAAGGTATTAATCCATAAATATACATAGTCTCCCCTACTTGACATCGATTCAATCCCAATGAGCTTGTTAGTATCCCAACAAATTTGTCTTAGTACTGTACAAGCATAGCCCCACTACCAATGGGTTTATTCAATACCCCGATGGGTTTTCTTGCACATCCAATATTTTCTATGCCTTGATGCCTAGAAATGTTTTGGATCAACGCGTGAGGAATTTCCTTGTCACATCCATCATTATACTCTTTTTTGTTTGAAATAAAAATCTTGATTGGTTCAATGGGTCTCTAGTTACCTGTTCCTTAAGACTACCATAGAGTTATTCTAGTCTAAACTAACTAGTATGTAGAATATGCACACCAACAACCTTCAATTTGTTTATGAGTGGTAATTATTGAGATTAACAAACTAAAGGGAAAGGAATCATTTGTATGATGTTTCTTTAGATAAGATGATCTTCTTTTTAGTGATTGAAACTAGGGCTTACTCTAGCCATAAGGGCCTTTCTCCTATGAAAGGAGCCTTAGCGAATGAAATAATTAGAATACAATATGCAAAATGTAGCCTAGTCAAAGTGAAAGAAAATAAAACTCTATCTCAATTAGGAGAAGGATAACCTCACTTCTAATCAAGAGCTAGTTATCTAAGAGAAGGCGAATGGACCATTGGATCTCAAGTTAAAATTGACCTACAGGTGAACAAAATAATTTTAGTGGCATATAAATAGTTCAATCAAACATAGAAGGGATTTGTTTTAATAAATAAGCTACTAAAACCCTTTTCTACATATATTTGAATGAAATTATAAAGATGAATTCACTGTAAAATTTAAATTGTGCAAAAGAAATAAATTTTATCTATGAAACATAGGATAGCCAAGACAAATCTGCAATAAACAAATGAATAAGCTATCTGCTACTACAAATTAGCATCAATGAATCCATTAGTAGTATAAACCTAAAACATACTAACCATGGAATGATAACATCAACAAGAAAAGAATTAGCATAAGAAAAATCATTTCAATAATATTTACTAAAATCAGTCATCAGTATACCAATTGATGCATAATTTAATATAGACTAAAATAGACATAGAAAAATAATATTAAATTCAAAAATCAAATATAGTAGTGCTAATAAATGAAAATTTACTATTATTCAATCCAATAGCTTCATACATTCAGTCCATTTGAAGCCTTGAACCCTTACAAAAAATGAGTTTAATATGGTGCATAACCACTCCTTATCACAACTCCAAGACCTCTCCATTTCTCATCAAATATACTAAATAACTACAATATTGCAATTCTAAAAGTCTTTGTACAAAAAAACCCCTTGAGCATGATGCAAAGGTGAAAAAAAAATATAATTTTAAACGAGCTCTATAATCCACCTTTCTAGTCGATTCGAACCTCCCCCTCTTTAGAAAAGGTTGAAGATTTATTTAAATCAGTTTTCGAGCAATGGGGACTTGATGCCTAGCCTAACCATTGAACCATAATTAAATTTTGCTACACCTCCACAATGCTAAAATTTCATACATAGTTATAAATTTGGAACTTTCTAAAGAAATTTGAAGCCAATTGTTTGTGTGTAGTGAATGAGGGCCTTTGGTTGTAAACGATTGCTGCAGGAATCTAGTGGTCGTTCATTATTTTCGATAAACATGCATAGTTCTTAAATGATTAATGTTTAATGCTTTAATGTGGTAAACATGCTTAATGATACATTAAGAAAAGTTACAGGACAAAATGGTGGATGACTCTAATCTACGTAAGGTAGATGGAGAAGGAATCTATGTGGAGTTAGGAGGAGGAAATAACCCACCAACAACTCAATTTATGGAGATCGTGAGAAATTTACAAGAAGATTTGGTTCACATCAAAACCATTCATGAATTGTTGTTGAAGGCTAGTGAAGAACAATAAAGGATGGTAAAAGATCTAACTGAAAAATATTGTAATGGGCTAATAGTGTTGGGCTGTGTTATGTTCTTTCCACGACTAGCTCCCCTAGTTAACAGGGGGGTAGAGGGGGGCAGAGTCCCCCCTTCATTGCACTGATTGTGTAGCAGGGGGGTCACAGTGGGGGTGATAGCCCTTGGGGAAATTTGTTTTTGGACCCTCTATTAGGTGGGTCGAACCTACCTATGGTTTTGTGCATCGTTTTTTGCAGATGGTTTTAGGCACGATGGTTTCCAGTCCATGGTATTGGATGCTTCAGCATGTATATATATTTATTGTCACACTGAAAGGAACATAATGGAAAATCAATCTGGTAGTCCTAGTTTTGGGATCCAAGGGAAAATCTCTGTGTATATGTTTTTTATGTGTTATTCTCTTGCATTTTTTATCTTCTATGTTTTAGAATTCGTATGCAGGTAATTTCTGTATAGTGTTAAAACCTACATTTGGAATTAGAGTTATTTTGGCTTCAAAAGGATGCCTATGTTGTTGAGGGGTTTCGCTCGGCCTATGGTTGACCTTGTTTAGTGGGAGACCTGCGGGATCAATTCTGGTGGTGAAAGAATATGGCGAGCAGTGGAAAGATAGAGGTCGAGAAATTTAATGGTGAGAGTTTTGAGATATGGAAACTCAAGATGGAGGATCTGTCGGTAGATAAAGATCAGTGGATTGTGGTATATCTATGTACTAAACCAACAAGAGTGTCTGATGAAGAATGGAAGAAGTTGGATCGGAAGGGAAAGAGCATAATATGATTGTGTGTCTTAGATTCAGTATTGCTGAATGTATCAGGGGAAGCTACGACTAAGGTTTTGTGGGTCAAGTTAGGGACTTTGTACCAATCTAAGCCTCTGGTGAATAAATTGTTCCTACAGAAAAATCTATATAACCTGAGGATGAAATATGGAGACTCGGTGATAGAGAATATAAATGCATTTAATATTGTCGTAAGTCAGTTATTATCTGTTGATATTAAAATTTTAGATGAAGATAAGTGCATCAGTTTGTTGTGTTCTCTACTAGATTCGTGTGATAGTCTGGTTATTGTGATAGGTAGCAATCTAACTACCTTGTAGTTTGATGAAATAGTCTCATCCTTGCTGACAGAGGAGATGAGACAGAAAGATATGGAGAGCGAGAATGGTGATGCCATGTATGTATGAGGACGGTCCTAGAACAGAAGCAAAAGTAAGTCATCGAGTGGGAGATATAAATCTAGAGGGAGATCTAAATCTTGAGGAAAACCTATAAAGGTGGTGTGCTGGAAATGCAGAAAGGAAGGGCACTACAAAAGGGACTATAAATCTAAGGCTCCTCAGAAAGGAAAGAGATCTGAAGATGCTCCCTCCTCGGAAGCGAAAACCACCTAATATGAAGGTGGGGATGTGTACCTGGCTTCTTCAAGTACACATGTAGATCATGATACATGGTGGATTAACTCAGGTGTATCCTTTCACTTCAGTCCCCATAGATAGTGGTTCGGCGAGTATGATAAATACAATGGTGGTGATGTCTTCTTAGGGGATGATAGGAAGGCTAGAACCGTTGTTCGCGGAAAAGTAAATTTGAAGTTGCAAGGTGGGAGGGTTAAAACACTTCTGGGTGTTTTGCATATTCCTACATTAGCTAAAAATCTGGTTTATGTTAGCAAGCTGAATGATGCAGGTGTAAAAAGAGTGTTTGAGAAAGATACCTGCAAGATGGTTCGGGAAGCACTGGTATTAATGAGGGGAGTTCGGATTGGAACTCTGTACAAGCTACAAGGTAGCATTGTTATTGATGGGTGCAACAGTTCTGTGGTTCCTGAAAGTGGAGTGGAAAATCTAGTGGTCTCTCGGGAAAAGACCATGCTATGGCATCAAAGGCTTGGACATATTGGAGAGAAGGGCCTTCGAATACTTCATGGTAAAGGTATGGTAGAAGGTATGACTAATAGCTCTCTGGATTTTGATTTCTGTGAAAATTGCGTATATGGAAAGCAGAATTGGGTGAGTTTCCCCTCTAGTGGTAAGAGGGTGAAACATATAGTAGAGCTTGTGCACAGTGATGTGTTTGGACCTGTGAAGATTCTATCACTGGGTAAGTCTATGTACTATGTACAATTTATAGATGACTTCTCAAGGAATACATGGATATATTTCCTTAAGAAGAAATCAGAAGTCTCTGACAGGTTTAAAGAATTTAAGGCTCTGGTGGAAAACTCGACACAAAAGAAGATAAAGGTGTTGAGGACAGATAACAGTGGAGAGTTTTGCAATAAGGAATTTGAAGAATTCTATAAGAAGTGTGGTATATCATGAAAAAATACTACTCCATACACACCTGTGAAAAATGGAGTTGCAGAAAGAATGAACAAGATCTTGATGGAAAGGGAAAGAAGCATGCTCAGTGGTGTCAGGTTAGGAAAATAATTCTGGGTAGAGGCGGTGGAGACAACATGTTACTTGGTCAACAGATCACCTTCATCAACGTTAGAGGATAAGACTCCACAAGAGGTATGGACTCATAAGAAACCCTCTCTTTCACATCTAAGGGTATTTGGATGTGATGCATATGTACATGTTCCAAAGGAGAAAAGAACAAAGTTCGATAGCAAATCTCAAAAGTGCATATTTATTAGGTATAAGGATGGTTTAAAGGGTTATAAGCTTTGGAACCAAGTAACAAGGAAGGTTATGTACAACTGAGAAGTGGTGTTTAGAGAGGTGAATTATGTTGTTAAACATGACGTCCAACTAAAGGAACCTGAGAAGATAGAGTTTGAGCTTAAGGAGGAAGAATCAGACTCTACAAAAAAAGAGGAATCAGAAGATGAACAACCACAAAATTCAGTTGTGAGAAGATCAATTCAAGAAAGAAGGAAACCAGAAAGTTATAGTCCATCTGCTTTCTGCTAAAAATTTTCTTTATCTATTACTAATGATGATCCAGAAATGTGAAGGAAGCAGTAAATTCAGAGGATGGAAAACTCTGGAAAGAGGCCATGGTTAATGAAATGGCATCTTTGCACAAAAATGAGGCTTAGGATCTGGTGGAGTTGTTGGCTGGAATGAAACCCATTGGTAGCAAATGGGTGTTCAATAAGAACACAAACGCAAAAGGAAAGGTGGAGAAATACAAAGCTTTGTTGGTAGAAAAAGGTTATTCCCAGGTGAGGGGAATTGATTTTGGTGATATTTTTTCTCATGTTGCCAAGGTAGCTTGTATTAGATTACTTTTATCTATTGTTGCTGCTTTTGATTTTGAGGTAGAGCATATGGATGTGAAGACAACATTTCTTCACGGGGATTTGGAAGAGGAGATCTACATGAAGCAACCTGAAGGCTTTGAGATCAAGGGTAAGAAAGAACTGGTATGCAAGTTAAAGAACTCTCTGTATGGGTTAAAACAGTCACCAAGGATGTGGTATCAGAAATTTGATACATTTATATGGGGAATTGGCTTCGCTAGAAGCAAAGTAGATCATTGTGTGTATTTGAAATTAATTGGTGACCATGCTATTTATCTGGTCTTGTATGTGGATGATATTTTGGTGGTTGGAAATGACAAAGAAATTATCGAGGATTTGAAGACCCAATTGTCCTCCAAATTCAACATGAAAGACCTTGGTTCTGCAAACTATATTTTGGGCATGGAAATTAAAAGAGATCGGGCAAAGAAGAATCTCAGGTTAAACCAAAGGAAGTATGTCGATACAATACTATAGATGTTTAATATGCAAGATAGTAAACTGGTGAAGGTTCCTATTACTGTAGGTGTGAAGTTATTTGTTGAATAGTGTCCTGATACATAAGAAGAGGAAGAGGACATGTCCCGTGTTCCATATGCAAGTCCACTCTGTAGCATGATGTATGAAATGGTCTGTACTAGACCAGACATTTCACATGTAGTGGGAGTATTGAGCAGGTTTATGTCAAAACCAGGGAAGGTGCACTGGACAATAGTGAAGCGGCTTTTCAGGTATGTGTGTGGCGCTAGTGATTATGGTTTGTTCTACCATGGAAGACCAGGATTTTACAGAGTGTTAGATATTCATGGCTTTGTTGATGCAGACTGGGGTGGAGATCTGGATTAGAGAAGATCTACAAGTGGGCATGTGTTTAACCTATTTGGAGGTTCAATCAGTTGGACGAGTAAGAAATAATTTGTAGTGGCACTAACAACTACAGAGGCAGAGTACATGATAGTCACTCATGCAAGCAAGGAAGCAATATGGTTGTAGACATTGTGTTCAAGTATGGGGTTAATACAGGGAGTTATAAGGATAGATTGTGACAGACAAAGTGCAATTTTCTTGGCAAAGAACCCTGCTTATCATTCAAAGACAAAGCACATTGACATTCAATATCATTTTGTGAGGGATATGATAGAAGAAAAAAAGTTGTTGTTGGTAAAGGTGGAATTTGAAGACTACTGCAGATGCATTGACAAAATCTGTGACCTTTGAGAAGCTGTCTTAGTGTAGAGAAACAATGGGCATTGTAGGGCTGGATAAATGACTAAGCTCTCCTGTCCCCCCCATGTGGAAAGAAAACAACAAGTGGGAGAATGATGGGTTGTGTTATATTCTTTCCACGACTAGCTCCCCTATAATAGGTGGGGCGAAACTACCTATGGTTTTGTGCATGGTTTTCGCACATGGTTTTGGGTACGATGGTTTTCAGTCCATGGTATTGGACGCCTCGACATGTATATATATGTATTGTAACATTGAAAGGAACGCAATGAAAAATCAAGCTGGTAGTCCTGGTTTTGTGATCCAGGGGAAAATATCTATGTATATTTTCTTTATGTGTTATGCTCTCACATTTTTTATCTTCAGTGTTTTAGAATTTGTATGTAGGTAATTTTTGTATGGGGTTAAAACGTACAAATAGAGACAATCAGAGATAGAGAAAAAATTGAACCACTGAAAATAAAAACTGTTAAGATAAAAATAGAAAATTTTGAATGTGGGGATGAATCAGAAAAAACATATTCAAAGAAACAGAAAAGGAAGAAGAAAGTGGAGTTGCAATGGGAGTTCAAAAAAATAAACCCCCCTACATTTGATGGTGAAAAAGGGGAGGATGCGGAAGCATGGGTCTTCAATATGTCAAAGTAATGCTAATTTTATGAATATGAGAGTAATTTGAAGGCTATATTGACCATTCATCAGCTTAAGGGGAAATATGCCCTTAGCTGGGAGGAGGTCAAAATAGTGCACATGTTGAAAGAAAAGACAATTTCTTGGGAAGAGTTCAAGAAACAATTCAAGTCTAGATATTTAAATGAATGATACTATGATGATCAGGAAATGAAATTTCATCAGTTAATATTGGGACAATTAACTACGGATGAGTTTTTGGCTAAATTCACCAATTTGTTATGTTCTATTCCCTACATCAAGGAAAAGAAAGCCAAAGTGCAAACTATTTTAATTTTCTTATCGATTTCTTATAAAAATGGGATTGTTTTTTAAAATCATAAAATAATGGACGAAGCGGTCAGGAGAGAAAGACTATGTTATCAATAGTTTAAAAATAGAGGAGAAGGCTAAAAATCTTGGTAAGGCAAGGACAAAAATAAATCTATAGTGGTGACAAAAAGTAAAAAAATTTCATATCTTAAAATTTTTGGAAGGGACCAATAGTGGAAGAAATACAATAGAGGTAATTCAACCCAAACTGCACAATCTCAAATTGGGTCCAAACCCATGGATCTAAATAATAAAAAGACAAATGGGATCAAAGGAAGAGAACCTTTGAAATGTGAGGGTTGCGAAGAACCTCACTTGTTAAGGGATTGTTTGCATAATGCCAGTTATCTTCAAAAAATACAAGCAATAAATGAAGAAGAAACAATAAATGATATTAGAAGGAATATCCTAAAGATAACTGTAGCTCTCAAGGATAGATAAGTGTAGCACCAATCCACTATTATCAATATTGAAGGTACTATTTTGAACCACCTTGTCTTTGTCTTAATTGACCCAAGGCCTACTCTTAGTTATATTAATCCTCAAATTGCATAAAAATGTAACTAAAACACTGAAAAATTTACGAACGCGAGGTTGGTATAGTTAGCAACGGACATAAAAATGAAGGTAACTAACCATGTAAAATAGTGTGCCATAGATTTAAATGGCTATCCGATGGAATTTAACTTAAATATACTTCATTTAGGTTCATATGATGTGTTAATAGATATGGATTGGATGGAAAAACAGAGATTAGTAATAAACTGCTTAGAGAAAATAGTGAGTTGTTTAAATCAAGAAGAAAAAACCTAATTAATAAAAGGAAAGCCAAAACCAATTTGATTTAGACATATTTCAGCATTACAACTGAAAAAGAGTTCCAGAAAAGGGTGTCAACTATTTATAGTGAGTGTTGAAGAAAATGATCGAAAAAAAAGAAAATGAAAAGAGAGATAAATTTACAATTATTACAAACTTTAAGAATGTTTTTACAAAAGATATTCGAGGTCTACCTCCCCACATAATCAAAAATTTCTCCATTGATCTAGTGCTAGGATCTACCCCAGTGTCTATAGCGCCTTACCAAATGATTATTCCAAATTTATTAGAAATGAAAATGTAGTTGCGGGAACTTCTCAATAAAGGCTATATTAGACCCCGTGTTTCACTGGAGCCCGAGTGTTATTTGTGAAGAAGAAGGATGGAACATTTATAATGTGTATAGATTACTGACAATTAAATAAATTGACCATTAAAAACAAATTCCCACTCCATTTCATTGATGATCTATTTGATAAATTAAGAAGCACAACCATATTCTCAAAATTTGATTTGAGAATGAGGTATTAACAATTAAGAATAAAGGATGAAGACATTCATAGAAGAAATAATTGAACCACATATGGTCACTATGAATTTGAAGTGTTACAATTTGGTATTACCAATGCACCGACAATATTTACGTGTTTAATAAATAACATGTTTGGTAAGTACCTTGATAAATTTATGTTGGTATTTATAGATGAGGAGGAGCATAAAGAATGTTTGAGACTTTTGTTGCAAAATTTAAGACAACATCAATTGTATGCAAAATTTAGTAGCTGTGAGTTGTACAAAGACAAAATACAATATATGGGCTATGTAATTTCAAAAGATGGATTTTCTATTGATCCAGAAAACATTATGGACATTTAAACTCACCCATAACTAAGGATGTGTCAGATGTCCGATCCTTCATGGGAATTATCAGATACTATAGAAGATTCATTCAAGGTTTTTGAAAGTTGGGATATCCTAAAACTAAAACATTTATTAATAGTAGAACTTATTTTGACATTGATGAAGATATTCATAAACTAATTTTTGAACCACATATGGTCACTATGACTTTGAAGTGCTACCATTTGGTCTTACCAATGCACCGACGACATTTATGTGTTTAATGAATATCATGTTTACTAAGTACCTTGATAAATTTGTGTTGGTATTTATAGATGACATTCTAGTCTATTCCAAAAATGAAGAGGAGCATAAAGAATATTTGAAATTTGTGCTACAAAATTTAAGACAGCATCAGTTGTATGAAAAATTGAGTAAATGTCAGTTATACAAAGATAAAATACAATATATGGGCTATGTCATTTCAAAAAGGGATTTTCTATTGATTTGAAAAACGTTATGGCCATTTTAAACTCGCCCATCTCTAAGGATGTATCAGATGTCTGATCCTTTATGGGAATTACAGGATACTACAAAAGATTCATTCAAGTTTTTTGAAAACTACCATACCAACAAACTAAAACATTTATTAAAAGTAGCACCTATTTTAATAAATGCAGATCCAGAAAATGAATTTGTTGTGTGCACAGATGCTTGTTTGGAGGGTTTATGTGGAGTCTTCATGCAAGATAATTGTGTAGTGGCCTATGAATATATGAAGAAAACCAAATGAAAAGAACTATGCAGTGTATGGTTTAGAGTTGGTTGTTGTAATACATGCCTTAAAAATGTGGAGACACTACTTGTAGGGTAAAACGTTAGCATTGATGATAGATCACATTAAATTAAAATATGTTTTCATTCAGTTATATCTTAATCTTAGACAAGCTAGGTGGATGGATTTTCTCAGTGAATTTGAATTTTATGTAAAACATATTAAGGGTAAAGAAAATAAACAACTATATGCTTTAAGAAGACACACAATTTTTGTTAGCGACGTCATTATAGTTTTGTTGACAAGACCAAAAATTCAATATAGGAGGATCAGATTTATCAGGAAATTTAGTGAAAGTTGTAACAAATAGAAGTTTCAGGATATTCTGAAAATTTAGCAAAATTGTGAACTGATAGAAATAGATTGTACATTCCAAATGCAAGTGATTTAAAAGAGTTGATATTAGATTAGCATCAAAAGAAATCGTAAGTTGGACACCACAGTTATAAAAATATGATAAATTCACTAAGAAATGAGTTTTATTGTCCGGGTATGAAAATGAAGTGTCAGAATATTTGTACAAATGTCTAAATTATCAGTAGGTGAAGGTAGAACAACACCTAGTTGGACTAATAAATCCACTATGCATTTTAGAATGGAAATGGGAATTCATTTCATTATATTTTATTACAAGACATCGAAGAACAAGATGACAACATTATTCTGTCATGGTGGTTATAGAAAAACTAATAAATCCAACACACATTATATTCGTACAGTCTACATTTGGGACACCTCAAATTGCAAACATTTTTATGAAGGAGATTTTTTGATTGCATGGAGTACGAAAAATGGTAATATTTGATAGGGATGCTAAATTCACTTCCAAATTTCAGAAGGCTCTATTTTGCTTGATGGGTGCTTATCTTAATTTCAATACAACTTGTCACTCCCAAACTGATGGACAGATAGAGAGGGTCAATCAAATTTAAGAGGACATATTAAGAATGCATGTCATGGATAGACCTACTAAGTTGGAGTATTTCCTATACCTAGAAGAATTTTAATATAACAACAATTATCAAGTCTCTATAAAGAGGAGTCCCTCTAAAGGATTCTATGTGAGGAAATTCCACACACCTTTTAGCTAGAGTTAGCTCGAAGATAAGCTAATCTTGGCACCATATGTTTTATAGGAAATGGAATATCTAGTGAAAAAAATTTGCTAGAACATACAAACTGCACAAGATAGATGGAAAAGTTAAGCTGATGAAAGAAGAACCTGTAAGGAATTTAAGGTCAAAGAGCATGTATACATAATATTTAAACCAAGAAAATTCACCTTGAGCATGGGAATCTATGCTAATTTAGCACCATGGTTATGTGGGCCTTTTGAAAGTTTAGAAAGAGTTGGACCAACAACATATCATTTGGCATTTCCCAGCCACATAAAATTATACAATGTTTTTCATGTATGTTTGTTAAAAAAAATATGTCCATGATAATTCTCATATAATTGGTTGGAACTTGATATAGCTAGAACCAGAAGGATATTTCATGAGATATCCTTCTATGGAATCAAGCCATCCATTAGGTTAAAGTGTATTGTATGCACTTTACACTCGAGGACACCACCTAGGAGATCGAAGACAAAATGTGGGAGGCCTTTCCATTACTGTTCAAGAAGGAAAAGAATTGGACATCCAACGATGAGGACGGTGTTGAATAAAAAGGGGGGGAATATCTAAAAACACCATGTTTTCTATGTTAATGTTGACTATTTTGTACATCGACTACTTTTAAACTGGATGGCTAGGGAAGCAATGTTTAAACTTTTGAGATGATTTGATCGATTTAATTATTGTTATGTAATCAATTAATTATTATTAATAAATAAAAATGTTTTAAATTACTCGGGAAAAGAGAACTAGAGTTAAAATATATGTTTCCACTTTTGAAGCAGATGTTGCTGCTTAAATCCAAGATGAATCTTCACTTAAACTCTCCTAAAAATTCCTAAGCGAAGGAAAAAGAGAAACATCAATTTAATTTGATGGGAGAGAAAGGTCATATTAAATCACTTAGCTGCATAAACATACAAGGCTGAGTGTAATCAAGCATCGTGGGAGTAAAATGCATGTTTTAAAGAAAAAGGAAAGAACCTTTTTTGAAAAAAAAACAAAAGGCCTAGTCAAATGGGTTGGCAAACCTAAAAGAGGGATGTGCTAAAATCTGCTATGAAGGAAAATTATAAAAAAAGCACCTTGGAATTAATGAATTTTTTAATTCTCAAAGTCAAGACATATTAGCTCGGGGGGAGCTGGTATCAACAGTTTATGGTCGAGAAGAATGTGCTCAGTTCAAAAATTTTACAAACTACTAAAATTTTACGAACTACTTAGGAACATGCTCGGTCATATGGATTAGTAGTTCGCAAAAATTTAGAACAAAACGTTATTATAAATAATATTACCCTTTATATTATGAAAAGTGTGCCATTTCTAGCCTTAGCATCTGAGTGTTCCCTTAGAAAATGAAGTGGGTATTATAACTATAATAAATTATATAGACACCTCGGAACCAATACATCAAATCTACATGCATGAAACGACAAAGGAGCATAGTGGAAGTGAATATGACAACCTGGAAGTAAGAGATGAAATTTATCTATGGTTTAATGAGAAGAAATAAAACAAAAACCCAATTTGTTGTCGAAATCCCTGAACGAAATATACGCTCCGGGAAGTAGAAATATTGTGAGAAATTCATAACACCTTGTTTAGTTACGAAAAAATAAAAATAATGAAGGAGAGACTTCAGAAATGATACTTTAAAATTTATAAGAGAAATGAAGTATTCAACTGAGATTACTGACATGTGCAATAGTTTTCCTCTGTATTTTTCTCCATCAGTGAAATTAACAAGAAGGAAATAATCCATAAACCACCAAAATTATGAAGTAGAAATCAAGTAGAGTATTACCCTAATTATAACGTCTAGGAGGAAATAAAGAGGGAAGTTACTCACATGAAAATTTACTTAGGCTACTGGAATCAAAGAGTTGAAGAAAAAAATAAAATAAAAGAAGAAATCTTCCTTATATATTCATCTAAATAAATTACAGATGCATCAATTTCTAAAATCATCAATAGGAAAAGGACAATACAATTAGGTTACAATCTTCTTTGATTAACACATCTAATGGATTTATAAGGAATACCCTCAAACCAAAAATATAAATGAATCACCTAAACACAGGGTGCATCTGAGCGATTAAACCCTGGAGGGTTTCGCCTGTAATAAATATAAGAACCCAATTCTTAAAATTTATTGAATTATAATTAAATGGTTAAGGAAGAGAAATAGTATACGACCAGTCATAGAAATGCTATGATTAAAGTGGAAACACCACTACATTCACAAAACAGAGGTAGAACCCCACCAAAAAACATCAGGGTTTCACCCTATCAAAAACCCAAAGAGGAAAAGAGAAAAAAAAATATGAGACTATGAATAGTGTTGAGCACGTAAAATGAAAATATTCCAATTCAAAACATTGTAAATACAGAGTGAAAGGTTACTAAATTAACAAATCTAAAACCTCCACCGTGTAATCAATTGTGTGCTTAAGAACCCTAGCTAAATTCTGTTAGACAGAGTCAATAGATGAAAGAAGTACTCAAGTAAGGCAGTAGCAGAGTGACACCATTGTTTTGCAGAAATACCAAATGAACTCCAATTACCAAAACGACAATGAAAAGGGGCTAGGGTTAGTTCAAAAAATCACCACCGTTCAGCCATATCAAGGAGGTCACCATCGTCCATTGGTAATGTACCATCGCATGTGGAATTCACATGGGCATGATCATGTTCATATACTTTGTTTGTCCAAATAGACAAATTAATAGATCCGTGGAGAAACCAAAAAGGAATGCACATTAAAATCGACACCAATATCTGCATACTATACCACAATCTTGGGACGAACCCTAGGATAACCATAAATATTGTATTTATATAAAAATACCATGAAGTTAAGTTAAATGTGTCATGTAATATATGCAAGGGATAGGTAAAATAAATTTGAATAATGATTGATCATTGACCTATATTAATACCATATGGGAATTCCCGAAACATAGGTAGTGCTCATATTATAACATTAGGTAATAGAATAAGAAAGAAGGGAGACTTTTAAGAAGAACATAATCTGATTATAATGTGTGCTCATTAATGACTTTTCTAGCCACGAGTTTGGCCTAAAACTATTGATCATTAGAATTTTAATTTGATGCATAAATGCAAACTAGGCCTAAGAGAACCATATATGGCCAGACGCCACATGAAATATAGGTAATGAACATGATGAAAAAATCAATTGAACAACGAAAATTTATAATTGATAAATAAAGTTAGTAATATAGGAATACTTATACATGTGTACAAATCCACCAGTGGTAAAAATAGAAAAAACAATTGTAAGAAAAAGGGGTATGTGACAAATGTGTCGAACAAAGCTTATGAAGAGGGTTTCGTTTCTAAAAGTTTCCTTATCGCTTGGTGACGTGAGTATTACAAGGGTATTCACCTTGTGGCCCAAGCCTACAAGCCTAGCCGGGAGCTAGTGCTTCTAGGCAACCTCATAAGTGATTGGTCACCCCCTAAAGGAGTTTGACTCTATCTTTTTACCGTCAAGGTTATACTCTGATGATATTTACTCTTGAATTTGTGGCGATTCCTTCACTTTTCTTTCATAGGTGTTGTTATGCAACTTTAACATTTATATTGGTTTTTTCTTTCCCATAGATGATACTAGGTTGTTCCCTTGGAAAGACCTTACAAGCATTTTAACTCACCTTTTACACTATTGTTATGGAAAAGGTATTACTATGTTTAACAATTATTGTAAACTTTCTTTTTTTTACTAACAAGGCTCATATTTTCCAATCACATGGAAGTCGTAACTATGGCATGGTTTCTCGGTGACCCTATTTGAATTCTCTCCTAGATAATAAGAAACCTTTAACTCATACTTCGATCTTCGTACCCATAAGTTAAGTGGACTACATATTTTTGTTGAACGTGCATGTTTCCATCTTAGAATATTCACACTCCCTAGACTGGAGTTTATGTATTTATTTTATGGTGCTCAGAGGCATGCCTATCTAATCATTCGATGATTTAATTTAGGCTCTCTTCTAACCCTCTTTAATTCATTTTTCATGGCTTGTGAGTTGGTTGATGATACTTGTTCAAGAATATTGGACTCAAAAATTTTACTAAAACCAATATAATGGATTGATGATATTTTGCATGCTAATCATCTGCACATTCCTTAATTATTTGTGAGCTTCATTGATTGGTTGCATTATCTTATACATAGTACTAAAACTCTTATAGTTTTGTATCAAACTATAGTTTTATTTTTATTTTATGTATAAAAAATCACTTTTATGAGTAATGTGTATATATATATATATATATCTATATATATCTATATATATATATATATATATATATATATATATATATATCCTTCAGGGATATACAACCGTCTAATTATGGGCTACCCTATTCCACGATTTAGTAATTCATATATTATGGTGCACTTGCCTGAACTATTATACTATACTGACTCAATCTCAGCTCAATTTTAGAGGTATAACTTTTCATGCTACAAAACCTAGCTAGTATCCTATTTATGTAACTTTACTTGAACAAAACCTAGTTTCTTTAGTTTGTCCTAAACAAAACTTAGATGTTTATCTCATAGGAATTTCTTTAATTTTAGTTAGAACTAGGTATCTATATATTTTGTGGAATTATCCTTAATCAAATTTTGCATGGTATGCTTATCTCCTTTAATTAGTTCCTAATGCCAAAAGGGCTAGTTTTCCTTATGAATTTATATATATAGATTATGAATGATACGAAATCCATATTATAAAAGATCCTTTTCTTTTTGTAACCATTAGACTTCAAACTAAACTTAATCTCAATTTTTCTCCATTGGTTACATGCTATACAACTTCATAACCTTTGAAACCATAATTTTCAAAGGAAACATAGCCAGACAACATTTTCCGATAAGGAATCCTAACATTATGGTCCTTAATAGTAGTTTTCATGCCTATATAAGTTTGTGCTAATATCTATATGATACTATCTTTCCTTGTTGACTTTGTATTCCTTGTTTCCTTTACTAAACTAACTAATGCATAATTACATTACCTATTTATCAAATTAGTTTAACAGAAATCCTAATTATCCATATAACATGTTGAATTACACACAAGAATCCTTATGATTGTAGCATCCATAAACATTTCCATCCAAATCCAAACACACAAACCACTTAAACCATCAAAATGTAGATGCGCAAACTATTCAAAGTATCCAAACAAACTAGATTAAAGAAGATATTGATAAAGTTAGGTTAGGTAAAGAACCCTTAGCATAAAGTTAGTATAGTCCTTTCTAACAAGGCTCAAACACAAAAAGGAAAAACAAAACATGATGTGAATACATGGTGGATATTTTCTAACAATGACAAAGTTAACAAAAATTAAAAAAGGATTTAAATCCATAGGCTCACTAGGGACCTTTTATACAACAATCTAATGCAAAAGAATGCCTACAATATTTATATATAATTTCCATATTCAAATTTATGAATGCAACAATCTCAATCCAAGTCTATGGAAGACTATATTGACAAATCACTTCTTTCAATCCTCAAACTGATAGATAATAAGAAACATGTAAATTTCAATGTTTGAAGTTTATCTCAAATATCACATACGCAACTTGTTTAGGAAATTTTGTCTTCTATTTACTACTTATGGTTTTTATATCTAATATTGTATGTCTATGTATAAACACCACGATCATGGAACTAAACTACTCACACTTAAGTATTCCAACATACTAACCCATGGTATATTTCAATTTATGGAGAATTGGCCTTGTATAACAATCATTGTTATTAACCTATTATTTTATGTGTGTATGTATTATTCTATATGGTTCTTATGGAATGCTATAAATAACCCCTACCATACACTTTAAATTTTATATATCATATTCATTGTGGAGGTGGTTATATTTGATTAAATTGTATAGGCAGTGTAGTCCACATGGATGAACGATAGGGGGTGTTTATTTTTTTTTTGGCTAGGGTGGCTTCCACTTTCTCTCTATTGATTGGTGAATTGTCCCTCATTCATGTGGTGCTCACATGTCATTGTACCACTCTACAGGTTCCCATGGAGATTCGTGTCAAACGAAATCAAGGGATGAGTTTTGTATTAAGCCAAACCATAATCTATGACCCTTATGTGTCGAAACTTCTACCTTGTTTACCTTATTGTATTTTTCTTTGGCAATGCATAATATGTAAAGGTTTTCATATGATCAATAAGTTATGGAGGCTCCTTCCCACACTTGTAACTTCTCTGCTCAACTATTTTGTCGTGTGGCTTCAAACAAACCAAGTAATGACGGTTCCATGTGATTTCACTATATGAGTTACAAGGTATTCATTTAGTTCTTCCTAATCATGCATGTTGATTTTACTTTATTTTGATTTTTCTCTTTAGAATTACTTAACTCCTCAATTCTCAAAATGTGGAAGAGAACTCGCCAATTGGTGGTGGTCATGTACAAGGTTGGTATTGGAGGAATAATGACTACGTTTTCCTTTGTCTCTTAGAACCTGTCACAGTTGGGTCATTATCCAATAATTTCCAAAGAAAATTTGGTGTTTGTGTGTAGTGTCAGCGAAATAGGTTCAATGTTTATTAATTTTTATTTTTCATTCTAATCTAAACTATTTTGGCTTTGACATGGGTTTCTGTGTCCCTTCTTCACTTACCCAGGTACGAGAGATACCAAACTTGGTTTTTTGTTTTTCATAATTAGTTAATATATTCTCGAAGTCATTTCCTAATGGTTTACTCCTTTGTTAGGTACTGGCGTTATGGCACTAGTTATGTCTTTTCTTCCTTTTAATGTTACCATCTCCCATGTGAGGATTAAAGTGGTACTACCTTCCTCTACTTCGAAGGTGTGTTAGTAGGTTTTGTCTTTGTAACTAATTCTCCTTATTTATTTAGGTGAAACCCTATGAATTTCCCATGGATCCTTCTTATCATGTTCATTTTTCTTGTTTTTATCTTTTACGCTCTACTTCTTGTGACCTTGGCTTTTTGGAAATTGTTATTTTGCACCCTATACCTTTTAAATATTCTTTTGTGTATAGGGTAAGTTGCACTCCTCTATTTTGTTGATTCTACTACAAAACTTTTATAGTTTTTCTAGTTGGTATTATTTTCTTCATAAAATTAGCCTGGGCAATTTATAGAGGAATGTTGTTGCATATGGAGAATATAGTTTTTTCCAGGTAAACTCCTCTAGCCTTTGTTACAATTTAAGAGAAATAGTCTACATTTTGTTCCTCCCTTAAGTGTTTAGTTTTAAACCGAACTCAAATGAAATGTCTTAGCAGGTATTTTACCTCTTCCAAAAGTGTATCACAATTTTGTCAACAGCATTGTGATCACCATATTTTTCTCCACACAGATGCACACGCACAAAATGACTACTTTGATTTCAGTTGTCTTTATAATTTTGTGTTGTAATACATTGAGTATAATCTGAAAGCGAGACCAAAAATTGTAAAGTATAAACACATAGGCTTACCATCTGCCCTTTATGATAGTATCGGACATCATGTCTTCACATCTTCAATTGTTTTTTTTCTCAAGTACTATGAAACAATATAGTTAAATCTAGTTTTATTTTAAAGCCCACTCGCCTAGCATGGAGTTCTGGTAAACTAGCATACTTCCTACTACTCAATGCCAATTGAAACTCTTATCAGATCCCTTTTTACCTTGATTTTGTTTATTCACCATTTTACTCATAGTGCTTATCAATTATGTTTTCATTCCTTTTCCCATTATATACATTCTCATTATATCACCATTTTTTCTAATTTTAGGAACACATTCGATTATCCATAAGGTGTACCCATTAATAGAATAATTAATAAAATTACCTTGTTCTATCTTCAGTGAGAAGTTCAATATTTCTTATCTAACAAATAGTCATGTGACTTCATCCACACTGTTGAGGAAATTTCTCCCTACTCGCACAGGACCGACTTATCCCTAAGATTTCTCCCTAATTGTATATGCTAGTATTTGTAATACATTTTGCAACTAATATATAATTTCCAAATCAAGTTTTTATTTTTGATACTCGCATGGTGAGACTAGTGTACCAATCCTAAGAACATATTAAAGAACATGAATATTGAGAATGTGACATTAAATTTTTATTTGTCTATATATCCATTGCTATCTTCAGAAAATCACTAGTGCTCAGATAAAAGCCTTAATAAAAACATACATATAGGTAGGTAAATTCAATTAATTTTCCTATGGTATGAAATAAGTTATAACTAGAGTTATAACCACAATGATTGCTAGAAATTACTCAAGAATGAAACATGTTCCTCCTGACCATGAACTTCTTCCACTAGTTCCCCCAAAGCTAAGATATGTTCAACAATGGAATCAACAACACTTTGATTCTTGAGCAGTCCGTGTTTTTATAATTTTATCATTCCCTAGCATATTTTAGCAGTGTACTACTTTATGGGTGAGCTAATCCACTTGCTTAGACTTTTTTTTTCCTTCGAAAAAGGTTGTTTTCCTTTTTCATTAAATCCTGTCTTTATCTCCCGCAATGAATTGTTTCACCCAACTTAGTATCTTTCTCCAACTAAGTTATTTAATAGATATTTCTCTCCCATCATATTAAATCCTATCTATTTCCTTGTAGGGATTTTTAGGATCAATTAAAGGGAATATTTATCTTGAATTTGATCACTAATAATTGTTTCCAACTTTGCAAGAATCTTGTAACTCTACTGCTTCTTTCCTTAGTAATTTCCAACATTTTCTTTATTATTAATAATCTATTACACACATCACAAAGAGTTTTGTTGATCACATCATTCAGAAGTCTAATATTGATTTTCTAGCCATCCAATCAAAAATATAGTCCATGTCTAAGAACAATAAATTATTAATAAAAATGGAGAGGTATTACATCAAACATATACATATAATAATATACAAATGTGACATCGATGGCTTCAACTAGAACTATCCTAGATCCATATAACTATGAATAAATCGTGCACTGAGAGGGATCAAATCCCTTGAGGTACAAACCTTTCCTCAAGCTATGTCGAAGGTTTTCACCTCTAGGGATTATATGTTTGGAGAAAATTATTTTTTATTAAGTTTATTTATTGTGCAAGTGCCAAATCTATGTTGACAAAAGACATACTTACATAACACCCTTACACTATGTTGAACAATACCTCTCCTCAATAAATTAATAACATTTTCATTTAATTCCATCCTTACAATAAATTTTATGGAACAATTCACAACTAATCTGTAACACCCCCTCCTCCTAGGTCCACCCAAGCAGCCAACCACTCAGGAAAACATTTGATGATAAAGGTTACTATAAGGGATCCAATCTCCTTGACAGCCTTAATGTAATCAAATGAGAAAAACTCATCAAAAAAACCCATCCACATGCTATTACACCCCAGGAGACATGTTAGCCACTCATACATCATGTCCCTGGGTCCCACTAATGTTTTAAGCCTCTTAACCCAAATTCGCTCTCATGCTATAAGCAAGAAAATGACCAAAAATTCAAAGTCGCTCTCATAGGCCTTTGTGCCCATGATTATGGATTTTTCTTCGCAGACCCATGCTAGCGACCCTACGATTTGAGCCACTTTTCTAGCCTAGAATCACTACCTCTACCCAAAACATGCTACAACCTTCAAAATCCATCAAGGACATGATAAAATGCCAATAAATGAAAAATAAACCTTAGGACTATGCTTGAACATCCCCAACCGGGACTAACATTTTGTCAAACACTTGGCATCAATACAACCTATAGGTCTAGGATATAAGACAAAGCATAAATCACTAAAATTAATTATGACACATGACTAGAAGGATGACCTCCTTCGTCATTTAACTATTATATCATTAACTCGATCTTCCATCCATCCATTTAACAATTAGAAGTAAATACATGAAACAACCATGACATGAATGAGTCATATAACCATGCTTATAATTAGCATGTAACCATATAAATATTAGAGATATGAAAACCATTAAATCCACATATAAATTAGTGCAAAAGTAAGACAACGTGGCTTTTATTAATCATAGGCAAATCTGACCGAGTTCAGGACTTCCACATACCACCCGACCATAAACATAACTGAACCAAATCTCTCATTAAGCCAGACACCCCTAATCCATATTCCAAGCATGAATGTGGGATCTCATAGAACAACCAATCCAAGAGAAGCCAAGGGAGTCTAGAGGTTAAACCACCTCCACGCTCACCCAACAGTGATCACACAAAAGTAGTGCCCCGATCACAACAGAATCGAACTTCGAATGCCATCTAGAATCCATCACTATCCTTGAGGAATATTTTGTCTCCTTGTCTCATAGGCTTTACCCTAATACAATCCTGAATCACTAGGCCCTAAACCGAGACTTCTCCCTTAGCCTTTAACGTGTAGCCTTCCAAGACTGGTCAACAGATTCCTACGTCTTTGGGAATGAACCTTGAGACCACCTCCGGCCCAGATTCCGAAATCCGTCTAGCAAACCATAGCTCAAAATTGAGATAAACATCCCAACATATCATGGCATCTGGAAAAAGGGAAGGCTAGGCTAAAAACCACTATCATAACGTGTAAAAACTGTGCCACTAACATCAAGAGAACCATACACCAAAATGCAAGGCCATTCTTTTCCAAACCAACTAGGAAATCACACATGCAGAAGGTTACCTACAAGTATTCTTGTTGAAGCTACTTGAACCTTGTCTTCTTCCTTGATCCTTGCTTTCCTTTCCTTTTGTTTCCATGCTTTTCCTTCCTTGATCGAAAACTAGAGTTCTCCAAGGAAACTCTAAGTGACCAAGAGTTAGAGAGAGAGATAATAATGAGAGAGCATCGAACTTAACCTGGCCAAAATCTTAACACTAACTAAGCTTGCTAACTAATCCTCAAAAGAATTTTTATGAATGAGGCCTCTATTTTCTTCATTTTCCTTTATTTTCCTTAAATTTCCTCCTTGCATGGAACTTGTGACCTTTTACCTTCCTTTTCTCCTATTTTCCTTTATGTTCATAAATAAATGTTGGCAAAAATGGATTTTTTCCTTTTAATGGCTTTGCCAATTTTCCTTAGCCAAAACACACATCCAGCGATTCCCACTTGGATTTCTTTGTCCAACATTCAACATGGAATATGCGTCCCTTACCCGTGGTCTTATTTTTCCTTTATTAACTTTTATTACATGAACTTTTCATTAGGGCTGTTACAGAACCCTCCCCCTTGCGGATCACCATCCTCGGTGTTAAACCGCACCAAGACCTCAGGAAAACCTCTGAAAAACAAACATACTACCCATGGATCTTTATGACTTAGCTTGTTGTAGTATTTACAATGAATGACCTGCTTAAAATAGAAACATCATGTCATCATGAAAACATACTGCATACTGGAGCTTTATAATCCATCTCATTATGGTATTTGCAATAACCACATATACACATATGCACATTTGCTAAAACAGTAAATAAAAGGATATGATTCCCATATCAATCAACAAGAGAATCCAAAGTATCACACCTCCACCATCAAATGTAGTACCAGGATTCACCTCCTTCCCAAGAATTCCAAAATCCACTACCATAGTCAAAGTTGTATCCAATGTTCGGTGTTATCATCCTACAGCACTTGTCCCCTCAGGGAATGGTTACTGGCTCATTGTCCCACAATGAACTCCCAATGTGCATCTGATTCCATCTAGAAATGTTAATGACCAAAACTAATATATCTGCGACCTTGCCTTCTCTGCTACATAGTCCCTTGGGAAATCCAGTCACCTCCTTTCGTGTAGTGACTCACCTTTTGATTTCCCCAGAATCCCCTAACTTGGGTGATCCATCCCTTGGCAAAGCTTCCTCACATTGGAAGATCAAAAACCAAGGCATATACCTTCCTCAAACAATCATAGCGGTCATAGCATGCTCATGGAAATCAATAGACATTATTGGGTACCAGTGTCCCACAATGGCCCTACTCTTGAAGTGCTTTACCAACATATTACTGCATGTTCCAATTTCTTTTACTGCTGCTACAATTCTTGCATTTGATTTCAACCACTCAATCAAGCATGTTCATGCATTCCTATTACAAGCACATAATTTCCATTAGATTCAAATAAATTGAAATAACCACAAATCATACCTCATTGGTAGACGATAAATAAGGTACACTTGCAATCCTATTCACTTCCTGTCACAACAATCCAAACTAACTATTTGATCAAAACATCATGCATAAACATATCACTTTTGATTAGCTCAAAACATAACCATCATAGATCAACATCACAAATAATATGTAACCATCATAAACAAGAATCATAGATCATATATAATCATCATATACCATAGTCATAAATCACATGCATACTAAAACTGAAATAAAATATTAATACTTATCCTTTAGTCAATCATTAGCTCCTACCTTTGTCTTTATTCCGTATGCACTCCAGATCAGTTTCCACACTCGAAAAACATCAAGTACCTTCTCCTCAACCATGTGCACATACACATAGTGTGCATCACACACATACAACTACACACGTCATACAACAGCATGCAATACATGCATATACATTGGTACCATATGTACCACATGTACATATTAACACTTGTACACTCCAACCACCTTCACAATGTGTGCACAACATCCCATGTACACGACACCACCTGCACAACGTGTACACTACACCATTGTATAGAGTTCACACAATACCACATAAAGACAGTACCAAATGCATGACATGTACCTGACACCACATGTACATAACATCACATGCACAACATGTACAAAGCACCATCTACACACAATGTCACTTGTACAACATCTACACAACACCATATGCACACAACACTAGTTATACAATTATGCACACTACACCATATGTACATAGCACCACATGTACAACATGCACGCAAAACCACATGTACATAGTGCTGCGTATCCAGCATGTACATAACACCATCTATAAACAACTCTACATATCCAACATGCACAAAGAACCATATGCATTAAACGTCACATATACATCATGCACACAGTATGATATGTACATAGCACTACATATCCTACATCTACATCGCACCATATATACCTAGTACTGCATATGAAATATCTGCAAAACTCTACATTCACATAACATCATATATGAAACATGTACACAACAATAGAACCACACATCCAAAACCACATTGTCTTTACCAAGCAACCTTTCTTCCAGTTCCTTATCCATGCTTGTCCTAGCATGTCACAGACCAAAACACTTTTATTTCATTGTCGTATCCATCGACATAACCTGTCCATAACATAAACATTATATAGTCACATAATATCAACTCATAACCATATGATATTGACCTTGTATATTTTTCATGACTATTCTTCTCAATTGATTCCTCATAGCCAGGAACTTCTTCATGTCATTTGCCTTTGTAAGTAATCATTCCTCCATAAGGATGGTTCCTGGTAACCCTATTAGACAGTGACATGGACACACACACACACATATAATCATTAGAATAAAATAATCATCATTATGTTAGATAGGACATACATACATACATGTATACATATATAAACATAATCATAATCATGGTCATAACATAATTACCACATAACATGAGGTCTGGGTTAAGAGAACTTTCTTTACTCATGCACAACATGGAAAACATTGAGAAAAAGTATTCCCAACATAGCCAAGGCATTCGACACCTCAAGTGCATTTAATTTACCTTTTATTGTTACCTTTCAGATTTCTATACTACCACTATCCATTTACCACTATGGACCAACCAGTCCCATCGACTGTCATATTCTTACCTTCCACTGTGCTTACTCATGAAGAGAGATTCATCTGAGCCTTACAGAACTATTTGGGTACCACACATCTCTCCGAGAGCTCCATCAACCTTTCCTCTTCCCCAAGCCAATTCCCAAGACTCAGAAACGCAAAAGGCAAGTGAAGAAACAAACAAGAAGAAAGCCATGAAAACCAATAACAAAATGACACCACAAAAAAGTGTCATAACTATGCACCAAACATACACAAAATACCAAATCAAGCACAACAATCGTAAAAAACCAAAAGAACAAGACTAACCATGAATACCATGACTCAATCCCCATTGTTCCCAAGAAAAGCTCAAGCTGAGCCTTCTTCAAGATTTGATGGAAATTTCTCTTACCATGTAACTCCCTGCATCACATTATCATAGACACATAACTGTCAATGAATAAATAAACATATACATAAACGAGTTACCTTATCTTTTTGTGTCATGCAAATTGCTAGCAACTGAACACATCCACACCATCTCTGAAGGGACTCCAATCCCCTTGATAGATCCACCTCTAGCTAATGCACTTATCAAGTACATGTTCATGAGTCTAACACATATCCACATAATGTCAGACAAAATCAACGTTAAGAAGACCTACTGTATGTAAAGGACTCATTCATTTGGAATTAGGGTTTCTAAACATAGGCAAAGGAATTGTTGTCCAATTCCTTCCTTTTACCTTTTTACTTGGTTGCAATCGAGGCTTACTAGTACTGTGACATCACCAAATTATTAGTTATATAGGCACATCAATTGTTACCTTATTACAATAATAACAAGCATGTTTCCCTGCAACTTGCTCACACATGTGAGTATCACGTTCTAAATATCAAAATAATCATATATAACAATTTGAATTCAAACTTTACCATGACTAACAATCATGTCATAATCCATAGTTAATCCATAGTCCTTAGACACAATGGTACAACTATCACCTTCTATACTCAATTACATATAAATTGTTTCAACATATATGTGTTAGTAAAATCATCTTAAAATAAAATCATATGAACACATACTCATATTATGCAAGTCTTCAAACATTCAACCAAGTTACAACATACCATGTTAAATAAATTAACTAAACACCATAATCAAATAGTCAAGCACCAAATATATGACATAATCAAACTCGTATATTACTTTATCTCAGGGGAGGCTATCTTGTCTACACAATCAAGCCAGCTAGCATGATATAACCTCTCAACACATCAGCTTAAACATAAATAAGATTGTGTTGTCCATAAAAATCACTAACTAACATGTTCACATCCTAACTCATCAACAATTATCATTTATGCATAGCAATAAAAAATGTACGATCAGTCTAGATTAGCATGACACCAAGTTGCAAATGTGTTGGATCATACCTCAATATCACAACCATAACCATCTGCATTGGCCAAGTCAGGTTAACAAAATACATATAACTTTAATATCTTCAATGCAATGAACATAACCATCACTCATATGGCCACTCCAAATTACAATATCAATATCTCAATGAGATAATCCTAATCATCAAGTTCAGAAAATATAACAACAATAAGCTATGTATCATGTTCATCAACAACATATAGCCTAATCATCAGGTTATCTAGTGTAAAACAACAATAGCAATGCAGGTTACCATCATTCTTGACTATCTGAGACATGTGCATATAACTACACTAATCAACTGACATGTATCATGAATGTAATCATAACATCAAAATACATGTACATAAACCTAATGTATATAACCCTAATCCATATAAAATTCTTAACTTAGATACCTTCATGTCAACATACAATATATGCATGGCGATCTTCTCTTTCCCCAAAGCGTAATTCTGCAACCTCATTATGATGATTTGTATCTCCTGCTCTACCTCACCCAACACATTAGCATCATAACATACCAATATCACCTTGATGACCTAAATTGCATACCATGACTTCACAAGGCATGTTTGACCTACTATTCATGCATAACTATAACCAAGACCATTCGTGCAAGAGAACTGCATATAGGTATATAACACATGAGTACCAACCATATACACATCATTCTAGTTAGAGTCCAGTCATCAATGCATGACCATGTCAACTACGCAAACCATGACTTCATGCATGACAACAACCATTACTCCATTCTGAAAAATTCCACATGCAACCATCAACATGCATAAGCAATGCCTAATCAAGTAAACATATGAATGAAGACATGTAGTCGAGCATAAGCGATCAATTCCTTTAACCAACCTACAAGAATGATACATTTAATAAAACAACTAGGAATGCAACCTAACATACAAGGATGCAATAAAGATGCATAAGATAATGTAACCATTCATACACTCCTCATGATACATTCCACAAAATCAACATGAAGTTCCTCATGACAACCTTACTACAATCATGATCAATCATTATGCAATGCAACAAGCACATGGAATGCAAGTGTAAGAGACACACATGCAACTGACATGCATGCACGACCAACGCATTCACCCAAGGAGAGTGCAACCACACTCTGATACCAATATCTAACACCCACTCCTCCCAGGTCCACCCAATTAGCCAATTAGCCAAGAAAACATGTGATGAGAGAGGTTACTATAATGGATTCAATCTCCTTAGTCACCTTAAGGAAATGGAATCGACGAAACTCATTAAAACAAACACATCCACATCAGCAATTACACCCCTAGGAGGCATGTCAACCACTTAGATGTCCTGTCCCTAGGTCCCACTGATGTTTTAAGCCTCTTAACCCATATTCGCTCTCATGCTGTAAGCAAGACAACGATAGAAACTCAAAGTGTCTCTCATAGGCCTGTGTGCTAGCAATTGTGGACTTTTCTCAATAGACATGTGTCAGTGAAGTTGAGATTTTAGCCACTTTTCTAGCCCTGTATCTCGGCCTTTGCCCAAAATTTCTATAACCTTCACAATCCATCAAAGACATGATAACATTGCAGATAAATAAAAAATCAACCTTAGGATTAGGCTTGAGCATCCACAACCAGGACTGACATTCTATTAAACACTTGGCATCAATGCAACCTATAGTTCTACAATACAAGATAGAGAATAAATGATTAAAATAACTTATGAAACATAACCAAAAGGATCACCTCCTTCTCCATTGAACTATTATATCATCACTTAGGTCTTGCATCTGTCCATTTAACAATTAGAAGTAAATACATGAAATAACCATGACATGAACCAATCATATAACCATGTTTATAACTAGCATGGAACCATATAAATATCAGAGATATGAAAGCCATTAAATCCAAACATAAATCAACGCAAAATTAAGAGAAATTATATTTTATTAATCATAGGAAAATCCAACAAGGTTCGGGACTTCCATGCAACAGTTGGCCATAGAGATGGTTGAACCATATCTCTCTTTCAACCACTCACCCTCGTGCCATATTCTAAGCATGAATGTGGGATCTCATAGAAAAACCCATCCAAGAACAGCGAAGGGAATCCAAAGGTTAAACCACCTCCACCCTCACCCAACCGTGACCACACCAAAACCGGTGCTCCGATCACAACCCATTCGAACATGGAATGCCATCCAGAATCCATCACTATTCTTTAGGAATTTTTTGTCTCCTTGTTTCTCAAGATTTAGCGCAATCCAATCTCAGATCACTAGGCCCTAAACCAAGACTTCTCCCTCAAGCTTTATCATGTATCCCGCCAAAATAGGTCAAGGGATTCCTAGGCCTTTGGGAATGAACCTTTAGACTATCTTCACCCCGGATTCCAAAATTGATCTAGAAAACCAAAGCTCAAAACCAAGATAAGCATCCCAACATACCATGGCATCTGGAAAAAGCAAGGCTAGGCTTCAAACTACTATCATAACTCGACAAAACCATGTCACTTACAACAACAGAACTATACACCAACATACAAGGCCATGCATGTCCAAACCAGCGACGAAATCATAGATGGAAACAGTTACCTACAAATATTCCTATTCAAGACGCTTGATCCTGCTCTTCTTCCTTGGTCCTTCCTTTCATTTCCTTTCTTTTCCTTCCTTGATCCAAATCTAGAGTGCTCCAAGAAACCTCTAAGTGACCAAGAGTGAGAGAGAGAGAGAATAATGGAAGACCTCTTAACTTGAGCTGACCAAGAGATTAACATTGACTAAGCTTCCCAACTAATCCTTAAAACCCTTTCTATGAATGACACCTCTATTTTCTTCATTTTCCATTATTGTCCTCCAATTTCCTCCTCACATGCAACTTGTGACCTTTTAGCTTCCTTTTCTCCTATTTTCCTTTATTTTCAAAAATAAATGTGCCAACAATGCCTTTTTTCCCTTTGATGCCTTTGGCTTAGTTTTTTCCAATGTTCCTTAGCCGAAACACACGTCTAGTGATGGCCACTAGGATATCTTTGTCCAACATTTTGCTTGGAATACGTGTCCCTTACCCGTGGTCTCATTTTCCGTTTAGTAGCTTTTATTACATGAACTTTTCACAAGCGCTATTACAGTTGTACAATACCTCTCCTCAATAAATTAATAACATTTTCATGTAATTCCATACTTACAAAAAATATTATGGAACAAATCACAACTAAAAGATATATTAAGAACTAAACGATATATTAAGAAATATAAATAAAAAGAATCAAATCCATGAACATTGACTATATATTATTTCTAAAAATTACAAATAACATAGTTAATGACTTACGACAAAAGAATATATTTAAAGTAAAAACTTATTCTTCTTAACCCACTGGTATACCTTGTATTACATTAAAATAGCCTAGATCCATCTTAACTCTGGATATATCAAGAGCCAAGAGGGATCAAATATCTGGAGCTGGAAACTTTTTTTTAGTGTAAAACTTGAGGAAAAGTTTGCAACTCAAGAGATTTAATCACCCTCACTGCTTGATAGATCCAGAGTTAAGATGGATCTAGGTTGGTTTCAGTTATGTGCGGCCAAAGAAAATATAACGAACATATGATTGATTTTATCAATAATATGCAAATTTGTCTAATATTAATATAATCATTTTAGATATGCTAAATATGTCTTAGACTAATATTGTAATTTTCATTTTAAATTTTCATATTTATCTTAGTTTGTTGACATGATAAATATTATTAATAACTTTAATGATGAAAAATGATGAAATACAAATTTTGAATGTAAAGTGACAATATAATAGTGTTCAATCATAGAAAATGTGAATAATAAGAATATAATCAATTACAAATAGTCTTCATTGTGATTAATCTCAAACTATTTTCTTCTACTATTGTTATTCTCACCCTTGTTACGTTTCTCATCTTTCCATATCGATTATCATATTCTCATATCAATTATATAAAAAGGACAGGTTAAATCGTAAACCATTTAAATATTTAGCTCGAGTAAACATCATACCTTGTCTCTCTTCTCTCCAATATTAATAGGTTGAATTAGTATAACACAAAAATCAATGATACAAAATTATGCTTACACTGGAATGAATGCACAATGTTAATCAAATCACTTTAAAATTAATGTACCATCATGCATCCAATTACATCAAATTAGAAATCAACATCTACACTAGAATCAATTCATCTAATGCAAGCAATCAAATAAGATCATAAACGAACATTTACAATGAAATCAATGCTTCTGACACAAGCAATCAAATAGGATTAGAAATCAACATTTACACTCAAATCAATGCATTTAGGTGAAATAAGGAAATAAGATATTAAACCAACATCTACACTAAAACCAATGCATCTAGTTCAACTAATCAAATAGGATTAGAAATCACCATCTACACAGAAATCAATGTGTTTAGTGCAAGCAATAAAATAGGATTAGAAATCATCTACATTGAAATCATTGCATCTAGTGAAAGAAATCAAATATGATTCGAAATCAACATGTACATGAAATCAATGCATCTAGTGATAGCAATCAAATAGGAATAGAAATAACCATCTACATTGAAATCAATGCATTTAGTGCAAGAAATCAAATAGCATTAGAAGTCATCTACAGTGAAATCAATGCATCTAGTGCAAGAAATCAAATATCAATAGAAATCAACATAAATACTCAAATCAATGAATCTAGTGCAAGAAATCAAATAGGATTAGAAATCACCATCTACAACTAAAATCACTAAAATCACTTTCAATCTATATCTATATCTTGCTTTGTCTCTCTATTTCACCTCCAAAACATACACTTTCTCCAATCTATCTATCCCTCTGTCTTCCTATCCCTCTCCCTCTCTCTCTCCACTTCTCACTCTCTATGTCATTCTTCTTCCCTCCCTCTCTACCCCTCCAACTCCATCTCTTTATCCCTCCCTTTCTCCTCCTCTATCCCAAGTCCCCTCTCTCATCCTTCCTCTCTCTCCCTTTCTCTCCTACCTTCCTCTCTCTTTCCCCATCTCTCTCTTTCTATCTCTCCCCTCCAATACTCTCACTATCTCCCTCCCTCTCTCATTCTCTCCCTCCCCCCTCCATCTTTGTCTCTCCCTCTCCTTAAGTGTATTTCCATCTCTCCCTTGTTAGTCCACCTCTATCAATCTATGCCATCGTTCTTCGCTCCCATATATATCTAGAGTTAATATATGTCATGATATATTAATATATTTTATAATATAACAAATTTAATATTATATTAATCAAAAGTTATTAAATTTAACAATATTAATATTATAATCTATTAATATGAATATTAGATTTAATATTAATAATATTAATATTAATCTTTTAATGTTAATATTATGGTTAATAATTTTTTATTGCATGGTATTAATAATAATTTGGCTCATAGGCTTCACCTAAATAAAACCTATTTTTTGAGTGTTAGTAAGTATAAAGAGGTTTACAGTGTAGAGTTAATATGCGTCATGATATATTAATATATATTATAATATACCAAATTTAATATTGTATTAATCAAAAGTTATTAAATTTAACAATATTAATATTATAATATATTAATATGAATATTAGATTTAATAATAATATTATTATTATTAATCTTTTAATATTAATATTAGGGTTAATAAATTTTGTTTTGCATGGTATTAATAATAATTGGCCCATAGGCTTCACCTAAATAAAATTTATTTTTTGAGTGTTAGTAAGTATAAAAAGGTTTACGAATCATGAGGAGGAAGGTGGAAGTTTATGGAAAATTTTCTAATTCGGTGCGAAGAGCGAACAAATAGGGTTTCAGTCTACTGCTGAGGGTTTTTTTCCATGGAAAATCGTAGAGGAGGGAGCTCCACTCCCTCCTACAAGGAAGTGGTGGCCAACAACGACAGGAAACTTCCAGAAAATGGCAGAGTTACTGTTGAGGAAGGAAGAAGAAACACAGAAGAAGAAATAGAAGATACCAAACAGAAGGAGAACAATGGCACAAAATACAATGAGGAAGAGGACAAAAAACATGGAGCTAAAGACAAAAGACAAAAGGGACCTTGTAAACCCAAAGCTGAAATCACACCCAGAGTGGTTTTAAATGACCCAATGCTATAGGCGCACAAGGACCACATTCACACTTATGCAATCATTTGTAAATTCATGGGTTTATGGTCCACAAAAAAAGCCTTATAAACATGGATTAAATACCATTAGAAACCTAAAGGGAGCATTGATCTACATCTTGGGTCAAAGGGTTTCTTCATGGTGGTGTTCACAAACATTGAAGACAAAGACAGAGTGTTTGAAGGAGGGCCCTACTTCTATGCAGTAGCAGGTCTTTATATGAGGCCATGGATGATGAATTTTGTGCTGAAACGTGAAACGTTTACTTCGGTCCTGGTCTGGGTAAGACTTTATTCTCTACCTCTTGATTACTGGCAAACTGAATCCTTAGCTGCCATAGGCAATAAATTAGGTCAGTTTGTTAAAGCTTTGAAAGCTACTAGAAGCAGAAAATACACCTCCTTTGAAAGGATATATGTGGAGATGGATTTATTTGGAGCTCTTCTAGATGAGGTAATCCTGGAAGTTTTTGACAAAGAATGGGTGCAAACAGTAGACTATGAGAACATTTCGTTTAGGTGTCGAAGATTCCATGAACACGGGCACCTACTCAGGGATTGTCCTCCTAGTCAAGCTGACAACAAAACCAAAACTAATATAATGAAAGACACTGATAGTTTTCACAAAGTGGTGCACAAAGGAAAAAGCGGGAGAAAAGGGCCAAAGCAACATCAAAAGGAAGAACAACAGGTTAGTCAAAACTAGTTTCAGGTTCTTGAAGCAGAGGAAGAATTAATAGCAGAAGATCAAGCAAAGGAAAAAAGTCAGGGGAAGAAGGAGAAAGGAAAAAACAAGGAACAAACACAGGAAAATGAAAAACAGAAAGAGATCATGATGAGTGATATAGAACCGGAGATGGATCAGGAGATGACCCAAAGTGAGATGGAACTGGAGGACAATGAGCTTCAGGAGATTCTTGACAGAGAACACCTAGATCTGGAGGGGTTTTTACTTTAGGGAACAACCGGGGGGGGTAGAGTCATTATCGCAAGAAGAGTTCAATAGAATACAACAGTTGTATTTATGAAGTACTCAGGATAAGGGTATGGATGGGGAAAAAATTAGCAGGCAGAGCAATGAACGGGTGAAAATGATAAAAACAACCCCGGGTTTAGCACCCAGAAATGCAGGAAAGAAAAGAGGCAGGAAAAAGCAGAACAAGCTATTGATGGAATGTGGAAATCTCATGATAGAATCAGGTAAGATGAAACATATAGTCAGCTACTCCTTTACTAATATTTAAATATGAAGTTTACATCTTGGAATATTAGAGTTCTAGGCAGTAAAAGAAAATAGAGAATGCTTACTAATAGACTGAAACATGAAGTTCCAGATATAATTTTTATCCAGGAAATGAAATGTTCCATTTAAAAGTTAAGACAATTACATACCAAATGGCTCAGTAAATTTGAGTTTCTAGAAGTTAAAGCAGAAAATTCAGCAAGAGGTATTCTCACTCTCTGGAATCCCCAAAGAATAAGCATAATAGATGCTGAAGCATCTAGAAATTATTTATCAGTGGTTATTCAACCTAATGGAGATAGGGAAACCTATCTTCTCACGAATGTTTATGGCCCTCAAAGGATAGATGAAAAACTCTTGTTTATAGAATCCCTTGTAGATCTCAGGGATAGACATGTAGAGATACGTTGGATTATGGGAGGGGACTTAAATATGATCAAATCACTTTCAGAGAAAAAAAGGGGATCCAAAACTCTAAACAAAGACGCTTTGGCCTTTCAAACCTTTATAGATAACATGAAGCTATTTGACATGGAGACAAATAATGGCTGCTTTACATGGAATAATAAAAGAGGAGGAGAGTCTCAGGTTGCCACTAAGTTAGATAGATTCATAGTCTCTGAGGACCTCATGCTTATAGATAAGGAAATAATAGCGAGGGTCCTCCCCTTTGGAGGCTCAGATCACTGGCTGGTGCAAATGGAGATTTAGGGCATAGGGACACCTCGGAATAGACCCTTCATATTTGAGAATATATGGCTTTCACACCCAGAATTTATGAGCAATATTGAAAAGTGGTGGGTAGAAGATTTGCAGATTCAGGGAACAAGAATGTTCCTTCTACACAAAAGATTAAAGCACATCAAGATGAGACTTAAAGATTGGAACAAGAAGGATTTTGGCAACATTTTTGTTGAAAAGAAATCTGTTGAAAATAAAATGTAGGAACTCAACCAAGTCATGATCAAGGAAGGCTTTGATAAAGATAAAAATGAGCAAGTCAAGAAACATCATCAAGACTGGGATAACTTGTGTAAACAAGAGGAAATATTTTGGAGACAAAAGTCCAGAGTTCAATGGCTAAAAGAGGGAGAACGCAATACCATATTTTTTCACAGATCCACCATGGCCAACAGAGCACACAATAGGATCTCTTCGATCAAAAATGAGGAGGGGCAGATTCATCAATCCCATGAGGGCATAGAAGCTATGTTGGTTCAGTACTTCCATGGCATACCTTAGGAGAACAACCCAGAAAGAGATCATTTCATTAGGGACTTGACTAGACATATTCCTAAGCTGGTGACTAGAGAGGACAATTTCAACCTTAATAGACCAGTGACTGAAAAGGAAATCAGTGAGGTCCTCAAAGATATGCAGAATGGCAAAGCACCGGGCCCGGATGGCTTCAATGTGGATTTCTTTAAAGCCTGCTGGAATATTGTTAAACATGATATATTGAGGGTTGTAGAGGATTCCAGGTTGAACAAGACTATTTTGAAGGTGCTCAATACATCCTTCATCTCCTTGATTCCTAAACAGGACAATGCTCAGACACCAGAAAAGTTTAGACCCATTGCTTTATGCAATGTGGTCTACAAGATAATATCCAAGGTAGTGGCCAATAGACTCAAACCTTTGCTTCCATCTCTGGTATCGAGGGAACAATCTGGTTATGTAGAAGGCAGACAGATTCTAGACAACATCATTCAAGCTCATGAGGTGGTTCACTCGCTAACTAGCAAGAGGAAATCTGGAATGATTATGCAACTGGATATAGCCAAAGCATATGATAAAGTAAACTGGACCTACATCAGGAAAGTGCTTATGGCATTCGGTTTTGATCATAACTGGGTCAGATGGGTCATGGCCCTTGTGACTTCTTCTAGTTTTTCAATTTTGGTGAATGGCTCTCCCTTGGAGATTTTTCTTCCATCAAGAGGCCTCATACAGGGAGATCCACTCTCACCCTTTCTCTTTATCCTCATGATGGAAGGACTCGATCATTCTATCAAGCAAGCTAGAGTAACGGGTAAAATCCAAGGCCTTCAACTAACGGAGAATGGACAGGTTTTGACTCACCAACAATTTGTAGATGACACCTTGTTACATGGTATCCCCACAGTCGAGGAGGCTTTAGCATAAAAAAATTCTAAATGACTTTGTCATGGCAACAGGTATGGAAGTCAATCTTTCCAAATCAAAAATATTTTTCTTTAATACCAATATTTCTATTCAGAGAAACATCTCTAAAATTCTAGGCTTTCAAAGAGATTCCCTCCCTTCTAAGTATTTAGGAGTACCTCTAACTGCAAAACCTTTGCATAAGAGTATTTGGGAACCGTTGATCAATAAGATGCAGGATAAAGTCAAGAAATGGACCATTAGATATTTAAATCTGGCTGGTAGATTAGTGCTAACAAAATCGGTGCTCCAATCTATCCCAGTTTTCATGCTATCAGCTCTCCCAGCTCCAAAAGGAGTGTTGCAGCAATTCAAAAACATCCAAAGAGACTTTCTCTAGGGTAAGGAGGAGACAAGGAAGAAATGGGCCTTAGTCGCTTGGGAAAATATTTGTAAACCCAAGAACCAAGGGGGCCTAGGCTTGGATGACCAGGAAATTCTCAGCAACGTTCTAGGGGCCAAACTCTGGTGGCATTGGGTTAAAGATCCAAAGACTCAATGGGAAAATATTTGGAAAGAAAAATATGCCAGCTCTTGGCATCATACTGATCTCATAAGGATGTCTGGAAATATAAGGGGCTCATCCATCTGGAACAAGGCCTAGGAGAACAGAGGCTTAGTACAAAGAAACAGTTTTTGGGAAATCAGAGAGGGGGATCTTGCTCTATTCTGGGAGGATAAATGGCAACAAAAACCAACACTGTTAAAAGAGGACTTTTTGAGCCTTAAGCATGAAACAGATAACCAAGGATTAATAAAAGTAAAAGATTTCTGGGAACACACCAACAATTCAGGCAAATGGAGAACTTGGAGAAACATAGACTGCAGGGAAGATAGGCCCCTGATAACAAAAGCAGAGGCACTCACGAGAATATTGGATCAAAGAATGATTTTAGTAACTGGGGGGCAGGACCAACTAAGATGGGGCAATAATAAAGAAGGCATCTTTAATATTAAAGAAGCTAAAAGCATTTTTCTTGAGCTGGAATCCCAAACTCGGGACATAATCTGGAAGAATCTATGGAGATACCAAGGATGGATGAAGATTAAACTCTTCATGTGGCTGGTGCATCACAAAAAATCTTGACTTGGGACAATATCTGAAAGAGGGGTGTTCTGGGGCCTTTTAGATGCCAACTCTGTGAAATCCAAGAGGAGACAATGGATCATCTTCTCAATAGTTGTACTTTCACATCTTGGTTATGGGATACTTTTTCCTCCATCTTCCAAAAGTCAAATAGGGACAAACAGATTAGAATTAACACCCTGAGCAGATGGAGGAAAAATTTTGCGGACAATTAAGTTCTTAACAGTGCTTAGGCTCTCATGCCAAGCTTCATCATATGGAATGTCTGGAAAGAAAGAAATAAGAGAATATTCAAAGATGAGAAGAATCCCTCTCTTTACCTATTTGAGCAGATCTTAAAACAGCTTAAGGAAATGGTTGGCACCACAGTGAGAAATCTTCCCAATACTCCTCCCTCAGAGGCTGACAAGAGAATTCTCAAGTAGTTGGGTTTGCAGGGGCTCATTCCTCAAGGTCTGGGTAGGAAAGTTATCCTTAAAGAAACTGAAAAGGATTTCTGGCATCCTCCCCCCAAAGGGTTTTTGAAATACAACATAGATGGAGCTTCAAAAGGCAACCCGAGAACTGCGGGTTTTGGAGGGGTTCTGCGTAATGAATATGGAAACATTCTCTTCCTCTTTCATGGTCATTTAGGAAAAGCCACCAACAATATGGTGGAATTAATGGCTCTGGAATAATGTCTAGAATTTCTAAGTCAGGACAACTACCTAAATGTGATTATAGAAGCTGACTGTGAGTTGGTCATTCAATCGGTCAAAAGAATCAGTTATGGAGTAGAGCCAGTGAAAGTCTCAGATCCTTGGAGATTAATCTAGGTATTTCAAAGAATTCAGGGTCACCTCCAGGGACTACGTATGGTAAGCTTAAACCATGTCCGCAGAAAGGCCAATAAACTGTCGGATATACTTGTAAACCAAGGGGTGAGCTGCAATGAATGTAGAGTTTCAATGGGATGGCAAGTAATTCCTTAGGGTAGTCTTAAAATTCTCTGTCACAACCAAGCGGAAGAGGACAAAGAAGTGTATCGAAACAAAGTCATAGAAGTAAGGTCTCTATGATCTGGTTACTGAATATGTCACTAATTTTGGTCAGACAGGTCTTGGAGGAGAGGCAGGTCTCAGGCAGCCTCAATAGAATGGGTAATTTGAAGGTCAAAAATCTCAGGTGTTTGGGGGACGATCTTCTCTGTTTAGTGGGTGGCCGCACAAAGGGCAGAATCAACACTAATTTTGGTTTCAAGTTCAAAATATAGGAAAGAAGACGAAGGGCAGGAATCAGATCTTTGTCAGCAACCATAATATATCTTATTGCCCTTTCCGGAGGTGAAAACCACTTTCCGAGTGGTATTGGTTTGATCGCACCACTCTAAAGTTGGAAGCGGTATTCGAGTTTTGGGAGCGATCCCATACAGCATCTGAAACGTGGCAGGGGGTCGGGATTGTAAACCGCCTGTATCACACGGTAAAGATGGGCACACCGTTTCAGCGCGATATATCGATCAGTTGTTGGATGTTGAGGTATGGTTCAACGATCAGGATTGATCGTGCAACTTTGTGGGCCCGGGGGGTTAAGTTCCGTTTGCCTTCTTGGAACGAAATTCTCCTTTGCAGTCGAATTAGGAAAGGGAATTGGAATGTCACGATTAAAGAGGTAGGTTTAGAAATCGATGGTGTGGGCAATCGAATGGATTGTCATAAGTCCGACCATTATTTTCAGCACAAATAGGGTTTTTGTTACAGAAGTTTTGACGGATATATGTATGGGGTTGGGGGAACATGCCTTTGGCGGTTAGCCCTAGTTCTGAGTCCACAATTCCGGGTGGACAGTTGTAAAATATGTAAAATATTTTTCGGCTTAAAGATATAGAAGGAATGTCTCTTGCTTTAGCAAAAAAAAAAGTATAAAAATGTTTACGCAGTAGAGTTAATATATATCATGATATATTAATATATTTTATAATATAACAAATTTAATATTGTATTAATCAAAAGTTATTAAATTTAAGAATATTAATATTATAATATATTATTATGAACATTAGATTTAATATTATTATTATTAATCTTTTAATATTAATATTAGGGTTAATAATTTTTTTTGCATGGTATGAGTGATAATTTGGCCCATAGGCTTCACCTAGATAATACCCTTTTCTTGAGTTTTCGTAAATATAAAGAGGTTTAAGGAGTAAATATAAAAAGAGATTTTATTTATTTACCATACCTCTTAAGTAAATATAAAAAAAAAAATTGTTATATTTTTTACCCCAAGTAGGAAAAAAAAGTTGTTTATTTATTTACCATACTTCTGGTATATTTACATTTGTGTTTATCTACCATGCCTTCTTTTTTAGTGTTTGTAAACCTCTTTATATTTTAAATTTATATTGTGTTTATTTGATTTTTAAATAAGGCCAAATGTTAAACGTTAAATATTAAGCATTACATTTACTTCACATATTTACATTTAGGTTTTCATGTTTACCTGAGATCTACTGAGGTACTAAGTTGTAGAGCCCCTCTCAACCCAATTCAAATCATGTAAAAATTAAGAAACATTAAATATTAGTTGTTTCTATTTTCCAATATATATATAAGTATTACTAAATTGGTAACATTTTTCTAAATATATTTTCCTGAAAGAATATTACAATAAAAATCATGTAAAAATTAAAAAGCATTAAATGTTACATGCTTCTATTTTCATATATATATATATATATATATATATATATATATATATTGAATTTGGTAACATTTTTCTAAATATATTTTCCCTAAAAAATATTAACAAAAATAAAAGAAGAAAAAATATTAAAAACACAAAAAAAAATTATTTATGGTTGAGAAAAATATATTTTAAATAATAGATTTATGAAGAAGTGCAACAGAGTTCAACCAAAAAAAAATCCTTGTTCTGACATTTAAAGATCCCTATTTAATTTTATGTTCATTCTCATTCCAGTTTTACATGGCCCAGCCTGGAAACACATTTATTATCTCCTCTTGCACTCCTCTACGATGAAATCGGGGTAGTTAATACGCGAAAAGAGTCCAATGGTCTCCTCGGATTACCCGGAAGCGATGCTGAGTCAAACATTCCTATTCCTTCAGGAGATCCTTTACGCTCATCGATTGAACATAGACATTCAATAAGTGGAAGATCCAAATGGTCCCCATGAACAAAGTTGAATCAGATATCGCAACCCCCATTCCTAGCGCTCTCCAATAGACTCTGTTACATGCATGATGCTTGAAACGATCTTTGAGGCACGCCAATTTCTATGAAATAAATAGATATATGTTCTCTTCCGTGAACAAAGACTCCCTTCATAGTATATACTACAATTACTTTGAATTCAATTCCATATTCAGATTTAATCACCACTTCATATCTTGAAATTCGGATCCGCCTCCCCTCCCCTTCTCCGTCATGTATTTATAGACTATGCGCCTTTGCGAGTATTGTATATTCAAGTAATAGTTTATGTGCAATTGCAAATCAGCCCTACACCGTAATGTATTTATAGACTATGCCCCTTTGTGACTATTGTATATTCATGAAATAGTCGATTGTATATTCATGAAATAGTTTATGTGCAATTGCAAATCAGCCTACACAGCATTTCTGCCATAATTTTCGTTATATCCAATCAATAGCTAGGAACCATCTGTCGTTAGTCAAATAAATACAACATTTTATATATTAAATTTTCAAAGTTGAAGGTTACATATTTTAGCTTGATTTTGTCGCAAAGTGAGTTACTTTTATGTGGAAAAACAATTTCCCTGAATTTTGTTAGAAACAATATTGTTTTTCAGAAAGTTTGAGATATAGATCACCAAATATACTTTTATGTGGAAAAACAATTTCCCTGAATTTTGTTAGAAACAATATTGGTTTTCAGAAAGTTTGAGATATAGATCACCAAATATTATTGATGTGATTTATATGAAAATTTTGTTACAAAAATTATAGAAATTTTGATTGATAAGTTTATATTATTATGTTTAAATTTGAAAGGAAATTATTGTTTTATAAAAATTGAATAAAAAGTAAAATAGGATATTTTTAATTTAGAAAGTTAAAAGTGTCTTTGTTTTGATCCATGTAAAAGAAATAGCGTTGGTAAAATAAGAATAAATTGTTATGAGGTTGAAAGAGAAACATGTTATTGAAGTACGGATGTTTGGTAAAATAAGAATAAATTGTTAAGAGGTTTCAAGTGAAACATGGTATTGAACTATGAGACATCAAACTTTTCACTGAAACAATGAAATTTTGAAGGAATTGTAGTAATTCCTTAACTTTGGTATATCAAATATAGTTCCTTAACTTAGGTATGATATATCACATATAGCTTAAGTGAGTGCTAATCATTATTATGAATGATGAGTTTAATTGTTTTATTTAAAGATGAAAATAAATAAAAATAAAGTAGAAATGCACAACATTAAAGAAAAACCATCATTTCAATGTTGATTGTTTTGGGTATTTAGAAATTTGTTTTTACCTATTTTGGAGTGGGAAGTAAAAAAGATATTGTTTCTTCTATAATAAATGATACATGGATGACTCAGAATTAAAAATATCAAATATGTTTTTTTTTGTTTGTAAACATAAAAATAAAAATAAAAGAAAGACATCAAACTAGAAACATAGTGTTTATCATTATTTTTATCATTGTTTCATTTTTAGTTTCTATTTTTAATATGATATTAAATATTTTTTTCTATGACAAGTCTCTAGATAGTTTCAAGTAATATACTATATATACATGCATGATATTCCATATTTAAAATACCGACCACATCTTCTCTAAAAGTACTACAACAAAATAGGCCATTAATAGGCCATTAGTGCCAGAAATAACGTTATAATTGAGGGTATTTTAACATGTGAATTGGCTTCAATTCATGTCGAGAAACCAGGAGTAAACTAGAATCTTCACATGGGAAGCACGAATAGAACTAGAATAACTAGAATCCTCACATGGGAGGCTTGGATAATGTGAATAGTGGGGGAAAGAATTTTTTATATTCTTGTTTACATTGTTCTGCCCATTTTGTACTTCTAGTTTTGCTCCCAATTGTGCTTTTTGTTTTGCTTCTAGTATGGCATGGAAAATGGACTATTTTATGGCTTCCTAATTAACACCAAGTTATACTTTCATTATAACATCCTTTGCTGCATCAAGTTTTGCTTCCAATATAGAATCACTTGTTGCATCTAGATTTGATTCCATTATGGCATCTTCTTTAGATTCTAATACGACTTCCATTGTAGTGTCTTTTATTTCTTTTAATAATGCTTCTTGGTTTTCTGCTTGAATGGCTTCTTTGCTTGTTTCTTTAGGAAGGCCAAGTTTGGCTTCTAATATTGCCTCCATTACATCTTTGTTTGTTACCTGACTTGCTTCTCTTTTTGCTTCATAGCCAATGCAAAGTTTGGTTACTAGTATTGCTTCAATTATTACTTCTTGATTTTCTACGAGAATGACTTATTTATTTTGCTTCTCAGGGAATTCCAAGTCTCTATTTTGATCTTGCTTCCAATATTACTTCTTTATTTGCTACCTAAATTTATTTAGTTTTTCCTTCTGACGTTAAGCCATGTTTGGCTACTATTATTGCTTCTATTATTACTTCTTTGTTTACTACCTAATTGCATATTTTTTTCCTTCCTAGGTAACACCAAGTTTTTCTTCCCAGATTGCTTCTAGTGTGCTTCTAGTTTAACATCCATTGTTGCTTCCTTTCTTGCTTCTAAAACTAGTTCCATGATAGCCCTTTTATTTGCTTCCTTTTAGTTGGAGGGTTTGCTTCATCTTTAGTGAATGGGTTTGCTTCTCTTTTATGTTCAAGGTTTGGTTCCTTTTAGTGTTCGAATTTTCTTCTTAATTGGCCTCGAATTGTTCTTCTTGTTAAACAAGCAATTTCGCTTCCCATTTAGAGCCAATAATAGCTCCGAGTATGGCTTCCAATTTAACATGTAATTTTACTTTTTTTTTGGTAGGTAAGCACCCGCAGTGGATTTGAACCAATGGCCTATCACAAGGAGTGCCTTAACAGTGCACCCATTCATTGTCAATCCAAAGCCCCGTGGGCTTACATATAATTTTACTTTCATTTTAGCGCCACAATATATTTAAGAACTCATGATGCTTCCCTTATAGCAGCCATTTTTTATTTCAATTAAATTTGTTAATTATATCATGCCTATTAAATACGTTTTATGATTATAAAGTAAGTCATATTGCACTTGAAATATTTTATAGCATATAATTTATAAATATTTTTTAGAGAAATGGACATCCATACAAACTAACAACATTTTTTTTAACTATAACCAATATTTTTATATTGTTAATAAACAAAATAGTTGGACGTGACTAGCTACACATACATCATAGAGATTTCCATTGCAGGGCCTTTTCAGGTTTCTTATAGTTACAAACCACACCATAACATTGGAATGAAATAAAAATATTTTCTTTTAAACTATAAACAATATTTTTATATTATTAATAAAAAAAAATTGGCTTGTTGTAACACCCCTCCCTTGTGTGCTAAATTATTGTAAACCTAAGCTGAGTAAAATCTAGGTGTGATATCCTCCCTTGTGCGTTAAATGATTGTAAACATAAGGTGAGGAAAGCTATGTGTGATACCCTCCTTTGTGGGCTAAACTATTCTAAACCTAAGCTGAGGAAAGTTAGGTGATATGTAATATGAAAAGCAAATGTCTTATTAAATAAATTGATAAAACAAATCACTTGGAGGGTGAAGCACTGATGAGCCCCAAATTTGGTAACATTTTGGGCTCATTTGGCCTACTTACCCTTGCTCAACCCTTCATTTTTCATCACTTATGCATCACTTTTTAGTATATTCATGTTATTTGTAGGAAGGAGGGCAGTCACTATTCCTAGGTGGCTAATACATGTTTATTTCAGGTTTTTTTGACATTAAATGGAGCAAAACCATGCAGATGAAGGCAAGGAGACAGCCAAGGTGGCATTAAGGTTTTGTAGGAAGGTTGTCCACAGCCTTGAATGGCCTTCCTCGTGATCTCCACCCCAACTCCGAGCTCCAACAGCTATCACCACCGAGCTAGAAGGCAACCAACGGATTCTAAGGGAACAGCAGTTTACTTTTAGTTGGTCAGCCAAGCCCCACTAATTTACGAGGCCAGCTTGGCCCTCATAATGTATAAATATTGAGGCTGTAGCCTTCGATGGAAACTTTTGAACCTTTGTTGTAGATTCTGAATTACGAGCTATAGCTCTGTTTTGCTTCTTGTAAGCCATTTTTGGCATGTTGTTAGACTTATGACTATGATCTTTTAATAAAAGGCATGCAGATTCGAGTTCAGTTCTGAGTTCTTAGAGGAGCTATAGCTCTCAGGGTTGGGCCCAACCTGAGAGCAATAGGCGTCTTTTCTTTGTATTGTTACTTTTCTTTCAGCATTGTATTTCTTTCCCTTTACATGCATTTGGAAACACAGTTTGCTGAGTTGAATTTCTTGATGTGGTTAAGTAGGTTAGTTTTAGGAACAAAGTTGCTTTCAATAGTTTAGATTAGAGTGATCAGAGCTCCAAAAAAGGGTTGATTGCACACTCACTTCCACCTCTGTTTAGAGATTGGGATTGCAGCCCGTGCCACCCACCAAAAACACAGTTTTACATGTTCATGCAAGCTTTGACGTAATATTTCCATTTGTAGAAGTGTCCATGCATTTAGATCTTGAGCAATAACTCTTTGTTTCAGCACCATGCACGATTTTCCCTTAAAAACGACATTGCTGTTCTTTGGTTTCTAATAAAACAGTTAGAGTAGGTTGATGACATTTCGGTTATATGCAAGACAGGGGTGATTTGTTTCATTTACACTGTGCAGCACCACTCCATCATTTCCTTATCCTTCTCAGTCGTGCGTAGGCCATCTACTTATCTCCCAGTTAGATCATTTGCCTCCCAACTCTTCTATCATCCACGTTGTTTTATCTTCTCGGCCTTCCATTGCCTCTACCCTCCTCTAGACCAACTAGCTGTACACACCCCCTCTCCATCTCACCTCTCTGTCCATAAGCCATTACAAGCTCCCCTCCTACCTCCCTATCCACCCATAGAGCTCATTCACTCATCCATCACCCAAAACTCTGATTGCAAAACATCCTGTAGAAATTATGGGACTTCCTGTAGAAATCCTGAACTTCCTGTAGAATCCCCTGCAGACATCCTGTAGAAGCTTGCAAACACGGTTGCCAGGCATCTGAACTTTGTGAACTCCTGTGGAATGATTTTAGGGATCCCTTAGACCCTCTTAGAGTCCTCCTAACCTTTTTCAAGCCTTCCTCCCATTGATCTACCCCTGCACAGTCAAGACCCAGTAAGAAGCACAGTCATAATAACTCCCACAACTTGAGAAAAAATACAAAAGCATGTTCTCTTTAGATGAAAGTAGTTTAGACACATACATCTCATCTCAATAGAAGTAATGGCATCACTTCAGGAAGTTGCGTTCCCACCATTGCATCATAAGGATTAAGCTGGGAGAATTAGGGTTTACTAGGGTTTCCATGTTTTGTTGGCTTTCAGTTCATTCTTGCAAAGTAGGTTAATCTCCTTTGAGATAGCTTTCGTTCATCACTTAAAAAGCTTCTTCTGAGAACATATAGAAGTTGGCTTGAGCCCTAGCGGACTTGTGCCAGCTGACCAAGTGACAGATGCGACAAGAGCTAGTACTTGTGCATACAGCACCGTCGCTTCCAAGTTTGTTACGAAATACCGGGTTGATAAAATTAGAGAAGGAAGCTCCAGGAGTTGTAGCATTATTGCTACAATACTGGAGCCCACCATCTTTTTGGCGCCATTGCCGGGGAAGCGTCAGAGTATTAGTAATTGTTGCTTTTCTTCTATTTTCCTACTCTCGCCTTCTGCCAAGTAGTTTATTTCATTTCCATTCTGCAAAAGTAGCATAGACATTTCCTACTTTCATAGATTAACATTTCCATTCCGCAATTTCAATTTTGCAAGCACAAATTAGCATTTCAATTCTGCAAGTGTAGACTAGCATGTCCATTCCTGCAATTCCATTTGAGCAAAGTAGATTAGTTCTTTCCTGCTTTCATTTCAATTCTGCATTTTCATTTCAGCAAGATAGTTAGTTGTAGATCAATCTGTTTCAGTTTTTGCAGGTACCAGAGAAAAAAACAAAAGCAATCAAAAGTCTTTCCATTTCATGCCTCGCAGGAACCGAGATAAAACAGGAAAATTCTTACCCAACACCCCCACTACATCACTGAGTCACTCTTCTCTCTTCTTCGGTGACAGTGATCCAGAAGAACCTATAGGTGAACCTCCTGAGATATACGAAGATCCTATAGCAGAAGAAGAATTAGGGTTTATTAGGGTTTCCATGTTTTGTTGGCTTTCAGTTCATTCTTGCAAAGTAGGTTAATCTCCTTTGAGATAGCTTTCGTTCATCACTTGTAAAGCTTCTTCTGAGAACATATAGAAGTTGGCTTGAGCCCTAGCAGACTTGTGCCAGCTAACCAAGTGACAGCTGCGACAAGAGCTAGTACTTGTGCATACAGCATCGTCGCTTCCAAGTTTGTTACGAACTACCGGGTTGATAAAATTAGAGAAGGAAGCTCCAGGAGTTGTAGCATTATTGCTACAATACTGGATCCCACCATCTTTTTGGCGTCGTTGCCGGGGAAGCGTCAGAGTATTAGTAATTGTTGCTTTTCTTCTATTTTCCTACTCTCGCCTTCTGCCAAGTAGTTTATTTCATTTCCATTTTGCAAAAGTAGCATAGACATTTCCTGCTTTCATAGATTAACATTTCCATTCCGCAATTTCAATTTTGCAAGAACAGATTAGCATTTCAATTCTGCAAGTGTAGACTAGCATTTCCATTCCTGCAATTCCATTTGAGCAAAGTAGATTAGTTCTTTCCTGCTTTCATTTCAATTCTGCATTTTCATTTCAGCAAGATAGTTAGTTGTAGATCAATCTGTTTCAGTTTTTGCAGGTGCCAGAGAAAAAAACAAAAGCAATCAAAAGTCTTTCCATTTCATGCCTCATAGGAACCGAGATAAAACAGGCAAATTCTTACCCAACACCCCCACTACATCACTGAGTCACCCTTCTCTCTTCTTCGGTGACAATGATCCAGAAGAACCTATAGGTGAACCTCCTGAGATATACAAAGATCCTATAGCAGAAGAAGAATTAGAGACCATCTCATCTTAAGCTATGGCTGACAATAGAGGAGAAGATGAGAGAATAGAAGGTGCCTTCCCCATCCGAGAGACCAATGGAGACATGAAAATGAAGAACATTAGCCCCTCCGCTTCACCTCACTTCCACGGACTGACTACTGAAGATCCTGATACCTTCCTGTTTGAGTTTGCTGTCCTTTGTCGAACCTATGACTATACTGAAGATGAGAAAAAGTTGAAACTCTTCCCTTCAACTCTTAAGGATGCACCATTACGCTGGTTCATGGGCTTACCTGGGAACAGTATCACCACTTGGGCTCAGATGCAGCAAGCTTTCAACACTAAGTACCGGGACTACTGTAGGTCCAAGGAAACCAAGGGAGAAATCTTTCGGATGACCATGGGAAATGATGAGTCCTTAGAGGATTATGAGGAAAGGTTCCAACTTAGCTATAAACGGGCCAGGTGCACACTTGACCCTGAATCCCTCAAGTTGGTCCTGCTCCGAGGAGTCCCTGAAGACCTCTTAGATACCCTTCACATGTTAGCTAGAGGAGATATTTACCGACTGCCTTATGAGGACATAAAGACTGTGTTTAGAAACCACTCTAGGGCAGCCCGGAAACGAGGTAGAGGAAACCTCTTCTCAGCTGGTATTCCTTTCTCCAAAAATGAGTTTGCAAATCAATTAGAGGATCTCAAAAGTGAGGTGAGACAGACCATTTCCATGCAACTTGATACATTCAGGATCCAGCAAAAGGAGGAAGAAGCTGAGAGGGCCTTGGCTATCTTCTGCCCTAGGTGTACAAGGAGACACCCTAAGAACGAATGCCCATTACATTCGATTGAAGTATGTTTCGTTTGTGAGGAGGACCATCCCACAAATCAATGTCCAACCTTACCTGGGCTTAAAGCCATGTATCAAGGGATAGAAGCCCCCACCGAACCTCTCTATTTCCTCAACCAAAGGAGGCCACAAGGACCTAGACCTTACCAGCAGGGGATGCAAGGGGCACCCCAAGCTTATTACAGCCCCAACCAATCTACTCCTATGCCTTCCTGGGGTCCCCCTGCTCATCCTTCCTAGTCTGTGCCCCCTCCATGGTCTTATCCACCTCAGTACCATACTCAACCCACTACTCATCCGTAACACTCACATGCCCAGCCACAGCCTCAATGGAATGCACCTCAGTCGGGGTGGAGGCCCCAGTACAACACTCCTCCTGCCATTTTGCCTCCACCACCAGTTCAACCTCAACCATTACCTCCTGCTCCTCCAAGGCAACCTCAAATGCTTGCTCAACCGAACCCGAACCCCAACAACAGACAGGCCCAACAGGTATACACTGGGGAAACATCATGCCCTACCTATGCTGTGGAGATCCAGGAGATCAATCTGCGATCTGGAAAGACTGTTCCGGATCGCCAACCTCCTCCCCTAGAGGATGAGGAAGACAAACAGGAAAGTGAACCAAAGGCTATTCCACCCTTTCCTGAGAGACTAACAGCCACCACACAACCCAACCCAGAGGAGGATGAGCTTCTGGGAGAGCTTAAGCAGTTGTGTGTGAAAATACCACTTCTCCAAGCCATCAAAGATGTACCGACATACAACAAACTGGTTAAGGAAAAGTGTTTCAGACACCCAGGCAGGCGAAAGAGAGATGCTTCAACCATTAATGTCTTAGGACAATTGTCTGACCTTATGTTAGGACAAGTCATCTGCCCAAAGTATCTAGATCCTGGGAGTCCTGTAGTAGATGTCCACATCAATGGCACCATCATACCTCACACTTTGATTGATCTGGGGGCTGCCATTAATGTGATGACCAGGGATACCATGCTCAAACTCAACCTTCAGGGTTCCTTGAGGAAGACCTCGACAGTCCTACAACTAGCAGATCACTCCACCATGACTCCCGAAGGGATTGTGGAGGATGTCTTGGTCTCTCTTGACTCTTGGGAATACCCTGCAGATTTCTTGGTGCTGCAACCAAAGGCAAAGCTTACTAGATACCCTCTCATTTTGGGAAGGCCTTGGTTAGCCACTGCAGATGCTTACATAAGTTGCTGTGCAGGAAACATGACCGTCAAAAATGGTCCTATGTCCAAGCAGCTAGTCCTATACCCTCCTGCCCAACCCTCATTAGAGCGTGACTTACCACTTTGGTTGGACGAAGGAGAAGAAGATGAGGTGTACTTAGCACCTTTGTGCACCCTAGACACCACTAGAAGAGACCCCCCAACCGAGGATGATTTGATTGAGACCTTGATCCAGAATCCACCTCCCAGTGCACTATCCTTAGAGAAATTGGTGGAGGATGCCCAAGCCAGCACCTTAGTGGACCTTTGTGCAACCAACCCTGTCACTCCCAGAGTCAAGAATGTGCAGTTCGGCCCTTAGAGGATGTTAAAGATCAGCTCCTCCCTCTCTCCTTCTCAGGAAAAGGAGCTGTGTAGTCTGTTGGCCAGTCATCTACATGCTTTTGCTTGGAGATATAAGGAGATGAAAGGAGTCCATCCTTCGGTCTGTACCCATCACATTTACATCAAGGAGGATTGTAAACCGGTTAGGCAACCCCAGAGGAGAATTAATCCAGCCCTTAAGGACATTGTTAAGGAAGAACTGCAAAAACTGTTGGATGCCGGACTCATCTACCCCATCTCGGATAGCGAATGGGTGTCCCCTCTGGTGTTGGTTCCCAAGAAAAATGGGAAGTGGAGAATCTGTGTGGACTACCGAGAACTGAACAAAGCTACCAAGAAAGACCATTTTCCTCTAGCTTTCATAGATCAAGTGTTGGATGGACTGGCAGGAAAGAAGTTCTTCTCTTTCCTAGATGGGTTTAGCGGGTACAACCAAATCCAAATCAGCCTGGAAGACCAAGATAAGACCACCTTCACTTGTCCTTGGGGTACCTTTGCCTACCGAGTTCTTCCCTTTGGGATATGCAATGCTCCTGCTACCTTCCAGAGAGCTGTCTTGAGCATCTTCTCGGATCTGGTCCATGATGCAGTGGAAATCTATATGGATGACTTCACTCCTTATGGGTCCAACTTCCAGGAAGCATTGTCCAACCTGGGAAAAGTCCTAACCAAATGCATTGAGATGAACCTGTCCCTTAGTCCTGAAAAATGTGAATTCCTGATGACTGAAGGGACCGTGCTTTGCCATACCATTTCTTGCCAAGGGTTACAGGTGGATCCTAGCAAAATTGCTCTCATCAAGAAGGTTCCACCTCCTCAAAAGGTAAGGGATGTTCGGAGTTTCTTAGGATTAGCAGGGTATTACAGAAGATTCATTAAAGACTTCAACAAGCTAGCCTCGCCATTGTTTGGCCTGTTCGCAAAAGATGTGGAGTTTAAATGGACTGACGATTGTCAGAGGGCTTTGAATGAATTAAAGGACAAGTTGGTGTCTGCCCCAATATTGAGAGGTCCAAACTGGGCCCTACCCTTCCACATCCACACTGATGCCTCGAACAAAGCCATAGGGGCAGCTTTAGGACAAGTTGAACAAAAACTTCCATATGCCATTTACTTTGTTAGCAAAAACTTATCCAAAGCTGAATTGAATTACACTGTAACTGAAAAAAAATTCCTGGCCGTGGTCCATGCCCTGAACAAGTTCCGACATTATATCACTGGCTATCAAACATTTTTACATACTGATCATGCTACAATTAGATATTTAATGAATAAACCAGATGTGAATGCTCGTATTATTAGATGGTTACTTTTGTTGCAGCAGTTTGATTTGACCATTGTTGACAAACAAGGTAAAGAAAATGTTGTTTCTCACTTTTTATCTAGATTGGACTTGTCTGCAGATGAGGATGGAACAGTGGATGACCAGATGCCCGATGAACATCTGTTTGCTATCTCAGTACTCTCTCCATGGTTTGCTGATATAGCAAACTACCTTGTTTCAGCACAGTTCCCTCCGCACCTATCCTCAAGAGAGAAGAGCAGAATCATCAGAAAAAGTACCTAATTTACTTGGATCGGGGGCAACCTGTTTAAGCTTGGCCCTGATCAGATCTTAAGGTGTTGTGTAAGGGAGGAGGAAGTCTTTGATATCCTCCTCACCTGTCATGATGGGCCTTGTGGAGGACATTTTGCAGCAAAGAGGACTGCCTTCAAAATCCTGCAGGCACGCTACTATTGGCCCACACTTCATCAAGATGTCAGAAGATATATCAGCCAATGTGATCGATGCCAAAGAATGGGGAAACCGACTCAAAGGGATGAGATGCCTCTCCAACCTCAAGTGACTCTTGAGCCATTTGAGAAGTGGGGTATGGACTTTGTGGGTCCAATCAACCCTCCTTCAAGGCAAAGGTCTTACATCATTGTGTGCACTGACTACCTGACAAAGTGGGCAGAAACCAAGGCAATCAAAGCAGCAACAGAAGAAAAGGTGGCTGAGTTCTTAAGGGAAAACATCTTCTACAAGTTTGGCTACCCAAGAGAGCTAGTCACCGATCAAGGAAGCCAGTTCACATCCAACTTAATTGAAGACCTACTAGCTCATCACAAAATCAAGCATAGGACTTCCACCCCCTATCATCCTGAGGCAAATGGGCAAGTGGAAGTCACCAACAGAGCATTGGAAGGGATTTTGACTAAGGTGGTGAGCAGCAGTAGGAAAGATTGGGCAGATCGCCTGGTTGAGGCCACATGGGCTTACAACACCACTTGGAAGACCACAACCAGCTTCACACCTTATGAGCTGGTCTATGGGAAGAGAGCTTTGCTGTCAATTGAATTTGAATACAACACTTTGAAGTTGGCAGCTCAGCTGGACCTAGATCTCAGCCATGCACAACAAGAAAGGTTATTGCAACTGAATGGACTAGACGAGCACCGAATGCAGGCCCTCCTTCACTCAGAAGTGGTTCAACTTCAGAGAAAGGTGTGGCATGACCAACACCTCAATGACAAGCAATTCCAGCCAGGAGATTGGGCACTGTTGTATGACTCCAGGCACAAACATTTCAAGGGGAAGCTGAGAACCAGATGGCTGGGACCATATGCAGTGGAAAAATGTCATGACAATGGATCTGTTCTTATTCAGACCATTGATGAGGAGGCCATCCCCATGCTTGTCAATGGGCATCGACTGAAGATCTACAGGAAACCTCTCTTAAGACGAGTTCATCAAAACCGTGGAGAAATCAGTGTTGGTCATAGAGAAGGGTTCTGCCTCTGCTTTGGGCATACCCTGAAAGATCTAAAAAAATAAATAAATAAATAAAGATCCTTGGGTGAAAACCTTTCTGAGGCTCCCAAGGCAGGTGGTAGGGGTGAAAACCTCATTGAGGCGCCCCTATTGTCTTTCAAAAAAAAAAAAAAAAAGAGATTTGAAAAAGATCCTTGAGTGAAAACCTCTCTGAGGCGCTTAAGGAAGATGGCAAGGGTGAAAACCTCATTGAGGCGCCCCTGCTATCTTTCAAAAAAAAAAAAAAAAAAAAAAAAAGGAAAAGAGAAAAAAGAAAAAACAATAAGCAAAAAAGACAGGGACAGCAAGTTTATAATGTGGAAATGCATGCAGGTTGCAGCTGTTCTATGAAGGGGAGGAGGTCTCTCAACTCAAAGTCAAGGATCCTTATCATGCTGCTAGGAGACCTCACCAGCACCTCCTCCAAGAATACTCATCTTCTCCAAGGTATGGGCACGATTTCATCACAGCTTAGTCTTCTACAGGAAGTTACAGACTTTCTACAGGAAGTTACAGACTTTCTACAGGAAGTTCTGTATTTCTACAGGAAACTTCCTGTAGAAGTTTTGGACGGCCCAGAACTGATTGTATGAGGAGATTTAATGACCAAGGTCCGGTATGGACGCATGCAAGCTACCATTTTCTCCCTCACACACTGCTGTCACCTCCTTCTACGATCCCTATCGACATGCAATGAAGATACCTGCACAATCAAAGCAGATCATTGAGTTATCAAGAGAAAGCAATTTTTAAATGAAAAAAGACGTTGACACGCCATGCCATACCCATCCCAGCTATCCAAGAGCTCTGTGAGTGCGATCGTGAGGCCACTGTCTTCATCATGCAGCATGCACCCGAGGAGGAAAAAATGCTACAGGACATCCTGCAGGGGTCCCGTAGCAGTTAAGCCAACTAGAGTGTACACCATTCAAGCACCTGCAACATGCAATGAAAACGCAGGCACATGCAGCCGAGTCATAAGCTTCATCGTTAGCGGCCTGTGAATAGGAACCTCCGGGCCTGTGCAATCAAGCAGCAGCAAACAAATCTAGTCATCGTCGTCCAAGAGCCTGGAAAATCGTGTTGCGGCCGCACAAGTAAGTGCCTCGCCCTTTCTTCCGTCGAATTGCATGAATTTTACTTTGAAATGTTTGCAAGTGTGAAGTGAATGGGTTGAGCAGTCGTATGGCCATTCGATTGGCCACGTCGACTAGTCAGATGGTCTAGTCGGATGATAAATGGTGGTCGTGGCAAAAGGAATGGGCAGTGCACACGTGAGAGCCATCCAGTCGGGGAGAAGCGCGTTTTAACAGAAATGACGGCGGCGGATCTGCAGAGAATGATGCGGCAGTAAGGGAACTTGCAGAAGAATGATGGAGTGACGTCGTCCAACAGTCCGACAGGGACAACTCACCCCCGCGCCACGGATTCCACCGGATTCAAATCTAATCGGCTAGATTACCACCCCACGCATTTATCATTCGCCGTTTGAAAGTCGAGTGAGCATCTGGATTCCTCTGAAGCTCGACACTCCAAGTCTTCGGCCGTTCAAACGCCTGTTAAGCAGCACAGAGAGCGCAGACCCACTGCAGTATCCTCCAGAATTCATGCGCTGCTTCTACAGGAAAGCTGCTTCTACAGGAAATTGGGTTCCTCACGTCAAAAGGTGGCGGATTAAAAAGGTAAGCCTGAACCTTCCATGCAATTGGTTTTGAGGGTGGTAGAGTCGACGTTCTACAGTTTGGTCGTAAAAAATTGCAAGTATTGTCTGTCGTTTGCATGAATTGTCGTCCTACAGGATGTGAGTATAATTAAGCTGTGTTAAGTTTATCGGGAGATAAGTTTTCGTTAATTGTATGCGTGACAAAGGCTTAATTCTACGCTCTGTCCCAGTAGGCCAATTTTCTTCCGCACCCGCCACCTCCAGCTAGCGCAGCAGTTTTTCACCATGCCGGGTGGGTTAATCAGAAGGGAACCAACCGAATCAACAAAGCTAAGAGAGAATCCTGAGGTGGTGGAACTGTTCATGCAAACGCAATGGATGTCGTTCTGCGACAAATTGCAGGGCTATGACGATGAGGTGGCAGAGGAGTTTTTGCAAGCTCTAAAGCCGAAATCCAAAACATTGGCCACCGTCAACTTCAGGGGTTTGAGTCTCAGACTCACCCCACAATTCATCAGCCGAGTTACTGAGCTCCCAATGGGATTACCATGGGATAAAGAAGAGAGGAAATTGGGCCAGAAGGCTAAGAAGGAATTCTTCCCCCCAGAGGAGGAATTCTTAGAAGATGAAAATGGGGTTCGTAGAACCAGCTTACTGCCACTTTGGAGTGAAGTTAGCCTTCAGATTATGAAGTAGATCACCTGTGAAGGTTAGTTTAGCATTGTATACGGGTACCATTTTCGGTTACTCACTGAATTAGGGCATCAGATGGACCTACCTCTAGAAAACAAACTAAGTATCCCCTACTTTCTACTACAGTCTATGATTGAATGTGCCACCAAGTTAAAAGAAGGCACACCAGACCAGGTAGCCCACCATGGACTCATTAAACTCCTCGTGGAGGATGCGCTCCACACATACAAGGTTCCTCTCTCATGGGAAGCCTTCAGAAATTTGACCAAGGATGGTGATATAAAGATGTTGACCGAAGAGCTCGGTTCATCCAGCAGTGAGGAGAAGGAGTCAGTGCCCGCAGGGAAGAAAGAAAAAGGCCAGAAGACCACGACCACAGAGCAGAAGAAAGAGCAAAAGAAGAAACAAGAGAAAAAGGGTGCCAAAGAGAAGGATGACACACCCATGTTGATGGCCAGAGAGAAAAGATTACAAAGCAGAGTGGACAAGACTGAGCAGTTCCACATCAGCAAAGGCACCTCGACAGCAGCCTCGACCAAGTCAAAAAGTAAAACACCCTCAGCAAAGCAACCTAAAGTGGTGCCACCTGTTCCTATAGGTAAACCGAAACAGGATTCTACAGGAAGCCAGAAATCAACTGAAAAAGGGTCTTCTACAGGAAGCCCTGAGAAAGAGAAACCCAAGGAGAAGAAAGCTGACATTCTTGCAAGGGAGGTAGCAGCTGTGCTGGCTGCCCTCAGTACACCTCCTAAGCCCAAGGAAAAGAGAAAGAGGGAGGCCCCTCTATATTTTAGAGCTCGAAGAAGTGTGAGAATAAAGACGGGCAAGCCACAGCCTCCGTCCAGCAGCCCAATCACTATAGATGATGCCCCTACTTCGCCCAACGAGAGGTTCCCCTCAAGGATATCAGTCACCTATGAGAGGGGGAGCCTGAAGAAAACTACTTGGAAAGAAAGTTTAGACCAATTGGCTTCAAAAGCTCGGCTACAGGATGCTGAGGATGCTCTACAGGAAACCTTAGCCCGGCTTAAGGAGACCGAGAGGATGGAAAGAGAAGCACCCTCATCACCACCGAGGGAGGGCGAAGTAGAGCCACCAAAAGAAGTGGAGAAAGAGTATATTCCAGAGCCTAGCCCTCAGCCAAGTCGGAGTTCATATTACAACTTCTTAGAGGCTGGAAAAATTATACCTTAGAAATTCACTGTGCCACTGTGCTTTGCATTGGAGGAAGAGAGAGTACATACACACACGTGGATGAAAATAGCCAAGTCAAAAGGTGTGGTGGACATAGGCCCCTTGGAAGAGCAGCTCAAGGAGGCCAGAAGTGAATTAGCCATGGCTAAACACGTGGCAAATTGCCAACGAGTGTTCCTACAGGAAGAAAACGAAAAGCTTAGATTGCAGCTACAGGAGTTGAGGACAGGAACAGGTACATTCTCCGGGGACACCACAGTAGAACAGCAAGGCAAAAAGGAACTGCAAACCGGTCTTGGGGAGCCAACATTGCATCTACAGGAAGCAGAACAACAAGCACAAATTGAGGCGCAAGCTCTCAGACAACAGCTGCAGCAGAAAGAGGCACAATTGGCCTCAATGGCCAGTTGGCCCATGGATGCTATACAATGCAGACAGCCGGCCAAATCCTATGGCCTGTACCTGAAAGACCAATGGCTGCAATTTCAAATCAATACCTTGGCGCAAAGAGGTATCTCTCAGCTCCAAGACCCACAGCAATTCACTGAATTATGCAGCACCATTTCATCAGAGGATAAGGCCAAATTAGCGGAGTTCTACCTCCATAATTTGGCCCTGCCTAATGTAATTTCATGGGATCCCAATACGACCTTAGGAGATATGCAATTAATGGCATTTGCCTCATGGTTAAACCATGAGGACAAAAGAGCAGCAGAAGCCAAAGCGGTCATGAACTGAGAGCTGAATGAGCCATTGCTAATTAGAGCAGAACCAGGGGATCCAGTTGCACTAATCTCGGCACACCAACACTTGTCCACTGACCCTCAAGCTTCATTGAGATATATGGATCAGCAGGCCCAAGCCATAGCGCATTTTGAGCACATGGAGAGACTGTTAGGAGACAACGTTGTCCAAGCTTGCACCCACCGATGGAATACATTGGCCCAGAGTCTGAAAATCAGAGAGTATCATACCCCAACTTGGATGAGGGAAGCTCTAGTATGGGTGGCCCTCTATAAGAAATCCATGCAAAACCTCCAGGCCAGCTAGATTGGCCTCAAGCTAAGCCCACCACTGCTGCTAGGATTGATAGAAGGCAGCACAGAGAAGGATGATAATGAACAGTGGGAAGAGGTGAACAGAAAGGCTGGGTTCCATATCAGCAAGGAGGACACTAATACAGAGGCTTGGGATGTAAGGGTGGCAGTAAAGGCAATGAAGGATGAGGAGCTGGACTAGTTGCTCAAGGATGAGCAAATATTTTAGCTGGGAGGTGATGATGAGCCCCAAATTTGGTAACATTTTGGGCTCATTTGGCCTACTTACCCTTGCTCAACCCTTCATTTTTCATCACTTGTGCATCATTTTTTAGTATATTCATGTTATTTGTCGGAAGGAGGGCAGTCACTATTCCTAGGTGGCTAATACATGTTTATTTCAGGTTTTTTTGACATTAAATGGAGCAAAACCACGCAGATGAAGGCAAGGAGATAGCCAAGGTGGCATTGCAGTTTTGTAGGAAGGTTGTCCACAGCCTTGAATGGCCTTCCTCGTGATGTCCACCCCAACTCCGAGCTCCAACAGCTATCACCACCGAGCTAGAAGGAAGCCAACGGATTCTAAGGGAACAGCAGTTTACTTTTAGTTGGTCAGCCAAACCCCACTAATTTAGGAGGTCAGCTTGGCCCTCATAATGTATAAATATTGAGGTTGTAGTCTTCGATGGAAACTTTTGAACCTTTGTTGCAGATTCTGAATTATGAGCTATAGCTCTGTTTTGCTTCTTGTAAGCCATTTTTGGCATGTTGTTAGACTTATGACTATGATCTTTTAATAAAAGGCAGGCAGATTCGAGTTCAGTTCTGAGTTCTTAGAGGAGCTATAGCTCTCAGGGTTGGGCCCAACCTGAGAGCAATAGGCCTCCTTTCTTTGTATTGTTACTTTTCTTTCAGCATTGTATTTCTTTCCCTTTACATGCATTTGGAAACACAGTTTGCTGAGTTGAATTTCTTGATGTGGTTAAGTAGGTTAGTTTTAGGAACAAAGTTGCTTTCAGTAGTTTAGATTAGAGTGATCAGAGCTCCAAAAAAGGGTTGATTGCACACTCACTTCCACCTCTGTTTAGAGATTGGGATTGCAGCCCGTGCCACCCACCAAAAACACAGTTTTACATGTTCATGCAAGCTTTGACGTAATATTTCCATTTGTAGAAGTGTCCATGCATTTAGATCTTGAGCAATAACTCTTTGTTTCAGCACCATGCATGATTTTCCCTTAAAAACGACATTGCTGTTCTTTGGTTTCTAATAAAACAGTTAGAGTAGGTTGATGACATTTCGGTTGTACGCAAGACAGGGGTGATTTGTTTCATTTACACTGCGCAGCACCACTCCATCATTTCCTTATCCTTCTCAGCCGTGCCTAGGCCATCTACTTATCTCCCAGTTAGATCATTTGCCTCCCAACTCTTCTATCATCCACGTTGTTTTATCTTCTCGGCCTTCCATTGCCTCTACCCTCCTCTAGACCAACCAGCTGTACACACCCCCTCTCCATCTCACCTCTGTGTCCATAAGCCATCACAAGCTCCCCTCCTACCTCTCTATCCACCCATAGAGCTCATTCACTCATCCATCACCCAAAACTCCGATTGCAGAACATCCTGTAGAAATTACGGGACTTCCTGTAGAAATCCTGAGCTTCCTGTAGAATCCCCTGCAGACATCCTGTAGAAGCTTGCAAACACGGTTGCCAGGCATCTGAACTTTGTGAACTCCTGCGGAATGATGTTAGGGATCCCTTAGACCCTCTCAGAGTCCTCCTGACCGTTTTCAAGCCTTCCTCCCCTTGATCTACCCCTGCACAGTCAAGACCCAGTAAGAAGCACAGTCATAATAACTCCCACAACTTGAGAAAAAATACAAAATCATGTTCTCTTCAGATGAAAGTAGTTTAGACACATACATCTCATCTCAATAGAAGTAATGGCATCACTTTTAGAAGTTACGTTCCCACCATTGCATCATAAGGATTAAGCTGGGAGAATTAGGGTTTACTAGGGTTTCCATGTTTTGTTGGCTTTCAGTTCATTCTTGCAAAGTAGGTTAATCTCCTTTGAGATAGCTTTCGTTCATCACTTAAAAAGCTTCTTCTGAGAACATATAGAAGTTGGCTTGATCCCTAGCGGACTTGTGCCAGCTGACCAAGTGACAGCTGCGACAAGAGCTAGTACTTGTGCATACAGCACCGTCGCTTCCAAGTTTGTTACGAACTATAGGGTTGATAAAATTAGAGAAGGAAGCTCCAGGAGTTGTAGCATTATTGCTACAATACTGGAGCCCACCAAGCACCAAGAGAGAGGAGATTCTTGCCAAATCCCATTGAGGAATGAGATATAGATGAATATTTCATGCTAAAGCTTCTAGATGTGATTATAGATAAACTTGGGTGGATTGGTGATTCATGGGATGGATGGGAGATAAAGATCCATCAGAAATAAAAGCTTTGTGGGAAATAAATGCAAGCTTTTATGAGGAAAATCCTCGTGGGAGATAAATACGAGCTTTTCTGAAAAAGGCCTAGGAAAATGGAAACTTCCATAAAACCAGGACACCGCTAATGGAAACTAAATCAGGAAAGAGATTATTAAATACTGAGTGCATCGATCAATTAAGGATAGTTGATCCTTGGTAAGAACCTTGGCTCGGGGGGAATCATAGGTGATTCATGGTTGGGTGGTGGTGGTCTTCTCTCCAGGTGAGATTTTGGTGGAATTCATTTGCGTAAAATCTTCTATATGATGTTTCTTCCCTGTGTTTAAATTTCATTTAGTTATGAAAGAAGTTTTCATGAGTTTCCAAGCTATGAATGAATGAAGGAATTATGTATAATCATTATGTATGATTAGATTTGTCTCTATTAATGGCTGTTATGAGATTCCTTATATGGATGCATGTGATATTATGGCTCATTATTAAATTTTGGGTAAGGATTAACTAGACAATTATGGTACAAATTATTTAGGATAATCATCCAATGTTGTTCCTTTTACTACTGGTGCATAATCTATATGATAACTATATTAATCCGACAAGAAAAAAAGGTAGTAGAACTATGAATTTTGCACGATTAAGGATTCCATTTTATGCATGTGACTTCGTCTCAATCCCGAAGATAGAGGCCTAGTAGGTAGTTGTTATTTTTCTAGGACAAGGGAGCTATGTTAATTAGTTACCTTAAGTTTCTTGTGGGATACCCCTGTATGCTTGTGTGAGACATCTACTGAATCTAAAATGTGATCATTATCATGTTAGGGAAAATAGTATTCCTCCGATGTTGAGTGATACTCCTGGTTAGTTGACAGACATATATGACTAAGACTTCAATGAATATGGAACTGCTATGGAGAAAGGCTACTAGTAATAATGTCTAGAAATTTCCATACCATGCATTCTCAGTACTTTCATACAATATAGCTGGCTTAGCTACTCTGGCATGTTGCCTAAACCTTACCTTCACTAATCCTTCTATCTATTCATGAAGTATGATTCATGACCAGGCTAACCGGAATAGATGCAAGATAACAATTGCATGTAAACCATGAAGAAGTTGTGATCTAAGCTTGAGGACTGATCTAAAGAGTAGGTAGGGTTCACCTCCTTCATGATGTATTTTCAGTTAAGATTTTGAGTGTAGTAGGTGAGATGATCACCATGTATGCAATAATTGGTAAAGTAGATGATGAAAACCCCTAAACTTAATTGTAGATAAAGAAAATTTTAAAATTTTGGAGCCTAGGTGCTAATTTCTAGATGTTGGCTGAGGTACATTACAAATGGCATCAAAGGCAAAGTTCAAAAGTTAAGGCCTATAGAATAATCCACCTTCAAAGCATTTTCATTTATGGGTTTTAAAGTCCCAAGATATTAGAATATGAAGTGGGTAGTATGAGGTTAAGATTAAAATCGAAATCTAAAGTTGAAAAATCAACAACCTTTCATACATGCATTATGGATTGATTTCCATGTGATGTATATAATACATCATGGTTTATATCGTTAAATTTTAAATAGGATACTCGGCCTCATTCATAGTATTTAAATGTCAAGACAAATATATGTATTGGGCATAATTGTTAGTTAATAGTCAATACGTTGACCATCCAAGAAATATTACACCTAGAACAATCACCAAAATAAAACAACAAGAAATACGGGTGTTTAGAGCAATTTCGAAGCACGTTTTCAATCCGGTTTTTACAGAGCACCGTCCAAACGCCAAAATTGTCGATCGTGCAAATGAAAGGAAGGAAAATTTTATTGTTAATGGGAGCATTAAAATCTATTTAATCAAGTTATTATCATAATGGCTTCTAGTGTCGTGTGAAAAATATAGTGGTGCTCATTTGTTTGCTATCATTCCTTTTGCCCTCTGTTCCTCGTCACCTTCTAAAGCACCTACAACATGATATGGAGGTGATAAAATGACCAAAGGAGAAGCATGTTTATCTTGTATGACATATTTTGTCCATATAAAGAAGTGCTACAAAAAAAATGCTTCTGCCGATACTTAGAAGTAATAACAACGGATTTCGATGCGGATTCATGGATGGAAAAAATTCCAACCATCTCAGCAATCTACGGATAGTCCAATAGGACGCCATGGGTCTGTCTGTATTATTTTTTAATTGCCACAGGTGTGTAAGCCATGCCAAAACAAAGGTAGTGGTTTTCATTTGATTTTATGGAGAAAATCACGTTAGTAAACGTTGTTTCCTATTTTCAATTTGCTTTACTGTATGTGTGAAGGAACAAAAAACTAAGGAATGGATAATATCATCTGAGGCATTATTATCGTGAGTGTGGATAGATGTTATCATAAACTTGTCGATAAGGGTGGGCTGGAATGAGTTTTGTTTTACGATAATTCTTGCATGAAGGATTCTGAAAAAATTGTAAGCCCGGTTTCCTTGATAAGAGTGATGGTTTTTTTATACGGCTTTTCCGCCTGTTTCACCACAGTTTCGGAGGGATAAAGTAAGTCGTAGCATGGTTGTTTATTTTTGAACAGGTGAGAATGCCTATCCACGAATTCAAGACCTTGGATAATGATTATCCTTAGGGGTGAGATAGAGTTATTGATGCTCCACTGTATCCATACGATCGCCATACTATTTTCTTTTCCTTGATAATGTTTATCCTTATCGTTATGGTGTGATTATCTAGGTAGCAGTTATGCATTAAATAAGATAGTAGATCGATGTCCCAAGAATCACTATGACAAATACTTAGAGTATGAAGCAGTATCCATTCATTTTTGGGATGGATATGATTTGGCATAATTCTTGTGTTTGGTGCTTTGTTTGTACGTGTGCCATGGCTTGGGGTTTGGATAAGTATATATATCTACATTATTTTTTTCGGTTGATATTAAGTAATTATCACTTGTTCCATTCTTAGTCCATTGTTATTAAAATTTCGCATGAAAATTTATACCATTAGGCACATAAAGCCAGAACCTCTCAGCGATCGAATAAGTTTTTGTGTGTTCCAAGAATGTCTTCCGATGTTTGGGAATCTCAATAAGGCAAAAGAATATGATTGAATAGTTGTCAAGTGCTTGAAGCCTCTTCCTTGTTCAAGGCGGACAATAGACAATTTTTTTTGCCTCGTAAGATCATAAATGGTTATCATGCTCCCCCTACCACTCATGAAGTGTCGGGCGTCAGGTTCACCTAAAAAGGTGGACACAACGAGCTTTAATCATGTTTGGAAGAGAAGGATGGCATGCTCGCTCCAAGAATTGACGAGGAAATAAGTAATATATTGTGTTGTGTGAAAATATGTCATGGAATCCTCTGTGATCCTTGAAAGGGAAGAGGATCAATGGTCTATGACTTCTGTGAAGGTTAGGAGATTAATGGACAAACGCAGAGCAAGCGATGTTATTGGAATTATTCCTCTTGTAGAAGTGTGAGTGTGTTCACATGATCTAAGTAAGCCTAATTTAGATAGATGTGTTGACACCTAATTAGAGGGATTGGGTGTACAACTGTAATTAATGTAAATAAATAATAGAGAAGATAGAGAGTCATTGAGAGATGAACTGAACAGTCACTCCCTCTTGTATGTAATAATGAACAACTTGACATGGTATCAAAGAATGTGCCAATTTTTGGCTTCCTTTTTAATTTGTAACTCCTATTATATTTTGCATTTGTTTTTCGTCATTTGCAGGCTGACATTTCTGTCAAATCCCTGCGAAATCTCATTTATCATTTAATACATCCGTTGAAGTACGTTGCATTGGAGCTAGTTGTTGAAGCCAAAGGTGCTGTAACGACTTGGATTTCCTCCTGCTCTATGTATGGTATATATACCCTTTCGCATTGAAGAGCCATATATCCTTTTTCGTATTCATATATATCCTTTTTTGTATCCCCTTGAGCGAGATCTCAATTATTATAAACCCATATATATAAATATCGTCGGGTCCGATTTTTAATCACATATCGTAAATATCTTGCACTGATCAATACTGCTGCATGCTTGTGATGCGATCATACCCTTCATTAAACCCGCTCAGACACAATTCCCAACGTATCGCTTTATCTGGATCCTTCTCCACCATTGATCTCAAGCTCCAGATCCAACAGCTGACATTGATTTCGCGGGGGATGACTTGCACGGCGGTTACCCACCCAAAAAGTGCCTTTTAATCTCCACCATTAATCATCACCTCAAAATATGACAGTTTTAAGCGATTTTAGGTCCACTAGCTGCACAAGAGTTGCCCGCCCGATACGAGCGGTATTTCTCTCTCCCCTAGTCGCTACGTGTCAATCTCTTAGCGAAATCAGGCTCTCCCCTCTTAATACCACTTACCATTTTTTATCTGCCCAAAGTCCTGCTTGTAACACGAAATCTGCCTTTAGCCGTGGTGATAGCCTGACTTGTTTTGCTTGCGATAACCATTGATTGCTTACCATCGACAACCCTCCTCCATTCATCTCCTCTACCCATCTCTACTATTCATCTCTTAAACATCAAACTCTTGTATACGGGTGAAAGAAGGTGAAACTAGGTTGAACGATGTTGGTATAACGTTGTTGGTATAATGATATGCATTCAATCATATCTATTGTGGGAATAGTTCTCACTCGCAAGGAGAACTATCTTGAGTGCTCCCAAAAGATAAAACACACTCTCATTTTTAATGAGCTATGGAAAGGAGCGGGTGTCAGAGAAGGAGGCGAAGCGCCAGAACAACCTACCTCAGACAAGGAGCTCACAATTTGCGAAAATAAGAACGGCAAGGCCTATGCATTGATTGCACCATCCATAAGCAAAGAGGTGAGTCAACATATTTCACCATTGTCAAATGCTTTTGAAGCCTTACAAAAGTTGAAAAAACTCTATGACTCACACTCTGCGCTTGAAGTTGTTCAACTCATGATTAAACTCTTCACCCTTGAATTAAAAAATAATGATGCTCTTGCTCTTGCTTCTGAAGTAAAATCTATAATGCATGATATCAAAGTCACTAAGGTTGAATTAGATATTCCTATGATCGCTTTTCTCAAGGAATTTTATCCTACTTACTCCAATTATCTTGAGTCATTGCACGCAAATGAAAATCTCAAAGATATTACCTTTGACTCCCTTGTGAAAAAATTTGCTGAAAAAGAGAAAGCTTTTGGGAAGAAGACAGCCCCTGAATCTTCTGAAGAGACTATGTGCCTTGCTCATAAAGAAAAGAATCTTGCCCAAGATTCTTCCAGAGGAAGAGGTGGTCGAAGAGGAAGAGGAAGATATTTTAGAGGTGGTGGGGCAAACACTCTCAAGGAGAAAAGTCAGATTTGCATTGCATACACTGCAAAAGAAATGAATCACATGATGCCTCCACATGAAAGTTACCTTGGGACAAAATTGAGTAGCAAAGAAATGAACCCAAAGGTAAAATTAATGACACAGACAAAGGTAAGGCACCTGAATCCACTCATTTTGTTGTGGCACAATGTAATATTGGAGTAAACGAAGACTTATTTATTGCTTCACTTGCTTCTTTGAAAAATGATTGGTTGCTTGATTCAGGAACAACTTGCCACATGACTCATAGAAAATATTATTTTGAAGAATTTACTAACAATGTTTATGGAGTAGTATACTTTGCAGACCAATCAAAACTTAAGCCATCAGGGCTTGGCATAATTAGGCTTAAATTGCCTGGTCTTCCAGACTTTCTTCTGCATCATGTTCTATATCTCCCACAGCTGAGGAGAAACTTGTTGTCCTTGGTCCACATTCACTAGCAAGGTCACTCCATTCATATGTTTGATGGCAAGCTTGAGGTGTGAAAAGAATCTGACCACTCACTTGTCATGTCGAGGACAGAAGAAGAAAGGCTTCTCGAGCTGCAGGGTACCTCTGGTCGTGCACAACATTTCTCATACATTTCTCATTATGAAGAAGGTACAATTCCATTAAGTTTATTATGGCATGCTAGATTTGGACATTTGAACTATGACAGCCTCTGCTTGTTGAAGAAAAATGGTGTTTCTGGTTTGCCTACAATTCCTAGGAAGCTTAAGCAATGTGATGCTTGCATTGTAGGAAAGCATAGCAAATAGTCATTTCATGATTCACACTCGAGAGCACATAGAAAACTTGACCTCATTGATTCAAATTTATGTGGTCCAATGCCTGTCTCTTCTGCAAATCGAAATAAATATTTGATGACATTTACTGATGACTACACCAGAATGTGTTGGGTTTATTTATTCAAGAAGAAATCTGATGTTTTTCAAACATTCAAGGACTTTCATATATGGATTGAAAATGATGCACAATCTCTGTTAGGTCCCTATAATACTAGTGATTACCACATTAATTTTGTCATTATATTCCTTATTGTCATTGTTGTGACCCTATTGGACCCCCATATTGTTATTATTGTGCACCCCAGAAGCCCACTATTGTTATTTATGTGGCTGTATATTATTATGGTTAGGTCGGCTTGGGTTATATTGTGACCCCTTAGACTCCTATATATATAAGGGACCTTTTGTCATTTGTATCATCCAAGAATTGTTCATTTGTGTAATGTAAAGGAGGTTTCTCCCTCGAAGAGGCTAAATTATAAGGCGTTGATCTATCGTTTCTATCTTTTGGTGAGCTAGTTTCATAACATTTGGTATCAGAGTTGTGGATTATAGGGTTTCACTGCTCCAAAAAGGTCATCGTGAAATTTTTATTTTCTGTGATGTCTCAGATGCTAAAAAGAAAACCCATTTGGGTTGAAATCGTTCTAAACCTCGGGTCTGAATTTCAGAGATTTTTGCGCTATATTTGCAGAGATATGATCTGAGGAAATTAGCCTTTTTGCAAACTCCCGAATTACATTCCAAACAGGCGACTTGGGAAAATAGTCATAACTTTTGTTTTGAGCATCAGATTGAAATTTCGTAAGAAGTTACAAAAAGAGGACAGACTGTAGTTTTGTGTATATATTTTTCAGATCCAAAGGTCAAAACAGTGACACGTGGCACTTCATAAAAGTTAGCTCTTCTGAAAAAGGTATATAATTAGGTCATCTTGGGAGAATGTGCATATCTCTTTCATGGAGAATCTAAATTCGATCAAACTAGTGGCATTGGAAGGAGGACATAGAGGGCTACTGTAGGTCACAATTTTAGAATTGGAAGATCCAAAATTACAGAGATACATCAGATTCAATATCGAGTGCCTACAAAGTGAAAAAACGTGTGTATTTTTTTTAAATATTTGCATAAGCTTGGTTTGGAAAATTAGTTTGAAGGAATTCAAAGGGCATACTGAAGCATTATTATCGGTAATCAATGCCTTGAAGAAAGAAAATTGAAACACCTAGTAAACAACTTGAAAGCTCTAGCATGACTCATGAAGAAGAGGAAGAAATGCTACATGGTATATCAAAATTACAAGACCAAGTGCAACAAATGTCACTCTCACAAAAGCTAACAGAAGCTAAGATAAATGGCATGGAATATAAGATAAATGGTGTGGAAGATAAGATGAATAGCGTGGAAGCTAATATGAATGGCGTGGAAACTAATATGGATGGCATGGGAGCTAAGGCGGACGACATGGAAGCTAAGATGGACGACATGGAAGCTAAGATGGAAGCTAAGATGGATGGTATGAAAACATTGTTACTAGAAAGGCTTCCTAATGGAAAAAAGGTAGGAGAGGAAACTCATAATGAGAACAAAAGGAATGTTAATCATGATTTAAAGAATGACAACATGGAAGATTTGAAGAAAGACATTGAAGGATTGAAGGAAGGTTTGACAAAGATGCTACAGGAAAGGCGAAAATGTTGTAGAGGAAACTCATGATGAGAACAAAAGAAATGTTAATCATGATATCATAGGCTCTAACATTTGAACAGAAAGCCACCATGTTCCAAAGATTGATATGAGGAAGTTTGATGGCAAGGATCCTGTAACATGGATACTACAGATGGAGCAATTTTTCGATCTCCATAATGTGAAAAACACACAAAAGGTATGCATTACAACTTTATATTTGGACCCAAACCAGTTTTTATGGTATCAATGGCTTTTCTCTCATAAACAAATTGTGACTTGGGCAATTTTTACGGAAGAAATGGCAGCACATTATGAGGATACAAAAAACAACACTTTTTTTATCCAACTGATAAATCTCAAACAAAAGGGTTCAATGAGGGAGCACATTGAGGACTTCCAAAAATTGAATATAAGGGTAAAAAATATTCCAGAGGAGCATAGGATTGCTATGTTCATAGGGACCTTAAAGGATAACATCCAACATGAGGTTCACCTTTGGGACCCTGACTCATTGGAGAAGGCATTTAGGTTGGCAAGAAAAATCAAAAGCAAAATTATGGCAACAAGGAAGCCTACCAGTCACAACTATAAGGATGTAAGTGTTGTTTCCCCCAGCCATCCACAACCTACAAGGTTGACACCCCAACAATTGGAAGAAAAAAAGGAAAAAGGGCTTTATTATAATTGTGATAGCGAATACACTAAAGGTCATAAGTGTGCTGAGAAGAAATTATTTTACATAGATTGTGAAGAGGAGGAAGAAAAGGAACAAGAAACACCAAAAGAAGAGGATATACACAAGGTACAAACCCTAGAGAAGGAAGAAATGAATCCAACCATATCTTGTAATGCATTGGCTAGAATTACCACTCCTAAAACTATCAAGATAGAAGGACATATCAAGAAGAAAAAGGTAATAGTGTTGATTTATTCGGGAAGTACCCATAATTTTATTCATTGTAGTATAGCCAAGGAATTGAATTGCCTCTTATATCCAGCACCAGAGTGTCAAGTGATGGTTGCAAGTGGAGGAACCATAAATTTCTCTAGAAAGTTCCATAATATCAAGCTATCCATGGGAGAATATGTATTGAATATCCCAATGCTTTCCATTCGAATGGGTGGTGTTGATGCTATACTAGGATTCCAATGGTTACAATCCTTGGGTACAATATCTTTTAATTTTCAAGAACATTTCATGAAATTTCCTTCGGAAGGAAAGGAAGTTGAATTAAGAGGTATCGTAGGGAAACCAGGAAAGATAATTAGCTCTAATGGAATGACAAAGCTTCTAAGTAAAGAACAATGGGGCTTAATTGCACAATTATGTTTGCTAGAGGTTCCCACATCAAAATCATCTATTTCTCCAGATCTTCAAAAGGTCTTGGACAATCATTCCAAGATATTTGGGACTCCCAAAGGTCTCCCACCTATTTGTGATTAGGATCATGCTATTCATTTGATTCCAGGAAGTGTTCCTCTGAACATTAGGCCTTACAGATATCCCTATATGCCCAAAAAAGTGAAATTGAATGTATGGTTGCAGAAATGCTAGAGGCTGGTATAATTCAACCTAGTCAATGTTCTTTCTCTGCTCCAGTAGTATTGGTGCACAAGAAGGATGGATCATTGTGCATGTGTCCGGATTATAGGGAGCTCAACAAAATCACTATTTAAGATAAATTTCCCATTCCTATCATTGATGAACTATTTAATGAATTGCATGGATCGATTTACTTCACTAAGTTGGATCTTCATTTAGGATATCATCAAATCATAATGAAGACTGAAGACATTCTGAAAACAACATTTAGAACTCATGAGGGTCATTATGAATTTTTGGTCATGCCTTTTGGCCTTACCAATGCACCTTATATATTTCAAGGTTTGATGAATTCCATTTTCAAACCCTTGCTTAGAAAATTTGTGTTAGTATTTTTTGATGATATACTAATCTATAGCAAGTCTTCGAAGGATCATGTTCAACACGTTGATAGGGTGCTCAACCTATTGAAGGAGAAACAATTATATGCAAAATGTTCCAAATGTTTCTTTCGAGTACAAGAGGTGGAATATCTAGGTCATATTGTATCTCATGAAGGTGCTAAGGTAGACCCCAGCAAAATTAAAGCCATTAAGGAATGGAAAATCCCCACATCCATAAAGCATCTGCCAGGATTTCTCGGGTTGAAAAGGTATTATCACAAGTTTGTTAAGAATTATGGGAGAATAACATCACCTCTAACAATATTATTGAAGAAAGATTCATTTTTATGGACTCTAGAAGCAACGAAGGCCTTTGAACATCTTAAAGAGGCAATGTGCCAAGCACCGGTCTTAGCTATTCTAGGCTTCACAAAAACCTTTATTGTGGAATGTGATGCCTCAGGAAATGGAATTGGTGCTATTATAATGCAAGAAGAAAGACCCATTGCTTTCGAAAGTCATCCAATCAAAGGAAACTATTTACACAAAGCTATTTATGAAAAGGAAATGTTGGCAATACTACATGCACTTAAGAAATGGCGACCATACCTAATGGGAAGACACTTCAAGGTAAAAATGGATCATGATAGTCTTAAATCCTTTTTAGAACAAAGAACTGGGTGCATCTGATACATTTAGTTGGAAAAATGATTCATTGTGTTACAAACATCATTTATAGCTATGTAAGAATTCCCAACTCAAACAAAAGATTCTTATGGAATTGCATGCCTCTCCCTCAGGAGGGAACTTAGGATTTTTAAAGACTTACCACAGGCTTAAGAAGGAATTTTTTTGGGATGGCCTTAAATCTGATATTCAAAAGTTCGTGGCGGAATGTTTGGTTTGCCAACAAAATAAAGTTGAAACAATTAAGACCCCAGGTCTACTACAACCTTTATCCATTCCAAGTCAACGTTGGGAGGAGGTTTCTATGGATTTTATCACAAGTTTACCCAAATCCGAAGGGAAGAGTGTCATCATGGTGGTAGTTGATAGACTTACCAAGTATGCACACTTTTGTGCATTATCTCATCCATTTAAAGGCAGTACAGTTTCTATTGCATTTATGGAAACAATTCAAAAGCTACATGGAAACCCAAATATTATTGTAAGCGACAGAGATCCTATCTTCGCTTGAAATTTTTGCACAAAATTATTTTCTTGTCTTGGTACTCAGTTAGCACATAGTTCATCTTATCATCCTCAATCTGATGGGCCAACTTAGATAGTAAATAAATGTTTGGAAGGATATCTTCGTTGCTTTGTATCTGATAAACATACACATTGGGTCAAATGGTTACCTCTTGTTGAATGGTGGTATAATACTTCCTTCCATACTTCAACAAAAATGACCCCATTTAGGGCACTTTATGGATATCACCCACCATTCATCACATCTTTTTTAAGAGAAAATTCTAAGGTTCAAGCAGTGGAAGATCACATTAAGAATGAACAACAAGTTCTCCAACTCTTAAAGGATAACCTCACCTTGGCACAGAATAGAATGAAATAGCAGGCAGATCAACATTGCATCGAAAGAAGTTTTGATGTAGGTGATTGCGTATTCCTATGACTTCAACCATATAAAAAAATTTCCCTCAAGCAAGCTAATAAGGATAACAAATTATCACCAAAGTATTATGGTCCATAAAAAGTGTTTTAAAAGATAGGTACAATGGCATACAAATTGGAGCTTCCTACAACTTCCCTAGTGCACCCAGTTTTCCATGTTTCATACTTAAAAAAGGTTATAGGTGACAAGTTCCGAGTTCAAATAATATTTCCAGAACTTGACGAGGAAGGAAAGATCATATTGGAACCTGAAGCAGTTAAAGAAAGAAGAACTCGACAGCTACGAAATCGATCAATTTCAGAGTATCTCATCAAGTTGAAGAACTTACCCATTGAAGATTCCACATGGGAGGATGAGAATTTTTTACAAAAGCATCCAGAACTACTCAAGCATTGAGGACAACAATTTTTTGAAGGAGAGGGGCATGTTAGGTCCCTATAATACTAGTGATTACCCCATTACTTTTGTCATTGTATTCCTTATTCTCATTTTTGTGACCCTATTGTCCCCATATTGTTATTATTGTGCACCCCAGAAGCCCATTATTGTTATTTATGTGGCCTTATATTATTATGGTTGGGCCAGCTTGGGTTATATTGTGACCCCTTAGACTCCTATATATAGAAAGGATGTTTTTTCATTTGTATCATCCAAGAATTGTTCATTTGTCTAATGTAAAGGAGGTTGCTGCCTCGAAGAGGCTGAATTATAAGGCGTTGATATATCTTTTCTATCTTTTTGTGAGCTGGTTTCATAACAATCTCATATTGGCTTTATTCACCCTGATCATGGAAACGAATACACTTCAAATGAATTTTAAAACTATCTTTTCCAACATGGGATCAAACATCAAACAATTGTGCCTTATAATCCCCAACAGAACGGTGTAGTTGAAAGAATGAATAGGACAATCTTAAATATACTATGCTCCATGTTGTTCTTCAAAAATGTAAAAATGATGTTTTGGGCTGATGCAGTTCTATGTGTTGTATATATAAATAATATATGTCCATCTAATTCTATCAGAAGCAAGACTCCTTATGCAATGTGGTATGGGCACATTCGTTCAGTAAAGCATCTCAGGGTGTTTGGTTCCACCTGTTATTCCTTGATACCAAAGGTACATAGAAACAAACTTGGTGGAAGAAGTTGTAAGTGTATCTTCCTGGGGTATTCAAACACCTCCAAAGCATACCGTATCTCTGATGAAGTCAACAAAAAGTTTGTTGTATCTAGAGATGTAATCTTTCTTGAATCATCCAAAACTGACAATGTTGTTGAAAGGCAACTTGATCGTTTGGATAGTTTCACAAATACAAAATCATTTCAAGAATTTGATAATCAAATTCCACATCTTGAAGGGGGGATTCCTATACTAGATCAACCTGTGGAAACTTCTTTTGAAGCACTCTCTCCCTTGCATGAAACTCCAACAATGGATGATACTTTGAGTGATGTGATTGACAGAATTGGGAGACTCAATCTTGATTCAGTCCCAACTCAATCAACGAAGCAATCTGGACCATCTGAGAAAGGTCCCCCAAAGTGGCTAACAAAGACACTTGAAAGTGTTCATCCTGATGAGGTTGGAAAGACAGGAACTAGAAATTCAAACCGGCAAAATGGAGGTGATGTAGATGACTCCGATTCACCTGTTTATATGGATGTTTCTTATGATTGTGAATTGAATTTGTCTATAGATTTTGAACTAACTTCCTTCATAGAAGCTACTTCTCATGATGAATCAAAAGAAGTGATGCAAAAGGATTATGATGCCCTGATAAAGAATGGCACTTGGAAGCTGGTTGATCCTCCATTGGGAGCCAAACCAATTGGCTGCAAGTGGGTCTACAAGAACAAGTATAAAGCTAATGGCTCACTTGACGAGCACAAAGCTAGGCGTGTGGCAAAAGGTTTTGCACAGAAGGAAGGGGTTGATTATGAGGAGACTTTTGCCCCCATATCAAAATGGGCTACCATACGGACACTCTTTGCCCTAGCAACTCAGAACGGTTGGAAATTCCATCAAATGGATGTAAAAACTGTTTTATTGAATTGAGATCTAAAAGAAAATGTTTTTGTGTCCCAGCCTGAGGGATTTGCTATGAAAGGACATAAAAATAAAGTCTGCAAAACTTTTGAAATCCTTGTATGGCCTCAAACAAGTATCACGAGCCTGATATGAAAAACTGACTGAGCATCTTCTGAAACTCAATTTCAAACATTATGATCTTAATGATGCAACTTTGTTTGTCAGGAAAGTTGGCAAAATAGATGTATATCTTGTGGTATATGTAGATGATATTTTGATGATGGGGAACAATGAAAACTACATTGCATTCATAAAGAACGAATTGAAGAAAGGTTTTGAAATGACTGATTTGGGCTATGTTCATTACTATCTTGGTATTAAAGTAACTCAACATCCAAATTCCATATTCACTTCTCAAAAGAAGTACATTGGAGATATGTTGAATAGGTTTGGAATGACTGAATGCAATCCTATGACTACTCCAATGGAACAAAAATTAAAGCTGACATCCATTGAAGGAAAATAATTTGAGGATCCAACAAAGTATATACAGCTTGTAGGAAGTCTCAACTACCTAACCACTACCAGACCAGACATTTATTTGATATTGGAATCCTCTCCAGATTTATGCAAAAGCCTTGTGAGGGACATTGGTCTACTGCAAAAAGAGTTCTAAATTACTTGAAGGGAACTCAAGGCTTTCGAATCAAGTATACACAGGAGGGCGACTTCAACTTGATTGGATACTCTGATTTAGACTTCGATGGAGTCAAAGAAACTAGGGTATCTACTTCAGGTTATGCTACGAGTCTTGGTTCAGGAGCTATCTCCTGGAGATCATGCAAACAATCAGTTCCAACATATTCCACAATAGAGGCAGAATATGTGGCAGCAGCTGAGGCAACAAAAGAAATTGTGTGGCTCGAGAAAATTCTTGAAGATTTGCAGGTAAAACAATTACAATCAACTCCACTCGTGATTGACAATACCTCTGCAATAAAGTTGGCAAAGAACCCAAACTTCCATGATCGAACAAAGCACATCAATACTAAATATCATCTGATTCGATGTCATGTTGAGGCCAAAGAAATCCATCTCCACCATTGTTCCACTAATGAGAAAATTGCAGACATCTTCACCAAAGCACTTGGAAGAGAAAATCTTGAAAGATTCAGAACAATGCTTGGACTCACCAACATCCCTTCAGATTAAGGGGGGGAATGTTGACACCTAATCAGAGGGATTGGGTGTACAGTTGTAATTAATGTAAATAAATAATAGAGAAGATAGAGAGTCATCAGGAGATGAACCGAACAATCACTCCCTCTTGTATATAATAATGAACAACCTGAATGAATAATATGAGTTTTGATTTGAGGAGTTACCTCGTGGTCTGACAGATGGAATAACGAACTTTAAATTTGCAATTTTTTTTTTATATAGCCATTTTTACTGTCTTGAGAGTGGTCTTAAGGTACATGGAGTCATTTTTTATGATTTTTTTATAGTGGGAGGTCTGAGGCATCCAACAATAGATTATGTTGATGTTTTGAAGAGAAGGTCTTCAATTCAATACCACTTTAAATAGTCTTGTTGATGACCGAGTAGACTATGACGTGAAAATGGTTTGGTGTCATTGTCGAGCGACAGTTAAAGATTTTTACGATATTAAATTAAAATTTTAACTATGTTATTATACTATGACAGATCTCGATGAAGCTAAATCCTTTTAGATTGATTGAATGCGATATATAAATTGCCCATTTAAATGCACTTGCAATTTCATGGTTGACATTCTATACATATATTGCTAAGTTGTTTTTCTGGAGGAAAGTATTCGCATTGGTATACATTCATAAATATTGAATAAATATGGTCAATGAATTACTAAGTCGCAAATTATACGAGTCCCTCAGATGCACAGTCACAACGTTACAATCTAATCGAGTTTAAAGGAAACATGAAACTTCTATTTATCACCCGACTGTCCTGTGCTTTGGCATTGGTTGTGTGGATTAGCTTGCATGGACTCCCTGATTGAATGATGAAATGGTACATCATTTCCTCAAACAGAAAGTAACTGCAGAAATTCAAATGCAAAGAAGTGACGTGCTTTTTATAAAAAATAAATTTCATATCTCCAGCGCAAAAGTCAACATTAAAAACAAAAGAAGGTATATTTCTATTCAATGGTTTTGATAGTAAGTTTTCTTTTTATTCCATCAGTAAGATTTCAAATCGGGTAAAAAAAAAAAACTTGGAAGATGAGCAAAGGCATATATGTGCATGTTAGTAAATATCATCATTTTTGTTTTGGTAGGCGAAAAAAATTAAATGAGAGGAAATTTTGTTAAACTAGATTTGAAATAAACAATTAAATAAAAAATAATAATAATAATAAATCATATAAGTAAAAAACAATGCATGGTACATGGAGATCATGACGATCAGATATGGCAAATCATAAAAATACATATTATTTTAAACCAAAATGAGAACCAACATCCAAAGTAAGCATGTGTCTCTTATTGCATCAAAGAGTAGAGTGAGTGATGAGAGGCATAGTAGGTGTGATGAGGATCATCATTGAGTAATTATATGGACCTTAATTGACCTTAATTCACCTCCTAGCTTAGTCAAACCAACTATTCTCACAAATTTTGCATACTTTTGATTATATTTTGCTTATGAGATGAGTTAGAGTTGGATATTTTTTTTTTGTGGTCTAATGTGCATGTAATGCAGGAATAAAGGATAAAGGCAAGCAAAATATAGGGATAAAAGATAAAAGCAAGAAACTATGGTAAAAGACCTTGGTAAAAACTTGAATGGGACAAGGGAGAGGAATTATAGCAGGTAAATCCTCGTCATTTACTGCCCCTCCATTCGAATATCCCTCCTTCAAATGAAAGTACAAACAGCCAAATTAGGAGTACTAGAAGGCAGCCAAGCAAATGAATGTCAAAACAACCAAATCAGGTGTAGTAGAAGGTAGCTGAGTTGGGAGCTAAGCCTCCCTACTGGAATGTAGTTGAGCTAGTGAAAGGGAAAGCACAAGTTTATCATTGAATTGGGAGTTGTACCTCCCTAATTTTGAAGGAAGTCATTGGAGACTTTAGATGTATAAGTGGAGAGGCTTAAGACCTTAGTTTTCTTAGTCACAGTTAGTCACGAGTAGTCAGTTAGGAGGAGTTAGAAAGAATTCAATCTTTTGACTGTAGAGCTAGACATGTAACAATTCTTGATGTAATACAGTGTTTTTATAATGAAGTTGAGTTTTGTTCTGAGCCAACACTGAGTTAACTTAGAGGGTTGAAGCTCTTGGGTTAGGGCCCGACCCTCGCAGCCTTTATTGTATTCTTAAGTAGCATAGCTTTGTGTTCATCTGTTGAAGTAGTTCATTTCTATTGCAATAGTGGCATAGATTTCTGGTTCTGTTCATTTACTTAAGTATTTTCCTGCTTTTTTGTTTACTTATTTAAGTAGTAGCATTTCCATTACAACAGGGTAGAATAGATTAGTTGTGTTTCTGTTTGCTTCCTTTATTCTTTTGTTCAATTAGCATGGTAACAAAGAAAAGATCCACAAGGTTGCCCACAGGTGTCTCGGCCTCACCTCCTCCCTCTAAGACCATGACGTGAGGAAGAAACCCTGCATTAACCCCAAAAAGGCAGGGTTTTGGTTTGCACGGGGAGTTTGTTGTTTAACACATTAACTGATCTTATTTCATATCACTATGTTCCTTTAGTGTTCATCTGCTCCTTCACTCTCTTCCTGTCATTTGATCTCCCTCACACCCCTTTCATTCTCCTTCAGCATGAAAAGCTGAGCAGAAGCTATTAATCCATGTCCAAATGGTTTTTAACCGTAGATCACCTCACACAGCAAAACTGACCAATCACTGCCTGAATTCACTTTTAGCGTTTGACTTTGTGCACTTTAAATCCCAACTGTTGATCTGCCTTCTCAAATCCGATGGCTATCGTGCACCTGCTCACCAACCAACTCGGTCAAACCTTCACCATTGATATGCCTCACCAGATCTGACGGCCATCAAGCGATATCACGTGGATTTTTGTCCAATTGTTATCCACCTGAGGGCACGCGAAATGGGTGGCTTCTCGTGCTACATGTCAGCCGAGGAGGCTAATCGTGTAAAATTTTAGGAAACCACTTACAGCTTTGAGGGCACACGAAATAATGTTTACCACCCTCTAAACCCGCTCCCTCATTTCTACACATTCCTTTAAGCGCTCCAATCTCCATTGTCAATTTCTCTCCTAATCTGACGGCCATCGCATCACTCGACACCATTTCCGCACGTTTCTTTTGCCCATGATCTAATCTCTGCCATCCATCTGCCGATTAAGCATGTTTGTCCATCTCTCGACTCCACCCGTGTGATATAATCTCATCTATCCATCTCTGGTTGTTCCCGTTCATTCATCTATTCACTCAACTGCCTGCGATATAATCTCCATTGTGCATCCTATAGTTAAACTTATTCGCCATCTACCTATGTACCTTCCTCCAATCCGTTCTCAGCCATTCATTTGCCTTTCACCCACCTGATCCAATGGTTCTTAGTCGTTGTTGCTCCCTCACATCCTCTTTTCACCAATTTGACCTCTGACTGCTTCTTCCGCTTAGACATAGACTTCGCTCAGTTTCCATTATTTGCCCCTTAGCCTAGTTTTAATGCTTTTACTTCTGCAACTTAGATAATGAGCATTAGATTGGTGATTGATCTAGTAATTCTGCTTAGCATGGTTGTTTAATTGCTTAGTTAGGGTCTGGTGTGAGTTTATCATTACATGATTGCTTTCTTCAATTCTAGAGTAGAATAGCTCTCCCCTAGAATAGTTTTGCTCTCCTTCCATCAAAATCAAGCTTCTTCTAACCCTATAGAAGTCTGGCTTGGAACGCATGGGGTCTCTTTCTAGATGATTAATGACAACAGGTAGTACCTTCACTTCTACTTGTGTATATAGCACAGTCACCTCCAAGTTTGTACGAACCCCGGGTTGATAAGTAAAGCTGGTAGCCCTAGGAGTTGTAACATTCTTGCTACAATACCTAGGCTCATCACTTTTTGCTGCCGTTTCTAGGGAGGTGTCAGAGTTGGAGTGATTACCGCTCCTTTTTCTATTTTTAGTCTTACATTTTCTTCCCTTAGTTTATTTCTGCAAAAGTAATCTAGTTTCTTTCTTTGATTTATCATTTATCTACTTTCCTTTCCATTCTACAAGTAGAATTTCAATTCAGCAAGTAGTTTCTTTTTGTTAGTAGTTTTTCATTAAAATTAGCAATTTCATTATGCAAGTAGTTTTCTTTCTGTCAGTAGTATTTCATTCAACAATTTCAATTCAGCAGGTGGTTTCCTTTTTGTAGTGGTTTTTCAGCAATTTCCCTTCTACAGAGTACTTTCCAGCTTTAAATAAAAATCTTATAAAAAAAAAAAACCAAAAACATTTCCTTTCTTGCCTTGTAGGAATAGGGATAATTCAGAAAAATTCTTGCCAAATATCCCCACTACATCCAACAGTGAACCTTCTCTTTTCTTTAGTGACTGTGAATTTGAAGAACCTTTAGGTGAGTAACCTGACATATTTGAAGGGCCTATAGGGGAAGAAGAAGAGGAAGAACCCATTCCTACTAAACCAATGCATGAAAACCAAGATGACAGAGGGAATAAAGAGAGAATTGAGAGTGCCTTCCCCATTAGGGAAACCAATGGGGACACTAAAATGAAGAATATAAGTCCCTCTGCTCTACCTCATTTCCATGGCTTAACCACAGAGGACCCTGACACTTTCCTGTTTGATTTTGTTGTTATATGACGAACCTATGACTATATAGAGGATGAGAAAAAGTTAAAATTTCTTTCCATCTACTCTCAAGGATGTAGCATTGCACTAGTTCATGGGTTTACCCGGAGATAGCATCATAACTTGGGCTCAGATGCAATAGGCCTTTAACAACAAATATAGGGACTACTGTAGGTCAAAAGACACTAAAGGAGAGATTTTTAGGATGACCATAGGCCAAGATGAATCCTTAGAAGACTATGAACAAAGATTCTAGCTCAGTTACAAAAGGGCCAGGTGCATACTTGACCCTGAGTCACTGAAGCTAGTCCTGTTTAGAGGAGTAAGGGACGATATCCTAGATACCTTGCATTTGTTAGCAGGAGGAGATATCTACCACTACCATATGAGGATATCAAGATTTTCTTTAGAAACCATTGTAGGGAAACCAGGAAAAAGGGTAGGAGTAGTCGACCTATGGCCAGTACATCATCTTCCAACTCATCCATGAAGGGTGAAATTGGAAATATGTTAGAGAACTTCAAAAGTGAGATGCTGTACACCCTTTCCTTGCAATTGGATTCCATGTATATCAAAAGGAAGCAAGAGGAAGTAGAGAGAGCCTTGGCCATCTTTTGTCCTATGTGCACCAGGAGGCATCCTAGGAATGAATGCCCATTGAACTATATTGAGATTTGCTAAGTGTGTGAAGAAAACCACTCCACAGAAAAGCACCCTTCTTTACCTAGAATCAAAGATGTATATCAAGTAGCTAAAGGGGTCACTGAGAAGCTTTTCTACATCAACCAAAGGAGACCTCCTAGGCCTAGACCATACCATCAGGGTATGCAAGTATCATCCCATGCATATTACAGACACAACCAAACCACAACTATACCTTCTTGGGGAACCCTCCTCAACCTTCCTGGTCTACAACCCCTCCTTGCTCATATGCACCTTTGTATCATTCCTAGCTAGCCAGCCAGTCATTCCAACCTTACATTCAGCCACAACACCAATGGAATACCACACCTTAGGGGTGGAGGCCCCAGGTCAACAATGTTCTAGCCCTATTGCCTCCACCACCTACCCAACCACAACTCCTGCACTATGCTCCACCTAGGCAACCCTAGATGCCTACCCAGCCAAATCCAAACCCAAACAATATGCAGGCTCAACAAAGTTATGGTGGAGAGACATCATACCCAACTTAGGTTGTTGAAATCCAGGATATCAACCTAAGATCTAGGAGAGTTTGCCCATATAACCAACCTCCCTCTCCACATAAGGAGGTTGAGGAAGACAGAGAGGAAAACAACCTTAAAGTAAATCCACCCTTTCCTAAAAGATTAGCCCGAGCACTCCAGCCTACCCAAGAAGAAATCGAACTTTCGGGAGAATTGAAATACCTATGTGTAAAGATTCCCCTTCTCTAGGCAATCGAAGATGTTCCTATTTACAATATATTGATTAAGGAGAGGTTATTTAAGCATCCAGGAGGAAGAAAAAGTAATGCCCCTACCATTAAAATCATTGGGCAGTTATCTGACTTAATGATGGGGCAGGCAATATGTCCAAAATACTTAGACCCTGGAAGCCCTATAGCTTATGTGCACATCAATGGCACCATTGTCCCACACACTTTGATTGATCTTGTGGCTGCCATTAATGTGATGACCAAGGACACCATGCTCAATCTTAAACTCTAGGGGTCAGTAAGGAATACCACAACAGTGTGGCAACTTGCAGACCATTCCACAGTCACCCGTGAGGGAATTATGGAGGATGTGATGGTCTTCATTGATTTCTAGGAGTACCTTGCATATTTCCTAGTTCTCTAGCCTAACGCTAAGCTTACTGGTTACCCTCTCATCCTTTGGAGGCCATGGTTGGCCATAGATGATGCCTATATTAGCTGCAGAGCTGGGAATATTACCATCAGGAATGGGCATATGTCCAAGCAGTTAGTCTTATACCCTCTTGCTCAACCCTCCCTAAAACATGATTTACCTTTATGGTTGGAGGAGGAGGAAGAAGATGAACTTTATTCTACCCAAATTTATGCTATCGAAGTAATCATAGGACGAGGACAACAAGAGGAGGATGACATAACTGAACACCTGCTCCAAAGTCCAACTCCTAGCTCATTACTCTTAGAAGAAGAAGTGAAGGAAACACTGAAAAATCATGAAATTGACTTATGGTTGGCCGATTCCAACACACTTTGAGTCAAAACCATAGAATTTGGCCCAGAGAAAACCTTGACGATTAATCCATCTCTTTCTACTTTAGAAGAGGCACAACTATGCAAATTACTGTAAGATAACCTAGAGGCATTCGCTTGGAGCTATAAGGAAATGAAGGGAGTACACCCCTCAGTGTGTACTCACCACATATACATCAAAGAAGGTTGCAATCCAGTCAGGAAACCACAAAGGAGAATGAATCCAACCCTTAACGACATCGTCAAAGAAGAACTACCAAAACAGTTAGATGCAAGGTTCATTTACCCTATCTTTGACACTGAGTGGGTCTCTCCTTTAGTTTTAGTTCCCAAGAAGAATGGTAAGTGGAGGATTTGTGTCAATTATAGGGAGTTGAACAAAGCCACAAAGAAGGATCATTTTCCCCTACCCTTCATTGCCCAAGTGCTAGATGGCCTAGCAGGGAAGAAGTTCTTTTCTTTCCTAAATGGATTCAGTGGGTACAACCAAATCCAAATATTCCCAGAGGACCAGGATAAAAACACATTCACCTATCCTTGGGGTACTTTTACCTATACAGTCCTTCCTTTTGGCTTATGTAATGCTCCTGCCACTTTCCAGAGAGTAGTCTTGAGTATTTTTGCCGAACTAGGGCATGACGCTGTGGAAATCGATATGGATGATTTTACACCTTATGGTTGTGATTTCTAAGAAGCTCTGACTAACCTAGGCAAAGTATTATGCAATTTCATTGAAATTAACCTATCTCTCAGTCCAGAAAAATGTGAATTCTTTATGACCGGAGGGACTGTGTTAGGTCATTCCATATATCAGCAAGGATTGCAGGTGGACCCAAATAAAATAGCCATCATCCAAAGGGTCCCACCTCCACAAAAGCAGAGAGATGTCAGGAGTTTCTTGGGGTTAGCTAGATACTACAGAAGGTTCGTAAAGCAAGTTAGCCTCTCCTTTGTTTGGATTGTTGGCCAATGATTCTGAATTTATATGGTCAAGAGGCCCTAAACATTCTAAAGGGTAAATTAATCACTCCACCAATCCTTAGAGGCCCAAACTGGGCCCTCCCTTTTCATATCCATGTTGATGCCTTACATAAAGCCATAGGAGCAGCCTTAGGTCATGTAGAGGAGAAATTGCCTTATGCCATCTATTTTACCAGTAAAAACCTGTCAAAGGTTGAGTTAACATATATTATGACTAAAAAAGAAATATTGGATGTGCTGCATTCATTGAACATGTTTAGGCATTAAATTATAGGATATGAGACATTTGTGCATACTGATCATGATGCAGTTAAATATTTAATGAAAAAACCAGATGTAAATGCTAGAATCATAAGATGGTTACTTTTATTACAGTAGTTTCACCTAACTATCATTGATAAGCCTGGTAAGGAAAATGTTGTTGTTGACTTTCTATCTAGAATAAATCTTCCTGTAGGTGAAGAATTAATGGTGTATGATCAGTTACCATATCAGAATTTGTTTGCTACTTCAGTACTCTCCCCCTGGTTTGCTGATATGGCAAACTATCAGGTGTTAGCACAGTTCACACCAAACATGCCCTCCAAAGAAAAGAACAAGATAATCAAGAAAAGTACCCCCTTCACCTTGATTGGGGGCAATCTGTTCAAACTTGGCCCAGATCAAATCTTGAGAAGGTGTGTAAGGGGAGAGGAAGTCTTTGACATCCATCTGACCTGTCATGGTGGGCCTTTTGGAGGTCATTTCGTAGCAAAGAGGATAACATTCAAAGTACTGCAAGCAAGCTATTATTGGCCTACTCTTCATCAGGATTTGAAGAAGTATGTTAGTCAGTTTGATCGGAGCTAGAGGATGGGAAAGACGACTCAAGAGACGAAATGACCCTACAATGTCAAGTAACTTTTGAGCCATTTGACAAGTGGGGCATGGACTTCATTGGGCATATCAACCCTCCTTCAAAGAAAAAACAACACATCATTGTGTGCATTGATTATCTGACTAAGTGGGTTGAAACCAAAGTAATCAAGGTAGCAACAGAAGAAGAGGTGGTTGAGTTCCTAAGGGAGAATATATTCTACAAATTTGGATACACTAGAGAGCTAGTCACAGACCAAGGTAGCCAGTATACCTCCAACATGATTGAAGAACTGCTCAAGCATCATAAAATCAAAAATAGGACCTCCACTCCTTATCATCCACAACATAACGGGAAAGTAGAGGTGACCAACAGAGCACTGGAGAACATCCTAACCAAGGTAGTGAATAGAAGTAGAAAGGATTGGGCAGAAAGACTAGTTGAGGCCAGCTGGCCCTATAATACGACATGGAAGACCACCACTAGATTTACACCCTATGAGCTAGTCTATGGGGAAAAGGCTTTGATGTCCATTGAATTTGAATATAATACATTGAGGATGGTAGCCCAACTAGACGTGGATCTTAGTCAGGCATAGAAATAAATATTGTTCCATTTGAATGGCTTAAATGAATTCAAAATGCAGGCCCTCCTCCATACGAAGATAGTTTAGCTTCGGAGGAAAATTTGGTATGACAAGCTCATTAACGCGAAGCAATTTCAAGAAGGAGACTGGGCATTTTTATATGACTATAGATATAAAGACTTCAAGGGAAAGCTAAGGACAAGATGGCTCGAACCTTATGTGCTAGAAAGCTGCCATGACAACAGTTCAGTGCAGATCAGAATTATAGATGAAGAAGCCATTCCATTAGTAGCTAATGGACACAAAATGAAAATGTACAAGAGGCCTTTATCTAATTAAGAGTTCATTGATAATATCAATAAGACAATGATGATGGTGGAACATGTTTTAGGTCCTCCCTGATCAAGTTCCTAAAAACAAAAAAAATTGAATAAGGATTCAAGTGAAAACCTCCATGAAGTGCCTCAGTCCCATCTTTGGGTTGAAAACCTCCATGAAGCGGCCCAAGGATGAGAAAGATTGAAAGAAAAAGAAGATCCTTGGGTGAAAACATTCCTTGAGGTGCCCAAGGAAAATATCTCTGGTGAAAACCACTTTGAGGCATCCTAGGTGTGTATATATATATATATAATAAGAAAAAAAGAAAAAAAACATAATTGTTATTTGCAGGACGATGAGAAAGACAATCAGGGAGAAAAGAGAAGATCCAAAGGGAGCCCTGCCTCACATATGTTCATCCCCTCCACTCCTTACCATGCATCCCTCCATAAATTCCATTGTTTTTCACTTCATTGCTTCAATTCAGGAGAAGATTGTGTTTTCTACATAGTCACTTCATCCATTACCATCATCCCTGCCTTCACACACACTCCTACTCCCTTTTTCCATTCAGCAGCATCAGATATGTAGCCACAAAAACCATTAGCAGACAGCAGAAGAGGAAGAAAGATGACCATACAGCAGCAACAACAGCATCAGATCTACAGTCAACAAACCATCAGCAGACATCAGAGGAGGAAGAAGAATGACCATCAGCATCACCTCTGATATTTGACAACTGTAGCATGGCATTAAGGCCACACGTAAGTATCCTACTCACTCACTCATATCCATCATTTGGTCAAAAGTTGTAAAGGTTAAGAGGTAAACAATGTAAACTTTGAAACAGCAACTGATATTGTTACCCGTTTTGTACAGATAGCAAACAAGTGACCCAATTTTGAAAAGGGGTGATGCAGAACACACATGTTTTTTTAGAGCATAGTTTTTGGCACTATAATTTCTTTATATGTACATTGCGTTTTAGAATGGTAGTGATTTTGATGCTGATTTTAAAAAGTGGTAATTTTACACCATGCCCTTTTTCTAAAAGTTTTTTTTTTTTACTTTTAATTTTATAACGTATGAAATGTAAATAATTATTTTGTAAATTTAATAACTTTTGAAGTGGTCTTCTTCTTCATATTTTCTTGTTTTTATTTTATTTTATTTTTTTGTAGTGAGGTTTTTATTGTTTTGCATATTTAAAGAAGAAGGTTGATATTTTGAATTTTTGATATTTTACATATTTATACATCGTTAATTAATTTTTCAATCGACATGGAATAATTTTCTCTAAAAAAAAATATTTCTTAACAGTTGACATAAAAATAACCATTTTTAACATAAATATAACTAAAAAACTACACGTTTTGATATTTTTTTGCTAGAAATGACATGTCAAAATCACAATTTTAATAGGAAAATTTTACCTAAAAATGATTAAATAATAGCTTTTTTTATGAATTTTATGTCAATAAAATAATAATAATCATTTTTTTTTCAAAAAATAATGATTAACTTATAAAATAATGTGAAAATCAGATAATACAAATATTGAACGCATAGCAACCTTAATTGAGTGTATATTCTTCTAATAAAATGTCAGAGCCAAAACATTACAAGTATAACTAATTAATAGCTACAAAAAATGTGCTTGATTTCCAAGAATAACTTAAATTTAATAAAAAATGTCACGTAATCCAAACTCTTCGTCCTCTAGAGTTTCATCATTATCTTCTTCCACAACATTTTCTGCTTCATTTTGCTTATTTTCCTCTTCTAATGGATCTTTGATATCTACGAATCTCCCAATGTATGCCTTTCCAATCATTCTGTGTAATGGTGGTTGGGGTTCCTTTGCCTTTTTTGCCACATGTGATTCACTAAAGTCCCCTTTCTTCAACCCAATTTCTTGCATTGCATCTAGAAGAAATTGAAGAGCATTAATTCTTTGCTGAATGGAATTGTACTGTATTGGATCTTTTTCAATTGCAATGCAATTTCCTCCTTTTTGAAGGCAACATGCTAGTGTTGTACCTAATTATCAAGCACAAAAGAAATATTGAACTAAATTAGTACAATAACATATTAGCTAAAAAATAACATATTGAAATTCAATTCCATATAATAAAACTTACCTGAGCTAGAAAATAAATCCAGAACCCAATCTCCTTCATTTGAACATATGTCAATAAGATAGTTAATCAATAACTGTGGTTTTTGATAAATGTTAGCTATCTCTCATTTTGCTTCTTTGTCTTCATATGTTAGTTTTCTCACAACAGTATCATAAGCCAGTATTTGGATATGACTCTTTCCATCTACCCGATTAAAAATCATAGACATGTAGCGATCATCTTCTGCCCAACTATCAATATGGATGAAATCACAATCATTTATAAATAATTGATCTTCATGGTTAAGAAGATTTAACTTTTTCCTGTAACATGAAATATTAAAAGTTCAATTAACTTCTACATAAATGAATTTTTCAACATTAATGAAATATACATTTTAAATGTCTTACCATGTAAGCTACATCCTTGAATTTGTTTTCCCCTTGAAGCTTGACAATAACATTTTCAATTGTGTGTTTGAATGAAATGTCACAAATCTCCATAATGGTGATGGCGTGAATTTTAGAAATCCCGCAACCACTTTACTAAGAGCTTGATAAGTATAAGGGTCACTATCATAGTCAATATTTGGAATATTGAAACCATGGGGAATATCTGCAATAACTAGGGCATAATCCCTTTTAGGTATGAGTTTAGCAATGTCTTCACAGTCACCTTGTATTACTTGATATTGAATAGCGTCTAGCTCATTCCAAATTAAATGAGTAAGAGTTGGATCAAGTTCAACATTCTTAATACGTTGCTTCTTTTATTTTTAGATCTTTACTTTTTCAATAAAGGTTCTGAGACTATCTGGTGCTCCATTATCATCCTTCTTCATCTTTTATAAAATAAAAAAATATATGTGTAAGTTATAAATTCAAAATAGTACACAGATGAATAAAAATTAATGTATAAATCAAGATACCTTTTTAAATGCAAGATAAAAAACTTTTAATGTTGATGTAGAACTTGAATCTAGATAGTTGCGTACAACATTATCCCAACTATCTTCGTTCAACAATTTAACCATTTGTACTTTAATTCTCATGTAAACTTTCTAACTGCATAGATAAAATAACAAAAATTTAATATAATGATATGTAAAACAAATACTACCAAGAACAATATGTTATATTTAAAAGAAAATTATAATCTAGAAATAAATAAAAATAATTCAACAAACTTACTTTTGAAATTCCTCAGACATTTCCTCCAAAGATAATTCCCCTGACCTCACATGAGATAATATTGCTTTGACAATTTTTTCATCTTTCACTCCTTGCAATGCTCTCCAAGATGTGATAGTCATATCTTCTAGAAGCTGCTTCACTTCAGGACCTGATTTACTACTGCTACATATCAATGGCTTAGAATTTTTGACCTTCTAGTTTTTAATGCCAATGTTTTTCAACATGCTAAAAATCTCACTTGTCAACTCCCATATATCTCCAGTTCTAAATGCCAACTAGAAAATGTTATCAACACCTCTGAATAAATCACTCAATTGCTGCCTTTTCCACCTTTTAAATTGATTTTTTTCAATTGGATAGCCTATTTCCACACAACATTCCTTTCAGAAATCTACAGTAACATTTATCCTATCCCCGCCACATTTTTTTTCAAAATCACTATGAATAAATCTAACCCTTTAGATGAAAGTCATAGGCATCCTATACTCATTATCTGAATTATGATCCCATGCCACTAATTTTGCTTCTGTATCTGATAAACCAACATAAATGATACATTTCATTGTTACAAAACATGGGTTATTGGGATATTCCTCCATCAATTGTCTTTGAGATTCTACATAATGGTTCCCCCCAAGCACATAATAATTGTTTTCAAAAAATTTTGACTTATCAAATGCTTCTTTGTTGGGAACTTGAACTGGATCAACAAGAAGCACATAACTAACCACATGATTGTATGGGTTGTACTTCATCAATGTCTTCAAGTTGTGAACATGTAGATGATGTGGCTTTCTGATTTGATATTGACATTGTTTTTCACTTGCCTCATAGATTTGTTTGACATTAAGCTGAAATGTACGACCACCATCAATTAAGTTTCTCTTTGTCAAATTCTTTCGAATGGCATTTTGTTTTGTTTTGATAATGCCATCCTATAAATCAGCTCCTGGTGTAATGATTTATCTTCTTTGTTTTGATGTTTCATTAGGTTCTTGACTACTGGTAATGACTACTTCAACTGTAACAGATTTATTCTTGGGCATTGTTACTTTTGGTCTTTTACGACTTTTCTCAGTTCCAATGTCATCTTTAGTAACGGCAACATATTCTTCACTGTTAGCTTCAACTTCGCCATTTTCAAAAGTAACTTGTCTAACCTTGCTAGATTTATCCACTAGAGGCCTTTTTTTCTAATCCCTTGGATGTAGTTTTGTAGCATCATCAATTACTACATTTTGCTTGTTTGCCATATTTTCTTCTGACACTGAGTAGAAACTGCTGAAAACTTTCATAATATCATGCTCTATGAAATGAATGCCTTCCAACCTAATTGAACAACTTTCAACAAAATTTTGCCAAACAAAATAACATATGTCAATAAAAAAAGTTAAAAAAATACAGTGAGACAGTTACAAGAACGCAAAATACAAATATAAATAAAAATACTTACGATATTTTGTTTCATCTCATTTACGATTTGTTTACACAACTTTGTAGATACCTCTCTCATGTCATACAATGAAAATGATAACTGGTATTTAATCCTTTCATGTGACTCGAGCACTTTTGTAAGTACGTAAACAACTTCATTATCCGGTACCGAACACATGTCTATGACTCTTACCATCACTTCATAAATTACATTATCATTCGGTATATCAATATATAGATATATATTCACATTTTGGCTTTCTCTTTCTTTCACATAGCAAATTCTTCATGAAAGTTTCATTTCTTTTGAATTCTTCCAGTATGAAATTATCTTCTTATCATTTGAGGCACTTGAAACATTTGTAGCCATCAGCTTAGGTGGAGTTTGTTCACCAATGTTTTTGAAGACCCACCTTTAAGAGTCTTTGGTCCAGAAAGATTCACAAAAATCTTCTATGATGCCATTTTCCTTAAAAAAACACATAAATTAGTAAATAACGAAAACATATTAACTTTGATCATCATTTACATCTGTTAAACTTTCTAATATAGCACCCTATCGTACTGATACTAGGAATACACAAACTAATAAAAGAATTGTACCCATATGTCATGCACTACCCAGCAAAATATATCACATTCTTAATACATCTCGTTACCTTATTAATAGAGGTAAAACCAGAGTCAAAATCACTATAATAAAATAATAAGTAAATGTACGATATATCTTTCACACTAGTTAAAATTATATCATAAATTTTTAATTTGTATGATCCGTACTATTAGATAAGATCATTGAAATTAAAAAAATATTAATACTAAGAAAATTAAAATTTTCTTAGTATTAACATAGTCGCCCCGCCACCCCATGGGTAGGCGGGCCGTTGGGGTGTCATGGGGGGAGGCTCCCACAGCCCCCCCGACGCCACCTCGGTGGCCTGCCCGCCAGTGGGGTGGCGGGCAACCGGGGTGGCACAGGGGGAGGCTGCCACAGCCCCCCCATGCCACCTCGGTAACCCACCCGCGTGGGAACAGTCACCCAACCACACCGTGGGTGGGCGAGCCGCTAAGGTGGCGCCGGGGGGCCTGCCTCAGCCTCCCCCAGTGCCACCCCGATGGCCCACCCGCCCGTGGGGTGCCGGGGCGATTCCGAGAAATACTCCGCTGCCCCGCGGGTGGGTGAGGCATCGGGGTGGCGCGGGGGGAGTCTATAGCAGCCCCCCCCTGCGCCACCCCAGTGGCCTACCCGCCTACAGGGTGGCGAGGTGATTCCTAGAAACGCCCCACCACCCTGTGGGCGGGAGGGCGGCTGGGGTGGTACGGGGGGGACTACGACAACCTCCCCCAATGCCACCACGGTGGGAGGCTCCGGTAGCTGCGCCCCCCCCCGGTGCTACCCTGTGGCCCGCCCGCCCACCACACCACGGGTCGCCGGGTCGCCGGGCCTCCGGGATGGCACAGGGGGAGGCTTCGACATCCCCCCTTGTGCCACCCTAGTGGCCCACTTGCCCGCGGTGTGGCGGGATGATTTCGACGATCGCCCCACCCATCCGCGGGGTGATTCCGAGAATCGTCCCGTCACACTGCGGGTAGGCGCGCCGCAGGGTGGTGCAACGGGGGCTACCGCAGCCTCCCCTCTGTGCCACTTCGGTGGCCCACATGCCCGCGGGGTGGTGTGGCAATTCTCAGAATCGCCCCGCCACCTTGTAGGCGGGCAGGCCAGCCATGGTCATCACCCCTAACCTATGGGCCCGTTTGGCCACCATGAGCATTACCGGGCCCGTTTGGCCATCATGAACTTTACCGGGCCCACCATGCTCACAATGGACCTAGTGGGTAAAGTTAGCTTGCAAAAAAATTTAATTTAAAAAACAAAAATTTGACTTCATTAAACTTATTTAATATTAACATTTGCAAGGAAAAAAAATTAACTAACCTTTCAATTGTGAGAATTCTCCGTTGAATGTGTTGTTGATAGAAATTTAGCTGCTCCACCAATTCACTCCAAGTCTTTCAACAAACCTCAAAAAACCTTGATGTGATGTGAGTAATAGTGATAATGGAATTTATTATATAGGTGAAATTACGAAGATGCTTTACCGTACGGTTAGTGTGAGATTAATTTGTTTTTAAAAAAATTAACATGTTAATTTTTTTATGGCGACAAAGGAATCTATGATAAAGCGAATATTATGGAATTTTTTTACAGCAAGGTAAATGTGGGATTAATCTGTTTTAGAATGTATTATAAAAATTTAAAAAAACATTGAATTGTTTAGTAAATATTATATACTTTACCTATTAAAATAATTTAGGTAAAAGTTATAGTTTACAATTTTAACTTTAAAGATTTATTTAAAAAAAAAAAATTATTTTACATTTTTCAATAAATTGTAAAATAAAATAATGAAAGGAAATAAATCTAACAAGCATTTTGGAGGGAAATGTTTTGGCGAAAATTTTTGGAGGGAAAATTTTTGGAGGGAAAATTTCATCCTCTAAGCTATATAATATCTTTAGGAGACTCTGCATTTGTATCATTCAACCTTTTCTATTTGAAAGGGATGGATTGTCCTAATGGTGAAACTTTGCTTTGTACAACATCAACATCTTCACCGCATAACATTTCTATTCATATTGATGAATATAGCGGTAATTCTTCCACTATGAATAGAATGTCAATTCTTCCATTTATTCCTAATCGTAAGGACTATGAGAGCAGCACTGATGAAAGAGGGGATAGAGAATTTCAAATAAATAAAGAGTCATAGATTCCACTTAGTCCTAATTCTAAGGACTACGAGAACAGTAGTGATGAAGAGCATGATGACAAATTTCAAAAGAATGGAGTGTCACGGTGTCCACTTAGTCTTGATCCTATGGACTATGAGAGTAACAGTGATGAAGTTCATGATGATGAATTTCAAAAGAATGGAGTGTCACGGTGTCCACTTAGTCTTAATTCTAAGGACTATGAGAACAACAGTGATGAAGATCATGATGATGAAGTTCAAAAGAATGGAGCGACACAGTGTCCTCTTAGCCCTAATTCTAAGGACTATGAGAGCATCAATGTTGAAGAGCGTGATGACGAATTTCAAAAGAACGAAGTGTCACAGTGTCCACTTAGTCCTAATTCTAAGGACTATGAGAGCAGCAGTGATGAAGAGCATGATGACAAATTTCAAAATAATGGAGTGTCACGGTGTCCACTTAGTCGTAATTCTGAGGACTATGAGAGCAGCAGTGATGAAGAGCATGATGGGGAATTTCAAAAGAATGGAGTGTCATCATGTCCACTTAGTCCTAATTATAAGGACTATGAGAGCAATAGTGATGAAGAGCATGATGATGAATTTCAAAAGAGTGGAGTGTCATGGTGTCCACTTAGTCCTAATTCTAAGGACTATGAAAGTAGCAGTGATGAAGAGCGTGATGATGAATTTCAAAAGAATAGAGTGTCACAATGTCCTCTTAGTCCTAATTCTAAGGACTATGAGAGTAGCAGTGATGAAGAGCGTGATGATCAATCTCAAAAGAATGGAGTGTCACAGTGTTCTCTTAATCCTAATTCTAAGGACTATGAGAGCAGCAGTGATGAAGCACATGATGATGCACTTAGTCCTAATTCTAATGAGTATAAATGTAGTAGTGACAAAGGACAGGATGTAGAATTTTCAATAAGTAAACAGTCACATTTTCAACGTAGTCCTAATTCTATGGACTATGAGAGTAGCACTGACAATACACATGAGGAAGAATATCCAATAAACATCGAGTCAAATTTTCCATTCAGTCTGAATTCTAAGGACTATGACAGTAGCACTAAAGAAGGGGAAGATGAAGAATATCCTCCAAGTCAGTATTTGAGAAGCACAGTTGATCAGAGTGTGGATAACATTCCTCTTAATGATGATGAAAATCATTATACAAATGATGATCCAATGATGGAGATGTTGCCAAGAAACATTGTATCAAGGAGTAGGAGCAGACCTTTCCATATCAATGCAAGATGTTATAGTTATACAAGGGGTAGAGCAGAATAGCTGACAAGAAGAAGTTCTATCAGCGCTCTCATTTCAAGTGAATGTTGTCAAAAATATTGCTTCAAACATATGGATTTCAAATTTGCATTAGAGAGCACGAAGAGATATTTGTCAATGAATAAAAGCATGAAAAATTCATATTTAGTTGGGTGCATGCAATCTACATTTTCAGGTTATGATTATCATCTTGGGACATTATTTATCTATAGAAAAGCTTTGAAAATGTTTCATTCTATTGGGAATTTTCGTCTCTCGAGAATTCAAGAAAATTTGGAAAAGGATCCCACATTTTATTCAGAAGTATGTCATAAAAGACAGTTTGGGCCATTATCAAATACTGTAATGTCATGGATGAAAGATTTCCTTTCAAAGCATGGAGAGTGTATGCCAAATAGAGAGATAATGCATATTCCAAATAATTTTTCAAGATGATATATCTACAATTTATACAAAGAATATGCAAAAGGTGCTGAGGGACATGGCCGGTTTTTTACATATCAATATTTTGTGTAGGTATGGAATAAAGAATTCAACAATGTCCGTATTCCTAAGAAGACAAGGATGGGGATTTGTAGTACATGTGCTTCTCTTAAATAAAAAAGGGACAAATGTGAAGAGTAGAAAGAGGAAATAAACTCGTACTTTAACTTTTAAAATTGTATAATCATCAATTATGAAAAAATATTTCTTAATGGCTTTCTTTTATGTTGTATAGATTCAATTGTCAAAGAAATTCAGGAGCATCGCGAACAACAAACAAATGAAAGGAAAAATTTGTACAAGCATCGAAAAAAGTGTTATGATAGTCCAAATAAATATTTGGGCTTGATAATTGATGGTATGGACTAGAAGAAAACACCTTTACCACATTTTGTTCGCACACCCAAGAATTTACAGGAGGAAAATTTTATTCAGTATCACTTGGTTGGTTGTATGGTCTTCAATGGGAAAATGTTGCCAAGGGTGTACTTCACAGCTCCAAATATTCATAATGATGCAAATCTAACCATAACCATAATTCATGATGTGCTTTCTCATTTGTCTGGTAATCTTCCTGAAGTTTTGTATCTACAATTGGAGAACACTTGCCGTGAAAACAAAAATTAGGTTGTTTTTGGATATCTAAACATGCTTGTTGAAATGAGAATTTTTTAGAATGTAAAGGTTGGTTTCCTTCTTGTCGGGCACACTCATGACCATATTGATCAGATGTTCAGTCATTTTTCAGTCACATTAAGGAGGAAGGAAGTTGGAAGCTTGCCATCATTAATTGAATGCATTAAGAAATCATACATGCTAGAGCCTACTTTTTATGTCTTGGAAGAAATTATTGACATGTGAAGGTTTATTCTTGGATCACCTGGTGAGGGGAAATGCATTGAAAAATTTAATGACATTACCTTCCAACATCAATTTCATATCAAAAAAATTGATGGGAAAACATTAATATGGGGCAAGAAGTATTCAACTACTGCAGATGGGGCACCATCATTAGGTTTGGAATTTTTTAAGTTCATTCCAGATCATCCAATATTTGCATCAAAAATATTGTTATTACAATGAATTGGTGAAGTTCATAATGCACGTAGACAAAATAGAGATATAAATTATTTTGATTGCCTAGATGAAATCAAAAAATGTATTAGATATACATATGAGTACTTTGACATTGTTGATTCAGTTTGGTGGGAGTCATTTTTCAATAATCAAAGTGATATCATTTCAACAACAACGAATGAAGATATACCTTTCAGAAATCCATTTATTTGGCCACAAAATGTGCCGAATGAACATGAGGAAATAAGCATTGTTGAACATCAACAATCTCAAGGTATTATTAATTCTTCATAGGCAAAGGAAAGAGAGATTTATATTGGTTTCAGAAGATCTCTTGCACAACATGAAGTCATCGAAGACCTTTACACGGGTTCATTACAGGATATTGAGGGTTGCATGATTGCAGTGCTAGCAGATGGAAATCCCAATGGCTATCCATTCTGGGTTGCTAAAGTTATAAAGGTCTTTACAGAAAATGAGGATGTTACAGGTGTTGAAGTACATTGGTATGCCACAAATACACACCCATTCAATGGTGTGTATAAGCCAGAGATGGTAGTTGACACAAAAATGGTGGAAAGAGAAAAAGAAAGGGTACAAATATAAATCATCACCACACAGACATATTAAAATTGGAGGATGTTGAAATACTTGTTTATGACTTCAATTTAACAAAGAGAGGAACTCTTTGCTTCAAGACGATAGAGATTCTAAAAAGGTTGTTACCAGAAGGAACAGTGTTGAGATGGGAGTCTGTTGAAACCAGTCATAGATCTAGAAGAATTTGGAAACTTGAAATCCTGGGCATGCATGTGGACTCAGATGGGGCACTAGTTGATGAAAGAGAAGAATATGGAACATCTTCGTCAGCATCCAGTCACTCATCTGAAGATGTGAATTCTGATGGTGTGCAAGAAAATATGAGTGATTTTGAATAATTGTTTAAGATAGTTTATATAACTGATGTTTGCATCGTATCTTGAAATTAAATTTTTGATTTCCATATGGTGTTAAATGAGAAGTTATGAGTCATTTTTATGTTGTTGGATTACTTTTCGTAATTATGATAATTTTTATTGTTTAGAATATCTACAATGTAACATTAAATTAGAGATATAATGTATGTTTCGTTCAATATACAAATAAGGACTTTTGAATTCATTTAGTCATGTAATTTGTTCATAATGTCATGGTTTTTTAATTTTATGGTTGAAAAAATTCCAATTTCTTTTGTATCTAGCATGTTATGGTTGAGAACGTGTTGAATTTGTACTTAGGAAAGAAAAATGTTATTCTACCAAAAACATTAGTGTGTTTTTTTCCTCATAAACAACTTTTTTTGGCACATAAAAATTTGGTTGTACTAGTATTTTTTGAAAATGTTCAAAATTGACCCTAAAAAAAAATCATCGTTCCACTATCATCACTTTTTCGTTTTCAAGGTGTTTTTTGCACGAAAATTTCGTTTTCACTACCATTTTTAAAACATGTTAAAAATTGACCCTAAAAAAAACCATCGTTCCAGTATACACACTTTTGGTTTTTAGCACTGTTTTTGATGTTTTTTTAGGGTTTTTTGGCCAGAGTTCCCGTTTTGTGTTTATAGTTCCCGTTTCAAAGTTTACATTGATGGTAGTTGGTTTGTATGTAGAAAGGTGGCTAGTTTCCTCTAAAACAAAAAAGAAGGGCTAGTGGATTACATACAGATGAAACTCTATTTCCTCAAGAATTTGCTCATTTCCTCTTCAAGCCTCACAAGAAAGACGCCCATCAAGTATATCTCATGTGAGGGTAAATACAATATTGTTTATGGTTACCATTTTAGAATGCTTGAAGAACTAAGATTTGGGGTAGAAACACTAGTTCACCAAGGATACACCATACCCTATTTTTTGATGCAATCACTCATGGACTCCAGTAGCAAATAAATAAAAGGAAATTCCCAACAGATAGCTGATCATGTTTGATCAGAATCCTCATTGAGGATTCCCTCCAAAACCCCAGGATCCCTATAACATGGAAAATCTTCAATGACTTACTAGTAGAGGATGACATCAAAACCTTCATCTATGATGTTAGTCCTTTTGTCAGTGAGGAGGAGGCAAAACAAGAAGAAGAAGATACATAGCTAGATGGGGATGAAATGGATAAAGAAGACACTAATACAAAGAATCATGGTGCTAAAATAGAAGAGAAAGAAGGCACTGAAATGAAAAATAATGAGCAACAAGAAACAAAAGAGCTAAGGCACTTCAACGATAGAGAATCAGCTAAACAATCAAATCCCATGGCCCTAATCAACACCCATAATCTAATTGCAAATGATCATCAGTTGACACTTAGATATCTTACTACCAAACGGCAAGAAAGTACACATTTTGAGGATATGTTTAGGTTGGTAAGAAATGATAATATACATGCCTGCTAAAGGAGATGGAAAACATTGCCACGTAGCTTGAAGATCAGAGAATATCAGTGGGAAGAAGGAGAAAGGAAAGCACGTTGCTATAAACAAGAAGAAAAGACCACAGGAGAAGCATAAAATGTCAGAGAGGCTACCAATGCCACTAAGCTGCTCAGAGGATGAGAAAAACTTTCAGTAGGGGAGTTATGATAAGCCTCATCATTGAGTAATTATATGGGCCTTAATTGATCTTAATTCACCTCCTAGCTTAGTCAAACCAACTATTCTCACAACTTATTGCATACTTTGATTATATTTTGCTAATGAGATGAGTTAGAGTCGGATATTTTGCTTTGTGGTATAATGTGCATGTAATGGAGGAATAAAGTATAAAAGCAAGGAAAATGCAAGTATACAATATAAAAGCAAGGAACTGTGGTAAAATACCTTGGCAAAAACTCAAATGGGACAAGGGAGAGGAATTATAGGTGGTAAATCCTCCTCATTTACCACCCCTCCATTTGAATATCCCTCCATCAACTGAAAGTAAAAACAGCCAAATCAGGAGTACTAGAAAGCAGCCAAGAAAGTGAAGGTGAAAATAGCCAAATGAGGTGTACTAGAAGGCATCCAAGCAAGTCAAAGAATGAGTTTATCTTGAGTTGGGAGCTAAGCCTGCCTACTAGAAGGTAGCTGAGCTAGTGAAAGGGAAAGCATGAGTTTATCACTGAATTGGGAGTTGTACCTCCCTAATTTTGAAGGAAGTCGTTGGAGACTTCAGATGTATAAGTAGAGAGGCTTAGGACCAGAAGTTTTTTAGTCATAGTTAGTCACTAGTAGTCAGTTACCAAGAGTTAGCAAGAATTCAAACTTTTGACTATAAAGATAGACCTATAACACTTCTTGATGTAATACAGTGTTTTCATAATGAAGGTGAGTTTTGTTCTAATCCAACACTGAGTTAACTCAGAGGACTGAAGCTCTTGGCTTAAGGACCGACCCTAGCAGCCAAAGATCCTCTTTATTATATTGTTAAGTAGCATAGACTTTTGTTCATCTGTTGAAGTACTTCATTTCCATTACAGTAGTAGCACAAATTTCTGGTTTTGTTCATTTACTTAAGTAGTTTCCTGCTTTTCTATATATTTGTTTAAGTAGCAGCATTTCCATTACTGCAAGGTAGAACAGATTAGTTGTGTTTCAGTTTCCTTCATTTATACTTTCGTTAAATTAGCATGGTAGAAAACGAAAGATCCACAAGGTTGCCCACAGGTGTCTCGACTGCACCTCCTCCCTCAAGGACCATGACGTGAGGAAGAAACCCTGTAGTAACCCCGAAAACATAGGGTTTTGGTTTGCACATGGAGTTTGTTGTTCAACATAGTCACTGAGCTCAATTCATATCACTATGTTCCTTTAATGGTCATTTGCTCCTTCACTCTCTTCACGTCATTTGATCACCCTCACATCCCTTTTATTCTCCTTCAGCATGAAAATCTAAGCGAAAGCTGTTAATCCATGTCAAAATGGTTTTTAACCATAGATCACCTCACAAAGTAAAACTGACCAATCAATGTCCGAATTCACTTTTAGCATTTGACTTTGTGCACTTTAAAGCCCAACCATCAATTTTCCTTCTCAGATCTGACGGCTATCGCACACCCGCTCACCAACTAGCTCAGTCAAACCTTCATTATTGATTTGCCTCACCAGATTTGACAACCATCACAAGATATTGCGTGGATTTCTATCCGATTGTTATCTGCTTGAGGGCACGCAAAAGGGGTGGTTTCCTCGTGCTACATGTCGAATGGGGAGGCTAATCACGTAAAATTTTAGGAAACCACTTACAGCTTTGAGGGCATGAGAAATACTATGTACCTCCCTCTAAACCAATGCCCTCATTTCTGCACGTTCCTTTAAGCACTCGAATCTCCGCCATCAATCTGTCTCATGATCTGATGACCATCGCATCACCCAACACCATTTCTGCGCATTTCCTTTTCCCATGATATAATCTTTGCCATCCCTCAGTTGATTAATCCTATTTGTTGATCTCCAAGCTCCACCTACATGATATAATCTCAGCCATCCATCTCCGGTTGTTCCCATTCATTCATTTATTCACTCAACTGCTCGCGATATAGTCTCCACCACACATCCTGCGGTTAACCCTATTCGCCATCTACTTATGTACCCTCTTGTGATCTGATCTCAACCATTTGTTTTCCTTTCACTCACCTGATTCAACGATTCTCAGGCACTATTGCTCCCTTACATCCTCTTTTCACCAATTTGACCTCCGAATGCTTCTTTCGCTTAGACATAGACTTAGCTTAGTTTCCATTGTTTACCCCTTATCCTAGTTTTGATTCTTTTACTTCTGCAACTTAGATAATTAGCATTAGATTACTAAGTGATCTAGTAATTCTGCTTAGCATAGTTGTTTAATTGGTTAGCTAGGGTCTGGTGTGAGTTTAGCATTACATGATTACTCTCTTCATTTTTTCAGTAGAATAGCTCTCCCCTAGAATAGGTTTTCTCTCCTTCCATCAAAATCAAGCTTATTCTGACCCTATATAAGTCTAGCTTGGATCCCCTTGGGTCTCTTTCCAGATGAGAAGTGACAATAGGTAGTACCTTCACTTCCACTTGTGTATATAACACATTCACCTTGTATGAATCCTGAGTGAAGAAGTAAAACTGGTAGCCCTGGGAGTTGCAACATTCTTGCTGCAATACTTAGGCTCATCAAGGTGGTTGTTATTTCTTGGGCAATGGAGCTATCCTACTCATGATAGCATCTGCATGGACCATTATATATAAGCATAAATACTTATATTTATATATTTTTTTTATGAACTGAATGTATATGGATGGGTGAGACCCTTTTTGAATATGAACATGATCATTACTATGTTTAGTATGGAACATAGCATGCTTCTAATGGATAACTAGTTAAATATTTATGCATGAGAAAATAACTGCTCATTTTGAATTGCGTAGAAGAGATAAATACTTATGTATAATGATTTCCAAAGGAAATTTTCTACTTGCAATTCTAGCTTGTTTTATTGGGTTGATTTTTCATGTAAATCTCCAAATTAGTCATGCTTGAGCATGTGGAGATTGTGTTTCAGAAGTGAAGGTAAAATACATATGTATGCATGATAGAAACTAAGATGTACATAAAAGAAAATTTGGGCAAAACAAAGAAGATTGGTATTATGTTCTTAAAAAAATGACAAGGAGGAATTAGAAGGGTTTTGGTTGTACCTCTAACATAATTTCTACCATTGGATCAAAATTCCAAATCCATGACCTCCATAATATGTACCAGTTGATGAGTAGTGTAGGAAACTATATTGGAATGAAATAAAATTGATTATTCCAATAGGTAAAATTTTAAATTTTAATTGGTGAATAAAATAAAATCATGAATGGTACAATTACTGTGTAGATGCATGGCTAAATAAATTCACCTAATACTTGAAAGCGAGATTATATAATATAGAAAGTACATAGTTGTGTCATTGTTTTAGGGTTTTGTAAGGATACATATAACCATGTATTGTCACGAATTGTTTTGTATGTGTTACCATAGTCTAGCTGAATGGTCATTCAGATAAACTTGTTTGAAGAAGGATCATGCTTAATATCCATGCGTAGTAATGAGTCATATGAATCTTCCATGTAAGCACTTCCTGATGAATTTTGGTATTGGTTCTGGATTTTTTACTCATCCTTATGTTCTTTCACATGTTGAAAGAAAGTAAGAGTCATTGTTCAACAATCATAAAGATGTTGGTTACCCAAATTCCTATTAAGGGGGAGTATGTTCTGTAGAAGGGAGGAGAGTGGTTGACCTAATGACTATATCGGTAAAGTAGTGTGGAGTTGTTGTTGTGTTGTGATAGACTGTATGTTTTGTTGATTATATGTTGGGCATAGTTGTGTTGAGCAAGGATTGGGGGTTCTGACTTGTAGAATCAATATTGTGCTGCTAGTGATGCTTATAAATATGGATATCATGTAAAAATAAAAAATAAAAAAAAAATTGGGTTTTTCCTCCATGTATGGAATTTGAATTGCTTGAATTGTATTGAAGTTATATTGTGTTAACATACATTCTTGGGATGCTATGTGCCAATAGTAAATAGGAAAAGTATGCATGACTATGTTTAAGAGTCAGGATGGACAAGGAAATTGAAGGTTGTTAGTCTTACTAACATGAAAAATCTTATAACTAAAGTTGTTATAGCATGCAATAGGGGGGAAATCCCTTAAAAATAATGTTGTTTGATTTTGTTAATATTAATAACAGGTAATGCACATGAGAGGAAGATATCATTACTTGAGTGGAACAATTACATATGTTGCCTTCATGAATGCAAGAATCACAATTCTCGTAAAACTAGACTATGATTTTGGTGAGAGATTAAACTATGTGATCATGATATAAAAAAAACTTATAAATGTTATAATTTCTATGAAAGTATTACGCCAAGGTAAAGGATGGCGAGAACATGTTATAGTACAAGACTATACAAATTGTCATTCAAATTAATCCTTTGATTAATGCATTAGCATACAATGTGATTTGTTCTTTGGTTGGAAGAAAGTATGGTTAAGGGGAAATTTAACTTTAACAGGTTTCCAGGACATATGCATCTTTCAATGAATATGCATAATGGAACCTATAAGTATCCTTGAGTCCAAACCATAGTAATTGATGAAATAGCACAAATGGTATGGACCACTCGGTCAATTAAATGCTATCTATCAATCTATTTACATAGATTGATATGATAATTTGTACAAAGCAATTTTGAGAGGTTCTCTTATTGGATTACATTGATAAGGTGTTTGGAGCACATAAGAAATGTTGCGTAATTCAAATAGTAATTCATAAAATAGATAACTCATCTTATAGTTAAGGGTGATTTAATGTTAAAGTGGAGGTAACATGTATGCACCATGAGATCATAAACACTTACAACAAAAATGGGTGTAGGATTGAAAGTAGTAAAAGCTTTCAGGTATAACTACACTAAATTATGCATGGGCAACAAGTTGTTGAGGCATATAGAGGGAAATAGTAAATCATACGGGATGAATTATGATCCGATAATTATTAAACTTCGAAAACTATGAGTTAATAGTCAGCTTAAGATGCAAATATGCATGAATACATATTATATTACTCATATTGTGTTACAACCACATGAAATATGAAAATGATTTACACTTGAAAAACTTTCTCTGATTTCAGAAATGAACCATGCTCATACAAATTCCTTGTGAATTGAGCACAGTTGTTTAATTTCTAGAAAAAGATAAAGGAATGTTTTGCATGATACTAACATGGTAGAAAAATATGTGGACACAATTTTGTTCATGTAGGTGATACCATGGGAATGGTATGATGGGATGTAGCGCAGATGATACTATGTAGAGCAGTACATATGGTAACTGTATGACTAGATATGTTACATGTTTGAAATATGATGTGTATATTGGTGTGTATAATATACATTGTGTGCAGGTGTGCATGACGAAATTGGGTAGATGTCTAGTAGGACAACCGATAGGGTGGTTGCACAGAAGAAGAAAAGTAATAAGTTGTTTAAGGATAAGTAACCATGGTTAAGTTTAACATACAAATGATTACAAACATATATGATGAATATATATAATATTGTTATGTGAACTAATCTGTTATGGAATTGAAGGCATATTAATGTGGAAAATGTGCTAATAGATGGGTTATATGCAGAAAAACTGCAAGAAGGAGGTGTTCGACAATGAACACAATGGCTTGGAAGAATGCTGGAAGCAAACATGCATTCTTCAGATGAAATGCAAAATGAGCAATATTTGCTTTAGTAATATTAAGTAACAGATTATGATATGCATCATAGTTAAAATTTTGCATCTATAAATTCTCACAAATGGTTTTGAAAATAATGTTACAGGTAGCTATGAAAGGAGAACACTCCTTTAGACCAATGTTACTATGGAAGAGGGGAACTCTTTGTGACCAATGTAGCTATGGAAGACAAGCACTCTTGGTGACCAATGTATCTATGGAAGAGGAGAACTCCTTGTGACTGATGTACATCGAAAAAATTTGATCAGATGGTGGAGCCATGAGAGTTGTTGATTCAGAAACCAGCTACCTTTGAATGAGAACATGATGCAGTGATACATTGAGGACGGTGTAAAATTTAAAGGGGGGAGTATGTAACAACCCTCCATTGTGTGCTAAATTATTGTAAGCCTAAGATGAGTAAAATCTAGGTGTGATATCCTTCCTTGTGTGTTAAATGATTATAAACCTAAGCTGAGGAAAGCTAGGTTTAATACCCTCCTTTGTGGGTTAAACTATTCTAAACCTAAGCTAAGGAAAGATAGGTGATATGTAATATGAAAAGAAAATGTGTTATTAAATAAATTAATAAAGTAAATCACTTGGAGGGTGGAGCACCAAGAGAGAGGAGATTCTTGCCATATCCCGTTGAGGAATGGGATAGAGATGAATCTTTCATGATAAAGCTTCTAGATGTGATTCTAGATAATCTTGGATGGATTAGTGATCCATCAGATGAATGGGAGAAAAGGATCCATCGTGTTGAAAATGCAACAAGATGATGGAACTTAGTGGAAAGGAGTCGCCTTCACTAAGTGGGCCCGTAGGCTATTTTTGGCGCAAAGTCTATTTTTAGACATATGGATCATGGTCTATGAGTTACAAGATGCTATCTGTGGATGATTGGTCATGTTGGTAAAAATATACGGACTTCTATTTTTAGACATATGGGCAGAGTTTATTTATAGACTGCCAGGCTAAAAATAGAACAGTTGAATATTGTTAGCTCTTAATAATATTTGGACTATAAACATTATCTTATCCTCTTGGAGCACTTCAGTTCGAGCTACAGATGTGCCACATGCAACTGCCACAAGGAAATACGCTTTTCTTGTGGGTCATTTGAGCTATTGCATGATGGACTTCAGTTAGAACTCAAGTGGTTGAGTTTGGTGGAGTTGATTGAGCAGTTGATGGAGTTGTGTTCAGTTTGACTTGGTTTAACTAGTTGTATTTAGTCTAACTGCAGAATACACTAGTGATGAGTGTTGTGAATTAATTATTAATTAATTCACTAATTATTAGCTCATAAAGCAACTAAAGAATACATCAGTTAACTCAGTGCATGGACAGTTCAGTGGAGACAAGTGTTAGAGGTGAGTGAAAGGGCAAGACAACCATCAGTTGTGACTATAGTTGTGCATGAGATTTACACAATCAATGGATTGAGTATTGCCAATGAGGATTGCGTAGTTCAGCCAAGTAAAATACGAGTTTGGATCAGCCATACTCATCTATTCTCATGCAGGATTGCGCAGTGGAGGCAGGCAAGTAGTGGAGGAGATTTGAACCTGTGATTGATTCAGATCTGAGCTAGTTTGTGTGTAACAGGTGGAGATAGTACTGAGTACTTGCGAGGAGTATTGTACTATGTATTGTTACATGTTCTCAATCAATATAATATACAGATAGTGTGGGGTTTTCAGCTGTATGCTTTCCCTGGTTACATACTGTGTTGATATGTGTTACTGATGTGTTTCAATGTGCGCATGCGAATGTTTTGATTATGCAAATTGATGATCAACGTAGAGGAGGTTATGTATTATGCATGCATTCCAAAAATAGTGTATAATCGGGATAATCTCTGTGAATAAGTGTTATATTATTCAAAATTTCTACATGGTATTAGAGCAGTTGATCATCAGATCTATTATTCAGAAAGTGATTACATTTTATTTCTTCAGGCAGAGTCTGTAATCGGGCCAGGTAGCCTCTGGATTCATCCTTCTTTTAGAAGGTGAGATATCCGGTAAAAGCCATACAGTCAATATCTGTATGAGAAATACCTTGTTCTCACGAATTTTAGATCAGAAGCGGTTGAGTTTTGAGCTGGTGGAATTCGAATTTGCAGCAGTGTTTTCTTGGTGTCAAAGTTGAAATGTCTTTCAACGGATTACGATTGGAGTATGCCCTTGAAGGTAGCTTGAATTATATTCCATGGAAAGACAGGATTGAGGTGGTGTTAGATGACAATGGGCTGAAGCAGTTCATAAAGGTTGAGGTCCCAAAGCCTACTGATGCTGCTCACGTTGAGGTTTGGAAAAAGAAGACAACAAAGTGTTGAAGGATTCTGTTGGAGGGCGTGAAGGATCACATTGTATCCAGCCTGCATGGAAAGGCTTCTCCATACATTATGTGGAAAGTGTTGACAGATCTATTCCAAAGCAAGAGCGACCAAAGGAAGTTGGCGCTCAGGGATAAACTTAGAAACATTAAGTGTGAGAAAGGAGACAGTATGCCCAAGTATCTCATGAAGTTCGCTCAATGCAGGGATGAGCTGGGAAATGTGGGGGTGACTGTCGATGATGAGAACTTGGTGAGCTTGGCTCTACTTGGTCTTCCGAAGAGTTGGCATTCCTATCAGGACTCTGTCAATGGTCGGGAGAAATTGCGAGGATGGGAAAGACTTTGGTCAGATCTTGTGCAGGAGGAGATCAGGCGGAATACCAGGGACGGATCTTCATCAAAGGCACCTGATGAATAAAATTATGCTTTGGATACCAAAGCAAAGAGGGGGAAGAACAAGAAAGCTTCTCATTCTGATGCGAAAGGCAAGAAGCAGGACATGTCCAAGGTGAAGTACTTTCACTGTCACCAGCATGGACACTATGCCACAAATTGTCCGCAGAAGAAGAGAATAAGCAAGTTGCTGGATCTGCAGTGGGAGAGGCCTTAGCCTCGCAGTTTGAGCTTGATTTTTCATTGATCACATGCTTGGTATCAAGTGTGATGGGATCGGTATGGTTCTTGGACAGTTGTGCATCTTTTCACATGATTTTCTGATCTGGAGGAGAAAGATCTTGGAGTGCACATCGAGATGGGCGATGATGGTAGATACAGTGCGACCTGTATCGGTACCATTTCCTTTGAGAGGGAGTCTGGTAAACCCTTCATATTGAAGGAAGTGATGCATGTTCCAGGATTGAAGAAGAATCTTATCTCTGTGGCAATGTTAGAAGACAAGGGATATGATGTTTTTTTCAGCGAGGGAAAGGCTTTCCTGCGCAGTAAGACAACTGGAGAAACCCAGAAGATAGGGGTTCGAGTCAGGAACCTTTATCAGTTACATGTAGATGGCTGCACAACAATGGCATGCAAGGAAAAACGATTGGTGAGCCAGGATGATGGCGAGCTGTGGCATAGGAGAGTGGGCCACCTTGACCATGGAGCGTTGAAGATACTGTAGTAGATTACTACTGGGCTTCCTAAAGGCACTCTTGCGTAGTCAGATCAGTGCAAGGGGTGTACTTTGGGAAAATTTGTGAAAGCCACCTTTCATGAGAAGGATAGTCGCACCACGACGATCCTTGAGAGAATTCACACAGAAGTGTGTGGACCTTTCTCAGTAGCCTCGACAGCAAAGCACAGGTACTATGTGATCTTTGTTGATGATTTCTCTCGAAAGTGTTGGATCTTCTTCATGAAGAAGAAGAGCGAGACATACTCAAAGTTCTGTGAGTTCAAAGCACTGGTCGAGAAGGAATCGGGGAAGAAGGTGAAAACTCTTAGGAGTGACAATGGTGGTGAATTCATCTCTGGTGAGTTCAAGGACTTCTGCAGCGCAGAAGGGATTCGAAGAAAGCTCATACCTCCCCATAACCCACAGCAAAATGGGGTTGCTGAGTGGAAGAACAGAACAATCGTGGGTTCTGCACGGGCGATGTCGCATGATCAGGGCCTACCCCTTCACTTGTGGTCGGAAGCATGAAATACTGCAGTATATGTGCAGAACCGTTGTCCTCATAGGATACTTGGCATGAGTACACCTGAGGAGGCTTATTCCGGTAAGAGGCTTGATATTTCTCATTTGAGGATTTTTGGTTCTAATGTTTACATGCATGTGACGAAGGATGCGGGGAAGAAGCTGGAGTCGACCGTAGAGGTTGGGATATTTGTGGGGTACACTGATATGCCCCACAACTATCGTATGTATTTGCCAGACAGTCGCAAGACTGTTGTGCGACGGGATATCAAATTTTAGGAGGAGAAAGCCATGAAGTGTTCGCTTGAGAGGTTGCCACACTTGCATGCAGATGAGGAGCTATTAGTTCCTAAACGTGAGCTTCAGGACGTGGATCAGCCACAAGATGAAGTTCATGGAGTGGAAGAGGCCACTCATGCAGTGCCAACCATCAGAGGGTGAAAGCGCACTACAGAAGCTAAGCGACTGGCTCAAGATGCAGAGAAGTTGTAGGACCACCTATAGGACAACAAAGACAGAGACAGTCACCTGATTGGTACACTGAATACATGGCTCTTGTGAGAAAATGTGTTGTGACTGAGCCATCCTCTTTCGAGGAAGCTGTGGAGGATCCCGCATGGGTAGATGCCATGGTGGAAGAGTATGATTCGATTGTCAGAAATAGTGCATGGGAGATTTTCCCAAGACCGGGAGGGAAATTAGTGGTGGGTTCAAGATGGATCTACAAAGTGAAGCAGGCAGCTGACAGGAGTGTGGAGAAGTACAAGGCAAGATTTGTTGCCCGAGGCTTTTCACAGATAGAGAGGATCGATTGTGAGGAGACGTTTGCACCTGTCGCAAGGTATTCTTCCATACGGATGATTCTTGCTCTCTCAGCACAGATGGGGTGGCACATTCATCAGATGGATGTGAAGACTGTGTTCCTCAATAGAGTTATTGAGGAGGAGGTGTACATAGAGCAGCTCAAAGGTTTCGAGAGCTTTAGCAGTGAGTCGCATCTGTGCACGCTCAAGAGAGCGTTGTATGGGTTGAAACAAGCACCACGTGCTTGGTACACATAGACAGATAGTTATTTCACTGGACTTGGATTCTCCAAGAGTGAGGCGGATCCTAACCTATACTAGGTTGTGATGGAGGGTAAGTTGCTAATCATTGAACTTTATATAGATGATTTGATTCTGACAGGTGATGAGCTGTTGATACCTTCATGCAAGGATGATCTTGCTAGGGAGTTTGAGATGAAGGACTTGGGCCTCTTTCATTATTTCCTGGGATTGGAAATTTGGCAGCATAGTGATGGACTATTTGTTTCTCAGGGTAAGTATGCTTGGGAGATACTGGAGAAGTTCAACAAGCATGGCTGCAAGCCTGTTGATACTCCTCTTCCTGGAGGTTAGAAGAAGGAGGATGTTACTTCAGCAGAAGTAGTGGATGCCACTGTTTATCAATAGTTGGTGGGGTCGCTTATGTATCTGGTCAATACACGACTCGATATATGCTATGCTGTTAACCAGATTTCACAAGCTATGGTTAAGCCAACCGAGCTCTTCTGGAAGGAAGTGAAGCATGTCTTGCGTTATCTCAAAGGCACATCAGGGTATGGATTGTGGTACAGACAGGAGGATGAGGTGAAGCTATGTGGCTTCACGGATGCAGATTGGGCAAGGAGCCCAATGGACAGAAAGAGCACATCTGGAGGGATTTTCAGTATCGGGTCGATAGCAGTTTCTTGGTACAGCAGGAAGCAGAGATCCATGGCACTCAGTTCAGTAGAGGCTGAGTATATGGCAGCAAGTTTGGTTGCATGCAAGGCTATATGGATGAGGAATATCCTGGGCGGGTTATTCGGTTCATACTTGGAGCCTACTGTGATTTATTGTGATAACCAGAGTTGCATTAAACTCTAGGCTAATCTAGTATTTCATGATAGATATAAGCACATTTACATCAGGTACCATCATATCAGAGATTGTGTGCAGCGGAGAATCATGTTACTTTCATACATTCCAACGGAGGATCATGATGCTGATATCTTGACGAAGGCGCTCACTAGGAGTAAATTCAAATACCACCGAGGTAGGATAGGGGTTGCAGATAATCCATATCTTGTTGAGAGGGAGTGTTGAAAATGCAACAAGATGATGGAACTTAGTGGAAAGGATTCGCCTTCACTAAGTGGGCCCGCAGGCTATTTTTGGCACAAAGTCTATTTTTAGACTATGTCTATTTTTAGACATATGGATCATGGTCTATGAGTTGCAGGATGCTATTTGTGGATGATTGGTCATGTTGGTAAAAATAGATGGACTTCTATTTTTAGACATATGGGCAAAGTCTATTTTTAGACTGCCAGGCTCAAAATAGAACAGTCGAATATTATTAGTTCTTAATAATATTTGGACTATAAACATTATCTTATCCTCTTGGAGCACTTCAGTTCGAGCTATGGATGTGGCACATGCAACTGCCACAAGGAAATACACTTTTCTTATGGGTCAGTTGAGCTATTGCATGATGGACTTTAGTTAGAACTCAAGTGGTTGAGTTTGGTGGAGTTGATTGAGGAGTTGATGGAGTTGTGTTCAGTTTGACTTAACTAGTTGTGTTTAGTCTAACCGCAGAATACACTAGTGATGAGTGTTGTGAATTAATTATTAATTAATTCACTAATTATTAACTCATAAAGCAGCTAAAGAATACCAGTTACCTCAGTGCATGGACAGTTCAGTGGAGACAAGTGTTAGAGGTGAGTGAAAGGGCAAGACAGCTGTCAGTTGTGACTATAGTTGTGCATGAGATTTGCACAATCAATGGATTGAGTATTGCCAATGAGGATTGCATGGTTCAGCCAAGGAAAATACGATTTTGGATCAGCCATACTCATCTATTCTCATGCAGGATTGCGCAGTGGAGGAGATTTGAACTTGTGATTGATTCAGATCTGAGCTAGTTTGTGTGTAACAGGTGGAGATAGGACTGAGTACTTGTGAGGAGTATTGTACTATGTATTGTTACATGTTGTCAATCAATATAATATATAGATAGTGTGGGGTTTTCAACTGTATTCTTTCCCCGGTTACATACTATGTTGATATGTGTTATTGATGTGTTTCAATGTGCGCATGTGAATGTTTTGATTCTACAAATTGATGATCAACGTAGAGGAGGTTATGTATTATGCATGCATTCTGCAAATAGTGTATAATCGGGATAATCTCTATGAATAAGAGTTATATTATTCAAAATTTCTACAATCGTACATAAAAGGTTTGTCGGAGATAAAGGCAAGCTTTTATGAGGAAAAGCCTCATGGGAGCTAAAGATGAGCTTTTATGAAAAATACCTAGGCAAATGGAAAAATTGATAAAAGCAGGACACTGCTAATGGAAAATAAATCATGAAAGAGGGTATTAAATACCAAGTGCATCGATCAATTAAGGACAATTGATCCTTGGCAAAAACCTCAGCTCGGGGGGAATCAAAGGTGATTCATGTTTGGGAGTTGGTGCTTTGCTCTCCAAGTGAGATTTGAGTGGGATTCATTTGTGTAAAATGTCCTGTATGATGTTTCTTCCCTCTCTGTTTAAATTTCATTTAGTTATTAAAGAAATTTGCATGAGTTTCCTAGCTATGAATCAATGAAGGAATTGTATATAATCATTATGTATGATAAGATTTTTCTCTATTAATGGATGTTATGAGATTCTTTATATGGATGCGTGTAATAGTATGGCTCATTATTAAATTGTGGGAAAGGATTAACTGGACAATTATGGTACATATTATTTAGGTTAATCATACAATGCTGCTTCTTTGACTATTCCTGCATAATCTATATGATAACCATATTAATCTGACAAGCAAATAGGGTACTATAACTACGAATTATGTATGATGAAGGATTCCATTTTATGCATGTGACTCTAACTTAATGTCGTAGGTAGAAGCCTAGTAGGTAGTTGTTATTTGCCTAGGGCTGGGGAACTACCTGAATTAGTTATCTTAAGTTGCTTGTGGGCTACACCTGTATGGGTGTGTGAGACATCTATTGAATCTAAAATGTGATCATTACCATGTTAGGAAAAATAGGATTCCTTTGATGTTGAATGATACTCCTCGTTAGTTGATAGACATATATGCCTAAGACATGAATGCACATGGAACTATTATGGAGAAAGGCTACTAGTAATAATGTTTATAAATTTCCATACCATGCATATATCAATACTTTCATATAATATAGCTAGCTTAGCTACTCTGGGATGTTTCCTAAGCCTTACCTTCACTAATCCTTGTGTCTATGCCTACGGTATGATTCATGACCAGGCTAGTGAAATAGATGCAAGATAACAATTGCATGTAAACCTTGAAGAAGTTGTGATCTAAGACTGAGGACTGATCCAAAGAGTAGGTAGGGTTCATTGCCTTCATGATGTATTTTATGTTAAGATTTTGAGTATAGTAGCAGGGATGATCACCGTGTATGAAATAATTGGTTAAGTAGATGATGAAAACCCCTGAACTTAATTATGGATAAATAAAATTTTAAAAATTTGGAGCCTAGGCGCTAATTTCTATAAGTACGCTGAAGAGGTATGTTACACTTGTCATGAGCTACACATAACGAAGCCCCACATAATAAATGTAAAAATGATATAATTCAAAATGATACATGTCAAAATTATACAACTCAATATGTTAATGTAGGTGAAAATTATACATATCATAATAAACATTAAAGGGGACATCATGTCACACGGAATCTGTCAAGGGTGCGGACACGACTGACCTTCCTAGAAGTCTAAGACATTCTAATGACAAACAAGACAAAATGGAGTGATCTTTCTCTAAATACACCTTTTACAACATGAAAACTACAAGTGTTTAGGCTTACCTTATTCCAAAACGCTGTTGTTGAAGTCCGTTCTTGACGATCCGGATGAGCTCCTCCTTCAAGTCAATTCCTGCAACCACAAACAATCAAACAATTACCAAGCACTTGCATTTCATATAATAAAACATATATTCAACATGCAGACCAAGGAACACATGAAATAACTCATTAACACAAGCTATTGAGAAAAATAAACCAGTTTGTATTAATAACGAAACAAAGAAACTCTTACAACCTGGCCTTGGTGTTGTGCAAATTCCTCCCAGGGTCCATCAAGGGTTTTCCTCTACTTTGACAAAGCTCACCCTCTCCCAAGTAGAATCAAGTGAAGACAATCTCTCCTCACAAAGGCTCTAATGGAAGACCTAAATCCTGCAGCATTTACCCAAAGAAAATGTATAGCTCCAACCTCCTCTCCTTCTGGCTCAATGCCTTCATTTATAGTGCTGTAAAGAGGTTATTCAGGTCCACTATCAATGGGATCATCCCCCTCTATGGGTGGGATAGCTCCCTTATTGATGGGATAAGTTCCCCCTTAATAGAGATACATGAACCAACTGGAGGCGCATCCATTTCATCAAACCGACCTCTAGAATGTTCTAGAAGTAACCACAAGTAACTTTTTCAAGATAAAACTCGCGCATTTTGCCTTTTACAGAGGGACGCACCTGTCCCTTAACATACAGAGCGTCTATGGACGCGGATTTTGTGAACATGGTCAGCGTCCCCGCAGGTAAGGCTAGAGAGAACCTGCGACCCCAGAGATAAACATGATTTTTACAAGACTTTCTCTCTTCTTTGAGTTTGAGATGGATAACAGAGGCATGAGACTTGCCTAAGAGGGTAGCATGACTTGTTGATTGGAGCCATACTAACTGTAAGTAGTCAAGGTGACATTTTTTAGTGTAACAGATTGCCCCCTAAAGTGCGAAGCCTGGAATAGAATAGGGTTTTGTAATTCTAGGAAGGGTGAAGCGCTTTATCATTTCAAGGATTGCCTTGTGGATGGCCTGGTTGGAACCTGCAATTTTCAACACAAAATACATGGATAAGATTATATCATCACTGAGGTAGGCATTCCCATACTCAGATTCAAAACTTTAACTAATGGACTAACTATTCTGATACAGGAATGATCTTGCAGTACATCATTTTTATAGACTTTTGTAGACACAGTATGGACGCAGCCATCTGTTTATGATTAGTCTACATAGATAATGAATACAAAACTCCTCGCAGCCTGGATGGTAGAAACTAGATCCAGGGTCTTCACTTCTACTTCCCGAATTGGTACGATTCTAGCCATGTGATTAAATGATTCGATGTCGAACATGGTAGAAACCACTTGATTACCAGTCAATGATGTAAACTGTTAACAAGCGTGAGAGAAACCACCAGTAATGTCAATGGTTCTCAAAGTACCAAGCACAACCCGTGAAATGTGAATAGATGTTTTGATGTCGAACACTTCACGGAATCCTCTGATCGAAAGTCAATGATGTAAACTGACGTCAAAGGCGAGAAACCTGCCATTGATGCATGCAGACTTCAAGGTACTGTCGATTCCTAAGTCATCTTTCTAGATAATGTGTCGATGTCGATAGAAAGCGACCCGTTGCAGGCAAGCCTGCAACACGAAATCATTGTTCAAGTTGAAGAAATGTTGCTGTAAGGACTGACTCAGGGATGGTCAATGGATGACAAGTATTTTGCAGATGAAAGTTTTGCTTGCAGACCTCTTGAACACATAACGACACAACAGATGGTTTGGTGACGAATAACTCAAAGTTGATCCCTGAACCCGGTTAAAGATTTTCAAAGTGATTTAGTCAACTGTGAGGTAAAAGATTTCCCAACCCAGGTGAATGAAAAGTGTCGTGTTCAAGAGCGGTAATAAAGTTTCTTCTGAGGCAAAAGGTGACAAATAGGTTCATTCTTCTCTTTTTTCCCCCACCATTTCTGGCAAGTACCTCTTTATTTTTAACAAGCTTGAGGAGGATAACATATGCTTGATTATAAGCTCATCCTTCGGACGAGTCCAACCTAGTTTAAATGCGAACCCTAGGAAGGAGTGGTTCGTTCCTGTTTGTAATTGAACAGGTCCTTTACTGTAAAAGTTTAACGAGCCCAGTATAGGAGAAACTCGGCGTTTTTCAATTTTAGAGAGTCTGAAAAACTTAAGGAAACTCCACGTTGAACTTTTTCGTATATTTGTGTCCCTCAAGCCCGAAAAAGTATAAAATAATACCTGGGGGAACCGCTTGATCTTGCGACCAAGGAGTACTTTCATAATAGTATCGTTGACCTGAAAAGTAAAAAGCGATCAAAGACACGTCGTTTTATTTCCTTATCGAGTTTGAAACGACAAAAACCCGGCAATCTTTTCCTGATTTTACGGTCAGAAAAGAGCTAAAAGGGGACCGTCTTTTAATTCCGTTTTAACGAGTGAAAAAGAAACACTCGGCGATCTTTTCATGTTTTAGGAGTCAGAAAAGGGCTTAAAAGATGACTCTGAAATTTTGTTTGTGAAAAATTACAATTTCCCTTGAAATCCCTTCGTCCTGCACAAAAGCGACACATTACTCATACCTGTTTAAAATAGGCAAAAATACATTTGAAAACATCTTTTCATGGTAAAAAATGAACTAATTCATCCAAAAAACCTATAAAAAGACCTTTTACCATGTCATTTTTACCGTTTCACTGTTGAGGTTGAAAAAGGAGCTTTTGACAAGAAACTTCCCGTGGTTGCTGCGGAAAATCTGACCGTCGGAATCGAACGCCGCTTCACCGAGGTATTTTACACATCCCACTCTTCATTTTTATCCGTTTAGTTTTTTGTTTTTGGTCTCTGTTTCATTTTTTGGGGGGGTTTTGGGTTCAAAATGCGCCCCTCGGCGGACGCAGGTGCCCTTCGGGTGAGCCGCGTCCCCCGACTTTTTCTCACACGGGAAAAAGGTCTGGGGACGCAGTCCGCCTTCAGGCGAGCTGCGTCCGGACGCCCTGTGCTAAAAAGCCGGGGTGCGTCTTCCGCAAAGGGCGCATTTCAAAACCCTAACTCTCTCAAAAAACCACCAAATTTTCTCAAATTAATTTCTAATTGACTCTTTTGATGTGCAGGGCCCAAAACATGTTAGACTGGAGAGAGAGAGAGCACGTAGAAGACGATGAAGCTGCGATTAACCACCAACCCTCTCTGGATGCCTTAAGAACATGTGGATTGTACAAATATTGGACCATACCGGGCATGAGGGGCCAGGTAAGATTTTTGGAATGGCTAGTTGAGCGATGGAACGTTCAAGATCAATGCTTTTACATTGGAGGGCACCAGCTCGAGATAGAGCCCTCGGATGTATACTTTCTCACTGGCTTGCCAAACAGAGGTGAGCAACTCAACCTTGCGGGGACCAGGCCGGGTGGCCAATCCCTTGATGATCTCCGCGAGGAGTGGTGCAGACCAGGGACTCGCCATAAAAAGGGCGTGGAGATAAAGCACATCGCTCTGGCGGAACTTAGAGTTATTGCATTTACGGTCACTAGGATTTGTGGCGCGGCCGCCTTGCACATTGCTTCCGGATCCCAAATGCGGATGGCAGTTGACTGTTACCAAGGCACCATCTTCAACTGGTGCGAAGCTGTGTCGGCTCATATGAAGAGCCAACTAACCAAGGCAAAGAACGGACGACTAAAGACTTTTGGATATGGGCCTCTAGTCGTGAGCTTTGCCTTGGAGAGAGTTCCTATGCTGATCCCTCAGCAACTCACTGTTGATGACTTGGGTCCTCGGGAGCCAAAGCTTGTTCGATGGGTTGCGGTGATGGCCCGGCATCCTGACGAGGGTGCTGCAGTGGTTCGATTCTCAGACAGTTACTTCGACTGGCTAGAGGGCCAGCTTTTTGTGATACAAGACTTTCCATATGCCGGAATGGATTTCAGAGGTGATCCGGACATGGTTCTTCCACAGGGAGAACAATGGGATGACAGAGGTACTTTCATTTTCACAAGTTTTCTAATTATGTATTTTTTATTTTTCATATATATCGTCTCAAAGTAACAGTAAAATTAAAAATGCAGATGTTGGACCACAGCGTCCAGCCAATCTCCGGCCTTACGACAGACGACATCCAGCTGCACCGGCACCGGCCTTACAGGATGCGACAGCAGAAGTACTAGCCGATTTGGAGCATGATCTAGAGCGTCTCACGGCAGATATACCTGAGACTACTATGGATGACATTCCAATGAGGCTTCAGCGCTTCGTGGTTGCAGTCCCTGGACCGTTTAGGAGATTTCTGCGCAAGATAGCCCGCGCAGTGGTGTCGTACAGAGAGCACCACCAGTGATTGACTAGTCACTTTTGTAGTCACATGTGACATTTTTGACTTTTTGCACTATCATTTTGCCGATCATAAGGTGTGTTAAACCTATGATCGAAGACGATGTATATATTTTTGGACACACTTCTATCTATATCTATATATCACTATTATCGGCTTATCTTGTTTAACATGTATGATGAAATGTCTTTAAATTTACTTGCATGATTATTATAAATGTCTGTCCAACACTTGAGAAGCAATTGCATCTGCTAATGTATTCAAAGACCTTGGAATATGTTGATATTCAATGTAATCAAATTCACGTTCCAAGAGACGCACTCTCAAAAACAACCTTAATAACACAGGATTTCTAATGGCATAAACTCTATTAAGCTGTAATACAACAAGTTCAGAATCTAACCTCACTATCAAACGTCGAATTCCAAATGAAATAGATTCGGATAATAATTCAACCACTGCACTGTATTCTGCAATGTTATTCGTTGTTTGACCGAGGCTTACCCCATGCATAGAAACTAACTCGTCAGAGGGCGAATAGATAACCCAAGCTGCGGAAGAGATATTCCGTGTACTACGACAAGCACCATCAGCAAATCCAATGTATGTTTGGAGAGGCGTCGACATCTACAATATCAAGAGTAAAACCAAGATGAGCCAAAATAATGACGAAAAACCACACTTGCTAAGCTAAGCACACTGACTAAACTAACACACTTGCTAGCTAGAAAGGAAATCTAACCTATCTAAAAATTTCTCCATCCATCATTTTAAGCATAATACCTCTTTAGGTAAAGTCCATTTCTGGGTTTGCCCAAAGAGTCCCCATCAAAATCAACTAACTCATAAGCCCCTTTTGCTAGCTTTCGCTTTACAATGTAGGGCCCATGCCACATGGGAACGAATTTTCCAGCACCTAGCTTATCGTTTGCTTGATCATATAATAGTACTAGGTCTCCTTCCGAAAAACTTCGAGGGGTTACATTTTTATCGTACTGAGCTTTCATTCGTTTCGCGTGAGTCTCGATAGCTAAAGTAGCGTCACGTCGAGTCTCATCTAATTTAGCTAAGTATAACAACCGTTTCTCCTCTTCGGAAGTAGCTGGAAGTAATTCGACAGCCATTTGAAGTGATGGGATTTCGCACTCAATAGGTAACACAGCTTCTAAGCCATAAACTAGCTGAAAAGGGGTGAAACCTGTTGAATTTTTCACTGAAGTTCGATATGCCCATAGTGCCGAAAATAACATGTTATGCCAATTCGTTCGATGGATACCAATGATCCGTCGAATCATGACGACTAGAACTTTGTTGATTGACTCAACCAAACCGTTGGCTTGCGGATAATAAGGTGTAGAGCTATCGTGGCGCAAACCAAGCTGGCTTGTAAGTTCAGTCATCATGACATTTCGAAAATGGCTTCCATGGTCCGTAATGATTGCTTGTGGGACACCAAACCTAGTTATGATATGATTGAATACGAAAAGTGCAGCTGTCTTGCCGCTTGCGTCGAATGTAGGCATCGCCTCGGCCCACTTAGTAAAATAATCAACCGCAAGGATGATATACGCATGCCCCCCGGCCGAGTGAGGGTTACAAGTAATAAAGTCAATGCCCCATTTGGCGAATGGACCAGCGGCAATTATAGGGTGGAGAGGAGCAGGTGGAGCGCGCATCTTGCGATCAAACACTTGACAGTTGTGGCATTTTCTGACGGCAAGGATACAATCTTTAAACATAGACGGCCAGAAATAGCCAGCGCGCAACACCTTCTGAGCTGTGGCATACCCAGACATATGACCGCCACATGCTCCAGAGTGACAATCATTCAAAACTCTCTCAGCCTCATCGTGAGTTAAACAACGTCGAAAAACTAAGTCTGCCCCCAGGCGATAAAGTGTATCTCCAATAATTCTGTATTGCTGGGATTGAAACCGAATTTTTCGACGGTTTTCCTTGGAAGCTTCAGGCCGAAAGGTTTGGGTTTGGAGATAGATGATTATATCCCCATACCACGGATCTACAGTGCTAATAAGAAACAAAGATTCGTCCGCAATGGACTCCTCTGCCACAGTCTCTGTGTCAGCACTCGGGAAATCACACATCAATTCCGCGAAGACTAAAGATTTCTTAGACTTGGACTTCTCAAACTCCAAGTCGAACTCTTGCAGGATGACGATCCATTTAGAGTACTTGCCCCCTAGCAGTTGTTTTGTCAAGATATAAATCATAGGGTTGCAATCCGAAATAACAGTAGTTTTGCGGAGAAGAATGTAGTGACGAAAACGCTGGACAGCTTGAACGGCTGCCAGGGCCAATTTCTCCACATGCGAATATTTTAACTCAGTTGGATTTAAGGTTCTGCTAAGGTAATATATCACATGCTCTGCCTTGAATTCATCTTCTTGAACTAACACCATTCCAATGGTGGAATGCGAAGCTGCGAGGTATAAGAAGTAGTCCTGGTTGTAGTTGGGAGGATGCAATAACGGTGCATGGGTCAACGCGTGTTTCAGTGCATCAAAAGATTGTTGAGCAATCTCGTCCCAAAAGAATTGTACGTTCTGTTTCAACAACCGTGTAAAACCTTTAGTGACCTCGGCGTAGTTAGGGATGAATCGGCGTAAAAAGTTTGCTTTCCCTTGCAAACTTTGGAGTTGGCGCAAACTCGAAGGAGGAGGCAATTGGATGATAGCCTCGACTTTCGAGGGATCGACGCGAATGCCGGTTTTGGAAACAACAAATCCCAGCAATCGACCTGTTTCTATACAGAAAACACACTTGTGGGGATTCAACCGAATTCGATAATGCCTACACCTCATAAAGATTGCTCGTAAATGGACAAGGTGATCAGCTCGGTGTAAAGAATGAGCAGGCAAATCATCGAGATAGGGTTGCACAATGTGCTTGATGTCATGAAATGCATAAGACATGGCCCGTTGAAAAGTAGCACCGGCATTCTTAAGGCCAAAAGGTAATTTGCAATAAGCAAATGTCCCCCATGGACAAATGAATGCCGTTTTTGGTTGATCGGCAGGTAGAATATTGATTTGATTATACCCTGAGAAACCATCCATGAAGGAAAACATCTCACTTCCGGCACAATCATCAATAATTTGATCGATATAAGGCGTAGGATAGTTGTCTTTTGGACAAGCTCGATTGATATCCCTATAATCGATACAGATTCTTATTGTTCCTTGTTTTTTATTGACGGGAACAATATTCGATACCCAATCCGTTAACGGGATCGGATAAATGAAACCTGCTTTCAACAGCTTTTCGACTTCGGCTTTGATTGCAGCTGCTTTTCGAGGGTGAATCTGACGCAACCGTTGCCGAATGGGTTTAGCATCCGGGTAGGTTTTGATTTCATGAACAACAATGGCAGGATCGATTCCTGGCATTTCTTCGTAGGACCAGGCAAACACGTCGCGGAATTCTTGGAATAGGGCCTTGTAAGTTTCAATTTCTTCGTCAGTACATGCGGCACCTATATGAATGTTCTCCTTGATTCCGGGCTTCACTGAAATATCAATGGGAATAGTACGAGAAATATTCCCTAAATTCAGCTCTGAATCAGAATGTTTCGTTGGATCCTGAGCGTCTTTGACATATTCAGCGGTAAAGATAGATGAAAAATCATTTTCAAAGCATCATCCTTAGGTAAAAACGAAGATCTGTGATGGAGATCGTCCCATGGTAGATCATCTACACTTAGGATTTCGCGAAGTTGTTCGTCAGATGACACTTCTTCGGGAAACGTTATCCGTTCTAAGGGTGAGGTGAAAAGTGACTCTTCACTGACCACATTCATTTGGTCGGTTGAATGAAAGTCGGTAAAAGACATAAGAGCTTCATAAGCAATCTCATACGGACTCAACGGCATAACATCACCGAGTGAGTCTAGCTCAGAGTCAGAGGGAACATACCAAGGATCATCATAAATAATGTTTTCTGACGTGATCATATGAATTGTTGCGAACGAAGGGTCTGCATTGAGTGGAGGGAGAGGAAAAGTTCCCAGTAAACCGGAATCCTTAACTAAACCTACACCAATGTCCCTATAAGGGATTGTCGTTTTACCAACATGCTGGATAGTTTCTAAAGAGGTTGGGTCGGATGAAAAGTATGTCAGCTGATCAATAGTCACGATCTTACCGTTATGTGGAAACTTAATGACTCTGAAGACCGATGAAACGACCGCTGTCATAGCATATGACCAACTTCGACCCAAAAGAAGGTTGTAGTCTAGAGGGGCATCAACCACTTCCACATCCAGACTAACGGTTTTACCTTCGACCCCTATAGGCAATTCTTGTAGAATACCAAACGGACGGAACCCACGGCCATCAAAGGCCTTAAGGATGGTGGGGGATTGGTTCAACGAAGGAGAACCAAGCGATCTCCAACATTGAATCGACATAATACACGTAGAAGCTCCCTCATCAATCACAGTCCGATGAATAGGCCTGTTTTTGACTATCACTGGAATTTGGAAAGCCATTTGATGGGGGAGACGCGGTGTACTACTTTCTAGATCAAAGATCATTAGGTTCGGGTCCTGAACATCGACAGCTCCAATAGCCGACAAAAGCAATTTTCGTTGCGCTGGACATGATTGCAGCACTTCGAGTGCCGACATTGCTGAAGGTGAAACAGCTAAGTCTTCAACAATGTTGTAATTCTGGGCTGCTCTCGCATGTGGATTGAAAGCAGACCTTCGAAGTACACCCTTGGCGGGCGGCTTAATCACTAAGTCTGGGTTAGGTTTTTCGATCTGTAGTGGATCGGAACCAGGAGCTGAGGTTGATGGGTTAGAGTTAGAAGATTCTGCTTCTTTACCATCAACAGGAGCCTTACTACCATAATCTTGCGATCGAGTCGCAATCCTGACATGAGACATCATCAAAATGGGTTCTTCACTGGCATTCGAAGAAGAACCTATCATCTTATTTTCCTGCTCGGGAATGGATTCTTTAACACAGCAGGAGTCGGAGAACCTTTAACTATTTTCACTACCTCGGCCCGATGAGGGCAGTCTCTCGTAAAATGATCTTCTTCACAAATGAGACAAGGATAACGAGGTTTGCGCTTTTCGTCATTAGTTTCCGACTTTTCCGTTTTCTCCTTTGGAGCCTTGTCTGCTTTAGCCTTCTTCTTTCCTTTCTTCTTTCCACCGTTTTTGGATTTGGCCGTAGATGACTCTACAGCGTGAATGTCGGCGGTAAGTTCAGGAGGAGAAGACTCTCCTGTCGGAGAATCAGGCAAAGTGATAATTGGAGTATTGGAGGTCTTGGAAGACTTCTTCTTACTCTTCGTAGTCACGATACCGATCATACCATCAGCGGCATGAGATCCCGAAGGAGCAGCAGCGATTTGGTTTGACTTTGGAAGATCCGGAATTTTCTCGTGTAACGTACCCGACTGAGTGTAAACTAAGTCAAGGTATTGTGCCTGAGCAATGACTTGCTCCTCAGTAACTACGCCGGCCTTAGCTACATCTTCAGTAATTCTTGGTAATAATGATTTTACAAACCATTCAGCTAAAATTTGGTCCGGGATAAAAACTTTCACTAATCTCCTTCGACGTCTCCACTCATGGATGTGATCAGAAATGTACGTGGATGTCGATTGTTTTAGCGAAGTTAATAATTCCGTACCATTATCGTATCTGACTGGTAACTGAAAATGAGTTAAGAATGAAGTAGCTAACTGGCTAAAGTTGTAAAAAGAAGCCCGTGGCAACTCAATGTACCACTTGGCTGCGAGACCAATGAGTGTACGCTGGAAAAGACGTAAGCGGATAGAATCATCTGAGATGGAATTTGATGCACACCAGAGGTGGTAAGTCATCACGTGATTAGACGGATCCTCTCCAGACTTACCTTCGAACTTGGGTATATCGCTGGGCAACTTATTTGGCATTGGCGGCCAGAACGGAAGATATTGAATTGGATCGTTCGTTAGGCGCGTCAAGTCGGGTAAATCTAAAGTCGCAATAAATGGTAACTGCCGGTTAGGATCTCTGAAACTCTGAGTCACAATACCAGCCCCAGGAGGAGGATATCCAGGATAACTAGGAACAGGATTCGCATTGGGGATATTATATCCTCCTGGAAAACCAGGATTAACCGGACCGTACTGGGGTTGTTGAGGTGGTTGATAATTGTACCCAGGATACGGTTGATACTGGTAAACCGGTTGTTGGGCAGCTTGACCAGGTTGATACTGTCCCTGGTACGGAGGTTGAACAAATTGAGGTTGAGTAGTAACAACCGTACTTGTACCAGGTTGACCTGCAGGCATCTGGACTGTGGTTTGAACCGTGGGTCCAGACAACGGTACAGATGTCTGAGGAACGGTTACAGGGACAGTAGAAACCGGAGCTGCCGATACTCCAGATGTAAGCATGGTAGATGAAGCGGTAGTGCTGCAGCCGTGTGAGGTGGAGTACTCGGTGCAATTGGCGGCTGAGTAACTACAGAAGTTACAGGGGTCTGAACACTTGACTGGACAAGTTGCGGTTGCTGGGGTGGACCAGGAACTGCAGGTTGTCCTGCTTGAGGTACCGACTGTATACTTGGTTGCGACATCTGTTGACCCTCAATACGTACCCCAAAGTCAACCTCAGTATCAGTATCAACCTCAAGGATGGCAACCTCAAGGATGGCAACCCCAAGGGTATCAACCTCAACCCCAAGGGTATCAACCTCAAGGATACCAACCTCAAGGTCAAGGTCAACCCCAGTATTCGTATTTACCTCAAGGTTATCAACCTACGGGTCAATACCCTGGTCAAGGTTATCAACCACCTCAAGGGCAATCATATGGGACTACACCTTACAGTTATCAACCCTATCCTCAATACGGCTATGGATCTCAGTATCCTCAACCTGTTACGAGTCAATACCCTGTGGAGTCGCCAATTTGTCACACGGAATCTGTCAAGGGTGCGGACACGACTGACCAGACATATTTACAGGAGAATGAATTCCTCTAGGTGGAACCGGAGTACGAGGTGTAGAAAAACCTACTGAGTTGTCTAAAAAATTGGTTAATGCAAGGTACCAAGACTCACTTCTAGGAGGACTGTAAAAGATGGATTCACGCTCCCTTAGATCAAGGGTAATTAGATCTTCAGAATCAGAAACGCCTATTTCTTCCTCTGGAACAAGTTCTTCTATAGCAATTAATCCAACAGGAAGATTTTCGGTGATAATTCTTTCTATTCTTGGTGAATCAGGAACACTAGGAGTTGGAGTAACAGGTTCTGAAATTTCAGGTTCTTCGCCTGTTTCACTGGCAGATGAAAAACTACCAGCAAGCTCGGAAACTGTAACAGCTTCGGGATTGTAACCTGTTTCTAATCTTTGGTAATCTGGATGGACTACCAAAGAAGATTCTCCTTCTTCAGGTGAACCTACTCTACTGCCACTAGGAGGAGTTACAAGGACCTTTAACCCTTCTAAATGACCCGGAATGTTTTCAGGAGATTCACCCCGCGATTTACGGAGTTTTCTTAACAAATCTATCCCGGTAACAATCTCAGGAGACTTGCCCCAAAGTCTACGGGACTGTCTCGGTAATTCCGCCACAATTAAAGATTTTAACTACAACACACGAAATCAAAGTAAAAAATTTCAAATCAAACCACCTAAAGTCTTCTAAAGAACCAATCAAATTTGAAGCACACGCCTAAATAATCTAGAGCGTCAAACCACACACAAACAGTAGTCTTCCGGACCAAAAGCGCTAGTTGGTGATTAGGCCCAACCTCGCAGGATTCAGTACAGAAATAGTGGGTGGAACAGTTACCCCGGCAACCTGCTTAATGAATAGACTGGACCAAGTTCCTCCACTTTAACCGTCTCGAAGTGAAGCGAACCCCCCAGAAAATCCAAGTGAGTATAACCGACGTCTGCTCCAGGTACAGTGGGACCTTCCCTCCACCGTCACCTTGGGTAGAATCCTAGATATTATGGCCACTAAGGTTACCAATCACAACAATTACACCTGGGGGAACAGTCTAAACTCCGACAGCACGCAAGGGCAGAGTAGCAAGCTCCAATCCCCTTACCGGCTCCTTGACAACAATCCAAGGTTTACCGATAAGTGACCCCTGGCTCCTCGACAATGGTTAATCCGAGGTTTACCGTTTGTAATACGTACTGCCTGGCGTCGTTCCCAACGAGGGAGGAATGATCCCCTCACTGGTTCGGACACGAGCTCGTGTTTCTCCTTTAAGAGGAGCTTTCCCAGAATGTAACTGAAACAATTGGATTTGTTCTACTCAAGATAGACTATCTGTTTGGTTTTGTAGTCTTGGAGAGTTAAGTACTCACCTACTCCAAGACCCTAGCCTAAGCTATGTTGGTGCTTCAGAGCCCTAGAAAAATAAAGATTACTAGATTGATTTTAATTTAAGCGTTACTTTTAAGGTTGTTTCTTAAGTCAAAAGGTGATGGAAGTGAAACTAGTGGTATGTTGACTCGACTCGAAACCACTACAAAATGCACCTAAAATGATTTATCCACTACTTTACTTTTTCGATGAATTGCTTAACTAAAAAGTTGAGAGAATGCAATCCTTATAAAAGCAACTTCTTAATTGAAGACAATCAAAGAAACAATTCGTTTTTCTTTTCCAAGCATAAAAACATAACTTCTCTTTACATGCACGAAAAAACTCTTTTCTTCTTTTGAAAACAAAAAGCTACTTGAAACAAGACTTTTTAAGAAGATGTTTTTGTATTTTTCTTTTAATAAAGCAAATAAATCTAATATAACCAAAAATCAATCTTAACAACTCTTAAAATCTATGAAAATGCACTCATAAGCAAACTAAAGGCAAATTTACTCTAAGCAATCTTAACGAGGCCAAAACTAACAATGATTATTTCTAAGGTGTTTTACTTGATCACAATCAAATCAAGGACTAGCTTATTGCAGAACCAAAAACTAGTCAAAACAAAATTCTAATCTTTTTGTCCTTTTTGAAAATGGAAATCAATACTTTAAAAACAAGCAATTCGAAATTTGACCCAAAACAACTCAAATGACAAGTTGCTCAAACAAGGAGACTTTACGGCAGGCTCAACTTCTAAGAAGGTTGACTAACCAGAGATATCTAAGGCTGGACAACTTTCTAAGCTCAAAGTCACTACAAAGCCTTACCAAAAATCAAACCCTAGGTCTAAACTTCGTTGAAAACCACTAAAACACTCAAAGCTCACAAAACGAGTTCAGGTGAGAATTCTTGACAGGGTACTAAAGGATCTGGGCGAAAACACTAAGAAAAAACAAAATCTAAAAGTAATTTAAAGCAAAAATGGAATTTTCTTAACTTTTACAGGAAGACGCAGGCCAGCAGTTGTCACAGGTGCGGCCCCGCACTGTGCAGTCGACAACAGCGCGTCCAAGGACGCACTGTGCAGCACACAGAGACTGCGTCTTTCTGGAAAAAGGAAGAAAAACTAAAGCCAACTAAAGCTACAGCTAAGCCACCCAAATACTAATTCTCACAGTCAAAAACCAGAAAATAAAAATGATTTTCTCAAAGCAAAGTTCATATAAAGGAAAAGACTCTCTCATTAATGGATTCCCCAGTGGAGTCGCCAATTTGTCACACGGAATCTGTCAAGGGTGCGGACACGACTGACCTTCCTAGAAGTCTAAGACATTCTAATGACAAACAAGACAAAATGGAGTGATCTTTCTCTAAATACACCTTTTACAACATGAAAACTACAAGTGTTTAGGCTTACCTTATTCCAAAACGCTGTTGTTGAAGTCCGTTCTTGACGATCCGGATGAGCTCCTCCTTCAAGTCAATTCCTGCAACCACAAACAATCAAACAATTACCAAGCACTTGCATTTCATATAATAAAACATATATTCAACATGCAGACCAAGGAACACATGAAATAACTCATTAACACAAGCTATTGAGAAAAATAAACCAGTTTGTATTAATAACGAAACAAAGAAACTCTTACAACCTGGCCTTGGTGTTGTGCAAATTCCTCCCAGGGTCCATCAAGGGTTTTCCTCTACTTTGACAAAGCTCACCCTCTCCCAAGTAGAATCAAGTGAAGACAATCTCTCCTCACAAAGGCTCTAATGGAAGACCTAAATCCTGCAGCATTTACCCAAAGAAAATGTATAGCTCCAACCTCCTCTCCTTCTGGCTCAATGCCTTCATTTATAGTGCTGTAAAGAGGTTATTCAGGTCCACTATCAATGGGATCATCCCCCTCTATGGGTGGGATAGCTCCCTTATTGATGGGATAAGTTCCCCCTTAATAGAGATACATGAACCAACTGGAGGCGCATCCATTTCATCAAACCGACCTCTAGAATGTTCTAGAAGTAACCACAAGTAACTTTTTCAAGATAAAACTCGCGCATTTTGCCTTTTACAGAGGGACGCACCTGTCCCTTAACATACAGAGCGTCTATGGACGCGGATTTTGTGAACATGGTCAGCGTCCCCGCAGGTAAGGCTAGAGAGAACCTGCGACCCCAGAGATAAACATGATTTTTACAAGACTTTCTCTCTTCTTTGAGTTTGAGATGGATAACAGAGGCATGAGACTTGCCTAAGAGGGTAGCATGACTTGTTGATTGGAGCCATACTAACTGTAAGTAGTCAAGGTGACATTTTTTAGTGTAACACATCATAACGACTTATCAATGATGATCCATGATGGAGTCTATATGATAAACGTCAATAGATATGACAAATTTCACTAGCTACTACCAACTTATTTCCCATCATCATCATGATGTCTATCATGATCATCACCACCATAATCATCATTAATGTCATCATCATCATTGTCTACCTCGGTGTCCTCTCCATCTACCTCATAATCATTGTCTCAAATGTTTGAACCATACCCAACATAATCTCGAACGATCTCACGATCAGCTCAATCTTCTCGAAGACTTGTGTTCTACAAAAAAGCATTACATTGATGGTGCTTGACCTGCCAACATGTTAAGAAGATCTCCCCGGTAAGAAGTCCCAATTGGACCTCAGATCATTTGTTGCAGGAGTACAAGCAGTGGGTCATAAAGCAATGCCTTGACCATGATGTTGCATAGAGGCAAGTAAGATAACTCCACCAGTAGCAAGGGTTTGACCACTGCAGTGAGTCAAAGAAGGTGAATGAGAGTTTCTAACACATGGGGGGTGAGATGAGTGTACCCCTTGATAACTTGTGATAGTACTCAGCTGGGAAGGGAATAAACGAGTGAAAATGCAGCACAGGCTAGAAATCAAGGCAGCCGAAAATCCAAAGTGATGGTTAAACCAACAACACATCTGCAACAAGATTCATATAATTTCATACAAAGCAGTTCATACAAAACTACATAAGTTAAACAACATACATTGCTAAGCAACTGAAACAGTCCAACTACAATAACAACATATGCATAAAAATGTGTTGGCTCTTATCATATAATACATCCGTGTAAACCTGCTAGCCCCAACAGTGGAACGTTATAGCCACATCTACATGGTCCTCCAAAGAGATGAACTAGATCCATGCAGTGGAGAAGCCAAGGTGCATTACAATACTGTCCAAGCTTTCTCCAAGATAGTCTTATCATAAGCCTGGCTAACCAAAAGCGCATATAATGAGTTATGAGGGACTATTTATAGCAAAGGGTGGGGTGACCCTTGACATTCCTGTTTGTGAGAGTTCATCTACACTCATGACTCTTCATCTACTCTACGAATGTTACATCCAACTATTGACACTTGACTTACTGTTGACATGATGTTACATTACAATGCACATGTACTCATGTGAGACAACATGGCTTGAGAAAGCCATGCAAGACATCACTGACACTTGGTCTGTTGTGATGAGACCAGCTCTTTGGCATGCTTGTGATCATGAAGGTGGTGAGCAAATTCCAAGCTTGGTCATTTGTGATGGTGTGCATGCACCTCATGGTGACATCTCTCTGAAGAAAACTCTTGCTTCTATTGTAACTAGTGCATTGGTTCGGCTCCTTCATCCAACTCGTCTGCTAACATGTGCATGGTATTCTTGGGTGTGCCTGAATTGGCAACACACTGATGCATAATGTCTGTATTGATATTAAAATGTGTGTTTGTGGTCACTCACATCAGCTTACCGAAGTACATGTTCAGCTCAAGTTGGACTTGCTCCTTATGTTCACCTTGGTGAGTGTGCTCAATTGGTTCGATTACATGCGTGTGCACAATGACATGCACGTTGTTGAATCCCTTACATGTGATCAACAAAACTGCTCACCATCTCTACTCCATCACCTCATAGCTTGTGTCTCCAAAGTTTCTTTCATCATCAGTGGATTTTCTTGATCTTGCAACTTTGTTCCGCCTCCATGTTTTCAACAACCTTCCTCTTGCATTCACTACATTCGTTGTGTTCGTTCCATTCACTACGTTCACTGCATTTGTTGTGTTTGTTACATTCACTACGTTTGTTGCATTCGTTACATTCGCCACATTCGCTACATTCCTTGCGTTCGATATGTTGCCTTTAGCTATTTTTCATGAGGATGATTGTTGTGATATCTTGATGTTCTTTTCTACGAACAACTTGATATCTTCGTGAGTAGGAAAGATCATAGACATTTGATCAACTACATCTCTAGGTGTGCTCTAAATGTTGTCTTCGACTCTGCCCTTTTAGAAACCATTGTTCCTACACTGCTGAGAGGAAGATGAACACCTACAATACCTAGAGACATGGAAGCATTCATGGAAAGAAATTTGTCAATTGAAAACCAGCTTGAACTTGAGAACTAACTTTCAACATACCTGTGTGACTGATCATGAAGGTTGCGTAGTTTCGTCAAGAAGGTCGGGAGACTGACTACCAAGACTATGAAAGGCACAGTCTGGGTCGCTGGGAGATTAGATGATTGCTGGAACTGTGCAATGCACAGTTTATTCTACCTGCTGACTGTTGGAATTGCGCAATTCACAATCTCAGCTGGAAATGGCTACATGCTCAGTGACTGCATTGCAAAATTTTCTAGGCAAGCAGTCATTGTCCATCAAAAATGTGCAAAACAATGGTTGAGGATAGTGGCTGGGTAGAAATGTTCATTTTTGGAGAGAAAGATAGCGCCTTCCTTCCCCAGAATTCGCAATATTGTCTTAGTGAAGGTAGAGTCTGGACCAAGGTTGGTCTGATTCGCCGACAAGCAACTGAAAGAGAATATGATAGTGAATGCATGGTGACACTTAGTAAAAATAGAAGTGATTGACAGTGCATGCAAATATGAATGAAAGATGATGTAAACAGATAAACATGGATGTGGGTGTATCAGTCAGATAGCAATGAAAACTAAGACAGTTTTAGGACATGCTAATATACATGTAAATGAAAGTAATCACTCAAAGAAAATAAGCAAACATTACTCATACAAGTGAAAACACAAAAACCGACAGAAATGCAACACAAGTCATGGAAAGCAGGCTTACCCCAAAAAAACTACATTGAATGTTCCAAGAGCCCTTAGATGTAGTGTACAATGTCAGATTTGCAAGGTTGATGTGAGGGATGACCTTTGCAGCGTCCGAATGATGAGTTTTCACAACATCAAAGTTTTGAAGCGCATGCCATAAATCTAGGGAAACCAACACTTGGTGGGAGGTTTCTAAAATGATCCTTGCATGTAACCTCCAACTGCCAAAAATAGCTCCTTGAATTATCAGATTCCTTCTACATGTTTCCTTTTTTTATTTCGGGAAAAATAAAGTCATGCATGCATTAAAGCTTCCTTGGTGCCAGGTGGAATTGGCCAGCCAGACTTCTTATGCATTAAGCTGCTCAATTGCTTGAGAAAAATGCACATTTCTCGGTGGGAGTTGGGTCGAATGCCCAAGAAGTTTGCGTAATTTCTGGGTAGAGCAGCTGACTGTTGTCCAAATTTGCGCAATTTCTTGGATGAGAAGCCCTGCTAGGGAAATTTGCACAATCCCTGCTGGGAGTGTTGACTGAAAAAATTGCGCAATTATGGAGCCTAGCAGACTACCAAACAGGATTGCACAATTTTTGGAGGGAAGGCTAGTTTCCCTATAGAAATGTGCAATTTTCTTGCAGAATATGCTCAGCTTCCAACAGGACCAAGTTCGGGTAAACAGCCTGTGAGGGGAGTTCATCAAGTTGTGATCAACAGGTTGCCTTTGTGCAAGAAAACATTGAAGCTTGTGTGCTTGACAAATCAAGACAAGGTGTTGTGAATGGTTGGTAGGGAGGCTCCAAAATGGGCTAAGGCAAAATTTTGGAGGGTGGTTGTAGCTACTACAATGCTTGGTGAAACATTTGTAGAAATCTAGCTCTTTGGATGGACCTTGTTTTTGATAAACAAGTCTAAAACCTCTGGAAGTATTGTTCAACTATCATCTCATCTTAGCTACACACTAGCTTGCTTGAAAGATGTAGCATCTGCCAAAATCTTGGTTGATTGACACACATTCCAAGCCAAGGCAACAAAGTTGTTTTGATTGGGGTTGAGGGGTATATAGGTGTACAAGTAGTATAGTTGTCAGAGTCTTACTTTCATCTCTAGTGTTGCTTCGCTACCAGCAAGCCTAGACAGTGCCCCGGTGAAGTCACATAGGAACACAAACATGGCTCTACTACGAGTGAACCTGGTAATTACCTTGGCGGAGTTACTTGCGTCACCTCCCTGCGCAGGAATACTTTCCCTTCTTTCACCTTATTCATTCTTTCATTTTGAATTTTTTGACTATTCATTTTGAATTTTTTCATCATTTCAACTGTGCATAGCTTTTTTTAATTTCATAAGCGGAAGAAGGATCCCATCTTATTTAGAGTAGAATGCATCAAGCTGTGATCAACATGTTTCCTTTGTGCAAGAAAATGCTAAAGCTTGCGTACTTGATGAAGCAAGACAAGGTGATGTGAATGTTTGGTAGAGAGGCTCCAATACGGGCTAAGGAAAAATTTTGGAGGGTGGTTGTAGCTGCTACAACACATTCAAAATGAAAAGTTATTTATTTCATCTAATATTTAGTATATATTTGTTATTCTAATATTACAACATATTAAGCGAAGCCATAATCATATTGCATCATATCAAAGTGCAAATACATACCATAATAAAATTTCAATTAAGTTACAACTAATATGTCATTACAATGATGTAAAACATGCAAAAAATCTAATTAAAGTTGGTAAATCATGGATGAGGATAGACGATCGAAATCTAGCGACTACTTTCCTGAGGAATGAGCAGGTGTAGCAACAATAAGGGGACAAGGGTGAATGATAGACATAGAAATTGGCCCTCAAGCAAGAAAGATAGCAAGGATTCCTTTTCTAAGCATGCTGCTAGAGATATGGGGGATGTATCCCTCCCCTCCTAGTGTTATAGACATATTTGGGCACTGCAACCCCAATCTTATATGTCGATAAACCAAGGGCTCTCTAACCCCTAAAAGTGTTGTTTCATGCCCTAAAGGATCATGGTTAACTGATTACATCATTCCCCAAAAGTTCCACCTGAAAAACCACTCAAAACTGGCCAAAAATGGACTATACTGACTTCTCCACTGTCATGGTGTGATGAATACTGACTTCTACACTAGCCAGGTGCGATGCATACTAAAGAGGCCTTCTGTAGGGTGCGATGAGTGAGGATGGACAAATGTCTGAGACAGTGTTCTAAGTGGATGCTCAAGGAATCTTCCAAAAACTTCTCATATCACACTTGCCTCTCTAAATTCACCTAGGGATGAGTAAGAGATCCAAGAAATCTCCAGGTGGAACCAAGAACAACAAGTGGAATGACACTAATCAAAAACCCAGAGATGACTCAAACCCTTGCAGACATCTATAAATGGATCCCTCATCTAAGAGATCTAAGGGCTGGAATTTTGTAATTTGTAAGGAAGTGTTGATAGTTTGTCTTTGAGTAAAAGCATTGTATTATTGTGTGATCTTGCTTTTCATGAGGTGAAGAGGACTTTGATGCTGGGAGGATGATACTGGATTAGACAACTGGGTTGTAATTCTCCCTTCTATTATCAATAAAGTTCTTTGAGTTTTCCTCCATACAATCATGTATTTGTGAATGCCATTGTATGATCAATGTACTTTTGATTTTGCATTGTTTATGATATAGTAGATCGAGATGCTTTGATGGTGTTTTGTTACTTTGTCTCTACAGGTATTCACTAAGCAGGATAAGTAGGAGAAGAGGTGCAAGCTCTATCAGGGGAGAGAGAAATCAAGCAAAGATTCAAGCAAAAGATCCAGGTTGGTCCCTTTGCTTCTCTCTTATCTATCATACATAAAGGAAATCACAAATTAGTTTTCTTGTTTGTTTATAGGATAGCTGCCAATCTTAGTGGGACTAACAGATCAAAAAGACACTAGTTTTCCTGGAAACAAAATGGCAACTCCACTGGTGATCAAAAGTTTTATTTGTTTTTTGTTGATTGTTTGTTGTGTAAACTATAGACGGAGCTTGAAGTTAGCCAGATAGGCTTCGAACTGCTCTTGCTCTGCAGTTGCAATGTAGATGAATGCTGCTTCAGTCAATCTCTGGTTTAGTTTATGATTTGAACATCTGACTTACAAACATTCTACATGCCCTACTGGTAGCTCAATAACCTCCCAAGATCATACCCATGTACTTTGTTCTTTACTGTCCATAATAGCTCAGCTTAACTCACTTAAATCAGCTACAAATTTGAGCCAAAACCCATCTCAGTTGCGCTCCCTAGCCCATCACACTGTCTACCACAGGAAACCAGTATGAATCACACTTCCTGAGTGTAGTAGGTGAGATGCATCCCTATTTTTGTGAAGCACATGTGCGATGACTGAGTAATCCTATTTCTTTCCTTGAAATTTGGGTTTTTTCCCTTGTTTTCAGCTTTGTTTGATTGTTTTGCAGCTTATGAATAGTATCTCATTACTGAAGCCTCCTTTCTTTACATAGTTCAGCCTCCATTCATTAGGATTAGTAAATGTTTTTATGTATTTGTCTATCATTTGCAATCCTTTGTCGAAAAGTTTTGTAAATCGATCTGTCATTTTGGTGCAAAAACTGTGGTAACTGTCGTTTTGTATCAAAAAGAGGAGTGTCATAAAGTCTTCCTCCTCTAGATAGTGGATTGAACTTTTTGTCATGTATTTGATTTGATTTGTTGATATTTGAAGTCTCGAAAGCATCTTCTATTCGAAATTGAAAAGTGTCGTTTAAGTCTTCCTTTCATTTTGAAAATGAAATTGTCGACACGTCGCTTTAAAGAAAATATTTCAAATCTATAGTTAATTTTCCTTTTTTGGCATTTATCACATTAAGGGAATGGAAAAAAAATACATGCATTTGCATTTCCATTTAGACTTTGTATGAAAAAGGATTTAGGAAAAGTGCATTTAGTGTGTGCTCTTTACTCTTTGTTTGAAAGAATCATAATCTTCTTTCCTTAGTAGCTAGGATTTTCATTGCTAAAAGTAAACAACAATTGTTTATCATTTTAGATTGCAATTTTAGGAATTTTACATCTACATCATGTGGTGAACCTTGAAAGACAAAATTATAAACAAGATCAACTCTAAAATAAATTTCAATGAACTTAACAACGCTTTGGAACCTAATGCAACACATCTAGAGGTCTAGGCTAGAGACGTGTTTCGACGTCGCAAAATCTAGTAACTATTAAAATTGACCCCTTGCCTTCTTCTTCATTTGTTTCTCCCTCCCCTTCTTCCTCTTCGTTTGGTGAAAGTAGTGATGCTAATAACCAAGTGACTAAGAAGAAGTAGAAAGCTAAGGAGAAGAAGAAAAAGCCAATTTAGCAGGGGGGCAACCAACCAACCATATATTTGGATGAATCATCTGGTGAAAATCCGCACACTAAATCTCCGAAATATCCTTGTGAGTTTGCAAAGGAAGCCATTTTCATCGAGATTTTCCTTGCATTCAATGGATCTTGAGAGAATGGTCTCCACATTCGCACCATCTGGTGTCATCAACCTCTGGTGATCATGTTGACAACACACCATCAAATAATGAAAATGAAATTCCTGGACAGAAAGGAAAGGTCAAAACTCCATGTGGATTATGTGAAGGGACCATAGCCTTCCCTGTTGTCCCTTTTTGGATGAGGCCAAAAGATTCTTGCATAACCGTCTTACTTCACCATAGCCACTTCCATCTGGATACAAGAAAATCACCTCAAGTCCTTTACTAGTTGAAAATCCGACTGACCTAACTGAACCGTTGGTCGAAACACCTATCATTGAAAGTGAATCTTTTGAGTCCATACCGGACCAAAGTCAACAGGTTGAAATGGTAGTCGTCCTAGTCTTGCCTTCAGAAGATCCACCTTGAAATGATATCATTCCCAAATAGAGTTAGAACGATACTGTTCAAATTCTTTTTGTCACTTCAGAGTCTGATGAACTTGGGGGAAATCCACCCGTTCCTTCACATCAGGAAGAGAATCCCCCAGTTCCCACTACTTAAGGGGTTATTTTACCCATTTATTTGGTACCCCCTCCAAGCAGTCTAATCACTTCCTTTTATTGGAATCGACTAGAAAGATCTCACCTTCCTTATGATGTACCATTCCAGATCATAGTACAAGTTTACAAAATGATCGTGACTAGCACTATCATAGATGAAGGGGCTTCAGTGAGTATCCTTTCCTCAACTGCTTTGAAAGCGCTTGGTTCGCCATCGCTTATACCTGTTACACGGAATTTGTCAGGCTTTAACAAAGGAACCAGTCGACCGTTAGGAATCCTTCTTAAGTTTCCGTTAAATTTGAGAAGGAAAACCGTTCACTTGAAAGTGATGGTAGTCCAAGGACCGTTATATTACAATCTACTCCTTGGACATGACTATGTTTATGGCATGGAAGCTATTGTTCACACACTCTTTTCAAGTGATGTGTTTCCCACATGAAGGCAAAATTGTCCATCTTATCGACCAACTTTCATTTCCAGGCTAAAACATAGCTTCGAGTCGATAATCATCCCTAAATGGGCTTTTTGTGTCAACAATGTCTCTTCAACCTTCATTCCATCCACCTAATTACCGCGAGTAGTCGGGTGAATGTAATGAAGCTTAGGGGGCATGCACCCTCATCAATTTGGTGGACGAACCCAGCTAAGAATATAGGTTTCCCTATAGGTTATGTGATTGGTCTGAAACACCAGTCACTTTCGTCTGCGCTATGGACGAAGCCAAGGAAGTGTTTTGTCTATTTTGTGGATGAAATCATCCTACCATATGAATTTCCCTGTAAGTTAAGTGATTGGCTTGACACACCACTCACCTTTGTCTGATTGGTGGACAAAGCCAAGGAATTGTTTTATCTAACAGCTCACAAAAAAAATCCTTCTTAACTACAGTGATTCCCATACGGTTACTGGAGACTCTCCTTTGGTAAATAACCCTTGTGATTTCCATTACATCAGCCTTTTGAGCCTCGGTTGTGTTCCTACCATCACCTCCATCTGTTTGGCCGATCATAGACTTCCACCTGATTGTTTACCATTTTGAGAAATAGTTGCGACGAGTGGTCTTGTTCGCCACCCTCTTCACATCACCATGTTTTGAGAAGTTCCAAGATTACCTGGAACCAGTTGCTACCCCGGATACCACTCGTTCCTCAAAAAATGAGTCCACTTTAAACCCTTTCTAGACTCGCTAAATATGAAAAGATTATCAAGAAATTGGCCTCTCCAGCTCACTAAAGTGATTGGAAGTGCGATCCCTCCTATATATTTTGAACTTTTTAGACCTGAGGAATTATCTCATGAAAAATTTCGAGCGCTTGTCTTTTTCAGCTTGGTAAAGTGATCGGAAAAGTCATCCCTTTTGTATTATTTTAATATTTTTCGGACTTAAGGGATTATGCTGTGAAAAAGAACTACTTGAGTTTTCTTTTCGTCCCTTTTAAAACTCTCTAAAAATGAAAAGGACCGAGTTGTCTTTGTCATTAAACTCATTAAAACAATAGCAAAAAACATGTCCACCCAGACAAGAATGAGTTTCACTGTCATTAGGCTTGCTAAAACATAGCGACAGGTTTGCCCGAAGGGAAAATTATAGAACAAGCATATGTTATCCTCCTCAAACTTGACAAAAATAAAGAGGTACTGGTCAGCAATGACTGGGGAAAAAGGGAAGAAAACTTGAAGAATTTTATGGTAGCAGGTCGCTCTTGAACATGACACTTTCACTCCATCACCATGATTGAGTCGGGTTGGGTTATTCCATTCACCGGTCATATCACCATTGGTCCTCCATACCATCCATATTTTGGGGTTAATGCTACCAATCCATCTCAATGTTGCTGATATGTTCAAGATAAGTCATTCAGAGAATTCACCATCCAGTCAATGCCTCACCCACTGCAATACCTTCAACCTTCATTTTTCATGACCGCCATTCCTGAACCTTGTGTCGCCGATCATTTCCACCTCCAGAAAATAATTTGCTTCGTTTCGTGTCGTAGATGTGGGATACATTAAGGCCTTCCTACGACGGGTCACTTCTTGTCGAAATCAGCTCATTATACAAGAAGTTGACTTAGAAACAACCCTTTTAGTACTTTGAAGCTTGCATGCCCCAATGGCAAGTTTCTCACTTTCGGTGATAGGTTTACATCAATGGACTTCAACAGAAAGATTTTGCGTGGTGTTCGACATCGGATCATATATTCACACCACACGAATTGTATTGTAGTACCTTGATGGTCATTATCATTATCGGTGATTCCTCTCGTGCCTGTTAACAACTTATATTATTGGCTGGTAATTAGGTGATGTCTTTCCATGTTTGACTTCAGGACATCTTTTCACATGGATCGACTTGTACATCGGGTGAAGATTGAATGAGTTTTGAAGACCCCGGATCTAGCTCCATCCATCTGGGCTGCGATATATTTAGGAATATAAAGACATCAAATGTACACAAAAGCTACACAGATAGTCATCTAAGCCAGGGAAGATGACTCTTCATATGAAGAACCAGTCTGCAATTGCAGACAATTATTTGTCCTATGTACATGAAAATGAATTTATAAATATGAGCATGGGAATTCCCGCCTCAGCTAAATCATGAAAATAATATAATGATGACGTATTGTATTGTATCTTATATAGGTCACCTTCCAGTTCAAATACCTCGGATCCTCATGATAAAGCATTTCACCCGACATCAAAAGATTTACAACTTCATGCTTTAGGGGGCAACTGTTATAGACATATTTGGGCACTGCAAACCCAATCTTATATGTCAATAAACCAAGGGCTCTTTAACCCCTAAAAGTGTTGTTTCATACCCTAAAGGATCATCGTCAACTGATTACATAATTCCCCAAAAGTTCCACCTGAAAAACCACCGAGAACTGGCCAAAAATTGACCATTCTGACTGCTCCACTATCAGGGTGCAATGCATACTGACTTCTACATTAGTCAGGTGCAATCCATACTAAAGAGGCCTTCTGTGGGGTGTGATGAGTGAGGATGGACAAATGTTCGAGACAGTTTGCTATGTGGATGCTCATGGAATCTTCCAGAAACTTCTCATATGACACTTGCCTCTCTGAATTCACCCAGGGATGAGTAAGATATCCAAGAAATCTCCAAGTGGAACCAAGAAAAACAAGTGGAATGACAGTAATAAAAAACCCAGAGATGACTCACACCCTTATGGACATCTATAAATGGATCCCTCATCTGAGAGATCTAGGGGTTGGAATTTTGTAATTTGTAAGGAAGTGCTGATAGTTTGTCTTTGAGAAAAAGCATTGTATTGTTGGGTGATCTTGCTTTTCATGAGGTGAAGAGGGCTTTGATGCTGGGAGGATGATGCTGGACCAGACAACTGGGTTGTAATTCTCCCTTCTATTATTAATAATTTTCTTTGAGTTTTCCTCCATACAATCATGTATTTTTGGATGTTGTTATTTGTGAACGCCATTGTATGATCAATGTATTTCTGATTCTGCATTGTTTATGATATAATAGATTGAGATGCTTTGATGGTGTTTTGTTACTTTGCATCTACAGGTATTCACTGACTAAGATAAGTAGGAGAAGAGGCACAAGCCCTATCAAGGGAGAGAGAAATCAAGCAAGGAGTCAAGCAGAAGATCCAGGTTGGTCCCTTTGCTTCTCCCTTATCTATCATACATAAAGGAAATTGCAAATTTATTTGACTGTTTGTTTCTAGGATAGTTACCAATCCTAGTGGGACTAACAGATCGAAAAGACACTTGTTTTCCCAGAAACACCTAGGCTATTTTAGGAGCTCTTGAGCAACTAGGCTCCCTAACTGCCCTACAACTAGGGTACCTAATTCTTGAAAACATCCTAAATATAGAAAAAGGTTACCAAATACATGCCAATAGAAGGAGGACCAAGTGGCTAAAGGATGACAAACATTTTTGCGTTGGGCGCCTATTGGAGCTCAATTTTTTTTGTGAAATTTTGTGGAAATGATTAGGGTTTCCTATTGATAATTAATGTAATTTGGAAAACTTGTTACACAATTTTTGTAACCTTATAAATTTTGAATATGTATCCTCAAATTAGATAACATGAGAATCGAGAGATTCTCATTATGACCTTATCGTTTTAATATGAAATTATAAAGAGGTGTTCTTTCTACGTGCGGAGATATACAAATAGAAACAAATAGAGAATGATAGAGAGGGAAAGCAACAAAATTGTAAATCTGTATGTATCGTTAAATCTCAATCATTCATGGCCCTATACCTTTTTATTGACTAGCTTGTGTGTTATGTAGTGTACTAGCCCCTGCTAGGAAAATAGGCCCCTCCTTCTTAGGAGGGTTCATTGGTTAGGAAAGTATTGTGTATTTTTTGTTTATTTCCTCTCATTTATAATTAATATGTGATTGTTGTTACCATTATTATTAAACTTTTTGATGCTTTAGTTATTGTAGAATCCTGACCTTTGTATTGTGTGACAACATATGTCTTGCATCGGTCCCTTTGTTAGTGTGACAATTATTTAATTCCCATTATAGTTTGATGGTGTGTTAATTTCATTTGAATGTGTGTTCCAACATTTGTTAAGAGAATGATTTCTAGGAGTGACGTTCTTTTCTAAATAAGAGTGATTGTGTAACAAAGTGGTTTTATTCCACATTGTGTGTTTATTTCTAGAGAGTGTGAGAAAGGTTTGAGAGTGTAACAACTAGAGTGTTGACATGTTGAGAGTGTGATTGCAATGATTGAGCTTGAGATTCATTAGAACTAGTCATCATTTTCCCTTGCATATATTTCGTGTAATATTATTGCAATAACCAAGCCTACCGAGATTGACAATTAATGTGAAGAGTTTCAATTATTTCTTTGAATTATAAGGATAAGTGTTCTACACAAGGACAAGCTAAGAAAAACTATATACGCAAATTTCACGTAATTGAAGTCGAAGTAAAACTTGGAATTCCATATGAAATTTGAATCAGAATTATTTATGGGTCAAAGTAAGGACATAATAACTTGAAAGTGTGTAAAATAATTAAATAAATAATCTACATTTTGAATCAATTAGATTTCCCGATGAATGAAGTCTGGGTATCAATTTTAGTGAAGCAATGCAATTTTAGCCTGCTTCACAAAAATGCATGCCCAACCTTCATTTCAAGGCAAAATTAAATGATTCAATTTGGAGGGTACTTTTTTTACTCGTAATTAACATTAATTTTGCATACAGAAATGTCTTTTGTTCTAAAACAATATGCCAAATTGGATCGATTTCGTAGGGTTAAATTCAAGGTTTGTGTGCTTGAAATAAGTGCCTACTAGGACCTATAATTAATTAACCATGAGATAATGATCATTCCAATATAAAGATAAAAACATTTTATGCAACATGCCATAGTCATTTTCATAGAGGAAATGCTATACACTGAAATCCAATTTTGTTGTAGTACCAATTGATCATATGTGCCAATGATCATAGTCAGAACAAATATGCACTCCTAGGCCAAACCAATTACACTCTTGGTAACAAAATTCAAAATGGGACATGATTGGACAATTCCTAACCTTACGATATAACCTTGCAACATGTCTTACAAATACCCTGCATAACTATCTTTCTTGCTTATACACAAGTTTCACATAACACACGTCAAAGCAAAACTTAGAATGTTGTATGAATCTGTAGTATACATATTTAAGCTAAAGTAAAGATAAAAGGATGTAAAAGTGTGTAAAATAATTAAAGAGATAATCTATAATTTTAATCAATCATATTGGCCAATAAATGAATCTAGGGCATGCATTTTAGTGAAGAAAGATAATTTTTTCCTGCTTCACAAAGATGCAGGCCCAACCTTCATTTCAAGGCCAGTATTTTTTCCTATGAGGATATTTTCTCTTCAATTTGTAAGGCATAGTCTTAGTGTTGACCAAGTAAATTTTGTTGCTACATAAAAAAGGCTATACTATTAAGCTAGAGAGGACATTAGGTCTATTTATTGTAAACAATACAAAATCCCTTACACAGGTGGAAGTGATGATGAAGAAGATTGATTTTGAGAAAGGAGAAAAGTGGTAATATGATCTTCACCGTATAATTTCTCATAAAATGGTAGAAATTAGTTTTGCATATTATATTCATGAAAGTAGACCAGAAATTTAGAAAATGGAAAATCAAGATACTTGGCCATGTTGTTGGGTCCAACGGTTAAAGGATTTTGAAACCCCTATGGTAAATGAGAATACTTTGGATGGGACTGATCCTGAACAGATAGATGTTGAGATGGAATACTCGAAGTCACAAAAGAGGACTAAAATCCCAATGGAGAATGAAGAAGAAATACAAATAAAATTAACAGAAGGACCTTTAAAAGAGCCTAGGTTTCAAATGAAATTGGGAAATCCATGGCATATTACTTCCTCTTCTATCTCCACTAATTTGGCAGCATTCAAAATAGACCTTTTTCATTTGAAACTTTGCAAATGAATTATCAACAATTTAAAGAAAGAAGTTATAAAATGAGAATTAATATGGCAACAGAGCATCAAGACCCTATTGCAAATCATAGAACATGATGTGCAATCATTACGGAAGAACTTAAAAATGCCTAGAACTGAGAACACTCAAACAACTGAGGTAGCTCAAGTTGAAAAAAGAGAGCTATTAATAGGATAATTAATTGATAGAAATAAAGACATATTTATTTTGCAGGAATAAGTGCAAAGCTTACAAAAGTAAATTAAAAATCATGTTTGCACCATTATGGTTCAAACTGAATTAGATGAACCCTTTGAGAAATTAAAAAAGGTCATGGAAGAGCTTAGAATTTCATAATTTGAACTAAAGAAAATCGAAGATGATTTGGTCATGCTAAGGGAGTAGTTGAATGTAAAGGAGAGGAAATAACACATATTATATGAAAATAACAATCAACCTTCAAGTAAGTATAAGGAAACTCAAGAGGAAATCAAAGTGTTGAAAACAAAGTTTGAAGGTAATATTTCTTTAATTGAGGATACACAAATGTTTTGGGATGACATTTTTCAAGAAATTCATTATATATGGGAATATATTCTTATAATTCCATAGCAAAATATTATGATAAGAGGATCAGAGATAAGCATTGATTTATGCAAGAAATAAGTACAAAAAGAAGCACTCAAGTCTAACGAGACAATGAAGTATTTGAATGAAAAATATTCAACAAAATTAAGGGTGAGAGTCAAAATATTTTGGAGCAAGCACACCAGCGATGTTGTAGTTTAACATGTGGAGGCATGGAAACTTGGGTGAAGGTCAAGACCATGTGATGGGAGTTCCAGCAAAGCATTCATTCTTTGCATCATAATCTTTGATGAAGTGAAATAAAATGGATAGGGAGATTACTGAATCAAATTTTTGTTGCAGAGGAGATCATGTGAGTTGTCAAATAAACGATGAAATTCCAAGGTGATGAATAATGATCAGGCTAATACTGAGGTAAAAGGATAAAATAGGGTAATATTGGTTGCGGTGAGACAATTAACATGTGTCAACCATCATATTGACTTGATGTGAAGGAATATTTTAAACTAACTTCATGCAGACTCAAAGTGATACAAATCATAAAACCATAATGGTGGAGTTGAGGTCACAAGCAACCATGATGAATGAGCACAAAATGTTGAACACCATAAAATACTACCCAAGGGATGATTGAGGAATGAAATAATTAGTGAAAGGAAGTCCAAGTAATAGATTATGAAAGAGGCATTTGTAGACGTGTATGCCATATGTTTTACATTTTCAAAGATAGCAAGATCAAACTTTTAAGATGACAAGTCATGCATTAGCAAGATCAACCTTTTAAGATGACAGGTCATGCATTAGCTCCCAGCTATAATTAAAACTAACTATTACCCACACCCCAATTGAAAACTATAAAAAATATATTTATGTTTGGTTTAATGTTTATATGTTTTAATTTAAAATAAAACTATTCTTTGGTGGTGTTATAAATTATTTTATTCTTTTTAAAATAGTATACCATGTTCATTCTCTCTTTCCTTTTTTCAATTCTAATTTTTATGATAGAATTTAATTTTTATATTATAATAAATATAAAATGTATTTTAAAGAAATCATTTAATTATTATTTTCCTAAAAACATTTATCCAACTTTTACCAAATTTTTGTTATTATAATAATTAGCTAAATAACATAATATATAATTATTATTTAAGTTGTATAGCAATAATATTTTTAAATATTTTCATTGACTAGGTTTTGGTTATTGTGTAAATATGAATACATACTAATAAAATTTGGATGATAAAGTAACTAAAAAAACATTTTTTTATTAAAATTGATTAAGACAGGTAACTCTCCTCCATCTCATATTATCTCATGCTTCTAGTGATGCTAATAAATATTGTTTCATTCTTTCCCCACTTTGTTTTATAACATATCTAAGTTCATAAAACAATAAAAACTAAAAAATGGAAATAGTTCACATTCTGAATATGGCTAGGACAACTTGAAGTCTAAGTAACATGTTTAGTTTTTATAAACATAGCATGAAAAACACTGAAACCTTTAGAAGGTTGTAAAAGCACATCTAGTAGGTGAATTCAACATTGCCAAGTAGAGGTTGGTGTGCACACAATTGCAAGAGATATCATTCATGCCTCTCCCTGCCCCTGCGTGTGTTACTATTCACTAAACTCCACTTTGAAATATCAATGCAACTTTTATTATAAAAAAGAAGAAGAGGTTTTCCCACTAAGCATTGCAGTTGGCATGCTCAAGAGTGAAAACATAGAAATTAGAGATGAAAATGAACTTTCATTCCAAAATGAAAAATGCTTGTAGTTGGCATGCTCAAGAGTGAAAGTAGAGAAATCAAAGGTGAAAATGAACTTTCCTTTTAAAATGAAAAATGCTAAAAAAAAAGAAGGAGAAATTAGAGGTGAAAAAGGGACTTTCTTTCCAAAATGTTGAAAATGTATCTGTACATTCACATTACCTAAATTATACCTTCTGGTTCCTATACAGCCTCACACTGCCTATCATCCATGATATGGAAAACAAATTCCCATTGCAGCTTTCTGGATACTGCTCCTCAAATTCTAGGTCAGAAGAGATGTTGATGTACAAATCTTGCTTCAAATACTTGAAATCTAATCTGATTGAATATCAGTATGTACACATATATGTAATATGGTTATTTAGAAACAAGTAATGTGAAAATATTTTAGCTAGCTTAGTGCCATCTTCTTCCTTAAGCCTTGTCTCTAGTTGAATTACAACTATTGCATTAACTCTCGCAACTAAATTACACATACCTTTCAAATTTAAGGAACTTCTCAAAATTTCATATAAAATTCCAACCGCATTAGCATGACCTACTCCACAAGTATATACAGGGATGCTTAATAATACATCCCTGCACAAAATAACATAATCGGAATGATATTATTATTCTCCTAAATTAAATCATCATTAATATAAATTATGTCAAATAGTTTAAATAGATCAGCAAGTCTAATCAAGGAAAATGTGTGAGTTTTCATTATAAAGAGGAAATTAGACTTTGGAATAAAAAAAAATTTTGGAGGGAAACTATTATGAAAGGTACCCTGGAAGAGACTATTTGGCCTTAGTTGCCATCCACCCCTTCTTAGGATATTTTTTAGATTGTATGTGCTGAGGATTTTTGAGCAATTGCATGTTGTTACTAACCATCACTATGTTACACTGAGGTATTTTGACCAGCTCACACATTTTAAGGAAAATATGAGGGGAAAACAAAATATTAAAAAATTATTTAAAATAATAAAAATATAAATTACACATAAATAAATAGTTCTATATCCTACTGTCCAAACCCCTAAAGCAACCAACTCATAGTCTTCTTTGAGAAGAGTTCTCAGTTAAGTTTTAACATGTATAGGAGAGTGCATTAATTTAAAAGTTTATAAATTTGGAAGTGTTGAGTGGATGTTTTTAATTCTATATGTCTTAATTATATTTGTTATATAAATGTGTTAATTTAAAAATTTATAAATATGTATTTAAACATATCCATAGACATTAACTTGTGTTAAGTTTTAGTTATATATGGATAACGTTACATAGGAGGCTTGACTTTTCTTGGGTTTTCCATGCACTACCTCTTGGTTTCCAAAATGGTTTAAAAAATGGTTGTCATTGTGCGTGGATCGGTCTCGTAACCATTGACTGCAATGAACTTGTAAAAAATGGTACTAAGTCTTCAAATTAGTATGCGAGTGAATGACTACATGAACTGACATTGCTACATAATCATGATAATAAAAGTTTTTAGTTATGAACGAAGAATAATTGAGGTGCCTCTTTTGTGTGTGTCTAGTTATTGAGCTTTCAATTATAAGGTTTATCACTTTTAAACTTACCTTTATATTAAAGATATTATCTTATTTTTTATTATTTAAATTTATTAAATTACCTTTAATAATTCCAATAAGATCTTATCTAATTATTTTATGCTTTATATAAATTTCAAAAAGAAAGTTAACTCTCAAAAGATTAAGTGTGTTAGTCATTTCCTTCATATTATATTAAATATTAGAGTGAGAAATAATGGTTGAATACATTATTTTTGGCCAAATGTAAAACACACATGTAAATTGTAATTTTCTTATATATATTTTAGTAATGTTGTATGTGATTTATTATTGATCATTATTTTCAATCAATTAATTTTTATTTAAAAATATATATATATATCTATATATATATATATATATATATATATATATATATATATATATATATATATATTTATAATATTCTAAGAATATACACTAAACAACCTACATCTAATACAACTATTATTATTTTAGACTAAACTACAAATTTTCAGTTTTACAAGTCCTAGCATGGAAACACATTTATTATCTCCTCTCGCACTCCTCTATGATGAAATCGGGGTATTTAACATGCGAAAAGAGTCAAATGGTCTGCTCAGATTACCCGAAAGTGATGATGAGTCAAACATCATCCGTGGTCACACATTCCTATTCCTTAAGGAGATCCGCTAAGCTCATCGATTCAACATATACATTCAATAAGTGGAAGATGGAAATGGTATCTATGAGTTCCCCACAAACAAAGTTGAATCAGATATTGCAACCCCAGTCATATGCTCCAATTCCTAGCACTCTCCAATAGACTCTATTACGTGCATGATGTTTGAAACGATCTATTGAACACTAAAATATCTTTGAGCCATGCCAATTTATATGAAATAAATAGATATATGTTCTCCTCCATGTGCTCTACGAACAAAGACTCCCTTCATTGTATATACTACAATTAATTTGAATTGAATTCCATATTCAGATTTATTCACCACCTCAAATCTTGAAATTCAGATCCACCTCCCCTCCCCTCCCCTTCTTCGTCATGTATTTATAGACTATGTTTATAGACTATGCCCCTTTGTCAATATTGTATATTCATGAAATAGCTTCTATCCAATTGCAAATCACCCCTACACAACATTTCTGCCATAATTTTTGTTATGTCCAACCAATAGCTAGGAACCATCTATCGTTATTAAACATATGATCTTTTAAGCGATATCCAATTAAGGGCATAAAAGCTATCATTCCTAACACATCGTTTTTAGCACAGAAGTAAATTGATAATGTCACTACCCATGAAGACCAAAACCAATATGTATGTTATTGTAGAAAACTAGTATGTCTGTCATTGTAGTTGTATAATTTTTCGAGTTGTATAGATGGTGCATGCAATCAGTTGAGGACCTGTGTTTCGATTTCATAGTTATGGAGAGTGGATTTCCCAATTAAATATGGGTTCATTCCTCTATGAATTTCATAAGGCAGTAAGGCGATTCGCCTATAACAAAATTGGATAACTATTGGCTTGAGCTAGCTTGTGATGTAGGGAGTTAGATTGTACTAGTGTAGGAATTGTTCAGGACGAACCACCATTATATTTTATTCTCAGATCTTTTGCTTAATGCAGTATAGATAGTTAAGTTTTTTAGCATTTTCTTTTCCCAGAGAAATATTGTGTTATGTGCGATTGATAGTCTTCCTCTTTCTACTTATTGTTTTCATCGATCAGTTTTTGTTTGTTCTAAAGAGTAGATTAGATTCTTGTCTTGTGTTTTAGCAATTAACATAAGATGCTGAATCTAGAGGAAAATATACATGGAATCGAAGCTAAAGACAAAATAGAAGAGGATATTTCGAGTTTTGTGTGTAGGTGAAAATCGAATTTGCAAGTTCATACTTTAGAGTAGAAATATGTATGTCAACGTGTTGCGGCTTGAGTATGCCTTCGAGGGATGCTCAAATTACATAGCTTGGAAGGATAGAATGGAGGCAGTGATGGAAGATAATGGCCTCAAGGAATTCATATATCATGTCATTCCTAAACCTCCAGCATTGGATGCTAAAGATCTGGTTGAATGGAGAAAGTGTGTGGCAAAAGCGAGAAGGATTATCCTGGATGGAGTTCGTGACCACATTGTCTCGAGTCTCCATGGCAAGGATACTCCATACTCAATGTCGAAGGCATTGATGGACCTGTTTCAACATGGAAGTGACCATAGGAAATTGGCACTGAAGGAAAGACTAAGAAAGATCAAAATGGAGAAGGGTGACTCTATTTCGAAGTACTTGACAAAGTTCACCCATTGTTGGGATGAGCTTGGAAGTGTCGGGATCACTGTTTCCAAGGAAGATATGGTGAGCCTATCTCTTCTAGGAATTCCCAATAGTTTGCATAGTTATTAGGATTCTCTCAATGGGAGGTAGAAGCTACCAGATTGGGAATGACTGTAGTCAGATTTGGTACAAGAAGAGATTCAGAGGAATACCAGAGACATATCCTCTTCAAAGAATAATGATGATGAAAGTTATGCCTTAGAGGAAAAGGAAAAGAAAGGGAAGGGGAATACATCCCATTCCAAATCAAATTCTTGTCATGGAGGCAAGAAGAAGGATGTGCCAAAAGTCAAGTGCTTTCATTGTCACGAGTTCGGACATTTTTCCATAAACTGTCCACTCAAGAAGGTCGGTAAGAATCCCTCAAGAGGAGCGGAAGGAGGTGAGGCTCTTGCATCATAATTCAAACTGGAATTTACCTTCATCAAATGTATGGTGTCATCAATGATGGGTAGTGTATGGTACCTAAATAGTGGAGCTTATTTCCACATGATTGGTAACAAATAGCTCTTCAGTAACTTGGAGGAGAAGGATCTCTATATGCATATCAAGATGGGTGATGATGAGATGTATAGTGTTATCGGGCTTGGTATAGTTACCTTTTAGAGTGAGTCAGGTGTTTACCTCACTTTGATAGATGTTATGTATGTTACTGGTTTGAAGAAGAACTTGGTATTTTTCTCCATGTTGGAGGATAGAGGCCATGATGTGATATTTAGTAAGGGAAAAGCATTCCTTTGTCACATAGCCACAAGATAGGTAAAGAGGATAGATGTTCAGGTGAAGAATATCTAAAAGTTAGAGGTAGAAGATTGTGCTTCCTTGAGCACAAAAGAAAAGAAGGTCCAGAGCCAAGACATCAGTGACTTGTGGCATAGGAGGTTGGTTCACTTGCAACTTGGTGCTTTGAAAATCATGCAACAAATTTCTACCAATCTTCCCAAAGGTACACTAGAGAAAGTTGATACATGAAAAGGGTGTACATTGGGAAAATACGCCAAAGCTTCCTTTACAACAAAGACAATCAAGCACATGTGATCCTTGATTGAGTCCATTCAGAAGTGTGTGGAATATTCTTGATACCATCCATGGCCAAGTACAAGTATTATGTTATATTTGTTGACTATTTTTCTCATAAATGTTGGATCTTCTTCATGTCGAAGAAATATCAAACTTTTTCAAAGGTTTGTGAATTTAAAGCATTGTTCGGCAAAGATACTAGTAGGAAGGTTAAATCTCTTAGGAGTGATAATGGTGGAGAGTATATGTCGAATGAGTTTGAAAATATCTGTGTAACAGAAGGGATTCGATGAGAGTTGACAACACCTCATAACCCATAGCATAATGGGGTGGTTGGAATGAAGAATAGAAGTAGAGTAGGGCCATCACAGGTGATGTTGCATGATCAGGGCCTACCACTACACTTGTGGGTTGAGTTATGTAACACAACTATTTATTTGTAGAACAAAAGCCCTCATCGAATTCTTGGGATGAGTGCACGAGACGAGGCTTTCCCAGGGAAGAGAGCATATGTGTGTCACTTCATGCTTTTTTTTTCATCAGTCTACTTCCAGGTAAACAAATATACATGGAAGAAGCTTGAGCCAACAACATAGATGAGGATATTTGTAGGATACATTGATACACCTCACAACTATCGGGTGTACCTTCTAACAATGAGGATGACAATAGTTTGCAAGGATGTAAAATTTAATGAAGAGAAGGCAATGAGATGTTACCTTGAGAGGGAACTTCAGCTACATATGGTTGAGGAGATTTTATCTCCTAGGGAAGAACCTCAAATTTATGTGGAGAATCCACATGAATAGGATCAGGGAGTTGAGACACCCACTCATGTAGAGTCTTCCAAAGATGGGAGAAAGTGCACTAGAGAGGATGATAGGTTATTTCATGAAGCAAGAGAGAATGTGGGAGATCCCCCATCACAGCATAAGAAGAAGAGGTCACCAAAGAGGTACACTAGATACATGGCTCTTATGAGCCGATGTGTTGAGACAGCTCCATCTTCTTTTCAGGATGCAATATAGAAATAATTTTGGGTTGATGACTTGGTTGAGGAGTATGATTCCATTGTCACGAACAGTGTTTGGGATGTGGTCCCAATATCTGTGCATGAGTTAGTGGTGAGCTCCCAATGGATTTACAAGGTAAATAAATTAGTGGATGGTAGTGTGGAGAAACATAAGGCCAAGTTTGTGGCGAGAGGATTTTATAAAGTGGAGGGGACTAATTACGATGAGACCTTTGCTCCTGTTCCATGGTACTCATCAATCAGATCCATTTTCACACTGTCATCATAGATGGGATGGAATATACATCAGATGGATGTAAAGTCGGCCTTACTTAATGGAATGATTGAGGAAGAGATGTATATTAAGAAACCTTAAGGTTTTGAGACCTTCAACTAAGAGTCACATGTATGCCAACTCAATTGAGTGTTGTATGGGATGAAACAAGCACGGCATGGTTGGTACACCAGGATTGATAGCTACTTCACTGGGTTGGGCTTCTCCAAGATTGAAGCAGATGAAATCCTTTACCATATTACAATTAAAGTTAAATTGTTGATTATTATTTTATATGTCAACAATTTGATTCTGATAGGTGATGATAAGATGATCAAGTCTTTAAAAGAGGACCTTGCAAGAGAGTTCAATATGAAGGACTTGAGGCTCATGCACTACTTTCTGGGCATGGAATTATGGCAAGGTGAAGAGGAACTTTTTGTCTCTCATGGAAAGTATGCCAACGAGATACTGAAAAGTTTCCACATGGAGAGAAGTAAACCCATGGAGACTCCTCTAACATGTATATGGAGGAAGGACGATGCTACTTGTAGTGAAGTAGTGGAAGCTACTCTTTACAGAAAACTTGTGGGTTCACTCATGTATTTGGTGAACACATGACCGAACATGTTCTATGAAGTTAACCATCTCAGTCAAGTGATGGTTAAGCTGACCAAGCTATATTCGAAGGCATCGAAGCATGTGTTGAGATACCTCAGAGGCACTACTCATTATGGTTTATGGTATAAATGGATAGAGGGAGTGAAGCTTCAAGGCTTCACCGATGTAGATTGTGGAACGAATCTATATGACAACAAGAGCACATCAGGAGGGATCTTCAGTATTGGGTGAGTAGTTGTTTCTTTGTACAATAGGAAACAAAGATCAGTTGCACTCAGTTCCACAGAAGCAGAGTACATGGTTGCTAGTCAATCATCTTGTGAGGCTATCTGAATGAGGAAGATTCTGGTTGGTTTGTTTGGTTAGTAGATGGATCTAATTGTGATTCACTCTGAAAATCGTAGTTGTATCAAACTCTCTAAAAAACTAGTTTTTTATGATTGGTCCAAGCATATTGATATATGGTATTACCGTCTTTGAGCTTGTGTGCAGAACAGAATTATGTTGTTGGAGTATATTCCCACATAGGAGCAGGATGCATATATTTTTACAAAGACATTGTCAAGATGCAAATTCATGTTTCACATAGACATGATTGGTGTAGCCGATAATCCCTTTATTATTGAGAGGGAATGCTAAAAATAGCAACAATAAATTCCAATTTAATTTGTCCTTAAATTAAATTGTGAATTAACTTGTAATTCTATTCTGATAGCAACTTCTAATAGTTAATTAAGTTCAATTGACTTAATTGACGTAGGAAATTCGAGTTGGAAGTATATCTAGACAAATGTAGCATGAACCCTAAATTCTAGGGGCTCAAGTTGAGTTGTGATTAGGTCACTCAATCTAATTGAGTTATAGTCAGTTAAACTAGTTCTAACTATTGGAGGAGGTAGTAGAGGTCTAGTAATGGCGTAGTACACTAGTGCATCACTGGTACCTCAATAGTTAGCTGAAGATTCACCCACAAATTATTCATGCACCTCAATTCATATGAAGAGCCAGTTGAGATTAGATTTCCAGGATAATGTACTATTAGTTGTCTAATTTTTCGATTTGTACTGATGGTGCATGCAATTAATTGAGGACCTATTTTTGGATTGTGCATTTATGAAGAGTGGATTTCCCAATTAAACATGGGATGATTCATCTAGGAATTGTCCAAGGAAGTAGGGGCTTCAAAGGAAGTATAGTTGGTGAAGTGTTGGCTTGAGCTGGCTTGTGAGGTGGACAATTATATTGTACTAGTGTAAGAATTGTTCAGGACGAACAAGCATTGTATTTTCTTCTAAGATCTTCTAGTTTGCAATATAGATAGTTAGGCTTTTTAGTATTTTCTTTCCCCAGAGAAATGTTATCTTATGTGCAATTGATAGTATTCCTATTTCTTCTTATCTTTTTCATCAATCAATTTTGGTTTCTGCTAAAGAGTAGAGTAGATTCTTGTCTTGTGTTTTAGAATATCACATAATCTATTGAATCTACAGGAAAATATAAAGTATGATGGGATTATTCCCCCTTTCTTAAAGGTAGGATAGGGGGAGCTTACCGCTAACTATCCCTTGAAATCAAGCAGAATACATCTTATGGTGGGTAGAAGGAGGTGGAAACACTTTGAGGAAACAACATGGCTAGATGAAAAAGTTTGAGCCACCCCACCATGGAAACCCTAGGGGTATCTTGAAGAAGGAAAGAAGACCAAATATTTTCCACTACCTACCAAAGGATGGAGAAAACAGAAATGTTCATGGATAGGCATGGAAGCCAAGACTTCAAGCAACAGTGGTGGCCATGCATCTCCTTCTGAGAGCACCACTGTTAGGTGGGGGCATGTGGCTAACACCTCCTAGTTTGTTCAAAGACGTATAAGGAAACCGGGTTCCCCATTTACCCTTATTCTTGTTGTTCCAAGAGCAGGAAGAAAACCTTAGAAAGGAAAGAGATTCCAGGTCCATAGGGATAGAAGAAGGACTGAGTGGCTTGAGGATGAGCCACATTTTTTTATTGTGGTGCTGCAGCACCCTAACGGGCCTTGGTCTTCTGGTGTAACAATGCCCCAATGGGCATGAGTTATTGAGTATGAAAATGACCTCTTTGGGCCTTCTTATCTTTGATATGAGAAAATATTATGATAGTGATATGAAGGATATATGTTGAGTGCTATGAGAGACATACCATGATAGACATATGATTTTTTCACTGCATTATTATTGCTAGTGTTCTCTCTACATAATTTATTATGATGATATGGGTTTATGCAATTGAAAAATGTTGAATTTTTTTTAAAATGAAATTATCTACAACAGAGACTTCTATCCCTAAGAATATTAACATTGTTAGTGCTCTACTTGTTAGTGGTTAATGATGAATATGCCTTAGTAAATGTCAAAAAGTAAAATCAATTATATAGTTGTCAAATTTGATTCATAAAATTAAACATTTATGTGGGGAGAGAGGAAAAATTTTAGGTCACCAATGGATGCTAATCAACCTATTTTCCATGTTGAAAATATGGATAGCTCTGTAATTTTAGTTTTTTGTTTCTATTTGGAGTTTAAAGTGATCGTTGAGTTGATTATTGTTGGTGCATGGGATACTGACAAACCTGGGATATACAACACAATGGCTAACAATAACCCGATTAGCATCAACCCTTTTGAAAACACCCACAAAGTGACTGAATTGTCACCCAAGACGTTAATGGGTGATTTCCAGAACCAGGATTCTGTAGTCTAACAGGATGGTCTTATGATTGTGACAAACTTCTCTTGAATAACAAATCCTACAACAATGTATTGTTACTATGCACTACACATATAACTAAGCATTGGTTATTCCATATATTTCACAATCCTGTAATGGCCATGTGTGGTGTGAGTCCTTTGACATGGAATCCATATGATAGATCCTATTCAATCCTCGACACAAAAAGGTTTGTGACTACTATACAGATAAAACTGATATACTAGATAGAATAACACTTCAGACGTTACCAGTGAAGGAGCACTTGTGATATTTCATCCAAGTTTAACAAACATAACTCTATAGGTCTAAAAAAAAATAGGTCATCGCTAAAGACCACCGGTCCAAATCATATCTGTGACTATCGACATTTGGATTATTAACAAACATCAAAACTAGTAACACCATTACAAACCATCACCGGAAAGTGAGGTAAATCATATTTTAATGCAGCACATTCACATATATAGAAGAGTCATCCAATAATTTACATAGCTATGAATAAAAAATATCGCAAAGTATTCCCCAAAATGTTTTCTATATTCAAAAATATCAAAGCAGTTTTGCCAACAACAATTCACATATATATTAGCAGGCAAGGAAAAATATCCCGAGTTACATACACCAGTTTACTAGGCTCCTCAAACATCTATGAAAACATTAGACAAGACAAAAAACCTGACTATAAAACATTTGTAACACACTTGTATAGTCCATAACTAAGCCCATTACAGTAATTTTACCAAGTGACGACATACTTGACTATGGGTCGTATATTACATCAAAACAACAATGGCACAAATAACAATTCAATACTTTAGCTAGAAATGCTTCCGGACAATGACCCACCCTATATTAATCTTCAATAAGCCATTTTATATCTATTGGGAGTTCTCTTGAATCCTTGTCTCTTCTTGCATATTCAATCTACATGGATAAAATTCATTGGGATATTGCGTTTGATTCCCTCCTGAGTTATCCTATATATATCCAAAATATATCCTTCCCCATTTAGCTCCGCTCCTCCCATTCTCTCTCATTTTAAAAATTTCTCCAACCTCCTATTAACCATGACTTCCCTAGTTAAGACATTCCCGAGTCTTGTAGCCGCTACAACCACCCTCCAAAATTTTGTCTTAGCTTCATTTTGGAGCCTCCTTACCAACCATCCTCAACAACATGTCTTGCACTATCAAGTACACAAGCTTCAATGGTTTTCTAGTATCATGACAACCTATGAATGATAGCTTGCTGCACTCCCCTCATAGGTTGCTTTCGCAAACATGGTCCAGCTACTGGCTGGGAAGCTCCCTCAAAAATTGTGCAATTCTGGAGTGGAACCAATCTTCCCTCCATAAGTTGTGCAAGTCTGACTGGGAAGTTACTGGACTCAGAAATTGCGCAATCCTATGAGTCAACCTTCCCCGAGAAAAGTGCGCAATGTGATCCAGCAAGACTGCCTAGCCTAGAAATTGTGCAATTTGGGTAGCAGTCAGCTACTCCTCCCAGAAATTGTGCAATTCCCTTGGGCAGCCAGCCCAGCTTCCTCGCAGAAATGCGTAAATTTCTCCCTCAGTGAAGCAGGTTGTTGTATGTGCCATTGGGTTGATCGGTTCCACCTTGGACCGAGAAAACTTGACTTGCATGCATGGGCTACATATTCTCGAAATGGAAAAAAGGAACATGCAAAATGTATCCCTAGATTTTAGGGATCTATTTTTAGCAGCTGGAGGTTACATGTAAATATCGTTTCAGAATCTTTCCTCCAAGTGTCGCTTTTTCCTAGATTTGTGGCATGTGCATCATGAGAATTAAACTTATTTATTTGATGCATTAGAGCTCACTTCCTCACATTGATCTTGGAGCTTTGACATCCCACAACACATCGAGGAGTCTTTGAGACATCCAACTCAGTTATTTCCAGGTAAGTCCTCCTAACTTGTCTTTTGCAACATTTTTGTCGCTTTTTTTGTCTTGGCATGTGTGAGTGTTGTCTGCTTGATTTATGTTAACATTTGTATTATTTGCATGAATATTAGCTTGTACTAGCATAGTTTTACTTTTTGTTAGCATCTCACTGCTGTTGCATGCATGACACTGTTTTGCACAAATGGTCGTCGATTCGGCGACTTGCTTCACACACATGCATGTTGTTCCATTTTTTGAATCCTGCATTCACTATTTGCATGCACGATCATTCACTCCTTCTTACACTCGGTATCCCCATGCATTCACATCCCCATTTGCTTTCACTTGCCTGTCGGTGGGTCTGGGTGACCTTGGCCTAGACTATACCTCACCAAGACAACATTGCGCAATCCTAAGAGGGAAGAATCTACCTTCCTCCTATAAAATGTGCATTTATGCCTAGTGACAATCCTCAAGTATTGCATTGTGTAATTATGAGGGGCATTGACTATTGTCCCATAAAATTGCGCAATGCAGTCATAGGGCCTACAACCCTTTCCAGCTGAAATTGTGCATTGCGCAATCCCAGTAGCTAGCAAGCTAGTGTGGATTGTGCATTGTGCAATTCCAGTAGTTAACCAACCTCCCAATAGTTCAGACTACCTTTTGCATAGTTCCTGTAGTTAGTCTCCCGGCCTCACAGGAAAAATTGTGCAATCCTTGCTAGTCAGTACCCAGGTATGTTGCATGTCATTCCTCAAGTTTGATTTGGTTTTAGGTTGACATATTTCTTGCCATGCATGTAGCCATGTCTCTAGATCTAGCAAGTGTTCATCGCCCTCTCACCAGTTTAGGATCAATGGCCTCCAAAAGAGTAAGATCAAAAGACAATGACAAAAGTGAAGCTCGAGCAGTAGTTGAGTGAGTGTCTACAATTTTATCAATCTATGAAGACACCAATATGATTTTAGACAAGGGAATCAAGCTGAAATGCGAAGGGGTCAACGATGAATTCGTAAGAACATTTAGGGAATATCTCAAATACTGCCAAGTCTATGTGAACACTATCAAGTCCAGCTTGTACCGAATTGCATGTAGGCATCCTGTGTTCCCATGTGCGGACATGATACATTGGATTGTCTCACACATTGATCCTGAGATGATGACATTGACCAGTGTCAGCAAGATGAAGATTGTTACCTTCAGGAAAGAGGGTTATGAACAAATGTACCATATGTCGAAGCGAGTGATCACCATGGACACACCCTTCAGCATACCCAGCAGCAATGCCAACTCTAGGGATATCTTGAAGAACTAGGTGAAGGAGCTGGACAAATTCAGGATGAGACCCAAGTAGGTTTACAAGAAGAATATACTGTGGAAGTCATATCAATAATTGGTCATCTTTGCATGTCGCTTGTATGTCCAAGAGAGCACGAAAACCTTGTAGCGGTTTTGGGTCATTGCGTTGGACCAACTGGCCAATGAAGGAAAAGCATGCAACTCATTCGACATGTTGGCTCATGGGCTGAAGGAATAGGTAACAAGAGCTCGACAACTACCGAGAAGTCAGTAAGCATAAATCTACATGTCCACTTATATCTTGGATGCAATATATTTCCGTTAGGAGTTCTCGGGCTTGAAGTGGGCATGGACATTGACGAAGACTTCTGTGAAAACTTATTGTAAAATGTTGTCCGAATGCAGGTTTAGAGGAGACATCAGACAACTATCAGATCATTTTGTCACCCCAGTGTACAAGATGATATTTGACCAGGATACACCTTGCATGTCGAAGGCAGTTATGGAGGCACTGATTGACATAGTAGATTGGTATGCCTCACCATCTATCACCTTCATACGGATGCATAAAAAGGAGAATCTTGCACATGTTTTGCCAAATTTCACGTTGGATAAGCTCGTCATGAAAGTATTATCATACCACTTCTCGGCAGGTTTTTCAGCTAGGCTACACTAGAAGAAGAAGGCAACTTGGCACACTTTTCCATTGTAGATCAGGTTATACTAGATATAGAATTTCAACCACACGGATTTCGAATCAGAGGAAACCAAGAAATATCCATTCGACGCTTGAGGCTAGAATCCGTATGACCGACATTTTTTCGCAAAAGATCAGTGCACGATAGTATAGTTTCAGTGGATCCACGGGGCATCTCATTGGGCAGAGGAGAACCCATGGAGATATTGTTTTAGCTTTTCCAGGTCCAATGAACTGGTCGGCATCATTGTGGAATGGTTAGCGAAGAAGCATCCAGTATAACAGCAGCAGAAGCAATAGCAAAGGTAAAAATACCAGAGCGCGACAAAGGCAAGAGGAAGATTGTCGATACTATGGAGGCAGAACAAAGATACAAGTTCGGAGTAGACCCACTTGTAGAGAAAGAATATTTGGTAATAGAGGAAAGGAGGCAACAACGAGATAGGAGGAATGCGTAAAGGCAAAGAGAAAAATGAAGAATGGAGGAAACAGAGGAGTTGCATGAGTTGAAGGAGAAAGTCCAGAAGGAATAGGAGATGCGTAGACAGGAGAAGGAAGCACAACAAGAACAGGTACAACAAGGGGTGAAACATGTACAAACATATGAAACTACACCTGTACAGGTAGTTGACTCATCTGAATAGCTGGCACCAAGAAAACAGGGTGAGCAGTCACAGGAGAAGGAATTTTCTCAAGAGATTGAACAAGAACTTGAGTAGATGGATACAGATATGGAGTAGTAGGAGTTAGAAAAAGACATCAACCTCATTCCTTATCATCAAGAGGTTGACACACCATCTTCACCAGATCTAGAGGAAGAGAAAGTCCTAAGCTACCAAGGAGACACTAACATTCTTGGAGATCAGCCGGAGGGAGATATGCACAACATATCATTCAACAAATCGCAACATAGAGTTGTGAAATCTTGTAGAGTGTCTACTCCAGATGATCACACATCTCCTGTGCAATTTTAGGAATGAGTGATTATACCTGACATGTGCAAGCATCCAACAGCATTGGATGATGTGACTAGAGCATATGCCAAAGCCACTAGCTTGATTGTTCACTTCTTGATAGCTAAGAATGAGTGATTAACTAAGGAGTTACAAACGGTGAAGTAGGGAGGAGAATTGGTTACAACATCTGCCTGAACAGAGTTCAAGAAGGAAATATTAGATGAAGTATTATCCCTTGAGATAGTCATGCAAGTGTTGTATTCCAGGTTTAGCACTATGCATAAGTTAGTTGTCCATCTCAACGGTTGGTAGCAGTGATGTACTAGGAGAGCACGTATCTTGTCAAACATGCATCTTGTTGTTGATTACATGCAAACATGAACAATGAGATATAAGCGGGACTTGTTACACTTACCCAATATGGTGAATCCTAGAGCAGTTGAGCTAAATGCATGAATCGGGAGTCAGATCTGGAACTATGAAGACCTCCCGCGACTCATCTCTAGTGTACAGGCTTCCCATGCATGGGTATTCAGGAGTATGGATGTTGTTGTGCACACACACACAATCCCATCTATTGGGACACTCACCGAGGCAAATAAAAAGGCACAAGTCTGACTGGAGCTTGCCTTGTACTTTGATGAGCTAATGTGTATAGCCACCAGTGCAGTCTTGGTGGTCACTGCAGTCACCATGCATCATTATGTCACTTGTCCAGTCACACTCAAGACAATGATGCACATGTAATGAGAGGAGTTGGACATAGGAGTTTGAGTAGTGTACCTAGATGGTATGGAGGCAAGAGTTCTTTTCCATAAATATGTCACCACAAAGTACATGGATACCACCATGGACTAACAAGCTTGGCATCAGTTCACCACCGTCAACCACCATCAAGATGTCGAAGAGCTAGTGTTCCCACAGTTGTCCAAGTCATAGTGATGTCTTCCATGGATTTCTCAAGCCTATTTTTTCTCACATGGGTACATGTGTAGATTGTATGTGATATCTTTTCAAGTGGAAGTTCAAGTGTCGATAGGTGGATGTAACAGTCATAGAGTAGATGAAGAGTCATGAGGATAGATAAACTATCACGAAGGGGAATGTCAAGGGCCACCCCACCCTTTGTTATATATAGTCTCTCATAACTCATTGTATGGGCTTTTGGTTAGAAAAGATTTTGATGGGAGTATCGTATAGAGAGACGGGACAATATTGTAATGAGCCTTGGCTTCTCCACTTTGCAAAGGTAGTATATCTCTTTGGAGGAGAAGGTGGCAGTGACTGTAACATTCCACTGTTAGAACTAGTGATTGGTCATGGTTGTATTATATGACTGGAACTTACACTTCCTAATATAACAGAGCCAACACGTTTCATACATATGTCATATTGTATTTTAGTTATCTTGTTTACTCTAAATTATATATGTATCTATTTTCTTACGCATGCATGTGCAGCTATTCTTTGTATATGTATGTCTGAATGTTATTGAAATGTGTTGTTGTTTTAACCATCACTTTCAATTTCTATCTCACTTGCCTTCCAGTTTGTGATGCATCTTAGCTCATGTGTTCCCTTCTTAACTTCGTGCTTTCACAGGTTTCTAGGGGGCTCACTCACCTCAACCTCCGTTTGTTAAAAACACTGATGAACCTTCCTTAAATTGTTGCATATGTAACACCCATGCTACCAATAGTGAAATCTTACTTGCCTCTATGAAAAACCATGGTCAAGGTGATACCGTACGACCCATTGCTAGGACTCCTACAACTAATGATCTGAGGCCTAGTTGGGACATCTTACTGAAAAGATCCCCTAACATGTTGGTGGGTCTAGAACTGTCAACATTTATGGTGCTAGAAGGAGTGCCAGAAGACAACTTGTCTCCTCTCATCCTATTTTGAACCTTTTCACATCTATCATGGATTCTATCACACTCACCCCTCCACTATGTTTTTCTCATGTCGAACCTATCAACATCATGAGGGAGTTTTTTCATCTGTTGTTTGAATTCACGTATGATGGTGAAGGTGAAGTGGCCCGGCTTGAGTACTTGAAGACCTCTATGCATTCCTTGAGAATTCAGACAAGTTCTATGTAGAAGAGGTCAGTCTGCACTGGCATACACACTTCACTAATCCCCACAATAGTGGTGTTGTAGTCTTCCTGCTGGCAGTGTGCACTCACTTGAGAATTTTTGTGATCTCTTTGAATCTACTTTCCATTATTCTGATCCAAAACCTCTTGACCAAAAACTTTTAAAACAACACAAGACCCCGAATGAATCGCTTATGGATTTTTGGCATTGCTTCTGTAATTTGCAGTTTCAAGCTCTAAAAGCCAGATGAAATTTCCATATCTTTGGGATAGATTCGAGTATGGTATTAACAAATCATTTCATCCCAAGAATAATTTTGAGCCTAACCCTTGCTCATCATACTTCAATGATGGAGATGCGTAATCATAGGTATATATGGTTATTTTCAGTAGTGACTGCCCGTTGTCCCCTCATCAAACAGTGGCACCACTATAGAGTGATGTGGGAGAATAGGCAGACACATTTGTTCAACTGTCACATCCTCCCAACATCACTTCGCTTAATTTTCACTCAGATTTTGTTGTGAGTCCATTGAGTTGTCACATGCATTTCATACCTCAACCTCTGTCTTCATACTCAGATGATCCTTCGAATGATAATGTCTTGTGTTCTTCCATCCTTGACTCTACACTTGTTGTGAATGAGGATCAAGCCATCGACAGAGTTGGTTTTGTGCAACCAACATGCACTTTCATTCATCAAGAGTATGACTGGGAGCTTAAGCATCAACACTCGATGAAGGATGACTCCCTTCTATCTGAGCCTCCTTTGTTCTTTGTTGAAATATTTAGTGAACCTGCCATCCATCATTTCACATGTGTAACTCCATCCATGGATGCACCCATTTGTAATCATTCGCAGGACACACCAGGTGTCGGTCCATCATCCGACAACAATGAGGATAAACTATTCAATAAAAAATCACTTGACTTTTCAATTTCTTTTTATGGAAACACAGAGGGTGAATTTGTCCACTTCTCGTCTACCCCTCTGTTTGATTCATCAGATAATGAGGATGCCGATGAAATCATTGATTTTGTTGATAATAGTTGTCGTGATATATTTACTCCCGTATTCAATCACGATGATGATTCTATCACAGTTGATTTTTCGAAGCCACCTGTTTATGATGATCTATCTGTCGATGAAGTCGAAACCCCCCAGACTGTCGAGGCACTTCAGCCTGAGCTAATGGTTATGTCAGGCCCTCACTGTCCTGAGGTTGGTTTCACTTCCAATCAGGAAATTGTTAAAACACCCAAGGCTCCTCATCACTCATCTGTATGCATTTAAGATCAATCTCGCACAAAGATTATCCCTCCACTCAAACTACATGATCCCATCACTCATGCATTGGAGGAATATTACATAGAAAGCACACGTGCATGACACAAGTTGTCTTTGTTTCTTTCATTTGCTTTCATGTCACATTCAAGAGAATGTGTATGCTTCAAAACTACACGTTACATCGCATAGCACCATGATGAGTCTAGAGCACTCTATGTCATGCACTTGCACTCACGTATTTTCTGTGGACACATTTAAACTTGGAGTGTGTTCATCTTCATTGTTATATATTTCATATTGGCTGGTTCACATAGATGTGTTTCTCACGAACAACGCCTTCAAGAACATGGGTCGACCAATGCGCCGATGGCTACATTGGAAGTATTAATTCATGTGATCAGGCCCATGCACCATTAGATTATGAGTAGGCATAGTGTTTTCTTTTTGTGCATTTGCTTGCATGCTTATTTGCTTACTTGATTTATATGTTTGTTTTCTTACCTACTTGTTTTCTTACTCGCTTTCTCTCACTTTTCTTTGTGTTGTTTGCTTGCTTGTGTTCGTGGGTTAGTTTCACATGAGACCATGCTCAACTCCTGAAACAAGCTGGGTATAGTACAAGAGGCCCTGTGTAGCTATCCCTACTTGGTTATCTTTCATCCTACCTCTGTTAGAATTACTTGTTACCTTTAGTCCATGATACGTTGATGGAAAATACATATTGTTCGAAGTGAACCTTGGTGAAAACACAATTCATGCATGCTAACAAGTGTCACCTACTCTAGTTGATTGTTTTTGGGTTAACCCTTTACATCTGAGTAGAGTAGAGTAAGGTGAAGGGGAAAACCTTAGCAAACATGTTAGAGGTATATATAAACAACTTCTCTAAAGGAATAACCTCTTCTTCTCTCAATAAGTTAGAATACCTCTTCCGCCTTTGAAACGAATAAGTGTTATGCATAGTTATGAAAATGAAAAATAAAAAGATGAAAAATGAATAAAGAGAAAGAAGAGAAAGGCTTCATGTGTAGAGAGGTGATACAAGTAACTCTGCTAGGGTACTAACCAGGCTTGCTGGTAGCAGAGCGATGCTTGTGTTCCTACGTGACTTCGCCGGGGTACTATCTAGGCCTACTAGCAGCAGAGCAACAACATAGATGAAACTAAGACTCTGATGACTATACTACTTTTGCACCAATATACCCCTCATCTCCAATTGAAAGACTATGTTGGCTTGGCTTGGAATGTGTGTGGACCAACCAAGAGCTTGGCAGATGCTACATCTTATAGTCAAGCAAGTGTGGAAACCGAGATGAACATAGAACTGAACAATACTTCTGGAGGTGTTAGACTTGCTTTTCACAAACAAGATCCATTCAGAGAGATGGAGTTCTACTAGTGTGTCACCAAGTGTTGTAGTGGCTACAACCACCCTCCAAAGTTTTTCCTCAGCTTCGTTTTGGAGCCTCCCTACCAACCATCGTCATCAACATGTCTTGCACTGTAAAGTACACAAGCTTTAGTGGTTTTCTAGCATCATGACAGCCCGTTCATGATAACCTGTTGCACTACCCTCACGCACAACTTCCCCAGACTTGGTCCCGCTGCTGGCTGGGCAAAACCCTCAAGAAATTGTGGAATTATGGAGGGGAACCATTCTTCTCTCCAGAAATTATGCAAATCTGACTTGCAGCCTGTTAGGGTTAGAAGTTTTACAATCCTATCAGTCAGCCTTCCTTGAGAAAATTGTGCAATCTAACCCAACAGGACTTCTCAACCCAGAAATTTTGCAATTCTGGGCAGCAGTCAGCTACTCACACCAGAAATTGTGTAATCCCTCTAGGAAGCCAACCCAGCTCCCTATTAGAAATGCTCAAATTTCTCCCTCAGTCAAGCGGGATATTGCATGTGAAATCAGGTTGACCAGTTCCACCCTCGACTGAGAAAACTTAACTTGCATGCATGCGCTGATTTTTCCCGAAATAGAAAAAAGAAACATGCAAAAATCATCCCTAGATTTTCAGGATCTATTTTTAGCAGCTGGAGGTTACATGCAAAGATCGTTTTAGAATCTTTCCTCCAAGTGTCGCTTTTTTGTAGATTTGTGGCATGCGTGTCATGAGCATCAAAATTATTTAGTTGATGCTTCAGAGCTCACATCTTCACATTGAAGTTAGAGCTCTTACATCCCACATCACATTTAGGAGTCTTCGACACATCTAGCTTAGCTATTTCCGCGTAAGTCTGCTTAACTTTTCTTTTGCAGCATTTCCGTCGCTTTTTTTGTTTTGTCTTATGTGAGTGTTGTCTTCTTGATTTCTGTGAATGCTTGTTGTTGTTTACATGCATATTAGATTTTACGAGCACCATTTTAGTTTTCGTTAGCATCTCACTCATGTCACATGCATGACACTGTTTTGCGTGAACAGTCGTCGATTCGATGAATTGCTTCACACAAATGCATGTTGTTCCATTTTCTCAATATTGCATTGATTGTTTGCATGCATGATCATTCACTCTTGCTTGCAATCAGTATCACCATGCATTAAAATGCCCATTTTCTTTGAGTTTCCCCTCAGCGGGTCTGGGCAACCTTGGCCCAGACTCTGCCTCACTAAGACAACATTGTGCAATCCTGAGAGGGAAGGCTCTGCCTTGCTCCCAGAAAATGCACATTTCTACCCAGTGACTGTCCTTTAGTCTTGCATTGTGCAATTCTGAGGGGCAGTGACTGTTGGCCAAGAAAATTGCACAATGAAGTCACTGGGTCTGCAACCCTTCACAGTTTATATTGCACATTGCGTAATCCCAACAACCAGTAGGCTAGTCTGGATTGTGCATTACACAATTCCAAGAATCAACCAGCCTCCGAACAGTTCGAACTACCTTTTGCACGGTTCTAGCAGCCAGTCTCTTGGCCTCACAAGAAAAATTGCGCAATCCTTGCGAGTCAAACCCCAGGTATGTTGCATTTCATTCCTCAAGTTTTCTTTGGTTTTAGCTGATCGATTTATTTCAATGCATGTTTCCATGTCTCCAAATCTAGCATTTTTTCATCTGCCTCTCAGCAGTTCATGATCAATGACCTCCAAAAGAGCACGATCAAAGGACACTGACAGAAGTGCAACTGGACCAGCAGTTGAGCAAGTGTCTACATGTTTGACGATCTATGAAGACCCAAGCTGATTGTAGACAAGGACATCAAGATGAAATGGAAAGAGCTCAACGATGCATTTGCAGATACATTTGGGGAAGATCTCGAAGACTTCCAAGTCTATGTGAACATTCACAAGTCTAGCCTGTACTAGATTGCATGCAGGTATCTCGTGTTCTCATGCGTGGACATGATATATTTCATCATCTCGCACACTGATCCTAAGACGATGACACTAAGCAATGTTAGCGGGACAAAGATTGCTACCTTCAGGGCACAAGATTATGAATAGATGTACCATATGTCAAAGCTAATGATCACCGTGGACACACGCTTTAGCATACCCAACAACAATACAAAATCCAGGGATATCTTGAAGAACTAGATGAAGGAGCCAGCCAAATTTAGGATGACACCCAACCATGTTTACAAGATGAAGATACTATAGAAGGCATCTCAATACTTGGTCATCTTTGCGTGTACCTTGTATGGCCAAGAGAGCATGAAAACCTTCTCGCAGACTTGGGTGATCGGGTTGGACCATTCTGACAAATGAAGAAAAGCATGCAACTGGTCCGACATGTCAGATCACAGGCTGAAGCAACATGTAACAAGAGCTTGACAAACGCCCAAAGGTCAGCGAGTAGAAATCTACATGTCCTCTTACATCTTGGTTGCAATCTGTGCCCCTCAGGAGTTCTGAGGCTTGAAGTGGGCATGGACGTCAACGAAGACCTCTGTGAACACATTGTAAAATGTTGTCAAAATGCAACTTCAGAGGATTCATCACACAACTATCATATCATTTTTTCACCCCGGTGTATAGGAAGATATTCGAGCAGGATCCACCTTGCATGTCGAAGGTAGCAATTGAGGCACTAACTGAAATAGCATATTGGTATGCCCCACCAGCTGTCTCCTTTATACTGATGTATAGTGCGGAGAAGCCTTCGCATGTTTTGCTGAAGTTCGCCTTGGACAAGCTCATCATGCAAGAAGTATCATACCACATCTTGGCAAGATTTTCAGCTAGGCTACACTGGAAGAAGAAGGCACCTTGGCCCACTCTTAAGTTGTGGATCGGGTTATACGAGATATGTAATTTCATGTACATGGATGTCGAAGTAGAGGAAATCAAGAAATATTCATTTGATGCCCAAAGCTACAATCCATATGACCCACATTGTTTTGTAAAATATCACTGCATGAGAATATAGTTTCAGTGGATCCACAGGGCATTTCATTAGGCAGAGGAGGACCCATGGATATATTGTTATAGCTTCTCCAGGCCCAATGGACCAGCCAACATCATTTTGGAATGGTTAGTGAAGGAGCATGATGCAACATCCAGGAGAGCAGAAGTAGCAGTAGTAGTAGAGATAAAAGTACCAACACATGACAAAAGCAGGAGGAAGATTGTTCACAGCATGGAGGTAGAACAAAGCAGCAATTTTAGAGAAAACCAACATGTGCAGAAAGTAGCTTTGGAAATATATGTGAAGAGGCAATAATGCAGTAGGAGGAACACACAAAGGCAAAGAGAAAAATGGAGAATGGGGGAAACAGAGAAGGAGTTGCATAAGTTGAAGGAGTAACTCTGGAATGAATAGGATTTTCACAAATAGGAGAAGGAAGTGCAACAATAATAGGTACAATAGGTGGTGCAACATATAAAAATAGATGAAACTCTACCTGCACAGGTAGTCGACTCATCTGAACAACTGGCACCCAGCAGACAGGGTGAGGAGTCGCAGGAGCAAGACATTACTCAAGAGATTGAACAAGAACTTGAGTGGATATATACAAATATGGAGCAGTAGGAGTTAGAGAAAGACATTGACCTCATGCCTTATAATCAAGAGGTTTACCCACTAGCTTCACTAGATCTGGAGGTAGAGCAAGTCCCAAGCAACCAAGGAAACACTAAGATCCTTGGAGATCAGCCGGAAGGAGATATGCACAACTTATCATTCGATGAATCATAGCATAGAGTTGTGAAATCTCATAGAGTGTCCACTCCAGATGATCACACATATCTTGTGCAATTTGAGGAACGAGTGATCGTGTCTAACTTGCACAATAAGCCAACAACATTGGCCAATGCTACCAGAGAATATGTCAAAGCCACTAGCTTGAGTGTTCGCTTCTTTATAGCTGAGAATGGGTGAATGGATAAGGAGTTATAGACGGCCAAGAAGAGTTGTAAAGGAGATACTAGATGAAGTATTGTCCCTTGAGACAGTCATGTGAGTTTTGTTTTCCAAGTTTGGCACCTTGCATAAGGAAGTTGTCCATCTCAATGGTTGGCAACATCGATGTGCTTGGAGAGAACGTATCTTGTCGAACGTGCATGCTGTTGTTGATTACATGAAAGCATGGATAATGAGATACAAGAGAGCCCAATTACACTTGCCCAAGATGATGAAGCCTAGAGCGATCAAGCTGAAGGCACGAATCCGGAGTCAGACCTGGAACTATGAAGATCTCTTGTAGCTCATCGCTAGTCTACAGGCTTCCCTTGCACGAGAATTTAGGAGTATGGATGTTGTTGTGTGCTCACATATGATCCCATCTATTAGGACACTCACCAAGGCAAAGAAAAAGGCACAAGTCTAACTGGAGCTTGACTCGTACTTTGACTAGTTGATGCACATAGCCACCAAGGCAGACTTGGTGATCAGTGCAGACACCATGCATCAATATGTTGCTATTCAGACTGCACTCAAGACAATGATGCACATGCTATCAAACGATTTGGACAAAGGAGCTCGAGAAGTATACCTGGATGATATGGAGGCAAGAATTCATTTCTAGAAAGATGTCACCATAGAGTACACCAACACCATCGCAAACTACCAAGCATGGAATCAGTTTCCCACCGTCGACCACCGTGAGGATGTTGAAGAGCATGTCTTCCCATAGTTGTGGAGTCATAGTGTTGTCTTTCATGGCATTCTCAAGCCTATTTTGTCTCACATGGGTACATGTGCTTATTGTATGTGATGTCTTGTCAAGTGGAATTTCAAGTGTCGATAGTTGGATGTAATAGTCATAGAGTGGATGAAGAGTCATGAGGATAGATATACAGTCACAAAGGGGAATGTCAATGGCCACCCCACCCTTGGCTATATATAGTCCCTCATAACTCATTGTATGGGCTTTTGGTCAGCCAATCTTCCAATAGGAGTATCTTAGAGAGAGCTTGGATAGTATTGTAACAAGCCTTGGCTTCTCCACTATGCAGAGCTAGTATATCTCTTTGGAGGATCAAGCGGCAATGACTATAATGTTCTGCTATCAAAACTAGTGGTTGCTCATGGTTGTATTGTATGATTGGAACTTACACTTCCTAATAGAACAAAGCTAGCATGTTTCATGCATATGTCGTATTGTATTTCATCTATGTTGTTTAATCTAAATGATATGTGTATATGTTTTCTTATGCATGCATGTGTAGCTATTTCTTGAATATGTATGTATGAGTTTTACTGAAATGTGTTGTTGGTTTAACCATCACTTTAGATTGGAAGATCAGTTGCCTTCCAGTTTGTGATGCATCTTAGCTTGTGTGTTCCCTTCTTAACTTCATGTTTTCATAGGTTTCCAAGGGGTGCACATACCTCACCCTTCATGTGTTAGAACCTCTCATGCACCTCCCTTGACTTACTACATATGTAAGACCCTTGCTACCAACAGGGACATATTACTTGCCTCTATGCGAAACCGTGGTTAAGGCGATACTGCATGACCCATTGCTAGGACTCCTACACCAAATGGTCTGAGGTCTAGATGGGACTTCTTACCGAGGATATCCCCTGACATGTTGGCGTATTTGGCACCGTCAACACCATGTAATAACAAAATATCCAATATTCCCTTCATGTGTCTTCCTCTCCCACTTATTATTGTCCTCCTACTGTGTGACGTCCATCTTCATCATACCCCAACTAGTTCACTGACCCTATGTTGTGCTTTTCTTCCTTTTCTAATCCTACACTGCACCTTACCTTTCCCTTCCTATACCCCTCGATCTTGTTGTGCCAAAATTTAAAAAAAAAATTCTAGGTCCCAACAGTTCCCTGACAAAAAATGTGGCCCATCCTTGAGACACTCTATCCTTATTTTACCACCACGGATTTAGGTCCTCCATTATCACTGAAGTTGTTTATTTTCCTTTGTTACGATTGTCGCATGAAGAGACATAGGTTGTGGTCACCTTGGAGCTCTTAAAACACCCCAAGGGGAATCAGCCAAGTCCCCTTCCCGGACAGTGGTGCTCTAATCAGATGGTTATTTGGGTGCATAATGGTGTTGGCATGTTAAGAGGGAAAAGTATGTTAATTGTTTTTTAATTATTGCATTGTGGTCTTTATCCCACATGCATCAGGAAAATAGTGTAAATGTAATTCAAAAACGTGTTGTGTTTTCAATTTCGCTAAGGAATATCATATGTATGGGTACCGTGGTTGGTAGTGTCGTGTATTTTGACTTGGTGTAAGCGTTAAGACATAAAATGAATTTTCATGTTTCTATTATTTTTTGTTGTTTTATCTCACGGATTTCCCCCACGGGTCACACAAGGAGAGTATGTGAGATTTAGAAATGCAGTGAATCTGGCTTACAAAATAAGAAACATGTAAATAGAGAGGTATAGTGGTAGTTTTGATGTTGGCTTCTAATAAAGTGGCCCCTCAGTGGCTACAGGCACATAGGTCTTAATTTTCTAATAAAAAAAATTATATTTACAATATATAATAAACTATATTATATGCATAAATTCAATATAAAATGTGATTATTTTATGTTGTAGTATATTTACAACAATTGTATATATGTTTATTTTTTTATTTACAATACTTTTTTATTTACGAACATAAATGTTAGAATATTTTTGTTTTATAATAGGTTAAGTAACTGCCTTTATTCAATGTGATAATGTGCCAATTGATGTGGAGGAGACACAAACAAGAAAAAGGTGAGATGTTGTGACAACCAAAGAGGAAACCCTTTACGAAGAATCTACAAAATAGTAACCAAGGAAAGGTGGAGAAAAAGGATAAACAAACCAAAACTACATGTAAATGACATTAACCAAGTTTAATAGACCGTAACAAAACAACAAGTGAAACCTAAAGGTAAAACCTATATGATGTTATGTATAAGCTAAACATGACGAACCACATATTTTGTCGAAAAATGTGGGGGTTATTGTGACCACAACAATTGGCAACTCATAGGGAAGAAAAAATTATCTCTGGTTTCAAAAGTGATGGGTTTAAATTTATCAAAAGGACAAAGTGATAATTCTTTTCAAGCATTCAAACACTAAAACATTTTCCATGGGTACCACCTCAACAAATATAGAAATAAAGGTTCTAAAAATTAAGTACTTGATACAAACTGAGTCGAAAGCCATTAATCATATTTTCTGAGAGAAATACTTGAGTGATAGAAGAGGTACATGTATGAAGTTTAGAGAAGGTATTCATCCATAAATATACATAGTCTCCCCTACTTGACATCGATTCACTTCCAATGAGCTTGTTCAGTACCCCAGCGAATTTGTCTTAGTACTACACAAGCATAGCCCTGCGACCAGTAGGTTTATTCTGTACCCCGATGGGTTTTCTAGCACTTCCCATATTTTCTATGTCTTGATGCCTAGAAATGTTTTGGCTCAACAAGTGAGGAATTTCCCTGTCACATTCGTGATTATACTCTTTTTCATTTGAAATAAAAATCTTGATTGGTTCAATTGGTCTCTAGTTATCTGTGCCTTAAGATTACCGTAGAGTTATTCTAGTCTAAACTAACTACTATGTATAATATGCACACCAATGACCTTCAGTTTGTTTATGAGTGGTAATTATTGAGATTAACAAACTGAAGGGAAAGGAATTGTTTCTATGACATTTCCTTAGATAAGATGATCTTCTTTCTAGTGATTGCAACTAGGGCTCACTCTAGCCACAAGTGGTTTTCTCCTATGCGAGGAGGCCTAACGAATAAAGAATTAAAATACAATATGCAAAATGCAACCTAGTCTAGTGAAAGAAAATAAAATTATATCTTAATTACAAGAAGGACAACCTCACTTGTAATCAAGAGCTATTTATCTAAGACAAAGTGGTATGGATTGTTGGATCTAAAGTTAAAATTGACCTAACTGCAAAAAAAAAAGAAATTCAATGTCATATAAATAGTTCAATCAAAGATGGAGAGGATTTGTTTTAATAAATAAGCTAATGAAACCCTTTTCTAAATATATCTAAATGGAAATATAAATATGAATTCACTGTAAAATTTATATTGTGCAGAAGAAATAAATTTTATCTACAAAACATAGGATACTGAAGACAAATCTGCAATAAACAAATAAATAAGTTATCTTCTACTAAAAATTACCATCCATAAATCCATTAGCAGTATAAATCTAAAACCTACTAACCATGGAATGATAACATCAACAAGAAAACAATTACCATAAGAAAAAACATTTCATAATATTTGCTAAAATAAGTCATCAGTATACCAATTGATGCAGAATTTAATCTAGAATAAAATTAACAAGGAAAAATAATACTAAAAATTGAGTATTATTGACTCCAATACCTTCATACATTCAGTCCATTTGAAGCCTTGAACCATTACAAGAAATGAAATTAATATGGTGCATCAACACTCCTTATCACAACTCCAAAACCTCTCCATTTCTCATAAAATATACTAAATAATCACAGTAGCGTAATTCCCAAAGACTCTCTACAAAAAGCGCCCTTCAGCAGGATGGAAGGTGACCAAAAAAATATAATTTTAAATGAGCTCTAGAATCCACTTTTCTGGTAGATTCGAACCCCCCTCGTCTTTAGAAAAGGACGAAGATTTATTTAAATCAGTTTTTGAGCAATGGGGTTGTGATTCCTAGCCTAACCATTGAACCATAATTAAATTTTGATAGATCTCCACGATGCTAAAATTTGATAGATAGTTATAAATTTGGAAATCTCTAAATAAATTTGAAGCCAATTATTTGTGTGTAGTGAATGAGGGCCTTTGGTTGTAAACAAGTGGTGCAAAGATCTCGTGCTCATTCACTGTTCTCGATTTTTTATTTTTTCTTAAATTTTGAAATTGTTAATCCCAAGAATTAAGAAAAGAACATGCTTAATGCTACATTTAAAAAAGTTACTGGACAGAATGGTGGATGACTCTAATATACCTAAGGTATACGGAGAAGAAATCTATGTGGAGTTAGAAGGAGGAAATAACCCACCAACAACTCAATTTATAGAGATCCTGAGAATTTTACAAGAATATTTGTCTCACGTCATAACGATTCATGAATTGATGTTGAAGGCTAGTGAAGAACAATAAAGGAGAGTAAAAGATCGAACTAAAAAATGTAGTCACAGGGCAGTAGACACAATGGGAGATGGAGAAAAAATAGAACCATGAAAATAAAAATTGTTGAGATAAAAATAGAAAAGTTTGAATTTGGGGATGAATCAAACAAAATGTATTCAAAGAAATAGAAAAGGAAGAAGAAAGTGCAGTTGCAAGGGGAGTTCAAAAAAATAAAACCCCCTACTTTTGATGGTGAAAAAGAGGAGGATGCGGAAGCATGGCTTCTCAATATCTCAAAATAATGCAAACTTTATGAGTATGAGAGTAATTTCAAGGACAGATTGACCATTCATCAGCTAACGGGGAAAGGTACCCTTAGTTGGGAGGAGGTCAAAATAGTGCACATGTTGAAAGAAAAGACGGTTTCTTGGGAAGAGTTCAAGAAAAAATTCAAGTCTAGATATTTAATGGAATGATACTATGATGATCAAGAAATGAAACTTCATCAGTTAATACTGGGACAATTGACTATGGATGGTTTTTGGTCTAAATTCACCAATTTGTTGTGTTATGCTCCCTATATCAAGGAACAGAAAGCCAAAGTGCAAAGGCTTTTAAATTACTTATCGATTTCTTATAAATAAAGGATAGGGTTTGAAAATCATAAAATAATGGACAAAGTAGTGAGGAAAGAAAGACTATGTTATCAGTAGTTTAAAAATAGAGGAGAAGGCCGAAAATCTTGGTAATGTAAGGACAAAAATACATTTGCAGTGGTGACAAAAAGACAAAAATCTGCATATCTCAAAATTTTTGGAAGGGACCAATGATGGAAGAAATTCAAAAGAGGTAATTCAACCCTAAATGCACAATCTCAAATTGGGTCCAAACCCGTGGATCTAAATAATAAAAAGACAAATGGAATCCAAGGAAGATAACCTTTGAAATATGAGGGTTGTGGAGAACCTCACTTGTTAAGTGATTGTTTGCATAACGTTAGTTATCTTCAAAACATATAAGCAATAAATGATGGAGAAATAGTAAATGATATTGCGAGCAATATCATGAAGATAAGTGCAGCGCTCACGGATAGATGAGTGGATCACCAATCCACTATTATCAACATTCAAGGTACTATCTTGAACCATCTTGTCTATGTCTTAATTGACCGAGGGCCTACTCTTAGTTATATTAATCATCAAATTGCAGAAAAAATGAAGTTAAACACTGAAAAATTTACGAACGCAAGGTTGGTATAGTTAGAAACTGACACAAAAAGGAAGGTATCTAGCCATGCAAAATAGTGTCCCATAGATTTAAATGGCTATCCGACTGAAGTTAACTTAAATATACTTCCTTTAGGTTCATATGTTGTGTTAATAGGTATGGATTGGATGGGAAAACACAAATTGGTAATAAGCTACTTAGCGAAAATAGTGAGTTGTGTAAATCAAGAAGAGAAAATCAAATTGATAGAAGGAAATCCAAAACCAATTTGTGTTAGAAATATTTCAGCATTACAACTGAAAAAGAGTTCCAAAAAAAGGTGTCAACTATTTGTTGTGAGTGTTGAAGCAAATGATTAGAAAACAAAAAACCAAAACATAGATAAATTTCCAATTATTACAGACTTTAAGGATGTTATTACAGAAGAGATTTGAGGTCTACCTCCCAACATAGACATAAATTTCTCCATTTATCTAGTGCTAGGATCTACCCTAGTCTCTATAGTGCCTTACTGAATGATCATTCCAAATTCATTAGAACTGAAAATGTAGTTGCAGGAAGTTTTCAATAAAGGCTATATTAGACCTTGTGTTTCACTGGAGCCTGAGTGCTATTTGTGAAGAAGAAGGATCGAACATTTAGAATGTGCATAGATTACTGGAAATTAAATAACTTTACCATTAAAAACAAATTCCCACTACCTTGCATTCAGTGTGATCTATTTGATAAAGTAAGAGGCAAAACCATATTCTCAAAAATTGATTTGAGAACCAAGTATCAACAATTAAGAATAAAGGATGAAGACATTCATAAAACAACCTTTCGAACCACATACGGTCATTATGAATTTGAAGTGTTACCTTTTGGTCTTACCAATGCACCACCAGTGCACCGACAACATTTATGTGTTTAATGAATAACGTTTTTACTAAGTAGCTTCATAAATTTGTGTTGGTATTTATAGATGACATTCAAGTATATTCCAAAAATGAGGAGGAGCATAAAGAATATTTGAGACTTGTGCTACAAAATTTGATAGAGCATCAATTGTATGAAATATTTAGTAAATTTGAGTTCTACAAAGGTAAAATACAATATATGGGCTATTTCATTCCAGAAGAGGAATTTTCTATTGATCCGAAAAACATTTGGGGCATTTTAAGCTCGCCCATAACTAAGGATGTGTCAGATGTTCGATCCTAGATGGGAATTATAGGATACTACAAAAGATTCATTGAATTTTTTTGGAAACCGGCATATCCTATCACTTCATTGCAAAAGGAAGGAACAAAATTTGAGTGAACAACCAAGTATTAGGAATGTTTTGACAAACTAAAACATTTATTAATAGTAACACTTATTTTTGATAAATGCAACTCCATAAAAGGAATTTGTTGTATGAGCGGATGGTTGTTTGGAGGGTTTACATGGAGTCTTCATGCAAGATAAATTTGTAGTGGCCAATGAATATAGGAAACAAAATCGAAATGAAAAGAACTATGCAGTGTATGACTTAGAGTTGTTTGTTGTAATACATGCCTTAAAAATGTGGAGACACTACTTGTTGGCTAAAAAGTTAACATTGATGATAGATCACACTAACTTAAAATATATTTTCATTCATATATATCTTATTGTTAGACAATCTAGGTGGATAGATTTCTCAGTGAATTTGAATTTGATATAAATCATATTAAGGGTAAAGAAGATAAACTACAAGATGCTTTAAGTAGAACCACAAATTCACTTATGGAAATTTTTGCTAGAGGCGTCATTACAGTTTTGTGGAGAATATCATGAATTCAATACAGGAGGATAAAATTTATTAGGAAATTTAGTAAAAATTGTAACAAACAGAAGTTTCGGGATATGATGAAAAGTCAATAAAATTGTGAACTTATAGAAATAGATTGTACATTCCAAATGCAAGTTCTTTAAAAGAGTTGATATTAAATTAGCATCAAAACAAACCATAATTAGGACACCCCAGTTATAAAAACATGATAAATGCACTAAGAAATGAGTTTTATTGGCCTGGTATGGAAATGAAGTAGCAGAATATTTTTCCAAATGTCTAAACTATCACCAAGTGAAGGTAGAACAACACCCAGTTGGACTATTAAATCCACTATGAATTCCGAATTGAAATGGGAATTCATTTAATTATATTTTATTATAGGACGTCCAAGAACAAGATGACAACATTATTATTTCATGGTGGCTACAAAAAAACTAATAAATGCAACACATTTTATACCCGTAAACTCTAAATTTGGGACAACTCAATTTCCAAACATTTTTATGAAGAAGACTTTTCGATTGCATGTGGTACAAAAAATGGCAATATTTGACAGGGATGCTAAATTCACTTCCAAATTTCAGAAGGCTCTGTTTGGATGGATTGGTGCTTAACATAATTTTAGTACAACTTATCACCCCCAAACTAATCGACAGATAGAGAGGACCAATCAAATTCTAGAGGACATGTTAAGAATGCATGTCAGGGAAAAACCTACTAAGTTGGAATATTTTCGACAGCTAGAAGAATCTTCATTTAACAACAATTATGAAGCCTCTATAAAGAGGAGTTGCTTTGAAATATTATATGCAGGGAAATGCCACACACCTTTCAACTAGAGTTATCCCAAATATAGGCTTATCTTGGGACCATATTTATTCTAGGAAATGGAATAAATAGTGCAAAAAAATAGGTAGAACATAAAAATTGCATAGGGGAGACGAAAAAGTTATGCTGACCAAAGAAGAACCCATATGGAATTTAAGGTCAAAGAGCATCTATACATAATATTTAAACCAGGGAAATTCACCTTGAGGATAGGGACCTATGCTAAATTAGCACCATGGTTATGTTGGCGTTTTAAACTTTTAGACAGGGTTGGACCAGTAGCATATCAGTTGGCATTTCCCAGCCACATAAAAGTACACAATGTTTTTCATGTATGTTTCTAAAAATAATATGTCGATGATAATTGTCATATAATTGGTTGGAAATTGATATAGTTGGAACCAGAAGGATATTTCAAACTAGAGCCACTTCACATATTAGATTGGAGGGAGATCTTGCTCTGGAATCGAGCCATTCCTTAGGCTAATGTGCATTGTAAGCACTTTACACTCGACGAGGCCACCTAGGAGATGGAAGAGAAAATGTAGGAGGCATTTCCATCACTGTCACAAAAGGAGAAGACATGGACATCCAACATTAAGGATGGTGTTGAATAAAAAAGGGGGGGAATACGTAACAACCCTATGTTTTCTATGTTAATGTTGACTATTTTAGACATCGACTTTTTTAGACTGGATGGCTAGGGATGTAATTTTGAAACTTTTGAGATGATTTGATCGATTTATTTATTGTTATGTAATCAATTAATTATTAATAATAAATAAAAATGTTGTAAACTACTTAGGAAAAGAGCACTAGAGTTAGAATATTTCTTGCCAATTTTGAAGTGGTTTTTGCTGGTTAAATCCAAGATGAATCTTCCCTTAAACTCTCCTAAAAATCCCTCAGCGAAGGAAAAGAAAAAAAAAAAGACTTAATTGGATGGAGAGAAAGGTCATATTAAATCACTTAGTTGGAGAATCATGCTAAGTCTGAGTGTAATAAAGCATCGTTGGAGAAAAATACAAGTTTTAAAGAAAAAGGAAACAACCTTTTTTGAAAAAAATATAAGGCCTAGTCAAATGGGTTGGCAAACCTAAAAGAGGGACGTTGCTAAAATCTGTTAGGAAGGAAAATTATAAACAAACCACCTAGGAATTAATGAGGTTGTTAATTCTCGAAGTCAAGACATATTTGCTCGGGGGGAGCTGGTATCAACAGTTTATGGTCGGGAAGAATGTACTTGGTTCTAAAATTTTACAAACTACTAAAATTTTACGAACTACTGAGGAACATGCTTAGTCATATGGATTATTAGTTCATAAAATTTTGGAACGAAAGGTTATTATAAATAATATTACCCTTAATATTATGAAAAGTGTGCCATTTATAGCTTTAGCACCTCAGTGTTCACTAAGAAAATAAACTGAGGATTCTAGCTATAATAAAATTATATAGACACCTCGGAACCAATACATCGAATCTACATGCGTGAAACTACAAAGCAGCATAGTGGAAGTGAATATTCCAACCTGGAAGTTGGAGATGAAATTAATATGTGGTTCAATGAGAAGAAGTAAAAAAAAAAACCAAATTTGTTGTCGAAATCCCTAAAAGAAATATAGGCTTTGAGAAGAAAAAGTACTGTCAGGAATTCATAACACTGCGTTTAGATACGAAAAATAAAAATAATGAAGGATAAACTTCAAAAATGATACTTTGAAATTTATAAAGAAATGAAATATTCAAATGTAAGAGTTTATTGGCATGTACAATAGTTTTCCTCTATAATTTTTTCCATCAATAAAATTAACAAGGAAATAATCCATAAACCAACAAAATTATGAAGTAGAAATAAAGTAGAGTCTTACCCTAATTCCAACATCTGGGAGGTAATAGAGAGTGAAGTTACTCACATGAAAATTGATCGAGACAACTGGAATCAAAGTGTTGAATAAAAAAATAAAATAAAAGAAGAACTCTTCCTTATAGATTCATCTAAATACATTACAGCAACAACGATATCTACAATAATCAATAGTAAAAGGACAATACAATTAGGTTACACTATTCTTTTGATTAACACATTTAATGGATTTATAAGGAATACCCTCAAACCAAAATTATAAATGAAACACTTAAGCACAGGGTGCAAGTGAGTGATTAAACCCTGGAGGGTTTCACCTATAATAAATATTAGAACCCACTTATTAAAAATTCTTGAATCGTATTTAAATGGTTAAGGAAGAGAAATAATATACGACTAGTCATAAAAATTCTATGATTAAAGTGGGAACACCACTATATTCACAAAATAGGGGTAGAACCCCACCAAAAAATGTCAGGGTTTCACCCTGTCAAAAGCACAAAGAGGAGAAAAGAAAAAAAAATATGAGACTATGAATACTGTTGAGCACGTAAAATGAAAGGATTCCAATTTAAAACACTGTAAATATAGAGTGAAAGGTTACCAAATTAACAAAGCTAAAACCTCCACTGTGTAATCAGTTTTGTGCTTAAGAACCCTAGCTAAATTATGTTAGACATAGTCAGTAGATGAAAGAAGAACTCAAGTAAGACAACACCAAACCGATGCCATTGTTTTGTAGAAATACCAAATGAACTCCAGTTACCAAAATTACAATGAAAATGGGATAGGGTTAGTTCAAAAAATCACCACCATTCAACCATATCGAGGAGGTTGCCACCATCCATTGCTAATGTTCTATCACATGTGGAATTCACATGGGCATGATCATGTGGCTATCCTGTGTTAGTCAAAGCAGACAAATGAATAGATGCGTGGAGAAACCAAAAAGGACTCCATAATAAAATCGACACGAATGTATGTATACAATACCACAAGCTTGGAATGAACCCCGGGATAACCAAAAAATATTGTATTTATATATAAATACCATGAAGTTAAGTTAAATGTGTCATGTAATATATGCAAGAGATAGGTAAAATAAATTTGAATAATGATTGATCATTGAACTATATTAATACCATCTGGGAATTCCCAAAACATAGGTAGTGCTCATATTATAACATTAGGTATGAGGAATAAAAAAAGGGATACTTGTAAGAAGAACATAATCTAATTATAATGTGTGCTCATTCATAACTTTTCTAGCCATTAGATTGGCCTTACACTATTGATAATTAGAATTTTAATGTGATGCATAAACACAAATAAGTCCTAAGAATACCAAATAGGGCTAGACACCATAGGGAGTATAGATAATGGACATAATGACAAAATCAATTGAACATTGAAAATTTGTAATTGATAACTAAAGTTAGTAACATAGAAATACTTATACATGTGTAGAAATCCACCAATGGTAAAAATAGAAAAAAAAAAATTGAAGGAAAAAGGGGTATGTGACAAAGGTATTGAACAAAGCTTATGAAGAGGGTTTCCTTTCTAAAAATTTTCTTATCACTTGTTGACGTGAGTGTTACAAGGGTATTCATCTTGTAGCCCAAGTCTAGAAGCCTAGTCGGGAGCTAGTGCTTCTAGTATACCTCACAGGGGATTGGTCAACCCCTGAGGAATTTTACTTTATCTTTTTTCCATTAGGGTTACACTGTGATGATATTTACTCTTGCATTTGCGGCAATTCCTTCACTTTTCTTTCATAGGTGTTGTTATGCAACTTGACTATTTATACTGATTTTTTCATTCCCATAGATGATACTATGTTGTCCCCTTGGAAACCCGTTACAAGCATTTTAACTCTCTTTTTACCCTATTGTTTTGGAAAAGGTATTACTATTTTTAACAATTATTGCAAAGTTTCTTTTTCTTTACTAACAAGACTTTTATCTCCCAATCACATGGAAGTCATAACTATGTGATGGATTCTCGATGACCCTATTTGAATTCTCATGTAGCTAATAAGAAACCTTTAACTCATACTTGGATCTTCCTACCCATAAGTTGGGTGCACTACGTATTTTTGTTGAAACTGCATGTTTCGTTCTTAGAATATTCACACTCCCTAGACTGGAGTTTATGTCTTTATTTTATGGTACTCAGAGGCATGCCTATATAATTCTTTGATGATTTAATTTAGGCTCTATTATGACCCTCTTTAATTATTTTTTTATGGCTTGTGAGTTGGTTGATGGTACTTGTTCAAGCACATTGGAATCAAACATTTTACTAAAACCAATATAATCGATTGATAATATTTGGCATGCATATCATCTGCAGGTTCCTTAATTATTTGTGAGCTTCATTCATAGGTTAAATTATCTTATACACAATATTGAAACTCTTCTCATTTTGTATCAGATTATAGTTTCATTTTTATTTTATGTATACAAATTCACTTTTATTATCAATGTATTTCTTTATGTGTGTGTGTGTGTGTGTCCTTCAAGTTGATACAACCCTCTGATTTTGGGCTACCCTATTCCACGCTTTAGTAATTCATATATTATGGTGCCTTTACCTAAACTATTATACTATAGTGAATTAATATCCAATCAATGTTAGAGGTATAACTTTTCATGCTACAAACCTAGCTACTATCCTATTTATGTAACTCTACTTGATCAAAACCTAGTTTATTTAGTTTTTCCTAAACAAAACTTAGATGTTTCTCTCATAGGAATTTCCTTAATTTAAGTCAAAAATAGGTATGTATATATTTTGTAGAACTATCCTTAATCAAACTTTACATGTTATGCTTATATCCTTTATTTACTTCCTAATGCTCAAAAGGCTACTTCTCCTTATGACTTTATATATATATATATATATATAGATAGTATGAATGATACAAAATCCATATTATAAAAGCTCCTTCTCTTTTTGTAACCCTTTGACCTCAAACTAAACTTAATCTTGATTTGTCTCGATTGGTTACATGTTATACAACTTCATAACCTTTGAAACCATAATTTTCCAAGGTAACATAGCTAGACAACATTTTCTTATAAGGAATCCTAACATTATGGTCCTTAATAATAGTTTCCATTCCTCGATAAGTCTGCGCTAATAGGTATATGACACTAGCTTCCCTTGTTGACTTTTTATTCGATGTTTCCTTTACTAAACTAACCAATACATAATTACATTACCTATTTGTCATATTAGTTTAGTAGAAATCCTAATTGTCCATATAACATGTTGAATTACACACAAGCATCCTTATGATTGTAGGTTTTCTCTTTTTAACTAATTATCATTATTTATTTAGGTGAAACCCTATGAATCTCCCATGGATCCTTGTTCTCATGTTCATTTTCTTGTTTTTATCTTTTACGCTGTAGTTCTTGTGACCCTAGTTTTTCAGAAAGTTTTATTTTTCACCCTATACCTTTTAAATATTCTTTTGTGGATAGGATAAGTGACACTTTGTTTTTTTATTCTACAATAAAAGTTATATAGGCTTTCTGGTTGGTATTATTTTCTTCCTAAAATTAGTTTGCGAAATTTACAGAAACGTTGCTGCATATGCAGGAGACAAATTTTTCCAGGCAAACTCCTTTAGTCTCTATTACAATTTAAGAGAAATAGTCTACATTTTGTTGCTCCCTTAAATATTTAATTTTGAACCTAACTCAGATGAAATTTCTTGGCAGGTATTTTACCTCTTCCTAAACTGTATCACAATTTTTTCAACAATACTATGGTCACCATATTAATTTTGTCTAAACTTCCTAGTTGGACTTGTAATTAAATTTTTCTTCCAGCAGATGCACACATCCAAAATGACTACTTTGACTCCAGTTGTCTTTATAATTTTATGTTGTAATCCATTGAGTATAATCTCAAGGCTAGACCAAAAATTGTAAATTTCAAGGTTATATATATCACGAATATTGGTTATTCACCAAAACCCTGGTTCGACTTCCTTAAAGGACTTTATATGTACCTAGGCTTCAATTTTCTTGTAGAGTTTAACATTCTCCTTTATTCAACGAGATATTTGATCTTAGTAATGAATCTACAATGTATATGTGTTAGCTTTCTTGATAGTTCCGCAATAGCTGGACTATTTTTTATATGAGCAGTTGATTTATTTTATGCATGTTACTATCCTATTAATTGTTATTCATTGTCAGACTTATTTCTCCTTCGGTATCTACATAATATATCTAATTTATAATTGGGTTAATGTTGGTATTTGTGGGCATAATTATTGTGAATTTAAGATATATATTTGAGGTAATATGCCACCAATTAAATATTATGGTGTTAGTTTTACTGCTTCCACACATAGGCTTACCATCCGCCTTTTACGACAGTATCGACAATCATGTCTTCACTTCTTTAATTGTTTTTTTTTCTCAAGTACTAGGAAACAATATAATTGAATCTATTTTTATTTTAAACCCCACTCGCCTAGCATGGAGTTCTGGTAAACTAGCATACCTCCTGCTCCTCAATGTCAATTGACAATCTTATTATATCCCTTTTTACCCAGAGCTTCTTTATTCCCCATTTTACTCATGGTATTTAGCAATTATGTTTTCATTCCTTTTCCCATTATATAAATTCTTCTTCTATCACCATTTTTTCTAATTTTAGGAACACATTCGATTGTCCATAAGGTGTACCAATTAATAAAAGAATTAAAAGAATTACCTTGTTGTATCTTGAGTGAGAAGTTCTTTATTTCTAATCTAAAAAATAGTAATGTGACTTCGTCTAGACTGTTGAGGAAAATTTTCCCTGCTTGCATAGGACCGGCTTATCCCTATCTATGTGTCTATTATATGGTATTAGGCATAAATCCATACTATAATTGTTTCCAAACTTGTTGATTCCTTTCAATATATATGTATGTATATATGTATATATATATATATATATATATATATATATATATATATATATATATATATATATATATATATATATATATATATATATATATATATATATATATATATATATATATATATATATATATATAGATAGATAGATAGATAGATAGATAGATAGATAGATAGATAGATAGATATGATTTAAGATTTCTCCATAATTGTATATGCTAGTATCTGTAATACATTTCGCAACTAATATATAATTTCCAACTCAAGTTTTTCTTTTTTATACTCACATGGTGAGACTTGTGTACCAATCCTAAAAACATATTAAAGAACATGAATGTTGAGAATATGACATTAAATTATTATTTGCCCATATATCCATTGATATCTTTAGAAAACGACTAGTTCTTAGACAAAAGCATTAATAAAAACATACATATAGGTAGGTAAAATGAATTAATTTTCCTATTAATTATAAGAAGTTATAACTAGGGTTCTAACCACAGTGGCTACTAGGAATTTCTCAAGAATGAAACATGTTCCTCCTGACCCTAAACTGCTTCCACTAGTTCCCCTCGTGCTAAGACATGTTCGACAATGGAATCAACAACCCTTTGATTCTTAAGTGGTGTGTGTTTCTATAAGTTTTTCCTTCCCTAGCATATTTTAGTCGTGTCCTACTTTCTGGGTTTGCCCATCCACTTACTTAAACTTATTTTTTTCAAAAAAGGTTCTTTTCCTTTTTCCTTAAATCCTATATTTATCTCCCGCAATGATTTGTTTCACCCAACTAAATATCTTTCTCCAACTAAGTGATTTAATAGATATTTCTCTCCCATCATATTAAATCATATGTATTTCCTCATAGTGATTTTTAGGAGCTATTAAAGGGAAGATTTATCTTGAATTAAACCAGTAATAATTGTTTCCAACTTGGAAATAATCTTCTAACTCTAGTGCTTCATTCCTGAGTAATTTCCAAAAATTTCTTTATTATTAATAATCTATTAATTACATCGCAAAGAGTTTTATAGATCACATTATTCACAAGTCGGATATGGCTTTCCTAGCCATCCAGTCAAAAATATAGTCCATGTCTAAGAACAATAAATTACTAACATAGAAAATGAAGGGGTATTACATCAAACATATACATATAATAATAAAAAAATGTGACATCGATGGACTCAACTAGAAGTATCCTAGATCCATATAATTATGAATAAGTCATGCATTAAGAGGTATCAAATACAATGAGGTACAAACCTTTCCTCAAGTTATACTGAAGGTTTGCACCTCTAGGGATTATATGTTATCTATGTTGAGAAAACACAAGATTACACATCACCCTCATACTAGGTTGTACAATACCTCTCCCCAATAAATCAAAAAAAATTTCATTTAATTCCATACTTACAATAAATTTTATGGAACAAATCACAACTAATTTGTACCACCCCCTCCTCTTAGGTCCACCTAAGTAGCCAACCAGTCAGGAAAACATGTGATGAGAGAGGCTACTATAAGGGATTCAATCTCCTTGGTGACATTAAGGTAATTGTTTTGAAATGTTGGGAAAACTTGTTAATGCTATGCAATCTCCCTCATCAGTAATTTAAAATGTGTTTAGGATCATCTTAGATTAACCAAAATTTGAAGGATTATGTGTCAAGTATCCAGTGTATTTTATAAGTAATTTATGAGATCAATTAGTTCTTTTAAACACATATACAACAAGTAAAATGAAGAGGAATAAAAAAAATACTCATAACACAAATCAGATAAAGCTGTTCACCCCTCCTGGGCTACATCTCCTTGGACCTGCTTCACTGGCTAGGCCATCTTTGGATTAATGGACAATTCTCTAACTACATGCACCTGTAGTGCTCCAATGGAATTTGAACATGCTCTATTGGATTTATAAGACCCAAAAACCCGAAAAATGACCTTCCAATATCTACAATTGGGCTTCAGCTGTTATAGGCTTGACCTCCTCTCATGGTGGCCCTAGGCTTCCTTAAACTTCAACATAGAAAAATAACAGACAGGAGTGCCTCTATGCCTCTACAACCTATTTGATTGTTTTCAAAGCATCCGAATAATCTAGGAATGACTCTTTCTAAGCCAAAATTGGCTGAAAATAGAAGAAGTTATGGTATCTTCTATTTTTCCTTGGAAAATGCAACTAAAACTGGAGAAACTCGATTTAACCCCGCAAAATTTGGAGTTAGCGCTGGATTTGTCGGACCCACCAAAATCGTCAATAAGTTAAACACGCATTTAATTAAGTGATAATCATGGTTTTATTATCATTAACCTCTACTTAGTGCATTAATCTGCATGGTTACCATTAGTGTTGGCCTCCGATCTTTGAGGTTGGTCACATGGGAGGGGGCTAGCCCTCTCTTTCCTCGAACCACCAACACTTAAACTTTAAATTGACTTTCCACGCACCATATGTTAAGTAACATGGTGGTGGTATAACAGTGGTTCATTGGTCTTATGCAGGTGAGGCCATGGGTTCAATTCCCTGTTCTTCCAATAAACTTTTACACTGCGTGCCAATTCTAATAGGCCATTGGGGAGGGACACGTGGTGGCCTCCGGGCTTGCAACATGTCTCCTCCTCATTGGTCCTCCCCTGTCGAATGAAATAAATCCAAATCATCAAACTATATACCAACCAGAACATTCCACTTGGCATGACCTCACTGGCCATTGACCAAGCCTTTGAGCTACATAGTCACCTGCCATGTCAGCAGTACGGACCACTGACTGTGCAGTGACTGTATTTTTTTCTTTCAAAATTCCTTTGTCTAGCAAAGTAGACAGAACGCGATATCTTTCTCATACGAGCTCCGTTTTGAGTGAAACGAGTTGTGTTGCAATCATATCTTTGAGACAGAAGTGGTCATTTAGGTTTTGGGTGATTCTGATCACTTTGATTTTTGAGCAAATTTTTTCCCCTAATCCAGATTTCGATCCCTCCTTCCCACTGATAGGCTTTTGGACCGAAAAAAGTTGGTTATCTGATGAGATCTTAATACACTTCTCCTTCCCAAGATCTATCAATTTATTCTACTTGGAAAAATATCCATGACAATCACTTGGGTTCACTCACATGCCTTGCCTTGCAAATGGCTTGACACCTCAACCAATTTTCTTCTTTTGCTGCTAACCCAATCCAACACTTATTGGCTGCTTACTGATTAAACAGCCTAGTGTACTAAAGTGATCCCTCGGTGCTTGGAAAGTTGACTGATGGCCTTCCCATTAAAAATCATATTCCTCCTTTTCAACACATGCATTTGATGCAAGCTTCTCCTTCGAAACCACTTTCCCAAGTTAAGCCCGTTTGAGTGAACTATAGAAATTAGTTCCAATATCATTAATAATAAGAAAATAAAATTACCATTCTTTTACCTCCATGGTTCCAAATTCCACATCCCAAAGAATGGATTTGCCATCTGTTTCTCTTATTGCCTTCAACATATCAAATGGTCTACAATGGCTGCAAAATATTTTTTCCATTTTTATCCACTTTCGCTTCTTGATTCCATCATCCTCCAGTATTAACATGCTTCTCATGCCATGATTTGAGAATGAAGTCTAATCATGAGCCTCTTACTCAAGCATGGACCTTCCTAAATCCTGCAACATCTTGTCACAAGAAACACCATTAGCCTTGAAAAAAGACTCATGCAAGAATATAACTTGACGACCTCTTCCTTTTGCTTCTTCAAAGCAACAAATGTCACATCATTTGAACATTTCCATGTACTCTTACATCTTGGTTTATAAACCAGTGACTAAACACAAGTCGACAAAGCATGCTTCTTCAAATAATTGACTTTCAAATCAAGCAAAACCATGTACAACAAATTGATGATTTACAACAAGAATTTCACATTCTCATGAAACAATTCATCACATCTCACTTTCATCTTTGGAGACAAAATTATCTCTTCCAATTTGATATAACATACATGTCACAATCAATCAACCACACAAGCCGACACTCATGCATGTGCAAATGATCAACATTTTGAAGTTGACAACATACATGTTTAACGAAGCAATCAACCAAAAGAAGTCCATCACTCATGCATTTTCAAGCATAATGAAACTATTAAAAATTCCACTATTCACACACACAAACTCTCATGCATGTATAACAATTGTCAACTCTCTCACAAGTATAATAGAAAATAAAAGAATACCATTGGTATGTACAAGTACTTAAAGAGCTGAAATAACCAAATTTTTTACAATAAAGTGAGTCAACATACTCCACTTTTGAGCACCTTCCTAGCATAAACATGCAAGCTCACGAATGCAGCATGCATGCAAATTTGTAATTGAAAATTGTCATCTTTGCTGCGTCTAAGTGAGTCAACATAACTCTACTTTTCCAATATCTTGCTTCATGCAATATGCAACATACTTTTAGGAGAAAAGAAATGCATCCAAATAACGAGGAAATGCATCAATAATGCAAGATTTAAATCAATTATCAAAAGAAATGAAAGTATTTAATTGCTTAAGAAATATAACCATCTCTTTCCAAAGCATTTCAATGGTGCTTCTTTCAGCTACACTTCATCATGTGTATCATCTTGACCCACATCAATTATGGAATCCTCTTTTCCATTCTTGCGAAAATCTCTCTCCACCTCCTTCAAATGTCTTAGATGACTTGTTAGATGCAAAGTCCAACACTTGTCCACAAGATGAACCTGCTTATTGCAATAAGTGAAAAATAATTTCATCTTCTTTTCAACATGGTTTCCATTATCCAATGGACCTTTGGCTTTCTGTATCTTTTGTTTTGAAAGTTTCCTATTTATTTCTATACTCTTCCAACACCTCGAAACAATATGGTTATTCAAGCCACCAAAGGATCATGTAAATTTTCTCCAAATTTTATCTGAGGATTTACCATGTTTATCATAATCAAAACAAACTTAACTAAAGGCATATTTATACCTTGAAGATTCACCTTTCTGGCCTTCTTGAGGAGGTGAATTTGATGAGGTAGTGTCTCCCTTTGGAATACCAACACTTGTTTCAATGACGTAAGTTCTTTCAACATCCTCTTGTTTGTCATTTCCATTATTTGGATGCTTATGAGCATCTTCTTGCAAAATGGGTTTAAAACTTTTGCATGCCTCATGAACACAAACTTCACAAACTTGAGGTAATGAACATGTAATGAAAGTCCTTTTTGGAACATCTTCATGTGCTTCCTCAGCTTTGGAGCATTATCCATTATGTTATCCATAACCAACACCCAAATACCTAGGCCTTTCCTCAATAAAAATTGGCTCAACTATGCCTTGTGCATGTTTTCCTAACCCTTTACCTTCGTAGCCCATCTTCATCAATAATTTGGACCCTATTCCTCTAGTGTGTCTTTCAAAAGCACCAAAACATTCATTTTGAGAGGAAAATGTAGATAACCTTGAATTACGTACATCATTTTCATGCACATACTTGTCTAGGGTTTCCTTGGCATCATGGAGTTGAATCTCCATCTCATGCATCTTTTAAAGAAGATCTTGCTTCTCCTCCTTCATGGCCATCAACTCCTCTTGAAGCATATTTTTCTCCTTCCTATCTTCATTCATCTCTTGCACCATATCTACGATTCTAATAAGCTCTTGCAACATCTCTAAATCAAAGAGTCTTGCTAAGGAAGATGAATTAGAAACATCACTTCTTGAAGTTTCCATCACACTTGTAATGCATCAAAAATCTTCACAAACCTTCAAAAAGTTTCTCAAAAAAGAAGCATCTCACACCATCTCCTTTCTTCAGCTTACACACATAAAATTTCACATAGTTAAATTCTCCCTGTACAAATACAAAACCAATAGCTAATTTTCTAGCTAACCTTGGCAAACCTTCTTAGGGTTAAAATGAGCTAACAGTGCTCTGATACAAACTTGATCTAAAATTTTGGGGAAAATTTTTAATGATATGCAAGCTCCCTCATCAGGAATTTAAAACATGTTTAAGATCATCTCAAATGAACCAAAATTGGAAGGTTTATGTGTCAAGTATTGAGTGTCTTTTATAAATAATTTATGAGATTAATTAGTTGTTTTAAACACACATACAACAAGTAAAATTGAAAGAAATAAGACAAATTAAACTAATAACACAAAACTGATAAAGGAGTTCACACCTCCTTGGCTACATCTCCTTGGACCTGCTTCAATGACTAGGCCCTCTTTGGATTAATGGTCAATTCTTTGATTACATGCAAGTTTGCAGTGCTCCAATGGCTTTGGAATCTACTCCATTGGATTAAAAAGACCCAAAAACCCCAAAAGTTACTTTCCAAGCTCTGCAATTGGACTTCAGTTAATCTAGACTTGACCTACTCTCCTGGTGGCCCTAGGCTTCCTTAAACTTCAATGTAGAAAAATCACGTACAAAAGTGCCTTTCTGCCTCTACAACCTATTCCATTATGTTCAGAGCATCCAAATAATCTAAGAATGAATCTCTCTAAGCCAAAATTGGTCGAAAATAGAAGAAGTTATGGTCTGTTCATTTTTTCCTTGGAAAGCTCCACTAAAAGTAGAGAAACTCCAGTTAGCCCCACCAAATTTGGAGTTAGCGCAAGATTTTTCGAACCTGCCAAAACCACTGACAAGTTAAACATGCAATTAATTAAGTGATAATCATGGTTTAATTAGCATTAACCTCCACTTAGATCAATAATCCATGTGGTTAGAATTAGCACTGGCCTCTAGTTTTTGAAGTTGGTCACATGGGAGGGTGCTGGCCCATAGGGTCGACCCTCTCTTCTCCTAAACTATCAGCGCTTAAACTTTAAATTGAATTTTTTCCCACCATATGTTAAGTAACGTGCTTGCGACATAACGGTGGAGCTTTGGTCTTGTGCGAGCGATGTCGGAGGTTCGATTCCCTGACCTGCCAATAAACTTCTACACTGCATGCCTATTCTAATAGGTTGTTGGGGAGGGACACGTGGCGGCCTCTGGGCTTACCACATATCTCCTTCTCATTGGTGCTCCCCTGTCCAATGAAATAAAGCCAAATCATCAAACGTTTGACCAACCAAAATGTGCCACGTGGCATGACCTCACTACCCATTGACCAAACATTTCAGTTACACAGTCAACTACAACATCCACATTATGGATTGCTAACTGTGTAGTGACTGTACTTTTTTTTGCAAAAATCCTTTGTTTGGAAAAGTGCATAGAACATGATATCTTTCTAATATGACCTCCATTTTGAGTGAAACAAGTTGCATTAGAATCGTATTGTCAAGTGGATGTGGTTGTTCAGGTTTTGAGTGATTCTGAGCACTTTGATTTTTGAGCAAATCTAGACTCTGATCAGTTATGAAATCATCGGAACTCATAAAAAAAATCATCCACATAAGAAAATAAACCCCTAGGAGACATGTCAACCACTTAGACATCTTGTCCTTGGGTCCTGCTAATGTTTTAAGCCTCTTAACCCAAAATCGCTCTCATGCTATAGGCAAGACAGTGATAAAAAACTCAAAGTCACTATCATAAGCCTCTGTGCCAACGATTGTGGATGTTTCTTAGCAGACCTATGTTAGTGACCCTAGGATTTGAGTCACTTTTCTAGCCCAGAATCCTAGCTTCTACCCAAAACATGCTACAACCTTCATAATCGATCAAATACATGATAAAAATGCGAATAAATGAAAAATAAACCTCAATACTAGGCCTGAGCATCCCCAACCCGGACAGACATTCTATCAAACACTTGGCATCATTGCAGCCTATAGGACTAGGATATAAGACAAAGCATAAATAACTAAAATAACTTATGAAACATGACCAAAAGGATCACCTCCTTCTCCATTGAACTATTATATCATCAATTAGGTCTTGCATCCATCCATTTAATAATTACAAGTAAATACATGAAAGAACCATGACATGAATGAGTCGAATAACCAAGCTTATAACCAGCATGAAACCACATAAATATCAGAGATATGAAAACCATTTGTTGGGTTGTGTTATATTCTTTCCACGTAGTTAATAGGGGGTTTAAAGGGCACCCGTAACCCCTCTTTATCAAGTTCGGGCAGCGAGCCAGAAAATTTTGGTTTTGGACCATATGTTAGGTCGGGCGGACCCACCTATGGTTTTGTGCATGATTTTCACACATGGTTTTTTTAGACGCGATGGTTTTTCGATCCGTGGTATTGGACGTGATGGTTTTCGGTCCATCGTATTGGACGTGATGGTTTTTGGTCCATGGTATTGGACGCGATGGTTTTCAATCCATGGTATTGGATGCTTCGGCATGTATAAATATGTATCGTAACATTGAAAGGAACATAATGAAAAATCAAGCTGGTAGTCCTGGTTTTTGGATCCAGGGGAAAATCCATGTGTATATGTGTTTTATGTGTTATGCTTTCGTATTGTTTATTTTCTTTGTTTTAGAATTTGTATGTACGTAATTTTTGTATAGGGTTAAAACCTACATTTGGTATTAGAGCTTTTTTGGCTTCAAGGGGAAGCCTTTGTTGCTGAGGGGTTTCGCTCGGGCCTGTGGTAGACCCTGTTCAGTGGGAGATCTACGAGATCGATTCTGGTGGTGAAAGAAGATGGCGAGCAGTGGAAAGATAGAGATCAAAAAATTTAATGGTCAGAGTTTTGAGTTGTGGAAACTCAAGATGGAGGATCTATTGGTGGCTAAAGATTAGTGGATCACGATAGATCCGGGTACTAAACCAACGGGAGTATTCAATGAAGAATGGAAGAATTTGGATCAAAAGGAAAAGACAAAAATACGATTGTGTGTCTTAGATTCAGTATTGTTGAATGTATCAAAGGAAGCTACGGCGGAAGCTTTGTGGGACAAGTTAGGTTCTTTGTACCAATCTAAGTCTCTGCTGAATAAATTGTTCCTGCGGAAAAAGCTATATAACCTGAGGGTGAAGGATGGAGACTGAGTGACAGACCATCTGAATGCATTTAATACTGTGGTAAGTCAGTTAGAATCTGTTGATATTATAGTTTTAGATGAAGATAAGTGCATCAGTTTGTTGTGATCTCTACCAGATTCGTGGGATAGTCTGGTTATTACAATAGTTAGCAATGTAACTGCCTTGGAGTTTAATGAAATAGTCTCGTCTTTGCTAACGGAGGAGATAAGATGAAAAAATATGGAGAGCTAGAATGGTGATGCCTTATCTGTACGAGGACAGTCCCAGAAAAGAAATACAAGTAAGTCATCAAGTTGGAGATCTAAATCTAGAGGGAGATCTAAATCTCCAGGAAAACCTGTAAAGGTGGTGTGCTAGAAATGCGAAAAGGAAGGCCACATTAAAAGGTACTGTAAATCTAAAGTTCCTAACAAAGGAAATGGATCTAATGAGGCTCCTTCTGCAGAGGCGAAAACCACCTCAGATGAAGGTGGGGATGTGTACTTGGCTTCTTCAAGTACACATGTAGATCATGAGGCATGGTTGATTGACTCAGGTGCATCCTTTCACTTCACTCCCCATAGAGAGTGGTTCTATGAGTATGAGATATATGATGGTGGCGATGTCTTCTTCGGGATGACAAGAAGGCTAGAATCATTGGTTGCAGAAAAGTAAAGTTGAATTTGCAAGTTGGAAGGGTTAGAAAACTTCCGGGTGTTCTACATATTCCTACATTGGCTAGAAATCTAATTTCTGTAAGCAAGCTGGATGATGCAGGTGTAAAAACAGTGTTCGAGAAGGATACCTACAAGATGGATCGGGGAGCACTAGTATTGATGCGGGGAGTTTGGATTGGAACTCTATACAAGCTGCAAGGTAGCACTGTTATTGATGGGTGCAATAGTTCTATGGTTCTTGAAAGTGGAGCAAAAAATCTAGTGGCCTCTAGAGAGAGGACCATGCTGTGCCATCAAAGGCTTGGACATATTGGAGAGAAGGGCATTTGAATACTTCATGGTAAAGGTATGGTAGAAGGCATGAGTAATAACTCTATAGATTTTGATTTCTGTGAAAATTGTGTATATGGGAAGCAGAATCAGGTGAGTTTCCCCTCTAGTGGTAAGAGGACAAAATAGATATTAGAACTTGTGCATAGTGATGTGTTTGGACCTGTGAAGGTTCCATCACTGGGTAAGTCTGTGTACTATGTATCATTTATAGATGACTTCTCAAGGAATACATGGATATATTTCCTTAAGAAGAAATCTAAAGTCTTTGACAGGTTTAAAGAATTTAAGGCTCTGGTGGAAAACCAGACATAGAAGAAGATAAAGGTGCTGAGGACAGATAATGGTGGAGAGTTTTGCAGCAAGGAATTCGAAGAATTCTGTAATAAGTGTGGTATATCATGACAGAAGACTACTCCATATACACCTTAGCAAAATGGAGTTGCAGAAAGAATGAACAAGACGTTGATGGAAAGGGCAAGAAGCATGCTCAGTGGTGCCAGGTTAGGACAGGAATTCTGGGCAGAGACGGTGGATATTGCATGTTATCTGGTCAACAGGTCCCCTTCATCAGCGTTGGAGGATAAGACTTCACAAGAGGTATGAATTGGTAAGAAACCCTCTCTTTCGCATCTAAGGGTATTTGGATGTGATGCATATGTACATGTTCCAAAGGAGAAAAGAACCAAGTTGGATAGCAAATCTGAAAAGTGCATCTTTATTGCGTATAAGGATGGTTTAAAGGGTTATAAGCTTTGGAACCTAGTAACAAGGAAGGTTGTGTACAACCGATATGTGGTGTTCAGAGAGGTGAAAGATGTTAGTAAACATGAAGTCCAACCAAAGGAACCTGAGAAGATAGAGTTTGAGCTAATGGAGGAAGAATCAGACTCTACAACAAAGGAGGAATCAGAAGATGAAGAGCCACAAACTCTAGCTGTGAGAAGATCAGTTCGAGAAAGAAGGCAGCCAGAAAGGTATAGTCCATCTACTTTTTGTTCAAATTTTGTTTTCTCTGTTACTGATGATGATCCCAGAACAGTGAAGGAAGTAGTGGATTCAGAGGATGGAAAACTCGGGAAAGTGGCCATGGCTGATGAAATGTCATCTTTGCAAAAAAATGAGGCCTGGGATCTACTGTAGTTGCCGTCTAGAAGGAAACCCATTGGCAGCAAACGGGTGTTCAAAAAGAAGACAAATGCAGAAGGAAAAGTGGAGAAATACAAAGATTGGTAGGTAGCAAAAGGTTATTCCTGGGTGCCAGGAATTGTTTTTGGCGATATTTTTTCTCCTGTTGCCAAGGTAACTTCTACTAGATTACTTTTATCTGTTGCTACTTCTTTTGATTTTGAGGTAGAACAGATGGATGTAAAGACAACATCTCTTCACGGGGATCTAGAAGAGGAAATCTACATGAAGCAACTTGAAGGCTTTGCGGTGAAGGGTAAGAAAGAACTGTTATGCAAGCTAAAGAACTCTCTGTATGGGTTAAAACGGTCACCAAGGATGTGGTATCAGAAATTTCATACATTTATACAGGGACTTGGCTTCACCAGAAGCAAAGCAGATCATTGTGTGTATTTTAAATTAATTGGTGATTGTGTTATTTATCTGGTCTTGTATGTGGATGATATGTTTCTTATCGGAAATGACAAAGAAATTATTCAGGATTTGAAGACCCAATTGTCCTCCAAATTTGACATGCAAGATCTTGGTGTTGTAAACTATATTTTGGGCATGGAAATTAAAAGAGATCAGGCAAAGAGGAAGCCCTGGTTAAACTAGAGGAAGTATGTCAAGACAATACTGCAGAAGTTTAATATGCAGGAAAGTAAACCGGTGAAGGTTCCTATTCCTATAGGTGTGAGGTTATCTGCTGAACAATGTCCCAAGAGACAAGAAGAGGAAGAGGACATGTCTCGTGTTCCATATGCAAGTGTAGTTGGTAGCCTGATGTATGCAATGGTCTATACTAGACCAAACATTGCACATGCAGTGGGAGTATTGAGCAGGTTTATGTCAAAACCAGGAAAGGATCATTGGACTACTGTGATGTGGGCTTTCAGGTATTTGCGTGGCACTAGTGATTATGGTTTGTGCTACCAAGGAAGACCAGGATTGGACAGAGTGTTGGATATTCATGGCTTTGTTGATGCAGACTAGGGTGGATATCTATACCAGAGAAGATCTACAAGTGGGTATGTGTTTAACCTATTTGGAGGTGCAGTCAGTTGGATGAGTAAGAAATAATCTATAGTGGCACTATCAACTACAAAGGTAGAATACATGGCTACCACTCACGCAAGCAAGGAAGCAGTTTGGTTGCAAAGATTGTGTTCAAGTATGAGGTTAGTACAGGAAGCTATAAGGATAGACTGTGACAACCAAAGTGCAATTTTCTTAGCAAAGAACCCTGCATATCATTCAAAGACATAGCACATTGATGTTCAGTATCACTTTGTGAGGGATATGATAGAAGACAAAAAGGTGTTGCTGGTAAAGGTGGACACTTTAAAGAATACTGCAGAAGCATTAACAAAATCTATGAGCTCTAAGAAGTTCTCTTGGTGTAGAGAGACAATGGGCATTTCAGGGCTAGGAAAATGACTAAGCTCTCTTATGGCCCCTTGTGGAAAGAAAACAAGAAGTGGGAGAATGTTGGGTTGTGTTATATTCTTTCCACATAGTTAACAAGGGGTTTGAAGGGAACCTGTAAAGGCAGACCCACATATGGTTTTGTGCATGATTTTTGCACATGTTTTTTTGGATGCAATGGTTTTTCGGTCCATAGTATTGGACGTGATGGTTTTCAGTCCATGGTATTGGACGTGATGGTTTTCGGTCCATGGTATTGGATGCTTTGGCATGTATAAATATGTATTGTAACATTGAAAGGAACATAATGAAAATCAAGCTGGTAGTCCCAGTTTTGGGATCCAGGGGAAAATCTCTATGTATATGTGTTTTATGTGTTATGCTCTCGCATTGTTTATTTTCTGTGTTTTAGAATTCGTATGCAGGTAATTTCTGTACGGGGTTAAATCCTACACCATTAAATTTACATATAAATCAGTGTAAAAGTGAGACAACTTAGCTTTTATTAATCATAATAAAATCTTACCAGGTTCAAGACTTCCACGTACCACCCAGCTGTAGACATAGCTAAACCAAATCTCTCTTTCAGCCAGTCATCCCTGTTCCATATTTGAAGCATCAATGTGGGATCTAATAGAACAACCAATCCAAGAGCAACCAAGGGAGACCAGAGGTTAAACCACCTCCACCCTCACCCAACTGTGATCACACCAAAACGAGTGCTCTGATCACAACTGAACCGAACTTTCAATGCCATCTGGAATCCATCACTATCCTTGAGGAATTTTTTGTCTCCTTGTCTCTCAAGTTTTTCTACAATCCAATCCCAGATCACTAGGCCCTAAACTGAGACTTTGCCCTTAGGCTTTAACATGTATCCTACCAAGACTGGTCAAAGGATTCCTAGGCGTTTGGGAATGAACCTTGAGACAACCTCTACCCTGGATTCTAAAATACATTCAGCAAACCAAAGCTCAAAATTGAGATAAACATTTGAACATACCATGGAATCCAGAAAAAGGCAAGACTTGGCTGAAAACCATGGTCATAACCCGACAAAGCCATGCCACTGACATCAAGAGAATCATACACCAAAATGCAAGGCCATGCATGCCCAAACCAGCTAGGAAATCACACGTGAAGAAGGCTACCTGTAGGTATTCTTGATAAAGCTACTTGACACTTATCTTATTCCTTGATCCTTACTTTCCTTTCCTTTCCTTTCCTTCCTTAATCCAAAGCTAGAGTGCTCCAAGGAAACTCTAAGTAACCAAGAGTAAGAGAGAGAGATAATAATAAGAGAGCTTTGAACTTGGCCTGGCCAAGAGCTTAACACTAACTAAGCTTGCAAACTAATCCTCATGAGTATTTTATGAATGAGGCCTCTATTTTATTCATTTTCCATTATTATCCTTTAGTTTCCTCGTCACATGCAACTTGTGACCTTTTACCTTACTTCTCTCCTATTTTCTTTTATTTTCATAAATAAATGTACCAAAAATGCCATTTTTTCTTTTAATTCCTTTGCCAATTTTCCTTAGCCAAAACACACATCCAGTGATGCCCACTAGGATTTCTTTGTCCAGCATTCAACTTGGAATACATGTTCCTTACCCGTGGGCTTATTTTTCCTTTATTAACTTTTATTACATGAACTGTTCACTAGGGTTGTTACAAAACCCTCCCCCGTGGGGATCACCATCCTCAATGTTAAACCACACCAAGATCTCAACAAAACCTTCCAAAAACAAACATATTGCTTAGGAGCTTGATGACTTAGATCATTGCAGTATTTACAATGAATGGAGCTTTATGACTTAGCTCGTTGCAGTATTTACATACCTCATACTGGAGCTTTATAATCCATCGCATTACGGTATTTGCAATAACCACATATACACATATGCACTTTTGATAAAGATGTAAATAAAAGGATATGATGACTATATCAATCATCAAGGGAAACCAAAGGATCACACTTCTATTAGAGCCTAGATTTACCTCAGGATGAAAAGACAAGGTTCTAGGTCCACATCAAACCACGCTTAGCCTCGTAGCTAGCCCTACGAGGACAGGAGAGGGCTCTCTCCAGGTCGATCTTGGAAAAAGACAAGCGATGGGGCTCAAGATGACTGAAATAAAAGCTAATTTTAGGCTAGGTATGAAGTACAAAGGTTTGATTTGAGTTTTTTGGGGTCTTGTGTTGGAAATGGGGAAAGGCAAATTTGGGCTCGGGGATGAGGCACAGTTACTGCTGAGTTCTGATTGGGGCAAGGAAGGAAATCATTTTGATGCTTTAAATTGAGTGAATGGATAGATCAGACTGGTGAGGAGCTAAGGAGAGCAAGAGAGGCTCAAGAATTCTCCTTAAACAGATGAAAACATGGAAATTTAAACAAATTCAAAGGCAGAGCATAGCAGTTAATGGATTCTACCTTAATCACTCATTTGTTCAAATTCAGAAGAAGAGACAGGAAAATGATACACATAACACTAATGAACTTACAATTACTTAGAGAAGAACACCATCAAAAACATAAAGCCACATGGATCCCAAACAGTGCTGCAAAACACTGGTCTTGCCTTAGCCAAAAATGCAGAGATAGAATGTACAATGATATGACAAAGCAAACCAAAGTGTCCAACCCTGAAAATGACTTAGGAATTACATGATATAGACTAGCCCAACCCATTCCCTTACCTCCAGGGGTTGAGCTCATCATTCTAGGAGTTGTTTCAACCAATTCTAAACAAAGCACTAAAATCTAGGCAATCAAAACAACTTGCCTCTATAAGGTAGGAAACTGATTCATTCATTAAATTTTCACTTTTTAGTGAATGGATCCTCTAAAACAAGTAAATAAGTTCCAAAATTCCATCAATTTTATCCAATTACATCAAGATAGATCAATAATTACATCACAAAGCAAAATTAGTCAAACTGGCCAAATTTCTGAGCTAGAAGGTGAAAAATTGAGCAAAAATCCTCTGTGCGCAAAGCGAATTTCTCTATGCGTCATGTCACTTTGGAGCTGATTTTGAGGCACATCCTGAAGTCAAAATTGAGCCCAAGTGTGCTTGTTGGAAATCTCGGCCTATCTACTTTCAAACCCAAGTGGAATTTCTGAATTTGGTGCCCATTTGTCCCTCCAAAACTTCATTCTCCCAAGACTGCTTACTGTGTGTCAAAATAGGGGTAGAAAGGTCATTTTGTGAGTGTTTTTGACCTCCTGAGGACTCAAAACTTGCCCAAACTTCTTGGCCATGCACTAGTAGTCATGATTTTTCATTCCAAATCCAAAAATGTAAACGTTTTTCAATTTGGAGCTCCCTAGCAAAAGCGCGTGCCAAGTGGCGCGGCACACAGGGAGAAAAACTCTTTTTTTTAGTTCAAAATTCGTGAAAATGCCAAAAATGCCCCAAATTTCTTGAAATTTAAGCTCGAGCTTCTTCATTAAGTTTCATGTTGGGCTAAAGAGGCTTCGGCCAATATCTAAAGACGATCAAGCTCGCTTTGCCTCTTTTGCTTCCTTATTGCCTTCCTCAATTTTGCCTTTAAATTCCTGATTCGTGACTTGCAAACCTTGTTCAGCGCCATGTAGTGGAAATCCATGTGTCTGAACAATGCGTGGTCCTTATTGGCTTTGTCCAATAGTCTCTCCAAGTGGATGTTGACTCTCTCGAGATTTGACTCTCGATCCTCATTAATCTCTCGCTCCAATGAGGTGAGCTCAATTCTTCTCCTTTGTGCAGCTTGGCGATTCTCGCAGATATTTTGTAACTCCATGATTGCTTGCTAATATTCAAGCTATTTGTTCCTCTACTCCAAGTATTTCATATTCCACTTAGCCCTCTCAAAGTCAAGGGATAAGGCTTGGATATCTGTTTGCTGCTCCTGGATGATCTCTCTAAGTTGCGCACTTTCCGGACCCGTATCTGTATCATCATCATGAAGGAGAATGAAGTCAATCTCTCGTTCACCTGATGGCCCCTCATCCTACATTTGCCTCTTGCCTTTGTCCTGTAACTATGGTGTTGATGTCGGAAACTAGGCCCCTTCCACCCTGGGTGGAGATAACACTCGCTTCGCTGCTGCAAACAAATGTCTAGTGCCTCTCTGATATGTGATGAATACCAGCACACTAGCGGTCTCATGGCGCTCATACGAATGAGAAGGTCTGCCTTCATGCTTAACCTCTGATAATCCCTGTGAAGCTCTGAAGAAGTCACGAGATATGAAATCATCCCAAGTGATGCCCTGTAATCCAAGCTGATGAACCACCAAAATCTTGATAAGAGAAAAATGATAAACACTGTTAAGTTGCTGCTGAGGGGTTTTATGTTGCACAAGTGTGGTCATCCTCTCTATGTTCCGGCAAATGAAATAAGGAATTTTCATCATCCGTACCCTAGTGAAATGCATGAGCAACCTGATGTGATAAGCATATAGACGAGAGAACCGTCCCTCATAGCTGAAATATTTCATGATAAATTTCATTAGTGGATCATATTCATCTTTCAGATATCAGAATGGAAACAGTCTCTTGAGTTGCCTCAAGAAACCGGTTTTAATGTATGGCTCATAATGCTGCCAGTCAATCTTCTGCTTCTTGTTCCATGGTTCTCCAATGTTCGACATGCTGGTTGCTAATGAGACAGATTCTGGTGTAAGTGTGAAGGTTACATCGGCTAAGATAGCTTGATCTCCATGTAAGTGCAGCACGAATAGATGAGCCAGCTCATGATGAAATTGAACACTAGCCACGTTTTGACAAAACTTATAGCATGACTGATGTTGGAAACACAACATGGCAAGAGGGCAGGCCTGCAATTCTGTAAGGGTGGTCGGTTCTTCTCTAACATGTCTGCCACTTTTATGAGGCCTCCGGGGTGCCTGTTCTTCCAAGGGTGAGTCACTTTGGGTTTCCACTTCATAGTCCGATGAATGCTCAGATGCCATGACTGCTGTTTTTCAACTGCCTTAGAGAAAAAGATGCTGGTATATGAAAACTGTTTAGACTGCCCTTTTAGTGATGTGTGCAAACTCTGCCACCAAAGGGGAAAACAAATGAAACAGGGACTGTTAGGAAGGGGAAATAATATCAAGGGATTAGGAATTATTGGGAGAGATTTGTTTGGGAAATATGGGAGGGGGTTTAGGATTTAGGTGTGGGAATAGGGTTTAGGGTCTTCACATTTAAAATCTTGGGAAAGGGAATTTGGGATAAGGGTTTAGTAAATTTAGGGGCTGGGGAACAATGGAGACAAGGAACAAAGGGAATTAAGGACAAAAGGAATAATGGAAAAGAGTAACCTTGGTGGCAAACATGTTTTGAAACCCTAGGTAGTAGCTTATATGTGAGGCATTCAAAATGATAGGGTTTGATTGTTTATTTGGAAGCTCAACACATCAACCATAACATACACCATAAACTTGAATGATGAACAGTGAAGGAGGAACTCAACCTACTTGGATTCAAGACAAATTTGCATGTTTTGGGCGTTTGGAGGCCGTTCTGGAAATTTTTGGGCCAAACAGCTGAGTGCACTACGCAGCTTACCCAACGCGCCGCACCGTCCCAGTGCGCCACGCCCATTCAAAATTACACTGAACAATTTCTCCCAGTGCGCGGCACCTCCCCAGTGCGCCGCGCCACCTGCTCTATGCACTACGCCAGCCAAGTTTCCTCCAGCTTCACCCAAATTGCACACTAACTCAACCAATTTGCCTTGAATGGCTTCTCTTTGGTCTTGGCATGCAAATGACATTGATCTTCATGAAGAAATATTTTTAAGGACATGGATTTGATTTTTGACTCTCCAAGACCCATATTTGTAATGTTTTGGGATTGGCACTTTTCATTTTTAATACAACTTTGTTTTTAAATTTCCTTTTTGAGTTTTTGACTAAAATGATGAAATTCTTGGCAATTTTTTGCAGGGATAGCTGACATGGAATTTGGAAAAGGAGACCAGGGCTTCGCCTGAAGAAATCAACTGAAAACTTTTGAAAATTATTACAAAGGACAAAATGTTGACTTTTCTTCAAAATAGAGTTTTGAAGAACAGTCATAATCCATCAACATGATGATGAAATTCGCAAAATAAAAAACATGTGTAGAACCTCCCTCTGGCCTGCTGGCTTTTGGACACTTTAACAACCCAATTTGTGAAACCCTAGACCTATGATTGACATGACTCTTTTTCCATTAAAAGATCGAACATTGATTGTCATGGAATTTAATAAATATTGATGAAAATACCTAAGCCAGTAGGTACAAGACATGAGGGGAACGAATGACAAAGGCCTTCTGACAGATTTATGGCATGCTCCTAACGGAATGCAATTGATCGAGCGAGATGGGACACCTAAAAATGAAATGCAAAAAGAGTTTTGATCTCTGACGGAGGGATGACCAAACTGACTCTAACATTGGCTCCAATGGGGATGGTAGCTCCTTGGAGGTGCCAAGAACGACAGATCTCTGGAAGAGCTAGACAATGCCTTCGTCGATTGGGCTATGGAGTCATTATTTTGACAAACCACACAGGACTCTGACTCAATTTATTTGACTGAAACTTGACTCAAAACGACTTGATGATGAAACTGAAATGACTGAAAAACTGACTCGACAAACTGAACTCAAAACTGAAATCTTTCTTCAGAATTATAGCCTTCACTTCGGGCCCCAGACTGAAGAAAAGATCACAGCACACACTTGCAATGAAACTGAAATAAAATGGTATTTACAATGACAATGTAAACAACAGAAATAACTCAGAAATGATACTGCTTGAGTAGCTAACCATTGACTGACCCTCCTGGACAATCTTCCCCATTCATCTCCTTCAAAAGAAAGGCATTCTGACCCCGATATGCTACAATCTTAAAAGGACCTTTCTAGAGATTTTCAAACTTACCGTGCTTGCCCTTTTCCTCATTCCTTGCATCCCACTTTAACACCACATCATCCAACTGAAATGTGTCCGCCTTTGCTTTTCTGTCATAAATCTTTTTAATTCTCTCCTACAACTTGAATGTGTTTTGAAAAACATCTTCCTGTGTCTGTTGCAAATGGATCATTTGTTTCAGTCTTCTCTGCATTGGATCATCTTCACTACTAGCCTCCTGAAGAAGTTTGATTACTGGAGCTACAAGAGAGGTAGGGAACATTGTATCAACTCCATAAACTAACTCAAAGGGGGACATACCAATGGATTTCTTTTGACTCACTCGATCTGCCCAAAGTGCATGGACCAACTTCTTATGCCAACTTTTCTTGTTTATTTCTAGCATCTTCTTAATGATATTAACCAAAGATTTGTTGGAAGACTCCGCCAATCCATTACCTTGTGGATGATAGGTGGTTGAGTGCCCCAAAGTAATGTGATATTTACTACAAAACTCAACCATCCTTTTTGACTTGAAAGCTGTTGCATTATCAGTGATTAGCTTACTCGGGCAACCAAAACGAGACAAAATATTATTCTCAAGGAATGAAATTATTACTGCATCCGTAGCTTGCCTAATGGAAATTGCTTCGATCCACTTCGTGAAATAATTTGTCGCCATGAAGATCCATCTATGCTGACCTGAAGAAGTAGGATGAATTTCACCAATGAAATCCAACCCCCACTGCTGAAAAGGGGCACTCACCTCAATGGGCTTAAACGACAAAGGTTGTAATTTCTGCTTTCCTTCAAAAATCTGATAGTTATGATAGCTCTTGACAGTCTTGAACACATCAGCAAACAATGTTGGCCAATAGTATCCAGCCCTCAGAATTTTATTTGTTGTTGTTTTCCAAAAAGGGTGACCGCCACAATCTCCTTTATGGAAATCCTCCATGACCTGCTTCGCTTCTTCTTCCACCAAACAATTTAACAAAATGCCACCGGGATCTTTCCAATAAAGTGCAGAATTCAAAATGCAAAACTTAGTAGCCTTTAAATTAAGAGTTCTAGCTTTGTTTCTAGCCATACCAGGTGGCGCGGACAAATTCTGAAGTACATATATGATATCTGAGTACCACGGAGAAGGAATAAACATTTCGGCTAACTGAATTGACGAACGTTCTTCATTCTCATCGGACATAGCAGTGATCAGATTTATGTCCAAGATGTGCAGATTTGATTCAGCCATTAACTTCGCCAATCCCTGTCCTTTAACAAGCTTTGTGGGCCTTATCTCCACATCATACTCCAGCAAAGCTGCAATCCACCTACCACGTCTTCCTTCAAGATCTGTTTGGACCAAAACATCTTTGACAACAACGTTAGGAACATAATCTAAAATATGGGAATGCAGAATATACAAGTGGAAATATTTCAGTGCTTTTACAAGTGCAAGGGATTGCTTCTCTATAATGTTGTATTTCAAAGCAGCATCTCTTATAGTTCGGCTAAAGAAAGCAATGGGTCTTTCATGCTCATCTTTTTTCTGCATTAATACAGTTGCCATAGTATGCTCCGAAGCAAATTAAAACAATATAAAATCCTGAGTATAATCCAGGCTGATTAGTACAGGGGCTGAAGAAAGAGCCAATTTTACTAAATTGAAAGATTTTACAGCCTCTTCCATCCACGTCACTTGGCTGTCCTTCTTAAGCATGTTTGTAATCTCTCTTAGATGTTCAGCAAGATTAGGAACAAAGCGGTGCAGAAAATTCATCTTACCATTAAACGATTGAATCTCCTTCTTATTCCGGGGCAGGTCAATTTTCTGAATCGCTTCCACACGTGTTGGATCAATACGAATGCCATCCTTTGAGATAATGTGCCCAAGTAGTTTGCCTTCATCCATTGCAAACAAACTCTTCTTTGGATTCAACGACACACCATATTTTTTGCACTTTTGAAAAACAATTGTCAAATGATACATGTGTTCTTCATCTGAATTAGAAAACACCATCAGATCATCAAGGTACACAAACAAGAAGACATCCTTCTCATTTGTGAAATCCATATCCATTGCCCGTTGAAAAGTGGCACCCGCGTTCTTCAAACCGAAAGGCATTTTGGTGTAATGAAAGGTTCCCCACGAAGTGGTGAACGCTATTTTGTCTTGGTCATCTTGATGGACTAAAATTTGGTTATATTTGGAATAACCATCGAGTAGCGACATGCGAGATGCTCCAACTACTCACTGAAGTATGTGATCCATTTTTTGCAATAGATAATTATCCTTCAATGAAACTTTGTTGAGATTCCGAAAATCAATGCACAAACGAATCTCACCTGTCTTCTTTCACACGAGCACCAAATTAGAGATCCAATCAGAAAATTGGATGGGAACAATGATTCCTGATTTGTACAACCTGTTTACCTCCTTCTCAATTGATGGAAGAAATTTTGGATTAAGCCTTCTTAACTTCTGTCTGAAAGGTTTTTGATTAGGCTTAATAGGAATTGTGTGCTGAATTATATTGGTGTCATATGTTTTCAAATCAAAATAGTCCCAAGCAAACACATCGGAAAAAGATGACAACAAACTAATATATTTGGCCTTTACCTTATGTGGCAATGCTTTGGATAGCTTTACCATCTTCGGATGCTCAGCTGTTCCAATATTCACCTCTTTGACTCCCTTATCTATTGGCTGCAATGTTGGTTTGCGGGCTACGTCGTCATGGTCAAAGAGTTCTTCTAAAGGTATCAAGCCTTTAGGAATCACATTATATTTGAGCTGCAACACTTCCATTTGATTTATCTGCACATCATCTTTTCTGTCATCATGTTCTACATCAATTGAGGTATCTTTGAACTTACCTTTGTTTTGCAGAAAATCATCAATTTCCTCATCATCTTGAAAAACTTGCCAATATCTCTGATTGTCCGGGACAGTCGGACGATGTTTCACATGGATTTCAAATTTATTACTTGAATTCATAGGAATCTTCAAATTACTTGCTGCCTTAGCAAGTGCATCAGCAATACTATTTTGAATATGAGGCACACACGTCAAGGTGTAATCTGAAAACAGCTTCAAAATGTCTAGAACAGCATTCCGGTATGCCCACATCTGAGGATGCTTTGCTTGATATTCGCCTTTAACTTGCTTAATCACCAATTTAGAGTCACCATATACAGCAATCCTCTTAGCATTAAACTTTCTTAGGATTTTTAGGCCAGCAATCAAAGCCTCATACTCAGCTTCATTGTTTGAGCAATCAAAAGCAAGTTTGTAAGAACATACCCGCACATTACTAGGCACTTTGTCCAGAGCAAAAAAAGGACTGCGTACCCAAATTCCAATTCCAACACCATCATTTCCCACTGCTCCATTGAAATCCATGGTCCACAGACCATCTTCCTCTTCTTCTAAGTGCTAAAACTCTATTTGCTATATTTTTACTGCTTGTTGTCCATTATCCTTTTCTGTTTGTTGAATGGTATTGCCTTGTTCTTGACTTTATTTCTACAAAACTTCTCTGAAATTCTCTACTATTTCTGGAATATCATCTTCTGTAACTAACTGACTATCAATCTCATTGAAACTATCTGAATACAAAACAAAAGACTCTAAATCTGTATGTACATAATTAATCAGATGATTAATTGGTTTCTTGTTGCTTGTAATCATGTATTTCATTTTCTGCTCTCAATAAAGTTTTCTGATTTCGCCAAACACAGGAATTGTTGCATAGGAGAAATCAAGCTGCATAGTTCCCTTAATCTTTGCTCCCCAAGATCTGGAAAGAAGCATTCCAAATCTAGGAGGCATATCCGCCACCACCACATCCATAAAAATGTTTTTTGTCGGAATCTGATCCAAGCTGACTACCAAGTATTTAACGAGCCCAACACATCTAACCCTGCTGGAATCAAATGAATAAAGATCATTATATTTCTTGGTGATGTCCAAACCCAACTTCTCCATGATAGCCTTCGGCATAAGATTGTGGGAGGCGCCGGAATCAAACATAGTGTTATGCAACACAAACTCATGCACTCTCAAACTGATATAAAAAGGAGGCACATCACTATCCGGAGACTCACCATTCAATGCTGGACCAAAAATTAGTTCAGGTTGATCATCTTCCACACTCACCATATCAGAGATTGGATTAAAGTTCAAAATTTTGGAAACCTGACCTATATAATTGTTCTTCCTCATCAGTTCAGTCAAGGGAACGGATACCTTTAATTTAGAAATTTCATTTTCTAAACTAAAAGTAGAAGTCTTCTCTACCTCCTTGGTTGGAACCTATTTCTTCTCAATTTTATCTTTTGATACAATTGGCTGATTGACTTTTTCATTTGCTGGTGGAGATTTGTTAGGAATGGGATCAGCAACTTCTTTTCCTTTATTTGGTGCAACCAGTGGCTCATTCTTAGATGCTGGACCTTCCTTTCTCTTCTGGATTGGATTGATGGGGACATTTTTGTTTCTTAATGAATAGTAACACTGTTGGGCGGACAAGGCATGCATATACCCTCTCTGACACTCATCTGACTCCTCTTCAAGAGTTGTATCATTTGCCAAGATAAAATGTGCATCCTGCTGCACAGCTGAACTTTCTGCATACTCATCATCTTCAGTGATAAAGGTGGGCATATCATCAGGAGTAAAGAAGTGATTTTCTTCTCCTATTACATGGTCTTCATCATCAGATTCGAGACCAACAAAATTCTACTGAAGAGGTGTCTTTACTTGCTGCTGTTGTGATGTCGTTTCTTGTGTTCACTGCTCACGTTGTTTGATCCTGAATTGAGGTTGTTGTTGTCCCCGAAAATTAGGATTCCAGATCTGTGGTTCAGGCTTATCAAGTGTCAACCTTTCAATCATCTTTTATACCTTATGGAGCACCTGATCTGAGGTAGAAGCTTCTTCCTTTATTGAAACTCTCTTCTCGGTTTTCAATCTAGCTCTCTTGTCATTCAAATTTGCCTCAACACTAATGGCGATTTTTTGCATTTCTTCTAAGGTAGCTGGATCTCTCTCTCTTAATTGATAAGCCATGTCCGAATCAAAACCATCCGGGAACTTTAGCAAAGCTGACTTTCTAGTTGACCTTAAATCATCAGGAATTTCATTGTAAACCGCATTGAATCTAGTATATTAGTCTTGCACGGACTCACCAGCATTCTGCTTGATCTTGGTATATTCAGAAGTGATCTGAAGAGGATCTTTCTTGACTTCCCAGCGATTCAAGAACTGTCTTTGAAGCTCTTATAATGTGGGAATACTTCTAGCTGTCAAAGCTCTGAACCATTTTCTTACCTCACCTGCGAAAGTCTGCACGAATAATCTCATGGTCAGGTTTTCTGCATCAATCGCATGAAGCTCAAAGAAATCCGTCATCTTGTCCACATGTTGCTGAGCTGTGGTACTTTGAGGACTACCATCAAATAAAGGAATTTTACTCTGATAATCTGCTGGCATGTCACCCAAAACTTGAGGCAGTGCGAGAGGTGCAAACTGAGCAGCCATTGCTCTTGGTGGATTTGCAATCGGCCTTGGAGATGTTGGGGGAGAAGGTGTAGCTGATGTGTGAGGTGTATGAGGAGGTGTATGCGAAGGTGAAGCAATTTTGGATGTAGAAGGAGTAGATGGAGGTGAATTTACAACAGACTTTTGATCAGCAATAGTAGGCTGCAGGGGAAGGGTGGGAATGAAAGGCGGTTCAGTGGGAACCCTTGAGCTAGATGGAGTTGCGGCAGCTCCAAGAGTTGCAGATGCAGCTTCTAGGAAATCAATGATATTTGCAGCCTCAATGTCAGTTTGGAGCTATCTTAGAATGAAATTCTCAATGGACTTATTGGATTTTTCAATTTCTAGAGCAACAAGAAAGTCCGGATTCGGGACGATAGACTCAAGAGCATTTTCGGATTTGGTTTTAAACAATGACAATTCAAACTTTTCATCAAAATCAAGCCCTTCAAGATACTTAAAAGTTGAGGGACATGAATGAGGTTTAAACATGGGAGTCACAGAGCTCTCTTGATGAATAATTCTTGAAATCAGATTGGGATTTTGGTAGAAAGGGGGAGGATTTGGATCTGGATTAGCTCTGGTATATCTCTTTGAAGCCAGCGTGTTATTTTCAAGAAATCAAAGGAACATAAACAACTTGTTCAGCCTTTCAAATTCTAAACTTATCATCCAAAAGCTTAGAATTCTCAAATGTACTGGGGCAATTTACAAGTCAAGTGTCACGATTACAAGCTAGACTGGAGATTGACTGAAGCAGCATTTATCTACTTGCACTAATGCAAAGAAAAAACGTTTCGAAGGCTTCCTGGCATAACTTCAGGCTTCTTCTGTAGCTTATAAAACAAATGACATCAACAAGCAAACCATTTTGAGTCCCCAGTATGGTCGCCACTATGTTAGAGCCTAGATTTGCCTCAGGATGGAAAGACAAGGTTCTAGGTCCACATCAAATGATGCTCAGCCTCGTAGCTAGCCCTACGAGGATAGGAGAGGACTCTCTCCGGGTCGATCTCGGAAAAAGACAAGCGATGGGGCTCAAGATGACTGAAATAAAAGCTAATTTTAGGCTAGGTATGAAGTACAAAGGTTTGATTTGAATTTTTTTGGGTTTTGTGCTGGAAACGAGGAAAGGCAAATTTGGGCTCGGGGATGAGGCACAGTTTCTACAGAGTTTTGATTGGGGAAAGGAAGGCAATCATTTTGATGCTTTAAATTGAGTGAATGGATAGATCAGACTAGTGAGGAGCTAAGGAGAGCAAGAGAGGCTCAATAATTCTCCTTAAATAGATAAAAGCATTGAAATTTAAACAAATTCAAAGGTATAGCATAACAGTTAATGGATTCTACCTTAATCACTAATTTGTTCAAATTTAGGAGAAGAGACAGGAAAATGATACTCATAACACTAATTAACTTGCAATTACTTAGAGAAGAACACCATCAAAAACATAAAGCCACATGGATCCCAAATAGTGCTGGAAAACCCTGGTCTTTCCTTAGCCAAAAATGCAGAGATAGAATGTACATTGATATGCCAAAGCAATCCCAAGTGTCGAACCCTCAAAATGACTTATAAATTACATGATATATACTAGCCCAACCCATTCCCTTGCCTCTAGGGGTTGAGCTCATCATTCTAGGAGTTGTTTCAACCAATTCTAAACAAAGGACTAAAATCTAGGCAATCAAAACAACTTGCCTCTATAAGGTAGGAAATTGATTCATTCATTAAATTTTCACTTTTTAGTGAATGAATTCTCTAAAACAAGTAAATAAGTGCCAAAATTACATCAAGTCTATCCAATTGCATCAAGATAGATAAAAAATTACATCACAAAGCAAAACTAGTCAAACTAGGTGAATTTCTGAGCTGGAAGGTGAAAAATTGAGCAAAAATCCTTTGTGTGCTGTGCCAATTTCTCTATGCATCGCGCCAATTTGGAGCTGATTTTGACGCACTTCCTGAAGTCCAAATTGAGCCCAAGTGTGCTTGTTGGAAAACCGTGCCCGTCTAGTTTCTAGCCCAAGTGGAATTTCTGAATTTTGTGCCCATTTGCCCCTCCAAAACTTTCGTATCCCAAGACTGCTTCCTGTGTGTCAAAATAGGGGCAAAAAGGTCATTTTGTGAGTGTTTTTGACCTCCTGAGGACTCAAAACTTGCCAAACTTCTTGGCCATGCACCAGTAGTCATGATTTTTCATGCCAAATCCAAAAATGTAAACTTTTCTCAATTTGGAGCTCCGTAGCAAAAGCGCGCGCCACGTGGCGCGACGCACAGAGAGAAAAACTCTATTTTTTAGTGCAAAATTTGTCAAAATGCCAAAAATGCCCCAAATTTCTTGAAATTTGGGCTGGATCTTCTTCACTAAGTGTCATGTTGGGGTAAAGAGGCTTCGACCAATATCTTTAGACGATCAAGCTCCCTTTTCCTCTTTTGCTTCCTTATTGCCTTCCTCAATTTTGCCTTTAAATTCCTAATTCGTGCCTTGCAGACCTTGTTCCGCGCCATGTAGTGGAAAGCCATGTGTCTCAACAATGCATGGTCCTTATCAGCCTTGTCCAGTAGTCTCTCCAAGTGGATGTTTATTCTCTCGAGATTTGACTCCCGATCCTCATTAATCTCTTGCTCCAATGATGTGAGCTCAATTCTTCTCCTTTGTGCAGCTTGGCGATTCTCGCGGATGTTTTGTAACTCCATGATTGCTTGCTGATCTTCAAGCTATTTGTTCCTCTACTCCAAGTATTTCATATTCCACTTAGCCCTCTCCAAGTCAAGGGATAAGGCTTGGATCTCTGTTTGCTGCTCCTGGATGATCTCTCTAAGCTGCGCACTTTGCGGACCCATATCTGTATCATCATCATGAAGGAGAATGAAGTCAGTCTCTCGTTCACCTGATGGCCCCTCATCCTGCATTGGCCTCTTGCCTTTGTCTTGTACTTGTGGTGCTGATGTCAGAAATGAGGCCCCTTCCACCCTAGGTGGAGATAACACTTGCTTTGCTGCTGCAAACAAATGTCTAGTGCCTCTCTGATATGTGATGAATACCGGCACACTAGCGGTCTCATGGCACTCATACTGATGAGAAGGTTCGCCATCATGCTTGACCTCTGATAATCCCAGTGAAGCTCTGAAGAAGTCATGAGAGATGAAATCATCCCAAGTGATGCCCTGTAATCCAAGCTGATGAGCCACCAAAATCTTAATAAGAGCAAAATGATAAACAATATTAAGTTGCTGCTGAGGGGTTTTATGCTGCACAAGTGTCGTCATCCTCTCTATGTTCCGGCAAATGAAATATGGAATGTTCATCATCCCTACCCTAATGAAATGCATAAGCAACCTGATGTGATAAGCATACAGATAAGAGAACCGTCCCTCACAGCTGAAATATTTCATGATCAATTTCATTAGTGGAGCATATTCATCTTTCAGATATCGGAATGGAAACACTCTCTTGAGCTGCCTCAAGAAACCGGTTTTAATGTATGGCTCATAATGCTGCCAGTCAATCTTCTGCTTCTTGTTCCATGGTTCTCCAATGTTCGGCATGCCGGTTGCTAATGAGACAGATTCTGGTGTAAGTGTGAAGGTGACACCGGCTAAGATAGCTTGATCTCCATGTAAGTGCAGCACGAATAGACGAGCCAGCTCATGATGAAATTGAACACTAGCCACCTTTTGACAGAACTCATAGCATGATTGATGTTGGAAACACAACATGGCAAGAGGGCAGGCCTGCAATTCTGTAAGGGTGGTCGGTTCTTCTCTAACATGTTTGCCACTTTTATGAGGCCTCGAGGGTACCTGTTCTTCCAAGGGTGAGTCACTTTGGGTTTCCACTTCATAGTCCGATGAATGCTCAGATGCCATGACTGCTATTCTTCAACTGCCTTAGAGAAAAAGATGTTGGTATATGAAAACTGTTTAGACTACCCTTTTAGTGATGTGTGCAAACTCTGCCACCAAAGGGGAAAACAAATGAAACAGGGACTATTAGGAAGGGGAAATAATATCAAGGGATTAGGAATTATTAGGAGAGATTTGTTTGGGAAATATGGGAGGGGGTTTAGGATTTAGGTGTGGGAATAGGGTTTAGGGTCATCACATTTAAAATCTTGGGAAAGGGAATTTGGGATAGGGGATTAGTAAATTTAGGGGCTGGGGAAAAATGGAGACAAGGAATAAAGGGAATTAAGGACAAGAGAAATAATGGAAAAGAGTAACCTTGGTGGCAAACAAGTTTTGAAACCCTAGGCAGCAGCTTATATGTGAGGCATTCAAAATGATAGGGTTTCATTGTTTATTTGGAAGCTCAACACATCAACCATAACATACACCATAAAATTGAATGATGAACAGTGAAGGAGGAACTCAACCTACTTAGATTCAAGACAAATTTGCATGTTTTGGGAGTTTGGAGGTCATTATGGAAATTTTTGGGCCAAACAACTGAGTGCGCCGTGCGGCTTACCCAACACACCGCACCGTCCTAGTGCACCGCGCCCGTTTAGAATTACACTGGACAATTTCTCCCAGTGTCCCGCACCTCCCCGGTGCACCACGCCACCTGCTTTATGCGCCGCACCGACCAAGTTTCCTCCAAATTCACCCAAATCGCACACTAACTCAACCAATTTGCTTTGAATGGCTTCTCTTTGGCCTTAGCATGCAAATGACATTGATCTTCGTGAAGAAATATTTATAAGGACATGGATTTGATTTTTGACTCTCCAAAACCCATCTTTGTAATGTTTTAGGATTGGCACTTTTCATTTTTAATACAACTCTATTTTTAAATTTCCTTTTTGAGTTTTTGACTAAAATGATGAAATTCTTGGCAATTTTTTGTAGGGATAGCTGACATGGAATTTGGCAAAGGAGACCAGGGCTGCGCCTGAAGAAATCAACTGAAAACTTTTGAAAATTATTACAAATGACAAAATGTTGACTTTTCTTCAAAACAGAGTTTTGAAGAATAGTCATATTCCATCAACATGATGGTGAAATTCGCGAAATAAAAAACATGTGTAGAACCTCCCTCTAGCCTGCTGGCTTTTGGACACTTTAACGACTCAATTTGTGAAACCCTAAACCTATGATTGACATGACTTTTTGTCCATTAAAAGATCAAACATTGATTGTCATGGACTTTAATAAATATTGATGAAAAGACCTAAGCCAGCAGGTATAAGACATGAGGGGAATGAATGAAAAATCCCTTTCGACAGATTTATGGCATGCTCCTAACGGAATGCAACTAATTGAGCGAAATGGGACACCTAAAAATGAAATGCAAAAAGAGTTTTTATCTCTGACGGAGGGATGACCAAACCGACTCTAACAACTTCCACCCTCAGAAGTAGTACCAGGATTCACCTCCTTCCTGAGAAGTCCAGAATCCACTGCCACAGTCAAAGTTGTATCCAATTTCCAGTTCTATAATCCTACACAACCTGTCCCCTCATCGAATAGTTATTGGCTCATTATTCTAGAGCACACTCCCAATATGCATCTGCTTCTATCTAGAAATGCTAATGACCAAAACCAATATATCTACGACCTTCCCTTCTCTGCTACACAGTCCCTCAGGAAATGGAGTCATGTCCTTTTGTGAAGTGACTTACCTTCTAAGTTCCATGGAAACCCCTAACGCTAGCAATCCATCCCTAGGAAAGGCTTCCTCGCATCAAAAGATCAACAACCAAGGAATATACATGCCTCAAACCATCATACCAGTCATAGCATGCTCATGGAAATCAATGGACACTATTGAGTACTAGTGTTCCACAATGGCCTTGCTCCTGAAGTGCTTTACCAACATACTACTGGATGTTCCAATTTCTTTCATTGTTGTTGCAATTCTTGCAGTCGATTTCAACCACTCAAACGGGCATTTCGTGCATTCTGATTCCAAGCACATAATTTCCATTAGATTCAATTAAATTGAAATAACCGCAAATCATTACTCATTGGAAGATCATCAATAAGGTACACTTGCAATCCTATTCACTTCCTGTCATAACAATTCAAAATAACTATTTGATCAGAACATCATGTATAAACATATCACTTTTGATTAACTCAAAACATAACCATCATAGATTAACATCCCAAATTGCATGTAACCATCATAAACCTGAATCATACATCATATATAATCATTGTATACCATAGTAATAAATCACATGCATAATAAAACTGAAATAAAATATTGATACTTATCCTTCAATCAATCATTAGCTTCTACCTTTGTCTTTATTTCGTATGCACTATGGATTGGTTTCCACACCCAAAAAACAACCAGTGCATTCTCCTCAACCATGTGCACATACACATAGTGTGCATTACACACATACAACTACACATGTCATACAACACCATGCAATACATGCATCTACATTAGTACCATATGTACCACATGTAGATAGTACCACCTGTACACTGCAACCACCTACACAAGGTGTGCACAACATCACATGACAGGACACCACTTGCACAATGTGTACGTTACACCATTGTACAACATGTACACAATACCGCATATACACAGTACCAAATGCACAACATGTACACGACACCACATGTACATAGAATCACATGCATGACATGTACAAAGCATCACCTACACACAACGCCACGTGTATAACATGTACACAGCACCATATGCACACAAAACCACTTATACAATTATACACACAACACCATACGTACATAGCACCGCATGTACAACATGCACGCAACACCACATGTACATAGCACTGCATATCCAACATGTACATAGCATCATCTATATACAAGACCACATATCCAATATGCACAAAGCACCATATGAATTAAATGCCACATATACATCATGCACATAGTACAGTATGTACATACCACCGCACATCCAACATCTACATGGACCCATCTATATCAAGCATTGCATATGCAATATCTGCAAAACACTACATGCACATAACATCATATACGAAACATGTGCACAAAAATAGAACCACACATCTGAAACCATGCTGTCATTACCAAGCAACCTTTCTTCCAATGTCTTATCCTTGCTTGTCCCAGCATGTTGCAGACCACACTGCTTTCCTTTCATTGTTGTATCCATCGGTATAACCTGCCCATAACATAGACATAATATAGTCACATAATATCAACTCATAGCCATATTATACTGACCTTGTATATTTTTCTTGAATACTCTTCTCAATTGATTCCTCATATCCAGGAACCTCTTCATGTCATTCGTCTGTGTAAGAAATCGTTCCTCCATAAGGACAACTCCTGATAACCCTATTAGACAGTGACATGGATACATACACACACACACACACACAGATATATATATCTATATATCTATATATATATATATATATATATATATATATATATATATATATATATATATATATAGATATAGATATATATATAATTATCATAAAACAATCATCATTATTTTAGACAAGGACATACATACATACATGTATACATATATAAACATCAGCATAATCAAGACCATAACACAATTACCAGATAACATTAGGTCTAGGTGAAGAGAACTTTATTTATTCATGCACAGCATGGAAAACATTGAGAACAATCATTCCCAACATAGCCAAGGCATTTTACAACTAAAACCCATTTAATTTACCTTTTTTGGTAATGTTTTAGATGTCTACACTGCCACCATCCATTTACCACTATGGACTAACCAGTCCAATCGAATGTCATTGTTGTTGTTATTATGATGCATGTGTTGCACTTGATGGAAACCCACTTGTAGAAGAAAAACTCACTTGTATATGGTAACTAGATGAATCTACGTAACTACATAAATCTAAATGAGAGATATCAGATGTGACAGAATGTATGGCACTTGTGTTTATAGATGTGACAAAATGCATGGCAGTTCAAAGGAATCATTTAAGAAGTAATATGGAAAATCGCATTATAACATGTCTATTCATAGGGAACAAAGTAATGATACAAAATAATAGAATGAAGGAAGAGAGGACTACATATCAAAATCAAGAAATTGAAGAAAGAGAATGGTTTAAGATATATACACTAGTTCACCTTGTCTAAGTAGCATATACATGCGGGTTCACAGAATAAAAAGAGCGTATACGTATGCACACACTTTCACAAGAGGAAAAGCATGTGTAGGTTGGAAAATCAAGGAATTTCAAGAGTAGAGAATACCAGGGGTCAATACCATGGTATTACCCAACAATATTTAGTGGAGTAATGACTATTTGATCCCGTCCAAGAATACCACAGGTCCTAATTGTGGTTTTGGTCTGAGGTATTGGTCCGAGGTATTGGTCCAAGATTTTGGTTCGAGGTTTTTGGTCTAAGGTATTACTCCAAGGTTTTTTGTCTGAGGTATTGGTATGAGGTTTTGGTCGGAGGTTTTGGTATGAGGTATTGGTACGAGGTTTTTGTTTGAGGTATTGACAAAGGATCTAAGTATATAGGGAGGAGAAGATCAAAGGGTTAAGTGCACAAGTAATGAATATCTTATGAAGTGTTAGATCAGAAGAAAATGATGGATTAGTGCATGTTATGGGTTTCTGATGCTTTTCCTGATCTAGACTAAGTATGCACCTAAGTGTTTGATGAGAGCTAATGATGGATTAGGATCATAATGACTTATCACTATGTGATCTGATAATATATAGGATAGATCTGATTTCTAACACACATTTTATCCTATTTATGTGATGATCTGGGTATGTCTGAAGTCGGGAATCACAACGAATTTATAAGTATTTTCAGATCTATATCTTGGTTCACTTTGGTAAAGGTGCATATACACGATGGTTCAAATCTTCAAAGTAGCATATGAAAAAGAAAATCTTGAGGTTCACGGATGACTGATCTATCAGATCAGTGCTACTATTTTAATGTTGTTTGTTAATGATGTCTTCATTAGATCTGAAAATAAACTTGATTGTATAAGGAGATTGAGTCTAGTTGATTGATTGATTGAGAAGGAAGGGTGATCCTTGTTGCTATCTATTTAGAAATCTATAATATGACAGTAGACCCTCAAAATGTCATTGATTGGTAAATTTTTTTGTTTAGAGGTTTTATGATTCAGTATCTTTGAGGTATACACAGGTTGCGAAAAAGGAAGTAGCGTATAAACGTAGGTTTGCTTCATTAATGAGCATATACATTCTGACACATGCCTTTTGAGGTTATAGTTAGTTTTGGTTGTTGATGCATTGTTCTGGGTTCAGATCTATGTACTAGCTACAGTGATCTATTAGTTCTAGTTGATTAGTTGAATTTGATTCAGTTTGAATGAATGGTTGATTTAGTTGTGTCAGAGGTTGAGTGATTATTTGATTCAGTTGTGTTAGAGGTTCAGAGGTTTCAGTGATTGATTGTTTCAGTTATATTAGAGATTGATGATTGGGTTTCACTAATTAGTTGATGCAGATGTATTTGATCGTTGTATTGTAGTGGTGATTGATTTTGAGCTTCAATGTTACTAATGGGTCCAGCATGAAAATTTGATCAAACATGGCCTTCATATTGTATTGTTGTGTACCAAGAGTATCCAGACTGAAAATTCATGAAACGTGGTTCTTGGAGAATGCTGAGGGTTGGAGCCTTTAGTGAGGAAGTCAAAACTTCCTGCCAATAGTGGTTGGTCATTTGATCAGGGGTTTGTAGCTCCCTTCTAGTAGCAGCTAGAAAATGAGTGAAGGTTGTAGCCTTCTGTAGGTCGACGGCTATGTACTAGTAAACATATCAACTAGTACAAGAGCTAGGGGGTTGTAGCTCCTTCCCAATAGAATATGGAGAACCAGAGATAGTTGTAACCTTCTACAGGTGGGTGCCTACATACTGCTATGATCTTGTACTAGTACAAGAGTACAAATAGATTATTATTTATATTAAAAGAAGACAGAGACAAAAACAACAGGTGGTTTTCTCCCACATTAGGTTACCACCTCAAGTCTTGGTGTTCAGGTCTGTTGCTTATGTGTGATGGTTTATTCTATTAATACTACACATGGTTATTGTTTAATAAGTTACTGGTGCACTAATTAAAGATCAACACATGATAAATTGACTAAATCATAAGTTCTTTGGGTATACATTAGTTTCTCTATTCACAGTAGCGTGTACACACAAGTTTACTTCACTGAAGTAGCGTATATAAATATGTTTGGGAAATGAAATATTATTGAACTATAAATACTTATTCACCCCCCCTCTTAGTATTATTTCGAAAAATTTGTATCAGAGCAGGTCCTTTGGCAGAAGCTTGATCACTTGAAGGAGATCCGTAGTAACGATGGGAAAGAAGCAAAAGAAGAAAGCACCTCAAAAGAAGAAGACATATCAGAGGAACTATGACAGTGGGATAGTCGATTGGACATTATGTGGAAACAACTCTTTAGATTTAGAATCACCTCAGAATGAAGATGAATAAGCAAAAGAATTATTAGGTATGAATTTTTTGTCCTCTGGTTAGAAATTTCTTTGTTCATTTGAAAATAATGAATGTGACAACAAAACATCTGAATTTTCTCTTATGGGTGAAAGAGAAAGAAATCAAATAAAGGCAAAGTTTAAAAAGATCACAGATGCAATTAGAGATCAAAAAGATCTAATTGATAAAAGTGAATGTTCCTACAAAGAAGAAGTTACTAGATTAAAATTTCAGTTGGAGGGAGGAAACAAGGTAAGAAAGCAGTACAAGGAAAACGAAGATCAATGTCAAAGGTTGTAGGATGAAGTGACATCATTGAGAAATATCAGGTTGAGGTAAATATCGTAAAAGGTAAATTAGAAGAAAAGGATAAACTTTTACGATTTCAAGATAGTACTAAGATTTTGGATGACATTCTTAGTAGTCAAAGGTCTCGTGCCACCAAGTCTAGTCTTGGTTTTCATGTAACTATTAAAGGTGAACCTAGCTCACAAACTGAAGCAAGAAACTCTAGTGCAAAATATGAAATGCTCAACAAGGAGATAAGAGTTCAACCCCATCAACAACCAAGGAAAGAAAGTCTTCAAAGAAAATAATTTACTCCTAACTATGGAATTGTTAATCGATTCTTTCATCTGATGAATAATGTTGAATGTTTTATATGTCATAATTTCAGACATGTTGCAGCCAGATGGAGAAGTAGAATGGTTCAAGATAATAACCGTCACACAGAAATATCATCAACTTCCAATTACTTCAAGGGATATTGTTTTTCTTGTAATATGTTTGGCCATAAAGCCATTAACTTCTATAGAGGGAATATGAAACATATAAGATGTTATGCGTGTAAAATGTTTGGACATATAGCAAAAAATGCAGGAGAAAATTTTGGCCAACATACCAAAAGGAGCAAACATCATCACACTCCAAGGTATGGAAGAGGAAGGAAGTACAACTAGAAATATGTGGCATAGCTCAGTATGCAGATCGAACAGTCACGTATATGTTGGTTTGATGAAGAAACAGTGGGATAGACTCAGAAAAATGATCTGATATGGTTCATACCAATATCAATTATCTTTTATGTCTTAATGATTGATGACTACAGTCTGTGGGTGTTATTTAGAAGTGCTTTTGATCATCATAGGTTGTCAATGACTTGATGCATATCTAATTGATGATGATGCCTTGATATTTATTACTGATATATGCAATGATTAGATCTGAGAGTGAACAAGTGGCACAGGTTCGAGGGAAGAATATTCTATGCTTCTAATAATGCATTTTTGGGATTACGTTTAGAAGTCTTTGGTACCTAATGATTCTTATCAATGGTGATGATGCTTATGTGGCTAAAGTGTTTAAATGATACATCATGCTATGTTGTGGTTATGAGTTGCCTATGATGAAGTCTCAGATGATACTTATATTGCTTGGGCTTACATAATTGTTATTCAGATCAGATTTAATGATGATTGTGGATGACGTTTTGCTGATGCATACACTACATATATGTTTCTTACATGGGGATCTTCATAAGGACAAGGATAAGTACAAAGCTTGAGTACAGAACTTCATTATTTGATGATGAGCCACTCATTTCTTTTATGCTGTAGTCATCATGCCTTGAAAGATGCATAAAGTTCATATGGTGCAGTTATGATGCAGGATTCCTATAGCTCTTGGCTCTCACATGGTTGAGGATTGTTGCTATTGATGGTATCGAGAAAGCTTGACAAATGACTATGAGCTCATGGTTTTCTAGATACATATTGCTATCTCTTTGCTGGATATACATTATGATGGACACATGGATGATTACCTAAGTTGCATATTGATAAATATTGTTGGCTAGCCAAGAGAATGGTGTTATTCAAGTCTCATGAAGACATAGCTATTTAAAGACATGGATATTCAGAGACATGGATTACTTAGTCACATAATGATGATATCATGATAGGTTTGATACTCACATATGTTGATTAATGCTTATCAAATGTGGGATGTTCCCTAGTGATGATACATTGTTGATATACTGAGGGATCATGTGGAAAGATCATGCAGTTATTGATGATTATGGTATGATCATAGATGATGACTATGGTGTTTTCACATACATATGATATGATTTTGTGTTACTTCTTGGAGATATGACATATTCTTACTTGATTCATGGAAGGTTATGATAAGGCTCTTTCTACTAAGGAAACAAAGAAAGTTGATCTTGATGAGATCAAGAGGATGAGTTGATATCTATATGCGGCATACTTTGTCATAGCTTGATGATATTTATGTTGTCATATCTTGGGAACTGATGATGGACATATATAGGTTTTTGGTCTGGATGTTGCTGATAGATTCTTATGGAGCAGATCATATATGGTGTATGATAGTTGCAGATGACTATCATCGTCTTATTTAGATATTTCGTCTTTGTTATAAGTTTCATGTATATCATTTAATATAAAGGTCATATAAGGGCCCATAATATGTCGCTGTCTGTCATAGTCTTTTAATGCATCCTTTTTGGTCATATATGATGTAATTTGTACCCCCACTATGAATGGGAAGGATGATGTAATAATTGCTATGTTTTACTCATGTATAAACAATTGGTATGTCCCCACATGGTTGGGTAAATGAGTCAAATTTGGTATATCCCCACTTGGTTGGGAGATTGATGTATGTATGAGTCATTGGTGATAGGATGGTCATACTCACATAGTTGAGTTATAGAGTCATTTTATTCTTTTAGAAAATATTTTTGCAGACTCTGCATGTGCTCACAGCGAGCATGGACGGTATAATGCATCTCAGCATGTACAAAGGGGGAGTTTAATCAGAGAATTCAGCATGTGCCTATGGGGAGCATGATCAATGTTTATATTTAGTTGTTTAGATATGAAAGTCTTCATTTTGGTCACCCATTTTCACTTGATATCAAAGGGGGAGAATATCTTGGTCCACTCTTTGCCCTTGATGTCAAAGGGTAGGGTATTTTGGTGTTTCTTGTTATCTCTAACAGTTTCTACAACTTGCAGTAATCAACACCAACATGGTTGCCATCAAGTCCAAAGTGGGATATTGTTGGCATTATGATGCATGTGTTGTACTACATGGCAACCCACTTGTAGCAAAACAAGTCACTTGTATTTGGTAACTAGATGAATCTATGTAACTAGATGAACCTACAGGAGATATATCAGATGTGATAGAATGCATGGCAGTTGTGCTTATAGATGTGATAAAATACAAGGTAGTTCAAAGGAATCATTTCAAAAATAATATGGAAAATTGCATTATAACAGGTCTATTTAGAGGGAATAAAGTAATGGTACAAAGAATAAGATGAAGGAACAAACGACTACAGATCGAAATCAAGAAATTGAAGAAAGTGAATGGTTTAAGAAGTATACGCTGGTTCACCTTATCCACGTAGCATATATACGTGAGTTCACAAAACAAAAATATCGTATATGTATGCACCCACTTTCATAAGAGGAAAACCGTGTATAGGTTGGGAAATCAAGGAATTTCAAGAGTAGAGAATACTAGGGGTCAATACCATGGTATTAGCCCACAATATTGAGCAAAGTAACGACTATTTGGTTCTGTCCAAGAATACCACAGATACTAAGCTTGGTTTTGGTCCGAGGTATTGGTCTGAGGTCTTTTGTCTGAGGTATTGGTTCGAGGTTTTGGTCTGAGGTTTTTTGTTTGAGGTATTGGTCTGAGGTTTTTGGTCGAAGGAATTGGTTGAGGTTTTGGTCTGAGGTATTGACAAAGGATCTAAGTATATAAGGAGGAGAAGATCAAAGGGCTAAGTGCACAAGTAATGAATATCTTATGAAGTGTTAGAGCAAAAGAAAATATGCATGTTATGGGTTTCTAATGCTTTTCTTGATCTAGACTAAGTATGCACCTAAGTGTTTGATAAGATCTAATGATGGATCCGAATCATAATGACTTATCATTATGTGATCTGATAATGGATATGCTATATTCGTTTGCTAGCACATGTTTTATCCTTTATATGTGATGATCTGGGTATGTCTGAAGTCAGGAATTGCAACAAAGTTACAAGTATTTGAAGATTTATATGCCAGTTCGCTTTGGTGAAGGTGCATACACATGCTAGTTTGCCTCTTCCATGTAGTGTATGCAAAAGAAAATCTTGATGTTCAGGTATTACTGATGTATCGGATTAGTGTTACTATTTTATTGATGTTTGTCAATCATGTCTTCATTAGATCTGAAAATAAAATTGATTGTATAAGGAGATCGAGTCTGGTTGACTAATTGATTAAGAAAGAAGGGTGATCCTTGTTGCCATATGTTTAGAACTCTGTAATATGATAGATGACCTTTAGAATGTCACTGATTGGTACAGTTTGTGGTTCAGATGTTTTATGATTTGCTATCTTTAGAGGTATATGCAGGTTGGGCAAAAGGAAGTAGCGTATACACAAATGCTTCCTTCATTGAAGGAGCGTATACATTCTGACACATGCCTTTTGAGGTTACAATTAGTTTTGGTTGTTGATGTAGTGTTTTGGGTTCAGATATGTGTACTGGTTATAGTGATCTATCTGTTCGAGTTGATTGGTTGAATTTGATTAAGTTTGAATGAATGGTTTATTCAGTTGTGTTAGAGGTTCATAGGTTTTAGTGATTGATTGCTTCAGTTATATTAGAGATTGATGATTGGGTTTCAGTTATATCAGAGATTGATGATTGGGTTTCAATGATTGTTTTATGGAGATGTATGTGATGGTTGTATTGCAGCGGTGATTGATTTTGAGCTTCAATGTTACTAATGGGTCCAGTGTGAAAATTTGATGAAACATGGCCTTCATATTACAGTGTTGTGTACCAGGAGTATCCAGTCCGAAAATTCATGAAACGCGGTCCCTGGAGGATGCTGAGGGTTGGAGCCTTTAGTGAGGAAGTCAAAACTTCCTGCCAGTAGTGGTTGGTGATTTGATCAGGGGGTTGGAGCTCCTTTCCAGTAGTAGCTAGAAAAAGAGTGAAGGTTGTAGCCTTATATAGGTTGGCGCCTATGTACTAGTAAACATATCAGCTAGTACAAGAGCTAGCGGGTTGTAGCTCCCTTCCAGTAGAAGCTAGAGAATGAGAGAAGGTTGTAGCCTTCTGTAGGTGGGTGCCTGCATACTGGTATGAGCCTGCACTAGTACAACATTGTAAATAGATTATTATTTATAGTAAAAGAAGTTAGAGACAACAACAGGAGGTGGTTTTTCTCCCGCATTGTGTTTCCACCTTAAATCATGGTGTTCATGTGTGTTTTTTATGTTTGATGGTTTATTAGTTATTAATGCACATGGTTAATATTTAATAAGTTACCGATGTAGTGATTAAGGATCAAGACATTATAAATGGACTAGATCATAAGTTATTTGGGTATACGCCTGTTTCTCTATTCATAGTAGTGTGTACATGCAAGTTCACTTCATTGAAGTAGAGTATATAAATTTGTTTGGGAAATGAAATATTATTGAACTATAAATACTGATTCACCCCCCCTCTCACTATTATTTCCAACAATAGTCTTACCTTCCATTGCGCTTTCTCATGAAAAGAGCTTCATCTGAGTCTTTAATTACCGGTTGGGTACCACACATCTCTCCTGAATCTCCATCAACTTTTCCTCTTCTACAAACCAATTCCCAAGAGTCAAAACATAAAGGGAAAGACAAGAAACAAATAAGAAGAAATCCATGAAAACCAATAACAACATGAAATTGAAATAAAGTGGCATATCTATGCACCAAACATACGGAAAATTGCAAATCGAGCACAAGAATCCCAAAAACCAAAAAAACAAGACTAACTATGGACACTATGACTCAATCCCCATGGTTCCCAAGAAAAGCTCAACCTGAGCCTTCTTCAACATTTTATGAAAATTTCTCTTGTCATGTAACTCCTTGCAACACACTGTCAGATACACATAACTATCAATGCATAAATAAACATAGCAATACACTAGTTACCTTTTCCTTTTGTTCCACGCACATTGCTCGCAATTAAACATATCCACACCATGTCTCAAGTTACTGCAATCCCTTTGATAGATCCATCTCTAGCTATTTCACATATTAAGTACATGTTCATGAGTCTAGCACATATCCACATAATGTTAGAAAAAATCAAGTTTAAGAAGACTTCCTATATGCAAAGGACTCACTCATTTGTGATTAGGGTTTCCAAGCATAGCCAAAGGAATTCTTGTCCAATTCCTTCCTTTTACCCTTTTACTTGGTTGTAATCGAGGCTTACTAGTACTGTCACATCACCAAACTATTTGTTATATAGGCACATCAATTATTACCTTGTTATGCTAATAAAAAGCATGTTCCCCTGCAACTTGCTCACACATGTCAGTATCACGTTCTAAATATCAAAGAAATCATATATAACAATTTGAAATAACCCTTTACCATGACTAACAATCATGTCATAATTCATAGTCAATGCATAGTCCTTAGACACAATACTACAACTATCACCTACTACACTCTAGTACATATAAATTGTTTCAACATATATGTGTTAGTAAAATCATCTTAAAACAAAATCATTTGAGCACATGTTCATATTATGCAATTCACCAAACATTCAACCAAGTTGCAACATACCACGTTAAATAAATTAACTAGAGGTCATAATCAAATTGTCAAGCACCAAATATACGACATAAGCAAACTCGTACCTTACTTTATCTCAGTGGAGGGTATCTTTTCTGTGCAATCAAGCTAGCTATCACAATATAATTTCTCAACACATCAGCTTAAATATAAATAAGATCATGTTATCCATAACAATCACTAACTAACATGTTCAGATCCTAACTCATAAACAATAGTCATTTATTCATAGAAATCACAAATCTACGATCAGTCTAGATTAGTATGACACCAAGTCGCAAACATGTCGGCTCATACCTTAATATCACAACCATAACCATCTACATAGGCTAAGCCAAGTTGTTGAAATTCATATAACATCAATATCTTCAATGCAATGAACATAACCATCACGCATATGGTCAAGCCAAATTAAAGATCAATATCTCAATGAGATAACCCTAATCATCATGTTATCTAATGTAAAACAACAATAGAAATGTAGGTTAATATCATTCTTGACTATCTGACACATGTTCATATAACTACAATAATCAACTAACATCTATCATGAATGCAATCATAACATAAAAATACATGTACATAAACCCAAGGTATATAACCCTAATGCATATAAAAATTCTTAACCTAGATACCTGCTTGTCAACATACAATACATGTATGACGATCTACTCTTATCCCAAAGCATAAAAGTGCAACCTTATTATGATGATCTGTATCTCCTGCTTTACCATAGCAAACACATTAGCATCATAACATACCAATATGACCCTGATGACCTAAATTGCATACCATGACTTCAAAAGGCATGCTTGACCTACTATTCATGCATAACTATAACCAAGACCATTCATGCATGAAAACTACATATATGCTTATAACACATGAGTACCGACCATATACACATCATTCTAGTTAGAATCCAGTCATTAATGCATCACCATATCAACTACACAAACCATGACCTCATGCATGACAACAAACATTACTCCATTGTAAGCATTTCCACATGTAACCATCAACATCTATAAGAAATCCCTAATAAACTAGGCCCTAAACCAATACTTCTCCCTAAGGCTTTACTGTGAACAATGTAAACTTCGAAATGGGAACTATAAACTCAAAACGAGAACTCTGCCCAAAAAACCCCGAAAAAACATGAAAAAAAGTGCTAAAAATGAAAAGTGTGTATACTAGAATGATGGTTTTTTCTTTAGGGTCAATTTTGAACATGTTTTAAAAATGGCAGTGAGAACGAATTTTTTGTGCAAAAATTGTGCAAAAACCAACCTGAAAATGAAAAGTGCTAGTAATGGAATGATGGCTTTTTTTTTAAGGGTTAATTTTCAACATTTTGAAAAAATCGCAGTAAAACCGAATTTTTATGTGCAAAAATTGTGCAAAAAACACCCTCAAAACGAAAAGTGTTGATGCTCGAATAACACGTTTTTTTTTTTTTTTTGGTAAATTTTCAACATTTTGAAATAATGGTGTAAAAGATTTTGTTATGACTCTGAAAAAAATTAAAACTTCAAAAAAATAATGAAAACATAAAATTAAAAATAAAAACAATGAAAAAAAAGACATTTTTTTTTTAAATACCAAAATGCAAATAAAAATATATATTAAAAACAAAACATTAAAAAATAAAAATGTAAAAAAAAAACCAAAATTAACCTATAAAATATAAGAATTAAAAAAAAAAAAGAAAAATTAAAGAAATAAATAATAAGAAAAACATTTTTTAAAAAAAATAACATTTTTTTTAATGTGGTAAACCATAAAAAAAAATTGGAAAAAATAGAAAAAAAAAAGTATAAAATTAAGTAAAAATAAGAAATTTTAAAAAAGCATTAAGAAAAACTAAAAAAATTAAATTAAATTAAAAACAAACTAGATTAAAAAAAATAGAAAAATAACAAAACAACGAAAAAAATTAAAAAACTACAAAAATTAAGATGAAAAACATTTTCAAAAAACGTTAAAAAACAAAAATATGCTGAAATTAAAAATAAAATAAAAACCTGAAAAACAATTAAAATTTTAAAAAAATACATATTTTCAAATTAAAAATCATTTTCAAAAAAACATTAAAATTAAAAAAGCTAATATATTTTTGATATTTTTTAAAATAACATTTACAATATTTAAAATATATATATTTTATAAATATATATAAAATTAAAAAAAAACATATATATATATATATATATATGCACACACACACACACACACAATATACATATTTAACAAAATTTATTTTTTATTTAAAAAAAAAACAATTATATCGGCCACTGCCCCACGGGCGGTTGGGCGGTGGCTATCCAATTCTCGGAATCGGATAGCCACCGCCTGACTGTCGGTGGGGGTGGTTATCTGATTCTCGGAATCGAATAGCCATCGCTCGACTGCCCGTGAGGGTGGCTATCTGATTCTTGGAATCGAATAGCCATCGCCCGGATGCCCGTGGGGGTGGCTATCCAATTCTCGGAATTGAATAGCCATCGCCCGGTTGCCCATGGAGGTGGCTATCTGATTCTCGGAATCGGATAGCCACCACCCAGCCACCCATGGGGGTGGTTGGGCGGTGGCTATCTGATTCTCAAAATCAGATAGCCACTGCCCATCCATTGCCCAACCACCCGTGGGGGTGGCCGAGTAGTGGCTATCTGATTCTCAGAATCAGATGGCCACTGCTTGGCCGCCCGTGGGGCTGGTTGGGCGATGGCTATCCGATTCCGAGAATCAGATAGCCACCCCCATGGGCAGTCGGGCGGTGGTTATTTGATTCTGATTACGGGAATTGTTACTGTTATGCGTTCAATATTTGTAATATGTGATTTTCGCATTAATTTTTAAGTTAATCATTATTTAAAAAAATGATTATTATTATTTTTTTGACATGAAATTCATAGAAAAAACTATTATTTAACCATTTTTAGTTAAAATTTTTGTATAAAAATTGTGATTTTGACATGTCAATTCTAGGAACAAATTATCAAAATGTGTTGTTTTTTAGTTATATTTAGGTTAAAAATGGTTATTTTTATGTCCATTGTTAAAAGATATTGTTTTTTAGAAACAATTATTTCATGTGGATTGAAAAATTAATTAAGGATGTATAAATCTGTAGAATATCGAAAATTCAAAATATCAACGTTCTGATTTAAAAATTCAAAACAATAAAAACCTCACTACAAAAAAAATTAAAATTAAAATGAAAACAAGAAAATATAAAGAAAAAAACCACTTCAAAAGTTATTAAATTTACAAAATAATTATTTAGATTTCATACATTAGAAAATTTAAAGTCAAAAAATAGGTCTTTTAAAAAAAGGGTCTGATGCAGAATTACCACTTTTTAAAATCAGCATGAAAATCACTACCATTCTAAAACGCAATGTACATAAAAAAAATTAAAGTGCCAAAGACTATGCTCTAAAAAAACATATGTGTTTTGCATCACCCCTTTTCAAAATCAGGTCACTTTTTTGCTATCTCTACGAAACGGGTAACAATATCAGTTCTCGTTTCAAAGTTTACATTGTTTGTGTCTCCCACCGAAACTAGTCAAGGGATTCCTAAGCCTTTGGGAATGAACCTTCAAACCACCTCCGACCCGTATTCCGAAATTGATATGGAAAACCAAATCTCAAAACCTAGATAAGCATCCAAACATACCACAACATCCGGAAAAAAGGAAGGCTAGGCTTAAAACCACTTCCTTAACCTGGAGAAACCATGCCACTTACAGCAAGAGAACCATACACCAACATACAAGGCCATGCATGTCAAAACTAGCTAGGAAATCACACATGGAAACAGTTACCTACAAGTATTCTTGTTGAATATGCTTGATTCTACTCCTCTTCCTTGGTAATTTCTTTCCTTTCCTTTCCTTTTGCTTCTTTTCATTCCTTAATCCAAAGCTGGAGTGCTCCAAGAAAACTCTAAGTGATCAAGAGTGTGAGAGAGAGATAATAATGAGAGAGCTCTGAACTTGAACTGACCAAGAGCTTAACACTGACTAAGTTTTCTAACTAATCCTTAGAACCCTTTTTATGAATGAGGCATCTATTTTTTTCACTTTCCATCATTTTCCTTCAATTTCTTCCTCACGTGCAACCTGTGACCTTTTACCTTCCTTTTCTCCTATTTTCCTTTATTTTCGTAAATAAATGTGCCAGAAATGCCTTTTTTCCTTTTGATGCCTTTGTCTTAGCTTTTTTCAATTTCCCTTAGCCAAAACACACATCCAACGATGGTCACTAGGATATCTTTGTCTAACATTTTCCTTGGAATACGTGTCCTTTACCCGTGTTATTATTTTGCCTTTATTAACTTTTATTACATAAACTTTTCATAAGGGTTGTTACAGTTGTACAACACCTTTCCTCAATAAATTAATAACATTTTCATGTAATTCCTTACTTACAAAAATTCTTATGGAACAAATCACAACTAAAAGATATATTAAGAATTAAACGATATATCAATAAATATAAATAACAAGAATAAAATCCATGAACGTTGACTATATATTATTTCTAAAAATTAGAACATACATAGTTAACCATTTCCGACAAAAAATATATTTAAAGTAAAAAACTGTTGTTTTTAACCTACAAGTATACCTCATATTACTTTAAGCCAGCCTAGATTCCTTTTAACTCTAGATATATCAAGCACCGAGAGGGATCAAATATCTCGAGCTGCAAACCTCTTTTTTGAGTGCAAAACTTGAGGAAAAGGTTGCACCTTGAGAGATTTAATCCCTCTCATCGCTTGATAGATCCGAATTTAAGATGGCTTTAGGCTGGTCTCAATCATGTGTGACCAAAGAAAATATAACGAGCATATGATTAATTTTATCAATAATATGTAAATTCATCTAATATTAATATAATCATTTTAATTATGCTGAATATGTCTCATATTAATATGGGCATTTTAATTTTAAATTTTCTTAGTTATCTCAGTTTGTTTAGATGATACCTATTGTTAATAACTTTAATGATGAAAAATGATGAAATAAAACTTTGGAATGTAAAGTGACAATGTAATAGTGTTCAATAATATAAAATGTGAATAATAAGAATATATTCAATTACAAATACTGTTCATTGTGATTAATCTCAAACTATTTTCTTCTACTACTGTTATTTTCACCCTTGTTATTTTTCTCATCTTTTCATATCGATTGTCATATTTTCATATCAGTTATATAAAATGGATAGGTTAAATCATAAATCATTTAAATCTTTAGCTCAAGTAAACATCATACCTTGCCTCTCTTTCTCTTCAATATTAATAGGTTAAATTACTATAACAAAAAAACCAATGTGCATTTTCAGAAAAAATTGTGCTTACACTGAAATCAATGCACAATGTTAACTCAATCACTTTAAAAATAATGTACCATCATACATCCAATTACATGAAATCTGATATCAACATCTACACTGAAATCACTGCATCTCATGCAAGCAATAAAATAAGATTATAAGTCAACATTTACACTGAAATCAATGCTTCTAACACAAGCAATCAAATAGGAATAGAAATCAACATTTGAAATCAAATCAATGCATTTACTACAAGTAAGCAAATAAGATTATAAAACAACATGTATGATGAGCCTAGGTATTGCAGCAAGAATGTTACAACTCCCAGGGCTACCAGCTTTACTTATCAACCCGGGGTTCTTACAAACTTGGAGGTGACTGTGCTATATACACAACTGGAAGTGAAGGTGCTACCTATTGTCACTGCTCATGTGGAAAGGGACCCCAGGGGTTCCAAGCCAGACTTCTATAGGGTCAGAAGAAGCTTGATTTTGATGGAAGGAGAGAAAACCTAGTCTAGGGGAGATCTATTCTACTACATAAATGAAGAAAGCAATCATGTAATGCCAATTTCCTAAGTTGCAGAAGTAAAAAGGTCAAAACTTAGACTAAGGGTTAAACAATAGAAACTAGGCTAGATTTGTGTTCAAGCAGAAGAATGGTCGGAGATCAAAATGGTGGAAAGGGGATGTAATGAGCAACAGAGCATAAGAATCGTTGGATCAGGCAGGTGGAAAGCGAATGAATGAATGAGATCGGATCGCAGGATGGTACGTAGGCAGATGGTTGAACATGATCAACTAACGGGATGGACGACTAAGATTATATCATGGAATCAATTGGCAGATGGACGACGGAGATTGCTGGAAAAAGGAACGTGTGTAAATGGTATTGGGTGAAGTGACAGCCGTCAAATTGGGAGAAAGATCGAAAGTGGAGATGGAAGTGGGGGATTGGCTTACTGCCCTCTAAACCCCCTCTCCCATTTTCAAACTGTTACAAAGCAGAGTTCCACAGTAAAATTTTGAATCCTGACTAGCTGACTGAAAAAAACTAAGGTCCTAAGCCTCTCTATTTATACATTTGAAGTCTTAATGGCTTCCCTCAAAATTAGGGAGGTACAACTCCCAACTTAATGGTAACTTGTTCTTTCATTTTCACTAGCTTGGCTTCCTTCTAGTAGGGAGGTTGCTTGTACTTCCACTTGCTTGGTTATGTTTTCGTACTCCTAATTTGGTTGTTTGTACTTTTAGTTGATGGAGGGATATTCAAATGGATGGGCAGTAAATGAGAAGGATTTACCTCCTGCAATTCCAATCCCTTGTCCCATCTAAGTTTTCACCAAGGTCTTTTACGATAGTTCCTTGCTTTTACCTTTTATCCCTGCATTTCCCACGCTTTTATCCTTTATTCATGCATTACATGCACATTAGACCACGAAACAGAATATCCAACTCTAACTCATCTCAGAAGCAAAATATAATCAAAAGTATGCAATAAGTTATGAGAATAGTTAATTTAACTAAGCTAGGAGGTGAATTAAGGCCAATTAAGGCCCATATAATTACTCAATGATGAGACTCACCAATCTACACTGAAATAAATGCATCTAATGCAAGTAAGAAAATAGGATTATAAACCAACATCTACACTGAAATCAATGCATTTAGTGCAAGAAATAAAATATTATAAGAAATCATTTATATTGAAATTAATGCATCTAATTAAAGAAATCAAATATTATTAGGAACCAACATCTACATTGAAATCATTGCATCGAATGCAAGCAATCAAATAGAAATAGAAACCACCATCTACACTAAAATCAATGCATTTAGTGCAAGCAATCAAATAGGATTAGAAATCATCTACAATGAAATCAGTGCATCTAGGGCAAGCAATCAAATATCACTAGAAATCAAAATCTACACTAAAATCAATTCATCTATTTTAAGAAATCAAATAGGATAAGAAATCACCATCTACAAGTGAAATCACTAAAATCACTTTTCATCTATATCTCTATCTCCCTGTGTCTCTACATATCACCCCCAAAACATACACTATCTTTTTCCAATCTATCTATCTATCCCTCCCTCCTCCTCTCCCTCTCTCTCTCTTTTCCCCTTCTCTCCCTATCCCCTGCTTCTATCTCTCTTTCCTCCTATTGTCTTCTCTCCCTCTCTCTCCATCTTCCTTATCACTCCCTCTCTCTGTCTCTCCACACTTCTCTCTCTATTTCTTTCTTCTTACCCCCTCTCTCTCCCCCTCCAACTCCATCTTCATTTCCCTTCATCTCTCCACTCTCTCACATCCTCTCTCTCTTACTTCCTCTCTCTCTCTCTCTCGCTCTCCAACTATCTTACTATATCCCTCCCTCTCTCATCTCTCCTCTCTCCCCCATTCTCAACATCTCTCCTTCTCTGCCACTTTATCTCACCCCAAAACATACACACTCTCTCTCCATCTCTCCATTGTCCCTCCATCCCTATCTCCACTTCTCACTCTATATGTATTTCTTCTTCCCTCCCTCTCTCCCCCTATAACTCCATCTCCCTATCCCTCCCTCTCTCCTCCTCTCCCTCAAGTACGCTCTCTCCTACTTCCTCTCTCTCATTTTCTCTCCTATCTCCCTCTCTCTTCCCCCATCTCTCTCTCTCTCTCTTTCTCTTTCTCTCTCTCTTGCCTCAAATCTTATCTCTTCCCCCGTCACTCTCCTCCTCTCTCTCAAGTCTTGTCTCTCATTCTTCCTCTGCCTCCCTTTATCTCCCATCTCCCTCTCTCTTCCCCAATCACTCCTTCTCTCTCTTTCTCTCTCTCTCTCTGCCTTCCAATCCTATCTCTTCCCCCATCTCTCTCTCTCTCTCTCTCTCTCTCTCTGTCTTTGCCCTCTAATCCTCTCTCTTCCCCCATCACACTCTCTATATATCTCTCTCCAACTATGTGACTATATCCCTCCCTCTCTCCTCTCTCCTCTCCCCCCATCTCTCTGTCTCTCCTTATTTGTCTCTTTATCTCACCCCTAAACATACACTCTCTTTTTCCATCTCTCCCTTGTCACTCTCTCCCCCTCTCCACTTCTCACTCTCTATGTCTTTCTTCTTCCCTCCCTCTCTACCCCTCCAACTCCATTTCTCTATCCCTCCCTCTCTCCCCCTCTCTCACAAGTCCTCTGTCTCATCCTTCAGCTCTCTCATTTTCTCTCCTACCTTCCTCTCTCTTTCCTCCTCTCTCTCCCTCTCCCTCCCCTCCAATCCTCTCACTATCTCCCTCCCTCTCTCATTCTCTCCCTCCCCCCTCCATCTTTGTCTCTCCCTCTCCCTCCCCTTCAATCCTCTCACTATCTCCCTCCCTCTCGCATTCTCTCCCTCCATGGAAAATTTTAGGGGCTAATGTTCGCCCAGTGGGCTAATTTTCCATGATTTTTCCACAAAAAAGATTCGCCAATTTCCAATTTTATAAAAGACGATTCGCCCAAATTTTAGAATATAAAATTATTTTACCTTAAAAATCGCCAACATTTTATAGAGACTATATATAAAATAATTATAAATTTGAATAATTTTACAAATATATCAATAAACATTTATAATTTGCATATTAGGGATTAGTGAGATTCGCCAATGTTTTAAACTTCAAGAAAATTTTCCATCCTTAAAATTTTCCTTGTCTCCCTCCCCCCTCCATCTCTGTCTCTCCCTCACTCTCTCTTACCCTTCTCTACCTCTTTCACTCCTCTCTCTCTCTCTCTCTCTTCATTCATTCTCTCCCCTCCCTTAAGTGTGTTTTCATCTCTCCCTTGTTACTCCCCCTATCTCTCCTCCTCTATCAATCTATGCCATTGTTCTTCCCTCCCATATATATCTAGAGTTAATATATATCATGATATATTAATATATTTTATACTATGACAAATCTAATATTGTGTTAATCAAAAGTTATTAAATTTAAGAATATTAATATTATAATATATTAATATGAATATTAGATTTAATATTATTATTATTAATCTTTTAATATTAATATTAGGGTTAATAATATTTGTTTTGCATGGTATTAATAATAATTTGGCCCATAGGCTTCACCTAAAGAAAACCTCTTTTTTAACTGTTACTAAGTATAAAGAGGTTTACTGAGTAAATACGAAAATAGGTTTTATTTTTTTACGATACCTCTCCTTATTCACATTTATATTTATTTATCATATCTCTTTTATTTACCATGGTGTTTGGCCCATAAGATTGGTATATAATTAAATATTGATTTCTAATCCTATTTGATATATTTTTATTTATTTACCATACTTCTTTATACCTCTCTTATATTTATTTATTTACCATACCTCTTTTATAAATATCGTATTTAGCCCATGGTATTAATAATTATTTGTCCCGTGGTATTTGGCCCATAGGCTTCCCCCAAATAAAACCTATTTTTGAGTTTTCGTAAATATAAAGAGGTTTATGGAGTAAATATAAAAAATGATTTTATTTATTTACCATATCTCTCAACCAAATATAAAAAAAAATGTTTCATTTTTTTCCATGTGGAAAAACAAAAATTATTTTATTTATTCACCAAACTTCTGGTTTATTTATATTTATATTTATTTACCATGCCTCTTTTTTGAGTGTTAGTAAACCTCTTTATATTTTAAATTTATAGTGTGTTTATTTGATCTTTAAATAGGACCGACATTATATTTAAAATGTTAAACATTACTTTTACGTTTAACATTTATGTTTACATATTTATGTGAGATCTACTCCGATACTGAATTGTAGAGCACCTCTCAACACAATAAAAAAATCATATAAAAATTAAAAACATTAAATATTACTGATTTCTATTTTCCAATAAATATATATATGAAATTGGTAACATTTTTCTAAATATATTTTTCCTAAAAAATATTAACAAAAATAGAAGAATAGAAGGAGGGAAAAAAATAAAAACATATGCTATTAACCAAAAAAAAGCACATAAAAATATAAAAACGTTTATTTAGTTGATAAAAATATATTTTAAATAATGGATTTATGAAGAAGTGCAAGAGAGTTCAACCAAAAAAATCCATGTTCCGACATTTTAGGAGCCCTATTTAATTTTATGCTCATTCCCATTTCAGTTTTACATCGCCAAGCCTGGAAACAAATTTATTATCTCCTCTCGCACTCCTCTACGATGAAATCGGGTAGTTAACAGCGGAAAGAGTCCAATGGTCTTCTCGGATTACCCGGAAGCGATGCTGAGTCAAACATCGACCTCGGTCACACATTCCTATTCCTTCAGGAGATCCCCTACGCTAATCGATTCAACATAGATATTCAATAAGGGGAAGATCCAAATGGTCTCTATGAGTTCCCCATGAACTCAGATATCGCAACCTCAGATCTTGAAATTCGGATCCGCCTCCCCTCCACTTCTCCGTCATGTATTTATAGACTATGACCCTTTGTGAGTATTGTATATGCATGAAATAGTTTATGTGCAATTGCAAATCAGCCCTACACAGCATTTCTGCCATAATTTTTCTTATGTCCAACCACTAGCTAGGAACCATCTATCGTTATTCAACATCCGATCTTTTCAGCGATATCCGATTAAGGGCATAAAAGTTGTCATTCCTGACACATCGTTTTTAACACAGAAATAAGCTGATAGTGTCATTGCCCATGCAGATGAAAATCAGTATGTCTGTTATTGTAGATGCTGCTCTCCTCTTACTTGTGATGACGTTGGTGTTAAAGGAAGTCTCCGCCACATGCAGGCAAATGCATGGGATTACTGACAAAAGAATGAATGTTCATTCTTCCGTTGAAGCGGCTGTAGCAGTAGAAGGTTTAGCTCTATGGGAATCACTTGCAAACGGTCAACCCGAGAACAATCTTCCAAAACCGCCACCACCGCCTCAAAGCAGTATTGTTGGCTCGTCGTTGGAAGTGGGGTTAGCGGGAAAATCTTGCGGGCCTCATCACGACAAAAATGTTCCATGTCCACCAACAGAGAAGTACAAGGTGGACGTGAATGGCAAGGCAGAGATAACAAGGAATCATCGGACCTACATTATGGCTGGAAAGAACAAATGAGGAGATACGCCCGGTTTAACCGAGGGCCTTCTCGCACTAGTATATATAACTTAGGGCCTTCTCTCACTACTATGTATTGTGATCGTTGGGGTGTTCTTGCTCGTCGTAGGACATATTTTGATCTTTATAGTATTTTCTTTCAGGTTCAGATATATCTCTTACCTATTCCGCAATAAAATATAATTTTGTTTTTTATTTATTTATTTATTATGATGGGGAATAATTTTGTCTTTTATTTATTTATTATTATTATGTTTAAATTTAAAAAAAATACTACTATTTAAAATATAAAATAATAATTAATTTTAATTTAGAAGGTTAAAAGTGTTTTATTATTTTGGTAGGTGTAAAAGAAAAAAATAACGTTATTAAAATAAGAACAAATTGTTATTAGTATGGAAATTAAACATGGTATTGAACTATGTCAAAATAAAGAAAAAAATAAATTCTGTAAAATAAAAACAAATTGTTATGACATTGAAAGTGAAACATGGTATTGAAATATAGACTATTATATAGTTTTATATCGTCAAAATTATAATGAATTTTGGTTTCTTCTCTTATAGATTTTTAGTAAAAAAATTGAAATTTTAAAGGAACTGGACTCAAAGACTTACTTATGTCATAGTCCAATTTACATAATATTTTTCTTTTTCAATAAGAAATGAGATATATAGGTAACCAAGAATTAAAAATATCAGATATGTTTCGTTTTTGTCAAAAATAAAATAGTAACATCAAAGTAGAAATATAGTATTAATAATTATATTTACTTTTATTTTATCTCTTCCTTTCCAATTTTATTATGATTTTAAATATTTTTCACTATAACAAGTGTCTAAATAATTTATGGTCATAGAGTACTTATAGATGTGTGATATTCCATATTTATAATATTTACCCATGTTCTCTACAAATATCCATTCAAATATCTATTCTATAATAACATTGATAGTTTTGAAACAACAAGCTAGTGAATTATTTTGACTACTACGAAATATCTATCATTAGATGCTTGAATAACACAATGCATTAAGAGTTCTTATTGAAATTACCCCTATAAACGAAATCCTTGCGTTACATTTATTCTTGATTTCCTGGATGTCTAAATTGTTCTTCATATCCAATTACAGCTCCTCATATTCTTTCCAAAGTAACATTTACAAGAACATTCACAATTTATGATAATGCTACGGATGGAGTATTTAGCATTAGTCTCTTAACATGAAATTACATTTTGAAAGTAAAATAATTACACACTTTTTAAATGTGTCATTTTAAAGCATTTAAATGATTTGGTTTAAGATTTGTTCATTTGTGGAACAATGTATAATTTAAATGGTCTTGGCCTCTACATCAATCGATTGGCATTTAAGCATCTCTCCTAAATCCCTTTTAAATTCTTATACCTCACAATGTCCATAATAACCATTTTATTTTTCTTTATTGTGGAATCTTCTAGGATGGGTTTTTATGTGTGATCTTCAAGAAATAGCTATTTATTGTAAACACTCATTTCTCCATATCCCCATTGATTTCAAAATCCAGTGTGGAATGCGATTCTGGTCATCCTCCTTAAAATGTTTGAATCCAAATATTTGAGTTCACTTTAATATATTAGAATTCTTTGTATAGTGTACCGACACTCTCATCCAATTTATGTAAAATTTCCAGATTTTTACAGTGAAATTTAATTTCAAAATGAATACTAATGAATTCTTTGTTTGATGAAAAATGTTAATGAATATTCTTTTAACATGTTTTTTCTTTAATCATTTAGTAGGCACACGAATTGTGATGATGGCCATATTATAATCATTGCGATGATGGCCATATTAGAATCATTGTATTTTATCCGGAGTTGTAGACTAAACCATTTTCAGATATTTAATTATTGAAATATCTATAATTAATTAGGTTAAATTATGGAAAATAAATTTTATTTAAATTAGTTTATTATGAAGTAAATTAGCATTTGTATGAGAAGTTATTAAGGAAATGGTATAGGTCAGTAATGTATATGGAAGAAAAGAATAGAAGAAAAAAATGTGATATGTTAGGTGAAGTAACTATAGCGAAATTTGAATGAAAAAAAGAAATCTTAATGTTAAATGTAATACAACAAAACAATCTAGTCAAAACAAAGGCATGCGGAACTTCCTATCTAAGCACTCAATGTAAGAGCTTACTTTCATTAAAAATTGCATCCCATACGAGGCCTTTGTCTTTCATTTCCTCATCCAGACTGAGACCTTCACCCTCATATGGTAATGGTTCTAGATCATTTTTTTGTGCAAGTATTCTCCAACGGCATTTCCATTTATACACATCTCCATTAACATAATCAAAGGCCTCGTTATTTTGATAAGGATTTGTGGCAGCCCATATTCCCTGATATGCAATCAATTTTCCATCACATGCATCCATTAATTATTCCAATGAAATATTTTTAACTGGGTACTTGAAAGACAGCCCCTCATGTCTGCAAATTGCAGTGTAAACAAACAATGTGCCTAAAAAATTCATCAATCTCAAGGAGAGAAGCCAAATATGTGTGTCAGATTGTGAATGGACCGAGTTAATCCTTCTTTATTATTTTCAGCCTCAAATATAATATCCTTGAGAGTGTAGTAAAAATTGGTCACAAGTAGCATAAGAAACTATTCACAAGGTGGCACAATCTTCCTTTATTCCATTTTTGACCGTCAAGAAAAATTTATGAATCAAGTTTATTCTTTTTACTATGAAATCCGTAAATTTCTAGTAGACCTTACCTTGACTTTTTGACATTCAGTCCTTGTGCACTTGCACTTCTCATCACATTTTCCTACTCAATGCTCTCTCTTCAGTCCTATGTTAATTTTCAAAGCATCCTCAACAATTCATTATTATTGTTTTATTGTTTTACCATTATTGTTTTTTTATTGTTTTACTACTTCCTTAAACCTATAAACTCTTCTTAACCTCTTTGGACATACAATGTTTGAAGACATGTTTCTTGTAGTCCATGCCCTAGCTTTTTGCAAGAGGAGGAAATGAAGAAGTAGCCCCCAAAAGAATTTTCTTGACTTGTTAGCCTCCACATTATTGTCATGATTTACATCTATTACTCCTTGAATGTTTTGCTGCTGCTTCCATTCCAAACATGCTCATAAAAGAGAATAGTAATTTTGACATGTAGGGGAAATATAACAAACATCATGATTCCCCCTATGATATTTGAATCAAAATCTCCATCCTACAGTAAGGAGATGCATTTTCAGTCTTATGTGATTTTGTTTCTTTACAGTCTTGTGCAAATTAAGATTATAGTTAACAATTTCTCAAGGAAAATATTCAACACCAAAGGTTTTTCCTTTTGCAAGAGACTTCCATGATTGAGATTATATGCACCATAACCTCTTCTGTTGTACAAGTTTTCTTTGTGTTATTTGTGGTTCAATATCATCATCATCATCTAGAATAAGGATATCCTGAAGTAGCCATAAATTTCCATTCTTATAAGTAACTTTTCTTCTAAATCCACCAGTAAGATATGACATAAGACTATGGTGGGATGTTTGACAATTTTTGTTTTTAAAGAGAGCTCAACGACGGACTGCAAGAAGATCAACTTGGGACCATATTTGTAATGATTTAATTCTAGAGTGCTTCAAGTGGAGAAATCCCCAAATCCCTTGTGCTTTGATTACATGTGTGAAATGTTATCTTCAAAAAATTTCATTTTGTATTGACTCATGGTATTGGGTATCTACATGAAGGTCTCAACTTTAATGAAGAGACAACCAACCGCTGAGTTTTTTAGTGTAAGTGCAATGCAAAAGTCCTCTTCTTTCTAACATTGAAAAAAATTGTGAGTTTACGTGATGTGCCTCACAATGAATTCAACAAGAAAAGGTGTGTAATTTTCTTTTGAGGTTAAATATATCCTACAGAGGTTTGAGTCCATAGAAGAATACCTTAAACTTTTTATTACACATCTCATAGATTAAACAAGCGATGAACTGCACAATATTCTTAAATCCATCTCTAAAGCTCCATATGTAGCTGTAAAATTTCAAGAAAAAATAAAAATAAAAATAAATAAATAAATAAATAAGAAATAAAAATAAAAAAATAAAAAAAATAAAAAATAAAAAACTAAAACAATAAAAAATAAATAAAAATAAAATAAAACAATAAAAAAATAAAAAAATCTACAACCATCTAAAGGTGCAGTGCTGGTATACAGAATGTGGATTTCAGAGAGGATGTGATATAGGAGGGAGGAAGGGAAAGAAATATTAATGCTCAACCAAAAGATATTCTTATACTCTCATAAACAATACCTTAATATGTGGAAGGCCTTTGCAACTACATGCTAGTTGCAGTAAGTAGAATAGAGTGTCAACGTGAAGATCTAGATGGTAAGAATGAGAATATAAATATGTTTGAGATGAAAGAATACGTTCCAAATATGCATCCACTTAGGTTGGCCATTTGGCTACAAATTTGTGAATATGGAGAATTTTTCTTGCTGACTTAGATGATAAAAAACCAAATTTGGTTGTACTTCCCAGGGTAGTATACTACAATAGAGAATATTATAATGAAGCCTTTATTGAGGAAAATGAAAATGATATAGACAGATTGAGAAGAAAGCATTTTGAGTTCAACAGATTGAATGTTTCTCATAAATATTCTACAGTTGGTACAATGATTGTTGTTAAAAACACCTGGATGGAATATACAAAGGGAAATGCATTGATATTTCTATCGATACACATATTTAGTGCGCTTTATAAAGAGAGTTTGTTACATGTAGAGGGCATGTTGCATAAAGCAACTACATTCCTTGATCATGTAGTGAAAAATGGAGAGGTGCATGATCTTTGATACAAGCAAGACTTTAATTAAGGACTTATCTATGAAAGGCCAGATATTAGAAGCATTAAAGATTTTACATGAAATGCTAAAATAAGTTTTCTTATTTGATATCAATACTTGTTGTGTATTTATAAATATTTTATGTAAGTATGGTAATTTTAATGATCCTCTAAATGTATTTAATCAGTTTGAATTTGAAGTATGCACTCCAGATACATAAACATGAAAGATTTTGCTAGATATGTTTCACAGTGTAGGTAGAGTAATAGAAGTAGGGAGACCTAATGCTCCTAAGATTGCATCCACAACATAATGAAGCAACACTTTCCTATCAAAGTCAACATCACAACCTTTTTCATGAGGAATCTTGATTCATCTAGTAATCAATGGTAGTATACATCCTTTTCTAGGTTATTCATATCAAGGAATTTGTAGCTCTTACTCTACCTCAGGCCAGTTATTACTATCCTTCACATTTTCAATAATATATCCACTATCATCTAATTAAACTGGTAAAGAATTGAGATCATGATGATGAAATCTTTCTATCCTTTCTCTTCATATTTAAAGGTGTTCTTTCAAGTTTACATTTATTCATAATCTTCTCTTTACCAATAAAATCTTCAATACTATCCTCTAGTATAATTCTACCTCTACTTGGCAAGAAATTGAAATCAAAAATTAGATTTTCCTTCTTTCTCTTTATACTAGGATTTTTTTGTTTAATATTACAGTTTGTCATGCACATGGGAGGTTTACCATAACACCATAGATTCTCATGTACGTTGTTCCTCGCCATCTAACAAATGGTGGTGGGAACCATGAACGTGTTCCACAACAACAATGAAAATTTGTTATCATCGCCATATATTGAGAAAGAGGTGCATATGCACATTCCCCATAAGCCTCTTGCTCAATTGATGGCCATGATAACTATTTTTTCAATGTTTTTGTGCAAGAAATTCATGATTGCAACCACCACCATTTCAGGTGTACATGTGAATTTTAGGTGTTACAGTTAGCTGATCCATATGAAAATCAAAGGAGAAGTGCCTCTATTGATGAAATTTTCTTGCTCAAAGCTTCAACACTTGTTGAAACCCACTCTTACATGTTTTTTAACTATGGTGGATAAAATGAACTTTAGGAAGAGAAAAAAATATTAAGGAGGTGAGACCAAAAGCAGGGGAGAGAACAACCAAATCGAGAGGGAGAAGAAAGAGAAATTGTACCAAGATAGCAGATACTTAGAAAATCGAAAGGTAAATATGTAAAACCACAACAAGGTGAGTCAACAGATGAATCCTTTATGTTTTTATATAGCTTGAGATCTTTCTTCCTGTGATCGACTTCCTTTGTGACAACCTACATAGAGTCTTAGGACAACAACCTTATCCCTCTTATGGATCACCTCACCATCCTTCTTCTTCACGTCATGTATCCCCCACAACCTGATACCTAAAAACATGTCCTCCACACTCTGACCTGCCTCTAATGAAATAAACATATCATTGGAATTGTTAGCACTATACAAATTAGCACAATGAGTATCCACATAACCTCTCAGGGCACTGATATATGTACTAACATTATTATATAATTCATTCTCCTACACCCCATCATAGCCATAGTGCCAAGGAATCCTCAAAAACCTGTAAGCATTACATTTATCCTGCCATGATTCCAGCGATCTCCTCACCATTTCCATCATTTAGGGAGGGACCAAGTACCAAAAGCCTACTATGATCCCCATTAAGGACCAAAAATTGGTGAAGGAATCCATTGAAAAATTAAAATGTCTAACATACATTGGATTTCAAATCTCAAATCCAGCTTTTTAATATATTCATATTTAAGCTTCCCCAATTTCAATCTTGCAGCTATGATTTTCCCTTATTTTTCCTCTTTTCTAAAATGGTTGTTGTCCGATATCAATTATTCATATTTTATACCTCTTTTCTAAAATGGGTATTGTCCTTTTTTGGATGCATTCAAATTTAATACTGAAATTATGTTCAAAACATCAAAAGGAAAAGGGGCATCAAGGAATTCATGTTAAGTACACATTTTGGGCCATAGAGCATCATTCTTCGCCATGAATAATTTGATAAAGATAGTGGCAGATATATGTGTATGTGAGGAAAGGGTCAGGTGGATCTGTGTGTATATATTTTCATAGTGGAATGATGCACAAACATGTTCAACCCTGCAATAAACAATATATTGAACCCTTCAAGTGAGACAAGAGGAATCCTTTAAGCAGAAATAGGACAAATACAAATATAAGTGCTAAAAAAGTAGCTGACAATGATTCTCCTGCTGTAACATGTTTTCCTGTATCATTTGGTTAACAAACATGTCACTATGTAACAAAAGGAAAACATCAATTAAGCATTAAAATATTAGATTAGAGGAACCATGCTTGCATGAGAAATTGAAGACAATTATATCTTTCTAAGAATATTCTAAAAAAATAATTTTGTCAAATATACATTGTTCAACCAATCCAACAGTTTCCTACATGTTATATTTATGGTAAAAGATGAATTCATTCGTGTTAAAATTGAATTACATTTCTTTTATTCCTTATTGTGTACAAAGATTTGCTAATCTATGGATGGTATGGCTAACGCTATTTTTAATTTTGACATTTGTGAGTCTTGACATTTGAGAATGAAATTTTTTGTGAACTTTCTCCAACTCCCTCAATCTCCACTGCATCCCCTACAGGTGTCCCTTCAACTCTTGATTTTCCTCACAAATCACAGTACTATAATCAAGCTCTTCTGAGTACAAAATTACTAAACTCCTGCGTGTGATTTCTTCTTCATGGGGAAAATGCATCCTGCTATCACTATTAGAATGAAAGGAATATGAAATTTTCACATAATAACTATCATGTGTGCTTCTTAGCTTTGCTTTTTGCAACAATAGGAGTTGTATTTTTCTTCTTGATGGAAATCTAGAATTTTGTGTAATGAGTTTGTTTGATTGAAAAGAGAGTTTGTGATAATTGATCAATTTGGAAAGGACATTTTTTAATAGGAACATAGATTCTCATAATCACAATTTCTCAAATGAGTTTCCATTAAACATACTTAGTTTTAATTCAATTATAAGAAATCAATAGAAGTGCTAAATAACCCAACGTTTAGAATTTTGTTCACATTATGAATGATTTAGGTCAGATGAAGGTAACCATAGCTATTGCTACAGGCTCAGTTTTAAGGCTGATTTCAATGAAACTAATTGTATTGACTCAGATTTTCTGAAAAAATCTCATGTTCTTAACTTCTGACATCAGCTTAAATTCAAAGAATTTTTTTTGTATTGAATCAGATTTTTTGAAAAAATCTCATGTTCTTAACTTCTGACATGAGCTTAAATTAAAAGAACCAAGTGGCATTGATTGAGGTTGCATTAATAACCAAGTTAAACAATTTAGGTTTGACTTAAAGAACCCACAATAGTTGTCAAGAATAAACATGAGAAGGATTTTTGCCTTTGTGTGTCAGTCATAGTGAGAGAACCCACTAGTATAATTTCAGACAAAGTTAAAAGCCTCACTAATAACAACATACAATTGACACACATTCATGCTGAAATAATGAAACACATTTTAATAATTTGATCTTGGATTCAAGAAACTCATGCATGTTCTCTTAGGCTAAGATTGAAATAACTTTCAACCGATTTTGACTTAATTCATGAAAAATTATAGTATTAACTGAGGTTACCATATGGAAGGCATGTATACGATTTGAAAAGCACAAACCCGATTGATATGAAGCTAGTTTAAGAAACTATTCATATTAATGAAAGCTTACTTGGATCATTTATTTGGAATGGTTGAGCTTATATTAAATAATATATTTTGTGTTAATGGATACACCAGAGACCCCCTTATATGATTTGGCCTTTAATGTGAGGAATCTATTTCCACTATTATTCATGTCAGATTAAAGAATTTGATTTTAGTGTCATGAACAAAATTGGCATAAATTGTTTACAATTAGTTTTAATACTTGAAAAACCATTTATAATATTAACTCAAGATAGATTAATGAACCTATTTACACAAATCGAGAGAAAAATGAAATAGCTCTCGTTTGTATTGTTTTATTTTCAGTTTTGGGTAGGTGAAGCTCAGAACTCAAATGACACTCAGAAATTATTAAGCACCCATGTTCTCCCAGTTCATGGTTTCTTACCGACTTATGGTTCCACTCATATCAATCTACATGACACAGGGAAATCTCTAATCACCTAACCCAATAGCCAAGGTGAATAGTAACCTCCCCCATAGTGGAGAGGCAGATAGTAAATTCCCATTAATTTATTGTTGTATGTTTATCTGAGGTAATATGAAAGAACCTGACTTTGGTGTTCATTTGAGTTGGATTAAAACCCCATTTAAGTCGATAATTCAAAGAACCTTTTTTTTTATTAGGACTTTCTTATAGTTAGGCCATTGATAGTGTTTATTCAGGCCAAATAGAAAAACTTATTTGTGCTTATTCATACAATTTTGATGAACACATTCATATGATTGGCGATTCCTATGAAGATCCATTGTTGTAGGTAAGAATTCAAGGCACATTAAAGAAATTAATTGTAATGGCACATCCTAGCTCAAAACAATTTAAAAAAATAAAACAAATTGTATCTATCGAGGTGATATTAAAGAGTCTGTTTTAGAGAGTGCATCTAGGGCTTACCTCAAGATACATATCCAAGGCTCTGTAAAGCACATCACAAGAATCTCTAGCAACATCTGGCAATGATTTAAGAAGAAACTGGAATTTGGAGGGCTTGAGATTAACATCGGAGGCCACCTTTATAATATATGTGTCCATGAGGCTACCTCCCCTCTTTAGCCAACTCTGGTAGAAAATGCTAGAAGTGGCTCGATAGTGCTAGTGTAAAATTCAGTCATAGAAACCATCACGTAATCCATGAGGAAAATATGCACAAATCTAAGAACAAGATCCACATCATAGATGCATCCCATCCCCTAGGGTGCAAGAATCAATATGCTATCCAATGTAGCATTATCAAACAGTGATCCAATCATATTGTATAGTTGTTTCCTGCATAATTTACAGGTATTTAACATAGTGGCCACTCTTAGGATCCCAAAAAGGCTCATTCATGTGACTGTTTCTCTCGCCAAATAATGAAGAAAACCCACAACAATTTCAAGGACTTCCCTCTGTACCTTCTAGGCATAGTGGTGCACAATCTTCTCATCCCTCCCAAGCACGGGCAAGGTAGACTTCAAGTTATGTGAAAGAAATCTATTGATAACTGAGTTGTCCATTTTCTGGGCAATCATGTTTTTCACAATTCCTTCCATCGGATACATACTCAATGACGGAAAATCTTCAAACCACCATCATATTTTAGTTTTTGAGCTCTCAGAGCTTCTCGTATGACAAGAATACCAAATCCCAATACTATCAGGAGAAGACGAAGTAGGACTGGTATCACATTCAACATTCATTCTTTCTATGAGTAAATCAATTCATCTATGAATACATCAATACATATCTGAATAATCCTTATAGAATCTGTTGTCAATACCATATCCTCCAAGAGGCCAAGCCCTTCATAAAATCCTTGGCTCACCTCACCAAGTTCCATTCTTGGACATCTTATGTCATCTCTAGGTTCCCTTCTTAGATCTCTTCTCTCATCTCTAGATACTTGATCACACAAAAAAGCTTTCATATGTTGGTGGATGTGATATCAATGTTGTTGATCCCATTGTAGCAGAACCTACCCACCGACTCAAATGCCTAAGTACCTCCTCGTAAAACATCAAGTATCACTTTGCATGACTTCACTTGCCCTGCCTGACCTCTTGGCATATTTTTTGATGATCACTCACTGGATGATGACTTTGAAAAAAAACTCATTGTTGCTTTTGTTTTGTTTGAAAACTATGCATGGCTGACTTTGTTGTCGGTCACCCACTGACGAATTTGTTGATACTCACTCGTTGATGAAAATGCCCACTGGCTCCTTTGTTGATGTTGTCGAGACTTTTAGTCTAACTACCACTGTCAATTTCGTTGACATTTTCCCTGCTTTCTTAGCTAAAAGGAGAGACAATATTCTTTAAATTATTTTTGAACTCCCCCCTTCAGATGTAGGAGTGTTTGACTGGTGTACACCCCCATTCAACTGCACGAGAGTACCATCTTCATTTTTACTGTTGGCTACAATATGTGTGAGTGAATTCAATTGCAATACTTATACAATATTCTGACCATGGATGACCATTCCTAGGGATCAATCCATGAATAATTTATCTTTAATCTAGTTGATTGTTGTTGTTTGTTGCATTGCACTGACGAATGATTTGACTTGCCACAATGGTTACAAGGATGGTGATCAAAACATTGATCTTCCAGATGACTAGTTCTTTGACAATGAAGGCATTTTGATTTGACTGGAACTACAGTTTGCACACATGTATGTTTGTCTGCAACTTTCTCATGGCTTTTTGATGTTATTTGATCAAGAAACCCTGCACTGATGAACTTGATTGGCTTAGAATAATCGAGGATATGCAAGTTTTTTTCATCTTTGTCATATCCTAATCCTCGTCGATTTTTGTTACATTGAAGTTCTTCCCATGTCTTGATGATTGGTTTGGACGAAGTTTGAACTGGATTAGGGACCACTTCGACAATTGAAGTTGGCTGGATCAGTGACTTGGAATCAATAGTTGTATTTGTATTATTCAAAGACTTGGAAGCATCAATCTTCTCTAGCAACTCATTTCTTTGTAGTTGCAACTCCAATTGAAGGAACTCAATCATTTCATGTGCATGTTGAAGATGCACTTGAATATCAGCAAGAGTTGTTTTGTTGATGTTCACCATGTCACCTGCTGATGATAAAATCAAATTGTTAAGAATTTGGGACAACTGGATGTGTGTCACCATGTTAGCTTGCTCACTTTGAATTCAGGCTCTCTTGTACTATTGCTTATTGCTGATGCTTTAGACACTTGCTAGGGTTTTATAACATGGTTGCTTGAACTCTTGATTTCACGCTTGCTTGATGACGATTGCTTTGCTTGAATGCTTCACTGACACTTTGTGAATGCTTCAATCAACTTCACACTGTCTTGTTTGTTGTAGATGTCATGCTTTGAACTTTCACACTTACTTTTGACAAGCTCGCTTGCTTGGTTGCTTGAATGACATGCTCGCTTGCTTTGTTATTTGAATGACACTCCCTTGATTTATTTCTTATTGCACTTGCATTAAATATAGGCTTGATTTGATGCTCACATGAAGAATAGAAGACTAGAATTCACACTCGTTTGATGATGATTTCTTGCTAGATAGCTTGCCTGAACTTGCCTGATTGATTACTGACACTTCTTTCTTTCTTGAATGTACTCACTGAATGTGCTAGTAAAAAGGAAATGTTGTCGAATACTATTGATAATGCACCCAACAAACAAATTACAAGTTCAATCTTTATGTCTCGGTTGAAGACTTACTTGACTTAATGTATTCACCTTTACAATTCAAATTAGGGTTTCAGTTACAACCGAGAGTGCTCTCATACAATTAAGTTAAAACATGTTTATCTGCAAGTGATACAAAAAGTGTTGATGATGTTGATGTCATCTTGGCTTGAAATGCTTGATTTTGTAGCGTCCTTAACTTGATTGCTTTGATTACATGACATGAAATGTTCTTTGTTGTAAGATCATCTTATCAAGTTGATGACGTGACACTTTGTGCTTGTGTACTTAAGCTTGACTACAGGAGCTTGATTAAGTGTTCTTATGCTTAAGCTTGCTTATGTGCATGTAATTCTTGAAGCATAATACAAATATAGTGTTTTGATAATCTGAACACAAGTCATGCACATGCATTCATTACACACCCTGTACCTAAGATCCCATTATTCAATTTCGGGACGATCTAGGACACAAGCACCACAAAAATTATGATTTTATTAATTACTGTAGTACATCATTCTGCAATGTCACAACTTTGCCATGGAAACTTCTCAATGAGAATGTCACACTTGCAAATTGTCGTCAAAAACCGCCGGTAGTGACTCAATCACTCTCAAGGTAAAATATTACTTGGATTACAATAATCACTTTCACTCAAACAAATTCACTTATCGCTCCAAATTTACAAAAAAAAATTCACCTTATCACTCCAAAAACAAAAAATTCACTTATGACTTCACAAAAGCACTTATGACTCAATTACATAAAAAATTAAAAATACTCCTTATCTCTCTAAAATAACAAATTTACAAATAGAATCTCCTTATTGCTTCCAAAATTACAAATAACCGTATTACTCGACAAATATTACAAAATCCTTGCCACTCATATCACAATTATTTCAAAAAAATATGACCAGAGCATTACTGAAAGCAACAGAGATTCCAGACATGAAGAAGAGTAAATTTTAGTGTGGAAAGAAGTTGATCTTGATCTTAGCTTGGAACCTTGAAGTCTTGCAAAGTTGTGTTTCTAGAAACTCAGTTGCAGAGATGATTTCAACCGAAGGAGAGGCTTCATATTTTACCTCAGCACGCAGTTGCGAAGATTGCCAAAAATGACATAATGCTTATGAGTGCCATGCTCTACATTGCTGCTACACTTGCCCATGCTGCAAGCGCTCTTCCACCTCAGCTGGAGTTTCGACATTTTCACCATAGGCTAGTGAGAAAGGAATCTATGTGAATTATTTTCACCATATGCCAACGAGGTAGGGGACTTGATAGATCTGAATTTGTATAAAAACGTGCCCGACCCTCTCCGATTCAACAATGTTCTTCCAAGGTTTGCATTGAACCTACAACAAACCAGCTAAAATTATGAACTCTGACTCAATTGCATTACCTTTCAACATCAATTTATAGTTCTCAGCTTCCCTTCTCAAGGTTGCATTAACGTATTCTTAAATCATTTGATGGATGTTTCTTAAAGTTTGAGGATGAAATTTTCTATTTCTTTGCTTCTACATATCTTTTCACGATGCACCTGTGAAAGATAATGCCAAGCGCGACCCTGGTTCCGATAAACAAATAAATAATAACACACTCATTCACACTCATAAAATAAATATAAGAAATATAGAAAATAGACATGGCGGAAAAGGCCTCAGCCTTACAACATTCCTCACATTCTCATTATTAATTAATCCAATGTGCAAAGAATGATAATAGTACAAATAAATACACGAGGAAGTTGGTCTCAAGATAGTACTTCTATCTTGGACAAACTTGGTTGATATATTTTCTCAACAAAACAATAATCTAGGAGAATTAGTTGGAGAGAATCTCTCATCTTAACTAAACTCCCTAGTTTGAGGAACTAACTCTTAATTCTCAAGATTTCATTTATTTCATTATAATTTTTTTAGTTATAATTGTTTTATTATGAGAGTGAGGCTAACACATAGAACCATTATTTTCTCTTTCCCAATAAAATAAAAACAAAACAGAAGGATAGGATAACAATACCTTTTCTAGAAAGAATGTTTCTTCTCCATTCACATTCACCTCCAGATCAGATATAGGGTGCATGTTTCTCTCCAGACACATCCCTTACTTCGAAATCCTTAATAATCCAATGAAAGAAAAATTCCTTCCTTAGTTAGGTATGAATGATGCAATCTTAATCCTTAATCCAATCGTTACTTCATGGATTAATTAAGAATGGAATGGGCTAGACCTGGCAATCCAATGACCTTTCCTACCGGTTGGTCTTGCACCGTACACTAGGGAGGAGACAATAGTGCTAAGCCTCTACAAAGCACTTGATGCAAGGCTAAGTTGGTAGAATTCACTAGAAGTAGGCTAAATTATGGCAGAGCAAAAAGGAGTTTTTATTCAGCTTGTGAACTTGGGCGCAGATTGTGTTTCACATCGCCGCCTCTCCTACAGGTGGGATTTATGAAGGTTTTATGGAAGAATATGTATATGAAGTTTCACCATGAAAACACCCAAAAATAAAGATACAAAGCAAATAACACTATATGCCCGCTCATTTGTAAGTTCTTTACATTTGCCAATGAAAGGGAACCAGTCCTACGATGCAATAAGGAGTACTGCTCGAGTGTTTATATCGATGAAGGTTGTATGAATTTTTTCCCTAATTGTGCCACTTAACTGTTTTTCTAACTATTAATCCAAGGGCAGAAAAATATTTAATCTTCTATCATCTAATTTGGTGCTCTAGATAGGGACATTCTGGCAACTTGGGGAATTATTTTCAAAGGGTAATGCCTTATGCCGCAATTATTACAAATAATAAATATAACTAACTAAATTAAACTATGTAATTTTGGTTTAAATTATTTAATATATGAGTACAATATGGAAAAAGTATTGTTTCAAAATCTATGCTATCAATTATGAAAATATGGATAACTACGAATATTACTATAACATATTTTCTAAGACCATGGAAATAGTGACAATTTTTTTAACGGTTTTAACCAATTATTTTAATTGTTTATAGTGACGTTTTTGGAGTGAATTGTAAATTTATAATGGAAATATAAATAATATGCATTAATATTATAAAATATGCATACTTAATTATTTTAGTTTGTTGTTAACCAATTCTAAATTTTTTTACATATAATATGTAGGTTTCTTTCCTTGAGAAATTTCCAATAGTATATAGCATGTAACAATCCACATTTCTTGCGGTTTCAAATAAAAGAAAATTTCCATGAAATTATAAGGATTATTAATGCTATATGTTTTTGATAAATAGGGTACATCGACACAATTTTACAAGGTTAAGACAAAACAACTCAAGCAAAAATGACCAACTCAAATAAACAGCAACTCACAACACACAAAAACTCAAAGATCAATGCACAAACGTTTGAAAGGTTAACATGCTCAATGGGGGGAAGAGTTCATTATCATATTAAGATGAGCCAAATTAATAAATATACAATTGCAAAAAGAGAATCATTTACACAAGAGTTTCCATAGTTTATTATCTACAAATGAATGTACATTTTCTTTAAATTGATATTGTGAACCAATTGAGTGATAAGCCATACTTCATATATCAAATTTTATTACATCAATGAGTAGATGAAATTTCATATTACTTTATCGTTGACCCTATATCTCTCTCCATGTCGCTCCCTCCCTATGTCCTTCTCTCTCTCCACTTCTCTCTGTCCTTTATCTCTATGTCTTCCTAGCTCTATCTCTCTCCCTTCTCTTGCTCTCTTTCTCCACCTCTATCCCTCCCCGCTCCAAATCCTTATCTCTCTCCCTCCGTCTCTCATTTTCTCTACAAATTCCTCACTCTCTTACTTCCTGTTTCTTTGTTTCTCTCCCACTTCCCTCTGCCTCTTGATTCTAGCCTAAGCTGACTTTACCCATAGTATGCATATAAGATTCATAATTTATTTTTTCAAAGGAATTTCACTTTGCCTGTCTAATCAAAAATGTTTAAGGCTTCTTAATTAAACCTCATGTAGAAACATTTATTTTACTATCCATAGTCTAACGCTTAATTAACCTTTGAGTGGAATTTTACCCAACCTTCATAAATTGTGGTTAGTTCTTATAACTCATTACTTAATGCTTTGTTTGATTTCCACCTACCCACTCACTCTTAATCATACCATGGTCTTAGACTTTGGTTACACTCGACTTAAATCTTTTAGTTCACTTTATTTCTATTATAACATCACATAATAGAAATATACCAATAACCCACTTAACTTTACCTTTCCACCTTCCCCCCCGCCTTTGTACATTTTCTGATGCTCACCTTTATCACGTTCATCATCCACCATTCATTTCACTCCACCAGATCAATGGTTGTCACGCGATCTACATTCATCCTCCGGAACCCAAAAAAACTTAACTCCAGTGCATAACCTTATTGTGTTTGCTTACCGTATTAACCTACACACACCTTCTCCACACGACATCCATCCGATCTGTCCACCAATGGGGTCCTAATCACTGGATATCAGCAAGATTTAATATCATTGTATGAAATCTCATCGGGTCCATTTTTCAAGGATTCCTTTGTACTTTCTTAGCACGTGATATCTCTCTGATCACCTCTACACTTAAACTGAATAAGATATGGTTCATAAACATTATCGGGTCTGTTTTCGTGGAAACCGCTTCGTGCTTTGAAGCTACACGAGAATCCACTTACCCCTTTATGAAACAACTCTTCTCTTTCATGACCATTAGGTTTGATCTCCATTGTTCATCTCTTTTTCTTTATTCTACGTGATTTAATCCTGGCCACCGATTGCCCTCAACCTCGTTCGTTGATCTTGTAGATCCAACTACTCCCATGCATCATCACTCCATTTCTTCATCCATCCCTTTACTTCGTTTTTATGCCATTTCTTCAGTGCTCTTCTATGGTTTTGGGTTTCTTCCAAGGTTCCGGTCTTCAGTTGTTCTGCCACATAACTCTCTCTTGAGATTAACTCTGCATACTTTAATCACTATCACTCGTGAATCTTGACTATGGTCCTTCAAGTGGACTCAATGATCAAACCTAATCCTTCATCCTCCACCTCTTCTATGTTTTCTACTCGAACTCCACCTGCATACATGTATTATGCAGAACTACACTAACTCACACACAATTTATCATTCGATTTACTCAATCCACACTTACATAATTTAGGAATTACATACTGAGACTCTCTGTCTCTCTTTCCCGATTTTCTAATCAGTTGCCTCTATTTTCCTACCTACCCATAGGGTTACAATCAAACCTCTAATTCCTAACTAGTGATTGACTAAATAACTAGCTAACTAGCTAACCATCTAACCCTTTTCTATGCCTTCTAGGCTTACATTTATACAAAAGATTTCTATAACCAATTTCTATTCTAGATCCATAACCTTCTCAACAAAATCCTAAAATCTCTTCTTTATGCCTAAGGATCCTCTTTAACCCACAAAATCATGATTCTCAAATCTTTCGACTATCCTAAATCTCTCATGTTCTCCAACATTCGAGAACATTTACAAATATGCCTCACAAAACTTAATTAATTTCTATTCTCATTAAAATCACTCAAAATCCTAAAGAATTACATTAATTTAACACTTAGAAAACCAACTTCCTTAAAACACAAGACCCCCTATATCTACTAAAATACAATGATTTTTCTTGAGTTGAATGCTCCTGCATTAGACTTGCAAGGTAGAAAACATTCATGATCTCCTGATCATGTGTTTTCATAAGTTGATAGGAAACCTCCAGGGTCCCAAACTTTAGTTTGTAGTTGTCTGAAAGCTCTATATCTTTCTTGTTGTATGTCAGCTGTCTTCTATTTCATCTTCCTGTCCTTGTCAATTAGTTTCAAGTTCTGATTGATCACACTTCCTGCTACTGTCAATCTCCTTATTCTAGATTGCTTCATCATTAATTTCCATAATTCTTCATTCTCCATCTCCAACATATCCTTGGGATGGTACATACTCAACCACTTGTTGCTACCTCTTTCTCTTTCTCTCAGGTTGTCGTTGTTGTTCACTAACTTCGACACCTTCACATTCTATATTTCACTACACGTTGTCCATTCATATTTAAGCCATTGATTACATTCTTTAGCTTTACCTACTTTAGCTTTTTCTATTTTCCTTGAGATTTCTCCAGTTACTGTTGAAGATATTTCTTCCACGTAAACTTCTTGAATATCCTTGAAGATATCTCCCTCAACAACATCTAATTTTGAGATTGAATCCTGACCTTCCAGCATTCTTTCTAGCAATTGAACATCTTTGTTCCATGGATTAAATACTTTCACAAAATCATTTTCTTCCATCTTTAATTGGATGCTCATCTGTCCAAATTTCCTCTAGCATTGGAAACTAAACCTGCACTCACAAAACAATAGTTAAAATAAAAATCATAAGGCCTCATTACCTCTTATTTCTCTGGCAACACCTTACTATGCCGCCATGATTTTTCCTCATCTATTAGCACATCACTATGCTGATTTAAATTCTCAAAATAATTTATGAGATGGTTAGCTAGTTTCTCCTTCTCACCCTCTTCTTCAATGATTTCTTCCTGTTCTTGTCCACTGTAGTGAACTCCTTCCTCTGTAATCACACTGTCATACTTTGAATTTCCCAACAAATACTCCATCAATTCAATTCCTTGTTACACTTCATAAGTACTTCATCACTACTTATAATTCCTGCATTTATACACAAATTATCAATTTGAAAATTTCAGAGTTCAATAGTCTCAACTGTTGTTTCACATATCAGCTCTTCAGGCTGAATTTCAACTCCTCCTTTCACAAGAAATTGTTCTTGTTTTGTAACAGCTTCAAACATCAAGGTTTTAATAAAGTCTTTTTGTTGTTCCAAGTCTTCTACATGACTCAGAAATATTTCAATGGTCTGCTCTTTAACCTCTTTAAGCCTTCAACTTGGTTGCTTGATATCTTTCTCCACTACTTCTTAATTTTGGTCATCATCATGAGTCAGACTTCCTCTACTTTCATTCCTTGTAACATGCTAAAAAGAAAAACTTTTCCCCAACTATGTATAGGCATTTACATGAGACCTGACTATCTCATCTTTGTGTAGATTATCTTCCGGATACATCGCATTAGGTTTCCTTTTCGATCGACGTTTCGAACCAGCAACGATGGTTCATCTTTAGGATGTGAAATATTATTTGAAAGACTGTTCTCAATTTTTCTTCACATATATATAGATGAGATGCTTAGCCGACAGATAAATAGAGTTTAAATTTATTTATTTATTTAATTTATTTATTTATTTTTTTATTTTTTTTAATTTTAATTTTTTTTTTAATTATATCTAATTATTATCTTTATTAGGTTTATGTTTATATTCATTTCTTTAGGTTTATATTAATTATGATTTTCAGTTAATTTTATCATTTTAATTTTAATTATTTATTTGTTTTTAATTATTTTGATTGTATTTATTTTAATTAATTAGTTATTAACTTTAATTGTTATAATTGTCATATTAGTATTAATTGTTATTATTTTAATTATCTTTATTTTAATTAATTTTAATTACTTATTTATTTTTAATTATTTTCATTGTATTTATTTTAATTAATTAATTATTAATTTTAATTGTTATAATTGTTATATTAATTTTACTTAATTATTGATTTTAATTGTTATAATTATATTTAATTCTTTAATTATTTTTATTGTATTTTTTTAGCTACTTAATTATTAGTTTTAATTGTTATACTTATTAATTTTAATTGTTATTAATCTTACTTGTTATAATTGTTATATTGATTATATTTTAATTATTATAATTATAGTTATTACAATTTATTTATTATTTATTTATTTTCAATTTTTTATTTTTGTTTAAATGAATAATTATCATTATTTTATTAGGGTTATTTATGTTTTATTGTAATAGTTTTTATTTTGAATTTGTACTAATTTTAATCATATTCATTTTTAATTATGTGTCATGATTATTTGTTAGGGTTTATTGCCTATTTTCTTAGGTTGTGGAGTTTTTATAGTTAAGATATCAATTGATGTTTATTTCTTGTGATTTTTGTTAAATTTTATTTTATTAAGGTAGTGTATTATTTAATTATAATGGATTAGACCTTTCATGTATGTTCTAGGTTAGTTGGAGGATTATAGTTAGGTGTAGATTTAGATGATAGGATTGGAATCCAGTTTTCGCTTATAGTCCATCCGTCATCTCGATTAAGGTTATTGGGGTGTCTCCTAATTTCTATGGCTTCCCTGAATTTCCTTATGAAGTAGTGATCACTTTTGGCTAGGATACGAGTATCTTCAATACAAATTTGGTGCTTAGTTTTATTAGAATGCTCAATTAGAGCAGAGGATTTGGATCGATTGTGTTTAATGTCAGTTGAGTGTGCCTAGATTCTTGTGTTAAAGGATCTCCCCGTCTCCCCTATGTAGGGTTTGCCGCAAGAGCAGGGAATTAAATAGACCCCTTTATGGAATTTTGGATCAATTTTGTCTTTGACTGGATTAAGGTAGTTACGGATAATGTTTAAGGGTTTGAAAGTGGTTAGAATTCCATTATTTTTCAGGATGTCGGAGATCTTATCTATAGTTCCTAGTATGTAAGGGAGGTTGACTTTATCTCATCTTCTTTCAGAACATAATTTAGATTCTTCCTGTCTTCTTCCTCCTTTATGAAAATATCAGCAAATTGTACTTCCTCACATGTTTCACATGCAAACATACATAAATCATCAGATTTTAAACCATGTAACCTTTTGGTCTCACTTGAAGTTTCAGTCTTCAAATCTTCATCTTCACCTAGAACTTCACCCTGTTCTGGTTCACAAATGTACACTTGCATTTCAAACTCATCTTCTCCAAGTTATTCCATCAACCACTTCACCTACCTCTGATGTAGCCTTCTCTGTAACTTAGAACACTTCAATAGATTTTTCTTCAAGACCCAACCTTGTCTTTGGTTTTCCTCTAGTATCATCCTCAATACATTGAGTTGTTCTTTTATCTCTACAATCTCCTTATCAAGCTCCTCTTGACTCATTCTCTTGCCATTTGCATTGGCATCCTCCTTCTTCATTTTGTGGCTTTTCTGAAAACCTCTACAACAATTATCAGTAGTTATATTCTTCTACATCTCTATGAGTTCTTCACTGACTCACTATGAGCTGCACAAGTCTATGCAATAGCAAGTCCTCCCTGCTGCATGATACCTCACTAAGCTTCTCTCCTATAAGCTCAGTCTTTTGGCATCTATCTAGTTCTCTCCTCTAGAACCATATAAGCACTCCAAGCTCTAGACTTCAACTCATCTGCACTTTTGAGAACACAACTGTCCTATGGTATTCTAAACAAAAATGAAATACTAGGTTCAACCACTTTTTCTCAGAAACCTTTACAGGCTTCCTTCATCACTTCTCTTCATGTTGTGATCTTCTTGCATAGATGCTTCACTAATTACTATCACATGCATATCAATGATATTTAAACCAAACATCATTCCGAAGATTTCAAAATCTTGTTGTTCAACTTCCTTCTAAGAACACTCTTGTCCTCTTTGTCCAACCTCCAATCGGATTCTTCAGTTTTGTTTCCACTTGTTCATCAAGTCTTTCATTCACTTTGTTCTTTATAACACATACAACTTTCCTTTTTTGTCTACTTCTATCAATATTCACTCTGTCTTTAACCTGCAAAACTCAACCTAGAGTTAAATAAAACAGGTCCTGTATGGCTTCACAAGCAGTCTCTATCCACTTTTCACATTTGAGTGAAGAAGCTCTTTCCTAAAGAAAACAAACATCACTGTGTTTTCTTTATGCTTCCGCGATTCCTTCTTAAGAGTATCACTTACTCTCATCTTATGTCATACCTTCTACTTATCAGATTCAAATAACTTGATCTTCCCTTTCCTTCATATACATCTTTAAAACATAACACAAAATTTAATTATTTTGTTTTGATATCAATTGTTTCAACCACCATTTGGCTCTGATAGCAAATGACACCAACCTAAGCTGAGTTTACCCACATTATGCATATAAAATGCATAATCTATTTTGTCCCAGGAATTTCACTTTCCCTTCCTAATCAAACCTTCACAAAATAAGGTTTAAGGCTTCTTAATTAAACCTCATGTGAAAACGGTTATTTGACTATCCATAGTCTAACTATTAATTAACCTTTGAGCATAATTCTACCCAGCCATCATAAATTTTGGTTAATTCTTATAACTCATTACTTAACCCTCTATTTGATTTCCACCTACGTGCTCACTCTAAATCATACCATAGTCTTAGACTTTGGTTACACCCGACTTAAATCTTTTAATTCACTTTATTTCTATTATAACCTCATATATAGAAATATACCAATAACCCACTTAACTTTACCTTTTCACCTTCCCACTGCCTTTGAACATTTTCTAATGCTCACCTTTATCGTGTTCACACCCACCGTTGATTTCACTCCACCATATCAATGACTATCATGCGATCTCCCGGAACTCAAACAAACTTAACTCCAGTCTATAACCCTATCGAGTCTACTCAGTGTATTAACCTGCGTACACCTTCTCCACATGACATCCATCTGATCAGTCCACCAACAGACGGTCTTGATCACCGAATCTCAACAAGATTTAATATCGTTGAATAAAATCTCATTGAGCTCATTTTTAAAAGATTCCTCTGTACTTGCTTAACATGCGATATCTATCCGATCACAGATTCAACAAAGGGTCCGATCACCTCTACACTTCAATTGAATTAATATATGGTTCATAAACCTTATCGAGTCCATTTTCCTAGAAACCACTTTCCATTTTAAAGCTACACAAGAAGCCACTTACCCCCTTATGAAACCGCTCTTCTCTTCTATGAACATTAGCTTTAATCTCCACCATTCATCTCTTTTTCTTTATTCTACGTGATTTAATTGTCGCCTCCCTTCGCCTTCAACCTCTTCCATTGATCTTATAGATCCGATGACTCCTATGCATCATCACTCCATTTCTTTATCCTTCCCTTTACTTCATTTTTATGCCATTTATTTAGTGTTCTTCTGTGGTTTTTGGTTTCCTCCACGGTTTTGGTCTTTATTTGTTCTACCACAGAACTCTCTTCGGAGCTTAACTCTACATACTTTAATCATTTTCACTCCTGAATCTTGACTATGATCCTTCGAGTGGATTCAATGATCAAACCCGGTCCTTCGTCCTCCACCTCTTCTCTGTGTTTTACCCGAACTCCACCTGCATACATGTATTATGGAGAACTACACTAACTCACACATAATTTATCATTCGATTACTCAATCAACACTTACACAATTTAGAAATTGAATTTCTTTATATATATATATGAACAAATGATTACATAATGAGACTCTTTATCTCTTTGGCCTGATTTCCTAATCAGTGGCCTCCATTTTCCTATCTTCCCCTACGCTTAAAATAAAAACTCTAATTCCTAAGTAGTGACTAACTAACTAACCAGCTAACTATCCAACCATCTAACCCTTTTCTATGCATTTTAGGCATACATTTATACAAAATGATTCTATAACCAATTTCTGGTTTAGATCCATAACCTTCTCAACAAAATCCTAAAATCTCTTCTTTATCCCTAAGGATCATCTTTAACCCACAAAATCATGAAACCTATTTTTAATCCAATATTTACAACTGATTCTCAAATCTTTCAACTATCTTAAATCTCTCATGTTTTCCAACATTCGAGAACATTTAAAAATATGCCTCACAATGCTTAGCTAATTCCTATTCTCACAAAAATGACTCAAAATCATAAATAATTACATTAATTTAACACTTAGGAAACCAAGTTCCTTAAAACACAAGACCCCCTATGTCTACTAAAATACAATGATTTTTCTTGAGTTGAATGCTCCTGCATCACCTCTCCACCACATCACTCTCTCTCTCTTTGTCTACCTTCCAACTCTGTCACTATCTCCCTCCCTCTCTCCTTCTCTCTCTCCCTTCTATCTCTATGTCTCCCTCTCTCTCTTCCCCTTCTCTCCCTCACTCCCTCATCTCCTTTGTATCTTCCCTCCTCTTCTATCTCCCTCACTCTCTCTCCATCTATCCCTTGTCACTCCTCTCTCTCTACCTCTATCTCTCCATTTCATTGTTCCTCCGTCCCTTTCTCTCCCCCTTCAACTACATCTCTCTCTCTCTCTCTCTCTCTCTCTCTCTCTCTCTCTCTCTCCATTCATATGATGAAGAATTGTCACTCTATGTAATTAATGATATATGTAAGCTATAATATATTTTATATTTATTTTTTTATTGTGGAATGAGTTATGGTTTTTTGGTCGTGCGGTAATAATAAGCTATGGTATTGAACCATGATATTGTAACAAAACATATTTATAAGATAATAATATCCATGGTTAAGAATCTTATTATATTGTAAGTGTATTGTAAGTATTAAGTTATTATGTGCTTATTAATTAAAATTAAAATATGGTTATGGAATCATTATTAGTACCCACCATGAAAGGACCCTAACAATCATTTTTTCATTAATTACTAATAGTTTAGAATTAACCAATGCAAGTTATAATGTTTAGCTGTAAAATATAATTTATTTTTTTCAAGATTATTAAGAAAAATATTTTTTGAAACATTTCATTGCACCATAACTTGAAGGTCTTATTGTAGTCTTTGAAAAATATAATGTCACTTAGATAATTGCATTGCATATTTTATGCCATAAGCTATATATATGGTTGAAATATTAAAGCATTATTTTTAGATATATTTTGTAGTGATTTTTTATTTTGAAGCTTTGTAGGAAAACCATCCATAAATAAAATCCTTGAAAAATAGCTTATAGTCATGTAAATAACATATTTATCATCAATTCCCGCAATAATTTAAGCAAGTCTTTGCATAATAAATATACTTACGAGGAGTTCCCACCATTATTTAAGTTTTCCTTAGCACTTATGTAGGAGTAAAATTGTAAATATGTAGGATTACTAGTTGTTACTACCCACCAAAATTTAAGCAAGTTTTCATGTTCAGTAAGAAATTTACATATCCACTTCACATATCAATTTATTAGTCACTATTAAAGAAATACTATAGGATGGTTTGTATATTTTTCACTATTAATTTAGTATTGACAAATGTTATAAATATTTATGAAATTTTTCCCATAACATAATTTCTAACTTGAGTTGGAGGATTCAGTATCCCTGCAAAACAAAACTACAATATAATAAATTGAATTTCATAATTTTTATTACATTATCCTTTTTATTATTATTTGAGCCAAGATATAAATGTTTACACTCATTTACAAACACTAGAAAATCTCCTCCATACAAGGTTGTATATTACTTTTAACCTTTTTACTATTTTTTAACTAAGTTGACATAAAAATGTTCATGTTAAATGTTAAAATTTACAAACATTTATGCCTCCGCATCTCCCACTATATTGCGTTGTAGATCACCTCTTAGTGCAAGTATCCTAGATCCATATGAACCCCAAAAATATCAAGTGTCGAGACAGTCCTATATTGGGTTGTTTAGCACCTCTAGATGCAACTAGTCTAGATCCATATTAACCCCAAATATATCAAGCAACTAGCCTAGATCCATATTAACCCCAAATATATCTAGCAAGATAGATCAAATCTTTTGATGTGATAAACAAACCACTATTCTAAGTGCAAAACTTGAGGAAAGATTTTCACCTCGGGCAATTTGATCCCTCTTAGTACTTGATACATATGGGGTTAATATGTAAATCTCTCTTAATGCTGGATATATATGGGGTTAAGATGGATCTATGTTGGTTTGAGTCATGCATGGTCACACAAAATTTGTTGAACATATAATTTTTCTCTTAATTTTAAATATGCTAAATATTTATCATATTAATGTGGTTATTTTAATTTTAAATTTACCTAGTTAACTTATACAGATTGCTAATAACTTGAATAATGAAAAATCATGAAATTACTTTTTTTAATGCAAAGTGAGAATGAAACAATGTTGAATGATAGAAAATTTGAATAATACAAATTGAGTCAATTATAAATATTCTTCATTGTGATCATTCTCAAAATATTTTCTTCTACTCTTCTTATTGCCAACATTCTAGTTTTCCCATCTTTTCCTATTGATCATATGAGAAAGGAAGTTGAAATCCTATACCGTTCAAATCTTTAAGTAGAGATATTATAGTAAATGTCATACCTTGTCTCTCTTTCTCTCTAATATTAATAGTAGCTTTCTCCATTATCAATCATTGTGATTCTAGGAAACGTTAAACCCCAAGTAAAATTTAATAGTAATTTCTTTCTATTACCTCATTCGAATACAAGGTGAATAAAAATGTTGAATGATGGAAAGTATGAATAATAAGAATGTAGTCAATTACAAATAGTTTATAGTTAGCTTTTCAAACATTTTAGGTAAGTGATCATTTTATTTAAGATGAAAAATCAATTACTTTATTTATGGTTGAATTATTGTAACAAAGGAATCAGTCAATGCATGATATTACATCTAGATACATGAAATTAAAAGTCAACACTTGCATTGAAATAAATTCATCTAGTGCAAGAAATTGAATAGTATTAGAAATCAACATATATATGAAATCAAATCATCTAGTGAAAGCAATCAAATATGATTAGAAATCAACATCTACACTGAAATCAATGCATCTAGTGAAAATAATAAAATAGGACTAGAAATCAATAACTACATTGGAATCAAAATATCCATCGTAACAATCAAATAGGATTAGGAATGAAAATCTACACTGAAACTAGTGCATCTATTTCAATGAAAAAACAAAATATTCCTGGCTTTCTAAATCCAACTTCTTTTACCTTTTATAAATATTAATTTCCTGTCTCTCTATGTTTCATAATATTCAATATTATATAATACTATATTGTATATGTATTTTTCTTTATGTGCCTCTTTCTTCTTCCCTCTTTATCTCCCCTCCAGCATTGTGTATATCTCCCTCCATCTCTCCTCTATCACTCTCTCTCTTTGTGTCTCTCTCCCTCTCTTTGTCTCTCTCTTCTTCCCTCGCTATATGCTACCATATATATTCATATTTCCCTCCCTCTCTCCTTATCTACCTCTTTATCTCACTGCCCCACACATAAACAATTTCTCTCTCCATATTTATCTATATCTCTCTACCCTGCCATATATATTTATATTTCTCTCCATCTCTCCTTTTCTACCTCTTTATCTCATAATCCAACACATAAACAATTTCTCTCTCCATATTTATCTACCTGCCCTTCCCTCCCTGTATCTATCTCTATGTTCTCCCTTCTCTCCCCTCTCAATCTGTATCGATATCTCCCTTCATCTCTCCTTAATTGTCTCACTAAATCATCCCCCAAACATACACACTCTCTCTCCATATCTATATATCTCTCACACTCTCTCCACACACACACTGATATATATATATTATATATATATATATATATATATATATATATCCCTCTCCCCCTTCCCTCTTTCTCCATTTCTCCCTTGTCACTACCTCCCCCTATGGACCTCTATCTCTCTACATTTGTTTCTTCCCTCTCCCCCTCTCACCTTCAAACTACACCCCACTCTCCTCTATCACATGTACTCACTCTCTTCCTTCACCTCTCTCCCTTTCTCTACCACCTCCATCTTTCTCTACCCCGGTCATTATCTCTCTCTATATACCCTTGAACTTTGTCACTATCTCGCTCCCTCTCTCCTCCCTCTCCCGCTCTCTCACCCCTCAACCTCTATGTCTCCATCTCACTTTTCCACTTTTCGCCCTCCCTCTCTCTTCTTCTTCCCTCTGTCTTCTCTCCTCCCCTCCTTGCCTTACTCCCTCTCTATCTCTCTCTTGGCATCCCTCCATCTTTACTTCTATCTCGTTGTATATTTTATTACCTTCCTCTCTCCCCCCCCCCCCCCCCCCCCCCCCCCAACTCCATCTCAACATGCCTCTCTCCCTCACCTCGTGTCTCTCTCTCTCTCTCTCTCCATATGATCGAAAATTGTCACTTTTTGTAATCAATGATAAGGTATAATATATTTTACATTTTAATTTTATATTGTGAAGTAATTCATGGTTTTTGGGCATGAGGTGATGTATTTATCATTTATAGTATTAGCCCATGGTATTGTAACAAAATATATTTACAAGTTAAAAATATCAATGAGAAAGAGGGGGTGAATATCCATGGGTAATAATCTTGTTATAATGCAAGTATTGACATTTTATGTGCTTATTAGTTAAATTGAAATATGGTTATGGAATCATTAGTAATAATATCCAAGTAAACACTTTATCAATCAATTTGTTTGTTGTTCACTATTAGTTTAGCATTAACCAATGAAAATTATAATTTTCAATATTATTAAGCAACAAAATTTCCAAACATTTGATTGCACCATAAATTGAATGTCTTATTGCATCCTTTTCAAAATATAACTCCATGTGAATAATTGTGTTACAAGTTTATGTCTTAATTTATGGATATTTATTTACCATTAATTACTTCCCAAGACAATTTAAGCAAATATTTGGAAAAACAAATGGATAGGAATAACATGTAATTAAATATGGATACTAGGAATTACCTCCCATCATTATTTATGTCTTACTTAGAAACTGTAAATGCGTACTAGTGATTACAAACCACCAATATTTATGGAAGCTATTTTGCACAAGTAACCAATTCACTTATCCACTTCACATCTTAATTTATTAGTTCCTTCCAAAGAAAGACAAGAGGCTGATTTCTATAATTTCTAACCTGAGTTGGAGGGTTTAATTTTCCCCGATTTTTATCTTTTAGCATGTTATTATTAATTGAGATAAGAATTTAATGTTTACTCTCATTTACAAACACTACAACATCTCCTTGATACTAGGCTCTATATTACTTTTAACCTTTTATTATTTTTTAACTGATTTGACATATAAATGTTTAAATTTTATAAACGTCTATGCCTACACATATCTGACTATAGTGGGTTGTATAGTGCCTCTCATCCTCTAAAAAGGTGCCACATAAGTTTTATAAAATTTATAAAGGAAACTTGTAATTATTCTATTTATATGTATAAATAAATAAGAAATAATTTTTAATATATAAGAATAGATGATTGGAAATGTAATGTTTTAATAATTAGGGTAATGATATTAGTAAATGTGGATGATATAAAATAAATATCATTTTCATATGTAGTTTCACATATAAAATATGGAATATGCTACATATCAACTACATTTACTAATGTGATTGTCCTAGTAAACATCTACCTTTCCTCAGGTGGATTTGTAGACCATTCCTAGGTATGGTTTATGTTGGATAAATGTAGTTAAAAATGGTTATCAAGGTTTGACCATGGTTTTCAATGCTTCAGCAAGATAGCCTAAATATGCTTGAGGTTGTTGATGGTTGACCATGTTTGAAGAGGGTTGTTGACTATTGACAATGTTTGAAGAGGGTTAGTAGAGGTTTAAGAGAGTTGATTAATTTTGACTATATAGTTTACTGTGGTTACATTAATCTAACAATGTTACATTCATGTAGATGACTACTTCATTAGTACATTCATGTATATGAGTGCCTCATTAGTACATTCATGTTACATTAATGTTAACATTAGAGTTATGGTTACATTAATGGATGGAGGGGGTTGACAAGGTTGACCATGGTTGATCGAGCTAGAATTTGATTGACTAAGGTGAGTATAGTTTGCTATGGTTGAGCTTAATTGACCATGGGTGACCATAGTTGAACTTCTTTCACAAAGATATACTATGGATTACCATGGGGAACATGGTTGACCATGGCTGCCAACATTTACCTATAAAAGTCTATGGTTGACCAAGTACCATGCCATATTTGACCATTGTTAGTTATGTTAGCTATATTAATTATATGAAACATGTTTTTACCTTTAAAAAACCATACCCTATAGGTAAATCTCTACCTTTCTTTCACCCCAAAAAAAATAATTTAACACCACAGGACAAATAATTTCAATGATTTTGCTAAAAGTATCAAAACTAAGTGAAGGTGCCTTTAAAAAAACTACATCGCCTATTTTGCAACTATTCTTATGTTACTTTTCATGTATTAAATTATAGTCAATTTAGAGCTATGGAGATTTACCTATATTCATTCAATTCGAAGTCGAGATTACCTACAGAAATAATATTAGAGTAGGAACATATCTCTAAATATGTACCATATCAAGTCATGTTGTCCCTTGAGTTCACCATATGGATTTGGGTAAACAAAACCATGGGAATTTCAATCAATAGTGAAATGCAGGATCAGAGCCGAATGGTCTGCTTGTATCTGGAACAAGGGATGTTAAGACAGACATGCTAACCCCAGTCGGACATTCACAGTCTCTATGTAGATTCCCACACTCATGGATTTAAGGTTGTCAATGCAATAATAGGAAGATTCAAATAATATTGCTAGTTTATCATGAGAAATTTTGAGTTAGGTATACTATTTCTAAGTAATTATGCATTTCTCTTTGAGAACAAATCCCGTAGTTGTCACTCTCTGCTCATTTGCACCACAATATACAATTAAAATTTCTTCCACCATTAGATGTCATTGTTTTAAGTGTCAACCTAATATTGATTTGAGTAACCATTCAATTTATTAATCTACCATCCTCTAAAAGTGCCATTGTTTTAACTGTCAATAGAATCTTGATTTGTGCAACCATTCAACTTATTAATATGCTGCCCTCTTCCCTTGTAAAATATAAAAACCCACCTAATCTATCAAAATAGTAGCTACAATTGTTAGTGGAAAGAGGTACAAGGTAACCACTATGTTTGTGACAAGAGTGATATGTTTCTTGGCCTCCTAGCCTATCAATCTCTTACTCCACAAGCTACACATTGTCCATGATACCCTCCATGATCTAGGTAATTCCATTCTCTTCCTCCTCTTAATCCATAAAGGGGTTACAATATTTAACCAGACGAATATTGTCTTTAGTGGCATCTCCTCGAAATTTATTGAGCTAAGGAGAAACTAAAGCTCTTCAAAGTCGATCTATCCAAAGATTGTAGTTTCGATTATGCATCGATCATGTTTCTAGTCTTTTTGACTTCAGACTGAAAGATCCTAAGCTAAGTAATTGCGCCAAGTAATTGGTGCAATTACTTAGATTAGGATATTTCTTTAGCCACATTCATATAATGACGTTTAGTGCTTAAAATAAAATTTCCAATTCAATTTTATTATATTATCAATTTATTGTAATGTTCACATTATTATTCTTTATCCTTTCCCTCCACACTTACCATCGGTTAACTATGGTTACGTGAACTATATATATATAGTGATTTTTTTATCATTTTTTCTAAATTTCAGTATAAATGCCAACACCCAATATGGAAATGAAGATTCCAATAATATTATTTTACATTTACACTTTTCTTCCACGTAGAGAATTGCACCCAAGATGAAAATGGGATATTGTTTGATATTATGGAAAATGAAAATCATTAATTTTATTATATATCGAAGGGTTGGCCTAGGTCTAGGCTTAGTTTGATTACAAAATAAATAAAAATAAATGAAGTGTTGTAAAGTGATTATGATGATAAATGAATTTATTATTATTATGACAATGGCGTATAATATTTAACTATATTGTTTTATCGGAGAAATTAATGTATATATAATAAAATATTGTTAATTTTATGAAATTGTTTCTATGTATTTCTTTTATTTAAATAGGTAATAATATATTTTCATACTTTAATGTGAGTTTAATGTGTGAATTTCATTTATTAATTTTGATATGATCATATTAGGTTTTTCAAACAAATCTTCGTATCTATTGTGTAAAGTAAGGATGTATATAATGTATAATCAATCTTGATTTTGCCAAACAAATTGATATAAAGGGTGTTTAATCACAATTAATATTGTCAAACGAATTTGGACTATAAATATAAATAGTCATATGAAGTTGTAATTATACATTGGTTAATGATATAAGCACTTAGAGTTGAGTAGTCAAAATTATACATCTAGATCTTCTAGCTTGATTTAAATATGAGCATTGTGCATTTTTAATAATGGGTATCCCTCCTAATATTCTAATTTATTTCCATTATAAATATTGTGTTTCATTTTTTATGTGATTGATTATGGTTGTCGTAATAAATTGAATGGTACATTGTTGTTGTTAATTTACCACTGGTATATGTTCTTACAATCAATTTTACCCTAATTCTTATCTTTCATTAGCAATATTTCAAAGCAATTTAATCTTCCAATAATAAATAACAATTGTAGATAGGATAATAACTGCAAAGAATAATAAGAGACATGAATTTACATCACACAATTTTCATATGAATATTGCTTTGTATTTCTCTTAGAATTTGTTTTTTAAGTGTCCTATATATATTCATTAAGAGAAATTTAAATTTGAATACTTAAAGTTGTATCATTTTAATTTTTTTTGGTTCAATTATGAATTACACTTATTTTTGAAATAAAGTTTTATATAAATACAATGTATACGATTGGTTTATGTTTATTTGAATTCAAAATTCAAAATTTAATTATAACATTAGTTTTATTATAAAATTTAAATTTAATTTCATCAAATATTGAAAATTTTAAAGTAATATAAATAGTTTTCAAAAAAGGTAGAGGTTGAGAAAATATTTAACTCCACCTTTACAAATCTCACCAAAATTTTCAAAGAAGTGTTTCTCTTTAAATTAATTAATAATTTTGAAGGAACCTTTATTTTTACATGGAGTGTTTTGAAAAGAAAATCAGAACCAAGGAGCATGAGCTACCTAATTAGTATATTTTTTTGACGATGTTATAACTAATTAATATCTTTTTTGGAGGATGTTCTTTGTTAAAACTTGTTAGTTAAAAGTGAAGTCATGAAGATTTTTATTTGGATAGACATTTGAATTTCCAAACAAACCTTAATCACTTGTTCGTGGGTTGTTTATATCGTTAATTAAAATGGCTTTGACATCCTAGTCTAGGCTCATAGTCCTTTGTAGGATTCAAAGACCAAATGTGTCGATCATGGTTATTCAAATTTACCATACTTAGGGTAGAGTATGGTAATTTGATATTTTCAACATCCTTGAGTTCAAAAGATTCATATTTTGGCTTCAACTTGATATTCTTATAGTTTATCCATAATCAGTCAATGTAGGACACTATGATCCGGTCCACAAACAGATGAAAAATAGAATGATAAAAAATTTTGATAGAGTTTGAATTTGGGGAACAACGTAAATGGATCTGAATGAAACCGGAGAGATCTATATCAATTGCAAGAAATATTGAATCCCAATTAGAGTTGGGATATAAAAATAGGGTGTGGATAAATTCAAACCATTCAAGTAGTAAAATACTTCAAACACAAGCGTTTCTAGTGAAAATACATACGAATGCTATTTCTACAATGCATTTCCTAGAAACTACACTAAATAACCAGAAAGAGAGAACATGATACTACGGATACTCCTATCATGTCAATGATGCAATTCTGGAGACCCCCTTCATCATGGAAGAGTAACAATTTAGTGCTACTCTTTGCTATGGTATTGCCTTATGGTGTTTCCTTTGCAACATCTGGTGCAATTCCTAGTATAACCCTATTCCTCACTCTCTCCCTACACTTATTTATTTTTTCCATAAAGTTGAAACCAACAATTGAAAGTCACATTTCTTTAATGTGAAATTCCATAAGGCATGACGATATTTAAGCAATTCATATATAAATGTTTTCTCCCATGTCCTGTACGTATGATGACTCTCTAGAGGGTCGAGACAACAATTAATTTGAATTCAATTCAATACTCATGTCCATTCACCCTTCTTCTTGGATACATATGTACTCAGATCCTTCTTCGCTCCTCCCCCTCTTTGGAATGTATTTATACAAGAGTGTCCACTATGAATATTGTATGTATCGATAAAATTGTTCACCCACAAGTGTACCCTAGCCATACATAGTGCTTCATCCATTATATCCAATGTTTAGGAACCATTCATCATTGTTAACCAATTGATCATTCAGTTGATATACTATTTAAGGCATAAGAGATATCATTCTACAAATATGTCTTTAAAATGATAATAAGATGGCCCACAAAACATAAAAACAATGTGTCTATTCTTCTAATTGTTACTATTTCCTTACTTATGAGCTTATATCCATCTAACACTAGATCTATGATGCGTCGAGAGGTATCAAATCTCTTCAGGTGAAAACCTTATATTCCATCTCGAAACTGACGGTCTAACAGAGGTCGTCAACAGGATGATAGTGCACATACTCCACACGTACAACCCCAAGCATCTACGAACCTTGGATGACATCCTTCCCTATGTACAATATAGTTATAAAAAATTTCTCCATAGGTCAACTCATCACAGTGCCTTTCAAGTGTGTTTAGGATTTCAACCATTGTATCTTATATATGTTGGCATGCCTCATGCGATTACACAAACAAAATCCACACATGTACTCTCTAAGGCTGATAAAGCAACCAATTTTTTTTAATGCATCCAACACATAAAAAAATAGGTTCACAATGCCTTGGAGAAGTCTAATGCTACCTACAGGCAACAACATGATCAACATTTGGTGCCACACAAGTTTCAGTTGGGCAACATAGTTTGGTTTCATTTGCAATATGAATGCCTTACCGAAGCCCACTAAAATTTCATACCACTCTAATATGGGACTTAAACCATTACCAAGGTTTTGGGAGACAATTATTTTGAGCTCAACATTCCCCCATCCCTTGGCATGCACACATTGTTCAATGTGGATTGCATTCAACCCTACTTTCCACCATTACTAGACACATCAAACATTGTAGAACATACCACCTCAATAGAGCTAAATTGAGAGTGCATGGAATACGCCACAAATAACTGGATCATGGGCACAAATCAAGAACACTTTGCAGAGAAAGATTCAATTGTACTAGGTTTTCAAAGTTGGCTAGCTCTTGCACCAAGGCAAGTGGCTCACCAGGGACCAAGTTTAGAAGAATTTTCCACATCCCATGGAGTCACTAAGCGTAATGGGATGCATATCATCCTAAGGGGGTAGGGCTAATCTAGCTAGATATTGGTGGCCCCCCACCTATTCTATTTGAACCTCCACTATTGTACCATTATTTCTTTCAATTTCCATAATTCCAGCATAATTTACTATTTTTGGCAGTTTTTTAGGTCCTAAACTTCCATAGTCGTTTTGAGGTCCTAAATCACTTTTTTTTCCAAAAATAGGGAAAACATGAATATTTGATTAAATTATTTAGTATAAATTTGTAGTGCTCGTTGTTGGTGGATGAGTTGGCATGTTTTTACCCACCTTTTTACCTTGTTTACTGTATACATTTTACACCCCTTTTGGTCAATTTACATTCTAAACCTCACAGGTATACCTCTTGTCATGTCATTATGAATCATTAATCAATGAAGCATAGTCATAGGGGATTGTTGCCTAAGTGGTTTGCTAATTTGATTATTCTTGCAGATTTAGAGGAAGTATGATCAAGGTCATGGTTCAACAAATGGTGACCATCCAGCTGGTAATGTTATCTTGAGACATCAGTTACAACGGTGGATAAATCTTTCAATCAACACATTGTTATCTTTACATTCATTTTTTCTTAAGAAACCACTATGTAATTGTAGGTAGTCAATTATCGTAGTTCTAGGAGTTGTTAGTGTTAACAAATTTTATAAGTAGAGTTACGACGATGTGAAAGCTAGTAGTTAAGATCGCAGATAATTACATTAACTTTGAGTCCATAACAACATACATGTATTATCTTTTTTATTAATGAAAATTTTATCTTTTGAGCGTTACATGACTTCTTAATCTTGTGACAGCCCTAGTCATGGAGTTGGGCCCACTCTCATGACCAGGTGTTGTTGGATAGATGTGTGCATATGTTTATTTCAGTTAATTTATTTATTGTTGTGAATGATTTTTACTGTGTTGTTGTGAGTCTTTTTTTCTGTTACTCTTGTTCCTGTTAGAGTCATTACGGTTGTTAATCTTATTCATTGTTACAATTATTGCTTGTTGTTACACATTGTTAAGATTATAATTGAATGTTCTGTACTGGGAAGGGAAATTGTGGCCTGCATATACTTTGCATGATAGTATTCAAATAGCTCATAGAGCCCTAGGTTAAAAATTAATGTGGAATCGTGTGAATTGCATGATTCATATATCAACACAAATATCTTTGGGCCATTGCGGGGAGGCTATTAAGGGTGTGAAAGTATAACCAATATTGATCATAGGACTGATCTCCCATCCTGGGGAGGGAATTTTTCACCGTGCTCTAGGTCCTAAGCATTTGAAATTTTTTGTTTCTTTGATTGCCATGTTTTATTTTTCATAGGAACCACTCTCTCATCTTGGGAAGGGAAGTTTTTTATGTCACCCTATTTCATGTCATGAGCTTAATTTTGTGATTGATTTATTTTCTTTCTTTCCTTTCCTTTTAGGAGCCAGTCCCCTGTACCCTCCTCCAGGTCTTGAGATTTTGATTTGCTTGAATGTGTTCCTTTTATTTCCTGATTGTGTGAACATAGATACAAATAAAAGGGGTGCAGGAAGACCCTCAAAAAGAAGAGGGAGAGATCTCAGTAGAAATACCTACATCCAAGAGATAATTTCAAGAATTTGGTAAGGAGCATCGTCGCATGCTACTGTTAGGGTGAGATCTCATATGAAATCTGGAGGGAAATCAGTTTCGCAACCAGAACCCTCCCCAATAACAATACTGCAATTCAACGAAGAAGAAGTAGCAAGTACAAGATTTGAGGAACTGCATATTGCAAGTTTAGAGGAAGAATATTTGAGAGAATTCTATACGTCATTTGATCGAGGGAGTGTTGTTAAACAACCTCAACCACCTATTATAGAACAAACAAATCCAAAACCTATTGAGATTCCAAGTGGTTATTGGCAGAAATTCATGGCTCATGCAACCTCTCTGTTCGAATTTCCAATTGGATATGTTAGAGGTGATGCCCCTATGAAGCCTATTCCTTTGAGAACATTACCTAATTTCCATGGTATTTCTTATAAGTATTTGGAAACATTCATTTTTGAGTTCGATGTTCTTTGTTGGGGGTATGATTATATTTATGATGCTCAGAAATTGAAGATATTCTTATGTACTTTGAAGGGCACAACTTTGAGATAGTTTATGGGTTTAGGGGGGAATCTATTGCTACATGGGATGCTATGAAGATAATTTTCGTTGAGAAATATTAAGACTACTCCAAATCTCGATATGTGAAGGAATAAATATTTAAGATTATGAAGAATGAGGATGAGGACATCAAGGACTTTGTGGAGCACTTCCAATATAGTTTGTAGAGATCAGGCCATCATGATTTGGATAAGAATATTTTGAAAATAATCTTTCTCTTGGCACTGAGGGAGGAATCTTTGGAACTATTGAATGTAGTTGGGAATGGAGACATATCACATGAGGAATTTGATGCCATTTGCAAATTATGCATCAAGTGTTCGCGAGGAGCTGTGAGGCATAACAAGGGGATCCCAACTCTGAAAGCATACAACAATGATTATAAGAGCAGATATTGGGAGCTTGCTAGACAATTCGAGAAATGATATCTTGAGCACACTGCCATCACAAGTGGACGTGTTGTAGTTGAAACAGAAGCAGATAGAAGCAGAGAAGGCTATGTCCATTTTCTATCCTCAATGTAGGAAGAAGCATTCGTTGAAGGAATTCCCATTAAATTCCATTGATTTTTGTGGAATATGTGAACAAAGTCATTCCACTAGCACTTATCCATCTCAACCTGGGCTCAAGGTAGTTTTTTAGGGAACAAATGAGAAAATGGATCAACTTTATTTAATGGGATCAAAGAAACCATGGAAACCACAACCACAGAAAATGAATCAGGATATTCCTCAAGACACTTCTCAGTATTTTGGGCCTTAGTCTGTACCTTTTTCACCCTCATGGCAGTAGTCTTATCAATATCCAATGCCCTGGAAACCATGGTACCCTCAATATGTTCCAAACCCTTCATGGTCCCATAGTTGGCATGTGCTTGTTCTTCCGACTTTAGGACAATTCTCCCAACCTATACCACAACAACATCTACAACTAACTTCTAATGTGTCCACTAGTAATACTCCTCTTCGTCTACAACTTCCTATTAAATCCAATCTGAATCCAAATAATCGGGGCACTCAGCTGTTTGAGACACTCAACATCCTTGCATATAATATTACCACCGTTGAATGTAACGAATTAAATATACGACGTCATTAGGTGGTGAATACTTAGACTTCACCAATAATTGTTGAACATATCGATAATGGATTCTCAAAACCAGAGCCTAGAGATTCTACTAGAACAACTGGGGATGAGTCAATACAAATTCCTATGAAGTAACAAACCAATTCACAAACAATTGTTACTAGAGGATGTTAGACTAGTCCAACTTATCCTGAGATATTATCATTAAGAAAACCAAGTCCTTGTCCTGAATTCAAAATTTTAGGGGAGCTATAGAATTTTTTTGTTAAAATACAATTACTTTAGGATATGAAGGATGTATTGTTTTATGCCAAACAAATTAACAAATATTTCTCTAAGAGACCTAGTAGAAAACTGAATGATCCACTCACTATTCACGTTATAGGAAAAGTATCAAAGATAATGTTGGGGAAGCATATACCTATTAAATACAGGGATCCAGGGAGCCCAAAATATGACAGTACAAATTAATGGGGTTGACATACCAAATGTACTAGTATATTTGGGGGACAAAATTAATGTTATAACCTCTGCAACTATGATTACTTTGGGTCTGCAAAACCTTAAACCAATTCCCACTGTCCTAGAATTCGTAGATCGGTCTACTAAAAGACTGGTAGGGAAGCTGGAGGATATAATTATTTTAGTAGGCTCATTGTAATACCCTATCAATTTTTTGGTTTTACATACTCAATCCCTAGCCAGTGGACACCCTTTCATTTTAGGAAGACCTTAGCTTGTGACCACGAATGCTTACATTTGGTGTTGGTCTAGGAATATCATCATATCTAATGGGGAAGTTACAAAGAATATTATCATTTACCCCCATACCGAACCAAGTTCGTCAGCTAAACTAGGATTTACCTTGATGAAAAAATATGTACCTATGAAAGAGCATAAATCTGAGAATGAAGAATTTAGACATATCCTTACCATTGATGAGGCTCTTTGTTTCAAGGATGAAACATAGGATGATGCCATTAAAACCTCTCTTAGTAGTCCCAACTCTGTTTCTAAACCAACCTGCCGCCAGCTATTCGAATCTATCATGAGTTGCAATGTTCAGGATAATATGTAACTAGAAATAGAAGTTCAAAATATTCCTATAATTATACCCCATGACAACATTTCTGTAGATATTGAAATACAGAAAACATTGAATATTAATCTTGGCCTTTCTCCCTCCAAAATTGAATTGTTAGTGAAGGTCCTTCAGGACATAAAGGAGCATTTTCTTGGGAGTATACAAATATGAAAGGAATCTGTTTTGATTTATGTTCTCATCACATATACATTAAATAAGAATGTCGACTTGTTAGGCAGCCATAGAGAAGATTGAACCTTTCCTTTAAAAACATTGTCAATGATGAATTACAGAAGCTATTAGATGTTCATTTCATTTATCTAATACCAGACAGTTAATGGGCTTCCCACTAGTCATTGTTCCTAAGAAGAATGGAAACTGATGGATTTGTATAGATTATAGGGAATTAAATAAGTCAACCTTAAAACATCATTTCCCCCTACACATTATTGATCAGATCCTTGATACATTAGCTAGAAGGAACTTTTTCTCCTTTCTAGATGGATTCAACAAATACAACCAGGTACAAATAGGTCTTGAGGATGAGGATAAAACCACCTTCACATGTCCTTGGTGGACCTTTTCCTACCGTGTCCTCCCATTGGTCTCTGTAATGCACTTGCTACCTTTCAAAGGGCAATAGTAGGATTTTTTTTTTTGATTTAATCAATGATAGTATTGAAATATACATGGATGACTTCACCCCATATGGGGATTCTTTTGAAGAAGGTCTAGTAAACTTAGAGAAAGTATTTAAAAGATGTATACATACATATGTCTATCTTAGTAGAATAAAATGGCATATGATGATGGAGGAAGGGATAGTGTTGGGAGACTTTCCTTCAACTATAGGAATTTGGGTTAATCCTGCTAAGGTAGAGGTAATATTGAATTTTCCCACACCAAAGACACTGACACTGGTACGTAGCTTTATTTTTTATGTTTTCTATTACGGGTGGCTTATAAAGAATTTTTCTAAGACAACATTCCCACTTTTTCAATTGTTACCTAACTATGTAGAGTTTGTGTGGACAAATGAATGTGAATTAGCCTTAAAGAAATCAAAGAACTAGTTTGTAAAGCTCTGATATAATGAGGTCCTGACTGGAAGCTCCCATTTCACATATATATAGATGTTTCTCAAACAACAATAGGGGTACTCCTAGGGAAACAGGAGGATAAGAATTTGTGTGCGATCTATTATGTCAACAAGAACTTGACTCCTATTGAAATGAACTATACAGAAACTGAAAAAGACTTATTGACTCTTATTTATGCTATTAATAATTTTCAACATTATATTACAGGGTATCCTACATTCATGCATACATTTCATACAACTATCAGGTATCTGATGAATAAACCAATAACCCATAGTCGTATTACAAGATGGTTGTTGTTGATTCAATAATTTGATATTACCATTGTAGATAAGCTAGGGAAAGATAATGTGGTTGCAGATTTCTTGTCTAGGATGGATACTATTGATGGAGGTACCCCTATAGAGGATAGTTTTCTAGATGAACATATGTTTGCAATTGATAGTCACACTCTTTGGTATGAATATATTGCTCACTATCTTGCTACAGGAAAAGTTCCTCAACAATTACCTTATAAGGAACAATGAAAGATTATCCATCATAGTACCTACTAATCATGGATAGAGGGATATCTATTTTACACAGGACACGACGAACAAATCTGGCACAATTGAGGATGACATCTATGATGTCGTAAAAGCTACTCATGATGGCTCCTGCTGGAGGAATTTTGCAGATAAGAGGACATGTCCTAAGGTGTTGTAAATGGGGTGCTATTGGCCCTCTATTTTTTGTGATCCTAGGAAATACGTTCGAGGTCGTGATAATTTCCAATGGATGGGTCAACCTCATGTTGGTGTCTGAGTGTGAATTCTATGATTCAACCATTTACCACATTAATATGTCAATCTAAGGTCGTCTATTATTGCAACGGTATCGTGCAATATATATGTAGGGGAAAATTCATAATCCAACAATTGATGAGGGGTTCAATTAATTAATTAAACATGAAATCTGAAATAATAAATAAACTGTAGCAACAAATGGAAATGATAACAGTAACTAATATGTAACGGCAAACTGATTCACAACATTCACATTGAACCATTATAGCAAAAAGAAGATATAAATTAATTAAAAGGAAACTAATCACAGATTACATCACCAGCACCTGATCACGAGAGCAAGCTCAACTCCCTGATCAGGGCTATGGTAGAAAGACTCAAAGGCTATATAATAATCATAAGATCAATATTTCATTAATAAAAAGGAAAATATAGAAGTCTGATGTTACATTCTCAAAGAAAAACCTTTAATAGCTTTTCTGCTCCCCTACATCCCTTCTCCCTGATTTCTATCTTTTTAAATATACAAACAACAAAGGGAAATTTACAACAAAATTTATTACAAAATATAAAGAAGCAACATGAGATCTGAGAGATATTTCCATCATGATTTCACTGTAACAAGTAAAATTTGGTCATTGCAAATGGGGAAATTTGGAAAACGGCCACAAAATAATATCTACAAATATATCCTTCGAAGAACCTTTCTTTTCTCCCAATGAAGACTGAATTTCTAAAAATGACTCTTTAGAAAATTGATTTGGTTTGTTCTGAACAAAACCCATGTCTCGGATTTTTAATATTTTTCTTCGTGTTCCTGAAATGTCCAATGGAAAATTATCACGTTTTATTGCAACGAAATTCTGAGTTGGAATATTTGATTATGCATTGAAGATCAGATTTGCAATCTGCAAGAGATCTTGGAGGCTAAAATCATGAGTGATGTTATAAAAAATTTATATATAAACCATTATTAGCAATATCACTCATAATAATCATCAATTTATTAAAAATAAAGGAGAACAAATATTACTTATCCACAAGAGAATAAATAATTATGAAATGGAATTATATAATAAATTATGGTAAATAATGTAATAAAAGAATAGTACAAATGGATGAAATGGATGTTAAGAAGTGATAGCAATAATGACAAATTAGGAACCCAACATCTCCCCCAAACTGAAAATGTTGCATGTCCTCATGCAACCCAATGCCTTTGTATTAATAAAGAAGGGGAAAGAGTGGTCGAAAAATATGAATGAATAATGCTTAGTGGTTTTTTCATGACATTCTCCTAAAATTTTAATAAATTAAAAATTTTTCTATTTTACCTCAAGTTTTACCTCGATAAAAATGTGGAATGGAATGTATGGATTGATATTTGTTGAAGCTAATGTATGCTAAGTTGATGTTGAAAGTGATGTGGAAGGTGGAAGCCATGCAAGTTGAAAGAAAGTAATCAGAAAGTGTAGCAAGATTTCCTTCTGCCGAACTCATTAGTTTCCCTATCATTAAGATTTATATAACACCTCATGAGTATCCTCAATCAGTAATTCATCAAGACTGAAAATCAGAATTAGGCCTCTTTGTCCTATCCCAAAATAACAATTGTTTTGTTAAGTTAGGATTAAATAGAGATTGAATGGGTAAAGAAACTATCTTTGCTTAAAGATATGAAACTTGTAGAATAAAGGAATGATACATTAGATGATACAAAATGTCAAATATCAAATATCCTAAAAGTTTCATCCCTAACATGTAATGTAAATATTTATAACTCAATAATAGATATAAACCATAACCACCATTATCTAAGAACTAATTAAATATTACCCCATGAACCATGAGTTCTAGCAAACCTTATATATGCAACAGTGGGCTTTATTAGTAGTTAGTTTTGATAAAAGAAGGTGACCAAGTAGATCATAGTATTGCTACCAGCAGGGATCCATAGCTTTGACAGGGATGCCTTTTTAACCCATTAAGATGCCAGTGTCCCATATATTAGAAATAAGTACATAGTTACAAAAGAATTTCAATTTAATTAGATTTCTACTTAAGATCATTGTTCTATCTTGGTAACCAGTTAGTAACAATGCCATTCACGGGAGCTAACAAAAGTGAACAAGTCAGCTCATGATAAGACCTCTTGTCCTTCAGTTTTATGACCGAAGGCCATTCCCTTGGCTTGGTGACTAATAGTGGTAATGTCACTCTATTAGGACCTATGATCATGGTAGGTGGGCTCGTGATGAGACCTCCTATCCTCCACATGACTATTTTTGTTTAAAATTCAACTATGGTTATTATTAGTCAACAAAATATTACTTAATAGATGGGGTGGTAAGCGAGCTCCTTAAGAGCTAGGAATGGCGTAAAAGGTTTTGTAGTAACTATTTTCAACCTGGGTAATTTTGCTTCTCAAAAACTAATAACCTTCAAATGACTGTTGAAATTATATTTCTCTTTGTTAAGATTAGGGTTGAGTAATAGTTCATTAGATAGTGATGGCAAGATTTAAGTACAATTTTGTGGTCATCATCATAAATTTTACAAGATCGGGGACTCGAAAAATTAGGAAAGTTGAAAGTTGGCATGATGAAATCATCTTTGCATAATTATTCCTTAAATATAAGATTATGCTTATAGATAAACAAAGATAAATTGTCTACCCAATGATTACGACAAAGAGGACCTATACAGTTAAAAGTATTTCTCCATTCACCAAGTTAATGTCATCGTGCATGATTCAAGTTCCAATGTGCATGGATAAGTGAGGGTTACAGATTGTTATGGATTATGGTGGTAATAATCGTGAGATGTACGAGTTGACACATTATTTAATAATAATGATGGCATGACATCATTGCTAAATATGATACATTTTGTATTAGATGCAGCACCTACCACTCTCCCCCAAACTAACGTATGACTGTCCCAGGTCATGGTTGGTCATGTCATAAGTGAAGCATGAATCAAATACACAGAGTCAAGCGAGGATGTACCTGGAGACTTACCTTGACAGAGTATCAGCATGGGTGGAGTAACAACATCGGGTTCTTAGAAAAATTCTCAGCACGATGTAGCAGCACTAGAGGAGTAATAGCATTGGAGGATTAACAACACCAAAGGAGTAACAACATTTGATACTTAGCACCACCAGAGGAGTAGCAAAATCGGAAGAGTAACAACATTGAAGGAGTAACAACACCGGGTACCTAGAAAAAAATAATTTCACCATGGAGTAGCATCATCGGTGGAGTAACAACATCTGACACTTAGAAAATTTTCGGGAGTAACAACAGTGACAAAGTAACAACACCCAAGGAGTAACAACATCTAAGGAGTAACAAAACCTGATACATAGAAAATATTCGGGAGTAACACCATTGGTGTAGTAACAAAAACGGAGTGACAACATCCAATACTTAGAAAATTTTGAGGATTAACAACATAGGGAGAGTAACAATGCCTAAGGAGTAACAACATCGAAGGAGTAACAACATTCAATACTTAGAATTTTTTTTGAGGTAACAACATCGGCGGAGTATTAACATCCAAGGAGTAACAACATCCGACACTTAGAAAATTTTCGAGAGTAACAGGAGCGACAGAGTAATAGTACTAAAGGAGTAACAACATCCAACACTTAGAAAGTTTTTGGGAGTAATAGCAGCGATGGAGTAACAATGCCCCACAAGTAACAACATCCAATGGATATGAGGAAACCATATATTGATAAGACGGGGGAACAAATGGGTAAATATTGAGCAACATCATGAAACTTGAGAACTTCCTTTTATTTTGATGAAGGAACAAAAATTGTGACTTTGAACACCTGAAACATAAAAAGATAAGAGGAATCATAAAAGAAACAACAATTTTATTGAAAAACAATAAATAAATAAATAACTTAAGTTGCAACGGCTATGATTTTGACTACAACAATGTTGTTTCCTAAGGGAATATCAATCTATTTCCATAAATAACAATCTGTTAATGGTAAATGAATGTGAATTTTATTTTGGTAGAAATGACTTGGATATTCAAATGGAAAACAATTCTCCATTTCTCCTGTTATGAATCCATTAGGTAATGAAAAAGTCTTCATGTTGATGGTGAGAAATAACAGGAATAATTTTGTAACAGACTCTTATGATCAATTTTTTATTTATGGCACCTAGAAAGACTCAAAATTATATGATATTAGATTTCTTAATATATGCTTGGCTGAAAATCTATTACTTCATTATCATCGCCTTCAAGAATCACTTGCTCAAAAACAAATCAACCTCTTTTATTCTCCTGGGACATGCAAAAAACGAGTGCCTACCTACAATAAAACATGTAATCATGGAAGAAAAGAGGTGATCAGGCTTTCTAAATCCAATAAATATGAAAAATATTAACAAGTAGTTACTCTGTAAAACAAATCCATGGAACAAAAATAACAAAGTAGAGTAAATTTATCACCCGCGGGAGAGCGGTGGCCAACCATACTAACCAAGAATATTTTAATCATAACCTCTTTGTTTTTTGTTCGATTTGAGTGATTCCAAAGCCAAATGGAAGTTAATTCATAGCGATATCTCCATCTGAAACAGGTTTTAAAAATTCCATGATATGGTATGTCAAATTTACTTAGAACAATCTACATAACAGACTCATTTTTTACTTCCCAACTTAGACCAACATATGATATTTTAAGCATAAATTTCTCTTTTCATCACAAATTTAATTGATTAAAATTGGATATTAAAGTATATTCATGTAAATATATCCAATAGAAATACTTTTTGAATGAATGAAGAATTGATGGGTCAAATGTGCGAAGGAATACTTGAAAAAACAGAGTTTTAAAAGGTGCCGATTTACGGTAGATAGTAAGTATTTTGGTCATAAATTTCTCATATGATATCGAAAACAAGTGATTCAAATTGAATTATGAACTAAATTAATATGGTAATATAACATAGAAGCATGTTTCAAAAATCTAATCGTTTGGGCCTCCAAAAATGAATTGTCCAAACACTGTTCCCGAGTTGCCTACTAGACATAAGTTCAATGTTTTGGTCATAATGTTTTCATTTCAAATCCAAATTGAGTGATTGAAATTGGATTAGAAAGTAGAGATAAAATTCTATTGAGGATAGAAACAAGGTTTGAAAATATGCACATTTGGTCCCTAAAAACATGACTGTACCGACTGTGTTTTCAATGGTTTTATCAAGACCACACGCCATAAGATATGATAATCAAGATTTTTTTTTGAAATGATGATGTGTGTTTGTACAAATATGATTTTCAATATAATACATCTACATACACAATTAAATTCAAATATTTACCACTGATATTGATATACTTAGAAGGTTGCAACAAACACAATGCATTCTACATATAAAGAAATTTATTTATTTATGTACTTATGTATTCTATTTTCTACACTAACCTACTCTACCTTGAGAAATAAAGTTTATTTACATATAAGAGTACTTCCAATGGAACCATTTTCGAAATAAGGCCTCAAGTGTGTACATAACCGAATTTGAGAAATGCATGTCAATAAATACTAGGGTATCAGACACCAACTTCCCTGTTAAGGATGGTGCACAAAATTATTAAAGTAGGGAGTGATGTTGCAAGAAAACAATAGATTAAAACCTGTCTTCAATATAGTCTTGATTTCCCATAGTTGTCATATCATGAGGTTCTTTGACTAGGTTCCAAATTATGTTGATGCTTTCCTACTTAACTTCCACCCATGAGTTTTGAGGGCCTTCCTCTACCCCTTTCATTTCGATATTTGTTCATGCAACTAAAATGTTTAAAAGTCACATGGCTCAGGACCTGGAGCAGGGCAAAAAAAAAGATTCTTCCCTCCCCAGGGCCAGAGGATGATTCAAAAAAAAGGAAACAATAAACTAGAAAAAAAGAACTAAAGATTACGACGTGGACGAGGGTGAGAAAACTCTTTCGCTCCCTAGGATGAGAGAGTGGGTCTTTCAAAATCAAAACAAACAAAACTTCGGGAAACTTCTAAGCTCAGGAGCTAGAGTACGGTGAAAAATTCTTTTCCTCCCCTCGACGAGATAATAGCCACTTTAAAATTAAAAAGAGTGAAAAAAAGTAGAAGAAAAACAATATGAAACAAAACAAAGTAAAAAATTACTATGCTCGAGACCTCGAGCAGAGTGGAAAACCCTTTATCTCCCCATTATGGGAGATTAGTTCCATAAATAATGGCAGTTATGTTATTTCACCTTCATAGCCTCCCTAGCAATGGTGCCAAAATGTTGGTGTCCGAGTGTGAATTTTATGATTCAACCCTTTACCACATTAGTATGTAAATCTGCGGTCAGTTATTATTGTAAGGGTATCGTGCACAATATATTTAGGAGCAAATTCATAATCCAGCAATTGATCAAGAGTTCAATTAATTATTAAACATGTAATCTGAAATAATAAATAAATTGTGGCAACAAATGGAAATGAAAAAAATAACTAATATGTAACATCAAGTTGATTCACAACATTCACATCAAACCATTACAATGAAAATAAGAAATACATTAATTAAAAAGAAACTAATCATATATTACTTCAGCAGCACCTGATTAGGAGAATGGGCCCAACCCCCTCATCAGGGTTGTGGTAGAAAGAATTGAAGGGCATATAATAATTAGAAGATCAATACTTCATTAATAAAAAGGAAAATACAAAAGTCTTATGTTACATTCTCAAAGAAAAACCTTCAAAATATGATCTGCTCCCCTACATCCCTTCTCCCTGATTTGTGTCTTTTTAAATATACAAACAACAAAGGGAAAATTACAACAAGATTGATTACAAAATATCAATAAGAAAGATGAGATCTCGGAGATTTTTCCATCATGATTTAGCTGGAACAAGTCGAATTTGGTCATTGCCATCGGGGCAATTTAGAAAATGGACACAATAGAAAATCTGCGAATATATCCTTCGAAGAACCTTTCTTTTCTCTCAATCCACACAAAATTTCTGAAAACTCCTCTCTCCAAAATTGATTTGGTCCATTCTAAGCAAAACCCATGTCTCAGAATTTTAATATTCTTCTTCGTGTTCCCGAAATGTCCAATGCAAAACTATCACGCTTTATTCCAGTGAAATTTTGAGTTGGAATATTTGATTATGAGTTGAAGATCAGATTTGCAATCTACAAGAGATCTTGGAGGCTAAAATCATGAGTGATGTTATAAAATTTTTATCTATAAACCATTGTTAGCAATATCCCTCATAATAATCATCAATTTACTAAAAATAATGGAGAACAAATATTACTTATCCACAAGTGCATAAATAATTATCAAATGGAATTATATAATGAATTATCATAAATTATGTGATAAAATACTAGTAGAAATGGATGACATGGATCTTAAGAGGTGATAATAATAATAACAAATTAGGAACCCAACAAAATGCTTCCCAAGACAGGCAAAACATTTACGCAAATAAGAAGAGAAACTACCGAGAATTCCAAGTGGGAGACCATGTCTATTTACAAATTAAGCCTAAATGAAGCACAATGCGGTGGGGCAGTTGCAATAAATTGGCACCCAGATATTGTGGGCCCTTCCAAATTATAGAGCACATTGGACCAATAACTTAACAACTACACCTACCTTCCCACATCAGGATTTATGATGTGTTATATGTCTCCTTATTTAAAACATATGTCTACAGCCCTATGCATGTGATTAGTTGGCAAGATATGCAGGTCAAACTAGACGGAGAGTTGTTGGTAGAACCTTTGCAAATTCTATAGGAGAGAGAAACAATGCTACGGAGGTGAGATATCACACACATTAAAGTGCAATGGAAGCACTTTAGACTGGACAAAGATACCTGGAAGGATAAATAAAATATTAATCAAGCATATCCAAACATGATTAAGCTATTGGATATAAACACCAGGGACAATTTTCCATCCGAGTGGGAGAGCATGTGACAACTGTAAGATTGTTCATGAATTCGAGTTTTAACTTTGACATTATTATCATTTTATAAAGTTTGGAACTGATTTCGATCAAAGTGGAAGACCAAATGAAGGTAGTTACGCGGACATGGTTAAGTTCTTGAGTATTAAAAGAAAAGTTTTATATATTTTTAACTGAATCAAGAAAAAATCTCCACATAGTTAGGTCAGTTGAATCACTTCCCACCCTAGAAAAGGGTAGTTCCAAGGAAGGATTCTTCTTTTTTTCTTTTGGATAAGGGGGAGAGTTGGAGGAACGAGAGGGAGAACAGTGAAAGGATGCATAGAGTTGACATAGGATTCTATGAAGGTGAGAAGAGAACCATTGTTCTGAGGATTTCTTGAGCTGGACTTGGCACTAGTGGAATCCTTGGTAGATCCTGGCAATTTGGGACTCTAAACTGGACTTGGAGTATTTAGGTTTGGAGACTAGACAACTTGGGATTTGAACCTATACTGTCTAGATGAGTGGAAGCTTGGGGGTAGACTGGACGCCATTGCCAGTCTCAAGGTTGGGAAGAGAGACTTCCTGGTTGTGGTTGGTATAGTTCATGCAAATTACATTACTGTAATTTACATTACGGTGTTGTTATGTTTCTGTGTTACAGATTGGTCACTCTAATTGAAAAAGGAAAATAAAGAAAAATAATTTGTCCATATCTTTTGTTAAGAATAAATAGAAGTGCCCACTAAACTAAGTCGCAACCGGGAGGTGAATAGAGTCTGACAACTTCGTTTTCATCTAGAACCCATTATCTGCTAGGTTGTTGGGTAACCAAGTAAGCCAGAAGCATTACAGACACTAGTAGCGATCATAGAGTTCTTGATCAAATGACTAAATAGGAAAAAGGAATAGAACCACAAGAGCAAAAATTGTGCATTTGAACGAGACTATATGTCCTGAATTTATATAAGAAACCATTTAGTGCATATAGAGCTATGGAAAACAAAAACAGTCTTGTGATTTAAATAACAGATAGAAACCATCGCTGCAAGTAAATTTAATCACAAACGCAGATAGAGCACAATTATGCTTGCAAGAGAATGAGAGCCATTCCTAAATTAAACAAAAGAATAGTAGAAGGGTAAATCTACGACATATCTTAACATTTTCATAAAGGAAATAAACCCTTCCAAGAACTGGTGTAATACAATTGGAAACCAAGTAAAAGTGGCTTGGAAAAACAAACAAGCAAAAATAACACTAACTCGGGAGAAGCAATCATACCAGAACACTTCCATTGGTGACCTCATACTCAGTCGAGTTGTTAATAAATTAACATAATGCCTAGATTGTAATTACTAAAACCCTCGGTTTGGGTCAAACTACATGAGGCTCAACAATAACCAAAATAACATTTCTGTAAATGTGAAAATGGAACTGCAAACCCTATAGTTCTATAGACCTAGTGACCGCAAGTAAAAGAGCAGCCCCTATTATGACAAGATATAGATACAACGAAATAATCCTTGCCTAAACATCATGTGGGTCCATACCTGCCACGTGCAAGCTATCCGGGTTGAGATACATAGGAAATTAACAAAAATAAGGAGGTAAATAGTAAATTAATACACAGACTTCAGAATCATTATCCCCGGTAGGAAATACAGTCCTCTACAGGTGGGGTTTGAGAGAATTAGCCATCATTACCTCAAGAAGGAAACATGTAACATGAATTGATGGGTTGGTTAAACAAAATGAGTAAAACAAGATTCTATGAAGAAAATAGAAAATTCTAGATCAAAATTACCTAGAGCCATCCTTGTTTCAGAATTTGATTTGAAGAGAATTCCTAGAAAGGAAAATATCAGAGGATAGGCCTCCCTGTTAATAGATAAGGGTTCGATGAGAGCATGGCAACCCTAAAAACCTTACTGAGGCTTAACCAACTGCAAAAAATGGAAAACTATCCATGCATTAAGTAAGAAATCCATGAAATTCAGTTGGTTAGCAGAGGTAGAAACCACATCAACGAACTCGTCGGTGCTAACTTGCAAAATGTGGCCTAGAGGAGTGGCAATGAGTAAATGAACCAAACTAGGGGCACAATGTCTAGGGTTCGGTACCCTCCGTTTGTAGAGAAAGAAAGACCATTGGATTGGCCAAGGAGGAAGCACGACTCAAATGCATGCAACCATTGACCATAATGATTGAGAGTTATCCCCCATATCCTCTTCTGGAATCTTTGTATAATCTTTATGGTCCTTGGTTAAGGTGCGTGAGTGTCTAAAATACTATTAAACATGCTATGGTATGACTATATTATAAAGCTAATCAACAATCTAATGTTTGATAGAATATTTCAAAAGGCTGTCATGGCATTGTTATATTATAAAGCTGATAATAAGTCCAATGGGCGATGTAATATTTAGGAAGAAAATCATAAATCTATGGTTAGGGAATAGGGCAACAAATTATTAAAAGAAATATGTCTGAATGTATTACATCCACACGTCTCTTCTATATTGGGTTTTAAAGAGCCTATCAATACAGCGATATGAATGAATAAATGAACTAATGACTTGAGAGAAAGCTCCTATAGATGCACTAATATGAATAAATAAATTAATCAAATGACTTGAGAAATCACTATATTTTGGAAGAAGTAGATGATATTAAAAAAATATACTTTTTTAAGTTATAATTTTGAGTTTATTATATTTTTAAATTAATCAAATTTCGATACTTATTAAATATTCTTTTATATTTTCATGTTGGTTGTTGATGTGGCTTATCGATATCTATCGATATCATGTTGAATATGGAGAGAATTACACATAAATACATTATCACAATAAATTAATTGATTGCATATATTACTAAAATGTATTGATTTCAATATCTATTATTAGATCCCATTTACTTATTTTATATAAAATACAATGGCATAAATAAAATCGTCAATGAAATTAAAGAATAAAAATATCTAAATTTGATTTCAACTATTCCCTCCCCTTAATAATATTTAAATAATAATAAAATCCGTTTACGTTTTATAGCTGTTAGTAAAAAAACATGTAAAACACTTATAATAATATATATATATATATATATATAAACTTCATTCTTAATATATTAATATATAAGAATAAATTTATATAACACCAACGCTTTAATTAAATCCGTTGCCCTTCCATTTTAAAACTATATTGCTAAATGATGTTTGGTTTAATTTAACACCCTAAAAATTTTCATTACATTCTTTTAAAGTATCAAACCCAACGGAGAGTACTTTACGTTCAGAAACAAATTTTATGGTAGGAACACATCTGTACATACCTACAGTCTCGAGGCTGGCCTCTCATTTACGTTCCCACCGGGTAGTGAAATGCTGGAGAAGGGCCAAATGGTCGGCTCTTATCAGCAATAAGCGATGGTGAGTCAGATATACCAGCTCCGGTCATGCATTCGTAATCTTCGAAGAACATCTTGCACTCATGGATTTAAGCTAGTCAATGAAATAACAGGTAGACTCAAATAGTCTCTCTGGTTTCCAGTGAGCAAAGTTGAGTTCGGCATACCAACCCCAGTAATAGACTCGGATTTTTCACTCTCTCCTCGCACTTAATTTACTCCATCAATTAAAATAAAAAATTGCAATCCTGAACTTAAAATGACACCTTTGAATGTAAAATGCCATAAGGCACGGCGATTTTTATGGAATCCATTATATAAATGTATCTTACCGTGTCGTCTACGTACGATGGCTTTCTAGAGTGTCGAGACTACAATTAATTTGAACTCAATTCAATTTTCAGGTTCATCAATCATCCTTCCCAGATCCTTCTCAGCTCCTCCTCCTGTCTTGCATGTATTTATAGAGTAAGTCATAAAAGTTAAAATAACAATGGAGTTGCCCCTGAAAGTTAAAACCAATTTGTTTGTTCTTATAATTGTTACTCTGACGTTACTTATGACGACATTGTTGTTTAAGGAAATTTCCCTAAAGAAAGCTAATGACGCGTCAAAGCATTAACGTTCACTCTTCCAACGAATCCGTGGCGGTGGATGCAGCAGGAGGCTTAAGATTATGGCAATCACTTCAAAATGGTCGGCCCAACCATCACATTCCCAAACCGCCACCTCCACCGACATTTGTAGCGGCGGATTCTCCTGGACCTTCTTGCGACAATCATGTTCCAACATGTGCACCCACTGGCCAAGAAAAGGTGCAGTGGAACAAGGTAGATGGCGAGGCAGACTTAAAGTGGACCTATGAGACTTTCATTAACGCTTGGAAACGCGTTCAGTAGATCATTGGACGCGGTTAATTTCATAATTCCCAGGAATTCAATTCCCATCTAAAACCCGAAACTTTCTCACTAGTATATATTTTTAGTTTTCTTGTTTATTCATTTGTGCTCCAATATTAATATAATAATAAGAGGATTTCAATAAAACATAAATCATTCATCCCATCAAATGAAGTGGAGTAGAAAAGTGTGCGGTGCTGATGTATTCTTCCATAATAAACCGGATATTTCTTAACAAGTGTCGATAATTTATTGGATTATTGATAATATATAAAAAATAAAAGTATGTTTTAACGTTATAGACATTAATATTATTGAAATATTAATAATACCTTTTCATATATATAATAATATAATGCCGAGCATATTTTTATTACTGGTTATTAGTTTTTTGGTTTGCTAAGTTGGGGTTTGAGCATTCTTTATTTAAGGGTATTTAATTCACCAATGGTATAACTATGGTTAGGTTTGATTTTTGGTTGCTTTAATCTATCTTCAATTAATTATGCTAAATTAACTTAACTATAAAAATTATTTATTGAAATCCAAAAAATTAATATATTTATCCATGTTTATATTTAATAATTTACTTATAATTTATCCATATTTACACCACATAAAAATAACCAAAATTATGGGGATTACATATTTTTAGTTATTGATGAGGGATATTAAAAAATACTATCTTCTATGAGTGTTGTATTTTAATTTTCTATTTTATGTTTTATTACTAATCATCAATATAATTGTTTCTATTTATCAAATAAAATAAGATTATTATATTGGAAAGTATTATTTTAGTTTTCAAATTTATTAATATATTAAAAAAATATTATAACAAAATGATATTAATTAAAGATAATTTAAACAAAATTTTCAAACTTAATAACGAAATTTTATTTGATTACAAATATTATTGAGATTATTATATCTAAAATATTTATTTTTTTAATGAGATTACTAAATTATTAAGTAATTAAATGTTATAATGTGCATTTATTTAACCTTTGTTTTCTTCCTAAACATACTATGAATAAAGTGAAATTAAACTTAAATATTTATATCTATCATTATAATATTTTTTATATTTTTGGATGGCAACAAAACCTGATTTTATATTTTATAAAGTTCTCTATATATAAGTAAGTAAGTTTCATATATAATCCCAAAAACTTTTATTGTGTATTAAGGTATCACATTAGAATTGCATCAAAATCAAATCACTATGCAATTAAAAAAGAAAAGAAATCAATATACCTTATTTAGATGATTATATAATCATATCATATAGATGAGAAACATAAAAAATAAGAATAAAGATAGAGGAATAAAGAGAAATGAGTTTTAATATCATACTACCTTTAACTTTTACAATACAACACTATTTTTTAGGCATGATTAGTGCCTCTTTGGAGAGAGCATATCTTTTTGGTTCAACATTTTCAATGCATGAGAGATACTTAGGCCATTCAAAATATTTGTCTATGAAATTATCTCATCAAAAAAAGGTTGTAAATGGGTATTTTTCACTATATACACATTGTTGATCACTTCACTAGAAGGTTGTAAATGGACATTTTTCACTATATACACCTTGTTGATCACTTGACTACCAACTAGTCACTAAATATATATAGAGGAAGATGACCATTTTCTTACTACCAATGTGATTTTTAGTCTTGCATCTAACAAATCTACTAGATTGTTTGATCCCCCACAAATCCTTGTTTTAAAATTTATAAAATGTGATTTTTTCATGTGTAAAATCAGTGTAAGCCCAAAGAAATTTGACATTCCTTTTGGAATACTTCATCAAAATTGGCATATACATTTCCTTTGTCAATAATTTCTTTTAATATCATTCTTAGTACTTTTACCATATTTTGTTGATTATAGGATTTCATGATTTGATACCTTGATTTGTCATTGCTAAAGAATGTACATATTTGTTATCAGATATTGAAGAGTATTTCACCATGTTTTAACATTTTATTTTGAGCTTTAATTTTGATGTTCATGAATGAAGTTAATAATGAAATTTAGAAATATAATAGATAAAAAATATTAATAATAGTTTTATTTCTCTCACAATTATTTGATTATAGGAAATACTTTTGTAGAGACATTTATATTTCTATACATTTGTTTTTAGCTCTTACTTTTATAAGATAAGTATATTTATTGTAAATACTTACTCACAAAATTTTGAGATCAATGATCATTCCATACTCTTGTAAAATATGAACACAATCTTTATTTACCATATTGTTAAGTAGTACTAACATATTCTATATATAATATTTATATTTCTTTATTTACCGTATTGTTATTCTTCTTGAAGCTCATATATAGCTCTTGGAAATCGATTGTGACTAGGCCAAGCGTGTGGAGCCATTCAACACCCAAGACAATGTCACACCCACCCATGTTGATGGAAAACATGTGGGTCTTTAGGTGATACTCCCCCATTTGAAGTTTGACATTTTCACAGCGACCTTCACATTTCATTGTCCCCCCATCAACAATCTGGACCTGGAAATTAGAGACTGCTCTAACAAAACAATGTACTGCTTCCGCGACGCTTTGATGTATAAAGTTATGTATACTGCCACTGTCAATCAAGACTAAGTTATAGGGTGATGCTTAATAAACTTCTGATTTTGAGAGTTTTGGGAGAAGAAATTCCGGCCAAAGCATGAAGTGAGATAACTGGTTCTTCTAGTGTAGCTGGGAGCTCATTGTCTGGCTGGTTGTCCTCATCTTCCTCCTTTGGTCCCTTAAATGGTGGGGCTTCCTCATATGAACTGTGATCAGTAGCATCAATTTGAAAGAATTTGGGTTCCCTGCATTTATTCCCCGGGGAGTATTTCTCATCACAAGAGTAATGCAATCCTTGCTTTCTTCTTTCTTCCATTTCCATTGCTGACACCTTTTGAACCTTAAGCATTTGGGTAGTGCTCAGAGCCTGGGTGGGGCATCCCTTGGCTATGAAATTTGGACGAGTCGACTGAGCCACTAACGCACGTTCTACTTCATGAGCTATCTTGCAAGGTACCAGCCATGAGACTGGGTGTTGTAGTTGGAAATGGGCTTGTATGGTGTCTTTGAGATCACTGATAAAACATTCCAAGTAGAATTCATCTGCTAGACCTCCTATGCAGAAGGCTAATGCTTCAAAGGTTTTAATATATTCTTGCACTATGCCTGTTTTTCGGAACTTAGTAAGATGACCCAAAAAGTTAGATTCATGGTCAAAGCTATCATAATGGGCTTTTGAGAATAGTTTCCAAGTCACCGGCATTGCATAGCAGCATTGATGCCATTGCCACCATTACCATCTTTCTTGGTCCAAGTACAGGCTTCCCACACTTAGCTTTGTCGCATCATCTCTGATGTGATTCAATGTGAAATATTGATGCATTTGTGCTAGCCATATGGCTGGATGAGAGCCATCAAATTTATACATATCCATCTTGGGTGGTCGAAGCTGGGACTGCTGGTGGTTTCCATAGAAGTGAAGAGAATGACTACATTTTCCCTCAAGGTTTTCATTAAAAGCATATGCGCCTGATTGTTCCCCCGACTTTCCCTTTGTGAGTGATTCAGCTAAGGTCTGGATCTGCTTCGTTAATGCATCCAACTTTTGTTCAAGGGTGTCGATCTTCTCATTGGCCATAGCTTAAGCTCTAGTTTGTACCATGCACCGATCTAGTGCACTTGTTGTTACTATGAAAAAAAATTGGTACCACCCAAAATTTTGACACTGACAAGTGAATGGTACCACCATGCTCAGCTCATCGACTTGATTCTTATGGGATAAGTCTCCTATAAGTGTCCTGGGAGGGTCTCAGACTCTTTCTTTTTATACTATGAAAGGAGTTTTACTCCTCACTTAGGAATACTGCAGGAGTCAATTCGCAGAAAATTTAATTTTGCCTAATGTCCTACGAGAATCACGCCTAGGTATAGGAGCCACACAAATATTCAGATCTGTCAGCGAAACCCTCAACTTCAGAGTATGAGTTGGGATGTGGCAGTGATCGAACGCCTGTTGCTAGATCTGAATGGGGGATCTTATTGTTTCAACTGATACAGAACCCAAACTGCTCGATCTGAATGGTGGATCTGATATATATGATTGGTGGATCTGATAGATCTGAATGACAGATTTGAGAGATTTGAATGGCGGAACTGATTGTTGCGGTTGCCACAGAACCCAACTTGCTAGATCTGATCTAGAAAAGATGATGGATGATCTACAGAGAGATAAGGGAACTATGGTCCCAATGAGTGTGAGGTGGTATAGATTGCAATATACATAAGGGTCCGACAATAGTACTCAACCCAATCTTTCAGGGCACTAACCAAGGAGGATCAATCGTACCCTTAGCTCTACAACCCGACTACCCTATTCTACATGCAATTAATCTCCACGAGTGTTGTTCTTGGTGTACTGTAGAATCAAGACAGCCGACGGTTTATCCATGGAGAGGTTTCAAGAGAGCCTTTTCCGCTTCCAAAATACCAGAGGGTACTTGGAAGACAGTCTGTGAGTGGTTCTGTCTAATGCACTACTACTTGAAGGGGTACCCACAGGGGTTACAAGGGAGTCCAGCAAACATAACCACCTCTTGTATTTCCTGTTTGCATGCCTCCCCAAATCCATAGGTTTATGCTCTCAGTGACAAATCCCATGGTTTAAAGATGCCGGAAAACGTCTCTAGCCAAAAAATGTTCTACTAATAATGGAGATCTCACCGGCCCTGGAAAGTGCTTTGGTACCACTTATTATGCTCTTGACCTGCGAGAAGATAACAGAATACCAAATATGCAAAGAAATATACCAAGAACATAGAACAATAAGAAATAACATCATGTATTTTATTATTCAGAACGGAAAGCAAGGTTCACCTGCCTCCTCGAGGGAGAAATCTCTAATAGAGCTGGGCTCAATTACAAAATAAGGCACGATGCTCCTCAAGGGGGGTCTCTATCCTTTATATAGGATTCATACATGCAATACCATGGGTCAGTACCATGGTTCTTATTAATACCATCTATCTAATACCACGACCCATTTGCAACTAACTATGGTCCCTTGTTTAAATGTGGGTCAAACCACTTACAATTATTAATATGGGATTTATTAAGTCTTTAGCTAACTATAACTATGACTTGACGCTATTACATAAATAAGGGGGTTAGGGTTGGACCCTAACATTTGGAAGGTCTAATATATGTCCTTTTAATTAAAGAAAAAACTTTTTTTTTTTTTAATTAACTCACTAATATGTAAGCCATGTATAAAAAGTTGTCATGAGCCAAATGTGAGACCTCTCACCTAAAGTTAGGGAGGTTACAAATTTAACTATCTTGATCTCATAGCAGTTAAGTACCCTAAGTAGAGCCATTGATTTACTGAATATACTGTACATAGATCATGGAAAAGTACTTGAATAGTTTTCCACTAGGTGTGCTCCTAAGAAAAAAATACTCATGAGGTTTCTTTGGAAACAATGGTTGAACCCAAGTGGTTGTATAAGATGAAGCATGTGTCTAATAAGAGGAGATATAAGTACAATGCCAAATTCATCGCTTAAGATTCTCAGAAAGAGAGGTTACCTCCAGTATTTGGTGAATAAGCAACCTCATATTTAGGTTTTCCTTTGTATAAATACATTGAGCCAGTTCAAGGCAAATTCACTCAACTACTGCAAAGCATTTGCTTCACTATTTGGAGGGCACTATGTTTTATAGCTTTGTGGATCCAAAATAGAAAGGTGAGGTTGGTTCAAGGAATAGCACTTCCAGGTTTTGTTTTAACTTGGGGTCCAATCCCAAGAATGATATCCTAGATCAGTTGGAAGAAAACAACAATTGGCATTCATGTGTTGGAGTCGATGGTTTTAATTATTATGATGACCAAAATTTATCAACTCCCTACAAATTCAGTACTTCGTTATCACTCCAATAATATAGACATTTCTTACCATTTCCTGGAAGATAAGTTCAAGAAGGGAGCAATCATTCTTGAGTATGTTCCCTTGAATTTGGAATTTTTACACATTCTGACTAAGCCCCTCTTAAAGGGGAAGATTGAGATGTTGAGGGAGAGACTAGGCTTAGTGGAGAACACCTTCTCACAAGGAGGTAGCATTACACATTTTTACATTGTTTGCTTAGTAGTTAATTCTCTTTCCTCATAGCATAAGAATGATAGTATGTCCATACCTCAGAGCAGAAAATACTTACCATTAGATGTGAGCGGAGCATTGATGGCTAATGTAGTTAAGCACAACACTAGTTTACTTTGGGACAAGTATGGTTGTCTAAGTTGCACACACACACACACACACACATATCTGCATTCTTGTTTCACTATACGATGCAACTTAGACAACAACACTTGTCCCAAAGTAAACTAGTGTGGTGCCCAAAGTAAACTAGTGTATTGAAAGTATTTAGAATATAGAAAAAGATTCATAAATAATTTGTCAGGTGATAAGAACCAAGGCCCAAGAAAAACATGCTACATCAAATACCTACATATCATGAAATCATCAATATCACACTCGAAGCATATTTCAATTACCTATATGGCAGTCTCTTTCAATTACTAATATTGTTTAATTATATTCGTATACTAAAGTTAGTAGTCTACCTTTGAGAGGAAATCATCTCCAAACAACTTAGACTTCTCTAATTTCTATAAATATGATAACTTTCCACCAGGTAACGTTAACAAAAAATATCTTTGAGAAGTATCCAATGAAATCCCTTCAATAAGGGCACTTGAGTTCTCATTACCAGGACTCGAAATGGCCAACCTCTCCACAACACCATCATCTCCAACAAATAAAAATACGTAGATCAGAAGAATGTAGCAAATTCAGGCTCAAATAACCTCCGCAGTAGAGTAAAACAGGAAGGAAACTCTTAGTACATGCTATTATAGATATCAATTATTGTACATCACAATTCAATTGCTCTAAAAAGACAGTTCTATGCATTGTACCTCTTACAAACCATGAATTGGACTGACAACCTAATAAATATCATCCTCTCTTCAACCATCATGATTTTTGTATAAGGCTATATTTCTTGATTATACAAGTGATTGTTCCAGTTTGTTTCTTCTTAACATACATTTCAGCTACATGACATGCAGTACATATACTAGTAAGGAGAATGAATAGGATGTGAATATACCCATGCATCAGAATCAAAATGGAAAATATGGACTTGGAGTCTGTGAACCAAAGATTCAGTTGGCATGAAATGTTCTCAACCTATATGGTTATCTTAGATGCCCCATAGGAAAACAAATAAAAATGTACAAGCAAGTGCACATATGAAAGGGCATTGAAATTTTAGCTCTAGAAATTGATTTTAGTTATTTAACAGACATTTTTCTTTTAAATTCAATGATTTTATAGCATCAAAGAAGTCCTAGAACATAAGTAAAATCATATCCTATAAATAGTTATAAGATCGTGATTAATGAAATTGTGGTAATTTTCAAAGAATATACAAGTTACAAACTTACAATATCACATAATGCCAACATATCATATATCCCATTTGTATTGGAATGAACTCTCACAAGATGCAAGGTGCAACATTTCATGATTGCCAATATGTGATACCATAAAAAATCTATTTACCACTACTTAGTCAAGAACTTCATATTTCCAGGGTAAGTTATGTATGGATTTAATTGTCTTAGATATTAAGATAAATTCATTCCGTTTAGTAGAATTGATGTGGAGATGCAATGAGCACATATACTTTTATCCTTATAGAATTTCAATAAAGAAGAATATACTAAGAACAATCATTGTACCTTAAATAGCATCTCCCAGATCATTCACCTCTGTACAATTTTATGGAAGCCAAACTTCAAAGCTAAAGCGAACATTATCAACTAGAACCTCATATCATACATAGCATGGAAAATGACGAATAATCATTCCAGAGAGTCTCTAAATAAACTAGCATGCTAAGACCTTAATAGATATTCATTCAAAGTTGGTTTATACTTCCCCACTTCTCTCAAGCCTGAGATGGAAGCAAGCCACTTAGATGTTGTTAGAGAGGGAGGATCGAGAATGGAATGAATGCTATGAAGCTATATATAGATGTGCTTCACTATCTTCCTTCCTTTCCATCCTAGCATATTGACAGTAGCAAACAGATCAGATGGAATATCACTATGGGAAGGCTAGAAAATAAAATAAAATAAAAAGATAAAAATGAGTGCCTAAAATAAGACCTTTGAAGTTTTCTTTTGATTTTAACAGGAAATTTATAAATATACCAACCATTTTACACATATCTACAACCAAACCCCATCTTTATCCGCCTGCCAAAATCTAAATAAGAATTAGAATAAGAATTACATGGGGGAAGTGGGAGGCTAAGGTTTTCAACTCTGAGGAACACCCTCTGTTGAATTTTGTGAAGCCATGTTGTTCCTGAAGCTGCACATCCATGAGATGAGGAAGACATAGTTGTTGAGTCCAAGTCATGCGCCCTAATGTCAAGCGACATCCAGGGGCATGATAAAGAGTGTAAAACTTCCATGACCTACAAATGGTGGCGAGGCTAGCCCTATCCCTATAATTCAAGAGTGAAAACAATACAACAACTCAAAAAAAAAAAGAAATCCCTAGTAATTATACCAATTGTTAATATGGTATTGATACTAATAATTGTGTAGTGAGGGGCCTCTAGATGAAACTCCATATTGAAATTGGATTATGTATTATTATTTCACTGAAACATCAAAAACTCCTTTCAAAATAAAAAATCTATTAGTATACTTGCATGGTATAACCCATTCAGCTTTGGCTTTGACTGGGTATTAGTTTGTCTTTGACAAAAAAAGTTATGACGCTTATCCACAGTTTAACATTATGAATTCAACTTTTATTATTTTATAACATTATTGAAATTTAATTATTTGTAAGATGATTGGGTGAGGCTTTATTATGGGTTGTTCAATAACTTCCATTTCTATTAGTTACTATATTTTTTTATTTTAGTTTTATTTCCTTTACATTTAACTTTTTGATTTTCTTTTATTTTATTATTTCTATTTTCATGAATTATATTTTTTACACAATATTTTCAATTTAAGTTACTTATTATTATATTCAAAAAATATTTTAATAAATTAAATTATAGACAATTATATATATTAATAAAAATAGAACACACACATATAGTTATATGTGTTTTAATACAAACAATATTAATTAATTATATTTCTTAATTTTGGGTGATGGCATTTAACAATATAATAATTTAAGTATTAAGGGGTTTTAGCAATGCTTTATATTAGACCTCATTTTTTTGGAATTCAGTGGTGTTAAGTAATTCATTCAAGTATGACCATTTCCATGAAAAATGGTAATACTTGAATGACTTACTTAATGCATTTGAATCCCAAAAAATGACATCTAATATAATACTTTATTAGTTGTTTTATTTTTATGGTGAAACCTTTGTCTTTGTTATTTTTTTGTTTTATTAAACTATATTTGAATTAAATCACAACTACTAGCTATTATATAGCCTATATTATATTTAAATTTGAGTCCAAATCAAAACATATATTTAAACTTCCATCAAAATGATATAAAAAATTAAAAATTAACAAACTTTAAAAAAACACAATTTCATTCATTTAAAATTGAATAAATGTATTCAACAACATTCCCATCCTTGTATTCCAAATAAATGTATTGTAACAACATTCACATCCTTGTATTCCACCATTGAGTAAGTACTGCATCCAATTGCAAACTTTCCTTAAAGAGAGCACACCTTTCAACATTAATTTAATATGATAATACAAAATGTAATTAAAATATTTTTTATCTTGGAAAAAAAATTATGAGAGTTGATTCTTTCTATTATTTATTTAATTGATAACTAGAAAGAATGTTCAAACTCATCGATATTGAAACCCCTTTTAGTTTCAATTCAACGAACTCCACATGATCCGTTTAAGTTTAAATATTCCCAAAAGATAGTTGATCCGTTTGTACAATCTATATAAATATTGGTTTTACGCAAAATAAATTATTATATTTAAATGATTCATCAAATATTTAATATTTCAGTACGTCTCACATTAATGAATCATTAAATATAAGTACGACATTATTTTGATAAAAAATTGATTATATATGAAATTAATAAATATGGGTAATTTCTCAAAAAAGCGGTGATAAGTTTGTTAATTCGGAAGAGTTGTATGAGAGAGGTATTTGTAAACATGTATAGCATCATCTCGAGAAAATGTTGTTTCCAACTGAGATTATGTTCCACTTTATGATAAGCGGATTGGGCGGAGATGTTTTACATTTTCAAAGGTAGTAATGTCAATTTTTGAAGATGAAAAGTCATGCATTAGCTCCGAGTTATAATTAAAATTAACTATTATCCACACTCCAATTGAAAAGTATAAAAATTGTGTTTATGTTTCTTTTATGTTTATATACTTTAATTTGAAATAAAACTATTATTTGTTGGTGTTATAAATTATTTTGTTTTATATTAAATACTATACCTTATTCATTTACTTAGTTTTTTTGCACTTCTCATTCTTATCAGAGAATTTAAGTTTTAAATTATAAGAAACAAAATATATTTTAAATAAATCATTTAAATATAGCAATAATATTTTAAATACTTTTATTGACTAGGTTTTGGTTATTGTTTAAATATGTATACATATCAATAAAATTTGGATGATAAACTAATTGAAAAACCATTTTTTTATTAAAATTGATTAATATAGGCAACTCTCCTCCATCCCATATTATCTCATACTTCTAGGGATGTTAATAGAGATTGTTTCATTGATTCACCACTTTGGTTTATAACATACCTATGTTTATAAAATAGTAAAAACTAAAAAATAGAAATAGTTCACATTTTGAATATGGCTAGGAAAACTTGAAGTCTTAAGTAACCTGTTTAGTTTTTATAAAAATAGCATGAAGAACACTAAAAATTTCAGAAGATTGTAAAAGCACATCTGGTAGATGAATTCAACATTGCCAGGTAGAGATTGTTGTGCACACAATCCCAAGATATATCATTCATGCCTCTCCCTGCCCTTGTGTGTGTTAATATTGATATCATTCATGCCCCTTTGTGCCCTCCTGTGTATTACTATTCGCTTTCCACTTTGAAATATCAAAAAAACTTTTATTATAAAAAATTGAAGGAGAGGTTTTCGCATTAAGAGTTGCAGTTGCATGATCAAGAGTGAAAACAGAGAAATGAGAGATGAAAATGAACTTTCTTTTCAAAATGGTTGTAGTTGGCATGCTTAAGAGTTCCTTCCAAAATGAAAATTGCTAAAAAAAAATAGAAAAACTAGAGTGGAAAAAGGAACTTTCCTTCCAAAATGACCAAAATGTATCTGTACATTCACAATACCTAAATTATACATTTCGGTTCCTAGATAGCCTCACATTGCCTAACAGTGATAATATGGAAAAAAAAATTCCTATTGCAACTTTCTGGATACTGCCTCTCAAGTTCTAGGTCACAAGAGACATTGTTGTACAAATCTTTCTTAAATACTTGAAACCTAATCTAATTCGACATCAGTCTGTAAACATATCTATAATATGGTTATTGAAAAACAAATAATGTGAAAATATTTTCGGTAGTTCAGTGCGATCTTCTTCCTTAAGCCTTGTCCCTCGTTAAATTACAACTACTACAAGAACTCTCACAGCTAAACTACACATACCTTTCAAATTCAATGAACTTCTCAAAATTTCATATAAAATTCCAGCCGCATTATTATCACCTACACCACAAGTATATACAGGGATGCTCAACTATAACATCATGGGCATGATGTTATTATTCTCCTAAATTAAATCATCATTAATATAAATTATGTAAAAAAGTTCAAATACATCAACAAATCTAATTGAGGAAAATGTGTGAGTTTTCATTATAAAGAGGCAATTAGACTTTAGAATAAAAAAATACTTTTGGAGAAAGACTATTATGGTAGGTAGCTAGAAGAGACTATTTTCCCTTAGTTTCCATCCACCCTTTGTCAGGATAATTTTTTTAAGACTGTATGTACTGAAGATTTTTTAGCAATTGCGTGTTGTTACTAACCGTCACTATGTTTTACTAAGATTTTCTGACGAGTTCACACATTTTAAGGAAAATATGAGAGAAAAACAAATTCTTAAAAAATTATTTAGAATTATAAAAATATAAATTACCCATAAATAAATAGTTTTATATCTTACTCTCCAAACCCCTAAAGCAACCAACTCGTAGTCGTGTTTGAGAAGAGTTTCAAGTTTTAACATGTATAGGAGAGAGTGCATGAGGATACTCAATGGGAAGAGTTATAAGTTAAGTTTTAACATGTATAGGAGAGTGCATTAATTTAAAAATTTATAAAAATGGAAGTTTTGAGTGGACGTTTTTAACTTTATATGTTTTAATTATATTTGTTGTGTAAATGCTTTAATTTAAAATTTTAAAAATATGTATATATATATATATATATATATATATATATATATATATATATATATATATATATAAACATTAATTTGTGCTATTTTTTAATTAGATATGGATAAAGATACACAGGAGGCTTGATCTTTGTTGGGTCGTTCATTTGCTCTCTCTTGGATACAAAAATGGTTTTCAATATGGGTGGATCAGTCTCATGATGATTGATTTCAATAAGCTTGTAAAAAGTGGTACTAAGTCTTCAAATTAGTATGGGAGTTAATGACAACAATAAGTGACATTGCTACACAATTATGATAATAAAAGGTTTTAGTTATGAAAAGAGAATAATCGATGTGCCTCTTTTGTGTGTGTCTAGATATTGAGTTTTCAATTATAAGATTTATCACTTTTAAACTTACCTTTATATTAAAGATATTATATTACTTTTTATTATTTAAATTTAGCAAATTACCTTTAATAATTTCATAAAGATCTTATCTGATTATTTTATGTTTTAGATAAATTTCAAAATGAAAGTTAACTCTCAAAAGATTAAGTGTATTAGTCATTTCCTTCATATTATGTTAGATATTAGAACCAGATTAATGATTGAATACATTATTTTTGGCCAAATGTAGAACACACATGTGGATTGTAATTTTCTTATCTATATTTTAGTAATATTGAACATCATTTATTATTCATCTTTATTTTTAATTAATTAATTTTTTAATTTAAAAATATATATTTTTTAATTTATAATATTCTAATAATATACACTAAACAACCTAAATCTAAAACAAAAATTATTATTTGAAACTAGAATACAAATTTTATATTCATTCACGTTTTAGTTTTACATTGTCTAGCCTAAAAACACATTTACTATCTCCTCTCGCGCTCCTCTACGATGAAATCGGGGTAGTTAATAAGCGAAAAAAGTCAAATGGCCTCTTCGGATTATGCAAAAGTGATGCTGAGTCAAACATTCATATTCCTTCAGGAAATCCCCTACTCTCATCAATTCAACATAGTCATTCAGTAAGTGGAGGATCCAATTGCTCTCTATGAGTTCCCCATGTACAAATTTGAATCAAATATCACAACCCTGGTCATATACTCCCATTCCTAGTTATCTCCAACAGACTTTGTTACATGGATTATGTTTAAAATGATCTATTCTAAAGTCACAACATTGAACACTAAGATATCTTTGAGCCACACCAACTTCTATGAAATAAAGAGATGTACGGGTTTACTTCTCTTTTAGCTTCAGGGTTTTCTTCCTTTTAGTTTTGGGATTTTCTTCTTGATTAGCCTCCAAGTGCTCTTCTTGTTAAGCAACCAATTTAGCTTCCTATTTAGAGCCAATAATAGCTCCAATTATGGCTTCCAATTTAACATCTAAATTTACTTTCATTTTAGCGCCACATTATACATTAATTTTAAGAACTCATGATGCTTCCTTTATAGCTACCATTTATTATTTAATAATTTTTATTTCAATTAAATTAGTTAACTATATCATGTCTATTAAATATGTTTTACTTGAAATATTCCATAGCATACAATTTATAAATATTTTTTAGAGAAATGGACATCCATACAAACCAAAAAATGTTTTCTTCACTATAACCCATATTTTTATATTGTTAATAAACAAAATAGTTGGTCGTGACTAGCTAAACATAATGTAGTCCTAGATTCACATCATAGATATTTCCATAGCATATCGCTTTCAAGTTTCATATAGTTACAAGCCACACCACAACGTTGGCATGAAATAAAAATATATATATTTTTAAACTATAACCAATATTTTTATAATATTAATGAAAAATATTGTTGCTATGTCACAAGCTACACATAATGCAACCCCATATAATATATGTAAAAAGGTATAATTCAAAATGATACAAGTCAATATGGTAATTTAGGTGAAAATGATACATATGATAATAAACATTAAATAAGACATCAGAACGATTTATGAACGATGATATATGATGGAGTCTATATGATAAATGTCTATAGCTATGATAAATTTCACTAGCTACTACCAACTTATTGCTCGTCATCATCACCATCATCTATATCATGATCATCACTGTCATAATCATCATCAATGTCATCATCGTCATCATCTACCTCGGTGTCCTCTCCATCTACCTCATCATCGTGTGCTCGAATGTTTGAACCATACCCAACATAATCTGGAATGATCTCAAGATCAACTCAATCTTCTCGAAGACTCTTGTCCTACAAAAAAAAATTCAAAATGAAAATTTAATTATTTCATTTAATATTTAATATATATCTGCTATATTTCTAATATTACAACATATGAAGTGAAACCATAATCATATTGTATCATAGCAAAGTGCAAATATATACCATAATAAAATTTCAATTAAGTTACAACTAATATGTCATTACAATGATGTAAAACATGCAAAAAATCTAATTAAAGGTAATAAATCATGAAGGAGGATAGAGGATCGAAGTCTAGCCACTACATTCAAGAGGAATGAGTAGGTGTAGCAACAAGAAGGGGGAAACTGTCAATGATAGACATAGAAATTGGCCCTGGAGCAAAAATGCTTGGAAAGATTATGTTTCTGACCATGCCACTGTAGAGAGGGCGAATGTAGTGCTCCCCTCCTAGGCTATTTTAAGAGATTTGGAGCAGGTAAGCTCCCTAACTGCCCCTACAACTAGTGTACCAAAGTCTTGATGACAACATAAATATGGAATAAGGTTACCAAATACATGGGGATAGAAGGAGGATCTAGTGGCTCACGGATGAAAAACATTTTTGTGTTGGGTGCCGGTTGGAGCTCAATTTCATTTTTGTGAAATTTTTCTGAAACGATTAAGGTTTCCTATTGATAATTAATGTAACTTGGGAAACTTATTACAAAATTTTCCTAACCTTATAAATTTTTAACATGCATTCTCGAATTATATCACATGAGAATCGAGAGATTCTCATTATGAACTTATCATTGTAATATGAAATTATATAGCGGCGTGCTTTCTACTAACGGAGATAGATATATCGAAGCAAATAGAGAATGACAGAAAGTGAGAGAATTGGAATTGTAAATCAGTATCTATCATTAAACCTCAATCATTCATAGCGCCATACCTTTCTATTCACTAGCTTGTGTGTTGTGTAGTGTACTAGCCCTTGCTAGGAAGATAGGGCCCTTCTTCTTAGAAGGGTTCATTGGTTAGGAAAGTATTGTGTAATTTTTATTTATTTCCTCTCAATTATAATTCATATGTGATTGTTGTTATCATTATTATTAGACTTTTTTATGCTTTAGTGATTACAGAATCCTAACCTTTCTTGCATCAAGTTTTTCTTCCAATATAGAATCACTTGTTGCATCTAGATTTGATTCCATTATGGCATCTTCTTTAGCTTCTAATATGGCTTCCATTGTAGTGTCTTTTTTTTTCTAATATTGCTTCTTGGTTTTCTACCTAAATGGCTTCTTTGTTTGTAACTTTAGGAAGGCCATGCTTGGCTTCTAATAATGCATCCATTATTACATCTTTGTTTGTTACCTTAATTGCTTGTATTTTTTCTTCAAAACTAATGCAATGTTTGGCTACTAGTATTTCTTCAATTATTCCTTCTTGATTTTCTACATGAATGACTTATTTATTTTGCTTCTTAGGGAATGCCAAGTCTGGCTACTAGTATTTCTTTGAGTATTACTTCTTTTTTTACTACCTAATTGCCTCTTTTTTACCTTCTTAGGTAACGCCAAGTTTCACTTCCAGGATTTCTTCTAGTGTGCTTCTAGTTTAACATCCATTGTTGCTAACTTTCTTTCTTCTAGAATTGGTTCCATGTTAGCCCTATTATTTGCTTCCTTTTAGTTGGAGGGCTTCCTTCATGTTTAGTGAATGGGTTTGCTTCTCTTTTAGGTTCAGGGTTTGCTTCCTTTTAGTGTTGGGATTTTCTTCTTAATTAGCCTCCAATTTTTCTTCTTGTTAAGCAACCAATTTAGCTTCGTATTTAGAGACAATAATAGCTCCAAGTATGGCTTCCAATTTAACATCTAATTTTAGTTTCATTTTAAGAACTCATGATACTTCCTTTATAGCTACTAACAACATTTTTTTTTAACTATAATAGATATTTTATATTGTTAATAAACAAAATAGTTGGTCGTGACTAGCTACACATAATGTAGGTCCAGATTCACATCATAGAGATTTCCATATCATAGCCTTTTCCGGCTTCTTACAGTTACAAACCACACCACAACATTGACATGAAATAAAAATATATTTTTTAAACTATAACTAATATTATTATATTATTAATAAATAAAAATTTGGTCTGTCACTAGCTACACATAATGTAGCCCCATATAATATATGTAAAAATTATATAATTCAAAGTGACACATGTCAAAATGATACAATTCAATATGGTAATGTAGGTGAAAATGAGACATATGATAATAAAATTGAAATGATACATCATAACGATTTATCAACAATGATCCATGATGGAGTCTATATGATAAATGTCACTAGCTACTACCAACTTATTGCTCATCATCATCACCATGTCTATCATGATCATCACCCTCATAATCATCATCGTGGTCTACCTCGGTGTCCTCTCCATCTACCGGTATCCTCTCCATCTACCAGTGTCCTCTCCATCTACCTCGTCACCATTGTCTCGAATGTTTGAACCATACCCAACATAATCTGGAACGATATCAGGATCAACTCAATCTTCTGGAAGGCTCGTGTTCTACCAAAAAAAATTCAATATGAAAAGTTATTTATTTCATCTAATATTTAATATATATTTTTTGTATTTTTAATATTACAAAATATGAAGTGAAACAATAATCATATTGCATGATATCAAAGCACAAATATATACCATAATAAAATTTCAATTAAGTTAAAACTAATATGTCATTACAATGATGTAAAACATGCAAAAAAGTCTATTTAAGGTTAGTAAATCATGGAGGAGGATAGAGGATTGAAATCTAGCAACATCTTTCCAGAGGAATGAGGAACTGTAGCAACAAGAAAGGGACGAGGGTCAATGATAGACATAGAAATTGGCCCTAGAGCAACAATTCTTGCAATGATTTTTTTTTTAGCATGCCACTTTAGAGAGGGGGGATGTAGCACTCCCCTCCTAGGCTATTATAAGTGCTCTAGACAATTATGCTCCCTAACTGTCCCTAGAACTAGTGTACCAAAGGCTTGAGGACAACCTAAATATGGAAAAAGGTTACCAAATACATGGGGATAGAAGGAGGGTGGAGTGGCTCAAGGATGAGAAACATTTTTGTTTTGGGCCTCAATTTTTTGTTTCGTGAAATTTTAGGTTTTCCTATTTATAATTAATGTAATTTGGAAAATTTGATCTACAATTTTCATAACCTTGTAAATTTTTAATATGTATTTTCAAATTAGATCACATGAGAATTGAGAGATTCGCATTATGATCTTGTCATTGTAATATGAAATCATAAAGGGGTGTGCTTTATACGCATGTAGATAGACATATAGAAACAAATAGAGAATGATAGAGAGGGAGATCACCGAAATTGTAAACTTATATGTAACATTAAATCTCAATCATTCATGGCGACATACCTTTCTATTGACTAGCTTGTGTGCTGTGTAGTGTACTAGCCCCTCTGTCCAGTGTAGTGTACTAGCCCCTGTGGGACATGTAGTTTATTTTATTAAATATGAGGTGCAATCATTATGGAAGAACTTAGAAAGGCCCAAAACTGAGAACACTCAAACAACTGAGTTCGCTCGAGTTGAAAAAAAAGAACTATTAATAGCATGATTAGTTGATAGAAATAAAGACATATTTATTTTAGAGGAATAAGTGCAGAGCTTACAATAGTAAATTAAATATCATGTTTTCCCCATTATGGTTCAGAGTAAATTAGACGAACCCTCAAAGAAATTAAAAAAGGTCATGGAAGAGCTCAGAATTTCATAAGTTGAACTAAAGAAAACCCAAGATGATTTGGTCGTGGTAAGCGAGTTGTTGAATGTAAAGGAGAGGTAATAACACATATTATATGAAAATAACAATCAGCTTCTAAGTAATTATAAGGAAACTCAAGATGAAATCAAATAGTTGAAAACCAAGTTTGAAGGTAATATTTCTTTAATTGAAGATACACAAATGTTTTGGGATGACATTATTGAAGAAGTTCATTTTATATGGGAGTATATTGTTATGATTACACAAAAAAATATTATGATAAGAGTATGATAAATGAGTATTGATTTATACAAGAAATAAGCATAAAAAGAAGCACTCATGTCCAAGGAGATAATTAAGTATTTGAATGAAAGATATTCAACAAATTAAGGGTGATAGTCGCAATATTTTGGACCAAGGTACTCTAACATGTGGAGGCATGGAAACTTGGATGAAGGTCAAGACCATGTGATCAGAGTTCCACCAAAGTATTCATTCCATGCATCGTAATCTTTGTTGAAGTTAAGGAAAGTGGCTAAGCAGATTACAAAATCAAATTTTTCTTGCTGAGAAGATCATGTAAGTTGTCAAATAAACGATGGAATTCCAAGCTGATGAACACCAATGAGGCTAATACGAAGGTAAAATGATAAAATAAGGTAATATTGGGAGACAATTAGCATGTGTCAACCATCATATTAAGTGTATGTGAAGGAATATTATAAACTAATATCATGCACACTCAAATTCATACCACAAAATACCATAAAATACCACCCAAGGTATGATTGAGGAATGAAATAATTAGTGGAAGTAACTCTTTGAGTAATAGAGTATCAGAGAGGTGTATGCTATATGTTTTACATTTTCAAAGATAGGAAGGTCAACTTTTGAAGATGAAAACGGGTACATTAGCTTCCAGCTATAATTGAAACTAACTATTACCCACACCCCAATTGAAAGCTATAAAAATTATATTTATGATTATTTTAATGTTTATATATTTTAATTTATGTTTGGTGGTGTTATAAATTATTTTATTTTATGTAAAATAATATACCTTGTTCATCCTTTTATTTTTTTCTCACTTCTAATTTTTATCATAGAATTTAAGTTTATAATATAATAAATATAAAATACATTTTAAAGAAATCATTTAAATATTATTTTTCTAATTTTTAAATCCAAATTTTACCATTTTTTATTATTATAATAATTAGCTAATTAACATAATACATAATTATTATTTAATATGTATAGCAAAAATATTTTTAAATACTTTGATTGACTAGGTTTTGGTTATTGTTTAAATATGTATACACATGAATAAAAGTTGGATGATAAAGTAACTAATTTTTTTATTTTTTTAGATTTAAATTGATAAACACAGGGCAACTCTCCTCCATCTTAGATTATCTCATTTTTCTAGTGATACTAATAAAGATTATTTCATTGACTTACCACTTTGATTTATAACATATCTAAGTTTATAAAATAGTAAAAACTGAAAAATGGGAATAGTTCACATTCTGAATATGGCTAGGAAAACTTGAAGTCTAAGTAACTTGTTTAGTTTTTCTAAACATAGCATGAACAACACTAAAACTTTCAGAAGGTTGTAAAAAAGGAAAACTTGAAGTCTAAGTAACTTGTTTAGTTTTTATAAACATAGCATGAAGAACACTAAAAATTTTAGAAGGTTGTGAAAAAGCACATCTAATAGGTGAATTCAACATTGCAAAGTAGAGATTGTTGTGCACACAATTGCAAGAGTTATCATTCATGCGTCTTCCCACCATTGTCTGTGTTACTATTGGATGAACTCCATTTTGAAATATCAATGCAATTTTATTACAAAAAAAGGAAGAAGATGTTTTCCCACTAAGAGTTGCAGTTGGCATGCTCATGAGTGAAAATAGATAAATCATAGATGAAAATGAACTTTCCTTACAAAATGAAAATGTTTGCAGTTGGCATGCTCAAGAGTGAAAATAGACAAATCAGAAGTGAAAATGAACTTTCTTTCCAAGATGAAAAATGCTTAAAAAAAACACAAAAATTAGAGGACATAACCTCACACTGCCTATCAGCCATAATATGGAAAACAAATTCCTGTTGTAGTTTTATGGGCTTTCAAATTCTAGGTCACAAGAGACGTTGTTGTAAAATTCTTGCTTGAAATACTTGAAATCTGATCTAATTGATACACATATCTGTAGTATGGTTATTGAAAAAAAAATAATGTGAAAACATTTTAGTTTTCTTAGTGCCATCTTCTTCCTTAAGCTTTGTCCCTGATTAAATTACAACTACTGCAACAAGTCTTATAACAACTCTAGCAGCTAAGTTACACATACCTTTCAAATTCAATGAACTTCTCAAATTTTCATATAATATTCCAGTCACATTAGCATCACCTACTCCACAATTGTATAGAGGGATGCTCAATTATAATATCCATGTACAAAATAACATAATGGGCATGAGGTTTCTATTCTCCTAGATTAAATCATCATTAATATAAATTATAAAAGGGCAATTCGACTTTAGAATAAAAAAAGGACTTTAGGAAGAAGACTATTGTGGCAAGTAGCCCCCAAAGGACTATTTGGCCTTAGTTGCCATCCAGGGAAAACTATTATGGTAGGTAAAGCTGGAAAGGACTATTTGGCCTTAGTAGCCATCCACCCCTTCTCAGAATATTTTTAGATTATATATGCTAAGGATTTTTGAGCAATTGCTTATTGTTACTAACCGTGATTGTATTTTAATAACATATTTTGACCAGCTCACGCATTTTAACGAAAATATGGGGGAAAAACAAAATATTAAAATATTATTTAAAATAATAAGAATATGAGTGGATGTTTTAAATTTACAACTTGATATGTTTTAATTATATTTGTTATATAAATATGTTAATTTAAAAATTTATAAATATGTATTTAAATATATTTATAGACATTAATTTGTGTTAATTTTTAATAAGATATTGATAAAGTTACATAAGAAGCTTGACTTTTTCTGGTTTGTCCGGCGCTCTCTCTTGGTTTCAAAAATGGTTGTCATTGTGGGTGGATCAATCTTTTGAGGATTGACTTCAATGAGCTTGTAAAAAGTGGTACTAAGTCTTCAAATTAGTATGGGAGTGAATGACAACATGAACCAACATTGCTACACAATCATGATAATAAAAGGTTTTAGTTATGAACAACGAATAATGGATGTGACTCTTTTGTGTGTGTCTAGATATTGAGTTTTCAATTATAAAAATTATCGCCTTTAAACTTACTTTTATATTAAAGATATTATCATATTTTTTATTATTTAAATTTAGCAAATTACCTCTAATAATTAATTAAAGATCTTATCAGATTATTTTATGTTTTAGATAAATTTCAAAAAAAAAGTCAACTTTTAAAAAATCAAGTGTATTATTCATTTCCTTCCTATTATATTAAATATTAGAGTGAGAAATAATGACTAAATATATTATTTTTACCAAATATAAAATACATGTAAATTGTAATTTTCATATATATTCTACTAATATTAATGATGATCTATTATTCATCTTTATTTTTAATTAATTTTTTAACTTAAAAATATATATTTATTTATAATATTTTAATAATAACAATTATTATTTCAAATTAAAATACAAATTTTATATTCATTCACATTTCAGTTTTACATCGCCCAGCCTGGAAACACATCTATTATCTCCTCTCGCACTCCTCTACGATGATATCGGGGTAGTTAACACGCGAAAAGAGTCGAATGGTCTCCTCGGATTACCCGGAAGCGATGCTTAGTCAAACATTCCTATTCTTTCAGGAGATCCCCTACGCTCATCGATTCAACATAATCATTCTTTAAGTGGAAGAACCAAATGGTCTCTATGAGTTCCCCATGAACAAAGTTGAATCAGATATCGCAACCCCGGTCATATATTTCCATTCCTAGCGCTCTCCAACAGACTCTGTTACATGCATGATGTTTGAAACGATCTATTCTGAGGTCGCAAGATTGAACGCTAATATATCTTTAAGCCACGGCAATTTCTATGAACAAAGACTCCCTTCCGTGTGCTCTACGAACAAAGACTCCCTACAATTAATTTGAATTCAATTCCATATTCAGATTTATTCACCACTTCACATCTAGAAATTCGGATCCGCCTCCCATCCCCTTCTCCGTCATGTATTTATAGACTATGCCCCTTTGTCAGTATTCTATATTCATGAAATAGTTTATGTACAATTGCAAATCAGACCTACACAGAATTTCTGTCATAATTTTTGTTATGTCCAACCATCTATCGTTATTCAGCATCAGATCTTTTCGGTGATATCCGATTAAGGGCATAAAAGTTGTCATTGCCCATGCAGATGAAAATCAGTATGTCTGTTATCGTAGATGCTGCTCTCCTCGTATTTGTGATGACGTTGTTGTTAAATGAAGTCTCCGCCACTTGCAGGCCAATGCATGGGATTACTGATAAAAGAATGAATGTTCATTCTTCCGTTGAAGAGGCAGTAGCAGTAGAAGGTTTAGCTCTATGGCAATCACTTGCAGACGGTCAACCCGAGAGCAATCTTCCAAAACCGCCACCACCGCCTCGAAGGAGTATTGTTGGCTCGTCGTTCGAAGCTGGGTTAGAGGAAAAATCTTGCGGGCGTCATCACGACCAAAATGTTCCATGTCCACCAAGTCTACGAACAGAGAAGTACAAGCTGGACGTGAATGAATGCAGAGATAACAAGGAATCGTCAGACAGAGAAGAACAAATCAGCAGATACGCCCGGTTTAATGATTTAATTCTATTATAAAACCCAGGGCACTAGTATATACTATATGCTATATGTTGTGATCTTTTGCATGTTCTAGTTCGTCCTAGGATATATTGTGATCTTTGTAGTATTTTCTTTCATGTTCCGATACATCTGTTATCTAATCCGCAACAAAATATAATTTTTCTTTCTTTTGATTATAATGGATTATTTGTTGGAATAATCTAGGCACATACCATTCCTTTTAAATATAAGTGGAAAGAGGCTTGAGTTGTAAACAATTTTTTTTGCTAACACAACGCATATTTGTTTTGGGAAACTGATCTCTACTTCTGTGTCTTATACTAAAGATTTAGAGATCGACCTTACTAGGTTAGCTAGGCATATAATAATATTAGATATCTTTTCCCTTATCTTTATAAAAGTTATGTGGGAGGTATTTAAGTTATATTATAATAATACTATTTTAATATAATAGTATTAAATATTCTCTTTCCCTGATGTTTATAAAATTTACGTGGGAGGTATTTGAGTTATATTACAATAATGCTATGTTAATTATGTTAATTATTGAGCTGAAGGGTTCAAAAATTAAATATTTTTGTAATTTTCCAGTATTAATAAATTCAAATATCTACAACCTTTTGTATATTAAATTTTCAAAGTCGAAGGTTATATATTTTAGCTTAATTCTGCCCTAAGGTGAGTTATTTTTATGTAAAAAAATAATTACCATGAATTTTAATAGAAATCTTTTGGTTAAATATTATTAGAAAGTTTGAGGTATAGATTATCAAAGTTTGAAGTATAGATTATAAAATATTGTTGATGTGATTTATACAGAAATAAAAATTATCAAATATGCTTCTTCTTTTTGAAAAAATAAAAATGAAGGATGGACATCAAAGTAGAAACATAGCGTTGATCATTATTTTTATCATTGTTCCATTTTTTTATTTTCTATTTTTGATATGGTTTTAAATATTTTGGGTTGTGACAAGTCTCTAGATAGATTCTATTAATAAATTACACATACATGTGTGAAAGTCCATATTTAAAATGCCAGCCACATCTTCCCTAAAAACACTACAACAAAATAGGCCATTAGTGCCAGAAATAGCATCATAATTGAGTGTATTGTAGCATGTTACTACTACATAAAGGACTATTCTAAGACAATACTTGAGACAATTTTTGGGTAAATTGTCTTAACCTAAGACAAGAAAAACTCGTGTATTGTCTAAAATATTGTCTCCAAGGGGTGTCTCAAAGATTATTGTCTTAAAGATTATTGTCTTAAAAAATATTGTCTTTATAAAGACAATATATAACACAAGCATTATTGTCTCTTAGGAGAATTTCATTTTTGTCTCTCTAGAGACAACACTTGCATTAGAGACACTATGTATTTAATACTAGCTATTGTCTCTCTAGAGACAATAGCTTTTTTATTTAAATATCTCTTTTCTCTCCTTAGAGACAATATAAAACAATGAATCTAGAAATATCTCACCATTGAAATAAATCGATATAAAAAACATTTAATTATAAATAAACTCTAAAATTATTGATTAATTCATGTGAGTGCACAGAGGAATCGAACCACCAACCTCCTGCTTGTAAGGCAGACACTCTTACATTGACTTACTACACTTTAAAGAATGATTGATTATTAAATACCTAGTGCTTAAATTGGTACATATGTCATGAAAGCATGTAGTGATGGATGTAGTGAATCAGTCATCGTAAATGTCCATCCTACTTATGGTTTGTTGATGTCATCTAGCTAGAGTACTCCTTTGGGGGGAATATTACGTTTGACTTGTAATATGCTACAGTCCCTATGCTCAGAGTGAAAACCTATAGATAATGGAGGGAAACCTAACAATTACACAAATTCTCTCATGTATACAACTGATGAGATGGGTGAATAAATGATAAGTCTTAATGTTGAGCCTGTGGAAATTTCTAAGGATTTTATGAACGAGGATGAGAGACCTAAGCTTGCTAGTTGATGGAATATTAGTTTTGATATGGCTTCTTCTAAAGATTGTTTTGCGGTAGGTGTTTTTCTGGTTTCTCCTACGGGCACTCATCATCATTTTTCCTTCAGATTGGAGTTTTAATATACCAACATTGTGGTTTAGTATGAATCCATGGTGTTGGGTATTAAGACTGCTACGAAGATAGGAATGAAAATGTTGAAGATTGTGGGTGATTCCAAGCTATATATCAATCAGGTGAAAAAAAATGTCAAGCTAAGCATCCAATACTAAGGTAGTATGGAAATAAAGTATAGGATCTATTTTATTTCTACATCAGTATATATATCTATGTCATTAGTATGAGTACACAGTATCAGTGTACAACTGCTCACCCACATTCCCCAATGCTAGCTGCAGAAAAAATATGATGGTTGAGTGAAACAATCACATGGAATACATCATAGGTGTGTCATGGATACATCATGTGTACACAGTACATCAAAAGAGGAGTATAACTTTGACTCCAGCCCTCTCCCTCAAGAGGATCATTTTTCAGTATCTACTGCAAGCCATATCCTCATCTATATCCCATGCCTCATAGGGTCGTTTGTGATGCGGTCCTCACTCTCATAACTCTGACACTGCTCACTGTCTATGACGTCCCTGACCTCTTCCTGCCTTACATGATAGCCCCCTTATATCACCTTAGATCAGTCTATAGGCTTTCCTTATCTCTCCTTATCTAGATAATACTCGTGCCCTTAGCTACTAGCATTTTACCGAACATAGCTATATCTGTGCCATAGTGTTTCATGGCCTAAACTGGTTGTATCTCTACTACACCTATGTCGTAGTCACAAGATCTATGGCCACCTATGTCGGTGTGTATCCATGTGATCTCAATCATCATCTAAAAAATTAATCTTTGTTGCATCCTGTCTTACCAACTTGGCTAATATATTTTCAACTGCGTCCTCTAATTCCACTTATCAGAAACGGGGGGCATCATTGAAATCCATTAACTAGACTGGTAATAACAATTGACCTTGACTAATCAACATTAGGCACACAAGTATTTTTTTTCAACTATTTAAAGCTTGATTCATTACTCTATTATGGCGACTCCATAGACCTGGTAGATCATGAAAAGAGAAATATGTTGTCTATGACCTGTGAGAAATCTTCCTCCCAGTTATAAGATAGTAAGACATCTAGGCAAGGAAAACTAATATAGAATATTAAAAAATTACAACCCACATCTACAATTTATGTCCTTATCTATTGTCACACCATCATTGATAATCTTTGAAGAACCATACTTTCTTTCCAAAGCAACATTTCTGCCCTTTTGTCCAAGGGTGACACTGACAAGATCAGCAAGCTTGTTGACACCTCAATGCAAGACAATTTGAAAATATTTTCAATAGATGCACAATGAAATGTTAGAATATATGTCATACCAAACCTACATACAAGCCACACATTAACATCGAATGTATATGCACAAAGAAAGATCTACCACAATAAAGTTTTATGTGAAAGGAACCTTCCTTTAGATGGACTTTTTTTCTCTGACCTACAATTTTTTTGTTGTTGACCCGTCTTGGTTGAAGTACAAATCCTTTGCTATAGCTCTTAGATTGACTACCCACTCTCTCCTGTGAAATCTTGTGGTTTGCCTTCTACTTAATAAATTGAAGGAGATGGGTGAAAAAGAAACAAGAAAATACAATTGTCTGGGATTTTTGTCAGATATTGCACCCAACTTCCTCTCCTTTCCAATGTTAACTAGGGAGACGAAAGTGGAAACTTCTGTCATACTACCCATAACATAGGCCATCTTCCCTTATTCTAAATAAAGAATTACAATATCTTCATATTAGCTATTATTTCACAAACATGAACTTCAAAGTAACAAAAAACACATGTAACTAACAAACTAAATAGCTATTAAGGCTTCTAGAAAAATCTATAGCATCATGCTAAACATAGCCTAATAGAAACCCACCCACCATCCTCATCTTAAACGCTACATGTTTCTATACTTGCACACTTATTTTACAAATATAGAAAAAAGATGGATAAATTAATACGATAATAGAACAATATCAACCCAGTTCTAATATGCACCCCAAGCTTTCCAAGTGAGCCTAATATGCACCTTCAAGGTTTCCAAGATAAAGTGTAGTCACCAAGCTTGAGGTTGCATATTTTTTAATTTTAGTATTTTTCCTCTAGTCAATATCACCTACAACCCTGTTGGCATACTCTAAAGAAGAAATTCAAGGTTTGATTATGTTTTCAAGTGAACCTCCTCCTTAGGGAGAATTCCATACATAGCCCAATCAAGATGGTATTGAAGGGATGTGTCCTACCTAGCCTCCTATTGTTGGTGACATGTTTGTGATAGTAAAGTTATGGAAAACCCAGTAACTGTTGTTCATTCTTTGCTAGTAGATGATCAAGCCCAAGGGATCTACTCTTCGCAGTAGCCTCCTACTAAGAATTTTCATGATCCATTCAGACAAAATCTGCACTCACAGACTTGCTCGAGGCCTCAGCATCATCCAACTGGAGGGCTTCAACTAGGGCATCCTTCTTCTAGGCCATCTTTTCCAAACCCTACTGGAGGTTTTCACCAAGTCCAAGACCTTGTTCTTGGTGCGGTTATTCTTACTGGGAGCTAGATGAATTCCAACCTCATGCGTTTTTCTTACATGCCAATGCATTCCGCTTTTATGGGAGAACTAACATAATATAATAACATTTATCCTACCTTACCTAGTAGGACACAATATAATTTGCGAATTCACCCCCATAGATTTAAATATGAATGGTTGTTCATGAGGGCCCATGTTCATGCCTTGGCCTTTTATTCCAAAAGTACACAATGGTGTGTTGGTTATTAACTTCAGAAATAAACTAGAAGCTTTTCCCGAAACAAAAAATTCCACAAGAATATATATGAACTGTAGGTATAATATTCTAGTGAATTTGTAGGTATGATATCATTGAAATGATGTCTGCATTAGTCAGTGAACCAACTAAAAGCTTTTAGAGCTGTAGTATGATTTACAACTATTACTCAGAGGAATATACCATAACCATCATACCACTAATGGATGACACACTGGGAGTGTGATGGCATTAAACCAAAAAATAAAACAATGACTTAAAGCCCAATGTGGATGACTGCTGCTAATGGAAATGGTCTGAAGTTTCATTATAAATACACCAACAATTTGAGGGCTAGTTGACTCTCATCACTTAAAAAATTAATAAGTGCAATTCCCATTCAAATAACAATGTTGGTTGTGCATTCACTTAACCTTAGCGATTTTATGAATTGAAGATAGCATTGTTATTCAGCATTGCATCAAATTAACTAACAAGAGAATGCTGGACAGGGAATCCAATGTTGTGGGTGTTAGGATAATATATGGTTTTAGGTAATTGAATGCAAAATTATTATCTAATTTAGTTTTATATAGCAAAATTCATATCAAATTGAAGTTATTGCACAACAAAACTCATCCAAATAGCTACTAACATAAAGAGAATAGATTTTTACTGCAAGAACCCAAATTGAAAAACAAAAATTTGATGGAAACTTTATTTTTCTTTGGAACTTACGAAGAATAAGATGTACATTGATATTTCATGTATTGTTACTCACTGATAACAATTGCAACTCCTCATGCATGGACAGGCTCAATTGTTAGTTACTTCTCCAATCATCCAGCAAGATTTTGTTCCTATGTTTTTTTCTTGCTATTTCCCTTTTTCTTCATTTCCTCTCCATCTTTGTCTTCATTGTTTTTGGATAAAGAAACATTCTCTACTAATGAGCTACCTTGGAAATCCAACTGTCAAGAGGATTCATCTTATTGAGGCCTTTTGGCCTTTGAACTTCAAGTTGGTTGACATTCAGTCCCCAAATCAACCGCAACAACATGCCACATTGTGGTAGATGGAAACACAAAAATAATTTGACACAAAGTTTTGACCCTTAATCTGGAAATCATAATATGGAAGCTGGAAATGGAAAGAAAATTCAAAACAATTTTATATTGACCTTTATATGAAACATATGGGACTATTATTATAGCAATTTCTAGGATTTTCTCTGGAATCAGTTTCCCTGCGCATGCTATGGAAAGTGAGACAAAAACATGAACTTCTTTTAGGTCTCAAGAAATAATGGATAGCTCCCATACGATGACAACAATAAGCTTCGATCGATGATCAAAGATTGGCATGATCGCTAATCGCAAAATCGGTGATTGGAAAGATCAGAGTTGCGCAGCGAAAGACTTGGAAGGAGCGGACACAACAATATTTGAAGAACGCGAATATATAACATTTGACGTCCAGGTACATGTGTTCGGCACGGATTTCCTTTGTATTTCCTATCTTTCCTATCTATTACATTAAAGTGTTGTGTGAGTCTTTTGAGACTTAAATATATATTACTGTTGTCGATTATCGCATATCAGAGTAGAAAGGGTATATATATATATATATATATATATATATATGTTGAGTGTTTAACGAAGCGGAAGAGCGGATCGCAATGAGTCATAAAGGTGTAACCTTGGGGTCTGTGCAGAGGCCGTACAAAAGGCAGGAAGGTATGTTTTGGGAGCATTTCCCTTTGTAAATGGATTTCCTTTGTAATGGTTTATAAATTGGAAGAGTGCCAACAGAAGTTTTTATATGTTAAAACATATGTAACCAATCTATTAAAGGGCTAATGAGAGGGTTTTAATTCTCCATAGAAGGATTTAAGGAGGAAGGCTTTAAAGAAGTCTTATGTGAATGTTATGTGAGGTTTTAAGTCTTGATAGAGGGTTTAAAGTGGGGTCATTGGGTTTCGATGAAAAGGAACCAATGCTAAAGGGCCTTAACCATTTATGGCTTGAAGATTTAACTCCATTGGAGAGTTAAATACCTAGGACAATTGTGTTTATACAAAACAGTGCATATTGTGGGTATGTGTGTGGGTAACCCTGCATCACATTATCAACCTGAACCTCATAACATACATAACATGGAAAGAGAGAAACAATCATTCCAGAGAGTTCTAATCAAAGTAGCTTGCTAAGCTCTTAATAGATATTCATTCAAAGTTCGTATATACTTCCCCACTTCTCTTAGGCCTGTGCTGGAAGAAAGCCACTCATAGATGTTATCAGAGAGGGAGGATCAAGGATGGAATGAATTCTATGGAGCTATATATAGATGTTTTTCACTCTCTTCCTTGCTTTCCATCCTAGCATACATGCAGTAGCCAACAGACTAGATGGACTATCACTATGGGAAGGATAGAAAATAAAATTAAAAAAAGATAAAAATGAGTGCCTAAAATAAGACATTTGAAGGCTTCTTTTGATTTTAAAAGGCAGTTTATAAACATACCAACCATTTTACACACATGTGCACCCAAACCCCATACCTATCCCCCTCCCAAAATGTAAATAAGAATTAGAATAAGAATTACATGGGGAAGTGGGAGGCTAAGGTTTTCAACTCTGAGGAACACCCTCCATTCAATTTTGTGGACCCATGTTGTTCTTGAAGCTTTGCATCCGTGAGATGAGAAAGACACAGTTGTAGAGTCCAGATCACGCACCCTAATGTCAAGCAACGTCCAGAGGCATGAAATATAGCCTAAAACATCCATGACCTACAAATGGTGGTGAGGCTGGCCCTATCCCTGTAACTCAAGAGTGAAAACAATACAATAGCTCAACAAAAAAAAAAATCACCAGTAATTATAACAATTGTTAATATGGCATTAATACTACTAATTGTATAGGGAGGGGCCTCTAGATGCAACTCCATATTTCAGGTGTGTAATTGCAACACCTCTCTAAATCGAGATGAAAACTCACAAGATTTATTCTTTTTATAGAGTCCTCAATTGATGGAGTCCAACACCTAGACCCTTGATATTAATTCTCTCTACAAAATTGAGATATGTTTCCTCATAGTTCTTAAAATAAATAAATTTATACTTAGTGAACTCAAACTTCTTTTCAAGCTTTACCAACATATGGATTATTGTGCAACTATTGAGCTTTTTATCTTGGCTGAGATGTTGTTTCTTCCTCGGGTATATATATTTTATATTTAAGAGGAAGGGACTATGAAGCTTGCTTTGTTCAATTATAATTAAGCGATTTCTATGAAACTTGGAAAGATTAGTCAACTTGAATGCATGTTAAAGGTAATAAGAGTATGACATGTGAGAGGAGGCCAAATTAAATATTATATATAAATATCACATTTTAAAATTATCTAATAATTTTATATAAAACAATTTAAATGAAATTACTGTTAAATTTTATAAAAAGATTTATCACTAAATTTATAATATCCAAACATACACCATTATCCTTACTTTTAAATATTGAAATTAGATTATGTATTAGTATTTCACTGAAACGTCAAAAAGTCCTTACAAAATCCAAAATATATTATTATACCTACATGGTATAACCCATTCAACTTGGCTTTGACTAGGTATTAGTTTGTCTTCAACAAAAAAGTTATGACGCTTATCCATAGTTTAAAATTATGAATTCAACTTTTATTATTTTTTAACATTATTGAAATTTAATTATTTGTAAGATGATTGGTCGAGGTCTTATTATGGGTTGTTTAGTAACTTCCATTTCTATTAGTTACTAAATTTTTGTTTTTAGTTTTGTTTCCTTTCTTTTAACTTTTTCATTTATTTTTCTATTATTTCTATTTTCATGAATTATATTTTTTTCACAATGTTTTCAATCTAGGTGACTTATTATTATATTATAAAAATATTCTAATAAATTAAATTATAGACAATTATATATATTAATAAAAATAGAACACACAAATATAGTTATATTTGTTTTAATATAAACAATATTAGTTAATCATATTTCTTAATTTTTGGTGATGGCGTTTAACAATATAATAATTTAAGTATTAAGGGGCTTTCATAGTGCATTATATTAGACATTATTTTTTTGGGATTCAACTCGGTTAAGTAAGTCATTCAAGTATGATTGTTTCTCATTTCATTCAAGTATAACCATTTACATGAGAAACGGTCATACTTGGATGACTTAGTTAACGGAGTTGAATCCCAAAAAATGATATCTAATGTAATATTTTATTAATTGTTTTATTTTTGTGATGAAATTTCTGTCATTATTATTTTTTCATTTCATTAAGCTATATTTAAACTAAACCGCATGTACTAACTATTATGTAGCCTTAATTATATTTAATTTGAATCGAAATCAAAACATATATTAAAACTTCCACCAAAATGATATGAAAAATTAAAAAATTAACTAACTTTAAGGGAAAAACACAAATTCATTAATTTAAAATTAAATAAATGTATTCCACCACATTTCCATCTTTGTATTCGAGCATTGACCAAATACTACATCCAACTGCAAACCTTCCTCAAAGAGAGCCTCCCTTTGAACATTAATTTAATATGATAATACAAAATATAATTAAAATAATTTTTATATTAAAAAAAACGTATGAGATTTGAGTCTTTCTATTATTTATTTAATTTATTATTTATTTAATTTATAACTAACAAGAATGTTAAAAAACATGGATATTGAGACCCGTTTTAGTTTCAATTCAACGAACTCCACATCATTACTTAACTCCACATCATTACTTATGTGTGTTTTTTTAAACCTTTTTATGTTTAAAAATTCCCAAAACATAGTTGATCCGTTTATACAATTCATATAAATTATAATCATATTGCTTTTACACAAAAATAAGTTATTATATTTAAATGATTTATCAAATATTTAAGTACTTCTCACATTAATGAATCATTAAATATAAGTACGACATTATTTTGATAAAAAATTTAAGTGTATACGAAATTAATAAATATTAATAATTGCTTTAAAAAGTGTAAAAAGAGGTTGATAGGTTTGTTAATTTGGAAAAGTTGTATGAGAAAGGCATTTGTAATGTATGTCATATATTTTATATTTTCCAAAATAGCAAGATCATCTTTGGATGAAAGATCATGCATTAGCTCCCAACTATAATTAAAACTAATTATTACCCACACCCCAATTGAAAACTCTAAAAATTATATTTATGTTTGTTTTAATGTTTATATATTTTAATTTAAAATAAAACTATTGTTTGTGGCTGTTATAAATTATTTTATTTTATGTAAAATAGTATAGCCTGTTCATTCACTTTGTTTTTTTTTGCTTCTAATTATTATAGAATTTAAGTTTTATATTATAATAAATATAAAATATATTTTGAAGAAATCATTTAAATATTATTTTCTAAAAACATTTATCCATATTTTACCATTTTTGTATTATTATACTAATTAGCTAATTAACATAATATATAATTATTATTTAACTTGTATAGCAATAATATTTTTAAATACTTTCATTGACTAGGTTTTTTTATTATTGTTTAAATATGTATAGATATGAATAAATTTTGGATGATAAACTAATTAATTAATTTATTTTTAATTAAAATTGATGTTTCATTGATTCACCACTTTGGTATATAACATATCTATGTTTCTGAAAAAGTAAAAACTAAAAAATGGAAATAGTTCACATTCTAAACATCGCTCCGAAAACATGAAGTCTAAGTAACTTGTTTAGTTTTTAGAAAGATAGCATGAAGAACACTAAAAATGTCAGAGGGTTGTAAAAGCACATCTGATAGGTGAATTCAACATTGCGAGATAGAGATTGTTGTGCACAGAGATATCATTCATGGGTAGATATCATCCATGCCTCTCTAGGCATTTGTGTGTTACTATTTGCTGAACTCCGCTTTGAAATATCAATGCAACTTTATTATAAAAAAAGAAAAAGAGGTTTTTCCCAGTAAGAGAGTTGCAGTGGGCATGATTAAGAGTGAAAACTGAGAAATCAGAGATGAAAATGAATTTTCCTTCCAAAATGACGAAAATGTATATATACATTCACAATACCTAACCTAAATTATACATTTCGGTTCCTATATAACCTCACACTCACTATCAACCATAATATGGAAAACAAATTCCTAATACACTACCTATCAACCATAATATGGAAAATAGATTCCTATTGCAGCTTTTTCGATATCGCTTCTCAAATTCTAGGTCAAAAGATATGTTGTTGTACAAATATTTCTTCAAATAACAAATATTTCATTAAATTTGGAATTAAATGATGGATCTAGAATTTCAAAATAACCAAAAAACTCAATTCTAGCCATTGTCCTTGTAATAAAATATTTCCAAATTTAATGAAATATGTGTTAAATGCTTAAAGTTTGATATAATTGAATATTAGTCTGTACACGATGATTAAGTATCGAAGCTTGACAATGGTGACTGTCAAAGGGAAGAGCTAAGGTTTTCAAGCATCTGCAGGTGTAGAAATCCATGGAAGGGTGCAAAGGTGGGAGCTCCACTCCCTCCTTCAGGCAGGTAGTAGCTAGACGAGGCAAGAAACCATTAGAGAGTGTCAGAGGTCCTTCAGGAGAAGGGATAAGGAACAAGGAAAAGGAACAAGAATCTAACAAGTCAAGGGAGAGTAACAGCAATAAATAAAATGAGGAAGAAGACAAGGAATAGGGAGTGAAAAGCAAAGAACATAAGGGGCCATGTAAACCCAAAGTTGAGGTCACACCCAGATTAGTTTTAAATGATCCGGCTCTACAGGCAAACAAGGAAAACATGGGGGCATATGCTACCATTTGTAAATTCATGGGATTATGGCCCATTGAAAAGGATTTACAGACATGGATTAAATACAACTGGAAACCAAAAGGAAGCATTGACCTACATCTTGGGTCAAAGGGTTTCTCCACTGTGGTCTTCACAAATATTGAGGATAAAGATAGGGTGTTTGAAGGAGGGCCCTACCTCTATGCAGCAGCAGGCCTGTACATGCAACCATGGACGATGAATTTTGTCCCTGACCGAGAAACCTTCACTTTGGTCTTAGTCTAGGTAAGACTCTACTCTCTACCTCTTGATTACTAGTAACCAGAATCATTATCTACCATAGGAAACAAATTAAGGTGTTTTGTCAAAACTTCTGAGGCCACCAAAAGGGGAAAGTACATGATGAAAATGAATTCTGGGGTCTCTTCATTTTTCAATATTTTTTACAAGTCCGATCTTGGGACCTGTGGGTTATGGGCCCACGAAGCCTTTCTGAAACTTCTCAGAGTCTCAATTGCCTTATGGGCTAATGAGTCATTCATTTTTTTCAAGAACTGTGCTTTGTTCTTAGAACATTGAAGGCCTCGCCAAAACAAATGAGGGCATTTTCTCATCATTCTTCATCCACATACAAGGTAGATTTTACCTACGGTTTATTTTGCTGGGAGGATTCTAATGTAGAACAGACACCATGGCAAGGCTGGCAGATCAACTTAATCTTTCCTACTTGCGTAACGTGGAAATGAGTGACATCCAAGTTTCAACAAAAAAGAAAAAAAACAAACATTCAACGTCGAATGAACTTCAAGAGTCCCAAATTGAACCAAATGTTGGAATGCCCACAACTTTGCATCCGTTCACCACATCCCTGCTTCCGCTCGGATTACTCATCACAATCGCCACTTCGGCTTCCCACCTTCGAACTGCTTCCACTGTCATCTTCAAACATTTGGCCGAGCAAACACAACTGTGTTGTGGATCACCATGTTCTCTACAGGGTAACTCTTTATCTTTCTCACAACCTCCTTTATTTCCTTCTCCATTTTTTTCTCGACTTCAACAAGTTGTGCAGAAAGATCTTGAACCTTTTTCTTTGACTCTGACCATAGTCATAGCTTCCTTCTTGGCTTGGGTTGCTACTACCAATTCAATGTCTCCCTAACTTTATGCGGCTCCTCTGCCCATCAACATAAATTCTCTTCAATAGCGCAGACATAGGCAGGTCTAGTTTGCCTGCTAAATGCTTTACTGTTGCGTAGAGTCTCTGCTCCGCTGGATTGGAGCTGTCGTTGCTGCTGTCTCCTGCATGAGATGATTCTCTCTGGCCATCTGATAAGAACATTCTAGAAAATAAAACAAAATGCTAGCAAACAATTCAGGCAAAAACACACACAGACACAAGTTCACATAAAACACTTTTTTGATTATGTACAAACTTAAATTACAATTTTAAGGCATCTCAAACTTAATCTAGAATTTCTCCAACAACTACATTTCGCCCTCTCTCATATGCGCAGGTTTTTCTCCTCTCCTTCTTGATTTACTCATGAATCCTTCAGTTCTTATTACACATACATTCAATTTTAACTGATTTTTTAACTAAAATTAGTTCATTAACCGAATCTTGTTCAAGGTTGGCCTGGCTGTCCATGTGGTCATCCACAAGTCTCTTTCCTCTATTTTTTTTCACTGAGGTGTCCAGATGCTCCTACATCAGACTCCCAAGGTACAAGAATTATGACCTCCTGGTCATATGCTCCCGAGGTACAAAATTAAGACCTCCTAGTCATATGTGTTTCCTTCGCAATTCTACCCATTGCTTCACTTCGTCAGTGGAACTGCCTTCATGTGAGATGCAACCAAACCTTTGCCATAGCAAGTCCTCACTACTACCAGATGCCCTACCAAGCTTCTCTCCTGAGCTTAGTCCTCTTCGACCTCTCTGTGGTTCTCTCCTCTCGAACCAATTGAGCACTCCTGCTCCAAGTTTTCTACAATCTTCTAACCTTCAAAATATAAATTAAAATAACTATAGGCTTACAAATCTTCAACAAGTTGTACCTCTTCTTTCTTTGTACCTCCTTTCTTCGCATGCAAAAAAACTCTTCTCCGCAGGAAATCTTTTCCCTCTCTGATACCACTTTGATGAAAATGAATTTTGGGGTCTCTTCATTTTCAATATTTTTAACAAGTCTGATCTTGGGACCTGTGGGTTATGGGCCCATGAAGCCTTTCTAAAACTTCTCAGAGTCTCAATTGCCTTATGGGCTAGTGAGTCATTCATTTTTTTCAAGAACTTTCCTTTGTTCTTAGAACACTGAAGGCCTCTCCAAAACAAACCAGGGGACTTTTTCATCATTCTTCATCCACATATAAGGTAGATTTCACCTACGGTTTATTTTGCTGAAAGGATTCTAATGTAAAACAGAAACCGTGGCAAGGCTAGAAAATCAACTTAATCTTTCCTACTTGCGTAATGTGGAAATGAATGACATCCAAGTTTCAACAAAAAAGGAAAACAAACAAACGTTCAACGTAAAATGAACTTCAAGAGTCCAAAATTGAACCAAATGCTAGAACGCTCGTAGCTTCGCATTCGTTCATCACATCCCTACTTCCGCTCGGCTTACTCATCACAATCACCACTTTGGTTTTCCACCTTCGAACTGCTTCCACTATCATCTCCAAAAATTTGGCCAAGCAAGCACAACTGTGTCATGGAGCACCATGTTCTCCGCAGGGTAACTCTTTATCTTTCTCACAACTTCCTTTATTTCCTTCTCCATTTTTTTCTGGACTTCAACAAGCTGTACAGCAAGATATTGAACCTTTTTCTTTGACTCTGACCATAGTCATAGCTTCCTTCTTGGCTCGACTTGCTGCTACCAATTCAATGTCTCCCTAACTTTATGCGGCTCCTCTGCCCATCAACATAAATTCTCTTCAATAGCGCAGACATAGGCAGGTCTAGTTTGCCTGCTAAATGCTCTATTGTTATGTAGAGTCTCTGCTCTGGTGGATTGAAGCCACCATTGTTGCTATCTCCTACATGAGATGACTCTCTCTGGCCATCTGATAAGAACATTCCATCAAAAAAAACAAAACGCTGGCAAACTATTCAGGCAAAAACACACACAGACACAAGTTCACATGAAACACTTTTTTTATTATGTACAAACTCAGATTACAATTTTAAGGCATCTCAACCTTAATCTAGAATTTCTCCAACAACTACATTTCTCCCTCTCTCATACACGTAGGTTTTTCTCCTCTCCTTCTTGATTTACTCATTAGTCCTTCAGTTCTTATTACACATAAATTCAGTTTTAACTAATTTTTTAACTAAAATTAGTTCATTAACCAAATCTTTTTTAAGGTTGGCTTGGTTGTGCATGTGGTCATCCACGTGTCTCTTTCCTCTAATTTTTTTTCACTAAGGTGTCCGGATGCTCCTGCATCAGTGCACTTCCTTTGCACGAATATGTGTGGAGATGGATCTCTCTGGAGCTCTACCTAATGAGGTCATCTTGGAAGTTTTTGATGAAGAATGGGTGCAAACAGGAGACTATGAACACATTCCTTTCAGATGTCGGAGATGCCATGAGCATGGGCACCTATTTAGAGACTACCCTCTCAGTAAAATAGAGAATAGAAGTAAAGTGACCATAATGAAAGATACTGAAGTCTTTCACAAAGTGGTACATAGAGGAAAAGGGGGCAAGAGGGGGCCGAAGCAACAACAAACTAAAGAGCAATAGGCTAATTTGAATAAGTTCCAAGTACTCGAAGAAGAAGAAGAAATAACAAAAGAAGATCAGGTAATGGAAGGAAGCCCAATGGAGAAGGAGAAAGAAGAAGACAGAGCTTAAACATAGGATATTAACAAATAGAAAGAGGCTATGTTGAGCAATGTAGAACCAAATATGGACCAAGAAATGACGCAGAGTGAGATGGAAATGGAGGACCATGAACTATAGGACATTCTTGACAGGGAACACTTAGATCTAGAAGGGTTCTTGAAACAGGGGACCATGAGGGGGGTAGACCCTTTAGCACCAGAAGAGCTCAATAGAGTACAAGAGTTGTTCCTATGGAAAAATCAGGACAAAGGGTTGGACATGGAACGAAAAAACATAAGGCAGGGCAACGAAGGTGTGAAAAGTATGAAAATCACACCTAGATTAGCACCTAGAAACCCAGGTAAGAAGAGAGGTAGGAAAAAGTAGAACGCGTTATTGATGGAATGTGGAAAGCTAATGGTAGATTCAGGTAAGATGAAAGATCTAACCAGCTACTCCTTTACAAATCTTTAATAATGAAGTTTACATATTTGAATATTAGAGGTCTAGGTAGTAAAAGGAAACAAAGAATTCTAGTAATAGAATGAAACAATAAGCTCCGGATATGATCTTTATCTAGGAAACTAAATGTTCCATTCATAAAATAAAAGAAATTCACAACAAATGACTTAATAGATTTGAGTTTATAGAAGTCAAAGGAGATAAAATGGCAGGGGGAATACTTACTCTTTGGAACCCCCAAAAGATTGGCATAATAGATGCTGAGGCATCTAGAAATTATTTGTTAGTGGTTATACAGCTGGTGGGAGATAGGGAGACCTATCTGGTCACGAATGTATATGGCCCTCAAAGAATGGGTGATAAACTCAAGTTCCTAGATTCTCTTATGGAGCTTAGAGACAGACATGTAGATGTACCATGGATCTTGTGTGGGGACTTCAACATGATCAAATCACGTTTAGAGAAAAAAAGGGGAACCAGAACATTAAGCAAAGACTTCAAAACTTTTCAAACTTTTATAGATAATATGAAGCTTGTTGATACTGATATGAGTAATGGTCTCTTCACTTGGAACAATAAAAGAGGAGGGGATTCTCAAGTAGCCTCAAATTTAGAAAGATTCATAATATTAGAGGACCTTATGCTCCACAACAAGGAAATGATAGCAAGAATTCTCCCCTTTGGATGTTTGGACCATTGGCCTATTCAACTTGAGGTTTAGGGCATTGATACCCCCAAGAACAGACCTTTCAGATTTGAGAATATCTGGCTCACACACCCCGACTTCATTAGTAACATTACAAATAGGTGGACAGAAGATTTGCATATTCAGGGTACAAGTATGTTCCAACTACACAAAAGGCTAAAGCACATCAAGCTAAGACTTAAAGATTGGAACAAGAACGAATTTGGCAATACTTTTGTAGCTAAAAAAGTTGTTGAGGATAAAATGCAGTAACTCAATCAAACCCTTATCTCAGAGGGATTTGATAAATATAGAAAATACCAAGTCACCAAACACCATCAAGACTGGGAGAATTGATGTAAACAAGAGGAAATATTTTGGAGACAAAAATCCAGAGTTCAATGGCTGAAAGAGGGGGGATGTAACACTGGATTTTTCCACAGATCAACCATTGCAAACATATCTCATAATAGGATCTCTTTGATCAAGGATGAGGGTGGTCATATTATTAACTCCCATGAAGATATAGAACATGTGTTAGTTCAACACTTTCATGGAATAGCACAAGAAACCATTTTAAATAGAGAGCATTTTATCAGGGATTTCACTGGGCATATTCATAGACTGGTTCCTAGAGAGGATAATTTCAATCTCAATAGGCCAGTGATAGAAGAGGAGGTTAGTGAGGTCATCAAAGAAATGCAAAATGGTAAAGCGCCAGGCCTTCATGGTTTCAATGTGGATTTCTTTAGAGCTTGCTGGAATATAGTTAAATAGGATATTCTAAAAGTATTGGAAGGTTCCAGGTTGAATAGAACTATTTTGAAGGTGCTCAATACTTCCTTCATCTCCTTGATTCCCAAACAGGACAATGTTCAGACTCCATAAAGGTTTAGATCCATAGCCTTGTGCAATGTGGTTTACAACATCATATGTAAGGTTGTTACTAAGAGACTCAAACCACTTCTTCCTACTCTAGTTTCTGTAGAGCAATCTGGTTATGTGGAAGGTAGACAAATTCTCAGTAACATCATTTAAGTGAATGAGGTGGTCCACTCATTGAAAAGTAATAGGAAGGTTGGTATGATTATGCAATTGGACCTAGCCAAAGCTTATGATAAGATGAATTGGTCCTATATAAGCAGGGTCCTTATTGCTTTTGGGTTTGATCATAACTGGGCTAGATGGGTCATGGCCCTGGTAACTTCTTTTGGCTTTTCAATTCTGGTTAATGGTTCTCCTTTGAAGACTTTTACTCCTTCTAGAGGCCTTAGGTAGGGTGATTCGCTCTCTCCCCTTCTCTTCATCCTCATGATGAAAGTTCTGGGTCGGTCTATCAAGCATGTGAAAGAAGTTGGTAATATCAAAGGCCTCCAACTTTCAGTGACTGGTCAGACTTTGACTCATCAACAATTTGTTGATGATACTATGTTGCAGGGAATCCCCATGATCAAAGAAGCTCTAGCGTACAAACATATCCTCTCTGACTTTTCCATTGCTATAGGTATGGAAGTTAATCTCTCCAAATCTAAGATTTTTTTCTTTAATACCAATATAGCTATTCAGAAAAATATCTCTAGGATTCTAGGCTTTCAAAGGGATGTCCTTCCCTCCAAATATTTCAGAGTTCCTCTAATTGATAAGCCTTTTCACAAGGGCATTGGGAGCCGGTGGTTAGTAAGATGCAGGATAAAATTAGGAAATGGACCTTTAGATCCTTAAACCTGGCTGGTTAGTTAGTGCTTACAAAAGCTATTCTCCAATCAATCGCCATCTTCATGTTATCAGCCCTTCCATCTCCAAAAGGAGTTTTACAAATTTTTAGAACCATTCAAAGAGACTCTCTTTGGGGTAAGTGGAAGGAAAGAAAGAAATGGGCCTTGGTAGTGTGGGAGAAGATCTGAAAACCAAAAAATTATGGGGGTCTTGGTCTGGATGATCCAGAAGTACTAAGTAAAGTTTTAGGGGCGAAATTATGGTGGCACTGGGTGAGAGACCCAAAGACGCAGTGGGCTAGAATCTAGAAAGAAAAATATGCCAGTAATTGGAAAGATAATGATCTAATAAGGATGTATGGCATTATAAAGGGCTCACACATCTAGAATAAGGCCTGGGGGAATAGAGGATTAGTTCAAAAAAACATCTTCTGGGAAATCAGATAGGGCAATCTTTCTTTGTTTTGGGAGGAAAAATAACAACAAGAACCTACACTATTAAGAGAGAACCTTTTGGACCTCAAGAAAGAAATAGATACCAAAAGTTTATTCAAGGTAAAATATTTTTGGAATATAACCAACAGTGAAGGAAAATGGAGAACTTGGAAGAATTTGGTTCACAGGGAAGACAACCCATTGAAAGCCAAAGCAGAGGAACTTCTAAGAATATTGGAACAAAGGAAAATTTTAGTGATAGGGGGCATGACCAACTTATATGGGGCAACAACAATGTAGGCACCTTCAATCTTAAGGAGGAAAAAGACATACTCCTTGAGCTGGTTTCCAATGTGTTATGAAACCAGCTCACAAAAAGATAGAAAAGAGAGATCCACGCCTTAGAATTCAACCTCTTCGAGGGGGCAACCTCCTTTACATTACATAAATGAACAATTCTTGGATGATACAAATGACAAAACCTCCTTTCTATATATAGGATTCTATGGAGTCACAATATAATCCAGACGACCTACCAATAATAATATAAAGCCACAAAAATAACAATAGAGGGATTCTATGGGCACATTAATAACAATATGGGGGTAATGGGGGCACAACAATATAAATAAGGGGTATAACTACATTAGTAATGGGGTAATCACTAGTATTATAGGGACCCAACATGCCCCTCTCCTTCAAAAAAGTGTTGTCCTCAACGCTTGAGTAGTTCTGGATACTTCTGCATAAAATTCTCATCCTCCCATGTGGAATCTTCAGCGGATGAGTTCTTCCACTTGACAAGGTACTCTGAAATTGATCGATTTCGTAGCTGTCGAGTTCTTGTTTCTATAACTTCTTTCGGTTCCAATATAATTTTTCCTTCCTCCTCAAGTTCTGGCAATATTGTTTGAACTGGGAGCTTGTCGCCTATAACCTTCTTTAAGCATGAAACATCGAAAACTGGGTGCAATCGAGAAGCTGTAGGAAGCTCCAATTTGTATGCCATAATACCAATCTTTTGCAACACCTTGTACAAACCATAATACTTTGGTGATAATTTATTATCCTTCTTAGCTTGCTTGAGGGACATTTGCTTATATGGTTGTAGCCGTAGGAATACCCAATCACCTACATCAAAACTTCTTTCACTGTGATGTTGATCTGCCTGTTGTTTCATTCTATTCTGTGCCAACACGAGGTTATCCTTTAAGAGTTGGAGGACTTGTTTTTGATGTTCGATGTGATGTTCCACTGCCTGAACCTTAGAATTTTCTCTTAAATATGATGTGATGGATGGTGGTTGATACCCATAAAGTGCCATAAATGGGGTCATTTTTGTTGCTGTATGAAAGGAAGTGTTATACCACCATTCAGCCAGAGGCAACCATTTGACCCATTGTGTCTGTTTATCAGATACAAAGCAACGAAGATATCCTTCCAAACATTTGTTTACTATCTCAGTTTGCCCATCAGATTGAGGATGATAAGATGAGCTATGAGCTAACTGAGTACCAAGACAAGAAAATAATTATGTCCAAAAATTTCCAGTGAAAATGGGATCTCTGTCACTTACAATAATCTTTGGGTTTCCATGTAGCTTTTGAATTGTTTCCATAAATGCAGTAGAAACTGTACTGGCTTTAAATGGATGTGATAATGCACAAAAGTGTGCATACTTGGTAAGTCTGTCAACTACCACCATAATGACACTCTTTCCCTCAGACTTGGGTAAACCTGTGATAAAATCCATTGATACCTCCTCCCAACATTGGCTTGGAATGGATAAAGGTTGTAATAGACCCGGTGTCTTAATTGTTTCAACTTTATTTTGTTGGCAAACCAAACATTCTGCCACAAACTTTTGAATATCTGATTTAAGGCCATCCCAAAAAATTCCTTCTTAACCCTGTGGTAAGTTTTTAAAAATCCTGAGTGCCCTCCTAAGGGAGAAGTGTGCAATTCCATAAGAATCTTTTGTTTTAGCTGGGAATTCTTACAGAGGTATAAGTGATCTTTGTACCATAACGAATCATTTTTCCAGCTAAATGTATCAGACGTACTGGAATCTTGTTGTAGCTTTGGAATAAGTGCCCACACTTCTTCGTCATTCTTCCATTCCTCCCTTGCTTCATTTATCCAATCTGGTTGGATGATAGAAATAGCGCACAACAATGCTTCCACATCCTCATCCTTCCTTGAGAGTGCATCTGCCACCACATTTTGCTTCCCTTTTTTGTAGATGATTTCAAAGTCATAACCCAACATCTTTGTGACCCACTTTTGTTGCTCTTCAGAGGATAATCTTTGTTCTAAAAAGTATTTAAGGCTATCATGATCCGTTTTTACCTTGAAGTGTCTTCCCATTAGGTAGGGTCGCCATTTCTTAAGTGCATGGAGTATTGCCAACATTTCCTTCTCATAAATAGCTTTGCTTAGAAACTTTCCCTTGATTGGACGACTTTCAAAAGAAATGGGTCTTTTATCTTGCATTAGAACAACACCAATTCCATTTCATGATGCATCACATTCCACAATAAAGTTTTTTTTGAAGTCCAGTGTAGCTAAGACCGGTGCTTGGCACATTGCCTCTTTAAGATGTTCAAAGGCCTTTGTTGCTTCCGGAGTCCATGAAAATGCATCTTTCTTCAATAATGTCATTAGAGGTGCTGCTATTCTCCCACAATTATTAACAAACTTGCGATAATACCCTGTCAACCCAAGAAATTCGTGCAAATGCTTTATGGATGTGGGGATTTTCCATTCCTTAATGGCTTTAATTTTGGTAGGGTCTAACTTAACTCCTTCATGAGATACAATATGACCCAAATATTCCACCTCCTGGACTCCAAAGGAACATTTGGATCTTTTGGCATATAATTGTTTCTCTTCCAATAGTTGTAGCACCCTGTCAACATGTGCAACATGATCCTTCCAAGACATGCTGTAGATAAGTATATCATCAAAAAATACTAACACAAATTTTCTAAGGAATGGTTTGAAAATTGAATTCATCAAACCTTGAAATGTTGAAGGTGCATTGGTAAGGCCAAAAGGCATGACCAAAAATTCATAATGACCCTCATGAGTTCTAAATGCCGTTTTCGGAATGTCTTCAATCTTCATTCTGATTTGATGATATCCTGAATGAAGATCCAACTTGGTGAAGTAAATTGATCCATGCAATTCATCCAGTAATTCATCAATGACAGGAATGGGGAACTTATCTTTAATAGTGAGCTTGTTGAGCTCCCTTTAATCCAGACACATGCGCCATGATCCATCCTTCTTGTGCACCAATACTACTGGAGAAGAGAAAGAACTTTGACTCGGTTGAATTATACCAGCCTCTAGCATTTCTGTAACCATACATTCAATTTCACTTTTTTGGACATAGGGATATCTGTACGGCCTGATGTTTGGAGGAACACTTCTTGGAATCAGATGAATAGCATGATCATAATCACGCATAGGTGGGAGACCTTTGGGAGTCTCAAATACCTTGGAATGATTGTCCAGGAATTTTTGGAGATCTAGAGAAATAGATGATTCTAATGTCGAAACATCTAGCAAACATAATTGTGCAATTACACGCCTTTGCTCCTTTTTAGAAGCTTTGTCATACCATTATAGCTGATTATCTTTCATGGTTTCCCTGCAATACCCCTTAATTCAACTTCCTTTCCTTCCACAGAAAATTTGATGAAAAGTTCTTGAAAATTAAAAGCTATTGTACCTAAGGATTGTAGCCATTGGGCTCCTAGTACAACATCAACACCTCCAATTGGAATGGAAAGCATTGGGCGAGTCAATACATATTCTCCCATGGATAGCTTGATATTATGGCACTTTCCAGAGCAATTTATTGTTCCTCCATTTTCAATCATCACTTCACACTCTGGTGCTGGATATAGGAAGCAATTCAATTCTTTTGCTACCCTACAATGAATAAAATTGTGGGTGCTTCCTGAATCAATCAATACTATCACCTTTTTCTTCTTGATTTGTCCTTCTATCTTGATGGTTTGAGGAGTAGTAATTCCTGCCAATGTATTACAAGATATGGTCGGATTTATTTGTTCTTCATCTAGGCTTTGTTCCTGGAACATATCCTGTTCTTTTGACCTTTCTTGCTCCTTTTCTTCTTCCTCTTCACAATCTATGTAGAATAATTTCTTCTCAGAACACTTATGACCTTTAGTGTATTTGCTATCACAACTATAAAAAAGCCCTTTTGCTCTTTCTTCTTCCAATTTTTGTGGTGTCAACCTTATAGGTTGTGGAAGACTAGGGGCAACTGCACTTTCGTCTTTATAGTTGTGAGTGGTATGCTTCCTGGTTGCCATAATTTTGCTTTCCATTTTTCTTGCTAACCTGAATGCCTTCTCTAATGAATCAAGTTCCCATAGTCGAACATCATGTTGGATATTATCCTTTAAAGACCCTATGAACACATCGATCCTATGCTGCTCTGGAATATCTTTTACCCTTATGTTCAATTTTTGGAACTCCTCAATGTGCTCCATTATTGAACCCTTTTGTTTGAGACTTATCAATTGGCTAAAAGAAGTGTTGCTTTTCGTATCCTCATAATGTGCTATCAATTCTTCCGTAAAAATTGCTGAAGTGATAAATTGTTTACGAGAGCAAAGCCATTGATACCATACAAATTGATTTGGTTCCAAATATAAAGTTTCCATACGTACCTTTTGTGTGTTTTGCACATTATTGAGATCGAAGAACTGCTCCATATGTAATATCCACGTGGCGGGATCCTTGCCATCAAACTTCCTCATATCGATTTTTGGAATATGGTGGGTCTTCGATCCAACATTAGAGTCTATGGAATCATGATTAATATTTCTTTTGTTCACATCATGAGTTTCCTTTACAACCTTTTCACCATTAGTAAGTATTTCTTGTAGAAAATTTGTCAAATCTGTCTTCAAATCTGCGATGTCTGTCTTCAAGTCTGTCCTCAAATCTGTCTTCAGATCATCCATCTTAGCTTCCATGCCCTTTATCTTAGATTCCACGCCATTTATTTTAGCATCTGTTAGCTTTTGTGAGAGTGACATTTGTTGCACTTGTTCTTGTAATTTTGATATATCATGTAACATTTCTTCCTCTTCTTCATGAGTCATGCTAGAGCTTTCAGGTTCCTTACTAGGTGTTTGCATTTTCTTTCCTCAGGGCATCAGTTACCGATAATAATGCTTTACTATACCCTTTGAATTCCTTCAAACCAAGCTTATGCAAAAATAAAAAATAAAAACTACACACCTTTTTTTACTTTGTAGAAGCCTGATATTGAATCTGATGTATCTCTGTAATTTCGAATCATTCAGTTCCGAAATTATGACCTGTAGTAGCCCTCTATGTCCTCTTTCGAATGCCACTAGTCTGAACCAAATTGGATTCTCCAAGAAAGAGTTATGCCCAATCTCCTACAGTGACTTGATTATAGACTAGTTCAGTAGAGCAAACTTGTATGAAGTGCCACGTGTCACTGTTTCAACCTTTGAATCTGAAAAATATATAAAAGAAAACTACAGTCTGTCCTGTTTCTGTACCTTCTTATGAAATTTCAATCTGATGCTCAGCAAGAAAGTTATGACGGTTTTCCCCAGGTCACCTGTTTTGAGTGTAATTCAGGAGTCTGCAAAAAGACCAACTTCCTGAGATCATATCTCTGAAAATATCACGTGAAAAGATCTAAAATTTGGACCCAAGGTTCAGCGCAATTTATTCGCAAATGGGTTTTCTTTGCGACTTCTGAAACGTCACATAAAAAAAGTTATAGCGAAAATGCCACGATGACCTGTTTGGAGCAGCGAAACCCTAGAATCCAAAGATCTGATACCAAATGTTATGAAACCAGCTCACAAAAGATAGAAAAGAGAGATCCACGCCTTTGAATTCAGCCTCTCCGAGGGGGAAACCTCCTTTACATTACATAAATGAACAATTCTTGGATGATACAAATGACAAAACCTCTTTTCTATATATAGGAGTCTATGGAGTCACAATATAATCCAGCCGACCTACCGATAATAATATAAAGCCACAAAAATAACAATAGAGGGATTCTATGGGCACATTAATAACAATATGGGGGTAATGGGGGCACAACAATATAAATAAGGGGTATAACTACAATAGTAATGGGGTAATCACTAGTATTATAGGGACCCAACACAATGATTCAGATAGGGTTTGGTAGAACATATGGAAACATCAAGGATGGATGAAGATTAAACTCTTCCTGTGGTTGGTTCATCAAAGGAAAATTTTGACTTGGGATAACATTCGGAGGAGGGGTGTTCTAGGCCCTTCCAGAAGCCAGCTCTATGAAGCCCAAGAGGAAACAATGGAGCACCTTTTCTGATTTTGAACTTCTAAGCTCTGCATGGGCTTTAACACCAAGCTTCATAATTTGGACTACCTGGAAAGAAAGGAAGAACAGAATCTTCAAGAATGAAAATGTTCCTCCCAACGCCTTTTTGAGTAAATCTTAAGACATCTTAAGGAGACGGTAGGTACCATAGTGCGAAATTTCCCTAAAAATCCACCTTCAGAAGTTGAAACACAAATTCCTCGTAAATTAGGTATGCAGGGGCTTATTCCAGAGGGCCTGGATAGGAAGGTTTTGGAAATGGATACTAAGTAGGATTATTGGCATCCTCCCCCTCAGTGTTTTTTGAAGTACAACATTTATGGGGCATCCAAGGGTAACCCGGGTATTGATGGTTGTGGAGGGGTGTTAAGAGATGACAATGGCAGTCTCCTTTTTATTTTTCATTGCCATTTGGGAAGAGCCACTAACAATATGGCGAAGTTAATGGCTCTGGAGCAATGTTTGGAATTCCTGAACCAAGATAATCTCCATAATGTTACTGTAGAAGCTAATTCTGAGTTAATTATAAACTCGGTCAAAAGAATCAGCTATGGCATGGAGCTGGAAAAAGTCTCAAAACAATGGAGGTTGCTCCAGGTATTTCAAAGAATTCAGCTTCATCTCCATGTTCTTCACACTATGAGTTTTAACCATGTGCAAAGGATCACAAACAAATTGGTGGACATCTTGGCCAATCAAGGTGTACTTTGTAACAATAGCAGGGTTGCAATGAATTGGCATGAGATGCCTCTGAATAGTTTAAAGTTGTAATGTCATGACCAGGAGGATGAGGATATAATGGTGTTTCAATACAAAGACACAGAGGCGGGGATGAGTTGATTTGGATTCTTTATGTAGGGTTTCTTCAGAAGCAAGAATATTTTGGGGATTCAAGGCACTGTCGACCCCCAAACCCTCGATAGTATGAACACAAAATTTTCAGATCGGAGTTGCTGAGCAGATACAATTCTGCGGATAATCGGCTGAAAACATGGATTTTCACTCTGCACGGGTACATGCGATCGCAGAGAACTGATGGTAACTGGTGGAGAATTGATGGTAAGTGGGGCTGGAATTATGGCTTTCTTGATAGCCTAAAAACCCTCGTCTTCCTTTTTGTGGATGCAATACCACTCAGGAGGTGGTTTATCATCCATAGCAAGCCTTTCAAGCAAGAAGTGGTTTTGTGGAGTTGGGAGCGATTCCATTCAACAATCAACACATGGCATTGTACAGTGAAGGAATACTACCCTCATTGCATGCTAATCTTTGGAATGTTAGGCCTGTGCGATATTCACCTCGATCGTCAGATTATACAAGACGGATTAACGATCAGGAACAATCGAGCAAGTTGGTGGGTCCAGCATGGCTATCACATGGTTAATCGTCGGGCTACTTGGTATTACGATATTATCCTCTGCCATTGGATCTGGCATGGAGGATCAACGGTTAAGGGTAATGGCGTTGTTCCCCTTCTGGACCCAAAATCCTTTTAGTGGTGTCCTTAATTCCTCATCGGGGTCGTTTCTAATTTCTAAATTGTTTGTTGTCTCTGGCTCGAACGGTTTCGGCTTGCTTTGTATTTTGAGGTAATGGTAGTTTTCTTGTTTTGGCGACCGAGGCTCAACTTTTAAGCCTAGGCTATGAGTAATTGGTTTTCTTTGGCCCATAATTCCTTTGGGAATGTTGTATATTATGTAAGTTGTTTATAGTTATAATGAAATAGAAAGTTTGACTCTTGATTCAAAAAAAAAAAAAAAAAAATCAGTCTGTACACACATCTATAATATGGTTATTGAAAAACAAATAATGTGAAAATATTTTAGGTAGCTCAGTGCCATCTTCTTCCTTAACCCTTGTCCCAGGTTCAATTACAGCTATTGCAACAACTCTCCCAGTTAAATTACACATACCTTTCAAATTCAATGAACTTCTCAAATTTTCATATAAAATTCCACCCGCATTAGCGTCAGCTGCTACATAGGTATATACAGGGATGCTCAATTATAACATCCCTTCAAAAAATAACATCATATAACATCATGGGCATGATGTTATTATTCTCTAAAATTAAATCATCATTAATATAAATTATGTCAAATAGTTTAAATACATCAACAAGTCTAATTGAGGAAAATGTGTGAGTTTTTGTTATAAAGATGCAATTAGATTTTATAATAAAAAAGACTTTTGGAGGAAGACTATCATGGCCGGTAGCCTAGAGGAATCTATTTGGCCTTAGTTGCTATCCACCCCTTGTCAAGATATTTTTTTAGATTGTATGTGCTGAAGATTTTTGAGCAATTGCGTGTTGTTACTAACTCTTAGTGTTTTACTAATATATTTTGACGAGTTCACAGATTTTAAGGAAAATATGAGAGGAAAAATAAATACCTAAAAAATTATTTAAAATAATAAAAATATAACTTACCCATAAATAAATAGTTCTATATCTTATTCTCCAAACCCCTAAAGTAGCCAACTCATGGTGCTGTTTGAGAAGAGTTCCCACTTAAGTTTTAACATGTATGGGAGAGAGTGCATGAAGATACTAAATGGGAAGAGTTGTAATTTAAGTTTTAACATGTATAGGAGAGTGTATTAATTTAAAAAATTATAAACATTGAAGTGTTGAGTGGATGTTTTTAACTTTATGTGTTTTAATTATATTTGTCGTATAAATATGTTAATATAAAAATTTAAAAATATGTATTTAAGAATATAAAAAGGTATTAATTTGTGTTAATTTTTAATTAGATATGGATGAAGTTACACAGGAGGCTTGATTTTTGTTGGGTTTTTCATGTGATCTCCCTTGGATTCAAAAATGGTTGTCATTATGAGTGGTTCATGCTCGTGACGATGACTTCAATAAGCTTGTAGAAAGCGGTACTAAGTCTTCAAATTAGTATGGTTGTGAATGACATCATGAACCTACAATGCTACACAATCATGATAATAAAAGGTTTTATTTCTGAATGGAAAATAATAGATGTGCCTCTTTTGTGTGTGTCTAGATATTGATTGTTCAATTATAAAATTTATCACTTTTAAACTTGCGTTTATATTAAAGATGTTATCTTATTTTTTACTATTTAAATTTAGAAAATTACGTTTAATAATTTCATAAAGATCTTATCTGAATATTTTATGCTTTAGATAAATTTAAAAAAAAAAGTTAACTCTCAAAAGATTAAGCCTATTAGTCATTTCCTTCAATATATATTGAATATTAGAGCGAGAAATAATAATTGAATACATTATTTTTGGCCAAATAAAAAACACACATGTAAATTATAATTTTCTTAGATATATTTTAGTAATATTGAACATGATTTATTATTCATATTTATTTTTAATTAATTAATTTTTTTATTTAAAAATACATATATTTTTAATTTATGATATTTTAATAATACACCAAACAACCTAAATCTAATACAACAATTATTATTTCAAACTAAAATACAAATTTTATATTCATTAACATTCCAGTTTTACATCGCCCAGCCTAGAAACACATTTATTATCTCCTTTCGCACTCATCTCCAATGAAATCAGGGTAGTTAACATGCAAAAAGAGTCGAATGGTCGCATCAGATTACGTGGAAGCGATGCAGAGTCAAACATTCCTATTCCTTCAAGAGATCCCCTACGATCATCGATTCAACATAGTCATTCAATAAGTGCAAGATCCAATTGGTCTCTATGAGTTCCCCATGAACGAAGTTGAATTAGATATCGCAACCTCAGTAATATACTCCCATTCCTAGCAATCTCCAATTGAGTGTTTTACATGGATGACATTTCAAATGATCTATTCTAAAGTCTCAGCATTGAACGATAAAATACCTTTGAGCCACACCAACTTTTATGAAATAAGTAGATATATGGGTTTATTTATTTTTTAGGTTCAAGGTTTGCCTCTTTTTATTGTTGGGATTTTCTTCTTAATTAGCCTTTAAATGTTCTTCTTGTTAAGCAACCTATGTAGCTTTTTATTTAGAGCCAATAATAGCTCTAAGTATGACTACCGATTTAAGATCTAAATTTACTTTCATTTTAGCACCACATTGTACTTTCATTTTAAGAACTCACGGTGCTTCCTTTATAGCTACCATTTATTAATTAATGATTTTTATTTCAATTAAATTAGTTATGTATATCATGCCTATTAAATAAGTTTTATGATTATAAAGTAAGTCATTATTTCACTTGAAATATTTCATAGCATACAATTTATAAATATTTTCTAGAGAAATGGACATCCATAGAAACCAACAACATTTTTTTTTTAACTATAAGTGATATTTTTAGATCGTTCCTAAACAAAATAATTGGTGGTGACTAGCTACACATATATTGTTCATAAAAAAAATAGTTGGTTGTGACTAGCTACACATAATGTAGGCCCAGTGTCACATCATAGAGATTTCCATAGCATAGCCCTTTCAGGTTTCTTATAGTTACAAACCACACCACAACATTGGCATGAATAAAAATATATATTTTTTAAATATAACCAATATTTTTATATTATTAGTAAAAAAATTGTTGGTCCTTCACCAGCTACACGTAATGAAACCCCATATGATATATGTAGAAATGATATATTTCAAAATGATACATTCCAAAATGATACAACTCAATATGTTAATGTAGGTGAAATTGATACATATGATAATAAACACTAAAGGAGACATCACCAAAATTGATGAACAATGACCCATGATGGAATCTATATGATAAATGTCTCTAGCTATGATAAATTTCACTAGCTACTACCAACTTATTTCTCATCGTCATCATCATCATCATGTCTATCATGATCATCACCATCATAATCATCATCTTCGTTGCCTACCTCAATGTCCTCTCCATCTACTTCATCATCATTATCTCGAATGTTTGAACCATACCCAACATAATCTGGAACAATCTCAAGGTCAAATCAATCTTCTCGAAGAGTAATGTTCTACAAAAAAAAACATTCAAATGAAAATTTAATTATTTCATCTAATATTTAATATATATTTGTTATATTTCTAATATTACAACATATGAAGTGAAACTATAATCATATTGTATCATATCAAAGTAAAAATATATACCATAATAAAATTTCAATTAAGTTACAACTAATATGTCACTACAGTGATGTAAAACATGCAAATGTTCCAATTAAAGTTAGTAAATCATGGAGGAGGATAGACGATCGAAATCTAGTCACTACTTTCTGGAGGAATGAGCAGGTGTAGCAACAAGAAATGGACAAGTGTCAAGGATAGACATAGAAATTGGCCATGGAGCAACAATGCTTGAAAGGATTATTTTTCTGAGCATGTTGCTATGGAGGGGGGGGATGCAGCACTCCCCTCCTAGGGTATTTTAAGATCTCTGGAGCAACTAGGCCCCGTAACCGCCACTAAAACTAGTGCACCAACAGCTTGAAGATAACATACATATGGAAAAATGTTACCAAATACATGGGGATAGAAGGAGGATCCAGTGGCTCAAGGATGAGAAACATTTTTGTGTTGGGCACCATTTGGAGCTCAATTTTTTTGTGTCAAATTTTTCTGATACGATTAGGGTTTCCTATTGATAAATAATGTAATTTAGAAAAATTGCTACATAATATTCCTAACCTTATAAACTTTGAATATGCATTCTCAAATTATATCACATGAGAATCAAGAGATTCTCATTATGATCTATCATTGTAATATGAAATTATAAAGTAGTGTGCTCTCTATGCACAGAGATAAACATATAGAAACAAGTAGAGAATGATAGAGAGGGAGAGTAGTAAATCAATATCTATCATTAAATCTCAATCATTCATGGTGCCATACCATTCTATTCACTAGCTTTTGTTGTTTGTAGTGTACTAGCCCTTGCTTGGAAGATAAGGCCCTCTCGCTTAACAGGGTTCATTGGTTAGGAAAGTATTGTGTATTTTTTAATTATTTCCTCTTAGTTATAATTAATATGTGATTTTTGTTACCATTATTATTAGAGTTTTTGATGCTTTAGTGATTGCAGAATCCTAACATATGTATTCTGTGACAACATATGCCTTTCACCTATCCCTTTGTTAGTGTGACAATTATTTGATTCCCATTATAGTTTGATGGTGTGTTAATTTTTTGTATTCTAACATTTGTTAAGAGAATGATTCTCAGGTGTGACGATCTTTTCTGAATAAGAGTGACTCTACGGCAAAGCGGTTTTATTCTGCATTGTTTGCTTATTTCTTGAGAGTGTGAGTGGTGAGCATCAATATTGCAGCAATGATGTTGCAACTCCTGGGAATCCCTACTTTACTTTTATCAACCCGATAGTTCATAACAAACTTGGAGGCGACGGTGCTATATGCATAAGTACTAGCTCTTACTGCAGGCTATCACTTGATGAGCTGGAACAAGTTCGCTAGGATCTTAAGCCAACTTCTATGAGTTCATAGAAGAATATTTTAACTATGATGGATGAAAGCTAACTCAAAAGAGGCTAGTCTACTTACAGAGAGAAGATGGAAGCTGAAAGGAAATGCAAACCCTAGCAAACCCTAGTTTTACCAACTAAACCTACTTGTGCGAGAAAAGAAATGTAAGCTACTGAAATGGATGCCATTAACTATTGCAAAGGTAAAATACATGTGTTTAAGATACTTCTAAATGAAAATATGGAAAACTCATATTTTTGTATTTTTGAGAAATTTTATGCATAATTATTATACATGTGTTTTAATTATTTTTGACTGTGCAGAGGTTTATTGGCGAAAGGAAATGCAATGGGCATTTTTACGAGGTATGGAAGATGTGGAGAGGTCCTAAGGGGTCCCTAGCACCTTTCTGGAGATTTCCAGCATGCTCAAATCTTGAAAAATCACTCGTGTGAACTTCTACAGGAGGTTGCAGGGGATCTACAGGAAATTCTACAGGAACAGGCCGAAAGTGGTTCTCACAGGGATGATGGTGGAAAAATGGTGGGAAAGTGGAAATGAAGGATGTATAAGGATGTTAAGGGGTATATAACTTGGTAAATGAAGCTCAGGAGTGATGAAGATGGTTGGATTTTTTAAAGGACGAAGAAAGCAATGTTGCACAAAAATGTAGAAATTAGGGCAGGTTGGAAAAGTGTGGCGAATGAGGGGAAGGAACCTTGAGTGAGGTACTAGAGTAGGTTGTACAATGGAGGAAGGATAGGTAGGAGTGTCTTACAGTTTCTTTGTACAGTACTTTCCAAAACTGATCCAAACAAAGACTAAAAAAATAGAGATTTATCTATTTTGACCTAATCTGCCCTAAAAACAAGAAATGTGATGAACAAAAGTTTATAGATAGGAAATCATTCAAGAAAGATATGGAAACTAAGAAATAACATATATAAGCATGAAAACACAACTGATATCAACTTTTCCAACTCAAAATCTAACACTAGCAATTGCATTGGAAGGCAAAAACAATGTTTTTTGTGGCAGCAAGTGTGCCTTGGTCCCAGTTCATGGTCCCAAGGAGTGAGAAATGAGATCAAGGACTACTTGGTAGCCTTTCTGTGGATCTTTCCTGTTAACAAACTATCAAATCAACCTGAAGCATGAACAACTATCTTAATCATAAAAAACAACCTGAGTAACAAAGTAAGATTTTAACCTAAATAATAGAAATTATTCTATGAATGCAAGAAAAACACATAAAAGTACACAAAGGAGGTACTAGGCAGTTGGGTCGGGACCAACCGTAACAGCTACAACCTCCTAAGAAAGCTCAGAGCTGGTGCAAAGCTGGATTCATCTTTATTAATCAAAAAAATATTAGTTACATCACAAAAACTGTCTGCAAGAACAAGCTTGAAAATGTGTTGATACAGGGCTGCACTAAAGTGCAAAAAATAAACTATCAAATGAATAAAATTATAAGGCTTGAAGCCTTCCTACTTATGCAAATGAGGACTCCCAACAGTCCTCCTTAACTTTACGAGCTTGGCTGCCCAAAACTGCAGTTAATCAGCCACTTCGCTAGACCTACTCGGCTGCCCCTGGAAATCATCTTTGGTGGGATGTTGAACTCTGAGCTGATGGTGGAGAACTCAAGGAAGGGGTAATTTAGTCCAAGAGACACCCCTCATATAAATTCTCAGCCTTGTTTCCTTGAATTTTTCTGCGAATATGCTTATAAATGCCTGATCTTAGTCCAAAAATGTCCAAAAATCTGCAATAAGCATGTATTAGACTTTTTGGTCAAGTGACTACTCCCATTCAATCAATTAACATAAATATATTCGAAAGCATGCATAAAACTATGGAGAATGGTGGATTAAATGAGAATAATAGGCAAAATGAGCCCATATAGTTACCCATTTCTGAGGCTCATCATCACCCCTTGCTGAATGTGTTGCTTATCCTCTCTGCAACTAATCCAATTCATCACCTTTGATAGCTTTGACTGCCTCTCTGACATCCTAGGCCTCTAAGGAGATGTCCTCTTCTCTATCATGAAAACCTACCTTTTTTTCTACTTCCTCCCATTGTCTTTATTCCTCTTCTTCTTTGACTCCTTCTAAAAGCCCTAGTAGTAGTGGAGGGCTGAACTTAAGGCCAATCCAATTGGCTTTCAAGTTCTACATTGATTGTTTGTATAGGGGTACTCTTCTCATAGCCTCCCTCGTTATGGTTGTGGAGTGATACTCTCTTATTTTCAGAATATGGGACAATGTTTTCCATCTCCTTGTGCAAGCATGGATGCAATTATCACCAAACAGCCTTTCCATGTCTTCAAAGTGGGCAATGGCCTGAGCTTGCCTTTCAACGTAGTTAGGTGCAATGTGAGATTTGTCTGCAAGGTACCACTAGGAATATATAAGGGTTGAGGGGTCTTCTAGTTCTGCCCTAATCATGAGTGGCTCAGTTAGCTCCTTGGCCATAATCTTCTGAATCTCTACTGCCCTGTTTTCCTCATGGCTTAACCAAGAAGGCATGGCCATGAGTTGTAGATCTCCTAATGCAGTGATTGGGTCCCATAGATTCATGTGAGGAAGTGCCAAGTTGTGTAAATATAATTCTACTAACTTGGCCTTATCTTCAGCTGACCTACTATCACACAATTGCATAAAATGATTGTAATTCTGAAATGGAGTAGTGTCCCTTTGCGCCAATGTGTTAATTTGAAATTGCAACTATTGGTATTTAAGATATAATTCATAGGATTTAGTGGGTTTCCTACATTGTAAGGCTTCTACTGCCCAGTTGTCCATGCAGGCCATTTGGGTTTTTTTTTTTTCCAATTGTTGCTTTAAAACCTGTACTTGTTCTGCTACCCGAGACTCCTTTCCTTGCAGCATTTTCTTTATCATCTCAACCTCATCTTGTAGCTCTTCCTCTTTCTACTGTTTCTTGGTTGTTTCCTTATCTGTTGGTGGGCCTTCTTGCTGTTATCGCCCTTGCCAACATTTCAGGGGATTTCTCTTTCTGTTGTTCTTTTCCTTCACTTTCTGTAGAAATCTCTATGCCCCCTTTTTCTGCGCGTGTCACTAATATCTCAGGGCTTGTCTTTTCTTTCTCTTGCTCGGTGCCTGCCTTGGCTGTGGCAGTCTTCTTTTGGGATTTCCTGGCCTTTTTCTTTCCAATATTTGTCCTTCTTCCCTTCTCTTTTTTTTTGTTGTCTCCTTTTCTATCTTAGGCTCAGCAGTCTTGTCAAATTCTTCTTTTTCCTCCTATTCTACCTCTATTTTGCCCTCTTCTTGAATGTCTTGTGCTCCCTCATCATTGTTCTTCTCAATTTCTTCAGTTTGCTCCCCCTCATCACTGCTGGATGGGCTGATGTTCTCAGCCAGATTTCTGATGTTATCATCTCTGGACATATTTCTGAAGATTTCCCAAGCTATGGGGATAATATAGGTGTGTAAAGCATCTTCCACCAATAGTTCGATGAGCCCATGGTGGGGAAACTTATCTGGGACCCATGCATTAATCTTTGTACCGCATTCAATTAAATATTGAAGGAGGAAATATGGGATGCTCAGTTTTCTAGCTGGAGGCAAGTCCATCCCATACCTCAATTCATAGAGCAACCTGAAATGATAACCATAGATATGCCAAACATCCCTTCACATATGATATACTTCATTATTTGATAACTGAATTCACTCAAGAGAGGAGGAAAGCTTGTCCTTCTAACCCTATTTTTGTCTTCTACAAGGTGCTCCTTAGACAGAAAAAATGTTTTCTTAGCAACTTGTCCAAATGATTTCTCCTCTTTGCTCCAAGGTCGCCCCAATGGGAGTCTAGTAATTCTACTCATGAAATCAGGGGTAAGTTCTAGGGTCAAACCCCTAAAACTAACTGTGGCATGTGTCTTTGAATCTGGTCTTAGGGCCATCAAAAAAATCTTCACTCACCTCCTCATCGTAACCCTGAATTCTGTCAAAGAAGGATATCTAGTTTTCCCTAGTGAAAAGGTCCACCACCTCAGGGTGCTCATACAATTTGCTAGAGTTTAAGGGTTATTTTCTCATGAATCCTCCTGGCATGGTGTTGAGTTTGTGTTTTAACCAGAAACGAAAATGCTCAGGTGGAGAAAAACAGTCAATCACTGAAATAGAGGATAGCTGAATTTGGTTTTTTTTAACCCAAGAAGGAATTTCCCGTGTGCTTCCTTACAACATCAAATGGGAATAATTCCCATGTTTTAAACTGTTGTCACCCTGAATTTGACTGTCTATTTATGAATTTTTTTTTTTTGTATAGAACAGAGCATAAGGACACAGGTTATTTTCTCAGCTCATAGATAGATATGCAAATTCAGTTTTTATTACACACACACAGGCTGGCCTCTACTACTACATGTATCTTCCTTACAGGAGAAATTAAAAAATGATGAGGAGATTTCAAATGCAAAGAAAGAAAGAAACTGTGTAGACTCAGTGAAATATGCAAGCATACTTTCACTTTTTTTCAATGTGTAGGAAGACTTTTACCCTCTTTGTCAATCTATTGTCATGTTCAATTCACCACCTTACTTCAAAAAAATCATGCACAAAGAATTTTTCCCAAGCCTACCTCGTTTTGAGCTTGAAATTCGATGAAAATACTGGGTATTCTTTCCGCAGGGCTATTCTCTGCCTTTCCTATAGAAGTCACCCAACTCTTGTAGAATGAAACTGTGTTTCCTGTACAGCCCAATAGGTGGGAGAGTTTTTAAAAACATGCATAAAACTGGTAGAGGATGACTGGTTAGCTACTCTGGAAGTGGTAGGTGCATACTCTAGTCGAGAACATCGTGAGTGCAGAATGAACAAAGGGTGGTGAATGTCTTAACCGAGTTGTCGTTTATCTGCGGGCGTGATTCGTGGTGAGGCGATGAGGTGGCTGGACTAGATCATTGATCCTACGTCACTATCATAATGTTTCTGCATGTCGTCTGACCACCATCACCTCCCTTACTCTCGTTATTTGCTCCCACCACTACCAGTCCCAAATATTTCTTCCGGAATGGACATACGACATGTGCTGGCTGCGCATCTAATCGACAATTTTGAATTTGACGAGGCTCGTTTGAATTCCACGAGGATGTGTAACTAAACTAGGGTGGCCAGTTAACTGGCCACTGATTCCCTTCAATCCGAACCATTCCCATAGTCACGTAGCCTTGAAATATGATTCATGTAATTGGGGAATAGGTTTAGGCACTTATCTGTGTAGTCCCGACCATGTTATACATTTTTCAGATTTTGGAACCCATTTCTTCGTTGTTTTTACTACTTGTGCTCTACATGGTTGGCCTTAGGTTGTTACTGCTGTTCACATGTTCAAATAGAGCTCCATCCATATTTCATATGACATACTTTGTTGTCCCTGTCTCTGGAGTATGTTTTCAGAGGGATCAGCTGCTATAGGAATCTTGTAGGATTTCCTGTAGGTGCTTCTCCTTCTGAAATTCAAGCTAAATGAGTAAGGCTACAACTGATGATGAGGGTCTTGACTGATAAGGAATCATAGATGGAGGGTATGAGGTATGGTGAGTGAAAAGGCTGCTTCTTTGAGTTGTCATTAATTTTTTTTGTTTTGTTTGCAACATGAAAAAAACAAGATTTTTGTGTGTGACTATGCAGGGTCATAAAAACAAGTGCAATGGAGGTGTACAGAGATGGAAAAGGGTGAAATATGGCGATGGATGGAAGCAGGGAGGTTTACAAGCCTCATAGATAGATTTTGAACCCTCGGGTCCTCTTCTGAGATCGGTTTTGGCTTTTTTGTAGATTGTACAGGATCCTCCTATAGAAGATACAGATCTTCCTGTAGGATGTGAAATTTTGGACCAAATGAGACCAAAGCTTTGAAAAGGGTAATGGTGACGGAGGAATAGATTGTGAGGGATTCATGCATCCTGGGCATGTCCTCTTTCTTTGTCTTGTGTGATCCTCCTAAAACCTGTAATGACCTTCCTGGAACCTACAATTTATTCAATAGAAATTAGGTTTAGTTTTCTCCTTTTTTTTTGTCTGAGATAGCTGGGGTGCCTCCATGAGGTTTTCACCCTCACTGTCTACCGTGGGCACCTCCAAGAGGTTTTCATCCAAGGATCTTTTATTCCTTTTTTCTTTTTTTTTGTGTTTTTTCACTTTTTTTTGTTTTTTTTTGTTTGTTTTTTCATGGTGTAAGTGGAGTGGAGATAGGAACCTGCTCCAATACCAATACTAATTTACCAAGAGTCTCAATGAACTCCTGCTTGGAAAGGGTCTTCCTATATATATTCAATCTATGCGCATTGATGAGCATGGAGATGGCTTCTTCGTCAATGGTCCAAATAAAGACTGAACCATTGTCATTGCATGTTTCCACTATATAGGGTCCCAGCCATATTGTCCTCAACTTGCCCCTGAGATCCTTGTATCTCAAATCATATAGCAGCACCCAATCTCTTGGTTGAAATTGCTTTTCTTTGAGGTGTCGTTCATGCCATATCTTTCTTTGATGTTGGACTACCTCAAAGTGGAGAAGGGCCTGCATTCTCTGTTCATCTAATCCATTCAGCTCAAGCAATCTTTCCTATTGTGCATGGCTGAGATCTAGGTCCAGCTGAGCTACCAACCTCAATGTGTTATATTCAAATGCTATGGACAGCAAAGCCTTCTTCCCATAGACCAGCTCATAGCGTGTGAAACCTGTTGTAGTTTTCCAAGTAGCGTTATAGGCCTAGGTGGCCTCAACAAGGCGATCTGCCTAATCTTTTCTGTTGTTGGTCACTACCTTAGTCAAAATCCCTTCCAAAGCCTTGTTAGTAACTTCCACCTGTCCATTTGCTTGCAGATGATAAGGGGTGGAAGTTCTATGCTTAATCTTGTGATGAGTGAGCAGGTCTTCAATCAAGTTAGACGTAAACTGACTTCCTTGATCTATGACTAGCTCTCTTAGGTAGCCAAACCTGTAGAAGATATTTTCCCTCAAAAACTTAGCTACCTTTTCTTCTATTGTTTCTTTGATTGCCTTTGTTTCCACCCACTTTGTCAGGTAATCCATGCACACAGTGATGTAGGACTTATGTTTTGAAGGAGGGTTGATAGGACCCACAAAGTCCATGCCCCACTTCTCAAATGGCTCGAAAGTCACTTGAGGCTGCAAGGGAATATCATCCTTTGGAGTAGGCTTCCCCATCCTTTGACATCTGCCACATTGGCTGATGTATCTCCTAACATCTTGATGAAGAGTGGGCCAATAGTACCCTGCCTATAGAATTTTGAAGGCGGTTCTCTTTGCTGCAAAGTGACCTCCATAGGGCCCATCATGACAGGTTAGGAGGATGTCAAAAACTTCCTCCTCACTGACACATCACCTCAAAATCTGATCTGGGCCAAGTTTAAAAATATTGCTCGCAATCCACGTGAATGGGGCAGTTTTCCTCACGATCTTGCTCTTCTCTTTTGAGGACAAGTACGGTGGAAACTATGCTGCAACCAAATAATTTCCTATATCAGTAAACCATGGAGAGAGTACTAAAATAGAAAATAGGATCATCCACCATCCCTTCTTCACCTGGAGGCAAATCTAGACTCGATAGAAAATCAACAACAACATTTTCCTTACCTCGCTTATCAACAATGGTCAAATCAAATTGCTATAATAAAAGTAACTGTCTAATGATATGAGCGTTTACATCAGGTTTACTCATCAAATACCTAATTACAGCATAATCAGTACGCACGAATGTTTGATAGCCAGTGATGCAGTGTCTGAACTTCTTTAGGGAATGGACTATAGTCAAGAGCTCTTTCTTGGTTACAGTATAGTTTAACTCTACCTTGGACAGGTTTTTACTGACAAAATATATGGCATACAGTAGCTTCTCTTCAACTTGTCCTAGGTCTGCTCCTATGGCTTTGTTCGACGCATCTATGTGAATGTGGAAAGGTAGGCCCCAGTTTGGACCTCTCAAGGTTGGGGTAGTTATCAGCTTACCTTTCAAAGCATCCAGAGCCTCTTAATAGTTGTTAGTCCATATGAACTCAGCATATTCTCCGAAAATACCAAACAATGGAGAGGCTAGCTTACTGAAATCTTTAATGAATCTTCTATAGTATCCTGCTAAGCCTAGAAAACTCCGAACATCTCTTACTTTTTGAGGAGGCGGGACCCTTTGGATGATAGCAATATTGTTGGGATCCACTTGTAAACCTTGCTGAGAAATTGTATGACCTAGCCCAGTCCCTTTATTCATTAGGAATTCACATTTATCAGGGCTGAGGGAGGTTCATTTCAATACACTTAGCTAAAACATTCCTCAGGTTAGTCAGATCTTCTTGGAAGTTATAACCATAAGGGGTAAAGTCATCCATATAGATTTCTACTGGATCATGAACCAGCTCAGTGAATATACTTAGTACTTCTCTCTGGAATGTGGCAGGAGCATTGCATAAACCAAAGGAAAGGACCCAGTAGGCAAAGGTACCCCATGGACAAGCGAAAGTGGTCTTATCTTGGCCTTCCAAGCTAATTTGGATCTGATTGTACCTGCTAAACCCATCTAAGAAGGAAAGGAACTTTTTTCCTGCCAGGCCATGTAACACTTGATCTATGAAAGGCAAATGGAAATGGTCCTTCTTTGTGGCTTTGTTAAGTTCTTGATAATCTACACAGATTATCCACTTCCTGTTTTCCTTGGGCAAAAGCACTAAAAGAGAAACCCACTCACTATCAGAGATGGGGTAGATGAATCCTGCATCTAGCAAAATTTGCAGTTCTTCTTTGACAATCTCCTTAAGGGCTAGATTCATCCTCCATTGAGGCTGCCTGACTGGTCGGCAATCCTATTTAATGTAAATGTGATGGGTATAGACTGGATGGTGTACTCCTTTCATTTCCTTATAGCTCCAAGCGAAATCATCCAATTGGTTGTTCCTCTTTCCCATGATAGGGAGATAGCAATGAGTTGATCCTCCAGGTTCTTTCAGGAGAAAATTCCACATTCTTAACTCGGAGAGAGGTCGTATCAGCCATACAAAGATCAACTAAAGCACTGGCTTGGGATTCTTCCACCAACTCTTCTAATGGCAGCACACTAGGGGGTCGATTTTGAATCAAATTCTCAATAAGATCATCCTCGGTTTGAGGACCTCCCTTGGTGGCTTCCACTATGCACAATGGTGCTGAGTAGTCTTCATCCTCATCTTCCTCCTCCATCTAGAGAGGTAAGTCATGTTCTAGCAGAGGTTGTCTAGGAGGATATAGGACTAGATGTTTGGACATATGCCCATTGTTGATGGTCATGCTCCCAGCTTGACAACTGATGTAAGCATCTATAGTAGTTAACCAAGGCCTTCCCAAGATGAGGGGACACCCAGTGAGTTTTTCCTTTGGCTGAAAGACCAAGAAGTCAGCAGGGTACTCTTCGGAATCAATGGAGACCATGACATCTTCCATAATCCCCTCAAGAGTCATAGTGGTGCGGTCTGCCAACTATAGTACTTTTAGGTCTCTCTTAGGAACCTCTGAAGGTTGAGCTTGAGCATAGTGTCCATGGTCATTACATTAATGGAAGCCCCTAGATCAATCAAAGTGTGGGCGATTATGGTGCAATTGATGCGGACATTGAGTACGGGACTCCCAGGGTCCAGATATTTTTGACAGATTACCTATCCCAACATTAGGTTAGATAGTTGTCCTATGACATTGATAGTTGGGGCATCTCTCTTGCACCTGCCTGGGTGCCTAGAACACTTCTTTTTGATTAACTTATTATAGATTGGTACATATTTTATGGCCCGGAGAAGCAGTATTTTCACACATAACTGTTTAAGTTCTCTCAGAAGTTTAGTTTCTTCTGGGTTTGGTTGCGTGGTTCCATTTAGTCTCTTAGGAAGGGATGGAATGGCTTTGGGTTCACTTTCCTGTTTCTCTTCCTCATCCTCATTAGGAGGAGGTTGGCTATCTGGGAGGACCTTCCCAGATCGTAGGTTGATCCCCTATGTCTCCACAGAATAGGTAGGTCATGTTGTTTCTCCAATATATACCTGCTGGGCCTATATTTTGTTAGGGCTCGGGTTTAGTTGAGTAGGTATCTAGGGTTGTCTTGGAGGAGTAGGAAGTAATGGTTGTGGTTGAGCAGGTGGTGGAGGCAAAAGAGCAGGAGGAGAATTACATTGGGGCCTCCACCCCTAATGAGGTGCATTCCACTGAGGTGGTGGTTGAGTGTGAGAATGAAATGAGTGAGCAGCTGGTTGAGTATGGTATTGAGGAGGATACGACCAAGGATGGGGTGTGGACCAAGAAGGATGAGCAGGGGGACCCCAAGAAGGCATGGGAGTGGCTTGATTAGGGCTGTAATAAGTCTGCGATGTCCCTTGCATTCCCTGCTAGTAAGGTTTAGGTCCATGTGGCCTCCTTTGGTTCATGAAGTAGAGTGGTTCAGTGGCTCCTTCAGCCCCTTGGTACATAGCTTTAAATCCGAGCAAGGAGGGGAACTAACTTGTAGGATGGTCTTATTCACAGACAAAACACACTTATATAGAGTGCAATGGACATTCATTCATAGGATTCTTTCTGGTGCACTTGGGACAAAAGATGGCCAAAGCCCTCTGGGCTTCCTCTTGTTTCTTTTAGATTTGCAAGGTATCCATATGCATGGTAATGGTCTATCTCATCACACTTTTGAAATTTTCCATTTGATTTGCAAACTCATTTTTAAGGAATGAACTAGATAAGGGGGTACTAGCTAAGAGTTGACTTCCCCTACCTCTCTTTTTGGCTTCCCTAGAATGGTTTGTAAACACAGTCTTTATGTAATCATAAGGTAGCGGGTAGATGTCTCCCCCGGCCAGCAAATGGAGGGTATCTAGAACGTCTTCAGGAACTCCTCTGAGTAGAACCAACTTCAGAGATTCGGGGTCATGTGTGCACCTAGCCCTTTTATAACTGAGTTGAAACCTCTCTTCATAGTCCTCTAAAGATTCATCACTTCCCATGGTCATTTGATAGATTTCTTCTTTTGTATCCTATGACCTACAATAGTCCCCGTATTTCTTGTTAAAGGCTTGCTGCATTTGAGCCCAAGTTGTGTTGGGTCCCTATAATACTAGTGATTACCCCATTACTATTGTAATTATACCCCTTATTTATATTGTTGTGCCCATATTACCCCGATGTTGTTATTTTTGTGCCCCATAGAATCCCTCTATTGTTATTTTTGTGGCTTTATATTATTATTGTTAGGTCAGCTGGATCATATTGTGACTCCTTAGACTCCTATATATAGAAAGGAGGTTTTGTCATTTGTATCATTCAAGAATTCTTCATTTATGTAATGTAAAGGAGGTTTCCCCCTCGAAGAGGCTGAATTCTAAGGTGTTGATCTATATTTTCTATCTTTTATTGAGCTGGTTTCATAACATTAGGTATCAGAGCTTTGGATTCTAGGGTTTCACTGCTCCAAATAGGTCATCGTGGCATTTTCACTATAACTTTTTTCTGTGATGTTTCAGAAGTCGCAAAACAAACCCCTTTGAGAAGAAATCACGCTGAACCTTCGGTCCGAATTTCAAAGCTTTTCGCGTGATATTTGCGGAGGTATGATCTGAGGAAGTTGGTCATTTTGCAGACTCCTGAATTACATTCAAAAGAGGTGACCTGGGGAAAATCATCATAACTTTCTCTCTGGGGATTGGATTGAAATTTTGTAAGAGGGTACAGAAAGAGGACGGACTTTAGTTTCTTGTATGCGTGTTTCAGATCCAAAGGTTGAAACAGTGACTCGTGGAATGTCGTACAAGTTCGCTCTACTGAACTAGTCTAAAAGTAAGTCACTGTGGGAGATTTCACATAACTCTTCCTTTGAGAATCCAATTTGGGTAAGACTTGTGTCATTGAAAAGAGGACACAGAAGGATACTGCAGGTCACAATTTCACAAGTGGATGATCCAAAATTACAGAGATACATCATATTCAATATCAGGCTTCTATAAAGTGAAAAAAGGTGTGTAGTTTTTTTCAAATTTTTGTGTAAGCTTGGTTTAACGGAATTCAAAGGGCATAGTAAAGCATTATTATTGGTAACTTATGCCCCGAGGAAAGAAAATGCAAACACCTAGTAAGGAACCTGAAAGTTGTAGCATGACTCATGAAGAAGAGGAAGAAATGCTACATGATATATCAAAATTATAAGAACAAGTGCAACAAATGTCACGCTCACAAAAGCTAACAGAAGCTAAGATAAATGGCATGGAATATAAGATAAACGGCGTGGAATATAAGATAAATGGCATGGAATCTAAGATTGATGATTTGAAGACAGATTTGAAGAGAGACATGGCAGATTTGAAGACAGATTTGAAGAGAGACATGGCAGATTTGAAGACAGATTTGACAAATTTTCTACAAGAAATACTTACTAATGGTGAAAAGGTTGTAAAGGAAACTCATGATGTGAACAAAAGTAATGTTAATAATGATTCCATAGACTCTAATGTTGGATCGGAGACCCACCATATTCCAAAAATCGATATGAGGAAGTTCGATGGCAAGGATCCTGCCACATGGATATTACAGATGGAGCAGTTCTTCGATCTTAATAACGCGCAAAACACACAAAAGGTACATATGGCAACTATATATTTGGAACCAAATCAGTTTGTATACTATCAGTGGCTTTGCTCTCATAAACAATTTATCACTTGGGAAATTTTTACGTAAGAATTGATAGCACACTATGAAGATACAAAAAGGAACACTTTTTTTAGCCAATTGATAAGTCTCAAACAAAAGGGTTCAATAATGGAGCACATTGAGGAGTTCCAAAAATTGAACATAAGGGTAAAAGATATTCCAGAGGAGCATAGGATTGATGTGTTCATAGGGCCTTTAAAGGATAATATCCAACATGATGTTCGCCTTTGGGAACCTAATTCATTAGAGAAGGCATTCAGGTTAGCAACAAAAATGGAAAGCAAAATTATGGCAACCAGGAAGCATACCACTCACAACTATAAAGACGGAAGTGTTGTTGCCCCTAGTCTTCCACAACCTATAAGGTTGACACCACAAAAATTGGAAGAAAAAAGAGCAAAAGGGCTTTGTTACAATTGTGATAGCAAATACACTAAAGGTCATAAGTGTGCTGAGAAGAAATTATTCTACATAGATTGTGAAGAGGAAGAAGAAAAGGAGCAAGAAAGGTCAAAAGAAGAAGATATACTCCAGGAACAAAGCCTAGATGAAGAACAAATAAATCCGACCATATCTTGTAATGCATTGGTGGGAATTACCACTCCTCAAACCATCAAGATAGAAGGACAAATCAAGAAGAAAAGGGTAATAGTGTTGATTGATTCAGGAAGCACCCACAATTTTATTCATTGTAGGCTAGCAAAAGAATTGAATTGCTTCTGATATCCAGCACCAGAGTGTCAAGTGATGATTGCAAATGGAGGAACAATAAATTGCTCTGGAATGTGCCATAATATCAAGCTATCCATGGGAGAATATGTATTGACTAGCCCAATGCTTTCCATTCCAATGGGAGGTGTTGATGTTGTACTAGGAGTCCAATGGCTACAATCCTTGGGTACAATAGCTTTTAATTTTCAAGAACTTTTCATCAAATTTTCTATGGAAGGAAAGGAAGTTGAATTAAGGTGTATTGCAGGGAAACCAGGAAAGATAATCAGCTCTAATGGTATGACAAAGCTTCTAAAAAAGGAGCAAAGAGGTGTAATTGCACAATTATGTTCGTTAGATGTTTCCACATCGGAATCATCTATTTCTCCAGATCTCCAAAAAGTCCTGGACAATGATTCCAAGGTATTTGAGACTCCCAAAGGTCTCCCACCTATGCGTGATCATGATCATGCTATTCATCTGATTCCAGGAAGTGTTCCTCCAAACATCATGCCGTACAGATATCCCTATGTCCAAAAAAGTGAAATTGAATGTATGGTTGCATAAATGCTAGAGGATCGATTTAATTCAACTAAGTCAAAGTTCTTTCTCTGCTCCAGTAGTATTGGTGCACAAGAAGGATGGATCATGGTGCATGTGTCCGGATTATAGGGAGCTCAACAAGCTCACTATTAAAGATAAGTTCCCCATTCCTGTCATTGATGAATTACTAGATGAATTGCATGGATCAATTTACTTCACCAAGTTGGATCTTCGTTCGGGATATCATCAAATCAGAATGAAGATTGAAGACATTTTGAAAACAACATTTAGAACTCATGAGGGTCATTATGAATTTTTGGTCATGCCTTTTGTCCTTACTAATGCACCTTCAACATTTCAAGGTTTGATGAATTCAATTTTCAAACCATTCCTTAGAAAATTTGTGTTAGTATTTTTTGATGATATACTAATCTACAGCAAGTCTTGGAAGGATCATGTTGAACATGTTGACAGGGTGCTACAAGTATTGGAGGAGAAAAAACTATATGCAAAAAGATCCAAATGTTTCTTTGGAGTGCAGGAGGTGGAGAATTTGGGTCATATTGTATCTCATGCAGGAGTTAAGGTAGACCCTAGCAAAATTAAATCCATTAAGGAATGGAAAATCCCCACATCCATAAAGCATCTGCGAGGATTTCTTGGGTTGATAGGGTATTATCGCAAGTTTGTTAAGAATTATGGGAGAATAGTAGCACCTCTAACAACATTATTGAAGAAAGATGCATTTTCATGGACTCCGGAAGCAACAAAGGCCTTTGAACATCTTAAAGAGGCAATGTGCCAAGCACCAGTCTTAGCTACATCGGACTTCACAAAAGCCTTTATTGTGGAATGTGATGCTTTAGGAAATGGAATTAGTGTTGTTCTAATGCAAGATGAAAGACCCATTGCTTTTGAAAGTCGTCCAATCAAGGGAAATTTTTTAAGCAAAGCTATTTATGAGAAGGAAATGTTGGCAATACTCCATGCACTTAAGAAATGGTGAACCTACATAATGGGAAGACACTTCAAGGTAAAAATGAATCATGATAGCCTTAAATACTTTTTAGAACAAAGATTATCCTCTGAAGAGCAACAAAAGTGGGTCACAAAGATGTTGGGTTATGACTTTGAAATCATCTACAAAAAAGGGAAGCAAAATGTGGTGGCAGATGCACTCTCAAGAAAGGATGAGGATGTGGAAGCATTATTGTGCGCCATTTCTATTATCTGACCAGATTGGATAAACGAAGCAAGGGAGGAATGGAAGAATGATGAAGAAGTGTGGGCACTTATTCGAAAGCTACAAAAAGATTCCAGTAGGTCTGATACATTTAGCTAGAAAAATGATTCATTATGGTACAAAGATCGCTTATACCTCTGTAAGAATTCCCAGCTAAAACAAAAGATTCTTATGGAATTGCACACTTCTCCCTTAGGAGGGCACTCAAGATCTTTAAAAACTTGCCACAGGGTTAAGAAGGAATTTTTTTGGGATGGTCTTAAATCAGATATTCAAAAGTTTGTGGCAAAATGTTTGGTTTGCCAACAAAATAAAGTTGAAACAATTAAGACACTGGGTCTATTACAACCTTTATCCATTCCAAGCCAACGTTGGGAGGAGGTTTCAATGGATTTTATCACAGGTTTACCCAAGTCTGAGGGAAAGAGTGTCATCATGGTGTTAGTTGACAGACTTACCAAGTATTCAAACTTTTTTGCATTATCACATCCATTTAAAGCCAGTACAGTTTCTACTACATTTATGGAAACAATTCAAAAGCTACATGGAAACCTAAAGATTATTGTAAGTGACAGAGATCCCATTTTCACTGGAAATTTTTGGACAGAATTATTTTCTTGTCTTGGTACTCAGTTAGCTCATAGCTCATCTTATCATCCTCAATCTGATGGGAAAACTGAGAGAGTAAACAAATGTTTGGAAGGATATCTTTGTTGCTTTTTATCTGATAAACAGACACAATGGGTCAAATGGTTGCCTCTGGCTGAATGGTGGTATAACACTTCCTTCCATACAGCAACAAAAATGACCCCATTTATAGCACTTTATGGGTATCAACCACCATCCATCACATCATATTTAAGAGAAAATTCTAAGGTTCAGGTAGTGGAACATAAAATCAAACATCAACAACAAGTCCTCCAACTCTTAAAGCATAACCTCGTGTTGGCACAAAATAGAATGAAACAACAGGCAGATCAACATCGCAGTGAAAGAAGTTTTGATATAGGTGATTGGGTATTCCTACGGCTACAACCATATAAGCAAATGTCCCTAAAGCAAGCTAAGAAGGATAATAAATTATCACCAAAGTATTATGGTCCGTACAAGGTGTTGCAAAAGATTGTTACTATGGAATACAAATTGGAGCTTCCTACATCTTCTCGATTGCACCTAGTTTTCCATGTTTCATGTTTAAAGAAGGCTATAGGCGACAAGCTCCCAGTTCAAACAATATTGCCAGAACTTGACGAGGAAGGAAAAATTATATTTGAACCGGAAGCAGTCACAGAAACAAGAACTCGACAACTACGAAATCGGTCAATTTTAGAGTATCTTATCAAGTGGAAGAACTTATCCGTTGAAGATTCCACATGGGAGGATGAGAATTTTATGCAGAAGTATCCAGAACTACTCAAGCACTGAGGACAACACTTTTTTCAAGGAGAGGGGCATGTGGCGTCCCTATAATACTAGTGATTACCCAATTACTATTGTAATTATACCCCTTATTTATATTGTTGTGCCCCTATTACCCCCATGTTGTTATTTCTGTGCCCCATAGAATCCCTCTATTGTTATTTTTGTGGCTTTATATTATTATTGTTAGGTCGGCTGGATTATATTGTGACTCCTTAGACTCCTATAGATAGAAAGGAGGTTTTGTCATTTGTATCATCCAAGAATTGTTCATTTATGTAATGTAAAGGAGGTTGCCCCCTTGAAGAGGCTGAATTCTAAGGCATTGATCTATCTTTTCTTGAGTTTGTTTCATAACAAGTTGTGATATTGTTTCCAGGTAGTCCCATGAACTAGCAGAGTGTTGCATCCTTTAGGGTAGAAGGAAAGAGTTTTAACTTTTGCTCATCTTCTGCATAGTCATAAGTTCGACAAAGGACAACAAACTCAAACAAGAAGGTATCAGGGTCTTCAGTAGTCAATCCATGGAAGTGAGGTAAGGTTGAGGGACTTATGGTTTTCATTTTTGTGTTCCCATTGGTCTCTTGGATGGGAAACGCACCTTCTACTCTCTCCCCATTTCCTCTACCGTTTCTGCTTTCAGCCATTGTCTCCGGAGGAATGGTTTCTTGCTCTTCTTCTATTATAGGATCTTCGTATATCTCTGGAGGTTCACCTATAGGTTCTTCAGGATCACTGCCACCAAAGAAGAGATAAGGGTGACTCATCGATGTGGTAGGGGTGTTGGGTAGGAATTTTCCTGAATTGTCTCTGTTCATACGAGGCATGAAATGTAATATCCTTTTTTTGGTGATTTTTTTTTCTTTTTTCTACATGTACCTACAAAACTAAAATTTATTGAACAACAAATTGCAACTAACTGAAATCTATCTTGCTAAAATGAAAATGCAAAATTGAAGTGAAAGAAGGAAAGGACTAATGTATTTTGCTGATATGAAAATGCAGAATTGAAATGAAAGCAGTAAAGGACTATTCTATCTTGCTGAAATGAAATTGATGAATTGAAATGAAAGCAAGAAATACTAATCTACACTTGCTAAAATGAAATTGTGGAATTGAAATGAAAGTAGGAAATTGTCTAATCTACTTATACAGAATTGAAATTGCAGAATTGAAATGAAATAACTACTCTACTGTTGCTGAAATAAACTACTTAGCAAAAGATTGCAATAGAAAATATAAGAAAAGCAATAATCACAAAATACTATGACGCTTCCTTGACAACGGAACCGAAAAGATGGTGAGCTCCAGCATTGTAGCAATTATGGTGTAACTCCTGGGACGCCCTACTTTACTTTTATCAACCTGGTAGTTCGTAACAAACTTGGAAGCGATGATGCTATATGCACAAGTACTAGCTCTTACTGTAGGGTGTCACTTGATTAGCTGTCACAAGTTTGCTAGGAGCTTAAGCCAACTTATATGAGTTCTTACAAGAAGCTTTTAACTATGATGGATGAAAGCTAAGTCAAAAGAAGCTAGTCTACTTGCAGAAAGAAGATGAAAGTTGAAAGGAAATGCAAACCCTAGAAAACCTTAGTTTTACCGACTAATCCTTCTTGTGCAAGAAAAGAGATGTAATGTACTGAAATGGGTGCCATTAAGTATAGAAAAGGTAAAATGCATGTGTTTAAGCTACTTCTGAAGGAAAATATGGAAAACTCATCTTTTTGTATTTTTGAGCAATTTTATGCAGAATTATTATACATGTGTTTTAACTATTTTTGACTGTGCGAAGGTTTATTGGCGAAAGGAAATGGAGTGGGAATTTGCATGAGGTTGGGAAGGTGTGGAGATGATGTAAGGGGTCCCTAGCACCCTTGCAGAGATTTCCAATGTGCTCAGATCTCGAAAAATCGCTAGCGTGAACTTCTATAGGACGCTGCATGGGATCTACCAGAAATTCTATAGGAAACTCTACAAGCACAGGCCAAAAGTGGTTTTTAGAGGGTTGATGGTGGAAAAACGGTGGTAAAGTGGAAACGAAGGATGGATAAGGATGCTAATGGGTCTAGGACTTGGTAAATGAAGCTCAGGAGTGATGAAAATGGTTGGATTTGTTCAAGGACAAAGAAAGCAAGGTTGCACAAAAATGTAGAAATTAGGGTAACTTGGGAAAGTGTGGCGAATGAGGGGAAGAAATATTGAGTGAGGGATGAAAGTAGGTTGTATGATGGAGGGAGGATAGGTAGGAGTGTCTTACAGGTGCTCTACATAATACTTTCCAAAATTGATCCAAACAAAGCCTAAAAAAACAGAGATTTATCTATTTTGACCTAACCTGCCCTAAAAACAAAAAATGTGATGAAAAAAAGTTTATAGACATGAAATCATGCAAGAAAGCTATGGAAACTAAGAAAGAATATATCTACGCATGAAAAAACAACTGATATCAACTTTTCCAACTCAAAATTTAACAATAGCAATTGCATTGGAAGGCAAAACCAATGTTTTTTGTGGCAGAAAGTGTGCCTTGGTCTCAGTTCATGGTTCGAAGGAGGGAGAAATGAGATCAATGACTACTTGGCAGCCTTTTTGTGGATATTCTCTATTACCAAACTATCAAATCAACCTAAAGCATGAACAACTATCTTAATCATCAAAAGCATCCTAAGTAACAAAGCAAGATTTTAACCTAAATAACAGAAGTTATTCTGTGAATGCAAGAAGAACACATAAAAATACACAAAGGAGGTACTAAGCACTTGGGTTGGGCCCAACCCTAAGAGCTACAACCTCCTTAGGAAGCTCAGAGTTGGTGCAATGTTGGATTCATCTTCATTAATCAAAAAAATATTAGTTACATCACAAAAGCTATCTGTAAGAAGAAGCTTAAAAATGTGTTGATACAGGGCTGCACTAAAGTGTGAAAAATAGACTATCAAATGACTAAACTACTAAGTCTTGAAGCCTTCCTACTTATGAAAATGAGGACTCCCAACAGTCCTCCTTAACTTTAGGAGCTTGGTTGCCCAAAACTACAGTTAATCAACCACTTCACTAGACCTACTCAGCTGCCTTTCAAAATCATCTTCAGTGGGTTGTTGAACTCTAAGTTGATGGTGGAGAACTTGAGGAAGGGGTCATTTAGTGTAGGAGACACCCCTCCTATAAATCCTCAACCTTGTTTCTTCGAATTTGGCTGCCAATCTGCTCATAAATGCCCGATCTTGGTCCAAAAATGTCCACAAATCTGCGATAAGCACGTATTAGACTTTGTGGTCAAGTGACTATTCTCATTCACTCAATTAACATAAATATATTCAAAAGCATGCATAAAAATATGGAGAATGGTGGATTAAATGAGAATAATAGAAAAAATGAGCCCATATAGTTACCCATTTCTAGGGATCATTCGTAAGCAAGGTTTGAGAGTGTAACAATGAGATTGTTGACTTGTTGAGAGTATGATTGCAATGATTGAGCTTGATATTCATTAGAACTAGTCATCATTTTAACTTGCATATATTTTGTGTAATATTATTGCAATAACAAGACATACCCAGATTGACAATTAATGTGAAGAGTTTGAATTATTTCTTTGAATTAGAAGGACAACTATTCTACACAAGGACAAGCTGAGGAAAAACATATACACAAATTTCACATAATTAAAGTTGAACTAAAACTTGGAATTTCATATGAAATTCAAATGAGAATTATTTAAGGGTCAAAGTAAACATATAATAACTTAAAATTATGTAAAATAATTAAATAAATAATCGACAATTTGAATCAATTAAATTTCTTAGTAAATGAAGTCTGGGTGCCAATTTTAGTGAAGCAATGCAATTTTAGCCTACTTCACAATGATGCATGCCCAACCTCATTTCAAGGCGAAATTGAATAATTCAACTTGGAGAGTACTTTTTTACTCACAATTAACAATAATTTTGAACATAGAATTTTTTTTTGTGCTAAAAAAATATGCCAAATTGGATTGATTTCGTAGGGTTCAAGTCAAGGTTTATATGCCTCAAATAAATGCATACTAGGACATATACTTAATTAACCATGAGATAATGATCATTCCAATCTAAATATAAAATCATTTTATGCAACATGCCATAGTCATTTTCATTAAGGAAATTCTATACACTAAAATCCAATTTTGTTTGAGTAGCGATTGATCATATGTGCCAATGATCTCCATCAGAACAAATATGTACTCCTAGGGAAAACCAATTACACTCTTCGTAACAAAATTCAAAATGGGACATGATTATACAAATCCTAACCTTAGGATATAACCTTGCAACATGTCTTACAAATAACCTACATAACTATGCTTCCCACTTATACACAAGTTTCACAAAAGGCATGTCAAAGCAAAACTTAAAATGTTGTATGAAATCTGTAGTGTACATATTTAAGATAAAGTAAAGATAAAAAATGTAAAAGTGTGTGAAATCATTAAATAAATAATATCTAATTTTAATCAATCATATTGGCTAATAAATGAATCCTGGTCATGCATTTTAGTGAAGAAAGATAATTTTGGCATGCTTGACAAAGAGGCAGGCCCAACCTTCATTTCAAGGCCAAGATTTTTCCTTATGAGGATATTTCTCGTGAATTAATAAGGCATGGTCTTAGTGTCGACCAAGTACATTTTGTTCCTACAGAAAAAAGGTATATTTTTAAGCTAGAGAGGACTTTAGGTCCATTTATTGTAAACGAAAGAAATCCCTTACACAGGCGGATGCGATGCTGAAGCGATTGGGCTTCGAGAAAGGAGAAAAGTTGTAATATGAACCTCACCATATAATTTCTCATAAAAAGGTGGAAATTAGTTTTGCACCTTATATTCATGAAAGTAGACCAGAAATTGAAAAAATGGAAAATGAAGATACTTGGCCATATTGTTGGGTGCAATAGTTAAAGGATGTTGAAACACCTATGGTAAACGAGAATACTTTGAATGGGACTAATCCTAAATAGATAGATGTTGAGATGGAATACGTGAAGTCACAAAAGAGGACTAAAATCGTAATGGAGGATGAAGAAGAAATACAAATAAAATTAACAGAAGTACCTTTAAAAGAACTTGGGTTTCAGATGCAGTTCAAAAATCCATGGTATACTACTTCCTCTTCTATCTCCACTCATTTGGTAGCATTCACAATAGAAGTGATTCCTTTTTCATTCGAACTTTGTAAATGAATTATCAACAAATTAAAGAAAGAAGTTACAAACTAAGAATTGCAGCAGAGAATCAAGATGTTGCTAAAAATCATAGAATATGAGGTGCAATCATTACAGAAGAACTAAAAATTCCTAGAACTTAGAATACTCAAACAACTCAGTTGGCTCAAGTTGAAGAAAAAGAGCTACTAATAGCATAACTAGTTGATAAAAATAAAGACATATTTATTTTGTAGGAATAAGTGTAGAGATTACAACAGTAAATTAAAACTCATCTTTGTACCATTATGGTTCTAACTAAATTAGATGAACCCTCAGAGAAATTAACAAAGGCCATGGAAGAGCTTAGAATTTCATAAGTTGAACTAAAGAAAACCCAAGATGATTTGGTCGTGGTAAGGGAGTAGTTGAATGTAAAGGAGAGGTAATAGCACATATTATATGAAAATAACAATCAACTTCAATGTAAGTATAACAAAACTCAAGATGAAATCAAAGAGTTGAAAGCCAAGTTTGAAGGTAATATTTCTTTAATTGAGGATACAAAAATGTTTTGGGATGAAATTGTTCAAGAATTTCATTCTATATGGGAGTATATTATTATAATTCGACAAAAAAAAATTATGATAAGAGGATCATATATGAACATTGATTTATGGAAGAAATAAGTACAAAAAGAAGCACTCAAGTCCAAGGGGATAATTAAATATTCGAATGAAAATTATTCAACAAAATTAGGGGTGAGAGTCACAATAATTTGGACCAAGAACACCACTGATGTCATACTTTAACATGCGAAGGTGTGGAAACTTAGGTGAAGGTCAAGACCGTGTGCTGGGATTTCCACCAAAGTATTGATTCCCTGCATTGTAATCTTTGTTGAAGTGAAAGAAAGTGGCTAGGCAGATTTTTGAATCATATTTCTATTACAAAGGGGATCAAGTGAGTTGTCAAATAAACGATGGAATTACAAAGTGATGAAAACTGATGGGACTAATACAGAGGTCAAAGGATAAGATAGGGTAATACTTTCCGGGGTGAGACAACTAGCATTTGTGAACCATCATATTGATTTGATGTGAAGGAATATTGTAAACTAAGCTCATGCAGACTCAAAGTGATACAGATTACAAAACCATAATGCTGGAGTTAAGGTCAGAAGCAACGATGATGAATGAGCACAAAGTGTCAAACACGATAAAATACCACCCAAGGGATGATTGATGAATTGAATAATTAGTGAAAGGAAGTCTTCGAGTAATAGAGTATGAGAGAGGCATTTTTAGACAAGTATGCCACATGTTTTATATTTTCAAAGATAGAAATATCAACCATTGAAGATGAAAATTCATGCATTAGCTCACACCTATAATTAAAACTAGCTATTACCCACACCCCAATTGAACTCTATAAAAATTATATTTATGTTTTTTTTAATGTTTATATATTCTAATTTAAAATAAAACTATCGATTGGTGGTGTTATAAATTATTTTATGTTATGTAAAATAGTATACCCTGCTCATTGTCCTTTTTTTTCACTTCTAATTTTTATCATAGAATTTAAGTTTCTATCAGTCAAATATCATTTTTCTAATTTTTTTAATCCAACTTTTACCAATTTTTTATTTTTATAATAATTAGCTAATTAACATAATATATAATTATTATTTAAGTTGTATAACAATAATATTTTTAAATACTTTCACTGACTAGGTTTTGGTTATTGTTTAAATATGAATACATATGAATAAAATTTGGATGTAAAGTAAATAAAAAACAATTTTTTAATTAAAATTAATTAACACAAGCAACTTTCCTCCATCCCAGATTTTATCATGATTCTAGTGATGCTATCTCATGCTTCTAGTGATGCTAATAGAGATTGTTTCATTGATTCACCAATTTGGTTTATAACCTATATAAGTTTATAAAACAGTAAAACTGAAAAATGGAAATAGTTCACATTCTCAATATGGCTAGGAAAACTTCAAGTCTAAGTAACATGTTTATTTTTTATGAACATATCATGAAGAACACCAAAACTTTCAGAAGGTTGTAAAAGAACATCTAGGAGATGAATTCAACATTGACAAATAGAGATTGTTCTGCACCCAATCCCAAGGGATATCATTCATGCCTTTCCCTACCCTTGTATTTGTTACTATTCGTTGAATTCCCCTTTCAAATATCAATGCAACTTTTATTATAAACAAAAGAAGAAGAGGTTTTCCCACTAAGAGTTGCAGTTGTCATGTTGAAGAGTGAAAACAGAGAAATTAGAGATGAAAATAAACTTTGATGCAGGAGCATCTGGTTAACAAGATGAAGACGGGAAGAAGGTTGATATGGATTCTTACAAGGATAGAGAACATAACTCACTGGACGGACAGCATGTCTGTCTTTATTTTTATTTAATGTTTTTGTTATTTTACTTTTCTCTTAAAAATGTCAAGAATAATGTAATGAACTCTAGTTAGGAACAATAGTAATTAGTCAGAGTCATTTGTTTCCGAACAGTTATATTACTGTTGTAAATACAAGAAAAGGAAAACATGCCAGTTAAGAACAAGTTCCAAATACGAAATAACTATTGTAACTAACAAAAAACCAACTAACAGCAGTTATCCAACTGTTCGAGGACAGTGATACAAAAGGAGGAAAAATAAGCCCAATAGGGGTTGGCCAGTGAAGAAGATAAGTAACAGAAATAAATATACTCATTCTTTTAGTGCACATACAATTCCACAAATGTCCTCAAATACTGTGAAAAGAAATTCAATGTTGTGTATTCCTTTGTTTTCTTTTATGGTACAAAAACATTGTTAACAGGTTCACTATAGAGTCCAAACCAGAACAGAAGCCCAATAATCAAACAAAGAGCCACAACGACCAGAACAGGTCGTGCGGACATAGCGCTCAGGTGTATATACATTTAACAGGTATGCAAACAAAACCATACGAGTGGTCCCAAAATTATTTTCATCTAAAATTCACGGGATAGAACATAGTCATTAAAATTCTGTATCAGTATTTATATTCTCTGTTCAAAATAACTACAAAACCAACCGAGTTCGCAGACATGGGGAACTGACATGGTTGCAAACAAAAGCCCTCAATAAAGAGTTTGAGCCCATCCCCTGAGGTTACCATAGAACCTCGCACCTAAGAAACCAACAGCAGACAACGGCACAGAGCCAACGAAAACCAAGCAGACCATACAAGAACCCAAACAAGCACAGTTAAGACGACAAGGTAAAGCTACCCATATACTGTTCAGGGTGGCTGGGAGTCCAAGTGTTCGGACCAACGAACAGCTCCACCTGCATAATGCCAAACGAGGAAAGGGTCAGTCACCAACCACAACAAACGAAAACCAGAATGGAGAGTCGAGAAGAAACTATTGAGAAAGTTAACAAGGGCCGTTACCTGATAGGAGAGTCATAGCTATAAATTCTGTAACCAGACGAGCCCCTGCTCACAGAGGAGCTGAGCCATTAGTCTCAAAACAAATAGCAGAAATATACTCTAGCAAGGAGCGAAAGCTTACTGGTTGAGTTGGCAAAGGGACGGGCAGAGCATGCCTCATGACCAATCGAAGTTGGAAGCCGATGAACCCACGTCCACATTAACCTTATAGCTCTCGCATAGATATAAACCCTTGTGAGATACGAGCAGACAGTGACCATAATACACAGAGGCGAACATCAAAGCCGGATATACACTACAACAACAACGAAAATACATGAAAACAGAACCATAGTTCAAATCTTACCAGTGCTTCACCAAACAATCAATAGCATACAGGCCAAGACTTGGAATAGCAGAGACCACGACCGCAACCAAATGCACACCACACCGTCGACCGGGCAGGCAGAGTTCATACATTTCATCACAGAAAACACAGGAGTTACAAAGAATCGCCAGGAGCTCGCAGAGCTAAAGACTAGTGCAACAATGACCACCCAAGGAGCGCGAACGGAGTAAAACCCAAACCGAGGCGGGTTTCCAAGATCCCGAGGAGGGACAGATGTCCACCCAGCAAACCATCAAGGTACCCATGCCGTAACCCAAGGAGATTGAAAATCAAACAACATTTATTACCAAATCAATTACATTACTGTCCAGATCGTAAGTGCATTACACATCAGCTTTGGAATGGCGGGACCACGTGGGCTGGCCCCATCAAGTGGTATCAGAGCAGCATTTTTGAGAAAGTAGAGGAAGATGGAAGTACAAAGACGAGGACATGGGAGAGGTGCACGCAGAGTAGCAGACGAAGGATTGAGAGAATAGTTGAGAATCCTTACAGCTCGCTTGGAAGCAGTAGAGGCAGGTAGCCGAAGAGACCCGGAACTTGGGGATGACAGTGAAGATGAGGCAGAAACTGTTACAGATGGGTCAGAAGAAGAAGCCCCAGAGTTAAGGCTGTTGTGATCAGTTCTGTTAGCCAGCAACAAACCCAAACTGGAGATTCCCAACTATGATGGCAGTCTGTCTGCAGATGTCTTGCTGGACTGGATAAGCGAATTAGATAAGTATTTTGAAAATGAGGAAGTCAGTGAGGATAAAAGAGTTAGATTTGTTGCGACTAAATTAAAATGGCACGTCGCCTTATGGTGGGATAGTGTCCAAGCGGATAGGAGACGAATGAACAATTTGCCAATAAAAAGGTGGCCACGGATGGTGGTAAAACTGAAGGGCAGATTTTTGCCGAAAGACTACCAGGTTGAGCTTTACCGACGAGTGAAAAATTTAAGGCAGAAGGGTATGACTGTAAAGGAATATATGGAAGAATTTTACCATGTAAATTTACGTGTTGGTTATACGGACGATACCCCAGAAAAAACAACAAGGTATGTAAATGGCTTGAGATTGGAAATATTGGATGAGATCAGTATTCTCTCCCCCTGAAATATTGAGGAAGCCTTTCAGAGTGCTGTAAAGGCTGAGGAGAAAATCAACAGGAAGCAGAACAACAGGAGAGGGAGAGGGAACGGCAGAGGATGAGGACAGTCCTACGGCAGAGGGAGAACTGCCACAAGCAGCGAAGAAGGTAGCAGTTCCAGAGCTTCAGGGACAACAGAAAAGGGAGAAAGCACTAGAGGAGGTTGGCCATATCAGCGGGGAAGAGGAAATGGTTGTGGAAGAGGGACTAATGTCCAGTGGTACAGGTGCCACAGGTGGGGCCACAGATCCTTCGAATGTCCGGAAGCTGAACACGTTGGCCAGAGGGGAGCATTTGTTGCACAGCCTGAGGAAGCTGAAGCACAACCCCGAGAGATATAGAATGTGGTGGAAACGGGGGAAGCTCTAATTTTGAACAAGGTGCTGTTGAAACCAGCCAAAGAGAAGGCTGAACAGACCCAGCGGAAAGCGTTGTTTCGAACAGTTTGCAAATCACAGTGGAAGTGTTGTAAATTGGTTATAGACAGCAAAAGTACGGAAAATTTGGTTCCCACCGAAATGGTGGAGAAGCTGGGCTTGAAGCGGCTTAAACACCCCACACCTTACAAGGTGTCGTGGCTACAGAAAGGCCACCAATTATTAGTTGATGAATAGTGCGAGCTAGAATTTCACATTGGCAAATATCACGACACGGTGGTCTGCGATATTATGCCAATGGACGTGTGCCATATACTACTTGGGAGACCATGGCAGTATCACCGGAGGGTGACACACGATGGAAAGACAAATTTTTATAAATTTGTGAAAGATGGGATCAAACATACGCTTGTACCCATCAAGGAAGAGGATGCAACAGAACCAAGTGGCACAAAAACATTGTTAATTGGAGGGAAACAGTTTGTGAAGCAAATTGAGGAAAATGAGGTCAGTTATGCAATTGTAAGGAGGACAAGACCGGTGTTGCTGAACACATAAAAAGCAGAACTGCCTGTAGAAATTCAGGAGCTGTTGAAAGAATTCCAAGACATTGTGGTTGATGATTTACCTGATAAGTTGCCTCCCAAGAGGAGTATTACCCACCACATTGATTTTATACTAGGAGCAAGCTTACCAAACAAGGCAGCGTATAGGATGAGTCCAAAAGTCAATGAAGAAATTCACAAACAAGTGCATGAGTTGTTGGATAAGGGACTGATCAGAGAAAGTTTAAGCTCGTGTGCAGTACCAACTGTACTTGCACCTAAGAAGGGTAGAGAATGGCGAATGTGTACAGATTCCTGAGCCATTGATAAAATTACGATTCGATATAGATTTCCCTTACCCAGGATGGACGACATGATGGACTGTCTTAGTGGAGCAGCTTATTTTACAAAGATTGATCTGAAGAGTGGTTATCATCAGATCAGAATCAGGGAAGGAGATGAGTGGAAAATAGCTTTCAAAACTAATGAAGGGTTGTACGAATGGTTGGTCATGCCATTTGGATTGAGCAACGCTCCTAGTACCTTTATGAGACTAATGAATGAGATGTTAAAGGAATTTATTGGCAAGTTCGTGATAGTTTATCTTGATGACATTTTAATTTTCAGCAGAACAAAAAGAGAGCATCTTCAACATGTTCGAAAAGTGTTAGAAAAGTTACAGCAGAACAAACTGCTGATAAACTTAAAGAAATGTACTTTCTTGCAGAAGGAGCTGGTCTATTTTGGGTTTGTAGTTGCAGAAAATGAATTGAAAATGGACCCCGAGAAGATTGCAGCAATTATAAATTGGCCATCACCGAAGAGCTTATTTGAGGTACGTAGTTTCCACGGATTGGCAAGTTTTTATCGAAAGTTTATTAGAAATTTTAGTGAAATCTGTGCACCAATGTTAGAGACCATCAAAAAGGCCAGCCAGCCTTTTTGTTGGACCAAGAAGTCAGAAGACAGTTTTCAGCTTTTGAAACGGAAAATCATGGAGAGGCCAATCTTGTGGCTGCTTGATTTCAATAAAAAATTTCAAGTTCGGTGTGACGCAAGTGGAACAGCGATTGGTGCTGTGCTTAGTCAGGACGATAGACCAGTGGCATTTTTCAGTGAAAAACTGAATGAAAGCCGACAAAAATATTCCTCATATGACAAAGAATTTTTCGCAGTGGTCCAAGCCTTAAAGCATTGGAGGCACTACCTATTGGGCAATGAATTCATTCTGTTTTCTGATAATTCGGCATTGCAATACGTAATGCAGCAACACAAGTTAAACCATAAGCACGCCAAGTGGGTAGAATACTTGTAGAGTTTCACTTTCGTGTTAAAAAACATAAGTGGGCAAGCCAACAAAGTGGCAGATGATTTGAGCAGAAGAGCCTTGCTCTTACAGGGGATTAGCATACAGGTATTGGGATTCGAACATTTGAAAGATTTGTATCAAACCGACATGGATTTTAAGGAAGCTTTTGAAGCCTGCCAAAATCCCGTATTAAGGAATACAAGCCCGTGGTTGGACTATAATTTATAGGAAGGATTATTTTCAGAGGTGTGCAATTATGTATTCCAGACTGTTCAATGAGGGAGAATATTGTACGGGAAAGGCATAGCGGCGGATTAGCGGGACATTTTGGCATCAACAAAACTTTGGACCAACTCGGACATTTCTATTATTGGCCTAAAATGAGCAGGGATGTACAGAGATATGTAAAGAGGTGTAAAGTCTGCCAACTGTCAAAAGGACACAGTCAAAATACTGGACTTTACACACCACTACCTGTTCCAAGCAGGCCATGGGATTCGGTCAGCATTGACTTTGTTCTTGGACTGCCTAGAACACATTGAGGGTATCATTCAATAATGATGGTGGTAGATAGATTTTCAAAAATGGCTCATTTTATTCCTTGCCAGAAAACTGGTGACGCCACGTACGTGGCACACCTGTTTTTTACAGAGGTTGTTAGATTACATGGCTTACCCAGAACTATCATTTCAAACAGGGATGTAAAGTTCACATGGCACTTTTGGCGCACCTTGTGGAAAAAGTTGGGCACGCAACTGAACTTCAGCTCTGCGTATCATCCGCAGACTGATGGACAAATGGAAGTGGTGAACAGGAGCTTGGGAAATTTATTACGGAGTTTGACTGGAGAAAATTCACGATTATGGAACCGAGCTCTCGCTCAGGCGGAATTCGCTTATAACGATTCACCCAATCGTAGCACCGGACTTAGCCCATTTCAGATTTTGTATGGCATGCATCCTCGGGGAATACATGAACTACGAGATCTGGGAAAGCTGGAACGGTGAAGCATGGATGGGGAAGACTTTGCCAAAGCAATGAGCGAACTACATGAAAAAATCAAACTAAGGTTGCAGGACAGCGTACAGAAATACAAACAACAAGCAGACTCAAAGTGACGAGAGGTGCATTTTAATGTTGGGGATGAGGTCCTTGCGCATCTGCATCGGGAACGGTTTCCTAAGGGCACATATAATAAGTTGAAATATAAGAAAATTGGTCCCTGCAAAATCTTACGTAAATTTTCAGCCAATGCTTACGAGATTCAGCTGCCACCTGACACAGGCATATCACCTATTTTCAATGTGGTAGATCTATTCCCATATAATGCCCAAACAGAGGATGATAGTGTGGTACAACCAACATGGGACACCCAATTTGGAGACAGTTCTTGGAAGAAACAATTGCCTTCGGTAAAGTCCCATGAGATTGAAGGGATCCTCAGCACCCAGGTAGCCAAGAAGACACATAGGAAGGAATATCTGTGTTACCTTGTCAAGTGGAGAGACCGTCCAATGGAGGACAGCTCATGGCTCAATGCGACGCAGATACAGAAGGTTGGTTATTCGGTTGAGGAACTCATGGAACGGAGCCATGAATTTCTTTTACCCCGAGAGCCTGATGCAGGAGCATTTGGTTAACAGGATGAAGACGGGAAGAAGGTTGATATGGATTCTGACAAGGACAGATAACATAACTCACTGGATGGACAGTGTTTCTGTCTTTATTTTTATTTACTGTTTTTGTTATTTTACTTTTCTGTTAAAATGCCAAGAATAATGTAATGAACTCTAGTTAGGAACAATAGTAATTAGTTAGAGTCATTGGTTTCCGAACAGTTATATTACTGTTGTAAATACAAGCAAAGGTAAACATGCCAGTTAAGAACAAGTTCCAAATACGGAATAACTATTGTAACTGACAACAAACCAACTAACAGCAGTTATCCAACTGTTCGAGGACAGTGATACAAAAGGAGGATAAATAAGACCAATAGGGGTTGGCCAGTGAAGAAGATAAGTAACAGAAATAAATATACTCATTCTTTTAGTGCACATACAATTCCACGAATGTCCTCAAATACTGTGAAAAGAAATTCAATGATGTGTATTCCTTTGTTTTCTTTTATGGTACAAAAACATTGTTAACAGGTTCACTACATACTCCAAACCAGAACAGAAGCCTAATAATCAAACAAAGAGCCACAATGACCAGCACAGGTCACGCGGACATAGCGCTCAGGTGTATATATATTTAACAGGTATGCAAACAAAACCATACGAGTGGTCCTAGAATTATTTTCATATAAAATTCATAGGATAGAACATAGTCATTAAAAGTCTGTATCAGTATTTACATTCTCTGTTCAAAATAACTACAAAATCAACCGAGTTCGCAGACATGGGGAACTGACATGGTTGCAAACAAAAGCCCTCAATAAAGAGTTCGAGCCCATCCCCTAAGGTTACCACAGAACCTCGCACCTAAGAAACCAACGGCAGACAATGGCATAGAGCCAATGAAAACCAAGCATATCATACAAGAACCCAAACAAGCATAGTTAAAATGATAAGGTGAAGCTACCCGTATACTGTTCAGGGTGGCCGGGAGTCCAAGTGTTTGGACCAACGAACAGCTCCACCTGCATAAGGGCAAACGAAGAAAGGGTCAGTCACCAACCACAGCAAACGAAAACCAGAACGGAGAATCGAGAAGAAACTGTTGAGGAAGTTAACAAGGGCCATTACCTGATAGGAGAACCGCAACTATAAATTCCATAACCAGACGAGCCCCTGCTCATAGAGGAGCCGAGCCATTAGTCTCAAAATGCAGAAATAAACTCTAGCAAGGAGCGAAAGCTTACCGGTTGAGTTGGCAAAGGGACGGGTAGAGCATGCCTCATGACCAGTCGAAGTTGGAAGCCGATGAACCCACGTCCACATTAACCTTATAGCTCTCACATAGATATAAACCCTTGTGAGATACGAGCAGACAGTGACCAAAATACACAGAGGCGAACATGAAAGCTGGATATACACTACAACGACAACGAAAATACATGCAAACAAAACCATAGTTCAAATCTTACCAGTGCTTCACCAAACAATCAATAGCATACAGGCTAAGACTTGGAAAAGCAGAGACCACGACCACAACCAAACGCACACCACAACGTCGACCGGGCAGGCAGAGTCCATACATTTCATCACAGAAAACACAGGAGTTACAAACAATCGCCAGGTGCTCGCAGAGCTAAAGACCAGTGCAACAATGACCACCCAAGGAGCGCGAATGGAGTAAAACCCAAACCGAGGCGGGTTCCCAAGATCCCAAGGAGGGACAGATGTCCACCCAGCAAACCATCAAGGTACCCATGCCGTAACCCAAGGAGATTGAAAATCAAACAAAATTTATTACCAAAACAATTACATTACTGTCTAGATCGTAAGTGCGTTACAGATCAGCTTTGGAACGGCGGGACCACGTGAGCTGGCCCCATCAAACTTTCCTTCCAAAAGGAAAAATGCTTGCAGTTGGCATGCTCGAGAATGAAAACAGAGAAATTGGAGGTGAAAATGAGTTTTCCATACAAAATGCGAAATGCTAAAAGAAAACAGAGAAATTAGAGGTGAGAAAGGAATTTTCTTTTCAAAATGTGGAAAATGTATTACATTCGCAATACCTAAATTATACATTTTGGTTCCTACAGAGACTCACACTTCCTACCAACCATAATACGCGAAACAAATTCCTATTGCACCTTTTTGGACACTACTCACATTCTAGGTCAAAAGAGACATTCTTGTACAAATCTTGTTTCAAATACTTGAAATCCGATCTGATTGAATATCGATCTATAAACATATCTATAATATAATTACTGAAAGAAAAATATCAATTTGTACACATATCTGTAATATAATTATTGAAAAAAAAAATAACGTGAAAACATTTTCGCTACCTCAATACCATCTTCTTCCTTAAGACTTGACCCTAATTGAATTACAACTACGGGAACAACTCTCATGGCGAAATTACACATACCTTTCAAATTCAATAAACTTCTCAAGATTTCAAATAAAATTCTAGCCACATTAACATCTCACCTGCTCCACAAGTATAGACAGGGATGCTCAATTATAACATTCCTACACAAAATAACATCATGGGCATGATGTTATTACTCTCCAAAATTAAATCATCATTAATATAAATTATGTCAAATAGCTTAAATACATGAGCAAGTCTAATTGAGGAAAATGTGTGAGTTTTCATTATAAAGAGGCAATTACACCTTAGAATAAAAAAATACTTTTGGAGGAAGACTATTATGGGAGGTAGCATGGAAGAGATTATTTAGCCTTAGTTGTGATCCACCCCTTCTCGGGATATTTTTTTAGATTGTATATGCTTTAGATTTTTGAGCAATTACTTATTGTTACTAACCATGAATATATTTTACTAAGATATTTGACTAGCTCACACGTTTTAAGGAAAATATGAGGAGAAAAACAAAATCTTAAAAAATTATTTAAAATAATAAAAATACAAATTGCCCATAAACAAATAATTATATATCCTACTCTCCAAACCCCTAAAGCAACCAACTCCTCATTGTCTTGTTTGAGAAGACTTCTTAGTTAAGTTTTAACATGTAGAGGAGAGAGTGCACGAGGATACTAAATGAGAAGAGTTCTCAGTTAATTTTTAACTTGTACAAGAGAGTGCATTAATTTAAAAACTTATAGATATGGAAGTGTTAATATGTTTTAATTATATTTTTTCTATAAATGTGTTAATTTATAATTTATAAATGTGTTAATTAGATATGGATAAAGATAGATAGGAGGCTTGACTTTTGAGATTGTAAAAAGTGGTACTAAGTCTTCATATTAGTATGGGAGTGAATGAGAGTGTGAACCGACATTGTTACACAATCATGACATTAAAAAGTTCTAGTTATGAACTGAGAATAATCGATATGCCTCTTTTGTGTGCATGTGGATATTGAGTTTTTAATTATAAGATTTATCACTTTTAAACATATCTTTATATTAAAGATATTATCTTATTTTTTATTGTTTAAATTTAGCAAATTACCTTTAATAATTTCATAAAGATCTTATCTGGTTGTTTTATGCTTTAGATAAAACTTCAAAATGAAAATCAACTCTCAAAAGATTAATTGTAATAGTCATTTCCTTCATATTATATTAAATATTAGAGTAAGAAATAATGATTAAATATATTGTTTTTGGCTAAACATAAAACACACTTGTAAATTCTAATTTTCTCATATATATTTTAATAATATTAAACATAATTTATTATTCGTTTTTATTTTTAATTAATTAACTTTTTAATTTAAAAACATATTTATTTATTTATAATATTTTAATAATATAAACTAAACAACCAAAATCTAATACAACCATTATTATTTCAAACTAAAATACAAATTTTATATTCATTCACATTTCACTTTTACATCACCCAGCGTGGAAACACATTTATTATCTTCTCTCACACCCCTAACCTTAAATCAATTACATATTCTCATAATATTCCGGAATCAAACAGACATAAGCGTGGTAAAAAAATTCACCATACCCATGTCCATCCCATTCCAGAATATTCGGGAAATCTGCCATGCACTTAAAATGACTCTCGCACTCATCTACGATGAAATCGGGGTTGTTAACACGTCAGAAGAGTCGAATGGTCTCCTCGGATTACCCGGAAGCGATGCTGAGTCAAACATTCCTAGGAGATCCCCTACGCTCATCGATTCAACATAGTCATTCAATAACTGGAAGATCCAAATGGTCTCTATGAGTTCCCCATGAACAAAGTTGAATCAGACATCGCAACCCCGGTCATATACTCCCATTCCTAGCTCTACGAACAAAGACTCCCTTCATAGTATATACTATAATTAATTTGAATTCAATTGCATATTCAGATTTATTCACCACTTCAGATCTTCAAATTCGGATCCGCCTTCCCTCGCCTTCTCCGTCATGTATTTATAGACTATGCCCCTTTGTGAGTATTGCATATTCATGAAACAGTTTATGTGCAATTGCAAATCAGCCCGACACCGTAATGTATTTATAGACTCTGCCCCTTTGTGAGTATTGTATATGCATGAAATAGTTTATGTGCAATTGCAAATCAGCCCCACAAAGCATTTCTGCCATAATTTTATAGACTATGCCCCTTTGTGAGTATTGTATATTCGTGAAATAGTTTATGTGCAATTGCAAATCAGCCCGACAGCGTAATGTATTTATAGACTATGCCCCTTTGTGAGTATTGTATATTCATGAAATAGTTTATGTGCAATTGCGAATGATCCCTACACAGCATTTCTGCCATAATTTTTGTTATGTCCAACCAATAGCTAGGACCATCTATCGTTATTCAGCATCCGATCTTTTCGGCGATATCCGATTAAGGGCTTAAAAGTTGTTTTAGGAAACTGATCCACACTTCTATGTCTTATAAAAGTTATGTGGGAGGTGTTCTAGTTATATTATAATAATGCTATTTTAATTATTAAGCTGAATAGCTCAAAAATTAAATACTTTTGTAATTTTCGTGTATTAATAAAATCAAATATCTACAAGATTTTGTATACTAAATTTCAAGGTTTAAGGTTATATATTTTAGCTTGATTTTATGGTAAAGTGAGTTATTTTTATGTGAAAATACAATTAGGATGAATTTTATTAGAAACAACATGGTCTTCAGAATGAATATCATTAGAAAGTTTGAAGTACAGATCATCAAATACTTTTGATGTGATTTATACTAAAATTATAAAATTATACTAAAATTATAAAAGGAAATTATTGTTTAATAAAAATTGAATGAAAACTAAAATTACGATATTCTTCATTTAGAAAGTTAAAAGTGTTTCTTTATTTTGATCCATGTAAAAAAAGTAGCGTTAGTAAAATAAGAACAAATTGTTATGTGGTTAAAAGTTAAACATGGTATTGAAGTACGGATATTTGGTAAAATAGGAACAAATTGTTATGAAAGATGAGTTCAACTATTTTATTTAAAGATGAAAATAAATAAAAATAAAGTGAAAATGCACAAGATTAAAGAAAAATATTGATTTCAATGTTGATTCTTTTGGGTATTTAGAAATTTATTTTTGTATATAGTTATGCCAAAAGACCTACCTATTTTGGAGTGGGAGGTTAAAAAAAAGTTATTGTTTCTTCAATAATAAATGATACATGGATGACTCACAATCAAAAATATCAAAAATGTTTTTTTTTTTTAAATAAAAGTAAATGAAGGACATCAAATTAGAAACATAGTGTTCATGATTATTTTTATCTTTTTTTTTCTATTTTTAATATGATTTTAAATATTTTTGGTTGTGAGTCTTTATATAGTTTCTCGAAATAAACTATATATACATGTGTGATATTCCATATTTAAAAAGCCCATCATATATTCTCTAAAAACATTACAAAAAATACGCCATTAGTGCCATAAATAGCGACATAATTGAGTGCTTTTTAGCATGTGAATTGGCTTCAATTGGAGTCGAGAAACCCAACCTAAACTCGATTCTTCATCTAAGCAGCATGAATAGAACTAGAATCTTCACATGAGCGGCGTGAATAGTTCGAATAGTGCGGGAAACAATTTTTTCTATTCCTGAAACCATTGTTGTGTCCATTTGTACTTGTAGTTTTTCTCCCAATTTTGCTTCTTGTTTTGTTTTTGGTATGGCATGGAAAATCGACTATCTTATGGTTTCCTAATTAATACAAAGTTTCCTAATTAACACCAAGTTATACTTTGATTATAACATCCTTTGTTGCATCAAGTTTTCTTCTAGATTTGATTCGATTATGGCATCTACTTTAGCTTCTAATATGGCTTCCATTGTAGTGTCTTTTATTTCTTTTAATATTTCTTTTCGGTTTTCTACCTGAAGGGCTTCTTTGTGTGTTTCTTTAGGAAGGTCAAGTTTGGGTTCTAATATTGTGTCCACTATTACATCTTTGTTTGTTACCTTATTTGGTTATGTTTTTTCTTCATAGCTAATGAAAAGTTTGGATACTAGTATTGCTTCAGTTATTACTTCTTGATTTTCTACCTGACTGACTTATTTATTTTGCTTCTCAGGGGATGCCAAGTGTGGCATTTGATATGCTTTCAATATTACTTCTTTATTTGCTAGCTAAATTTCTTTAGTCTTTTCTTTTGAGATTAAGCCATCTTTGGCTACTAGCATTGCTTCCATTATTACTTCTTTGTTTACTACCTAATTGCCTCTTTATTTCCTTCTTAGGTAATGCCAAGTTTTGCTTCCTTGATTGCTTCTAGTGTGCTTCTAGTTTAACATCTGTTGTTGCTTCCTTTCTTTCTTCTAGAATTGGTTCCATGTCAGCCCTATTATTTCTTTCCTTTTAGCTAGAGGGTTTGCTTCATGTTTAGTGCATGGGTTTGCTTCTCTTTTAGGTTTGGGGTTTGCTTCCTTTTAGTGGTAGGATTTTCTTCTTAATTAGCCTCCAATTGTTCTTCTTGTTAAGCAACCATTTTAGCTTCCAATTTAGAGACAATAATAGCTCCAAAGTATGGCTCCCAATTTAACATCTAATTTTACTTTCATTTTAGCAAACACATTATACTTCCATTTTAAAAACTCGTGGTTCTTCCTTTATAGCTACCATTTATTATTCATTATTTATTATTTCAATTAAATTAGTTAAGTTTATCATGCTTATAAAACACATTTTATTATTACAAAGTAAGTAATATTGCACTTCAAATATTTTATAGCATACAACTTATAAATATTTTTTAGAGAAATGGACATCCATATAAACCAACAACATTTTTCTTAACTATAACTGATATTTTTATATTGTTACGTGACTAGCTACACATAACGTAGGCTGAGATTCACATCATAGATATTTCCATAGCATAGCCCTTTTAGGTTTCTTATAGTTACAAACCACACCACAACGTTGGCATTAAATAAAAATATATTTTTATGCTATAGCCAATATTTTTATATTATTAATAAAAAAAATTGTTGGTCTATCACTAGCTAGACATAATGCAGCCCGATATAATATATGTAAAAATGATATAATTCAAAATGATACATGTCAAAATGATACAACTCAATATGGTAGTGTAGGTGAAAATTATACATATGATAATAAATATTAAAGGAGACATCACACCGATTTATCAATGATGATCAATGGTGGAGCCTATATGATAAATATCACTAGCTATGATAAATTTCACTAGCTACTACCTACTTATTGCTCATCATCATCATCATCATCATCATCATGTCTATCATGATCACCACCATCATAATCATCATCAATGTCATCATTGTCCTTGTCTACCTCGGTGTCCTCTCCATCTACCTTATCATCATTATCTCGAATGTTTGAACCATACCAAACATAATCTAGAATGATCTCAAGATCAACACAATCTTCTGGAAGACTAGTGTTCTACAAAAAAAACATTCAAAATGAAAAGTTAATTATTTCATCTAATATTTAATATATATTTGTTATGTTTCCAATATTACAACATATGAAGCGAAACCATAATCATATTGTATCATATGAAAGTTAAAATATATAACATAACAAAATTTCATTTCAGCTACAACTAATCTGTCATTACAATGATGCAAAACATGCAAAAAATCTAATTAAAATTAGTAAATCATGGAGGAGTATAGAGGACTGAAATCTAGCCACTACATTCTAGAGGAATGAGCAGGTGTAGCGATAAGAATGGGACAATTGTCAATGATAGACATATAAATTGGGCATAGAGCAACAATGCTTGCAATAATTCTTTTTCTAAGCATACCGGTATAGAGAGGGGGGATGTAGCACTACCCTCCTGGGCTATTTTAAGAGATCTCGAGTGACTAGGCTCCCTAACCACCCCTACAAATAGTGTACGAAAGGCTTGAAGATAACCTAAATATGGAAAAAGGTTACCAAATGCATGGGGATAGAAGGAGGACCATGTGGCTCAAGGATGAGAAACATTTTTGTGTTGGGCACTTGTTGGAGCTCAATTCTTTTTTTTTTGAAATTTTGCTAAAAAGATTAGGGTTTCCTATTGATTATTAATGTAATTTGGAAAGATTGTTACAGAATTTCCCTAACCTTATAAATCTTTTATGTGCATTCTCAGATTACATCACATGATGATCAAGAGATTCTCATTATGACCTTATCATTTTAACCTGAAATTATAAAGCGATGCGCTTTCTATGCGCGAAGATAGACATATAGAGACAAATAGAGAATGATATAGAGGGAGAGCATTGAAATTGTAAATCTGTATGTACCATTAATTCCCAATCATTCATGGCACCATACCTTTCTATTGACTAGCTTGTGTGTTTTGTAGTGTACTAGCCCTAGGCAGGAAGATATGTATGTCCTTCTTAGCAGGGTTCTTTGGCTAGGAAAGTATTGTGTATTTTTCATTTATTTCCTCTCAGTTATAATTAATATGTGATTGTTGTTAGCATTATTGTTATACTTTTTGATGCTTTAGTGATTGCGAAATCCTAACCTCTGTATTGAGTGACAAAATATGTCTTGCACCGGTCCCATTGTCAGTGTGACAATTATTTAATTCCCATTATAGTTTGATGGTGTGTTAATTCCATTTGAATGTGTGTTTCAACATATGTTAAGAGAATGATTTCCAGGAGTGATGTTCTTTTTTGAATAATGGTGACTCTTTAACAAATTCATTTTATTATGCATTATGTGTTTATTTCTTGAGAGTGTGAGCAAGGTTTGAGTGTGTAACAACGAGATTGTTCACTTGTTGAGAGTGTGATTACAATGATTGAGCTTGAGATTCATTAGAACTAGTCATCATTTTCCCTTTCATATATTGTGCATAATATTCTTGCAATAACAAAACCTACCTAGATTGACAATTAATGTGAAGACTTTGAATTATAAGGACAAGTGACAAGTTTTCTACACAAGGACAAGCTAAGGAAGAACATATGCACAAAGTTCACATAATTAAATTTGATGTGAAACTGGGAATTTCATATGAAATTTGAAGAAGAACTATTTAAGGGTCAAAGTAAACATATAATAACTCAAAAGTGTATAAAATAATTAAATAAATAGTCTACAATTTAAATGAAGTATATTTCCCAATAAATGATATCTAGGTGTCAATTTTAGTGAAGCAATGCAATTTTAGCCTACTTCAAAAAAATCCATGCCCAACCTTCATTTCAAGGAAAAATTGAATGATTCAACTTCGAGAGTACTTTTCTAATCATAATTAATGTTTATTTTGCACATAGAAATTTTTGTTGTCCTAAAAAAATATGCCAAATTGGATCGGTTTCGTAGGGTCAATTTCAAAGTTTCTGTGCCTCAAATAAATCATACTAGGACATATACTTAATTAACCATGAGTTAATGATCATTCCAATCTAGATATAAAATCATTTTATGCAACATACCATATTCATTTTCATTAAGGAAATGTTATACACTGAAATACATTTTTTTTGAAGTAGTAATTGATAATATGTGCCAATTATCATAGTCAGAAAAAATATGTACTTCCAGGCCAAACCAATTACACTCTTGGTAAAAAAAATAAAAAATATGGCATGATTGGACAATTCCTAACCTTAGGATATAACCTTGCAACATGTCTTACAAATACCCTACATAACTATGTTTCCCACTTATACACAAGTTTCACATAAAATTCAATTTTAGCCTACTTCACAAAAATGCATGCCCAACTTTCATTTCAAGGCAAAATTGAATGATTCAATGTCGAGAGTACGTTTATACACATAATTAATGTTAATTTTGGACATATAAATTTCTATTGTGCTAAAAAAATACGCTAAATTGGATCGATTTTGTAGGGTTAAAGTCAAGGTTTGTGTGCCTCAAATAAACGCATACTAGGGCATATACTTCATTAACCATGAGATAAATATCATTCCAATCTAAATATAAAATCAATTTATGCAACATGCCATAGTCATTTTGATTAACGAAATGTTATACACTAAAATCCAATTTTGTTCAAGTAGAAATTGATCATATGTGACGATGATCATAGTCAGAACAAATATGCACTCCTAGGCCAAACAAATTACACTCTTGGTAACAAAAATCAAAATGGGACATGATTGGACAATTCCTTACCTTGGGATATAACCTTACAACATCTCTTACAAATACCCTACATAACTATGTTTCCAACTTATACACAAGTTTCACATAATCCAGAATTGTAGTCAATCATATTGGCCAATAAATGAAGCCTGGTCATGCCTTTAATGAAGAAAAATAATTTTGGCTTACTTCACAAATACGGAGGCCCAACCTTCATTTCAAGGCTAGTCTTAGTGTCGACTAAGTACATTTTGTTCCTACAGAAAAAATGGTATACTTTTAAGCTAAAGAGGACTTTAGGTCCATTTATTGTAAACAATCGAAAATCCCTTACACAGTTGGAAGTGATGATGGAGGAGTTTGTCTTTGATAAAGGAGAAAAGTGGTAATATCAACCTCACCATATGATTTCTCATAAAAAGGTGGAAATTAGTTTTACACCTTATATTCATTCACATTCCAGTTTTACGTCGCCAAGCCTGGAAACACATTTATCATCTCCTCTCGCACTCCTCTACGATGAAATCGGGGTAGTTAAAACGTGCAAAGATTCGAATGGTCTCATCGGATTACGCGGAAGCAATGGGGAGTCAAACATTCCTATTCCTTCAAGAGATCCCCTACACTCATTGATTCAACATAATCATTCAATAAGTGCAAGATCCAATTGGTCTCTATGAATTCCCCATGAACAAAGTTGAATGAGATATCACAACCCCAGTCATTTACTCCCATTCATAGCACTCTCCAACCAAGTGTGTTACATGGATGACATTTCAAATGATCTATTCTAAAGATCAACATTGAACACTAAAATATCTTTGAGCCACGTCAACTTCTATGAAATAAGTAGATATATGGATTTATTTCTTTTCTAGGTTCAGGGTTTGCTTCCTCTTAGTGTTGGGATTTTCTTCTTAATTAGCCTCTAAATGTTCTTCTTGCTAAGAACCAATGTAGCTTTCTATTTAGAGCCAATAATAGCTCCAAGTAAGGCTTCCAATTTAAGATCTAATTTTACTTTCATTTTAGCATCACATTATACTTTCATTTTAAGAACTCATGATGCTTCATTTTTAGCTACCAATTATTATTTAATGTCTTTTATTTCAATTAAATTACTTAATTATATCATGCCTATTAAATAAGTTTTATGATTATAAATTAAGTCATATTGCACTTGAAATATTTTATAGCATACAATTTATCAATATCTTTTAGAGAAATGGACATCCATACAAACCAACAACATTTTTTTTAACTATAACCGATATTTTTATATTGTTCATAAACAAAATAGTTGGTCATGACTAACTACACATAATGTAGGCCCACACTCACATCATAGAGATTTTTGTAGCATAGCCCTTTTAGGATTCTTATAGTTACAAACCACACCACGACATTGGCATGAAAAAATGTATATATTTTTTTAACTATAACCAATATTTTTATATTATTAATTAAAAAATTATTGGCCTGTCACCAGCTACACATAATGCAGGCCCATATGATATAAGTAAAAATGATATATTTCAAAATGATACATGTCAAAATGATACAACTCAATATGGTAATGTAGGTGAAAATGATACATATGATAATAAACATTAAAGGAGACATCACAACGATTTATGAAGGATGATCCATGATGGAGTCTATATGATAAATGTCTCTAGCTATGATAAATTTCGCTATCTACTACCAACTTATTGCTCATCATCATCATCATCTTCATCATCATGTCTATCATGATCATCACCATCATAATCATCATCTTTGTCATTTACCGGGATGTCCTCTCCATCTACCTCATCATCATTGTCTAGAATGATTGAACCATACCCAACATAATCTGGAGCAATCTCAAGATCAACTCAATCTTATGGAAGAGTCATGTTCTACAAGAAGAAAAACATTCAAAATGAAATTTAATTATTTCATCTAATATTTAATATATATTTGTTATATTTCTAATATTACAACAAACCATAATAAAATTTCAATTAAGTTACAACTAATATGTCATCACAATGATGTAAAACATGAAAAAAAAAATCCCACTAAAGTTAGTAAATCAATCATGGTGGAGGATAAAGAATCGAAATGTAGCCACTACTTTCTGGAGTAATGAGCAAGTGTAGCAACAGGAAGGCTACAAGTGTCAATGATGGACATAGAAATTGGCCCTGGAGCAACAATGCTTGGAAGGATTCTTTTTCTGAGCATGTCGCTATAGAGGCGGATGTAGCGCTCACCTCCTAGGATATTTTAAGATCTCTGGAGCAACTAGGCTCCGTAACCGCCCCTAAAGCTAGTGTACCAAAGGCTTGAAGACAACATAAATATGGAAAAATGTTACCAAATACATGGTGATAGAAAGAGGATTGGGTGGCTCAAGGATGAGAAACATTTTTGTCTTAGGTGCTTGTTGGAGCTCAATTATTTTGTGTCAAATTTTGCTGATACGATTAGTGTTTCCTACACAGCATTTCTGCCATAATTTTTGTTATGTCCAACCAATAGCTAGGAACCATCTATCGTTATTCAGCACCCGATCTTTTCGGCGATATCCGATTAAGGGCTTAAAAGTTGTCATTCCTCACACATCGTTTTTAACACGAGTAAACTGATAATGTCAATGCCCATGCAGATGAAAATCAGTATGTCTGTTATTGTAGATGCTGCTTTTCTCTTATTGGTGATGACGTTGTTGTTAAAGGAAGTCTCCGCCACGTTCTCCGTTGAAGCAGCAGTAGCAGTAGAAGGTTTATCTCTATGGGAATCCCTGGCAGACGGTCAACCGGAGAACAATCTTCCAAAACCGCCACCACCGCCTCAAAGCAGGATTGTTGGCTCGTCCTTCGAAGCTGGGTTAGCGGGAAAATCTTGCGGGCCTCATCACGACAAAAATGTTCCATGTCCACCAAGTCTACGAATACAGAAATACAAGATCCGGTTTAATGGTTTAATTCTATTATAAAACCCAGGGCCTTCTCGCACTAGTATATACTATATATTGTGATCTTTTGCATGTTCTAGTTCGCCCTAGGATATATTTTGATCTTTGTAGTATTTTCTGCCATGTTCCGATACATCTGTTACCTATTGACCTTTGTAGTATTTTCTGTCATATTCCGATACACCTGTTACGTATTGCGAAACAAAATATAATATTGTTTTCTTTGGATTAGAATGGATTATTTGTTGGAATAATCTAAACACAGCACATATCATTCCTTTTAAATATGACTGAAAGGGGTTGAGTTGCGAACAATTTTTTTTTTCTAACGCAACGCATATTTGTTTTAGAAAACTGATCCCTACTCCTATGTCTTATACAAGTTATGTGGGAGGTATTTTTGTCATATTATAATAATTCCATTTTAATTATTAAGCTGAATAGCTCAAAAATTAAATATTTTTGTAATTTTCGTGTATTAATAAAATCAAATATATACCAGATTCTGTATGTTAAATTTTCAACGTTGAAGGGTTATATATTTTAGTTTGATTTTATCGTAAAGTGAGTTATTTTTATGTGAACAAACAATTACAATGAATTTTATTAGAAACAACATAGTACTTCAGAATGAATATTATTAGAAAGTTTGAATTATAGATCATCAAATATTTTTGATGTGATTTATACGACAATTATAAAAGTTTTGAGTCAGAAGTTTATATTATTTGAGTGAGAACAAATTGTTATTAGGTTAAAAGTTAAATATGGTATTGAAGTACAAATATCTGGTAAAATAAGAACAAATTGTTATGAGGTTTAAGGCGAAACATGATATTGAACTACGGAGGTTTTATGTCATTATACTTTCAAATATAGTTCCTTAACTTTGGTATGATATATCACATATAGTTTAAGTGAATGCTAATAATCATGACCATGCAGGATGAGTTGGACTATTTTATTTAAAGATGAAAAAAAAAAAAAAAATTAAAGTAAAAGTGCACAAGATTAAAGAAAAACCATGATTTCGATCTTCATTCTTTTGGGTATTTAGAAATTCATTTTTGTATATATTTATGCCAAAAGAACTACTTATTTTGGAGTGGGAGGTAAAAAAGTTATTGTTCTTCAATAATAAATGATACGTGGACTACTCAAAATTAAAAATATCAAATATGTTTCTTTTTCTTTTAAAACTAAAAATAAAGGAAGGACATAAAATTAGAAACATAGTGTTGATGATTATTTTTATAATCTCTTTATTTTCTATTTTTAATATGATTTTAAATATTTTTGGTTGTGACAAGTCTTTAGATAGTTTCTAGTAATAAACTATATATACATGTGTGATTTTCCATATTTAAAATGTGGATCATATATTCTCTAAAAACACTACAAATAATATGCCATTAGTGCCAAAAATAGCGACATAATTGAGTGCTTTTTAGCATGTGAATTGGCTTGAATTGGAGTCGAGAAAGGTAAACTAGAATCTTCATCTAGGCAACCTGGATAGGACTAGAATCTTCACATGGGCATTGTGAATAATTCGAATAGTGCGAGAAACAATTTTTTCTATTTTTGAATCCATTGTTGTGTTCATTTGTACTTGTAGTTTTGCTCCCAATTGTGCTTCTTGTTTTGTTTTTGGTATGGAATGGAAAATTGAATATTTTATGGCTTCCTAATTAAGACCAAGTTATACTTTGATTATAACATCCTTTGTTGCATCAAGTTTTTCTTCTAGATTGGATTCCATTATGGCACCTTCTTTAGCTTCTAATATGGCTTCCATTGTAGTGTCTTTTATTTCTTTTAATATTTCTTCTTGGTTTTCTACCTAAAGGGCTTCTTTGTGTGTAAGGAGGTCAAATTTGGCTTCTAATATTGTGTCCATTATTACATCTTTGTTTGTTACCTTAATTGCTTCTGTTTTTTCTTCATAACTAATGAATAGTTTGGCTACTAGTATTGCTTAAGTTAATACATCTTGATTTTCTACTTGAATGACTTATTTATTTTGCTTCTTAGGGAATGCCAAGTGTGGATTTTGATATTGCTTTCAATATTACTTCTTTATTTGCTACCTAAATTTCTTTAGTCTTTTCTTGTGAGGTTAAGCCATGTTTGGCTACTAGTATTGCTTCCATTATTACTTCTTTGTTTACTACCTAATTGCCTCTTTTTTTGCTTCCTAGGAAACGCCATGTTTTGCTTCCCAGATTGCTTTGGTGTGCTTCTAGTTTAACATCCGTTGTTGCTTCCTTTCTTGGTTCTAGAATTGGTTCCATGTTAGCCCTATTATTTTCTTCCTTGCAATGGCATGATCCGGATAATTCACAGTTTGATGCTCATTCTATCGACGTTTCAAACCCCAAAGGGGGTCCATCATCAGGACTAAATTAGATAGAATATGAATGAAAGCTTATTGAGACAAGAGTCTTCTGACCTGGGTATAAATAAACCTAGATCCCTAATTTTTATAAAGAAGCCGACATTTATATATATGATTTCTTATTTATTTTATTTTTATTTATTATTTTATTTTTATATAATAGTTCTATAAAAATTTTATTAATATATTCCTATTGTTTTACCTAGAACTTAAAAATATTTTAATTGATAAGTTTAATTCATAAATAAGTTTAATTTATTTATTTTATAATTCCAATTAATTGTTTTTATTTTTATTTAATTAATTTGAAATTAATTGATTAATTAATTAATTTAATTTTAATTCTATCCAAAGTTCTTTATTATTAACTTTATTTATTGTTATTTATCAATTTTTTTTAACCCTAATTTCAATTAATTAATTAATTAATTAAATTAATTAATTTATAATATTTTATTTATTTGTTAATCAAATGTTAATCTTTGCTTATTATTAATTGTTTTAGTTTATAAATTGACTAATTTTATTAATTTTTATTTAAAATTAATTAAAATCAATATAATTAAAGAATTAAATTAATTAATTTAATTTTTATTTAATTAATCTAATTAAATTTAATTTTAAAATTAATTAAGTAATAAATTTATAATTCTTTCTATTGTTTTATTTTTATTAATTAATTTAAATTTTATTTGATTAATTAATTAATTTTTATTTTATTATTGTTATTTATCATTTTTCATTGCTTAGCTTATAAAGCCCTAATTGTCTAATTAATCAATTAATTAATTAATTAATTTATTTATAATCTTCATTTTATTTCAGTTAATTTTCTAGGTTATTATTATTTATTTGAGTAATTTTATTTAATTCTATTGTTATTTAGAACTAATTAAAATTAATTTAATTAATTAATCAAATTAAAATTAATTAAATTTTAATTTAATTTAATTTTGATTTAATTAATTTAATTTAATTAATTTTGATTTAATTAATTAAATTTAATTAAATTAATTCATTAAATTTATTAATATGAAAACCTCTGATACTCCATGGAGGGGTTTATTTGTCTAGTCAGGGGAAGCCAATTTCCACTAATTTCACTCCCATTGTCCCTGTTGAGGTTTTGAGGAAATTTCATGATTTTGATGGCCTCTCTAATTTTTCTTTTATGATAATTATCCTCTCTTGCAATAATTTTACCGTCTTCCTAACAAATATGATGTTTGGTTTTGGACGAGTGTTCTTCAAGGGATGATATACGGGACCTCTCATTCTTTATATCAGTTGCGTGCTCTTTTAGTCTTATCTTCAGAGACCAACCTGTTTCCCCAATATAACTCTTGCCAGAAGAGCAATCAATCTTGTACACACCCTTGAGTTGTTGACAAATCAATGTTATCCTTAACCGACCTCATCATTCGCCTTATAGTTCCACATGTTGTAAATTGAGTGTTTATGTTATTCTTCCTTAAAATTTTTGCAATCTTATCTATAATCCCTTGGATGAATGGAAGGTGAACTTTCCCATGATTTTCTTTCTTGTCTTCAGGAGGACGCTTGGAGAGGACCTTATCCTAAGCTCTTCTTATAGCTTTCCTGATACTCCACTCCTTGTATCCAAGGCTTTTGAAGACAGAGGTTAAGTGTTCAATCTCTTCTTTTAGGTGATCCAGGTCAGAAATTCTGAAAGCCCTAATAGCTAGAGTGTTTAAGACACCAGATTTTTGGGAAGGATAATGGTAAGAGTTAGCATGAAGATAGCTATCATTATGAGTTTTCTTTCTATAGACCTGGTTTCCCAAAGTACCATCCTCTTTTCTACTGATCAAAACATCGAGAAAGGGGATCTTACCGTTCTCTTCAAGCTCCATAGTAAATTTGATTTCAGAAGATATAGAGTCAAGATGATTGAAAAACTTCTCCAGTTCTGCCTTACCATGAGTCCAATTCAGGTTAGTGTCGTCAACAAATCTTTTCCACCAAGCTGGGTTCAAAGGGTATGAGTCAAGGGCTTTTCTATCGAAGTACTCCATGTATAAGTTGGTGACAATAGGTGAGAGTGGGGAACCCATGGAGACTCCAGATATTTGTTCATAATAGTGATCTTGAAAACTGAAAAAAGTGGACCGTAGACAAATTTCTGCAAGCTTTCATGTTTCAGGATCGATGGCTATCTTTATAACATGAACAACTTCATCTAGAGGAATCTTTGTAAACAAAGAAACCACATCAAAACTTACTAGAATATCATCTTTATCCACCTTTTTATTCTTAATAAGCTTTACAAAATCATTTGAGTCTTTTATAAAAGAGTCTGTGTTACCAACGAGAGGTTTTAGGATCTTAGCTACAAACTTAGCCAATTCATAGGTAGGGGAACCAATGGTGTTAAAAATTAGTCTAAGAGGGACCCCTTAGGGATTTTTGGTAATCCATAGATTCTAGGAATAACCTCACAGGAGGGAATCAGCTTCTTTTTTATTTTATCTTCCAGGTTAGTTTCCATGATGGCTTTCTTGACTTGTTTTATCACCTTGGGAATAGGGTTGGAGTTGACTCTTCTATAACTCCCACAATTTAAATGCTCATTCATTTTATGAATGTAATCTTCCTTATTTAACACAACAGTGGCCCCTCCTTTATCAGCTTTAAGAACAACTATCTTATCATTGTTTCGGAGAGATCTAAGAGCCTCTCGCCCCTCTTTATTCAGGTTACTCTTTGGGCGCTTAGACCTCAACATAGCTATAGAACATTCCTGTCTTAATATCTCTTTATTTTTTGATGAAAGGCCTTGAGTCCCATTCTCAATATTGCAGATGATGCTTTCAAATGGAATGTTCTTAGGAGAGATCGCAAATCCCAATCCTTTGCTAAGGATATTGATTTCTTAAGAAGTGAGCATTATGGATGAGAGATTAATGACTCTCTTATCATGTTTTGGAACATTGGGGTTCCCAGTAACAGACCTACCATTGTCAGGATTATTAGATTCCGCTCTCAATTGATTATCACCTGTAGAATTATCATTTTTAATAATTCTACAATCTGCATTAGTTCCAACATCTTCTATGCTGCTTCTATCCTTATATATAATGTTCTTTATTTCAACATCCTTGATAGTTTCATCCATAACGAAATCAATTTCATCTTCAATTATGCTTGCACCAGAATTATTAAAATCGTTGTTGTAACTAGCGTAGTTAGGCCGCTCTTCATCATTGATACTGTTGTTGTTACTACCTGCGTGTTTTATATTGCTGGTGTTGTTACAAGCGTGTTTTATGCTGCTGGTTTTATTAAAATCATTGTCATAACCAGCGCTGTTAGGCCCCTTGTCAAAGCCTGAGACAGCGCAGGAGACCACGCTGCTCGCCGTGATACTGCTGTTGTTACTACAAGCGTGTTTTATGTTGCTGCTGTTACAGGTATGACTGGAACCGAAGGGAATAGCGTGGGATATGTCCATTATGGGTTTTGGTGGCTCGCAGGGAACAGCGCAGTCACATGGAACAGCGTAGGAAACCATTGGGTTCACGTTATCATTCATGATTTCAGCACGTTTCAAGGCATTATCATTCATGATTTTAGCGTGTTTCATTCTGCTGGAAACCTCTGCTACGCTGTCTGAATCTTTGCTGCCTTTCGTTTCTTCGCTGTCTCTTGTTGGAATCGTTGGAATCGTTTCTGCGCTGTCTTCCTTTAAGGCTAGATTGCTTTTCACAGTAGGTAAACCCACGCCTTCTTCTAGCTTGGACAGCTTCCTGGACTGTCTTTCCCGGGCAATTCTACCCTCTGCCTGGGCCTTCAATGCAGCTTTTGCATCAATTATTTTCCATAGATCGACGCTGATTATCATAGTTAGTTTTAGATGAGTGGAAAGGGCCAAGCGATTGAGCTTGTCTAACGCTGCCCTAGTTCTTCTGATTTCACTTCGAATTAGGGCCAAACTTAATTTCAAAAATGATTTATTATTATAATGATTAAATAGTCTATGATTTACCTTCGCAAAAGGAGGAATGATTTTCTTGTTTCTACATTGTTTAAGAAATTGCAGGTCTACAGTTCTCCTCTCAATTTTTATCCTCAAGATTTCGAGAAGACAGATCTCCTTCCATGTTTCCCCTCCATCCAGGGAAGATATGTTAGATTTTAAGCTTCTATGGTAGTTTTTTGCTGTGGCATGATTCAGATTAGCCACAGTTTGGTGCTCATTCTGTCGACGTTTATAATAATAAATCGTTTTTGAAATTAAGTTTGGCCCTAATTCGAAGTGAAATCAGAAGAACTAGGGCAGCATTAGACAAGCTCAATCACATTGCCCTTTCCACTCATCTAAAACTAACTATGATAATCAGCGTCGATCTATGGAAATTAATTGATGAAAAAGCTGCATTGAGGGCCCAGGCAGAGGGTAGAATTGCCCGGGAAAGACAATCTAGGAAGTTGTCCAAGCTAGAAGAAGGCATGGGTTTACCTACTATGAAAAGCAATCTAGCCTTAAAGGAAGACAACGCAGAAACGATTCCAATGATTCCAACAAGAGACAGCGAAGAAACGAAAGGCAACAAAGATTCAGACAGTGTAGCCGAGGTTTCCAATAGAATGAAATGCGCTAAAATCATGAATGATAATGCCTTGGAACGTGCTCAAATCATGAATGATAACGTGAAAACAGAACGCTTGATAGTTCACTACGACAACCCAATGGTTTCCTACGCTGTTCCATGTGACCGCGTTGTTCCCTGCGAGCCACCAGAACCCATAATAGACATATCCCACGCTGTTACCTTCGGTTCCAGTCATACCTGTAACAACAGCAACATAAAACACGCTTGTGGTAACAACAATAGTATCAAGGTGAGCAGCGTGGTCTCCTGCGTTGTCTCAGGCTTTGACAAGTGGCCTAACAGCGCTGGTTACGATAATGATTTTAATAAAACCCGTAGCATAAAACATGCTTGTAACAACACCAACAATATAAAACACGCAGGTAGTAACAACAGCAGTATCAACGATGACAAGAGGCCTAACTGCGCTAGTTACAACAATGATTTTAATAAATCCGGTGCAAGCATAATTGAAGATGAAATTGATTCCATTATGGATGTAAATATCAAGGATGTTGAAATCAGGAACATTATATATAAAGACAGAAGCAGCATAGAAGATGTTGGAACTAATGCAGATTGTAGAATTAAAAATGATAATGCTACAGGTGATAATCAATTGAGAGCAGAATCTAATAATCCCGACAATGGTAGGTTTGTTACTGGGAACCCCAATGTTCCAAAACATGATAAGAGAGTCGTTAATCTCTCATCCATAATGCTCACTTCTGAAGAAATCAATATCCTTAGCAAAGGATTGGGATTTGCGGTCTCTCCTAAGAACATTCCATTTGAAAGCATCATCTGCAACATTGAGAATGGGACTCAAGGCCTTTCATCAAACAATAAAGAGATATTAAGACAGGAATGTTCTATAGCTATGTTGAGGTCTAAGCGCCCAAAGAGTAACCTGAATAAAGAGGGGCGAGAGGCTCTTAGATCTCTCTGAAAAAATGATAAGATAGTTGTTCTTAAAGCTGATAAAGGAGGGGCCACTGTTGTGTTAAGTAAGGAAGATTACATTCATAAAATGAATGAGCATTTAAATTGTGGGAGTTATAGAAGAGTCAACTCCAACCCTATTCCCAAGGTGATAAAACAAGTTAAGAAAGCCATCATGGAAACTAACCTGGAAGATAAATTTAAAAAGACGCTAATTCCCTCCTGTGAGGTTATTCCTTGAATCTATGGATTACCAAAAATCCATAAGGAAGGGGTCCCTCTTAGACCAATTGTTAACACCATTTGTTCCCCTACCTGTGAATTGGCTAAGTATGTAGCTAAGATCCTAAAACCTCTCATTGGTAACACAGACTCTTTTATAAAAGACTCAAATGATTTTGTAAAGCTTATTAAGAATAAAAAGGTGGATAAAGATGATATTCTAGTAAGTTTTGATGTGGTTTATTTGTTTACAAAGATTCCTCTAGATGAAGATGTTCATGTTATAAAGATGGCCACCGATTCTGAAACAGCAAAGCTTGCAGAAATTTGTCTACGGTCCACCTTTTTAAGTTTTCAAGATACTATTATGAACAAATATCTGGAGTCGCCATGGGTTCCCCACTCTCACCTATTGTCGCCAACTTATACATGGAGTTCCTCGATAGAAAAGCCCTTGACTCATACCCTTTGAAGCCAACTTGGTGGAAAAGATTTGTTGACGACAATAACCTGAATTGGACTCATGGTAAGGCAGAACTAGAGGAGTTTTTCAATCATCTTAACTCTATATCTTCCGAAATCAAATTTACTATGGAGCTCGAAGAGAACGTTAAGATCCAATTTCTTGATGTTCTGATCAGTAGAAAAGAGGATGGTACTTTGGGACACCAGGTCTATAGAAAGAAAACTCATACTGATAGCTATCTTGATGCTGACTCTTACCATCATCCTTCCAAAAAATCTGGCGTCTTAAACACTCTAGCTGTTAGGGCTTTCAGAATTTCTGACCCGGATCACCTAAAAGAAGAGATTGAACACTTAACCTCTGTCTTCAAAATCCTTGGACACAAGGAGTGGAGTATCAGGAAAGCTATAAGAGGAGCTCAGGATAAGGTCCTTTCCAAGTGTCCTCCTGAAGGCAAGAAATAAAATCATGGGAAAGTTTACCTTCCATTCATTCAAGGGATTACAGATAAGATTGCAAAAATTTTAAGGAAGAATAACATAAACACTCAATTTACAACATGTGGAACTATAAGGCAAATGATGAGTTCGGTTAAGGATAACATTGATCGTCAACAACTCAAGGGTGTGTACAAGATTGATTGCTCTTGTGGAAAGAGTTATATTGGGGAAACAGGTCAATCTCTGAATATAAGACTAAAAGAGCATGCAACTGATATAAAGAATGAGAGATCCCGTACATCAACCCTTGCAGAACACTCGTCCAAAACCGAACGTCATATGTGTTTGGAAGACGCTAAAATTACTGTGAGAGGATAATTATCATAAAAGAAAAATCAGAGAGGCCATCGAAATCATGAAATTTCCTCAGAACCTCAACAGGGACAATGGGAGTGAAATCAGTGGAAATTGGCTTCCCTTGATCAGACAAATAAACCCATCCATGGAGTATCTCGGGTTTTCATATTAATAAATTTAATGAATTAAGTTAATTAAATTTAATTAATTAAATCAAAATTAATTAAATTAAATTAAAATTAAATTAATTTTAATTAATTCTAAATAAAAATAGAAATTAAATAAAATTACTCAAATAAATAATAATAACCTAGAAAATTAACTAAAATAAAATGAAGATTATAAATTAATTAATTAATTAATTGATTGATTAATTAGACAATTAGGGATTTATAAGCTAAGCAATGAAAAATGATAAATAACAATAATAAAATAAAAATTAATTAATTAATCAAATAAAATTTAAATTAATTAATAAAAATAAAACAATAGAAAGAATTATAAATTTATTACTTAATTAATTTTAAAATTAAATTTAATTAGATTAATTAAATCAAAATTAATTTAATTATTTAATTATATTGATTTTAATTAATTCTTAATAAAAATTAATAAAATTAGTCAATTTATAAACTAAAACAATTAATAATAACCAAATATTAACATTTGATTAATAAAAAAAATAAAAGATTATAAATTAATTAATTAAATTAATTAATTAATTGAAAATTAGGGCTAAAAAAAATTGGTAAATAACAATAAATAAAGTTAATAATAAAGAAATTTCGATCGAATTAAAATTAAATTAATTAATTAATCAATTAATTTCAAATTAATTAAATAAAAATAAAAATAAAAATAAAAACAAAAATAAAAACAATTAATTGGAATTAGAAAATAAATAAATTAAACCTATTTATGAATTAAACTTATCAATTAAAATATTTTTAGGTTCTAGGTGATACAATAGGAATAAATATATTAATAAATTTTTTATAGAACTATTATATAAAAATAAAATAATAAATAAAAATAAAATAAATAAGATATCATATATATAAATGTCGCCTTCTTTATAGAAATTAGGGATCTAGGTTTATTTATACCCAGGTTAGAAGACTCTTCTCTCAATAAGCTTTCATTCATATTCTATCTAATTTAGTCCTGATGATGGACCCCCTTTGGGGTTTGAAACGTCGACAGAATGAGCACCAAACTGTGGATAATCCGGATCATGCCACTGCAAAAAACTACCACAGAAGCTTAAAATCTAACATATTTTCTTCCTTTTAGTTGGAGAGTTTGCTTCATGTTTAGTGCATGGGTTTGCTTCTCTTTTAGGTTCACCGTTTTCTTCCTTTTAGTGTGGGGATTTTCTTCTTAATTAGCCTCCAATTGTTATTCTTGTTAAGCAACCATTTTAGCTTTCGATTTAGAGCCAATAATAGCTCCAAGTATGGCTCCCAATTTAACATCTAATTTTACTTTGATTTTAGCACCACATTATACTTTCATTTTAAGAACTTATGATTCTTCATTTATAGCTACCATTTATTATTTCAATTAAATTAGTTAAGTATATCATGCCTATTTAATAGGTTTTATGATTATAAAGTATGTCATGTTGCACTTGAAATATTTTATAGCATACAATTTATAAATATTTTTTAGAGAAATGGACATCCGTACAAACCAACAACATTTTTCTTAATTATAACTGATTCGAATCGGATCCATAAACAACTATCAAAGTACCCTGACTGTATCGCGACGAAACAAATCCTTGAAGAATCCAAAATGGCAATCGGAAACACCCTGAAACAGTGGCCAGGGTAGCCGGTGCGGAACGACGAGGACCTCGGTCAAGGTGCGCTGACCGAGGCCCATGGAGACTGTGCAGGAGGTCAATGCAGCCCCTGGGAGCCCCAAAACAGAAAAAGGTGTTGATTTTGGATGCACGATTAGCACAAATCGCGCATTGCTGGGAAAACAGGGTTGAAATGGAGTTGCCTTAAGCCCTTGTTCACGTTGGAAGCCGGAGAACCGCAGGCAGAGAAATGAAAAGTGCCAATGAAGGAAGGTGGGACCCATGACCTTGAAGCCAGCGGTATTGATCGGGGCACCCTTGAATAGTAAGAGGTTTTGGAAGAGAGCGGAGCGATCCCACTCACCGATCGACGCGTGGCAATGGAGGTGAGAGAAAAACCACCATGATCGTCCATTATCAGTCAAGCAAGTCAACCGCACTCGACGTGCATATGACGTTGGAACTAGAGGAGCCCAGATCGGATGACTGAGATTGTGCTCGATAGACAGAAGCAGAATCGATAGGGAATTAAGCTGTGATTTAAGGGGATTTGGAATCCATTGACTACCACAGTGGAGAAAGAACATATCCACGACATAACCGAAGAAACGAATCGACGAGTAGGCTGGCATTGTTGTGATGGAGACGCGTGGCTACTTCCCAAGCATTCATGCTAACGCCGAACAGGGAACTCCAAGCACGCAGACGGTAGGCGAATTGATGCAGGCAGAAGAGGAACTAAACAGGCATGGAGATCGAGTGGCTAAAGCCATGAACAAAGACAATTGAATAGAGATTTAGAGAGAGAGCGAAGAGTCCAAGCGACCAAGAGAGACAGTGAACAGTGAACCCTGAGATGAGGACTAATCACAAAGAGCAGTAAAGCCAGGCAGAGGAGACAGAGGGCCGAGCTCACCATAGGCAGCATCGAGCACCATAGAGCTTGAAGAATCAAGCCTTCCCATAGAGGAATCTATCTGGATTAAGCATCATAGATGGCTCTTTCCATTGTAGACCAAGGGTCACAGAGCTGGTAGGAAGGAAAAGAGTCTATGAACTCTGAGTGGCTTGGGGAATCCAAGAAACACCCTGCTAAGAAAAATCTGTTACATGAGAACTCATATTGAGTCCCTGCATTGTAATTTCTCTGCTGAAAGGCACAATAAAACAAGGCCACCACTGAAGCTAGACTGAAGACATAGCCCTAGATAATAGGGTGAACTCCTTGTTAAAAAATGTTTGTGTCTTTGTGTTGCTTACTATATTTCTTTACTGTATTTCTCTGTTGTCTTTCCCTTTATTTTCTATGTATTGGCAATCAGATCGATCTGTTGTTTTAATAACACAGAACACACACACCAGCACATGGGTCTGTAATATATTTTGTTTAATAAATCTTCAACTAAGGTCACTATTAGGGTGATTATCAGATCAAGTGGTATCAAAGCTCTAGGCTGTAAGGTTAGACAAGCTTGTGTTGGTTTAGCTATGAATGCTCACTAGATCAAACCTCAAATTAGGAGAAGGAGAGTTGGTGGAAAGTAATCCTGAGATTGGAAGAGTCTATTCTCGGAAGACAATGTCAGAGGAAGGTTCTGTAGGAATAGATGCTCAATTCATAGAAAGTTTCCTAGCTATAAAGTCTATGGTAGAAGAAATGCATAGGGACTTTAGAAAGCATAAGGGTGAAGATTCATCAGGCTCTATGCAAGATAAAGAAGAAGATGAATCTCATTCCCATGACCACTCAAAAGGAAAGGGAAAAGAAGAAAGCTTCCCTACATCTCCTAGTAGCCCTGTGCATAATAAGAAAGCATCTTTGGTTAAGTTAGATGTTAAATTTGATTTTCCTATATATGATGGAGAGCTAAATGCTGAAAAGTTGGACAATTGGATTAGACAAATCGATGTGTATTGCAGAGTACAAAATATAGACTCACACAAGAGCATGATTCAGCTAGCAAGCCCTCGCCTAGGGGGCACTGCCTTGGTTTGGTGCGAAGGCAGAATCCAAGCTGATATGAGGAAGCATGGTAAGACCATCTCTGTTTGGAGTGAATTTGTTACTACAATAAAAAAGCAGTTCTATCCATTGGCCTACATGAAACAAGCCATGATGAGTTGGAAAACTCTTCGGTAGTTGAAAGGGAAAAGTGTACAAAGGTATACTCGAGAGTTTAGAAAGAGAGCATTGATGTTGGGTATTTCATTAGACTCACCAGAAACTCTTTTGAAGTACATTGGTGGTCTACACAGCTACATGAGGCATACCATCCTCATGTTTAATCCCACTAGTATAGATGAGGTATCTGTACAAGCCACTCATCTAGAAGCTAGAGGAAAGAATGGAAATCCAGATGTTGGGGCACCATCCCAACCCACTATAAGCAAGAGCAATGAGAAAAGAAAGCAGAAGTGGAAAGAAAGGAAAGCTAACACTACACAGAAAGGCAAAGCTTCATGCACTCACTATAAAAGGGAGGGGCATGATGATGAGCACTGTTGGCTTCTGCATCCAGAGCTGAGACCTAAGAAGTCTGAGGGCAAGAAGAATAAGACTGTTGTAGCTATTCGGGAACATTTGGGGTCAGACTCAGGAGACGAAACAATCATTGTAGCCACAGGTATAAAACGTAAGAATTCTGAAGCATCTACTAGTAATTCTGCTCAATCTGTTATTGATGAAGAACATGAGAGAAAAAGACATGGGCTTTTCCATATTCGAGTTGTTTCAAAAAATCAAAAGATTGATACTTTGTTTGATAGTGGCTCACAAGTAAATCTGGTTTCTGAAGCAATTGTAAAGAAATTTGGATCAGCAACTACACCTAATAAGAAGCCATACCCATTAGGATGGTTGAATGATAAAGCGCAACTACAAGTGACTAGACAGTGCAAACTCAAGTTTTCTTTTGGGTCAGCATTTGTAGATGAGGTTGAATTAGATGTAATTCCTTTGGATATATGTGGAATTGTTTTAGGTAGTCCTTACTTGTATGATAGAAAGGCTATTTTCTATAGAGCCGAGAACAGGTATCTACGTGTTAAAGATGGAATCGAATACTTTGTAAGAGCTCATAAGCTCAAGAATAATTATATTCTCATAAACTCAGGACAGATGAAAAGAATTATAAATTCATGCAAACAATTCTTACTAATGGTTGTAAAGGAAAATAAAAATGATAAAACCAATGTATTTGAGGGATGTAATTCTGGTCAACAAGATGATATAGAAAACATTGTCTCATAGTATGATGTCTTGTTTCAAGAACCTCAAGGTCTGCAACCCAAAAAGGGAATAGTACATGATATTATTTTGCACCAAGATGTTCCCTTTCCTAACATTGGGATGTACAGGTTATCTACTTTAAAGAATGTTGAAATCGAGAAGCAAGTGCAGGAATTGCTCGAGAAAGGGTTCATCAGGCCTAACACATCACCATGTGGGTCACCAATCATTTTGGTGAGAAAGTAAGATGGCTCATGGAGAATGTGCATTGATTATCGAGCACTGAATAAGATAACCATAAAAAATCATTATCCCCTTCCTCGCATAGATGATCTTTTAGATCAATTGAAGGAAGCTACTTATTTCACCAAGCTGGATTTGCACAGTGGATACCATCAGGTCAGACTTGCAGAGCAAGATGCATGGAAGAGTGCTTTCAAAACAAAGCAAGGATTGTATGAATGTCTGGTTATGCCTTTTGGCTTGACCAATGCCCCTGCTACTTTCATGAGATTAATGAATGATGTACTCAGACCTTTTCTTGATGATTTTGTCACTGTGTATCCAGATGACATTCTGATTTTTAGTAAAACATGGGAACAACATTTAAAGCATGTTAAGCAGACATTAGATGTTTTGAAAAGAGAAAAAATTTATGTTAAAATCTTCAAATGTCAATTTGGAAAAACCTCTCTAAATTATTTGGGTGGTGAATTGAAAATAGATATCTCTAAAGTGGCAGTCATTGTAAACTGGCCTAAACCCAAGTTTGCTACATAAGTGAGAAGCTTCTTAGGAGCAGCACAGTATTGGAGGAAGTTCATTTCAAAATTTTCCTCAATTGCAGCTCCCTTACATGCTTTGACAGGATTGAACAAGGTGTTTCAGTGGGGAGGCAAATAGCAGAAAGCCTTCGACACCTTGAAAGAAAAAATTAGTACAGCACCTATACTAGCACTGCTAGATCTACGAAGACCATTTGAGATCCAAATTGATGCCAGTGACTATGCCATGGGAGTAGTGTTGACACAGAACAATAAACCCATATGTTATCATTCTAAGACTTTTAATCCTGCAGTAGTCAACTATACTACATATGATAAGGAATTGTATGCATTAGTTTAGGGTGTGAAAAAGTGGAAACATTACTTAATGGGAAAAGAAACAGTAATACATATTGATCATCAGCCACTTCAATACCTACACTCCCAAACTAAGTTGCAAAAATTAAGACATTACAGATGGATAGGTTTTCTACAACAGTTTCATTTAGTCATCAGATATAAAAAGGGCATACATAACAAGGTTGCAGACATGTTATCTAGACCCATTATAAATGCATCTACCATACTTAAGCATAATTCTATGCTGGATGAAAGCTACATTGAACAGTATGCTCAGGAGATGGAATTTAAAGATGTGTATGCAACATTGAGTCAAGGCAAAAGAGTAGAAGAATTGGACTATCATGTGAAGGACCGACTCTTATATCATTGTGGGAAACTCTGCATTCCACAAACTGAGAGAGCAAAGATAATTAGGGAAGCACATACTTCTTTGGTATCAGGTCACTTTGGGGTAAGTAAAATAGTTGCACAACTGCAAAGGTTCTCCTATTGGCTGAGAATGAGTGAGACAGTTTCTAGATATGTAAAGGGGTGTGCTATGTGTGCTAAAAGCAAGCCCAACAATAGAAAACTAGGTTTGTACACTCCATTGCCAATTCCTTCTCACCCTTGGGAAAGTATTTCCATGGATTTTGTTGGAGGACTGCCTAAATCTAGGAAAGGTCATGATTATCTATATGGTGTTGTGGATAGGTTCAGCAAAAATGTGTATTCTGATACCTTGTAGTAAATAGATTACAACTGAACAAACTGCAAAATTATTCTTTGAACATGTATGGGTACATTTTGGATTACCCACTTCTATTATACCCAATTGAGACGCCCAATTTGTGGGAAAGTTTTGGTCCAGTCTGTGGGAACTAATGGACACCAAATTAAAGAAAAGCACAACTTTTCATCCACAAATAGATGGCCAGACAGAAGTAGTTAACATGACAGTGATCTAGTTACTGAGATGATATTGCGGCAAACACCCTACGCTTTGGGATGAACACTTGTGTTATGTCCAGCATGCTTACAACAAAGCCAAACACTCTTCTACCCAGAGATCTTCTTTCGATACCTGCTTTCATTTCATACCAAGGTCTCCCTTGGATTTTGTCTTTGGTAAAGATACCATGGTTGATAGACACAGTGATGTGGACAGAGCAACTAGGTTCATTGAACAGATCCAGGAAATCCAATAGGCAGTACAAGAACAACTAGAAAAGAGCCAGGACAAGTACAAGGTTAGGCATGATAGACATTGGATGGAGCATAGTTTTCAAGTTGGAGACCAAGTCTGGCTGTATATCAGCAAGGAAAGAATGCAAGGTGAATGTAAGAAGCTAAAACCTATAAGGTATGGACCCTTCAGGATACTTGAGAAGATTGGTGAAAATGCTTTTCGCCTTGATCTACCAGCTTACATGCACATCTACTCAGTCGTGAACATAGATTGCTTGAGGTTGTTTGAACCTTCAATGATTGAGGACCCTAAACAATAGAGCCAATTACCTTCTATTGATGACTTTCTACCTGAATATCTTAATGAGTTGCAGGAAGATACAGTGCTGGATAGGAAGGTAAGGATGATGCGCAGTGGACAAGTGGATTACCTCAGGATTGGGCTTAAAGGTTCGAAGCTGAGCAGTGCGAAGTGGATTGAGATTGGACAAGTGAGACAACAGTTTCCTCATTTAGTTGATGCTTGAAGAAAACTAACTTTTAGTGGTCCAAAAGCTTTTCAGTAGGGAGTCTGTGATCCAAATTGGATCCATAAATGACTGTCAAAGAACCCTGATTGTATCAGGACAAAAAAAATCCTTGAAGAATCCAAAACAGCAATTGGAAACACCCTAAACCAGTGACCATGGCAGCTGGCAGAGAACGACGAGGACCTCGGTCAAAGTGCGTTGACCGAGACCCATGGAGACTGCGCAGGAGGTTAATGTAGCCCTTGTGAGCCCTAGAATGGGAAAAGGAGTTGATTTTCGATGGGGAGCACACGACCGAAATGGAGGGGCCTTAAGCCCTTGGTCATGTTAGAAGCTGGAGAACCGCAGGCGAAGAAATGAAAAGCGCCAACGTACGAAGGTGAGACCCATGACCTAGAAACCAGTGGTATTGCTCAGGGTGCCCTTGAACTGTAAGAGGTTTTGGAGGAGAGCGGAGCGATCCCACTTAGCAATCGACGCGCAACAACGGAGGTTAGAGAAAACCCATCGTGATCGCATGTTATCGGTCGAGCAAGTCAACCGCACTCGATGGGCGTATGACATTGGATCTAGAGTAGCCCAGATCAGATGGCTAAGATTGCACCCAATAGACAAAACCAGAATCAACCAAGAATTAAGCCACGATTTAAGGGGATTTGGAATCCGTTGACTGCCACGCTGGAGAAGGAACATATCCACAACATAACCAAAGGAACAAATCGACGAGCAGGCTAGCGCTGTTATGATGGAGACACGTGGCTACTTCCCGAGTGTTCATGCTGACGCCAAATAGGGAACTCCATGCCCGCAGGCGGTAGGTGAATTGACGCATGCGGGAGAGTAATCGAACAAGCATGGAGATCGAATGGCTAAAGCCATGAACAGAGACAGTTGAATAGAGATTCAGAGAGAGAGCGAAGAGTCCAAGCGACCAAGAGAGACAGTGAACAGTGAACCCTCAGAGTAGGACTGAGCACAGAGAGCAGTAAAGCCAAGCAGAGGAGATAGAGGGCCAAGCTGACCGCAAGCAACATCGAGCAGTAGAGAGCTTGAAGAATCAAGCCTTCTCATAGAGGAATTTGTCTGGATTGAGCATCATAGTTGGCTCTTTCCACTGTAGAATGAGGGTCATGGAGCTGGTAGGAAGGAAAAGAGTCTGTGAACTCCAAGTGGATTAGGGAATCCAAGAACCACCCTGGTAAGCAAAATCTGTCACAGGAGAACTCATATTGAGTCCCTCCATTGTAATTTCTCTGTTGAAAGACACAATAAAACAAGGCCACCACTGAAGCTAGGCCGGAGACGTATCCTGGAGAATAGGGTGAAATCCTTATTAAAAATTGTTTGTGTCTTTGTGTTGCTTACTATATTTCTTTGCTGTCTTTCCCCTTATTTTCTGTGTATTCGCAATCTGGTCGATATGTTGTTTCAATAACACAGAACACACACACTAGCACATGGGTCTGTAATACCTTTTGTTTGATAAATCTTCAACTGAGGTCACTCTTAGGGTGATTATCAGATCAATAACCGATATTTTTATATTGTTAATAAACAAAATAGTTGGTCATGGCTAGCTTCACATAATGTAGGCCCAGATTCCCATCATAGAGATTTCCATAGGATAGCCCTTTCAGGTTTCTTATAGTTACAAAACACACCACAACATTGGCATAAAATAAAAATATATTTTTTAAATTACAAGCAATATTTTTATCTTATTAATAAAAAAAATTGTTGGTTTGTCACTAGCTACAGATAATGTAGCCCGATATAATATATATGTAAAAATGATATAATTCAAAGTGATGCATGTCAATATCGTAGTGTAGGTAAAAATTATACATATTGTAATAAATATTAAAGGAGATATCACAATGATTTATCAACGATGATCAATGGTGGAGTCTATATGATAAATTTCACTAGCTACTACCAACTTATTTATCATCATCAACATCATCATCATCATGTCTATCATGATCATCACCATCATAATCATCATCAATGTCATCATCGCCATCGTCTACCTCAGCGTCCTCTCCAACTACCTCATCATCATTGTCTCGAATGTTTGAACCATACCAAACATAATCTGGAATGATGTCAAGATCAACTAAATCTTCTGGAAGACTAGTGTTCTACAAAAAAGAATTCTAAATGAAAAGTTAATTATTTCATCTAATATCTAAAATATATTTGTTATATTTCCAATATTACAACATATGAAATGAAACCATAATCATATTGTATCATATCAAATTTAAAATATGTACCATAATAAAATTTCATTTTAGCTACAACTAATATGTCATTACAATGATGTAAAACATGCAAAAAATCTAATTAAAGTTAGTAAATCGTGGAGGAGGATAGAGGGTCAAAATCTAGCCACTACTTTCTAGAGGAATGAGCAGGTGTAGCGACAAGAGTGCGACAAGTATCAATGATAGACATAGAAATTAGTCGTAGAGAAAGAATGATTGCAAGGATCCTTTTTCTACGCATGCCGCTATGGAGAGGGGGGATGTAGCACTACCCTCCTAAGCTATTTAAAGATATCTCTAGCGACTAGGCTCCCTAACTGCCCCTACAAATAGTGTACCAAAGCCTTGAAGACAACCTAAATATGGAAAAAGGTTACCAAATGCATGTGGATAGAAGGAGGACCAAGTGGCTCAAGGATGAGAAACATTTTCGTGTTGGATGCCTGTTGGAGCTCAACTTTTTTTTTTGTGAAATTTTTCTCAAACCATCAGGGTTTCCTATTGATTATTAATGTAATTCGGTAAAATTTGTTACACAATTTTCCTAACCATATAAATTTTTTATATGCATTCTCAAATTGGATCACATGATAATCAAGAGATTCTCATTATGATCTTATCATTGTAATATGAAATAATAAAGCGATGTTCTTTCTATGTGGGAAGATAGACATATAGAAACAAATAGAGAATGATAGAGTGGGAAAGCACTGGAATTGTAAATCTGTATGTATCATTAATTCTCAATCATTCATGGCGCCATACCTTTCTATTGACTAGCTTGTGTGTTGTGTAGTGTACTAGCCCCAGGCAGGAAGATATGTATGTCCTTCTTAGCAGGGTTCTTTGGGTAGGAAAGTATTGTGTATTTTTCATTTATTTCCTCTCAGTTATAATTAATATGTGATTGTTGTTACCATTATTATTAGACTTTTTGATGCTTTAGTGATTGCAAAATCCTAACCTTTGTATTGAGTGACAACATATGTCTTGCACCGGTCCCTTTGTTAGTGTGACAATTATTTAATTCCCATTATAGTTTGATGGTGTGCTAATTTCATTTGAATGTGTGTTCCAAAATTTGTTAAGAGAATGATTCCTGGCTGTGAAGTTCTTTTCTGAAGGAGAGTGACCCTATAACAAATTGGTTTTATTATGCATTTTGTGTAACAACGAGAGTGTTCACTTGTTGAGAGTGTGATTACAATGATTAGGCTTGAGATTCATTAGAACTAGTCATCATTTTCCCTTAAATATATTGTGCATAATATTCTTGCAATAACAAAACCTACATATATTAACAATTAATGTGAAGACTTTGAATTAGTGCTTTGAATTATAAGAAAAAGTGCTCTACACAAGGAAAACCTGAAGAAGAACATATACACAAATTTCACATAATTAAATTTGAAGTAAAAGTGGGAATCCCATATGAAATTTGAAGCAGAATTATTTAAGGGTCAACGTAAACATATAATAACTCAAAATTGTGTAAAATAATTAAATAAATAAGCTACAATTTGAATCAATTAGATTTCCCAATAAATGATGTCTTGGTGTCAATTTTAGTGAAGCAATGCAATTTTAGCCCACTTCACAGAAATGCATGACCAACCTTCATTTCAAGCTAAAATTGAATGATTCAACTTCGAGAGTACTTTTCTAATGATAATTAATGTTAATTTTGCACATAGAAATTTCTGTTGTGCTAAAAAAAATGCCAAATTGGATCGATTTCGTAGGGTTAATTTCAATGTTTGTGTGCCTCAAATAAATCATACTACGAAATAAACTTAATTAACCATGAGATTATGATCATTCCAATCTAGATATAAAATCATTTTATGCAACATGCCATAGTCATTTTCATTAAGGAAATGATATACACTGAAATCCAATTTTGTTCGAGTAGTAATTGATAATATGTGCCAATGATCATAGTTAGAACAAATATGCACTCCTAGGCCAAACCAATTACACTGTTTGTAGAAAAATTCAAAATGGGACATGATTGCACAATTCCTAACCTTAGGATATAACCTTACAACATGCCTTACAAATATCCTACATAACTATGTTTCCCAATTATGCTCAATTTTCACATAAAATGCAATTTTAGCCTACTTCACAAAAATGCATGCCCAACCTTCATTTGAAGGAAAAATTGAATGATTCAACTTTGAGAGTACTTTTCAACTCATAATTAATTTTAATTTTTCACATAGAAATTTTTGTTGTGCTAAAAAAATATGCCAAATTGGATTGATTTCATAGGGTTAGAGTCAAGGTTTGTGTGCCTTAAATAAATGAATACTAGGACATATACTTCATTAAACATGATATAATTATCATTCCAATCTAAATATAAAATCATTTTATGCAACATTCCATAGTCATTTCGATTAAGGAAATGCTATACACTGAAATCCAATTTTGTTCAAGTAAAGATTGATCATATGTGACAATGATCATAGTGAGAACAAATATGCACTCCTAGGACAAACCAATTACACTCTTGGTAACAAAAATCAAAATGGGACATGATTGGACAATTCCTAACATTGGGATATAACCTTGCAACATGCCTTACAAATACCATACATGACTATGTTTCCAACTTATACACAAGTTTCACATAATCTACAATTTTAATCAATCATATTGGCCAATAAATGAATCCTGGTCATGCCTTTTAGTGAAGAAAAATAATTTTTGCTTTCTTCACAAAAATGGAGGTCCAACCTTCATTTCAAGGCCTGTATTTTTCCTATGAGGATGTTGTCTCTTGAATTTGAAAGGCATGGTCTTAGTGTTGACCAAGTACATTCTGTTCCTACAGAAAAAAAGGTCAATTTTTAATCTAGAGAGGATTCTAGGTCCATTTATTGTAAGCAATAGAAAACCCCTTACACAGGTGGAAGTGATGATGAAGGAGTTTGTGTTTTATAAAGGAGAAAAGTGGTAATATTAACGTCACCATATGTTTTCTCATAAAAAGGTGGAAATTAGTTTTGCACCTTATATTCATGAAAGTAGACAAGAAATTGAGAAAATGGAAAATCAAGATACTTGGCCATGTTGTTGGGTGCAATAGTTAAAGGATGTTGAAACCCCTATGGTAAATGAGAATACTTTCAATGGGACCGATCCTGAATAGATGGATGTTGAGATGGAATACTCAAAGTAACAAAAGAGGACTAAAATCCCTATGGAGGATGAAGAAGAAATACAAATAAAATTAACAGAAGGAACTTTAAAAGAGACCCCGTTTCAAATGTAGTTGGGAAATCCATGGCATACTACTTACACTTCTATCTCCACTCATTTGAAAGCATGCATAATAGAAGTTATTCCTTTTTCATTTCAAAATTTGTAAATGAATTATCAACAAATTAAATAAAGAAGTTATAAAATGGCGATTAATATGGCAACAGAGCATCAAGACCCTATTGCAAATCATAGAATATGAGGTGCAATAATTACAAAAGAACTTAAAAATGCCTACAACTAAGAACATTCAACAAACTATGTTTGATCAAGTTGAAAAAGGAAATGTATTAATAGGATAATTAGTTGATAGAAATAAAGTCATATTTACTTTGTAGGAATAAGTGAAAAGCTTACAACAGTAAATTAAAATACATGTTTGTACCATTATGATTTGAATTGAATTAGATGAACCCTCAGAGAAATTAACAAAGTTCATGGAAGAGATTAGTATTTCATAATTTGAAGTAAAGAAAACCCAAGATGACTTGGCCCTGGTAAGGGAGTATTTGAATGTAAAGGAAAGGAAATGTCACATATTATATGAAAATAACAATCAACTTTCGAGTAAGTATAAGGAAACTCAAGGTGAAATCAAAGATTTGAAAACCAAGTTTGAAGGTAAAATTTATTTAATTGAGGATACACAAATGTTTTGGGATGATGTTACTCAAGAAGCTCATTATATATGGGAGTATATTCTTATAATTCCACAAGAAGGTATTATGATAAGAGGATCATAAATGAGCATTGATTTATGCAAGAAATAAGTATAAAAAGAAGCACTCAATGCCAAGGACATAATTAAGTATTTGGATGAAAAATATTGAACAAAAGTAAGGGTGAGAGTCATAATATTTTTGACCAAGCACACTAGTGATGTTGTACTTTAACATGTGGAGGCATCGAAGCCTTGGTGAAGGTCAAGACTGTGTGATGGGGGTTCCACGAAAGTATTCACTCTCTACATCGTAATCCTTGTTGAAGTAAAATAAGGTGGCTAGATGGATTATTGAATCAAATTTTTGTTGCAAAGGAGATCATGCGAGCTTTCAAATAAATGATGGAATTACAAGGTGACAAACACTGATGAGGCTAATACCGAGGTAAAACGATAAAATAGGGTAATATTGGTCGGGGTGAGACAATTATCATATGTGAGCCATCGTATTGAGTTGATGTGAAGTAATATTGTTAACTACGTTCATGCAGACTCAAAGTGATACAAATCAGAAAACCATAATGGTGGAGTTGAGGTCACAAGAAGCTGTGATGAATGAGCACGAAGTGTCAAACACCGTAGAATACCACCCAAGGGATGAGTGATGAATGGAATAATTAGTGAAAGGAAGTCTTTGAGTAGTAGAGTATGAGAAAGCATTCCATAGAGGTTTATGCCATATGTTTTACATTTTCAAAGATAACATGATCATCCTTTGAAGACGAAAAGTCGTGCATTAGCTCCCAGCTATAATTAAATTAACTATTACCCACACCCCAATTGAAATATATAAAAATTATATTTATTCTTTTTTTAATGTTTATATATTTTAATTTAAAATAAAACTATTGTTTGATGGTGTTATAAATTATTTTATTTTATGTAAAATAGTGTACTCTATTCATTCTCTTTTTTTCTTTCACTTCTAATTTTTATCATAGAATTTAAGTTTTATATTATAATAAATATAAAATATATTTTAAAGGAATCATTTAAATATTATTTTTCTAAATTTTTTTATCCAAATTTTACCATTTATTATTATTGTAGTAATTATCTAATTAGCATAATATATAACTATTATTTAAGTTGTATAGCAATAACATTTTAAAATACTTTCGCTGACTAGGTTTTGCTTATTCTTTAAATATGAATACATATGAATAAAATTTGGATGATAAAGTAACTAAAAAAACCTTTCTTTAATTAAAATTGATTAAGATAGACAACTCTCCTCGATCCCGGATTATATTATGCTTCTAATGATACTAATAAAGATTGTTTCACCGATTCATCACTTTGGTTTATAACATATCTAAGTTTATAAAATAGTAAAAACTAAAAAATGTAAATAGTTCAAATTATGAATATGGCTAGGAAAACTTGAAGTCTAAGTAACATGTTTAATTTTTATAAACATAGCATGAAGAACACCAAAACTTTTAGAAGGTTGTAAAAGCACATATGATAGGTGAGCTCAACATTTCCAAGTAGAGATTTTTGTGCACACAATCACAAGAGATATCATTCATGCCTCTCCCTGCCCTCGTGTGTGTTAGTATTCACTGAACTTCGCTTTGAAATATCAATGCAACTTTTATCATGAAAAAGAAGAAGAAGAGGTTTTCCCACTAAGAGTTGTAGTTGGCATGCTCAAGAGTAAAAATAGAGGAATCAGAGATGAAAATGAATTTTCCTTCTAAAATGAAAAATGCTTACAGTTGGCATGCTAAAGAGTGAAAACAGAGAAATAAGAGGTGAAAATGAACTTTCCTTCGAAAATGAAAAATGCTAAAAAGAAAAAATAGAGAAATTAGAGGTGAAAAAGGAACTTTCCTTCCGAAACACTGAAAATGTATTTATACATTCACAATACATAAATTATAGATTTTGTTTCCTATATAGCCTCACACTGCCTATGAGTTATAATATGGAAAACAAATTCCTATTGCAGCTTTCTAGATACTACTCAAATTCTAGGCCAAAAGTGTCGTTGTTGTAAAAATCTTGTGTCAAATACTTATGCTAGGAATTGCAACAATCATCTGCTTCCCTTTGTCATTCTGCTTGTCGGGTTCTTACTCAGGGTTGGAACATGCATCTGTTTGTGAAGCCTTCAACTCGGCCACCAATGATTGCTTGGTTCGACACTCACTTATGTTGTGAGTAAGGATCTTGTTGAACTCACACCACATTCCTATGTCCTTCTTTGATTTCATGGTGTTGTTATTTTCTTACGGCTTCAACAGGTTTTCTTGGGTCACCCCGCCTTGGCTTTATCATTTGTTCTTCAGATTCATAGATCTAAAGCCTCACTTCTTATGTCTAAAATTTTGTTCGATCTTGACATCATATTTGTATGTTGTACCGAGCAAGGAGATGTCTAGGAACTCCATCATCCTCGATGTACCTATGTAGGAAGCCGTGGTACTTGAGTACAGAATATTTCTCAGAATCATTGATGCCCAAATCCTTGTGCAGGATATGAAAAACATTGGTAAACTCCCCCACATCTTGGTCCCTTCCTTGCTGCAACGTGGGCCAATTTATGTATTTGTCCTAATAGCTCGTGATAGGGTAGTACTTCTCCTCGATGGCATCCCAGAATGAATTCCAAGTGGAATCAGTTGAACATATTGCATTCATACTTTCATCCTTCTACTCACAGTAGGTTTCCTACCAGTCCTTGACATGCAGGGCTACTTTGAGAAGAGTAAAAGTAATATTTTATCCACTGGAAAAATCATGAACAGAAAAATATCTTTGTAGCAGATTTAACCATTTATCTATGGTGTCTACATCTATTTGGAACTCAAATATGGGAATTTCAATGTTTACTTGTACCTTAAAAGGAGTAGAGCCTCCTGAGTGGCTATTGGATGTGTATGCACTGTTGGTGGGCAACCGTTGAAGGATTTGGGCAAAGTTATCCATCATCGTGTTCCTTTGTTTCTCGAGTGCCTCCTAGAGCAATATTTTGGTAGTATCTCTTTCCCCCGTATCTTTATTTTCTTCCCCCATGGGTGGCCATCATGGTTTGCAAGGCTGATATTGCAAAGAGTCAACCAGATCGAGCCCTAACTCCTTATATCCCGAGCTCATTGGGGACATGCAAATAAAAATAGAGAAAGAGCAGACCACTCTGATACCACCAGTCCTGATTTAAATAGGAATGTAAAAAATTACAGAGATGACCATAAACACATAGATGGAGAAAAAATAATACTTTATTTCATTAATGTAAAATACTAAAATATGCTTAGAAATAGAAATGGAAATAAACTAGCTCGGGCGATGGCAGCTTATCTCTGAGAAGAGATGTGGCAGCTACATGCCTCTCAATTGTGCTACAATGAGGCTCGAAGGCCTATTTATTGTTGAGAAAATTTGGAAAACCCTAAACATCTAAAAACCTAACCCTAGGAGATGAAGCATCACACTATGGGCCCTATTTAAGTAAATTGGTAAAACAACTTCCTGGGGTCGTAAATTTGGCATAAGATCTGTGTGATGCACACAATACCTCGTTAGAAAGATCTATCCAAGGAATACAACTTTTGAGTGAGCGACATTGGTCCATGCCCCATGATGCTCCTTATTTTCCCAAAAATATTATTTAGGGTCTCAAAACGGCTTCAGAAGTTCAGGACCTAAAAAACTACCAAAAATAGTAAATTGTACTACAATTAAAGAAACTGAGAAACTGAAAGAGATGGTTGTGGGGGTCCAATTAGGATAGGTGGGTGGCCTCCAACATCCACCTGGATCACTTGTCAGAAGAACTTGTCTCCATGATAGTAGTAGCATTAGGACTTGTATCATAAAATGATTAAACAAATGATTGAAACTTTCACATGAAAGTGGATCTGAGGTAGATATTTGGGCAGAATTCACATAAGTTTCTAGAAAGAACTCCCATATTTTTTTACCTCTCCTAAGATTACCAACTTGAGAACTCTAGAACCATTCCATGTTGTAGAAAATAGCTACTATGTAACCAAAAAAAATAAAATGCCAGAAATAAAACCATCATCTTTTGAGGTAAAGGAAAAGGGAATCCACATGGCCTCACATCCATCAGCTCAACAAAGCTCTTTCCCTTAAACATATCACTGGATAGGTGTCAAGGGTATTTATAGCTACATATGGGGCACTAATGACTATGTTATCTTCTATGAGGAAGATGGAGGTAAAAACCTTCAGTTGCATGGGTTTGTTGATGCTGACTGGGCAGATGATATGCATAGTGGAAATTATACCTATGCTTATCTATTTATCTTGTTTTGAAGGAGTTTTGAGTTGGAGTAAGAGGTAATGAGTGGTTACCCAATCAAGTATTGAGGAAAACAACATTGTAGTTTCTTAAACAACCAAGAAAGTCATTTGATTGAAGAAATTATGCAAAGATATTGGGTATGAATAGGGGACCATGCCTATTTGTTATGAAAAAAATGACCAAAAAACCATCAAATGACAACAATTTCATGGCATAGGATGTGTTGCTAAGGAATGATATCGGTATCAAGAATGAAAGATTAATAATCATATATTGTCCAGATAGTAAAGTTTCGAAGGCCTTGATGGCATAATGAATCATGAGACAACAACAAACTGGACAAAACTTTGAAACCGTGAGGTCACACATTTGATTTTCATGATGCATTAATATTCCCTATGACACAATCCTCCTATCAGTTCTCTGGAATTAATAACTTGGCTCATCAACTAAATGTCACAACAAATTATGCTAAATAACAAAACCATTTCTCCTTTTGAGAATATGAGAAACCATTTAGTACTCATACATTTAAATAAAAATTAAAATTATTGAGGTTCTCGTGCAATGTGAAAAAACAAACTCAAAATCATCTTCATAATAGTATATGCCACTGTCAAATTTATGGTTCAGATTTAAACATTTTTTCCTTATTAAAAAATGCCATAGAGTTCCATCATGTAACTTTATGATATCCATGAAGTCCATTTCCAACCTCACATCATTAATTAAGAATCCTATTTCTCCATCCAATATAATATAGTTCACGTCAACTTCAATTGTAGAAACCTTGCTTGGGTCCTCTTGATATATATCCCAAAACGTAAACATATATCTCTTCTTACAACTTTTGTCACATATTCATTTGTTATTCCTTTGAAAATAACAAGTTGGTCCACTGAGCTTCCACCAACTTATTGGTACATTATGGCTTGCATATTCAGTCAACATAAATATCAAAGCATTTTGACCATCTTCGCCTAGTGCCAGATGACTTGGAAAGGTTCAAGGAAAATCCTTCCCAGTATAGCTTTTTCATTTCTTAGCAACACATGTTTCGAAAATAACATTCATGGTGGTGCTGCTTAGAAAACCACCGGCTTTTGTTCTCTAAAACCCTTGATCACCTCCTAATTAACTTCTTATAACATTTCTCTATCCTTTGTGCTCGAGTTCCAACAAAATATTTTCAAGGATCTTTTCTAAGATCCATGGGGATGTCTTCGCAAACAAGGCTCTCTAATTCTTCTTTCCAAATACATGACTCTCCATATGAGCTTTGAGCAGAATTTGCAAAAGAACCAAACACTATGTGATGCAGGAGCATGAGGCTTGAAGGCAAAAGGCTTTATTTTATTCCAAAAATCTAAAGAAAACTTACAAGCAAAGGAGTGGGATTCTTTATCCGTGATTTACAAAGTTTTCTAGATAGGAATTGAGTTATAAAATAGGTATTTGAATTATTTTGTAATTAATTCAAGTAGTTTAGACCTAGTTGATATTCTCGAGGAGAATATCAAGAAGTTTAGGTATTTATCTAGGATAAGATAGATTCGATCTTTTGATTCAATATCGGATTGTTGGATGTAAAGTATTTATGTAAGTTTTGAACTATTGTAAGAGGATTTGGCTGGACTTGGTTATGGAGAATTATACTGTAAAAGAATTGAAATATCTATGTATCTTTGTGTATTTATGCATGAAAGGTTAAATCCCAGAGGTTGAATTCCTTCAAAATATCTCTGTGTATTGTTGAATTCCAGTTTTGCCTCTAAACTTAGAGTTCTATATGATTTGGTGTTCTCGTGTATAAATTCCTCGTTCACTATGTATTAAGTTAAGGCAAATGTATTTCAGCTTATGGATCTCTAATTATCTAAACTATGAATTCATTAGTGAAGAGCTAAACCAGGCGGAAGCGCTAAAATAATAGCGGAAGGAGGATAAAGTCTGATAAAAATGTGAGGAAAACCGAAGAAGCCAAGAACCATCTAATCGAGAGAACCGTTACATCTACGATAGTTGCATGAAAATTAGCATCGAGCTTTAACCCAAAAGTAGACGTGGTATTTTATCAAACTAGGTTAAAAATGCAATGTCATCTGATTAAAGGAGCGAGATACAATGGATATCACATGGAAAAGTGAACAACAGTTAATAAAAATTTTGGACTCGATGAGAAATTCAACTGTGGCTTAATTATGTTGATGGCCAGATGATTGTAATCGTCCGTTGTGGAGGCCATGATCCAACGTTGATTGCGTGGTGAAAGTATACATGGGTTAATCTAGATTTTGGACTTGAGAAATTATAAGCTAGAGCTTTGCTTTCTTTCTGTTTCAGGTAAGTGAATTTTGCTATTTTCTAGGTAATATTATCAATTCAGTTTCTTTAGTAGAATATCTAAGTTTGGAGCTGGATGACTGAAACTCTAAGAGAAATAGGAGAGGAACTTCCACCTGCACTTGAGCAGATCGTTTCAGGATTTGAACGATTATCCATTACACCTGCAACCACACCACCATTTGTGGTATCAGAGTGGCCTATTGACAATGAACATGATCTCAGGGATCAGAAAAGGAAATCCAAAATGGCTTTCAGAGTTGGAGGAAGAGTTGGTGGTTGAAGAAGAGGAAGACTAGTTGCAAATGCTAAAGTGTTGGAAGCTATGCAACATATGCAAGCTATATTGGAAGCAAGGGAAATGGGAAGAGATGCAGATGTTGGAGATGTCAGTGAACCTGAAGTTGGAGTTGCAGAAGATGAGGAACCTGCAGATGTAACTCCTGAAATGAGATTATTTATGTCAATATTGAGATCCACATCTAAGCCCAAACTTGAAGTTTCAATCTACACAGGAAGCTTAAGCCCTGAAGAATTGATAGACTGGATTAATGACATGGAGAAATTATTTGATTATGAAGAAACTAAAAAAGGAAAGAAAGTGAAGTTTGTGGTCACAAAACTGAAAGGACATGCAACACTTTGGTGGGATGGAGTGCAGGCAGAAAGAAGAAGACTTGGTAAATATCCAATTAGGAATTGGAACAGAATGGTGGCAAAATTGAAAAGTAAGTTTTTTCCAAGTGATTATTAGCAAACATTATTTAGACAGATGCAGAATCTTAAACAGAGGTCTATGACAGCAAAGGAATACACAGAAGAATTCTACAAAGTGATTATAAGATCAAGACAAATCCAAGATACATATGAGAAGGTTGCAAGATATGTGAATAGTCTCATAATGGAGATCCAAGATGAGATAAGTGTATTGTCTCCTAAAACAGTAGAAGAGGCTTATTAGATGGTATTGAAGGCTGAAGAAAAACTCATGAGGAAACAGTCTACCAGAAACAGAGGTACCTTCCAAGTAAGGGGAATTTAAGGTGGTAGAGGAAGGTCTAGAACACCTATAGATGGAGCTGGTAGTAGCTCAAGTCAACATGCACACACAAGAGGTGATGCATGTGGGAGAGGGATTTTTTCTAGAGGAGGAGGAGGGAGAGGAAGAGAAGTTAGATGTTACATCTGTAACAAGTTGCGGTACAGAGCCTATCAATGCCCAGAAAACATAGGAATCAATCAGAGGAATGCAATTGTTGCTAAGACTGAAGTGGAAGAAGCAACGTTAATAGATGAAGAAAATGTAACATAGAAAGGAGAGCCTTAGGTAGTTAACAAAGTTTTACTAAATCCAACTAAGAAAATTGTTGAACCACCATAGAGAAAAACCTTGCTTAGGACCGTGTGGAAGTTTCAAGGGAAGTGTTGTCAGATTATAAATTTATAGTGGTACTACAGATAATTTGGTCTCCGAAGAAGTGGTGGAGAAGTTGAAATTGAACATAATGAAACACCCAACGTGTTACAAGGTGTCATGGCTTCAAAAGGGGTATCAGTTGATAGTGAATGAACAATGTGAAGTGGAGTTGCAGTTGGGAAAATACAGAGGCAAAATTTTGTGTGATATGATTTCTATGGATGTGTGTCACATAATGCTGAGAAGTCCTTGGTAGTATGATAGAGAAGTTATGCATGATGGAGAGAAGAACACATATAAATTTAGCAAAGATGGTGTCAATCATACACTGCTTCCTATGGAAGAAGAGGATGCATCAAAGAAACTTGATCCAAAGACCCTTTTGCTTAGTGGAAAGGAGTACTTGCAACAGATGGTAGAAGATGAGTTAAGTTTTGCATTGGTTTGCAAACCCAAGGTAATAATAAATTCCACTAAAGTTTCTGATTTACCAATTGAAATTCAAGAGATGCTGGACAGTTATTGTGATATCATTATAGATGATTTGCCTGATGAGTTACCACCCATTAGAAAAATCAGCCATCATATAGATTTGATTTTGGCAGCAAATCTACCTAATAAAGCAACCTACAGGATGACTCCCACAAAGAATGAAGAAACCAGGAAACAGGTTCAGGAACTCTTAGACAAGGGACTGATTGGAGAGAGTTTGAGTCCTTGTGTAGTGCCAACAGTGTTGAGGCCAAAGAAAGATGGAGGCTCAAGAATGTGCACTGATTCAAGAGCAATCAATAAAGTAAAAATCAAGTACAAATTTCCTTTATGTAGAATTGAAGATTTGATGGATTCTTTTAGTGGAGCAAGATATTTTACAAAGTTAGATTTAAAAAGTGGTTATTATCAAATCAAAATTAGAGAGCAAGATGAGTGGAAAATTTCTTTTAAAACAAATGAAGGATTGTATGAATGGATGGTAATTCCTTTTGGTTAGTCAAATGCTCCCATTACATTTATGAGACTCATGAATGAAGTTTTGAAAGAATTTATAGGTAAATTTGTAATAGTATATTTGGATGATATATTAGTTTACAGCAGATCAAAAGAGGAACATGTGAGACATCTGAATTATGTCTTACAGAGGCTACAACAAAAGAAATTTCTGTTAAATTTAAAGAAATGTCATTTGTGAAGGAGGAGTTGGTGTTTTTGGATTTTGTTGTTTTTGCTGAGGGGTTAAAGATGGACCTTGAGAAGATCAAGGTAATCATGGAGTGGCCTTCACCAAAAATTGTCTTTGAGGTAAGAAGTTTTCACACTCTTGCTAGTTTTTATAGGAAATTCATAAGGAATTTTAGTAAGATCAATGCTTCTATTATTGATACTATAAAGAAGGACAAACAACCATTTAAATGGGTTGTTCAAGCAAAAAGGAACTTCCAGTTGTTGAAGAGAAAGATTAGTGAGAAACTTATTTTGATTTTTCCTGATTTTAAGAAACCTTTTCAAGTGAAGTTTGATGCCAGTGGAGAAGCCATTGGAGCTATTTTAAGTTAGGAGGACAGACCTGTAGCTTATTTTAGTTAAAAGCTAAATAAGTCAAAGAAGAAATATTCTTCTTAGGACAAGCATTTTTATGCAATGGTGCAGTCTTTGAGGAAGTGGAGACATTACTTGATGTCTAAGGAGTTCATACTATATTCAAGTAAGCATGCATTACATTACATTACGCAACAGTGAAAGCTTAACAAAAAATGTGCAAAATGGGTAGAAAACCTTCAGATTTTTAATTTTGTCTTAAAACATATAACTGGCCAATCAAACAAAGTAGTAGATTCCTTAAGTAGAAAAAGAATTTTAGTGCAACAAATTCAAATTCAAGTGTTCGGTTTTGATTTTCTTAGGGAATTATAGGAGGAAGATCTAGATTTTAAAGAAGCATTTGAAGCTTGTAGAAATCCTATTTTGTTAGATAGAAGTAAGTGGTTGGATTATTTCCTGCAAGAGGGACTGTTGTTTAAAATAAATCAGCTCTGCATACCAAATTGTTCTATGAGAGAAAATTTGATGAAGGAGAAAATTCAAGAAGATTGGACCATGTAGATTTTAAAGGAAATTTTCTGCAAATGCATATGAAATTGAGTTACCCCCTAGTATTGGAATATACCCAATTTTCAATGCTGTTGATATGTATAGGTATGAAAAGGGACAGGAAGATGACATAGCAGAAGACAAGGAAGAACAAGAGGTGGATTGGGTAAAATAGTTACCTACAACAAAGACATTGCAGCCAGAGAAGATATTGGCTAAATGAGTGTTTAAGAAAACAAAGGGACATGAGTATTTTTCGTACTTGGTCAAGTGGAAAGATCAACGAATTGTTGATGCTACCTGAATGACAGATACCATGCTATAGACGTTGGGCAGTTCTGTAGAGGAGGTCATGGAAAGGAGCCCATGAAGAACTTTGTCCTCAGGAGTCTGATGCAGAAGCATTAGGATTGAAGGAGAAAGGCTTAATTTTTATTCCAAAAACTAAAAAAATGTGTACAAGCAAAGAAGTGGGATCTTTTAGCTGTGAATTTACAAATTTTCTTAGATAGGAATTGAGCTAGAATATAGGTATTTGAATGATTTTCTAATTAATTCAAGTAGTTTATACTTAGTTGAGATTCTCGAGGAGAATATGAAGTATTTTAGGTATTTATCTATGATTACATAGATTTGATCCATTGATTAGGGATCAGATTATTTGATGTAAAGTATTTATGTAAGTTTTGAACTATTATAAGAGGATTTGGCTGGACATGGTTATGGAGAATTAGACTATAAAAGAATCGAAATATCTCTGTATCTTTGTGGATTTATGCATGAAAGCTTAAATCCCGAAGGTTGAAATCCTTTGAAATATCTTTGTGTATTGTTGAATTCTAGTTTGGCCTGTAAACTTAGAGTTTTGTATGATCTGGTGTTCTCGTTTTTAAATTCATCCTCCACTTTGTATTAAGTTAAGTCGAATGTGTTTCAACCCCTAGAACTTTAATCATCTAAACTATGAATTCATTATTGAAGAGCTAAACTTGGCAAAAGCGCTAAAATCATAGTAAAAGGAGGAAAACTTCTAATAAACTTGTGAGGAAAATTAAAGAAGCCTAGAACCCTCTGATTTACAGAGCCGTCAGATATATGGTAGCCGCATGCAAATCAGAACCGTGGTTTAACCCAAAACTAGATGCAATATTTTATCAAACTAGGTTAGTAGTGTAGTTGATTTGGGTTGTCCGATTAGAGGAGAGAGATCCAACGAATATCACGTGGAAAAATGAATGGTGGTTAATAAAAATTTTAGACCCAATGAGCAATTCAACAGTGGCTTAATTCCATTGAATACCAAATTATTGTGACCATCGATTGTGGAGGCTGCGATCCAATCGTGATTGCATGGTGAAAGTATATAGGTGTTAATATAGACTTTGGACCTGAGAAATTATAAGTTGGCGTTTTGTTTTCTTTCAGTTCTGGGTAAGTGAAGTTCTGCTATTTTCTGGGTAATATTAGCAATTCAGCTATTTTAGTAGAATATCTAAGTTTGGAGGTGGATGACCTATGTTTGGAGGTGGATGACTAAAAATCCAAGAGAAATAGCACAAGAACTTCCTCCTACGCTTGAGGAGATCATTTCAAGATTTGAACAATTATCCCTTACACTTGCAACTAGACCACCACTATGCTATCATTTGTGGATGAATCCTAGATTGCATCACTCCACATCATATAACTCTTCCTACGAATCCTATAAAGAGACAAGATTACCATATTGTAATAGCCTGAACTCCCACAAAGAAATACTTTTGCTTCCCCTGTTGTGTTCCTTGTTAATGACTTAAGCAATTTTCTTCTTCCTAACATGAAAAATAAAATTTTATTCTATGGCATCTAGAGATGGTCTTACTTGTGAGCATGTTTTAGTGTTATGGTTTTCCATATCCTACTTCACATCATCTATTTTGGATAGCCTGTTTGTAGAAATTCTCTCCATGCTAGTAGTAGCATTAGGACTTGTATCAAAAAGTAAATAAACAAATGATTGAAAATTTCACTTGATTGTGACTTTGAGGTAGATATTTGGGACGAATTCCCATAAGTTTCTAGAAAGCATTTTCATCTTTCTGATCTATCCTCTTATTATTCCTTGTAAATTATTTCATATTCATAATACCCCTACAAAATTTGGTGGCACATTGTGAATCCATATATATCATGGCCGAGTTCCAAACTTAACTATTTGCATAGCCTCCCACCCTCTACCCTTTATCTCGATAGTTTATTTCTCTATCAACCATTACATTATCATTCGAGAACCCTTGAACAAGGGATAAGCTACAAAAAGACACTCTTTCACCTGATTATTAATCCCACAACATTGATAAGAGGATTTTACCACAAGGAATATTAATGCATAATGAAAATCAACCATGTGACCTCACAGTTTCACCGTTTTTTCTAGTTTGTTGTTCTCTCACGATTCATTATGTGATGAAGGCGTTGGGAGCTTGACTATCTCATGACTACATCATTATTTATCTTTTATGATAGCACTGTCATCCCTCAACAACACATCCCACATCATTCATTTTTTTTCATTTCTTGTGTATTCTTGCATATTCTAAAATTTTCCTTCACAATAAGTATGACACATGAATAATGGCTTAATTACATGTTATCCATATTATAAAACCCTTTCGTTTTGTGGAGACACTTCTCCCAAATGGATGAAAGTCCCAATCGACATTTGCATTTGTCTGGTAGAATGTGACAGACTTTTGACCCATCCCACTCCTTTTGTTCGAGTACCCTTTGGATGTTTTACTCAAACATGGCTTGGATTGGAATTAAGAGTAATATGAATAAACAAAGGATGGTTTTATTGCAAAAGAGCCATATGAATTGGAGTCGCTTACAGAAGGAGGTGATGAACACTTTTCCTTCTTGGTACCACCAACCATAAAGAGAGAACTTAGAATTTTTTTGAGATTTTTGCCTAGAGATATGGACTGCTTGGGATTCTTGGAATCCTTACCAGTTTTGTCCTTTCACTTAATCTCCACAGGATGATTTGTAGGGTTGAAAGGGTTCTTACATCAAAAAGTGTCAACCCTAACTGATGATTTTCCATGTGAATCTTGGAAGAATTATCCACCAACAACCCATTTGCATGCTTTGTCTCTACTACCAGCTGCGTAATGATAATTTTCGTTTGTTTTAGTAGTAGGAATGGAAGAAATATTTTAGTAGAGGGACTCCTATGCTAAGGTGGGAGTCAAGTTTAAGCCTTAACCTTTGACATCTATATAAAAAAATATGTGGTATTTTCCCATGTATAGGTAGATATCGGGATACCATTTTGGGAGGCTAAGTTGTTGTGCGGGAAATATAACAAAACCCTATTTTAGGTGCTTATTCAATGTACATCGATAAAATTCCTTTTCTGATCCAAAAACCAGGGGGAAACCATGAAAGTTCAAATTCAACAATGATATTCACCTTGTGGCAGTTTTTTTCCTAATTGAAGTAATCCAACAAATATTAATTTTACAAAGCATGTGTTCAAACTTTAGTGTCTCATTATTTCCATATAGCACTGTTTTGTTTCCAAAGCCAATATACATGAGTTTCATATGAACAAGATTGTTATAGCTAAGAATTAACATGAAGAGAGAAGATATAGTACATACAAGCTCCGTCCACATTCATTATTCTTGTGAAGTAGCAGTTTCCTCACTTGTTAATCCCAATCAGTGTGATGTTGTGTAACCAATCCACGATCCTTGATACAAATTTCGCCATGGATTCTTTATGCTCTCTACATCATACTACCTGTCAATGGTACTCTCGAGCTCCACCTCCTAAGGAATACACATCCAGTACATGTCTGAAGCCCAAAGAGTTGCAAAAATCAATACCCTGAATTTTTTGTTTAAAAGGTAAAGGATTTCCACATGGCAACCAGGGCTATGAAGTTTCTCTCCCACCCACTTCTCCATCTTATCAAACCATTCTGTTCTATGGAGACACTTCTCCCTAAATGGATGGAAGTCCCAATCCACATTTGCACTTGTCTGGCAGAATGTGACAGACTTTTGACCCATCCTACAACTTTTCTTTGAGTACCCTTTGGATGTTTTACTCAAACATGGCTTGGATTGGACTGAAGAACAACATGAATAAACAAAGGATGGTTTTATTGCAGAAGAATCATTGATCCAGGTGGATATTGGTGGCCACCTACCAAGTCCACCTGGACTCCCACCATTGTCTTTCTCAACATTTTCAGTTTCCTTAATTGTAGCACAACTTACTATTTTTAGCAGTTTTTCGGGTCCTAAACTTCCGGAGCCATTTTGAGGCCCTAAACGACGTTTTTTGGGGAATCCAAGGGCAACATGGGTCCATGTAATGGACCGATGTTGCCCATTCCAACAATGATAGTGCTCGGATAGATCTTTCTAATGAGCTATTGTACGCGTCAAACGGAGATCATATGCCAAAGTTACGACCCCGGGAAGTTGATGTACCAATTTACCCCCAAACGGGGCCCATAGTTTGGCGTTTCATCTCCTAGGGTTAGGTTTTGGAATGTTAAGGGTTTTCCATTGTTTCTCAACAATAAATAGGCCTTCGAGTCTCATTGTAACATAGTTCAGAGGCATGTAGCCATCACATCTCTTCTCAGAGATAAGCTACCATCGCCCTAGCTGGTTTATTTCCATTTCTGGTTGTAAGCATATTTCAGTATTTTCCATTAATGAAATGAAGTATTATTTCTGCTGCATCTTTGTGTATATGGTTATCTTTGTGATTTGTTGCGTTCTTGTTTAAATCTGGATCAGTGGTATCAGAGCGGTCTGCTTTTTCTCTGTTTTTCTTTGCATGTCCCCAACAAGGTCAGGATATAAGGAGTTAGGGCTTGAACTGGTTGAACCTTTGCAAGACCAGCCTCGCAAATCCCGATGGCCTCCCATGGCGGACGAGAAGAAAGACGAGGGGGTAGGAGATCCCATCAAAATCTTGCTCGAAGAAGCCCTCGAGCGACAACGGAACGCGATGATGGACAGCTTTGCCCAGATCCTCCAGCGGCTACCCAGAAGCAACGCATCGGCTTCCAGCAGCTACTCTGGAAACGCCACACCCTTTAAGGTACAAGTTAATTTTGAAATCCCCATATTCGAGGGTCAGATAGACGCAGATGCTGTAGATAAATGGTTAAATCTGCTAGAGGGTTATTTTTCTGTTCATGAATTTTCGAGTCAGGAAAAGATTGTTTTTTCTCTTCTCAAAGCAGCCCCCCATGTCAAGGACTGGTGGGAAACCTACTCCGAGCAGGAGGATGAAAGTACTGGCTCACTATTTTCAGCCGCACGCACCTGGGATTCGTTCCGGGATGCCATCAAGGAGCAGTACTACCCTGTCGGAAGCTATGAGATGAATACATAAAGTGGACCACGCTGCAGCAGGGAAGGGACCAAGACGTGTCAAAGTTCACCAATCTTTTCCATACCCTTCGCACAAAGTTGGTTATCAAGGATTCAGAGCAACATTTGATACTCAAATACCGTGGCTGCCTGCACAAGTACATCCAGGAAGAAATACAATTCCTAAACATCCCCTCGCTCGGCGCAGCATACCGATATGCCGTCAAGGTTGAGCAGAAGTTTAAACAAAAGAAGCGAGACTTTGGATCTGCGAATCCAAAGCAGGGGAAAGGTGTCCCTAAACCACAGAACAAAGGACAAAGCCAAGGCGAGACAGCCCAAGACAACCAGCCGAAGCCGCAAGCAAAGAACAGCGCCGCGAAGCTGAGAAAGGACACTGGAAAATGGTGCGAGTTCCATAAGAGCTCCACTCACAACACAAGTGAGTGTCGGGCGAAGTAGTCACTGGTGGCTGAGCTAAAGGTTTCAGAATCAGATGCATGTTCCGACTCTGAGTTAGAACCCGATAAGGGGTATGAAAAAGGGAAGCAGATCATTGATGCGGATCCCAGTGCCACTGTTGCTACCGCAAAGATCCAGAAAAATGAACCCGAAGATCCAGAGGAGGAGGAGCGTCTCTTCCACTCCCAGATGTGGGTAAAGGGCTCCCCGATACAGTTCATTGTTGATAGCGGGAGTCAAAAGAACCTCATTTCGGCAGAGGTCGTGAAGCGGTTGGGCTTACCGACCACAGCACATCCACAACCATACACCATTGGGTGGCTTCACCAAGGACGAGATCTTCGCGTGAGCCAGTAGTGTCACCTTCCATACAACATCAAGCCCTTCACGGATGAGGTATTGTGTGACATTGCTCCCCTTGAAGTTTGTGATGTATTACTAGGACAACCATACTTGTGGAAGCGACATGTTGTGTATGAATCAAGGCCCTGTGCTGTTATTATTACATTGGGAAATAAGTTGTTCAGGATACCACAGGTAGCACCACCTACCGCCATCTCTTTGATTACTGCAAAATAATGCAGTAAGATCATTTCCAAAACCAGGAAATTTGTTTTCCTAATGATACGCCCTCAAGGAAAGAAGAAGACAGTGGCCGCAGCCTCCAAACGGGGTCCCTCTACACGACAACTACAGATGGACAAGGTTGTGGAGGAGTACGAGGACATCTTCACCTCCCCGGCAGGGGTTCCTCTGCACTGTCAGGTCAAGCACTCCATCGATCTGACCCCAGGTGTGCCACTACCCAATGAACCAATTTATCGGCGCTGTGTTCTGGAGAACAATGAAATCAAGAGGCAGATTCAGGAGCTCCTGCAGAAAGGTCACATCCATTCGAGTTCATCGCCCTGTGGGAGCCCGATCGTGTTGGTACAGAAGAAGGATGGGACGTGGAGACTCTGTATTGACTATCGGGCGCTAAACAAGATCACTGTCCATAATAGGTACCCAATCCCGCGGATTGATGACCTCCTAGACCAACTAAAGGGGGCGAAATATTTCAGCAAGATCGATCTCAAGTCAGGATATCACTAGGTACCAATCGAACCCTCTGATGTGTGGAAGACTACCTTCAAATCCAAGGAGGGCCTCTTCGAATGGTTGGTCATGCCTTTCGGATTGACGAATGCTCCTGCAACCTTTATGAGGCTAATGGATGACATCTTGCGGCCATTCACCAACTCCTTTGTAGTAATATACTTGGATGACATTCTGATCTTCAGCCAGAGTTGGGAAGAGCACCTCCACCACATCCGACAGGTTCTCCAAACACTGCGGCAACACAAGCTATGTGCCAATTTGGAGAAATGCACTTTTGGCATGACCCAGGTTCAGTATCTAGGATACATCATTGATGAACAGGGGGTGCATGTCGATCCGGCCAAGATCCAAGTCACTCGGGATTGGCCCTCTCCAACCACTCTAACAGAGCTCTGCAGCTTTCTAGGTCTTGCCAACATCTACCGCAGGTTTGTGTTGGGGTTTTCTCATATTTCTTGGCCCTTGAGTCAAGTCACCAAGGGCGGGGCAAAAGCAAAATTCTTTTGGTCTGAATCTCAACAGAAGGCATTCAGGGAATTGAAGGATCGCCTCTGCACGACACCAGTGCTCGCGTTACCAGATTTACAACAACCATTTGAGGTCGAGACATATGCCTCTGACTATGCTATTGGGGCAGTCCTTACTCAACATGGACATCCAGTGGCATATCACAGTGAAACACTTTCAGACACAGTTCGGAAGTACCCCACTTATGATAAAGAGATGTATTCCATTGTACAGGCCTGCTGACAATGGAAGCATTACATTTTGGGGAAGGAAACGGTCATCCACATAGACCACCGACCTCTGCAGTTTATACAGACCCAAGGGAAATTGCAGAATGATCGCCATCAGAAGTGCTCTACATACCTGCAATAGTTTCACTTGAATATCAAGTATAAAAAGGGCAGCACCAATAATGTTGCAGATTGCCTCAGTCGGCCACCGATCATGGCACTAACCACCGTGCTCAACTCTTGTGGGCACGAGACTGCTGATTGGCCACTTCTCTACAAAAGCGACCCAGAATTCAGCCACACATACCAGACACTCTTGGAGGGTCGGCATGTTGCAGATTTTCACCTCCAGGATGCCCTATTATGCCACCTCAGTCACCTTTGTGTTCCTTCAAGTGAGCATGCCAAGATGATTTGGGAAGCACACTACAGTCGGGCTGCTGGGCATTTCGGGGTCGAAAAAACAGTGGCAGTACTGCAAAATTATTTCTATTGGCCGAATCTTCGACAGGATGTTGGGAAGTACATTTGATCATGTACTGCCTGTGCCATTGCCAAACCGACCATTAAGAAGCACGGCCTCTATACCCCGTTGCCTACCCCTAGTCGACATTGGGAATCCATCTCCATGGATTACATGTCAGGCCTTCCTTCCACTAAGCATGGAAATGACTGTGTTTTTGTGGTCGTCGACAGGTTCTCGAAGATGGCCATTATGATGGCTTGCAAGAAGAATATCACAGCAGAAGCCACTGCTAAACTCTTCTTTGAACGAGTGTGGGTGCACTTTTGGATCCCACAGTCTATCATCTCAGATCGGGATAGTCGGTTTCTCAGCACATTTTGGTCCAGTCTCTGGTCAATGCTGGACACCAAACTCACGAAGTCCACAGCCTTCCATCCTCAAACTAATGGCCAGACAGAGGTTGTCAATAGGATGATTGTGTACATTCTGCGCATGTATAACTCAAAGCATCCACGCACATGGGATGAGAGCCTCCCCTATGTTCAGCACAGCTACAACCGAGCTCTTCACAACTCCACTGGCCATAGCCCTTTTCAGGTGGGTTTGGGATTCCAGCCACTATGCCCCATTGATGTGGCCATGCCCCTTGCAGCTACTCACATGAATTCAGCTCATGTCCAGTCCGAAACAGATAAGGCCACCAGCTTCATTGAGCACATCCAACATATTCGCCAGCAGGTCCATGACATTCTTGAGAAATCAAATGCCAAGTACAAGCAGCGACATGATCAACACCAGGTGCCACACAAGTTTCAGGTGGGCGACGAAGTCTGGTTGCATTTGCAAAAGGAACGCCTTACTGGAGCCTATCGGAAATTGAGACCACTCCGATATGGTCCTTACACCATTACTAAGGCTATGGGAGACAATGCATTTGAGCTCAGCATTCCCCGATTCCTTGGCCTGCACCCAGTGTTTAATGTGGACCGCCTTCGGCCATACTTTCCACCATTGCTAGACACATCCGACATTGCAGAACAGCTCAAACCCACAGAATTAAATCCAGATTGCATGGAACAAGCTGCAACTGATCAGATCATGGAAACACAGATCAAGAACACTCGCCAACAGAATATCCAATTGTATCGAGTTGTCAAAGTAGGCCAACTCCTTTAGCAGGGCAAGTGGCTCACCAGGGAACAAGTTCAGCAGAAGTTTCCTCATCTCATGGAGGAGCTCAACGCAATGGGGACCATTGCTTCCTAAGGGGGGAGGAATGATCCAGGTGGATATTGGTGGCCACCTGCCAAGTCCACCTAGACTCCCACCATTGTCTTTCTCAGCATTTTCAGTTTCCTTAATTGTAGCACAACTTACTATTTTTAGCAGTTTTTCGGGTCCTGAACTTCCGGAGACATTTTGAGGCCCTAAACGACGTTTTTTGGGGAATCCAGGGGCAACATGGGTCCATGTAATGGACGCATGTTGCCCGTTCCAACAATGATAGTGCTCAGATAGATCTTTCTAATGAGCTATTGTACGCGTCAAATGGAGATCATATGCCAAAGTTACGACCCCGGGAAGTTGATGTACCAATTTACCCCCAAACGGGGCCCACAGTTTGGCGTTTCATCTCCTAGGGTTAGGTTTTGGAATGTTAAGGGTTTTCCATTGTTTCTCAACAATAAATAGGCATTCGAGCCTCATTGTAACATAGTTTAGAGGCATGTAGCCATCACATCTCTTCTCAGAGATAAGCTACCATCGCCCTAGCTGGTTTATTTCCATTTCTGGTTGTAAGCATATTTCAGTATTTTCCATTAATGAAATGAAGTATTATTTCCGCTGCATCTTTGTGTATATGGTTATCTCTGTGATTTGTTGCGTTCTTGTTTAAATCGGGATCAATCATATCAATTGGAGTTGCTTATATTAGAAGGAGGTGATGAACACTTTTCTTTCTTGGTACGACCAGCCATAAAGAGAGAACTTAGAAAATTTTTGAGCTTTCTGGCTAGAGAGATTGACTGCTTGGGATTCTTGGAATCCTTACCAGCTTTGTCCTTTCACTTAACATTAGCATGATGATTTGTAGGGTTAAAAGCATTCTTTGTAGAATGAAAAGTGTCAACCCTAGCTGACGATTTTCCATGTGAATCTCAAGAGAATTATCCACCAACAACCCATTTGCATGCTCTGTCTCTGCTATTGATCGCGTGATGATAATTTTCCTTTATTTTAGTAGTAGGAATGGAAGAAATATTTCTGTAGAGGCACTACTATGCTAAGGTTGGAGTAAATTTTAAGCCTTATACTTTGAAATCTAAATAAAAAAAATGTGGTATTTTCCCATGTATAGGCAGATATCAGGGTATCATTTTGGGAGGCTAAGTTGCTCCCAAGGAAATATAAATAAACCCTATTTTAGGTGCCTGCTCAATGTACATCGATAAAATTCCTTTTCTGATCCAACAGCCAAGGTGAAACCATGAAAGTTCAAACTCAACAATGATATTCACCTTCTGGCAGTTGTTTTCCTAATTGATGTAATCCAACAAATATTAATTTTGCAAAGCGTGTGTTGAAACTTTAGTCTCTCATTATTTCCATACAATACTATTTTGTTTCGGAAGCCAATATACATAAATTTCATACGAACAAGATGCTTATAGCTAAGAATTAATACGAAGAGAGAAGAAATAGTACTTACAATCTCCATCCACATTCATTGTTCTGGTGAAGTAGTAGTTGCCTCACTTGTTAATCCCAACCAGTGTGCTATGGTGTAACCAACCCACGATCCTTGATACAAATTTTTCCATGGCTTTTTTATGCTCTCTATATGATACTAATTGTTAGGGGTACTCTAGAGCTCCACCTCCGAAGGAATACACATCCAATACATGTCTACAGCCAAAAGAGTCGTAAAAATCAATACCCTAAATTTTTTGTTTAAAAAATAAAGGATTCCCACATGGGCACTAGGGCTATGAAGCTTCTCTCCTACCCACTTCCCCTAATCTAGAGAGGGCATTGAACATACCTAGGTAGTAGAACCACTTGAGTCATGGTTACGTTGCAGAGTGCTTAGGGGTGACTCAAAGCAGAGCTTCCTCTTTCCCCATACCTCTCAGATGTTGCATCAGAGTGCTCAAGCATGGCTCCATGTGGATCATTTTTATTGTAGAGTGCTCTTGCCATAGCGCCTCTTGGCTTCTACATCATAGTGCTCAAGGGTGGCTCGATGTGGAGCATTTTTATTGTAGAGTGGTTGGCTTGATGCAGAGCTTCCTCTTGTCGTGACACCTCAAGACCCTAGACCACACAAAGGATAGAGACGAGGAACCTGAAATTTCTCACGGCACTACACCACACATAATAGAAGACTCAAACTTGCATGGGCATACCAAAGGAAAGAAGAGCCAAGATATGATAAAATTTCAAGAAAAAAAGGCTTTTAAAAGCATCAGACATAGGTGGCTTTGAAAAAGGGCTTAACCTAAAATAATTTTATGAAAAAAAGACTTAAGACAAAAATGATAATTTTAATACAAAATTATTATTCCCTGTTCAATTAATGTTTTAAATATCTCAGGTTCATTGGTTACCATCACTGCCACTATTGAAATCAATGGTTTTAGATAGGGTTTGGGTTTTCTTGCACGTGATGAAAATAAACCTATTTATGCATACAAATCAATCAGTATGTGGTCTTCTCTAGTGGATTTCCAGGTATTCTGGCATACTTCACCATGACTACAGCCACAATGAGAATAAGATAAGTGTTTGAATTATGTCATACCACTTCAAGCGATTGCATCTAGAAGCCTTGGTCAGTGGTCCTCCCTAATGGATCAAGGAGATAATGTCGTGCATTGCATCTAGGTGGGGGTTAGGGTTTGCATTGTGTCCACAGGTTAAGGTATTTTTCTATGAAGGTTTTATGTTTTACTCCCTTGAAAGGACCGATAGCATCTTGCATATATAGGTATCGAGGAGGAATTGATAGATTACTTGGAAGACCTAACAAAGAATATCTCCATCTAGACAAACCCTCCACATTAGTAGCTTGGAATGGAGACAAAAGTAACACCAAAATCAATAAATTTCAAATCACTGGAAAATATCATCGAAGGGATTCCCTATTCCCTGTGCTCTTCTAAAACCAATGAGTCTGCCTCCTCCCTGCAGCATAAGGAGGCGCCAGTTGAGATCTTGATAGATATCAACGGATTTGACCGAACAACTATCTCTTTCACTAGGTATCTTGATTTAGGCGCTAAATTTTGTCAAGACCTTATTAAACACTAGTAGGACATTACAAATTTTCAACCTGTCAGCATCGTCTCTAATGTGAGAGCATTTAGGCAAACATAGTGGTCTTTGCCCAAGAACTATAGATTTTGGGGGCATTTACGGGGGCTCTCATGGGGAACGTGGATGGTCATGCAGAAGACCTGTCGACAATTTAACAAGGAAAGGCTCAGTTCCCTCCCAATTCTATTCTTGGCTCATTAGGGTTTCCCTCTTGTTTCAGTCGTGGAGTAGGGCATGAAGGAAAATCACTTTGTAACTATGATATCAAATTAAAACTATCAAATTAATCCATGTGTTAATCACATCACAACATTTTACATATGCCAACAACCTCATCACATCATTCCATTGGGTAATGTATCATTTGGAGAGTGGGAAGAGAGCCAAGGGAAACTTTCCAATCAGTCCAAGATATTCCATTCATGCACTAACGAGCATACATTTTTTTTATGTTATATAATTTGATAACTTGATATCAAATTAAAACTAGCAAATCAATTCATGAGTTAATCACATCATAACATTTTGCATATATTAGAAACCTAATTACCTCATTCCATTGGGTAATGTGTCCGTTGGCTAGTGGGAAGAGATCCAAGGCATGTTTCCAATCATTTTAAGAGATTCCATCCATGCACTAATGAGCAAGGCATTGTGGAAATGGAAACCATTCTATTAATGTAAATATTCAATACCAAGAACTTGTAAGGATACATATGAACTATTGCATAGGTAAATATATATGAATCACCATATGCAACAATTCTTAGAACCAAAGTTAAAAGTAATTAATAAATGAAAACTTCATTGAAGAAAAAATTAACTGGCGAAATCTCAATGAATTGTTGTCGATACTAATTAAACACATCAATTTTTAAACTTGATCCTTGAAATATATCAAACATAGTGACTTTAGCTATGAAGGGAGCCCATCACGGGGCCTTCACTCAATGAACCTCTAACATATCACATGTGTTCATGGCATATTAAACAATACAATTAATTTGACTAAATATTGGAAAATACCTCTAAAAATCACATTAATTAACCCCCTACCAATACAAACCCAATACAGCGTCGCAATTTAAAGACCCTTAGTTTCACTAGATATTGTAGGTATCCATTTTTTCGTTAACATTTCATATACCCCTATATATTTTTTCATTAACTTTGGAATCCATTTTTTATACCTCCTAATATAAAACCCTCTCCCCCCTATATATCCCCCAATATATTATGTCATTTTTTCCTCAATAAATATCCCCCAATATGAACCCATGTGTTATGATATTTCCACCAAAGTGAAGCTCCTATGGACGCCATGTACAATGAGTAAGCAGCAACCTACATCCTCTCCAACATGTTCACACTACTCTCAACAATCCCAAGGTTTGGGAGGATAATCATATCTCTAAGCTAGAAAAGTTATTAAAGAAAAGGGGTAGGAAACCACTGGCTCACTAAGAAGAAACCATTTGGGTAAAACATTGATGGCTAGGGCTTAATCATTATTAACCCAAATCTTGATGATACTAACTAGGGACAACTTATAGAAACCATGATGATCCACCATACAATGTTGTCCTCTACTCATCGCTACCAAATTCCCTCCGTCGTGTGTTTATTCTTATGCCACTACATTTGTGTTGCACTATTTTTTGTATTAAGTATACAGATGCGAGAGATTAGCTCAACCAATTGCTGCAAACATTATTGATTATTTGGCTACGTAATCAAGTCCCTAATTTGACTCCCCCTAGGTAAGTTGCACTAGTTTGTCAACAAGTTTACTATGGATGTCATTCGTAAGTGTTGCGAAGCATCTTGTTGGTTTCATCATGACATTTTCCTTCAAAAGAAGGAAAAAATAATATATATATGGAATCAACACTCAGAATTTTCACTTTATAGCCACTCCATGATGATATACAACAGTAAATGATAGCCTTCCTACACACTTCTTTGTCTCACATATACAAGGACGGGAACAAGGTAGTTGATGGTCTTCCAAAGAGGCATTGGGACTGGAGTGAGGTGTTTGGACCATTTCAATTTCCTAGAATGAGCATACAAATGATTTCATTCATGAAACTTAGCTATAAAATACTCTACAAATCGATACTCTGACTTCTACAATAATGTATTTTTGTTTTTTAAAGCCATGAAAAGTTTGTTTTTTGTTGTCGATATAGCTCATAGGTTCTGTGATAGTCAACAGCCTTCAAAGCCTACTTTTGGTGTTATGCTCTTTACCTACGAGCACATAAAAGAATACCAAATATGCGAAGAAATATACCAAAACACAGAACAATAAGAAATAATAGCATGCATTTTATTATTCAGAAAGGAAAGCAATGCTCACTTGCGTCTTCGAGGGGGCAACCTCTAATAGAGCTGGGCTCAATTAAAAAATAATACACAATGCTCCTCAAGGGGAGTCTCTATCCTATATATAGGATTCATACATGCAATACCATGGGTCAGTACCATGGTTCTTATCAATACCATCTATCTAATACCATGGCCCATTTGCAACTAACTATGGTCCCTTCGTTAAATGCAGGTCAACCACTTACAAATAATGATATGGGCTTTATTGAATCTTTAACTAACTATAACTATGACTCGACCCTATTACACAAATAAGGGGGTTAGCGTTGGACCCTAACATGCCCTCCCCCATAAAAGTAGCCTTTTCCTCAAGGCTAAAGCTACGGAAACTACTGAAGAATAGTGGATAATTCCTAGGTCACATCTTCCAGAGAGGTTTCTTTCCACTTGACGAGGACATCCTTGATAATGTGGCTGCGCATGTGCCTTTCTCGCATGTCAACAACCTGTTCACGTTGGAGCCAGATTGAACCTTCTTCATCCAATTCTGGTAGACTAGTTTGAATTCTGTAATGGTTCCAAACCACTTTCTTGAGGCATGAGACGTGGAAGACGGGATGGATTTTTCCAGTGGGTGGCAAGGCTAGCTTGTAGGCTACTTCTCCGATGGGCTGAAGTATTTGATACGGTCCGTAGAATTTTGGAGATAATTTCTGAAAACCCTTTTCTTTGAGTGATGTTTGCTTATATGGTTGCAGCCTCAAGAGTACCTAATCCCCTTATTGAAATTTGCGCTCTGAACGATGTTGGTCTACCTATTGCTTCATGCGATTTTATGCTTGATGGAGATTCTCTTTGAGGTGGGCCAGCACGGTTGCACGGTTCTATAGGATTTGATCCATTGCTTGTACCTTCGACCATCCCTAGATATAAGAAGTAGGTGAAGGAGAGGGTTTACCATAAACTACTTCATATGGAGTCATTTTTGTGGTGGTATGATAGTTAGTATTATAACACCATTCGGCTAGAGGTAACCATTGTAACCATAGATGTTTCTATTCTGAAGTGAAACACCTGAGGTAGGTCTCCAGACATTTGTTGACTGCTTCAGTCTGACAATCAGTTTGGGGATCATAGGAAGTACTGAGTTGTAGTTGGGTACCTTTTAGTTTGAAGAGTTCTTGCCAAAAAGTTACCAGTGAAGAGCGGGTCAAGATCAGACACAATGGAAGTGGGAATGCCATGGGATTTGAAGATCTCGTCCATGAAAGATTGAGCCACCAAAGCTGGTGTAAAAGGGTGGGGTACAACACAAAATGAGCATAATTATAAAGTCTGTCCACAACCACCATGATGACTTACTTGTTTCCTAACTTCGGAAGACCCGTAATGAAATCCATAGAAACTGCCATCCAGATTGAGGCAGGGATGGGCAATGGTTGTAATGTGCCGAGGGATTTCACTGTTTCTTCTTTGTGGCGCTGACACACATCAAACTCATCGAAAAAAGTAAGAATTTCCTTTTTCATGCCTATCTAAACGAATGAACATTGAGTGCAAGCATAAGTCTTCTGAAAGCCTGAATAGCTTGCAGTGGGAGATGAGTGCAACTCTACCAAAATGTGACTTTTAAGGGTGGATGTTGGTGATATCACTACTTTGTCCTTGTAGTGAAGAATCTCATCTTGCCAAAAGTAGCCCGCTATGGAATTTGGATTTGCCTACAATTTATTAATGTGTTGGGAGAGCAAAGGATGTGAAAACCATTCCTTGCAAGCCTCTTCAATCCACTCTGGAATGGGAAGAGAGATTGATAGTAGGGTGCTTTCCTCCTAAAATTGGCATGATAAAGCATCCGCTACGACATTTTCTCGCCCTTTCTTGTAAATTATCTCATAATCATATCCAAAAATTTTGGCTAGCCATTTATTTTGTTGTGGTGAGGATATGCATTGCTCCAAAAAATAATTAATGCTTTGATGGTTTGTGCAGATTTGGAAACACCACCCCAATAAGTATGGTCGCCAAGTATCCATTGCATGTAAGATGGCCATCATCTCCTTCTCATAGGTACATTGTCCTAGATTTGTCCCACTTAGTTGTTGGCTAGTGAAGGCTAAGCATCGACCTTGCATTAAGACATCCCCAATACCTGTACCTGAAGCATCATATTCAAACACAAAAGATTTGGTGAATTAGGGTAGTGCCAACATGGGAGTGGAACACATGGCACGTTTGAGAGCTATAATTTCATGTTGCACTTCATCATTCTTAAGGAATGAATTTTTCTTAAGAAGGTGAGTGAGGGGTCTAGAAATGTGAACATAATTGTGGACAAATTTGCGATAGTAATCGATGTGACCCAAAAATCCACTCAGGCTCTTTAAGGTCTTTGGTTGAGGCCAATATTGCATTGCCTGGATCTTTTTAGGATCCACCATGAGACCTTCACACCCCACAATGTGGCCCAAATACTCAACTTCTTCCATGCCAAAAGAGCACTTGGACAATTTGACAAATAATTTATGCTTCCGGAATAGTTGCAAGAGAAGATCTACATGCTGAAGATGTTTTTCCTAGGTGAGGCTGTAGATGAGGATGCCATCAAAGAAAACAAGGACAAATTTTTTGAGATATGGTTTCAGCAGGTGATTGACGAGGCTTTGAAAATTGGATCAAGAATTATAGAGACAAAATGGCATGACTAGGAATTCATAATGGCCTTCACGAGTTCGAAAAGTAGTCTTTGGAATGTCTACTTCATGTGAATTTGGTGATAGCCCGAGCGAAGATCGAGCTTAGTAAAGAATTGTGCCCCATTTAGTTCTTCCAACAAATCATCAATAACTGGGATGGGAAATTTATCTTTGATCGTTGGCTTGTTGATGTCCCTGAAGTCTAGAAACATACACCATTCCCCATCTTTCTTGAGCACCATGACCGCAGGCGATGAATAAGGACTAATGCTAAGAAGAATGACATCGACTTCAACGAGTTCCTTGATGATTTTTCAATTTCATTATTTTAGGTGAAAGGATATCTATATGGGCACAAATTTGGTGGTTGTGCCCCTCGGACCAAAGTAATGCTATGATCATGTTCCCCTCTCAAGGGTGGAAGCTCATGAGGCTTGTCAAAGACCTACAGATGGTTGTTTAAGACCTATTGCATCTCAGGATGAATATGAAGAGAAGTGTGTTTGAAGGCCTGGATGGCATTAAATTGGGCTATGACTCCATGGTGGCAATTTTTTAACAATTTTTCCATCCTATGCGAGCTGATCATAGAAGGCTCACCTGCCTGGAGTCCGCGGAGGGTATGTATGTGGTTATTCTGCTTGAAGCTCATATATACCTCTTAGAAGTCCATTGTGATTGGGCTGAGTGTGCGGAGCCATTTAGAACCCCAAACAATGTCACACCCACCCATGTTGAAGGAAAACATGTGGGTCTTTATGTGATACTCCCCCATTTGAAGTTTGACATTTTCACAATGGCCTTCAAATTTCATTGTCCCCCCATCAACAATCTAGAACTGGAAATTAGAGATTCCTCTACAAAATAATGTACTCCTTCTGCGATGTTCTGATGCATAAAGTTATGCATATTGCCATTATCAATCAAGACTGCTATAGGCCGACGCTTAATAAAACCTCTGATTTTGAGAGTTTGGGGAGAAGAAATTCCTACCAAAGCATGAATCGAGATAACTGGTTCTTCCGGTGTAGCTGGGAGCTCATTATCTGGCTGGTTGTCCTCATCTTCCTCCTCTGTTCCCTCAAATGGTGGGGCTTCCTCAGATGAACCATGATCAGTAGCATCAATTTGAAAGAATTTGGGTTCCTTACATTTATGCCCCGGGGATTATTTCTCATCACAGTAGTAACACAATCCTTGCTTTCTTCTTTCCATCGTTTCTGCTGCTGACACCTTTTGAACCTTACGTATTTGTTTAGTGCTGGGAGCCTAGGTGGGACATCCCTTGGCTATGAAATTTGGATGAGTCGACTTGGCTGCTAACCCACATTCCACTTCACGAGCTATCTTGCAAGCTGCCAGCCATGAGACTGGGTGTTGTAGTCGGATGTGGGCTTCTATGGCATCTTTGAGACCATTGATAGAACAATCCATGTATAATTCATCTGCTAGACCTCCTATGCGGAATGTTAATGATTCAAAGGCTTTAATATATTCTTGCACTATGCTTGTTTGTCGAAGCTTAGTAAGACGACCCAAAAAGTTAGATTTATGGTCAAAGCGATCAGAAAGGGCTTTTGAGAATATCTGCCAAGTCATTGGCATTGCATAACAGCTTTGATGCCACTGCCACCATTGCCATCTTTCTTGGTCAAAGTACAGGCTTCCCACACTTAGCTCTATTCCATCATCTCTGATGTCATTTAATGTGAAATATTGATCCATTTGTGCTAACCAATTGGCGGATGAGAGCCATCAAATTTATACATGTCTCTCTTGGGTGGTCGAAGCTGGGACTGTTGGCAATTTCCATAGAAGTGAAGGGAATGGCTAGATTCTCCCTTAAGGTTTCCATTAAAAGCATATGCCTTTGATTGTTCACATGACTTGCCCTTTGTGATTGAGTCAGCTAAGGTCTCGATCTACTTCATTAATGCATCCAACTTTTGTTCAAGGGTGTCGATCTTCTCGTTGGCCATAGCTTGAGCACTAGCTTGTACCATTCACTGATCCAATGCACTTGTTGTTATTGTGAAAAAAAGTGGGACCACCTGAAATTTTGATGCTAACAAGTGAATGGTATCACCTTGCTTAGCCCATCAACCTAATTCTTATGGGCTAAGTCTCCTATAAGCGTCTCAGGAGGGTCTCATACTTTTTTTCTTATACTCTGAAAGGAGTTCTACTCGTCACTTAGGAATATTGTAGTAGCTGATTCCTAGAAAAGTTAATTATGCCTAATGTCCTGCGAGAATCACACCCAGGTATAAGAGCCACACAAATAGTCAGATCTGTCACCGAAACCCTCAACTGCAGAGTATGAGTACGAATGTGGTAGTGATCGAACCCCTGTTGTGAGATCTGGATGGCGGATCTGATTTTTGTGACTTCTATAAAACCCAAACTACTCGATCTAAATGGAGGATCTAATATATCTTATTGGCAGATCTAATAGTCTGAATGGTGGATCTGAGAGATCTGAATGGTGAAACTGATTGTTGTAGCTATGACAGAACCCAACCTGCTAGATCTGATCTAGAAAATATGATGTGTGATATAGAGAGAGACAAGGGAACTGTGGTCTCAAGGAGTGTCAGGTGCTACAGATCGCAATATACTTAAGGGTTCGACAATAATACTAGGCCCAATCTCTCAGGGCACTAACCAAGGAGGATCAACCATACCGTTAGCTATGCAACTCGACTACCCTATCGTACACGTGAGTAATCTACCCGAGTTTTTTTCTCGGTGTACTGTAGCAGCAAGACGGCTGACAGTTTATCTATGGTGAGGTTTCAAGAGAGCCTATGGGGCTTCTGATATACCAAGAGGGTACTTGGAAAATAGTCGGTGCGCGGTTCTTTTTAATGCTCTACTATTCAAAGGGGTATGCACAAGGGTTACAAGGCAGTCCAACAAACGTGACTGCCTCTTGTATTTCCTGCATGCATGCCTCCTCAAATCTGCAGGTTTATGCGCCGAACGACAGATCTTGTGGTTTAAAGACACCAGAACACGTCTTTAGTCAAACAGAGTCTACTAAAAATGGAGATCCCACCAGCCCTGGAAAGTCCTCTGATACCACTTGTTATGCTCTTGACCTATGAGAAGATAACAAAATACCAAATATGCGAAGAAATATACCCAAAACATAGAACAATAAGAAATAACAGCATGCATTTTATTATTCTAAAAGGAAAGGAATGTTCACTTGCCTCTTCGAGGGGGCAACCTCCAATAGAGTTGGGCTCAATTACAAAATAAGACATGACGATCCTCAAGGAGAGTCTATATCCTTTATATAGGATTCATACATGCAATACCATGGGTCAATACCATGGTTCTTATTAATACCATCTATCTAATAACATGGTCCATTTGCAACTAATTGTGGTCCCTTCTTTAAATATGGGTTAGCCGCTTACAATTATTAATATGGGATTTATTAACTCTCTAACTAACTATAACTATGACTCGACCCTCTTACATAAATAAGGAGGTTAGGTTTGGACCCTAACATTTGGAAGGTCTAATATATGTCCTTTTAATTAAATAAACAACTTTTTCTTTTTTTAATTAGCTCACTAATATGTAAGCCATGTACAAAGGGTTGTCATGAGCCAAATGTGAGACCTCTCACCTAAAGTTAGGGAGGTTACAGATTCAAGTATCTTGATCTCATAGCTACTAAGTACCCTAATTAGAGCCATTTCTTTACTTAATATACCATACATGGATCATGGAAAAGTACTTGAATAAATTTCGACTAGGTGTTCTCCTAAGAAAAAAATACTCATTAGGTTTCTCTGGAAACAATGGTTGAACCCAAGTGTTTGTATATGATGAAGCATGTGGCTAACAAGAGCAAATAGAAGTACAATTCCACATTCATTGGCTTAAGATTCTCAGAAAGAGAGCTTACCTCCAGTATTTGGTGAATAACCAAGCTCATATTTAAGTTTTCCTTTATATAAATACATTGAGCCAGTTCAAGAAAAATTCACTCAACTACTGCAAAGCATTTGTTTCACTATTTGGAGTGCACTATGTTGCATAGATTTGTGGATTCAAAATAGCAAGGTGAAGCTAGTTCTAGGAATATCACTTCTAGGTTTTTTTTCAACTTGGGGTTCGATCCTAATTATGATATCCAATATCAGTTGGAAGAAAGCAAAAATGGCATTCATGTGTTGGATCTGATGGTTTTAAGTATTATGACAACCAAATTTGCTCAACTCCCTACAAATCTAGTACTTCACGATCACTCCAAGAATATCGACATTTGGTACCATTTCTTGGAAGATAAGTTCAAGAATGGAGCACTGGTCCTTGAGTATGTTCTCTTGAATTTGGAATTTTTACACATTTTGACTAAGTGTTATAGACATTTTTGTGCCTTACAGCTATAAGCATGAAATGTCCATAATCTAAGGGATCCAAAGTCCCTAAACATGTTGTTCCTACCCCTAGAGGAACAAGGCTAACAAACCACAACAATTCACAGAAGTTCTCCACCAGAAACTGCTAAAAAACAAGTCAATTCAGGATCAATTCAAGAGCTCCACTAGCTGTCTGTGCTGAAATGCAACGTCAACACTGGCTACCTGCACTGCAACGCAGGTAGAAGCACTACCAGGGTGCGCTGAGCGGGAAAGTGACAAATGGCAAGTTCATTCAAGGAGGTGGAAAGACCCTGGAAGCTTCCAGAATCTTCTCCAATGACACTTTCCTCAGTGAATTCGACTAATGATGAGTAAGAGGTTCTCAATCTCCAAGTGGAAGAAAGAACCTCCAAGTGGAATCAAGAACTGACAGAGGGAGAGGACACTAGTTAGATCTCAAGCTGACTCATCCTCTCTCCAAACATCTATATATGGATCTCTCCTCCATGAGATCTAGGGGCTGGAATTTTGTTATTGCAAAGAATTGTTGTTGGTTTGAGACTGGAATCATTGGGTGCTTAATGCTTTGAAGGGAGGTGAAGATAGGAATTCCATTTGCTGGGAAGGAGATGCTAGATTGGAGCCTTCTTGGTTGTATCTCTTCCTGAACGTTGTTATTCATCAATAAAGCTATCTTGGTTTCTCCTATATACTGGTGTATCTTTGATGTATGAATGCATTAGTATGTTTAGTTTACTCCTAATCCTGAACTAGTTATGAATATGAATCTATGTCTTTGTGTAGTGTTCTCTTCTTGTGATCTTGCAGAGACCTGTTGAAGCTGGGCGAGCTAGAAGACAACTAGCTGGGAACTTCCAAAGAGAAGAGACATCGAATCGAGGGACAAACGGAAGACACCGGTTAGTCCATCCATCTCTCTTCATTCTTAATTCATAAAGGAAGAATACTAGAATAGCTGTCTCTGTTTGTTGCTAAGGCACTGTCACACCTTAGGTGGATAGGATCGTCCTGCATAGGCATTTTTCCCCACAACAAATTGGTGACTCCGCTGGGGAGATCTGTTTAGTCATTTTATTTGTGTCTCTATCATTGTTTGTTTCATAGACTCAACATCATCAATCGAACTGCATCTGCTATTCTCAGATGCAAAGTAGACAGCTGCTGCTTTGATCCAATCACTGGATTTGTCTATGATCTGAACAATGGACTCACAAATGATTTGATGATCCTTTGTGATAGATCTTAGTACTCCCTCAAAGCATCCCTTTGATTGTACCTTGCTTGTTGCTTTTTTTTGGCCTGAAACAGTAGATTAATCAGCGAACTGTGACCCAGAACCCAGTGAGAAACTCTTGTTTCTCCTTCAGCGCAGACCCTGTGAAGAGGTTCTGCATTTCAACGCAGGTCCCGTGAAGGCTACCTGCGCTGAATGTCAAAAGCTCTGTGTAGAGGTTGCGCTGATCCAGTTAGGCCTTGTGCAGCTGGGGTTCTCTACTCTGTTTTGCCTTGTTTTGATCTCTGATTTTTGCAGCCTGTAACCAGCATAGGTACCAGTCTGATAACTCCTTTTCTCTGCTTAAATTCCGCCTCCTTTTGTACAAAAAGACTGTGAGTGTTTTTATGTGTTTGTGGCGTGATTTACAGTTTTCCTTTGCAAGAGTGAAATAATCATCCTGTAGCCCTTGATTTAGATCTGTTGATTGTGATCTTAGGAGAGAGTTCATTGGCTGTTTACAGTTGATTATACATTTACTTTTGCTTTTGGTTTGAGTTTGTCTCTTTTAAGTGTCGAAACAAGTGTTCATTTCGAAAGTCGCAAAGTGTTGTATTCTCTTCTACCCTTTCTGATTTCGAAAAAGTAAACTTGTTTGTATTTGTCATTTAAAAGCAAATTCAAAGTTGTACAAAAATCTTTCTTTGTAGGCATCAATACTAAGAAAGCGGAAAACAAACACCTGCATTGTGCATTTGCATCTTGATAGTTTGCATGCTTGATTTAGGAAAAGTGCATTAGAGTGTGCTGATTGCTCTTTGAGAAAAGATGGTGTCTTTCTTTTCCCTTTGTAGCTAGGATTTTCAAAGTTGAAAAGATATAAAGCTTGCTTATCATCTTTAGGCTACATTTAGGAATTGTATCATACATCTCGTGGTGATCCAGAAAGGAAAACTTCTAAAAAGATCAACCTAAAATAAACTGAATGAACTTAACAACGCTTTGCAACATAACGCACAACATAGAGGTCTAGGCTAGAGACGTGTTCCGGCGTCGTAAAACCTGGTCACTGGTCGCCTCACTGATGGTTGGGTGATTCCTCCTGAGGGACGATTAGTACCAGTACGTATTGTGCTCCCACGTACCGTCGCGTATATATTGGGAGACCCCTATAGGCATAAACCCTTGATCCTTAGGAAGCCGTGTCGGCCGCCCTACTGATCGCAATGCACTGAACACAACATTCAGGAAGATCGACTGCCCGTACCCTAAAAAGTATTCTGCGGTTTTGCGAAAAGTTTGGCACACCCTCTGCCTAGAACTCCAGAGCAGTTCCTTTTTGCCTTTTTCAGACTCTATAACGGAAAAAGTCCATCCGAGCATTTGTCACTTCGGGCTCGTTAAAACATCGAAGGAGACTAGAGTCATCTTTAGCTTTTTCTTGACTCTTTAAAAGTGAAAAAGCAAGTTGTGTCTAAGCGTCGTTAAAAATTTATTTTAAACGGAACAATCACCCTTTATTCCTACGTTGATCTTTAGGTTGAGAAGATGGAGCCCACCAACCAAGGAATTCCCCTTGGTGGAAATCCTAGTCCCTTCTCCTCTTGGGGAGATGTTGGTGTGCCCCATATGGCCACATTGTCGCTTCCAGGACTGACAATTGGCCTGCCGGTCTGGCTCTTTTCAACCAATTTCGTTCAGAACACCACTATTCCTGAACAGTCGAATCAACAGTCAGACCAGACCAGAGTTACCCACCAGCCTTCTACTTCATCTAATTCTTCCTCTCCTCCTTCCTCTTCGCTTGACGGAACTGGTAAAACAAAAAACCAAGTTCCTAAGGAGAAGAAGGAAAAGAAGAAGAAAGAGAAGAAGAAGAAGGAGCCAAAAGCGACTGGGGGCAAACAAGTGTCGTTTGACACAAATCCACACACAGCACTGACTAGGCCTAAATCGCCATGTGTCATATGCGAGGGAGACCACTTCCACAGAGATTGTCCCTGCATCCCTCGGATACTAAGGGACTGGTCTCCCCGTTTGCACAATTCGGTGGCGTCAACCTCTGATAGCCATGTTGACTGCACACCGTCAACTAGTGAAAGTGAAGCCACAGGACAGAGAGGGAAAGCTAGATTTCCCTGCAAACTGTGTGAAGGCGACCATGCCATCCACCGTTGTCCCTTCTTAGACGAGGCTAAAAGAGTTTTGGAAGATCGCCCGATTTTACGAGCGCAACTTCCTCCTGGATATCAAAAACTCCTGCCAAGTCCTTCACCAGTTGAGAACCCGGCTGGCCCGCTCAGGTGGTCAGCCGAAGCACCTATCATTGAAGATGAACCGTCTGAATCCATACCTGACGAAAGTCAAAAGGTTGAGGTGGCAATTGACCCGGTTTTGCCTTCAGAGGCTCTATCCTTGAATGATACCATCACAGAGGATAATAAAGACGACACTGTCCAAATTCTCTTCATCAACACAGACTCCGACGAACACGGGAGCAATGCACCCATTCCTTTATCGCAGGAAGGAAGTTTCTCAGAGCAATATCCGGCCGTCTATTCGGTCCCACCACCAAGCAACCTAGTTGTGTCCTTCGACTGGAACCAACTAGGCAGACCCCAGTTACCAGCCAGTATACCGTTCAGAATTATCGTTCAAATATACAGAATGGTAATGGCTGGCACCATCATTGATGAGGGGGCATCTGTGAGTATCCTTTCTTCTATTGCTTGGAAAGTGCTTGGTTCGCCAGCGCTTTTGCCTGAAATGAGAAATCTATCAAGCTTTGATAAAGGAACCAGTCGACCTTTAGGGATCCTCCCCAATGTGCCAATCACATTGAAAGGGAAGACCATTCAAATGAACGTGATGGTCGTTCAAGGACCCTTGGATTATAACCTACTCCTTGGACGAGACTATATATATATTGTATGGGAGCCATCGTCTCCTCACTCTTTAGAGTAATGTGTTTTCCGCACGAAGGAAGAGTGGTCAAGCTCGTGGACCAACTTTCATTTCCTGGATCACGCATCGCAAATAGTCATGTACCATCCCTAAATGCTCTCTTCTCGCAAGAAGTGTCTCAACCCACGGTCCGTCCTCCTGATGAGCGCGAGTAATCCGGGAGGATATGACTGGAACCCAGGGGGCATGCATCCTGGTCTACTTCGACAAGAAAACTTTGGGTATAGAGTATGTTTCCACGGGAGAATATGACTAGTCTGTACCCCGTCCGTCTAGGAAGAGGGGTTATTCTAGAATAAGATTCTTTTGTCAAAGTTACGTGAGTTGGCGGGCTTCATCGCTCACCTTTGTCTATTTTGGTAGACATTGTCGAGGAAGTGTTTTGTTTGAAAGATTAACGAGACAATCTTTGGGTAACCTGAAAGAGGTAGGCCTCTCTCGGTGAAACGAATGTTTTGACAGAAATGAAGTAGAGGTAACCTTGAAATCGTACTTTATGCCTGGGGGCATGCAAACCTTTTTGAGTGCAAGCAAGGGGCGACTATTTATTTTTTAATTTTTTAGGACCTCTAACCCTTTAAACTCGTAGGATTAGTCGTTTCCGAACTTGCATAACGAAAGGATCCAGAGCAAAGCTTAGTGAGATGAAGCTCCATAAAAAATAGAATCTTGATGAGACACTCTTATCATATGACTAGATTAATCAAGCAGTTTTAGCACACAGTTCATGCTCGTTAAAAAATAAACGCAAGATCGAAGCAGTTTTAGCACATAGTTCATGCTCGTTAAAAAATAAACATAAGATCGAGCAAGTGTTTTCCCGCGTTTAAGCTCGTTAAAAAATGAACTATCCCGGTAAATAACCACTATGAATGTAACATTATCAGCCATTAAAGCCTTGGTCGTGTTTGCACCGTCACCTCCACTTTTCCATTGGCCGATCGTTCACCTTCATATGATTGTTTACCCATTTTGAGGAATAGCTGTGAAGAGTGATTTCACTAGCCATCCTTGTGACACTGCCATGATTGGAAAATTCCAACCTGTACCTAGAATCAACTGCTAACCCGTTTTATCACTCGTTCCTCAAAAGACGAGTCTTCTTTAAGCTCTTTTCATCTAACTCGTAAAATATGAAAAGATTGCCGAGTTTTGGCCTTCCAGCTCATTAAAGCGACCAGAAGTGCTATCCCTCCTCTAGATTTTAATCTTTTTGGACCTGAGGGATTATTGCACAAAAAGATCGAGCGCTTGTTTTGTTCGGCTCGTTAAAACTATCGAAAGCTCATCCCTTCTGTATTGTTTCATACTTTTTCGGACTTAAGGGATTACATGACGAAAAAGGAACTTTGGAGTTATCTTTACGTACCTTTTCAGACTCTCTAAAAATGAAAAGGACCGAGTTATCTTTGTCGTTAGACTCGTTAAAAGCATTAAATAGCGACAAACTTGTCTTTAGACGAGAACGAGTTTCACTATCGCTAGGCTCGTTAAAACATAGCGATGGGCTTGCCCGAAGGGAAAGTTATAGAACAAGCATATGTTATCCTCCTCAAGCTTGACAAAAATAAAGAGGTACTGGTCAGCAATGACTGGGGAAAAATTGGGAGAAACTCAAGAAAACTTTGATGGTAGCAAGTCCCTCTTGAACATGACACTTTTCCTCCGTACCACAATCGGGTTGGGTTGTTTCATTCAACGGTGACATCACCATGGTCTCACCATACCATCCATATTTGGGGTAATGTTACCGATCCATCGCATCAGTGTTGCCATATTTTCAAGAGAAGTCGTTCAGAGAAGTCAACCGTGTCCCATCCACTGTTGTACATTATCCTTCATCCTTTCATGACCGCCACCCTGAATCATATGTCACAGATCGTTTTCACCTCCATCAAAATCAATAGCTCCGTTCCGTGTCATTGATGTGGGATTCATTAAGGCCCTCCCTTGACGGATCGCTTCTTGTCGACATGAGTTCATTATCCAAGAAGTTGATCTAGGAACAACCCCTTCAGTACTTTGAAGCTTGCATGCCTCAATGGCAAGTTTCTCACTTCCGGCGATAGGTATACATCAATGACCTTCGACCGAAAGATTTTGCGTGGTGTTCGACGCCAAGTCCTTTATTCACACCACGTGAATTGTACTGCAGTACCTTGAGGGTCATTATCATTATCGGTGATTCCTCTCGCGCTTGTTAACGGTTTACCTCATTGACCGGTAATCAAGCGATGTCTTTCCATGTTGGACTTCGGAACATTTCTCACATGGATCGACTTGTACTTAGAGTGAACATCGAATGAGTTTGAAGACCCCGGATCTAGTTTCATCCATCCGGGCTGCGATATATATTCAGGAAAAATAAAGACATTGACATGTACATCATTGCAGCAGATAATCATCCTACCCAAAGGATGATAATTTCATCAAAATTATCAGTCTACCATCAGACGATTGTCTGTTCTATGTACAGAAAAATGAATTTATAAAGCTGAGCATGCGAATTCCCGCCTCAGCTAGATCATGAAAGCAGTATGAAAAATAATGTATTGTATTGTATCTTATTACAGGTCTCCTCCCAGCATTGGATGAACTTCGGATCCTCCTGATAAAGCATTTCACCCGATAAATGGCCTCATACTTTAGGGGGCAACTGTTATAGACATTTTTGTGCCTTACAGCTATAAGCATGAAATGTCCATAATCTAAGGGATCCAAAGTCCCTAAACATGTTGTTCCTACCCCTAGAGGAACAAGGCTAACAGACCACAGCAATTCACAGAAGTTCTCCACCAGAAACTGCTCAAAAACAAGTCAATTCAGGATCAATTCAAGAGCTCCACTAGATGTCTGCACTGAAATGCAAAGTCAACACTGGCTACCTGCACTGCAACGCAAGTAGAAGCACTACAAGGGTGCGCTGAGTGGGAAGCTGACAAATGGCAAGTTCATTCAACGAGGTGGAAAGACCCTAGAAGCTTCCAGAATCTTCTCCAATGACACTTGCCTCAGTGAATTCGACTAATGATGAGTAAGAGGTTCTCAATCTCCAAGTGGAAGCAAGAACCTCCAAGTGGAATCAGGAACTGACAGAGGGAGAGGACACTAGTCAGATCTCAAGCTGACTCATCCTCTCTCCAAACATCTATATATGGATCTCCCCTCCATGAGATCTAGGGGTTGGAATTTTGTTATTGCAAAGAATTGTTGTTGGTTTTAGACTGGAATCATTGGGTGCTTAATGCTTTGAAGGGAGGTGAAGATAGGAATTCCATTTGCTGGGAACGAGATGCTGGATTGGAGCCTTCTTGGTTGTATCTCTTCCTGAACCTTGTTATTCACCAATAAAGCTATCTTGGTTTCTCCTATATACTGGTGTATCTTTGATGTATGAATGCATTAGTATGTTTAGTTTACTCCTAATCCTGAACTAGTTATGAATATGAATCTATGTCTTTGTGTAGTGTTCTCTTCTTGTGATCTTGCAGAGACCTGTTGAAGCTGGGCGAGCGAGAAGACAAGTAGCTGGGAACTTCCAAAGAGAAGAGAGATCGGATCGAGGGACAAACGGAAGACACCAGTTAGTCCATCCATCTCTCTTCATTCTTAATTCATAAAGGAAGAATACTAGAATAGCTGTCTATGTTTGTTGCTAAGGCACTGTCACACCTTAGGTGGATAGGATCGTCCTGCATAGGCATTTTTCCCCACAACACTAAGCCGCTCTGAAAGGAGAAGATTGAGATGTTGAGGGAGAGACTAGGCTTAGTGGAGAACACCTTCTCATAAAGAGGCACCATTACACATTTTTAACTTGTTTTCTCAGTAGTTAATTCTCCTTCCTCATAGCATAATAATGATAGTATGTCCATACCTCGAAGAAAAAAATACTTACCATTAGATGTGAGTAGAGAATTGATGGCTGATGGAGTTATGCACAACACTAGTTTACTTTGGGACAAGTATTGTTGTCTAAGTTGCACACACACACATATATATATGTATGCATTCATGTTTCACTATACCATGCAACATAGACAACAACACTTGTCCCAAAGTAAACTAGTGTTGTTCCCAAAATAAACTAGTGTATTGAAGGTATTTAGAATACAGATAAAGATTCATAAATAATTTATCAGGTGATAAGAAGCAATGCCCAAAAAAAACATGCTACATCAAATACCTACATGTCATTGAAATCCTCAATATCACACTTGAAGCATATTTCAATTACCTGTATGGAAGTTTCTTTCAATTACTAATACTATTTAATTATATTCATATACTATAGTTAGTAGTCTACCTTTGAGATGAACTCATCTCCAAACAACTTAGACTTCTCTAATTTCTATAAATATGGGGGCTTTCCGTCAGGTAACGTTAACAAAAAATATCTTCCAGAAGTATCTAATGAAATCCATTCAATAACGACACTTGAGTTCTCATTACCAGGACTCGAAAAAGACAACCTCTCCACAACACCATCATCTACAACAAATGAAAGGCGTAGATCAGAATAATGTAGCAAATTCACGCTCAAATAACCTCTGCAACAGAGTAAAACATGAAGGAAATGCTTAGTACATGCTATTGAAGATATCAATTATTCTACATCACAATTCAAATGCTCCAAAACAAAAGTTCTATGCATTGAGCCTCTTACAAACCATGAACTGGACCGGAAACCTAATAAATATCATCCTCTCTTTAACCATAATGATTTTAGTATTAGGCTAGATTTCTTGATTATACGAGTGCATGTTCCAATTTGTTTCTTCTTAACATACTTTTCAGCTACATGACATGCAGTACATATACCAGTGAGTAGAATGAATAGGATGTGAATATATCCATGCATTAGAATCAGCATGGTAAATGTCGACTTGGAATCTATGAACCAAAGATTCAGTTGGCATGAAATGTTCTCAACCTCTATGGTTATCTTAGATGCCCCACAAGAAAGCAAATAAAAATGTACAAGTGCACATATGAAAGGGCATTAAAATTTTAGCTCTGGAAATTGATTTTAGTTAGTTAACAAACATTTTTTTAAAATGCAATGATCTTATAACATTAAAGAAGTCCTAGAATATAAGTAAAATCATATCTTATAAATAGTTATAAGATCATGATTAATGAAATTGTGGGACTTTTCAAAGAATATACAAGTTACAAACTTACAGTATCACATAATGCCAACATATCATATATCCCATTTGTATTGGAATGAACTCTAACAAGATGCAAGGTGGAACATTTCATGATTGCTAATATGTGATACCATAAAAAATAAATCTACCACTACTTCTTCAATAACTTCATATTTCCAGGGTAAGTTTTGTATGGATTTAATCGTCTTAGATATTAAGATAAATTCATTCCTTTTACTAGAAGTGATGTGGAGATGCAATGAGAACATTTACTTCTATCGTTATAGAATTTTAATAAAGAAGAATATACTAAGAACAACCATTGTACCTTAAATAACATCTCCCAGATCATTCACCTCTGTACAATTTTGTGGAAGCCAAACTTCAAAGCTGAAGATGACATTATCAACCAGAACCTCATAACAAACATAACATGGAAAGTGAGGAATAATCATTCCAGAGAGTCTCTAAACAAAGTAGCATGTTAAGCCCTTAATAGATATTCATTCAAAGTTGGTCTATCTTGCCCACTTCTATGAAGCCTGAGCCGGAAGCAAGCCACTCATAGATGTTGTTAGAGAGGGAGGATGAAGGATGGAATGAATGCTATGAGGCTATATATAGATGTGTTTCACTATCTTCCTTCCTTTCCATCCTAGTATACTGACAGTAGCAAACAAACCGAATGGAATATCACTATGGGAAGGCTAGAAAATAAAATAAGATAAAAATATAAAAATGATTTCCTAAAATAAGACCTTTGAAGTTTTCTTTTGATTTTAATAGACAATTTATAAACATACCAACCATTTTACATGGATCAACAGTCCAGCCCCATATTTATCCCTGTGCCAAGCTCTAAATAAGAATTAGAATAAGAATTACATGGGGGAAGTGGGAGGCTATGGTTTTCAACTCCGAGGAACACCCTCTATTCAATTTTTTGAAGCCATGCCATTCCTGAAGTTGCGCATCCATGAGATGAGGAAGACACAATTGTAGAGTCCAAATCATGTGCCCTTAGGCCAAGCAACATCCAGAGGCATGGCAGAGAACCTAAAACTTCTATGACCTGCAAATTGTAGCAAGGTTAGCCCTATCCCTATAATTCAAGAGTGAAAACAATACAACAACTCAAAAAAAGAAAATCACTAGTAATTATAACAATTGTTAATATGGCATTGACACTAATAATTGTGTAGTGAGGGGCCTCTAGATGTAACTCCATATTGAAATTGGATTATGTATTATTATTTCACTGAAACTTCAAAAACTCCTCAAAATAAAAAATCTATTATTATACTTGCATGGTATAACCCATTCAGCGTTGGCTTTGACTAGGTATTATTTTGTCTTAGACAAAAAGGTTATGACACTTATCCATAGTTTAACATTATGAATTAAACTTTTATTTTTTTTAACAATATTAAAATTTAATTATTTGTAAGATGATTGGTTGAGGTCTTATTATGGGTTGTTTAATAGCTTCCATTTCTATTAGTTACTATATTTTTGTTTTTAGTTTTATTTCCTTTTCATTTAACTTCTTTTTTCCTATTATTTCTATTTTCATGAATTATATTTTTTTCACAATATTTTCAATTTATGTGACTTATTATTATATTAAAAAATATTTTCATAAATTAAATTATAGACAATTATATATATTAATAAAAAAAACGCACACATATAGTTATATGTGTTTTAATACGAACAATATTAGTTAATCATATTTCTTATTTTTTGGTGATGGAATTTAAAAATATAATATTTTAAGTATTAAGGGGTTTTAACAGTGCATTATATTAGACATCATTTTTTTTCGAATTCAATTAAGTATTTCATTCAGGTATGACCATTTCCATGAAAATGGTAATACTTGAGTGACTGACTTAATGCATTTGAATCCCAAAATATGATATCTAATATAACATTTTATTAGTTGTTTTATTTTTGTGATAAAACCTTTATCTTCGTTATTTTTTTGTTTCATTAAACTATATTTAAACTAAACCGCAACTACTAGCTATTATATAACTCTTATTATATTTAAATTTGAGTCCAAATCTAAATATATATTTAAACCTCATCAAAATAATATGAAAAATTAAAAATTAGCTAACTTTAAAAAAAACATAAAATCATTAATTTAAAATTGCATAAACGTATTCAAGAACATTTCCATCCTTATATTCCAGAATTGAGTAAGTACTACGTCCAATTGCAAACCTTCCTCAAAGAGAGCATCCCTTTCGACATTAATTTAATATGATAATACAAAATGTAATTAAAATATTTTTTATTTTCAAAAAAAATTATGAGGGTTGAGTCTTTCTATTATTCAATTAATTGATAACTAACAAGAATGTTCAAACACATCGATATTGAAACCCCTTTTAGTTTCAGCTCAACGAACTCCACCTGATCCGTTTAAGTTTAAATATTCCGAAAACATAGTTGATGCGTTTGTACAATCCATATAAATTATAATCATATTGGTTTTACGCAAAAATAAATTATTATATTTAAATGATTCATCAAATATTTAAGTATGTCTCACATTAATGAATCATTAAATATATGTACGACATTATTTTGATTAAAAATTGAGTGGGCATGAAATTAATGAATATTTTTAATTTCTCTAAGAAAAAAAGTTGATAAGTTTGTTAATTAGGAAAAGCTGTATAGAGAGGTATTTGTAAACGTGTATAGCATATGTTTTACATTTTTAAAGATAGCAATGTCGATTTTTGAGGATGAAAGTCGTGCATTACCTCCCAGTTATAATTAAAACTAACTATTATTCACATCCCAATTGAAAAGTATAAAAATTGTATTTATATTTGTTTTAATGTTTATATATTTTAATTTAAAATAAAATTATTATTTGTTGTCATTATAAATTATTTTATTTTATGTAAAATAGTATATTTTATTTATTCAGTTGGTTTTTCTTCACTTTTAATTTTTATTATAGAATTTTAGTTTTATATTACAATAAACATAAAATATTTTTTAAATAAATCATTTAAATATAGCAATAATATTTTTAAATATTTTTATTGATTAGGTTTTGGTTGTTGTTTAAATATGTATACATATCAATAAAATTTGGATGATAAACTAATATAAAAATATTTTTTAATTAAAATTGATTAACATAGGCAACTCTCCTCCATCCCATATTATCTCATACTTCTAGGGATGCTAATAAAGATTGTTTCATTGATTTAGGACTTTGGTTTATAACATATCTAAGTTTATAAAACATTAAAAACTAAAAAATAGATATAGTTCACATTCTAAATATGGCTATGAAAACTTGAAGCCTTAAGTAACTTGTTTAGTTTTTATAAACATAGCATGAAGAACACTAAAAATTTCAGAAGGTTGTAAAGGCATATCTGATAAATGAATTCAACATTGCCAGGTAGAGATTATTGTGCACACAATCGCAAGAGATATCATTCATGCCTCTCTCCACCCTTGTCTGTGTTACTATTGATATCATTAATGCCTCTCCCCGACCTTGTGTGTATTTTTATTTACTGAACTCGACTTTGAAATATCAATGCAAATTTTATTATAAAAAAATGAAGAAGAGGTTTTCCCACTAAGACTTGCAGTTGCCATGATCAAGAGTTAAAAAAATGATATCAAAGATGAAAGTGAACTTTCCTTGCAAAATGCTTGCAGTTTGCATTCTCAAGAGTTCCTTCCAAAATGGAAAATGATAAAAGAAAAATAAAATAAAAAATAGAAAAATTACAGTTGAAAAAGGAACTTTCCTTCCAAAATGACCAAAATGTATCTGTACATTCGCAATACCTAAATTATACATTTCAGTTCTTAGATAGCCTTACATTGCCTATCAACAATATTATGGAAAAAATTTCCTATTGCAGCTTTCTGGATACTGCCTCTCAATTTCTACGTCACAAGAGACATTGTTGTACAAATCTTGCTTAAATACTTGAAATCTAATCTAATTGAATATCGGTCTGTAAACATGTTTGTAATATGGATATTGAAAAACAAATAATGTGAAAATATTTTCAGTAGCTCAGTGCAATCTTCTTCCTTAAGCCTTGTCCCTGATTAAATAAAAACTACTACAACAACTCTCACAGCTAAACTACACATACCTTTCAAATTCAATGAACTTCTCAAAATTTCATATAAAATTTCAGCCACATTAGAATCACCTGCACCACAAGTATATACAGGGACACCCAATTATAACATCCCTACACAGAATAACATCATGGGCATGATGTTATTGTTCTCCTAATTTAAATCATCATTATTGAATTTAGGCTTCTGTGATCCATATCAAGTTTGAGAGAAGATTCTTCGATGAAAATCACATTGGGATGCTTTTGTCAATGCATTTTGAACCAACCAGTGTGGTTCATCGTCAAGACAAGTTGAGAAACAGATCTCACTTTGCAGAACATCCAACGTCTATATTTCATGATCAGGTAATGGCTATATTGACTAACGACTAAATTTGACTAGGAAATGGTTAGTTTGGACTGGATTAGGGACATAATCTTTATTTAATTAAACAAGTTAATTTAGTTAGTTATAATCTTATTAAAATAAAAATAAAGGGACCATTTTATAAACTTATAACTATAAATATATATTAAAATAAATTAATTTAAATTAAAAGTTATTACATATATAAATATTAGAGGAATTAATAGTTAGTTATAAAAGTTATTAAATATATATATATTAGAGTAATTTAAGGGTTAGAAAGAATATTTTAATATTTAAAATTAATTAATAGTTTATTTGATGGTTAAAATTAGCATATTATCATAGATTAATTTCAATATTATTTTTCTTTTGTTAATTAAAATGATTAGAATAAAACTAGAAGCATAAGTTAAGTGCTATTAAAATACCTCAAACTATATCAACCACACCTCAAAGAACAAAGGCCACAAGATACAGGAAACAAGGGGAAAATTACTTAAAATACAACAAGATCAAGATATACCTAGGGAGGGGAGGAAAGGAAGAAAACGACTAGGAAGAGAGGGATGGGACCCAGCAACTACTGATATTCAAGCCATCCTCTCTATTGAGATTGTTCAGTCTTTTTTCAATCTCAAGGTCTTCCCTAAATTTTCGGTGATGGAATTGCGAAACTCTAGAAATAACATTAGCCTCCTCGATACAGACATGATGGTTGGTTTTCTCCACATGTTCTACTAAATCGGAAGACATGGTTCTCCTATTCTTAAGGTCAGTTGCATGCTCACTAATCCTTTGATAAATGGAGCAACCAGTCTCAGCAATGTAGGGTATCCTAGAGGAACAAGGAATAATATATACCCCTTTCATGTCCTTAGGGTTGATAGGATCCTTCACTGATCTGAGGGACTTGTGAATGATGTTAAGGGGTCTAAAGGTCGAGGGGACATTATGTCTCTTAAGAATCCTCGCAATCCTATCAGTGGTCCCCTAAACAAATGGAAGATGGACACCTGGAGTTTAAATACATCAGCAAGTCTAATTAAGGAAAATGTGAGTTTTCATTAGAAAGAGGCAATTAGACTTTAGAGTAAAAAAAACTTTTGGAGGAAGCCTATTATGGTGGGTAGCTGGAAGAGACAATTTGCCCTTAGTTGCCATTCACCCTTTGTCAGGATATTTTTTTAAGACTATATGTGCTGATTTTTTTTTAGCAATTGTGTGTTGTTACTAACCATCAATGTGTTTTACTAACATGTTTTGACCAGTTCAGACATTTTAAGAAAAATATGAGAGAAAAACAAATACTTCAAAAAATATTTAAAATAATAAAAATATAAATTACCCATAAACAAATAGTTATATATCTTACTCTCCAAACCCATAAAGCAACCAACTCATAATCTTGTTTGAGAAGAGTTCTTAAGTTTTAACATGTATAAGAATGTGCAGTAATTTAAAAGTTTATAAAAATTGGAAGTGTTGAGTGGATGTTTTTAACTTTATATGTTTTAATTATATTTGTTGTATAAATGCTTTAATTTAAAAAATTAAATATATGTATCTATATATATATATATATATATATATATATATATATATATATATATATATATATATATATATATATATATAAACTTTAATTTGTGTTATCTTTTAATTAGATATGGATAAAGTTACATAGGGGGCTTGATTTTTGTTGGATTTTTCGTGTGCTCTCTCTTGGATTCAAAAATGGTTTTCATTGTGGGTGGATCAGTCTCATGACGATTGATTTCAATAAGCTTATAAAAGGTCGTACTAAGTCTTCAAATTAGTATGGGAGTTAATGACGGCAATAACCAACATTGCTACACAACTATGACAATAAAAGCTTTTAGTTATGAACGAAGAATAATAAATGTGCTTCTTTTGTGTGTGTCTAGATATTGAGCTTTCAATTATAAGATTTATCACTTTTAAACTTACCTTTATATTAAAGATATTATCTTATTTTTTATTATTTAAATTTAGCAAATTACCTTTAATAATTTCATAAAGACTTTATCTGATTATTTTAGGCTTTAGATAAATTTCAAAAAGAAAGTTAACTCTCAAAAGGTTAAGTGTATTAGTGATTTCCTTCATATTATATTAGATATTAGAATGAGAAATAATAATTAAATACATTATTTTTTGTCAAATGTAAAACACACATGTGGATTCTAATTCTCTTATATTTATTTCAGTAATATTAAACATGATTTATTATTCATCTTTATTTTTAATTAATTATTTTTTTGATTTAGAAATATATATTTTTTAATTTATAATATTTTAATAATATACGCTAAACAACCTAAATCTAAAACAACAATTATTATTTCTAACTAAAATACAAATTTTATGTTCATTCACGTTTCATTTTTACATCATCTAGCCTAGAAACACATTTATTATCTCCTCTCGCACTCCTCTACGATGAAATCACAGTAGTTGTTATGCGAAAAGAGTCGAATGGTCTCCTCGGATTATGCAAAAGTGATGTTGAGTCAAACATTCATATTCCTTCAGGAGATTAACATTGTCATCGATTCAACATAGTCATTCAGTAAGTGGAAGATCCAATTGGTCTCTATGAGTTTCCCATGAACAAAGTTGAATAAGATATCGCAACCTCGGTCATATACTCCCATGCCTAGCGATCTCCAACAAACTTTGCTACATGGATGATGTTTGAAACGCTCTATTCTGAAGTCACAACATTGAACACTAAGATATCTTTGAGCCATGCCAGCTTCTTTGAAATAAATAGATATATGGGTTTACTTCTCTTTTAGGTTCACGGTTTTCTTCCTTTTAGTTTTGGGATTTTCTTCTTAATTAGACTCCAAATGCTCTTCTTGTTAAGCAATCAATTTAGCTTCCTATTTAGAGCCAATAATACCTCCAAGTATGGCTTCCAATTTAACATCTAATTTTACTTTCATTTTAGTGCCACATTATACTCTCATTTTAAGAACTCACGATGCTTCCTTTATAGCTACAATTTATTATTTAATAATTTTTATTTCAATTAAATTAGTTAAGTATATCATGCCTATTAAATATGTTTTATGATTATAAAGTAAGTCATATTTCACTTGAAATATTTTATAGCATACAATTTATCAATATTCTTTAGAGAAATGGACATCCATACAAACCAAAAAAAAATTTCTCAACTATAACCCATATTTTTATATTGTTAATAAACGAAATAGTTGGCCCTGACAAGCTACACATAATGCAGCCCCATATAATATATGTAAAGATGGTATAATTCAAAATGATACAACTCAATACAATAATTTAGGTGAAAATGATACATATGATAATAAACATTAAGGAACGATTTATGAACGATGATCCATGATTGAGTCTATATGATAAATGTCTATAGCTATGATAAATTTCACTCGGTACTACCAACTTATTACTCATCATCATCACCATCATCTATCATGATCATCACCATCATAATCATCATCAATGTCATCATCGTTGTCATCTACCTCGGTTTTCTCTCCATCTACCTCATCATCATTGTCTCGAATGTTTGAACGATACCCAACATAATCTAGAATGATCTCAAGATCAACTCAATCTTCTCGAAGACTCGTGTTCTACAAAAAAGACATTCAAAATGAAAATTTATTTATTTCATCTAATATTTAATATATATTTGTTATATCTCTAGTATTACAACATATGAAGCAAAACCATAATCATTTTGTATCATATCAAAGCGCAAATATATACCATAATAAAATTGCAATTAAGTTACAATTAATATGCCATTAGAATGATGTAAAACATGCGAAAATTCTAATTAAAGTTAGTAAATCATGAATGAGGATAGAGGATCAAATTCTAGCCACTACATTCCAGAGGAATGAGCAGGTGTAGCAACAAGAAGCGGGAAAGTGTCAATGATAGACATAGAAATTGGCCCTGGAGCAGCAATGCTTGGAAGGATTCCTTTTTTGACCATGTCGCTATAGAGAGGGTTGATGTAGCACTACCCTCCTAGGCTATTTTAAGAGATCTGGAGCAACTAAGCTCCCTAACTACCCCTACAACTAGTGTACTAAAGTCTTGATGACAACATAAATATGTAAAAAGGTTACCAAATACATGGGTATAGAAGAAGGATTGAGTGGCTCATGGATGAGAAACATTTTTGTGTTGTGTGCCAGTTGGAGCTCAATTTTTTTTTGTGAAATTTTTTTGAAACGATTAAGGTTTCCTATTGATAAATAATGTAACTTGGTAAACTTGTTAAAAAAAAATCTAACCTTATAAATTTTTAATATGCATTCTCAAATTATATCACATGAGAGTCGAGAGATTCTCATTATAAAATTATCATTGTAATATGAAATTATAAAGCGGTGTGCTTTCGACATGCAAAAATAGAAATATAGAAGCAAATAGAGAATGATAGAAAGGGAGAGCACTCGAATTGAAAATTAGTATCTATCATTAAATCTCAATCATACATGGCACCATACCTTTCTATTCACTAGCTTGTGTTTTGTGTAGTGTACTAGCCTTTGCTAGGAAGATAGGGCCCTTGTTCTTAGCAGGGTTCATTGGTTAGGAAAGTATTGTGTCTTTTTAATTCATTTCCTCTAATTTATAATTAATATGTGATTGTTGTTAGCATTATTATTAAACTTTTTGATGCTCTAGTGATTTCAGAATCCTTACCATTGTTGCATCAAGTTTTGCTTCCAATATAGAATCACTTGTTGCATCTAGATTTGATTCCATTATGGAATCTTCTTTAGCTTCTAATATGGCTTCCATTGTAGTGTCTTTTATTTTTTTTAATATTGCTTCTTGGTTTTCTACCTGAATGGCTTCCTTGTTTGTAACTTTACGAAGGCAGAGATTGGCTTCTAATATTACGTCCATTATTACATCTTTGTTTGTTACCTGAATTGCTTGTAATTTTGCTTCACAAATAATGCAAAGTTTGGGTACTAGTATTACTTCAATTATTACTTCTTGATTTTTTACCTGAATGGCTTATTTATTTTTCTTCTCAAGGAATCCCAAGTCCAGCCTTTGATATTGCTTACAATCTTACTTGTTTATTTGCTACCTAAATTTATTTAGTTATTTCTTCTGAGGTTAAGCCATGTTTGGCTACTACTATTGCTTCGATTATTACTTATTTGTTTTCTATCTAACTGTCTCTTTTTTACCTTCATAGGTAACGCCAAGTTTTACTTCCCAGATTGCTTCTAGTGTGCTTCTAGTTTAACATCCATTGTTGCTAACCTTCTTTCTTCTAGAATTGGTTCCATGTTAGCACTATTATCTACTTCCTTTTAGTTGGAGGTTTTCCTCATGTTTAGTGAATGTATTTGCTTCTCTCTTAGGTTCAGGGTTTTCTTCCTTTTAGTGTTGGGATTTTCTTCTTAATTATCCTCCAATTTTTCTTCTTGTTCAGCAACCAATTTAGCTTCCTATTTAGAGCCAATAATAGCTCCAAGTATGGCTTCCAATTTAACATCTAATTTTACTTTCATTTTAGCATCACATTCTACTTTCATTTTAAGAATTCATGATGCTTCATTTATAGCTACTAACAACATTTTTTTTAACTATAACCGATATTTTGTATTGTTAATAAATGGAATAGTTGGTCGTGACTAGCTACACATAATGTAGCCCCGTATAATATATGTAAAAATGATATAATTCAAAATAATACAATTCAATATGGTAATGTAGGTGAAAATGATATATATGATAATAAATATTAAAGGAGACATCATAACGATTTATCAATGATGATCCATGATGGAGTCTATATGATAAATGTCACTGGCTATAATAAATTTCACTAGCTACTACCAACTTATTGCTCATCATCGTCATCATGTCTATCATGATCATCACCATCATAATCATCATCAATGTCGTCATCATCCTGGTCTACCTCGGTGTCCTCTCCATCTACCTCATCATCATTGTCTCGAATGTTTGAACCATACCCAACATAATCTGGAATGATATCAAGATCAACTCAATCTTCTGGAGGCTCATGTTCTACCAAAAAACATTCAAAATGAAAATTTATTTACTTAATCTAATATTTAATATATATTTTTTGTATTTCTAATATTACAACATATGAAGTGAAACCATAATCATATTGCATGATATCAAAGTGCAAATATATAGCATAATAAAATTTCAATTAAGTTATAACTAATATGTCACTACAGTGATGTAAAACATGAAAAAAAATCTATTTAAAGTTAGTCAATCATGGAGGAGGATAGAGGATCGAAATCTAGCAATTATTTTCCAGAGTAATGAGCAGGTGTAGCAACAAGAAAGGGACAAGGGTCAATGATAGACATATAAATTGGCCCTAGAGCAACAATTCTTGCAATGATTTTTTTTTTTAGCATGCCGCTTTGGATAAAGGAGATGTAGCACTCCCCTTCTAGGCTCTTATAAGAGCTCTAGAGCAACTATGCTCCCTAATTGTCCCTACAACTAGTGTACCAAAGGCTTGAAGACAACCTAAATATGGAATAAGGTTACCAAATACATGGGGATAGATGTAGGGTGGAGTGGCTCAAGGATGAGAAATATTTTTGTTTCGGGCCTCAATTTATTTTTTGGGAAATTTTAGGGTTTCCTATTTATAATTAATCTAATTTGGAAAATTTTCTATACAGTTTTCCTAACCTTGTAAATTTTTAATATGTATTTTCAAATTACATCATATGAGAATCGAGAGATTCACGTTATGATCTTGCCATTGTAATATGAAATCATAAAGGTTTGTGCTTTCTATGCATGTAGAAATACATATAGAAACAAATAGAGAATGATAGAGAGGTAGATCACCGAAATTGTAAACTTATATGTATCATTAAATCTCAATCATTCATGGCAACATACCTTTCTATTGACTAGCTTGTGTGTTGTGTAGTGTACTAGCCCCTTTGTAGTGTACTAGCCCCTGTGCGATGTGTAATGTATTCTATTGAATATGAGGTGCAATCATTACGGAAGAACTTAGAAATGCCTAGAACTAAGAAAACTCAAACAACTGAGTTTGCTCTAGTTGAAAAAAACGAACTATTAATAACATAACTAGTTGATAGAAATAAAGACATATTTATTTTAGAGGAATAAGTGCAGACCTTACGACAGTAAATTAAAAATCATGTTTTTCCCATTATGGTTCAAACTAAATTAGATGAACCTTCAAAGAAATTAACAAAGGTCATGGAAGAGCTCAAAATTTGGTAAGTTGAATTGAAGAAAACCCAAGATGATTTGGGTGTGGTAACGAAGTAGTTGAATGTAAAGGAGAGGTAATAACACATATTATATGAAAATAACAATCAACTTTCGAGAAAGTACAAGGAAACTCAATATGAAATCAAAGAGTTGAAAACCAAGTTTGAAGGTAATATTTCTTTAATGGAAGATACACAACTGTTTTGAGGTGACATTATTGAAGAAGTTCATTCTATATGGGAGTATATTGTTATAATTCCACAAAAAATATTATGACAAGAGTGTCATAAATGAGTATTGATTTATACAAGAAATAAGTACAAAAAGAAGCACTCAAGTCCAAGGAGATAATTAAGTATTTGAATGAAAAATATTCAACAACATTAAGGGCGATAGTCACAATATTTTGGACCAAGCACACTAGTGATGTCGTATTTTAGCATGTGGAGGCATTGAAACTTGGGTGAAGGTCAAGACTGTGTGATGGGAGTTCCACCAAAGTATTCATTCCATTCATCGTAATCTTTGTTGAAGTTAAAGAAAATGGCTAAGCGGATTACTAAATCAAATTTTTGTTACAGAGGAGATCATGTCAGTTGTCAAATAAACGAAGGAATTCCAAGCTAATGAACACCGATGAGGCTAATACCAAGGTAAAATGGTAAAATAGGGTAATATTGGGAGACAATTAGCATGTGTCAACCATCGTATTGAGTATATGTGAAGGAATATTGTAAACTAATATCATGCACACTCAAAGTGATACCATAATGGTGGTGTTGAGGTCACAAACAACAATGGTGAATGTGCACCAAGAGTTGAACACCATAAAATACCACCGAAGGTATGATTGAGGAATGAAATAATTAGTGAAAGTAACTCTTCGAGTAATAGGGTATGAGAGAGGTATTTGTTGATGCATATGCTATATGTTTTACATTTTCAAAGATAGGAAGATCAAGTTTTGAAGATGAAAAGTCGTACATTAGCTCCCAACTATAATTAAAACTAACTATTACCCACACCCCAATTGAAAACTATAAGAATTATATTTATGATTATTTTAATGTTTATATATTTTAATTTATGTTTGGTTGTGTTATAACTTATTTTATTTTATGTAAAATAGTATACCTTGTTCATTCTTTTCTTTTCTTCTTTAACTTCTAATTTTTATCATATAATTTATGTTTCATATTATAATAAATATAAAATACATTTTAAAGAAATCATTTAAATATTATTTTTCTAATTTTTTTAATCCAACTTTTACCATTTTTTATTAGAATAATAATTAGCTAATTAACATAATATATAATTATTATTTAAGATGTATCACAATAATGTTTTTAAATACTTTGATTGACTAGGTTTTGGTTATTGTTTAAATATGTATACATATGAATAAAATTTGGATGATCAAGTAACTAAAAAAATATTTTTTTAATTAAAATTGAGAAACACAGGCAACTCTCCTCCATCCTAGATTATCTCATTTTTCTAGTAATACTAATAAAGATTATTTTGTTGATTCCCCACTTTGGTTTATAACATATCTACATTTATAAAATAGCAAAAACTAAAAAATGGAAATAGTTCACATTCTGAATATTGTTAGGAAAACTTGAGGTCTAAGTAACTTGTTTAGTTTTTATAAACATAGCATGAAGAACACTAAAACTCTCAGAAGGTTGTAAAAAGGCACATATGGTAGGTGAATTCAACATTGCAAAGTAAAGATTGTTGTGCACACTATTTCGAGAGATATCATTCATGCCTCTCCCCACAATTGTGTGTGTTACTATTGGCTAAACGTTGATTTGAAATATCAATGCAACTTTTATTATTAAAAAGGAAGAAGAGGTTTTCCCACTAAGAGTTGCAGTTGGCATGCTCATGAGTGAAAATAGAGAAATCATAGATGAAAATAAACTTTCCATCCAAAATGAAAATTTTTTGCAGTTCGCATGCTCAAGAGTGAAAATAGAGAAATCAGAAGTGAAAATGAAATTTCTTTCCAAGATGAAAAATGCTTTAAAAAAATAAAAATAAAATAGAAAAATTAGAGGTCAAAAAGGAACTTTCCTTCCAAAATGCCCAAAATGTATCTTTTCATTCACAGTACCTATATTATACATTTCAGTTCCTATATAGCCTAACACTGCATATCAACCATGTTATGGAAAACAAATTCCTATTGTAGTTTTATGGATATTGGATTTCAAATTGTAGGTCACAAGAGACGTTGTTCTACAAATCTTGCTTGAAATACCTAAAATATGATCTAATTGAATATCGGTTTGTACACATATCTGTAGTATGGTTATTGAAAAGCAAATAATGTGAAAATATTTTAAGTTTCTTAGTTCCATCTTCTTCCTTAAGCTTTGTCCCTGGTTAAATTACAACCACTGCAACAACTCTCTCAACAACTCCCCTAGCTAAATTACACATACCTTTCAAATTCAATAAGCTTCTCAAATTTTCATATAATATTCCAGCGGAATTAGCATCACCTGCGCCACAAGTGTATATAGGGACGCTCAATTATAATATCCCTATACAAAATAACATCATGGGCATGAGGTGCTTATTCTCCTAAATTAAATCATCATTAATATAAATTATGTCAAATAGTTTAAATACATCAGCAACTCTAATTAAGGAAAATGTGTGAGTTTTCGTTATAAAGAGGCAATTAGACTTTAGAATAAAAGAAGACTATTGGAAGTAGACTATTATGGTAGGTAGCCAGCAAAAGACTATTTGGCCTTAGTTGCCATCCAAGGAAAACTATTATGGTAGGTAGCCTGGAAAGGACTATTTGGCCTTAGTTACCATCCACCCCTTCTCAAAATATTTTTTAGATTGTATCTGCTGAGGATTTTTGAGCAATTGCTTGTTGTTAATAACCGTGTCACTATGTTTTGATAACATATTTTGACCAGCTCACACATTTTAAGGAAAATATGAGGGGAAGAACAAAATCTTAAAATATTATCTAAAATAATAAAGATATGAGTGGATGTTTTAAATTACCCACTTGATATGTTTTAATTATATTTTTTATATAAATTTGTTAATTTAAAAATTTATAAACATGTATTTAAATATATTTATAGACATTAATTTTTGTTAATTTTAATGAGATATAGATAAAGTTACATATGAAGCTTGACTTTTTTTCGGTTTCTCCCACGCTCTCTCTTGGTTTCAAAAATCGTTGTCATTGTGGGTGGATCAATCTCATCAATATTGACTTCAATGAGCTTGTAAAAAGTGGTACCAAGTCTTCAAATTAGTATGGGAGTGAATGACAACATGAACCAACATTGCTACACAATCATGATAATAAAAGGTTTTAATTATGAACAAAGAATAATGGATGTGGATCTTTTGTGTGTGTCAAGATATTGAGTTTTCAATTATAAAATTTATACTTTTAAACTTACCTTAATACTAAAGATATTATCTTACGTTTTATTATTTAAATTTAGCAAATTACCTTTAATAATTAATTAAAGATCTTATTTGATTATTTTATGCCTTAGATAAATTTCAAAAAAAAAGTTAACTCTCAAAAAAATTAAGTGTATTAGTCATTTCCTTCATATTATGTTAAATATTAGAGTGAGAAATAATAATTAAATACATTATTTTTGGCCAAATATAAAACACACATGTGAATCGTATTTTTTTATATATATTTTAGTAATATTATTCATCTTTATTTTTAGTTAATTTTTTAATTTAGAAATATATATTTATTTATTTATTGATAAACCACCATTATTATTTAAAATTAAAATACAAATTTTATATTTGTTAGAGCCAACGGTGCGTAGCAGACAAACCATATACATAGCAATTCAATCATACACAAATGACACAGTAAGTTAACGTGGTTCACCCAACCAATCTAGGCTACGTCCACCAAATAGAGGCATCGGAAATCTTATTATTAATCAGGAGATTACAAAATAATCATTTTCCTCACAAACTCTGACTCACCAATATCTGTATGGGCATGTATTTTATAGCCAAGAGAATCTAACTGACTCATAAATCCTCTCACAACAAATATAGGATACATTAACTCTTTCCCAACTAATTCGAGCTAATCTAGCAAAAACTTCCTATTGTTGTCACACATTAGAGATTTTTGCCTACTTTATGAAACAGAAAATCTCAACAATCTCCACCTTGACAACAATTAGCCTGATACCCTATTTGTTTATCATTTTATCTTTTTTGCAAGCCAAGAGAATCCAAACACCAATGTAGCTTCTCTAACAAAACTGGTTTCGTGAACATGTCTGCACAATTCTCCTTTGTATGCACCTTTTCAAGAGAGACTCCCCTTTCAGTGAAAACCTGTCTTACAAAATGGTACTTGATCGGTATATGCTTTGGTTTATTATGATAGGCTGGATTCTTAGCCAAATGTATTGCACTTTGACTATCACAAAATAACTTGATGTTGTCCTGCAGCCTACCAAACTCACCAAACAAACCTTTCAACCAAATCGCTTCTTTGCAAGCATGAGAAGCAACAATGTATTCTGCTTCAGTAGTGGATAAAGCAACATTGTTCTGCAACTTTGACATCCAACTAATTGCTCCACCTGCAAGAGTAAAGACATACACTGATGTTGACCTTCTCTTATCAAAATCACCTGCAAAATCGGAATCAACATACCCGCAAATAAATTCACTACTCTTATTGTAAGTGATAGAATAACTACTTGTGCCTCTCAAATACCGAAGCACCCATTTCACTGCTGACCAATGTTCTTTACCCAGATTTGCCATATACCTGTTGACAACCCCAACTACATGTGAAATATCTGGTCGCGTACACACCATCGCATACATTAAACACCCTACTACATTAGCATATGGAATTCGAGACATAAATTCCTTTTCTTCATCTGAATTAGGACATAAACTCGAAGAAAGCTCGAAATGGGAAGCGAAAGGGACTGACACAGGCTTCACATTGTTCATACCAAATCTCAAAAGTATTTTTTCAATATACTTCTGTTATGATAGCCATAGCTTACCATTGCTCCTGTCTCTGAAAATCTCCATGCCCAAAATCTGTCTTGCTGCTCCTAGATATTTCATATCAAATGTCCTTGTCATCTAAGCCTTCAACTTGTTGATTTCTTCTATGCTTTTGCTTGCTAAAAGCATATCGTCAACATACAATACTAAGATAATGAATATGCCACTTTTTAATTGCTTAAAATAAACAAAATGATCATATTCACTTCTAACATATTTCTGACTCAACATGAAAGAATCAAACTTCTTATACCACTACCGAGGCGACTGCTTCAGGACATATAATGACTTCTTGAGCCTGCAGACAAATTTCTCATTGCAATGTTGAACAAACCCTTCCGGTTGTTCCATATAAATTTCCTCCTCTAAGTCTCCATGTAGAAATGCAGTCTTAACATCTAATTGCTGCAACTCTAAATCAAGCAAAGCCACTAATGCTAACACAATTCTAATTGAAACTATTTTAACCATTGGTGAAAAAATCTCATGAAAGTCAATGTCAGCTTTTTGAGAAAACCCCTTTGCAACCAGCCTCGCTTTGTACATGTCTTCCGTATCATTCACACCCTGTTTCAACTTGAAAACTCATTTACACCCCACAGTTTTCCTGTCTTTCGGAAGCTCAACCAGATCCCATGTGCCATTCTTACCTAAGGCCATCATTTCTTCCTTCATGGCTACTTTCCACTTGTCACTTTTCGAACCTTCTATTGCTTCCTGATAGCACAGAGGTTCATCATCATTAACAATAAATGCAACTGAATTAACATAATCATCATACCTTCTCGGTGGCCGTTTGATTCTTGTAGACCTCCTTAAGGATGTTTCTAGTGCTTCCTCCATTGGCTGACTACCATCTGTAGGAACATCTTGACGATCAGTATCTGAGACCTGTTCATGATCTATAGCTGAACCCTGTTCATGTTCTGATTCTGAAACCTGTTCATGACTAGTATCTGAACTATGGTCATCATGACTATCATTAGAAATGCTATCAAACTGAATGTACTGAAAGTCAGATATATCATCCTGTTTCAATATACTATCTACATCTAATTGTACAAGAGAGGATTCATTAAACTTTACATCTCTTTTGATGATGATTTTGCGGGTAGTAGGATCCCACAATATATATCCCTTTGTTCCAACACCATACCCAACAAAGATATACCTTTTAGACTTTGGATCTAATTTAGTTTGCTGATGTTTAGGCACTAGAGCATATGCATCACAACCAAACACTCTGAGTTTGGAATAGTCACAAGGGTGACCTTTCCATACCTCTTGAAATCTTGCAGCTTATCGCCGTTGATGGAGATCGGTTTATCACATAACAAGCTGTTGCCACCGCTTCCATCCACAACTCCTTCTGCAACTCGGCGTTACTCAGCATACTCCTTGCTCTCTCTAGAAGAGTCCTATTCATGGGTTCAGCAACTCCATTTTGCTGAGGAGTATAAACCGTGGTCTTATGTCTCTCGATCCCTACATCCTTGTAATAGCTATCAAACTCATTGGAAGTAAACTCACCACCATTGTCAGTTCTTAAACATTTTATTGTTCTACCAGTGTTGTTTTCTACCAATGCTCTAAACTGCTTGAAAACTGAAAAAACATCGGACGTACTTTTGAACATGTAGACCCACACTTTCCTAGAAAGGTCATCAATAAACGATACAAAATAAGACAAGCCACCATATGAGGTTGTAGGGGCTGGTCCCCAAACATCTGAATGGATTTAATCAAGTATGCCTTTACTAGTATGTTTGCCTGTTTTAAATTTTTGCTTACTTTGTTTTCCAAATAGACAATGCTTACAAAAATCTAACTTTCCAGACTTTAGATTTGGAAGTAACTTGTGATCAGCCAAAATTTTTAACCCTCTTTCACTCATATGCCCCAACCTTTGATGCCATATGTGAATGGAACTACTGTCATGTTCAGACACCATAAACACATAATCTGACCCTATACCTCCTTCTAACTAAAATAGATTTCCTACCTTCTTAGCTTTCATAACTAGTAAAATACTTTTGCAATTTTTCATTACTCCACCTTGAATTACAATTTTATATCCATTTGAATCAAGTGCTCCTAATGAAATCAAATTTTTCCTTAAATCTGGTACATGCCTTACATCAGTTAACATTTTAGTTGTCCCATCAAACATTTGCAGTTGTATACTCCCAATCCCCACAATATTACATGTTACATCATTACCCATGTACACAACTCCATCATTAATTGATTTCTATGTCTTAAACCATTCTTTACACATGTGGTTTGATGCGCCAGAATCTAACAACCAATGTTGATCATGATTTGACACATTAACTGATAATACTTCGTCACTCATACCTGAACCAGATGCTGAACCTGTATCTGTCGTATTTGCCTCCTTCTTCTCTGTCGAAGAATCTGCTTTAGAAGTTTTCTGTTGTCGCTTCTAGCAGTCCTTCTTTAAATGCCCCGATTTGCCACAACACCAACATTTTACCTTACTCTTCTTCCCTTTCGACTTTGAACGTGAGTCGCCTGGCCTACTGGAGCGTCTTTCTTTTGAACAACCTCTAACCATCATAGCTTCAGATGTAGAGGTTTATGAATGTGACCTTCTCCTTGTTTGTTCCGATAACAAAGATGCAACTAGATCATCAAACTCAATAGTTTCTGATGAACTAAGACTTGTAGAAGTAACAAAATTATCCCATGACTTGGGCAACAAGCACAATAAAATAATAGATTTATCCTCGGATTGAATTTTTACTTCTATACTTTGTAATTGCACCAAAAGAGTATTAAAAGCATTCAAATGATCAACAACCAATGTACCTTCTTTCATTCGCAAACTGTACAACTGTCGCTTCAGGAGAATCGTATTGGTTAAGTACTTTGTCATGTACAGTTTCTCCAGTTTCATCCACAACCCAGCAGCTGTTGTCTCTGACACGATATTAAACAGGACATCATCCGCCAGACACAGTCGAATAACACTTATTGCTCTTTCATCCATCTCGGCCCACTCATTATCTGTGATGTTGTAAGGTTGTTTGGATTTTCCCAACAACGCCTTTGCCACACCATGTTGGACAAGCAAATCGTACATCTTCACCTTCCAGATCTCAAAATTATTTTTGCCATTAAACTTCTCGATTTCAAATCGGGCACTTTAAGTTTTTTCCATCTTGTATCAACCAAAAAACAACAATCTCCAAATCCAACTTTTAAAGAAAAGTAGTTAATCTCAAAAACAAACGCCTATGCCTTACTGCCTTTGCTCTTAAAAATAAACTTTTTTTGTTTTTGCTGTGCAAATTATAGTACATTGGGCAATTTTAAATAAGAGAAGTTAATCTCAAAAAAAAAGCTTACAGAACCGAGTAGCAATTTTTACCAACAAAATTGGCGCACTGGCGTATTTAATCAAGCTTTATCTGCGCCTTTCTATTTATTTGGAGCTACTATTTAACCAAAAAAATTCCGCGCCAATGCAAATTAACTCAGAACAAAAAACAATTCAATACGCATTCTCATCACGCACCAGCACAAACTGCCTATGCCTTAAGTCAAAACATGAGACAATCTGCTTAGTAATAAACAGTGGGCGACTAGAGTTCTGGTTATTGGCACAGAAATACGCTACCGATTTCTATTCACTGTCATGGAAGATGCGGCTATATACCATTCAACACATGAAATCCCATTAAACAGAAACTAAAAATCTGGCTGGCGCATCTCTAAACCCCGTACTTAATAAAATCCATACACAAAAAAAAAATACGCTACCGCCATTCAATGCACCAGCAGCAGCCAATTAACCAGCGATACGCACCACCAGCAATCGTTTGCAGACACGCAGGTCACATACGATTCACCTCCACGCAGGTTCACACAGCCACCGCTCCACAGCCACAGCTCAATCACGCAGTTCCACTGTTCCACAGTACCACCAGCAGACTTTGGGCCCGTCACTCCTCCGCTGCGCGCTCCTCCAACATGCTCTGATACCAATTGTTAGAGCCAACGGTGCGCAGCAGACAAAACATATACACAACAATTCAATCATACACAAATGACACAGTAAGTTAACGTGGTTCACACAACCAATCTAGGCTACATCCACCAAATAGAGGCATCGGCAATCTTATTATATTACAAAATAATCATTTTCTTCACAAACTCTCACTCACCAATATTTGTACGGGCATGTATTTTATAGCCAAGAGAATCTAACTGACTCATAAATCCTCTCACAACAAATATAGGATACATTAACTCTTTCCCAACTAACTGGAGCTAAGCTAGCAACAAATTCCTATTGTTGTCACACATTAAAGATTTTTGCCTCCTTTATGAAACAGAAAATCTCAACAATATTCATTCACATTTCAGTTTTACATTGCCCAGCCTGGAAACACATCTATTATCTCCTCTAGCACTCCTCTACGATGAAATCGGGGTAGTTAACACGCGAAAAGAGTCGAATGGTCTCTTGGGATTACCCGGAAGCGATGCTGAGTCAAACATTCCTATTCCTTCAGGAGATCCCCTACGCTCATCGATTCAACATAATCATTCAATAAGTGGAAGAAGCCCGGCCATATACTTCCATTCCTAGCGCTCTCCAATAGACTCTGTTGGAGTCTCTTACATGCATGATGTTTGAAACGATCTATTCTGAGGTCGCAAGATTGAACGCTAAAATATCTTTGAGCCACGGCAATTTCTATGAACAAAGACTCCCTTCCGTGTGCTCTAGGAACAAAGACTCCCTTCATAGTACATAGTACAATTAATTTGAATTCAATTCCATATTCAGATTTATCTTGAAATTCGGATCCGCCTCACATCCCCTTCTCCGTCTTGTATTTATAGACTATGCCCCTTTGTGACTATTGTATATTAATGAAATAGTTTATGTGCAATTGCAAATCAGACCTACACAGCACTTCTGCCATAATCTTTGTTATGTCCAACCAATAGCTAGGAACCATCTATCGTTATTCAGCATCCGATCTTTTCGGCGATATCCGATTAAGGGCATAAAAGTTGTCATTCCTGACACATCGTTTTTAATACAGAAGTAAACTGATAATGTCTGATAATCGTTTTTAATACAGAAGTAAAATGAAAATCAGTATGTCTGTTATTGTAGACGCTGCTCTACTCTTATTTGTGCTGACGTTTTTGTTAAATGAAGTCTCCGCCACTTGCAGGCAAATGCATGGGATTACTGATAAAAGAATGAATGTTCATTCTTCCGTTGAAGTGGCAGTAGCAGTAGAAGGTTTGGCTCTATGACAACCACTTGCAGACGGTATTGTTGGCTCGTCGTTCGCAGCTGGGTTAGCAGAAGAATCTTGCGGGCCTCATCACGACAAAAATGTTCCATGTCCAGCAAGTCTACGAATAGAGAAGTACAAGATGGACGTGAATGGCAAGGCAGAGATAACAAGGAATCATAAGACAGAGAAGAGCAAATCAGCAGATACACCCGGTTTAATGATTTAATTCTATTATAAGACCCAGGGCACTAGTATATAGTATATACCATATATTGTGACCTTTTGCATGTTCTAGTTCGTCCTACGATATATTTTGATCTTTGTAGTATTTTCTTTCATGTTCCGATACATCTGTTACCTATCCCGCAACAAAATATAATTTTGTTTTCTTTTGATTATAGTAGATTATTTGTTGGAATAATCTAGGCACATACCATTCCTTTTGAATATAAGTCGAAATATTTGTTTTAGGAAACGGATCTCTACTTCTATGTCTTATACTAAAATTTTTGAGATCGACCTTATTAGGTTAGCTAGGCATATAATAATATTAAATATATTTTCCAGGATGTTTCTATGTGGGAGGTATTTAAGTTATATTATAATAATACTATTTTAATATAATAATATTAAATATTCTCATTTCTGATTTCTATAAAAGTTAAAAGTTACGTTTATTATGCCAAGTCAGACACCAAATTGGTGTATGAGACCCCATTGTTTGTGGGACAAGGGACCCTCCTTCGCGCACTCTACCACCTTTGGTTTTGAACCTGTGACCTCCTAAGAGGAAACACATGCTCTTAACCATTAGGCCCACTCAAGCTGTATTATGAATAATGAGCTCAACTCTTTTATTTAAAAATGAAAATAAATAAAAATAAAGTAAAAATTCACATGGTTAAAGAAAAATAATCATTTCAATGTTGATTCTTTTGGGTATTTAGAAATTTGTTTTTCTATATATTTATGCCAAAAGACCTACTTATTTTGGAGTGGGAGGTAAAAAAATTTATTGTTTGTTTAATACTAAATGATACATCGACCACTACAAATTAAAAATATCAAATATGCTATTTTTGTATAAATAAAAATAAAGGACCGACATCAAACTAGAAACATAGTGTTCATCATTATTTTTATCCTTGTTCCATTTTTTTATTTTCTATTTTTAATATGATTTTAAATATTTTTGTTGTGACAAGTCTCTAGATAGTTTCTAGTAATAAACTATATATACATGTGTGATATTCCATATTTAAAATGCGGCCACATCTTCTCTAAAAACACTACAACAAAATAGGCCATTAGTGCTAGAAATAGCATCATAATTGAGTGTTCTTTTAGCATATCACTACTACATAAAGGACTATTTTAAGACAATATTTGAGACAATTTTTGGGTAAATTGTGTATTGTCTAAAATATTGTCTTCAAGGGGTGTCCCAAAATTATTGTCTTAAAGATTATTGTCTTAAAAAATATTGTCTTAAAAAAAAATTGTCTTGATTATTGTTTTAAAAAATATTGTCTCTATAGAGACAATATATAACAAAAGAATTATTCTCTCTTAGGAGACAATTTCATTTGTCTCTCTAGAGAAAACACTGACATTAGAGACAATATGTATTTAATGCTAGCTATTATCTCTCAATAAAATTTTTATTTAAATATCTCTTTTCTCTCCTTAGAGACAATATAAAACAATGAATCCAGAAATATCTCACCATTGAAACAAATCAGTATAAAAAACATTTAATTAAAAATAAACTACAAAATTATTGATTGATTCATGTTAGTGCACAGTGGAATCGGACCACCAACCTCCTGCTTGTAAGGCACACACTCTTCCATTGAGGTAGCACACATTAAAGAATGATTAATTATTAAATATCTAGTGCTTAAGCTGGTACATATGTCATGAAATAATGTAATGATGGATGTAGCTAATCAGGCATTGTAAATGTCCATCCTACTTATGGTTTGTTGATATCACGTAGCTAGGGTAGTCCTTTGGGGGAAAGTATTAAGTTTTACTTGTAATATGCTATAGTCCCTATGTTCAGAGGGAAAACCTGTAGATTATAGAGGGAACCCTAACAATTACGTAAATTCTCTCATGTATACAACTAATGAGATGGGTGAATATGTAATGAGTCTCAATGTTGAGCCTATTGAAATTTCTAAGGATTTGATGAATGTGGATGAGAGAACTGAGCCTGATAGTCTATGGAATATTAGTTTTGATATGGCTTCTTCTAAAGATTGTTTTGTGGTAGGTGTTTTTCTGGTTTCTGTTGCGAGCACTCATCATCATTTTTCCTTAAATTTGGAGTTTTAATGTACCAACATTGTGGCTGAGTATGAATCCATGGTGTTGGGTCTTAAGACTGCTAGGAATATAGGAATGAAAATGTTGAAGATTGTGGTTGATTCCCAGCTATATATCAATCAGGCAAAAAGACAATGTCGAGCTAAGCATCCAATACCGAGGTAGTATGGAAATAAAGTATAGGATATATTCTATTTTTGCATTAGTATATATATATCTATGTCATCATTCATGAGTACACAGTATCAGTGTACAATAGCTCAACCACATCCCCCAAGCTAGCTGCATAAAAAATATGATGGTTGAGTGAAAAAATCGCATGGAATACATCATAGGTGTGTCATGGATACATCATGTATACATAGTACATCAGGAGAGGACTATAACTTTGAGTCTAGCCCTCTCACTCAAGAGGATAATTTGTCAATATCTATTGCAAGTGATATCCATATCTATATCCCATGCCTCATAGGGTCATCTGTATGGCGGTCCTCACTCTCATAACTCTAGCACTGCTCACTATCGGTGACGTCCGTGACCTATTCCTGCCTTACATGCTAGCCTCCTTATATCACCTTATATCATTCTATAGGCCCTCCTTATCTCTCCTTAGCTAGATAATATTCATGTCCTTAGCTACTAGCATTGTACTTAATAGAGCTATATCTGCTCCATAGTGTTTCATGGCCTAAATTGGTTGTACCTCTACTACACCTATGCCACAATCACAAGATCTATGGCCACCTGTGTGGGTGTGTATCCATGTGATCTCAATCACCATCTAAGAAATTAATATTTGTTGCATCCTGTCTTACCAACTTGGCAAAAATATTTTCAACTGCGTCCTCTAATTCAACTTGTCAGAAGCAGGGTGCAGCATTGAAATCGACTAACTAGACTGGTAATAACAATTGACCTTGACGGATCAACATCAGGCATAGAAGTATTTTTTTCAATTGTTTAAAGCTTTATTCATTACTCTGTTGTGGCAACTCCACAAACCTGGTAGATCATCAAAAGAGAAATATGTTGTCTATGGCTTGTGAGAAATTTTCCTCCCACATATAAGATAGTAAGACATTTAGGCAAGGAAAACTATTATATAATATAAAAAATTTACAACCCCCATCTACAATTTACATCCTTAGCTATTGTCAAATCGTCATTGATAATCTTCGAAGAACCATACTTGCTTTCCAAAACAACATTTTTGCCCTTTGGTCCAATGGTGAGTTTGACAAGATGAGCAAGCTTGTTGACACCTGAATGCAAGACAATTTGAAAATATTTTCAATAGATGCACAATGAAATGTTGGAATATATGTCATACCATACCTACATACAAACCACACATTAACATGAAATGTATATGGACAAAGAAATATCTACCACAATGAAGTTTTATGTGAAAAGAACCTTCCTTTAGATGGAATTTTTTTCTCTGACCTACAATTTTTTTTGTTGCTGACCCCTCTTGGTTGAAGTACAAATGCTTTGCCATAGCTCTTGGATTGACTACCCACTTTCTCCTACGTAATCTTGTGGTTTTCCTTTTGCTTAATAAATTGAAGGAGATGGGTGAAAAAACTACAAGAAATTACAATTGTCTGGAATTTTTGTCAGATATTGAACCCAACTTCCTCTCCTTTCCAATGTTATCCACGTAGACAAAAGTGGCAACTATTATCATACTACCCATATCATAGGCCATCTTCCCTTATTCTGAATAGAGAATTATAATATCTTTGTATTAGTTATTATTTCACAAACATGAATGCCAAAGTAACAAAAAATACCTGTAACTAACAAACTAAATAGCTATTAAGGATTCTGGCAAAATCCGTAGCATCATGAGAGATATAGCCGAATAGAAACTGACCCACCATCCTCATCTTAAACAATACGGGTTTCTATACTTGCACTCTTATTTAACAAAAATAGACAAAAAGATGTCTAAATTGATACTATAATAGAACAATATCAACCCAGTTCTCATATACACACCAAGGTTTGCAAGTGATCCTGATATGCAATTTAATCATGATCGTTTATCTGGCCATGACCCAATGGTCTGTGATTAATCGCTATTTTCTTTGTGCAAAATTCCAAGGCACATTCCGATAACTTATAAGGGACTCCCGCCGCTGTGAGTTGATCTTAGCCATTGATCTAATTGATCCAATGGTTGCTGAGTGTAACCTTCACTTCTCCTCTCATCCTTTTTTTCTTGGGTTTACTACGTTTTCTTCAGTTTCTCTATGTATTCTAAGTTTCTTTAAGGTTCTACCTTACGCCCTTTTGCTTCTCACTCTTCCTCCCGGGGTTAACTCCTTTAGAGAATTCTTGCTTCATAATTTCACCCCAGATATCCTCTCTGGTCTTTGATTGGATTCAGTGATCCTTGGTAGTTGCTCTGTCAGTATTACGCCCCAACTTACTTTAGAAGTCTGTCTGCACTCTGTCACAGAACCTGCATGTTCAACACAGTAATTCAAACATTCATGAAATACTCTTCAATACTCTGACACAGTCAGGAACCAACATTTGCATATATTAATATAAAAGCAAAGATTACATCCGACACACTTCGGTCTCATGCACACACACGTCGGCTTGATTTTACTATTACTCGTGGCCTCTGCTTTTTCCCGTAGGCTTACATATGCTTATATCAAAACTTGGATTGGGTTACTATTCCCATCCTTTCCTTAAATCACTCAAATAAAGCCTTAAAGCTTGCTACATACATAAATATGTGGCATACTTTATGCACTCCATCTTTTCCCTCTGTTTTAAAGAAAAAAAGTCTCCCTATTAGCTCAATGGTCTATATCTACTCTAATTAACTCCTAAAATCTCTCTTTTGCTCCTAGATAATTGGGTTTGGCTTCTACTGCTCATGTTCTCATTTATTTATTTTGAGAGCATTTACATATTCTACCATTATCTAATTAAATTACACTTAGAAGCCTAGATATTACATTAACTTGATACATAGTAAACATTTCCTTAAAATGCATGACCCCCTATGTCTACTATTCACAATGATTTTCCTTGGATTGAACGCTCCTGCAACAATAATATATGGTTGTTGGTAATTGAATGAAAAATTATTATCTAGTGTAGTTTTATATAGCAAAATTCAAATCAAATTTAAGCTATTGCACAACCACACTCATTCAGATAGCTATTAACATAGAGACAATAGATTTTTACTGCAAGAACCCAAATTGGAAAACAAAAATTTGTTGGAAACTTTATTTTTCTTTGGAAATTCTTACAAAGAATAATATGTACATTGAGATTTCATGTATTGTTACTCACTGATAACAATTACAACTCCTCATGCATGGACAGGCTCAGTTGTCACTTCCTCCAATCTTCAAGCAAGGTTTTCTTCCTGAGCTTTTTCTTGCTATTTCCCTTTTTCTTCATTTCTTATCCATCCTTGTCTTCATTTTTTTTGGATAAAGAAACATTCTCTACTAATGAGCTACCTTGGAAATCCAACCATCAAGAGGATTCATTTTATTGAGGCCTTTTGGCCTTTGAACTTCAAGTTGGTTGACATTCAATCCCCAAATCAACTGCAACAACATGCCACATTGCAAAAGATGGAAACACAAAAATAATTTGACAAAAATTTTTGAGCCTTAATCTTGAAATCAACCTCAACAATATCATAGCTAGAAATGGACAAAAAATTCAAGACAATTTTATTTTGATCTTTACATGAAACATATGGAACTATTATTATAGCAATTTCTAGCATTTTGTCTAGAATCAGTTTACCTCCGCATGCTATGGAAAGAGAAACAAAAACAAGAAATTCTTTTAGGTCTCAAGAAACAATGGATAGCTTCTGTCATTCTCTAGGATGTAATACAATCACATCAGGGGATTAAGCCCCAAGCAACTACTTTGATACATAAATCTATTATGCTCTCAAAATGGTACAAAGAGGCAATTTGTTAGTAAATGTGTTGAAGTTACAAGCCCCTCAAGGTATTGTCCATAATCATGCTCTCTAATGTATGGACACCCATTCATCTTTATTCTTAAAATAGGAATGCATACATCCAAAACAAGAACATACTAGAAACATTGTGTGTGTGTGTGTGTGTGTGTGTGTGTGTGTGTGTGTGTGTGTGTGTGTGTGTGTGTGTGTGTGTGTGTGTGCGTGTGTGTGCATTCATGTTTCACTATACCATGCAACTAAGACAACAACACTTGTCCCAAAGTAAACTTGTGTATTGAAACTATTTAGAATACATATAAAGATTCATAAATAATTTATCAAGTGATAAGACCCAAGGCCCAACAAAAACATGCTACATCAAATACCTACATATCACTGAAATCATCAATATCACAATTGAAGCATATTTCAATTACCTATATGGCCGTTTATTTCAACTACTAATACTATTTAATTATATTTGTATACTAGATTTAGTAGTCTACCTTTGAGAGGAACTCATCTCCAACCAGCTTAGACTTCTCTCATTGCTATAAATATGAGGGTTTTACATAAGGTAACCTTAACAAAAAAGATCTTCCAGAAGTATTTGATGAAATCCCTTCAATAACGACACTTGAGTTCTCATTACCAGTACTCAAAACGACCAACCTCTCAACAACACAATCATCTCCAACAAATGAAAGGCATAGATCAGAAGAATGTAGCAAATTTAAGCTCAAATAACCTCTACAGCAGAGTAAAACATGAAGGAAACCCTTAGTACATGCTATTGAAGATATCAGTTATTGTACATCGCAATTAAAATGCTAAAAAACATAAGTTCTATGCATTGATCCTCTTACAAACCATGAACTCGACAACCTAATAAATATCATCCTCTCTTTAACCATGAGGATTTTCATATAAGGCTAGATTTCCTGATTATATGAGTGCTTGTTCCAATTTGTTTCTTCTTAAAAAGCCTTTCAACTACATGACGAGGAATACATATACCAGTAAGAAGAATGAATAGGATGTCAATATATCCATCCATCAGAATCAACATGGAAAATGTGGACTTGGCATCTATGAGCCAATGATTCAGTTAGCATGAAATGTCCTCAACATCTATGGTGATCTTAGATGCCACGAGGGCAAAGAAATGAAAATATACAAGCGAGTGCACATATGAAAGGGTATTTTATCTCTCGAAATTGATTTTAGTTAGTTAACAAACATTTTTTTCTTTTTTAATGCAATGATTCTATAACATGAAAGAAGTCCTAGAAAAGAAGTAAACTCATATCCTATAAATAGGGATAAGACCATGATTATTGAAATTGTCAGATTTTTCAAAGAATACACAAGTTACAAACTTATAATATCACATAATGCCAACATATCATATATCCCATTTGTCTTGGAATGAACTCTAACGAGATGCAAGATGAAACATTTCATGGTTGCCAATATGTGATACCATAGAAAATCTATCTACCACTACTTAGTCAAGAACTTCATATTTCCAGGGTAAGTTTTGTATGGATTTAATTGCCTTAGATATCAAGATAAATTCATTCCATTTAATAGACACGATGTTGAGATGCAATGAGGACATCTACTTCTATCCCTATATAATTTCAATAAAGAAGAATATACTAAGAACAATCATTGTACCTTAAATAGCATCTCCCAGATCATTCACCTCTGTACAATTTTGTGGAAGCCGAACTCTAAAGCTGAAGTTGACATTATCAATCTGAACCTCATAACACACATAACATGGAATGCGAGGAACAATCATTCCATAGAGTCTCTAATCAAAGTAGCATGCTAAGCTCTTAATAGATATTCATTCAAAGTTGATATATACTTCCGCACTTCTCTCATGCTTGAGCCAGAAGAAATCCACTCATAGATGTTACCAGAGAGGGAGGATTAAGGATGGAATGAATTCTATGAAGCTATATATAGATGTGCTTCACTTTATTCCTTGCTTTCCATCCTAGCATATAGGCAATAGCCAACAAACCAGATGGACTATCAATATGGGAAGGAGAGAAAGTAAAATAAAAAAGGATGAAAATGAGTGCCTAAAATAAGACATTTGAAGGCTTCTTTCGATTTTAACAGGAAATTTATAAACATACCAACCATTTTACACACATGTACACCCAAACCACATCTTTATCCCCCTCCCAAAATCTAAATAAAAATTAGAATAAGAATTACATGGGGGAGGTGGGATGCTAAGCTTTTCAATTGTGACGAACACCCTCTATTAAATTTTGCAAACCCATGTTGTTCCTGAAGCTGCACATCCGTGAGATGAGGAAGATGCAGTTGTAGAGTCCAGATCATGTGCCCTAATGTCAAGCGATGTCCAGAGGCATGAAATAGAGCCTAAAATGTCCATGACCTGCAAATGGTGGTGAAGCTGGCCCTATCCCTGTAATTCAAAAGTGAAAACAATACAACAACTCAACAAAAAAATAAATCACTAGTAATTATAATAATTGTTAATATGGAATTGATACCACTAATTGTGTAGTGAGGGGCCTCTAGATGCAACTCCATATTTCAAGCGTCTAATTGCAACACCTCTCCAACTCGAGAGGAAAACCCACATGACTTATTCTTCTTATAGAATCTTCTATTGACAGATTCCAACACCTAGACCCTTGACAGTAATTCTCTCTATGAAAAAGAGATATGTTTCCTCATAGTTCTTAAAATAAATAAATATATACTTAATGAACTAAAACTTCTTTCCAGGCTTTACCAACATATGGATTATTGTGGAATTGTTGATCTTTTTATCTTGGTTGAGATGTTGTTGCTTCCCCAAGTATCCATATTTTATATTTAAGAGGAAGGGACTATGAAGCTTGCTTTGTTCAATTATAATTAAGGGATTCTTATGAAACTTGGAAAGATTAGTCAGCTTGAAGAGATGTTGAAGATAATAAGAGTTTGACATGTGAGAGGGGGCCAAATTAAATATTATATATATATATATATATATATATATATATATATATATATATATATATATATATATATATATATATCACATTTTAAAATTATTTAATAAATTTATATAAAACAATTTAAATGAAATTACTATTAAATTTTATAAAAATATTTATCACTAAATTTATAATATCCAAACATACACCATTATCCCTACTTTTAAATATTGAAATTGGATTATGTATTAGTATTTCACTGAAACATCAAAAAGTCCTTACAAAAACCAAAATCTATTATTATACCTACATGGTATAACCTAGTTACTAATTTTTTGTTTTTATTTTTATTTCCTTTTCATTTAACTTTTTGATTTATTTTTCTATTATTTCTATTTTCGTGAATTATATTGTTTTCACAATATTTTCAATTTAAATGACTTATTATTATATTATTAAAATATTCTAACAAATTAAATTATAGACAATTATATATATCAATACAAATAAAACACACACATACAGTTCTATGTGTTTTAATATAAACAATATTAGTTAATCATATTTCTTAATTTTGGTGATTTCATTTAACAATATAATATTTTAAGTACTAAGGGGTTTTTGCAGTGCATTATATTAGACATCATTTTTTTGGGATTCAACTCGGTTAAGCAAGTCATTCAGGTATAACAATTTCCATGAGAAAATGGTCATACTTGAATTACTTACTTAACGGAGTTGAATCCCAGAAAATGATATCTAATATAATATTTTATTAGTTGTTTTATTTTTGTGATAAAATCTTTATCATTGTTATTTTTTTGTTTCATTAAGCTATATTTAAGCTAAACCACATGTACTAGCTACTATGTAGCCTTGATTATATTTTAATTGGAGTACAAATCAAAACATATATTAAAACTTCTATCAAAACGATGAGAAAAATAAAAAAATTAACTAACTTCCAGAAAAAACACAAATTCATTGATTTAAAATTAAATGAATGTATTTAACCAAATTTCCATCTTTGTATTCCAGTATTGAGTAAATACTATATCCAACTGCAAACCTTCTTCCTTCTTCTTCAAAGGGAGCATCCCTTTCAACATTAATCTAATATAATAATACAAAATATAATTAAAATAATTTTTATCTTCAAGAAAGAGTATGAGAGTTGAGACTTTTTATTATTTATTTAATTTATAACTAACAAGAATGTTCGAAAACATAGATATTGAAACCCCTTTTAGTTTCAATTCAACGAACTCGATATGATTACTTATGTGTATTTTTTTAAACCTTTTTAAGTTTAAAAATTCCAAAAACATAGTTGATCCGTTTGTACAATTTATATAAATTATAATCATATTGCTTTACGAAAAAATAAATTATTATATTTAAATGATTTATCAAATATTTAAGTACTTCTCACATTAATGAATTAGTAAATATAAGTACGACATTATTTTGATAAAAATTCAGTGTATATAAAATTAATAAATATTAGCAATTGCTTTAAAAAGTGTAAAAATAGTTGATAGGTTTGTTAGTTTGGAACAATTGTATGAGAGAGGCATTTTTAATGTATGTCATATGTTTTACCTTTTCAAAAATAGCTTCACAAATAGCAAGGTCAATTTTGAAGATGAAAAAACGTGCATTAGTTATTATTCACACCCTAATTGAAAACTCTAAAAATTGTATTTACGTTTGTTTTAATGTTTATATATTTTAATTTAAAATAAAATTATTGTTTGATAGTGTTATAAATTATTCTATTTTATGTAAAATAGTATACCCTGTTTATTCACTTTGTTTTTTTTTCACTTCTAATTTTTATTATAGAATTTAAGTATTATATTATAATAAATATCAAATATATTTTAAAGAAATCATTTAAATATTATTTTTTTAAAAGAAAATTTCCATCTATTACCATTATTGTATTATTATACTAATTAGCTGATTAACTTAACATATAATTATTGTTTAATTTTTATACCAATAACATTTTTAAATACTACCATTGAGTAGGTTTTGGTTATTGTTTAAATACGTAAATATATGAATAAAATTTGGATGATAAACTAATTAATTTATTTATTTTTAATTGAAATTGATGTTTCATTGATTCACCACTTTGGTTTATAACATATCTAAGTTTATGAAACAGTAAAATCTAAAAAATGGAAATAACTCACATTGAAGTCTAAGTAACTTTTTTAGTTTTTAGAAACATAGAATGAAGAACACTAAAAATTTCAGAAGGTTGTAAAAGCACATTTCATAGGTGAATTCAACATTGCAAGGTAGAGATTGTTGTGCACAGAGGTATCATTCATGGGGAGATATGATCCATGCCTCTCCCGGCCTTTGTGTGTTATTATTTGCTGAACTCAGCTTTGAAATACCAATGCAACTTTTATTATTAAAAAAAGAAAAAAGAAAAAGAAGTTTTCAGAGTAAGAATTGCAGTGGGAATGATCAAAAGTGAAAATTGAGAAATCAGAGATGAAAATGAACTTTCCTTCCAAACAGAGAAATCAAAAGTGAAAATGAACTTTCCTTCCAAAATGAAAAATGCTATTTAAAAATAAAAAATAAAAAAATAAAGAAAGAAATTAGAGATGAAAAAGGAACTTTCCTTCCAAAATGACGAAAATGTATATGTACATTCATAGTATCTAAATTATATATTTCTGTTCCTATGTAAACTCACACTACCTATCAAGCATAATATGGAAAACAAATTCCTATTGCAGCTTTTTGGATATTGCCTCTTAAATTCTAGGTCAAAAGAGATGTTGAACAAATCTTGCTTCAAATACTTGAAATCTGATATAATTGAATATTAGTCTCTACACACATCTGTAATATGCTTATTGAAAAACAAATAATGTGAAAATATTTTAGGTAGCTTAGTGCCATCTTCTTCCTTAAGCCTTGTTCCGGGTTCAATTACAACTACTGCAACAACTCTCCCAATTAAATTACACATACCTTTCAAATCAAATAAACTTCTCAAATTTTCATATAAAATTCCAACCGCATTATCGTCACCTACTACATAAGTATATACAGGGACACTCAATTATAACATCCCTTCACAAAATAACATCATATAACATCATGGGCATGATGTTATTATTCTCTTAAATTAAATCATCATTAATATAAATTATGTCAAATGGTTTAAATACATCAGCAAGGAAAATGTATGAGTTTTTGTTATAAATAGGCAATTAGACTTCAGAATGAAAAAGGATTTTTGGAGGAAGACTATTATGGCAAGTAGCCATTATAAATAGGCAATTTTGGAGGAAGACTAATTTGGCAAGTAGCCATTATAAATAGGCAATTTTGGAGGAAGACTAATATGGCAAGCAGCCTAGAACAGACTATTTGGCCTTAGTTGCCGTCCACCCCTTGTCAAGATATTTTTTAGATTGTATGTGCTGAAGTTTGATTTTTGAGAAATTGCGTGTTGTTAGTGATAGTTAGTGTTTTACCAAGATAGTATGACAAGTTCACACATTTTAAGGAAAATATGAGAGGTAAAACAAATACCTAAAAAATTATTTAAAATGATAAAAATATAAATTACCCATAAATAAATAGTTCTATATCTTATTATCCAAACTCCTAAAGCAACCAACTCATAGTCTTGTTTGATTGATTTTTTAGAAATTGCGTGTTGTTACGAACGATTACTATTTTACCAAGACATTTTGACGAGTTCACACATTTTAAGAAAATAGGAAAGGAAAAACAAATACCTAAAAAATTATTTAAAATAATAAAAATATAATTTACCCGTAAATAAATCGATGTATATCTTACTTTCGAAACCCCTAAATCGACCCACTCATAGTCTTGTTTGAGAAGAGGTCCCAGTTAAGTTTTAACATGTATGGGAGAGAGTGCATGACGATACTAAATGGGAAGAGTGCTGACCCATATAATTTACCCATAAAGAAATAGATCTATATCTTACTTTCCAAACCCCTAAATCGACCCACTCATAGTCTTGTTTGATAGAAGAGGTCCCAGTTAAGTTTTAACATGTATGGGAGAGAGTGCATGACGATACTAAATGGGAAGAGTGCTGACCCACTCATAGTGTATGGGAGAGAGTGCATGACGATACTAAATGGGAAGAGTGCTGACCCACTCATAGTCTTGTTTGAGAAGAGTTTCCAGTTAAGTTTTAACATGTATGGGAGAGAGTGCATGACGATACTAAATGGGAAGAGTGCTGAGTTAAGTTTTAACATGTATGGGAGAGTTTATTAATTTAAAAATTTATAAACATTAAAGTGTTGATGGGATTTTTTAAATTTTATGTGTTTTAATTATATATTTTTTTTTTGTATAAATATGTTAATATAAAAATTTAAAAATATGTATTTAAATATATGTGTTAATTTTTAATTAGATATGGATAAAGTTACATAGGGGGCTTGATTTTTGTTGAGTTTTTCATGTGATCTTTTTTGGATTCAAAAATGGTTGTCATTGTGAGTGGTTCATTCTAGTGATGATGACTTCAATAAGCTTGTAAAAAGCATTACTAAGTTTTTAAATTAGTATGGCTGTGAATGACAATATAAACCTAAGTTGCTACACAATCATGATAATAAAAGGTTTTAGTTATGAATGGAAAATAATCAATGTGCCTCTTTTGTGTGTGTCTAGATATTGAGTTTTCAATTATAAAATTTATCACCTTTAAACTTACTTTTATATTAAGGATGTTATCTTATTTTTTATTATTTAAATTTAGAAAATTGTCTTTAATAATTTCTTAAAGATCTTATCTGAATATTTTATGCTTTAGATAAATTTCAAAAAAAAAATAACTCTCAAAAAATTAAGTCTATTAGTCATTTCCTTCAACATATAAATATTAGAGCAAGAAATAATAATTGGAAACATATTTTTGGCTAGATAAAAACACACATGTAAATTATAATTTTCTTATATATATTTTAATAATATTAAACATGATTTATTATTCATATTTATTTTTAATTAACTAATTTTATAATTTAAAAATATATATTTTTTAATTTATAATAATTTAATAATACATCAAACAACCTAAACCTAACACAACGATTATTATTTCAAACTAAACTACAAATTTTATATTCATTCACATTCCAGTTTTACATCACCTAGCCTGGAAACACATTTATTATCTCCTCTCGCACTCCTCTACGATGAAATCAGCGTAGTTAACACGCGAATAGAGTCGAATGGTCCCCTCGGATTACCCGGAAGCGATGCTGAGTCAAAAATTCCTATTCCTTCAGGAGATCCCCTACGCTCATCGATTTAACATAGTCGTTCAATAAGTGGAAGATCCAAATTGTCTCTATGAGTTCTCCATGAACAAAGTTCAATCAGACATCGCAATCCCGGTCATATATTTCCATTCCTACCACTCTCCAACAGAGTGTGTTACATGGATGGCGTTTCAAACGATCTGAAATATCTTTGAGCCATCCCAACTTTTATGAAATAAGTAGATATATGGGTTTATTTCTTTTTTAGGTTCAGGTTTTGCTTCTGAGTATGTTACATGGATGAGGTTTCAAACTATCTATTCTAAAGTTTCAACATTGAATGCTAAATTATCTTTGAGCCACACAAGCTTTTACGAAATAAGTAGATATATGGGTTTATTTTTTTAAGGTTCAGGGTTTGCTTCTTTTTAGTGTTGGGATTTTCTTCTTAATTAGCCTTTAAATGTTCTTCTTGTTAAGCAACCAATGTAGCATTCTATTTAGAGCCAATAATAACTGTAAGTATGGCTTCCAATTTAAGATCTAATTTTACTTCCATTTTAGCACAACATTATACTTTCATTTTAAGCACTCATGATGCTTCCTTTATAAATACCATTTTTTATTTAATGTTTTATATTTCAATTAAATTAGTTAAGTATATCATGCCTATTAAATAAGTTCTATGATTATAAAGTAAGTCAGTTCTATGATTATAAAGTAAGTCATATTGTACTTGAAATATTTTATAGCATACAATTTATAAATATTTTTTAGAGAAATGGACATCCATACAAACCAACAACATTTTTTTTAACTATAACCAATATTTCTATATTGTTCATAAACAACATAGTTGGTCGTGACTAGCTACACATAATGTAGACCAAAATTTACATTATAGAGATTTCCATAGCATAGCCCTTTCAGGGTTCTTATAGTTAAAAACGACACCACAACATTGGCATGAAATATAAATATAACTATAACCAATATCTCTATATTATTAATAAAAAATTGTTGGTTTGTCACTAGCTACACATAATGCAACCCCATATGATATAGATAAAAATGCTATATTTCAAAAGAATACATGTCAAAATGATAAAAGTCAAAACGGTAATGTAGGTGAAAATGATACATATGATAATAAACATTAAAGGAGACATCACAACAACTTATGAACAATTATCCATGATGGAGTCTATATGATAAATGTCTCTAGCTATGATAAATTTCACTAGGTACTACCAACTTATTGCTCATCATCATCATCATCATCATCATCTCTATAATGATCATCACCATTAAAATCATCATCTTTGTCGTTTACCTCCATGTCCTCTCCATCTACCTCATCATCATTGTCTCGAATGTTTGAACCATAGACAACATAATCTAGAACGATCTCAAGATCAACTCAATCTTTTGGAAGAGTCATTTTCAGTAAAAAAAATAACATTCAAAATGAAAATTTAATTATTTCCTCTAATATTTAATATATATTTGTTATATTTATAATATTACAACATATGAAGTGAAACCATAATCATATTGTATCATATCAAAATGCAAATATCTACCATAAGAAAATTTCAATTAAGTTACAACTAATATGTCATTACAATGATGTAAAACATGCAAAAATTCCAATTAAAGTTAGTAAATCATGGAGGAGGATAGAGGATCGAAATCTAGCCACTACTTTCTAGAGGAATGAGTAGGTGTAGCAACAAGAAAGGAACAAGTGTCAATGATATACATAGAAATTGGCCCTGGAGCAACAATGTTTGGAAGGATTCTTTTTCTGAGCATGTTGCTGTGGAGAGTGGGGATGTAGCACTCCCCTCCTAGGATATTTTAAGATCTCTGGAGCAACTAGGCTCCTTAACCACCCCTAAATCTAGTGTACCGACGACTTCAACACAACATAAATATGGAAAAATGTTACCAAATACATATGGATGGAAGGAGGATCAAGTGGATCAAGGATGAGAAACATTTTTGTGTTGGGTGCCTGTTCGAGCTCAATTTTTTTTTTGTCAAATTTTGTTGATACGATTAGGGTTTCCTATTGATAATTAATGTAATTTTGAAAACTTGCTAGTAATATTCCTAACCTTATAAATTTTTAATATGCATTCTCAAATTATATCACATGAGAATCGAGGGATTCTTGTCACGATCTTATCATTGTAATATGAAATTATAAAGCGATGTGCTTTCTACGAATGAATATAGACATATCGAAAAAAATAGAGAATGATAGAGAGGGAGAGCATTGAAATTGTAAATCAATATCTATCATTAAATCTCAATCGTTCATGGCACCATACCTTTCTATTCACTAGCTTGTGTGGTTTGTAGTGTACTAGCCCTGGCTAGGAAGATACCCCCCCCCCTCTTAGCAGGGTTCATTGGTTAGGAAAGTTTTGTGAATATTTTATTTATTTCCTCTTAGTTATAATTAATATGTGATTGTTGTTACCATTATTATTAGACTTTTCGATGCTTTAGTGGTTTCAGAATCCTAACCTCTTTATTGTGCGACAACATATGTCTTACACTGGTCCCTTTGTTAGTGTGACAATTATTCAATTCCCATTATAGTTTGTTGTTGTTTTAATTTTGTGTATTCCAACATTTGTTAAGAGAATGATTTTCACGAGTGACGTTCTTTTCTGAATAAGAGTGAGTCTGTAACAAAGCAATTTTATTATGCATTGTATGTTTATTTCTGGAGAGTGTGAGCAAGGTTTGAGAGTGTAACAACAAGAGTGTTGACTTGTTGAGAGTATGATTACAATGATTGAGCTTGATATTCATTAGAACTAGTCATCATTTTAACTTGCATATATTTTGCATAATATTATTGCAATACCAAAACATACCCAGATTGAAAATTAATGTGAAGAGTTTGAATTATTTCTTTGAATTAGAAGGACAAGTGTTCTACACAAGAACAAGCCGAGGAAAATCATATACACAAATTTCACATAATTAAAGTTGAAGTAAAACTTGGAACCTGATAAGAAATTTGAATAAGAATTATTTAATGGTCAAAGTAAACATATAATAACTAAAAAGTGTGTAAAATAAATAAATAAATAATATAAAATTTGAATAAGTTAAATTTCTTAATAAATGAATTCTGGGTGTAAATTTTAGTGAAGCAATGAAATTTTAGCCTACTTCACAAAAATGCATGCCCAACATTCATTTCGAGGCCAAATTGAATGATTCAACTTGGAGAGTACCTTTTTACTCATAATTAACAATAATTTTGGACATAGAATTTTTTTTGTGCTAGAAAAAATTCCAAAGTGGATCTATTGCGTAGGGTTCAAGTCAAGGTTTATGTGCCTCAAATAAATGCATACTAGGACATATACTTAATTAACCATGAGATAATGATCATTCCAATCTAAATATAAAATCATTTTATGCAACATTCCATAGTCATTTTCATTAAGGAAATGCTATACACTGAAATCCAAATTGGTTTGAGTAGCGATTGATCGTATGTCTCAATGATCACAGTTAGAAGAAATATGCATCCCTAGGGAAAACCAATTACACTCTTCGTAACAAAATTCAAAATGGGACATGATTGGACAATTGCTAACCTTAGGATATAACCTTGCAATATGTCTTACAAATACCCTACATAAATAGGTTTCCCACTTATACACAAGTTTCGCAGAAGGCAAGTCAAAGAAAAACTTAGAATGTTGTATGAAATCTGTAGTATACATATTTAAGCTAAAGTAAAGATAAAACGATGTAAAGGTGTGTAAAATCATTAAATAAATAATATCCAATTTCAATCAATCATATTGGCCAATAAATGAATATTGGGCATGCATTTTAGTGAAGAAAGATAATTTTGGCTTGCTTCACAAAGATGTGCGCCCAACCTTCATTTCAAGGCCAATATTTTTTCCTATGAGTATATTTTCTCGTTAATTTGTAAGGCATGGTCTTAGTATCGACCAAGTACATTTTGTTTCTACAGAAAAAAGGTATATTTTTAAGCTAGAGAGTACTTTAGGTCCATTTATTGTAAACGATAGAAAATCCGTTACATAGGTGGATGTGATGATGAAGAAGTTTGGCTTTGAGAATGGAGAAAAGTGGTAATATGAAACTCACTGTATAATTTCTCATAAAAAGGTGGAAATTAGTTTTGTACCTTATATTCATGAAAGTAGACCAGAAATTGAGAAAATGGAAAATGAAGATACTTCGCCATATTGTTGGGTCCAATGGTTAAAGGATGTTGGAACCCCTATGGCAAATGAGAATACTTTGAATGGGACTGATCTCGAACAGATAGATGTTGAGATGGAATACGCGAAGTCACAAAATGGGACTAAAATCCCAATGGAGGATGAAGAAGAAATACAAATAAAATTAACAGAAGGACCTTTAAAAGAGCCTGGGATTCAAATGCAGTTAGGAAATCCATGGAAAACTACTTCCTCTTCTATCTCCACTCATTTGGAAGCATTCATGATAGAAGTTATTCCTTTCTCATTTTAAACTTTGCAAATGAATTATAAACAAATTAAAGAAAGAATTTACAAACTGAGAATTAATATGGCAACAGAGAATCAAGACCTTGAGGCAAATCATAGAATATGAGGTGCAATCATTACGAAAGAACTAAAAATGCCTATAACTGAGAATACTCAAACAACTGAGTTGGCTCAAGTTGAAAAAAAAGAGCTACTAATAGGATAATTAGTTGATAGAAATAAGGACATTTATTTTGCAGGAAAAAGTGCAGAGCTTACAACAGCAAATTAAAAATCATGTTTGCACCATTATCGTTCAAACTGAATTAGATGAATCGTTAGAGAAAATAGCAAAGGCCATGGAAGAGCTTAGAATTTCATAAGTTGAACTAAAGAAAACCCAAGATGATTTGGTCATGGTAAGGAAGTAGTTGAATGTAGAGGAGAGGTAATAGCACATATTATATGAAAATAACAATCAGCTTCCGAGTAAGTATAAGGAAACTCAAGATGAAATCAAAGAGTTGAAAACCAAGTTTGAAGGTAATATTTCTTTAATTGAGGATACACAAATGTTTTGGGATGAAATTATTCGAGAATTTCATTCTATATGGGAGTATATTATTATAATTCCACAAAAAAATATTATGATAAGAGGATCATATATGAGCATTGATTTATGCAAGAAATAATTACGAAAAGAAGCAATCGAGTCCAAGGATATGATTAATTATTTAAACGAAAAATATTCAACAAAATTAAGAGTGAGAGTCACAACATTTTGGACCAATCACACCATTGATGTTGTACTTTAACATGTCGAGGCGTGGAAACTTGGGTGAGGGTCAAGACCATGTGATGGGATTTCGACCAAGGTATTGACTCCCTGCATCGTAATCTTTGTTGAGGTGAAAGAAAGTGGCTAGGCAGATTTATAAATCATATTTTTGTTGTAGAGGAGATCATGTGAGTTGTCAAATAAATGATGGTATTACAAGGTGATGAACACTGATGAGGCTAATACAAAGGTAAAAGGATAATATAGGGTAATATTTTCTGGGGCGAGACAATTGGCATGTGTGTACCATCGTATTGATTTGATGTGAAGAAATATTGTAAACTAAGCTCATGTAGACTCAAAGTGATACAGATCAGAAAACCATAATGCTGGAGTTGAGGTCAGGAGCAATGATGATGAATGAGCACGAAGTGTCAAACACCATAAAATACCACCCAAGGGATGATTGATGAATTGAGTAATTACTGAAAGGAAGTCTCCGAGTAATACAGTATGAGAGAGGCATTTGTAGATGTGTATGCCATATGTTTTAGATTTTCAAAGATAGAAATATCATCCTTTGAAGATGAAAAGTCATGCATTAGCTCACATCTATAATTAAAACTAGCTATTACCCACACCCCAATTGAAATCTATAGAAATTATATTTATGTTTGTTTTAATGTTTATATATTTCAGTTTAAAATAAAACTATTGGTTGGTGGTGTTATAAATTATTTTACTTTATGTAAAATAGTATACCCTTTTCATTCTCTCTTTTTTTCACATCTAATTTTTATCATAGAATTTAAGTTTTTATCTTTAAAATATCATTTTTGTAATTTTTTTTATCCAATTTTTACCAATTTTCTATTATTATAATAATTATCTAATTAACATAATATATAACTGTTGTTTAAGTTGTATAACAATAATATTTTTAAATGCTTTCGTTGACTAGGTTTTAGTTATTGTTTAAATATGAATACATATGAATAAAATTTGGATAATAAAGTAACTAAAAGAACATTTTTTTAATTAAATTTGATTAATATAGGCAACTCTCCTTCATCCTAGATTATGTCATACTTCTAGGGATACCAATAGAGATTGTTTCGTTGATTCACCACTTTGGTTTATAACATATCTAAGTTTATAAAACAATAAAAACTAAAAAATGGAAATAGTTCACATTCTGAATATGGCTAGGAAAACGTGAAGTCTAAGTAACATGTTTAGTTTTTCTAAACATGTCATGAAGAACACTAAAACTTTCAGAAGGTTGTAAAAGCACATCTGAGAGATGAATTCAAGATTGACAACTAGAGATTGTTCTGCATCCAAACAAAACAGATATCATTAATGCCTTTCGTTGCCCTTGTGTTTTTTATTATTCTCTAAACTCCCCTTTGAAATATCAATGCAAATTTTATTATAAAAAGAAGAAGAAGAGGTTTTCCCACTAAGAGTTGTAGTTGGCATGCTAAAGAGTGAAAACAGAGAAATCAAGAGATGAAAATAAACTTTCCTTCGAAAGTGCAAAATGCTTGTAGTTGGCATGCTCAAGAATGAAATCAAAGAAATCAGAGGTGAAAATGAGCTTTCCATCCAAAATGCAAAATGATAAAAAAAACAGAGAAATTAGAGGTGAAAAGTGAATTTTTCTTTCAAAATGCCAAAAATGTATTACATTCACAATACCTAAATTATACATTTTGGTTCCTATATAGCCTCACATTTCCTACCAGCCATAATATGGAAAGCAAATTCCTATGGCGGGTTTCTGATACTACTCCTCAAATTCTAGGTCAAAAGAAATGTTGTTGTACAAATCTTGCTTCAAATACTTGAAACTTGATCTGATTGAATATCGATCTGTATACATATCTGTAATATAATTATTGAAAAAAATATAATGTGAAAACATTTTCACTACCTCAATACCATCTTCTTCCTTAAGACTTGTCCCTAATTGAATGACAACTACAACAACAACTCTTGCATCTAAATTACACATACCTTTCAAATTCAATAAACTTCTCAAAATTTCATATAAAATTCCAGCCACATTAACATCTCACTTGCTCCACAAGTATATACACAGACACTCAGTTATAACATCCCTGCACAAAATAACATCATGGGTATGATGTTATTATTCTTCTAAATTAAATCATCATTAACATAAATTATGTCAAATAGTTTAAATACACGAGTAAGTCTAATTAAGGAAAATGTGTGAGTTTTTGTTATAAAGAGGCAATAGACTTTAGAATAAAAAAGGACTTTTGGAGAAAGACTATTATGGTAGGTAGCCTGGAAGAGACTATTTAGCCTTAGTTGTGATCTAACCCTTCTCACGATATTTGTTTTAGATTGTATGTGCTTTAGATTTTTGAGCAATTACTTGTTGTTACTAACCATCACTGTATTTTTACCTCACATGTTTTAAGGAAAATATGAGGGGAAAAAGAAAATCTTAAAAAATTATTTAAAATAATAAAAACATAAATTACCCATAAATAAATAATTGTATATCTTACTCTTCAAACCCCTAAGGAAAACAACTCATAGTCTTGTTTGAGAAGACTTCTCAATTAAGTTTTAACATGTAGAGGAGAGAGTGCATGAGGATACTAAATGAGAAGAGTTCTCAACTAAGTTTCAACATGTACAAGAGAGTGTATTAATTTAAAAATTTATAAACATGGAAGTGTTAATTTTTTTCCTCAGATGTAGCTGGTAGATAATCATTTATGGTGTATGAGAATGTGGGCAAAAAGGCAGCCCATCTGTATAGCCACTTGTGCCTCCGCTTGTGTTTTCTCATGGAAAATTATGGCTCTCAGGCTGGCAACATTAACTATCTGGGATTTTCGAGACATTCCTTGCAACTCCCATAATATGGAACATGAGCCTCCTTTTCACCTCATTCAACCCCTCAATTGTTCCTGTCCTCCTTCCATCTCTGATCCGAGCCTCCCCAAAGCTACTGGAAGACGCTACAGATTATTATGCTGCGTCGAACTTCGCAATTATATTCATCACTCCCAGTCCCTTCTCTGCAATATGCGGTTTGAGATCCTAACTCCTTTCTCTGCTTCACCTATAAATTTTGTGAATCCCCAATCTTTCCCTCCCACGGAACCTGATTTGATTTCTTCTCAGCCCTCCTACCACTTTCAGTAGCCTCTTTCCTCCAGACCCATGCGATATCAACATAGAATGAGAAGTAGGCGTGGAGGCAATCATGGTGATGCTACGATTTCTAGATATCGTTCCCCCTCTGCCTCTTCTTCCCCTTCAATTTCCCAGTCCCCCACCCTCTCCAATCCCCGTTCCCTTGGCAGGTACCTGAACACGCGAAGCAGACATGGAAGAATGAGCTCAAGTGGAGCTCACCACTCTGAAAGCATCCCTCTGCACGCTTCGACCACCTCCTCCTCCCAACAAGTGCACTTCGAGTATCAAAGCTCCCTGAAAAAGCCACGCATTATGATCACCATCACCATGGATTTCATGGAAATCCTTGCTCCCAATTCAGAACCTTTGCTCAATATGGATTTCAGCCATGACCCTCCTTTCAATTTCGATCCAACTGAGCCAAGCTCCAGACATCAGCCAATAGACAAGGATATCCTCACAAGAATCAATCCGTGAATGCTAGAAGGTGAAACCCATCGTAAGGATAAAGGCGTGAACTTTGAGGACAATGCAGTTGGTAGACATGCAGAGTACACGAGAGCTGACATCTACGGGTGGTGTCCGATAGTGGAGGAGGAACCTACAAAGGAACCTAAGTAGCAGCTTGCCAGGTCACGTCGCGAGCCTTAATCTGATTCTGTTCAACTTTGGCACTTGTATTTTGTTTCTTGCATCCTGTCCAATCTTTCACTATCTTATTTTCCTTCTCAGGCATGAAAATTTAGGAATTTCGCTCCCACTGGTCGACTATTATGGACAAATCTAGGTCAATTTTTTATTTTCTCAGTCTTCACTCATATTTTTTGTATTTTGGAATTATAGACCCTGCATGGACATCTGAAACTTTATTAATTTTGGGCCTAGAATGGTTTCCCCTGCTGGGGCAGTCTCCATCTCAATGTTGGAAGATTAGAATGGTCATTCCACTGACCCAGTATCACTATGGCCGATGCCTCCTTGTATATTATGCCTTTATCAATAGATTAGTTTTACATAGAAAAAAGAAAGTGTTGATTTGTTTTAATTATATTTGTTATATAAATGTGTTAATTTATAAATTTATAAATATGTGTTAATTAGATTTGGATAAAGATATATAGGAGGCTTGAACTTTCCTGGTTTTTCTTGGGCTCCCTCTTGGTTTTGAAAATGGCTTCAAAAATGGTTGTTATTGTGGGTGGACCAATCTCGTGAAGATTGACTTCAATGGGCTTCCAAAAAGTGGTACTAAGTCTTCAAATTAGAATGGGAGTGAATGACATGAGCTTGTAAAAAGTGGTACTAAGTCTTCAAATTAGTATGGGAGTGAATGAGAGCATGAACCGACATTGTTACACAATCATGATAATAAAAAGTTTTAGTTATGAGTTGAGAATAATCAAGGTGGCTCTTTTGTGTGCGTCTAGATATTGAGTTTTCAATTATAAGATTTATCACTTTTAAGCATCCTTTATATTAAAGATATTATCTTATTTTTTATTATTTAAATTTAGAAATTACCTTTAATAATTTTATAAAGATCTTATCTCGTTATTTTATGCTTTAGATAAATTTGAAAAAGAAAATTAACTCTCAGAAGATTAATTGTAATAGTCATTTCCTTCATATTATATTAAATATTAGAATAAGAAATAATGATTAAATATATTGTTCTTGGCCAAATATAAAACACACATGTAAATTCTAATTTTCCTATATATATTTTAATAATATTAAACATAATTTATTATTTATTTTTATTTTTAATTAAATAATTTTTTAATTTAAAAATATATATATATATATATATATATTTATTTATTTATTTATAATATTTTAATAATATAAACTAAACAACTTAAATCTAATACAACCATTATTATTTCAAACTAAAATTCAAATTTTATATTCATTCACATTTCATTTTTACATCACCCAACCTGGAAACACATTTATTATCTCCTTTCGCACTTGTGAGATTAAGTCGATTCGAGATTCCCTGAATATTTGAGAATTAGATGAACATGAGCCCGACCAAAAAGTGATCACCCAAATATCTATCCGATTCCGAAATATTTGGAGAATCTGCAATCAACTTAAAATTTCCCTTCTCGCACTCCTCTACGATGAAATCGGGGTAGTTAATATACGGAAAAAGTCGAATATTCTCCTCCGATTACCCAGGAGCGATGCTGAGTCAAACATTCCTATTCCTATTCCTTTAGGAGATCCCCTAGGCTCATCGATTCAACATGGTCATTCAATAAGTGAAGATCCAAATATAGTCATTCAATAAGTGGAAGATCCAAATAGTCTCTATGACTACCCATGAACAAAGTTGAATCAGATATCGCAACCCCAGTCATATACTCCCATTCCTAGCTCTACGAACAAAGACTCCCTTCATAATATATACTAGAATTAATTTGAATTCAATTCCATATTCAGATTTATTCACCACTTCAGATCTTGAAATTCGGATCCGCCTCCCCTCCCCTTCTCCGTCCTGTATTTATAGACATTGCCCCTTTGTGAGCATTGTATATTCATGAAATAGGTTATGTGCAATTGCAAATCAGCCCTACACTGTCATCTTTTTCAGGCCAAAAAAAAAGCAGTATTTCATTTATATCAGAAATATAAACATTGACAAAATATCAACTCCTAGTGACTATGGAGGGAAGAAACATATAAGATGTTTTACCCATGTCAAGATTAATATACAAAAAAGTTCCACATATATTGTCCAAAACCTCCTATTGAACAGCATAGTCCAAAATCACCCAATAAACAACATCTTGACTAAACTCCATATTAAACCAGCAAAACTATAGCGAAAAACACAGCCCACAGCAAAGCACAAAAACCCAAGAAAGAAAACAAGATCCGCCATAGAGCGTCCATCGATGTATTTATAGACTATGCATCTTTGTGAGTATTGTATATGCAAATCAGCCCTACACAGCATTTCTGCCATAATTTTTGTTATGTACCATCTATCGTTAGGAACCAATATCTAGGAACTATCTATCGTTATTCAGCATCCGATCTTTTCGGCGATATTCGATTAAGGGCATAAAAGTTGAAATTCCTGACACATCGTTTTTAACACGAGTAAACTGATAATTTCATTACCCATGCAGATGGAAATCAGTATGTCTAGATGCTGCTCTTCTCTTATTTGTGATGACGTTGTTGTTAAAGGAAGTCTCCGCCACGTGCAGGCCAATGCATGGGATTACGGATAAAAGAATGAATGTTCATTCTTCCATTGAAGCGGCAGTAGTAGTAGAAGGTTTAGCTCTATGGGATTATTTGTGATGACGTTGTTGTTAAAGGAAGTCTCCGCCACGTGCAGGCCAATGCATGGGATTACGGATAAAAGAATGAATGTTCATTCTTCCATTGAAGCGGCAGTAGTAGTAGAAGGTTTAGCTCTAGACGGTCAACCCGAGAACAGTCTTCCAAAACCGCCACCACCACCTCAAAGCAATATTGTTGGCTCGTCGTTCGAAGCGGGGTTAGCGGGAAAATCTTGCGGACCTCATCACGACAAAAATGTTGCGTGTCCTCCATGTCTACGAACAGAGATATACAAGATGGACGTGAATGGAAAGACAGATAACAAGAAATCATTAGAGTTCCATTATGGCTGGAAATAACGAATCAGCACATACGCTCGGTTTAATGGTTTAATTCTACTATAAAAACCCAGGGCCTTCTCGCACTAGTATATACTATATATTGTGATATGTTGCATGTTCTATTTCGTCCCCGGATATATTTTGATCTTTGTTATAAAGTGAGTTATTTTTATTGAAAAAACAATTACGATGGATTTTATTAGAAACAACACTGCTTTTCGGAATGAATATTATTACAAAGTTTGAAGTACAGATCATCAAATATTATTGATGTGACTTATACTAAAATTTTGTTACGAAAATTATAAAAGTTTTGAGTGATAAGGTTATATTATTATGTTTAAATTTGAAAGGAAATTATTGTTTTATAAATATGGAATGAAAAGTAAAATTAAGATAATTTTAATTTAGAAAGTTGAAAGTGTCTTTTTGTTTTGATCCATGTAAAAAGAAATAGTGTTAGTAAAATAAGAACAAATTGTTACAAGGTTAAAAGTTAAACATAGTAGTGAAGTACAGATATTTGGTAAAATAAGAATAAATTGTTATGAAGTTTAAAGTGAAACATGATATTGAACTATTGATGTTTTGTGTCATTATCCTTCCAAATATAGTTCTTTAACTTTGGTATGATATATCACATCTAGTTAAAGTGAATGCTAATCATTATTAAGAAGGATGAGTTTAACTCTTTTATTTAAATATGAAAATAAATAAAAATAAAGTAAAAATGCCCAAGATTAAAGAAAACACATCATTTCAATGTTGATTTTTTTGGGTATTTAGAAATTTATTTTTGTATATATTTACGCCAAAAGACCTACCTATTTTGGAGTGGGAGGTAAAAAAGTTATTGTTTCTTCAATAATAAATGATACATGGATGACTTGGAATTAAAAATAACAGATATGTTTCTTTTTTCTTGATAAAACTAAAACTAAAGGAAGGATATCAAATTAGAAACATAGTGTTGATGATTATTTTTATCATTTTTTAATTTTCTATTTTTAATATGACTTTAAATATTTTTGGTTTTGACAAGCCTTTAGATAGTTTCTTGTAATAAACTATATATACATGTGTGATATCCAATATTCAAAATGCAGATCATATATTCTATAAAAATGCCACAAAAAATAGGCCATTAGTGCCAAAAATAGCGACATAATTGAGTGTGTTTTAGCATGTGAATTGGCTTCGATTGGCGTCAAGAAACCTGGTGTAAACTAGAACCTTCATCTGGGTAGCTTGAATAGAACTAGAATCTTCACATGGGTAGTGTGAATAGTTTGAATAGTGTGGGAAACAATTTTTTCTATTCTTGAATCCATTCTTGTGTCCATTTGTACTTATAGTTTTTCTCCCAATTGTGCTTCTTGTTCTGTTTCTAGTATGGCATGGAAAATCGGCAATTTTATGGCTTCTTAATTAACACCAATTTATGCTTTCATTATAACATCCTTTGTTGCATCATGTTTTTCTTATAGATTTGGATCCATTATGACATCTTCTTTAGCTTCTAATATGGCTTCCATTGTAGTGTCTTTTATTTCTTTCAATATTTCTTCTTGGTTTTCTACATGAAAGGCTTCTTTGTGTGTTTCTTTAGGAAGGCCAACATTGGCTTCTAATATTGCGTCCATTATTAAATCTTTGTTTGTTACCTAAATTGATTTTGTTTTTCTTCATAGCTAATGAAAAGTTTGGCTGCTAATATTGCTTCAGTTATTACTTCTCGATTTTCTACTTGAATTACTTATCTATTTTGCTTCTCACAAAATGCCAAATGTGGCTTTTGATATTGCTTCCAATATTACTTATTTATCTGCTACCTAAATTTCTTTAGTTTTTTCTTTTCAGAATAAGCCATGTTTGTCTACTAGTGTTTCTTCCATTATTACTTCCTTGTTTACTACCAAATTGCCTCTTTTTTTCCTTCCTAGGGAACGCCAAGTTTTTCTTCCCTGATTGCTTCTAGTGTACTTCTAGTTTAACATCTGTTGTTGCTTCCTTTCTTGCTTCTAGAATTGGTTCCATGTTAGCCCTATTATTTTCTTCCTTTTAGTTGGAGGGTTTGCCTCATCTTTAGTGCATGGGCTTGCTTCCTTTTAGTGTTGGGATTTTCTTCTTAATTAGCCACCAATTGTTCTTCTTGTTAAGAAACCATTTTACCTTCTGATTTAGAGCCAATAATAGCTCCAAGTATGGCTTCTAATTTAACATCTAATTTTACTTTCACTTTAGCACCCCATTATACTTTCATTTTAAGAACTCATGATTCTTCCTTTATAGCTACCATTTATTATTTAATGTTTTTTATTTCAATGAAATTAGTTAAGTATATCATGCCTATTAAACACGTTTTATGATTATAAGGTAAGTCGTATTGCACTTGAAATATTTTATAGCGTACAATTTATAAATATTTTTTAGAGAAATGGACATCCATACAAACAAACAACATTTTTCTTAACTATAACTGATATTTTTATTTGTTAATGAACAAAATAGTTGGTCATGACTAGCTACACATAATGTAGGCCCATATTCATATCATAGAGATTTCCATAGCATAGCCCTTTCAGGTTTCTTATAGTTACAAACCACACGTCCACATTGACATGAAATAAAAATATATTTTTTAAACTATAACCAATACTTTTATATTATTAATAAAAAAAATTGTTGGTTTGTGAGTAAGTAATAGATGTATGGCGACGGAAATGTGAGATTACTTTGGAACTGGACAACTTGGACTGAGATCGTTGCGCTCGGCTCGGCTCCGCGTGGTCCGCTCCTGCGGATCCGCCCTGCCTCGTCCCTGGCTATGCGTGGATGTCCTCTTGCCTGCGTTTGCCCGCCCTTCTCTCTCCATTTCCAGCTGCAGTTAGGGTTTGCTCCTCATGGAAGATCCGGACCCTCCTCCGGGATCTTCCTCCTCCCCCCCCCATCCTCTACAGCTGAGGCCTTCAGATCGTTGTCGGCCTCACTCCCCAAGAAGAAAGCAGTGGAAGCCGCTAAGTTCGTCAAAAGGCTCGATGACATCCCTGAGATCGCCCTTCCTCCCGAAGGTCCAATCCAAGTAGCCCTTTCGTTGTCGGAACGTGCCCTAGTGGGTCAGTTTACAGGTCTCTGGCCCTCTCCTAAATCAACAGAGAGCTGGGTCTCCAGAAACTGGGCTCCGTTGATCGAGGGCAAGGTTACCTCCTATTTTGTTGGAAGAGGATACTTTCTTTTTGACTTCTTAGACAAAGAAGACAAAGATCTTATATTCAGAAATGGACCATATTTCATGGGGCCTCAAGGGCTGTACTTGAACAAATGGACGCCAAATTTCGATCCGGCAATGGGCGTGCCTTCAGCAGTCCCAATATGGGTAAGACTCCCCAATCTTCTGGTCCATTGCTGGAACTGGGATTCCCTGAAGCACATCGGGAACACCCTTGGGAAATTCATTGATAGGGCCAACAATAGAGACCAGTATGACTGCGCCAGAATTTGCGTGGAGGTGGATCTGGAGGTTGGTCTTCCTGAAGCTGTCAAAATAAGGGTGGGCCCGTGGACACATATTCAGAAACTAGACTACGAGCAGCTGCCATTCAATTGTCGGAAGTGCGAAGTCTATGGACATTTTGCCAGAGACTGCCCGTCCAAAGGGGCTGAAGATAAAGGGAAAGAGGAAGGATGGAATCAGGCGAAGAGATACAGAACTACCTCCAGGAAGGCCGCTTATGCTAACAACAGAACACCCCAAACAGTGCTTGCTCAGAAGCAGCCCATGGAAAGTCAAGGAAACAGATATGAGATCCTAGGATCAGAAACCATAGTTTCCTAGGATACTGAAACCCCGAAAGAAGTCTCCCCGACTAAATCTAAAAGTGAACCAGAGATTCCCAAAGAAAATACATCTGAAGATGAGGAGGAAGCCCAGGAATCCGACGAGTTGGAGGAAGAAGGGGAAATAGGGGAATTGCAATCCACCCCCAAAAGATCTACAAGAGGCTAAATGTCAACAAAAGAAAAAAGGGAACAAGAAACATACAAAGACAAGCTCCAGGGCAGCCAGCCTACGCTAGAGAAACTCCTATCAAAAACGCCAAAGACGAAGAAGGCCCTAATCCAGAGCTCCAAAGGAGCTCTCCACAACAAAAATAAGTAATGAAGATTGTCTCCTCGAACTGTAGGGGTATGGGATCCAAATTCAAGGGAGAGGCGATGAGAAGTCTGATAAGGCAGGAATCCCCGGACATCCTCCTCATCCAGGAGAATGAGATGGAGGAATCATCCTTCCTCCAAGCAAGTAGGAAGTTTTGGAAGAAATATGGCCCGCATGCAACTTCGGCTCGGGGAGCTTCAGGAGAACTTGGGTCGCTCTGGAATCCACATAAGTTCTCCCTCATCTCTAAAACCCTAAATACTCATTGGATTTTGTTAAAGTTGCAACATTTAGAATCTAATACAATTACAAGTCTAGTCAATGTATATGCTCCAAATAATGCAGGTGAAAAGAAATTATGCTGGGACTCCATAAAAAATTTGGCAGACCAGGAAGACTTGGAGAACATCATCATTGCAGGAGATTTCAATCTCACCCTCCTGCCTTCAGAAAAGAGAGGAGGCAGTATTGTCAGAGATCCAGCAAGAGAAACAGTAGAGGATCTCATGCAAGGCAGGGATCTGATTGATATCAAGCCAACCATTGGCAAGTTCACATGGTCAAACAAAAGGGCTGGGCCAGGACACATAGCGGCAAGATTGGACCGCTTCTTGGTTCAAAGCTCCTTCCTACTCATTGGGCTGGAAGCTAGATCGCGCATCCTGCACAGCAGTACATCAGACCACAAACCTATCAGCCTGGAGTTGCTGACTTCTCCCGATCTGGGGCCTATTCCATTCAGATTCTGCTCTCTCTGGATCAAGGAGGTAGACTTCATGGATAAGGTCAGAGACTGCTGGAAAACCCTAGTCAAGGGCTCTGCCTTCTTTGTATGGGAAGAAAAACTTAGAAGAGTGAAAGCCATGCTAAAAAAATGGGCCAGGACCTTGCCCAACCCAACTGAGGAAAGGAAAAAAACTCATTCAGATCTGGAACGGCATCACCTCCATTTAGAAATAGTTGATATTTCAAATGAAGACCTGGAAAAGGAGGCCAAGCTTCAACAAAACTTCCACAAAGCATGCCTAGCCGAAGAAAAGTACTGGAGACTCAAATCTAGAAGTCTTTGGCTTAAATCCGGAGACAGGAATACCTCCTTTTTTCACAAGCAAGCTCAAGCTAGGAAAGGCCGAAACTCTATCAAAGAAATAAAAGAAGAAAGCAGTGTTTTAAGGGACTTTTCTAGCATAAAAAAAGCAGCCTCTGAGCATTTTGAGAATCTGTATAGAGAAGATATCAGAGCAGACCACAATCTCAGCCTCTTAGATGCTGTTCCTAAGATCATCTCACCCAAAATCAATCAGGCTCTGGATAACATAATCACGCCCAAAGAAGTCAAGGAGGCTCTATTCGCCATGGAACCAGATAAAGCCCTGGGCCTGGACGGTTTCACCCCAAGATTCTTACAAACATGTTGGCAGATTATTGAGAAGGAATTCATCAAAATGATCCAGAAATCACAGAACTGTCAGAAGATTCGAGGCTGCACTAATTCGACATTCCTAGCCCTCATCCCTAAGGAAAAAGGGGCAAACATCTTCAGCAGATTCCGCCCAATTTCACTATGCAACATCGGGTATAAAGTGATCACCAAAGTGATAGCAAACAGGCTGAAAAGATTCCTCCCCAAAATCATTCCGGATAATCAAGGGGGATTCATCAAAGGCAGACAGCTAGTGGACAACTTCGTGCTGGTCCAGGAGGCAATTCATTCCAGTCAGCATCGTAAGGAAAGAGGTATGGTTATCGAACTCGACCTATCGAATGCATTTGATCGTGTTAATCATAAATTTATGTTTGATGTAATGCTTAAAATTTGATTCGAGCAAAGCTTTATAAAGTGGATAAAAGCCTGTATTGTGGAGCCCTGGATTGCTCCTCTAGTGAATGGAAGGGCCGCTGAATTTTTCAAAGCCACTAGAGGACTGAGGTAGGGGTGCCCTCTTTCACCCCTCCTCTTCGTCATTCAAGCCTCTGTTCTTAGATTTTATCTGAACAAAAGGCAGCAAGATCATGCTATCAACGGGCTATGCATTGAAAGAGGAGTGAAGCGCATCAATCATGCACTTTTCGCTGACGATACTCTTCTCCTGGGAGCTGCAACTCTTCAATCAGCCATCAACTTCAAAGCAGTTTTGGATGACTTCTGCAAAATCTCAGGCAGTGAGCTAAACAAGGGAAAATGCTAGATCTTTTGTTCGAATACTCCTGCTTCCACTGCTTCCTCCATAGCTGGATGTTTTGGATTCTCTGCCTCCATTAGTTGGTCCTCTTTCAAGTATCTTGGGCTGCCAGTCTTCAACAAGAAAGTGGCAAGCAAAGACTGGAATTCCCTCATAGATAAATTCAAATCGAAGATGAATTCCTGGGGTTCCTCTTGGCTTAACATCGCTGGCAAAGCTGTGCTCGTCAAAGAAGTCCTCAACAGCATTCCGATCTTCAGATTTGCGGTCCTTCTGGCACCAATGGGAACTATAAAAAAAAAATGGATGAATTAATCAGGGGATTTTTTTGGAGAGGAGGCAAGCACAATGATAAGAAATTCTCTCTAATCAGTTGGGATATAGTCACAAAACCTTATCTCGAAGGAGGATTAAATCTCAAAGATCTGTATGCCAAAAAACTTGCTATGGGAGCCAAACTTGCTTGGAAAATTATCGCCCTGAATCCTAGTTGGGCTTAGATTGCGCTATGGAAAAAGTACTTTAGAGGCCCAAGGCTCCGGTGTTTAGACCACCCCAAAGAATCGACCAGATCGCACCTCAGGATTCTCCTTAGCAAAATCGCGCCGATGATAAACAATTGTGCCCATTGGGTTCCCGGTAATGGTAAGAAAACGCAGGTTTGGAAGGACAAAATAATGAGTCGCCCCCCTTTGGTAGACGCAGGCAATTTTACAGCGCTTAGAAATTGGATGGAGGCTGCATACATACACACGCTGTGGGATCTGTCGGATTGGACAGAGAATTACTGGACGGGCTGGAAGCGGTTGCCAGTGCCCAGCGATCTGGAAAATGAATGGACGAAATTCAAAGCCCATCTCCATGGATTGGCTCCCCTCCACGCCAACAGAAAGGACGCAAGAGGTTGGGAAAACAGTCGCTCTGGTTACACAGTCAAACAGGGTTACTTCAAGTTCTTAGAGCGTCTAAACGTCCCTCCTAACCCAGCTCCCTAGGCTGGGATATGGAACTTCCCGTCCATTCCAAAAATCGACCATTTTTGCTGGATTCTTAGCCACCAAAAAATTCTTACCGAGGACAGACTTCAAATCAGAGGATTTAAGGGACCATCCAGATGTGTTCTTTGCAAGTCAAATTCTAAAACTGCTCTCCATATAATGATCGATTGTAATTTCACTAAATCTATTTGGCAGGATCTGCTGGACAATTGGCATTTTGATTTCAATTTCCCCACTTCAGTTCAAGAGCTGTTTGCAGGTTGGATGGACAGATACCCAGGCGCTCAACCAAAGAACAAAAAGATCAGAGCAGCATGGAGTTCTTTGCCAAAATTCACTAGTTGGCAGATCTGGTTAGAAAGGAACAGGAGGATTTTTCGAGACAAAGCTGAGGATCACAGAATAGTAGCTAATACAGTGAAGTGCCAATTAAGTGAGTGGTTGGAAGGCATAGATGATGACTCAAACCTCAGTCAACATGATAGAGAGCTAGGAACGACCTTCAAGATTAACTTCGATAAACTAAGAAGCCCGCCTCCAGATCTTGAAGTTTGTCAAATCAGGAAAAATGAGATCGAATCTCAGGAATGGTTGTCCAAAAAAATAATTCCATCTCTTTTTTTTGATGGAGCAGCTAAAGGGAATCCAGGGAAAGCTGGGGCAGGTGGTCACATTATCATGCCAGGGAATATTTCTTCTCATAACTTTTCCTGGGGGCTTGGTCATACATCAAGCATGCAAGCCGAGGCTCTCGCCCTCTTACAAGGGGTAATCTTCCTCAAGGAGCTGGGAATTCGGGAAGCAAACATTCTCGGAGATTCCCAAGTTATTATAAGAGCTATGGTGACCAACTCCAACCCTTCTGATCTGCATCTATCCAGGCTTCTCTCCAGAATCAAAAGCATCTCAAAATCACTTCGCTTGACATATTTTCATGTCCTAAGAGCAAATAACAAAGCTGCAGACGCCCAAGCAAATATTGTTGTCCATCTAGAAGCTGAAACCGTTCTCAGAAACAAGGATTCTCTGTGGTCTCCTATTCCATGAAAAATATGTTTTATTGTTTATTATTAAATCAATTTGTCTGCAGTTTCCATCTAGGACAATTAGCATTCAAAGTTTATTTTGAAAATTGTAAAAAGGGAAAAAGGATAAGAGAAAATGCCAATCCCCTCCTGGCAGAACAACATGTTGGAAAGTTCTCCTCACTCTGTAACCGAATTTTTGGCCATTGGCCAATCAGATAATGAAACACCATAACCGTTCTTGTTAAAAAAAAAATAAAAAAAATTGTTGGTTTGTCACTAGCTATACATAATGCATAATGATATAATATATATAAAAATGAAATATTTCAAAATGTTGCATGTCAAAATGTTGCATGTCAAAATGATACAACTCAATATGGTAGTGTAGGTGAAAATTATACATATGATAATAAATATTAAAGGAGACATCACAATGATTTATAAAAGATGTCCAATGGTGTAGTCTATATGATAAATGTCACTAGCTATGATAAATTTCACTAGCTACTACCAACTTATTGCTCATCATCATCATCATCATCAACATCATCATCATCATCATCATCATCATCATCATCATCATCATCATCATCATCATCATCATCATGTCTATCGTGATCATCACCATCATAATAATCATCAATGTCACCATCATCGTCGTCTACCTCGGTGTTCTCTCCATCTACCTAATCATCATTGTCTCGAATGTTTGAAGCACTACCGTCCTAGGCTATTTTAAGAGCTCTTGAGCAACTAGGCTCTCTAACTGCCGTTACAAATAGTGTACCAAAGGCTTGAAGACAACCTAAATATAGAAAAATGTTACCAAATGCATGGGGATAGAAGGAGGACCAAGTGGCTCAAGGATGAGAAACATTTTTTTGTTGGGCACTTGTTGGAGATCAATTTTTTTTGTGAAATTTTACTGAAATGATTAGGGTTTCCTATTGATTATTAATGTAATTTGGAGAAACTATTATACAATTTCCCTAACCTTATAAATTTTTTCTATGCATTCTCAAAATAAATCACATGATAATTAAGATATTCTCGTTATGATCTTATCATTGTAATAAGAAATTATAAAGCGATGTGCTTTCTATAGGTGAAGATAGACATATAGAAAGAAATGGAGAATGATAGAGAGTGCAAACATGGAAATTGTAAATCTGTATGTATTGTTAATTCTCAATCATTCATGGTGCCATACCTTTCTATTGACTAGCTTGTGTGTTGTGTAGTGTACCAGCCCTAGCTAGGAAGATAGGGCCATCCTTCTTAGCAAGGTTCATTGGTGAGGAAAGTATAGTGTATCTTTTATCTATTTCCTCTTAGTTATAATTAATATGTGATTATTGTTACTGTTATTATTAGACTTTTTGATGCTTTAGTGATTGCAAAATCCTAACCTCTCTATTGTGTGTATGTCTTGCACCAGTCCATTTGTTAGTGTGACAATAATTTAATTCCCATTATAGTTTGATGGTGTGTTAACTTCATTCAAATGTCTGCTCCAACATTTTTTAAGAGAATGATTTCTCTGAGTGACGTTCTTCTCTGAATAATAGTGACTCTGTAACAAAGTGGTTTTATTATGCATTGTGCATTTATTTCTTTAGAGTGTAAGCAAGGATTGAGAGTGTAACAATGAGAGTTTTCACTTGTTGAGAGTGCGGTTACAATGTTTGAGCTTGAGATTCATTAGAACTAGTCATCATTTCCCCTTGCATATATTGTGCATAATATTCTTGCAATAACAAAACATACCTAGATTGAAAATTAATGTGAAGACTTTGAATTATTGCTTTGAATTATAAGGACAAGTGTTCTACACAAGGACAAGCTGAGGAAGAACATAAACAAAAATTTCACATAATTAAATTTGAAGTAAAACTAGGAATTTCATATGAAATTTGAAGAAGAATTATTTAAGGGTCAAAGTAAACATATAATAACTCAAAAAGTGTGTAACATAATTAAATAAATAATCTACAATTTGAATCAATTAGATTTCCCAATAAATGATGTCTAGGTGTCAATTTTAGTGAAGCAATGCAATTTTAGCCTACTTCACTAAAATGCATGCCCAATCTTCATTTCAAAGAAAATTTGAATGATTCAACTTCGAGACTACTTTTCTAATCATAATTAATTCTAATTTTGCACATAGAAAATTCTGTTGTGCTAAAAGAATATGCCAAATTGGATTGATTTCATAGGGTTAATGTCAAAGTTTGTGTGCTTCAAATAAATCATACTAGGATATATACTTAATTAACCATGAGATAATGATCTTTCCAATCTAAATATAAAATCATTTTATGCAACATGCCATAGTCATTTTCATTAAGGAAATGCTATACACTAAAATCCAATTTTGTTCGAGTAGCAATTGATCATATGTGCCAATGATCATAGTGAGAACAAATATGCACTCCTAGGCCAAACCAATTACACTCTTGGTAAAAAAAATCTAAATGGGATAGGATTGGACAATTCCTAACCTTAGGATATAACCTTGCAACATGTCTTACAAATACCTTACATAACTATGTTTCCCACTTATACACAAGTTTCCCATAAAATGCAATTTTAACCTACTTCACAAAAATGCATGCCCAACCTTCATTTCAAGGAAAAATTGAATGATTCAACTTCAAGAGTACTTTTCTATTCATAATTAATGTTAATTTTTCACATAGAAATTTTTGTTGTGCTAAAAAAATATGCCAAATTGGATTGGTTTCGTAGGGTTAAAGTCAAGGTTTGTGTGCCTCAAATAAATGCATACTAGGACATATACTTAATTAACCATGAGATAATAATTATTCCAATCTACATATAAAATCATTTTATGCAACATGCCATAGTCATTTTGATTAAGGAAATGCTATACACTGAAATCCAATTTTGTTCAAGTAGCAATTGATCATATGTGACAATGATCACAGTGAGAACAAATATGCAATCCTAGGCCAAACCAATTACACTCTTGGTAACAAAAATAAAAATGGTACATGATTGGACAATTCCTAATCTTAGGATATAACCTTGCAACATGTATTACAAATACATAACTATGTTTCCCACTTATAAATGAATCATATTGGCCAATAAATGAATCCTGGTCATGCCTTTTAGTGAACAATTTTTTTTTTGGCTTGCTTCACAAAAATGGAGGTCCAACCTTCATTTCAAGGCTAGTATTTTTTCCTATGAGGATATTTCCTCTTGAATTTGAAAGGCATGGTGTCAGTGTCAACTAGGTACATTTTGTTCCTACAGAAAAAATGATATATTTTTTAGCTAGAGAGGACTTTAGGTCCATTTATTGTAAGCAATAGAAAATCCCTTACACAAGTGGAAGTGATCATGAAGGAGTTTGTCTTTCATAAAGGAGAAAAGTGGTAATATTAACCTCACCGTATGATTTCTCATAAAAAGGTGGAAATTACTTTTGCACCTTATATTCATGAAAGTAGAAAATAAATTGAGAAAATGGAAAATCAAGATACTTGGCCATGTTGTTGGGTGAAATGGTTAAAGGATGTTGAAACCCCTATGGTAAATGAGAATACCTTAAATGGGACTGATCCTGAATAGATAGATGTTGAGATGGAATACTCGAAGTCACAAAAGAGGACTAAAATCCCAATGGAGGATGAAGAAGAAATACAAATAAAATTAACAGAAAGACCTTTAAAAGATCTTGGGTTTCAAATGTAGTTGGGAAATCCATGGCATACTACTTCTGCTTCTATCTCCACTCATTTGGCAGCATCCACAATAGAAGTGATTCCCTTTTCATTTCAAATATTTTCCAATGAATTAAACAAATTAAAGAAAGAAGTTATAAAATGAACATTAATATAGCAACAAAGCATCAAGACCCTGCTACAAATCTTAGAATATGAGGTGTAATAATTATGGAAGAACTTTAAAATGCCTACAACTAAGAACACTCAAAGAACTGAGTTGGATGAAGTTGAAAAGAGAGAGCTATTAATAGGATAATTAGTTGATAGAAATATATTCATAGTTATTTTGCCGGAATAAGTGAAAAGCTTATAACAGTAAATTAAAAATCATGTATGCACCATTATGGTTTGAATCAAATTATATGAATCCTCAGAGAAATTAACAAGGTTCATGGAAGCGCTTAGAATTTCATAATTTGAACTAAAGAAAACCCAAGACGATTTGGTCATGGTAAGGGAGTATTTGAATGTAAAGGAGAGGCAATATCACATATTATACAAAAATAACAATCAACTTCCACGTAAGTATAAGGAAACTCAAGGTGAAGTCAAAGATTTGAAAACCAAGTTTGAAGGTAATATTTATTTAAATGAGGATACACAAATGTTTTGGGATGACATTATTCCAAAAGTTCATTCTATATGGGAGTATATTATTATAATTCCACAACAAAATATTCTGATAAGAGGATCATAAATGAGCATTGGTTTATGCAAGAAATAAGTATAAAAAGGAGCACTCAAGTTCAAGGATATAATTAAGTATTTGAATGAAAAATATTGGATAAAAGTAAGGGTGAGAGTCAGAATATCTTCGACCAAGCACACTAGTGATGTCATACTTTAACATGTGGAGGCATGGAAACTTGGGTGAAGGACAAGACCATGTGATGGGAGTTCCACCAAAGTATTCACTCCCTGCATCATAATCTTTCTTGAAGTGAAAGAAAGTGGCTAGGTGGATTAGTGAATCAAGTTTTTGTTGTTGAGGAGATGATGTGAGTTCTCAAATAAATGATGGAATTCCAAGTTGATGAACATTGATGAGGCTAATACCGAGGTAAAAGGATCAAATAGGGTAATATTGGGTGGGGCGAGACAATTAGCATGTGTTGATGTGAAGGAATATTGTAAACTAAGTTCTTGTACACTCAAAGTGATACAGATCGGAAAACCATAATGGTGGAGTTGAGGTCACAAACAACCATGATGAATGAGCATGAAGTGTCGAACACCATAAAATACCATCCATCTGATGAGTGATGAATGGAATAATTAGTGAAAGGGAATCTTCAAGTAATAGAGTATGAGAGAGCCATTTGTAGAGGTGCATGCAAAATGTTTTACATTTTCAAAGATAACAACATTAACCTTTGAAGATGAAAAGTCGTGCACTAGCTCCCAGCTATAATTAAAACTAACTATTACCACACCCCAATTGACATCTATAAAAATTATATTTATGTTTGTTTTAATGTTTATATATTTTAATTTAAAATAAAACTATTGTTTGATGGTGTTATAAATTATTTTATTTTATGTAAAATAGTATACTCTATTCATTCTATTTTTTTTCTTTCACATCTAATTTTTATCATAGAATTTAAGTTTTATATTATAATAAATATAAAATATATTTTAAAGGAATCATTTAAATATTATTTTTCTAAATTTTTTTATCCAACTTTTACCATTTATTATTATTATAATAATTAGCTAATTAGCATAATATATAACTATTATTTAAGTTGTATAGCAATAACATTTTTAAATACTTTTGCTGACTAGGTTTTGGTTATTGTTTAAATATGAATACATATGAATAAAATTTGGATGATAATGTAACTAAAAAAACATTTTTTTAATTAAAATTGATTAACAAAGACAACACTTCTCGATCCCAGATTATCTCATGCTTATAGTGATGCTAATAAAGATTGTTTCATCGATTCACCACTTTGATTTATAACATATCTAAGTTTATAAAATAGTAAAAACAAAAAAATGTAAATAGTTCACATTCTGAATATGACTAGGAATACTTGGGGTCTAAGTAACCTGTTTAGTTTTTATAAACATAGCATGAAGAACACCAAAAGCTTCAGAAGGTTGTAAAATCGCATATGATAGGTGAATTCAACATTGCCAAGTAGAGATTGTTGTGCACAAAATCGCAAGAGATATCATTCATGCCTCTCCCTACCCTCATGTTTGTTACTATTCGCTGAACTCCGCTTTGAAATATCGATGCAACTTTTATTATTAAAAAAAGAAGAATAAGAAGAGATTTTTCCACTGAGAGTTGTAGTTGGCATGCTCAAGAGCGAAAACAGAGAAATCAGAGATGAAAATGAATTTTCCTTCTAAAATAAAAAATGCTTGTAGTTGGCATGTTGAAGAGTGAAAACAAAGAAATGAGAGGTGAAAATGAGGTTTCCTTCCAAAATGAAAAATGCTAAAAAAAATGGAGAAATTAGAGGTGAAAAAGGAACTTTCCTTCCAAAACACCAAAAATGTATTTCTACATTCACAATACATAAATGATAGATTTTGGTTCCTATATAGCCTCACGCTGCCTATGTGCTATAATATGGAAAGCAAATTCCTATTGCAGCTTTCTGGATACTGCTCCTCAAATTCTAGGCCAGAAGAGTCATTGTTGTACAAATCTTGCCTCAAATACTTTAAATCGGATATGATTGAATATTGGTTTGTACACATATCTGTAATATGGTTATTGAAAAACAAATAACATGAAAATATTTTAGCTAGCTCAATACCATGTTTCTCCTTGAGCCTTATCCCTAGTTGAATTACAACTACTCCATCAACTCTCGCAGCTAAATTACACATACCTTTCGAAGTCAATAAACTTCTGTAAATTTCATTTAAAATTCTAGCGTCATTGGCATCACCTGCTCCACACGTATATTCAGGGAAACTCAATTATAACATCCCTGTAAAAAATAACATCATTGGCATGATGTTATAATTCTCCTAAACTAAATCATCATTAATACAAATTATGTCAAATAATTTAAATATTTGATATAAAATTCCAACTCCATTAGTATCACTTACTCCACAAGTATATTCAGGGATGGTCAACTATAAAAACCTTGCTCAAAATAACATCATGGGCATGATGTTACTCTTCTCCTAACCTAAATCTTCATGAATACAAATTATGTCAGATAGTTTAAATACATCAACAAATCTAATTTAGGAAAATGTGTGAGTTTTCGTTATAAAGAGGCAATTAGACTTCAGAATAAAAAAAGACTTTTCGAGGAAGACAATTATGGCAGGTAGCCAGGAAGAGACTCATTGGCCTTAGTTTCCATTCACACCTTCTCAGATATTTTTCAGATTGTATGTGTTGAGGATTTTTGAGCAATTGCATGTTGTTACTAACCGTCACTTTGGTTTACTAAGATATTTTGACTAGCTCACACATTTTAAGGAAAATATGAGGGGAAAAAAAAATCTTAGAAAATTACTTAAAATGATAAAAATATAAATTACCCATAAATAAATACTTCTATATCTTACTCTCCAAACCCCTAAAGCAACCAACTCATAGTCTTGTTTGAGAAGACTTCTCAGTTAAGTTTTAACATGTGTAGGAGAGAGTGCATGAGGACACTAAATGAAAATATTTCTCCTTTAAGTTTTAACATGTACATAAGAGTGCATTAATTTAAAAATTTATAAACATGGAAGTGTTGAGTGGATGTTTTTAACTTTATACGTTTTAATTATATTTCTAAAATAAATATGTTAATTTATAAATTTTTAAATCTCTATTTAAACATATCCATAAACGTTAATTTGTGTTAATTTTTAATTATATATGGATAAAGTCATATAGGAGGCTTGACTTTTCTTGGGTTTTTTGTGGGCTCTCTCTTGGTTTGAAAAATGGTGTCATTGTGGGTGGATCAATCTCATGATGATTGACTTCAATGGGCCTGTAAAAATTCGTACTAAGTCTTCAAATTAGTATGGGAGTCAATGACATGACCTTGTAAAATTTGGTACTAAGTCTTCAAATTAGTATGGGAGTGAATGACAACAAAGGAGAATTATGGATGTGCCTCTTGCGTGTGCATCTATATATTGAGTTTTCAATTATAAGATATATCACTTTTAAACTTGCATTTATATTAAAGATTATTTTTCATGAAGACCCAACTATAGGTCCTCTAACTACTGCGACACTCATTCAAATAAATTTCATTGATTTTCATAACAAGGAAAATTTTACGTTTATAAAACATCATAAGCATGAACATAAATTAATTTAATCTACAACATGTATAACTTGTAATAATTTACATAACCAAAATAAATGACTGATACTTTATGTTTCAATATCTTAGTTGAGGTGCTCCTGAGCTCCATGCTCCTCTTGACTACCCAACTGGATTTGCCTCCTAGCGAACTAGGAAGTAATTCCTAGCCCAGGGAACGTCTACATGTTCCCTAACCCTCCTAGCCCAAGTCCAACCAGATGTAATGTGTTCAAGTTTCACAAACACTCTCCAACATTCCTTCCCCAAACACAAGCCTCCAAAACAAAATCAAACCAAGGATCCCCCTCTCCTCCCATCATCCTTCCCCTTTTATGCCTCTTTCTCCCATCCACCTCAACCACCTATCATTAATGTCATAACTACCCCCTCATCCTTACATTTGACTTTTCTTATCATATCTTCTCCCAAGTAAATTTGAGAGGACATTTTGGGGATGAGATATGAATATATAATTTTGTAATTAATTGGGGAGGACCATATCTTCTCCCAAGTAAATTTGAGAGGACATTTTGGGGATGAGATATGAATATATAATTTGATAATTAATTGGAGAGGACCATATCTTCTCCCAAGTAATTTTGAGAGGACATTTTGGGGATGATATATGAATATAGAATTTGGTAATTAATTGGAGAGGACCATATCTTCTCCCAAGTAAATTTGAGAGGACATTTTGGGGATATGGATATTTAAATTGGAATAATGGAAGGAGACCATATCCTATCCAAGATTAAATTTGAGAAGACAAGTTGGGAATTGAATAATAACAACAATAAATTTTATATGAATAAATAAAAATTACAGTTTCCCAAATGAAGGTATTTCCCAATATTTCTTCATAATTATAAGTCAATATTTCCATGTAATTGAAACACTAATAAAATTTTCATGATAAAATTAAGTGGGGAATTACATACACCCCTCCTTAAGAAAACTTCATCCCGAAGTTAGAGTGAGAAAGATACAAGGAGTTTGAAGCAGTTGGATAATAAGGCATAACAAAATAGAGAGAGAGTTATAGTAGTAAAATTTGATAAGTCAGACAATGACATCAAATTCCATCAAGAATATCCAACTAATCTATATCATCCTATCCTTCCTAACGTACTTTTATTCCCACCCTATCAGTCCTTTGCTGCTATATATTGTGGCATCGGCTATACAAATGTAACCACTTATAAGGCCAATATGGTTGAAGCATCGACGATATTGACCTAACTTCCCCAATAGGAAACTACAAATCGTCATCACACATCTAGGGGAGCATTTCCATCACTACCCTCCCACAATTCCAGGTTTGGAGGTTACACGGTGGGAAATACCTCCACCCCTCCTTAGAACTATGGTCAACAATAACTAGAAACCATCATCACACGTCTAAGGGAGCATGTCCATCATTAGCCACCCACGATTCTAGGTTTGGAGGTTACACGGTGAGAAATACCTCCACCCCTTCTTACAACTACGGTCAACGCCCTAATATGGACCACACTACAGCACTGGTTGGATACTTGTCATCAAATAATCTAGTGAGGTAGTCTTGCCAGCTGTCATTTACATTTTACCCATGTCATAAGAGTGCATATCAAGTAGATACCAAATGTAATAGAACAATGAACATCATACCTTTCCTCAATGGATGTCTTGACCTTCCCCATGGAAGAGTAGATCTTGGTTATCATATAATTCTTCCTAATCTATAGTCTAGTTCTCATTCATGCATATATAATAACAAAATAGATATAGATATGTGATCTTAAACATCATGTTATTAAGTCTAGCATCCATGTACCACTTTTGTAGTTCCTAATGGAAATAAATCTTACATTGGATAAATCATAATTTCACTAAGTCATTCATTAGATAAGTCATATCCACTTAAGCCATACATGAAACAACAATAACTCTGATAAGTCAAGCACTAGATAAATAATAACCAAGTAAGTCATACATTAGGTCATACATGAAACATTTCTATCATCAATACCTAATCCTTCTAATGATTTATATAAGTGGTTTCAATTGTCCAATTAAATGCATCAATATTACATAGCGTTCATAAATAAATAACATGGAGCTGCAAAATAGAGCTTTAGCATAGGTAGCTATCTAAGTCAAAATGGACATCACAATTGGTCAAAAGTGAGGGGTAATTGCGACATATAGTCTCTGCATCCTTTTGTCAACTCAATGGTTTCCTGCATGGCCTCCCATATAGAGCTTGATAAGGAGACATCCTAATTGAATTGTGGTTATTGTTATCATAGGAAAACTCTACCAATGGTAAGTACCTTTCTCACCGAGTCTAATTATCTATGTCATGTATTATATGCATATATTATATAACCTGATTTACTATTTAGTCTTTCCAGCTATTTATAGATGATATGTAGTGTTAAGGTTCAACTAAGTCCCCAACACTAAATGAAAACTTGTCCAAAATGTATATGTAAAGTGAGATTCCCTATAAAAATTATCTTTGTGGGTAACTCGTGTAGCTAGATAACTTCACCTATAAATACTCAAGCCAAAATGGGAGTAGTCTCCTAGACAAGGTAGTTAGCCACCTAGAGATACCAAATACATTTCCAAAATAGAATATGTTAAGGTTGTTTCTTCAAGAAGAGAGAAACTCATCCTTCAAGAGTAATCCAAAAAAAATATTTGCAAATAATGGTCATGAGCACCTTTGCAAGTGGAGTGAATTCAAAGAATTTGCCAACGTAGTTAGAATCTTGTAGACAAACAATGTAACTCCTCCAAATGGAAATAGTATAAAGATGTTATGGAATTATCTCCCAGGATCAACCAAATTGGACATAAATAGTGATCCCATATAAACATGTGCCACAATTGTCCATAAAGTTGTTATAACCTCCTCAAAGAAGTGGGGCATCCTCAATGATTGTGCCAAAGTGGTTATATGCACATGTACCCACACCTCTCCCCAAAGAATATCATAAATAGTTCACACTAGGAGATTGTGTAACGATGCCAGGACATCTCCAATATAGTAATAAAAAATCTTCCCAAACCAAGAGAAACTATATGATACAATGTGAAAATAACAACCAAGAGAAACTATATGATACAATGTGAGAATAACATATCAAGTCACTAAAACCATGGATGTCAACGTAGAAGACCCCCCAAGCAAGGATTGAATGCCTCCAAATGCATGAGAAGGGGAGTGATTTCCTCTATCGAGAAATAACTACTCACCACATGCCATATCATAGCCAAACTATAAATATCCATTGGCATTCTTCTACCAACCACAACCACTTTTCCATGCCATCAAGACATCCACCAAAATGTGATCCAGGTGGATGTTGGTGGCCACCCACCTATCCCATTTGGACCCCCACAACTATCTCTTTCAGTTTCCTAAATTGTAGCACAATTTACTATTTTTAGCAGTTCTTTTCGCCCTGAACTTCTGAAGCTGTTTTGAGGCCCTAGACAACGTTTTTTGGGAAATCTGGGGCAACATGGGTCCATGGACCGATGTTGCCTCCCAAAGTGGTAGTGCTCAGGTAGATCTTTCTAATGAGCTATTGTACACATCAAACAGAGATCGTATGCAAAAGTTACGACCCTAAGAAATTGGTGTACCAATTTACCCAAATGGGGCCCACAATTTGGCGTTTCATCTTCTAGGGTTACGTTTCGGGATGTGACAGTTTTCCATTGTTTCTCAACAATAAATAGGCTTTCGAGCCTCATTGTAACAAAGTTCAGAGGCATGTAGCCGCTACATCTCTTCTCAGAGATAAGCTACCATCGCCCTAGCATGTTCATTTCCATTTCTGGTTGTAAGCATATTTCAGTATTTTACAGTAATGAAGTGAAGTATTATTTCCACTGCATATCTGTGTTTATGGTTATCTCTATAATTTGTTGCGTTCCTGTCTAAATTCGGACCAGTGGAATCAGAGTGGTCAACTTTTTCTCTGTTTTTCCTTGCATGTCCCAAATGAGGTTGGGATATAAGGAGTTAGGGCTTGAACTGGTCGAACCTTTGCATGACCAGCCTCACAAATCCCGATGGCCTCCCATGGCAGATGAGAAGAAAGACGAGGGGACAGGAGATCCTATCAAAATCTTGCTCGAAGAAGCCCTCGAGCGACAAAGGAACGCGATGATGGACAACTTTGCCCAGATCCTTCAGCGACTACCCAGAGGCGACGCATCACCTTCCAGCGGCTACTCTGGAAACGCCATGCCATTTAAGGTACAAGTTAATTTTGAAATCCCCATATTCGAGGGTGAAATAGATGCATAAATGGTTAAATCTGCTAGAGGGTTATTTTTCTATTCATGAATTTCCAAGTCAGGAAAAGATTTTTTTCACTCTTCTCAAAGGAGCCCCCCACATCAATGACTGGTGGGAAACCTAATACGAGTAGAAGGATGAAAGTACAGGCTCACTATTTTCAGCCGCACCCACTTGGAATGACTTTCGGGATGCCATCAAGGAGCAATACTACCCTATCAAAAGCTATGAGAACAAATACATCAAATGGACCACACTGCGGCAGGGACGAGACCAAGATGCGCCAGAGTTCACAAACACTTTTCAAACCCTTCGCACACAGTTGGGTATCAAAGATTCTGAGTTGCATCTGGTACTCAAATACCGCGGCTACCTGCATAGATACATCCAAGAAGAGATGGAGTTCTTGAACATCTCCTCACCCGGCACGGCGTACCGATATGCTGTCAAAATCGAGCAAAAGTTCAAACAGAAGAAGCGAGACTTTGGATCTACCAATCGAAAGCCCAAAGGACAAAGCCAAGGCGGGGTGACCCAAGACAACCTGTCGAATCTACAAGAAAAGAAAAACACCGTGAAGTCGAAGAAGGACACAGGAATGTGGTGTGAGTTCCACAAGAGTCCCACTCATAACACAAGTGAGTGTCAGACCAAGAAATCGCTGGTGGCCCAGTTGAAGGCTTCAAAATCAGATACATGTTCCAACCCTGAGCCAGAACCTAACAAGGGGAATGGAAAAGGGAAGCAGATCATTGATGCGGATCCCAACGCCACTGTTGCCACCACCAAGATCCAGAAAAATGAGTCTGAAAATCCAGAGGAAGGGGAGCGTCTTTTCCACTCACAGATGTGGGTGAAGGGTTCGCCACTACAATTCATTGTTGACAGTGGCAGCCAAAACAACCTTGTTTCAGCAGAGGTCGTGAAGCAGTTGGGCCTACCTACTACACCACAACCGCAGCTGTACAGTATCGGGTGGCTTCATGAAGGACGAGATCTCAAAGTTCGCCAACATTGCCACCTTCCCTATAGCATCAAGCCCTTCATAGACAAGGTATTGTGTGATGTTACACCTCTGGATGTTTGCGATGTACTATTAGGCCAGCCATACTTGTGGAGGCAACATGCTATGTATGAGTCAAGGCCTCACGCTGTCATTATATCTTTGGGTGATTCATTATACAGGATATCGGAGGTAGCTCCACCTACCACGACCTCTTTGATCACTGCTAAGAAAGGCAGCAAGCTCATCTCCTAGGCCAGGAAATTCACCTGTCTGGCTCACTCCCAAAGTAATGGGAAGATCGTTGCTACATCCATGACCCCCGCAAAGGGTTCCTCCATGCAGCAATAGCAGCAAAGGGATACGGTCATGATAGAACACAGGAACAACTTCTCCTCACCCACAGGGGTACCACACAAGTTTCAGGTGGGTGACAAAGTTTGGTTACATCTGCAGAAAGAACGCCTTACAAGAGCCCATCAGAAGCTCCGACCACTCCAACATGGTCCTTACACCAGTACCAAGGCTACGGGTAACAATTCTTTGAAGGACAACATTCCTCCATTCCTTTGCTCGTACTGAGTGTTCAATGTGGACCATCGTCGACCATGCTTCCAACCATTTCTGGTCACATCAGAGATTACAGAACAGCTCACCAGAGACACAACTCAGTAGAAGCTTCCTCATCTCAGGGAGGAACTCAACGCAATGGCAACCATTGCTTCCTAAGGGGGGAGGAATGATCCAGGTGGATGTTGGTGGCCACCCAGCTATCCCATTTGGAGCCCCACAACTATCTCTTTCAGCTTTTTCTGTTTCCTAAATTGTAGCACAATTTACTATTTTTAGCAATTTTTTAGGTCCTGAACTTCCGGAGCTGTTTGAGGCCCTAAACAACATTTTTTGGGAAATCTGGGGCAACATAGGGCCATGGAACGATGTTGCCTCCCAAAGTCGTAGTGCTTAGAAATATCTTTCTAACGAGATATTGTACGCGTCAAATGGAGATTGTATGCAAAAGTTACGACCCCGGGAAATTGATGTACCAATTTACCCAAACGGGGCCCACAATTTGGGGTTTCATCTTCTAGGGTTAGGTTTCGGGATGTGAAAGGTTTTCCATTATTTCTCAACAATAAATAGGCCTTTGAGCCTCATTGTAACACAGTTCAAAGGCATGTAGCTACCACATCTCTTCTCAGAGATAAGCTACCATCACCCTAGCTGGTTTATTTCCATTTCTGGTTGTAAGCATATTTGAGTATTTTACACTAATGAAATGAAGTATTATTTCCATTGCATATATGTGTTTATGGTTATCTCTGTAATTTGTTGCATTCTTGTCTAAATACAGATCAAAAGGGATATCAATTATGCAACAAAGGCTGGGTGTACTACTTCAAGGTTCACCAATCAAAATCATTAGCAATAATCCAAGTGAAACCCTATGAACACATGAAAATATTCCGAACAACTGATTCACTATGTCAAGGAGTAATAATTAACTCACAATATTTAAGGAAACTCTTAGTTGATGGATATCCCTCATCATAAATGTTCTAAGGGTAAATCAAATGTTTGAGCAATGTCATGAAAGGCCATCAATCACATTTCAAACACAATATGTGCTAGATGCAAGCCTCCAAACAAGATATGATGATCCCAACCAAGGACATAATGTGCATTATCTAACATGGGATATCAATAATAAATCATAGTAACAATCCCCATGGTTATGTGATTTCGAGGAAAATGACACTAGGTAAGTGCACATAAGAACAACTTTCCTTAAGACATCTCAACACTCACTAGAGTTCATCAACAATGTCACGAGGGAAGTGTCAAGGACAAGGTAAGCACAAACCATGATTTCCTTCAATAAAAGCATTAAGCTCCATCAAATAATCCTACAATTGCAAGATTAGTAATAAGAAGATATTAGTTGATAGTCACTTATGTAAGTGCATTTGGTAACAAGATATGCAAAAAAAAATATCAACAATCCATGTGCAATATGCTTGGTTAAGGTTAACAAACACCATCTAACTCTCAACCTTGATTTAAAAAGGGATAGCTCTTTATTCAATATTGCGAAAGAAAAAGATATGGATTAGACTAATAAACAAAATAATGTACTAACATGATTCCAAAAGGCTAGGGAGATGAATGCCATTCACAAATCCTTGTATATTCTTATATATAAATCCTTCATCAAGTGTGACTTATGGAACTCCTGAAGTGGTTTTTTTTTATTTTTTATGATCTAACATTGAAAGGGCTAGCTCAATTGGTAGTTTCCAATGTTGTTAGTCATTTGGTTACTTTGACAGTTTGACAATCTTTGGTCATTAATAAATAGATAAAAGTTCTTATTTCTGTTTTCTTGCCAATATATTTTAGTTTTTTAGTTAAAGCATAGTGAATTTGTAGGTTGAGTATTTGTTACACTACACAAGTTGTAGAAGATGCAGAGAAAGACAAGATAGGCATGAAATCTCTACAATAGCTATTATGAAAGATACAAAAAAAACATTAAGCCTGAATATGAACCAACAAAACAAGAAAATGTCTGACAGAATTGGTAGTGCAGAAAAAAATTTAGTAAACAAGATAATGAGCTATAATTATAGGGACTAAAAATTGTGATCTCAACATCCCAGTACAATTCTCCTAGTACGTTTTTAGAAGAAATAAAATTTTGAAGAAAACTACCAAGTTTACTTTGGAAAACTGACATAAATATGCAATGTATTACCTAATGAGTTCAAGCTTAACATCCAAGCCTAGAGATTGGATCAAAATTGACTTTACGTATGACAATATAAGCTCTATTAATGTATTTTTTCTTGTATTGATTTTTTTTAAATTAACAAGTTCTTATAAACTAAATGCATAACTAGTCATCCATATTTGTAATGTAACTCTTGCCTCATCTATTTGAGTTTCTGAGTCTCCATTTGGGATGCGTCTCGACTCTTAATTCAAGCTATCATGGAGAAATGAACCCATGTCTATATTGGAGTCTATAGAGTTTGGTTTCCTATTTGAATTGTGCCTTTGAAGATCTAATTTTCTCATACTTGTATGTAGATAGTATCGTGAGCGGTGACAAGTAGCATGAACACTCATATCACAAAGAACACAATCTCATAATAGTTTTTAAAAAATAAAAAATAAAAAAAAACCCAAAATTCTACGAGCTCTTTCTCTAAAATAAGTTACAGTACATTCTCATATCTAATTATTGGCCCTTGATAGTTTTTTTTTCCAATACAACCCCATACTACCACCTTATTTAAAATGTCATGGACATCATGTGAATTCTTAGGCCAAAGAGGAAAACTTCATATTTAAGTCAACAACTAATCTGTTTGCCAACAAATGATTAGTCTGACTCCCCTTGGGTGATGCACACTAATTTACACCTATTTATTTACAAGGAAAATGCCATGTAAGGGACATGTATAATGGAAAGAAGGTTGTTGATGAATATTTTCATATAAAACATTAAACAATTCCCTTTCATGATTCTAGGGTTAGGGAGTTTTGAGGGGAAATCACCCTCAAGTTTGAAGGGAAACTATGTGATGTTCATAGTGTGCACATCCAGAGTACTTTCCAAGTGCTTGAATTTTATAGTAAGCCAATGCTTTCTGTTGACAATGAATATCTCTCCACAGCTTGTGGTGAGCTTACCATGTAAAATGATGCGGACTCTGTCAGAGGAAGAATTAGTAAGGATAATAGTTCTTCATTCAGTAGGGATGATTCCATTCGTAAGTCCCTTGAGAGTGAGATGATTTACCAATTGAAAACGCAACCCAACAATTTTTTAAGGTGGACAAATATGATATAGAGTGGGCTAATGATCTAAATTCCTCAAATATTCTTGATGGAGGTAAGGGCCAAACACTCCAAAGCTTGCTCGAGGAGGATAACATTAAGGATTTAGAGGAAAACACCAAATCTAAGTCTCATTATAGTGATGAAGATAGATGGATTGAAGTTAAACTTCCAAGCTCGTTTGAAATGAATTCTCTGGGTGAACCTAGAACTTCAATCCTTTTGCAAATAAAATGTTCAAGGAACCAGAATATTCAATAAAAGGTGAAGCTACGAAAATTCCAAACTAGGATTCTCTAGACCCAGAAAAACATAAACCCTTAACTACTGAGGATGCACATTTTGATCAGAATGTTACAAAAGAGAAATTGGCAACTTTAGGGGTATCTAATAAACATTTAGTAGAAGCAAATGTGCGCACAAAAGTTAGAACAGATAAGAGTTCAAAAAAATTGTCCAGAAGCAATTTTATACAGAAGAAATTTATGAGGAAACTATTAGTAGTAGATGCCAAGCCATGTGTGTCCCTTACTATTCGACTCATATTAATGCAAGATAAGTCCTATGTTGAGATTGATCAAATTTGTGTTTATGGCTTACCAGCTTCAACTATTATAGCTAGTAATGAATCTATTAATCTTAGCAACTCTAATCTTCAGGGTAGTCCATTTGGGGTTTCTTCACCAGCAACGCTTATTCTAGGCATGATCTAGATGTCAAGGGATGGATTGAGTCGAAGACAACATGTCTTATCTTTTATTTCCCACAATTTTGAGAGAGATATGAGCAGGCCCAAACTAGAGTCTTCCAACCTAGCACCTTCGATATCCAATTACCCACCATCAATGGAAAATATGGCCACTTCCATGGGACAAAATTTATCTACTAGCACAGTGTCAGGACAAAATGTTTCACCTGAGCCATTAATGCATCAAGAGAGAGTTCCACATTCTGGGTCTAGCCCACATCCTCATCTAGATGAAGTTGGAAAAAGAAATATTGAAACAAAAGGAATAATTTCAAGGCTACCATGTAAGGTATACCCCCTTCTATAGAAACTACAAACAATATATTTAGTAGAAAGAACATGAAGAATGAATTAGGACGTGAAACTTCACATACAACAAAAGTGACTGAGATTGTTGAAAATTTGCTAGATAGAATGGGTGGGCTATACATGGAAGAAGATAGAATGGGTGGGCTATACATGGAAGAACCTGATGAGCAATGCAGACATGAAGAATTGAAAAATAATCGTGTAAATGAGGGCATGAGGGAGAAACCCATGGAAGAAAAGATGTTTGAATATATTTGCAAACGTATGCAAAGATTAGAAGCTTTGTCTATGCGGATTTAGGAATATATGCACAGATCGATGAGTAACATGGAAAGGAGGATTAAACTTGCTGAGTCATATCAAATGCTCCTGAACCAATCTTTGATGACAACAATGGAGGGTGTGACTGTTCATTCTGCCTCATGTTTGCCATGAAACTCATTTTTTATTTCTTCAGTTTCTTGCCCAGAAACGTTAAGTGACAATGATTTGAAGCACACAGTTTCTGTAAATACACCAAGTCCATTACATGCTGAGGTTTTGTCTTTCTATGCCAAGCGCATCTCCAATGTTATTCACTAAGTCTTATATGTGATGCTTTGAGCTCTTCTGTGATATTTCCATCAGATGCCTCCTATCTGGGTACTTCTATAGATTTGGAGTCAAAGAATATGCATTCATTACCTTGTCATGAGGAGCCATCAAAAGCTAGCTTTCACATATCTCCAGACATTATCCTCAATGAGTCAATATCTAATACTTTGGACCAACATGGCTATCCAAAGGAAGAACATTTCATAGATAATGGTTCCCAGAGCAGTAGAGGCAAAGAAACACCGATTGGTCTCCATATGGGGCAGCACACCCCAATATTCGGCACAATCGTTATAACAGAGAGAATCATAGCCCTCATCGAAGAATCCAAGTCTAAAGTCTCAAAAATCTCACTACATGATGTACTAATTTAATAAAGCTACATGAGATTTTTGTGAAATTCCAGGGAGAAACACAATCTCGGTGGGAATTGTTTGGAATTTGAAGAACCAAAGCCACTATAGACATATGATAAGCTGGAGATTGGAATTATAGCTCAAAGATGCCAATGATGAACAGGTTTCACTGGAGACAGTGTGGGGAAAAGAAGGGCCATGATAACTTTGGGTGTAAATTGTGCTTCTTCCTATAACAGATATGTGCTAAAACATCCATGGATAAATTTCTATGTTATGTACTGTCATTATTGCCTGGCTGCGCACTCAAAATCTACAGATGTCTCCGTGAACTAGCAACTAGGTTCCATTTACAATCAGCTTTATATGGGAGTATTGGCAGTTGCTTATAACTGAAACTAATAACTACCCTCTTCCACTTAACCATCTATCCCATTTATGCCACCTACTATGAGAATAACATGTTATTGGATGTGGTGAAAAGACAATACTGCAAAGTCCAAGGCAGTCTGCATAATAACTCCAAGCATGAAGTTCTGGAATACATGCTTCGAAAACCAGTTAGGATGATCTGGGTAGCGATAGGAGCGCGCATGCAATAATTTCACCAAAATTTACAAAACAGTGGATCTCACCCCTGTTAATTTTTGCCACCTGCATAGCTTACAAGTTTAAGAGGGTTTTGGGAATGTAAAAGGTGATCAGTCCCAATGCCTATCTACTAGAGTTTACATACTTTGCATGGAACTGGAGTTTCAATGCTTCAGTGGCCAAGCATGAAACCATATATACACTTATGCAAGATGCTTCCTATCATCATTGTGCGGCAAGCATGCCCTTCCCTGACCTGGGAATACTACAATGCTATGTAGTGAGTTTACAACATTCAAATAAATATCACTTCATGTAAGAGGTTGCGTGTGGGGAGGGCCTATTACGCCAAGTCACTAAACATTTCCACCTGGCGCCGACTGTTTGATGCAGACCTTTCTTGCACAGAATTCACAAGTGACTAGTGGCAAAAAAAATGTTTTTGGGGTAGATTTGAACCTTGGTAGGGACATCAAACACACTCGCTTTACCATCTAACCAAGCCCTGCTTCAGGTATATACATAATTAATTGTCTGGCGGATACTATGTTTAGTTTAATTACTATCAATGGGTCAGATGTTAAATTCTCATGGAATCTTGACAGGATAACAAAATTACTAGGATAGATGCATCACTTCACCGATGCCTAAATCTCTAATAATACGAAAGGCTACAAGCATACACAACATGACCAGAGAGGAATGAAGAGAATGACCCAAAAGAAGTCATTTTTTAGGTTTCATTTTGAAAGCGAAAAATAACAACACTGCAATATGAGTGTGTTGACAACAAGCAACTAGAGCTGCAACTCTCCTCCATCATCAGAAGCTTGGTATGGTGATGCCATGTACTCAGTGTACTGGTAGACGGGGGAATAGTCAAACTCCATTCCACCATTATGTAAATACATTCTTCTTCTTTTTTGCCACAGGTTACTGAAGACCAAAGGAGGGCATCTGTCCAAGAACAACACATGCAAGAAAGAACAATGCAGCGATAGCGAGGCCGCCTGCACAAGATCTTCTCTGAAATTTGGTTCGGAAGATTTGGGAATACCAAAGCATTGGAAGAATGGGGGACTTTGGAAGTGGTCAAGCCTTCGATTCTTGCCCAGATGACAGGAGTCATTATCTTGGAGAGTCAAGTGGAGCCATGGACGGTGGTAACCTTTTTGATATTGCTGGCCAGATTGGGAAAACAACTGTTGTGGATATAGAAGCATCCAATTCTCACCCTGCATAGTCAAGTAAACCCTCCATACGTTCAACCTTCTCTTTATCATAAAAAATTGTGTAGTGCTCATCTGTAATATCCTAGGACCCTTTCCTTGATATTCTAAATTGTTCATAACCTGGTAAAACCTGTTGCGGGTCTTCTAACTATCACTTTAGCCCTTCTTGATTGCAGAGAATTGTAGGAAAGTATTTGGTGATAATCGTGATGCAGATATCTCCCCGTGTCTCCAAGAAATTTAGTCCATCTGCCGATTTGTCGTTGCGCAAATTCAAGGTCATTACAGTGAGGGAGATGCTCATCCTTCTCCACATCTTCTCACTCACAGCTTTAAATGATTGAAATAAAATGCCACGGTTGCATATGCATATGCATAGATTGGGATTTAAAGGAAGTTTAATGCTTACAGACTGAAAAATTTAGGATCTAGAGGCTCAAACCAGAGAAGCATGGGTTAATACCTAACTATAAATCTCCATTTACATATCTTTCCCACGTTTTTGGTGTTATCTTTTAGCAGTAATCTTGTCTAGTGGACTTGGTCAGTTTTCCTTATTGGACTGGTATAAGATGTCAAGATATGACATATTGTGGGGGTAATCATAAAGCATTACGGTACACTGATTGCATGATGGATGTTTAAAAAATAATGAAGAAAGGCGTTGAGATTACAAGAAGTTACCTTCATGTATTATATTATATAATGTCATTTAAACTTTTAGATATCGTCGTTGTTACTTTGTAAATACATTTTGATGTGCTAATAAAGAATGACTACAAACAAGGCTAAATTTTTTTTTGCTGACTTTATTTAAGTGCAATTCTCATGAATTATTTTTATGCCTTGTTTTGATATGCTTGCCATTATTAGCTTTTAGAATAAAAAAAAGAAAATGCCGCATACAACTATAACACTAGGTGGCAAAGAAAACGTTGTAAGGCAAAGGTGATCTTACTACCTTGATGTTTGCAACTGGATGTATGAACAGAATGAGGTAGAGAAAAAAAAGGATTAATTCATTATCATTAAGTTGGTCAGTTTGGTTCGAAATTTTGAATTTGAAATTGCAAAATATTTTTTTTTGTTTGTAGGTAGGCATCAAGGTCCAGATTTTGAACCTAAGCTCTAATACCACGTGTGAGTACCCAACTATAGGTCCTCTAACTACTCTTACACATTCAAATAAATTTCACTGGTTTTCATAACAAGTAAAATTTTAGGTTTATAAAACATCATAACCATGAACATAAATTAATTTAATCTACAACATGTATAACTTGTAACAATGTATTTGCAACATGTATAATTTCTATTAATTTAGATAACTAAAATAAATGATTGATAATACATGTTCCAATAGCTTCGTTGAGGTGCCCCTGAGCTCCATGCTCCTCTTGACTACCCGAATGGATTTACCTCCTAGCCAACTAGGAAGTAATTCCTAGCCTTGGGAACCTCCATAGGTTGCCTAGACCTCTGAGCCCAAGTCTAACCAGATGTAGTGTGTCCAAGTTTCACAAACACTCCCCAACATTTATTCCCCAAGCACAAGCTTCCAAAACAAAATCAAACCAAGGATCCCACACTCCTCCCATCATCCTTCTCCTTTTATGCCTCTTTTTCCCATCCACCTCAACAACTTATCATTAATGTCATAACTACCCCTTCATCCTTAGATTTGATTTTTCTTATCATATTTTCTCCCAAGTAAATTTGAGAGGACATTTTGGGGACAAGATATGAATATATAATTTGGTGTTTAATTGGGGAGTACCATATTTTCTCCCAAATAAATTTGAAATGAAATTTTGGGGATGAGATATGAATATATAATTTGGTAATTAATTGGAGAGGACGATATCTTCTCCTAAGTAAATTTGAGAGGACATTTTGGGAATGAGATATGAATATATAATTTGGTAGTTAGTTAGAGAGGACCATATCTTCTCCCTAGTAAATTTGAGAGGACATTTTGGAGATATGAATATTTAAATTGGACAATGGAAGGAGACCATATCCTATCTAAGATTAAATTTGAGAAAACAAGTTGGGAGTTGAATAATAACAATAATAAATTTTATATCAGTAAATAAAAATTACAGTTTCCCAAATGAAAGTATTTACCAATATTTCTTGATAATTATAAGTCAATATTTTCAGGTAATTTAAACACTAGTATAATTTGCATAATAAGATTAAGTCGGGCATTACATTTTTTATTATTTAAATTTAACAAATTACCTTTAATAATTTCATTTTTTTAATATTTAAATAGATTAAAAAAAATAAAATTAATGTATTGGTCATTTCCTTCATATTATATTAAATATTGGAATAAAAAATGACGATTAAATATATTATTTTTGGCCAAATGTAAAACACACATGTAAATTTTAATTTTCTTATATATATTTATTTATTTATAATATTTTAATAATATACACTAAATAAGTGAAATCTAATATAACAATTATTATTTGAAACCAAAATACAAATTTATATTTATTCACAGTTCAATTTTACTTTGTCCAGCCCCTCGTCTCGTAGAATGGTCTCGTCGGATTACCCGGAAGCCATGCTGAGTCAAACATTCCTATTCCTTCATGAGATCCCCTACGCTCATCGATTCAACATAGTCATTCAATAAGTGGAAGTGGAAGATCCAAATGGTCTCTATGAGTTCCCCATGAACAAAGTTGAATCATATATCGCAACCCCGGTCATATAGTCCCATCCCTAGCTCTACGAATAAATACTCCCTTCATAACTGAGTCAAACATTCCTATTCCTTGATGACATCCCCTACGCTCATCGATTCAACATAGTCATTCAATAAGTGGAAGTGGAAGATCCAAATGGTCTCTATGAGTTCCCCATGAACAAAGTTGAATCATATATCGCGATTCGCAACCCCGGTCATATACTCCCATCCCTAGCTCTACGAATAAATACTCCCTTCATAGTATATGCTACTACAATTAATTTGAATTCAATTCCATCCATATTCAGATTTATTCACCACTTCAGATCTTGAAATTCGGATCCGCCTCCCCTTCCCTTCTCCGTCATGTATTTATACACTATGCGCCTTTGTGAGAATTGTATATGCATCAAATAGCTTATCTGCAATTGCAAATCAGCCCTACACAACATTTCTGCCATAATTTTTGTTATGTCCAACCAATAGCTAGGAACCATCTATCGTTATTCAACATCCGATCTTTTAAGCGATATCCTATTAAGGGCATAAAAGTTGTCATCCCTGACACATCGTTTTTAATACAGACTGATAATGTCATTGCCTATGCAGATGAAAATCAGTATGTCTGTTATTGTAGATGCTGCTCTCCTCTTATTTGTGATGACGTTGTTGTTAAATGAAGTCTCCGCCACGTGCAGGCAAATGCACGGGATTACTGATAAAACAATGAGTGTTCATTCTTCCGTTGAAGCTGAAGGTCTATGGCAATCACTTGCAGACGGTCAACCCGAGAACAATCTTCCAAAACCGCCACCACCGCCTCAAAGCAGTATTGTTGGCTCGTTGTTGGAAGCTGGGCTAGCGGGAAAATCTTGCGGGCCTCATCAGGACAAAAATGTTCCATGTCCACCAAGTCTACGAACAGAGAAATACAAGATGGACGTGAATGGCAAGGCAGAGATAACAAGAAATCATCAGAGTTCCATTATGGCTGGAAATAACGAATCAACAGATACGCCCGGTTTAATGGTTTAATTCTGTTATAAAACCAGGGCCTTGTTGCACTAGTATATGCCATATAGTCTGATCCTTTGCATGCTCTATTTCGTCTTAGGATATATTTTGATCTTTGTAGTATTTTCCTTCATCTTCCGATACATCTGTTACCTTTTCCGCAACAAAATATAATTTTGTTTTCTTTTGATTATAATGGATTATCTGTTAGAATAATCTAGGCACATATCATTCCTTTTAAATATAAGGGAAAGAGGCTGAGTTGCAAACAATTTTTTTTTTTTCTAACACAACGCATATTTGTTTTAGGAAACTGATCTCTACTTCTATGTGGACCTTATTAGAGTAGCTGGGCATATAATAATATTAAATATTGTCTTCCCCTGATGTTCATAAAAGTTACGTGGGTGTATTTAAGTTATAATATAATAATGCTATTTCAATTATTAAGATGAATAGTTCAAAAATTAAATATTTTGTTAATTTTCCTGTATTAATAAAGTCAAATACATACAACATTTTATATATTAAATTTTGAAAGTTGAAGGTTACATATTTTAGCTTGATTTTGCCGTAAAGTGAGTTATTTTTATGTGCAAAAACAATTACCATGCATTTTATTAGAAACAATATTGGTCTTTTAGAGAGTTTTAAATATAGGTTACCAAATATGGTTGATGTGATTTATAGGAAAATTTTGTTACAAAAATTATAAAAATTTTGAGTGATAATTTTATATTATTATATTTAAATTTGAAAGGAAATTATTGTTTTATAAAAATTGAATAAAAAGTAAAATTATGATATTTTTAATTTAGAAAGTTAAAAGTGTTTTTTTGTTTTGATCCATGTAAAAAAATAGCATTAGTAAAATAAGAACAAATTGTTATGAGGTTTAAAGTGAAACATGGTATTTGCTAAATAAGAAGAAATTGCTACGAGGTTTAACTTGAAACTTGGTATTGAACTAGGAGGCATTTATAGTTACTTGAATTTGGTATGATATAGCACATATAGGTTAAGTGAATGCTAATCATTATTATGAACAATGAGTTCACCTATTTTATTTAAAGATGAAAATAAATAAAAATAAAGTAAAAAACAACAAGATTAAAGAAAAACCATCATTTTATTGTTGATTTTTTGGGTATTTAGAAATTTGTTCTTCTACATATTTATGCCAAAAGACCTACCTATTTTGGAGTGGGAGGTAAAAAAGTTATTGTTTCTTCAATAATAAATGATACATGGATGACTCTGAATTAAAAATATCAAATATGTTTTTTTGTTGTAAAAACAAAAATAAAGGAAGGACATCAAACTAGAAGCATAGTGTTGATCATTACTTTTGTAATTCTTTCAATTTTTATTTTCTATTTTTAATTTGACTTCAAATATTTTTGGTTGTGACAGGTCTTTAGATACTTCCTAGTAATAAACTATATATACTTGTGTGATATTCCATATTTAAAATGCCAACCACATCTTCTCTAAAAACACTACAACAAAATAGGCATTAGTGCTAGAAAAAGCGTCATAATTGAGTGTTTTTTAGCATGGGAATTGGCTTGAATTGGTCTCGAGAAACTTGGTGCAAACTGGAATGTTCACATGGGTAGCGTGAATAATGTGAATAGTTAAGGGAACCATTTTTTCTATTCTCATTTCCATTGTTGTGTCCATTTTTACTGCTAGTTTTGCTCCCAATTTTGCTTCTTGTTGTGGTATGGCATGGAAAATCGACTATTTTATGGCTTCCTAATTAACACCAAGTTATACTTTCATTATAACATCCTTTTTTGCATCATGTTTTGCTTCCAATATAGAATCACTTGTTGCATCTATATTTGATTTGATTATGACATCTTCTTTAGCTTCTAATATGGCTTCCATTGTAGTGTCTTTTATTTCTTTTAATATTTCTTCTTGGTTTTCTGCCTGAATGGCTTCTTGGTTTTTTTGCCTAAATGCCTTCTTTTCTTGTTTCTTTAGGAAGGCCAAGTTTGGCTTCTAATATTGTGTCCATTATTACATCTTCTTCTTTTACTTGAATTACTTATGTTTTTTCTTCATAGCTAATGCAATGTTTGGATACTAGTATTGCTTTAGTTATTACTTCTTGATTTTCTACCTAAATGACTTATTTATTTTGCTTCTCACGGAATGCCAAGTCTCGCTTTTGATATTGCCTCCAATATTAATTCTTTATTCTCTACCTAAATTAATTTGGTTTTTTGTTGTGAGGTTAAGCCATGTTTGGCTACTATTGCTTCCACTACTACTTTTTTTACTACCTAATTGCCTCTTTTTTTCCTCCCTAGGTAAGGCCAAGTTTTTCTTACCAGATTGCTTCTAGTGCGCTTCTAGTTTAACATCCATTGTTGCTTCCTTTCTTGCTTCTAGAATTGTTTCCATGTTAACCCTATTATTTTCTTCCTTTTAGTGGGAGGGTTTGCTTCATGTTTAGTGCATGGGTTTGCTTGTGTGCTTCTAGTTTAACATCCATTGTTGCTTCCTTTCTTGCTTCTAGAATTGTTTCCATGTTAACCTTATTATTTTCTTCCTTTTAGTGTGAGGGTTTGCTTCATGTTTAGTGCATGGGTTTGCTTTTATTTTAGGTTCAGGGTTTTCTTCCTTTTAGTGTTGGGATTTCTTCTTAATTAACATCCAATTGTTCTTCTTGTTAAGCAACCAATTTAGCTTTGTATTTAGAGCCAATTTAACATCTAATTTTACTTTCATTTTATCGCCACATTCTACCTCATTTTAAGAACTCATGATGCTTACTTTATAGCTACCATTCATTATTTTAATATTTTTATTTCAATTAAATTAGTTAAGTATATCATGCCTATTAAATATGTTTTATGATTATAAAGTAAGTCATATTGCACTTGAAATATTTTATAGCATACAATTTATAAATATTTTTTAGGAAATGGATATCCATACAAACTAACAACATTTTTTTAACTGTAACTGACATTGTTATATTATTAATAAACAAAATAGTTGGTCATGACTAGCTACACATAATGTAGGCCCAAACTCACATCATAGAGAATTCTATAGCAGAGCCTATTAGGTTTCTTATAGTTACAAACCACACCAAAACATTGGAATGAAATAAAAATATATTTTTTAAAACTATAACCAATATTTTTATATTATTAATAAAAATTTGTTGGTCTGTCACCAGCTACACATAATGTTGCCCCATATAATATATTTAAAGATGATATAATTTAAAATGATACATGTCAAAATACTACAGCTCAATATGGCAATGTAGGTGAAAATGATACATATGATAACAAACATTAAAGGACACATCATAAAAATTTATCAATGATGATCCATGATCGATTCTATATGATAAAGTCACTAGTTACTACAAACTTATTGCTCATCATCACCATCATAATCATCATCAATGTCATCATCATTTTTGTCTACCTCGATGCCCTCCCCATCCACCCATGTCCTCCCCATCTACTTCATCATCATTGTCTTGAATCTTTGAACCATACTGAACATAATCTAGAACAATCTGAAGATTAACTCAGTCTTCTGGAAGACTCATGTTCTACAAAAAAAACATTCAAAATAGAAAGTTATTTAGTTCATCTAATATGTAGTATATATTTGTCATATTTCTAATATTACATCATATTAAGTTAAACCATAATCATATTGCATCATATCAAAGTGAAAATATATAGCGTAATAGAATTTCAATTAAGTTACAACTAATATGTCATTACAATGATGTAAAACATGCAAAAAATCTAATTAAAGTTAGTAAATCATGGAGGAGGATAGAGGATCAAAATCTAGCCACTACTCTCCAGAGGAATGAGTAGGTGTAGCAACAGGAAGGGGACAAGTCTCAAGGATAGACATAGAAATTGGCCCTGGAGCAACAATGCTTGCAAGGATTCTTTTTTTGAGCATGCCGCTATGGAGAGGGGTGATGTAGCACTCCACTCCTAGGCTATTTTAAGAGCTTTGGAGCAACTTGGCTCCCTAACTGCCCCTACAACTAGTGTACCAAAGCCTTGAAGACAACTTAAATATTGAAAAAGGTAACCAAATACATGGGGATAGAGGGAGGACCGAGTGGCTCAAGGATCACGATCATTTTTTGTGTTGGGCATCGGTTGGAGCTAATATTTTTTTTGTGAAATTTTGCTAAAAGAGTTATGGTTTCCTATTGACAATTAATGTAATTTGGAAAAAAATTTACACAATTTTCGTAACCTCATAAAATTTTAATATGTATTCTAAAATTAGATGACATGAGAATCTAGAGATTCTCGTTATGATCTTATCACTGTCATATGAAATTATAAAGAGGTGTTGTTTCTACATGCGAAGATAGACATATAGAAACAAATAGAGAATGATAGAGAGGGAGAGCACCAAAATTGTGAATTTGTATGTATCATTAAATCTCAATCATTCATGGCACCATACCTTTATATTGACTAGGCCCTCCTCCTTAGAAGGGTTCATTGGTAAGGAAAGTATTGTGTCTTCTTTATTTATTCCCTCTTAGTTATAATTAATATGTGAATTTTTTACCATTATTATTAGATGTTTTGATGCTTTAGTGATTGCAGAATCCTAACCTCTATATTGTGTCACAACATATGTCTTGCACTGGTCCCTTTATTAGTGTGATAATTATTTAATTCCCATTATAGTTTGATGGTGTGTTAATTTCGTTTGAATGTGTGTTCCAACATTTGTTAAGAGAATGATTTCCAAGAGTGACATTCTTTCTTGAATAACAGTGACTCTATAACAAAGTGGTTTTATTTTGCATTGTGTGTTTATTTCTTGAGTGCGTGAGAAAGGTTTGAGAGTGCAATAACTAGAGCATTGATTTGTTGAGAGTGTGATTACAATGATTGAGCTTGAGATTCATTAGAACAAATCATCATTTTCCTTTGCATATATTTTGCGTAATATCCTTGCAATAACAAAACCTAACCAGATTGACAATTAAAGTGAATATTTTGAATTATTGCTTTGAATTAGAAGGACAAGTGTTCTACTTGAGGACAAGCTGCGGAAAAACATATACATAAATTTCACATAACTAAGGTCGAAGTAAAACTTGGAATTTCATGTGAAATTTGAATCAGAATTCTTTAACAGTCAAAGTAAATATACAATAACTCAAAAGTGTGTACAATAATTAAATAAAGAGTCCACAATTTGAATCAAATAGATTTCCCAATAAATGAAGTTTGGGTGTCAATTTTAGTGAAGCAATGCAATTTTGGCCTACCTCATAAAAATGCATGCCCAACTTTCATTTCAAGGCAAAATTGAATGATTCAACTTGGAGAGTACTTTTTTACTCATAATTAACGTTAATTTTTCAAATAGAAATTTATGTTGTGCTAAAAAATTATGCCAAATTGGATCTATTTTGTAGTGTCAAAGTCAATGTTTGTGTGCCTCAAATAAATGCATACTAGGACCTACACTTAATTAACCATGAGATAATGATCATTCCAGTCTAAATATAAAATCATTTTATGCAACATGCCATAGTCATTTTCATAAAGGAAATGCTATATACTGAAATTCAATTTTGCTCGAGTAGTATTTAATCATATGTGCCAATGATGAAATATGCACCCCTAGGCTAAACCAATTACCCTCTTGGTAATGAAATTCAAAATGGGACATGATTGGACAATTATATCCTTAGGATATAACCTTGCAACATGTCTTAGAAATACCCTATGTAACTATGTTTCCCAGCTATACAAAAGTTTCACATAAGGCAAGCCAAAGCAAAACTTGGAATGTTTTATGAAATCCGTAGTATATATATTTTAACTAAAAGTAACGATAAAACGATGAAACGTGTGTAAAATCATTAAACAAATAATATACAATTCTACTCAATCATATTGGCCAATAAGTGAATCTTGGGAATGCATTTTAGTGAAAAAAGATCATTTTGGCCTGCTTCAAAAAGATGCATGCCCAACCTTCATTTGAAGGCTAATATTTTTTCCTATGAGGATATTTTCTTTTGAATTTGTAAGGCATGGTCTTAGTGTTGACAAAGTACATTTTCGTCCTACCAAAAAAAGGTAATAGGGAAAATTTTAAGAACCCCCCCTAAATTTACATGTATAATAAATGGGCGAATCTCCATGGTATATAGGAAAAATGGAAGGCTATTTTATCCATAATATGATATGTATATATAATTTTTTGGCGAATCTCTCACAAGGCATGGCGAATATTTTAGTCAATTATAAAATCTCGTGTTTATGGAATACAAAAATGAAATCATTGCATTTCTTTAAAATATCTTTTGAAATCAAATTTACCGAAATTACACATTGATAACCTAGTGGGTGTAGGATAAAATTCACCCATGCCATTCACAGAAAGCATGAGAAAAAACCTAATACTATATATAAAACCAAGAAAAATTCAAATTCATCACTTCTAGGGACCTCGTAACCACCCTGCCAATACACATACACAAGTATGTTCCTGTTTGCAATTAGAAAAATTACCCAAATTACAATCTGTTTACTGTAGCATATGTTGGAAAGTTATAGAAGGATGACTAGTGCAATCAATCCATTCCTTTTAGCCCTGGATTTGTTTTAGTTTAAAACAGAAGTATACAAATATACTTGTCCAATGTCTATGCTTTAACCATTCGCCTTAAGATGTTTTTACAATATAATTTCCTAAGTCTATTTAATATCTTCATTATCATAAAAACCAACCTATATCCATCTTAACTCCACATCTACCACTCTTAGGGGGATGAAATCTATTTATCCCTTTGAGCACTTGGTAGACCCAGAATTAAGATGGATCTAAGATGATAGAATTTCCCCTTTAAATAGTCTATGCTCACATGAATACCATGGTATTACCATGGGTCAATACCATGGGTTATCATAAACCTCGAGCTTAAAAATTACTATTAGTAATTTATAAAAATTAATAAAATTAATAGTTGATTTCTAATTTATTTTTTATTTTAACCAAACTAAAATGTTTAACATACATTAAATTACAACATCCATTTTTTACTCTTGATCAGATCAAATATTTTTTTCACTCTATGCTAGTTTGCATATCACGATATTTGATACCTCTCAGGGTTTAGTAGATCCAGAGTAAACATGGATCTATGCTGGTTTAATTCCCCCATTTAAATAGGCTACATTTTAGGTGAATACCATGGGTCAATACCATGTGCCATTTTGGTGAATACCATGGGTCAATACCATGTGCCATTTTTATTTTTATTAATACTAATATTAGGGTTAATAATGTTTTTTTACATGGTATTAATAACAATCTAGTCCATGGTATTTGTCCCATAGTATTTTGCCCATAGGTTTCACCTAAATATAACGCATTTTTTGAGTGACTTATGGAGTAAATATAAAAAAATGTTTTATTTGTTTACCATACCTCTCGTTTATTTATATTTTTATTAATTTACCATACCTCTTTTACAAATATGGTATTTGGCCCATAGGATTCACTTAAATAAAACCTCTTTCTTTAGCCTTCTTAAATAGAACAAGGGTTATGGACTAAATATAAAAAGAGGTTTTATTTATTTACCATGCATCTATTTTATTTATATTTTTGTTTATTTACCAAAACTTTTGAGTAAGTATAAAAAGATGTTTTATTTATTTACCATACCTCCACTTTACTTATATTTTTATTTGTTTACACCCTTGCATGTATATAAGGTGACTTATGGAGTAAATATTAAAAATGTTTTATTTATTTACCATACCTCTCATTTATTTATATTTTTATTAATTTACCATACCTCTTTTAAAAATATGATATTTGGGCCTTTGGCCCATAGGATTCAATTAAATAAAACCTATTCTTGAAAATGGGCGAATGGAAGGTTGTAACTCCTAATTTCAAGGGCTAAATTTACCTCTTTTACCCTCTCCCTTAAAATAAGGTGGGCTATTTGAGGTGATTTGTAAAAATGTACTATGATACAAAATATTCACCCACTAAAAATTTAAAACCCCTTAATTTCGCCAAATGGCAAACATTCGCCCCTAAAATTTTCTATGAAGGGTAACCTTTTAAGCTAGAGAGGAATTTAGCTCCATTTATTGTAAACAATAGAAAATCCCTTACACAAGTGGAAGTGATGATGAAGGAGTCTGGCTTTAAGAAATTAGAAAAATCATAATATGAACCTCACCATATAATTTCTCATAAAATGGTGGAAATTAGTTTTTGACCTTATATTCATGAAAGTAGACTAGAAATTAAGAAAATGGAAAATCAAGATACTTGGACATGCTGTTGGGTGTAATGGTTAGAGGATGTTGAAACCATTATGGTAAATGAGAATACCTTGAATGGGATTGATCCTGAACAAATTGATGTTCAGATGGAATACTCAATGTCACAAAAGAGGACTCAAATTCCAATGGAGGATGAGGAAGAAATACAAATAAAATTAACAGAAGGACATTTAAAAGAGCCTGGGTTTCAAATGCAGTTGCTAAATACATGGCATGCTACTTCCTCTTCTATCTCCACTCATTTGGTAGCATTCAGAATAGAAGTGATTCCTTTCTCATTTGAAACTTTGCAAACTAATTATCAACGAATTCAAGAAAGAAGTTATAAAATGAGAATTAATATGGAAATAGAGCATCAAGACCATGTTGCAAATCATAGAATATGAGGTTAAATCATTACGGAACAACTTAAAAATGCCTAGGAATGAGAAAACTAAAACAACTGAGTTGGATCAAGTTGAAAAAAATTTATTATTAGGATAATTAGTTGATAGAAATAAAGTCATATTTATTTTGCATGAATAAGTGCAGATCTTAAAACAGTAAATTAGAAATCATGTTTGCACTAGTATGGTTCGAACTGAATTAGATGAACCCTCAAAGAAATTAACGAAGGTCATGGAAGAGATGAGAATTTCATAAGTCAAACTAAAGAAAACCCAAGATTATTTGGTCATGGTAAGGGAGTAGTTGAATGTAAAGGAGAGGCAATAACACATAATATATGAAAATAACAATCAACTTCTGATTAAGTATAGGGAAATTGAAGATAAAATCAAAGAGTTGAAAACCAAGTTTGAAGGTAATATTTCTTTAAACGATGATGCACAAATGTTTTGGGATGAAATTCTTCAGGAAGTTCATTCTATATGGGAGTATATTCTTATAATTTCACAACAAAATATTATGATAAGATGATCAGAAATGAGCATTGATTTATGCAAGAAATAAGTACAAAAAGCACTCAAGTCCAAGGAGATAATTAAGTATTTGAATGAAAAATGTTCAACAAAATTAAGGCTGAGAGTCACAATATTTTTGACCAAGCACACTAGTGATGAAATACTTTAACATGTGGATGCATGGAAACATGGGTGAAGGTCAAGACCATGTGATGGGAGTTCCACCAAAGTATTCACTCCCTGGATCTTAATCTCTGTTGAAGTGAAATAAAGTGGCTAGGTGGATTACTCAATCAAATTTTGGTTGTAGAAGGTATCATGTGAATTTCCAAATAAATGATGGAATTCCAAGGTGATGAACAGTAATGAGGCTAATGCCAAGGTAAAAGGATAAAATAGGCCAATATTGGTTGGGACAAGACAATTATCATGTGCGAAACATTGTATTGAGTTGATGTGAAGGAATATTGTAAACTATGTTCATGTAGACTCAAAGTGATACGGATCAGAAAACAATAATGGTGGAGTTGAGGTCACAAGGAACCATGATGAATGAGCACAAAGTGTTAAACACAATAAAATACGACCCAAGGGATGGCCGAGGAATGAAACAATTAGTTAAAGTAAGTCTTTGAGTAATAGAGTATTGGAAGAGATGAGGAAAGTTTAGGTCAGAAGCAAGAGAATGAGTCCAAGAGTGGCACCAAAATGAAGGAATATGAGGGAGCTCTTAGAGCGAGGTAAAGGATAATTAAAAGAGATGAAGAAGATTATGAGATAAGGGACCTGAGGGAGTTTCCATGGTAAGGTAATGAAGTTATGGAAGAAGAGACAGCGTAAGAAAAGTAGTTAGTGAAGAATACAAAAAAAAATAGGTTTCATCCATGGGAGGTGGTTAGATGCAACTTGTGGATAGGACCAAGAAGCGCCCTGTCTGCTCATAGAGGTGGTTATCACTTCATGCTACAATATCACCGGTAAGTCTAGCCTGAGACCCCTTGAGGGAATTATTTACAAGTACATATTGTTTAACAATGTTGTGACAATTACCACTTTGCGAGCTATAACAGTCATTGTTAAAAATAGAAACAAGAAATTCCAATGTAATTGTTGGTTGAATTAAATTGTGATCCCTAAATTTTAGGGGCCTAGGTTAGTTCTTTTGAGTTGTAATTAGATAAGTCATTTTAACTGAGTTATAATTAGTTAAGCTAGTTCTAACTATTGGAGGAACTAGTAGAGTTCTAGTAGTGTAGTATACTAGTGCATCACAAATACCACACCAGTGAACTGAAGATTCACTCAAAAATAATTCATGCATGTCAGTTCATATGAAGATCATTTTTAGATTAGAGTTCAATGACAATGTACTACTATTTCTATAGTTTTTCGATTTGTACATATGGTGCTAGCAATCAGTTGAGGACCTCTATTTGGATTTCGTAATTATGGAGAGTGGATTTCCCAATCAAATATGGTTTGATTCCTCTAAGAATTGCATAAGGCAGTAGGGGCGTGGCATGCAACAAAATTGGCTAAGTGTTGGATTGAGCTCGCTTGTGAGGCAGAGGGTTAGATTGTACTAGTGCACAAATTGTTTAGGATGAACAAGCACTATATTGTATTCTCATATCTTTAGGTTAATTCAATATAGATAGTTGAGTTTTTTAGGATTTTCTTTCCTCGAAGAAATATTGTGCTATGTGTGATTGATAGTCTTCCTCTTCTTATTCTTTTCATTGATTACTTTTTGCTTGTGTTGAAAGGTACAGTAGATTCTTCTCTTCTGCTTTATCATACCACATATGATGTTGAATCTATAGGAAAATATACATTGAATGGAAGATGAAGACAATATAGAAGATGATATTTCGAGTTTGTTGTGTAGGTGAAAATTGAATTTGCAAGTTCATACTTCAAAGGAGTAATATGTCTTTCTACGGGTTGCAGCTGGAGTATGCCTTGGAGGGAAGCTCAAATTACATAGCTTGGAAGGACATAATGGAGGCAATGCTGGAAGATAATTCCCTCAACGAATTCATGGATCATGACATTTCTAAAACTCCGTCATTGGATGCTAAAGATTTCACTGAATGGAGAAAGTTTGTGGAAAAAGTGAGAAGGATTATCTTGGATGGAGTTCGAAACCACATTATTTCACGTCTCCATGGGAAGGATACTCCATACATAATGTGGAATGAATTGATGGACCTATTTCAACATGGTTGTGACCATAGGAAATTGGCACTGAAGGATAGACTCAGAAAAATCAAAATGGAGAAGGGAGACTCTATTCCAAAGTACTTAACCAAGTTCACTCATGGTCAAGATAAGCTTGGAAGTGTCAGGATCACTATTTCCAAGATAGATATGGTGGGCCTAGCTCTTCTAGAACTTTCCAATAGTTCGCATAGTTATTAGGAGTCTATTAATGGGAGGGAGAAGCTACCAGATTGGGAATAATTATGATCATATTTGGTACAAGAAGAGATTTGAAGGAATACAAGAGAAAAATCCTCATTAAAGACTCATGATGAAGAGAATTATGCATTAGCGGGAAAGGCAAATAAAGGGAAGGGGAAGTCATCCCATTCCAAATTAGATTCTTGTCATGGAGGCAAGAAGAAGGACATGTCAAAAGTCAAGTCCTTTCATTTTCACGAGCTGAGACACTTTTCTAGAAAGTGACCACTCAAGAAGGCTAGTAATAAGTCCTCAGGAGGAGCAGAAGGAGGTGAGGCTCTTACCTCACAATTCAAATTGGAATTTATCTTCATCAAATTTATGGTGTCATCGATGATCGGTAGTGTATGGTACCTGGATAGTGGAGCTTATTTCCACATGATTGGTAACAAATATCTCTTCAGTAACTTTGAGGAGAAGGATATCCAGATTCATATTAAGATGGATGATGACGAGAGGTATAGTGTTATCGGACTTAGTATAGTTACCTTTTACAGGGATTTCGGTGCTCCCCTCACTTTGGTATATGTTATGTATGTTACTGTTTTGAAGAAGAACTTGGTATTGTTGGAGGATAGAGGCTATGAGGTGATATTTAGTAAGGGAAAGGAACTCCTTCATCATATAGCCATGAGATAGGTAAAGAGGATAGGGGTTCGGGTGAAGAATATCTACAAGTTAGAGGTAGAATATTGTGCTTCTTTGAGAACAAAAGAAGAGAAGGTGGAGAGCTGAGATATCAGTGAGTTGTGGCATAGGCGGTTGGGCCACTTGCATCATGGCACTTTGAAAATCATGCAACAAATTTCTACCGATCTTCCCAAAGGTACACTATGGAAAGTCCATACATGAAAAGGTTGTACATTTGGAAAATACACCAAATATTCCTTTACGATAAAGACAACCAAGCACAGGCGATCCTCGATTGAGTACATTTAGATGTGTGTGGACTATTCCTCAGACCATCCATGACCAAGCGCAATTATTATGTTATATTTATTGATGATTTTTCTCATAAATGTTGGATCTTCTTCATGTAGAAGAAAGATCAGACTTTTTAAAGGTTTGTGAATTTAAAGCATCGTTCAAGAAAGATATTGATACAAAGGTTAAATCTCTTAGGAGTGATAACAGTGGAGAGTATGTGTCGAATGAGTTTAAAAATGTTTGTGTAGTAGAATGCGTTCAATGAGAGTTGACAACAAGTCATAAACCAAAGAATAATGGGGTGGTTGAAAGGAAGAATAGAAGCATAGTAGGGGAATCACAATAGATTTTAAATGATTAGGGCCTACAACTACACCTGTGAGTTGAGGCATGCAACACAACTATTTATTTGTAGAACAAAATCCCTCATCAAATTCTTGGGATGAGTGCACTAGACGAGGCTATCCCAGGGAAGAGACTATATGTGTGTCACTTCATGATTTTGTGTTCATCGGTCTACTGTCATAGAACCAAAGATACACAGAAGAAGCTTGAGCCAACAACATAGATTGGGATATTTATGGGGTACAATGATACACATCACAACTATCGGGTGTACCTTCCAACAATCAAGATGACAATAGTTCACACGGATGTAAAATTTGATGAAGAGAAGGTCATAATATGTTACATTGAGAGAGAGCTTCAGCTACATGTGGTTGAGGAGATTTTAGCACCTAAGAAGTAACCTCAAATTGATGTGGATCAACCGCATGCAGAGGATCAGGGAGTGGAATCACCCACTAATGTACAGTCTTCCAAATATGGGACAAAGTGCACTAGAGAGGCTCATGGGTTATTGCATGATGCAAGAGAAAATGTGGGAGATCCCACATCATAGCACAAGAATAGGAGGTCACCAGAGGGGTACACTAGATACATGGCTCTTATGAGTGGATGTGTCGAGACAAAGCCATCTTCTTTTGAGGAGGTAGTGCAACAACCGACTTAGGTTGATGCCATGGTTGAGGAGTAGGACTCCATTGTCAGGAACAGTGTTTGGGATGTGGTCCCAACACTTGTGCACAAGTCAGTGGTGAGTTCCCAATGGATTAACAAGGTAAATAAAGTAGTGGATGGTAGCGTGGAGAAACATAAGGCCAAGTTTGTGGTTGAAGGATTTTCTCAAGTAGAGGTGATTGATTACAATGATACCTTTGATCATGTTACAAGCTACTCGCCAATCAAATCCATTTTGGCACTGTCACCATAGATGGGATGGACGATACATCATAGGGATGTAAAATCAACCTTCCTTAATGGAATTATTATGGAAGAGGTGTATATTGAGTAGCCTTAAGGTTTTCGACCTTCGAGTGAGAGTCACATTATTATGAAACCATCTCACAAAAAGACAGAAAAGAAATATCAATGCCTTAGAATTCAGTATCTTCGAGGTGGTGACCTCCTTTACATTACACAAATGAACAATTCTTGGATGATACAAATGACAAGACTTCCTTTCTATATATAGGAGTCTAAGGTGTCATAATATAATTAGAGCCGACACAAAAATAATAATGTAAGGGCACAATAATAGCAATAGTGGGCTTCTATGGGGCACAACAATATAATAAGGGTGTTGCACTAATAACAATAAGGGATTACAATAGTAGTATAGGGACTTGACATGCCGCTCTCCTTCAAAAAGTGTTGTCCTCAACACTTGAGTTGCTATGGATGCTTCCATATAAAATTATAATCCTCCCATGTGGAACCTTCAGTGGGTAAGTTCTTCCACTTGATGAGATACTCTGAAATTGATCGATTTCGTAGCTGTCGATTTATTGTTTATGTGGCTTCTTCAGGTTCCAATATGATTTTTCTTCCTCATCAAATTCTGGCAATATTATTTGAAATGGAATCTTTGCAACTTATGAATGAGTGGCCACACTTATTCGCCATTATTCCATTCATCCCTTTCTTCATTTATCCAATTTGGTTGGATAATATAAATAGCACAAAAAAATGCTTCCACACCCTCATCCTTTCTTTAGAGTGCATCTGCAACAACATTTTGCTTCCCTTTTTTGTAGACGATTTCAAATTCATAACCCAACATATTTGTGAACCATTTTTTTTGTTATTCTAAAGATAATATTTTTTTTGAAAAGTATTTAAGACTATCATGATCCGTTTTTAACTTGAAGTGTCTTCCCATTAGGTAAGGTAGCCATTTCCTAAGTGCATGTTCTATTGCCAACATTTCCTTCTCATAAATAGCTTGCTTGGGGGACATTTGTTTGTATGCATGTAGCTATAAAAACACCCAATCACGTACATCAAAACTTCTTTCACCGTAATGTTGATCTTCCTATTGTTACATTTGATTCGACACCAAAGTGGCGTTATCCCTTAAAAGTTGGAGAACTTGTTGATGATGATCGATATGATCTTTCAGTGCTTGAACCTTTTTATTCTTGATATATCCTTCTATATTGAGAGTTTGAGGAGCGGTTATTTCTACCAATACATTACAATATATGATCAAATTCATTTCTTGATGTTCAATGTGATCTTTAAGTCCTTGAACATTTTTCTTCTTGATATGTCCTTCTATCTTGAGAGTTTGAGGAGTGGTAATTCTTGCCAATTCTTTACAAGATATGGTTGGATTCATTTCTTTTTTCTTTGGGGTCGGGTCCTGGTGTATATTCTCTTATTTTTATGTTTCTTGATCCTTTTCTTCCCGCTCTTCACAATCTATGTAAAATAATTTCTTCTGAGCACACTTATGACCATTAGTGTATTAGCTATGACAATTGTAACAAAGGTTGTTTTCTCCTTCTTCTTCCAATTTTTGTGGTGTCAACCTTGTAGGTTGTTGAATGCTAGGAGTAACAATGCTTCCATATTTATAATTGTGAGTGTTATGATTTCTTGTTGTCATAATTTTGCTTTCAATTTGTCTTGCCAACCTGAATGCATTCTCCATTGAATCAGGTTCCCAAAGACAAACTTCATCTTGAATGTTATCCTTTAAAGTCCCTATGAACACATTAATCATTTGCTTCTCTAGAATATAATTTACCCTCATATTCAATTTTTGAAAGTGCTCAATGTGCTCTGCCATTGAACCCTTTTGTTTGATATTTAACAATTGGCTAAGGAAGGTGTTTCTATTTGTATCCGCATAATGTGTTATCATTTCCTTAGTGAAAATTGACCATGTGACAAGTGGTTTACAAGAAAAAAACCCTTCATACCATAAAATATGATTCACTTCTAAATAGAAAGATGCAATACAAACCTTTTATAATAGTTTCACCTCATGTAGATCAAAATTTTTCTCTATGTGTATTATCCAATTTACCAAATCCTTGCCGTGAAACATCCTCATATCATTTTTTCTTGATTTTGGGAGTTTGATCTTGAAAGGACTGTAGCTATGTAATTATGGGTCTTTAAGTTCTAATATTTTGGCGTGTGATACCAAATTGAGTCATCTTTCCAATGCCACCAATATGATCAAAATTGAATTCTCCAAGAAAGAGTTATGCTCAATCTACCAAGATGACATGCTTATACACTTTTTTAGTAGAACGAAATTTTTATAAAGTGCCACCTGTTACTGTTTCAACCTTTGGACTTGAAAGCAATACACATACTTGCACACTCTGTCCTATACTTGTAACATCTTACGAAATTTAAAATCTCAAGCTGAGAGAGAATGTTATGATGATTTTCCCTAAGTCACCTATTTAGGATATAATACAAAAGCATACAAAAACCCTAAATGTATTGGATTGTATCTTTGAAAATATAGTGAAACAAGATCTAAAATGAAGGTCGAGCCTCACCATGATTTTTTCTTAAGTGGGTTTTAATTTCATAGTATGAACTTTTGTAGAAAACAAACTATAACAAAAATTGCACGATGACTTGTTTAATATGGAATTCTAGAGCTTGCAAAAACCCTAACTTCATTAGATCATATCTCTGAAAATATAGCGATACAAGATCTGAAATTTGGACCCAAGGTTTAGAAAGATTTCAGCTCAAAATGGCTTATCTTTTGAGTTTTTGAAACTTCGTAGAAAAAAATTTATATTGAACATGCCATGATGACCTATTTGGAGCAGCAAAAACCTAGAATCGAAAGCCCTTAGACTGCTCCAATACGTAGATGGAGGAAGGAGGATGCCACTTCTGGTGAAGTATTGGAAGCTACTATTTCACTAATGTATTTGGTGAACACACGATCGAGCATTTGCTAGGCAGTTATTAAACTTAGTCAAGTGATGGTTAAGCCGACCAAACTATATTGGAAGGCATCCAACCATGTGTTGAGATACTCAGAGGCACTACTCAATATGGTTTATGGTATAAATGTATAGAGCGAGTGAAACATCAAAGCTTCACCCATATAGATTGGCAAAGGAATCCATACGACAGGAAGAGAACATTAGGACGAATCTCCAATATTGGGTCAGTAGTTGTTTCTTGGTACAACAGGAAACATAGATCAATAACACTTAGTTCAGTAGAAGAGGAGTACATGGTTGCTAGTCAAGTAGCTTGTGAGGCTATCTCAATTAGGAAGATTCTGGCTGGTTTGTTTGCTCAGCAGATGGCTCTAACTGTGATTTCTTGTAAAAATCATAGTTATATCAAACTCTAAAAATCTAGTCTTTCATGATTGGTCCAAGCATATTGATATCTGGTATCATCATATTGGAGATTGTGTGTAGAGGAGAATTATGTTGCTAGAGTATATTCCCATAGAGGAACATGATGCAAATATTTTTACAAAGGCATTGTCAAGATGCAAATTCGAGTTTGACCTAGACAGGATCAATGTAGCTGATAATTCCTTTCTTATTGAGAGGGAATGCTAAGAATAGAAACAAGAAATTAGAAGTTTATTTGTCCTTAAATTAAATTGTAATTATATTCTCAAAGCAACTTCTAATAGTTAATTAAGTTAAATTGACTTAATTGACTTAGGAAATTTGAGTTGGAAGTCTTGCTAGATTCATGTAGAGTGATCCCTAAATTTTAGGGGCCCAAGTTCAATTGTAATTAGATAAGTTAGTCTAACTGAGTTATAGTTAGTTAAACTAGTTCTAACTATTGGAGGAACTAGTAGAGGTCTAGTAGTGGAATAGTGCACTAGTGCATCACCAGTACCACACCAGTTAGCTGAAGATTCACTCACAAATAATTCATGCACCTAAGTTCAAATGAAGACGCAGTTGTGATTAGATTTTTGGGAGAATGTACTATTAGTTGTATAATTTTCTGATTTGTACTGATGGTGCATGCAATCAATTGAGGACCTATGTTTGGCTTGTGCAGTTATGAATAGTGGATTTCCTAATTATACATGGGATGATTCCTATAGGAATTACACAAGGAAGTAGGGGCTTGGAAGGCAACATAATTAATGAAATATTTTCTTGAGATGGCTTGGGAGGCACATAATTATATTGTACTAGTTCAAAAATTGTTCAGGACGAACAAGCATTTTATTTTCTTTTAAAATCTTCTGGTTTTGCAATATAGATAGTTAATTTTTTTAATATTCACCTTCCCCAGAGAAATGTTGTCTTATGTGTGATTGATATTCTTCCTCTTTCTTATTATTGTTTTCATTGATCAATTTTGATTCCTGCTGAAGAGTAGAGTAGATTCTTTTCTTATGTTTTAGGATATCACATAAGCTATTGAGTCTATAGGAAAATCTAAAGTAGGACGGGATTCTCTCCCCTTGCTTAATGGTAGGATAGGCGGACATTACCCCTAACTATCTCTTGAAATTGAGAAGAATACATGTTATGGTGGGTAGAAGGAGCTAGAACGACTTTGAGGAAACAAGATGGCTAGATGGAAAAGTTTGAGCCACCTCGTCCCTGGTATGTAGGTTTTAACCCCATACAGAAATTACCTACATACAAATTCTATAAACATAGAAAATAAAAAATGGGAGAGGATAACATATAAAACACATATACACAGAGATTTTCCCCTGGCTCCCAAAACTGGGACTACTAGCTTGATTTTCATTATGTTCCTTTCAATGCTATAATACATATTTATACATGCCGAAGCATCCAATATCATGAAGCAAAAACTATCACGTCCAAGGCTAGGGATGAAAAACCATCACATCTAATACCATGGACCGAAAACCATCGTGTCCAAAAACATGAGCGAAAATCATGCCCAAAACCATAGGTGGGTCCACCCATCCTAACATAGGGTCCAGAACCAAATTTTTTTTGGGCGCTGCCCCAGACCCCATAAAGTGGGGTTACAAGTATGCCTCAAACCCCCTGTGACCGACCCCCCCCCACTGCGACTACACAATCGGCGCAACGAAGGGGGGATTTGACCCCTCTCTAACCCCCTGGTTAACTACATGGGCTAGTCATGGAAAGAATATAACACAACCCAACATTATCCCACTTGTTGTTTTCTTTGTACAGGGGGCCACAAGAGAGCTTAGTCATTTTTTCAGCCCTGAAACGCCCATTGTCTCTCTACACCAAGAGAACTTCTCAGAGCTCACCGATTTTGTTAATGCATCTGTAGTATTCTTCAAAGTGTCCACCTTTACCAATAGCACATTTTTGTTTTCTATCATATCCCTCACAATGTGATACTAAACATCAATGTGCTTTGTCTTTGAATAATATGTGGGGTTCTTTGCCAAGAAAATTGCACTTTGGCTGTCATAGTTTATCCTTATAGCTTCCTGTACTAACCCCATACTTGAACACAATCTTTGCAACCCAACTACTTCATTACTTACATGAGTGGTTTCCATGTATTCTGTCTCTTTAGTTGATAGTGCCACTACAGATTATTTGTTACTCATCCAACTCAATGCACCTCCAAATAGGTTAAACACATACCCACTTGTAGATATTCTCTGATCTAGATCTCTAGCCTAGTCTGGATCAACAAAGCCATGAATATCCAACACTGTCCAATCCTGGTCTTCCTTGGTAGCACAAACCATAATCACTAGTGCCACGTAAATACCTGAAAACCTGCTTCACTGCTATCTAGTGCTCCTTCCATGGTTTTGACATAAACCGGCTCAATACTCCCACTGCATGTGAAAGTCTAGTCCAGTACAAACCATTGCATACATTAGGCTACCGACTACACTTGCATATGGAACAGAGGACATGTCCTCTTCCTCTTCTTGTGTCTTGGGACACTGTTCAGCAGATAACCTCACACCTGCACTAATAGGAACCTTCACCGGTTTACTATCCTGCATATTAAATCTCCACAGTATTGTCTCGACATACCTCCTCTGGTTTAACCATAGCTTCCTCTTTGTCCGATATCTTTTAATTTCCATGCCCAAAATATAGTTTACAGCACCAAGGTCTTTCATGGCGAATTTGGAGGACAATTTGGTCTTCAAATACTAGATAATTTCTTTGTCATTTCCAACGAGCAACATATCATCCACATAGAAGACAAGATAAATAACACGGTCACCAATTAATTTAAAATACACACAGTGATATGGTTTGCTTTTGGTGAAGCCAAGTCCCCGTATAAATGTATCAAATTTTTGATACCACATCCTTGGTGACTATTTTAACCCATACAGAGACTTCTTTAACTTGCATACCAGTTCTTTCTTACCCTTCACTGGAAAGCCTTTAGGTTGCTTCATGTATATTTCCTCTTCCAGATCCCCGTGAAGAAATTATGTCTTCACATCCATCTGTTATACCTCAAAATCAAAAGAAACAACAACAAATAAAAGTAATCTAATAGAAGTCACCTTGGCAATAGGAGAAAAAATATCACCAAAATCAATTATGAGCACTTGGCAATAACCTTTTGCTACGAACCGAGCTTTGTATTTCTCCACCTTTCCTTCTGCATTTGTCTTCTTCTTGAACACCCATTTGTTGGCAATGGGTTTCTTTCGAGCCGACAACTCCACTAGATCCCAAGCCTCATTTTTGTGGAAAGATGTCATTTCATCAACCATGGTCTCCTTCGAGAGTTTTCCATCCTCTGAATCTACTGCTTCCTTCACAGTTATGGGATCCTCATCAATAATAGATAAAGCAAAATTTGAACAGAAAGTAGATGGACTATACCTTTCTCGTGGCCTTCTTTCTCTAACTGATCTTCTCACACTCAGAGTTTGTGGCTCTCCATCTTCTGATTCCTCCTCTATTGTAGAGTCTGATTCTTCCTCCTTAACCTCAAACTCTATCTTCTCAGGTTCCTTTGGTTGGACTTCATGTTTAATAACATCTTTTACCTCTATGAACACCACATCTCGGCTATACGCAACCTTCTGTGTGACTGGGTTCCAAAGCTTATAACCCTTTAAACCATCCTTATACCTAATAAAGATGCACTTTCTAGATTTCCTATCCAACTTGGTTTGCTTCTCCTTTGGAACATGTAGATATGCATCACATCCAAATACCCTCACATGTGAAAGAGAGGATTTCTTACAAGTCCATACCTCTTGTGGAGTTTTATCCTCCAACACTGATGGAGGTGACCTATTGGCTAGGTAACATGTAGTATCCACTACCTATGCCCAAAATTATTAGCCTAACCCAACACCATTGAGCATGCTTCTTTCCCTTTCCATCAACATCTTATTCATTCTTTCTGCAACTCCATTTTGTTGCAGTTTATATGGACTAGTCTTATGTCCTGCTATACCACACTTCCTACAGAATTCTTCAAATTCCTTGCCACAAAACTCTCCACCATTATCTGTCCTCGGCACCTTTATCTTCTTCTCTGTCTGATTTTCCATGAGAGCCTTAAATTCTTTAAACCTATCAAAGGCTTCGGATTTCTTCTTAAGGAAATATATCCATGTATTCCTTGAGAATTCATCTATAAATGATACATAGTACACAGACTTACCCAGTGATGGAACCTTCATAGGTCCAAACACATCACTGTGCACAAGTTTTAATATATGTTTCGCCCTCTTACTACTAGAGGGGAAACTCACCCGATTCTTCTTCCCATATACACAATTTTCATAGAACTCAGAATCCAGAGAGCTATTACTCATAGCTTCTACCATACCTTTACCATCAAGTATTTGAAGGCCCTTCTCTCCAATATTTCCAAGCCTTCGATGCCACAACATGGTCTTTTCTCCAGAGACCACTAGATTTTCTGCTCTACTTTCAAGGACCACAGAATTGTTGTACCCATCAATAACAGAGCTACCTTGTAGCTTGTACAAAGTTCCAATCCGAACTCCCCACATTAATACCAGTGCTCCCTGAACCATTTTGCAGGTATCCTTCTCGAACATTGTTTTTACACCTGCATCATCCAGCTTGCTTACAAAAATTAGATTTCTGGCTAATGCAGGAATATGCAAAACACCTAGAAGTGTTCTAACCCTTCCACCTTGCAACTTCAACTTTACTTTTCTGCGACCAATGATTCTAGCTTTCCTATCATCCCCTAAGAAGACATCACCACCATCGTATTTCTCATAGTCACAGAACCACCCTCTATGGGGAGTGAAGTGAAAGGATGAACCTGAGACAATCAACCATGCCTCATGATCTACATGTGTACTTGAAGAAGCCAAGTACACATCCCGACCTTTATCTGATGTGGTTTTCACCTCTGTAAAAGGAGCATCATCAAATCCCTTTCCTTTAACAAGAGATTTAGATTTACAATCCCTTTTGTAGTTCTCTTCCTTTCCGCATTTCCAACACACCACCTTTATAGGTTTTCCTGGAAACTTAGATCTCCCTCTAGATTTATATCTCCCACTGAATGACTTATTTTTGTTTCTATTCTGGGACTTCCCTCGTACAGACAAGACATCACCATTCTAGCTTTCCATATTTTTTCGTCTCATCTCCTCCGTCAGCAAGGCTGAGACTATTTCATCAAACTCCAAGGTAGTTACATTGCTACCTATTGCAATAACCAGACTATCCCATGAATCTTGTAGAGAACACAACAAACTGATGCACTTATCTTCATCTGAAATTTTAATATCAACAAATGCTAACTAACTTACCACAATATTAAATGCATTTAGATGCTCTGTGACTGAGTCTCCATCCTTCATCCTCAAGTTATGTAGCTTTTCCTACAAGAACAGTTTATTCACTAGAGACTTAGATTGGTACAAAGTCCCTAACTTGTCCCACAAAGCCTTCGCCGTAGCTTCCCTTGAGATATTCAACAATACCAAATCTGAGACACACAGTCGTATTGTGCTCTTTGCCTTTCGATCCAACTTCTTCCATTCTTCATCGGTCACTCTCGTTGGTTTAGTACCCGGAACTACCACGATCCACTGATCTTTATCCACCAATAGATCCTCCATCTTGAGTTTCCACATCTCAAAAATCTGACCATTAAATTTCTCGATCTTTGTCTTTCCACTACTCGCCATGTTCTTTTACCACTAGAATCGATCTTGCAAATCTCCCACTGAATAGGGTCTACCACAGGCCCGAGAAAAACCCCTCAAAAACAAAGGCATCCCCTTGAAGCCAAAATAGCTCTGATTCCAAACGAAGGTTTTAACCCAGTACAGAAATTACCTACAGACAAATTCTAAAAATATAGAAAATAAACAATGCGAGAGCATAACACATAAAACACATATACATAGAGATTTTCCCATGGATCCCAAAACTGAGACTACCAGCTTGATTTTTCATCATGTTCCTTTCAATGTTATAATACATATTTATAAATGGCGAAGCATCCATTTGCATGGACTGAAAACCATCATGTCCAATACCATGGATAGAAAACCATCGCGTCCAATACGATGGACCGAAAACCATTGCATCCAAAAACATGTGCAAAAATCATGCACAAAACCATAGGTGGGTCTGCCCATCCTAACATAGGGTCCAAAAAAAAAAATTTTTGGGGCACTGACGCAGAACCCATAAAGTGGGGTTACGAATATGCCTCAAACCCCCTGTGACCCCCCCCCTCGACTACACAATCAGCGCAACGAAGGGGGGCACCACCCCCCCTTTAACCCTCGGGTTAACTACGCAGGCTAGTCATGGAAAGAATATAACACAACTCAACATGGTAACCCTAGGGGTATCTTGAAGAAGGTAAGAAGACCAAATATTTTCCACTACCTACTAGTGGATGGAGAAAATAGAATAAGGAGAAAAGAGAAATGGTTAGGGATAGGCATGTAACCCCGACCTCAAGCAATAGTGGCTGTCATGCATCTCTTTTTTGAAAGCACCACTGTTAGGTGGGGAGATGCAGTTAACACCTCCTAGTTTGTTCAAAGACATATAAGGAAACCAGGTTCCATATTTACCCTTATGCTTGTTCTTCCAAGAGAAAGAAGACAACCTCAGAAAGGAAAGTGATTCCATGTCCATGACGATAGAAGGACTAAGTTGCTTGAGGATGAGCCACATTTTTTTATTGTGGTGTGGCAACACCCTAATGGGCCTGAGTTCTTGAGTATGATAGTGACCTCTCTGGGACTCCTTATCTTTGATATGAGAAAATATTATGATAGTGATATGAAGGAGATATGTTAATTTCTACGAGAGAGATACCATGATAGACATATGATTGTTTCATTGCATTATTACTGCTAGTGTTCTCTCTACATCATTTATTATGATGATATGGGGTTTATGCAATTCAAAAATGTTGAAAATGTTTTAAAATGCAGTTATCTACAATAGAGACTTCTTTCCCTAAGAATATTAACATTATTATAATATACTAGTTAATGGTTAACGACGAATATGCTTTAGTAAATGTTGAAAACTGAAATAAATTATATAGATGTCAAATTAGGTTCATAAAATTAGACATTTAAATGGGGAGAAAGGAAAAATTATAGGTCACCTATGGATTCTAATCAAACTATTTTCCATGTTGAAAATATGGATAGGTATGTAATTTTAGTTTTTTTGTTTCTATTTCGAGTTTAAAGTGATCATTGAGTTGATTATTATTGGTGCATGGGATACCGAAAAATCTGGTATTTACAACACAGTGGCTAAAAATAACCCACTTAACATAAACCCTTTCGACAACACCCAGAAATGTACTAAATTCTCACCCAAGACATTAATGGGTGATTTCCAGAACCCAGTTTCTGTAGTCTAACATGATTTTCTTGTGATTGTGACACATTTCTCTTGAATAACACATACTACAACACCCTTTTGTTACTATGCACTACACATATAACTAAGCATTGGTTATTCCATACCTTGCACAAGCCTGTAATGGCCAAGTGTGGTGTGAGCCCCTTGACATGGAATCCATATGACAGATCCTATTCAATCCTCGACACAAATAGATTTGTGACTACTATACAAATACAACTGACATACTAGACATAATAACACTTCAGACCATACTAATCAAGGAACACTTGTGCTATTTCATCCAAGTTTAACAAACATAATTCTATAGGATTAAACAGAAATAAGTCATCGCTAAATACCACCAGTCTAAATCATATCAGTGACTATGAGCATTAGGATTATTAAAAACATGCAAACTAGTAACACCATTACAAACCATCACCAGAAAGTGAGGTAAATCATATATTAATGCATCACATTCACATAAATAGAAGAGTCATCTAAGAATTTACAAAGCTATGCATAAAAAACATCACAATGTGTTCCCTAATTTTTTTTTTATATTCATAAAATATTAAAGCAGTTTCGCCAACAACAATTCACATATATATTAGGACGTAAGGAAAAATATCTCGAGTTACATACACCATTTTACCAGGCTCCTTGGCCATCTATGACAATATCCAACACCAAAAACATGACTATAAAACATCTATAACACACTTGTATAGTCCATAACTAAGCCCATTACAATAATTCTACCAAGTGACGACATACTTGACTATGACTCTTAGATTACATCAAAACAACAATGGCACAAATAACAATTTAATACTTTACGTATAAATTCTTCCAATCAATAAACTACCCTTGATTGAGCTTCGATAAACCATTTTATATCAATTGGGAGTTCTCTTGAAACGTTGTCTCTTCTTTCATATTCAATTCAGATGGCTAAAATTTGTTGGGATATTTCATTTGATTCCCTCCTGAGTTGTCCTATAGCTATCCAAAATATATCCTAGCCTATTCAACTCTGCTCCTCCTTTTCTGTCTAATTTTTAAAATGACTCCAACTTCTTATTAACCACAATTTCCCTAGTCAACACCTTCCCATGTAAGAACATAATGGTAAAAATTCCCTTCATGTGTCTTTCTCTCCCACTTACTATTGTCCTCCTACTATGTAACATCCATCTTCATCGTACCCCAACTGTTGCTCCAACGTTATGCTATTCTCTTATTCCTTCGAAAACCCTCCATTGAACCCTACCTTTCCCTTCCTACACCCCTTTCTCTTGTCGCATAGTCCTATTGTGCTGAAACTTTTTGAAAAAATTCTAGGTCGCAACAAGCCCCCAACAAAAATATGTGGCCCATCCTTGAGCCACTCTATCCTTATTTTATCACCATGAATTTAGGACCTACATTATCGTTGAAGTTGTCTATTTTCCTATGGTATGACTGTCACACGAAGAGACATAGGATTTGGTCACCTTGGAGCTCTTAAAAGACCCCAAGATGAATCATCCAAGTCCCCTTCCCGCACAGTGGTGCTCTAACCAAATGCATATTTGGGTGCATAATGGTGTTGGCATGTTAGGAGGGAAGAGTATGTTAATTTTTTTTAAGTATTGAATTGTGACCATTATCGCACATGCATCGGGAAGATAGTGTAAATGTATTTCAAAAAGTGTTGTGTTTTTAATTGCACTGAGGAATACCGTATGTAAGGGTACCTTGGTTGGTGGTGTCATGTATTGTGACTTGGTGTAAGTGCTATGACATAAAATGAATTTTCGTGTTTCTAAATTTTTTGGTGTTTTATCTCATGGATTTTCCCCACATGGGTCACATAAGGAGACTATGTGAGATTTAGAAATGCAGTGAATTGGGTTTACATAACAAGAAACATGAAAATAGATAGGTATAGTGGTAGTTTGGATGTTTCCTTCTAATAAAGGGTCTCCTTAGTGCCTAGGGGAAGATACGTATTAATTTTTTAACAAAACAATTTGTATTTACAATATATAATAAACTACATTATATGCACAATTTCAATATAAAATGTCATTATTTTATGTCTTAGTATATTTACAACTATTGTATATATGTTTATTTCTTATTTACAATATACTTATATACAAATATAATTTTTTACACACACACACACACACACACATATATATATATAATATGTTAAAATATTTGTGTTTTATAATAGGTTAAGTAACTATTTTTTTTCAATGCGAGAATGTACCAAGTGATGTGGAGGAGACACAAACAAGAAAAAAGTGAGATGTTGTGACAACAAAAGAGGAAATCCTTTAGGAAGAATCTCAAAAATAGTAACCAAGGAAAGGTGCAAAGAAAGGATAAGGAATCCAAAACATCATGTAAATGACATTAACCAAGTTTAATGGAGGGTAACAAAAAAAACAAGTGAAACCTAAAGGTAAAACATGGATGATGCTATGTATAAGCTAAACTTGAGGGACCACATATTTTTCAAAAAATGTGGGGGGTAATTTTACCACAATAATTGGCGACACATGGGGAAGAAAAAATTATCTCTGGTTTTAAAAGTGATGGGTTTAAATTTACCAAAAGGATAACGTTATCATTTTTTTCAAGTATTCAAAGAGTAAAACATTTTCCATGGGTTCCACCTCACCAAATACAGAACTGAAGGTTCTAAAAATTAAGTACCTGATACAAACTGAGTCGAAAATCATGAATCCTATTTTTTGAGAGAAATAATTGAGTGGCAGAAGAGGTACAGATAGGAAGTGTAGAGAAGGTATTAATCCATAAATATACGTAGTCTCCCCTACTTAACATCGATTCAATTCCAATGAGATTGTCAGTAGCCCAACACATTTGTCTTATTACGATACAAGCATAGCCCCACTACGAGTAGGTTTATTCAATACCTCGATGGGTTTTCTTGCGCATCCAATATTTTCTATGCCTTGATGCCTAGAAATGTTTTGGCTCAACATGTGAGGAATTTCCCTATCACTTTCACGATTATAATCATTTTTGTTTGAAATAAAAATCCTGATTGGTTCAATGGGTCTCTAGTTACTTGTTCCTTAGGACTACCATAGAGTTATTCTAGTCTAAACTAACTAGTATGTAGAATATGCACACCAACAACCTTCAATTTGTTTATGTGTGGTAATGATTGAGATTAAGAAACTAAAGGGAAATGCATCATTTGTATGATGTTTCTTTAGATAATATGATCTTCTTTTTAGTGATTGAAACTAGGGCTCACTCTAGCCATAAGGGGCTTTCTTCTATGAATGGAGCCTTAACGAATGAAATAATTAAAATACAATGTGAAAAATGTAGCCTATTCAAACTGAAAGAAAATAAAACTCTATCTTAATTAGGAGAAGGATAACCTCACTTCTAATCAAGAGCTAGTTATCTAAGAGAAGGTGAATGGACCGTAGGATATCAAGTTAAAATTGACCTACATGTCAACAAAATAATTTTAGTGGCATATAAATAGTTCAATCAAACATAGAGAGGATTTGTTTTAATAAATAAACTACTAAAACCCTTTTCTACATATATTTGAACGAAATTATAAACATGAATTCACTGTAAAATTTATATTGTGCAAAAAAAATAAATTTTATCTACGAAACATAGGATAGTCAAGACAAATCTACAATAAACAAATAAATAAGCTATCTGCTACTACAAATTAGGATCCATGAATCTATTACTAGTATAAAGCTAAAACATACTAACCATGGAATGATAACATCAACAAGAAAAGAATTAGGGTAAGAAAAATCATTTCAATACTATTTACAAAAATAAGTCATCAGTATACCAATTGATGTAGAATTTAATATAGACTAAAATACACATGGAAAAATAATATTGAATTCACAAATCAAATACAGTAGTGCTAAGAAATGAAAATTTACTATTACTCAATCCGATAGCTTCATACATTGAGTCCATTTGAAGCCTTGAACCCTTACAAAAAATGAGTTTAATATGGTGCATCAACACTCCTTATCACAACTCCAAGACCTCTCCATTTCTCATAAAATATACTAAATAATTACAATATTGCAATTTTGGAAAGTCTTTCTACAAAAAAGCCCCTTGATTAGGATGCAAAGGTGAAAAAAAATATAATTTTAAACGAGCTCTATAATCCACCTTTCTAGTAGATTCAAACCTCGTCCTCTTTAGAAAAGCTTGAAGATTTATTTAAGTCAATTTTTGAGTAATGGAGACTCGATGCCTAGCCTAACCGTTGAACCATAATTAAATTTTGCCAAACCTCCACAATGCTAAAATTTCATACATAGTCATAAATCTGGAACTTTCTAAAGAAATACAAAGCCAATTGTTTGTGTGTAATGAATGAGGGCCTTTGGTTGTAAACAATTGCTGCAGGAATCTAGTGGTCGTTCATTATATTCGGTAAACATGCTTAGTTCTTAAATGCTTAATCTTTAATGCTTTAATGTGGTGAACATGCTTAATGATACATTAAGAAAATTTATAGGAAAATATGGTGGATGACTCTAATCTACCTAAGGTAGATGTAGAAGGAATCTATGTGGAGTTAGGAGGTGGAAATAACGCACCAACAACTCAATTTATGGAGATCATGAGAAATTTACAAGAAGATTTGGTTCACATCAAAACCATTCAGGAATTATTGTTGAAGGCTAGTGAAGAACAATAATGGATGGTAAAAGATCTAACTGAAAAATATAATAATGGGCTAATAGTGTTGGGTTGTGTTATGTTCTTTCCACGAATAGCTCCCTAGTTAACAGGGGGGTTAGAGGGGGGCAGAGTCCCCCCTTCATTGCACTGATTTCACAACGGGGGGGTCACAGTGGGAGTGATAGCCCTTGGGGAAATTTGTTTTTGGACCCTCTATTAGGTGGGGTGAACCTACCTATGGTTTTGTGCATCATTTTCGTACATGGTTTTGGGCACAATGGTTTTCAGTCCATGGTATTGGATGCTTCAATATGTATATATATTTATTGTCACACTGAAAGGAACATAATGAAAAATGAATCTAGTAGTCTCGGTTTTGGGATCTAGGGGAAAATCTTTGTGTATGTGTTTTACGTGTTATGCTCTTGCATTTTTTATCTTCTATGTTTTAGAATTCGTATGCAGGAAATTTCTGTATAGTGTTAAAACCTACATTTGGTATCAAAGTTATTTTGGCTTCAAAGGGATGCCTATGTTGCTGAGGGGTTTTGCTCGGCCTGTGGTAGACCTTGTTTAGTGGGAGATCTGCGGGATCAATTCTGGTGGTGAAAGAAGATGGGGAGCAGTGGAAAGATAGAGGTCGAGAAATTTAATGGTGAGAGTTTTGAGATATGGAAACTCAAGATGGAGGATCTGTTGGTAGATAAAGATCAATCGATTGCATATATCTAAGTACTAAACCAATAAGAGTGTCTGATGAAGAATGGAAGAAATTGGATTGGAAGGCAAAGAGCATAATATGATTGTGTGTCTCAAATTCAGTATTGTTGAATATATCAGGGGAAGCTACAGGTAAGGTTTTGTGGGTCAAGCTAGGGACTTTGTACTAATCTAAGCCTCTGGTGAATAGATTGTTCCTACAGAAAAAGCTGTATAACCTGAGGATGAAATATGGAGACTCGGTGATAGAGAATTTGAATGCATTTAATATTGTGGTAAGTAAGTTATTATTTGTTGATATCAAAATTTTACATGAAGATGAGTGCATCAGTTTGTTGTGTTCTCTACTACATTCATGGGGTAGTCTGGTTATTGTGATAGGTAGCAATCTAACTGCCTTGTAGTTTGATGAAATAGTCTCATCCTTGCTGATGGAGGAGATGAGACAGAAATATATGGAGAGCAAGAATGGTGATGTTGTGTCTGTACGAGGATGGTCCTAAAATAGAAAAAAAATAAGTCATCGGGTGGGAGATATAAATCTAGAGGGAGATCTAAATCTTGAGGAAAACCTATAAAGGTGGTGTGCTGGAAATGTGGAAAGGAAGGGCACTACAAAAGGGACTATAAATCTAAGGCTCCTGAGAAAGGAAAGGGATCTGAAGATGCTCCCTCCTCGAAAGCGAAAAACACCTAATATGAAGGTGGGGATGTGTACTCGGCTTCTTCAAGTACACATATAGATCATGATACATGGTTGATTAGCTTAGGTGCATCCTTTCACCTCACTCCCCATAGATAGTGGTTCTACGAGTATGATAAATATGATGGTGGCGATGTCTTCTTAGGGGATGATAGGAAGGCTAGAATCGTTGGTTGCGGAAAAGTAAAGTTGAAGTTGCAAGGTGGAAGGGCTAAAACACTTCTGTGTGTTTTGCATATTCCTACATTAGCCAAAAATCTAGTTTCTGCTAGCAAGTTGAATGATGCAGGTGTAAAAAGAGTGTTCGAGAAACATACCTACAAGATGGTTCGGGGAGCACTGGTACTAATGAGGGGAGTTTGGATTGGAACTATGTACAAGCTACAAGGTATAATTGTTATTGATGGGTCCAACAGTTCTGTGGTTCCTGAAAGTGGAGTAGAAAGTTTAGTGGTCTCTCGGGAAAAGACCATGCTATGGCATCAGAGGCTTGGACATACTAGAGAGAAGGTTCGTCAAATACTTCATGGTAAAGGTATGGTAGAAGGTATGACTAATAGCTCTATGGATTTTGATTTCTGTGAAAATTGCGTATATGGGAAGTAGAATCGGGTGAGTTTCCCCTCTAGTGGTAAGAAGGTGAAACATATATTAGAGCTTGTGCACAGTGATGTGTTTGAACCTGTGAAGATTTTATCACTCAGTAAGTCTATGTACTATGTATCATTTATAGATGACTTCTCAACGAATACATGGATATATTTCCTTAAGAAGAAATCAAATGTCTCTGACAGGTTTAAAGAATTTAAGACTCTGGTGGAAAACTAGACACGAAAGAAGATAAAGTTGTTAAGGACAGATAACGGTGGAGAGTTTTGCAATAAGAAATTTGAAGAATTCTATAAGAAGTATGGTATATCATGAAAAACGACTACTCCATACACACCTGAGAAAAATGGAGTTGCAGAAAGAATGAACAAGACATTGATGGAAAGGGCAAGAAGCATGCTCAGTGGTGTCGGGTTAGGACAAGAATTCTGGGTAGTGGTGGTGGAGACAACATGTTGGTTGGTCAATAGATCACCTTCATCAACATTGGAGGATAAGACTCCACAAGAGGTATGGACTCATAATAAACCCTCTCTTTCACATCGAAGGGTATTTGGATGCGATGCATATGTACATGTTCCAAAGGAGGAAAGAAAAAAGTTGGATAGTGAATCTCAAAAGTGCATATTTATTGGGTATAATTATGGTTTAAAGGGTTATAAGCTTTGAAACCCAGTAACAAGGAAGGTTGTGTACAATCGAGATGTGGTGTTCAGAGAGGTGAATTGTGTTGTTAAACATGACGTCCAGCTAAAGGAACCTCAGAAGATAGAGTTTGAGCTTAAGGAGGAAGAATCAGACTCCACAAAAAAGGAGTAATTAGAAGATGAAAAGCCACAAACTTCAGTTGTGAGAAGATCAGTTCAAGAAAGAAGGAAGCCAGAAAGTTATAGTCCATCTTCTTTCTGTTAAAATTTTTCTCTATCTATTACTGATGATGATATAGAAATGTGAAGGAAGTAGTAAATTCAGAGGATGGAAAAATTTGGAAAGAGGCCATGGTTAATGAAATGGCATCTTTGCACAAAAATGAGGCTTAGGATCTGGTGGAGTTGTCGGCTGAAATGAAACCCATTGGCAACAAATGGGTGTTCAATAGGAACATAAATGCAAAAGGAATGGTGGAGAAATATGAAGCTCAGTTGGTAGAAAAAGGTTATTCCCAGGTGACGGGAATTGATTTTGGTGATATTTTTTCTCCTGTTGCCAAGGTAGCTTCTATTAGATTACTTTTATCTATTGTTGCTACTTTTGACTTTGATGTAGAACATATGGATGTGAAGACAACATTTCTTCATGGGGATCTAGAAGATGAGATCTACATGAAGCAACCTAAAGGCTATGAAGGGTAATAAAGAACTTGTATGCAAGTTAAAGAAGTCTTTGTATGGGTTAAAACAGTCACCAAGGATGTGGTATCAGAAATTTGATACATTTATATGGGAACATGGCTTCGCCAGAAGCAAAGTAGATCATTGTGTGTATTTGAAATTAATTGGTGAACATGTTATTTATCTGGTCTTGTATGTTGATGACATGTTGGTGGTTGGAAATGATAAAGAAATTATCGAGGATTTGAAGACCCAATTGTCCTCCAAATTCGACGTGAAAGATCTTGGCTTTACGAACTATATTTTGGGCATGGAAATTAAAAGAGATTGGGAAAAGAAGAATCTCAGGTTAAACTAGAGGAAGTATGTCGATACAATACTACAAATGTTTAATATGCAAGATAGTAAACTGGTGAAGGTTCCTATTCCTGTAGCTGTGAAGTTATTTGTTGAATAGTGTTCTGATACACAAGAAGAGGAAGAGGACATGTCCCATGTTCCATATGCAAATCGATTCAGTAGCCTGATGTATGTAGTGGTCTGTAGTAGGCCAAACATTTCACATGTAGTTGGAGTATTGAGCAGGTTTATGTCAAAACCAGGGTAGGTGCACTGGACAACAGTGAAGCGTGTTTTCAGGTATGTGTGTGGCGCTAATGATTATGGTTTTTGCTACCATGGAAGATCGGGATTTGACAGAGTGTTAGATATTCGTGGCTTTGTTGATGCAGACTGGGATGGCGATCTAGATTAGAGAAGATCTACAAGTGGGTATGTGTTTAACCTATTTGGAGGTGCAGTCAATTGGACGGGTAAGAAATAATTTGTAGTGGAACTAACAACTACGGAGGTAGAATACATGATAGCCACTCATGCAAGCAAGGAAGCAGTATGGTTGTAGACATTATGTTCAAGTATGGGGTTAGTACATGGAGTTATAAGGATAGACTATGATAGACAAAGTGCAATTTTCTTGGCAAAGAATCCTGCTGATCATTCAAATGCAAAGCACATTGACATTCAGTATCACTTTGTGAGGGATGTGATAGAAGAAAAAAAGTTGTTATTGGTAAAGGTGGACTTTGAAGACTACTGCAGATGCATTGACAAAATCTTTGAGCTCTGAGAAGCTCTCTTGGTGTAGAGAAACAATGGGCATTGTCGGGCTGGATAAATGACTAAGCTCTCATGTCCCCCCCATGTGGAAAGAAAACAACAAGTGGGATAATGTTGGGTTGTGTTATATTCTTTCCACGACTAGCTCCCCTATATTAGATGGGGCAAACCTACCTAAGGTTTTGTGCACGGATTTCAAACATGGTTTTGGGCGTGATGGTTTTCAGTCCATGGTATTGGATCCCTCGACATGTATATATATGTATTGTAACATTGAAAGGAATGCAATGCAAAATCAAGTTGGTAGTCCTGGTTTTGGGATCTAGGGGAAAATCTCTGTGTATATTTTCTTTATGTGTTATGCTCTCAGATTTTTTATTTTCTGTGTTTTAGAATTCGTATGTAGGTAATTTTTTTACGGGGTTAAAACCTACAAATAGAGACAATGAGAGATAGAGAAAAAATTGAACCACTCAAAATAAAAATTGTTAAGATAAAAATAGAAAATTTTGAATGTGGGGATGATTAATAAAAAACATGTTCAAAGAAATATAAAAGGAAGAAGAAAGTGGAGTTGCAATGGGAGTTCAAAAAAATAAAAACCCCCTACATTTGATGGTGGAAAAGAGGAGGATGCAGAAGCATGAGTTCTCAATATGTCAAAGTAATGCTATGTTTATGAGTATGAGAGTAATTTGAAGGCTATATTGACCATTCATCAGCTTAAGGGGAAATATACCCTTAGCTGGCAGGACATCAAAATAGTGCACATGTTGAAAGAAAAGAGAATTTCTTGGGAAGAGTTCAAGAAACAATTCAAGTCTAGATATTTAAATGAATGATACTATGATGATGAGGAAATGAAATTTCATCAGTTAATACTGTGAAAATTATCTACGGATGAGTTTTTGGCTAAATTCACCAATTTGTTGTGTTTTGTTCCCTACATCAAGGAAAAGAAAGCCAAAGTGCAGAGTATTTTAATTTTCTTATCGATTTCTTATAAAAATGGGATTGATTTTGAAAATCATAAATAATGGACGAAGCGGTCAGGAGAGAAAGACTATGTTATCAATAGTTTAAAAATAGAGGAGAAGGCTAAAAATCTTGGTAAGGCAAGGACAAAAATAAATATGCAGTGGTGACAAAAAGAGAAAAAAATTCATATCTTAAAATTTTTGTAAGGGACGAATAGTGGAAGAAATACAGTAGAGGTAATTCAACCCAAACTGCACAATCTCAAATTAGGTCCAAACCCATGGATCTAAATAATAAAAAGACAGATGGGGTCAAAGGAAGAGAACCTTTGAAATGTGAGGGTCAGAACCTCACTTGTTAAGGGATTGTTTGCATAATACTAGTTATCTTCAAAAAATACAAGAAATAAATGAAGAAACAATAAATGATATTGCAAGGAATATCCCGAAGATGACTGTAGCTATCAAGGATAGATAAGTGTAGCACCAATCCACTATTATCAATATTGAAGGTACTATTTTGAGCCACCTTTTCTTTTTCTTAATTGACCCAAGGCCTACTCGTAGTTATATTAATCCTCAAATTGCATAAAAATGTAACTTAAACAATGAAAAATTTAGGAATGCGAGGTTGGTATAGTTAGCAACTGACAAAAAAATGAAGGTAACTGGCAATGTAAAATAGTGTACCATAGATTTAAATGGCTATAAAATGGAATTTAACTTAAATATACTTCGTTTAGGTTCATATGATTTGTTAATAGATATGGATTGGATGGAAAAACACAGATTAGTAATAAACTACTTAGAGAAAATAGTGAGTTGTTTAAATCAAGAAGAAAAAACCTAACTAATAAAAGTAAAGCCAAAGCCAATTTGATCTAGACATATTTCCGCATTACAATTGAAAAAGAGTTCCAGAAAAGGGTGTCAACTATTTGCAGTGAGTGTTGAAGAAAATGATAAAAAAAAAGGAAACCAAAACATAGATAAATTTACAATTATTACAAACTTTAATAATGTTTTTACAAAAGATATTCGAGATCTACCTCCCCACATAGACAAATATTTCTCCATTGATCTAGTGCTACGATCTACCCCAGTGTCTATAGCGCCTTACCAAATGATTATTCCAAAGTTATTAAAAATGAAAATGTAGTTGGGGGAACTTCTCAATAAAGGCTATATTAGACCTCGTGTTTCACTGGAGCCCGAGTGTTATTCATGAAGAAAAAGGATGGAACATTTATAATGTGCATAGATTACTGAAAATTAAATAAATTGACCATTAAAAACAAATTCCCACTCCATTTCATTGATGATCTATTTGATAAATTAAGAAGCACAACCATATTCTCAAAATTTTCTTTGAGAACAAGGTATCAACAATTAAGAATAAAGGATGAAGACATTCATAAAACAAATATTCGAACCATGTATGGTCACTATGAATTTGAAGTGTTACAATTTGGTATTACCAATGCACCGACAACATTTATGTGTTTACTAAATAACATGTTTGGTAAGTACCTTGATAAATTTATGTTGGTATTTATAAATGAGGAGGAGCATAAAGAATGTTTGAGACTTGTGCTGCAAAATTTAAGACAACATCAATTGTATGAAAAATTTAGTAGCTGTGAGTTGTACAAAGACAACATACAATATATGGGCTATGTAATTTCAAAAGATGGATTTTCTATTGATCTAGAAAACATTATGGACATTTTAAACTTGTCCATAACTGAGGATGTGTCAGATGTCCGATCCTTCATGGGAATTACAAGATACTATAGAAGATTCATTCAAGGTTTTTGAAAATTGGGATATCCTAAAACTAAAACATTTATTAATAGTAGAACTTATTTTGACATTCATGAAGATATTCATAAACTAATTTTTCAACCACATATGGTCACTATGATTTTGAGGTGCTACCATTTGGTCTTACCAATGCACCGACGACATTTATGTGTTTAATGAATAACGTGTTTACTTAGTACCTTGATAAATTTGTGTTGGTATTAATAGATGACATTCTGGTGTATTCCAAAAATGAAGAGGAGCATAAAGAATATTTGAAACTTGCGCTACAAAATTTAAGACAACATCAATTGTATGAAAAATTGAGTAAATGTCAGTTATACAAAGATAAAATAAAATATATGGGCTATGTCATTTTCAAAAGAGATTTTCTATTCATCTGAAGAATGTTATGGCCATTTTAAACTCACCCATCACTAAGGATGTATCAGATGTCTGATCCTTTATGGGAATTACAGGATACTACAAAAGATTCATTCAAGTTTTTTGAAAACCATCATACCAACAAACTAAAACATTTATTAAAAGTGGCACCTATTTTAATAAATTCAGATCTAGAAAATGAGTTTGTTGTGTGCACAGATGCTTGTTTGGAGGGTTTATGTGGAGTCTTAATGCAAGATAATTTTTTAGTGGCCTATGAATATACGAAAAAAACTGAATGAAAAGAACCGTGATGTGTATGGTTTAGAGTTGTTTGTTGTAATACATGCCTTAAAAATGTGGCGACACTACTTGTAGGGTAAAATGTTATGATTGATGATAGATCACATTAACCTAAAATATGTTTTCATTCAGTTATATCTTAATCTTAGACAAGCTAGGTGGATGGATTTTCTTAGTGAATTTGAATTTGATATAAAACATATTAAGGGTAAAGAAAATAAATTACTCTATGCTTTAAGAAGACACACTATTTTTGTTAGCGACGTCATTACAATTTTGTTGAGAAGATCAAGAATTCAATATAGGAGGATTAGATTTATCAGGAAATTTAGTGAAAGTTGTAACAAATAGAACTTTTAGGATATTCTAAAACTTTAGAAAAATTGTGAACTTATAGAAATAGATTGTACATTCCAAATGCAAGTGCTTTAAAAGAGTTGATATTGGATTAGCATCAAAAGAAATCGTAAGTCGGACACCACAGTTATAAAAATATGATAAATTTACTACGAAATGAATTTTATTGTCCTGGTATGAAAATGAAGTGTCAAAATATTTGTACAAATGTCTAAATTATTAGTAGGTGAAGGTAGAACAACACCCAGTTGGACTATTAAATCCACTATGCATTTCAGAATGGAAATGGGAACTCATTTCATTATATTTTATTACAAGACATCGAAGAACAGGATGACAACATTATTCTGTCATGGTGGTTATAGAAAAACTAATAAATGCAACACACATTATATTCGTACAATCTACATTTGGGACACCTCAAATTGCAAACATTTTTATGAAGGAGATTTTTCAATTGCATTGAGTACGAAAAATGGTAATATCTGATAGGGATGCTAAATTCACTTCCAAGTTTCAGAGGGCTCTATTTTGCTTGATGGGTGCTTATCTTAATTTTAATACAACTTGTCACCCCCAAACTGATGGGTAGATAGAGAGGGCCAATCAAATTTAAGAGGACATGTTAAGAATGCATGTCATGGACAGACCTACTAAGTTGGAGTATTTCCGATACCTAGAAGAATTTTAATATAACAACAATTATCAAGCCTCTATAAAGAACCTCTAAAGGATTCTATGCGAGGAAATTCCACACACCTTTTAGCTAGAGTTAGCTCGAAGATAGGCTAATCTTGGCACCATATATATTATAAGAAATGAAATAACTAGTTAAAAAAAATTGGTAGAACATACAAACTGCACAAGATAGATCGAAAAGTTAAGCTGATCAAAGAAGAACCCGTAAGGAACTTAAGGTCAAAGAGCATGTATACATAATATTTAAACCAAGAAAATTCACCTTGAGCATGGGAATCTATGCCAAATTAGCACCATGGTTATGTGAGCCTTTTAAAATTTTAGAAAGGGTTGGACCAACAACATATCAGTTGGCATTTCCTAGCCACATAAAATTACACAATGTTTTTCATGTATGTTTGTTAAAAAAATATGTCCATGATAATTCTCATATAATTGGTTGGAACTTGATATAGCTGGAACCAGAAGGATATTTCATGTAAGAACCACTTTGCATATTAGATTGGAGAGAGATCCTTCTATGGAATCAAGCCATCCATTAGGTTAAAGTGTATTGTATGCACTTTACACTCGAGGACACAACCTATGAGATGGAAGACAAAATGTGGGAGGCCTTTCCATCACTGTTCAAGAAGGAAAATAATTGGACATCCAACGCTGAGGACAATGTTGAATAAAAAGAGGGGGAATATCAAAAAACACCATGTTTTCTATGTTAATGTTGACTATTTTAGACATTGACTACTTTTAGACTAGATGGCTAGGGAAGCAATGTTTAAACTTTTGAGATGATTTGATCGATTTAATTATTGTTATGTAATCAATTAATTATTATTAATAAATAAAAATGTTTTAAATTACTTGCGAAAGGAGCACTAGAGTTAGAATATATGTTTCCACTTCTGAAGCAGTTGTTGCTAGTTAAATCCAAGATGAATCTTCGCTTAAACTCTCCTAAAAATTCCTAAGTGAAGGAAAAAGAAAAAAAATAAATTTAATTTGATGGGAGAGAAAGGTCATGTTAAATCACTTAGCTGCATAAACATACTAAGGCTGAGTGTAATCAAGCATTGTGGGAGTAAAATGAATGTTTTAAAGAAAAAAGAAAGAATCTTTTTTGAGAAAAAACAAAAGGGCTAGTCAAATGGTTTGGAAAACCTAAAAGAGGGATGCTGCTAAAATCTGCTAGGAAGGAAAAAATTATAAACAAACCACCTTGGAATTAGTGATGTTGTTAATTCTCAAAGTCAAGACATATTAGCTAGGGGGAGCTGGTATCAACAGTTTATGGTCGAGAAGAATGTGCTCCGTTCAAAAATTTTAAAACCTACTAAAATTTTACGTACTACTTAGGAACATGCTCGGTCATATGGATTAGTAGTTCGCAACAATATAGAGCAAAAAGTTATTATAAATAATATTACCCTTTATATTATGAAAAGTGTGCCATTTCTAGCCTTAGCATCGGAGTGTTCCCTTAGAAAATGAACTGGGGATTCGAACAATAATAAATTATATAGACACCTCGGAACCAATACATCAAATATACATGCATGAAACCACAAAGGAGCATAGTGGAAGTGAATATGACAACCTGGAAGTACGAGATGAAATTTGTCTATCGTTTAATGAGAAGAAGTAAAACAAAAACCCAATTTGTTGTCGAAATCCCTAAACGAAATACACGCTCCGGGAAGCAGAAGTATTGTGAGAAATTCATAACACTGAGTTTAGATACGAAAAAATAAAAATAATGATGGAGAGACTTCAGAAATGATACTTTAAAATTTATAAAAGAAATGAAGTATTCAACTAAGGTTACTGGCATGTGCAATAGTTTTCCTCTGTAATTTTCTCCATCAGTGAAATTAACAAGAAGGAAATAATCCATAAACCACCAAAATTATGAAGTAGAAATCAAGTAGAGTATTACCCTAATTACAACGTCTAGGAGGTAATAAAGAGGGAAGTTACTCACATGAAAATTTACTGAGGCTACTGGAATCAAAGCGTTCAAGAAAAAAATAAAATAAAAGAAGAAATCTTCCTTACGTATTCATCTAAATAAATTACAGATACATCAATTTCTAAAATCATCAATAGGAAAAGGACAATACAATTAGGTTACAATCTTCTTTGATTAACACGTCTAATGGATTTATAAGGAATACCCTCAAACCAAAAATATAAATGAATCACCTAAACACAGGGTGCATCTCAGCGATTAAACCCTGTAGGGTTTCGCCTGTAATAAATATAAGAACCCAATTCTTAAAATTTATTGAATTATAATTAAATGGTTAAGGAAGAGAAATAGTATACAACCAGTCATAGAAATGCTATGATTAAAGTGGAAACACCAGTACATTCACAAAACAGGGGTAGAACCCTACCAAAAAACATCAGGTTTTCACCCTATCAAAAACCCAAAGAGGAAAAGAGAAAAAAAAATATGAGACTATGAATAGTGTTGAGCACGTAAAATGAAAATATTCCAATTCAAAACGTTGTAAATACAGAGTGAAAGGTTACCAAACTAACAAATCTAAAACCTCCACCGTGTAATCAGTTGTGTGCTTAAGAACCCTAGCTAAATTCTGTTAGACAGAGTCAATAGATGAAAGAAGAACTCAATTAAGGCAGTAGCAGAGTGACACCATTGTTTTGCAGAAATACCAAATGAACTCCAATTATCAAAACGGCAATGAAAAGGGGCTAGGGTTAGTTCAAAAAATCACCACCGTTCAACCATATCGAGGAGGTCACCATCGTCCATTGGTAATGTACCATCGCATGTGGAATTCACATGGGCATGACCATGTGGATATACTTTGTTAGTCCAAATAGACAAATTAATAGATGCGTGGAGAAACCAAAAAGGAATGCACATTAAAATCGACACCAATGTCTGCATACTATACCACAATCTTGGGACGAACCCTAGGATATCCATAAATATTGTATTTATATAAAAATACCATGAAGTTAAGTTAAATGTGTCATGTAATATATGCAAGGGATAGGTAAAATAAATTTGAATAATGATTGATCACTGAACTATATTAATATCATATGGGAATTCCCGAAACATAGGTAGTGCTCATATTATAACATTAGGTAATAGAATAAGAAAGAAGGGAGACTTTTAAGAAGAACATAATCTGATTATAATGTGTGCTCATTAATCACTTTTCTAGCCACGAGTTTGGCCTAACACTATTGATCATGAGAATTTTAATTTGATGCATAAATACAAACTAGGCCTAAGAGAACCAAATATGGCCAAACCCCACATCACATGAAATATAGGTAATGAATATAATGAAAAAATCAATTGAACAATGAAAATTTATAATTGATAAATAAAGTTAGTAATATAGGAATACTTATATATGTGTGTAGATCCACTAGTGGTAAAAATAGAAAAAACAATTGTAAGAAAAAGAGGTATGTGACAAATGTATCGAACAAAGCTTATGGAGAGAGTTTCATTTCTAAAAGTTTCCTTATCGCTTGGTGACGTGAGTATTACAAGGGTATTCACCTTGCGGCCCAAGCCTCCAAGTCTAGCGGGGAGCTAGTGCTTCTAGGCAACCTCATAAGTGATTGGTCACCCCCTAAAGGAATTTGACTCTATCTTTTTTCCATCAAGGTTATACTCTGACGATATTTACTCTTGAATTTTTGGTGATTCCTTCACTTTTCTTTCATAGGTGTTGTTATGCAACTTGAACATTTATATTGGTTTTTTCATTCCCATAGATGATACTAGGTTGTTCGCTTGGAAAGCCCTTACAAGCATTTTAACTCACCTTTTACACTATTGTTATGGAAAAGGTATTACTATGTTTAACAATTATTCTAAACTTTCTTTTTCTTTAATAACAAGGCTTATATTTTCCAATCACATGGAAGTTGTAACTATGGCATGGTTTCTCAATGACCCTATTTGAATTATCTCCTAGATAATAAGAAACCTTTAATTCATACTTCGATCTTCCTACCCATAAGTTAAGTGCACTACGTATTTTTGTTGAAAGTGCATGTTTCCTTCTTAGAATATTCACACTCCCTAGACTAGAGTTTATGTATTTATTTTATGGTACTCAGAGGCATGCCTATCTAATCATTTGGTGATTTAATTTAGGTTCTCTTTTAACCCTCTTTAATTCATTTTTCATGGCTTATGAGTTGGTTGATGATACTTGTTCAAGAATATTGGACTCAAAAATTTTACTAAATCCAATATAATGGATTGATGATATTTTGCATGCTAATCATCTGCACGTTCCTTAATTATTTGTGAGCTTCACTGATTGGTTAAATTATCTTATACATAGTACTAAAACTCTTATAGTTTTGTATCAAATTATAGTTTCATTTTTATTTTATGTATAAAAATTCACTTTTATGAGCAATGTGCTCATATATATATATATATATATATATATATACCCTTCAGGGATATACAATTGTCTGATTATGGGCTACCCTATTCCACGATTTAGTAATTCATATATTATGGTGCACTTGCCTGAACTATTATACTATACTGACTCAATATCAACTCAATGTTAGAGGTATAACTTTTCATGCTACAAACCTAGCTACTATCCTATTTATGTAACTTTACTTGAACAAAACATAGTTTATTTAGTTTTTCCTAAACAAAACTTAGATGTTTCTCTCATAGGAATTTCTTTAATTTTAGTTAGAACTAGGTATCTATATATTTTGTCGAATTATCCTTAATCAAATTTTGCATGGTATGCTTATCTCCTTTAATTAGTTCCTAATGCTAAAAGGGCTACTTTACCTTATGAATTTATATATATAGATTATGAATGATATGAAATCCATATTATCAAAGCTCCTTTTCTTTTTGTAACCCTTAGACTTCAAACTAAACTTAATCTCAACTTTTCTCCATTGGTTACATGCTATACAACTTCATAACCTTTGAAACCATAATTTTCCAAGGCAACATAGCTAGACAACATTTTCCTATAAGGAATCCTAACATTATGGTCCTTAATAGTAGTTTTCATGCCTATATATGTTTTTGCTAATATCTATATGACACTATCTTTCCTTGTTGACTTTGTATTCCTTGTTTCCTTTACTAAACTAACTAATATATAATTGAATTACCTATTTGTCAAATTAGTTTAGCAGGAATCCTAATTATCCATATAACATGTTGAATTACACACAAGAATCCTTATGGTTGTAGCATCCATAAACCTTTCCATCCAAATCCAAACACACAAACCACTTAGACCATCAAAATGTAGATGTGAAAACTATTCAAAGTATCCAAACAAACTAGATTGAAGAAGATATTGATAAGGTTAGGTTTGGTAAAGAACCCTTAACATAAAGTTAGTATAGTCCTTTCTAACAAGGCTCAAACACAAAAATGAAAAACAAAACATGATGTGAATACATGGTGGATATTTTTTAACAATGACCAGGTTAAAAAGAATTAAAACATGATTTAAATCCATAGGCTCACTAGGGACCTTTTATACAACAATCTAATGCAAAATAATGCCTACAATATTTATATATAATTTCCATATTCAAATTTATGAATGCAACAATCTCAATCCAAGTCTAAGGAAGACTATACCAACAAATCATTTCTTTAAATCCTCAAACTGATAGATAATAAGAAACATGTAAATTTCAATGTTCGAAGTTTATCTCAAATGTCACATATGCAACTTATTTAGGAGATTTTGTTTTCTAGTTACTACTTATGGTTTTTTTATCTAACATTGTATGTCTATGTATAAACACCATGATCATGGAACTGAACTACTCACACTTAAGTATACCAACATACTAACCCATGGTATATTTCAATTTATGGACCATTGGCCTTGTATAACAATCATTGTTATCAACCTATTATTTAATATGTGTATACATTATTCTATATGGTTCTTATGGAATGTTATGAATAACCCCTACCATACACTTTAAATTTTATATATCATATTCATTGTGGAGGTGGTTATATTTGACTAAATTGTATAGGCAGTGTAGTCCACATGGATGAATGATAGGGTGTGGTTCTTTTTTTTGGCTGCTGTGGCTTCCAATTTCTTTCTAGAGATTCATGAATTTTCCCTCATTCATGTGGTGCTCACATGCCATCGTAACACTCTACATGTTCCCATGGAGATTCGTGTCGAATGAAATCAAGGGATGAGTTTTGTATTAAGCCAAACCATAATCTATGACACTTATGTGTCAAAAATTTTGTCTTGTTTACCTTATTGTATTGTTCTTTGGCGATGCATAATATGTAAAGGTTTTCGTATGATCAATAAGTTACGAAGGCTCCTTCCCACACTTGTAACTTCTCTGCTCAACTATTCTATCATGTGGCTACAAACAAACCAAGCAATGACAGTTCCATGTGATTTCACTATATGCGTTACAAGGTATTGGTTTAGTTCTACCTAATCATGCATGTTGATTTTACATTATTTTGATTTTTCTCTTTGGAATTACATAACTCCTCAATGCTCAAAATGTGGAAGAGAACTTGCCAATTGGTGGTGGTCATGTACAACGTTGGTATTGGAGGAATAATGACTACATTTTCCTTTGTCTCTTAGAACCCATCACAGGTGGGTCATTATCCAATAATTTCTAAAGCAAATGCAAATTTGGGGTTTGTGTGTAGCGTGAGCGAAATAGGTTCAATGTTTATTTATTTTTCTTTTTCATTCTTATCTAAATTATTTTGGCTTTGACATGGGTTTCTGTGTCCCTTCTCAACTTACCCAGGTATGAGAGATGCCAAACATGGTTTTGTACTTTTCATAATTAGTTATTATATTCTTGAAGTCATTTCCTAATGGTTTACTCCTTTGTTAAGTACTTGCATTATCACACTAGTTATGCTTTTTCTTCCTTTTAATGTTACCATTTCCCATGTCATGAGTAAAGTGGTACTACCTTCCTCTACTTCGAAGGTGTGTTAGTAGGTTTTGACTTTGTAGCTAATTCTCCTTATTTATTTAGGTGAAACCCTATGAATTTCCCATGGATCCTTCTTATCATGTTAATATTTTTGTTTTTATCTTTTACGCTCTACTTCTTGTGACCTTGGCTTTTTAGAAAGTGCTATTTTGTACCCTATACCTTTTAAATATTCTTTTGTGTATATGGTAAGTTGCACTCCTCTATTTTGTTGATTCCACTACAAAAATTTTATAGTTTTTATACTTGGTATTATTTTCTTCCTAAAATCAGCTTGGGAAATTTACAGAGGAATGTTGTTGCATATGGAGGATATAGTTTTTTCCAGGTAAACTCCTCTAGCCTTTATTACAATTTAAGTGAAATAGTCTACATTTTGTTCCTCCCTTAAGTGTTTAGTTTTAAACCTAACTCAGATGAAATGTCTTAGCAGGTATTTTACCTCTTCCAAAAGTGTATCATAATTTTGTCAACAACATTGTGATCACCATATTTTTCTCCACATAGATGCACAGGCACAAAATGACTACTTTGATTTCAGTTTTCTTTATAATTTTGTCTTGTAATCCATTGAGTATAATCTAAAGGCGAGACCAAAAATTGTAAATTTCTAGGTTATATATATATATATAGAATATTTTTTGTTCACCAAAACCCTGTTTCGAGTTCGTTAAAGGACTTTATATGTACCAAGGCTTCAATTTTCTTATAGAGTTTAAAATTATCCTTTATTCAACAAGATATTTGATCTTAGTAATGAATCTATGATGTATATTTGTTAGCTTTCTTGATAGTTTCGTAATAACTGGACATATTTATTATATGACTAGTTGATTTATTTTGTACATGTTACTATACTATTAATTTTTTTTCATTGTCACACTTATTTCTCCTCTAGTATCTACAAAATATATCTAATTTATAATTGGGTAATCGTTGTTAGTTGTGGACATAATTACTGTGAAGTTAAGATATATATTTGAGGTAATATGCCACCAATTAACCAGGGAAAATTTTAAGAACCCCCCTAAATTTATAAATATAATAAATGGGCGAATCTCCATGGTATATAGGAAAAATGGAAGGCGATTTTATCAATAATATAATATGTATATATAATTTTTTGGCGAATCTCTCACCAGGCATGGCGAATATTTTACTCAATTATAAAATCTTGTAAGATCTTGGCGAGTCTTTCACTAAATAATAAAACTTTGTAAAGTCCTAGTGAATCTTAGCATAGGCTACATGCTGGTTTAATTCCCCCATTTAAATAGGCTACATTCGAGGTGAATACCATGGGTCAATACCATGTGCCATTTTTATTTTTATTAATTAGGGTTAATAATGGTTTTTTCCATGGTATTAATAACAATCTAGTCCATGGTATTTCTCCCATAGTATTTTGGCCATAGGTTTCACCTAAATATAACCCATTTTTTGAGTGTTTGTAAATATAAGGTGACTTATGGAGTAAATATAAAAAAAAATATTTTATTTGTTTACCATACCTCTGGTTTATTTATATTTTTATTAATTTACCATACCTCTTTTACAAATATGGTATTTGGCCCATAGGATTCACTTAAATAAAACCTCTTTCTTGAGCCTTCATAAATAGAAAGAGGGTTATGGACTAAATATAAAAAGAGGTTTTATTTATTTACGATAAGTCTAGTTTACTTATATTTATATTTATTTACCATACCTTTTGAGTAAGTATAAAAAGACGTTTTATTTATTTACCATACCTCCACTTTACTTATATTTTTATTTGTTTACACCCGCACATGTATATAAGGTGACTTATGGAGTAAATATAAAAAATGTTTTATTTATTTACCAACCTCTCATTTATTTATATTTTTATTAATTTACCATACCTCTTTTATAAATATGGTATTTGGCCCATAGGATTCACTTAAATAAAACCTATTCTTGAAAATGGGCGAATGGAAGGTTGTAAGTCCTAATTTCAAGGGCTAAATTTACCTTTTTTACCCTCTCCCTTAAAATAAGGTGGGCTATTTGAGGTGATTTGTAAAAATGTACTATGATACAAAATATTCACCCACTAAAAATTTAAAACCCCTTAATTTCGCCAAAGGGTGAACATTCGCCCCTAAAATTATCCTTGCAATTAACTATCTATGGTGTTAGTTTTACTCCTTCCACACATAGACTGACCATCTGCCCTTTACAATAGTATCAAACATCATGTCTTCACATATTCAATTGTTTTTTTCTCAAGTACTATGAAACAATATAGTTAAATCTAGTTTTATTTTAAAGCCCACTCGCCTAGCATGGAGTTTTGGTAAACTAGCATACCTCCTACTACTCAATGCCAATTGAAACTCTAGCCCGGAATCACTTTTCTAGCCCAGAATCATGAACTCTACCCAAAACTTGCTACGACCTTCAAAATCCATCAAGGACATGATAAAATGGAAATAAATGAAAAATAAACCTTAGGACAATTCTTGAGCATCCCCAACTAGGACTAACATTTTGTCAAACACTTGTCATCAATACAACCTATAACTCTAGGATATAAGACAAAGCATAAATCACTAAAATTAATTATGAAACATGACTAGAAGGATCACCTCCTTCACCATTTAACTATTATATCATTAATTTGATCTTCCATCCATCCATTTAAGAATTAGAAGTAAATACATGAAACAACCATGACATGAATGAGTCATATAACCATGCTTATAATTAGCATGAAACCATATAAATATCAGAGATATGAAAACAATTAAATCCACATATAAATTAGTGCAAAAGTAACACAACTTAGCTTTTATTAATCATAGGCAAATCTGACCCAGTTCAGGACTTCCACATACCACCCGACCATAGACATAAGTGAACCAAATCTCTTATTAAGCCAGTCACCCCTAATCCATATTCCAACCATGAATGTGGGATCTCATAGAACAACCAATCCAAGAGAAACCAAGAGAGTCCAGAGGTTAAACCACCCGCACCCTCACCCAACTATTATCACACAAAATTAGTGCCCTGATCACAACAGAATCAGAATTTGAATGCCATCTAGAATCCATCACTATCCTTGAGGCATATTTTGTCTCCTTGTCTCACAGGCTTTACCCTAATACAATCTTGAATCACTAGGCCCTAAACTGAGACTTCTCCCTCAGCCTTTAACGTGTAGCCTTCCAAAACTAGTCAAGGGATTCCTACACCTTTGGGAATGAACCTTGAGACCACCTCCGACCCAGATTCCGAAATCCATATAGCAAACCATAGCTCAAAATTGAGATAATCATCCCAACATATCATGGTATCTGGAAAAAGGGAAGGCTAGGCTAAAAACCACTATCATCACATGGAAAAACCATGCCACTCACATCAAGAGAACCATACACCAAAATGCAAGGCCAAGCTTGGCCAAACCAACTAGGAAATCACACATGCAGAAGGTTACTTGCAAGTATTCTTGTTGAAGGTACTTGAACCGTCTCTTCTTCCTTGATCCTTGCTTTCCTTCCCTTTTGTTTCCTTGTTCTTCCTTCCTTGATCCAAAACTAGAGTTCTCCAAGAAACTCTAAGTGACCAAGAGTGAGAGAGAGAGATAATAATGAGAGAGCTTCAAACTTAACCTGGCCAAAATATTAACATTAACTAAGCTTGCTAACTAATCCTCAAAAGCCTTTTTATGAATGAGGCCTCTATTTTCTTCATTTTCCTTTATTTTCCTTCAATTTCCTCCTCACATGGAAGCTATGACCTTTTACCTTCCTTTTCTCCTATTTTCCTTATGTTCATAAATAAATGTTGGAAAAAAAGGATTTTTTCCTTTTAATGGCTTTGCCAATTTTCCTTAGCCAAAACACACATCCAGTGATTCCCACTTGGATTTCTTTGTCCAACATTCAACTTGGAATACACGTCCCTTACCCATGGTCTTATTTTTCCTTTATTAACTTTTATTACATGAACTTTCCATTAGGGTTGTTACAGAACCCTTCCCCTTGGGGATCACCATCCTCAATGTGAAACCACACCAAGACCTCAGAAAAAGCTCTAAAAAACAAACATACTACCCATGGAGCTTTATGACTTAGCTTGTTGTAGTATTTACAATGAATGACCTGCTTAAAATAAAAACATCATGTCATCATGAAAACATACTACATACTATAGATTTATAATCCATCTCATTAGGGTATTTGCAATAACGACATATACACATATGCTCATTTGCTAAAATAGTAAATAAAAAGATACGATTCCCATATCAATCAACAAGAGAATCCAAAGTATCACACCTCCACTGTCAAAAGTAGTACCAGGATTCACCTCCTTCCCAAGAATTCCAGAATCCACTACCATAGTCAAAGTTGTATCCAATGTTTGGTGTTATCATCCAGCACCACTTGTCCCCTCAGTGAATAGTTACTCGCTCATTGTTCCACAACGAACTCCCAATGTGCATCTGATTCCACCTGGAAATGTTAATGACCAAAACCAATATATCTGCAACCTTGCCTTCTGTACTACATAGTCCCTTGGGAAATCCAGTCACCTCCTTTCGTGTAGTGACTCACCTTCTGATTTCCCCAAAATCCTCTAACCTGGGTGATCCATCCCTTGGCAACGCTTCCTCAAATTGGAAGATCAACAACCAAGGCATATACCTTCCTCAAACAATCATAGCGGTCAAAGCATGCTCATGGAAATCAATAGACATTATTGGGTACCAGTGTCCCACAATTGCCCTGCTCCTGAAGTGCTTTACCAACATATTACTGCATGTTCCAATTTCTTTTACTATTGCTGCAATTCTTGCATTTGATTTCAACCACTCAATCAACCATGTTCATGCATTCCTATTCCAAGCACATAAATTCCATTAGATTCAAATAAATTGAAATAACCACAAACCATACCTCATTGGTAGATGATAAATAAGGTACACTTGCAATCTTATTCACTTCCTGTCACAACAATCCAAACTAACTATTTGATCAAAACATCATGTATAAACATATCACTTTTGATTAGCTCAAAACATAATCATCAAACATCAACATCACAAATCACATGTAACCATCATAAACAAGAGTCATAGATCATATATAATCATCATATACCATAGTCATAAATCACATGCATACTAAAACGGAAATAAAATATTAATACTTATCCTTTATTCAATCATTAGCTCCTACCTTTGTCTTTATTCTGTATGCACTCCGGATCAATTTCCACACCCAAAAAACACTGAGTACCTTCTCCTCAACCATGTGCACGTACACATAGTGTGTATCACACACATACAACTACACACGTCATACAACACCATGCAATACATGCTTCTACATTGGTACCATATGTACCACATGTACAGATTAACACTTGTACACTACAACCACCTTCACAATGTGTGCACAACATCCCATGTACACGACACCACCTGCACAACATGCACACTACACCTTTTTATAGAGTTCACGCAATACCACATATACATAGTACCAAATGCATGACATGTACATGACACCACATTTACATAACATCACATGCACAACATGTACAAAGCACCATCTACACAAAATGTCACTTGTACAACATCTACACAACACCATATGCACACAACACTAGTTATACAATTATGCACACTACACCATACGTACATAGCACCACATGTACAACATGCACGCAACACCAAATGTACATAGCATTGCATATCCAACATGTACATAACATCATCTATAAACAACTCTCCATATCCAACATTCATAGAGAACCATATGCATTAAACGCCACTTATACATCATGCACAGAGTACGATATGTACATAGCACTACATATCCAACATCTACATCACACCATATATACCTAGTACTGCATATGAAATATCTGCAAAACACTACATGCACATAACATCATGTACGAAACATGTACAGAACAATAGAACCACACATCTAAAACCACATTGTCTTTACCAAGCAACCTTTCTTCCAGTGTCTTATCCATGCTTTTCCTAGCATGTCACAGACCAAAACACTTTTATTTCATTGTTGTATCCATTGGCATAACTTGTCCATAACCTAAACATAATATAGTCACATAATATCAAATCATAACCATATGACATTGACCTTGTATATTTCTCATGACTACTCTTCTCAATTGATTCCTCATAGCTAGGAACCTCTTCATGTCATTTTCCTGTGTAATTAATCATTCCTCCATAAGGATGATTCTTGGTAAGCCTATTAGACAGTGACATGGACACACACACACACATAATCATTAGAATAGAACAATCATCATTATGTTATATAGGACATACATACATACATCTATACATATATAAACATAATCATAATCATGGTCATAACATAATTACCACATAACATGAGGTCTAGGTTAAGAGAACTTTCTTTACTCATGTACAACATGGACAACATTGAGAACAATTGTTCCCAACATAGCCAAGGCATTCGACACCTCAAGTCCATTTAATTTACCTTTTATTGTTATCTTTCGAATTTCTATACTACCACTATCCATTTACCACTATGGACCAACCAATCCCATCGATTGTCATATTCTTACCTGTGCTTACTCATGAAAAGAGTTTCATTTGAGCATTATAGAGCTATTTGGGTACCACACATCTCTCCCAGAGCTCCATCAACTTTTCCTTTTCCCCAAGCCAATTCCCAAGACCCAAAAATGGAAAAGGCAAGTGAAGAAACAAACAAGAAGAAAGCCATGAAAACCAATAACAAAATGACACCACAAAAAAGTGGCATAGCTATGCACCAAACATATGCAAAATACCAAATCAATCACAACAATCGCAAAAAACCAAAAGAACACGACTAACCATGAATACCATGACTCAATCCCCATGGTTCCCAAGAAAAGCTTGAGCCAAGCATTCTTCAAGATTTCATGGAAACATCTCTTACCATGTAACTCCCTACATCACATTTTCATAGACACATAACTGTCAATGCATAAATAAACATATACATAAACGAGTTACCTTATCTTTTTGTGTCATGCACATTTCTAGCAACTGAACACATCCATAGCATCTCTGAAGGGACTCCAATCCCCTCGATAGATCCACCTCTAGCTAATGCACCAATCAAGTACATGTTCATGAGTCTAACACATATCCACATAATGTCAGACAAAATCAACGTTAAGAATACCTCCTGTATGCAAAGGACTCATTCATTTGGAATTAGGGTTTCTAAACATAGGCAAAGGAATTATTGTCCAATTCCTTCCTTTTACCTTTTTACTTGGTTGCAATCAAGGCTTACTAGTACTATGACATCACCAAACTATTAGTTATATAGGCACATCAATTGTTACCTTATTATGCTAATAACAAGCATGTTTCCCTACTACTTTCTCACACATGTGAGTATCACATTCTAAATATCAAAATAATCATACATAACAATTTGAAATCAAACTTTACCACGACTAACAATCATGCCATAATCCATAGTCAATCCATAGTCCTTAGACACAATGGTACAACTATCACCTGCTATACTCAATTACATATAAACTGTTTCAACATATATGTGTTAATAAAATCATATGAACACATACTCATATTATGCAAGTCTTCAAACATTCAACCAAGTTGTAACATACCGTATTAAATAAATTAACTAGGCATCATAATCAAATAGTCAAACACCAAATATATGACATAAGCAAACTCGTATATTACTTTATCTCAAGGGAGGCTATCTTGTCTACACAATCATGCTAGCTAGCACGATATAACCTCTCAACACATCAGATTAAACATAAATAAGATCGTGATGTCCATAAAAATCACTAACAAAAATGTTCAGATCCTAACTCATCAACAATTATCATTTATGCATAGCAATAAAAAATGTATGATCGGTCTATATTAGCATGACAGCAAGTTGAAAATATGTTGGATCATACCTCAATATCACAACCATAACCATCTGCATTAGCCAAGTCAGGGTAAAAAAATACATATAACATTAATATCTTCAATGCAATGGACATAACCATCACTCATATGGCCACTCCAAAATTACAACATCAATATCTCAATGAGATAATCCTAATCATCAAGTTCATAACATATAACAACAATAAGCTATGTATCATGTTCATCAACAACATATAGCCTAATCATCAAGCTATCTAGTGTAAAACAACAATAGCAATGCAGGTTTCATTCTTGATTATCCGAGACATGTGCATATAACTACACTAATCAGCTAACGTGTATCATGAATGTAATCATAACATCAGAATACATGTACACAAAACTAATGTATGTAACCCTAATCCATATAAAAATTCTTAACTTAGATACCTTCATGTCAACATACAATATATGCATGATGATCTTCTCTTACCCCAAAGCATAATGCTGCAACCTCATTATGATAATCTGTATCTTCTGCTCTACCTCACCCAACACATTAGCATCATAACATACCAATATCACTCTCATCACCTAAATTGCATACCATGACTTCACAAGGCATGTTTGACCTACTATTCATGCATAACTATAACCAAGACCATTCGTGCAAGACAACTGCATATAGGTAGATACCACATGAGTACCAACCATGTACAAATCATTCTAGTTAGAGTCCAGTCATAAATGCATGACCATGTCAACTACACAAACCATGACTTCATGCATGACAACAACCATTACTCCATTCTAAAAAATTCCACATGCAACCATCAACATGCATAAGCAATGCCTAATCAAGTACACATATGAATGAAGACATGTAGTAGAGCATAAGCAATCAATTCTTGTAAACAACCTACAAGAATGATACATTTAATAAAACAACTAGGAATGCAACCTAACATACAAGGATGTAATAAAGATGCATAAGATAATGTAACCCTTCATACACTCCTCATGATACATTCCATAAAATCAACATGAAGCTCGTCATGACAACCTTACTACAATCATGATCAATCATTATGCAATGCAACAAGCACATGGAATGTAAATGTAAGAGACACACATGCAACTAACATGTATGCATGGCCAACACATTCACCCAAGGAGAGTGCAACCACACTCTGATACCAATATCTAACACCCACTTCTCCCAGGTCCACCCAAACATCCAATTAGCCAAGAAAACATGTGATGAGAGAGGTTACTATAATGGATTCAATATCCTTAGTCACCTTAAGGAAATCGAATCAATGAAACTCATTAAAGAAAACCCATCCACATCAGCAATTATACCCCTGGGAGGCATGTCAACCACTTAGATGTCATGTCCCTGGGTCCCACTGATGTTTTAAGCCTCTTAACCCAGATTTTCTCTCATGTTGTAAGAAAGACAACAACAGAAACTCAAAGTCGCTCTCATAGGCTTGTGTGCTAGCAATTGTGGACTTTTCTCAATAGACATGTGGCAGTGAACCTGAGATTTTAGCCACATTTCTAGCCCTGAATCTCGGCCTTTGACCAAAATTTCTATAGCCTTCATAATCCATTAAAGACATGATAACATTATAGATAAATAAAAAATCAACCTTAGGATTAGGCTTGAGCATCCACAACCAGGACTGAAATTATGTCAAACACTTGGCATCAATTCAACCTATAGATCTATGATATAAGATAGATAATAAATGACTAAAAGAACTTATGAAACATAACCAGAAGGATCACCTCCTTCTCCATTGAACTATTATATCATTAATTAGGTCTTGCATCTATCCATTTAACAATTAGAAGTAAATACATGAAATAACCATGACATGAACCAGTCATATAACAATGCTTATAACTAGCATGGAACCATATAAATATCATAGATATGAAAGCCATTAAATCCACATATAAATCAATGCAAAATTAAGAGAAATTAGCTTTTATTAATCATAGGAAAATTTGACAAGGTTCGGGACTTCCATGCATCACCTGACCATAGACATGGTTGAACCATATCTCTCTTTCAACCACTCACCCTAATGCAATATTCTAAGCATGAATGTGGGATCTCATAGAAAAACCAATCCAAGAACAACCAAGGGAATCAAGAGGTTAAATTGCCTCCACCCTCACCCAAATGTGACCACACCAAAATCAGTGCTCTGATCACAAACCATCCGAACTTGGAATGCCATCTAGAATCCATCACTATTCTTCAGGAATTTTTTGTCACCTTGTCTCTTAGGATTTACTGCAATCCAATCTTGGATCACTAGGCCCTAAACCAAGACTTCTCATCAAGATTTATAGTGTATCCTGCCAAAATAGGTCAAGGGCTTCCTAGGCCTTTGGGAATGAACCTTCAGACCATATTCACCCCAGATTCCAAAATCAATCTAGAAAATCAAAGCTCAAAACCGAGATAAGCATCCCAACATGCCATGGCATCCTGAAAAAGGCAAGGCTAGGCTTCAAACCACTGTCATAACTTGACAAAACCATGCCATTGACTAAGCTTGCCAACTAATCCTTAGAACCCTTTTTATGAATGAGGCCTCTATTTTCTTCATTTTCCCTTATTGTCCTTCAATTTCCTCCTCACATGCAACTTGTGACCTTTTAGCTTCCTTTTCTCCTATTTTCCTTTATTTTCATAAATAAGTGTGCCAAAAATGCCTTTTTTCCCTTTGATGCTTTTGGCTTAGCTTTTTCAAATGTTCGTTGCCCAAAACACACATCCAGTGATGGCCACTAGGATATCTTTGTCTAACATTTTGCTTGGAATACGTGTCCCTTACCTGTGGTCTCATTTTGCCTCTATTAGCATTTATTACATGAACTTTTCACAAGCGTTGTTACAGTTGTATAATGCCTCTCCTCAATAAATTAATAACATTTTCATGTAATTCCATACTTACAAAAAATATTATGGAACAAATCACAACTAAAAGATATATTAAGAATTTATATTAAGAAATATAAATAACAAGAATCAAATCCATGAACATTGACTATATATTATTTCTAAAACTTACAAATAACATAGTTAATCACTTACGACAAAAGAATATATTTAAAGTAAAAACTTTTTCTTCTTAACCCACTGGTATACCTCATATTACATTAAAAAAACCTAGATCCATCTTAACTCCGGATATATTGAGAGCTGAGAGGGATCAAATATCTAGAGCTGGAAACATTTTTTTAGTGTAAAACTTGAGGAAAAGTTTGCAACTGAAGAGATTTAATCACTCTCACTACTTGATAGATCCAGAGTTAAGATGGATCTAGGCTGGTTTCAGTCATGTGCAGCCAAAGAAAATATAGTTCGAACATATGATTATTTTTATCAATAATATGCAAATTCGTTTAATATTAATATAATCATTTTAGATATGCTAAATATGTCTTAGATTAATATGGTAATTTTCATTTTAAATTTTCTTAGTTATCTTAGTTTGTTGACATAATAAACATTATTAATAAATTTAATGATGAAATACAAATTTTGAATGTAAAGTGACAATCTAATAGTGTTCAATCATAGAAAATGTGAATAATAAGAATATAATCAATTACAAATAGTATTCATTGTGATTAATCTCAAACTATTTTCTTCTATTATTGTTTTTCTCACCCTTGTTACTTTTCTCATCTTTCCATATCGACTATCATATTCTCATATCAATTATATAAAAAAGATAGGATAAATAATAAACCATTTAAATATTTAGCTCTAGTAAACATCATACCTTGTCTCTCTTCTTTCCAATATTAATAGGTTGAATTAGTATAACACAAAAATCAATGTACATTCTCCAAACAAAATTGTGCTTACACTGGAATGGATGCACAATGTTAATTGAATCACTTTAAAGTTAATGTACCATCCATCATGCATCCAATTACATAAAATCAGAAATCAACATCTACACTGAAATCAATTCATCTAACGCAAGCAATCAAATAAGATCATAAATGAACATTTACACTAAAATCAATGCTTCTAACACAAGCAATCAAATAGGATTAGAAATCAACATGTACATTGAAATCAATGCATCTACTGATAGCAATCAAATAGGAATAGAAATAACCATCTACATTGAAATCAATGCATTTAGTGCAAGCAATCAAATAGCATTAGAAATCATCTACAGTGAAATCAATGCATCTAGTGCAACCAATCAAATATCATTATAAATCAACATATACACTAAAATCATTATAAAATCAACATATACACTAAAATAGGATTAGAAATCACCATCTACAACTGAAATCACTAAAATCACTTTCCATCTATGTCTATATCTTGCTTTGTCTCTCTATATCACCTCCAAAACATACACTTTCTCCAATCTATCTATCTATCTATTACTCTCTCCTCCTATCCCTCTCCCTCTCTCTCTCTCCACTTGTCACTCTCTATGTCTTTCTTCTTCCCTCCCTCTCTACCCCTCCAACTCCATCTCTTTATCCCTCCCTCTCTCCTCCTTTCTCCCAAGTCCCCTCTCTCATCCTTCCTCTATCCCTTTCTCTCCTACCTTCCTCTCTCTTTCCCCATCTCTCTCTCTCTATCTCTCCCCTCCAATACTCTCACTATCTCCCTGCCTCTCTCATTCTCTCCCTCCCCCCCCATCTTTTTCTCTCCCTCTCCTTAAGTGTATTTCCATCTCTCCCTTGTTAGTCCACCTATATCAATCTATGCCATCATTCTTCACTCCCATATATATATAGAGTTAATATATATCATGATATATTAATATATTTTATAATATAACAAATTTAATATTATATTAATCAAAAGTTATTAAATTTAACAATATCAATATTATAATCTACTAATATGAATATTAGATTTAATATTAATTATACTAATATTAATCTTTTAATATTAATATTATGGTTAATAATTTTTTATTGCATCATATTAATAATAATTTGGCCCATAGGCTTCACCTAAATAAAACCTTTTTTTGGGTGTTAGTAAGTATAAAGAGGTTTACGGTGTAGAGTTAATATGTATCATGATATATTAATATATTTTACAATATAAGAAATTTAATATTGTATTAATCAAAAGTTATTAAATTTAAACAATATTAATATTATAATATATTAATATAAATATTAGATTTAATAATAATGATATTCTTATTAATCTTTTAATATTAATATTACAGTATAAATTTTTCCTACATGGTATTAATAATAATTGGCCCATAGGCTTCACCTAAATAAATCTTATTTTTTGAGTGTTAGTAAGTATAAAAAGATTTATGAATCATGAGGAGCAAGGTGGAAGTTTATGGAAAATTTTCTAATTCAGTGCGAACAGCGAACAGATAGAGTTTCAGTCCACTGTTGATGGTTTTTTTCCATGGCAAATCATAGAGGAGGGAGCTCCACTCCATCCTACAAGGAAGTGGTGGCCAACAAGGATAGGAAACTTCCAAAAAATGGCAAAGTTACCGTTGAGGAAGGTAGAAGAAACACAGAAGAAGAAATAGAATATACCAAATAGAAGGACAACAATGGCACAAAAGACAAGGAGGAAGAGGACAAAAAACAGGGAGCTAAAGACAAAAGACAAAAGGGACCTTGTAAACCCAAAGCTGAAATCACACCTAGAGTGGTTTTAATTGACCCAACGCTACAGGCGCACAGGGACCACATACACACTTATACAATCATCTGTAAATTCAGCGGTTATGGTCCACAGAAAAATCCTTACAAACATCGATTAAATACCATTGGAAACCTAAAGGGGGCATTGATCTACATCTTGGGTCAAAAGTGTTCTTCACGGTGGTGTTCACAAACATTGAAGACAAAGATAGAGTGTCTAAAGGAGGGCACTACTTCTATGCAGCAGAAAGTCTTTATATGAGGCCATGGATGATGAATTTTGTGCCGAAACGTGAACTTTTACTTTGGTCCCATTCTAGGGAAGACATTATTCTCTACCTCTTGATTACTGGCAAACTAAATTCTTAGCTGCCATAGGCAATAAATTAGGTCAGTTTGTTAAAGCTTCGAAAGCTACTAGAAGGGGAAAATACACCTCCTTTGCAAGGATATGTGTGGAGATGGATTTGTCCAGAGCTCTTTTGGATGAGGTAATCCTGGAAGTTTTTGACAAAGAATGGGTGCAAACAGTAGACTATGAGCACATTCCATTTAGGTGTTGAAGATGCCATGAACATGGGCACTTACTCAGGGATTGTCCTCTTAGTAAAGCTGACGACAAAACCAAAACTAATATATTGAAAGACACTGATAGTTTTCACAAAGTGGTGCAGAAAGGAAAAGGCGGGAGAAAAGGGCCAAAGCAACATCAAAAGGAAGAACAACAGGTTAGTGAGAACCAATTTCAATTTCTTGAAGCAGAGGAAGAATTAATAGCAGAAGATCAAGCAAAGGAAGAAAGTCAGGGGAACAAGGAGAAAGGAAAAAACAGGGAACAAACACAGGAAAATGAATAACAGAAAGAGATCATGATGAGTGATAAAGAACCAGAGATGGATTAGGAGATGACCCAAAGTGAGATGGAATTGGAGGACAATGAGCTTCAGGAGATTCTTGACAAAGAACACTTAGATCTGGAGGGGTTTTTACTTCAGGGAACAACCGGGGGGGTATAATCGTTACCGCAAGAAGACTTCAATAGAATACAACAGTTGTATTTATCGAGTACTCAGGATAAGGGTTTGGATGGGGAAAAAAATTAGCAGGCAAAGCAACGAAGGGGTGGAAACGATAAAAGCAACCCTAGATTTAGCACCTAGAAATGCAGGAAAGAAAAGAGGCAGGAAAAAGTAGAACAAGCCATTGATGGAATGTGGAAAGCTCATGATAGACTTAGGTAACATGAAATATCTAGCCAGCTACTCCTTTACTAATCTTTAAATATGAAGTTTACATCTTGGAATATTAGAGATCTAGGCAGTAAAGGAAAATAGAGAATGCATAGTAATAGACTGAAACATGAAGCGCTGGATATAATTTTTATCCAGGAAACGAAATGTTCCATTCAAAAGTTAAGACAAATACATACCAAATGGCTCAATAAATTTGAGTTTTTAGAGGTTAAAGTAGAAAATTTAGCGGGAGGTATTCTCACTCTCTGGAATCCCCAAAGAAAAAGCATAATAGATGCTGAAGCATCTAGAAATTATTTATCAGTGGTTATTCAGCCTGATCGAGATAGGGAAACCTATCTAGTCACGAATGTTTATGGGCCTCAAAGAATATATGAAAAACTCTGGTTTATAGAATCCCTTGTGGATCTCAGGGATAGACATGCAGAGATACCTTGGATTATGGGAGGGGACTTCAATATGATCAAATCACTTTCAGAGAAAAAGGGGGATCCAAAACTCTAAAAAAATACACTTTGGCCTTTCAAAGCTTTATAGATAACATGAAGCTAGCTGACATGGAGACAAATATTGGCTGCTTTACATGGAATAATAAAAGAGGAGGAGAGTCTCAGGTTTCCTCTAAGTTAGATAGATTCATAGTCTCTGAGGACCTCATGCTTATAGATAAGGAAATAATAGGGAGGGTCCTCCCCTTCGGAGGCTCAGATCACTGGCCAATGCAAATGGAGATTCAAGGCATAGGGACACCTCAGAACAGACCGTTTAGATTTGAGAATATATGGCTTGCACACCCAGAATTTATGAGCAATATTGAAAAGTGGTGGGCAAAAGATTTGCAGATTCAGGGAACAAGAATGTTCCTTCTACAAAAAATATTAGAGAACATCAAGATGAGACTTAAATATTGGAACAAGAAGGATTTTTGCAAAATTTTTGTTGAAAAGAAATCTATTGAAAACAAAATGCAGGAACTCAACCAAGTCATGATCAAGGAAGGTTTTGATAAAGATAAAAATGAGCAAGTCAAGAAACATCATGAAGACTAGGATAACTTTTGTAAAAAAGAGGGAATATAGTGGAGATAAAAGTCCAGAGTTCAATGGCTAAAAGAGGGAGAACGCAATACCAGATTTTTTCTCATATCCACCATGGCCAACAAAGCACACAATAGGATCTCTTCGATTAAAAATGAGGAGGGGCAGATTCGTCAATCTCATGAGGGCATAAAAGTTGTGTTGGTTCAGAACTTCCATGGCATAGCTTAGGAGAACAACCCAGAAAGATATCATTTCATTAGGGACTTGACTATACATATTCCTAAGCTGGTGACTAGAGAGGACAATTTCAACCTTAATAGACTAGTGACTGAAAAGGAAATCAGTGAGGTCCTCAAAGATATGTAGAATGGCAAAGCACTCGGCCCGTATGGCTTCATTTTAGATTTCTTTAAAGTTCATTGAATATTGTTAAACAGGATATATTGAGGGTTGTAGAGGATTCAAAGTTGAAGAAGACTATTTTGAAGGTGCTCAATACATCCTTCATCTCCTTGATTCCTAAACAGGACAATGCTTAGACACTAGAAAATTTTAGACCCATTGCTTTATGCAATGTGGTCTACAAGATAATATCCAAGGTAGTGGCCAATAGACTCAAACCTTTGCCTCCGTCTCTGCTATCAAAGGAACAATCTGGTTATATAGAAGGTAGACAGATTCTAGGCAACATTATTCAAGCTCATGAGGTGGTTCGCTCGCTAACTAGCAAGTGGAAATTTGGAATGTTTATGCAACTAGATATAGCCAAAGCATATGATAAAGTAAACTGGACCTACATCAAGAAAGTGGTTATGGCATTCGGTTTTGATCATAACTGGGTTAGATGGGGCATGGCCCTCGTGACCTCTTCTAGTTTTTCAATTTTGGTGAATGTCTCTCCCTCGAAGATTTTTCTTCCATCAAGAGGCCTCACACAGGGATATCCACTCTCACCCTTTCTCTTTGTCCTCATGATGGAAGGACTCAGTCATTCAATCAAGTAAGCTAGAGTAACAGGTAAAATCTAGGGCCTTTAACTAACGAAGAATGGACAGGTTTTGACTCACCAACAATCTGTAGATGACACCTTGTTACAGGGTATCCCCATAGTCAAGGAGGCTTTAGCATAAAAAAAAATACTGAATGACTTTGTCATGGCAACAAGTATGGAAGTCAATATTTCCAAATCAAAAATATTTTTCTTTAATACTAATATTTCTATTCAAAGAAACATCTCCAGAATTCTAGGCTTTCAAAGAGATTCCCTCCCTTCTAAGTATTTAGGAGTACCTCTAACTACAAAACCTTTGCATAAGAGTATTTGGGAACTGTCGATTGATAAGATGCAGGATAAAGTCAGGAAATGGGCCATCAGATCTCTAAATCTGGCTGGTAGATTAGTGCTAACAAAATCGATGATCCAATCCATCCCAGTTTTCATGTTATTAGCTCTCCCAGCTCCAAAAGGAGTGTTGCAACAATTCAGAAACATCCAAAGAGACTTTCTCTTTGATAAGGAGGAAACAAGGAAGAAATAGGCCTTAGTCACTTGGGAAAATATTTGTCAACACAAGAACCAAGGGGGTCTATGCTTGGATGATCAGGAAATTCTCAGCAACGTTCTAGGGGCCAAACTCTGGTGGCATTGGGTTAAAGATCCAAAGACTCAATGGGAAAATATTTGGAAAGAAAAATACGCTAGCTCTTGGCATCATACTGATCTCATAAGAATGTCTGGAAATATAAGGGGCTCATTCATCTGGAATAAAGCCTAGGAGAACAGAGGCTTAGTACAAAGAAATAGTTTTTGGGAAATCAGAGAGGGGGATCTTGCTCTATTCTAGAAGGATAAATGGCAACAAGAAACAACATTGTTAGAAGAGGACTTTTTGAGCCTGAAGCATGAAACAGATAACCAAGGATTAATAAAAGTAAAAGATTTTTGGGAACACACCAACAATTCAGGAAAATGGAGAACTTGGAGAAACATATACTCCAGGGAAGATAGGCCCCTAATAACAAAAGCAGAGGCACTCACAAGAATATTGGATCAAAGAGTGATTTTAGTAACTGGGGGGCAGGACCAACTAAGATGGGGAAATAATAAAGAAGGCATCTTTAATATTAAAGAACCTAAAAGCATTCTCCTTGAGCTAGAATCCCAAGCTCCGGACAGAATCTGGCAGAATCTATGGAGATACCAAGGATGGATGAAGATTAAACTCTTCATGTGGCTGGTGCATCACAAGAAAATCTTGACTTGGGACAATATCCAGAAAAGGGGTATTCTGGGGCCTTCTAGATGCCAACTCTGTGAAATCCAAGAGGAGACAATGGATCATCTTCTCAATAGCTGCACTTTCACATCTTGGTTATGGGATACTTTTGCCTCCATGTTCCAAAAGTCAGATAAGGACAAAGAGATTATCATTAACACCTTGAGCAGATGGAGGAAAAATTTTGCAGACAATGAAGTTCTTAACAGTGCTTGGACTCTCATGCCAAGTTTCATCATATGGAATGTCTGCAAAGAAAGAAATAAGATAATATTGAAAGATGAGAAGAATCCATCTCTTTACCTATTTGAGCAGATCTTAAAACAGCTTAAGGAAATGGTTGGCACCACAGTGAGAAATGTTCCCAATACTCCTCCCTCAGAGGCTGACAAGAGAATTCTCAGGTAGCTGGGTTTGTAGGGGTTCATTCGTTAAGGTCTAGGTAGGAAAGTTATCCTTAAAGGAACTGAAAAGGATTTATGGCATCCTCCCCTGAAAGGGTTTTTGAAATACGACATAGATGAAGCTTCAAAAAGCAACCCAGGAACTGCGGGTTTTGGAGGGGTTCTACGTAATGAGTATGGAAACATTCTCTTCCTCTTTCATGGCCATTTAGGAAAATCCACTAGCAATATGGAGAAATTAATGGCTCTGGAATAATGTCTAGAATTTCTAAGTCAGGACAACTACCTAAATGTGATTATAGAAGCTGACTTTGAGTTGGTCATTCAATCGGTCAAAAGAATCAGTTATGGAGTAGAGCCAGCAAAAGTGTCAAATCACTAGATATTAATCTAAGTATTTCAAAGAATTCAGGGTCATCTTCAGGGACTACGTATGGTAGGCTTCAACCACATCCGCAGAAAGGCCAACAAACTGGCGGATATACTTTCAAACCCAGAGGTGAGCTGCAATGAACATAGGGTTTCAATGGGATGGAAAGTAGTGCCTCAGGGCAGTCTTAAAATTATTTGTCACAACCAAGAGAAAGAGGACAGAGAAGTGTATTGAAACAAAGTCATAGAAGTAAGGTCTCTATGATCTGGTTATTGTATATGTCACTAATTTTTGTCAGACAGGTCTTGGAGGAGAGGCAGGTCTTAAACAGCCTCAACAGAATGGGTAATTTCAAGGTCAAAAATCTCAGGTGTTTGGGGGACGGTCTTCTCAGTTTAGTGGGTGGCCACATAGAGGGTAGAATCAACACTAATTTTGGTTTCGAGTTGAAATACAAGCAAGAAGATGAAGGGTGGGAATGAGATCTTTGTCGGCAGCTGTACTATATCTTATCACCCTTTTCGAAGGTCAAAACCAGTTTCTGAATGGTATTGGTTTGATCACACCACTCTAAAGTTGGAATCCATATTCGAGTTTTGGGAGTGATCCCATACAACATCTGACACATGGCGGGGGGGTGGGATTTTAAACTGCCCGTATCGCACGCTAAGGATTGGCACCCTAGAGCAACATGATATATCGATCAGTCATTGAATGTTGAGGTATGGTTCAACGATCAAGATTCATTGTGCTAATTTGTGGGCCTACGGGGTTAAGTTCAGTTTGCCTTCTCGGAATGAAATTCTCCTTCGGCATCGAATTAGGAAAGGGAATTGGAACGTCACAATTTAAAAGGTAGGTTTAGAAATCGATGGCGTGGGCAATCGCATGGATTGTCATAAGTCCGACGATTATTTTTTAGCACAAATAGGGTTTGTATTACAAAATTTTTTACGACTATATGTATGGGGTTGGGGGAACATGCCTTTGGCGGTTAGCCCTAGTTCTAAGTCCACACTGCCGGTGGACGGTTGTAAAATATGTAAAATATTTTTTGGCTTAAAGATATAGAAGAAACGTCTCTTGCTTCAGCAAAAAAAAGTATAAAAATGTTTACCCAGTAGAGTTAATATATATCATGATATATTAATATATTTTATAATATAACAAATTTAATATTGAATATTAGATTTTTTTTTTTTTATTATTATTATTATTAATATTAATCTTTTAATATTAATATTAGGGTTAATAAATTTTTTTGCATGATATTAATGATTTGACCCATAGAGTTCACCTAAATAAAACCTATTTTTTGAGTGTTAGTAACTATAAAGAGGTTTACCAAATAAATATAAAAATAGGTTTTATTTATTTATCGTATCTCTTTTATTTAAGATGGTATTTGGCCCATAGGATTGAGATATAATTAAACGTTGATTTCTAACGCTATTTGATATTTTTTATTTATTTACCATACCCCTTTTATAAATATGGTATTTAGCCCATGCTATTAATAATTATTTGTCCCATGGTATTTCGCCATAGGCTTCACCTACATAAAACTTCCTTTTATATTTATTTATTTACCATACCTCTTTTATAAATATTGTATTTAGCAGTATTAATAATTATTTGTCCAATAGTATTTGGCCCATAGGCTTCACCTAGATAAAACCTCTTTCTTGAGTTTTCGTAAATAAAAAGAGGTTTATGGAGTAAATATAAAAAGAGATTTTATTTATTTACCATACCTCTTAAGTAAATATATAAAAGAAATTGTTATATTTTTTACCCCAAGTGGGAAAAAAAAATTGTTTATTTATTTACCATACTTCTGGTTTATTTACATTTGTGTTTATCTACCATGCCTTTTTTTTTTGAGTGTTTGTAAACCTCTTTATATTCTAAATCTATATTGTGCTTATTTGATTTTTAAATAAGGCCAAATGTTAAACGTTAAATATTAAGCATTACATTTACTTTACATATTTACATTTAAGTTTACATGTTTACCTGAGATCTACTAAGATACTAAGTTGTAGAGCCCCTCTCAACCCAATTCAAATCATGTAAAAATTAAGAAACATTAAATATTAGCTGTTTCTATTTTCCAATATATAAATATTATGAGATTGGTAACACTTTTCTCAATATATTTTCCTTAAAGAATATTACAATAAGAATCATGTAAAAATTAAAAAGCATTAAATGTTACATGCTTTTATATATATATTATGAATTTTGTAACATTTTTCTATATATATTTTCCTTAAAAAATATTTACAAAAATAAAGGAAGAAAAAATATTAAAAACACACAAAAATATTTATTTCTGGTTGAGAAAAATATATTCTAAATAATAGATTTATGAAGAAGTGCAACAGAGTTCAACCAAAAAAAATCCTTGTTCCGATATTTAAGGATCCCTATTTAATTTTATGTTCATTCTCATTCCAGTTTTACATCGCCCATCCTGGAAACACATTTATTATCTCCTCTTGCACTCCTCTACGATGAAATCGGGGTAGTTAATACGGGAAAAGAGTCCAGTGGTCTCCTCGGATTACCCGGAAGCGATGCTAAGTGGAAAAAATTCCTATTCCTTCCGGAGATCCCTTACGCTCATCGATTGAACTTAGACATTCAATAAGTGGAAAATCCAAAAGGTCCCCATGAACAAAGTTGAATCAGATATCGCAACCCCCATTCCTAGCGCTCTCCAATAGACTCTGTTACACGCATGATGTTTGAAACGATCTATTCTGAAGTCGCAATATCAAACGCTAAAATATCTTTGAGGGACACCAATTTGTATGAAATAAATAGATATATGTTCTCTTCCGTGTGCTCTGCGAACAAAGACTCCCTTCATAGTATATACTACAATTACTTTGAATTCAATTCCATATTCAGATTTAATCACCACTTCATATCTTGAAATTCGGATCCGCCTCCCCTCCCCTTCTCCGTCATGTATTTATAGACTATGCGCCTTTGTGAGTATTGTATATTCATGAAATAGTTTATGTGCAATTGCAAATCAGCCCTACACCGTAATGTATTTATAGACTATGCCCCTTTGTTACTATTGTATATTCATGAAATAGTTTATGCGCAATTGCAAATCAGCCCTACACAGCATTTCTGCCACAATTTTTGTTATGTCCAATCAATAGCTAGGAACCATCTATCGTTAGTCAAATACATACAACATTTTATATATTAAATTTTCAAAGTTGAAGGTTACATATTTTAGCTTGATTTTTCCGTAAAGGAGTTACTTTTATGTGGAAAAACAATTGCCCTGAATTTTATTAGAAACAATATTTGTCTCACACTCCTGTTCACATATACATAAATTAAAAAAAATTTGAATGTATGCCATACATATAGACTTCGCTATACTATATGCTTTATACCTTGTGCACTGCCGCATATTTAAACTACATGCCGCATAGTCCAACACTTATGCCATGCATCACTCATAATAATAAATTGATTAGTCTAACACTTGGTTACCTTGCAATCTGGTATACATATGCTACCATGGTTCTATTTTGGCGTCGTAATTTGTTTTATGAAACACATTGGCTTATAGCTGAACCTAACTATTAAACCCACCACAGCATACAGCGTATATTAAATAGGCGCGGGGTTTGGTGGTCCGGCCGCAGCCCTTTGCAGGCGCCAACTCATCCGTTGTTTTAATGACCTCGGTCCACATCAGGGCAGGTGGCATGGCTTGCCCATCCGGCCATGTGACACCTCGGGTTCGGGTTTCTCGGCCTTCTCGCTTCGTTTTCCCGCTTTGTTTGGACGGTCGAGATCTCTCCTTTGGAATGAAGGGCGGGGATGAGTTTGAGGGTTTTAAGTTAATACATAACCCATCGGAGCAAGCTCAGGGTTTATTTGCTCGCACTGTCCTTCCGGCTCCGCCTCGGTGTTTAGACGCTGGTTCGAAACCACCAGTGCCATTCTCACAACCTGCAACCTCACCGGAAGCCGTGAGATGCCCAGCACCAGGACTACACAGGTAAATAACCTCTGTTCCGAATTTAATGGTTTGCGTTTACTGTTCTATTGTTAATTGTAGCGATTCATATTAATTTGTTCCTTTTCACTGGTAGAGAGTGCGGATGGATTATTCAAACCCCTTCGATGGTGTCGAGGATGACTAGTCCCGACGGTTCAGTCTTCTCGGCGGCTACAGGTAAGCTCTCATCTATTATTTGCTTTTCCCCTGCATACGAGAGCTCAGAACTCCTCGTTCCTGAGCTGTTCTCGTTGTGTTTTGTACAGACCGCCGTTCGTATGCTGGTTTCTTGCATCGGTTTGCTGAGGTATTCTCCAAAGTGGACCCTCACGGTTTACAATTATGTTTAATGTCTGGTTTGAGTCAATGACCCGCCTGATGCGTTGTCGTCCATGGCGGAACTCATGGTTCGATTTCATATATTTCATGGATTAATTTTGTTTGTATACTGCCCTTGCGGCATACCCGGACTTTGGGTCTCTGTATCTGTTATATGTGACATACGGCTCCGGATCTGGCCGTAATGCCCAGTTCTGGGCTAGCGGAATCCAGTTTTCGTTATATTTAAAGTTTCTCTGTTTATCATTGTATATACTCTTTTTACCCTTCCAAGATTTACACTATCTGAGTATTATTTTTGTTAAAATATATATGCAAACGTTACTCTGTTCGAGCCCCCAGGATGGCTTACACTTGAATAATAGGTTAATATGTTTATGTGCTTAGCAATATTAATGCATGGTTGATTGCTTGTTATCATGGGTTCCGCCTTCGACTATGGATATGCTGCACGTCTCAGCGATGGCAGGGCTCATAAATTTTTCTCAAGTTATACTACACTTCGAGTAATTTATTCTGGTATTCCATGCGTTTCTCGTCTTTACTAGCTTTTGCCAATGAATGCTCTCGATTAGTACATTAACAGTACTATATCTCCTCCTTTATATTACGAATGTTGGAAAATACACAGGTTTAGAGTTTCATTTTCCTCCCTGAGGTAACATGCACAGGGTTCTTGTACGGATATCTCGTTTTTCCTTTATCGCTCTTTAATAAATTGATTTCTCTGCTAGTGTATCTGTGAATGCTGTGGTTGGATAACGTTGGTTATAACCGGTTACGGTTTGGCTCTCTCTCTGTCTCATACAGCTGTGGAATAGATTTTTCTTGTCTGGATTAGTATGTTTAATCTCGCATTTCAACAGTTTCCTTATAAATCACAGTAGATTCTTCTCTTTCCTATCACTGAGTTTATAATCCGGCTACAGCCGTGATTTCTTCCCAAGCTCTGGGGTTTCCAGGCTCGTTCTTGTTGGCACATTATATGTATGGTTTAATTATGTTCAAGGTATTCGGGACTGTTTGTCTCGGTATTGGCTTCTTCTTTACTTAAAATACCTCTGTCTCTCTGACTGTTTCGTGCCATGTTTCTCTATCCATAAGCGGTCTTTTAATTAAACTACACCTCTGTAGCTTTATTAACCGCGTGACTATATTCAGGTCAGGTCTATCAACTGATAACCTGTCTTTTAATTTAATACCACGGTTATGCAGTTATATGAATAATATGACAGTTTCTAAGAAATGAAGCACAGTTCTTATTTAACTACCGTGAGTTAACTGTAGGTTTCTCTTTTAATTCAAAAGGACTCTGAGGTTTGAAACCGTACCTGTTTCACCAGAGTCATAAATAGATACTCAAGCAAGTCACCTGTGCTTCGAGTCTACTCTTCCACCCAGCCGTGAGATCCATCTCTCAGACGGAATTCTCCCCCCGAGCCATCTTGCAGGCCTCAAGCCCTCAACAAGATCTGTGCACCTTGTGCCTGGTTATCTGGTCCCCACCAGACTTAACCAGTTTTCCTTTTGTATTTTTCCTTTTTCTTTTCCTTGGAAAAGATCTCTTCTGTCTATCCCCAACAGCACAGAACTTCCTCCCTACAACCAGGACTTTTCCTGTTTGGGAGGGAAGTTTCAATCAGTTATTACAACTGATCTCTTTCTTTGAAATCCACCTCCCAGAGGCTGCCAGCATTTCAAGAATATATTTAAATTATTCAATAATGTAGTTTATCAAAGTTTTGTTTCTTTTAAACATAAAACAACTACTATACTGTCTTTTACCATAGTAAAATTCACATTTACATCTTCTGGGGTCATTACATCTCCCCCTCCTGTGATTGGACATCGTCCCGATGTCTGTCTCCCTTAAACAAATTCGGGTAAGCTTCTTTAAGGAGTTCCTCATCCTCCCAAGTGGCCTCTTCAGGCCCATAGTGCTGCCACTGCACTTTAGCTTGGAAAATAACCCGTTTCCGCAGCCGCACTTCTCTCCGGTTGAGAATGGTCAGTGGTTCGACCACAACCTCGCCTTCCGGCTCGACCTGCAAACAGCAACAGATTTAGTTATTTCCTTGTTTAAGAACAAAGCTTATCTAGAATGACCAGATTAATTCTTACCCGAACATTCTGCCATTGAATCACATGTTTAGGATCGTAGACGTATTGTTTTAATACGAAGACGTGAAAAACATTGTGGATCTTAATATGGCTTGGTAGGGTGAGTTGATAAGCTATTGGCCCCACTCTTGCCAAGATTTGAAAAGGTCCAAAATAGCGAGGTGCAAATTTGGCACACCCACTCCACTGCAAGGTACTCCTTCCGGTTTGGATTCTTACAAAAACATGGTCTTCGACCTGGAATTCTTTGAACCTTCTCTTTCGGTCTGCAAAACTTTTTTTTCTATCCTGAGCAGCCTTTAAGTTGTTACGCGCCTTTTTCACCATGTCTTCTATTTCTTTGAGCATATCCGGGCCAAATCTTAACTTATCCTCAGGTTCACCCCAACTTGAGGGTGTGCGGCACTTTCGCCCATAGAGAACCTCAAAGGGACTCAACTGTGTTGATGTATGATACCCATTATTATATGCGAATTCAACCAGGTGGAGGTATTCCTCCCATTGGGTTGGTTTCATCATAACACATGCTCTCAGCATGTCCTCGACTACCTGGTTCACCCACTCCGTTTGACCATCGGTCTGAGGATGATAGGCTGTGCTAAAGTTCAGTTGTGTTCCCAATTCAGCAAACAATGTCCTCCAAAAAGTTGATGTGAACTTAACATCATGATCCGAGATTATTACCTTCGGAAGTCCATGCAACTTGAACACATTTTGCATGAAAATATGAGCAATTTGCACAGCTTTATACGTGGATTGTACAGGTATGAAGTGTGCTGCCTTACTTAACTTATCCACTACCACCATAATGGAATCATTATTTTTCTTCGTTCGAGGCAATCCGGTTATAAAGTCCATGGAAATAGTTTCCCATTTCCATTCCGGAATGGGTAAAGGTTGTAGCAGCCCTGCTGGATGCAAATGCTCCGCTTTAATCTGTTGACATTCTAGACATCGCGCTAGATATTCAGCTACCTCTTTCTTCATTTTTGGCCAATAGTATTACTTCCGAAGTGTGGTGACCATCTTCTGGTATCTTGGATGCCCGGTGTAATGGCTGATATGAAATTCGTCTAGAATCAGTTTTCTAAGACTATCTTCATTGGGCACATACAGCCTTTTATGGAAATACAGCATTCCGGCATCGTCTAACTCGTATCCCTGTTGTATTTCCTTATCAGAAAGTTGTTGTACCTGCTGTTTAATTTGCTGATAAACAGCATCTTGATCAGCTGCTAATTTTACCTTTTCAAGTAAGGTACTCTGCCATTTACTGACCGAAATCCTGCACACACATTGCACCTTTCGACTCAAGGCGTCAGCTACCCGGTTCTCCTTTCCCTTCAAATGCTTAATTTCAAAGTCAAACCCGCTTAAGAAGTCTGCCCAATGAGCTTGTCTCGTATTTAAGGTGGGTTGACTGAAATAGTTTGTTAAGCTGTGATGGTCTGTCAACAACAGAAATTTTCTCCCCAAAAGGTAATGTCGCCACATTTTCAGTGCATGAATAACAGCTGCCAATTCCAAGTCGTAAGCAGAGTATTTCTGCTCATGTTCCTTTAGTTTCCTTGATTCGTATGCAATTACTCTTCCTTCTTGCATCAGCACTCCTCCCACACCTTCTTTACTCGCGTCAGTACAGACCACGTAATCCTTATTAGGATCAGCTATACTCAAGATAGGCGCGGTGGTGAGTAAGTGCTTAAGCTGCTCAAAGCTCCACTGACATTCTGAGGTCCACTTAAATACCTTCCCCTTCTTTTGTAAGGAGGTGATAGGGTATGCTACCCTTGAAAAGCCTTCCACAAACCTTCTATAATAACCAGCCAGTCCCATAAAGGACCTAATATCTGCCACGTCCTTTGGTATGGGCCACTCCATTATAGTTCTGATTTTTTCAGGGTCTACTGCAATCCCTTCCTTTGTGATTACATGGCCTAAGTATTTTATCTCCTCCTTAAAGAAATCACACTTACTAAACTTTGCATATAATTGATGTTCTCGCAAAGTTTGCAACACCACTCTAAGGTGTTCCTCATGCTCCTTCCTTGATCGGGAGTAAATCAGAATGTCGTCTATGAATATCAACACAAATTTATCTAAGAACCTATGAAACACACTGTTCATCAAACACATAAAGGTAGCAGGTGCATTGGTCAGACCAAAAGGTAGTACCACGAACTCGTAATGTCCATACCGCGTTCTGAAAGCTGTCTTAGCGATATCCTCCTCTTTAATTATAATCTGATGATAACCAGATCGCAGATCGATCTTAGAGAATACCGTTGCCCCCTTCAATTGATCAAAAAGTTCGTCTATCCTGGGAAAAGGATATTTATTTTTGATCGTGAGCTTATTTAGCTGACGATAATCAATACACATCCCAAAAGTTCCATCTTTCTTTTTGACAAATAACACTGGGGCTCCCCAGGGTGATACACAGGGACGGATGTAATTTTTGTCTAGCAGCTCCTGCAGTTGCATTTTTAATTCTGTTAGTTCTGATACACTCATTCGGTATGGTGCCCGTGACACGGGTGCTGCCACTGGAATCAATTCAATGGTGAAGTCCACATCTCTTTTGGGTGGTAATCCTGGTACATCATTGGGAAAAACATCTGCAAATTCTTGTACCACCAGAATGTTACCCAGCATAGCCGTTTTATCTTTCTGATTTGCGTAACCCACCTGAATAGCGTAAATTTGACATTTCTTCTTGATGCATTTAGCTAACTGAGATGCTGTAATGGGTCGGATCTGTACGGGATGCTTGATTCCTTGTAATTCCTGCTACTCTCCACGGTCATCCTTATAGTAAATGGTTTTTTTCTTGCAGTTCACTAAGGACCAGTATTTCTCCAGCCAATCCATCCCAATCAGGATGTCATATGAACCCAAGGGTAGTATGTTTAGGTCTACCACTATTGGCTGTCCTGCTATGGTTAAAGAGCAATTATTTATTTTGGCCAAGACCCGTCTCTTGGCTCTTGTAGCTAATTGGACCAACCACGGATTTCTGAATTTTTCAGATTGTAACTTACATTGTTCTACTATCTTTGGGCTAACATAACTTAGAGTAGCTCCTGGATCAATAAGAACAGATATAGAAAGGTTTGAAATTTTACCTTCAAATTCAACCATAGTCGGCTGGTATTCCACTTGGCGGTCCTCCGAGGCTGCATTAATTCTGGGTACACTACGTGCCACGTCCCCAACGGTCGATGCTTCATGAATTTGGGATATCTGGTCCGTCCCCTTTCGCTGTGGGCAGTTTTTAACATAGTGAGGTCCTCCACAGCCCCAGCATTGAACTGGAGGTCTGGTCATCCCTTCACCCTCTGGCCTAATAGGCTGCTCACTTACTCTAGATTCACTTATTGGCCTAGCTCGGGGCGCACTCCTTGCTACAGATCTATTGTTTAGTCCTTTACTAGCTCCCCTACTTCCATTGCTGCGACCTCCCTTGCTGCTTCCAACCATCCGACTACTTCTTTTTTCATTCCATCTTTTATTTCAAGTATCCCCCTTCTGTTTATTCCGCTGGTAGCAGATCCTTGCTTTACGAATAGCCTCATCCATGGTCCTAGGATTGTCAAACTCAATCCTCTCTCTTATATATGAAGGTAATCTGCTCACAAACCTTTGGACCTTGGCTTTTTCCTCCTTGATATAAGGTACATAACGTAGCAGAGAGGTAAAGCGATTAATGAACTCATCCATCGTCTGCTGCCCTAGTCTTAAATCATGGAATTCTCTCGCCTTTTCATCGTAGAAGCGCTCGGTCAGGTACCTTTCTTTGAAGTATTTCTGAAACTTCTCCCATGTAATGGTCCGTTCACTTACCCCCTTGACAATCTTGATTTCTTCCCACCACAAGGTTGCCTTACCTTGTAACTGGAAGATAGCTAGTCTCGCCTTCAAGTTATGATCATACTCATACAACTGAAAATATTTATTCATATTTATTAACCATGCTTCAGCTGCTTCATCCTGTTCTCCATCGAAATGTGGGGGTTTAATTTTTCGAAATTCCCCCTGTAGCTCCATCCTCAGGACGTTTTTCGAAATTCCCCCTGTAGTCCGGGTATGCCGCAAGGGCAGTATACAAACAAAATTAATCCATGGAATATATGAAATCGAACCATGAGTTCTACCGTGGACGAAAATGCATCAGGTGGGTCATTGACTCAAACCAGACATTAAACATAATTGTAAACTGTGAGGGTCCACTTTGGAGAATACCTCAGCAAACCGATGCAAGAACCCAGCATACGAACGGCTGTCTGTACAAAACACAACGAGAACAGCTCAGGAACGAGGAGCTCTGGTTAATAAGAGGATCAGAGCTCAGAGCTCCTTGTTCCTGAGTTTTTCTCGTTGTGTTTTGTACAGACCGCCGTTCGTATGCTGGGTTCTTGCATCAGTTTGCTGAGGTATTCTCCAAAGTGGACCCTCACAGTTTACAATTATGTTTAATGTCTAGTTTGAGTCAATGACCCGCCTGATGCATTGTCGTCCACGGCGGAACTCATGGTTCGATTTCATATATTCCATGGATTAATTTTGTTTGTATACTGCCCTTGCGGCATACCCGAACTTTGGGTCTCTGTATCTGTTATATGTGACATACGGCTCCGGATCTGGCCGTAATGCCCAGTTCTGGGCTAGCGGAATCCAGTTTTCATTATATTTAAAGTTTCTCTATTTATCATTGTATATACTCTTTTTAACCTTCCAAGATTTACACTATCTGAGTATTATTTTTGTTAAAATATATATGCAAACGTTACTCTGTTCGAGCCCCCAGGATGGCTTACACTTGAATAATAGGTTAATATGTTTATGTGCTTAGCAATATTAATGCATGGTTGATTGCTTGTTATCATGGGTTCCGCCTTCGACTATGGATATGCTGCGCGTCTCAGCGATGGCAGGGCTCATAAATTTTTCTCAAGTTATACTACAGTTCGAGTAATTTATTCTGGTATTCCATGCGTTTCTCGTCTTTACTAGCTTTTGCCAATGAATGCTCTCGGTTAGTACATTAACAGTACTATATCTCCTCCTTTATATTACGAATGTTGGAAAATACACAGGTTTAGAGTTTCATTTTCCTCCCTGAGGTAACATGCACAGGGTTCTTGTACGGATATCTCGTTTTTCCTTTATCGCTCTTTAATAAATTGATTTCTCTGCTAATGTATCTGTGAATGCTGCGGTTGGATAACGTTGGTTATAACCGGTTACGGTTTGGCTCTCTCTCTGTCTCATACAGTTGTGGAATAGATTTTTCTTGTCTGGATTAGTATGTTTAATCTCGCATTTCAACAGTTTCCTTATAAATCACAGTAGATTCTTCTCTTTCCTATCACTGAGTTTATAATCCGGCTACAGCCGTGATTTCTTCCCAAGCTCTGGGGTTTCCAGGCTCGTTCTTGTTGGCACATTATATGTATGGTTTAATTATGTTCAAGGTATTCAGGACTGTTTGTCTTGGTATTGGCTTCTTCTTTACTTAAAATACCTCTGTCTCTATGACTGCTTCGTGCCATGTTTCTCTATCCATAAGCGGTCTTTTAATTAAACTACACCTCTGTAGCTTTATTAACCATGTGACTATATTCAGGTCAGGTCTAACAACTGATAACCTGTCTTTTAATTTAATACCATGGTTATGCAGTTGTATAAATAATATGACAGTTTCTAAGAAATGAAGCACAGCTCTTATTTAACTACCGTGAGTTAACTGTAGGTTACTCTTTTAATTCAAAAGGACTCTGAGGTTTGAAACCGTACCTGTTTCACCAGAGTCATAAATAGATACTCAAGCAAGTCACCTGTGCTTCAAGTCTGCTCTTCCACCCAACCATGAGATCCATCCCTCAGACGGAATTCTCCCCCCGAGCCATCTTGCAGGCCTCAAGCCCTCAACAAGATCTGTGCACCTTGTGCCTGGTTATCTGGTCCCCACCAGACTTAACCAGTTTTCCTTTTGTATTTTTCCTTTTTCTTTTCCTTGGAAAAGATCTCTTCTGTCTGTCCCCAACAGCACAGAACTTCCTCCCTACAACCAGGACTTTTCCTATTTGGGAGGGCAGTTTCAATCAGTTATTACAACTGATCTCTTTCTTTGAAATCAACCTCCTAGAGGCTGCCAGCATTTCAAGAATATATTTAAATTATTCAATAATGTAGTTTATCAAAGTTTTGTTTCTTTTAAACATAAAACAACTACTATACTATCTTTTACCATAGTAAAATTCACATTTACATCTTCTGGGGTCATTACAATATTGGTTTTCAGAAAGATTGAGATATAGATCACCAAATATTATTGAAAATTTTGTTACAAAAATTATAAAAATTTTGAGTGATAAGTTTATATTATTATGTTTAAATTTGAAAGGAAATTATTGTTTTATAAAAATTGAATAAAAAGTAAAATTAGGTTTTAATTTAGAATGTTAAAAGTGTCTTTGTTTTGATCCATATAAAAATTGGTAAAATAAGAACAAATTGTTATGAGGTTGAACGAGAAACATGTTATTGAAGTACAAATGTTTGGTAAAATAAGAACAAATTGTTAAGAGGTTTAAAGTGAAACATGGTATTGAACTATGAGACATCAAACTTGAAAAAATGAAATTTTAAAGGAATTGTAGTAATTCCTTAACTTTGGTATATCAAATATAGTTCCTTAACTTTGGTATGATATATCACATATCCCTTAAGTGAGTGCTAATCATTATTATGAATGATGAGTTTAATTATTTTATTTAAAGATGAAAATAAATAAAAATAAAGTAAAAATGCACAACATTAAAGAAAAACCGTCATTTCAATGTTGATTGTTTTGGGTATTTAGAAATTTGTTTTTACCTATTTTGGCGTGGGAGGTAAAAAAGATATTGTTTCTTCTATAATAAATGATACATGGATGATTCAGAATTAAAAATATCAAATATGCTTCTTTTATTTTGTAAAAATAAAAATAAAGGAAAGACGTCAAACTAGAAACATAGTGTTTATCATTATTTTTATCATTGTTTCATTTTTTAATTTCTATTTTTAATATGATTTTAAATATTTTTTGCTATGACAAGTCTCTAGATAGTTTCAAGTAATATACTATATATACATGCGTAATATTCCATATTTAAAATATCGACCACATCTTCTCTAAAAGTACTACAACAAAATAGGCCATTAGTGCCAGAAATAATGTTATAATTGAGTGTATTTTAAGATGTGAATTGGCTTCAATTCGTGTCGAGAAACCAGGAGTAAACTAGAACCTTCATGTGGGTAGCGTGAATAGAACTAGAATCCTAACATGTGAGGTGGATAGTGTGAATAGTGGGGGAAACAATTTTTTATATTCTTGTTTACATTGTTCTGCCCATTTGAACTTCTAGTTTTGCTCCCAATTGTGCTTTTTGTTTTGCTTCTAGTATGGCATGGAAAATCGACTATTTTATGGCTTCCTAATTAACACCAAGTTATACTTTCATTATAACATCCTTTGCTACATCAAGTTTTCCTTCCAATATAGAATCACTTGTTGCATCTAGATTTGATTCCATTATGGCATCTTCTTTAGCTTCTAATATGGCTTCCATTGTAGTGTCTTTTATTTCTTTTAATATTGCTTCTTGGTTTTCTACTTGAATGGCTTATAGATAAAATGCTACTCCTGTTCCTGCTCCCTTTCATCCTCGCTGCTTTCCTCCAACAGCAATGGAATGTGCCAATCATCTCCAACATCAGCTTTCCTCTCTTGTACTTGTTCATGAAAGACTACATCTCTACTTGCAAATGTCTTACGAGACTCAGGATTGAACAGTTTGTATGCTTTAAAGTCTGTACCATAACCAACAAAGATGCATTTCACTGCCTTAGGGTCTAGTTTCTTTCTATCAGCTTTGCGTACATGTGCAAATGCCTTTGACCCAAAGACTCTTAAGTGGTTTACTACTGGTTTAAATCCATATAAGGCTTCAAAAGGGGTTTTGAAGCCAAGAAACCTAGTAGGACTTCTATTTTTCAAATATACCGTAGTATTTATCGCTTCTGCCCAAAAAATATTAGATAGACCTTTACCTTGCAGCATGCTCCTTGCGCATTTCACCAAGGTTCTGTCTTTACGCTCTGCAACACCGTTTTGCTGTGGTGTGTGTGGTACTGTATATTGCTGAACAATCCCGTGAGATTTGCAGTATTTCATGAATTCCTTTAATTTGTATTCTCCTCCTTGATCAGATCGGAGAATTTTAATAATTTTTCCAAACTATTTTTCCACCAGGGTTTTGAAATCTATAAAACATTGGAAAGTCTGACTTTTCTTGTTTAAAACATAAACCCATGAATACCTAGTGCAGTCATCAGTAAACAACAAGAAATAGTATGCTCCCCCTAGCGACCTTGTCTGCATGGGACCACATACATCAGCGTGCACTAGCTCTAAGATTTTTGTTTGCCTCCTCCTATCATGCACAGGGAACTGTTCTCTGTGCATCTTTCCTAAGGCACAACCATCATAGTTTAACTGAATGTTACGAAAGATGGGGAGACCTTCGACCATACCTTTCTTTTGTAACAACATGAGATCCTGCAGATTTAGATGACCAAACCTCTGATACCAGAGTTGTTCAGCTGTCGACTCTCCTGCAACCATGGCTTGCTTTGATATACTTTTTGCATCCAGTCTGTATAGGCTTCCAACTCGCATGCCTATTGCAACAATTTCATTCCTGCAATCCTTTATCACACAGTGAGTCTTGAAGAATTCGACATGCATATCTTGATCAGCCATCATGGATACAGATATCAGGTTTTTCTTTATTCCAGGTACATATAAAACATTTGAAAGGTGACTAATCTTTCGATTTGGTAACTTAACTGAAATCACCCCATGACCTTTAATCTGATATCCATTATCATCCCCTAGATATATTTTTGATCCGTTTATAATTTCCTCAAGACTATCAAAAAATTCCTTATTACCTATCATGTGAGAGGATGCTCCGGAATCGACATACCAGATGTCATCTTCATTCGATACTGAAAGGGCACAGTTGACTGTGAACAGTCGAAATTCATGACTGAAGTCTTCTTCTTCAACAAAATATCCTCTATGTTTTGGATTTACCTGTCTCCTCCTTGCCTCATCAGCCTGCTTCTTATAATAACAATCTCTCTGTATATGACCCTTCTTTCCACAATAAAAGCATTTCTTTTCAGAATGATTTGCAAGCATACCTTTATGACAGTGATGTTTATGTGTTGTTCCTCCTTTCTGGACTGATTGCTGTTGTGACTGCTTCCCTATAGATAGTCGTCGTTTTGCCACCAGCGCAAGATCGTCACTTTCGGGGTTCAGATTCAGGTTCTGTCGTTGCTCTTCCTCTTGCTGCAAGATCGCAGTGAGATCATCAAACGTGGGTGTTTTCTCCCTTACCGAGACTCCAGTGATGAAGGTTTGGAAATCATCACGCATCCCATTCATTGTAATTGCAACAAGATCTTCATCAGCCACCGCCACTCCAATGGCCCCCAATCCGTCTTTAACATCCTTAATTTGCGCGACAAATGCAGTAGCAGACTCCCTTTCATCCATCCTCATTGAAAATAGCTTGCTTTTCAGAGCCAAAACTCTGTTTGCATTCTGGATCTCATACAGACTTTTGATTTTCGTCCAAATCTCTGCGGACGTTTTACAGTCTCTGATGTGTGCAATGACATTGTCTTTCATAGACATCTTCAACAGGACTTTGGCTTTGTTTTCTCGTTTTTCCCAGTCTTCCTTCGGTGTGGTTGCAGTCGGCTTTTGCTCATCGCCTATCACTATAGTCTAAGCATTCGCACCTTCGAGCAGAGTCTGGATCTTAAACTTCCAATTCAAGAAGTTAGACCCGTTGAGTTTACCAGATTCGTTAAGGTAAGATTCCATCGTATTACTCATTGTGAATCTACTTAACAACAACAAAAACAATACCTGTCAGATGGATCTGTTACCTCTGTCACCGATCTACAGTGTCTGGCACTCCCGCTCCAATGAGCAAATTCGGCGTTTTCAACACAGTCGAAATAATGATCTGATCACAATTGATCCGATCCACCTCTCCCGGATTGATATGCCACTTCGCCAATCCTGCTCTCCTGCAGATCGCCAAACGAAGTCGAGGTTTCCCGCAGATCTCCTCTGGTGCTTTCCCAATCTTTCTCTCCCGAACGGATCTCTAACTCCGTCGATCTGCACCGTTTGCAAACCGCCAAACGAAGTTCACACTATCACAGATCCCCTTGGCGCAACCCCGAGCAAAAAATCCGTGCTAATTAAAAATAGGTGTAAGTATCTTAATTGGCGTGACTTTCCCGGTAAAATCCCACGCTAATCGGGTTTTCTGGTGCTTTGGCGCGATTTATCCCTTAAAATCTGTGCTAATCGGGCTTCTGGCGTGACTGTCAGTGCAAAATCCGTGCTAATCGGCCTTTCCACTAAGAAATTTTTTTCTTCGAGTCTGAGCCAGGTGTTCTGCAGTTCACCTGCTCAATTGAGCACAGAGCTCTTGTGTACACTCAGCCACAAAGGCACTTCAAGCCACACAGGCTATTCCAGCCACATAGGCAATTCCACCACACAGGTGACAAAAGATGAGGCTCACTCAAGCTGAGCTCTGATACCAAGATAAAATGTGAACAGAATTGAAAAGAAAGAGATGTAGCTCTCAGGTGTGGCCTGCACCTGGGGACTACACTCACAAAACTTGAGGGATCACTCTCGTCCACTCTATTCATCAATCAATCCAAGATTACATCATTAAATACAATACTAGGAAATAGGAAGTTGCACCCAAATCCCATAACTATAGGAACTAATCCTAAACTAGGGAGAAAGTTACAACAATGTAACTATTTTCTCCATTAATATAAAAAGAATATTAATTATTCTCAACTCTTATTTGTTTGTTTCTTTAGGAAGGCCAAGTTTGGCTTCTAATATTGCCTCCATTATTACATCTTTCTTTGTTATCTGAATTGCTTATCTTTTTGCTTCATAGCTAATGCAAAGTTTGGTTACTAGTATTACTTCAATTATTACTTCTTGATTTTCTACGAGAATGACTTATTTATTTTTCTTCTCAGGGAATTCCATGTCTCAATTTTGATATTGCTTCCAATATTAATTCTTTATTTGCTACCTAAATTTATTTAGTTTTTTCTTCTGAGGTTAAGCCATGTTTGGCTACTATTTTTGCTTCCATTATTACTTCTTTGTTTACTACCTAATTGCATCTTTTTTCCTTCCTAGGTAACACCAAGTTTTGCTTCCCAGATTGCTTCTAGTGTGCTTCTAGTTTAACATCCATTGTTGCTTCCTTTCTTGCTTCTAAAATTGGTTCCATGTTAGCCCTATTATTTGCTTCCTTTTAGTTGGGGGGTTTGCTTCATATTTAGTGAATGGGTTTGCTTCTCTTTTATGTTCAAGGTCTGGTTCCTTTAAGTGTTTGGATTTTCTTCTTAATTAGCCTCGAATTGTTCTTCTTGTTAAACAAGCAATTTAGCTTCCTATTTAGAGCCTATAATAGCTCCAAGTATGGCTTCCAATTTAACATCTAATTTTACTTTTCTTTTTTGGTAGGTAAGCACCCACGGCGGATTTGAACCAGTGACCTATAGCAAGGAGTGCCTTAACAGTGCACCCATTCACTATCAATCCAAAGCCCAGTGCGCTTACATCTAATTTACTTTCATTTTAGTGCCACATTCTATTTAAGAACTCATGATGCTTCCCTTATAGCAACCATTTATTATTTTAATATTTTTTATTTCAACTAATTTTTTTAAGTATATCATGCCTATTAAATATGTTTTATGATTATAAAGTAAGTCATATTGCACTCGAAATATTATGTAGCATAAAATTTATAAATATTTTTTAGAGAAATGGACACCCATACAAACTAACAACATTTTTTGTAACTATAACCAATATTTTTATATTGTTAATAAACAAAATAGTTGGTCGTGACTAGCTACACATACATCATAGAGATTTCCATTGCAGAGCCCTTTCAGGTTTCTTATAGTTACAAACCACACCCTAACATTGGAATGAAGTAAAAATATTTTTTTTAACTATAAACAATATTTTTATATTATTAATAAAAAGAAAATTGGCTTGTTGTAACACTCCTCCTTTGTGTGCTAAATTATTTTAAACCTAAGCTGAGTAAAATCTAGCTGTGATATCCTCCCTTGTGCATTAAATGATTGAAAACCTAAGGTGAGGAAAGCTAGGTGTGATACCCTCCTTTGTGGGTTAAACTATTCTAAACCTAAGCTAAGGAAAGTTAGGTGATATGTAATATGAAAAGCAAATGTATTATTAAATAAATTGATAAAATAAATCACTTGGAGGGTAAAGCACCAAGAGAGAGGAGATTCTCGCCAAATTCCATTAAGGAATGGGATAGATATGAATATTTCATGATAAATCTTCTAGATGCAATTATAGATAAACTTGGATGGATTAGTGATCCATGGGATGGATGGGAGATAAAGATCCATCAAACATAAAAGCTTTGTGGGAAATAAACGCAATCTTTTATGAGGAAAATCCTCGTGGGAGATAAAGATGAGCTTTTCTGAAAAAGGCCTAGGAAAATGGAAACTTCCATAAAACCAGGACACTGCTAATGGAAACTAAATCATGAAAGAGATTATTAAATACCCAGTGCATCGATCAATTAAGGATAGTTGATCCTTGGTAATAACCTCGGCTCAGGGGGAATCATAGGTGATTCATGATTGGGTGGTGGTGCTCTTCTCTCCAGGGGAGATTTTGGTGGAATTCATTTATGTAAAATGTTCTATATGATGTTTCTTCCCTTTGTTTAAATCTCATTTAGTTATGAAAGAAGTTTTCATGAGTTTCCAAGCTATAAATGAATGAAGGAATTGTGTATAATCATTATGTATGATTAGATTTGTCTCTATTAACGGCTGTTATGAGATTCCTTATATGGATTCATGTGATATTATGGCTCATTATTAAATTTTGGGTAAGGATTAACTAGACAATTATGCTATAGATTATTTAGGATAATCATCCAATGTTGTTCCTTTGACTACTGGTGCATAATCTATATGATAACTATATTAATCCGACAAGAAAAAAAGTAGTAGAACTATGAATTTTTCATGATTAAGGATTCCATTTTATGCATGTGACTTCGTCTAAATCCTGGAGATAGAAGCCTAGTAGGTAGTTGTTATTTTTGTAGGGCTAGGGAGCTATCTTAATTAGTTACCTTATGTTTCTTGTGGGATACACCTGTGTGCTTGTGTGAGACATCTACTGAATCTAAAATGTGATCATTATCATGTTAGGGAAAATAGGATTCCTCTGATGTCGAGTGATACTCCTAGCTAGTTGACAGACATATATGACTAAGACTTGAATGAATATGGAACTGCTATGGAGAAAGGCTACTAGTAATAAGGTCTAGAAATTTCCATACCATTCATTCTCAGTACTTTCATACAATATAGCTGGCTTAGCTACTCTGGCATGTTGCCTAAACCTTAGCTTCACTAATCCTTCTATCTATTCTTGCAGTACGATTCATGACCAGGCTAATGGGAATAGATGCGAGATAAAAATTGCATGTAAACCGTGAAAAAGTTGTGATCTAAGCTTGAGGACTGATCTAAAGAGTAGGTAGGGTTCACTTCCTTCATGATGTATTTTCAGTTAATATTTTGAGTATAGTAGCTGAGATGATCACCGTATATGCAATAATTGGTTAAGTAGATGATGAAAACCCCTTAACTTAATTGCAGATAAACAAAATTTTAAATTTTTGGAGCCTAGGTGCTAATTTCTAGATGTTGGCTGACGTTACAAATGGCATCAGAGGCAAAGTTAAAAAGCTAAGGCATATAGACTAATCCACCTTCGAAGCGTTTTCATTGATGGGTTTTAAATTCCCAAGATATTAGAATATGAAGTGGGTAGTATGAGGTTAAGATTAAAATCGAAATCTAAAGTTGAAAAATCAACAACCTTTCATACATGCATTATGGATTGATTTCCATGTGATGTATATAATACATGATGGTTTATATCGTTAAATTTTAAATAGGATACTCGGCCTCATTCATAGTATTTAAATGTCAAGACAAATATATGTATTGGGCATAACTATTAGTTAATAGTCAATACGTTGACCATCCAAGAAATATTACACCTAGAACAATCACCAAAATAAAACAGCAAGAAATACGGGTGTTTAGAGCGATTTCCAAGCACGTTTTCAATGCGGTTTTTACAGAGCACCGTCCAAACGCAAAATTGTCGATCGTGCAAATGAAAGGAAGGAAAATTTTATTGTTAAACGTAAAAGGGTAGAAGGAAAATTGTCGATCATAATGGCTTCTATTGTCGTGTGAAAAATATAGTGGTGCTCATTTGTTTGCTATCATTCCTTCTACCCTTTGTTCCCCATCGCCTCCTAAAGCACCTACAACATGATATGGAGGTGATAAAATGGCCAAAGGAGAGGCATGTTTATCTTGAATGACATCTTTTGTCCATATAAAGAATTACTAAAAAAATATGCTTCTGCGGATACTTAGAAGTAATAACAACGGATTTTGATGCGGATTCATGGATGGAAAAAAATCCAACCATCTCAGCAATCTACGCATAGTCCAATAGGACGCGATTATGCAACTTGTCTGTATTATCTTTTAATTGCAACGGGTGTGTAAGCCATGCCAAAACAAAGGCAATGGTTTTAATTCGATTTTATGGAGAAAATCACGTTAGTAAACGTTGTTTCCTATTTTCAATTTGCTTTACTGTATGTGTGGAGGAAAAAAAAACTAAGGAATGGATAATATCATCTGAGGCATTATTATCGTGAGTGTGGACAGACGTTATCATAAACGTGTCGATAAGGGTGTGCTGGAATGATTTCTGTTTTACGATAATTTTTGCATGAAGGGTTCTGAAAAAGTTGTAAGCCCGATTTCCTTGATAAGAGTGATGCTTTTTTTATATGGCTTTTCGGTCTGTCTCACCACAGTTTCGGAGGGATAAAGTAAGTCGTAGCATGGTTGTTTATTTTTGAACAGGTGAGAATGCCTATCAACGAATTTAAGACCTTGGATAATGATTATCCTTAGGGGTGAGATAGAGTTATTGGTGCTCGACTGTATCCATACGATCACCATACTATTTTCTTTTCCATGATAATGTTTATCCTTATTGTTATGGTGTGATTATCTAGGTAGTAGTTATGCATTAAATAAGACAGTAGATCAATGTCCCAAGAATCACTATGACAAATACTTGGAGTATGAAGCAGTATCCGTTCACTTTTTAGATGGATGGATATGATTTGGCATAATTCTTGTGTTTGGTGCTTTGTTTGTACGTGTGCCATGGCCTGGGGTTTGGATAAGTATATATATCTACATTTTTATTTTTGGTTGATATTAAGTAATTATCACTTGTTCCATTCTTAGTCCATTGTTATTAAAATTTCGCATGAACATTTATACCATTAGTCACATAAAGCTAGAACCTCTCAGCGATCGAATAAGTTTTTTTGTGTTCCAAGTATGTCTTCTGATGTTTGGGAATCTTAGTAAGGCAAAAGAATATGATTGAATAGTTGTCGAGTGCTTGAAGTCTCTTCCTTGTTCAAGGCAGACAACAGACAAACTTTTTCACCTCGCAAGAGCATAAATGGTTATCATGCTCCCCCTACCACTCATGAAGTGTCAGGCGTTAGGTTCACTTCAAAACGTGTACACGACGAGCTTTAATCATGTTTGGAAGAGAAGGATGGCATGTTCACTCCAAGAATTGACTTTGGCAATAAGTAATATATTGTGTTGTGTGAAAATATGTCATGGAATCCTCTGTGATCCTTGCAAGGGAAGAGGGTCAGTGGTTTGTGAATTCTATGAAGGTTAGGAGATTAATGGACAAATGCGGAGCAAGCGATGTTATCCGCATTATTCCTCTTGCAGAAGTGTGAGTGTGTTCACATGTTATGAGTAACCCTAATTTAGATAGATGTGTTGACACCTAATTAGAGGGATTGGGTGTACAACTGTAATTAATATAAATAAATAATAGAGAAGATATAGAGTCATCGAGAAATGAACCGAACAGTCACTCCCTCTTGTATATAATAATGAACAACTTGAATGAATAATATGAGTTTTGATTTGAGGAGTTACCTCTTAGTCTGACATGGTATCAAAGAAGGTGCCATTTTTTGGCTTCCTTTTTAATTTGTAACTCCTACTATGTTTTTCCTTTGTCTTTCATCTTTTGCAGACTGACATTTCTGTCAAATCACTGCGAAATATCATTGATCATTTAATACATTCGTTGAAATGTGTTGCATTGGAGCTAGTTGTTGAAGCCGAAGGTGCTGTAATGACTTGGATTTCCTCCTGCTCTAATCATGGTATATATACCATTTCACATTGAAGAACCATATATCCTTTTTCGTATTCACATATATCCTTTTTTGTATCCCCTTGAGCCAGATATCAATTATTATAAACGCATATATATAAATATCATCGGGTCTGATTTTTAATCACATATCGTAAATCTCTTGCCCTAATCAATACTGCTTCATGTTTGTTATGCGATCATACCCTTCATTAAACCCTCTTAGACACAGTTCCCAAGGTATCACTTTATCTAGATCATTATCAACCATTGATCTCAACCTCTAGATCCAACGACTGACATTGATTTTGAAGGGAATGACTTGCACAGTGGTTAGCCACCTGAAAAGTACCTTTTAATCTCCACCATTGATCATCACCTCAAAATCTGACAGTTTATAGCGATTTTAGGTGTATTAGTCGCACAGGAGTTGCCCGCCCGATACGAGTGATATTTCTTTCTCCCCTAGTCGCTACGTGTCAATCTCTTAGTGGAATCGGGCACTCCCCTCTCAATACCACTTACTATTTTCTATCCGCCTGAAATCCTGCTTGTAACCCAAAATCCTCCTTTAGCCATGGTGATCGCCCCGACTTGTTTTGCTTGTGATAATCGTTGATCGCTTACCATCAAAAACCCTCCTCCATTCATCTCTTATACTCATCTCTGCTATTCATCTCTTAACATCATTCGTCTCTCCGCCGTTCATCTCTTTGTTGGAAATAATACTAAGAGGGGGGGTGAATCAGTATTATCAAATTCTTTTCAATATGCCTTCTAGATTTATACTTTAATTTATTCTTCAGATATTGATCATTAATTTGTATGTCAGTACCATATAATAATGAAAAAGAACCAGAAAAATAGATAAGCACACCAAAGAACACCAGATATAAGGTGGAAACCCAATGTGGGTGAAAACCACCTGCTGCAATATGTCTCTATCTTCTTTCAATTTAGAAACTTCTTTTACAAGGATTTTGTACTGGTTCAGTCCTTTACCAGTACGCAGGCTACAACCTGCAGAGAGCTACAACTCTCTCTCGTTTTCCAGTCTATCCTGGAAGGGAGCTATAACCCCCTTTGCTCTTCTACTTCTTTAAGGATCACGTTTCATTAATTTTCAGTTTGGATCTAAGAAGATCAAATAATCATCAAGTACATGCAAATCACCCAATCTCCTTTTACAACCAATGAATCACCCAACTACTCAGAATGTTGTAAATAGAAAAGTAATACCAGAAATCTAAACCTAGAACTCTCCAACAGTAGATAAAAGACAACCAATAAATGTTTCAAGATAGGTCCGCAACTTCACCAATACAAACTTGCAGGTATTCGCAGCATTTCTGTGCCTGAACTGCACAGATCCGCACTGTATCCTTCTGTTGTTCTACGTACCACCACAACTTCCCCTTCTACTGAACTGCGTACCTAAACTCAGATATGCACTGCACTGTGTGTCAGACCGCGTACCTCCACATTGTTCCTTCTGTGCCTCTGCATATCTCTGCACTTTGCTTTCTTATGCACTGTGTACCTTGCACTACGCCTTCTGATACAATGCGCACCCCCGCACTGCGTCTTCTCCTGCACTGCGTACCCCCACACCTACGCCGTGGATCGCCTGTGAACCTATGATTAGGGCCAAATTAATAGTCCTCCAATGTGCCATAGTCAGTCAAATCCAGAGATCTGATCATGCGCCTGAGAGTTCATGACTTATCAATACATTCACCTTAATATTTCTCCTTGATTTAGATCTTAGCTTTTTAGAACCAAACACCCAAAATTTCAGATCTTAAAATATTCAATTTTTCATGAGTGGCCAGCCAAGTGATCTCCTTCCCCTTTTTATAGTCAAACCCTTATCCACACCATGGGGAAAAACCATCAAAAACTAATACAAGGGATCCAAACCGGGGTTCAATAAATTAGATCCTATAGCACGGGCCAAAACCATAGGATCGTAAAAGATGGGCTAAATATGAAGGGCCAATCATAAGATACCCCACGTGAGTGCGCTTCTCTACATTGGAGTGAGTGAATTGGGGGACCGCACCTTATGAACAGTGAACCTGCGGGTATGTCTGCACACCCTGGACAGCGAACCTGTGGGTCCGCACCTTTTGAACGATGCACCCGCGAACCTCTTATTTTCCATCATTTTAAGAGCCTAAAAAGAGTTTTTCCATTTGAGTGAGTTGCCATCAAGTACAGCATCTGTACCATAGAGAAAAACCAGAATCATAATGCCAACAATCTCCCCCTTTGTACTTGATGGCATCCTCAAGATCCTCATCGTCATTCTCCCCCTTTGACATCAAGGGCAAAGGGTTATGCTCCCCCTCAGACCATGCTTAAGTCTTTGTTCTGTTGATCATGCTCCCCCTGACTGTAAACCAGATCTGCAAACCATCATCCACCATACATAATGAATGAAAGAGATAGAGACATATTGCAGTGATATTCAAATCAGCATCCATGTTCGCCATAATGCCAAAATGCATTGTATGTGCTCCCCCCGAACCAGTGCTATGTGATCTTCGACCAATCCATAAACCAGCAAATGTATGCGTATACCCCATATGAACCTTGCGTACAACAAACAATCTCTGAAACATATGAGATTCAACAACAGGATGATGCATCAACAACCCCCAACTTTTGCCTGATGTATTCAAAGGTCTCCCTGGGCAATGGTTTGGTAAGTATATCATCAACTTGTTCCTTAGAAGGAACATACTCCAACTTGACCTTTTGTTCAAGCACTTGTTCCCTGAGAAAGTGATACTTGATCGGTATATGCTTGGTCTTTGAATGCATGACTGGGTTCTTTGAAATGATGATTGCACTTGTATTATCACATAAGATGGAGATAGGTGGAGTACAAGTGATTTGAAAATCCTGCAAGGTCTACATCATCCAAAGGAGTTGAGTGCAACAAGATGCAGCAGCTACATATTCTGTTTCAGCTGTAGATAAAGCAATCGAACTCTGTTTCTTGTTGAACCAAGATACTAATCTGGAACCCATAAAGAATGCACCACCACTTGTGCTCTTCCTGTCATCCACGCTTCCGGCCCAGTCTGCATCTGTATAGGCATGAAGTGTGAGATCTGTATCTCTAGGATACCATAAGCCATAGTTTTGAGTTCCTTGAAGGTACTTGAAAATTCTCTTCACTGCCTGAAGATGAGTTTCCTTTGGATTTGCCTGAAATCTTCCAACTATTCCCACTACATGCATGATGTCTGGTCGGGTATCTGTTAAATAAAGTAGACTTCCAATCATAGATCTGTAGGTTGGTTGGTGCACTGCTGTTGATTCATCATTTTCACTGAGGCTACATCTTGTGACCATTGGGGTACATACTAGTTTTACATCTTCCATGCCATATTTCATCAAAATCTGCTTGAGATACTTGGTTTGAGACAAAAATATGCCTTCTTCATTTTGTTGGATTTGCAATCCAAGAAAATATGTCAGTTCTCCAAGCAAAGACATTTTGAATTCTTTCTGCATCACCAAGGCAAAACTTTGACTCATAGCTTCTTCATTGTTGCCAAAGATAATATCATCTACATACAAAACAGGTATTAGTAATTTGTCATTTTCAATTTTTATGTAAAGATTGCTATCTGCCGATCCCTTTGAAAAACCTTGTTGATGAAGATATTTGTCTAAACGGTAGTACCAAGCCCTTGGAGCATGTTTAAGACCATAGAGAGCCTTCTTTAGTCTGCATACAAGATTTGGATCATTCCCAAGGATGAAGCCATCTGGTTGCTCAATGTACACTTCTTCTTCTAAGTCCCCATTCAGAAAGGTTGATTTTACGCCCATTTGAAAAACTTTGAACTTCTGAAAGCCTGAGAGAGCAAGGAACATTCGAATGGCCTCAAGTCTAGGAACGAGAGCAAAAGTTTCTTCGAAGTCTATTCCTTCTTATTGAGCATACCCTTTACACACAAGTTTGGCCTTCTTTCTAATTACTTCTCCATTTTCATTCAACTTATTTTTGAAGATCCATTTTATCCCTATGACATTCTTATCTTTTGGTCTAGGAACCAACTCCCAAGTGTTGTTCTTTTTGATCTGCTCAAGTTCTTCATCCATCACCTTGACCCAGCATTCATCTTTGCATGCCTGTCTTACATTTTGTGGTTCAGTGGAGGAGAGCAATGCCAAATAGCTTGAGGCTTTTGCAATTGTTCTTCTTGTTTGTACACCTGCTTCTTTCTGCCCCAAAATATGAGATTCTAGATGATTCTTCTGAACATACCTCGATGGAGTCTTCTCTTCTATCCTTATTTGCTCCTCAGGTGCCTCTTGAGGTTCTTCTTCATCATTTGTCTGATTTGGAGAGTATTCTTCATCCTCTTCAATATTTTCATGATTTACTTGCCTAGGGATGTATCCTTTTTCATTAACAACTACATCAATGTTGTCAACAATTCTTCCACGTCTTTTATTGGAACACTTATATGCTTTGATGTGGGGAGAATAACCAAGGAGAATGACTTTATCTGCTCTAGGTTCAAGTTTTCCAAGCTGTTCATCAATGTTCTTGATATAGCATTTGCTCCCAAAAATTTTGAAATGCTTTACCGAAGGAGTCTCACCATATCAGAGCTCATGAGGAGTTTGAGTGTTGTTCACTCGGACATTTGCTTTGTTGAGAATAACAACCGCAGCAAATGCAGCTTCACCCCATAAGGTTGCAGGAGTCCCAGATTCATCAAGCATAGCACGAGCCATTTGTTGAACCATTCTATTCATCCTTTCCACCACTCCATCTAGCTGAGGAGTCCTAGCTGTAGAGAATTCCCTTCTTATTCCATGTTCCTGACAGAAATCTAAAACTTCATTTGAGGTAAACTCCCCACCTCTGTCAGACCTAAGGCACTTAATTTTGTGATCTGATTCGTTTTCAGCCAAGGCTTTGAAAGATTTGAATTTTTCGAATGCTTCATCCTTGTGTTTCATAAGTCCCAACCAAACCATCCTGGAGAAGTCATCAATGAATAATATAAGGTATTCTTCTCCTCAAGGTGACCTTGTCCTAAATGGGCCACATACATCTGTATGGACAAGTTCAAGAGGCCTACTGGCTGATCCTTCCTTCTCAGGGAAGTTAGTTCTGGTTTGCTTACCAAACTGACATGATTTACATATGGTGTTGTCTGGAATTTTGATATATGGAAGACCACGAACTGCCTGGTATTTGCATGCTTTCCTTATTTGTGAAAAGCTTAGATGTCCCAACCTCCGGTGCCATAACTAATGTTCATCATCCTTGCTCAAATAGCATTGTTGTTGTCCTTCTTCAAATATGTATAGATTATTTGGAGTTCTTCTGCCTTTGATCACTGTTTTTCCTGTATCAATATCACGAACGCTACATCCATTTGATCGAAATATTACCTCGGTCCCTTGATCACACATCTGACTGACACTCAGTAGATTATGCTTCAAACCATCAACATACAAAACATTTCCAACTTTGACCTTTTCTTTCAAATGAGTAGTGCCTTTTCCTTTTATGGTTGCAGGTGTATCATTTCCAAAAGAAACTTTCTTACCCTTTCCTAAAGCAGTATATGATTCAATTTTTTCTTTATCACATGTCATATGCTTCGAACATCCACTTTCGATGTACCATAGATTTTCTTATCCTTCTGCATAAAAAGCTATCCCACATCTTTCTAGTTGTAGTTCCTTTATTCTCCATGTTCTAGTGCTTGAGGCTTGTTCCTTTGTCTGCCGAAACCTGCTCCTGCATTTAGAATCCTCATGACCAAAGTTATTACAAATAGAACATTCAATTTCATTTTCAAGTGCTGAAAAGTTTTTATAGGTCCTTTTCGTAATCCCAATCATACTTCTTTGTTTTTGAGCTTCTCTAGTCATGATTTTCTTATAAGCAACACATTGAGCTGCTTTGTGACCGAAGTTATGGCAAGAGAAGCATTGGCCATTGAAGAAGCTTTTGCGATTATCAAATCTACCAACCATATGATTGTAATTTCTATTGTCATCCATTCTTGAAGAAAATTGAGAATTTTTTACGTGTAGCTTGTTGTAGCTTTTGTTCACCCTTAAGATGGATTGCCCCTGGTTTACCTGGTAGTCTCCATTGGATTTTTTCTCATTCCTCCTTGCTGCATCAAGATAGCTCTTTGAGGTGGATGCTTGAGATTTTTCCCCATTATAACCCAAACCTGTCTTGATTAGTGGAGAACACTGTACATTGATAATCTCATCCAAAGTTTCAGATCCTTTAACAAACTTAAGATTAAGAGCCTTTGTTTTCTCAATTTCTTCTCTAACGCCAACAATTTCACATTCTAACTTCTCAAGAGATTTTTCCTTTTCATCAAGTTGGAATTGCATAGTATCAATGATCATATCTTTTTCTTCTAAACATATTTTGAGTCGAGAAATCTCTTCATAAAAACCATCCTCATCTATAGCATCCTTGTAATCATCATCTTCAAAGGCCATTAAAAGTTTATAATCATTACCTCGTTCATCTTCATCACTATTTGATAGACCATCATTATCTTCATGAGTGTAGTAACTTTTCTTAGTTGCATTCTGTTTCTTGTTCCATCTAGCAGGTTCCTTCCCTTTGTCGATCTTATCCTTGTGAGGACATTTGGAAGCATAGTGACCGACTCTTACACAAGCAAAGCATTTGAAAGGTAACTTACCTCGGAAACGACCAGTACCGCGTTGAAGATTTCTGACAAAATTTGATTCTTCTTCCTCCTCTGACACGTGTACTGACTCATAGTACTCTCCTTTGCCTGAAGCCTTGAAGGTAGCTTCTCTCCTGTCTGATGGACCTCCTTTCCTCATTTCATAAGCAGTTAGAATTTCGTGCAGCTGTGACAGTTTAAGGCTTTGTAGATTCTCCGTTTCTTCTATTGCAGAAAATTTATCTTCAAACCTAGGGGACAGAGATATTAGAACTTTATCAACCACAATTGCCTCTTTTATTTCTTCACCCAAATTTTTCATACAATTAACAATCTCATCTACACGAAGAAAATAGTTAGCCACACTTTCATCATTATACATCCTGAGATTTTCATACTGAATTCTAAGGGTTTGAAGTTTTGCTCATTTTACCTGATCATCTCCTTCATACCTCAGAACAATCTTGTCCCAAATCTCTTTTGCAGATTTAAACTGCATTACCTTGACAAATTCTGATTGAGATAGGCATCCTAATAGAGTATTGACCGCCTTTTCATTTGCTTCATATTTCTTCTTCTCAGCCGGATTTGTAGGAGTTACTGAAGTAAAATTATACCCTGTATCTATGATATCCTAGACTTTTGTACCAAGAGATTGAAATAGGCAGTAACTCTTACCTTCCAATAAACGAAGTTTGTCCCATCAAAAATTGGTGGCCTGATTGATGCTTCCCTCTCGTAGTTGCTCATGATGCAAGATCTTTCTTTAAGCGATCAAGCTTCTTATGAAGAATCTGGCTCTGATACCAATTGTTGGAAATAATACTGGGGGGGTGAATCAGTATTATCAAATTCTTTTCAATATGCCTTCCAGATTTATACTTTAATTTATTCTTCAGATATTGATCATTAATTTGTATGTCAGTACCATATAATAATGAACAAGAACCAGAAAAATAGATAAGCACACCAAAGAACACCAGATATAAGGTGGAAACCCAATGTGGGTGAAAACCACCTGCTGCAATATGTCTCTATCTTCTTTCAATTTAGAAACTTCTTTTACAAGGATTTTGTACTGGTGCAGTCCTTTACCAGTACGCAGGCTACAACCTGCAGAGAGCTACAACTCTCTCTCGTTTTCCAGTCTCTCCTGGAAGGGAGCTACAACTCCCTTTACTCTTCTACTTCTTTAAGGACCACATTTCATTAATTTTCAGACTGGATCCAAGAAGATCAAATAATCATCAAGTACATGAAAATCACCCAATCTCCTTATACAACCAATGAATCACCCAACTACTCAGAATGCTGTAAACATAAAAGTAATACCAGAAATCTAAACCTAGAACTCTGCAACAATAGATAAAAGACAACCAATAAATGTTTCAAGATAGGTCCGAAACTTCACCAATATAAACCTGCGGGCATCCGCAGCCTTCATATGCCTGAACTGCGCAGATCCACACTATATCCTTCTGCTGCTCTGCGTACCACCGCAACTTCCCCTTCTGCTAAATTGTGTACCTAAACTCAGATACGCACTGCACTGTGTGTCAGACAGCGTATCTCTTCACTATTCCTTCTGTGCCTCTGCGTATCTCCACACTTTGCTTTCTTATGTGCTACGTACCTCGCACTACGCCTTCTGATGTGCTGCGTACCCCCACACTGCGTCTTCTTCTACACTGTGTACCCCCACACCTATGCCGTGGATCGCCTGTGAACCTTTGATCAGGGCCAAATTAACAGTCCTCCAATGTGCCACAGTCTGTCAGATCCACAGATCTGATCATGCACTCGAGAGTTCACGACTTATGAATAGATTCACCTTAAGATTTCTCCTTGATTTAGATCTTAGCTTTTTAAAACCAAACACCCAAAATTTCAGATCTTAAAATATTCAATTTTTCACAAGTGGCCTGCCAAGTGATCTCCTTCCCCTTTTTATAGTCAAACCCTTATCCACACCATGGGGAAAAACCATCAGAAACTAATACAAGGGATCCAAACCGGGGTTCAATAAATTAGATCCTATACCACGGGCCAAAACCATAGGATCGTAAAAGACGGGCTAAATACCAAGGGCCAATCATAGGATACCCCATGTGAGTGCACTTCTCTGCATTGGAGTGAGTGAACTGGGGGACCGTACCTTATCAACGGTGAACCTGCGGGTATGTCTGCACACCCTGGACGGCGAACCTGCGGGTATGTCCACACACCCTGGACGGTGAACCTGTGGGTCCACACCTTTTGAACGATGCACCTGCGAACCTCTTATTTTCCATCATTTTAAGAGCCTGAAAAGCATTTTTCCATTTGAGCGAGTTTCCATCAAGTACAACACCTGTACCATAGAGCCAAACCAGAATCAATAATGCCAACACTCTTAAACATCAAACTCTTTTATATGGGTGAAGGAAGGTGAAACTAGGTTGAACAATGTTGGTATAATGTTGTGGGTATCACAATATGCATTCCATCATATCTATTGTGGGATTAGTTCTCACTAGCAAGGAGAACTATCTTGAGTGCTCCCAAAAGATAAAACACACTTTCATTTTTAATGAGCTATGGAAAGGAGTGGGTGTCGGAGAAGGAGGCGAAGCACCAGAACAACCTACCTTAGACAAGGAGCTCACAATTTGGGAAAATAATAATAGCCAGGCCTATGCATTGATTGCACCATCAATAAGCAAAGAGGTGAGTCAACATATTTTGCCATTTTCAAATGCTTTTGAAGCCTTAAAAAAGCCGAAAAAACTCTATGACTCACACTCTACACTTGAAGTTGTTCAACTCATGTTTAAACTCTTCACCCTTGAATTAAAAAATAATGATGCTCTTGCTCTTGCATCTGAAGTAAAATCTATAATGCATGATATCAAAGTCACTAAGGTTGAATTGGATATTCCTATGATCGCCTTTCTCAAGGAACTTTATCCTACTTACTCCAATTATCTTGAGTCTCTGCAAGCAAATGGAAATCTCAAAGATATTACCTTTGACTCCCTTGTGAAAAAATTTGCTGAAAGACAGAAAGATTTTGGGAAGAAGATAGCCCCTGAATCTTCTGAAGAGGTTGTGTGCCCTGCTCATAAAGAAAATAATATTTCCCAAGATTCTTCCAGAGGAAGAAGTGGTCGAAGAGGAAGAGGAAGATATTTCAGATGTGGGCGGGCAAACACTCTCAAGGAGAAAAGTCAGATTTGCATTGCATACACTGCAAAAGAAATGAATGACATGATGCCTCCACATGCAAGTTACCTTGGGACAAAATTGAGTAGCAAAGAAATGAACCCAAAGGTAAAACTAATGACACAGACAAAGGTAAGGCACCTGAATTCACTCATTATTTTGTGGCACAATGTAATATTGGAGCAAATGAAGACTTATTTATTGCTTCACTTGCTTCTTTGAAAAATGATTGGTTGCTTGATTCAGGAGAAACTTGCCACATGACCCATAGAAAATATTTTTTTGGAGAATTTACTAACAATGTTTATGGAGCAGTATGCTTTGCAGACAAATCAAAACTCAAGCCATCAGGGCTTGGCGTAATCAGGCTTAAATTGCCTGGTCTTCTAGACTTTCTTCTGCATCATGTACTATATCTCCCACAGCTGAGGAGAAAATTGTTATCCTTGGTCCACATTTGCCAGCAAGGTCACTCCATTCATGTGTTTGATGGCAAGCTTGAGGTGAGAAAAAAATCTGACCACTCACTTATCATGTTGAGGATAGAAGAAGAAAGGTTTCTCAAGCTGCAGGGTACCTCTGGTCATGCACAACATTTATCATACAATTCTCATTATGAAGAAGGTACAATGCCTTTAATTTTATTATGGAATGCTAGATTTGGACATTTGAGCTATGACAACCTCTGCTTGTTGAAGAAAAATGGTGTTTCTTGTTTACCTACAATTCCTAGGAAGCTTAAGCAATGTGATGCTTGCATTCTAGGAAAGCATAGCAAATAGTCCTTTCATGATTCACACTCGAGAACACATAGAAAAATTGACCTGATTCATTCAGATTTATGTGGTCCAATGTCTATCTCTTCTGCAAATGGAAATAAATATATGATGACATTTACTGATGACTACACCAATATGTGTGGTCGTGAAGGGCACGTGGATGAAGATTGCTGAAAAAAACTTTGGAGAGAGTGAATTCGAGGGCATGGCGATAGAGTTACAGAAGGGCTCAGAGGTTGCTCCTGATGGAGTGTAGCAGAGGAGGGAGCTCCGCTCCCTCCTACAAGGAAGAAATGACTGGCAGAGGTAAGTCACCAATGGGTAAAGTCAAAAGTTCTAGTGAGGTAGGGGGGAAAAATAATGAAAAGGAGTCAGATGGGGCCAGAACCAAAGGGAACAATAGCGCAAAGGACGGAGAGGAAGAAGAAAAAAGCTAGGGAACAAGGGACAAAGATCAAAAGGGACCATGCAAACCCAAAACGGTGATTAGTCTGAGAATATTGTTAAATAATCCTGCTTTGCAGGAGCATAGAGAAAATATGGCGATTTATGCCATAATCTGCAAATTCATGGGAATTTGGCCATCTAAAAAGGCATTATAAACATGGATCAAATACCACTGGAAACCAAAAGGAGGTATTGAACTCCATTTATGGTCAAAGGGTTTTTCTACTATGGTATTTACTAATATTGAGGATAAAGACAAAATATTTGAAGGATGACCCTACTTTTTCACAGTAGCAAGCCTCTATATGAGGCTGTGGAAAATGAATTTCATTCCTGAAAGGGAGACATTCACGTCGGTACCTATTTGGGTAAGGCTCTACTCCCTACCACATGATTATTGGCAACATGGGTCGCTTGCTGCCATAGGCAATAAACTAGGTTGTTTTGTGAAAGCTTCAGAAGCCACAAGAAGGGGTAAATATACTTCCTATGCTAGGATTTGTGTAGAAATGGATCTATCAGGAGCTCTCCTAGATGAGGTAATCCTGCAAGTTTTGGACGAGGAATGGGTCCAAATGGTGGATTATGAGCATTGATGTCGTAGATGCCATGAACATGGGCACCTGATTAGAGACTAACCCCTTAGTAAAGTAGACAATAAAGGAGAACAAAATAATGTGAAGGATTCTAAAAACTTTCAGAAAGTGGTAAATAGAGGAAAAGGAGGTAGAAAGGGCTCAAGGAAACAGTACAACAAGGGGCAGAAGAACAACCTGAACAGGTTTCAAGTGTTGGAAGAAAAGGAAGAAATGACAAGTGAAGACCTAGCAATGGAGGAAGGACCTAAGGAATAAGAGAAGGGGGAGAACTATAACATAACATAGGAGATTTGTAACAGGAAAGAAACTATGAATAGGGAGACTGAAGTAGAAATGGATATGGAAATGACCCAAAGTGAAATAGACCTGGAAGACCATGAAATACAAGAAATCCTAGAGAAGGAACATCTAGATCTGGAAGGGTTCCTGATGCAGTGAACCAAGGGAGGGATAGATTCACTATCCCAAGAAGACTGCAACAGAATACAACAGCTATTTTTATGGAAGACTTAGGAAAGAGGGTAAGAAATAGGGTTAAACACTGATAAGCTGGAAATCAAAGGAGTGAAAGCAATAAAACCATCCCTGGGACTAGCTACTAGAAATGTTGGGAAAAAGAGAGGCCGGAAAAAGCAGAAGAAACTTTTGATGGAATATGGAAAGCTAATGATAGATTCGGGTAAGATGAAAGACCTAACGTGTCACTCCTTCACAAATCTTTAAATATGAAATTTACATCTTGGAATATCATAGGTTTAGGAAGTAAGAGAAAACAAAGATTGCTTGGTTCTAGGATGAAACAAGATATGCCCGACATTATTTTCAACCAGGAAATGAAATGTTCCATTCTGAAAATAAGACTTATACAAAGCAAATGGTTCATGAGATATGAGTTTCTAGAGGTTAAAGCTGAGAACACAATGGGGGGTATTCTTACTCTTTGGAACCCAAACAAAATCAACATTTTGGATGCAGAGGCATCAAGAAATTATCTTTCAGTGGTCATTCAACTTGTTGGGGTTTCAGAAACATTCCTGGTAACAAATGTTTATGGACCTCAAAAATTATAGGATAAACTCAAATTGTTAGAAGCCCTTAGTGACCTCAGGAGCAGACAAATTGAAAAGCCTAGGATCTTCGGTGGAGATTTGAACATGATCAAAAGTCTCTCAGAAAAAAAGGGGGTTCCAGAATGCTTAATAAAGACTCCTTAGCATTTCAAAAATTTAAAGACAACATGAAATTGGTTGAGTCAGATTCAAGCAATGGCCTTTTTACATGGAACAATAAAAGAGGAGGTGAGGCACAAGTAGTGTCTAAGTTGGACAGGTTCATGATATCAGAGGAATTAATGTTTTTAAATAGTGAGATAACAACCACAGTGCTTCCTTTTGGAGGTTCGGATCACTGGTCGATTCAGTTGGAAATTAAGGGTATTGATTCTCCTAGGAATAGACCCTTCAGATTCAAAAACTTCGGCTCTCCCACCCGGATTTCATTAGTAACATAGAAAATGGTGGGCTGAAGACTTGCAAATATAGGGATCTAAGATGTTTCTTCTTCATAAAAGACTGAAGCACATTATGTTCACACTAAAGGAATGGAACCAGAAATATTTTGGTAACACTTTTGAGGAGAAACAAGCAGTGGAAATAAAAATTCTAGAACTCAATAAGGATCTGATAAATGAAGGACTTGATAAAGCTAAAAGTGAACAGGCTGATCAATACCATCTAGTTTGGGAAAGCTTATGCAAATAAGAGGAAATATTTTGGAGACAAAAATCCAGAGGTCAATGGCTCAGGGAAGGAGAACGGAACACTAGATTTTTTCACAAATCCACAATAGCTAACAGAGCTCACAACAGGATCTCCATGATTAAAGATGATGGAGGAGAAATACAGACCACTCATAAAGATATTGAAGCGGTGCTTGTCCAACACTTTCGGACTATCACTCGGGAAGACACTCCTAACAGGGATCAGGCCATCAAGGGAATCAAAGGGTATATCCCCAAACTGGTGTCCAGAGAGGAAAATGTTAACCTCAATAGACCAGTGGAGGAGGAGGAGGTCAATGAGATTCTTAAAGATATGCATAATGGTAAAGCACCAAGCCTAAATGGGTTCAATGTGGATTTTTTTTAGGCATGTTGGCATATTGTCAAAGAGGACATTGTGAATGTGGTTGAGGATTCTAGGAGAAGCAAAACTATCCTGAAAGCCCTCAATACCTCCTTTATTTCTCTTATCCCCAAACAGGACATTGCTCAATCAGTAGACAAGTTCAGACCAATTGCCTTATGTAATGTGGTTTACAAGATAATATCCAAATTAGTGGCTAATAGACTCAAACCTCTCCTCCCCTCGCTTGTGTCTAAATAACAATCAGGATTTGTGGAGGGAACACAAATTCTTGACAACATTATTCAAGCACATGAGGTGGTGCACACGCTAACTAGCAAAAATAGGTGGGGATGCTCATGCAATTAGATATTGCCAAAGCGAATGATGAAGTGAATTGGAATTATATCAAGAAGGTTCTCTATGCCTTTGGGTTTGACCACAACTGGGTCAGATGGGTTATGGCACTGGTGTCCTCCTCCAGCTTTTCCATTCTAGTTAATGGATCCCCCTCAGAAATATTCAATCCTTCTAGAGGCCTCAGGTAGCGAGACCCTCTTTATCCCTTCCTTTTTATTCTTATGATTGAAGGGCTTGGGAGATTTATCAAGCAGGCCAAGGATAGGGGTAAAATTAGGGGTCTTCAAATTTCAGAGAATGGCTCTGTGCTGACTCATCAACAATTTGTTGATGATACCTTACTGCAAGGTGTTCCAACAGTCAAAGAGGCTTTGGCCTTCAAACAAATTCTCAAAGATTTTGCCTTCGCTACAGGTATGGAACTCAACCTCTCTAAATAAAAAATATTCTTCTTTAGCACTAACATTGCCATCCAAAGAAACATCTCAAGAATTATTGGATTTCAAATGGATTCCCTCCCCTCTAAATATTTAGGAATACCTCCTACTGCCAGACCCATGCATAAGAGTATTTGGGAAACGATACTTAATAAGATGTAGGAGAGAGTTAATAAGTGGACCTTCTGTTCCCTAAACCTAGCTGGTAGGTTAGTTCTGACGAAGGTTGTTCTTCAATCCATCCCAGTTTTTATGTTATGAGCGCTCCCAGCTTCAAAAGGTGTTCTACAGAAAATCAGAGACATTCAAAGAGACTTCCTATGGGGAAAAGAGGAAACTATAAAGAAGTGGGCCCTGGTTTCCTGGGAAAAAATATGCAAACCCAAGAGTCAGGGGGGCCTGGGCCTGGACAATCAAGCGATTCTTTGTAAAGCTCTAGGAGCCAAACTCTCGTGGAGATGGGTGAAGGAGCCAAAAGCTCAGTGGGCAAGGATATGGAAAGAGAAGTATGCCAGCTCATGGCATAATAATCATCTCATAAGAATGGCTGGAAATATAAAGGCTCCTGCATATGGAACAGAGCTTGGGAGAACAGATTTCTAGTTCAAAAGGATAGTTTGGGAAATTAGAGCAGGAGATCTGGCTCTTTTCTAGGAGGACAAATGGTGGTAGGAACCAATTTTGTTAACAAAGAATTTTGTTAACCTAAAGCAGGAAACATATGCCCAAGGGTTAATTAGAGTTAAGGATTTTTGGGATCTTTTGCAGATCCCTAAAAAATGTAGAAGCTGGAGAAACATTGAATGTGGTGAGGACATCCCCCTAAAAATCAAAGCAGAGGCTTTGGGGGACTTGCTCAAGAAAAGGATGATCTTAAAAATAGAAGGGGAGGATCAATTGAGATGGGGTAATAACAAGAAAGGAGCCTTTAATCTTAAGGAAGCTAAAGGTTGTCCACTTGGGCTAAATTATAGTTTTCCCAATAAGACCCGGACACAGCTTTGGAGGTAGCAAGGTTGGATGAAGATAAAGAATTTTATGTGGTTGGTTCATCACAAGAAAATATTAACTTGGGAGAATATTAGGAAAAGGGGAATTATGGGGCCCTCTAGATGCCAGCTCTGTGAGGAGCAAGAGGAGACAACGAAGCATATTCTCAATAGCTGCTCTTATATCACCTGGCTGTGGAATTCATTCTCTACAATTTTCCAGCAGTCTGATAGGGAGAGAGGAAGTATCATAAACACGCAAAACCTCTAGAGAAAGAACTCCAAGTAGAATGAAGTCCTAAATGTGGCCTGCGCCTTCACACCCCGCTTTATTATCTAGAACATTTGGAAAGAGAGAAATAAAGTAATTTTCAAGAATCGTAAGTCTTCATTACAACATCTTCTGGATCTTATCCTGAAATAGATCAGAGAGACAGTCAACTCTACTGTTAAGAATATCCCTTGGAATCCCCCTTCAGATGAAGAGCATAAAATTCTCAGGCAATTGGGATTGTAGGGAATAACTCCTCAAGGTAGAAACAAAAAGAATAATACCATGGTAACAAAAAAGGACTACTGGTAACCCCCACCTAAAGGCTTCCTAAAATTCAACATTGACGTTGCCTCCAAAGGCAATTTGGGAACTGCTAGTTATGGAGGAGCTTTAAGAGATGACGAGGGCAATATTATGTTTATCTTCCACTACCATTTAGGCAGGGCTACCAATAACATGGCGGAAGTGATGGTGCTGGAGCAGTGCCTTAAGTTCCTATCTCAGAATCAGTGCTCTAATATCATTATGGAAGCAGACTCAGAGATTAGTATCAACGCAGTGAAAAGAATTAGTGGTGGTTCTGGGCCAGAAAGTGTCTCGAGTCATTGGAAACTTATCTAGGTTTTTCAAAGAATCCAAATACATCTTCAGGGTCTTCGTACCATAATTTTCAATCTCGTTCAATGTAAGCCCAACAAGCTGGCTGAGATACTGGCCAATCAAGGGGCAAGCAGTGCAGAGTATGGAAAGGCGATAAAATGGCAAGAAATTCCTCCAAGTTGTCGAAAGGCTATCTGTGAGGATCAAGCCGCTGAGGACAAGGAGGTTTTCTTATATCGAGAGGGGTTGAATACAACGACTTGATGTCACCGGAGGGTTCCTTCTCAGCCCACTTGGATGTTCCTATGAGGTTGAGTGTCTGGTTTGGGTGCAGCTACTCCTGGTTCATCATGACTAGGTTTCCCAGGCTTTTGGGTGGCACTTTGTGGTTCTATCTCCTTAATAAACTCAGGATCAGTTTCAGGGTACACCATATGAGTTAGTAGAATGAACATTTAATGGGGTGCCACAGTAGGCATCCCCTTCCTGCTTTTGGGATTGCGGTCATGGTGAAGGGCAGGTTTCCGGTGATCGCACAGCTTCTCAGTGGTAAGTGGTTTTATTATTTTGAGAGCAATCCCATAGAATGCATGACACATGGCAAGGGGCAGTTGTGGAAACTGCCCTTCATCACACATTATAGTTCGGTTATGTTCAGCACTGCGATATTGTTCCTAGCCGTCAGATCTGGCCTTCTAGTTGGACGGTTGAGATTGCCCGTGTGTTTTTATGGGGCCCACTGGGTCTTCTTTCTGTTTTCTGTTGGCACATCTAATCCATTTCCTTGATTTTGTGCATTGGGGTTTGTGCTGACTGCGGTCACGGGTTGACACCGGAATACCAGGTCGAGGATGGTTTTTCATCAATTGCGGGCGTCGTGGGTGGAAAACGGTTTTTCATTTTTTGTAGCGAACACCTTCAGAGCGTTACACGTGGTGGGGGGCCCGGTTTGAAAACCACCTTTATCGCACACTATTGTTCAGTCATGTTGGTCTATGCGATATGATCACCAACCATTGGATCATCCGCAGCAGATCAACAGCTGGGATTGAATGCGCTAGTCAGTGGTTGAGTTTGGCAAGGGTCATGCTTCTTACTGTTGCGATTTTATCCTCCACCATTGGTTTGGGTATGTTGGATCATTGGTGAAGATCTTTGATTCTGGTTGCTTGATCTGTCAAAAAAGTTTAAGCCAGCTCATCTTTCCCACTTTTGACTTTAGCTTTGCTCCTAGTTTTTGGAACCACTTCTGGCTTCCAGCTTCCTTTCTGTTCGAATTTAGTAGTTGGGTGGTTTACCCGTTTTCGGTTGGGCTTTCAAGTCCCTCCTGTCTTCCATAACTCTAGGTGGATCATTGCAATTTATGTATTTTATTAATGAAATAGAAGGCCCTACTCTTGCTTAGCAAAAAAAAAAAAAAGACTACACCAGAATGTGTTGGGTTTATTTATTCAAGAACAAATCTGATGTTTCTCAAACATTCAAAGAACTTTCATATATGGATTGAAAATGATGCACAATCTTTATTAGGTCCCTAAGATCCTAGTGATCACCCCATTAATTTTGTCAGTATATTCCTTATTGTCATTTTTTTGACCCTATTGTCCCCATATTGTTATTATTGTGCACCCTAGAAGCCCACTATTGTTATTTATGTGGCCTTATATTATTATGGTTAGGTCGGCTTGGGTTATATTTTGACCCCTTAGACTCCTATATATAGAAAGGGGGTTTTGTCATTTGTATCATCCAAGAATTGTTCATTTGTTTTATGTAAAGGAGATTGCCCCCTCAAAGAGACTGAATTATAGGGCATTGATCCATCTTTTCTATCTTTTGGTTAGCCGGTTTCATAACATTTGGTATCAGAGCTATGGATTCTAGTGTTTTGCTGCTCCAAGCAAGTCATGGTGAAGTTTTCACTATAATTTTTTTTATGATGTCTCAGATGCTAAACAATAAACCCATTTGCGTTGAAATCATTCTAAACGTCGGGTCTAAATTTCAAATATTTTCGTGCTATATTTGCGGAGATATGATCTAAGGAAGTTGGCCTTTTTGCAGCCTTACAAATTACATTCCAAATAGGCTACTTGGAGAAAATAGTCATAACTTTTGTTTTGAGCATCAAATTGAAATTTTGTAAAAGGTTACAGATTGTAGTTTTGAGTGTATATTTTTCAGATCTTAAGGTCAAAATAGTGACACATCGCACTTCATAAAAGTTAGCTCTTCTGAAAAGGTATATAATTATGTCATCTTGGGAGATTGTGCATAACTCTTTCATGGAGAATCTCAATTAAATCATATTGGTGGCATTGGAAAGAGGACGTAGAGGGTTACTATAGATCGCAGTTTTAGAATTGGACGATCTAAAATTATAGAGATACATCAGATTCAATATCGAGTGCCTACAAAGTAAAAAAAGGTGTGTATTTTTTTTTAAATATTTTCATAATCTTGGTTTGAACAATTACTTTGAAGGAATTCAAAGGTCATAGTGAAGGATTATTATCGGAAATCAATGCCCCAAAGAAAGAAAATGGAAAGACCTAGTAAACAACCTAAAAGCCCTAGCATGACTCATGAAGAAGAGGAAGAAATGCTACATGATATATCAAAATTATGAGACCAAGTGCAACAAATGTCACTCTCACAAAAGCTAACAGAAGCTAAGATAAAAGGCCTGGAATATAAGATAAATGGTGTGGAAGCTGACATGAATAGTGTGGAAGCTAAGATGAATGGTGTGGAAACTAATATGCATGGCATGGAAGCTAAGATGAACAACATGGAAGCTAAGATGGATGACATGGAAGCTAAGATGGATGGTATGAAAACATTGTTACTAGAAAGGCTTCCTAATGGAAAAGAGGTAGGAGAGGAAACTCATAATGAGAACAAAAGGAATGTTAATCATGATTTGAAGAATGACAACATGGAAGATTTGAAGAAAGACATTGAAGGATTGAAGGAAGGTTTGACAAAAATGTTACAGGAAAGGTGTTGGGTCACTATAATACTAGTGATTACCCCATTACTATTGTATTTATACCCCTTATTTATATTTTTGTGCCCCCATTGCCCCCATATTGTTATTAATGTGCCCATAGAATCCCTCTATTGTTATTTTTGTGGCTTTATATTATTATTGTTAGGTCGGTTGGATTATATTGTGACTCCTTAGACTCCTATATATAGAAAGGAGGTTTTGTCATTTGAATCATCCAAGAATTGTTCATTTATGTAATGTAAAGGAGGTTGCCCCCTCAAAGAGGCTGAATTCTAGGGCGTTGATCTATCTTTTCTATCTTTTCTTGAGCTGGTTTCATAACATTTGGTATGAGAGCTTTGGATTCTAGGGTTTCACTGCTCCAAACAGGTCATCGTGGAATTTTCGCTATAACTTTCTGTCTGTGATGTTTCAGAAGTCGCAAAAAAAACCCATTTGATAAGAAATCGGGCTGAACCTTGGATCCGAATTTCAGAGATTTTTGCGTGATGTTTTCGAAGATGTGATCTGAAGAAGTTGGTCTTTTTGCAGACTCCTGAATTACAATCAAAATAGGTGACCTGGGGAAAATCATCATAACTTTCATTCTGAGCATCAGATTGAAATTTTGTAAGAAGGTACAGAAAGAGGACGGACTGTAGTTTCTGTTTATATACTTTTCAGAGTCAAATGTTGAAACAGTGACACGTGGCACTTCATACAATTTCGCTCTACTGAAATAGTATATAATCAGGTCACTGCGGGAGATTGTGCATAACTCTTTCTTGGAGAATCCAATTTGTATCCGACTAGTGACATTGGAAAGAGGACGTAGAAGGCTACTACAGGTCACAATTTCAGAACTGGATGATTCGAAATTACAGATATACATTAGATTCAATATCAAGGTTCTACAAAGAAAAAAAAAGGTGTGTAGTTTTTTTTTTAAATTTTTACATAAGCTTGGTTTGAAGGAATTCAAAGGGCATAGTAAAGCATTATTATCGGTAATTGATGCCCCAAGGAAAGAAAATCCAAACACCTAGTAAGGAACCTAAAAGCTCTAGCATGACTCATGAAGAAGAGGAAGAAATGCTACATGACATATCAAAATTACAAGAACAAGTGCAACAAATGTCACGCTCACAAAAGCTAACAGATGCTAAGATAAATGGCATGGAATCTAAGATAAAGGGCATGGAAGCTAAGATGGTTGATCTGAAGGCAGATTTGAGGACAAATTTGAAGACAGACATGACAGATTTGAAGACAGATTTGACAAATTTTCTACAAGAAATACTGACTGATGGTGAAAAGGTTGTAAAGGAAACTCATGATGTGAACAAAAGAAATGTTAATCATGATTCCATAGACTCTAATGTTGGATCGAAGACCCACCATATTCCAAAAATCGATATGAGGAAGTTTGATGGCAAGGACCCCGCCACATGGATATTACAGATGGAGCAGTTCTTCGATCTCAATAATGTGCAAAACACACAAAAGGTACCTATGGCAACTTTATATTTGGAACCAAATCAGTTTGTATGGTATCAATGGCTTTGCTCTCGTAAAAAATTTATCACTTGGGCAATTTTTACGGAAGAATTGATAGCACATTATGAGGATACAAAAAGCAACACTTTTTTTAGCCAATTGATAAGTCTCAAACAAAAGGGTTCAATAATGGAGCACATTGAGGAGTTCCAAAAATTGAACATAAGGGTAAAAGATATTCCAGAGGAGCATAGGATTGATGTGTTCATAGGGTCTTTAAAGGATAATATCCAACATGATGTTCGACTTTGGGAACCTGATTCATTAGAGAAGGCATTCAGGTTAGCAAGAAAAATGGAAAGCAAAATTATGGCAACCAGGAAGCATACCACTCACAACTATAAAGACGAAAGTGTTGTTTCCCCTAGTCTTCCACAACCTATAAGGTTGACACCACAACAATTGGAAGAAAAAAGAGCAAAAGGGCTTTGTTATAGTTGTGATAGCAAATACACTAAAGGTCATAAGTGTGCTGAGAAGAAATTATTCTACATAGATTGTGAAGAGGAAGAAGAAAAGGAGCAAGAAAGGTCAAAAGAAGAGGATATGCTCCAGGAACAAAGCCTAGATGAAGAACAAATAAATCCGACCATATCTTGTAATGCATTGGCAGGAATTACCACTCCTCAAACCATCAAGATAGAAGGAAAAATCAAGAAGAAAAAGTTAATAGTGTTGATTGATTCAGGAAGCACCCACAATTTTATTCATTGTAGGGTAGCAAAAGAATTGAATTGCTTCCTATATCCAGCACCAGAGTGTCAAGTGATGATTGCAAATGGAGGAACAATAAATTGCTCTGGAAAGTGCCATAATATCAAGCTATCCATGGGAGAATATGTATTGACTAGCCCAATGCTTTCCATTCCAATGGGAGGTGCTGATGTTGTACTAGGAGTCCAATGGCTACAATCCTTGGGTACAATAGCTTTTAATTTTCAAGAACTTTTCATCAAATTTTCTATGGAAGGAAAGGAAGTTGAATTAAGGGGTATTGCAGGGAAACCAGGAAAGATAATCAGCTCTAATGGTATGACAAAGCTTCTAAAAAAGGAGCAAAGGGGTGTAATTGCACAATTATGTTCGCTAGATGTTTCCACATTAGAATCATCTATTTCTCCAGATCTCCAAAAAGTCCTGGACAATCATTCCAAGGTATTTGAGACTCCCAAAGGTCTCCCACCTATGTGTGATCATGATCATGCTATTCATCTGATTCCAGGAAGTGTTCCTCCAAACATCAGGCCGTACAGATATCCCTATGTCCAAAAAAGTGAAATTGAACGTATGGTTGCAGAAATGCTAGAGGCTGGTATAATTCAACCGAGTCAAAGTTCTTTCTCTGCTCCAGTAGTATTGGTGCACAAGAAGGATGGATCATGGCGCATGTGTCTGGATTATAGGGAGCTCAACAAGCTCACTATTAAAGATAAGTTCCCCATTCCTGTCATTGATGAATTACTGGATGAATTGCATGGATCAATTTACTTCACCAAGTTGGATCTTCGTTCAGGATATCATCAAATCAGAATGAAGATTGAAGACATTCTGAAAATGGCATTTAGAACTCATGAGGGTCATTATGAATTTTTGGTCATGCCTTTTGGCCTTACCAATGCACCTTCAACATTTCAAGGTTTGATGAATTCAATTTTCAAACCATTCCTTAGAAAATTTGTGTTAGTATTTTTTGATGATATACTAATCTACAACAAGTCTTGGAAGGATCATGTTGAACATGTTGACAGGGTGCTACAACTATTGGAGGAGAAACAATTATATGCCAAAAGATCCAAATGTTTTTTGGAGTCCAGGAGGTGGAATATTTGGGTCATATTGTATCTCATGAAGGAGTTAAGGTAGACCCTAGCAAAATTAAAGCCATTAAGGAATGGAAAATCCCCACATCCATAAAGCATTTGCGAGGATTTCTTGGGTTGACAGGGTATTATCGCAAGTTTGTTAAGAATTATGGGAGAATAGCAGCACCTCTAACAACATTATTGAAGAAAGATGCATTTTCATGGACTCCGGAAGCAACAAAGGCCTTTGAAAATCTTAAAGAGGCAATGTGCCAAGCACCGGTCTTAGCTACACCGGACTTCACAAAAACCTTTATTGTGGAATGTGATGCTTCAGGAAATGGAATTGGTGCTGTTCTAATGCAAGATGAAAGACCCATTGCTTTTGAAAGTCGTCCAATCAAGGGAAAGTTTTTAAGAAAAGCTATTTATGAGAAGGAAATGTTGGCAATACTCCATGCACTTAAGAAATGGCGACCCTACCTAATGGGAAGACACTTCAAGGTAAAAACGGATCATGATAGCCTTAAATACTTTTTAGAACAAAGATTATCCTCTGAAGAGCAACAAAAGTGGGTCACAAAGATGTTGGGTTATGACTTTGAAATCATCTACAAAAAAGGGAAGCAAAATGTGGTGGCAGATGCACTCTCAAGAAAGGATGAGGATGTGGAAGCATTGTTGTGCGCCATTTCTATTATCCAACCAGATTGGATAAATGAAGCAAAGGAGGAATGGAAGAATGACGAAGAAGTGTGGGCACTTATTCGAAAGCTACAACAAGATTCCAGTACGTTTGATACATTTAGCTGGAAAAATGATTCGTTATGGTACAAAGATCGCTTATACCTCTGTAAGAATTCCCAGCTAAAACAAAAGATTCTTATGGAATTGCACACTTCTCCCTTAGGAGGGCACTCAGGATTTTTAAAAACTTACCACAGGGTTAAGAAGGAATTTTTTTGGGATGGCCTTAAATCAGATATTCAAAAGTTTGTGGCATAATGTTTGGTTTGCCAACAAAATAAAGTTGAAACAATTAAGACACCGGGTCTATTACAACCTTTATCCATTCCAAGCCAACGTTGGGAGGAGGTTTCAATGGATTTTATCACAGGTTTACCCAAGTCGAGGGAAAGAGTGTCATCATGGTGGTAGTTGACAGACTTACCAAGTATGCACACTTTTGTGCATTATCACATCCATTTAAAGCCAGTACAGTTTCTACTGCATTTATGGAAACAATTCAAAAGCTACATGGAAACCCAAAGATTATTGTAAGTGACAGAGATCCCATTTTCACTGGAAATTTTTGGACAGAATTATTTTCTTGTCTTGGTACTCAGTTAGCTCATAGCTCATCTTATCATCCTCAATCTGATGGGAAAACTGAGATAGTAAACAAATGTTTGGAAGGATATCTTCGTTGCTTTGTATCTGATAAACAGACACAATGGGTCAAATGGTTGCCTCTGGCTGAATGGTGGTATAACACTTCCTTTCATACAGCAACAAAAATGACCCCATTTATGGCACTTTATGGGTATCAACCACCATCCATCACATCATATTTAAGAGAAAATTCTAAGGTTCAGGCAGTGGAACATCACATCGAACATCAACAACAAGTCCTCCAACTCTTAAAGGATAACCTCGTGTTGGCACAGAATAGAATGAAACAACAGGCAGATCAACATCGCAGTGAAAGAAGTTTTGATGTAGGTGATTGGGTATTCCTACGGCTACAACCATATAAGCAAATGTCCCTCAAGCAAGCTAAGAAGGATAATAAATTATCACCAAAGTATTATGGTCTGTACAAGGTGTTGCAAAAGATTGGTACTATGGCATACAAATTGGAGCTTCCTGCAGCTTCTCGATTGCACCCAGTTTTCCATGTTTCATGCTTAAAGAAGGTTATAGGCGACAAGCTCCCAGTTCAAACAATATTGCCAGAACTTGACGAGGAAGGAAAAATTATATTAGAACCGGAAGCAGTTATAGAAACAAGAACTCGACAGCTACGAAATCGATCAATTTCAGAGTACCTTATCAAGTGGAAGAACTTATCCGCTGAAGATTCCACATGGGAGGATGAGAATTTTATGCAGAAATATCCAGAACTACTCAAGCGTTGAGGACAACACTTTTTTGAATGAGAGGGGCATGTTGGGTCCCTATAATACTAGTGATTACCCCATTACTATTGTATTTATACCCCTTATTTATATTGTTGTGCCCCCATTGCCCCCATATTGTTATTAATGTGCCAATAGAATCCCTCTATTGTTATTTTTGTGGCTTTATATTATTATTGTTAGGTCGGTTGGATTATATTGTGACTCCTTAGACTCCTATATATAGAAAGGAGGTTTTGTCATTTGAATCATCCAAGAATTGTTCATTTATGTAATGTAAAGGAGGCTGCCCCCTCAAAGAGGCTGAATTCTAAGGCGTTGATCTATCTTTTCTATCTTTTCTTGAGCTGGTTTCATAACAAAAGGCTTCATAATGGCGAAAATGTTGTAGAGGAAACTCATGATGAGAACAAAAGAAATGTTAATCATGATTTCGTAGGCTCTAACATTTATACAAAGACCCACCATGTTCCAAAGATCAATATGAGGAAGTTATATAGCAAGGATCCTGTAACATGGATACTCTAGATGGAGCAATTTTTCGATCTCCATAATGTGAAAAATATACAAAAGGTACGCATTGCAACTTTATATTTAGAACCAAACCAGTTTGTATGGTATCAATGGCTTTGCTCTCGTAAACAAATTGTGACTTGGGCAGTTTTTATGGAAGAAATGACAACACATTATGAGGATACAACAAACAACACTTTTTTTAGCCAATTGGTAAATCTCAATCAAAAGGGTTCAATGAGGGAGCACATTGAGGACTTCCAAAAATTGAATATAAGGGTAAAAAATATTCCAGAGGAGCATAGGATTGATATGTTCATAGGGACCTTAAACGATGACATCCAACATGAGGTTTGCCCTTGGGAACTTGACTCATTGGAGAAGGCATTCAGGTTGGCAAGAAAAATGAAAAGAAAAAATATGGCAACAAGGAAGCCTACCACTCACAACTGTAAGGATGTAAGTGTTGTTTCCCCCAGCCATCCACAACCTACAAAGTTGACACCCCAACAATTGGAAGAAAAAAAAGTAAAAGGGCTTTGTTATAATTGTGATAGCAAATACACTAAAGGTCATAAGTGTGCTGAGAAGAAATTATCTACATAGATTGTGAAGAGGAGGAAGAAAAGGAACAAGAAACACCGAAAGAAGAGGATATACACAAGGTAAAAATCCTCAAGAAGAAAAAGCTAATAGTGTTTATTGATTTGGGAAGTACCCAAAATTTAATTCATTGTAATATAGCCAAGGAATTGAATTGCTTCTTATATCTAGCCCCAGAGTGTCATGTGATGGTTGCAAGTGGAGGAACCATAAATTTCTCCAGAAAGTGCCACAATATCAAGATATCCATGGGAGAATATGTATTGAATAGGCCAATGCTTTCCATTCCAATGGGTGGTGCTGATGTTGTACTAGGAGTCCAATGGTTACAAACCTTGGGTACAATAGCTGTTAATTTTCAAGAAAATTTCATGAAATTTTCTTCGAAAGGAAAGGAAGTTGAATTAAGAGGTATCGTAGGGAAACTAGGAAAGATGATCAGCTCTAATGGAGTGATAATGCTTCTAAGTAAAGAACAATGGGGCATAAGTGCACAATTATATTCGCTAGAGGTTCCCACATCAAAATCATCTATTTATCCAGATCTTCAAAAGGTCTTGGACGATCATTCCAAGGTATTTGAGACTCCCAAAGGTCTCCCACCTATTTGTGATGAGGATCGTGCTATTCATTTGATTCTAGGAAGTGTTCTTCTAAACATTAGGCCTTACAGATATCCCTATGCCCAAAAAAGTGAAATCGAACATATGGTTGCAGAAATGCTAGAGGCTGGTATAATTCAACCTAGTCAAAGTTCTTTCTCTGCTCCATTAGTATTGGTGCACAAGAAGGATGGATCATGGTGCATGTGTCCGGATTATAGGGAGCTCAACAAACTCACTATTAAAGATAAATTTCACATTCCTATCATTGTTGAACTATTGGATGAATTGCATTGATTGATTTACTTCACCAAGTTGGATCTTCATTCAGGATATCATCAAATCAGAATGAAGACTGAAGACATTCCAAAAACAACATTTAGAACTCATGAGGGTCATTACGAATTTTTGGTCATGCATTTTGGCCTTACCAATGCACCTTATACATTTCAAGGTTTGATGAATTCCATTTTCAAACCCTTGCTTAAAATTTGTGTTAGTATTTTTTTATGATATACTAATCTATAGAAAGTCTTGGAAGGATCACTGCTCAACACTTTGACAGGGTGCTGAACCTATTGAAGGAGAAACAATTATATGAAAAATGTTCCAAATGTTTCTTTCAAGTACAAGAGGTGGAATATCTAGGTCATATGTATCTCATGAAGGTGTTAAGGTAGACCCCAACAAAATTAAAGCCATTAAGGAATGGAAAATCCCCACATCCACAAAGCATGTGTGAGGATTTCTTGGGTTGATAGGGTATTACTACAAGTTTGTTAAGAATTATCAGAGAATAACAACACCTCTAACAATATTATTTAAGAAAGATGCATTTTTATGGACTCCGGAAGCAATGAAGGCCTTTGAACATCTTAAAGAGGCAATGTGCCAAGAACCGATCTTTGCTACGCCAGAATTCACGAAAACCTTTATTATGGAATGTGGTGCCTTAGGAAATGGAATTGGTGCTATTTTAATGTAAGAAGAAAGACCCATTGCTTTTGAAAGTCGTCCAATCAAAGGAAATTATTTAGACAAAGCTTTTTATGAAAAGGAAATGTTGGCAATACTACATGCACTTAAGAAATGGTGACCATACCTAATGGGAAGACACTTCAAGGTAAAAATGGATCATGATGGTCTTAAATACTTTTTAGAACAAAGAAATGGGGGCATCTGATACATTTAGCTGGAAAAATGATTCATTATGTTACAAAAATCGTTTATAGTTATGTAAGAATTCCCAAGTCAACTTTGGGATGAGGTTTCGATGGATTTTATCACAAGTTTACCCAAATCCGAAGGGAAGAGTGTCATTATGGTGGTAGTTGATAGACTTACCATGTATGCACACTTTTGTTCATTATCTCATCCATTTAAAGGCAGTACAATTTCTACTGCATTTATGGAAACAATTTGAAAGCTACATGGAAACCCAAATATTATTGTAAGCGACAAAGATCCCATCTTCACTTGAAATTTTTGGAAAAATTATTTTCTTTCCTTGGTACTCAGTTAGCTCATAGTTCATCTTATCATACTCAATCTGATGGGCCAACGGAGATAGTAAATAAATGTTTGGAAGGATATCTTCGTTGCTTCGTATTTGATAAGCAGACACATTGGGTCAAATGGTTGCCTTTCGCTGAATGGTGGTATAACACTTCCTTCCATACTTCAACAAAAATGACCCCATTTATGGCACTTTATGGATATCGCCCACCATCCATCACATCATATTTAAGAGAAATTTTTAAGGTTCAAGCAGTGGAATATCACATTAAGAATCGACAACAAGTTCTCCAACTCTTAAAGGATAACCTCACCTTGGCGCAGAATAGAATGAAACAACAGGCATATCAACATTGCAGCAAAAGAAGTTTTGATGTAGGTGATTGGGTATTCCTATGACTACAATCATATAAAAAAATTTCCCTCAAGCAAGCTAAGAACGATAAAAAATTATCACCAAAGTATTATGATCCATAAAAAGTGTTGCAAAAGATAGGTACAATGGCATACAAATTGGAGCTTCGTACAACTTCCCGAGTGCACCTAGTTTTCCATGTTTCATGCTTAAAGAAGGTTATAGTTGACAAGTTCACAGTTCAAACAATATTGCCAAAACTTGACAAGGAAGGAAAGATCATATTTGAACCTAAAGCAATTAAAGAAACAAGAGCTCGACAGCTATGAAATCGATCAATTTCAGAGTATCTCATCAAATGAAGAACTTACCCATTGAAGATTCCAAATGGGAGGATGAGAGTTTTTTACAGAAGCATCCATAACTAATCAAGCATTGAGGACAATTTTTTTTTGAAGGAGAGGGGCATGTTAGGTCCCTATAATACTAGTGATTACCCCATTACTTTTTTCATTGTATTCCTTATTCTCATTGTTGTGACCCTATTGTCCCCATATTGTTATTATTGTACACCCCAGAAGCCCACTATTTTTATTTATGTGGCCTTATATTATTATGGTTAGGTTGGCTTGGGTTATATTGTGACCCCTTGGAATATTATATATAGAAAGGAGGTTTTTTCATTTGTATCATCCAAGAATTGTTCATTTGCGTAATGTAAAGGAGGTTGCCCCCTGGAAGAGGCTGAATTATAAGGTGTTGATTTATCTTTTCTATCTTTTTGTGAGTTGGTTTCATAACAATCTGATATTGGCTTTATTCACACTAATAATGGAAAAGAATACACTTCGAATGAATTTCAAAACTATCTTTGCCAACATGGGATCAAACATCAAACAATTGTGCCTTATAATCCCCAATAGAATGGTGTAGTTGAAAGAATGAATAGGACAATCTTAAATATGGTATTCTCCATGTTGTTCTTCAAAAATGTAAAAATGATGTTTTGGGATGATGCAGTTCTATGTGTTGTATATATTATTTCATCTAATGCTATCAGAAACAAGACTCATGAAATGTGGTATGGGAACATTCCTTCAGTAAAGCATCTCAGGGTGTTTGGTTCCACCTGTTATGCCTTGATACCAAAGGTACATAGAAACAAACTTGGTGCAAGAAGTTGTAAGTTTATCTTCCTGGGGTATTCAAAAGCTTCCAAAGCATATTGTATCTCTGATGAAGTCAACAAAATGTTTCTTGTATCTAGAGATGTAATATTTCTTGAAGCACTCTCTCCCCTGCATGAAACTCCAACAATGGATGATACTTTGAGTGACATGTTTGACAAAATTTGGAGACTCAATATTGATTCAGTCCCAACTCAATCAACGAAGCAGTCTAGACCATCTGAGAGAGGTCCCTCAAAGTGGCTGACAAAGAAACTTGAAAGTGTTCATCCTGATGAGGTTGGAAAGACAGGAGCTAGAAATTCAAACTGGCAAAATGGAGGTTATGTAGATGACTCTGATTCACCTGTTGATATGGATGTTTCTTATGATTGTGAATTGAATTTTTCTATAGATTTTGAACCAACTTCCTTCAAAGAAGTTGCTTCTCATGATGGATTAAAAGAATTGATGCAAAAGGAGTATGATGCCCTGATAAAGAATGGCACTTGGAAGATGGTTGATCCTCGATTGGGAACTAAACCAATTGGCTGCAAGTGGGTCTACAAGAACAAGTATAAAGCTGATGGCTCACTTGACGAGCACAAAGCCAGGCTTGTGGCAAAAGTTTTTGCACAGAAGGAAGGGGTCGATTATGAGGAGACTTTTCCCCCATAGTAAAATGGGCTACCATCTGAACACTCTTTTCCATAGCAGCTCAGAACAGTTGGAAATTCCATCAAATGGATTTAAAAACTGCTTTCTTGAATGGAGATCTAAAAGAAAAAAAATTTATGTCCTAGCCTGAGGGATTTACTATGAAAGGACATAAGCATAAAGTATGCAAACTTTTGAAATCATTGTATGGCCTCAAACAAGAACCACTAGCTTGGTATGAAAAACTTACTGAGCATCTTCCGAAACTCAATTTCGAACATTATGATCTTGGTGATGCAACTTTGTTTGTCAAGAAAGTTGGGAAATAGCTATATATCTTGTGGTATATGTAGATGATATTTTGATGATAGGGAACAATGAAAACTACATTGCATCCATAAAGAATGAATTGAAGAAAGGTTTTGAAATGACTAATTTGGGCTATGTTCATTACTATCTTGGTTTTGAAGTAACTCAACATCCAAAGTCCATATTCCTTTCTCAAAAGAAGTACATTGGAGATATGTTGAACAGGTTTGGAATGAATGAATGCAATCCTATGACTACTCCAATGGAACAAAATTTAAAGCTCACATCCATTGAAGGAAAAGAATTTGAGGATGCAACAAAGTATATACAGCTTGTACGAAGTCTCAACTACCTAACCACTACCAGACTAGACATTTCATTTGTTGTTGGAATCCTCTCCAGATTTATGCAAAAGCCTTGTGAGGGACATTGGTCTGCTGCAAAAAGAGTTCTAATTTACTTGAAGGGCACTCAAGTCTTTGGAATCAATTATACACAGGTGGGCGACTTCAGCTTGATTGGATACTCTGATTTAGGCTTTGATGGAGTCAAAGAAACTAGTGTATCTACTTCAAGCTATGCTACGAGTCTTGGATCAGGAGTTGTCTCATGGAGATCACGCAAACAATCATTTCTAGAAAATTCCAAAATAGAGGCAGAATGTGTGGTAGCAAATGAGGCAAGAAAATAAATTATGTGGCTAAAGAAAATTCTTGAAGATTTGCAGCTAAAACAATTACAATCGACTCCACTCATGATTAACAATACCTCTGCAATAAAGTTGGCAAAGAACCCAAACTTCCATGATCGAACAAAGCACATCAATACTGAATATCATCTTATTCAACATCATGTCGAAGTCAAAGCAATCCATCTCCACCATTGTTCCACTAATGAGAAAATTGTAGACATCTTCACCAAAGCACCTGGAAGAGAAAAGCTTGAAAGGTTCAGAAAAATGCTTGGACTCACCAACATCCCTTCAAATTAAAGGGGGGAATGTTGACACCTAATTAGAGGGATTGGGTGTACAATTGTAATTAATGAAAATAAATAATAGAGAAGATAGAGAGTCATCGAGAGATGAACCAAATAGTCACTCCCTCTTATATATAATAATGAACAACCTGAATGAATAATATGAGTTTTGATTTGAGGAGTTACCTCCTGGTTTGACAGATGGAATAACAAACTTTAAATTTGCAAGTTTTTTTTTATTTAGCCATTTTTATTGTCTTGAGAGTGGTTTTAAAGTACATGGAGTCCTTTCTTATGATTTTTTTATAGTAGGAGGTCTGATCCATCTAGGAATATATTATGTTGATGTTTTGAAGAGAAGGTCTTCAATTTAATAAGTCTTTAAATAGTCTTGTTGATGACCAAGTAGACTATGATGTGAAAAGGGTTTGGTGTCATTTTCGAGTGACAATTAAAGATTTTTACGACATTAAATTAAAATTTTAACTATGTTATTATACTATGATAGATCTCGATGAAGCTAAATCCTTTCAAATTAACTGAATGTGATATATAAATTTCCAATTTGAATGCACTTGCAATTTCATGGTTGACATTCTATACATATATTGCTAAGTTGTTTTTCTAGAGGACATTGTTCGCATTGATATAGATTCATAAAGATTGAATAAATATGGTCAACGAATTACTGAATCGCAAAATATACGAGTCCCTCAGACACAAAGTCACAACGTTACAATCTAATCAAGTTTAAAGGAAACATGAAACTTTTATTTATCACCCGACTGTCCTGTGATTTGGCATTGGTTGCGTGGATTAGCTTGCATGGACTCCTTGATTGAATGATGAAATGGTACATCATTTCCTCAAACAGAAAGTAACTATGGAAATTTAGATGCAAATAAGTGATGTGCCTTTTATAAAAAATAAATTTCATATCTCTAGCACAAAAGTCAACATTAAAAACAAAAGAAGGTATATTTCTATTCAATGGTTTTGATAGTAAGTTATCTTTTTATTCCATCCGTAAGATTTCAAAACGGGTAAAAAAAAAAGAACTTGGAAATGAGGAAAGGCATATATGTGCATGTTAGTTTCAAATATCATCATTTTTGTTTTGGTAGGTGAAAAAAATTAAATGAGAGGAAATTTTGTTAAACTAGATTTGAAATAAACAATTAAATAAAAAATAAAAAATAAAAAATCGTACAAGTAAAAAATAATGCTTGGTACATGGGAAGACCATGATGATTAGATATGGCAAATCATAACAAAACATATTATTTTAAACCAAAATGAGAACCAACATCCAAAGTAAGTGTGTGTCCCTTATTGCATCAAAGAGTAGAGTGAGTGATGAGAGGCATAGTAGGAGTGATGAGCATCATCATTGAGTAATTATATGGACCTTAATTGACCTTAATTCACCTCCTAACTTAGTCAAACCAACTATTCTCACAACTTATTGCATACTTTTGATTATATTTTGCTTGTGAGATGAGTTAGGGTTGGATATTTTTTTTTGTGGTCTAATGTGCATGTAATGTAGGAATAAAGGATAAAAGCAAGAAAAATACAGGGATAAAAGATAAAAGCAAGAAACTATGGTAAAAGAACATGGTAAAAAATCGAATGGGACAAGGGAGAGGAATTATAGGAGGTAAATCCTCCTCATTTACTACCCCTCCATTCGAATATCCCTCCATCAAATGAAAGTACAAACAGTGAAATCAAGAGTACTAGAAGGTAGCCAAGCAAGTGAAGGTGAAATTAACCAAATCGTGTGTACTAGAAGGTAGCCAAGCAAGTGAAAGTATGAGTTTATCTCATGTTGGGAGCTAAGCCTCCCTATTGGAAGGCAATTGAGCTAGTGAAAGGGAAAGCATGAGTTTACCTTTGAATTGGGAGTTGAACCTCACTAATTTTGAAGGAATTTGTTGGGGACTTCAGATGTATAAGTAGAGAGGCTTAGGACCTTCGTTTTCCTAGTCACAGTTAGTCACGAGTAGTTAGTTACCAAGAGTTAGCAAGAATTCAAACTTTTGACTATAGTGCTAGACCTGTAACAGTTCTTGGTGCAATACAGTGTTTTTATAATGAAGATGAGTTTTGTTATGAGCCAGCACTGAGTTAACTTAGAGGGCTGAAGCTCTTGGGTTAGGGCCCAACTCTAGCTGCCAAAGATCATTTTTATTGTATTCTTAAGTAGCATAGCTTTGTGTTAATCTGTTCAAGTAGTTCATTTCTATTACAATAATAACATAGATTTTTGGTTCTGTTCATTTACTTAAGTAGTTTCCTACTTTTTTGTTTACTTATTTAAGTACTGGCATTTCCATTATAGCATGGTAGAATCGATTAGTTGTGTTTCAGTTTGCTTCATTTATTCTTTCATTCAATTAGCATGGTAACAAAGGAAAGATCCACAAGGTTTCCCACAGGTGTCTCGGCCTCACCTCCTCCCTCTAGGACCATGACGTGAGGAAGAAACCCTGCAGTAACCCCCAAAACATAGATTTTTGGTTTTCCCAGGGAGTTTGTTGTTTAACATAGTCACTGAGCTCATTTCATATCACTATGTTCATTTAATGGTCATCATCTCCTTCGCTCTCTTCCCGCCAGTTGATCTCCCTCACACCCCTTTCATTCTCCTTCAGCATGAAAAGCTGAGCAAAAGCTATTAATCCACATCCGAATGGTTTTTAACCATAGATCACCTCACACAGGAAAACTAACCAATCACTGCCTGAATTCACGTTTAGCGTTTGACTTTGTGCACTTTAAATCCAAACCATTGATCTACCTTGTCAAATCCAATGGCTATCGTGCACTCGCTCAGCAACCATATCGGTCAAACCTTCACCATTGATGTACCTCACCAGATCCGATGGCCATCACACGATATCATGTGGATATTTTCCTAAATGTTATCCACACGAGGGCACGCGAAATGGGTGGCTTCTCGTGCTACATGTCAGCCGGGGAGGCTAATCATGTAAAATTTTAGGAAACCATTTACAGCTTTAAGGGCACGCGGAATAATGTTTACCACCCTCTAAACCCATGCCCTCATTTCCACACATTCCTTTAAGTGCTCCAATCTCCATTGTCGATCTGTCTCCTGATTTGATGGCCATCGCAACACCCGACACCATTTCCACACGTTTCTTTTTCCCATTATCTAATCTCCACCATCCATCTACCGATTAATTATGTTTGTCCCTCTCTTGACTGCACCCGTGTGATATAATCTCATTTCTCCATCTCCGGTTTTTCTTGTTCATTCATCTATTCACTCAACTGCCTGCGATATAGTCTTCATCGTTCATCATCTAGTTAACCCTTTTCACCATCTACCTATGTACCCTCTTCCAATCTGTTCTCAGCCATTCATTTGTCTTTCACCCGCCTGATCCAATGGTTCTCAAGCGTTGTTGCTCCCTCACATCCTCTTTTCACCAATTTGACCTCTTACTGCTTCTTTCGCTTAGACACAGACTTAACTTAGTTTCCATTATTTACCCATTAGCCTAGTTTTAATTCTTTTACTTCTGAAACTTAGATAATGAGCATTAGGTTGGTGGTTGATCTAGTAATTCTGCTTAGCATAGCTATTTAGTTTCTTAGTTAGGGTCTGGTGTAATTTTATCAGTACATGATTGCTTTCTTCAATTCTAGAGTAGAATAGCTCTCCCCTAGAATAGGTCTGCTCTCCTTCCATCAAAATCAAGCTTCTTCTGACCCTATATAAGTCTGGCTTGGAACCCCTGGGGTCTCTTTCTAGATGATTAGGGACAATAGGTAGTACCTTCACTTCTACTTGTGTATATAGCACAGTCACCTCCAAGTTTGTATGAACCTTGGGTTGATAAGTAAAGTTGTTAGCCCTAGGAGTTGCAACATTCTTGCTACAATACCTAGGCTCATCACTTTTTGCCATCTTTGCTGGGGAGGTGTCAGAGTTGGAGTGATTACTGCTCCTTTTTCTATTTCTAGTCTTCAATTTTCTTCCCTTAGTTTATTTCTGCAAAAGTTATCTAGTTTCTTTCTTTCATTTATCAATTATCTACTTTCCTTTCCATTCTGCAACTAGAATTTCAATTCAGCAAGTAGTTTCTTTTTGTTAGTAGTTTTTCATTCAAACTAGTAATTTCATTATGCAAGTAGTTTTATTTCTGTCAGTAGTATTTCACTCAACAATTTCAATTCAGCAGGTAGTTTCCTTTTTGTTAGTGGTTTTTTAGCAATTTCCCTTCTACAAAGTACTTTCCAGCTTTAAAGAAAAATCTTACCAAAAAAAACCAAATTCATTTCCTTTCATGCCTTGTAGGAATAGGGATAATTCAGGAAAATTCTTGCCAAATACCGCCACTACATCCAACACTCAACCTTCTCTTTTCTTTAGTGACTGTGAATTGGAAGAACCTTTAGGTGAGCAACCTGACATATTTGAAGAGCCTATAGGGGAAGAAGAAGAGGAAGAACCCATTCCTACTGAACCAATGCCTAAAAACCAAGATGACAAAGGGAATGGAGAGAGAATTGAGAGTGCCTTCCCCATTAGGGAAACCAATGGGGACACTAAAATGAAGAATATAAGCCTCTCTACTCTACCTCATTTCCATGGCTTAACCACAGAGGACCCTGACACTTTCCTATTTGATTTTTTTGTTATATGTTGAACCTATGACTATACAGAGGATGAGAAAAAGTTAAAATTATTTCCATCTACCCTCAAGGATGTAGCATTACACTAGTTCATGGGTTTACCTGGAGATAGCATCATAACTTGGGATCAGATGCAACATGCCTTTAACAACAGATATAGGGACTATTGTAGGTCAAAAGACACTAAAGGAGAGATTTTTAGGATGACCATAGGCCAGGATGAATCCTTAGAAGACTATGAAGAAAGATTCTAGCTCAGTTACAAAATGACCAGGTGCACACTTGATCCTGAGTCACTAAAGTTGGTCCTGCTTAAAGGAGTAAGGGAGGATATCCTAGATACCTTGCATTTGTTAGTGGGAGGAGATATCTACCAACTACCAGATGAGGATATCAAGATTATCTTTAAAAACCATTGTAGGGCAACCAAGAAAAAGGGTAGGAGTAGTCGACTTATCACCAATACATCATCTTCCAACTCATCCATCAAGGGTGAAATTGGAAATATGTTAGAGGACTTCAAAAGTGAGATGTTGTACACCCTTGCCTTCCAATTGGATTCCATGAATATCAAAAGGAAGCAAGAGGAAGTAGAGAGAGCCTTGGCCATATTTTGTCCTATGTGCACAAGGAGGCATCCTAGGAATGAATTCCCATTGAACTGTTTTGAGATTTCCTAAGTGTGTGAAGAAAACCACTCCGCAGACAAGTGCCCTTCTTTACCTAGAATTAATGATGTATATCAAGGAGTTGAAGGGGTAACTGAGAAGATTTTATACATCAACCAAAGGAGACCTCCTGGGCCCAGACCATACCATCAGGGTATGCAAGGATCATCCCATTCATATTACAGACACAACCAAACCACAACTATACCTTCTTGGGGAACCCTCCTCAACCTTCTTGGTCTATAACCCCTCCTTGCTCCTATGCACCTCTGTATCATTCCCAGCTAGCCAGCAAGTCATTTCAACCTTACATTTAGCCACAACACCAATGGAATACTACACCCCAGGGGTGGGGGCCCCAAGTCAACAATGTTCTAGCCCTACTGCCTCTACCACCTACCCAACCATAGCTCCTACAGTCTGCTCCACCTAAGAAACTCTAGATGCCTACCTAGCCAAATCCAAATCCAAACAATAGGTAGGCTCAACAAACTTATGGTGGAGAGACATCATACCTAGCTTATGTTGTTGAAATCCAGGATATCAACCTAAGATCTAGGAGAATTCGCCCATATAACCAACCTCCCTCTCAACATAAGGAGGTTGAGGAAGATTGAGAGGAAAGCAACCTGAAATAAATCCACCCTTTCCTAAAAGATTAGCCTAAGCACTCCGACCTACCAAAGAAGAAACCGAACTTTCAAGAGAATTGAAATACCTATGTGTAAAGATTCCCCTTCTCCAAGAAATCAAAGATGTCCCTATTTACAATATATTGATTAAGGAGAGGTTCTTTAAGCATCTAGGAAGAAGTAAAAGTGATGCCCCTGCCACTAAAATCATTGGGCAATTATCTGACTTAATGATATGGCAGACAATATGTCCCAAATACTTAGAACCTAGAAGCCCTATAGTTGATGTGCAAATCAATGGAACCATTGTCCCACACACTATGATTGATCTTGTGGCTACCATTAATGTGATGACCAAGGACACCATGCTCAGGCTTAACCTATAGGGGTCGTTAAGGAATACCACAACAGTGTTGCAACTTGCAGACCATTCCACAGTCACCCCTGAGGGGATTATGGAGGATGTGATGGTCTTCATTGATTCCTAGGAGTACCTTGCATATTTCCTAGTTCTCCAGCCTAAGGCTAAGCTTACTGGTTACTCTCTCATCCTTGGGAGGCCATGGTTGGCCATACACGATGCCTACATTAGCTGCAGAGCTGAGAATATTACCATCAGGAATGGGCATACGTCCAAGAAGTTAGTCTTATACCCTCCTACTCAACCCTCCTTAAAACATGATTTACCTTTATGGTTGGAGGAGAAGGAAGAAGATGAGCTTTATTCTACCCAAATTTATGCTATTGAGGAAATCATAGGAGGAGGACAACAAGAGGAGGATGACTTAACTGAAAACCTGCTCCAAAGTCCAACTCCTAGCTCATTACCCTTAGAAGAAGAAGTGAAGCGAGCACAGAAAAATTGTCAAATTGACTTATGCTTGGCTAATTCCAACACACTTCGAGTCAAAACCATAGAATTCGGCCTAGAGAAAACCTTGAAAATTAATCCATCTCTTTCTACTTTAGAAGAGGCACAACTATGCAAATTGCTGAAAGAGAACCTAAAAGCATTCGCTTGGAGCTATAAGGAAATGAAGGGAGTACACCCCTCAGTGTGTACTCACCACATATACATCAACAAAGGTTGTAAGCCAGTCAGGAAACCACAAAGGAGAATGAATCCAGCCCTTAACGACATCATCAAAGAAGGACTACAAAAACGGTTAGATGCAGGGTTCATTTACCCTATCTCTAACAATGATTATATCTCTCCTTTAGTGTTAGTTCCCAAGAAGAATGGTAAGTGGAGGATTTGTGTCAATTATAGGGAGTTGAACAAAGCCAAAAAGAAGGATCAATTTCCCCTACCCTTTCTTGACCAAGTGCTAGATGACCTGGAAGGGAGGAAGTTCTTTTCTTTCCTAGATGGATTCAATGGGTACAACCAAATCCAAATATGCCCAGAAGACTAGGATAAAACCACATTCACCTATCCTTGAGGTAATTTTTCCTATACAGTCCTTCCTTTTGGCTTATGTAATGCTCCTGCCACTTTCTAGAGAGTAGTCTTGAGTATTCTTTTTGAACTAGTGCATGATGCTATGGAAATCTATATGGATGATTTTACACCTTATGGCTATGATTTCCATGAAGCCCTTACTAACCTAGGCAAAGTATTATGCAATTGCATCGAGCTGAACCTGTCTCTCAGTCTAGAAAGACGTGAATTCTTAATGACCGGAGGGACTCTGCTAGGTCATTCCATATATCAGCAAGGACTACAGGTGGACCCAAACAAAATAACCATCATCCAAAGGGTCCAACCTCCACAAAAGCAGAAAGATGTCAGGAGTTTCTTGGGGTTAGCTAGATACTACAGAAGGTTTGTAAAGGACTTTAGTAAGTTAGCCTCTCCTTTGTTTGGATTGTTGGCCAATGATTCTGAATATATATGGTCAAGTAGCTGTCAAGAGGCCATACACATTCTAAAGGGTAAATTAACCACTCCACCAATCCTTAGAGGCCCAAACTAGACCCTCCCTTTTCATATCCATGTTGATGTCTCACATAAAGCCATAGGAGTAGCCTTAGGTTAGGTAGAGGAGAAATTGGCTCATGCCATCTATTTTACTATAAAAACCTGTCAAAGGTTGAGTTAACGTATACTATGACTAAAAAAGAAATATTGGATGTGCTGCATTCATTGAACATGTTTAGGCATTAAATTATAGGATATCATACATTTGTGCATACTGATCATGCCACAGTTAAATATTTAATGAACAAACTAGATGTAAACGCTAGAATCATAAGATGGTTACTTTTATTACAACAGTTTCATGTAACTATCATTGATAAGCCTAGTAAGGAAAATGTTGTTGTTGACTTTCGACCTAGAATAAATCTGCCTGTAGGTGAAGAAGGAATGGTGGATGATCAATTACCAAATGAGAATTTTCTTTCTACTTTAGTGCTCTCCCCCTGGTTTGTTGATATAGCAAACTATCAGGTGTGAGCACAATTCACACCAAACATGCCCTCCAGAGAAAAGAACAAGATAATCAAGAAAAGTTCCCCCTTCACCTTGATTGGGGGCAATCTATTCAAACTTGGCCTAGATCAAATCTTGAGAAGGTTTGTAAGGGGAGAGAAAGTCTTTGACATCCATATGACCTGTCATGATGGGCCTTGTGGAGGTCATTTTGCAGCAAAGCAGATAACATTCAAAGTGCTGCAAGCAGGCTATTATTGGCCTACTCTTCATCAGGATGTGAAGAAGTATGTTACTCAGTTTGATTAGTACCGATGGATGGGAAAGCCGACTCCAAGAAATGAAATGACCCTACAACATCTGGTAACTTTTGGGCCATTTGACAAGTGGGCCATGGACTTCATTGGGCATATCAACCCTCCTTCAAAGAAGAAACAACACATCATTGTGTGCACTGATTGTCTAACAAAGTGGGCTGAAACCAAAGTAATCAAGGTAGCAATAGAAGAAAGGTGGCTGAGTTCCTAAGGGAGAATATATTCTGCAAATTTGGGTACCCTAGAGAGCTAGTCAGAGACCAAGGTAGCCAATATACCTCCAACATGATTGAAGAACTGCCTAAGAATCATAAATCAAGAAGAGGACGTCCACTCATCATCCACAACATAATTGGAAAGTGCAGGTGACCAACAAAGCACTGGAGAACATCCTAACCAAGGTAGTGAACAAAAGCAGAAAGGATTGGGTAGAAAGATTAGTTGAAGCCAGTTGGGCCTATAATACGACATGGAAGACCACCACTGGATTTACACCGTATGAGCTGTTCTATGGAGAAAAGGCTTTGATGTCCATTGAATTTAAATATAATACATTGAGGACGGTAGCCCAACTAGATGTGGATCTTAGTTAGGCATAGAAATAAATATTGTTCCATTTGAATGGCTTAGATGAATTCAGAATGCAGGCCCTCCTCCATACAGAGATAGTTCAGCTTCAGAGGAAAATTTGGCATGACAAGCACATTAAGGTGAAGCAATTTCAAGAAGGAGACTGGGCATTTTTATATGACTATAGATATAAATACTTCAAGGGAAAGCTAAGGACAAGATGGCTCGGACCTTATGTGGTGGAAAGGTGCCATGACAACAGTTCAGTGAAGATCAGAATTATAGATGAAGAAGTCATTCCATTACTAGCTAATGGACACATAATGAAAATGTACAAGAGACCTTTATCTAAATAAGAGATCATTGACAGTATTAATAAGACAATGATGATGGTGGAGCAAGTTTCAGCTCCCCTCTGATCAGGTTCCTAAAAACAAAAAAAACTGAGTAAGGATTCAAGTGAAAGCCTACATGAGGCACCTGAGTCGCATCTTTGGGTTGAAAACCTCCATGAGGTGGCCCAAGGATCAAAAACATTGAAAGAAAAAGAAGATCCCTGGGTGAAAACCTCCCTTGAGGCACTGAAGACAAATATCTATGGTGAAAACCTCTTTGAGGCATCCTAGGTGTATATATATATAATAAGAAAAAAAAGAAAAATATCATAATTGTTATTTGCAGGAGTATGAGAAAGACAATCAGGGAGAAAAGAGAAGATCCAAAGGGAGCCCTGCCTCACATATGTTCATCTCCTCCACTCCTTACCATGCATCCCTCCATAAATTCCAATTGTTTTCACTTCATTGCTTCAATTTGCGAGAAGATTGTGTTTTCTACAGAGTCACTTCATCCATTACCATCATCCCTGCCTTCACACACACTCCTACTCCCTTTTTCCATTTAGCAGCATCAAATATGTATCCAAAAAAACCATTAGCAGACAGCAGAAGAGGAAGAAAGATGACCATACAACAACAACAACAACAGCATCAGATTTACAGTCAACAAACCATCAACAGACAACAAAGGAGGAAGAAGAATGACCATCAACATCACCTCTGATATTTGACAACTGTAGCGTGGCATTAAGGCCACACGTAAGTATCCTGCTCACTCACTCATGTGCATCATTTGGTCAAGAATTGTAAAGGCTAAGAGGTAAACAATATAAACTTTGAAACGGGAACTGATATTGTTAACCGTTTTGTAGAGATAGCAAAAAAGTGATCCGATTTTGAAAATGGGTGATGCAGAACACACATGTTTTTTTAGAGCATCATTTTTGGCACTATAATTTTTTTATTTTATTTTATGTACATTTCGTTTTAGAATGGTAGTGATTTTAATGCTGATTTTAAAAAGTGGTAATTCTACATGATGCCCTTTTTTAAAAGGTTTTGTTTTTTTTACTTTCAATTTTATAACGTATGAAATGTAAATAATTATTTTGTAAATTTAATAATTTTTGAAGTGGTCTTCTTCTTCATATTTTCTTGCTTTTATTTTAGTTTTTTTTTTGTAGTGAGGTTTTTATTGTTTTGCATATTTAAAGAAGAAGGTTGATATTTTGAATTTTTGATATTTTACATATTTATACATCGTTAATTAATTTTTCAATTGACATGAAATAATTGTCTCTAAAAAACAATATTTCTTAACAATTGACATAAAAATTACCATTTTTAACATAAATATAACGAAAAAACTACATGTTTTGATAATTTTTTGCTAGAAATGAAATGTCAAAATCACAATTTTAATAGGAAAATTTTAACTAAAAGTTGTTAAATAATAGTTTTTTTTTTTATGAATTTCATGTCAGAAAAATAATAATAATCATTTTTTTTTCAAAAAATAATGATTAAATTAAAAAATAATGTGAAAATCACATAATACAAATATTGAATGCATAACAACCTTAATTGAGTGTATATTCTTCTCATAAAATGTCAGAGCCAAAACATTACAAGTATAACTAATTAATAGCTACAAAAAATGTGCTTGATTTCCAAGCATAACTTAAATTTAATCAACAATGTCACATAATCCAAACTCTCCGTCCTCTAGAGTTTCATCATTGTCTTCTTCCACAATATTTTTTGCTTCATTTTTATCATTTTCCTCTTCTAATGAATTTTTGATCTCTGTGAATCTCCCAATGTATGCCTTTCCAATCATCATGTGTAATGGTGTTTGGAGTTCCTTTTCATTTTTTGCCACACGTGATTCACCAAAGTCCCCTTTCTTCAACCCAATTTCTTGCATTGCATTTGGAAGAAATTGAAGAGCATTAATTCTTTGCTGAATGAAATTGCATTGTATTGGATCTTTTTCAATTGCAATGTAATTTCCTCATTTTTGAAGACAACATGCTAGTGTTGTACCTAATTATCAAGCACAAAAGAAATATTGAAGTAAATTAGTACAATAACATATTAACTAAAAAATAACATATTGAAATTCAATTCCATATAATAAAACTTACTTGAGCTAGAAAATAAATCCAGAACACAATCTCCTTCATTTGAACATACGTCTATAAGATAGTTAATCAATAACTGTGGTTTTTGATAAATGTTACTTATCTCTCATTTTTCTTCTTTGCCTTCATATGTTAGTTTTCTCACAACAACATCATAAGCTAGTATTTGGCTATGACTCTTTCCATCTATCCGATTAAAAATCATAGACATATAGCTATCATCTTTTGCCCAACTATCAATATGGATGAAATACAATCATTTATAAATAGTTTTTTTTTTTTTTTTTTTTTTTTTTTTTTTTTTTTTCTGAATAAGGCTAATTCTATTATAGTACAAAAAGGTCAAAAATTACATCAGAGTTACAACAAGGCCATGGCCTTGTAAATCCTGCCTAGAAATTGACAGTTTGCCCAGATTTACACCTTCCAAAATTGAACACCGTCAAAATTTGGATTACTATCTTCTGTTGTGTCTTCTACTAAGACTCCAAACAGTGACTCTAAATAGTACGTAACAGGGACATTCTGAGATAGACAAATATGGCGATGATGAGCACCGCTTAAACATGGACTGACTGACATATAGACCCATACTGCCGACACATAGACATACAGACCCATACTACCAAACTGATACATAAACACAGGATTCAAAGACAGAGTGATGCTCCTGCAGCCTAGGCTACCGAGAGCGAACTACTTGACTTGATCATTCATCGTCCGTGCTGTAGGGTGCTTCCTCAACTTGGCACCCAAATTGCAGAGAGTCGTCAAAATCGGAGAGAGGGACCACCGCGCTGGAAGGGAGACCCTGAAGAGGCTTGCTTGGACCCGCAAAAGCTGCTGGAGTAGCTACGGGGGAGCTTTCCCTAACAGGGCATTGCAGGTCAATTATAGGCACTGTCCCTTGAACTTGAGGTGGGTTTTCCAGAGTTGCATCTGCCTAATCTCTGAAAATATCACAATGCTCAATAGTTACAGAGACAATAAAAGTAGAATTGGCGAGTGTGCAGGGTATCCGATACCTGACTGTAGGATGCACCTCATGTCCACAATCAATTATGCGTTCGCTCCCCAGCCCTCTGCTTCGTTCGACTCTGTTACCATGGAGGTGCTGCTACTCAGACGTAACTTCGACAGAGGAGGAAGGAGAAATGGGGGCAGGCCTCTGAGTGGTAGCCCGTCCGTGAGAGCCTCCGTGTCTACTGCACATTCTCAGTCTCTCACCCCGCATTGCTGGATAAAGAAGAACGCGCTTGCAGAAACATGGAGAGGAGGGACTAATTAGGACGGGGGCCGCCGAATTTGGCTCACAACGCCTGGGAATTGCTCTCAAGCTTGTGACAGTCCCTGAATTGGCCACAGAGCATGAATGCCCTTGCTCATTCCCCCGTTCCACCGAGTAATGCGCCAGTGTTCCAGCGGAATGCCAGACAATTGCAGAAGAATGCGCAAGTGTAGCAGGAGCTCCCGGTTTATTAATCCCCATCGCACAGTTAGCCAGGAGACGAATTATGGAAGACAAGACCAACATTAATGCCCTCGTTGATATTCCAGCATGCGAACCTTTCTTACATCCCGCGAGGTACTGCGTGTCACACATCGGCTGACCCCTGCCCATGTGACTCCCCATCTGTCCACCGCTCACCTTAAGCACCCACATCCGGGAAATCATTTATAAATAGTTGATCTTCACGGTTAAGAAGATTTGGCTTTTGCCTGTAACATGAAATATTGAAAGTTCAATTAACTTGTACATAAATGAATTTTTCAACATTAATGAAACATACATTTTAAATGTCTTACCATGTAAGCTACATCCTTGAATTTGTTTTCCCCTTGAAGCTTGACAATAACATTTACAATTGTGTGTCTGAATGTAATGTCATAAATCTCCATAATGGTGATGGTGTGACTTCTAGAAATCCCGCAACCACATTAATAAGAGCTTGATAAGTATAAGGGTCACTATCATAGTCAATATTTAGAATATTGAAACCATGGGGAATATCTAAAATAACTACGGCATAATCCCTTTTAGGTACGAGTTTAGCAATGTATTCACAGTCACCTTGTATTACATGATACTGAATAGTGTCTAGCTCATTCCAAATTAAATGAGTAAGAGTTGGATCAAGTTCAACATTCTTAATACGTTGCTTCTTCAGTTTTTAGTTCTTTACTTTTTCAATAATGGTTTTGAAACTATCTGGTGCTCCATTATCATCCTTCTTTATCTTTTATAAAATAAACAAATATATGTGTAAGTTATAAATTCAAAATAGTACACAGATGAATAAAAATTAATGTCCAAATCAAGATACCTTTTTAAATGCAAGATAAAAAACTTTTAATGTTGATGTAGAACTTGAATCTAGATAGTTGCGTGCAACGACATCCCAGCTATCTTCATTCAAAAATTTAACCATATGTTCTTTAATTCTCATGTAAACTTTCTGACTACATAGATAAAGTAAGAAAAAGTTAATATAATGATATATAAAACAAATACTACCAAGAACAATATGTTATATTTAAAAGAAAATTATAATCTAGAAATAAATAAAAATAATTCAACAAACTTACTTTTGAAATTCCTCAGACATTTCCTCCAGAGATAATTCCCCTGACCTCACATGAGATAATATTGCTTTGAAAATTTTTTCATCTTTCATTCCTTGCAATGCTCTCTAAGGTGTGATAGTCATATCTCCTGGAAGCTTCTTCATTTCAGGCCCTGATTTACTGCTACTACATATCGATGGCTTAGACTTTTTGACCTTCTGGTTTTTAATGCCAATGTTTTTCCACATGGTAAAAATCTCATTAATCAACTCCCATATATCTCCAGTTCTAAATGCCAACTGGAAAATGTTATCAACACCTCTGAATAAATCACTCAATTTCTACCTTTTGCACCTTTTGAATTGATTTTTTTTTCAATTAGATAGCCTATTTCCACACAACATTCCTTTCAGAAATCTAGAGTAACATTTATCCCATCCCCACCACATTTTTTTCAAAATCACTATGAATAAATCTAACACTTTAGATGAAAGTCATAGACATCCTATACTCATTATCAGAATTATGTTCCCATGCCACTAACTTTGCTTCTGTATCTGATAAACCAGCATAAATGATACATTTCATTGTTTCAAAACATGGGTTATTGGGATATTCCTCCATCAATTGTCTTTTAGCTTCTACAAAATGGTTCCCCCCAAGCACATAATAATTGTATTCAAAACATTTTGACTTATCAAATGCTTCTTTGTTGGGAACTTGAATTGGATAAACAAGAAGCACATAACCAACCACATGAGCGTATGGGTTGTACCTCATCGATGTCTTCAAGTTGTGAACATGTAGATGATGTGGCTTTATGATTTGATATTGATGTTGTCCTTCACTTGCCTTATAGATTTGTTTGACATTAAGTTGAAATGTACGACCACCCTCAATTAAGTTTCTCTTTGTCAAATTCTGTCAAATGGCATTTTGTTTTGTTTTGATAATTCCATCCTCTAAATCAGCTCCAGGTGTAATGATTTCTCTTCCTTATTTTAGTTTTTCACTAGGTTCTTGACTGCTGGTAATGACTACTTGAAAATCTTCAACTTTACTTTTCTTCTTCATAACATTCTCATCATTAACTGTAACAAATTTATTCTTTGGCATTGTTACTTTTGGTATTTTATGGCTTTTCTCATTGGTTCCAATGCCATCTTCAATAACGGCAACATATTCTCCACAGTCAGTTTCAACTTCATCATTTTCAAAAGTAACTTGTCTACCCTTGCTAGATTTATCCACTAGAGGCCTTTTTTTGATCCCTTTGATTTTTGTAGCATCATCAATTACTACATTTTGCTTGTTTGCCATATTTTCTTCTGCCACTGAGTAGAAACTGCTGACAACTTTCATAATATCATGCTCTATGAAACAAATGCCTCCCAACCTAATTGAACAACTTTCAACAAAATTTTGCCAAACAAAATAACATATGTCAATAAAAAGGAAAAAGTTAAAAAAATAGTGTGAGACAGTTACAAGAATGCAAAATACAAATATAAATAAAAATACTTACGATATTTTGTTTCATCTCATTTATGATTTTTTTACAAAACTTTGTATATACCTCTCTCCTGTCATACAATGAATATGATAACTGGTATTTAATCCTTTCTTCTGACTTGGGCACTTTTGTAAGTATGTAAACAACTTCACTATCCGGTACCAAACACATGTCTATGACTCTTCCCATCACTTCATAAATTCCATTATCATTCGGTATATCAATATATAGATATATATTCACATTTTGGATTTCTCTTTCTTTCACATACCAAATTCTTCATGAAACTTTCATTTCTTTTGAATTCTTCCTGTATGAAATCATCTTCTTATCATTTGAGGCACTTGAAAGATTTGTAGCCATCAGCTAAGCTAGAGTTTGTTCACCAATATTTTTTGAAGATCTACCTTTAAGAGTCTTTGGTCAAGAAAGATTCACAAAAATCTTCTTTGATGCCATCTTCCTGAAAAAAACACATAAATCAGTAAATAACGAAAACACATTAACTTTGATCAGCATTTACATCTGTTAAACTTTTTCATATAGCACCCTACCGTATTGATACCAAGAATTCACAAACTAATAAAAGAACTGTACCCATATATCATGCACTACCCAGCAAAATATATCGCATTATTAATACATCTCGTTACCTTATTAATAGAGGTAAAACCAGAGTCAAAATCATTATAATAAAATAATAAGTAAAAGTACGATATATCTTCCACACTAGTTACAATAATATCATAAATTTTTTATTTGTATAATCCGTACTATTAGATAACATCATTGAAATTAAAGAATTATTAATACTAAGAAAATTAAAATTTTCTTAGCATTAACACATTCACCCTACCACCGTGTGGGTGGGCAAGCCACCAGGGGGCCACAGGGGAAGGCTCCCATAGCCCCCCTAGTGCCACCCCGGTGGCCTGCCCGCCTGCAGGGTAGCAGGCCACCAGGGTGGCGTGGGGGGAGGCTGTCGCAGCCCACCCACCTGGCGGCAGTCGCCCCACCCCCCCGCGAGTGGGTGAGCCACCGGGGTGGTCCCAAGGGGCCTGCCTCAGCCTCCCCCCATGCCACCGTGATGGCCCACCCGCTTGCGGGGTGGCAGGGTGATTCCGAGAAACGCCTCACCACCCCGCGGGTGGGCGAGCCACTGGGGTGGCGTGGAGGGAGGCTATGGCAACGCACCACCCCCCCCCCCCCCCCAAATGGCAGCCCAATGGCCTGCCCGCCCGTAGGGTGGCGAGGTGATTCCAAGAAACACCCTGCCACCCCGTGGGCGGGCAAGTAGCTGGGGTGGCGCGGGGGGGACTATGACAGCCTCCTGCCATGCCACCACGCTGGCCCACTCGCCTGCGGGGTGGTGGGAGGGATACTAGGCTGGCGCGGGGGAAGGCTTCAGCAGCCCCCACACACTACCCTGCAACCCGCTCGCTTGTGGGATGGCGGGGTGACTGTTGAGTCGCCCCGCCACCCCACAGGTGGCCGGGTCGCCATGCTAGCGCAGGGGGAGGATTCGACAGCCCCCCCTATGCTACCCTAGTGGCCAGGCTACCTGCGGGGTGGCGGGGCAATTTCGACAATCACCCCACCTGCCCGCGGGGTGGTGTGGGGATTCGGAGAATCACCCTGCCACTGCTCGGGTTGGCCGGGTGATTCCGAGAATCGGCCTGCCAACCGGCGAGCTGCAGGGGTGGTGCAGGGGGGCTACCGCAGCCTCCCCTTATGTCACTACAATGGCCCACACACCCAAGGGGTGGTGGGGCGATTCTCGAAATTGCCCCGCCACCTTGCAGGCGGCCAGGCTGGCCATGGTCATCGCCCCTAACCTACAGGCCTGTTTGGCCACCATGAGCATTATCGGGCTGGTTTGGCCATCATGAGATTTACCGGTCCCGCCATGCTCACGGCGGACCTTGTGGGTAAATTTAGCTCGTAAAAGTTTTAATTTAAAAAATAAAAATTTGACTTCATTAAACTTACTTAATATTAACATTTGCAAGGAAAAAAATTAACTAACCTTTCAGTTGTGAGAATTCTCCATTGAATATGTTGTTGATAGAAATTTAGCTGATCCACCAATTTGCTCCAAGTCTGTCAACGAACCTCAAAAAACCTTGATGTGATGTGAGTAATAGTGATAATGAAATTTATTATATAGGTGAAATTAGGAAGATGTTTTACCATACAGTTAATGTGGGATTAATTTGTTTTCAAAAAAATTGACATGTTAGTTTTTATGGCGAAAAACGAAACTATGATAAAGAGAATATTATGGAATTGTTTTATAGCTAGGTGAATGTGGGATTAATCTGTTTTAGAATGTATTATAAAAATTTTAAAAAACATTGAATTGTTTAGTAAATATTATATATTTTAACTATTAAAATAATTTAGGTAAAAGTTGTGGTTTATAATTTTAACTTTAAATATTTATTTTATAAAAAAATTCATTTTACATTCTTCAATAAATTTTATAAAAAAATAATGAAAGGAAATAAATCTAACAAACGTTTTGGATGGAAATGTTTCGTCAAAACTTTTTGGAGGGAAAATTTCATCCTCTAAGCTATATAATATCTTTAGGAGACTCTGCATTTGTATGATTCAACCTCTTCTATTTGAAAGGGATGCGTTGTCCTAATAGTGAAGTTCCGATTTGTACAGCATCAACATCTTCATCGCGTAACATTTCTATTCATATTGATGAATATAGCGGTAATTATTCCACTATGAATAGAATGTCAATTCTTCCACTTAGTTGTAATCCTAAGGACTATGAGAGCAGCATTGATGAAAGAGGGGATGGAGAATTTAAAATAAATAAAGAGTCATAGATTCCGCTTAGTCCTAAATCTAAGGACTACGAGAACAACAATGATGAAGAGCATGATGACAAATTTCAAAAGAATGGAGTGTCACAGTGGCCACATAGTCCTGATCTTCTGGACTATGAGAGAAGTAGTGATGAATATCATGATGATGAATTTCAAAAGAATGGAGTGTCATGGTTTCCACTTAGTCCTAATTCTAAGGACTATGAGAACAATAGTGATGAGGATCATGATGATGAAGTTCAAAATAATGGAGTGACACAGTGTCCTATTAGCTCTAATTCTAAAGACTATGAGAGCAGTAGTGCTAAAGAGCGTGATGACAAATTTCAAAAGAATGGAGTGTCACGGTGTCCACTTAGTCCTAATTCTAAGGACTATGAGAGCAGCAGTGATGAAGAGTGTGATGACAAATTTCAAAAGAATGGAGTGTCACGGTGTCCACTTAGTCCTAATTCTAAGGACTATGAGAGTAGTAGTGATGAAGAGCATGATGGGGAATTTCAAAAGAATTGAGTGTCATGGTGTCCACTTAGTCCTAATTATAAGACTATGAGAGAAAGAGTGGTGAAGAGCAAGATGATGAATTTCAAAAGAGTGGAGTGTCAGGGTGTCCACTTAGTCCTAATTCTAAGGACTATGAAAGTAGCAGTGATGAAGAGCATGATGATCAATTTCAAAAGAATAGAGTGTCACAGTGTCCTCTTAGTCCTAATTCTAAGGACTATGAGAGTAGGAGTGATGAAGAGTGTGATGATCAATCTCAAAAGAATGGAGTGTCATGGTGTTCTCTTAATCCCAATTCTAAGGACTATGAGAGTAGCAGTGATGAAAGACATGATGATGCACTTAGTCGTAATTCTAATGAGTATAAACATAGTAGTGACAAAGGATTGGATGTAGAATTTTCGGTAAGTAAACGGTCACATTTTCGATGTAGTCCTAATTCTATGGACTATGAGAGTAGCACTGAAAATACACATGAGGAAGAATATCCAATAAAAATTGAGTCAAATTTTCCATTTAGTTTGAATTCTAAGTACTATGACAGTAGAAATAAAGAAGGGGACGATGAAGAATATCCTTCAAGTCAGTATTTGAAAAGTAGAGCTCATCAGAGTGTGGATAACATTCCTCTTAGTGATGATGAAAATAATTATACCAATGATGATCCAATAATGGAGATGTTGCCAAGAAATATTCTATCGAGGAGTAGGAGCAGACCTTCTCATATCAATGCAAGATGTTCTAGTTATACAAGGGGTAGAGAAAAATATCCGACAAGAAGAAGTTCTATCAGAGCTCTCATTTCAAGTGAATGTTGTCAAAAAGATTGCTTGAAACATATGGATTTCAAATTTGCATTAGAGAGTAGGAAGAGATATTTGTCAATGAATTAAAGCATGCAAAATTCATATTTAGTTGGGTGAATGCAATCTACATTTTTAGGTTATGATTCTCATATTGGGACATTATTTTTCTGTACAAAATCTTTCAAAATGTTTCATTCTACTGGGAAGTTTCGTCTCTTAAGAATTCAAGGAAATTTGGAAGGGATGCCACATTTTGTTCAGAAGTACATCATAAAAGACAGTTTGGGCCATTATCAAATACTGCAATGTCATGGATGAAAGATTTCTTTTCAAAGCATGAAGATTGTATGCCAAATAGATAGACAATACATATTCCAAAGAATTTTTCAAGACGAGATATCTACAATTTATACAAAGAATATGCAGAAGGTGCTGAAGGACATGGCGGGTTTATTACACATCAATATTTTGTGTAGGTATGGAAGAAAGAATTCAACAATGTCTGTATTCCTAAGAAGGCAAGGATGGGGATTTCTAGTAGATGTGCTTCTCTTAAATAAAAAAGGTACAAATGTGAAGGGTAAGAAAGAGGAAATAAACTCGTACTTTAACTTTTAAAATTGTGTAATCATCAATTATGAAAACATATTTCTTAATGGCTTTCTTTTATGTTGTGTAGATTCAATTGTCAAAGAACTTCAAGAACATTGCAAACAAGAAACAAATGAAAGGAAAAATTTGTACAAGCATCGAAAGAAGTGTTATGATAATCCGAATAAATATTTGGGTTTGATAATTGATGGTATGGACTAGAAAAACACTTTTACCACATTTTTTTTGCACACCCAAAAATATACAGGAGGAAAATTTTATTCAGTATCACTTGGTCGGTTGTATGGTCTTCAATGGGAAAATTTTGCCAAGGGTGTACTTCATAGCTCCAAATATTCATAATGATGCAAATCTAACCATAACCATAATTCATGATGTGCTTTCTCATTGGTCTAGTAATATTTCTGATGTTTTGTATCTACAATTGGAGAACACTTGCCGTGAAAACAAAAATTAGGTTTTTTTTGGATATCTAAACATGCTTGTTGAATTGAGAATTTTTCAGAAGGTAAAGGTTGGTTTCCTTCTTGTCGGGCACACTCATGACCATATTGATCAAATGTTTAGTCATTTTTCAGTTACATTGAGGAGGAAGGAAGTTGGAAGCTTGCCATCAATAATTAAATGCATTAAGAAATCATACATGCCAGAGCTTACTTTTGATGTGTTGGAAGAAACTATTGACATGTGAAGGTTTATTCTTGGATCACCTGGTGAGGGGAAATGCATTGAACAACTTAATGGCATTACCTTCCAACATCAATTTCATATCAGAAAAATTGATGGGAAGACACTAATATGGGGCAAGAAGTATTCAACTACTGCAGATGGGGCACTATCATCAGGTTTAGAATTTTTGAAGTTCATTCCAGATCATCCAAAATTTGCATCAAAAATATTGTTAGTTCAATCATTTGGTGAAGTTCATAATGCACACAGACAAAATAGAGATATAAATTATTCTGATTGCCTAGAAGAAGTTAAAAAATGTATTAGATATACTCATGACATTTTTAATTCAGTTTGGTGGGAGTCATTTTTCAATAATCAAAGTGATATAATTTCAACAACAACAAATGAAGATATACCTTTCAGAAATCCATTTATTTTGCCACAAGATGTGTCGAATGAACATGAGGAAATAAACATTGTTGAACAACAACAATCTCAAGGTATTATTAATTCTTCATAGGCAGAGGAAAGAGAGATGTATATTGGTTCCAGAAGATCTCTTTCACAACGTGAAGCCATGGAAGACCTTTACAGGGGTTCATTATAGGATATTAAGGAGGGTTGCATGATCGCAGTGCTAGCAGATGGAGATCACAATGGCTATCCATTCTGGGTTGCTAAAGTTATAAAGGTCTTTACAGAAAATGAGGATGTTATAGGTGTTGAAGTACATTGGTATGCCACAAATACACACCCATTCAATGGTGTGTATAAGCCATAGATGGTAGTTGACAAAAAAAATTGTGGAAATAGAAAAAGAAACGGTACAAATATAAATCATCGCCGCACAAACATATTAGAACTGGAGTATGTTGACATACTTCTTTATGACTTCAATTTAACAAAGAGAGGAACTCTTCACTTCAAGACAATAGAGATTCTAAAAAGGTTGTTACCAGGAGGAACATTGTTGAGATGGGAGTCTGTTGAAACTAGACATAGATCTAGAAGAATTTCAAAACTTGAAATGTTGGGCATGCATGTGGACTCAGATGGGGCACTAGTTGATGCAAGAGAAGAATATGGAACATCTTCCTTAGCATCTAGTCACTCATCTAAAGATGTGAATTCTAATGGTGTGCAAGAAAATATGAGTGATTTTGAATAATTGTTTAAGATAGTTTATATAACTGATGTTTGCATTGTATCTTAAAATATAATTTTTTATTTCCATATGGTGTTAAATGAGAAGTTATGAGTCATTTTTATGTTGTTGGATTACTTGTCTTAATTATGATAATTTTTATTGTTTAGCATATCTACAATGTAACATTAAATTAGAGATATAATGTATGTTTTGTTCAGTATACAAATAATGACTTTTGAATTCATTTAGTCATGTAATTTGTTCATAATGTCATGGTTTTTTTATTTTATGGTTGAAAAAATTTCAATTTCTTTTGTATCTAGCATGTTATGGTTGAAAGCATGTTGAATTTGTACTTAGGAAAGAAAAATGTTATTCTACCAAAAAAATTAGTTTGTTTCTTTGTCATAAACAACTTTTCTGGCACATAAAAATTTGGTTTTACTAGCATTTTTTAAAAATGTTGAAAATTGACCTTAAAAAAAATCATCGTTCCAGTATCATCACTTTTTCATTTTCAAGGTGTTTTTTGCATGAAAATTTCATTTTCCCTGCCATTTTTAAAACATGTTCAAAATTGACCCTAAAAAAAAGAAAAACCATCATTCTAGTATACACACTTTTCGTTTTTAGCACTGTTTTTCATGTTTTTCCATGGTTTTTTTGCCAGAGTTCCCATTTTGAGTTTATAGTTCCCGTTTCAAATTTTACATTGTTGGTAGTTGGTTTGTTGTAAAATGGTGGCTAGTTTCCTCTAAAACAAGAAAGAAAGGGCTAGTGGATTACATACACAGGAAACTCTCTTTCCTCAAGAATTTGCTCATTTCCTCTTCAAGCCTCACAAGCAAGATGCTCATCAAGTATATCTCATGTGAGGGTAAATACAATATTGATTATGGCTACCATTTTAGAATGCTTGAAGAACTATGATTTGGGGTAGAAACAACAGTTCACCAAAGATACACCATACCCTATTTTCTGATGCAATTACTCGTGGACTCCAGCAGCAAATAAATAAAAGGAAATTCCCAACAGATAGCTGACCATGGTTGATCAGAATCCTCATTGAGGATGTCCTCCAAAACCTCAGGATCCCTATAACATGGACAATCTTCAATGACTTACTAGCAGAGGATGACATCAAAACCTTCTTCTATGGTGTTAGTCCTTCTGTTAGTGGGGAGGAGGCAAAACAAGAAGAAAAAGATACAGGGCTAGATGGGGATGAAATGGATAAAGAAGACACTAATAGAAGGAAACATGATGCTGGAATAGAAGAGGAAGAAGGCACTGAAATGAAAAAGGATGAGCAACGAGAAACAAGAGAGCTAAGTGGCTTTGGGGATAGATAATCAGCTAAACAATCAAATTCCATGGCCCTAATCAGCACCCATAATCTAATTGCAAATGATCGTGAGTTGACACTTAGATATCTTGCTGCAAAAGGGAAAGAAAGTACAAATTTTGAGGATATGTTTAAGATGCTAAGAAATGATAATATACATGCCTGCTAAAGGAGATGGAAAACATTGCCACGTAGCTTGAAGATCAGATAATATCAGTGGGAAGAAGGAGAAAGGAATGCAGGTTGCTATAAACAAGAAGAAAAGACCACAGGAGAAGCATAAGATGTTAGAGAGGCTACCAGAGCCGCTAAGTTTCTCAGAGGATGAGCAACACTTTCAGCAGGGGAGTTATGATGAGCCTCATCATTGAGTAATTATATGAGCCTTAATTCACCTTAATTCACCTCCTTAGTCAAACCAACTATTCTCACAACTTATTGCATACTTTGATTATATTTTTTTTATGAGATGAGTTAGAGTTGGATATTTTGCTTTGTGGTCTAATGTGCATGTAATGGAGGAATAAAGGACAAAAGCAAGAAAAATGCAGGTATAAAATATAAAAGAAAGGAACTATGATAAAAGACCTTGGAAAAAATTCGAATGGGAGAAGGGAGAGGAATTATAGGAAGTAAATCCTCCTCATTTACTACCCCTCCATTTGAATATCCCTCCATAAACTGAAAGTACAAATAGCCAAATCAAGAGTACTAGAAGGTAGCCAAGAAAGTGAAGGTGAAAATAGCCAAATGAGGTGTACTAGAAGGAAGCCAAGCAAGTGAAAGTATGAGTTCATCTTGAGTTGGGAACTAAGCCTGCCTACTAGAAGGTACGTGAGCTAGTGAAAGGGAAAGCACGAGTTTATCACTGAATTGGGGGTTGTACCTCCCTAATTTTGAAGGAAGTTGTTGGAGATTTCAGATGTATAAGTAGAGAGGCTTACGACCTCAAGTTTTTTAGTCAGAGTTAGTCACCAGTAGTTAGTTACCAAGAGTTAGCAAGAATTAAAACTTTTGACTATAAAGATAGACATGTAACACTTTTTGATGTAATACAATGTTTTTATAATGAAGGCAAGTTTTGTTCTGAGCTAGCACCGAGTTAACTCATAGCGCTAAAGCTCTTAGGTTAGGGTCCAACCCTAGTAGTCAAAGCTCCTCTTTATTGTATTGTTAAGTAACATAGATTTTTTTTCATCTATTGAAATAGTTCATTTCCATTAGAGTAGTAGCATAGATTTCTAGTTTTGCTAATTTACTTAAGTAGTTTCCTGCATTTTTGTATTTTTGTTAAGTAGCAGCATTTCCATTATAGCAAGGTAGAACATATTAGATGTGTTTCAATTTTCTTCATTTATGCTTTCGTTCAATTAGCATGGTAGCAAACAAAAGATCCACAAGGTTGCCCATAGGTGTCTCAGTCTCACCTCCTCCCTCTAGGGCCATGACATGAGGAAGAAACCCTGCAGAAACCCCAAAAACATAGGGTTTTGGTTTGCAGAAGGAGTTTGTTGTTCAACACAGTCACTGATCTCATTTCATATCACTATGTTCCTTTAATGGTCATCTGCTCCTTCGCTCTCTTCTCATTATTTGATCTCCCTCACATCCCTTTTATTCTCCTTCAGCATGAAAAGCTGAGCGAAAGATGTTAATCCACGTCCAAACGGTTTTTAACCATAGCTCACCTCACATAGCAAAACTGACCAATCACCGTCCGAATTCACTTTTAGCATTTGACTTTGTGCACTTTAAATCCCAACCATCAATTTTCCTTCTTAGATCTGATAGCTATCGTGCACCCACTCACCAACTAGCTCGGTCAAACATTTACCATTGATCTGCCTCACCAAATCTGATGACTATCACAAGATATTGCATGGATTTCTATATGATTGTTATCTTCCCGATGGCATGCAAAAGGGGTGGTTTCCCCATGCTACATGTCGACTGGGGAGGCTAATCACGTAAAATTTTAGGAAACCACTTACAAATTTGAAGGCATGTGAAATAATACCTATCGCCATCTCAACCCGTGCCATCATTTCTGCACGTTCCTTTAAGCACTCAAATCTCCACCATTAATCTGTCTCATGATCTAACAACCATCGCACCACTTGACACCATTTCTGCGCATTTCTTTCACCCGTGATATAATCTCTGCCATCCATCGACTGATTAATCCTATCTGTCCATCTCCAAGCTCCACCCGCACAATATAATCTTAGCCATCCATCTCTAGTTGTTCCCATTCATTCATTTATTCACTCAACTGCTTGCGATATAGTCTCCACCGCTCATCCTGTGGTTAACCCTGTTCGACATCTACTTATGTACCCTCCCGTGATCTAATCTCAGCCGTTCATTTGCCTTTCACTCACCTGATCCAATTGTTCTCAGGCACTATTTCTCCCTTACGTCCTCTTTTTACCAATTTGACCTCCAACTACTTCTTCCACTTAGACATAGACTTAGCTTAGTTTCCATTGTTTACCCCTTAGCCTAGTTTTTCTGCTTTTACTTTTGCAACTTAGATAATTTGCATTAGATTACTAAGTGATCTAGTAATTCTTCTTAGCATAGTTGTTTAATTGGTTAGCTATGTTTTGGTGTGAGTTTAGCATTACATGATTACTTTCTTCATTTCTGCAGTAGAATAGCTCTCCCCTAGAATAGGTTTTCTCTCCTTCCATCAAAATCAAGTTTCTTCCGAACCTATAGAAGTCTAGCTTAGATCCCCTTGGGTCCCTTTCTAGATGAGAAGTGACAATAGGTAGTACCTTCACTTCTACTTGTGTATATAGCACAGTCACCTTGTATGTATCCCGGGTTGAGAAGTAAAACTGGTAGCCCTGGGAGTTGCAACATTCTTGCTGCAATACCTAGGCTCATCAAGGTGGTTGTTATTGCTTGGGCCATGGAGCTATTCTTATAAACATTTTTGGGCCCTACAACCCCAAGCATGAAATGTCCATAAATCAAGGGCTCCTAAGTCCCTAAAATTGTTGTTTTAACGCCTAAAGGAACAAAGTCAATAGATTACAGCTTCTCCCAGAAGTTCTCCATGAAAAACTGCTTAGAATTGGTCAAAACATGACCATTTCAACTGATCCACTGGCTAAGTGCGTTGCATCTCACCTTAATACACTGTGTGGGTGCGTTGCATTTCAAAAATCCCTTCTATGGGGTGCGATGGGCGAGAAATGACAAATGGCAGTGTCATTCCGCGAGGTGGACAGGCAATGGAAGCTTCCAAAATATTCTCCTGTGACACTTGCCTTCGACCAAGGATGAGTAAGAGACCATCAATCTCCAATTGGAAGCAAGAACTATCAAAGGGGAGACACTAATCAAATCATGAGCTGACTCATCTCCATTACAAACATCTATATATGGACCCCTCATCCCAGACATCCAGAGGCTGGAATTTTGCATATTGTAAGGAATTGTTGTTGGTTTCTTGAGACAAACATCAGATTTTTCGGTGATCTAAGCTTTGTTTGAGGTGAAGAGGGGCTTTTTAGCTAGGAGGTTAATGCTGGGTCAGCAACTGGTTGTAACTCCTCTTGGCTCTTTCGTGTTTATCAATAAAAGCTATTCAAGTTTTCCTCCATGCTATTGTGTCATTGATGCTTGCTACATTTGTATGGTCAATTTACATCTGATCCTAGATTGTTTATGATTATAGATCCATGTCTTTGTATAGTGTTATGCTTCTGTGATCTTACAGGTACTTTGTGAAGCTAGGTGTGCAAGGGAGCAGGTAGCTAAAGACTATCAAAGAAGAGGGGAATCAAATCAGGAGATTAGCGCAAGACAGAGGTTGGTCTTTCTGTTCCTCTCTATCTATAATTCATAAAGGAAAAACGAAAGTAGCTTTTCTCTATTTGTTTCTAAGGTAGCTGTCACACCTTAGTGGGATAGAGCAGTTCTATATAGACACTTTTCCCTCTAACAAAATGGCGACTCCGCTGGGGATGAATTAGTTTGTTTGTTTATCATTCCTTGTTGTCTATTTCATAAACCTACAGGTAGTATTTGAACTGCATTTGCCATAACAAATGCAAAGTAGATAAATGCTACTTCAATCCATCTACTAGATCTGTTTATGATTTAAACAACTGATTCACAAACTATCTGATTGCCCTTGTGATAGCCCTTAGATCCTCCTTAGATCTACCCCTGATTGTTGCATTACTGATTGCTTTTTGCTCGACCAAAACCCAAGAACTGAAGTGCAAACTATGACCCGGAATCCAAACAGAGTCTCGTTTCTAGCCTAGCGTAGGTACTGTTCAGAGAATCTGAACTTCGAAGCACTTCCCGAGTGGACAAGCTGAACTGCATTTCAAATTCTCTGTGTTACAGGTGCGTTGATCGGGCTAGGCTCTGTGCAGTTTTGGTTTCTGTGATTCATTCTTTCCAGTTCTATTCCTGAATTTTGCTGCCTGTGATCAGTATATGTCTATTTGGAACCCCTTTTCCTTGTTGTTATTCTGCCTCCTTTGTACAAAAGAACTGTAGATGTTTTTTTGTGTTTGTTGAGTCATTTTCAGTTCTCCTTTGCAAAAGTAGCATAATCGTACTGTCATCCTTTGATTTGAAACTGTCGCAAGTGTCAATTTCAATCGTAGGAAAGAGTTTGATTGCTGTTTATGGTCGATTATCCTGTTACTATTGCTTTTGGTCTGAATTTGTAATTTTCTAGTGTCAAGAACAAGTATTCATTTCAAAATCGTAAGGTTTTGTGATCGTCTCCATTTTTGATTTCGAAAAGAAACTTGTTGATATTTGTCGCTTGAAAAGAAATTCAGGTTTGTGCATCAACTTTCTTTTTAGAATTCATATACTAAGAAAGTCGAAAACAAATACATGCATGTGCATTTGCATATAGACAGTCTGATTGGCTTGATTTAGGAAAGTGCATTTAGAGTGTGCTCTTTGATCTTTGTGAAAAGATTCTGTCTTTCTTTTCCTTAGTAGCTAGGATTTTCATTGCAAAAAGAAGATAAAAAGTTTGTTTATCATCTTAGATTGCATTTTAGGAATTACATCTACATCTTGTGGTGAACCTGAAAGGCAAACTTCATAAGCAAGATCAACTTAAAATGAATTCAATGAATCTAACAACACTTTTGAACTTAACGCACAACATTTAGAAGTCTAGGCTAGAGACGTATTCCGGCGTCGTAAAACCCGGTAACTGTTGTTCTCACTGATGGTTGGGTGATTCCTCCACTTTGAGATGATAAGTGCCAGTACGGACTTGTGCTCCCACGTACCGTCGAGTATATTTTGGGAGACCCCAATAGGCTTAATCATTTAAGTTGTGTTTGCCACCCTACCGATTGCAATGCACTGAACACAACATTCGGGAAGATTGACTGTCGTACTGTAAAAAGTATTCTACAGTTTTGTGATTGGTTTGGTAATCCCTCTACCTAGATTTCCAGAGCAGTCCCTTTCGTTCCTTTTTAGACTCCTTAACAGAAAAGGTCCATCTAAGCACTTGTCACTTCAGGCTCATTAAAAATCGAAGAAGACTAGAGTCATCTTTTGGTTTTTCTTGACTCTTAAGAATTGAAAAAACAAGTTGTGTCAAAGCGTCTAAAATTCATTTAATTTGGAAACATACTTCCCCTTTATTTTAGTTTATTGAGTAATCCGCAGTCGTGGAAGAAAGTCAATTGAAACCCCGTCGTTTGCGGAGGCTTATGAGTCAACCGTCTTTGTCTTCGGAATCGAAGATAGTACGGACAAAGCAAACTCGTTTAACTCGTTCCAAATCTCCTATTAAAGTTAGAACAAGTGTTCCAACAACATCAGAAACTCTGGTTACTCCAAACATTTCTGGAATCCCAGCCTCTACAGAAGAAGTTCAGCAGCCACAGAAGGACAGTAGTATTGATCCTAGTCTGAGAGTAAACACTTGTGTTACCAAACCAGTTCCCTTAATAACCGGTTCAGAGAGTCTTGCTCTTCAAACATCTGTCGCTTCCAATTCCATACCTTGTTCGACACCAAAAATATTCTACGGACCTGACGGTCTTCCCCTTCCACCTAGTCTGATTGCCATAGAAGAGATTGTGGAAGATCCTCCAACTAGTACTCCATCGAAATTTGTAGTCGGGATCACTCTATATCCTTCTTCATCAGAAGTTAGTCTACCACCAGCGGAAGCTCCTGTAGAATCGCTAGGTAATCTTTTGGATAGACTAGAAATGTTTGAACAACCGTCAACATCTAGGACTATGTCGTCTGACAGAGCGACGGCAGAGCTCCCTTCTATCACTCCAACAATGTTCGCCGGTATACCATCTGTCCCAACTAGCTCTCAACCGCTAGAAGGAGCCCACTCAGGGGCCATTTCAACAGTATGGTCTGTTCCTGTTTGTTCATTCGGAATAATATCCGGAAACTCTTATGTTGAGTCTCAACAAATTGATCCATTTGGAGGTCAATTTGGGTAGTCTGGCCCTCAAGGGCAAACCATTCCCTTGAGTTCTGGATTACCACCGTATGGGGGACAGTATACCCTTTCATTATCCCCTCCGGGAGGATATCCATACGGGAGTTCACAACAACATTCGGGTTATACTGGAATTACCTCAAGCGGTTGGGTACCAATACTACCTCAACAACCAAGAGTTGTATATTCGATGCAACAATGCTTACCTATGTCAAATATACCAACAACGCCAGCTATTGTGACGGTGTCGCAAGTTCAAGCACTGCTTGTTGTATTCCAACCTCAGGTTTCTTAAGTTGTAATGCAACAGCCCCTTGACCCTGCGACTCAACCACAATCGCCGATTGGTGGAATGACACAGGTTCAAACGGGTACAATTACCCCTCATCTTGGTCAAACTGTTAGTATCAGGCAACAACACATGGCTTCACAACCATGGCTAGTACAATACCAACAACCGCAATTCCAACAAGTATACCAAGGTTCTGAGCAACAAATCTTTGCAAATAGTGGACAACTGTATATTCAAAATGGTCAAAATCAACCATTTTACAATGGTCATGCCCACCAACCTTCCCAAAGTTACCAGCATCAAATGCATTATGCCGGTATGCAAAGAGCAACTGCTCAGGCAATCCTATCTTATCCTGGGTATGCTTCACCTAACCTGAATTAGCAGTTACCCTTTGTGGCAACTTTAGAGTTACCTGATTTAAATCGATTAACAAACGATCCAATCGCTTACGCCCCTTGGTGGCGAGCGATTCCGCATAAACTTCCATCAGATATTCCTAAATTTAATGGAAATCTGGGTGAATATCTGTCGAATCATGTGATGACCTTTCATCTATGGTGTTCATCAAACACCCTGAATGATGATTCGATAAGGCTTCGCTTTTTCAGAGGACGTTAACTGGTCCGGTGGCAAAATGGTACATCGAATTGCCTATAGATTCATTCGACAACTTCAGTACCTTAGCCACAACCTTTTCATCCCATTTTCAATTACCAATAAGGTACGAAACGGGAATGGAACTCCTTACCAACTTCAAATAGACGATAGCCACTCACATATCTGATCATATACATGAGTGGCGACGTCGTCGTAGAATGGTAAAAATGTATGTTCCCGATCAGCTCTTAGCTGAATTGTTTATCAAGTCATTACTACCTTCCATCACGGAAGATGTGGCAAAGGGGGGAGTCGTAATAGAAGAGCAAGTTATCGCTCGTGCGCAATATTTGGACTTGATTTGCACTCAGTCCATCACGCTCTACGATAAAATACCTGACACCCCTAGACTAGAATTCTCAGTTCCTCCTCCTCCTAAATCAAACAATGACTCTCATGCTGGCGATGGCGTGATTGGCACAACAGACACGAAATCGACAAAGGCTACATCCAAAAAAGCTCGTAAGATTTCAAGTCAAAATTCAAAAGATGAACTTCTTGCCTCGGAAGTAAATGTCGTATCGACACATAAAGGCAAAGAATCCAAACAACCAGGGGGCAAGAAGAAAGGCAAAGGGAAGAAGAAGAAACAAGAGGAATCATCACCTGAAAAATCTTCTTCAAACCCTCCTGGAGATAGGAAACCAAAAAATCCATACTTTATATGCGATGAGGATCATCGGACCGAAAATTGTCGACACGAAGCTGAGCTTAAGAAATTCTTCAAGAATTCAAAAACCTCCGCAGTGTTAACTGATCCGTTTCCAAATCCCAAAACAAATCTGGTTGAAAGTCGAAATTCTTCCTCGTCTCAAGTGCTAATGTTGTCTTTTTCAAAACAAGAAAATGATGCTTTGATATCGACAAGAAACAAATATTATGGGAATCCACAGCTGTCGAACAACAAGGATGAAGATCAACCTAGTAGTTCGAAAACAACTTCGGCAGAAGTTGCACCACCCATCATTCTTGAATGAACAATAAAACCGCCGAAGGGAGTAGTACACAAGTCGATGTTTAATCCCCACGCTAGAGCGGCACAACATTATAATATAGTGGAAGATTTGGCCCAATTGCCATCCGCTATGTTGACTCTTGAAGTACTACAAAATTTCCCATCCCAAAAGTAGGCTTTATTATTAGCCATTGGTGGGATAGACCCAAAGGATTCCAATCTTGTATCCTTCGATCACAAAGGATACAATCCTCAATTACCAGCTCAACTAGCTTTCCATGTTCAAGTGAAAGCCCTTAACAAAACTGTTCATCGAACAATTATTGATGAGGGAGCATCTACATGCATTATGTCGATGAGTTGCTGGAAAACTTTAGGATCTCCAACCTTGTCGTGATCTTCGAAGACACTAAAAGAATTCGACGGAAGGACATATATCCCATATGGTATTCTAAGTAACTTGAAAGTTGAACTAGCCAGGGAAAACAGTAGAAATAGATGTTGAAGTAATCGATGGGAATCTTGATTACAACATCCTACTAGGAAGACCATGGATATATGCTATGGCTGCTGTTGTGTCGACCTATTTTAGGAAGATTGCATTTCCTTTTCAAGGAGGGATTACAATCGTCGATCAACAAAACTTCCTCCCCAATGGTTCTCAAGTTATAGGAAGCATTCATATGATCCATGGAAGCCCCCATTCACTTCAAAATATCGGAGTAGGCCTACTAAAAGACCATATATTAATGGGAACTTTTGCCCTTCCACCTCTAATCGATCTGGCAGAAGTAGCGTCGATAGGAACCTGCAATATGATATCTTCTAAAAAGATCTCAGAAAATGATATCGACATGGATCATGCAATGGTTTTGCCTCCAAGCCCAATAGAAATATTGTAGCAATCAATGTTCCTAGCATGGGAGGCAAACCCCAATCAACGCTCATCAAGCGTTTGGATAGATAGGTCTAAAGAATATGGTACCCCTTCAGATCCTTGGTCGTGAGTGCATGTCACCGACGAAGGAATTGTCCAATCAATGGTAATTGAAGGGGCACCATGGAATGATTCCCACCATCGTTCCCTTCTTCTGGATTGTGGGGAAGATCCTCCTGATGACCTCTATCATCCTTCAGTTTTTGATTTTCTATCAAATACTGTAAACACGGTGGATTCCGAGCGAAACTTGTCCAACATTGAAGAAACTATCGCCATAAATATCTCGACCAAAATAGATGTTGTAGAGAATATTTATGTTCGCAAATGTTGTTCTCCTTCAGAACTGGAAATATATGACGCTCCTTTTCGTGAATTCAGAGAAGTATTTGCTTGGTCATATAGTGAAATTCCAGGCATTGACTTGAGTATTGTTGAACACGAAATTAAGATGTATCCAGATGTCAAACCAGTATGACAACGACTACGGTAGGTGCACCCCATGAAAGCCACTGCCATTAAGGCAGAAGTTGAGAAACTTCTCCATGCTGGTTTCATCTACCCGGTTCCTCTAACCGATTGGGTATCGAATATTGTCCCTGTTATGAAAAAACAAGGAACAATTAGAGTGTGCATCGATTATAGGGATGTAAATCAAGCTTGTCCAAAAGACAACTACCCTACACCCTTTATCGACCAGATGTTATAGACATTTTTGTGCCTTACAGCATTAAGCATGAAATGTCCATAATCCAAGGGATCCAAAGTACCTAAAAGAGTTGTTCCTGCCCCTAAAGGAACAAGGTCAACCAATGACAGCTTCTCCCAGAAGTTCTCCACCAAAAACCACTCAGAATCAGTCAATTCAGGATCAATTCAGATGCTCTACCTGTTGTCTGCGTTGCAATGCACTCCAGTACACTAGCTAGGTGTGTTGCAATGCACCTAAATGCACTACCAGGGTGCACTAAGTGAGAAATGCCAAATGGCAGTGTCATTCCGCGAGGTTTACAGACACTGGAAGCTTCTAGAATCTTCCTCAATGACACTTGCCTCAATGAATTCGACCAGTGATGAGTAAGAGGCTCTCAGCCTCCAAGTGGAAGCAAGAACTGACAGAGAGAAGCCACAAGTCAAAACATAAGCTGACTCATCCTCTCTGCTTACATCTATATATGGATCCATCATCCCAGAGATCCGGGGGCTGGAATTTTGTACTTTGCAGAGAATTGTTGTTGGTTTGAGATTGAGATTAGTGCATTGGGTGATTTATGCTTTGTTGGAGGAGAGGAAGGGATTCCTTTGCTGGGAGGTAGATGCTGGATCGGGACTCACTTGGTTGTATCTCCTCTTGGACTTTATTATCATATCAATAAAACTATTTGAGTTTCTCCTACATGTTTGTATATTAATGATGCTTTGTTATATTTGCATGTTTAGTTTAAATCTGATCCTAAACTAGTTATGAATGTAAATCTATGTCTTTTGTGTAGTTTCTCTCTTCTGTGATCTTGGAGGAACTTGGTTAAGCTGGACCAATGAGAGAGCAGGCAGCAGGAAATGAACAAAGAGAAGAGCGAGTGGATCAACAAACTAGCGAAAGACACAGGTTAGTTACATCCTTCCTCTTCGTTTACATTTCATAAAGAAGAATACGAAAATAGTTTTCCTTGTTTGTTGCTAAGGCACTATCACACCTTAGAGTGGGATAGGGGCATTTCGAATGGATACTTTTCCCAGCAACAAATTGGCGACTCCACTGGGGATCGTATCTAGTTAGTTTATTTGTGTTTCTATTGTTGTTCTTCTCATAAACTCAAGAGTGTCGAATCGAACTGCATTTGCCATTTACAAATGCAAAGTAGAGATCTGCTACTCTAGTCCATTCACTGGGCCTGTTTATGATCTGAACAGCTGATCCACAAATGCTCTAACATCCCTTTGTGATAGCTCTTAGTCCTCGTTTAAATCATCCCTCTAATTGTACCTAATTGATAGCTTTTATCCGGCCAAAAACCTTAGATCAAACTGCAAACCGTGACCCAGAACCCAGAGACAAGTCTCGTTTCTGCTTCAGCGCAGGTTCTGTGAAGAGACTCTGCATTTCAACGAAGGTCCCGAGAGGGCTACCTACGCTGCAATTCAGTTTCTCTGTGCAACAGGTGCACTGATCAGCCTTTGCCCTGTGCAGCTGTGGTTCTTTGCTTCTTTTGTTCAGTTTTGTCTCCGATTTTTGCAGCCTGTTATCAGTGATTGTACCTATCTAAAAACCCCTTTTCTTTGCCTCAATTCCACCTCAGTTGTATAAAAGAAACTGTATTTGTTTTTGTCTATTTGTTACATCATTTGCAGTTTCCCATTACAGAAGTAAACTGGTCATACTGTCGCCCTTAGATCTAGACCTGTCGTAAGTGTCGTTTTGATCTTAGGAGTAAGTTTGTTTGCTGTTGGCAGTTGATTGCGCTTTTACTTTTGTCTTTTGGTTTGAATTTATGAATTTCTAGTGTCGAAACAAGTGTTTACTTCAAAATCATAAAGTGTCGTAATCGTCTTTTTGTTTTCAAAAAGAATCTTGTTTGTGTTTTTCACTTGAAATCAAATTCAAATTTGTACAACAACTTTCTTTTTAGGCATCAATATTAAGAAAGTGAAAACAAATACATGCACAAGTGCATTTGCATTTTGACAGTTTGTATGATTTGATTTAGGAAAAGTGCATTTACAGTGTGCTCTATGCTCTTTGAGAAAAGATTGTGTCTTTATTTTCCCCTTGTAGCTAGGATTTTCATTGTTGAAAAGAGATAAAATCTTGCTTATCATCTTTAGACTGCATTTAGGAATTGTATCTACATCTCGTGGTGATCCAAAAAGGAAAGCTTCTAAGAAAGATCAACCTAAAATAAATTGAATGAACTTAACAACGCTTTGTAACTTAACGCACAACATAGAGGTCTAGGCTAGAGACGTGTTCCGGCGTCGTAAAACCTGGTAGCTGTTGCCTCACTGATGGTTGGGTGATTCCTCCTGAGAGACAACAAGTGCTAGTACGGGTTGTGCTCCCACGTACCGTCGATTATATATTGGGAGACCCCTATAGGAATAAAACCTTTATCCATAGGAAGCCATGTCGGCCGCCCTACTAATCGCAATGCACTGAACACAGCATTCAGGAAGATTGACCGCCCGTACCCTAAAAACTATTCTACGGTTTTGCGATTGGTTTGGCACACCCTCTACCTAGAACTCCAGAGCAGTCCCTTTCGTTCCTTTTCAGACTCCTTAATGGAAAAGGTCCATCTGAGCGCTTGTCACTTCAGGCTCATTAAAAATCGAAGGAGACTAGAGTCATATTTTGCTTTTTCTCGACTCTTTAAAATTGAAAAAGCAAGTTGTGTCCAAGTGTCGTTAAAATTTATTTTAAACGGAATATTCATACCCTTTTTCCTGCATTGATCTTTAGGTTGAGAAAATGGAGCCTACCAAAAAAGGAATTCCCCTTGGTGGAAATCCTAGTCCCTTCTCCTCTTGGGGAGATGTTGGTGCACCCCATATGGCGACATTGTCGCTTCCAAGACTGAAAATTGGCTTGCCAGTCTGGCTCTTCTCAACCAATGTCGTTCAGAACACCACTGTTCCTGAACAGTCGAATCAGTAGTTAGACAAGTCCAGAATTTCTCACCAACCTTCTACTTCCTCTAATTCTTCCTCTCTTCCTTCCTCTTCACGTGACGGGACTGGTAAAGCTAAAATACAAGTTCCTATGGAGAAAAAGGAAAAGAAGAAGAAAGAGAAAAAGAAGAAGGAGCCAAAGGAAAATAAGGGAAAACAAGTGTCGTCTAATGAAAATCCACACACAGCACTGACCAGGCCTAAATCGCCATGTGTCATTTGCAAGGGAGACCACTTTCACAGAGATTGTCCTTACATCCCTCAGATACTAAGGGACTGGTCTCCCCGTTTGCACAATCTGGTGTCGTCAACCTCTGATGGCCATGTTGAAAGTACACCGTCAACTAGTGAAAGTGAAGTTCCAGGACAAAAAGGGACGGCTAGACCTCCTTGTAGACTGTGCAAAGGCAACCATGCCCTCCACCATTGTCCCTTCTTAGACGAAGCTAACAGAGTTTTGGATGATCGTCCGGTTTCACCGTTACGACTTCCTCCTGGATATAAAAAACTCTTGCCAAGTCCTTCGTTAGTTGAGAATCTAGCTGGCCCGCTCAAGTGGTCAGCTGAAGCGTCTATCATTGAAGATAAACTAACTGAATCCATACCAGATGAAAGTCAAAAGGTCGAGGCGGCAGTTGACCCAGTCTTGCCTTCAGAGGTTTTATCTTCGAATGATACAGTCACTGAAGAGGATAAGGATGACACCATCCAGATTCTTTTCATCAACATAGACTCCGACGAACACGGGGGCAATCCACCCATTCCTTTATCGCAGGAAGGAAGTTCGTCAAAGCAATACCCGGCCGTCTACTCGGTCCCACCACCAAGCAACCTAGTTGTATCCTTCGACTCGAACCAACTAGGCAGACCCCGTTTGCCAGCAAGCATACCATTCCGAATTATCGTTCAAATATATAGAATGGTCATGGCTGGCAACATCATTGATGAGGGGGCATCTGTGATTATCCTTTCCTCTATTGCTTGGAAAGCGCTTGGTTCGCCATCGCTTTTGCCTGAGATGAGAAATCTGACAAGCTTCGATAAAGGAACCAGTCGACGTTTAGGGATCCTCCCCAATGTGCCTATCACATTGAAAGGGAAGACTATTCAAATGAATGTGATTGTTGTTCAAGGACCCTTGGATTATAACCTACTCCTTGGACGAGACTATATATATTGCATGGGAGCCATCGTCTCCTCACTCTTTAGAGTAATGTGTTTTCCGCACGAAGGAAGAGTGGTCAAGCTCGTGGACTAGCTTTCATTTCCCGGATCATGCATCGCAAATAGTCATATACCATCCCTAAATAGTCTCTTCACGCAAGAAATGTCTCAACCCACGGTCCGTCCTCCCGATGAGCGCGAGTAATTCGGATGGATATGACTGGAACCCAGGGGGCATGCGTCCTGGTCTGCTTCGGCAGGAAAACTTCGGGTATAGAGTAGGTTTCCGCGGGAGAATATGACTAGTCCATACCCCGTCTGTGATTGGAAGAGGGGTTTTTCTAGAATAAGATTCTCTTGTCAAAGTTATGTGGGTCGGCGGGCGTCGTCGCCCACCTTTGTCGACCTCGGTAGACATCGCCGAAGAAGTGTTTTGTTTGAAAGATTAATAGAACAATCTTTGGGTGACCTGAAAGAGGTAGGCCTCTCTCGGTAAAACAATTGTTTTGGCGGAAGTGAAGTAGAGGTAACCTTGAAACTCTGTTTTATACCTGGGGGCATGCAAACCTTTTGGAGTGCAAGCAAAGAGTGGTTATTTATCTGTTTTTTGGGTTAGTCGTTTCCGAACTTGCATAAAGAAAGGATTCGGGAGCAAAGCTTTGTAAGGCGCAAGCTCCATAAAAAATGGAATCTTAATGAGACATTCTTATCATATGACTGGATTAATCGAGAAGTTTTAGCACATAGTTCATGCTCGTTAAAAAATAAACATAAGATTGAGCAGTTTTAGCACATAGTTCATGCTCGTTAAAAAATAAACATAAGATCGAGCAAGTGTTTCAATCTGTGTTTAAGCTCGTTAAAAATGAACTATCCTCCGGTAAATAACCACCGTGAATGTAACATCATCAGCCATTAAAGCCTTGGTCGTGTTTGCACCGTCACCTCCACTTTTCCATTGGCCGATCGTTCACCTCCATTTGATTGTTTACCCATTTTGAGGAACAACTGCGAAGAGCGATTTCACTAACCATCCTTGTGACACTGCCGTGATTGGAAAATTCCAACCCTTACCTAGAATCAGCTGCTACCCGTTTTATCGCTCGTTCCTCAAAAGATGAGTCTTCTTTAAGCTCTTTTCATCTGACTCGTAAAATATGAAAAGATTGCCGAGTTTTGGCCTTCCAGCTTGTTAAAGCGCCCGGAAGTGCTATCCCTCCTCTATATTTTAATCTTTTTGGACCTGAGGGATTATTGCACAAAAAGATCGAGCGCTTGTTTTGTTCGGCTCGTTAAAACTATCGAAAATTCATCCCTTCTGTATTGTTTTATACTTTTTTGGACTTAAGGGATTAGATGACGAAAAAGGAACTTTGGAGTTATCTTTACGTACCTTTTCAGACTCTCTAAAAATGAAAAGGACCGAGTTATCTTTGTCGTTAGACTCGTTAAAAAGATTAATAGCGACAAACTTGTCTTTAGACGAGAACGAGTTTCACTATCGCTAGGCTTGTTAAAACATAGCGATGGGTTTGCCCGAAGGGAAAATTATAGAACAAGCATATGTTATCCTCCTCAAGCTTGACAAAAATAAAGCGGTACTGGTCAACAATGACTAGGGAAAAATTGGGAAGAAACTCAAAGAACTTTTATTGGTAGCAAGTCGCTCTTGAACATGACACTTCCACTCCGTGCCTGAGTCAGGTTGGGTTGTTTCATTCACAGGTCACGTCACCATGGTCTCGCCATACCATCCATCTTTGGGGTAAATGCTACCAATCCATCATATAAGTGTCGCCGATATGTTCAAGAGAAGTCATCCAGAGAAGTCACCCGTGTCCCATCCACTACCATACATTATACTTCATCCTTTCATGACCGCCACCCTGAACCATATATCATCAGATAGTTTTCACCTCCATCAAAATCATTTGCTCCGTTCCGTGTCACTGATGTGGGATACGTTAAGGCCCTCCTTTGACGGATCGCTTCTTGTCGACATCATCTCATTATCCAAGAAGTTGTTCTAGGAACACCCCTTCAGTACTTTGAAGCTTGCATGCCTCAATGGCAAGTTTCTCACTTCCGGCGACAGGTATATGTTGGATACCTATACCAATATGTTTCATATTTCATGATTGGGAAGAGAAAGTCCAAATATGCTCTGCTTTGAGTTCACAAAGATCCCATATTTCCTAGAAAACAAAAGGTGTGTGAGTGTCTCAATGTTGAGGACTTTATTTTCAAATTTTTATGGATGATCCAACTGTTTAACCTGGATCATGCCATGTTTCAATTTTGTGTTATAGAATAGAGAAAGAAGTCTGTCCAAACAGCCTAATCTTGGCAGACAAGTAGTTCAGGTAGAGAAGAAAAGGTTTCCAACAGCTCAATCTGGGACCTTGGAAGAGATAAGGTTAGAGGTAGATAGAAAAGAATAAAGAAAAAGCCAAAGAAAAGAAAAGGCAAGGGTTTGCAAGTCCAAGTGCACCCTCCAAGGAGAAACAAAAAATGCTAGGTAAGCAGCTGGGTAGGTAGTTGGGGTTGCAGAAAGTGATCCCTATCATTGCAAGGTTGGTGATGGTGGGCAGCAAGGTAAAAGACTACAGCAGGAGCATGACTAACCTCCTTCTCCCCCTTCATTTCATTACTAACATTCCCTTTCTTTTAGCTGAGATTTATGGAGAAAGATCATGGTTTTTAGGTGGTTCTGGTTCATTCAGAAGCCACATTTCTTGTCTAAAATCTTTTCATTTTGATCTACTCTCAAAACTAAATCAATTTCATATAAACTCAGTGAGATCCCCTTCATTTGCTCCCTTCATTCATATTAACACTAATTCTATTGTATAAATCCTCATATCGCCTCTTCCCCTAATATTACTAACACCAAGGTGTATAAATCCCAAAATCTTATAAATACCCACCCCTTTGGCATTATAGCCAATAAAGTCTCGAGTCAGGGATCAAATGACACCAGGTCATGTTGATGAGCCTAGGCCAGCTACCCCCTCCCCTTCATGAGCTAAATTCCCCTATTTTTACCTCTTTGCACATAAAAAACCCATAAAGATCCTAAATCCCCACCTTACCCGCTTCAAAGGGCAAATAAGCATGAAAACCCACTTTCCCGCCCTATAGCCAAGGTTAGTGCATATAATGTTTTTTGAAAATTACATTGGAAAATCATATAAAACCCGATTATATACCCCCGCCAGCTTCCGTATACAGCGCACATGTCAGCTCATCCGATGACCGTTAGATCAGACCCTCCAGATCTGACGGCCCTGGTCGTGTCGGAATCTGTCCGACGCCTGACAGTTAAACGTACTATCCCCCTGTCATCTCATTCGTCCGATCACCGTCCGATTATCCGCTGCAGATCCAACGGTTGCCCTGACGTCGGAGCTCATCCGCTGTACGAGGCTTATCTCCCGACGTCCGTATTCTGAGGACGTCACTCCGCTGCTACGTGTCCTCACCACCACACGTCGGAGGTACATCTGATGGATACCGCCCCCGTACAGGAGGCGGTGCGATATGAAACCATTAGCGGTTTCCGGATTCCCTCATCCCGCCTACCCACGTCATCACCGCATCAGCAACGTGTCAGCGCCCCGTCACCCATGTACGTCCTGCCATTAGTCCGCCTGTCCTGCCATGTCACCGCCACCGTGTACCAACCAGACAGCGCCACGTCACCCGATGACGTCAGCATGACGTCATCCGACCTTGACCCCACCAATGACGTCATGCTGACGTCAGCACGAATTCGCGCCAAAAGCGTAAAAAGGTCTATTTTAGCCAAAAGTTCGCGTTTTTTGGTCATTTTGTGTGTTCGTCGTTATTCCGTTCTGCATGCAAACAACGTCCAAATTGTCTACCAACCTATTAAACTGACCAGAAGACCTCCAGCGCACCAGTTCAACCTGCAGTCACCACCTCTGCTCGTTGTTTTACCAGGTATTCCTCATTATTCATCCTCTGTGCGCCTGCAATTATCTATTTAACGCTTTAGAAAGCTTAAAGAAAGCCGAAAATCAGAAATTCACCACTGAATTCCTCAGTAAAGCCTTGAAGTTCCAATTATCGCTTCGGAAAACACCAGCCGAGCCTTTTCCCAGTGGCATTCTGCTAAGAAACCAGGTCCTGTCTGCGCAATCGTGGCAGGCGCATTTGAAACCAAATTTTACCATTGAAAGGTGCCAGAAAAGCTAAGCTTCGCTCTTAATTACCATAAAGCAGCATTTCAACTGCTGCAGACCCTGCATTCACCTTTTCTCAGGCATTTTCACCCTTCTCTGCAAAGAAACTCTGTTGTTATTGATCTACATAAGTGACACAATCCCCAAGCAAAACAGAAACCTCAAAGGAAAGTCATGGACCCCCCTGTAGCTCCCATAGCCCTCAATGTGGCTCCCCTGAATGTTCCTAATAGAACATTTGACACCAGAGCATTGGCAGACCTGGACTACAAGATAACAGAGGAAATGATGAGCAGAAGCAGGTTCCATCTGCAAATATTAAACGAGATAAAGATCAAACATGAGAGGGGGACAGACATCCTGGGAATTTGGGATTCATTCCTCCCAATATTCAAGCTTCCTCAGGTTAATCAATTCCCTGAGCTTGTGCACATAGTTGCTGAACACTATGATGCATCCCAGAGGGCAGTGCTAGATGCTGAAGCTTCAATTCTATTTCTCATTACCCCTGAAGCCATCAGGGAGATGTTGCAATTCCAGACAGAGCAAAAGTTGGTCCCACTGTCACTAGCTGATCTAATAGTACAGGGAGCCAAAACCACAGAGGCCCAAATCATTAAGGTTAACCAGCTCTTCATCAAGGCTAGCACTCTGCAAGTTCCTCCTATCAACTATGTTTATCTTAACCAGTTGGGCCTAGACCTGGTTGGCATGATCAGTCCCATCCTGGGATATGATTCGATAGAACATGTGGATGAAACAATTATACAAATGATGCTTATGTTTTCCCCAGGAAAAAAGCCAATCCACTATGATTATGCAACATACATATCAGACAAAATGCATGAACAGTTGATGAATTTGTCAAGAGAAAGAGTGTTTAGGTACACCTCCTACCTATATCATCTGCTCATATACTTCCAGCATGATAAATTTTCCTTCCCAAAGAAGAGAGTAGATGCACAGGGCAATTTGAGATCAGTAGTATATTGGACATCTGTTTTCCATATATCAAGCCACTCTCCATACACCTACTGTGAGTTTATTGATCTTTTCATCCATCCAGCCTTGACTCTACTGATTGGTTCACCTCCTCCTAGACTGACAGAGGACATGAAAAGGTGCCTACATTTGTCAAAAGTATACAGTATTGGGGATTGGTATCTCTACCAACACCACACCGTCATCAGAATATATGGGTGTGAATTACCCCCATTTAGACTACCCAAATTTGTGCCCATGAGGCTATTTGCCTTAGAATACTTCAGGCAGTTTGGCTATGTGGATATGTTCCACTTCTCAGGCAGAGGCAAGAAAGCACAGCTGAAAATCAAGAGCCAACTTGGCCATTTAGTCTACAATGAAAGGGATGAAGGGTGGAAGGAGGCAGATAGAATACTGATGGGATTTGGTTTGAAGTACAGTTTTATATGGAAACCCTATGACCCCAACAACTTCATCACAATGAGGAGACTCAAATATAAACTGTCTGCTTACGGTCATTATAGCCTCCCCCAAATTGAAAAATATGCCAATCAAAGCAAGTGGAAAAGGGGAACTCTAGAAGAAAATGTGACTCAAGAAGAGCTTAATCAAAGAGCTCTGAACAATCAAAAGAAGATGGCTGACCTTGAATTTTATGCACAGGTCCCCTCACTGCCAAGCACACAAATTGGACCAGCAGCCTCCTCTTCAACTACTCCACATCAAACTACAAGAGTTGCTGGAAAAGTATCAGAAAAAGGAAAGGAAAAAGAAATGGAGACAGAAAAAGAGATGGAGCAAGAGCAACAGCAGGAACAGCAGCAAAATCAAAGTCAGCAAGCACAAGAACAAGCAGAAGGGCTACAGCAAGGGCAACAAGAAGACATAGGACAGCAAGAGGAACAGCAGCAAGAAAAACAAGGACAAGAGCAACCTGCTCAGCAAAAAGAAACAGTGGATACTCCTCAGACCACTGAAAAAGTCATGCCTACAAGGCAAGACACTACATCTGATGCCTCGGTCCTCCAAACCCCTCAAAAGGAGGACACATTTGTCTTTAGGAAGAGGGAAAGAGAAACTCCCTTGACATCCTCTATAAATCAAGGAGAGAAAAGGCAAAGACTCAACGATTTTCCAGAAGAGGATATAGCCATCAGAGAAGCACTGGGCATGGGCCCACCAAGTCAGGAAATTTCAGCAAGTTCCTCCCAGCAGGAACTAGACAGGACAATGGGAGGGGAAGTCAGCTCCTCCAGCCAGCAGAAAGAGGAAAGAGTGAGCATAAAGCAGCAGTTCATAGACATTAAGAGGAGGAGTGACCCAATCAAAGTTCAATTATATAATCACCTACTTAACATGGCTCCTTCCAATCAGCAGAGACTCATGTCTGCTTTTGATGTAGGTGAGGGCAAACTGACATTGAGTCATTTCATGCCTACGGCACTCAAGCCACAGTCTTCTGCTGATTATCTCAGGACCAATTTAGAGGTCCTTGCCAAAGACATACACCCCATGGACAAAATTGAGTTGCATAAACAAACAGGGGAAATGGTGTATGCTTCATTGGCCGATAAGACCTTGGACAACTACAAGTTAACAAGCAGTCTGAATGCTACAGCTTCCCAGCTGGAGCTAGAGAGAGCCTCTTCTCAGGCCAAAGACAACAGGATCAAAACCCTGGAAGAAATCATCATAGAAATTGGGCATAATCCCAATGATATCAAAGGGATACAAGAGATCTTAAAAATCAGAGATGCCGATCTGGCTGCACTAAGGAAGAAGGTTAAACTCCCAGCCACTATCCATCCACAGACCGATGAAGTGGCAAAACAAAGGTATGAGCAGGATTCCACTACTCTATTAATTTCTGTTTACAAAGAACTTATAAAGGCACAAGAAAAATTGGGGCAATATGAGGCCACACAAGCACCTCTGAAAGGATCATCAACACAAGCGCAAGAGGGGCAAACATCTCAGCCCCCTCCACAGGTCATTAATCTTGAGGAGACTGCTCCTACTACTGCACCTCCACCTCAGCAGGCTGAACAACCAGCCACATCTACTTCAGCAGCACCCACCAGCACAGATCAGAGCTTAGACATGCAAAAGCTAAAGAGCGAAATACACGCTCTAGAGGCACAAATGATGCAGCTAAATGAAACTAAGGAGCAGCTGGCCAAGGTGAATGAAAGGCATGACAAAACAAAGAGAGAAGTAGGAGAGAAGGCCAGGGAAATCAAAGCTCTTAAAGACAAAATCAAGGAGCTTGAGAAAGAGCTAAAACTAGATAAAATCATAGCCGAAATCAGAGCAATGATATGGTCCAATATTGGTAAATCCATCAATAACCAATGGCCATACATTGAGACAATCCATGAGCAACTGGAGCTCATTCCAAAGGTGCAGAGGGAAATCAGAACATCAAGGGCCTTATTGGGGAACATGCCTGAAATTGCAACAAAAATGATCAATGTGCTCAATCATAAGACAAGTTCTCAGTTGACCATCATGGGAATCGCAAACAAAACTGATACTATCCAAATGATCAAGAGGGTTCTTACTCTTAGAAGTCTGGTGCAAACGTTAGACAGAAGAACCCAAGATATGCAAACTGAGGTAAACAGGTTCATTGAGAGGTTTCGGGTATTGGAAAGTAAAGGACTCCCCAGCTTGTTGAACAACGGAGGGAGATTATTCACCCATGAAGAATATGCCAAGAGAGTGAATGTTTTTGCCTCATCACAGGTAAATGAGAAGGCCAGCACCTCAGAAGACACAGGGCCTATCACAGGACAGATTTTCTATGGTAAGATAGAAAATCTACTTTTTATAATGAATGAAATGAATCATCTGTTTGATGTAGCTCCCAACTTTTTCAAGTATACAGAAGCTGAAGAGACAATGCAGGCCATCCTCAGGCATCAGCTCCCTACACAGGAATGGTGGACAGATGCCATCCAAAGAATTTTGTAAGCATTAGGCCATGCATCAATTCCTGTTTCTTCTATAAATTTAGATGGAAAGAACAGTCAGCAAAATCAGCAGGCATCATAAATTCAAAGCTGAGCCAACTCAGCAGATGAAGCAGCCAACAAAGCAAGAAAGACAAACGCAGCTGGCAAAGCCGAGAAACTCATTGCGCAGGCAAAAGTAAATGCGTACCTACAGGATCGATACCTAGTAATGTAACCGACTCAGTGACTCCTTAAAGTCAAAACAATCATCTGACAGACATAAAGGGCATTTACTCTGCATTTAACGTTGTAATAACTTCCGGCCTACTTTCTGAACACTACTAAAGATATTTTCTCTCTCTCAGATGACTCAATACCTGAGATATTTTGTATACAGAGTACTATATAGACCCCTCCGCATAATAGAGCAGGGGTTGTTGTTATTTTCATCTTGGAGATCTCACTTGCTGTAAAATTCTTAGAGAAATAATACAAAGGGTGAATGGAATTTCCAAAGCTTGGTGTACCTTGATGCGTTGTGATGAATGGTGAATGTTGCAGGATTCCAGAGTGTTTCATAAAACAATAAGTTTTCTTAAATCTCTGTATTACATGTTTTCGAGTCTTTTGTTCTCTTTTGTTCTCCAAATATTTTCCACTTAATAGCAAAGTAGAAGAATAGTTCCAGGATTTAATCACCGATTACCCTGAACTCAAACTGAGCTATTATCCATGTTTTCTTCAGATACAGTAAAAGAAGTGTAATTCTTAGTTGCTGCACTTTAAAAACTATATCTTTTACAGTGATAGATATTCCCAGGGATTCAAGTTTGCCCCTGAGACATCCATCCATTTCTCATAACCAGTTTGGTGAAAATACTTAAACATTTAGTGAAAATCCTTAAATGCTCTCACTGCTTGTATTTCCTGTTCATGTTATAAATCAAAATTTGTCCTATGAAGTATCCAAATGGCCCTGTAAGTTGCACTAATTCATCTCAAGGTTTCTAGTCACCTACTGCTATAGACTCCATTGCCCAATGATATTTGACTCTTTGAACATTATATCACAAGACCTGAAAGAAAATCTTCAACCAAAACATAAACAAAACCTGTGCATAATACCTAGCCTAAAACACTATCATAACAGATACAAATCATAAAGAGAGAGCCCTCTCTGATCACAGTTTGGCTAGAAATAGTGATCAAAAGATTGGTTAGTGGTTACCCCGGCCGTATTCCCTTGGGAGTCATAGGGAACAACCTGGGTGTTAACATAATTGGCGACTCCACTGGGGACACTAAGATTCTTCAGTTACTATCTATCTTCCAAAGCTACCATCAAGCCTGAAACTAGCCAAGAGGCCTTAGGACTGTTTCTGTAAACACAGGGACAGCTTTAGGGAAGAGCTAACTAGGGAATCTTCATCCTAGCGTTGAAACATACATAGTCATTCCAGAATTCCTACCTAGTCCTTGTACATATAAAGCCTCCTGTATAAAGTTCTAAAAGAATACTTAGAAGCTGGCTCCCAAAAGAAACCCAAGGCACACTAGGGCAAACCCTGACCCTGATCAACCCATCATTGTTGATAACCCAAATATCATTCCAAAGAACATAAGGAGACAGCAAAAGCAGGAGAAGCCTGCTGATTCAGATATAACTTCAGACCAGCCTATCCTCATTCCAACTCCTTGCAAAGTCCTTTTCCGTTCCACACCTAATTCCCCTAGTTCATCATCAACCCCTCAAAGTCCTCCTCTTCCATCTTCACCATCTGCACATACTCTTTTAACCAGCCCCCCGCTTGTTACCCATCCTATTAACCCTGTTACACCTGTAATCCCAGCTGTCCCATTTGTTCCTATTAACCCCATAAACCCCATAAACATGGCTAACAGATATGCACCTCTGCAGATACCAGCCAATGCTCCAGCTCTACCCCAAGACTACCAAACCAAAATCTTATTTTTTGACTCCCATGGCCCTTTGACAGCTGTCCAGCATGCTAAGAAGATGCAAGACCACTTTGAGACCTATGAAATAGATGATGACAGTGTCAGGATGAGAATTTTTGTTCAAAGCTTAACTGGGGATGTCAGAACTTGGTTTAGATCCCTGAATGCAAATTCCATTGCAACTCCTGAGTTCCTGTACCAAGAGTTTACCAACAGATGGGAGAAAAAGAAAGATCCACTCCACATACTCGGTGAATATAACACTATTAAAAGAGGTCCCCAAGAAACAGTTTTCGAATATTGTGCTAGGTTTAACAATGTATATAACGCTATCCCCCAGAACTTAAGGCCCCCTCCTGATTTGGCCCTGTATAACTTCCCTGATGGTTTTTATTCCGATATGGCCTATCAGTTGAAAGAAAGAGATCCTCCAATCCTTGCAGAAGCCCAAAGAGTTGCAGTCACTGTAGAGGCAAACCTAATTGCCAAGAGAAACAGGGCAAAGCTGGAAAAGAAGGCTGGTTTCAGAGAAGAGCCTTCAGGTTTTGATCAAAAGTTGGATGCAATACTAAACAGCATGAAGAGACTGGGTGAGAGAGTGGAATCAGTTGAAAGAAAATCATCATGGGAGGCATCACAAAACAACCCTCCTAGAAACCCAAATTTTAGGAGAACTCAGAACCCAAACATAGGAAAAACAAGTGCTGACCAAGATATCAGACCCCCTTTTCAAGAAAACTAGGCAGAAACTTCCTCAGCCAATCAGCTCAATGAAGATCCTGAAATCAACTTAATGGGTCTGAATGGTAAAAGCCATGTTTTCTTAACACAAGAAGACCATGAGGAGGATGAAAGCAAAACATTCCAAACTCAATCAGGAGAATACTTTGACTTTAAACAAGGATATGATACTGCTGTCTATGAAGTCCACAAACAATACAAATTAAGGAGTAGGACTGTGAATGTAAATCAGCCCGAAAAGACAAAAGAGAAACAGCAGTCTAGAGAAACCTCAGTCACAGAACTTAATGACAAAACAAACTTGCCTACAAAAGAAGTAGTGGTTGAGGAGGTTACTGAACTACTGTCCCCACTACAACAGCCCATGGCAACCTCTTCCTCTCACCCTAATCCAAACATTACCCCTCAAGACATGAGTATGAGGGGCAGGTTTCAAAATCAAGATGAAATCCAACAAGAAGATTTAGTGAACAAAGAAAAGACTGCTATCCGTGACTCTAAAATCCAAGTTGACAAACCTTTTGACCTAGGTACAGAGATTGGCAAGTTAAAGATAGCAATCCCCCTCTCAGAGCTAGCCAAGCATGACATCTATAAGCAACAGATCAAAAAATCCCTTCAGCTCACCAACAGCAAAGATGATGTAAATGTGCTAGATGACACTCCAGAATTACTGTTTGGCCCAGAAGTAGATGGAAAAACAGTAGTCACAGGGGTTTTACCTTTTTATGTCAGCCTGCATGTTCATGATAAAATACTGCACAATGCAATGTTTGACTCAGGTGCTTCTCATAACCTGATGCCAAAAGCAGTCATGGAAAGATTAAACTTGGATATAACAAGACCATACAAAGACCTGTTTTCCTTTGATTCTAGTCAATTCAAATGTTTGGGCCTAATAAAAGACTTATGTGTGTCCCTGGTTCAATTCCCCAACAAAACCATTCTAATGGATGTTGTAGTCGCTGATATCCCACCCAAATATGGGATGCTATTATCAAGATCATGGGGAGCCAAGCTCCAAGGCTCCCTGCAATTGGACATGTCATATGCAACTATCTCTGTCTTTGGGCAACCAAAAAGACTTTATAGGGAAACACTCATGAAGTATATGGTCAGCAGTGAATAAAAGCCTCAAAATTTTCCAATATATGCTGTTCATTCGGACATAGACTCCTTCATCCTCTTCAATGACAGCCCAGACCTCTCCAACAATGACATTAGGACCGAAACACTCATACAAGAGCAAAACACTGATCAAACAAGTAGTACCTGCCAAACTTCAATCAGCCCGACAATACACATTAGCCCTCCTCTAGTTGTCAAAGATTGTCAAACAAATGATGAAATCGTCCTAGAAAATAAACGTGAAAAGAAACCCCAACTCATGCTCACATTGCCATCCCGTGAACAGAATCTTAAATCTTCTGTTCAGCAAGATATTCTGTGGGTGCTAGAGTTTGATGGCTCAGTTAACAAGTTAGGGGCAGGGGCTGGAGTATGGATACATAATAAAGAGAAAGATTATACAGAAGGTAGGGCTTACAGATTGAATTTTAGATGCACTAACAACATGGCAGAATATGAAGCTCTTCTGTTGGGCCTAAAGTTAGCAAAATCACTACAGGCTCCTAATCTCTCCATCATGGGAGACTCTGATCTAGTAATTCAACAGGTGAAAGGACAGTTTGTCACCAATGACAAAAGATTGAGGTCCTACAGATCGGCTGTAATTGAAATATTAGAAACCTTCTCTGAGTTTGTTATCACAAAAATTTCAAGGGGCCACAATCTCCATGCACACAGCTTGGCAACGTTTGCCAGCACCTTCAAATTTCCATTGGAACCCAACAACTGTTTCACAGCCGAGGTCAAATATAGGCCTGCTATTCCAAACAATGTCAAAGAGTGGCAAGTATTTGAGAATGACATGCAAATAAACAACTTTTTAACCTTGCAACAAGAGTTCACAGGATTAAATATTGACCTTGAGACAGCAAGTCAATCAAATATTTGACGGAGCATGTCCATCACAAATACAGTTTCAACAGTCTGCTCACCCAATGTCACCTAGGACAGCAAAACAACTACTCAGTCCAACCATTTTCAACAAAGAAAACATTCAGCAAATTAACCAAATTGACTGTGAAGAGATGAGTAACATTGAAGCTGAAATCATACAACTCAAAGACAATTTCCTTCCAGTAGGCCTTACCCCACTAGAGGATATTTTTGACTCAAATGACATCCCTAGAAAGCCAAAGATGCAGCCATTAGATGCAAGAGTTGAAGAATGCAACATTGGTACTAATGACAAGCCTAAGATAATAAAGCTATCTGCCTCTTTGCCCCCTGATCAAAAGCCCAAATACATTGATCTCTTTAAAGAATTTCAAGATGTTTTTGCTTGGGGTTATGAGGACATAAAGTCTTATGATACCTCTGTCATCCAGCATACCATTCCCCTTAAGCCTAATCAAAAACCATTCAAACAGAAATTGAGAAGGATCAATCCTGTGCTCCTTCCTTCCATTGAAAAAGAGTTGCATAAAATGTTCAAAGCTGGTATCATAGCACCAATCAGGTTCTCAGAGTGGATTTCAAATTTGGTCCCTACAAGAAAGAAAACTGGTGAGATTAGACTTTGCGTAGACTTAAGGAATTTGAACCAAGTATCACTCAAAGATAACTACCCCTTACCCAAAATGGATCACGTTCTTCAAAGAGTAGTAGGGGCTTCAAGGATATCATTGCTTGATGGGTTCTCAGGTTTCAATCAAATCCTTGTACACCCTGATGATCAAGACAAAACTGCATTTACTACCCCATGGGGAACTTTCAAGTATGTGAAAATGCCCTTTGGATTGAAAAACGCAGGGGCAACGTTTCAAAGAGCAATGGACATTGCTTTTGCAAAAGAGATTCATGACTTCTTGGTTATTTACTTAGATGATCTAACACCCTTTTCAAAGTCTGACCAAGAACACTTGAAACATTTAACACAGATTTTCATAACATGCAGGAAATATGGTATTTCCTTAAACCCCAAGAAGTCATTATTTGGTTTGGAGGAAGGGAAACTTTTAGGACACATTATTTCAAAAGATGGCATAAGAATTGATCCAGATAGGATACAAGCTATCCTACAAATGCCTCATCCCAGGAATGTCAAGGAGTTGCAAGGATTCTTAGGAAAAATCAACTTTTTAAGAAGGTTTATCCCGAATTTAGCAGAATTAGTCAGATTACTAAACAATATGCTAAAGAAGGATTCAAAGGTCAAATGGACTGTTGAAGCAAAACAAGCCTTTGAAAGTATAAAATTGGCCTTGACTCGAACCCCGGTGTTAACTAATCCTCAGTTTGACAGAGACTTTATAATTTTCTCTTTTGCCTCCCAGCATACTATTGCTGCTGTATTATTACAGAAAGATGAACAAGGGAATGAAAAGCCCATTGCTTTTTTCAGCAGGGCTCTTAGAGATGCCCCCCTAAAGTACCAAATAATGGAGAAACAAGCCTATGCTTTGATCAAAGCTATTAAAGACTTTAGGATTTACATCCTTTACTCCCATGTTGTGGCTTATGTACCTAGTCCTATTGTCAAAGACATTCTCACACAAGAAAACTTAGAGGGCAGGAGAGGAAAATGGATTGCCAACATACTAGAATTTGACATTGAAATAAAGCCTACAAAGCTGATTAAAGGGCAAGGTTTGGCCAAATTGATGACAGAAGCAAATTTCCAAGCCTTAGATATCAATCAACTGGACAGTAAAACAGAGCTGGCGACTCCAAAGATCAATGTAGCCTTTGAACAATCTCCTTGGTACTCTGATATCTGTTATGTGTTACAAAACCTGTGTGCTCCCCCAGGACTGTCCAGAACTAAGTGTAGGTTCCTAAAAATGAAAACATCTAGATTTTGTGTGATGGATGAAAATCTACTGTGGAAAAATCATGAAGGTATTTTGCTGCACTGTCTAATAGAGAATGAAACTAACAATATCATGCAAGATTTCCATGCTGGAGACTGTGGTGGACATTTGTACTGGAAGTCCACTTTGGACAAGATATTGAGGGCTGGTTATTACTGGCCTACTATGTTCTCTGATGTTAAGAAATTCACAGCCTCATGCCACAAATGCCAACTGTTTGAAGGCAAAAGACAGCTGCTGCCACTTCCTTTGAAGCCCATTACAACAGAGAGACCTTTTCAACAATGGGGTTTGGATTTCATTGGGGAAATTCATCCCTCATCTTCAGGGCAACACAGATGGATTCTAACAGCAACAGACTACTTCACCAAGTGGATTGAAGCTGCCCCATGCAGACAAGCAAATGATTCAGTAATCATTCAATTTTTGGAAAACAATATACTGGCTAGATTTGGCTGCCCAGACAAGATAATAACAGACAATGCTGCTGCCTTCAGATCCAAGAAGATGGTGAACTTCTGCCATAAATTTCACATTACTTTGGGCCATTCTACAGCTTACTATCCTCAAGGAAATGGCCTTGCTGAATCATCAAACAAAAGTTTGATAAATATCATAAAGAAAGTGCTGGAAGAGAACAAAAAGAACTGGCATAAGAAACTAGTAAATGCTTTATGGGCAGACAGACTAACAACTAAAAGATCAATTGGGACCAGCCCATATGAGTTAGTCTATGGATTAGAGGCCAGATTTCCTTCATCACTAGGAGTGTCGGTTATGAAACTTCTGCAAGAAAGCCAAGCAGAGCCAAATGACATGCAAAGAAGGATTAACCAGATAATTTGTTTACAGCAGACCAGAGAACAAGTTTTCAGCAGAGTGCAGATACTACAAGAGAAACTGAAAAGGGCTTTTGATAGAAGAACCAAAGCAGAAGATTTCAATGTAGGGGACAAAGTTTTAAAGTGGGATGCAAGAAGAGAAGAGAAAGGGAAACATGGAAAGTTTGACTCTTTATGGAAAGGACCATTTGCTGTCCAAGCAGTACAAGGGAACAACACCTATTTCCTCAAAAGTCTTACTGAAACTGACTTGGATGAAGGTCCTGTTAATGGCAGGATGCTGAAGCACTACTTTGACTATTCCCCATGAGTGGAACCTAAGGATTCATTGTATATATACAGATGTACATATTATCTTCTGTTTTAGATTGTAAAAAGCAGTTTTCCCAAGTGATTCACCAAGCAGCAAGAGGCTGATAGAATCAGAGGTCTTCCAAAAGAGAAACACACCATTTTGACACATTGAGGCAGCAAGTTTCAAAGATTGGTATGGGCAGCTAAGGAGTAAGGCAATCTGACCTGCTGTTCTTGGTCTTTCAAAAGAAAAACCATCCCCATGTGGAGCCACTGTTGGATACCTATACCAATAGGTTTCATATTTCATGATTGGCAAGAGAAAGTCCAAATATGCTCTGCTTTGAGTTCACAAAGATCCCATATTTCCTAGAAAACAAAAGGTGTGTGAGTGTCTCAATGTTGAGGACTTTATTTTCAAATTTTGATGGATGATCCAACTGTTTAACCTGGATCATGCCATGTTTCAATTTTGTGTTATAGAATAGAGAAAGAAGTCTGTCCAAACAGCCTAATCTTGGCAGACAAGTAGTTCAGGTAGAGAAGAAAAGGTTTCCAACAGCTCAATCTGGGACCTTGGAAGAGATAAGGTTAGAGGTAGATAGAAAAGAATAAAGAAAAAGCCAAAGAAAAGAAAAGGCAAGTAAGGGTTTGCAAGTCCAAGTGCACCCTCCAAGGAGAAACAAAAAATGCTAGGTAAGCAGCTGGGTAGGTAGTTGGGGTTGCAGAAAGTGATCCCTATCATTGCAAGAATGGTGATGATGGGCAGTAAAGTAAAAGACTACAGCAGGAGCATGACTAACCTCCCTCTCCCCCTTCATTTCATTACTAACATTCCCTTTCTTTTAGCTGAGATTTATGGAGAAAGATCATGGTTTTTAGGTGGTTCTGGTTCATTCAGAAGCCACATTTCTTGTCTAAAATCTTTTCATTTTGATCTACTCTCAAAACTAAATCAATTTCATATAAACTCAGTGAGATCCCCTTCATTTGCTCCCTTCATTCATATTAACACTAATTCTATTGTATAAATCCTCATATCGCCTCTTCCCCTAATATTACTAACACCAAGGTGTATAAATCCCAAAATATTATAAATACCCACCCCTTTGGCATTATAGCCAATAAAGTCTCGAGTCAGGGATCAAATGACACCAGGTCATGTTGATGAGCCTAGGCCAGCTACCCCCTCCCCTTCATGAGCTAAATTCCCCTATTTTTACCTCTTTGCACATAAAAAACCCATAAAGATCCTAAATCCCCACCTTACCCGCTTCAAAGGGCAAATAAGCATGAAAACCCACTTTCCCGCCCTATAGCCAAGGTTAGCGCATATAATGTTTTTTGAAAATTACATTGGAAAATCATATAAAACCCGATTATATACCCCCGCCAGCTTCCGTATACAGCGCACATGTCAGCTCATCCGATGACCGTTAGATCAGACCCTCCAGATCTGACGGCCCTGGTCGTGTCGGAATCTGTCCGACGCCTGACAGTTAAACGTACTATCCCCCTGTCATCTCATTCGTCCGATCACCGTCCGATTATCCGCTGCAGATCCAACGGTTGCCCTGACGTCGGAGCTCATCCGCTGTACGAGGCTTATCTCCCGACGTCCGTATTCTGAGGACGTCACTCCGCTGCTACGTGTCCTCACCACCACACGTCGGAGGTACATCTAATGGATACCGCCCCCGTACAGGAGGCGGTGCGATATGAAACCATTAGCGGTTTCCGGATTCCCTCATCCCGCCTACCCACGTCATCACCGCATCAGCAACGTGTCAGCGCCCCGTCACCCATGTACGTCCTGCCATTAGTCCGCCTGTCCTGCCATGTCACCGCCACCGTGTACCAACCAGACAGCGCCACGTCACCCGATGACGTCAGCATGACGTCATCCGACCTTGACCCCACCAATGACGTCATGCTGACGTCAGCACGAATTCGCGCCAAAAGCGTAAAAAGGTCTATTTTAGCCAAAAGTTCGCGTTTTTTGGTCATTTTGTGTGTTCGTCGTTATTCCGCTCTGCATGCAAACAACGTCCAAATTGTCTACCAACCTGTTAAACTGACCAGAAGACCTCCAGCGCACCAGTTCAACCTGCGGTCACCACCTCTGCTCGTTGTTTTACCAGGTATTCCTCATTATTCATCCTCTGTGCGCCTGCAATTATCTATTTAACGCTTTAGAAAGCTTAAAGAAAGCCGAAAATCAGAAATTCACCACTGAATTCCTCAGCAAAGCCTTGAAGTTCCAATTATCGCTTCGGAAAACACCAGCCGAGCCTTTTCCCAGTGGCATTCTGCTAAGAAACCAGGTCCTGTCTGCGCAATCGTGGCAGGCGCATTTGAAACCAAATTTTACCATTGAAAGGTGCCAGAAAAGCTAAGCTTCGCTCTTAATTACCATAAAGCAGCATTTCAACTGCTGCAGACCCTGCATTCACCTTTTCTCAGGCATTTTCACCCTTCTCTGCAAAGAAACTCTGTTGTTATTGATCTACATAAGTGACACAATCCCCAAGAAAAACATAAACCTCAAAGGAAAGTCATGGACCCCCCTGTAGCTCCCATAGCCCTCAATGTGGCTCCCCTGAATGTTCCTAATAGAACATTTGACACCAGAGCATTGGCAGACCTGGACTACAAGATAACAGAGGAAATGATGAGCAGAAGCAGGTTCCATCTGCAAATATTAAACGAGATAAAGATCAAACATGAGAGGGGGACAGACATCCTGGGAATTTGGGATTCATTCTTCCCAATATTCAAGCTTCCTCAGGTTAATCAATTCCCTGAGCTTGTGCACATAGTTGCTGAACACTATGATGCATCCCAGAGGGCAGTGCTAGATGCTGAAGGTTCAATTCTGTTTCTCATTACCCCTGAAGCCATCAGGGAGATGTTGCAATTCCAGACAGAGCAAAAGTTGGTCCCACTGTCACTAGCTGATCTAATAGTACAGGGAGCCAAAACCACAGAGGCCCAAATCATTAAGGTTAACCAGCTCTTCATCAAGGCTAGCACTCTGCAAGTTCCTCCTATCAACTATGTTTATCTTAACCAGTTGGGCCTAGACCTGGTTGGCATGATCAGTCCCATCCTGGGATATGATTCGATAGAACATGTGGATGAAACAATTATACAAATGATGCTTATGTTTTCCCCAGGAAAAAAGCCAATCCACTATGATTATGCAACATACATATCAGACAAAATGCATGAACAGTTGATGAATTTGTCAAGAGAAAGAGTGTTTAGGTACACCTCCTACCTATATCATCTGCTCATATACTTCCAGCATGATAAATTTTCCTTCCCAAAGAAGAGAGTAGATGCACAGGGCAATTTGAGATCAGTAGTATATTGGACATCTGTTTTCCATATATCAAGCCACTCTCCATACACCTACTGTGAGTTTATTGATCTTTTCATCCATCCAGCCTTGACTCTACTGATTGGTTCACCTCCTCCTAGACTGACAGAGGACATGAAAAGGTGCCTACATTTGTCAAAAGTATACAGTATTGGGGATTGGTATCTCTACCAACACCACACCGTCATCAGAATATATGGGTGTGAATTACCCCCATTTAGACTACCCAAATTTGTGCCCATGAGGCTATTTGCCTTAGAATACTTCAGGCAGTTTGGCTATGTGGATATGTTCCAATTCTCAGGCAGAGGCAAGAAAGCACAGCTGAAAATCAAGAGCCAACTTGGCCATTTAGTCTACAATGAAAGGGATGAAGGGTGGAAGGAGGCAGATAGAATACTGATGGGATTTGGTTTGAAGTACAGTTTTATATGGAAACCCTATGACCCCAACAACTTCATCACAATGAGGAGACTCAAATATAAACTGTCTGCTTACGGTCATTATAGCCTCCCCCAAATTGAAAAATATGCCAATCAAAGCAAGTGGAAAAGGGGAACTCTGGAAGAAAATGTGACTCAAGAAGAGCTTAATCAAAGAGCTCTGAACAATCAAAAGAAGATGGCTGACCTTGAATTTTATGCACAGGTCCCCTCACTGCCAAGCACACAAATTGGACCAGCAGCCTCCTCTTCAACTACTCCACATCAAACTACAAGAGTTGTTGGAAAAGTATCAGAAAAAGGAAAGGAAAAAGAAATGGAGACAGAAAAAGAGATGGAGCAAGAGCAACAGCAGGAACAGCAGCAAAATCAAAGTCAGCAAGCACAAGAACAAGCAGGAGGGCTACAGCAAGGGCAACAAGAAGACATAGGACAGCAAGAGGAACAGCAGCAAGAAAAACAAGGACAAGAGCAACCTGCTCAGCAAAAAGAAACAGTGGATACTCCTCAGACCACTGAAAAAGTCATGCCTACAAGGCAAGACATTACATTTGATGCCTCGGTCCTCCAAACCCCTCAAAAGGAGGACACATTTGTCTTTAGGAAGAGGGAAAGAGAAACTCCCTTGACATCCTCTATAAATCAAGGAGAGAAAAGGCAAAGACTCAACGATTTTCCAGAAGAGGATATAGCCATCAGAGAAGCACTGGGCATGGGCCCACCAAGTCAGGAAATTTCAGCAAGTTCCTCCCAGCAGGAACTAGACAGGACAATGGGAGGGGAAGTCAGCTCCTCCAGCCAGCAGAAAGAGGAAAGAGTGAGCATAAAGCAGCAGTTCATAGACATTAAGAGGAGGAGTGACCCAATCAAAGTTCAATTATATAATCACCTACTTAACATGGCTCCTTCCAATTAGCAGAGACTCATGTCTGCTTTTGATGTAGGTGAGGGCAAACTGACATTGAGTCATTTCATGCCTACGGCACTCAAGCCACAGTCTTCTGCTGATTATCTCAGGACCAATTTAGAGGTCCTTGCCAAAGACATACACCCCATGGACAAAATTGAGTTGCATAAACAAACAGGGGAAATGGTGTATGCTTCATTGGCCGATAAGACCTTGGACAACTACAAGTTAACAAGCAGTCTGAATGCTACAGCTTCCCAGCTGGAGCTAGAGAGAGCCTCTTCTCAGGCCAAAGACAACAGGATCAAAACCCTGGAAGAAATCATCATAGAAATTGGGCATAATCCCAATGATATCAAAGGGATACAAGAGATCTTAAAAATCAGAGATGCCGATCTGGCTGCACTAAGGAAGAAGGTTAAACTCCCAGCCACTATCCATCCACAGACCGATGAAGTGGCAAAACAAAGGTATGAGCAGGATTCAACTACTCTATTAATTTCTGTTTACAAAGAACTTATAAAGGCACAAGAAAAATTGGGGCAATATGAGGCCACACAAGCACCTCTGAAAGGATCATCAACACAAGCGCAAGAGGGGCAAACATCTCAGCCCCCTCCACAGGTCATTAATCTTGAGGAGACTGCTCCTACTACTGCACCTCCACCTCAGCAGGCTGAACAACCAGCCACATCTACTTCAGCAGCACCCACCAGCACAGATCAGAGCTTAGACATGCAAAAGCTAAAGAGCGAAATACAAGCTCTAGAGGCACAAATGATGCAGCTAAATGAAACTAAGGAGCAGCTGGCCAAGGTGAATGAAAGGCATGACAAAACAAAGAGAGAAGTAGGAGAGAAGGCCAGGGAAATCAAAGCTCTTAAAGACAAAATCAAGGAGCTTGAGAAAGAGCTAAAACTAGATAAAATCATAGCCGAAATCAGAGCAATGATATGGTCCAATATTGGTAAATCCATCAATAACCAATGGCCATACATTGAGACAATCCATGAGCAACTGGAGCTCATTCCAAAGGTGCAGAGGGAAATCAGAACATCAAGGGCCTTATTGGGGAACATGCCTGAAATTGCAACAAAAATGATCAATGTGCTCAATCATAAGACAAGTTCTCAGTTGACCATCATGGGAATCGCAAACAGAACTGATACTATCCAAATGATCAAGAGGGTTCTTACTCTTAGAAGTCTGGTGCAAACGTTAGATAGAAGAACCCAAGATATGCAAACTGAGGTAAACAGGTTCATTGAGAGGTTTCGGGTATTGGAAAGTAAAGGACTCCCCAGCTTGTTGAACAACGGAGGGAGATTATTCACCCATGAAGAATATGCCAAGAGAGTGAATGTTTTTGCCTCATCACAGGTAAATGAGAAGGCCAGCACCTCAGAAGACACAGGGCCTATCACAGGACAGATTTTCTATGGTAAGATAGAAAATCTACTTTTTATAATGAATGAAATGAATCATCTGTTTGATGTAGCTCCCAACTTTTTCAAGTATACAGAAGCTGAAGAGACAATGCAGGCCATCCTCAGGCATCAGCTCCCTACACAGGAATGGTGGACAGATGCCATCCAAAGAATTTTGTAAGCATTAGGCCATGCATCAATTCCTGTTTCTTCTATAAATTTAGATGGAAAGAACAGTCAGCAAAATCAGCAGGCATCATAAATCCAAAGCTGAGCCAACTCAGCAGATGAAGCAGCCAATAAAGCAAGAAAGACAAACGCAGCTGGCAAAGCCGAGAAACTCATTGCGCAGGCAAAAGTAAATGCGTACCTACAGGATCGATACATAGTAATGTAACCGACTCAGTGACTCCTTAAAGTCAAAACAATCATCTGACAGACATAAAGGGCATTTACTCTGCATTTAACGTTGTAATAACTTCCGGCCTACTTTCTGAACACTACTAAAGATATTTTCTCTCTCTCAGATGACTCAATACCTGAGATATTTTGTATACAGAGTACTATATAGACCCCTCCGCATAATAGAGCAGGGGTTGTTGTTATTTTCATTTTGGAGATCTCACTTGCTGTAAAATTCTCAGAGAAATAATACAAAGGGTGAATGGAATTTCCAAAGCTTGGTGTACCTTGATGCGTTGTGATGAATGGTGAATGTTGCAGGATTCCAGAGTGTTTCATAAAACAATAAGTTTTCTTAAATCTCTGTATTACATGTTTTCGAGTCTTTTGTTCTCTTTTGTTCTCCAAATATTTTCCACTTAATAGCAAAGTCGAAGAATAGTTCCAGGATTTAATCACCGATTACCCTGAACTCAAACTGAGCTATTATCCATGTTTTCTTCAGATACAGTAAAAGAAGTGTAGTTCTTAGTTGCTGCACTTTAAAAACTATATCTTTTACAGTGATAGATATTCCCAGGGATTCAAGTTTGCCCCTGAGACATCCATCCATTTCTCGTAACCAGTTTGGTGAAAATACTTAAACATTTAGTGAAAATCCTTAAATGCTCTCACTGCTTGTATTTCCTGCTCATGTTATAAATCAAAATTTGTCCTATGAAGTATCCAAATGGCCCTGTAAGTTGCACTAATTCATCTCAAGGTTTCTAGTCACCTACTGCTATAGACTCCATTGCCCAATGATATTTGACTCTTTGAACATTATATCACAAGACCTGAAAGAAAATCTTCAACCAAAACATAAACAAAACCTGTGCATAATACCTAGCCTAAAACACTATCATAACAGATACAAATCATAAAGAGAGAGCCCTCTCTGATCACAGTTTGGCTAGAAATAGTGATCAAAAGATTGGTTAGTGGTTACCCCGGCCGTATTCCCTTGGGAGTCATAGGGAACAACCTGGGTGTTAACAGTATACATCAATGAGCTTCGACCGAAAGATTTTTTGTGGTGTTTGATGCCAAGTCCTTTATTCACACCACGCGAATTGTACTGCAGTACCTTGAGGGTCATTATCGTTATCGGTGATTCCTCTCGCGCTTGTTAACAGTTTACATTATTGACTGGTAATCAAGCGATGTCTTTCCATGTTCGACTTCAGAACATTTATCACATGGATCGACTTGTGCTTATGGTGAAGATCGGACGAGATTGAAGATCCCAGATCTAGTTTCATCCATCTGGGCTGCGATATATATTCAGGAAAAATAAAGACATTGACATGTACAACATTGTAGCATAGATAATCATCCTACCAAAAGGATGATGATTTCATCAAGATCATCAGTCTACCATCAGACGATTGTCTGTCCTATGTACATAAAAATGAATTTATAAAGCTGAGCATGGGAATGCCCGCCTCAGCTAGATCATGAAAACAGTCTGAAAAATAATGTATTATATTGTATCTTATTACAGGTCTCCTCCCAGCATTGAAAGAACTTCGGATCCTCCTAATAAAGCATTTCACCCGATAAACGACCTCATACTTTAGGGGGCAACTGTTATAGACATTTTTGTGCCTTACAACATTAAGCATGAAATGTCCATAATCCAAGAGATCTAAAGTCCCTAAAAGAGTTGTTCCTACCCCTAAAGGAACAAGGTCAACCAATGACAGCTTCTCCCAGAAGTTCTCCACCAAAAACCACTCAGAATCAGTCAATTCAGGATCAATTCAGATGCTCTACTAGCTGCCTGCGTTGCAATGCACCCCAGTACACTAGCTAGGTGTGTTGCAACGCACCTAAATGCACTACCAGGGTGCGCTGAGCGAGAAATGCCAAATGGCAGTGTCATTCTGCGAGGTGTACAGACACTGGAAGCTTCCAAAATCTTCCTCAATGACACTTGCCTCAATGAATTCGACCAGTGATGAGTAAGAGGCTCTCAGCCTCCAAGTGGAAGCAAGAACTGACAGAGAGAAGCCACAAGTCAAAACATAAGCTGACTCATCCTCTCTGCTTACATCTATATATGGATCCCTCATCACAGAGATCCAGGGGCTGGAATTTTGTACTTTGCAGAGAATTGCTGTTGGTTTGAGATTGAGATTAGTGCATTGGGTGATTTATGCTTTGTTGGAGGAGAAGAAGGGATTCCTTTGCTGGGAGGTAGATGCTGGATCGGGACTCACTTGGTTGTATCTCCTCTTGGACTTTCTTATCATATCAATAAAACTATTTGAGTTTCTCCTACATGTTTGTATATCAATGATGCTTTAACGAGCTGGAAGGCCAAAACTCGGCAATCTTTTCATATTTTACGAGTCAGATGAAAAGAGCTTAAAGAAGACTCGTCTTTTGAGGAATTTTGTACTTTGCAGAGAATTGTTGTTGGTTTGAGATTGAGATTAGTGCATTGGGTGATTTATGCTTTGTTGGAGGAGAGGAAGGGATTCCTTTGCTGGGAGGTAGATGCCGGATCGGGACTCACTTGGTTGTATCTCCTCTTGGACTTTCTTATCATATCAATAAAACTATTTGAGTTTCTCCTACATGCTGTGTATCAATGATGCTTTGTTATATTTGCATGTTTAGTTTAAATCTGATCCTAAACTAGTTATGAATGTAAATCTATGTCTTTTGTGTAGTTTCTCTCTTCTGTGATCTTGCAGGAACTTGGTGAAGCTGGACCAGTGAGAGAGCAGGCATCAGGAAATGAACAAAGAGAAGAGCGAGTGGATAAAAAAACTAGCGAAAGACACAGGTTAGTTACATCCTTCCTCTTCGTTTACATTTCATAAAGAAGAATACGAAAATAGTTTTCCTTGTTTGTTGCTTAGGCACTATCACACCTTAGAGTGGGATAGGGGCATTCCAAATGGATACTTTTCCCAACAACACCAGATAATTGACAAATGTGCCTGATGCGAAATCTTTTCATTCATGGATGGATTCTCCAGGTATAATCAAATAAATATCCGCCCACAGGACCAGTCAAAGACTGCATTTATTTGTCTGTGGGGCACATTCGCATATTGAAAATTACCCTTTGGATTAAAGAACGCAGGGGCGACCTTTCAGAGGGCAATGAATTATGCTTTCCATGACATCAAAAACATTGTTCAACCATACCTCGACGACCTTTTGGCTCATTTTCGAAAGCGGATTGATCACCCGCAGCATTTAAGAGCAATATTTCTATGTTGCCGACACTACAAGATACGACTCAATCCACACAAATGTGTATTTTGCGTCAGTTCTGGTCGTTTGCTTGGCTTTGTAGTCTCAAAGGATGGGATTCATCTCGACCCATGTAAGGTCCAAGCAATCATAAATTTGCCTCCACCTTTGAATTTGCTTCAGATTTAGAAACTCCAAGGGAAAGCAAACTTTATGAGGAGGTTCATTCCAAATTACGCCGAACTTGCTAAAGGTTATACACGTCTTTTGAAAAAAGAAGTACCCTTTGTCTGGGATCAGGTTGCGCAAGCTTCCTTTGATGCTTTAAAAGAATCCCTAATGAAAGCATCATTAATGTATGGTCCTAATTATCAAAAAGATTTTAACCTGTATCTGGCTGCAGCAGATACGACCATCGCAATGGTTTTAGTTCAAGAAGACGACGGAATCGAACATCCTATATATTATTTAAGTAAAAACTTAAATGACACAGAAAGCAAATATTCTTACGGTTAAAATCTAGCACTCGAAGCTGTTCAAGCGATACAGAGATTTCGACACTATGTCCTCTTTCAAAAAACTACCATTCTACCAGATTGAAACCCCATGACTTATATATTGTCGCGACAGTTGCTGGGGGGCAAATATTCAAAATGGATAGCAATCCTACAAGAGTTTGATCTGGAATTTGTAAGATCGAAGTCAAAGAAAGCTCTGGTTTTCGCAGAATTATTATGCGATCTCCCATCATCATCCAACGATGAAACATCCGATGAAACAATCGTGGACGAAAGTTTGTTTCTGATATCTTCAAGCAATCAGTGGTATGGGGATATAATCATTTATCTCCAAACCAAAAAATATAGGCCAAATACCTCTCGCTCCGAACAAAAACGTATTCGATACCAAGCAAAAGACTACATGATCGTCGGTGATACAATTTACCATCGCGGTATCGATAGAGTTCTGAGAAGGTGCCTCATCCATGAGGAGGCCGAAAAAGTCCTGAATGATTCTCATTCGGGCGCGTGTGGGGGGCATCAATCTGGTTATGCTACAACGCAAAAAATCTTACGAGCAGGATACTTCTGGCCAACAATGTTCAAAGATTGCATAACCGCAATCAGAAGTTGCCATGCTTGTCAAATTTTCGATAGCAAAACCAGGAGACCACCCGCACCTCTACAACCAATAGTTGTTGTTGGGCCATTTGCCAAATGAGGCATCGATTTCATGACATGTAACCCCATCTCGACCGGGGGGCATGGGTATATCATAGCGGCAGTTGACTATTTTACCAAATGGGCCGAGGCGATGCCTACATTAGATAATACTGGTGAAACAACTGCCCTCTTCTTTTTCAATCATTTAGTCGCCATATTCGGCGTACCATAGGCTATAGTCACAGATCATGGATCGCATTTTCGCAATCACATGATGGTCGAATATGCTGCCAAACTAGGGTTGTCTCATGACAGCTCTACTCCATATTATCCGCAAGCCAACAGACAAGTTGAAGCAATCAACAAGGTCCTGAAACGCATGTTGCAAAGGATGATTGGATTTCACAAGAGAATATGGCACCTAATCTTGTACTCAGCTTTGTGGGCTTACCAAACATCGGTAAGGAATGCAACCGGGTTTACACCTTTCCAACTAGTATATGGCCTGGAAGTAGTCTTACCAATCGAGTGTGAAATCTCGTCTCTGAAACTCGCAATTGATCTCCTCCCCGAAACTTTAGAAGAAGAAGCTCGTTTCTTGGAATTAATCCAATTGGATGAAACCTGTCATGATGCCACTTTGGCTAATGAAGCCCATAAGAAACGAGTCAAGGCGCAGTTCGACAAAAATGTCAAACCTCGTGTCTTCTCAGTAGGTGACTTGGTCTTGCTTTACGACCAAGAATCTGATAAATTGGGAGCAGGTAAACTTAAGTCTTTATGGATGGGCCCCTATATTTTTAAACGGGTGTTAGCAAAAGGAGCCTACGCGTTAATGGATTATGACGTAATTCCACTGGCACAACCTTGTAACGGGTTGTACCTCAAGCGTTACTATGCGTAATGGTAACCTGTATGCTTTTGTTATGTTTTTGTTTTCGCTAAAGTGCTTATTTTGGTCAAGTAATCCACTTTTTACATTTGTTGCAGATGTCAAACCTATTGGAGTCATGTGTTGGATATGCCGACGGAGCGAGTCATTGTTTGCGGAACCTATCCTCCACAGCCTGGGCTATTTTTGATCCAAGCGGCAAGATTAGAAAGTTTCAGAGGGGTATGTATTGGTCAATCAACAAATAACATCGCTGAATATAGCACGTTGATAGAACTTCTCTCTGATGCCATCACACATGGTATACGCCGACTGATCGTCAGGCTAGACTCACAACTCGTCATACTACAACTCACTGGTATCTGCTCTGTCCGAAATCCAACTATTTATCGCATGTTCCTAAGGGTTAAGATTTTGGAAAGACAATTTGATTTTATTCAATATCAACATATTTACATAAACTTAAACACATTAACTGACTCATTGGCAAATTATGTGTTAGATAGACATTTGCAACATTTGTAAAAAGAAACATACCATCAATGTTTGCATTTGGATCATGTAACTTAACCAAAATAAAACTCCGAAAATCAAAAATATATATAACTATTTGTGGTTTACACATAATGTTCTGTAACCAAGACAAAATCGGTCAAATGACCAAAAAACTCAAAATGCTAGGGGGCACCCTAGTCTAATGATGCTCGTGATAGCAAGTCACAGCCTCTGCGATCATGCATAAGAGGCAAGTCCATCGTCTTGGCACACTAGTAGTATGTCGCTGCAACCTCAAGGGCAGCTCATCAGTCCTCACATCTGGAATACCAAGAGTGAGGCCCTCAACCTGCTCCTCTAATGCTGTGAGAGTCTCGGCCACATCAAGGTCGCGAAGGATAGCCCTTCCCACAACCTCTCCTGCTGGGGCGGTAGCTGGCACTCTCAAGTGAGCTACTGGACGAACAGGACCAACATCTGCATGTACACATGAGTTTGATTAAAGTCTTGATAGAATAAAGCACAAGGACATTATAAATGAAAAACGATAAACAAGAATATGGTCAAATATTTACCAATGGTGCCCCACTGTTCACCATCCGACAGTACTAAATCTGGATCACCTCGGAAGTCCATGCCAGCATATGGATACTCAGAATAAACCATCTCCTGACGATCAAACCACCTGAAGAAGGTATCAGAAAATGAAATCTGAGACTGACCGGCATGCCTAGACATATGGTCAACCCATCTCTGCATACGTGGTTCAGTAGGTGAAGGTAAATCGAGTGCAATATACTGCGGCTGCATCAATGGTATCTTCTCCAAGGCAAAGGCAGTCAAAATAGAACCATACCCAAAGTTCTTCAACCTCCCACTCTTTATCTTGGTCAATTGTTCTTTCATCACAAGAAGTACTGCGTCGCACCAGTTGAACACCTTCGGTTGGAGGCATTCCAAGGCATACTGCATATAAGATCAGTTGGCTACATGAAGAGCTGCACCACTAGCCATCCTACCAAAAGTAAAGAGAATAGTCCTAAGGGACCTGTCAGTGACATAACGGATGATGATCTTGCCGTCTTTACTCAGCTAAGATCCCTCTCTACAGTACCGGCGAACATAATCTCTCACGGAGTCACCTCCTCGGGCCGAACCTGATAAAGTGATGGGGGCACCCCACCTCAACAAGCCAGTCAAGAAATAGATGTCTACTACAGTGAAGGGGATAGATTTTCCCCTGATCTGGAAAACTTGGTTGGTAGGATCCCAAGCATCGAGGAAATACTGTAGTAAGTTGATCTATTGTCTCATGCTAGAAATGCGGAAAAACTTCAGCAAGCCACAGTTCCACAGTGCGTTTACTGTAACCGGACCATGTAGGGCAAGCATGTCCTCTTCTTCATGCTCACGTTCTCACCATGTAATGGTCATCTTACTCCAAAGGTCTCTGAGAAAGCAAACAAGAGAAGAGTTAGATCCTGATTTTGGTAAGAAACAGGCAAAATTTCCGTCAGAAACTGTGCACAAAATTCCTTTTCTATGCCCATCGCACCTACAGTAGTGCTCTGGGTGCGTTGCATGTTAGATGGCCATTAGACAGGCCAACATTCAATGCACCTTTCGATACACAGAGGGTGCATTGATTGCAGAACGAGTTTTTCAAACCCCAGAGGCTTAGAAAAACCAGGAATCAAGCTCAGAATGGAAAATGGAAAACATGAAATAAAAGAGCTCAGGTTTAGCTCCTACCTGGTCTAGACGACGCCGAGAATCGTTCACAGAATCTCCCAAAATCAACTGATGAAAATCAAAGGGGGAAAAGCACCTCCAAAGCTCCAACAAACCAAAGTTCAAATGAAATGGTAAAATGAGAGGTAAAAACACTTTTCAATTACTTTTTACATAGTTCAAAGTAAAATATTAGTGTTCTAACTCATTTTTCAAGCATATATTGTTCATTTCTGACTAGTTTGATGAAGCAATTGAAAATACAGTACAATATTTGAAAGAAAAAAGCTACTTATGGTAAAATAAAAAAGAGACCATTTCATCGAGCAGTGTTACTGCAAGGTTCAAGCTCGTTAAAAAATAAACCCGCATCGAGCAGTTTTAGCACATAGTTCAAGCTCATTAAAAAATAAACATAAGCCATGAGCAAATGTTTCCCCCCGTGTTTAAGCTCGTTAAAAAATGAACTATTCCCTGGTAAATAACCATTGTGAATGTAGTACTTTAGCCATTAAAGCCTTGGTCTTGTTTGCACCATCACCTCCACTTTTGCATTGGCCGATCATTCACCTCCATTTGATTGTTTGCCCATTTTGAGGAACAACTACGAAGAGTGATTTCACTAGCCATCCTTGTAACTCTGTCGTGATTGGAAAATTCCAAACCTTACCTAGAATCAGTTGCTATCCATTTTATCACTCGGTCCTCAAAAGACGAGTCTCCTTTAAGCTCTTTTCAACTGACTCGTAAAATATGAAAAGATTTCTGAGCCATTGGCCTCTCCAGCTCGTTAAAGGGACAGGAAGTGCTATCCCTCCTCTAAATTTTAATCTTTTTGGACCTGAGGGATTATTACACAAAAAGATCGAGCGCTTGCTTTGTTCGGCTCGTTAAAAGTATCGAAAATTCATCCCTTCTATATTGTTTTATACTTTTTCGGACTTAAGGGATTAGATGATGAAAAAGGAATTTTGGAGTTACCTTTACGTTCCTTTTCAGACTCTCTAAAATTGAGAAGGACTGAGTTATCTTTGTCGTTAAACTCGTTAAAATTTTAATAGCGACAAACTTGTCTATAGACGAGAACGAGTTTCACTATCGCTAGGCTCATTAAAACATAGCGATGGGTTTACCCGAAGGGAAAATTATAGAACAAGCATATGTTATCCTCCTCAAGCTTGAAAAAATAAAGAGGTACTGGTCAGCAATGACTGGGGAAAATTGGGAAGAAAACTTGAAGAAACTTTGTTGGTAGCAAAGTCGCTCTTGAACATGACACTTCCACTCCGTGTCCGAGTCGGGTTGGGTTGTTTCATTCATCGGTCACATCACCATGGTCCCATCATACCATCCACATTCGGGGTTAATGCTACCAATCCATCACATCAGTGTCGCCGATATGTTCAAGAGAAGTCATTCAGAGAATTCACCTATGTCTCACCCACTACCATACATTTATACTCCATTCTTTCATGACCGCCACCCTAAACCTTATATCACCAGATCGTTTTCACCTGCATTAAAATCATTTGCTCCGTTTCGTGTCATTGATGTGGGATTCATTAAGGCCCTCCTGTGACGGATCACTTCTTGTTGACATCATCTCATTATCCAAGAAGTTGATCTAGGAACACCCCATTCAGTGCTTTGAAGCTTGCATGCCTCAATGGCAAGTTTCTCACTTCCGGCGACAGGTTTATATCAATGGCTTTCGACCAAAAGATTTTGCGTGGTGTTCGACGCCAATTCCTTTATTCACACCACGTGAATTGTACTGCAGTACCTTGAGGGTCATTATCATTATCGGTGATTCCTCTCGTGCCTGTTAACATCTTACATCATTGGCTGGTAATCAGGCGATGTCTTTCCATGTTCGACTCCAGATCAGCTTTCACATAGATCGAATTGTAGTACGAGTGAAGATCGAACGAGATTGAAGACCCCAGATCTAGTTTCATCCATCCGGGCTACGATATATATTCAGAGAAATAAAGACATCAAATGTACATCATTGTTGCACAGATAATCATCCAATCAAAAGGATGATGGCTCTATCAGAATCATCAGTTTACACTCAAACGATTGTCTGTCCTATGTACATGAAAATGAATTTGTAAAGCTAAGCATGGGAATGCCCGCCTCAGCTAGATCATGAAAATATTATGAAGATAATGTATTTTATTGTATCTTATTACAGGTCTCCTCCGAGCTTGAAAGAACTTCGGATCCTCATAATAAAGCATTTCACCCGACATCAAAAGATTAACGACCTCATGCTTTAGGGGGCAACTGTTATAGACATTTTTGGGCCCTACAACCCCAAGCATGAAATGTCCATAAATCAAGGGCTCCTAAGTCCCTAAAAGTGTTGTTCTAACCCCTAAAGGAACAAAGTCAACATATTACAGCTTCTCCTAGAAGTTCTCCATGGGAAACTGCTCAGAATTGGTCAAAACAGGATCATTTCAGCTGCTCCACTGGCTAAGTGCGTTTCATCTCACCTAAATACACTGTGTGGGTGCATTTGATTTCAAAAATCCTTTCTATGGGGTGCGATGGGCGAGAAATGACAAATGGCAGTGTCATTCCGTGAGGTCGAGAGGCAATGGAAGCTTCCAGAATCTTCTCCTCTGACACTTGCCTCATTGAATTCGACCATGGTTGAGTAAGAGACCATCAATATCTAAGTGGAAGCAAGAACTATCAGAGGGGAGACACTAATCAAATCATGAGTTGACTCATCTCCATTACAAACATCTATATATGGATCCCTCATCCCAAAGATCCAGAGGCTGGAATTTTGCATATTGTAAGGAATTGTTGTTGGTTTCTTGAGACAAACATCAGATTGTTGGGTTATCTAAGCTTTGTTTGAGGTGAAGACGGGCTTTTTAGCTGGGAGGTTGATGCTAGGTCAGAACAACTGGTTGTAACTCCTCTTGGCTCTTTCTTTTTTATCAATCAAAGCTATTCAAGTTTTCCTCCATGCTATTGTGTCATTGATGCTTGCTACATTTGTATGGTCAATTCACATCTGATCCTAGATTGTTTATGATTATAGATCCATGTCTTTGTATATTGTTATGCTTCTGTGATCTTACAGGTACTTTGTGAAGTTGGGCATGCAAGGGAGTAGGTAGCTAAAGACTATCAAAGAAGAGGGGAATCAAATCAGGAGATTAGCGCAAGACAGAGGTTGGTCTTTCTGTTCCTCTCTATCTATAATTCACAAAGGAAAAATGAAAGTAGCTTTTCTCTATTTGTTTCTAAGGCAGCTGTCACACCTTAGTGTAATAGAGCAGTTCTATATAGACACTTTTCCCTGTAACAGCTATCCTACTCATGATAGCATTTGCATGGACCATTATATATAAGCATAAATACTTATATTTATATTTTTTTTTATGAATTGAACGTACATGGATGGGTGAGACCTATTTTGAATCTGAACCTAATCATTACTATGTTTAGTATGGAACATAGCATGCTTCTAACAGATAACTAGTTAAATATTTATGCATGATAAAATAACTGCTCATTTTGAATTGCGTAGAAGAGATAAATACTTATGTATAATGATTTCCAAAGAAAATTTTCTACCTACAATTCTATCTTATTTTATTGGGTTGATTTTTCATGTAAATCTCCAAATTAGTCATGCTTGAGCATGTGGAGATTGTGTTTCAGAAGTGAAGGTAAAATACATATATATGCATGATAGCAACTAAGATGTACATAGAAGAAAAATTGGGCAAAACAAAGAAGATTGGTATTATGTCTTAAAAAAATGATGAGGAGAAATTAGAAGGGTTTTGGTTATACCTCTAACATAATTTTTACCATTGGATCAAAATTCCAAATCCATGACCTCCATAATATGTACCAGTTGATGATTAGTGTACGAAACTATATTGGAATGAAATAAAATTTATTATTCCAATAGGTAAGATTTTAAATTTAATTGGTGAATAAAATAAAATCATGAATGGTACAATTACTATGTAGATGCATGGCTAAATAAATTCACCTAATACTTGAAAGGAGGATTATATAATAGAGAAAGTACATGGTTGTGTCATTGCTTTAGGGTTTTGTAAGGATACATATACCCATGTATTGTCATGAATTGTTTTGTATGTGTTACCATAGTCTAGCTGAGTGGTCATTCAAATAAACTTGTTTTAAGAAGGATCATTCTTAATATCCATGCGTAGTAATGAGTCATCTGAATCTTCCATGTAAGCACTTCTTGATGAATTCTAGTATTGGTTCTGGATTCGTTACTCATCCTTATGTTCTTTTACATGTTGAAAGAAAGTAAGAGTCATTGTTCAACAATCATAAAGATGTTGGTTACCCAAACTCCTATTAAGGGGGGTAGGTTCTGTAGAAGGGAAGAGAGTGATTGACCTAATGATTATATCGGTACACTAGTGTGGAGATGTTGTTTTGTTGTGATAGATTGTATGTTTTGTTGCTTAGATGTTGGGCATAGTTGTGTTGAGCAAGGATTGATGGTTTTGACTTGTAGAATCAATATTGTGCTGCTAGTGATGCTTATAAATACACATATCATGTAAAAAAAAAGAAATTACATTTTTCCTCCATGTATGGGATTTGAATTGCTTGAATTGTATTGAAGTTATATTGTGTTAACATACATTCTTGGGATTTTATGTGCCAATAGTAAATAGGAAAAGTATGCATGACTATGTTTAAGAGCCAGGATGGACAAGGAAATTGAAGGTTGTTAGTCTTACTGACATGAAAAATATTATAACTAAAGTTGTTATAGCATGCAATAGCGAGGAAATCCCTTAAAAATATTTTTTTTCTATTTTGTTAAGATTAATAATAAGTAATGCACATGAGAGGAACATATCATTACTTGAGTGGAACTGTTGGAGAGGTAAATCCCCTCTGCAGACAGAGGCAATCCCACTAGCCTGAAATGGGTCTAGCAACAATCAAACAATGTTATCATGTAGATTCCTAATTGCAAATTAAAGGTGGATTACGAGAACCTACTTGGATTCCAACGCTGGTGTTGTAGAAGAGTTGACACTCCCGTTCCTTTGCTCTGGGCAGTCACGATCCTCACGATCTCCATGAATGGACACCTGCACATGCAAAGAATGACACAAATACAAGCATAAAATCCAATAGATGCAATTATATATCAGTCAGAAAAGATATAATTCAGTCATCATCATAATGAACAGCAAGAATGGAACCATAATGATAGTCATCTATTATTGATAATCAACAAAAGAGTATACAACTGAAGTTCTGACGTCAATCCTCCTTTGGCTGGGTGATCAGCTACATATGTCTTGCAAAGCTTGTCAGGATCAGGAACAAGACTCTCTCTCTCTTTGATTATGAATGCAAATAAGACTCAACAACAATCTCTTGGACTTCTGACAGTATCATTCTCTCTATGCTCCAAAAAAACTAGCTTGTCAAATGCACCAGAGCAAGCTTTTATAGATGGAGGAGGAGAAAGAGATACAATGAATCCAGACATTCATGGGATAAGAATTATCCTCGAAAAGCTATTGTGGATAGAGATACGATGAATCTCGACATCCATGAGATTGGCATTATCCCTGAAAAGCCACATTTGTCAAAAGGAAAAAAACTCTCGGGCGTGCGTTTGTTAACAAACCTTTCCAAACTTGGTTGGCGCGGGTAAGACTCCGAGATAGAGTGCCAATGGGCACGCCCTCTTTGGAGATTTTCCGTCATTGGCACGGGTGATACACTGTGGATCCGCGCTAATGTAAAAAGGGGACTTTTTAGGGATATTCTGCAGGAGATGTCTTCAAGGCATGTGAAGTCAATACTTAGGGGAACATAATGCAAGTGTTTTCAAGTTATGCCACTGCTCACAGGTCCTGGCATGAGTCCTCCAAAGTTCGGGAAACGGGTAACAGGGACGGTGACCAATGGTGACAAATTACTGTGTAACAGATGCCCCCTAAAGCATGAGGCCCGAGAGAGAGAGAGGGGTGAAAATGCTTTACAAGAACACATGCAGCTGCCGCCGGAGAATTTGCATAGAGAGATACAACTGATAGCTTCAGTACATGATATATGTGGTATGGGTGTAGCCATCCATAACAGAGTACATAATAATCTAGATCCATGGTATGGGCGCAGCCATCCGATGAGGATCGATGAATAGACTCAGGTATGGTCGCATCCATCCAATGAATGAGTCATGTAACAATAATCCACAAAATCACAGTTTGGATTCCAACAGACAAAATCCAGGGTCTTGCACTCCATCTCAATCCGAACAAAAGTACAAGTTCAAGCATGTGAATATATGAGTTGAAGTCGAACACGCATGAACATCATCCGATTACCAGTCAATAATGAAAATTGTTAACAGACGCGAGAGGTACCACCAATAATGACAATGGCCCTGAAGGTACTATAGGTACAATCTATGGCATGCGAATCAGTGATCTGGCGTTGAACACCCGTAGAATTCATTCGATCGGAGGCCAATGATGAAAACCTCACGTGGAACACGAAGAACCTGCCATTGAGGCATGCAGGCTCCAAGGCACCGGAAGGGAGTCTCTAGATCAGCTTCCTGGATAATGAGCTGAAGTCGACAGGAAGTGACCTTGATCGAAGGTGGGCCATAGTGTTTCCCACATCATCGACACGAGACAGAGAAAGAATGTTGTGGTGGATCAAAATTATGTGAGCTATCAGAAGGAGGTTGTTATTCTGCAGAGGCCAACTTATCTTGAACATATCGGCGGCACGACAGTGGAATTGGCAATATTTGACATCAATGGATCAAAGGTCATGATGACGAGGCAATGAGCAGATGAGAGGTCAAACAGGATTACCCAAATCCACGGAGCCAAGTGAAAAATGAGATGAGATATCCCCACCCAGACACGAAGGCAAACAAGTGCCATGTTCAAGAGCGACATACTGCCGACATGACAATAATTATGGTTCCATTTTCCCGCACCATTTCTGGCGAGTACCCCAGTTATTTTTATTAACAATCTTGACGGGGCTAGCATATGCTTGTAAGATCATCTCAACGGACTCCAATGTCATCAAATTTTAACGAGTCTGACAGAGGAAGAACTCGGCGTCTTTTCATGTTTAGAGAGTTTGAAAAGACAACAGAAAAGAAAACTCCAAAGGTGTCCTTTTTCATAAAGTTGTGTCTCTTGAGCCCGAAAAAGTATAAAATAATGCTCGAAAGAATCGCCCGACCATTACGATCGAGGAGTACTTTTCATGAGTAGTGATTTCAACCTGAAAAAGTAAAAAAGCGATCGAAACCACGTTGCTTCGTAACCGTTAACGAACCTGAAATAACAAGGGTCTGACAATCTTTTCGTTTTTTTACACGGTCTGAAAAGAGTTTAAAGACGACTGCCTCTTATTTACATTTAACGAGTCAAGAGGGATTACTCGGCGATCTTTTCATGTTTAGCGAGTTAGAAAAGAGATGAAAGATGACTCCACACTGACTTTTTCATGTATTTACCGAGTCCGGAAAAGTATAAAATACAACTCATTTCACCGTCGAAGTTGCGTAAAAGACCTGTTGCTGCACAAGAAGCAAGTGTAAAATCCATCTTCGACCAAAAATATATTAAAATATTCAAAATAACTTTTTAAACCTAAATATAAGTCAAAAAGTTTATAAATATGGTGAAAATGGTAAAAAATAGAATTACTTTTACTTTTTACCTCTTTGAATAGTAGCAGTGGTCTGTTTGGGGAGCGAACTTCAAACGGTGATTACAGCCAATCTGCGCAACCATTCGGGATTTCGTCGGTTCTAGGTAAGAGGCGCTTCCCTTAAGCTCCATTTCCATACATTTTTTCCACGTTTTGGCTTCCTGATTGAGCCTCTACAAGGAGGATTTCAAAATTTAGGGCCACACCCATTGGCGCGGGTATCCGGCACGGACCCACGCTAATGGGGTGATTTTCCTAAAGGGGTCGCACCAATGGCGTGACTGTTTTAGAAACAGTCACGCCAACCACGCAACCTAATTTTTCTTTGAAATTTCCCATTGCATTTTAAATTTTTCTGGATTGTAAGCTTACCAGTGTTCTAATAATGATTTATTCATCCTTGTGCGGACAGGAAAACAGGAAAAATGTTGGTGGAATGGAAGGAAAGGGAACATGATGCCGTAGATGCCTTGGCTATAGAGGACGAGGGATGCATGAACGCCTTAAGAGACTGTGGTCTCAAGAAATTCTTCCTCACTTCTCACCTGTGATCTCAGCCCGAGCTATTGCAATTCATAGTTGACACTTGGGATGTTGATGACCAAGTATTTTGCTTACGGGACCAAACATTAGATCTTGACATGTCCGATGTGTATTTCATTACTGGGTTATCACAAAGAGGGGCAAGTCCCATCTTGACCGGAAGTAGACCTTCCGGGGAGAAGATGGGTGAGGTGATGGCCCGAGTGTGTCCAGGGGCACAATTAGGGAAAAACAGTGCCAAGGTGGATATTGCCACCGTTCGGGACTTGGTTCTCAAGGTGATATTGTTCACCATCACTCGTGTAGCCGGGGTACAGGCACCCCATGAGGTGAGCAAGAATCATCTACTACTAGCGATAGAATGCCTCAGCCCCACCATTTTTGACTGGGCTATAGCGGTGACCACCAATATCAAAAGGCAGCTTACAAAGTGTAAGCGGGGAGGAGATGTCTTCAAGGCATATGAAGTCCATACTTAGGGGAACATAATGCAAGTGTTTTCAAGTTATGTCACTACTCACAGGTCCCGGAATGAGTCCTCCAAAGTGCGGGAAAGGGGTAACAGGGACGGTGACCAATGGTGACAAATTACTGTGTAACAGGAACACTTACATATGTTTCCTTCATGAATGCAAGAATCACAATTCTCATAAAACTAGACTATGATTTTGGTGAGAGATTAAACTATGTCATCATGATATAAAAAAAACTTATAAATGTTATAATTGCTATGAAAGTTTTACACTAAGGTAAAGGATCGTGAGAACATGTTATAGTACAAGACTATATAACCTTTACAAATTGTCATTCAAGTTAATCCTTTGATTAATGCATCAGCATACAATGTGATTTGTTCTCAAGTTGGAAGAAAGTATGGTTAAGGGGAAATTTAACTTTAACGGATTTCCAAGACATATGCATCTTTCAATGAATATGCATAATGGAACCTATAATTATCCTTGAGTGAAAACCATAGTAATTGATGATGTAGCACAAATGGTATGGACCACTGGGTCAATTGAATGGTATCTATCAATCTATTTAAATAGATCGATATGATAATTTGCACAAAGCAATTTTGAGAGGTTCTCTTAATGGATTACATTGATAAGGGTTTGGACCACATAAGAAATGTTGCCTAATTCAAATAGTAATTCATAAAATAGATAACTCATCTTTTGGTTAAGGGTGATTTAATGTTAAATAGGGGCTAACATGTATGCACCGTGAAATCATAAACACTTACAACAAAAATGGGTGTAGGATTAAAGTAGTAAAAGCTTTCAGGTATAACTACACTAAATTATGCATGGACAGCAAGTTGTTGAGACATATAAAGGGAAATAGTAAATCATACGAGATGAATTATGATCTGATAATTATTAAACTTCAAAAACTATGAGTTAATAGTGAGCTTAAGATGCAAATATGCATGAATACATATTATATTATTGATATTGTGTTACAACCACATGAAATATGAAAATGATTTACACTTGAAAAACTTTCTCTGATTTCAGAAATGAACCATGGTCATACAAGTTCCTTGTGAATTGAGCACAGTTGTTCAATTGCTAGGAAAAGATAAAGGAATGTTTGGCATGATATTAACATGGTAGAAAAATATGTGGAGACAATTTTTGTCATGTAGGTGATACCATGGGAATGGTATGATGGGGTGTAGTGCAGATGATACTATGTAGAGCAGTACATATGGTAACTGTATGAGTAGATATGTTACATGTTTGAAATATGATGTGTATATTGGTGTGTATAATATACATTGTGTGCAGGTGTGCATGAATAAATTGGGTAGATGTCTACTAGGACAACCGACAGGGTGGTTGCACAGAAGAATAAAAGTAAGAAGTGGTTCAAGGATAAGTAACCATGGTTAAGTTTAGCATACAAATGATTACAAACATATAACATGAATATATATATAATATTGTTATGTGAACTAATCTGTTATGGAATTGCAGGCATATTAATGTGCCAAATGTCCTAACAGATGGCTTATATGCCGAAAAATTGCAAGAAGCAAGTGTTTAATAATGGAAACAATGTCTTGGAAGAATGCTTGAAGCAAACATGCATTCTTCAGATGAAATGAAAAATGAGCAATATTTTATTTAGAAATATTAAGTAACAGAGTATGATATGTGTTGTGGGGAAAAGTATCCGATGCGGATGACACTAACCCTTTCTAAAGGTGACAGACTTTAGCAACAACTGAATGACAAAGTTTTCATGTTCATCTTTATGAAAGCACAGAGAGAATAGAAAGAGGATCAACCAACCTGGTGTCTTGCGCTTAGTCGATCCTTGTCCTTCTCGCTTTGTATCCCGTTCCCAGCTCTTTACTCTCCAAGCCGATCCAGCTACACACAGAATCTGCACAACAAAAGGGAGAAAACTACGAGATACAAGCAATCATAATTGAAGCATGGATTAGGTTGCATCAAATATACATGTAAACACAAAAGCATCTATGTAAAACAAGTATATAGAAGAACATGCAAACTTTATTGATAGAAAGTAACAGGGTTCCAGAGGAAGTTACAACCAATGATGTTGGCCCCAATCCAGCAGCACCTCCTCGGCAGCAAGAACTCTCTTCTTCACCTCTAGTAAAACAATCACCCAATAATCCTGGCAGTATACCAACAGCACCTCCTTGCTTATACAAAATTCCAGCCTCCATAGACCTCATAGAAGAGCTCTATATATAGGAGAGAAGAGGAAAGGATGAGTCAGCTTGAGACTGACATGAAGCTGCCTTGTGTCCTCTCCATCTTCAGTTAATCTGCATTTCCTATGTCCACTTGGAGATCCTTGCTTACACATGGTGATCAAGTACCTCTTACTCATCACAGGGCGAATCTCATGACCCAAGTGTCAGTTTGGAAGCTTCCTGGGCAATTGACACCTTGCAGGATGACTGTGCCACTTGGCCAATCTCGCCCAGCGCAGGTAGACTTCATTGTTTTTGACTTCCAGCGCAGGTACAGAGTGGGACAGTTGCAATACAACGCAGAAGCTCAGTTAAGCAGCTGACATGATCCAAAATAAGCCTGTTCTGAAGTGTTTTCAGGTGGAGAACTGATTGGAAGTGTTGTTGATTGATGACCTTGTTCTTTTAGGGGTAAGAACAACGTGTTTAGGGACTGAGGATCCCTGTAATTATCGACATTTCCTGCTCCTTGACGCGAGGCACAAAAATGTCTATAACAATATGCATCATTGTTAAAATTTTGCATCTATAAATTCTCACAAATGGTTTTTAAAATAATGTTATAGGTAGCTATGAAAGCAAAACACTCCTTGAGACCAATGTAGCTATGGAAGAGGGGAACTCTTTGTGACCAATGTAGCTATGGAAGACAAGCACTCTTGGTGACCAATGAATCTATGGAAGAGGAGAACTCCTTCTGACTGATGTACATCGGGAAAATTTGTTCAGATAGTGGAGCCATGAGGGTTGTTGATTCAGAAACCAGCTACCTTTGAATGAGAAGATGATGCAGTGATACACTGAGGATGGTGTAAAATTTAAGGGGGGGAGTATGTAACAACCCTCCCTTGTGTGCTAAATTATTGTAAGTCTAAGATGAGTAAAATCTAGTTGTGATATCCTCCCTTGTGTGTTAAATGATTATAAACCTAAGCTAATGAAAGCAAGGTTTGATACCCTCCTTTGTGGGTTAAAATATTTTAAACCTAAGCTAAGGAAAGATAGTTGATATGTAATATAAAAAGCAAATGTGTTATTAAATAAATTAATAAAATAAATCACTTGGAGGGTGGAGCACCAAGAGAGTGGAGATTCTCTCCGTATCCCATTCAAAAATGGGATAGAGACGAATCTTTCATGATAAAGATTCTAGATGTGATTCTAGATAATCTTAGATGGATTAGTGATCCATTAGATGGATGGGAGAAAAGGATCCATCGTACATAAAAGGTTTGTCGGAGATAAAGGCAATCTCTTATGAGGAAAAGCCTCATGGGAGATAAAGATGAGCTTTTATGAAAATACCTAGGCAAATGGAAAAAGCGATAAAAGAGAGACACCACTAATGGAAAATAAATCATGAAAGACAGTATTAAATACCAAGAGCATCAATCAATCAAGGAAAATTGATCCTCAGCAAGAACCTCAGGTCGGGGGAATCAGAGGTGATTCATGGTTGGGAGGTGGTGCTTTGCTCTCCAAGTGAGATTTGAGTGGGATTCATTTGTGTAAAATGTTTTGTATGATGTTTCTTCCCTCTCTGTTTAAATTTCATTTAGTTATTAAATAAATTTGCATGAGTTTCCGAGCTATGAATGAATGAAGGAATTGTATACAATCATTATGTATGATAAGATTTATCTTTGTTAATGGTTTTTATGAGATTCTTTATGGCTCATTATTAAATTGTGGGAAAGGATTAACTAGACAATTATGGTACATATTATTTAGGTTAATCATACAATGTTGTTTCTTTGACTATTCGTACATAATCTCTATGATAACCATATTAATCTGACAAGCAAATAGGGTAGTAAAACTACGAATTATATATGATGAAGGATTCCATTTTATGCATGTGACTCTAACTTAATGTCATAGGTAGAAGCCTAGTAGGTAGTTGTTATTTTCCTAGGGTAGGGCAGCTACCTGAATTAGTTATCTTAAGTTGCTTGTGGGCTACACCTGTATGGGTGTGCGAGACATCTATTGAATCTAAAATGTGAACATTACCATGTTAGGTAAAATAGGATTCCTCTGATGTTGAGTGGTACTCCTACTTAGTTTATAGACATATATGCCTAAAACATGAATGCATATGGAACTGCTATGGAGAAACGCTACTAGTAATATTGTTTATAAATTCCATACCATGCATATCTCAATACTTTCATATAATATAGCTGGCTTAGCTACTCTCGGATGTTTCCTAAACCTTACCTTCACTAATCCATTTGTCTATGCCTACGATATGATTCATGACCAAGCTAGTGAAATAGATGCAAGATAACAATTTCATGTAAACCTTGAAGAAGTTGTGATCTAAGACTGAGGACTGATACAAAGAGTAGGTAGGGTTCACTGCCTTCATGATGTATTTTATGTTAAGATTTTGAGTATAGTAGTAGGGATGATCACTGTGTATGAAATAATTTGTTAAGTAGATGATGAAAACCCCTAAAATTAATTGTAGGTAAATAAAATTTAAAAAAAGCCTAGGGGCTAATTTCTAGAAGTAGGCTGAAGAGGTGTGTTATACTTGTCATGAGCTACACATAATGAAGCCAGACATAATATATGTAAAAATGATATAATTCAAAATGATACATGTCAAAATGATACAACTCAATATGGTAATGTAGGTGAAAATGATACATATCATAATAAACATTAAAGTGGACATCATAACGACTTATCAATGATGATCCATGATGGAGTCTATATGATAAACGTCAATAGATATGACAAATTTCACTAGCTACTACCAACTTATTTCCCATCATCATCATGATGTCTATCATGATCATCACCACCATAATCATCATTAATGTCATCATCATCATTATCTACCTCGGTGTCCTCTCCATATACCTCATAATCATTGTCTCAAATGTTTGAACCATACCCAACATAATCTGGAACGATCTCAAGATCAACTCAATATTCTCGAAGACTTGTGTTCTAGAAAAAACCATTATATTGATGATGGTTGACCTACCAACATGTCAAGTAGATCTCCCCTGTAAGAAGTCACAATCGGACCTCAGAATGTTTGTTGTAGGAGTCCAAGTAGTGGGTCGTAAAGCAATGCCTTGATAGTGATGTTGCATAGAGGCAAGTAGGATAACTCCACCAGTAGCAAGGGTGTGATCGTTGCAGTGAGTCAAGGAAGGTGAATGAGATGTTCTAACACATGGGGGGTGAGATGAGTGTACCCCTTCATAACCTGTGATAGTACTCAGCTAGGAAGGGAATACGTGAGTGAAAATGCAACACAGGCTAGGAATCAGGTCAGCTGAAAATCCAAAGTGATGGTTAAACCAACAACATATATGCAAAAAGATTCATATAATTGCATACAAATTAGTTCATACAAAACTACGTAAGTTAAATAACATAAATTGCTAAGAAACCGAAACAGTGCAACTACAATAACAACATATGCATGAAATAGTGTTGGCTCTTATCATATAATACATCTGTGTAAACCTACTAGCCCCAACAGTGGAACATTATAGCCACATATACATGGTCCTCCAAAGAGATGAACTAAATCCATGCAATGGAGAAGTGAAGGTGTGTTACAATAATTTCGAAGCTTTCTCCAAGATAGTCTTATCATAAGCTTACCTAACCAAAAGCACATATAATGAGTTATGATGGACTATTTATAGCAAAGCGTGGGGTGGCCCTTGACATTCTTGTCTGTGAGAGTTCATCTACACTCATGATTCTTCATCTACTCTACAACTGTTACATCCAACTATTGACACTTGACATACAGTTGACATGACATTACATTACAATGCACATGTACTCATGTGAGACAAAATGGCTTGAGAAAGCCATGCAAGACATCACTGACATTTGGTCCATTGTGATGAGACCAACTCTTTGGCATGCTTGTGATCGTGAGGGTGGTGAGCTAATGCCAATCTTGGTTATCCGTGATGGTGTGCATGCACCTCATGGTGACATATTGCTGAAGTGAACTCTTTCCTCTATTGTAACCAGTGCATTGGTTAAGCTCCTTCATCCAACTCATCTACTAACATGCACATGGTCTTCTTAGGTGTTCTTGAATCGGCAACACACTGATGCATAGTGTCCATACTAATATTAGAGTGTGTGTTTGTGGTCATGTGCATCAACTTACTGAAGTACATGTTCATCTCGAGTTGGATTTACTTCTTATATTCACCTTCGTGAGTGTGCTCAATTGGTTGGATTACATGCATGTGCACAATGACATGCACGTTGTTGAATCACTTGCATGCGATCAACAAAACTACTCACCATCTCTACTCCGTCACCTCATAGATTATGTCTCCAAAGATTCTTTCATCATCAGTGGATTTTCTTGATCTTGCAACTTTGTTCCACCTCCATTTTATCAACAACCTTCCTCTTGCATTCACTACATTCGTTGTGTTTGTTGCATTCATTATGTTCACTACATTTGTTGTGTTTGCTACATTCACTACATTTGCTACATTCATTACATTCATCGCATTCGCTGCATTCATTGCGTTCGGTATGTTGCCTTTAGCTGTTTTTCATGATGATGATTGATGTGATATCTTGATGTTCTTTTATACAAACAACTTGATATCTTCGTGAGTAGGAAATATCATAGAAATTTGGTCAACTACATCTCTAGGTGTGCTCTGAATGTTGTCTTCGACTCTTCCCTTTTAGAAACCATTGTTCCTACACTGCTGAGAGGTAGATGAACACATACAATACTTGGAGACATGGAAGCATTCATGGAAAGAAAATTTTCAGTCGAAAACCAAAATGAACTTGGGAACTAACTTTCAACATACCTGTGTGACTCATCATGAAGGTTGTGAAATTTCATCCAGGAGGTCGGGAGACTGACTACCAAGCACAATATGGGTTTCTGTGAGATTAGATGATTACTGGAACTATGTAATGCACAGTTCAGTCTAGTTGTTGACTAATGGAATTGCATAATGCACAATCTCAGCTAGAAATGGATACACACTCAGTGACTGCATTGCAAAATTTCCTAGGTCAACAGTTATTGGCCATCAAAAATGTGCAAAACAATCCTTGAGGACAGTGGTTGGTTAGAAATGTGCATTTCTAGAGAGAAAGATAGAGCCTTCCTTCCCCAGAATTTGCAATATTGTCTCAGTGAAGGTAGAGTCCGGACCAAGGTTGGTCTTATTCACTGACAAGAAACTGAAATATAATTTGATAGTGAATGCATGGTGACACTTAGTGAAAATAGAAGTGATTGACAGTGCATGAAAATATGAATGAAAGATGATGTAAACAGATAAACATGCATGTGGGTGAAGCAGTCAGATAGCAATGAAAACTAAGACAGTTTTAGGACAAGCTAATATACATGTAAATGAAAGTAAGCACTCAAAGAAAATAAGAAAACATTACTCATAAAAGCGAAAACACAAAAAGTGACAGAAATGCAAGACAAGTCATGGAAAGTGGGCTTACCCCAAAACAACTACATTGAATCTGCCGAGAGCCCCTAGATGTAGTGTGCGATGTTAGAGTTGCAAGTTTGATGTGAGGGATGACCTCTACAGTGTCCAACTAATGAGTTTTGACAACATCAAAGTTCTCAAGCGCATGCCATAAATCTAGGGAAAGCAACACTTGGTGGGAGGTTTCTACAATGATGCTTGCATGTAACCTCCAACTGCCAAAAATAGTTCCTTAAATTATGTGATTCCTTTTGCATGTTTCCTTTTCTATTTCAAGAAAAATAAAGTCATGCATGCATTAAAGCTTCCTTGGTGCTGGGTGGAATTGGTCAGCCAGACTTCTTATGCATGAAGCTGCTCAATTGCTTGAGAAAAATGCACATTTCTCACTGGGAGTTGGCCTGACTGCCCAGGAAGTTTGCGCAATTTCTGGGTAGAGTAGGTGACTATTGCCAAGATTTGTGCAAATTCTTGGATGAGAAGCCCTGCTGCAGAAATTTGCGCAATCCCTGCTAGGAGTGTTGACTAAAAAAATTGTGCAATTCTGGAACCCAATAGGCTACCAGACAGGATTGCACAATTTTTGGAGGGAAGGCTAGTTTCGTTGTAGAAATGTGAAATTTTATTGTAGAAGATGCTTAGCTTCTAGTTGGACCAAGTTTCGGTGAACAACCTGTGAGGGGAATTCATCAAGTTGTGATCAACAGGCTGCCTTTATGCAAAAAAAATAGTGAAGCTTGTGTGCTTGACAAATCAAGACAAGGTGTTGTGAATGGTTGGTAGAGAGGCTCCAAAATAGGCAAAGACAAAATTTTGGAGGGTGGTTGTAGCTACTACAATGTTTGGTGAAACACTGGTAGGAATCTAGCTCTTTGGATGGACCTTGTTTTTTATAAGCAAGTCCAACACCTCTAGAAGTATTGTTCAGCTATCAACTCATCTTGGCTTCACACTAGCTTGCTTGAAAGATGTAGCATCTGCCAAAATATTGGTGAATTGATGCACATTCCAAGCCAAGGCAACACAACTGTTTTGATTGGGGTTGAGGGGTATGTACGTGTACAAGCAGTATAGTTTTCACAGTCTTAGTTTCATCTCTAGTGTTTCTTTGCTACCAGCAAGCCTAGACAGTGTTCCGTTACAGTCACATAGGAACACAAACATGGCTCTACTACCAGTGAGCCTGGTAATTACCCTGGCGGAGTTACTTGCATCACCTCCCTGCATAGGAATCCTTTCTCTTCTTTCACCTTATTCATTCTTTCATTTTGAATTTTTTGACTATTCATTTTGAATTTTTTCATCATTTCAACTGTGCATAACATTTTTTCATTTCATAGGTAGAAGAAGGATCCTGTCTTATTTAGGGCAGAATGCATCAAGCTGTGATCAACACGTTTCCTTTGTGTAAGAAAATGCTGAAGCTTGCGTACTTGACGAAGCAAGACATGGTGATGTGAATGTTTGGTAGAGAGGCTCCAATACAGGCTAAGGAAAAATTTTGGAGGGTGGTTGTAGCTGCTACAACACATTTAAAATGAAAAGTTATTTATTTCATCTAATATTTAATATATCTGTTATTCTAATATTACAACATATTAAGTGAAGCCATAATCATATTGCATCAGATCAAAGTGCAAATATATACCATAATAAAATTTCAATTAAGTTACAAATAATATGTCATTTCAATGATGTAAAACATGCAAAAAATCTAATTAAAGTTAGTAAATCATGGATGAGGATAGACGATCAAAATCTAGTGACTACATTCCAGAGGAATGAGCAGGTGTAGCAACAATAAGGGGACAAGGGTGAATGATAGACATAGAAATTGGCCCTCAAGCAAGAAAGATAGCAGGGATTCCTTTTCTAAACATGTTGCTAGAGAGATGGGGGATGTAGCCCTCCCCTCTTAGTGTTATAGACATATTTGGGCACTACAACCCCAATCTTATATATGGATAAACCAAGGGCTCTTTAACCCCTAAAAGTGTTGTTTCATACCGTAAAGGATCATGATCAACTGATTACATCATTCCTCAAAATTTCCACTTGAAAAACCACACAAAAGTGGCCCAAAATGGACCATACTGATTGCTCCACTGTCATGGTGCAATGCATACTGACTTCTACACTAGCCAGGTGTGATGCATACTGAAGAGGCCTTTTGTAGGGTGCAATGAGTGAAGATGGACAAATTTCTGAGACATTTTGATAAGTTGATGCTCATGGAATCTTCCAAAAACTTCTCATATGACACTTGCCTCTCTGAATTCACCCAGGGATGAGTAAGAGATCCAAGAAATCTCCAGGTGGAACCAAGAACAACAAGTGGAATGACACTAATCAAAAACCCAGAGATGAATCACACCCTTGCAGACATCTATAAAATGGATCCTTCATCTAAGAGATCTAGGGGCCAGGATTTTGTAACTTGTAAGGAAGTGTTGATAGTTTGTCTTTGAGAAAAAGCATTGTATTGTTGAGTGATATTTCTTTTCATAAGGTGAAGAGGACTTTGATGGTGGTAGGATGATGCTAGATCAGATAGCTAGGTTTTAATTCTCCCTTCTATTATTAATAAAGTTCTTTGAGTTTTCCTCCATACAATCATGTATTTGTGAATGTTGTTATTTGTGAATGACATTGTATGATCAATGTATTTATGATTCTGCATTGTTTATGATATAATAGATCGAGATGCTTTGATGGTTTTTTGTTACTTTGTGTCTACAGGTATTCACTGAGTAGGATAAGTAGGAGAAGAGGTGCAAGATCTATCAAGGGAGAGAGAAATCAAGCAAGGAGTCAAGAAAAAGATCTAGGTTGGTCCCCTTTCTTCTCTCTTATCTATCATACATAAAGGAAATCACAAATTGCTTTGCTTGTTTGTTTCTAGGATAGCTTCCAATCCTAGTGGGACTAACAGATCGAAAAGACACTAGTTTTCCTGGAAACAAAATGGCAACTCGACTGGTGATCGAATAGTTTATTTGTTTGTTTTTTATTGTTTGTTTTATAAACTATAGATGGAGCCTGAAGTTAGCCAGATAACCTTTGAACTGCTCTTGCTCTGCAATTGCAAAGTAGATGAATGCTGCTTCAGTCAATCTTCGGTTTAGTTTATGATTTGAACATCTGACTTACAAACATTCTAGATGCCCTGTTGGTAGCTAAATAACCTCCCAAGATCATACCCCTGTAATTTTTTCTTTAACGTCCATAATAGCTCGGCTTAACTCACTTAAATCAGCTACAAATTTGAGCCAAAACCCATCCCAATTGTGCTCCCTAGCCCATCACACTGTCTACGACTGGAAAACAGTATGCATTGCACTTCTCGAGTGTAGTAGGTGAGATGCATCCCTATTTTTGTGAAGCACAGGTGTGATGACTGAGTAATCCTATGTCTTTCCTTGAAATTTGGGTTTTTTTCCCTGTTTTCAGCTCTACTTGATTGTTTTGTCGCTTATGAACAGTATCTCATTATTGAAGCCTCCTTGCTTTACATATTTCATCCTCCATTCAGCATTAGTAAATGTTTTTATGTATTTTTCTATCATTTGCAATCATTTGTTGAAAATTTGTGTAAATCGATCTATCGTTTTGGTGCAAAAACTGTCGTAACTATCATTTTGTGTCAAAAAGAGGTGTTGTAAAGTCTTCCTACTATAGATAGTCAATTGAACTTTTTGTCGTGTATTTGATTTGGTTTGTTGATATTTGAAGTGTCAAAAGCTCCTTCCATTTGAAATTGAAAAGTGTCGTTTAAGTCTTCCTTTCATTTTGAAAATGAAATTATCGAAACGTCGCTTTAAAGAAAATATTTCAAATCTATACTTAATTTTCCTTTTTTGGCATTTCTCACATTAAGGGAATGGAAAAAAAATACATGAATTTGCATTTGCATTTAGAATTTTTACGAAAAACGATTTAGGAAAAGTGCATTTAGTGTGTGCTCTTTTCTCTTTCTTTGAAAGAATCGTAATCTTCTTTCCTTAGTAGCTAGGATTTTCATTGCTAAAAATAAACAACAACTGTTTATCATTTTAGATTGCATTTTTAGGAATTTTACATCTACATCACATGGTGAACCTTGAAATAAAAACTTCTAAACAAGATAAACTCTAAAATAAATTCCAATGAACTTAACAATGCATTAGAACCTAACGCAACACATCTAGAGTTCTAGGCTAGAGAGGTGTTCCGGCGTCGCAAAATCTAGTAACTATTGTTTTCATCAAAGGTTCGATGATTCCTCCTCTTTGATACGACAAGTGCTAGCATGGACCTGTGCTCCCCGTACCATCGAGTATATATTGGGAGACCACAATAGGCTTATATCCTTTATCCATAGGAAGCCGTGTCTACCGCCGTATCGATCGCAATGCAGTAAACACCACATTCGGGAAGATTGAATATCATACATAAGTCCTTCGAAATTTCTCTTTAATTTATCCCGAAGGTGTATTTTGCAATTTTCGATTGGTTTAGTACCCCCTCCAGAGTAGTCACTTTTGTTCCTTTTCTCCTCCTTAAAAGAAAAGGTCCATCTGAGCACTTCTCACTTCAGGCTCAATAAAAATCGAAAGTGACTAGAGTCATCTTTAGCTTTTTCTCGACTCTTGAAAATTGAAAAATAAAAAGTTGTGTCAAAGTGTCATTAAAATTTATTTAAATTTGGAATAACATCCTTGTTCCTTCATTTGTCTTAGGTTGAGATAATGGAGTCCACCAATCAAGGAATTCCTTTGGAGGGTAATTCCTACTCCTTTTACATCTTGGGGAAATATTGGTGCACTTCATATGGCCACTTTGTCCTTTCCGAGACTTACTATTGGCCTACCAGTATGACTATTCTCAACCTCTGTGGTTCAAAATAACATGATTCCTCAGCAATCGAATCAACATCCAGTTGATGTTAAAATTGACCCCTTGCCTTCTTCTTCATTTGTTTCTCCCTCCCCTTCTTCCTCTTCGCTTGGTGAAAGTAGTGATGCTAATAACCACGTGACTAAGAAGAAGAAGAAAGGTAAGGAGAAGAAGAAAAAGCCAATTCAGTAAGGAGGCAACCAACCAACCATCGATTTAGATTAATCATCTGGTGAAAATCCACACACTAAATTTATGAGATATCCTTCTGTAGTTTGCAAAGGAAGCCATTTTCATCGCGATTTTCCTTGCATTTTGTGGATCTTGAGAGAATGGTCTCCATGTTCGCACCGCTTGGTGTTATCAACCTCTGGTGATCATGTTGACAACACACCATCAAGTAGTGAAAATGAAATTCCTGGACAGAAAGGAAAGGTCAAAACTCCATGTGGATTATGTGAAGAGACCATAGCCTTCCCCGTTGTCCCTTTTTGAATGAGGCCAAAAGAGTCCTTCATAATTTTCCTACTTCACCACAACGACTTCCATCTGGACACAAGAGACTCGACTCAAGTCCTTTACTAGTTGAAAATCCTACTGACTTAACTGAACCGTCGGTTGAAACACCTATCGTTGAGAGTGAATCTTTTGAGTCCATATGGGACCAAAGTCTACATGTCGAAATGGTAGTCATCCTAGTCTTGCCTTCAGAAGATCCACCTTCAAATGATATCATTCCCAAAGAGAGTGAGAATGATATTGTTCAAATTCTTTTTGTCACTTCGGAGTCTGATGAACTTGGGGAAAATCCACCCGTTCCTTCACAACAGGAAGAGAGTCCCCCAGTTCCCACTACTCAAGGGGTTATTTCACTCGTTTATTTGGTACCCCCTCCAAGAAGTCTAATCGTTTCCTTTGATTGGAATCAACTAGCAAGATATCGCCTTCCTTATAATGTACCATTCCGGATCATAGTACAAGTTTACAAAATGATCGTGACTGGCACTATCATAGATGAAGGGGTTTCAGTGAGTATCCTTTCCTCAAGTGCTTGGAATGCGCTTGGTTCACCATCGCTTATGCCTATTATATAGAATTTGTCAGGCTTTAACAAAGGAACCAATCGACCGTTAGGGATCCTTCTTAAGTTGCCGATAACTTTGAGAAGGAAAACAGTTCAGTTGAATGTGATGGTAGTCCAAGGACCATTAGATTACAATCTACTCCTTGGATGTGACTATGTCTATAGCATGTAAGCTATTGTTTCCACACTCCTTTGAGTGATGTGTTTCCCACATGAAGGAAAAATTGTCTAGCTTATCGACCAGCTTTCATTTCTGGGCTCAAACATAGCTTTCAGTCGATCATCATCCCTAAATGGGCCTTTTGTGTCAACAATGTCTCTTCAACCTTCATTCCATCCACCTATTACCATGTGTAATCTAGTGAATGTAACAAAGCTTGGGGCATCCACCCCCGTCCATTTGGTGGATGAACCTAGATGAAAATATAGGTTTCCTTGTAGGTTATGTGATTGGTCTGAAACACCAATCACTTTCGTCTCTGCTACAGACGAAGCCAAGTAAGTGTTTTGTCTATTTTGTGGACAGAACCATCCTACCATATGAATTTCCCTGTAAGTTAAGTGATTGGCCTGACACACCACTCACCTTTGTCTAATTGGCGGACAAATCCAAGGAAGTGTTTTGTCTAGCCGCTGACAAAAACAATCCTACTTAACTATAGTGATTCCCATACGGTTACTGGAGACTCTCCTTTGGTAAATAACCCTTGTGATTACCATTACATCAGCCTTTTGAGCCTTGGTTGTGTTCCTATCATCACTTCCATCCATTTGGACGATCATACACTTCCACCTAATTGTTTACCATTTTGAGGAACAGCTGAAACAAGTGGTCCTGTTAGCCACCTTCTTCACATCACCATGTTTTGAGAAGTTCCAAGACTACCCGGAACCAGTTGCTACCCCCAATACCACTCGTTCCTCAAAAAACAAGTCCACTTTAAACCCTTTCTAGACTCGCAAAATATGAAACGATTATCGAGCAATTGGCCTCTCCAGATCGCTAAAGTGATTGGAAGTTCCATCCCTCCTGTATATTTTAAAATTTTCAGACCTGAGGGATTATCTCATGAAAAGGTTCGAGCTCTTATCTTTTTCAGCTTGCTAAAGTGATCAGAAAAGTCATCCCTTTTGTATTATTTTAACCTTTTTCGGACTTAAGGGATTATGCTATGAAAAGGAACTACTAGAGTTTTCTTTTCATCCCTTTTCAAACTCTCTAAACATGAAAAGGACCGAGTTGTCTTTGTCATTTAACTTGTTAAAACAATAGCAACAAACTTGTCCACCGAGACAAGAACGAGTTTCATTGTCATTAGGCTCGCTAAAACATAGCAACAGGTTTGCCAAAAGGGAAAATTATAGAACAAGCATATGTTATCCTCCTCAAACTTGACAGAAATAAAGAGGTACTAGTCAGTAATGACTGGGGAAAAAGGGAAGAAAAATTGAAGAATTTTATGGTAGCAAGTCACTCTTGAACATGACACTTTCACTCTATCACCATGATTGAGTTGGGTTGGGTTATTCCGTTTACCGGTCATATCACCATTGGTCCTCCATACCATCCATCTTCTGGGGTTAACGCTACCAATCCATCTCAATGTCACTGATATGCTCAAGATAATTCATTTAGAGAATTCACCATTCAGTCAATGCCTCATCCACTGCAATACCTTCAACCTCCATTTTTAATGACTGCCATTCCTAAACCTTTGTCATCGATCATTTTCACCTCCAGAAAATCATTTGCTTCATTTCGTGTCATAGATATGGGATACATTAAGGCCCTCCTATGACAGGTCACTTCTTGTCAAAATCAGCTCATTATCCAAGAAGTTGACTTAGAAAAAACCCTTTGAGTACTTTGAATCTTGCATGCCTCAATGGCAATTTTCTCACTTTCGGCGACAGGTTTACATCAATGGCCTTCGACCAAAAGATTTTTTATAGTGTTCAACATCGGATCATAATTCACAGCACACAAATTGTATTGTAGTGAGTTGAGGGTCATTATCATTATTGGTGATTCCTCTGGTGCCTATTAACAACTTACATTATTGGCTAGTAATTAGGTGATGTCTTTCCATGTTTTACTTTAGGACATCTTTTCACATGGATCGACTTGTAGATCGGGCGAAGATTGAATGAGTTTTGAAGATGCCAGATCTAGTTTCATCCATCCGGGATGCGATATATTCAGGAATATAAAGACATCAGATGTACACAAAGGCTACACAGATAGTCATATAAGCCAGGGAAGGTTACTCTTCATATGAAGAACTAGTCTGCAACTGCAGACAATTATCTATCCTATGTACATGAAAATGAATTTATAAAGTTGAGCATGGGAATTACCACCTCAGCTAGATCATGAAAATAATATAATGATGATGTATTGTATTGTATCTTATAGAGGTCATCTTCTAGTTCGAATACCTCGGATCGTCATGATAAAGCATTTCACTCAACATCAAAAGATTTATGACTTCATGCTTTCAGGGGAACCTGTTAAGACATATTTGGGCACTGAAAACCCAATCTTATATGTCGATAAACCAAGGGATATTTAACCCCTAAAAGTGTTCTTTCATACCCTAAAGGATCATGGTCAACTGATTACATCATTCCCCAAAAGTTCCACCTGAAAAACCACTGAGAACTGGCCAAAAATGGACCATACTGACTGCCCCACTATTAGGGTGCAATTCATACTGACTTCTACACTAGTCAGGTGCAATGCATACTGAAGAGGCCTTCTGTGGGGTGTGATGAGCGAGGATGGACAAATGTCTAAGACAATTTGCTATGTCGATGCTCATGGAATCCTCTATAAACTTCTCATATGACACTTGCCTCTCTGAATTCACCCAGGGATGAGTAAGAGATCCAAGAAATCTCCAAGTGGAACCAAGAACAACAAGTGGAATGAAACTAATCAAGAACCCAGAGATGACTCACACCCTTAAAGACATTTATAAATGGATCTCAAATCTGAGAGATCTAGGGGCTGGAATTTTGTAATTTGTAAGGAAGTGTTGATAGCTTGTATTTGAGAAAAAGCATTGTATTGTTGGGCGATCTTTCTTTTCATGAGGTGAAGAGGGCTTTGATGCTGGGAGGATGATGCTAGATCAGACAACTCGGTTGTAATTCTCCCTTCTATTATTAATAAATTTCTTTGAGTTTTCCTCCATACAATCGTGTATTTGTGAATGTTGTTATTTGTGAATTCCATTGTATGATCAATGTATTTCTGATTCTGCATTGTTTATGATATAATGGATCAATATTCTTTGATTGTGCTTTGTTACTTTGTCTCTACAGGTATTCACTGAGTGAGATAAGTAGGAGAAGAGGCGCAAGCCCTATCAAGGGAGAGAGAAATCAAGCAAGGAGTCAAGTGGAAGATCCAGGTTAGTCCCTTTGCTTCTCCCTTATCTATCATACATAAAGGAAATCTAAAATTTCTTTGACTGTTTGTTTCTAGGATAGTTGCCAATCCTAGTGGGACTAACAGATCGAAAAGACACTAGTTTTCCCAGAAACACCTAGGCTATTTTAGGAGCTCTTGAGCAACTAGGCTTCTTAACCATCCTACAACTAGGGTACCTAATTCTTGAAGACATCCTAAATATGGAAAAAGGTTACCAAATACATGCAGATAGAAGGAGGATCGAGTGGCTAAAGGATGACAAACATTTTTGCTTTGGGTGCCTATTGGAGCTTAATTTTTTTGTGAAATTTTGTGGAAATGACTAGGGTTTCCTATTGATAATTAATGTGATTTGGAAAACTTGTTACACAATTTTTGTGACCTTATAAATTTTGAATATGTATCCTCAAATTGGATAACATGAGAATCGGGAGATTCTCATTATGATCTTATCATTTTAATATGAAATTATAAAGAGGTGTGCTTTCTACATGCGGAGATAGACAAATAGAAACAAATGGAGAACGATAGAGAGGGAGAGCAACAAAATTGTAAATCTGTATGTATCATTAAATCTCAATCATTCATGGCCCTATACGTTTCTATTGACTAGCTTTTGTGTTGTGTAGTGTAGTAGCCCTTGCTAGGAAAATAGGCCCCTCCTTCTTAGCAGGGTTCATTAGTTAGGAAAGTATTGTGTATTTTTTGTTTCCTCTCATTTATAATTAATATGTGATTATTGTTACCATTATTATTACACTTTTTGATGCTATAGTTATTATAGAATCCTAACCTCTGTATTGTGTGACAACATTTGTCTTGCATCGGTCCCTTTGTTACTGTGACAATTATTTAGTTCCCATTATAGTTTGATGGCGTGTAAATTTCTTTTGAATGCATGTTCCAACATTTGTTAAGAGAATGATTTCTAGTAGTGTCATTCTTTTCTAAATAAGAGTGATTATGTAACAAAGTGGTTTTATTCTGCATTGTGTCTTGATTTCTTGAGAGTGTGAGAAAGGTTTGAGAGTGTAACAACTAGAGTGTTGACATGTTGAGAGTGTGATTACAATGATTGAGCTTGAGATTCATTAGAACTAGTCATCATTTTCCATTGCATATATTTTGTGTAATATTATTGCAATAACCAAACCTACCCAGATTGACAATTAATGTGAAGAGTTTGAATTATTTCTTTGAATTATAAGGAGAAGTGTTCTACACAAGGACAAGATGAGAGGTTACTTGGAGTTTTTCAAGGAAAAATTGAATGATTCAACTTGGAGGTTACTTTTTTTACTCGTAATTAACATTAATTTTTCATACAAAAATGTTTGTTGTTCTAAAACAATATGCCAAATTGGATCGATTTCGTTGGGTTAAAGTCAAGGTTTGTGTGCCTCAATTAAATGCATAATAGGACCTATAATTAATTACCCATGAGATAATGATCATTCCAATATAAATATAAAAACATTTTACGCAACATGCGATAGTAATTTTCATAGAGGAAATTCTATACACTAAAATCCAGTTTTGTTGTAGTACCAATTGATCATATGTGCCAATGATCATAGTCAGAAAAAATTTGCACTCCTAGGCCAAACCAATTACACTCTTGGTAACAAAATTCAAAATGGGACATGATTGGAAAATTACTAACCTTACGATATAATCTTGCAACATGTCTTACAAATACCCTACATAACTATCTTTCTCGCTTATACACAAGTTTCACATAACACACGTCAAAGCAAAACTTAGAGTGTTGTATGAATCTGTAGTGTACATATTTAAGCTAAAGTAAAGATAAAAGGATGTGAAAGTGTGTAAAATCATTAAAGTAATAATCTACAATTTTAATCAATCATATTGGCCAATAAATGAATCTTGGGCATGCATTTTAGTGAAGAAAGAAAATTTTGGCCTGCTTCCCAAAGATGCAGGCCTAACCTTCATTTCAAGGCCAATATTTTTTCCTATGAGGATATTCTCTCTTCAATTTGTAAGGCATGGTATTAGTGTTGACCAAGTAAATTTTGTTGCTATATAAAAAAAATATACTGTTAAGCTAGAGAGGACTTTAGGTCTATTTATTGTAAATAATAGAAAATCCCTTACACAGGTGGAAGTGATGATGAAGAAGATTGGCTTTGAGAAAGGAGAAAAGTGGTAATATGAACTTCACCATATAATTTCTCATAAAAAGGTAGAAATTAGTTTTGCATATTATATTCATGAAAGTAGACCAGAAATTTAGAAAATGTAAAATCAAGATACTTAGTCATGTTGTTGGGTGCAACGGTTAAAGGATTTTAAAACCCCTATGGTAAAGGAGAATACATTGGATGGGACTGATCCTGAACAGATAGATGTTGAGATAGAATACTCGAAGTCACAAAAGAGGACTAAAATCCCAATGGAGGATGAAAAAGAAATACAAATAAAATTAACAGAAGGGCCTTTAAAAAAGCCTAGGTTTCAAATGCAATTGGGAAATCCATGGCATACTACTTCCTCTTCTATCTCCACTAATTTGGCAGCACTCAAAATAGAAGTGATTCCTTTTTTCATTTGAAACTTTGCAAATGAATTATCAGCAATTTAAAGAAAGAAGTTATAAAGTTAGAATTAATATGGCAACAGAGCATCAACACCCTTTTGCAAATCATAGAATATGAGGTGCAATCATTACGGAAGAACTTAAAAATTTCTAGAAGTGAGAACACTCAAACAACTAAGGTAGCTCAAGTTGAAAAAAGAGAGCTATTAATAGGATAATTAGTTGATAGAAATAAAGACATATTTATTTTCTAGGAATAAGTGCAGAGCTTACAAAAGTAAATTAAAAATCATGTTTGCACCATTATGGTTCAAATTGAATTAGATGAACCCTTTGAGAAATTAACAAAGGTCATGGAAGAGCTTAGAATTTCATAAGTTGAACTAAAGAAAATCCAAGATGATTTGGTCGTGGTAAGGGAGTAGTTGAATGTAAAGGAGAGGCAATGACACATATTATATGAAAATAACAATCAACCTCCAAGTAAGTATAAGGAAACTCAAGATGAAATAAAAGTGTTGAAAACCAAGTTTGAAGGTAATATTTCTTTAATTGATGATACACAAATATATTGGGATGACATTTTTCAAGAAGTTCATTATATATGGGAATATATTCTTATAATTCCACAACAAAATATTATGATAAGAGGATCAGAGATAAGAATTTATTTATGCAAGAAATAAGTACAAAAAGAAGCAGTCAAGTCCAAGGAGATAATTAAGTATTTGAATGAAAAATATTCAACAAAATTAAGCGTGAGAGTCAAAATATTTTGGAGCAAGCACACCAGCGATGTTGTAGTTTAACATGTGGAGGCATGGAAACTTGGGTGAAATTCAAGACCATGTGATGGGAGTTCCACCAAAGCATTCATTCTTTGCATCGTAATCTTTGTAGAAGTGAAATAAAATGGATAGGGAGATTACTGAATCAAATTTTTGTTGCAGAGGAGATCATGTGAGTTGTCAAATAAATAATGAAATTCCAAGGTGATGAATAATGGTCAGGTTAATACTGAGGTAAAAGGTTAAAATAGGGTAATATTGGTTGGGGTGAGACAATTAGCATGTGTCAACCATCATATTGACTTGATGTGAAGGAATATTTTAAACTAACTTCATGCAAAATCAAAGTGATACAAATCAAAAAACCATAATGGTGGAGTTGAGGTCACAAGCAACCATGATGAATGAGAACAAAGTGTTGAACACCATAAAATACTACCCAAGGGATGATTGAGGAATGAAATAATTAGTGAAAGGAAGTTCGAGTAATAGATTATGAAAGAGGAATTTGTAGACGTGTATGCCGTATGTTTTACATTTTCAAATATAGCAAGATCGACCTTTTAAGATGACAAGTCATGCATTAGCAAGATCAACCTTTTAAGATGAAAAGTCATGCATTAGCTCCCAGCTATAATTAAAACTAACTATTACCCACACCCAAATTGAAAACTATAAAAAATATATTTATGTTTGTTTTAATGTTTTAATTTAAAATAAAACTATTCTTTGGTGGTGTTATAAAATATTTTATTTTATTTAAAATAGTATACCATGTTCATTCTCTCTTTCCTTTTTTCAATTCTAATTTTTATGATAGAATTTATTTTTTATATTATAATAAATATAAGATGTATTTTAAAGAAATCATTTAAATATTATTTTTCTAAAAAGATTTATCCAACTTTTACCATTTTTTTATTATTATAATAATTAGCTAAATAACATAATATATAATTATTATTTAAGCTGTATAGCAATACTATTTTTAAATATTTTCATTGACTATGTTTTGGTTATTGTGTAAATATGAATACATATTAATAAAATTTGGATGATAAAGTAACTAAAAAACATTTTTTTTTATTAAAATTGATTAAGACAGGTAACTCCCCTCCATCTCATATTATCTCATGCTTCTAGTGATGCTAATAAATATTGTTTCATTGATTCCCCACTTTGTTTTATAACATATCTAAGTTAATAATAAAAACTAAAAAATGGAAATAGTTCACATTCTGAATATGGCTAGGAAAACATGAAGTCTAAGTAACATGTTTATTTTTTATAAACATGAAGAACACTAAAACTTTTAGAAGGTTGTAAAAGCACATCTGATAGGTGAATTCAACATTTCCAAGTAGAGATTGGTGTACACACAATCGCAAGAGATATCATTCATGCCTCTCGCTGCCCTTATGTGTGCTACTATTCACTGAACTCCGCTTTGAAATATCAATGCAACTTTTATTATAAAAAAAGAAGAAGAGATTTTCCCACTAAGCGTTGCAGTTGACATGATCAAGAGTGAAAACATAGAAATTAGGGATGAAAATGAACTTCCATTCCAAAATAAAAAATGCTTGCAATTTCCATGCTCAAGAGTGAAAGCAGAGAAATCAGAGGTGAAAATGAACTTTCCTTTTAAAATGAAAAATGCTAAAAAAAAAAGAAAACAGAGAAAATAGAGGTGAAAAAGGAACTTTCTTTCCAAAATCTTGAAAATGTATCTGTACATTCACATTTACCTAAATTATACATTCTGGTTCCTATATAGCCTCACACTTCCTATCATCCACAATATGGAAAACAAATTCCTATTGCAGCTTTCTGGATACTGCTCCTCAAATTCTAGGTTAGAAGAGATGATGATGTACAAATCTTGCTTCAAATACTTGAAATCTAATCTGATTGAATATCGGTATGTACACATATATGTAATATGGTTATTTAAAAACAAGTAATGCGAAAATATTTTAGCTAGCTAAGTGCCATCTTCTTCCTTAAGCCTTGTCCCTGGTTGAATTACAACTATTGCTTTAACTCTCGCAATTAGATTACACATACCTTTCCAATTCAATGAACTTCTCAAAATTTCATATAAAATTCCAACCGCATTAGCATCACCTACTCCACAAGTATATACCGGGATGCTCAATTATACATCCATGCACAAAATAACATCATGGGAATGATGTTATTATTCTCCTAAATTAAATCATCATTAATATAAATTATGTCAAATAGTTTAAATACATAAGCAAGTCTAATTGAGGAAAATGTGTGAGTTTTCATTATAAAGAGGAAATTAGACTTTAGAATAAAAAAAAAATTTGGAGGAAAACTATTATGAAAGGCAGCCTACAAGAAACTATTTGGCCTTAGTTGCCATCCAGCCCTTCTCAAGATATTTTTTAGATTGTATGTGCTGAGGATTTTTGAGCAATTACATGTTGTTACTAACCATCACTGTGTTTTACTAGGGTATTTTTACCAGCACACACATTTTAACAAAAATATGAGGGGAAAAAATATTAAAAAATTATTTAAAATAATAAAAATATAAATTACACATAAATAAATAGTTCTATATCCTACTCTCCAAACCCCTAAAGCAACCAACTCATAGTCTTATTTGTGAAGAGTTCTCAGTTAAGTTTTAACATGTATAGGGGAGTGCATTAATTTAAAAATTTAAAAATATGTATTTAAACATATCCATGGACATTAACCTGTGTTAATTTTAGTTATATATGGATAAGGTTACATAGGAAGCTTGACTTTTCTTGTGTTTTTTGTGCGCTCCCTCTTGGTTTCAAAAATGGTTTAAAAATGGTTGTCATTGTGCGTGGATTGGTCTCGTGACCATTGACTGCAATGAGCTTGTAAAAAATGGTACTAAGTCTTCAAATTAGTATGCAAGTTAATGAAAACATGAACAGACATTGCTACATAATCATGATAATAAAAGGTTTTAGTTATCAACGGAGAATAATCGAGGTGCCTCTTTTGTGTGTGTCTGATTATTGAGCTTTCAATTATAAGGTTTATCACTTTTAAACTTACCTTTATATTAAAGATATTATCTTAATTTTTATTATTTAAATTTATCAAATTACCTTTAATAATTCCATAAGATCTTATCTGATTGTTTATTCTTTAGATAAATTTCAAAAAGAAAGTTAACTCTCAAAAGATTAAATGTGTTAGTAATTTCCTTCATATTATATTAAATATTAGAGTGAGAAATAATGGTTGAATACATTATTTTTGGCCAAATGTAAAACACACATGTGAATTGTAATTTTCTTATATATATTTTAGTAATGATGGATGTGGCTTTATTCATCATTACTCTCAATTAATTAATTTTTTATTTAAAAATATATATCTATTTACTTATAATATTCTAAGAATATACACTAAACAACCTAAATCTAATACAACAATTATTATTTTAGACTAAACTACAAATTTTCAGTTTTACAATGCCTCACATGGAAACACATTAATTATCTCCTCTCGCACTCCTCTACAATGAAATCAGGGTATTTAATATGTGAAAAGAGTCAAATGGTCTCCTCGGATTACCCGAAAGCGATGTTGAGTCAAACATCGTCCGTGGTCACACATTCCTATTCATTAAGGAGATCCACTAAGCTCATCGATTCAACATAGAAATTTAGTAAGTGGAAGATGGAAATGGTCTCTATGAGTTCCCGATGAACAATGTTGAATTAGATATTGCAACGCTGGTCATATGCTCCAATTCCTAGCACTCTCCAATAGACTTTGTTACATGCATGATGTTTGAAACGATCTATTGAACGCTAAAATATCTTGGAGCCATGCCAATTTATATGAAATAAATAGATATACATTATCGTCCATGTTCTCTAAGAACAATGACTCCCTTCATTGTATATACTACAATTAATTTGAATTGAATTCCATATTCAGATTTAATCACCACTTCAAATCTTGAAATTCAAATCCACCTCCCCTCCCCTCCCCTTCTTCGTCATGTATTTATAGACTATGCTTATAGACTATGCTCTGTTTTTTTTGTGTAAATCAGCAAATTATATTAGAATTAGAATACATATTTTACAAAATTTCTGCTCGAGCAGACAGAGGACTGCCATCCTACTAAGCAAGCACCTTGTCATGACCAAAAAGAGCATCCACAAGACCCTAGGGCACACCATGCAAGGTGGCAGAGAAATTTGTGGGTTGACAAAATCAGCAGTAACCAAACAATGATTCACATAGAGCCGAGGACATCTATAGTTGAACCCAGAGCAAAATTTGACAAAACAGAGAAAAACCAAGGTTGACAGACCCAAAAACTGACCCATCCCTCAAGAATTCAATAAGATCAGACAGTAGGGACTCATTACATTTCAAGGACAATATAATTCTTGGACGTATCCGGACCAGTCGACACCTTAGCTTTGCCTACCTGAGCTGGGGTTGGAAGTGTGGTCTGATTATCGCTTGTGTGCCCCTCAATCTTTTCCCCAACATTCCTTGCATCTTGATTTATAGTATGACGCAAGAGACTGATCAGGACTATGAGTTTCTTTGAAATACTGTCAAATTGTTGTGCCAGTCTACTGATCTTGAACTCCAGACTCTCCAGAATCGCCATATGCTCCTATGACGTGACTGCAATTGCCAGTTGAGCTTGACGAACTTGGTTGGTGTAGTCCCCCTGCATACTAATGGCCTTAGCCAACATTGTTTTCATCCTCCACATCTCTGCCTACGTACGCACATACTGAGTTTCACGTGCTGTTATTGTACCAGGGTCCTGAACCCAATCCATTTCCTTCTCCAACTCCTGTGCTTCCAAATTTTCCTCCTCCTGAGTGACAATGGCCTCCAGCTCCTCAATTCTTCATTTTTATTTTTGCGAGGTTCGTGTTTCATAGGCTTCCCGAGCTCGTTTCAGATCTCGGTTGGCTGATGCGTTTCGGCTCCCCTCACCCGCCATTATCTTGACCACACCCGGTCGACAGCACAGTGTTCTAAGGATAAGGGAAAATATTTTCAGCCTACAACTCGAAGAAATAGTGGCTCTACCATTGCCAGGGGCTGAGAATAAATAGATGAGATTGGGAGAATTACCGGGAGCATTCCAACCTATCCCCTATTGCCCGCAGGTCTTATCATAATTATTCTTGCTTGGTGGTTTATATTTTTGGTAATGACCTGATTTCCTTCTCTTACAGTCACCTCTCTTGCCCTCCTTCGAAGCATGCCAAGTGTCCCATCTTCTATATGCGCATCGGCGGCACTCATTATTTTTGATCATATATCTGATGGGAATGACTCCCTCCTACTCGAGCATTGAATGCCCTTGTTCTACCTATCCTTCGCTCTTATGCCAACCTTTAATTCTTCCCACAGTACGCATGATCCTCATCATATCGTTAAACCCGCATAGAGCACTGACTCTTTGTCCTTACCTTTCAGTCACCAAATCCTGCCTCGAGAGCAGGGTACACTTATTTCTTAATTATGGGTAGATGACGTCCTGCCAACAACTGTCCAATATCCTAGTGGGGTTCTCTATACCATAATTCACCAGATGGTCTGCAGCTGCATTGCCTTTACAACAAACAACCTGAAATATTAAACCTATCAGCCACCCCAAATGTTGAGCTATACTTTCTGTTACCTTAGCTAGTCGCTCGATTTGTGTAACCTCGCTCGATTTGTGTAACCTTGCTTGCTTTAGCTCTCGCATACATCCTTCTGGCTACTGTTATTGCGAGCTGGGAATCCTCCTCAACTACTGCTGTTCCTACCTGTAAATTTCTAAGAATTCTGAGACCCTGTTCCATCGATGCGAACTCCATCTCATTGTTCATTCCTTCCCCTAAGGCTCTGATGTAGATGTGCTGAATTTCTCTTATGCTATTCCTTATAATACCACCGATGTCAGCCATTCCTGGATTGCCCCTCGATGCATCATCGAAATTTATCTTGAGGAAGCCTAAAGGTGGTCATTTCCAGATGCTTAAAGCGGTGCTTATCTCCTTTTGGTGATTCACTATAGCCACGCAAGTTCCATTATCTAGGTTAAAGGCTTTCAAAATTTGTAAGTCCTGATTTGAAGCTTTACTATCTTGATCTGCTTTCATTTTGACAAGAACCAATTGATATTGACCCTTTTATTACTGGAGAAATTGCCTCGCCAATTCTCGAGGGTCTCTTGGATGGAATCTTTGGTTCTGTCCGTTTGCTGCAAAGTACTTTCCGCCCAAATCCACATTCGGTTTTCTGAATCGCGTGTGTTGAAGAGATGGTTCATAGTTTCTTCTTCTTGTTGCACATGGGACACCTAGAAGGGCCAGAAAACCCTTTCTTGTAGAGATTCTCCCAAGTTAGAGTTTTCCTGTGCATTAGGAGCCAAATGAAGATTTTAATTTTTGGCCAGAACTGAGAATCCCAGACCTTGCTGCTCCATTGTACCTTTTCAACTTGCTCTGAATCTTCAATACAATTTTTGGCTTCTTTGAGCGTGAAATTTCCCCCTCCTTGGTTTCCCCATCTTAGTTGGTCACTGTCATCCGCCTTCCTAATTCTTCTTTTGTTTAATAGAGTTTGCAGGTCCCTGACGTCGTTGTTTGCTTCAGTTATGTTCTCTGTTTCATTGATTTCCTAATTTTTCCATTCCACGTCCCTGTTATTAGGAGTCTAATAGTTATTTACCATTGTTCTCCCAAGCCCTTGGTAATATCTTTGCAGATCTGCAAACTCTGGCATCTCTAACTTAGGGAGTTGTTGCCAGGCATCCTCCCAGAAAAAGGACATTTTCCCATTGTGAATTTCCCAGAAGCTATTCTCCTGTATAATTCCTCGATTTCTCCTTGCTAGGTTCTAGATTGGTGAGCCCTATGGATTCTCTTGCATTTTGATTAGGTTCTAAGTGCTGTGCATTGGAGCATATTTCTCCTTCCAATGTCTAGCCCAAGGAAGATTGGGTTCCTTTAGCCATTTCCACCAAAGCTTGGCCCCACAGGCCCTATTGATGGTGAAGGGGTCTAATAGATTTAACCCTTCGAATTGTTTGGATTTGCACAATTTATTCGATGCCACTAGTGCCCACTTTTACTTCTCTGCATTCCTGTCCATAAGAAAGTTCTCTGAATCACCCTCATTTGCTACAAGACTCCTTTGGGAGTAGGAATTATGGAGAGCATATATTGAGGAATAGCTTGGAGTACAACTTTCATTAAAACTAGCCTCCGTGCAAATTTGAGGGCCCTATGGGTCCAGTGATGATATCTTTTCTCCAGACTGGCTAGGATATTCTCCCATTGAATTTTTTGCCAAGTTTTATCCGTTAGAGGTGCTCCTAGGTACCTCGAGGGAAGACTACCTCTTCGGAAGCCTAGAATGATAGAGAGATTTTTTTGCACAGCTAGATGTGTATTGAAAAAGAAGATGGTTGATTTAGATAGATTAATTTCCATACCTGAGGCTTCGTTGAAAATATTGAGGATCCTTTTATAGCCCAGGGCTTCCTTGACTGTAGGAGAACCATGTAACATTGTATCATCAACAAATTGTTGGTGAGTGGTCGTTGGAATGTCAAGCAAGGGCTGGAATCCTCTGATCCTTCCTTCCTCTTTAGCGCTACGAATGAGTCTTCTTAAACCTTCCATCAGGATAACAAAAAGGAAAGGTGATAATGGGTCTCCTTGTCTGAGTCGTCGTGAGGGGGAGAATTGGTCGGCAGGGGCACCATTTACTAGTATAGAAAATTTAGTAGATTTGATCAGAGCTAAAATCCACTTTATCCATTGATTGGCGAAACCGAAAGCTTTTAAGATTGCTTCTAGGTAATTCCAGTTGACTTTATCATAAGCCTTTGATAAGTCAAGTTGCATCATCATGCCTGCGATTTTTCTGGAGTGAAGTGTATGAATCATTTCCTGAGCTAGTAAAATATTGTTTAGAATCTGTCTTCCCTCAACATATCCCAATTTTTCTTCTGAGATGAGGCCTGGGAGAATAGGTTTCAATCTATTGGCAATGACTTTAGAGATAATCTTATAAATGACATTGCACAAAGCAATAGGTCAAAATTTTGTTGGGGTGTTGGCCTCTTCTTCTTTTGGAATTAGGGCCACGAAAGTTGAATTTAGATATTTTAGAATTGAGTCAGAACGCCGAGAGTCCTCCACCACTTCCCAGACCTCAGTTTTAACAATTTCCCAGCAAGCCTTGTAAAAGTTGATGGTAAAGTCGTAAGGCCCAGGAACTTTGTCATTTGGCATATTCTTCACCACTTCTCCACCTCTTCCAAAGAGATTTATCTAGTTAATGCAAGTTTTTTCTCATTAGTGATTGTTTTGGGAATGGATTTGACGAGTTCAGTAATTGCTTATGTTCTATCTACCTCTGGCTCCTGAGCTATGCTGCTAAAATGCAAAGTGAGCAAGGTTGAAATTCCTTGACAATTCTGGAGAATGTCTCCCTGTTCGCTTTTGAGACTGAGGATTTTATTGGCGCCTTTGTAGTCCAGTGCTGATCTGTGAAAGAATTTAGTATTTTGTTCCCCTTCCTTGAGCCATTGAATCCAAGACTTTTGTTTCCAAAGTGTCTCTTCTTGTTGGCAACGAAGCTGCCATGGTTGCATCAAAATTTTTTCTTTGTTTGCAGTTTCTAGGTTGCTATCTCCAATTATCCAGCCTTTGTGGATCTGCTCTAGCTGCTTCTCTATTTTGGCTTTTTCTTTGAATATGTTCCCACAAACTGTTATATTCCATGTTTTGATTTTATTTTTGATGTATCTCAATTTACCTTGTAATTTGTACATTTTGGTACCTCTGATGTCCATCGGTTCATGCCACCACTTTTCAACAAGTTGAGTGAACTCCTGATGGTTAAGCAAAAATTTCTCAAATCAAAATGGCTTATTTCTAGGAGTGCCCTGGATAACAACAATGAGAGAAATGGGCCAATGGTCTGTCCCTCCACTAGGTAGAATGTCTGATTCTACTATCACTCCCTCCAACAAAATACTTTCAGATATTAGAAATCTGTCAAGATGAGAGGCGATTTGTCTTTCACCTCCCCTTCTGTTACTCCAAGTGAAAGCCCCACTCTTGGGGTGGACATCCACTAATTTAGCTGTGTTGATGAAATCTAAGAATGCTTCAGAATCTTTGTTAATTTTCATGGTCCCTCCTTTCTTCTCGAATAGTGTAGTTATCATATTGAAATCCCCTCCTATGATTGCCTTGGGACTGGGATATCTGAGCTTCAGATTCAATAAATTTCTAAGAAAGATGTATTTCTCTTCTAACTTCTGAGGCCCATAAACATTGGTGCACAAATAGGTCTCTGAATGGCCTATCACTTGAAATCTATGGCTATAAAGGATTTGGTAGCTTCAGAGGAGAGGATTTTGATTACTTGTGGATTCCAGAGGGTAACTAAAGCTCCCTCCCATCCATGACTAGCGGTTTCGAGGTATTCCATTTGACTACCTAGCTTTTTTCTTGCATTATAAATAGTATTACTTGCAAATTGGGTTTCTTGCACAAATATAATGTCAGGCTTTTCCTTTTGGACCTTCCACTTTAAAAGTATTTGTTTTATTTGGCTATTGAGCCCTCTAGCATTTCAAGAGATGATTTTCATTTTAAAACAAAAAATTAGAAGTTAAGAGAAAAAGCTTCTACAGCTTTCATCTTACCCGAGTTTAAAAGCATTTGTCCCAGTTCGTGCAGTGCCTCATTATTGGATCATCGCCCTGTCTTCTTCCTTTGTTTGGAGCTGGTGGATGTTTGCAGTAGGCTTTTTTTTTGGAGTCCCATTCCTTTTTCTACACATAGATTCTTGTTTTGCATATCAATCTCTTCTTTCTATCTTGTTATGAATATCTCATTAATTCTCCTAACTTCCTCTTCTGATATGTTTTCCATCCCCTTCTTTTTCCAGTTTTCCACCATGTCTGATAGGTTAACTCCTTCCTACTATAATACCTCATTAAGCTCCATTTCCTCACTTCCGATGTCACTTATGAGCATTTCTGAATCTTCATCTACCCCTTCTGTTACTTCCTGAGTCTGTTCTGTAATGTTTTGAATATTTTCCTCCATTGCTTTGGTTGCATACTCAGTTTTTGTTTTGTTTGCCTCAGAGGTATTTTGTTCCTTATTATGGTCCTGTGATTCGGTCTCAGTCTCCAATACTTCAAAATCATTACTAGTATTACCTTGTGTTGCACTTGTTCTTATTGGGCATTTCCTGTTTTCTCTCTGTCTTGCTCTTGGCCGAATGAAGGTATCCCTGTTCTTTTCTGCCTCATCTCCCTTGAGTTCTTCTGATGTTCTATTTAATGGACATTCTCTGATCAAATGTCCATGCTCATGGCACTTCCTGTAGCGAAATGGAATTTTCTCATAGTCAATGGCTTGGAAATAGTCATCATCCCTATATTCCAACCATATTCCTTCATGCAATGCCCCCGACACATCCAACTCCACACAGATTCGACCACAGGAAGTATATCTTCTATGCATAGTGGCCTCTGAAGCTTTGATAAAAGTCCCTAAATTGTCACCTATATTTTTTAGAGCTAAATGTCCCCAATAGTCTATTGGGAGTGAGAAGAGGCGAATCTAGACAGGAACCTGCTTGAAGGTTTCTTTTTTTGGCAGGAAGTTGGGTTCCCATGGCCTGATATAGAGGCCCGCTGAAGTGAAGAAGTAAGGTCCACCATCAAATATTCTATCCTTATCGACTAGATTCGAAAAAACAACAACGAAAAATTCTTTGGCTCCTAAGTGCAGTCTAACATCACCTTTGGGTTTCCATTGTTGCTTTATCCATTGACACAACACCCTTTCCGTTGGCCAGAGTCCCATGAACTTGCAAATCACTGCATGTTCAGTCATGTGTTCTCTGTAGACTTTAATTTCTAGGTCCGTTATCACCACCCTTAGGGCTTCTGCTCTTTTAGGATTGCATGCGCCTTGAGTCATTTTGCCATTGAGGTTTTCTAGTTTTTTCCCCTTCTCCTCGCTCTCTTTTTCGGGAGCTCCCTCTTCACCATCTTTTTGCTCCTTCTCTTGTTTGCTCTCATGTCTAGGATGTGCCTGTGCTGCCTTCTCCTTGCTTCTACTGTCGGTTCTACCGTCGCTCTCCTTTCCTTTCAGTTTTTGAGTGTTGTGTTCCTCCTTTCCCTCATATCTTCTCCTTCCCTTGCTAGTCCCATCCTCTTTCTGTGACCTTTCATACCCTGCAATTTGCACACCTTCTTGTGTTGTTTGTTTGTGCATGATTATCTGTTTGTAAGTAGGGGTCCCTATGGACCCCTCGTTTACCATCTGTCGGGTCAGGATCTGTCCCCTCCTGAAAAGTTCTGCCACTCTGACCCTGTTCCTTTCCAGTTTCAAACCCTAGATCTGAAAATTCTGTGAACTGTAAACCCCTGTTTCACCCAACTCGTGCTCCGATCTCTATCTATTCGACTATGCCCCTTTGCTAGTATTGTATATTCAAGAAATAGTTTATGTCCAATTGCAAATCACCCCTACACAACATTTCTGCCACAATTTTTGTTATGTCCAACCAATAGCTAGGAACCATCTATCATTATTCAACATCTGATATTTTAAGTGATATCCAATTAAGGGCATAAAGGTTATCATTCCTAACCAATATGTCTGTTATTGTCGAAAATTGGTATGTCTATCATTGTAGTTGTATAATTTTTCGAGTTGTACAGATGGTGCATACAATCAATTGACGACCTATGTTTCAGTTTCATTGTTATGGAGAGTGTATTTCCCAATTAAATATGGATTCATTCCTCTAGGAATTTCATAAGGCAGTAGGGGTTTCGCTTATAGCAGAATTGGATAACTATTGGCTTGAGCTGGCTTGTGATGTAGGGAGTTAGATTGTACTAGTGTAGGAATTGTTCAAGATGAACCACCATTATATTTTATTCTCAGATCTTTTGGTTAATGCAGTATAGATAATTAATGTTTTTTAGCATTTTCTTTTCCCAAAGAAATATTGTGTTATGTGCAATTGATAGCCTTCCTCTTTCTACTTATTGTTTTCATCGATCGCTTTTTGTTTGTTATGAAGAGTAGAGTAGATTCTTGTTGTGTGTTTTAGCATATCACATAAGATGTTGAATCTAGAGGAAAATATACATGGAATCAAAGCTAAAGATAGTATAGAAGAGGATATTTCGAGTTTTGTGTGTAGGTGAAAATCAAATTGGTAAGTTCATACTTTAGAGTAGCAATATGTATGTCTATGGGTTACGGCTTGAGTATGCCTTCGAGGGAAGCTCAAATTACATAGCTTGGAAGGAAAAAATGGAGGCAGTGCTGGAAGATAATGGCCTGAAGGAATTCATATATCATGTCATTCCTAAACCTCCAGCATTGGATGCTAAAGATCTGATTGAATGGAGAAAGTGTGTGGAAAAAGCGAGAAGGATTATCCTGGATGGAGTTTGTTACCACACTGTCTCGAGTCTCCATGGCAAGGATACTCCATACTCAATGTGAAGGGCATTGATGGACCTGTTTCAACATGGAAGTGACCATAGGAAATTGGCACTGAAGGACAGACTAAGAAAGATCAAAATGGAGAAGGTTGACTCTATTTCAAAGTACTTGACAAAATTCACCCATTATCGGGATGAGCTTGGAAGTGTCAAGATCACTATTTCCAAGGAAGATAAGGTGAGCCTAGCTCTTCTAGGAATTCCCAATAGTTTGCATAGTTATTAGGATTCTCTCAATGGGAGTTAGAAGCTACTAGATTGGGAACGACTATAGTCAAATTTGGTACAGGAAGAGATTCAGAGGAATACCATAGACATATCCTCTTGAAAGACTAATGATGAGGAAAGTTATGCCTTAGAGGAAAATGAAAAGAAAGGGAAGCGGAATACATCCCATTCCAAATCAAATTCTTGTCATGGAGGCAAGAAGAAGGATGTGCCAAAAGTCAAGTGCTCTCATTGTCACGAGTTGGGACGTTTTTCCATAAAGTGTCCACTTAAGAAGGTCGATAACAATCCCTCAGGAGGAGCAGAAGGAGGTGAGGCTCTTGTGTCATAATTCAAACTTAAATTTACCTTCATCAAATGTATGGTGTCATCAATTGTGGGTAGTGTATGGTACCTAAATAGTGGAGCTTATTTCCACATGACTGGTTACAAAGAGCTCTTCAGTAACTTGGAGGAGAAGGATCTCTAGATGCATATCAAGATGGGTGATGATGAGAGGTATAGTGTTATCGAGCTTGGTGTAGTCACCTTTCAGAGTGAGTCGGGTGCTTACCTCACTTTGATAGATGTTATGTATGTTACTGGTTTGAAGAAGAACTTGATATTTTTCTCCATGTTGGAGGGTAGAGGCCATGATGTGATATTTAGTAAGGGTAAGTCATTCCTTTGTCACGTAGCCACGAGATAGGTAAAGAGGATAGATGTTCGGGTGAAGAATATGTAAAAGTTAGAGGTATAAGAGTGTGCTTCCTTGAGCACAAAAGAACAAAAGGTGCAAAGCCGAGACATCAATGAGTTGTGGCATAGGAGGTTGGGCCACTTGCATCATGGCACTTTGAAAATCATGCGACAAATTTCTACCAATCTTCCCAAAGGTACACTAGAGAAAGTTGATACATGAAAGGGGTGTACATTGGGAAAATATGCCAAATATTTCTTTATGACAAAGACAATCAAGCACAGGCGATCAATGATCCAATCCATTCAGAAGTGTGTGGAATATTCTTGATACCATCCATGGCCAAGTATAGGTATTATGTTATATTTGTTGACTATTTTCCTCATAAATGTCGGATCTTCTTCATGTAGAAGAAAGATCAAACTTTTTCAAAGGTTTGTGAATTTAAAGCATTGTTCGACAAAGATACTAGCAGGAAGGTTAAATCTCTTAGGAGTGATAATGGTGGACAGTATGTGTCGAATGAGTTTGAAAATGTTTGTGTAGCAAAAGGGATTCGATGAGAGTTGACAACACCTCATAACCCATAGCATAATGGGGTGGCTGAAATGAAGAATAGAGGCATAGTAGGGCCATCACAAGCGATGTTGCATGATGAGGGCCTGCCACTGCACCTGTCGGTTGAGTTATGCAACACATCCGTTTATTTGTAGAACAAAAGCCCTCATCGAATTCTTGGGATGAGTGCACGAGACGAGGCATGCCCAAGGAAGAGAGCATATGTATGTCACTTCATGATTTTTTTTCATCGGTCTACTTCCAAGTAAACAAATATACATGGAAGAATATTGAGCCAACAACATAGATGGGGATATTTGTAGGATACATTGATACACCTCACAACTGTCGGGTGATACATTGATGCAATAGTTCACAAGGATGTAAAATAATGAAGAGAAGGCCATGAGATGTTACCTTGAGAGGGAGCTTCAGCTACATGTGGTTGAGGAGATTTTATCCCCTATGGTGGAACCTCAAATTTATGTGGAGAATCCACATGAAGAGGATCAGGGAGTCGAGACACACACTCATGTAGTGTCTTCCAAAGATGGGAGAAAGTGCACTAGAGAGGATGATACGTTATTTCATGATGCGAGAGAGAATGTGGAAGATCCCCCATCACAGCACAGGAAGAAGAGGTCACCAAAGAGATACACTAGATACATGGCTCCTATGAGCGGATGTGTTGAGACGGAGCCATCTTCTTTTGAGGATGCAATGCAAAAATCAATTTGGGTTGATGGCATGGTTGAGGAGTATGATTCCATTGTCAGGAACAGTGTTTGGGATGTGGTCCCAATATCTGTGCATGAGTTAGTGGTGAGCTCCCTATGGATTTACAAGGTAAATAAAGTAGTGGATGGTAGTGTGGAGAATCATAAGGCCAGGTTTGTGGCCGAAGGATTTTATAAAGCAGAGGGGATTAATTACGATGAGACCTTTGCTCTTGTTCCATGGTACTCATCAATCAGATCCATTTTCACACTGTCATCATAGATGGGATGGAATATACATCAGATGGATGTAAATTCAGCCTTACGTAATGGAATGATTGAGGAAGAGATGTATATTGAGCAACCTTAAGGTTTTGAGACCTTCGACCAAGAGTCACATGTATGCTGACTCAATTGAGTGTTGTATGGGATGAAACAAGCATGCCATGGTTGGTACACTAGGATTGATAGCTACTTCACTGAGTTGGGCTTCACCAAGATTGAAGCAGATGAAAGCCTTTACCATATTACAGCTGAAGTTAAATTGTTGATTATTATTTTATATGTCAACAATTTTATTCTGATAGGTGATGATAAGATGATCAAGTCTTTAAAATGGGACCTTGCAAGAGAGTTCGATATGAAGGACTTGAGGCTCATGCACTACTTTCTGGGCATGGAATTATGGAAAGGTGAGGAGGAATTTTTTGTCTCTCATGGAAAGTATGCCAATGAGATACTGAAAGGGTTCCAAATGGAGAGAAGTAAACCCATGGAGACTCCTCTAACATGTAGATGGAGGAAGGAGGATGCTACTTTTAGTGAAGTAGTGGAAGCTACTATTAGAGACAACTTGTGGGTTCACTCATGTATTTGGTGAACACACGACTGAACATGTTCTATGAAGTTAACCATCTTAGTCAAGTGATGGTTAAGCTGACCAAGCTATATTGGAACGCATCAAAGCATGTGTTGAGATACCTCAGAGGCAGTACTTAGTATGGTTTATGGTATAAATGGATAGAGTGAGTGAAGCTTGAAGGCTTGACCAATGTAGATTGTGTAGGGAATCTATACAACAATAACAACACATTAGGATGGATCTTCAATATTGGGTGAGTAGTTGTTTCCTGGTATAACAGGGAACAAAGATCAGTTGCACTTAGTTTAGCAGAAGTAGAGTACAAGGTTGCTAGTCAATCATCTTGTGCTATCTGAATGAGGAGGATTCTGGTTGGTTTGTTTGGTTAGCAGATGGATCTAACTGTGATTCTCTTTGAAAATCATAGTTGTATCAAACTCTCTAAAAATCTAGTCTTTTATGATTGGTCCAAGCATATTGATATCTGATATTACCATCTTTGAGATTGTGTGCAGAGGAGAATTATGTTGTTGGAGTATATTCCCACATAGGAGCAGGACACATATATTTTTACAAAGACATTGTCAAGATGAAAATTCGAGTTTCACATAGACATGATCGGTGTAGCTGATAATCCTTTTCTTATTGAGAGGGAATGCTAAAAATAGCAACAAAAAATTCCAATTTAATTTGTCCTTAAATTAAATTGTGAATTAAATTGTAATTCTATTCTCATAGCAACTTCTAATAGTTAATTAAGTTAAATTGACTTATGAAATTCGAGTTGGAAGTCTATCTAGACGAATGTAGCATGATCCCTAAATTTTAGGGGCAAAAGTTGAGTTGTAAATAGGTAACTCAATCCAACTGAGTTATAGTGAGTTAAACTAGTTCTAACTATTGTAGGAACTAGTAGAGGTCTAGTAATGCAGTAGTGCACCAGTGCATCACCAGTGCCCTACCAGTTAGTTGAAGATTCACCGACAAATTATTCATGCACCTTAGTTCATATGAAGACGCAGTTGAGATTAGATTTCCAGGATAATGTACTATTAGTTGTATAATTTTTCAGTTTGTACTGATGGTGCATGCAATCAATCGAGGACCTATTTTTGGATTGTGTGTTTATGAAGAGTGGATTTCCCAATTAAACATGGGATGATTCATCTAGGAATTGCGAAAGGAAGTAGGGGCTTCGAAGGAAGTATAATTGGTGAAGTGTTGGCTTGAGCTTGCTTTTGAGGCAGACAATTATATTGTACTAATGTAAGAATTGTTCAGGACAAACAAGCATTGTATTTCTTCTAAGATCTTCTAGTTTTTCAATATAGATAGTTAGGGTTTTTAGTATTTTCTTTCCCCAAAGAAATGTTATCTTATGTGCGATTGATAGTATTCCTATTTCTTCTTATTTTTCCATCAATCAATTTTGTTTTCTGCTGAACAGTAGAGTAGATTCTTGTCTTGTGATTTAGAATATCACATAATCTATTGAATCTACAAGAAAATCTAAAGTATGATGGGATTATCCCCCTTTTCTTAAAGGTAGGTTAGGGGAGCTTACCACTAACTATCTCTTGAAATCGAGTAGAATACCTATTATGGTGGGTAGAAGGAGGTGGAAACACTTTGAGGAAACAACATGGCTGGATGAAAAAGTTTGAGACACCCCACCCTAGTAACCGAGGGGTATCTTGAAGAAGGAAAGAAGACCAAATATTTTCCACTACCTACCAAAGGATGGAGAAAATAAAATAAGGAGAAAAGATAAATGTTCATGGATAGCCATGGAAGCCAAGACCTCACGCAACAGTGGTGGCCATGCATCTCCTTCTAAGAGCACCACTGTTAGGTGGGAGCATGTGGCTAACACCTCCTAGTTTTTTCAAAGATGTATAAGGAAACAGGGTTCCCCATTTAGCCTTATTCTTATTGTTCCAAGAGTAGGAAGAAAACCTCATAAAGGAAATAGATTCCAGGTCCATGGGGATAGAGAATGACTAAGTGGCTTCAGGATGAGCCACTTTTTTTATTGTGGTGCTACAGCACCCTAACGGGCCTCAGTCTTCTGGTGTAACAATGCCCCAATGGGCATGAGTTCTTGAGTATGAAAATGACCTCTCTGGGCCTTCTTATCTTTGATATGAGAAAATATTATCATAGTGATATGAAGGATATATGTTGAGTGCTATGAGAGACATACCATCATAGACATATGACTATTTCACTGCATTCTTATTGCTAGGGTTCTCTCTACATAATTTATTATGATGATATGGGGTTTATGCAATTCAAGAATGTTGAATTTTTTTTAAAATTCAGTTATCTACAATAGAGACTTCTAGCCCTAAGAATATTAACATTATTAGTGCTCTACTTGTTAATGGTTAATGATGAATATGCCTTAGTAAATGTTGAAAAGTAAAATCAATTATATAGTTGTCAAAATTGATTCATAAAATTAAACATTTATGTGGGGAGAGAGGAAAAATTATAGGTCACCAATGGATGCTAATCAACCTATTTTCCATGTTGAAAATATGGATAGCTCTGTAAGTTTAGTTTTTTATTTCTACTTGGAGTTTAAAGTGATCGTTGAGTTGATTATTGTTGGTGCACGGGATGTTGAAAAAATTGAGATTTGCAACACAATGGCTAACAATAACCCGCTTAGCATTGGCCCTTTTGAAAACACCCCAAAAGTGACTGAAGTGTCACCCAAGACATTAATGGGTGATTTCCAGAACCAGGATTCTGTAGTCTAACAGGATGGTCTTATGATTGTCTCACACTTCTCTTGAATAACACATCCTACAACACTGTATTGTTACTACGCACTACGAATATAACTAAGCATTGGTTATTCCCTACATTTCACAATCCTGTAATGGCCATGTGTGGTGTGAGTCATTCGACATGGAATCCTTATGACAGATCCTATTCGATCCTTGACATAAATAGGTTTGTGACTACTATATAGATACAACTGATATACTAGATAGAATAACACTTCAGACGTTACTAGTGAAGGACGACTTGTGATATTTCATTCAAGTTTAAAAAACATAACTCTATAGGTCTAAAAAGAAATACGTCATCACTAAAGACTAGCGGTCCAAATCATATCAGTGACTATGGACATTTGGATTATTAACAAACATCAAAACTAGTAAAACCATTACAAAGCATCACCGAAAAGTGAGGTAAATCATATTTTAATGCAACACATTCACATATATAGAAGATTCATCCAATAATTTACATAGCTATGCATACAAAATATCACAAAGCGTTCCCCAAAATGTTTTCTATATTCAAAAAATATCAAAGCAGTTTCCCCAACAACAATTCACATATATATTAGCAGGCAAGGAAAAATATCCCAAGTTACATACACCAGTTTACTAGGCTCCATGAACATCTATGAAAACATTAGACAACACAAAAAATCCTGACTATAAAACATCTGTAACACACTTCTATAGTCCATAACTAAGCCCATTATAGTAATTTTACCAAGTGATGACATACTTGACTATGGGTTGTATATTACATCAAAACAACAATGGCACAAATAACAATTCAGTACTTTAGCTAGAAATGCTTCCGGACAATGATCCACCCTATATTGGTCTTCAATAAAACATTTTATATCTATTGGGAGTTCTCTTGAATCCTTGTCTCTTCTTGCATATTTAGTCTACATGGAAAAAATTCATTGGGATATTGCATTTGATTCCCTCCTAAGTTGTCCTATATCTATCCAAAATATATCCTTCCCTATTTAGCTCTGCTCCTCCTGTTCTCTTTCATTTTTAAAATTTCTCCAACCTCCTATTAACCATGACTTCCCTAGTTAAGACATTCCTGGGTCTTGTAGCTGCTACAACCACCCTACAAAATTTTTCCTTAGCTTAGTTTTGGAGCCTCCTTACCAACCGTCCTTAGCAACATGTCTTGCATTGTCAAGTACACAAGCTTCAATGGTTTTCTAGCAACATGGCAACCTATGAATGATAGCTTGTTGCACTCCCCTCATAGGTTGCTTTCCCAAACATGGTACAGCTACTGGCTGGGAAGCTCCCTCAAAATTTGCACAATTCTGGAGGGGAACCAGTCTTCCCTCAATAAATTATGCAAGTCTGACTAGCAAGCTACTGGACTCAGAATTTGCGCAATCCTATGAGTCAACCTTCCCTAAGAAAACTGTGCAATGTGATCCAGCAAGATTGCTTAGCCTAGAAATTGTGCAATTTTGGGCAGTAGTCAGCTGCTTCTCCCAGAAATTATGCAATTCTCTTGGGCAGCCAGCCCAGCTCCCTCCCAGAAATGCACAAATTTCTCCCTCAGTCAAGCAGGCTGTTGTATGTGCCATCGGTTTGACGAGTTCCACCCCGGACCGAGAAAACTTGACTTGCATGCATGGGCTACATTTTCCTGAAATAGAAAAAAGGAATATGCAAAATGCATCCCTAGAGTTTAGGGATCTATTTTTAGCAGTTGGAGGTTACATGTAAATATCATTTCGAAATCTTTCCTCCAAGTGTCGCTTTTTCCTTGATTTGTGGCATGCATGTCATGAGAACTAAACTTATTTATTCGATGCATTAGAGCTCACTTCCTCACATCGATCTTGGAGCTTTGACATCCCACAACACATTGACAAGTCTTTGACACATCCAACTCAGCTATTTCCGGGTAAGTCCACCTAACTTGTCTTTTGCAACATTTTTGTCACTTTTTCTATTTTGGCATGTGTGAGTTTTGTTCGCTTGATTTATATTAATATTTGTTGTTACTTGGATGAATATTAGCTTGTAATAGCATAGTTTCAGTTTGTATTAGCATCTCACTATTGTTGCATGCATGACACTATTTTGCACAATTGTTCATCGATTCAGAAACTTGCTTCACACACATGCATGTTGTTCCATTTTTTGAATCCTGAATTCGCTATTTGCATGCAGGACAATTCACTCCTTCTTACACTCAGTATCCCCATGCATTCACATCCCCATTTGCTTTCAGTTTCCAGTTGGTGGGTCTGGGTGACCTTGGCCTAGACTGTACCTCACCAAGACAACATTGCGCAATCATGAGAGAGAATGCTCTACCTTCCTCCTAGAAAATGTGCATTTATGCCGAGTGACTATCCTCGATTATTGCATTGCGTAATTATGAGGGGTAGTGACTAGTGTCCCATAAAATTGCGCAATTCAATCATAGGGCCTGTAACCCTTGCCAGCTAAAATTGTGCATTCCACAATCCCAATAGCTAGCAAGCTAGTGTGGATTGCGCATTGTGCAATTCCAATAGTTAACTAACCTCCTAGCAGTTCAGACTGCCTTTTGCATAGTTCTAGTAGCCAGTCTCCCGACCTCACAGGAAAAATTGGGCAATCCTTACCACCCAGGTATGTTGCATGTCATTCTCAAGTTTGATTTTGTTTTAGGTTGACATATTTCTTGCCATGCATGTCGCCATGTCTCCAGATCTAGCAAGTGTTCATCCCCCTCTCACCAGTTTAGGATCAAAAGACAACGACAAAAGTGAAACTGGAGCAGCAGTTGAGCGAGTGTCTACAAGTTTATCAATCTATGAAGACACCAAGTTGATTTTAGACAAGGGAGTCAAGCTGAAATGTGAAGGGGTCAACGATGAATTCGTAAGAAAATTTAGGGAATATCTTGAAGACCGCCAAGTCTATGTGAAAATTATCAATTCCAGCTTGTACCAAATTGAATGTAGGCATCCTATGTTCCCATGTGCAGACATGATAAATTGGATTGTCTCCCACGCTAATCCCGAGATGTTGACATTGACCAGTGTCAGTGAGATGAAGATTGTTACCTTAAGGGAACAGGGTTATGAACAAATGTACCATATTGCGAAGCAAGTGATCACCATGGACACACGCTTCGACATACCCAGTAGCAATTCGAACTCCAGGGATATGTTGAAGAACTGGGTGAAGGAGCTGGCCAAATTCAGGATGAGACCCAACTAGGTTTACAAGACGAATATACGATGGAACTTGTATCAATAATTGGTCATCTTTGCATGTCGCTTGTATGTCCAAGAGAGCACAAAAGCCTTCCAGCGGATTTGGGTCATCGCATTGGACCAACTAGAGAATGAAGGAAAATCATGCAACTCATCCGACATGTTGGCTCATGGGCTGAACGAATAGGTTACAAGAACTTGACAACTGCCGAGAAGTCAACAAGCATAAATCTACATGTCCACTTATTTCTTGGATGCAATCTGTTTCTATTAGGAGTTCTCAGGCTTGAAGTGGGCATGGACATCGACGAAGATCTCTATGAAATCATATTGTAAAATGTTGCCCGAATGCAGGTTCAGAGGAGACATCAGACAATTGTCAGATCATTTTGTCACCCTAGTGTACAAGATGATATTTGACTAGGATACACCTTGCATGTCGAAGCCAGCAATGGAGGCGCTAATCGACATAGAAAATTGGTATGCCTCACCATCCGTCACCTTCATACAGATGCATAGCAAGGAGAATCTTGCACATGTTTTGTTGAATTTCACCTTGGACAAGGTCGTCATGCAAGTATTATCATACCACTTCTCGACAGGTTTGTTAGCTAGGCTACACTGGAAGAACAAGGCAACTAGGCCCACTTTTCCATTGTATATCAGGCTATACTAGATATGGAATTTTAACCACACGGATGCCAAATCAGAGGAAACCAAGAAATATCCATTCGACACTTGAGGCTACAATCTGTATGACCAACATTTTTTTGTAAAACATCAGTGGATGATAGTATAGTTTCAGCAGATCCATGGGGCGTCTCATTGGGCAGAGGAGGACCAATGGAGATATTGTTTTAGCTTCTCTAGGCCCAATGAACCAGTCAGCATCATTGTGGAATGGTTAGCGAAGAAGCATCCAAGAGAGCAACAACAATAGCAATAGCAGAGGTAAAAATACCAGAACGCAACAAAGGAAAGAGGAAGATTGTCGATAGCGTGGAGGCAGAACAAAGCTACATGTTTGGAGTAGACCCACTTGTGGAGAAATAAGATTTGGAAATAGAGGAAAGGAGGCAACAATGTGATAGGAGGAATGCCCAAAGGTAGAGAGAAATGAAAAATGGATGAAACGGAGAAGGAGTTGCATGAGTTGAAGGAGAAAGTCCAGAAGGAACAGGATATGCGTAGATAGGAGAAGGAAGCACAACAAGAACAGGTACACAAAGGGGTGAAACATGTACAAACATATGAAACTGCACCCGTATAGGTAGTCGACTCATCTGAATAGCTGGCACCAAGCAGATAGGGTGAGCAGTCACAGGAGAAGGAATTTTCTCAAGAGATTGAACAAGAACTTGAGTAGATGGATACATATATGGAGTAGTAGGAGTTAGAAAAAGACATCAACCTCATGCCTTATCATCAAGAGGTTGACACACCATATTCACTAGATCTGGAGGAATAGAATGTCCTACGCGACCAAGGAGACACTGAGATTCTTGGAGATCAGCCAAAAGGAGGTATGCACAACATATCATTCAACAAATTGCAACATAGAGTTGTGAAATCTTGTAGAGTGTCTACTCCAGATGATTACACATCTCTAGTGAAATTTGAGGGATGAGCGATTATACCTGACATGTGTAAGCATCCATCAGCATTGGCCAATGCTACCAGAGCATATGCCAAAGAAACTAGCTGGATTGTTCACTTCTTGGTAGCTAAGAATGAGTGACTAACTAAGGAGTTATAGACAGTGAAGTAGGGAGGAGAATCGGTTACAACATTTACCTGAACAGAGTTGAAGAAGGAAATATTAAATGAATTATTGTCCCTTGAGACAGTCATGCCGGTGTTGTATTTCAATTTTAACACTGTGCATAAGTTAGTTGTCCATCTCAATGGTTGGTAGCAGTGATGAACTAGGAGAGCATGTATCTTTTCAAACGTGCATCTTTTTCTTGATTACATGTAAACATGAACAATGGGATACAAGCGAGACTTGTTACACTTGCCCAATATGGTGAATCCTAGAGCAGTTGAGCTAAAGGCATGAATTGGGAGTCAGATCTAGAACTATGAAGACCTCCCGCAACTCATCTCTAGTGTATAGGCTTCCCATGCATGGGTATTTAGGAGTATGGATGTTGTTGTGCACACACACACAATCCCATCTATTGGGACACTCACCGAGGAAAAGAAAAAGGCACAAGTCTGACTTGAGCTTGACTTGTACTTTGACGAGCTAATGTGTATAGCCACCAGTGTAGTCTTGGTGGTTAGTGTAGTCACCATGCATGATTATGTCACTTGTCCAGTCACACTCAAGACAATAATGCACATGTTATTAGAGGAGTTGGATAGAGGAGCTTAAATAGTGTACCTGGATGGTATGGAGGCAAGAGTTCTTCTCCAGAAGGATGTCACCACAAAGTACATGGATACCATCGTGGACTACCAAGCTTGGCATCAATTCGCCACCATCGACCACCATCAAGATGTCGAAGAGCTGGTGTTCCCACAGTTGTCCAAGTCATAGTGATGTCTTGCATGGATTTCTCAAGCCTATTTTGTCTCACATGGGTACATGTGCAAATTGTATCTGATGTCTTTTGAAGTGGAAGTTCAAGTGTCGATAGGTGGATGTAACAGTCATAGAGTAGATGAAGAGTCATGAGGATAGATAAACTATCACAAAGGGGAATGTCAAGGGCCACCCCACCCTTTGTTATATATAGTCTCTCATAACTCATTGTATGGGCTTTTGGTTAGCAAAGATCTTGATGGGAGTATCTTAAAGAGAGACAAGACAATATTGTAATGAGCCTTGGCTTCTCAACTATGCAAAGCTAGTATATCTCTTTAGAGGAGAGGGTGGTAGTGACTGTAGCGTTCCACTGTCAGAACTAGTGGTTGGTCATGGTTATATTATATGACTCGAACTTACACTTCCTAATATAAAAGAGCTAACATGTTTCATGCATATGTCATATTGTATTGTAGTTATCTTGTTTACTGTAAATTATATATGTATCTGTTTGCTTACACATGCATGTGTAGCTATTTTTTGTATACATATGTATGAATCTTATTGAAATGTGTTGTTGGTTTAACCATCACTTTTGATTTCTATCTCACTTGCCTTCCAGTTTGTGATGCATCTTAGCTCATGTGTTCCCTTCTTAACTTCGTGCTTTCACAGGTTTCTGGGGGCTCACTCACCTCAACCTCTATGTGTTAAAACCACTCATGCACCTTCCTTAAATTGTTGCATATGTAACACCCTTGCTACCAATAGGGAAATCTTACTTGCCTCTATGCAAAACCATGGTCAAGATGATACCGTATGACCCATTGCTAGGACTCCTACACTGAACAGTCTGAGGCCTAATTGGGACATCTTACCGAAAAGATCCCTTAACATGTTGGTGGGTCTAGCACTGTCAACATTTATAGCGCTAGAAGGAGCGCTAGAAGACAACTTGTGTCCTCTCATCCTATTTTGAACCTTTTCACATCTATCATGGATTCTGTCACACTCACCCTTCCACGATGTTTTTCGCATGTCGAACCTCTCAACATCATGAGGGAGTTTTTTCATCTCTTGTCTGAATTCATGTATGATGGTGAAGGTGAAGTGGCCTGGCTTGAATACTTGAATATTTCTATGCATTCCTTGAGAATTCAGACAAGTTCTATGCAGAAGAGGTCAGTCTGCACTAGCATATACACTTCACGAATCCCCACAGTGGTGGTGTTGCAATCTGCCTGCTGGTAGCGTGCACTCACTTGAGAATTTTTGTGATCTCTTTGAATCTACTTTCAATCATTCTGATCCAAAACCTCTTGACCAAAAACGTTTAAAACAACACAAGGCCCTGAATGAACCACTTATGGATTTTTGGCAGTGCTTCTATAATTTGCAGTTTGAAGCTCTAAAAAGTTGGATGAAATTTCCATATCTTTGGGATAGATTCGAGTACAGTATTAACAAATCATTTCATCGCAAGAATAATTTTGAACCTAACCCTTTCTCATCATACTTGAATGATGGAGCTTCGCAATCACAAGAATATATGGTTATTGTCACTAGTGACTATCCATCGTCCCCTCATCAAATAGTAGCACCATTGTAGAGTGATTTGGGAGAACAGGCACACACATCTGTTCAACTGTGACATCTTCCCAACATCACTTCACTTAATTTTTGCTTAGATTTCATTGTGAGTCCATTGAGTTGTCACATGCATTTCATACCTCAACCTCCACCTTCGTAGTCGAATGATCCTTCGGATGATAATGTCTTGTGTTCTTCTATTCTAAACTCTACACTTGTTGTGAACGAGGATCAAGCCATCAACGGAGTTGGTTTTGCACAACCAACATGCACTTTCATTCATCAAGAGTATGACTAGGAACTTAAGCATCAACACTCAATGAAGGATGACCCCCTTCTATCCAAGCCTCCTACGTTCTTTCTTGAAATATTTAGTGAACCTGCCATCCATCATTTCACATGTGTATCTCCATCCATGGATGCACCCATTTCTAATCATTCGCAGGAGACACCAGATGTCGGTCCATCATCCAACAACAATGAGGATAAACTATTCATTAAAAATTCACTTGAATTTTCAATTTCTTTTTATGGAAACACAGAGGGTGAATTTGTCCACTTCTCATCTACCCCTCTGTTTGATTCATCAGATCATGAGGATGCCGATGAAATCATTGATTTTGTTGATCATAGTTGTTATGATCTATTTACTCCTGTATTCGATCACGATGATGATTCTATCACAGTTGATTTTTTGAAGCCACCTATTTATGATGATCTATCTATCGACAAAGTCAAAACCCCATAGACTGTCGAGGCACTTCAGCCTGAGCTAATGGTTATGTCAGGCCCTCGCTGTCCTGAGGTTGGTTTCACTTCCAATCAGGAAATTGTTGAAACACCCAAGGCTCCTCATCACTCATCTGTATGCATTGAAGATCAATCTCACACATAGATTATGCTTCCTCCACTCGAACTACATGATCCCATCACTCATGCATTGAAGGAATATTACATAGAAAGCACACGTGCATGACACAAGTTGTCTTTGTTTCTTTCATTTGCTTTCATGTCACATTCAAGAGAATGTGTATGCTTCAAAACTGCATGTTACATCGCATAGCACCATGACGAGTCTAGAGGACTCTATATCATGCACTTGCACTCACGTATGCTTTGTGGACACATTTAAACTTGGAGTGTGTTCATATTCATTGTTATATATTTCATATTGGCTAGTTCACATAGATGTGTTGTTCACGAACCACGCCATCATGAACATGGGTCGACCAATGCGCCAATGGCTACATTGGAAGTAATAATTCTTGTGATCAGGCCCATTCACTGTTAGATTAGGAGTAGGCATAGTGTTTTCTTTTTTTCCATTTTCTTGCATGGTTGTCTTCTTACATGATTTATACGTTTTTTTTTTTCTTACCTACTTGTTTTCTTACTTTCTTTCTTTCGCTTTTCTTTGTGTTTGTTTTCTTGCTTATGCTCGTGGGTTAGCTTCACATGAGACAGTGCTCAACTCTTGAAACAAGCTATGTATAGTACAAGAGGCCTTCTGTAGCTATCCCTACTTGGTTATTTGTCATCCTGCCTCTGTTAGAATTACTTGTTACATTTAGTCCATGATACGTTGATGGAAAATACGTATTGTTCGAAGTGAACCTTGGTGAAAACACAATTTGTGAATGCTAACAAGTGTCACCTACTCTACTCGATTGTTTTTGGGTTAACCCTTGACATCTCAGTAGAGTAGAGTAAGGTGAGGGGGAAAACCTTAACAAACATGTTAGAGGTATATATAAACAACTTCTCTGAAGGAATAACCTCTTCTTCTCTCAATAAGTTAGAATACCTCTGCTGCCTTTGAAACGAATAAGTGTTATGCATAGTTATGAAAATGTAAAATAAAAAAATGAAAAATGAATAAGGAGAAAGAAGAGAAAGGCTTCATGTGTAAAGAGGTGATACAAGTAACTCCACCGGGGTACTGACCAGGCTTGCTAGCAATAGAGTGATTCTTGTGTTCCTATGTGACTTCGTCGAGGAACTATGCAGGCCTACCAGCAGCGGAGCAACAACAGAGATGAAACTAAGACTCTGAAGACTATACTACTTTTTCACCAATATACCCCTCATCTCCAATTGAAAAATTGTGTTGGCTTGGCTTGGAATGTGTGTCGACTGACCAATAGCTTGGCATATGCTACATCTTATAGTCAAGCAAGTGTGGAAACCGAGACAAAGATGGAACTGAACAATACTTCTAGAGGTGTTAGACTTGCTTTTCATGAACAAGGTCCACTCAAAGAGATGGAGTTCTACTACTATGTCCCCAAATGTTGTAGTGGCTACAACCACCCTCCAAAGTTTTTCCTTAGCTTCATTTCAGAGCCTCCCTACCAACCATCCTCGGCAACATGTCTTGCACTGTAAAGTACATAAGATTTAGTGGTTTTCTAGTAGCATGACAACCCATGCATGATAACTTGTTGCACTACCCTCACACACAAATTCCCCGGACTTGGTCCAGATGCTGGTTGGGAAAAACCCTCAAGAAACTCAGGAATTATGAAGGGGAACCATTCTTCTCTCAAGAAATTGTGCAAATCTGACTGGCAGCTAGTTAGGGTCAGAAGTCGCACAATCCTATCAATTAGCCTTCCCTGAGAATACTGTGCAATCTGACCCAATAGGACTTCTCAACCCATAAATTTTGCAATTCTGGTCAACAGTCATCTACTCACCCAAAAAATTGTGTAATACCTCTAGGAAGCCAGCCCAACTCCCTATTAGAAATGCTAAAATTTCTCCCTCAGCCAAGCGGGCTTTTGCATGTGAAATCAGGTTGACCAAGAAAACTTGACTTGCATGCATGGGCTGATTTTTCTCGAAATAGAAAAAAGAAACATGCGAAAATCATCCCTAGATTTTTAGGATCTATTTTTAGCAGCTGGAGGTTACATGCAAAGATCGTTTTAGAATCTTTCCTCCAAGTGTCACCTTTTCCTAGATTTGTGACATGCGCATCATTAGCATCAAAATTATTTAGTCGACGCTTCAGAGCTCACAACTTCACATTGACGTTAGAGCTCTTACATCTCACAACACATCCGGGAGTCTTCGACACATCTAGCTTAGCTATTTTCGGGTAAGTCCGCTTAACTTGTCTTTTGTAGCATTTCTGTTGCTTTTTTTGTTTTGTCTTATGTGAGTGTTGTCTTGTTGATTTCTGTGAATGCTTGATGTTGTTTACATGCATATTAGATTTTACGAGCACCATTTCAGTTTTCGTTAGCATCTCACTCATGTCGCATGCAAGATACTGTTTTGTATGAACATTGGTCGATTCGATAAATTACTTCACACACATGCATGTTGTTCCATTTTCTAAATAACTCATTCATTGTTTGCATGCATGATCATTCACTCTTGCTTACAATCAGTATCACCATGCATTCAAATCCCCATTTTCTTTGAGTTTCCCCTCAGTGGCTCTAGGAAATCTTGGCCCGAACTCTGCCTCACTAAGACAACATTGTGCAATCCTAAGAAGGAAGGCTTTACCTGCCTCCTAGAAAATGCACATTTCTACCTACCGACTATCCTCTAGTCTTGCATTGTACAATTCTGAGGGGCAATGACTGTTGGCCAAGAAAATTACGTAATGCAGTCACTGGGTCTGCAATCCTTGCCAATTGAAATTGCACATTGCATAATCCCAACAACCAGTAGGCTAGTCTAGATTGTGCATTGAACAATTCAAACATTCAACTAGCCTCCCAACAGTTCAGACTACCTTTTGCGCAGTTCTAGCAGCTAGTCTCTTGGCCTTGTAAGAAAAATTACACAATCCTTGTGAGTCAAACCCCAAGTATGTTGCATTTTGTTCCTCAAGTTTTCTTTGGTTTTAGCTTATCGATTTCTTTCCATGGATGTTTCCATGTCTCCAAATCTAGCAGTTTTTCATCCACCTCTCAGCAGTTCATGATCAATGAGCTCCAAAAGAGTAGGATCAAAGGACACCGACAGAAGTGCAGCTAGACCAGTAGTTGAGTAAGTGTCTACAAGTTTGACAATATATGAAGACACCAAGCTGATTGTAGACAAGGAAATAAAGCTGAAATGGCAAGAGCTCACTGATGCATTCACAGAGACATTTGGGGAAGATCACAAAGACCGCCAAGTCTATGTGAACATTCACAAGTCTACCTTGTACTAGATTGCATGCATGTATCTCATGTTTTCATGCATGGACATGATACATTTCATCGTCTCACACACTGATCCTAAGACGATGACACTGAGCAATGTTAGCGGGGTAGAGATTGCTACCTTCAAGGCACAAGATTATGAATATATATACCATATGTCAAAGCTAATGATCACCATGGACACACACTTTAGCATACCCAACAACAATGCAAAATCCAGGGATATCTTGAAGAACTAGATGAAGAAGCCAGCCAAATATAGGATGACAGGCAAACATGTTTATAAGACAAAGAAACTATAGAAGGCATCTCAATACTTGGTAATCTTTGCATTTTCCTTGTATGCCCAAGAGAGCATGAAAACCTTCCCACAAACTTGGATGATCAGGTTGGACCATTCTGACCAATGAAGAAAGCATGCAACTGGTCTGACATGTCAGATCACAGGTTGAAGAAACATGTAACAAGAGCTTGACAAACACCCAAAGGTCAGCAAGTAGAAATCTACATGTCCTCTTACATCTTGAATGCAATCTGTGCCCGTCAGGAGTTTTGAGGCTTGAAGTGGGCCTAGACATCAAAGAATACCTCTGTGAACACATTATAAAATGTTGTCAGAATGTAGCTTCAGAGGATTCATCACACATCTGTCCTATCATTTTTTCACCCCGGTGTATAGGAAGATATTTGAGCAGGATCCACCTTGCATTTCAAAGGTAGCAATCAAGACACTAATTGAAATAGTAGATTGGTATGCCCCACCATCTATCTCCTTCATACGGATGTATAGTGCGGAGAAGCCTTCACGTGTTTTGCCGAAGTTTGCCTTGGACAAGCTCATCATGCAAGAAGTATCATACCACATCCTGGCAAGATTGTCAGCTAGGCTGCAATGGAAGAAGAAGGCACCTTAGCCTGCTCTTAAGTTGTGGATCGGGTTATACGAGATATGTAATTTCAAGTACGTGGATGTCGAAGTAGAGGTAATTAAGAAATATTCATTCGATGCCCAAAGCTACAATCCATATGACACACATTGTTTTGTAAAATATCACTACACCAGAATATAGTTTCAGTGGATCCACGGGGCATTTCATTAGGTGGAGGAGGACCCATGGAGATATTGTTATAGCTTCTCTAGGCCCAATGGACCAGTCGACATCATTTTGGAATGGTTAGCGAAGTCGTCTGATGCAACATCCAGGAGAGTACAAGTAGTAGTAGTAGCAGAGATAAAAATACCAGCGCATGACAAAAGCAATAGGAAGATTATCAACAACATGGAGGTAGAAAAAAGCAACAATTTTAGAGCAAACCAACATGTGTAGAAAGTAGCTTTGGAAATAGAGGTGAAGAGGCAACAATGCGGTAGGAGGAACACATAAAGGCAGAGAGAAAAATGGAGAATTGGGGAAACAAAGAAGGAGTTGCATAAGTTGAAGGAGTAACTCCGAAATGAATAGGAGTTTCACAAATAGGAGAAGGAAGTGTAACAAGAATAGGTACAATAGGTGGCGCAACATGTAAAAATAGATGAAACTTTGCCCGTACAGGTAGTCGGTTCATCTGAACAACTGGCACCAAGCAGACAGTGTGAGGAATCGCAGGAGGAGGACTTTGCTCAAGAGATTGAACAAGAACTTGAGTAGATGTATACAAATATGGAGTAGTAGGAGTTAGAGAAAGACATTGACCTCATGCCTTATCACCAAGAGGTTTACCCACCAGCTTCACTAGATCTATTGGTAGAGCAAGTCCCAAGCAACTAAGGAGACACTAATATCCTTGGAGATCAGACGGAAGGAGATATGCACAACATATCATTCGACGAATCATAGCATAGAGTTGTGAAATCTCGTAGTGTGTCCACTCTGGATGATCACACATATCTTGTGCAATTTGAGGAATCAGTGATTGTGTCTAACCTATGCAAGCAGCCAGCAACATTGGCCAATGCTACAAGAATATGTCAAAGACACTAGCTCGAGTGTTCACTTCTTGATAGCTGAGAAAGAGTGAGTGGCTAAGGAGTTATAGACGGCCAAGCAAAATTGTTACAGGAAATACTGGATAAAGTATTGTCCCTTGAGACAGTCATGTGAGTGTTGTATTCCAAGTTTGGCACCGAGCATAAGGAAGTTGTCCATCTCAATGGTTGGCAACATTGATGTGCTTCGAGAGATCATATCTTGTCAAACATGCATGTTGTTGTTGATTACATCAAAGCATGGAAAATGAGATACAATGGAGCCCCATTACACTTGCCCAAGATGATGAAGCTAAGAGCAATCGAGCCGAAGGCACAAATCTGGAGTCAGACCTGGAACTATGAAGATCTCTCGTAGCTCATCACTAGTCTACAGGCTTCCCATGCACAAGAATTTAGGAGTATGGAATTTTTTGTGTGCTCACACATGATCCCATCTATTAGCACACTCACCAAGGCAATGGAAAAGGCACAAGTCTGACTGGAGCTTGACTCGCACTTTGACTAGTTGATGCGCATAGCCACCAGGGAAAACTTGGTGATCAGTGCAGACACCATGCATCAATATCTCACTAGTCAGACTGTACTCAAGACAATGATGCACATGCTATCAAATGATTTGGACAAAGGAGGTCAAGAAGTATACCTGGATGATATGGAGGCAAGAATTTGTTTCTAGAAAGATGTCACCATACAGTATACCAACACCATCGTAGACTACCAAGCATGGCATTAGTTCGCCACCGTCGACCACCATGAGGATGTTGAAGAACATGTCTTCCCACAGTTGTGGAGTCATAATGATGTCTTGCATGGAATTCTCAAGCCTATTTTGGCTCACATGGGTACATGTGCTTATTGTATGTGATGTCTTGTCAAGTGGAAGTTCAAGTGTCAATAGTTGGATGTAATAGTCATAGAGCAGATGAAGAGTCATGAGGATAGATATACATTCACAAAAGGGAATGTCAATGGCCACCCCACCCTTTGATATATATGGTCCCTCATAACTCATAGTATGGGCTTTTGGTCAGCCAATCTTCTAATAGGAGTATCTTAGAGAGAGCTTGGAGAGTATTGTAACAAGCCTTGGCTTCTCCACTATGCAGAGCTAGTGTATCTCTTTGGAGGATCAATCGGCAATCATTGTAACATTCCGCTATCAAAACTAGTGGTTACTCATGGTTGTATTGTGCGAGTGGAACTTACACTTCCTAATGTAACAAAGCTAGCATGTTTCATGCATATTTCGTATTGTATTTCATCTATCTTGTTTAATCTAAATGATATATGTATATGTTCTCTTATGCATGTATGTGTAGCTATTTCTTTTATATGTATGTATGAATTTTACTGAAATGTGTTGTTGGTTTAACCATCACTTTGGATTGGCAGCTCACCTGCCTTCCAGTTTGTTATGCATATTAGCTTGTGTGTTCCCTTCTTAACTTTATGTTTTCATAGGTTTCCAAGGGGCGCACACACCTCACCCTTCATGTGTTAGAACCTCTCACACATCTTCCTTGACTTGCTACATATATAAGACCCTTGCTACCAACAGGGACATATTACCTGCCTCTGTACGAAATCGTAGTCAAGGTGATAGTACATGACCCAATGCTGGGACTCGTACACTAAACGTTCTGAGGTCTAGATGGGACTTCTTACCGAGGATATCCCCTGACATGTTGGCATGTATGGCACCGTCAACACTATGTAATAATAAAATCTCCAATATTCCCTTCATATGTCTTCCTCTACAACTTATTATTGTCCTCCTACTGTGTGATGTCCATCTTCATCAAACCAAACTAGTGCACCGACCCTATGTTGTGCTTTGCTTCCTTTGCTGATCCTGCACTACACCTTACCTTTCCCTTCCTATACCACTCACTCCTGTTGTGCAGTCCTATTGTGCCAAATTTTTTTAAAAAAATTCTAGGTCCCAACAGTTCCCCGTCAAAAAATGTGGGCCATCCTTGAGACACTCTACCCTTATTTTACCACCCTGGATTTAGGTCCTCCATTATCACTGAAGTTGTTTATTTTCCTTTTTTATGGTTTTCGCATGAAGAGACATAGGATTCCGTCACCTTGCAGCTCTTAAAACACCCCAAGGGGAATCATCCATGTCCCCTTCCTGGACAGTGGTGCTCTAATCAGATGGTTATTTGGGTGCATAATGGTTTTGGCATGTTAGGAGGGTAGAGTATGTTAATTGTTTTTTAATGGTTGCATTGTGGCCATTATCCCACATGCATCAGGAAAATAGTGTAAAAGTAATTCAAAAACGTGTTGTGTTTTCAATTTCGCTAAGGAATATTGTATGTATGCGTACCTTGGTTGGTGGTGTCATGTATTTTGACTTCGTGTAAGCGTTATGACATAAAATGAATTTTCGTGTTTCTACTAATTTTTGGTGTTTTATCTCATAGATTTCCCCAACATGGGTCACATATGGAGAGTATGTGAGACTTAGAAATGTAGTGAATCTGGTTTACATAACAAGAAACATGCAAATAGAAAGGTATAGTGGTAGTTTTGATGTTGACTTCTAATAAAGTGGCCCCTTAGTGGCTACGGGTACATAGGTCTTAATTTTTTAATAAAAAAAATTATATTTACAATATATAATAAACTATATTATATGCATAATTTCAATATAAAATGTGATTATTTTATGTTTTAGTATATTTACAACAATTGTATATATGTTTATTTTTTTATTTACAATACTTTTTTATTTACGAATATAAATATTAAAATATTTTTGTTTTATAATAGGTTAAGTAACTACCTTTATTCAATGCGATAATGTGCCAATTGATGTGGAGGAGACACAAACAAGAAAAAAGTGAGATGTTGTGACAACCAAAGAGGAAACCCTTTAGGAAAAATCTACAAAATAGTAACCAAGGAAAGGTGGAAGAAAAGGATAAACAAACCAAAATGTCATGTAAATGACATTAACCAAGTTTAATAGATCGTAACAAAACAAGAAGTGAAACCTAAAGGTAAAACCTATATGATGTTATGTATAAGCTAAACATGACGAACCACATATTTTGTCAAAAAATGTGGGGGTGGTTGTGACCACAACAATTGGCGACTCATAAGGAAGAAAAAATTATCTCTGGTTTCAAAAGTGATGGGTTTAAATTTATCAAAAGGACAAAGTGATAATTTTTTTCAAGTATTCAGACACTAAAACATTTTCCATGGGTCCCACCTCAACAGATATAGAAATAAAGGTTCTAAAAATTAAGTACTTGATACAAACTGAGTCGAAAACCATTAATCCTATTTTTTGAGAGAAATACTTGACTGGTAGAAGAGGTACATATAGGAAGTTTAGAGAAGGTATTCATCCATAAATATACATAGTCTCCCCTACTCGACATCGATTCACTTCCAATGAGCTTGTTCAGTACCCCAGTGAATTTGTATCAGTACTACACAAGCATAACCCTGCTACCAGTAGGTTTATTCTATACCCCGACAGATTTTCTCACGCTTCCCATATTTTCTATGTCTTGATACCTAGAAATGTTTTGGCTCAACACATGAGGAATTTACCTTTCACATTGCTGATTATACTCTTTTTCATTTGAAATAAAAATCTTGATTGGTTCAATGGGTCTCTAGTTATTTGTGCCTTAAGACTACCGTAGAGTTATTCTAGTCTAAACTAACTACTATGTACAATATGCACACCAACGACCTTTAGTTTGTTTATGAGTGGTATTTATTGAGATTAACAAACTAAAGGGAAAGGAATTGTTTCTATGACATTTCTTTAGATAAGATGATCTTCTTTCTAGTGATTTCAACTAGGGCTCACTCTAGCCACAAGTTTCTTGCTCCTATGCGAAGAGGCCTAACGAATAAAGAATTAAAATACAATATGCAAAATGCAACCTAGTCTAGTGAAATAAAATAAAATTCTATCTTAATTATGAGAAGGACAACCTCACATCTAATCAAGAGCTATTTATCTAGGACAGAGGGGAATGGATTGTTGGATCTAAAGTTAAAATTTACCTACATGTAAAAAAAAAAAAAATCAATGTCATATAAATAGTTCAACCAACGATGGAGAGGATTTGTTTTAATAAATAAGCTAATAAAACCCTTTTCTAAATATATTTAAATGGAAATATAAATATGAATTCACTGTAAAAATTATGTTGTGCATGTTATCAGGAAATCTAGTGTCTATGCAGAGCTGCTAGTCCCACTAAGGCTGGTAGCTACCTTAGAAACAAACAAACTAAAACTACTTTTGTTTTCCTTTATGAGAAATAGATAAGAGGGGAATAAAGGAGACCAACCTCTGTCTTGCGCTTGGTTCCTTGCTTGATTCCTCTCCCTTCTGGTAGATCTTTGCCACTCGCTTCTTTGTCTACCCAACTTCAAAGAGCACCTATAGAATCAAAGCAGCATAACACTATCCAAGGACATAGATCTATTATCATAAACAATATAGGACCAGATATATATTGACCACACAAATGCATATATCATCAATCGTACAAGAATGTGGAGGAAAACTTGAATAGCTTTATTAATAATCAAGAATAGCAAAGAGGATTACAACCAATTGTTCTGACCCAGGATCATCCTCTCAGCACGAAAGCCGTTCTTCACCTCATGAAAAGCTTAGATCACCCAACACTATGGTGTTGCACCAAGAAACCAGCAACACTTCCTTACAAGATACAAAATTCCAGCCTCTAGATCTCTGGGATTAGGGATCCATATATAGATGTTTGCAAGGGGGGTGAGTCAGCTTTTGAGATTTGATTATTATCCTCTCTTTGATAGTTCTTGATTCCACTTGGAGATTGATGATCTCTTACTCATCCCTGGGCGAATGCGGAGAGGCAAGTGTCACAGGAGAAGTTTCTGGAAGATTCCAAGATCCTCCACCTTGCAGATTGACCCTGCCATTTGTCCACTCTCGCCCATCGCACCCCCTAGAAGGGATTTTCAAGATGCATCACACCTCCCGTGTGTATTTATGTGGGATGTACCACACTTTGACCATGGAGCAGGTGAGATGGTCCAGTTTTGACCAACTTTTAGTAGTTTTTCATGGAGAACTTCTAGGAGAAGATGTAATCAGTTGACCTTGTTCTTTTAGAGGTTGGAGAAAAACTTTTAGGGACTTAAGAGACCTTGTTTTATGGATATTTATGATTGGGGTTGTAGTTCCCAAAAATGTCTATAACAGTTGCCCCCTAAAGCATGAGGTCGTTAATCTGTTGATGTCGGGTGAAATGCTTTATCATGAGGATCTTAAGTTTTTTCAAGCTGGAAGGCGACCTGTAATAAGATACAATACAATACATTATCTTCATAATATTTTCATGATCTAGCTGAGGTGGGAATTCCCATGCTTAGCTTTATAAATTCATTTTCGTTTACATAAGACAGACCATCATTTGAGTGTAGACTGATGATTCTGCTAGAGCCATCATCCCTTAGGTTGGATGATTATCTGTGCAGTAATGATGTACATTTGATGTCTTTATTTTCCTAAATATATATCATAGCCTGGATGGATGAAACTAGATCCAGGGTCTTCAATCTCATTCGATCTTCACTCAAAGTACAAGTCGATCCATGTGAGAGATGTTCTGGAGTCTAACATGGAAAGACATCGCCTAATTACCAGCCAATGATGTAAGCTGTTAACAGGCGCGAGAGGAATCACCGATAATGATGATGACCCTCAAGGTACTACAGTACAATTCACGTGGTGTGAATAAGGGACTTGGCGTTGAACACCACGCAAAATCTTTCGGTCAAAGGCCATTGATGTAAACGTGTCGCCAGAAGTGAGAAACTTGCCATTGAGGAATGCAAGTTTCAAAGTACTGAAAGGGTTGTTCCTAGATCGACTTCTTGGATAATGATCTGATGTCGACAAGAAGCAATCTGTCATAGGAGGGCCTTAGTGAATCCCACATCAATGACACGGAACGGAGCAAATGACTTTAATGGAGGTGAAAACGATTTGGTGATATAAGGTTCAAGGTGGAGGTCATGAAAGAATGGAGCGTAAATGTATTGCAGTGGGTGAGACACAGGTGAATTCTCTGAGTGACTTATCTTGAACATATCGGCGACACTAACATGATGGATTGGTAGCATAACCCCAAATATGGATGGTGTGATGGACCCATGCTGATATGACCAGTGAATGGAACAACCCAACCCGAATTTGATGCGGAGTGAAAGTGTCATGTTCAAGAGCGACTTGCTACCAATAAAGTTTCTTCAAGTTTTCTTCCTAATTTTTCCCCAGTCATTGCTAACCAGTACCTCTTTATTTTTGTCAAGCTTGAGGAGGATAACATATGCTTGTTCTATAATTTTCCCTTCGGGCAAACCCATCGCTATGTTTTAATGAGCCTAGTGATAGTGAAACTCGTTCTTGTCTATATGGACAAGTTTGTCGCTATTCAGTTTTAACGAGTTTAACGACAAGGATAACTCGGTCCTTTTCAATTTTATAGAGTCTGAAAAAGGAACGTAAAGAAAACTCCAATAATCCTTTTTCGTCATATAATCCCTTGAGTCCGAAAAAGTATAAAACAATACAAAAGGGATGAATTTTCGGTACTTTCAACAAGCCGAACAAAACAAGCACTCGATCTTTTTGTGTAATGATCCCTCAAGTCCAAAAAGATTAAAATATAAAGGAGGGATAGAACTTCTGGTCCCTTTAACGAGCTGGAGAGGCCAATTTCTCGGCAATGTTTTCATATTTTACGAGTTAGTTGAAAAGAGATTAAAGGAGACTTGTTTTTTTAGGAACGAATGATAAATTCGGGCAGCAGCTGATTCCAGGTAAGGTTTGTAATTTTCCAATCATGGTAGTGTCACAAGGATGGCTAACAAGATCACTCTTCGCAGCTGTTCCTCAGAAAGGGTAAACAATCAAATGGGGGTGAATGATCAGCCAATACATAATGGAGGTGATGATGAGAACACGACCAAGGCTTCAAAGGCTGATGATAATACATTCACGATGGTTATTTACCAGAAAATGGTTCATTTTTTAATGAGATTAAACTCTGGGGGAACATTTTCTCATTCCTTATGTTTATTTTTTAACGAGCTTGAATTCCACGTTAAAACTGCTCGATATGATGGTCATTGATTGTCTTGATTTTACCATTGACAACTTTGTTCTTTCAAAGGTTGTACTGCCTGCTCAATTGCTTCATCAAACTAGTTAGAAATGAACAATATATGTTTGAAAAATGAGTTAAAACACTAATATTTTACTTGAATTACGTGAAAAGTAATTTAAAAGTGATTTTTACCTCTCATTTTACCATTTCATTTGAACTTTGGTTTGTTGGAGCTTTGGAGGTGCTTTCCCCCTTGATTTTCACTAGCTAATTTTGGGAGATTCTATGGATGATTCGCAACGCCGTCTAGGCCAGGTAGGAGCTATACCTGAGCTTTTTAATTTCATCCTTTCCTTTTTGAATTCTGAGCATGTTTCCTGGTTTTTCTGAGCCTCTGGGTTTTGAAAAACTTTCCCTGGCTCCATAACACAACTTCTACATCGAAAGGTGCGATGCATGCTGGCTTGGCCATTGGCCAGTCAGCATGCATCCCACCTAGAACACTGCTGGGGGTGCAATCTGTGCAAAGAGGGCAATTTATGCACAATTTTTCATGGAAATTTTTGTCTGCTTTTTAACCAAATCAAGATCATGACTCTTCTCTTGTTTGTTTTAGAGATTCATTGGAGCAAAATGCCTGTTACATAGCGAGAACGAGAGCATGAAGAAGAGGACATGCTTGTTTTACATGATCCGGTTACGGTAAATCCACTACGAAACTGTGACCTGTTCAAGTTTTTCCACATCTCTTGCATGATGCAACAAATCAACCTGTTGCAATATTTTCTTGATGCATGGGATCCTACCACCCAGGTGTTCCAAATTAGGGGCAAGTCCATCCCCTTGACTGTCATGGACATCTATTTTTTGACTAGCTTATCGAGGTGGGGTACCCCTATCTCATTATCAGGTTCGGCCCGTGGGGGTGAATTTATGAGAGATTACATTCGCAGGTATTGCAGAGAGGGATCTCAGCCGAGTAAGAACGACGAGATCATTATCCGAGATGTCACTGACAGGTCCCTGAGGACCATTCTGTTTACTTTTACTAGACTGTCTGGTAGTGCGGCTTTTCACGTGGCCAACAGGTCTTATATGCAGTATGCCTTGGAATGCCTTGAACCAAAGGTGTTCAACTGGTGTGATGAAGTACTCTCTGTGATGAAAGAACAACTGACCAAGGTGAAAAATGGAAGATTGAAGAACTTTGGATATGGTTCTATCTTGACAGCTTTCGCCTTGGAAAAGATCTCGCTGATGCAGCCGCAATATGTTTCACTTGGTTTACCTCCACCAAATGAGCCACCAATGTAGAGATGGGTCGACCTTATGGCGAGACATGCTGGTCAGTCCCAGGTTTCCTTTTCTGATACCCTTTTCAAGTGGTTCAACCGTCAGGAGATGGTTTTTCCGAGTATCCATATGCTGGTATGGATTTCCTGGGTGATTCAGAATTGGTACTGCCTGCTAGCGAGCAGTGGGGTGTCATCGGTAATTCTCTGACCATATCTTTGTTTATCATTTCTTTTATAATTTTCTTGTGCTTTCTTCTATCAGGACTAATCAAAACTCATTTTCTCATGTAGATGTTGGACCAGTTCAGCCAGTAGTACGCTTGAGAGTGCCAGCTGCCGCTCTAGCAGGAGAGGGTGTGGGAAGGGATATCCTAGTGTCCTTGATGTGGTCGAGACTCTTTCAGCATTGCACGATCAGGTCAAAGGCCTCACTCTTGGTGTTCCAGACGTGAGGACCGACAAGCTACCCCTGAGGTTGCAACGACATACTACTAGTGTGCCGAGTCGGTGGACTAGGCTTTTACGCATGATTGCACAGGTGGTGACTTGTTATCACCAACATCATTAGACTAGGGTGCCCCCTAGAATTTTGCGTTTTGGGTCATTTGGCCTATTTGTTTGTGGTTACAGAACATTATGTGTAAAGCATAAATAGTTATATATATATTTTTTTGATTTTCGGAGTTTTATTTTGGTTAAGTTACATGATCCTGATGCAAATACTGATGAAATGCTTCTTTTTATAAATGTTGCAAGTGTCTATCTAACACATAATTTTCCAATGAATCTGTTAATGTGTTTAAGTTTCTGGAAATATGCTGATATTGAATAAAATCAAATTGTCTTTCCAAAATCTTGACCCTTAGGAACATGCGATAGATAGCTGGATTTTGGACGGACTAGATACCAGTGAGTTGCAGTATGACGAGTTGTGAGTGTAGCCTAACAACAAGTCAGCTTATACCATGTGTGATGGCTTCAGAGAGAAGTTATATCAACGCGCTATATTCAACGATGTTATTTGTGGACCGACCAATACGTACCCCTCTGAAACTTACTAACTCGCCGCCTGGATTAAAAATGGCCCATGTTGCAGAATATAGGTTCCGCGAACTACAACTTGCTCCGTCGACATATCCAAAAAAAGATTCCAATGGGTTTGACATATGTGACAAATGTAAAAAGTGGATTACTTGACCAAAACAATTACTCTTAGCGAAAACAAAAATGCAACAAAAGCATATGGGTTACCACACTGAATTATGCGTAGTAATTCTTAAGGTACAACCCGTTACAGGGTTGCGCTAGTGGAATCCCGTCGTAATCCATTAACTCGTAGGATCCGTTTGCTAATACACGCTTAACAATATAGGAGCCCATCCACAAAGACTTGAACTTACCTGCTCCCAATTTATCAGATCCCTGGTCATAAAGTAAGACCAAGTCACCTTCTGAGAAGACACGGGGTTTGACATTTTTGTCGAACTGCACCTTGACTCATTTCTTATGGGATTTGTTAGCCAAAGTGGCGTCATGAAGAGTTTCATCCAATTGGGGAGAACGTCGACTGTGAGTGTGAGGGATGAGATTTCACACTGAACTAGTAAGATTGCTTTTAGGCCATACACCAGTTGAAAAGGTGTGAACCTGGTTGCATTCCTTACCGATGTTTGGTATGCCCACAAGGCTGAGTACAGGATCAAGTGCCACCTCCTTTTATGGACTCCAATCATCCTTTGCAACATATGCTTCAAGACCTTGTTGATTGCTGCAACTTATTTGTTGGCTTGCGGGTAATATGGAGTAGAGTTGTCGTGGGACAACCCTAATTTGGCAGCCAATTCAACCATCATATGATTGCGAAAATGCAATCCATGATCTGTGACTATGGCATGTGGAACGCCGAATCTGGTGACTACATGATCGAAAAAGAAAACGGCAGCTATTTCACCAGTGTTATCTAATGTAGGCATCGCCTCGACCCATTTGGTAAAATAGTTTACCGCGACTATGATATACCCATGCCCCCCAGTCGAGGTGGGGTTACATGTCATGAAATCGATGCCCCATTTGGCGAATGGCCCAACAACAACTATCGGTTGCAGGGGTGCAGGTGGTTTTCTGGTTTTGCTATCGAAGATTTGACACGCATGGCAACTTCTGACTGCAGTTATGCAATATTTGAACATTGTTGGCCAGAAGTATCCTGCTTGTAAAAAATTTTGTGTTGTAGAGTAACCAGATTGATGCCCCCCAAATGCACCTGAATGGAAATCATTCAGGAATTTTTTGGCCTCCTCGTGGGTGAGGCACCTCCTCAGAAGTGTATCGACACCACGATGGTAAAGTGTATCACCGACGATCATGTATTCTTTTGATTGGTATCGAATACGTTTTTGTTCCGAGCGAGAGGTATTAGACCTATATTTTTGGGTTTGGAGATAGATGATTATATCTCCATACCACGAATTGCTTGAAGATATCAGAAACAAAGATTCATCCACGATGGTTTCTTCGGATGTTTCATCGTTGGACGACGATGGGAGATCGCATAGTAATTCCGCGAAAACGAGGGATTTCTTTGATTTGGATTTTACGAATTCCAAATCAAACTCTTGAAGAATTGCTATCCATTTTGAATATTTCCCCCCCAGCAACTGTCGCGACAATATATAAGTCATGGGGTTTCAATTTGACAAAATGGTAGTTTTTCGAAAAAGGACATAGTGTCGAAATCTCTATATCGCTTCAACAGCTGCGAGAGCCAGCTTTTCAACATAGGAATACTTGATTTCTGTATCATTTAATTTCCTACTCAAATAATATATAGGATGTTCAATTCCATTGTCTTCTTGAACTAAAATCATTGCGATGGTTGTATCCGCTGCAGCTAGATATAGGTTAAACTATTTTTGATAATCAGGACCATACATTAATGATGTTTTCATTAGGGATTCTTTTAAAGCATCAAAGGAAGCTTGCGCGACCTGATCCCAGACAAAGGGTACTTCCTTTTTCAATAGACCTGTATAACCTTTAGCAAGTTCGGCATAATTTGGAATGAACCTCCTCAGAAAGTTTGCTCTCCCTTGGAGTTTCTAAATTTGAAGCAAATTTGAAGGTGGAGGAAAATTTATGATTGCCTGAACCTTACAAGGGTCGAGATGGATCCCGTCCCTAGAGACTACAAAGCTAAGCAGACAACCAAAACTGACACAGAACACACATTTTTGTGGATTGAGTCGAATCTTGTAGTGTCGGCAACGTAGAAATATCGCTCTCAAATGCTACGGATGATCGGTCTGCTTTTGCGAATGAGCCGGAAGGTCGTCAAGATATGGTTGAATGATGTTTTTGATGTCATGGAAGGCATAATTCATTACCCTCTGAAATGTTGACCCTGCATTCTTTAAACCAAAGGGTAATTTGCAATATGCAAATGTGCCCCACGGACAAATAAATGCAGTCTCTGACTGGTCATGTGGGCGGATATTTATTTGATTATACCCAAAGAATCCATCCATAAATGAAAATATTTCACATCTGGCGCATTCATCAATTATCTTGTCAATAAAGGGTGTAGGGTAGTTGTCTTTCAGATATGCTTGATTTACATCCCTATAATCGACGCACACTCTAATTGTTCCTTGTTTTTCATTACAGGAACAATGTTCGATACCCAATCGGTTAGAGGAACTGGTTAAATAAAACCAGCATGGAGAAGTTTCTCGAATTCTGCCTTGATGGCAACGGCTTTCTTGGGGTGCACCTGCCGTAGCCGTTCTCGTACTGGTTTGACATCTGGATACAACCTTATTTCGTGTTCAACTATACTCGAGTTAATTTCTGGCATTTCATAATATGACCAAGCAAGGACATCTCTGAATTCGTGAAAAAGAGCGTTATATATTTCCGGTTCTGAAGGAGAACAACATTTGCCAACATAAATATTCTCTACAACATCTGTTTTGGTCGAGATATTTATGGCGATAATCTCTTCAATATTGGACAAGTTTCGCTTAGAATCCACCATGTTTACAGTATTTGATAGGAAACCAAAAACTGAAGGATGATGAAGGTCATCAGGAGTATCTTCTTGACAATCCGGAAGATGGGAACAATGGTGGTAATCTTCCCATGGCGCCCCTTCAATTATCATTGACTGAACAATTCCTTCATCGGTGTGATGCACTTGCAACCAAGGATCTAAAGGGGTTTCATATTCCTTAGACCTATCTATCCAAATGCTTGATGAGAGTTGATTTGGGTTTGCCTCCCATGCCAAAAACATTGATTGCTAAAATATTTCTATTTGGCTCGGAGACAATACCTACAGATGATCCATGCTAATATCATTTTCTGAGATCTTTTGAATAGAAGATATCATGTTGCAGGCTCCTACCGTTGCCACTTCCGCCAGATGGATTGGAGGTGGTAGGGTAAAAGTCCCCATTAATATAGGGTCTTTTAGTAGGCCTACTCCGATATTTTGAAGCGAATGGGGGCTTCCATGGATCATCGGAATGCTTCCCGTAACTTGGGAACTATTGGATAGAAATGTTTGTTGGTCGACGATTGTGATTCCTCCTTGAAAAGGAAATGAAATCTTCCTAAAGTAGGTCGACACAACCGTAGCCATAGCATATATCCATGGTCTTCCCAGTAGGATGCTGTAATCGAGGTTTCCGTTGATTACTTCGACATCTATTTCTACTGTTTTCTCCCCTAGTTCAACTTGCAAGTTACTTAGAATACCATATGGGGTATATGTTCGTCCATAAAATGATTTTAATGTCGTTGCAGATCGTGACAAGGTTGGAGATCCTAAATTTTTCCAACAACTCATCGACATAATACATGTAGATTCCCCCGCATCAATAATTGTTCGATGAACAGTTTTGTTGAGGGATTTCACCTAAATGAGGAAAGCTAGTTGATCTGGTAACTGAGGATCATATCCCTTGTGATTAATGGACATAAGATTAGAATCCTCTGGGTCTATCCCACCTATAGCTGATAATAAAGCTTGCTTTTGGGATGGGCAATTTTGTAGTACCTCAAGTGTCGACATAGCAGATGGCGATTGGGCTAGATCTTCCACTATATTATAATGTTGTGCTACTCTGGCATGAGGATTAAATGTCGGCTTGTGTACTACTCCCTTTGGCGATTTTATTTTTAGCTTTGGAATGATGGGTGGTGCAACTTCTGTTGAAGTTGTTGTCAAACTACTAGGTTGATCTTTATCCTTGTTGTTCGACAGCTGTGGATTCTCGTAATCTTTATTCCTTGTCGATATCAAAGCATCATTTTGTTGTTTCGAAACCGAAAACATCAGAACTTGGGACGGGGAAGCATTTTCACTAGCAACCAAATTTGTTCCTAGATTTGGAAACGGATTAGTCAATACCGCTGAGGTTTTTGAATTCTTGAAGAATTTTCTAAGCTCATATTTATATGGACAATCTCTTGTCCAATGATCCTCATCACATATTAAGCATGGAATTTTCGGTTTCCTATCTCCAGGAGGGTTTGCAGAAGAGTTTTCAGGTGATGATTCCTCCTGTTTCTTCTTCTTCCCTTTGTTTTTCTTCTTGCCTCTTGGTTTCTTGGTTTCTTTGCCTTAATCAGTCGAGACAACATTTACTTCCGAGGTGAGAAGTTCTTCTTTTGCATTTTAACTAGAAATCTTACGGGCCTTTTTAGATGTGGCCTTTGTCGATTTCATGTCTGTCGTACCAATCACGCCATCGCTGGCATGAGAATCATTGTTGGATTTAGGAGGAGGAGGGACGAAAAATTCTGGTCTGGGAGCGTCAGGGATTTTATCGTAGAGCGTTCCAGACAGGGTATAGATCAAGTCTTAATATTGCGCATGAGCAATAACTTTCTCTTCAGTGACCACTCCTCCTTTTGCCACATGTTCTGTAATGGAAGGTAATAATGACTTAATAAACCATTCAACTAAAAGCTGATCAGGAACATACATTTTTACCATTCTACGACGATGTCGCCACTCATGAATATGATCGGATATGTGAGTGGCCGTTGTTTGCTTGAAATTGGTAAGAAGTTCTGTTCCCATTTCGTACCTTATCAGTAACTGAAAATGGGTTAAAAAGGTTGTGGCTAGGGAACTGAAGTTGTCAAATGAATCTCTGGGTAACTCGATATACCATTTTGCTGCTAGACCAGTTAGCGTCCTCTGAAAAAGGAAAAGCCTAATCGAATCATCGTTTAGGGTGTCTGATGAACACCACAGATGAAATGTCATCACATGATTCGATGGGTCTTCACCCAGATTTCCATTAAATTTAGGAATATCGGATGGAAGTTTATGTGGAATCGCTGGCCACTAAGGGGCGTAAGAAATTGGATCATTCGTTAGCCGATTTAGATCTGGTAACTCTAAAGTTTCCATGAAGGGTAACTGTTGATTCTGGTTTGGCGAAGCATATCCAGGATAAGACGGAATTGCATGAGCAGTTGGTCTTTGCATACCAGCATAATGCATTTGATGCTGGTAACTTTGGTAAGGTTGATGGGCATAACCATTGTAGAATGGTTGATTTTGACCGTTTTGAATATAAGACTGCCCATTATTTGTGAAGATTTGTTGCTCAGATCCTTGGTGTACTTGCTGGAATTGCGATTGTTGGTATTGCACTAGCCATGGTTGCAGAGCCATGTGTTGTTGTCCAATACTCACCGTTTCACCAAGATGAGGGGTAATTGTACCCGTTTGGGCCTGTGTCATTCCACTAGTTGGTGATTGTGGTTGAGTCGTAGGGACAAGAGGCTGTTGCATTACATGCTGAGAAACCTGAGGTTGGCATACAACAGGCAACGCTTGTAGTTACGACACCGTCACAATAGCATGCGTAGTTGGTATATTTGACATAGGTAAACATTGTTGCATTGAATATACAACCCTTGGTTGTTGAGGTAGTATTGGCACCCAACTGCTAGATGTAATTCCAACATAACTTGAATTTTGTTGTGAACTCCCGTATGGTTGTCCTCCCAGTGGAGACAATGAAAGGGTATATTGCCCCCCATATGGCGGTAATCTGGTACTCAAAGGAATTGTTTGTCCCTGAGGACCAGACTGCCCAAATTGACACCTTCAAGGATCAATTTGCTGAGACTCAACATAAGAGTTCCCGGATACTATTCCAGATTAACAAACAGGAACGGACCATACTGTCGAAATAGCCTCTCAGTGGGCCCCTTCTAATGATTGAGAGCTAGTTGGGACAGATGGTATGTCGGCGAACATTGTTGGAGTGACAACAGGAAGTTCTGTCATCGCTGTGTCAGATGACACAGTCCTAGATGTCGACGGTTGTTCAGACATTTCTAGTCTATCCAAAAGATTACCTAGCGATTCTACAGGAGCTTCCGATGACGGTAGACTAATTTCTAACGAAGAAGGATATAGAGTGATCCCGACTCCAAATCGCGATGGAGTACTAGATGGAGGATCCTCCACAATCTCTTCTATAGCAATCAGACCAGGTGGAAGAGGTAGACCGTCAGGTCTGTAAAATATTTCTAGTGCTGAAGAAGGTATAAAATCTGTTGCGACAGATGTTCGGGAATAACACCTCCCGAATCAGTTGTACATGGAGCTGCTTCAGTAATACAAGTGTTTACCTTCACACTAGGATCAGTTCTACTATCCTTTGGTGGCTACTAAACTTCTTCTGTAAAGGCAGGGATACTAGAAATGTTTGGAGTAACCGGAGTCTCTCAAGGTGTTGGAACACTCCCTCTAACTTTACTAGGGGATTTGGAAATGGTTAAATGAGTTTTCTTTGTCCATAATAGTTTCGATTCTGGAGACAAAGACAGTTGACTCGTAAGTCTCCGCGAACGACGGGGTTTCAATTAACTTTCTTCCACGATTGCGGATTACTCGAGCAACTAAAAATAAAGGGGAAATATGTTTCCAAATTAAATGAATTTTAGACGCTTTGACACAATTTGCTTTTTCAATTTTTAAGAGTCGAGAAAAAACAAAAGATGACTCTAGTCGCCTTCGATTTTTAATGAGACTGAAGTGACAAGTGCTCAGATGGACCTTTTCCTTTAAGGAGTCTGAAAAGGAATGAAAGAGACTGCTTTGGAAATCTAGACAGAAGGATTACCAAACCAATCGCAAAACTATAGAATACTTTTTACGGTACGGTAGTCAATCTTCCCAAATGTTGTGTTCAGTGCATTGTGATCGATAGGGCAGCAGACATGGCTTCCCATGGATAAAGGATAAAGCCTATTGTGGTCTCCCAATATATACTCAATGGTACGTGGGAGCACAAGTCCATACTAGCACTTATCATCTCAAAGTGGAGGAATCACCCAACCATCAATGAAAACAACAGTTACCAGGCTTTACGGCGCCAGAATACGCCTCTAGCCTAGACTTCTAAATGTTGTGCGTTAAGTTCCAAAGCGTTTTTAGATTCATTAAATTTATTTTGCAGTTGATCTTGCTTATGAAATTTTCCTTTTAGGTTCACCATGTGATGTAGATGTACAATTCCTACAATAAATGCAATCGAAGATGATAAACAATCGTTTAATCTCCTTTTTGCAATGAAAATCCTAGCTACTAAGGAAAGAGAGATGATATTCTTTCAACATAGAGTAGAGAGCACACACTATATGCACTGTCCTAAATCAAACCAACAAACAGTCTAAATGCAAATGCACTTGCATGTATTTGTTTTCAACCTTCTTAATGTGTGAACAATAAAAAGAAAGCTAAACGCAAATCTGAATTATTTTTCAAAGCGACATTACTAGCAAGTTTCTTCTCAAGAAAAAATGAGGACAATGACAACACCTTGTGATTTGGAATTGAAAACTTGCTCTCGACACTTGAAAAAACTACTAATTCAAATCAAATGCAAGAGTAACATTGTAATCGACTATCAAGAACAATCGGATTCTCTTCTATGACTGAAAATGACACTTCCGACACTTCCAAATCAAGAAACGACAGTTCAATTACGCTACTTCTTTGTAAAAGAGAACTGGAAATGGCTCAAAATACATAAAAAAATTTACAGTTCTTTTCACAATGGAGGGGGAATAATGGCAAGTAAGGGAGTTTCAACAAAGGTGTACTGAATATAGGCAGTAAAACTCCTGAATAGAGCTGAAAAGAGTGAACACAGAAACCAAAATCTAAGAGCAGAAAAGGCCTTGTGTGATCAACACACCTGTAACACAGGGAAAAAGAGATGCAGCACACCTACTACACTCGGGAAGTGCAATGCATTCAGAATCCAAAGAAGAGATAGTGCGATGGTCCAGGGACGAGACTTCAACTGGGTTTCGGGTCACAGTTTGCAGCTCAGTTCAGGGATTTAGGCCGAGCAAGTGGTAATTAGTAAATCAATCACAGGGGTAGATCTAAGGAGGTTACTAGAACCACCACAAGGGCAATTAGAGAGCTTGTAAATCGATTGTTCAGTTCATAAAAAAAAATCGGAGATAGACTGAAGCAGCATTGATCTACTTTGCACTTGCATAGCAAATGCAGTTCGAAGGCTAGCTGGCTTAACTTCAGGCTTCGTCTCTAAGTTTATAAAGTAAACAAATGTAGACAAACAAAAAATCTATTCGCTCCCCAGCGAAGTCGCCATTTTGTTATCGGGAAATCTAGTGTCTATGCAGAGCTGTAGCCCCACTAAGGCTGGTAGCTACCTTAGAAAAAAATAAACTAAAACTACTTTCGTTTTCCTTTATGAGAAATAGATAAGAGGGGAATAAAGGAGACCAACCTCTATCTTGCGCTTGGTTCCTTGCTTGATTCCTCTCCCTTCTGGTAGATCTTTGTCACTCGCTTCTTCATCTACCAAACTTCAAAGAGAACCTGTAGAATCAAAGCAGCATAACACTATCCAAGAACATAGATCTATTATCATAAACAATATAGGACCAGATATATATTGACCACAAAAATCCATATATCATCAATCATACAAGAATGTGGAGGAAAACTTGAATAGCTTTATTAATAATCAAGAATAGCAAAGAGGATACAACCAGTTGTTCTGACCCAGCATCATCCTCTCATCAAGAAAGCCCTTCTTCACCTCATGAAAAGTTTAGATCACCCAACACTATGATGTTGCACCAAGAAGCCAGCAACACTTCCTTACAAGATACAAAATTCAAGCCTCTGGATCTCTAGGATGAGGGATCCGTATATAGATGTTTGCAAGGGGGGTGAGTCAGCTTTTGAGATTTGATTAGTGTCCTCTGTCTGATAGTTCTTGATTCTACTTCGATATTGATGATCTCTTACTCATCCCTGGGCGAATGCAGAGAGGAAAGTGTCATATGAGAAGTTTCTAGAAGATTCCATGATCCTCCACCTTGCAGATTGACCCTACCATTTGTCCACTCTCGCCCATCGCACCCCATAGAAGGGATTTTCAAGATGCATCGCACCTCCCGTGTGTATTTAGGTGGGATGCAGCGCACTTTGACCATGGATCAGGTGAGATGGTCCAGTTTTGACCAGTGCTGAGTAGTTTTCGATGGAGAACTTATGGGAGAAGATGTAATCAGTTGACCTTGTTCTTTTAGAGGTTGGAACAACACTTTTAGGGACTTAAGAGCCCTTGTTTTATGGACATTTATGATTGGGGTTGCAGTGCCCAAAAATGTATATAACAGTGCAGAAGAAATAAATCTTATCTACAAAACGTAGGATAGCCAAGACAAATATGCAATAAACAAATAAATAAGTTATCTTCTACTAAAAGTTACCATCCATAAATCCATTAGCAGTATAAATATAAAACCTACTAACATTGGAATGATAACGTCAACAAGAAAACAATTACCATAAGAAAAAACATTTCACTAATATTTGCTAAAATCAGTCATCAGTATACCAATTGATGCAGAATTTAATCTTGAATAAAATAAACAAGGAAAGATAATATTAAAAATTGAGTATTATTGACCCCAATACCTTCATACATTCAGTCCATTCGAAGCCTTGAACCATTACAAGAAATGAAATTAATATGGTGCATCAACACTCCTTATCACAACTACAAAACCTCTCCATTTCTCATAAAATATACTAAATAATCACAGTAGCGTAATTCCCAAAGACTCTCTACAAAAAGCCCCCTTCAGCAGGATGGAGAGGCGACAAAAAAATATAGTTTTAAATGAGCTCTAGAATCCAATTTTATGGTAGATTCGAACCCCCCTCGTCTCTAGAAAAGGCAGAAGATTTATTTAAATCAGTTTTTGAGCGATGGGGATGTGATTCCTAGCCTAATTATTCAACCATAATTAAATTGTGATAGATCTCCACAATGCTAAAATTTTATAGATAGTTATAAATTTGGAAATCTCTAAATAAATTTGAAGCCAATTGTTTTCATGGAGTGAATGAGGGCCTTTGGTTGTAAACAAGTGGTGCAGAAATCTCGTGCTCATTCACTGTTCTCGATTTTTTATTTTTTCTTAAATTTTTAAATTGTTAATCCTAAGAATTAAGAAAAGAACATGCTTAAAGCTACATTTAGAAAAGTTACAGGAAATAATGGTGGATGACTCTATTATACCTAAGGTATAGGGATAAGGAATCTATGTGGAGTTAGGAGGAGGAAATAACCCACCAACAACTCAATTTATAGAGATCCTGAGAATTTTACAAGAAGATTTGTCTCACATCATAAACATTCATGAATTGATGTTGAATGCTAGTGAAGAACAATAAAGGATAGTAAAAGATTGAACTAAAAAATCTAGTCACAGGCCAGTAGAGACAAAGGGAGATGGAGAAAAAATAGAACCATGAAAATAAAAATTGTTGAGATAAAAATAGAAAAGTTTGAATGTGGGGATGAATCAAACAAAATGTATTCAAAGAAATAGAGAAGGAAGAAGAAAGTGCAGTTGCAAGGGGAGTTCAAAAAAATAAAACCCCCTACTTTGGATGGTGAAAAAGAGGAGGATGCGGAAGCATGGCTTCTCAATATCTCAAAGAAATGCCAACTTTATGAGTATGAGAGTAATTTCAAGGCTAGATTGACCATTCATCACCTAAAGGTGAAAGGTACCCTTAGTTGGGAGGAGGTCAAAATAGTGCACATGTTGAAAGAAAAGACAGTTTCTCGGGAAGAGTTGAAGAAAAAATTCAAGTCTAGATATTTAATGGAATGATACTATGATGATCAGGAAATGAAACTTCATCAGTTAATACTGGGACAATTAACTATGGATGGTTTTTGGTATAATTTCACCAATTTGTTGTGTTATGCTCCCTATATCAAGGAAGAGAAAGCCAAAGTGCAAAGGTTTTTAAATTACTTATCGATTTCTCATAAATAAAGGATAAGGTTTGAAAATCATAAAATAATGGACGAAGCACTGAGGAAAGAAGGACTATGTTATCAATAGTTTAAAAATAGAGGAGAAGGCTGAAAATCTTGTTAATGTACGGACAAAAATACATTTGCGGTGGTCAAAAAAAGACAAAAATCTCCATATCTCAAAATTTTTGGAAGGGACAAATAATGGAAGAAATTCAAAATAGGTAATTCAACCTAGAATGCACAATCTCATATTGGGTCCAAACCCGTGGATCTAAATAATAAAAAGACAGATGGGATCGAAGAAAGAAAACCTTTGAAATGTGAGGGTTGTGGAGAACCTCACTTGTTAAGTGATTGTTTGCATAACATCAGTTATCTTCAAAACATATAAGCAATACATGACGTAGAAATATTAAATGATATTGCAAGTAATATCATGAAGATAAGTGCAGCGCTCACAGATAGATGAGTGGATCACCAATCCACTATTATAAAGATTCAAGGTACTATCTTCAACCATGTTGTCTATGTCTTAATTGACCGAGGGCCTACTCTTAGTTATATTAATCATCAAATTGCAGAAAAATTTAAGTTAAACACTAAAAAATTTACGAACGCAAGGTTGGTATAGTTAGAAATTGACACAAAAAGGAAGGTAACTAGCCATGAAAAATAGTGTCCCATAGATTTAAATGGCTATCCCACTAAAGTTAACTTAAATATACTTCCTTTAGGTTCATATGTTGTGTTAATAGGTATGGATTGGATGGGAAAACACAAATTGGTAATAAGCTACTTAGAGAAAATAGTGAGTTGTGTAAATCATGAAGAGAAAATCAAATTAATAAAAGGAAATACAAAACCAATTTGTGTTAGAAATATTTCAGCATTACAATGGAAAAGAGTTCCAGAAAAATGTGTCAACTATTCGTTGTGAGTGTTCAAGCAAATGATCAGAAAACAAAAAACCAAAACATAGATAAATTTCCAATTATTACATACTTTAAGGATGCTATTACAGAAGAGATTCGAGGTCTACCTCCCAACATAGAAATAAATTTCTCCATTTATCTAGTGCTAAGATCTACCCCAGTCTATATAGTGCCTCACTGAATGATCATTCCAAATTTATTAGAAATGAAAATGTAGCTGCAGGAAGTTTTCAATATAGGCTATATTAGACCTTGTGTTTCACCAGAGCCTGAGTACTATTTGTGAAGAAGAATGATCGAACATTTAGAATGTGCATAGACTACTGACAATTAAATAACTTGACCATTAAAAAAAATTCCCACTACCTTGCATTCAATGTGATCTATTTGATAAAGTAAGAGGCAAAACCATATTCTCAAAAATTGATATGAGAACTAGGTATCAACAATTAAGAATAAAGGATGAATACATTCATAAAACAACCTTTCGAACCACATATGGTCACTATGAATTTGAACTGTTACCTTTTGGTCTTACCAATGCACCACCAATGCACTGACAACATTTATGTGTTTAATGAATAACATGTTTACTAAGTAACTTCATAAATTTGTGTTGGTATTTATAGATGACATTCTAGTGTATTCCAAAAATGAGGAGGAGCATAAAGAATATTTAAGACTTGTGCTACGAAATTTGAGAGAGCATCAATTGTATGAAAAATATAGTAAATTTGAGTTCTACAAAGATAAAATACAATATATGGGCTATTTCATTTCAAAAGAGGGATTTTCTATTGATCTAGAAAATGTTAGGGGCATTGTAAGCTTGCCCATAACTAAAGATGTGTCAGATGTTTGATCCTATATGGGAATTACAGGATACTACAAAAGACTCATTGAAATTTTTTGAAAACTGGCATATCCTATCACTTCATTACAAAAGGAAGGAACAAAATTTGATTGAACAACCAAGTATTAGGAATGTTTTGACAAACTAAAACATTTATTAATAGTAACACCTATTTTGAGAAATGCAAATCCAGAAAAGGAATTTGTTGTATGAGTGGATGGTTTTTTGGAGGGTTTACATCGAGTCTTCATGCAAGATAAATTTGTAGTGGCCTATGAATATAGGAAACAAAATCCAAATGAAAGGAACTATGCAGTGTATGACTTAGAATTGTTTGTTGTAATACATGCCTTAAAAATGTGGAGACACTACTTGTTGGCTAAAAAGTTAACATTGATGATAGATCACATTAACTTAAAATATATTTTCATTGAGATATATCTTAATGTCAGACAATCTAAATGGATAGATTTCTCAGTGAATTTGAATTTGATATGCATTAAGTAGAAGCACAAATTCACTTATGGAGATTTTTGTTAGAGCCGTCATTACAGTTTTGTTGAGAATATAATGAATTCAATACAAGAGGATCAAATTTATTGGGAAATTTAGTAAAAATTGTAACAAATAGAAGTTTCGGGATATGATGAAAAGTCAAGAAAATTGTGAACTTATAGAAATAGATTGTACATTCCAAATGCAAGTGCTTTAAAAGAGTTGATATTAAATTATCATCAAAACAAGCCATAATTTGGACACCCCAGTGATCAAAACATGATAAATGCACTAAGAAATGAGTTTTATTGTTCTAACTATCAGTAGGTGAAGGTAGAACAACACCCAGTTGGACTATTAAATCCACTATGCATTTCAGAATTGAGATGGGAATTCATATAATTATATTTTATTATAGGACGTCCAAGAACAAGATGGCAACATTATTATTTCATGGTGGCTACAAAAAAACTAATAAATGCAACACACTTTATACCCGTAAAGTCTAAATTTGGGACAACTCAATTTCCAAACATTTTTATGAAGAAGATTTTTGGATTGCATGTGGTACAAAAAATGGCAATATTTGACGGGGATGCTAAATTCACTTCTAGATTTCAGAAGGCTCTGTTTGGATCGATGGGTTCTTAACTTAATTTCAGCACAACTTATCACCCCCAAACTGATAAATAGATAGAAAGGACCAATCAAATTCTAGAGGACATGTTAAGAATGCATGTCAGGGACAAACCTACTAAGTTGGAGTATTTCCGATAGCTAGAAGAATTTTCATTTAACAACAATTATGAATCCTCTATAAAGAGGAGTCCCTTTGAAATATTGTATGCAGGGAAATGCCACACACCTTTCAACTAGAGTTAGCTCGAAGATAGGCTTATATTGGGACCATATGTATTCTAGGAAATGGAATAAATAGTGCAAAAACATAGGTAGAACATAAAAATTGCATAGGGGAGACGAAAAAGTTATGCTAACCAAAGAAGAACCCATATGGAATTTGATGTCAAAGAGCATCTATACATAATATTTAAACTAGGGAAATTCACCTTGAGGATAGGGACCTATGTTAAATTACCACCATGGTTATGTTGGTTTTTTAAACTTTTAGACAAGGTTGGACCAGTAGCATATCAATTAACATTTCCAAGCCACATAAAAGTACACAATGTTTTTCATATATGTTTCTAAAAATAATATGTCCATGATAATTGTCATATAATTGGTTGGAAATTGATATAGTTGGAACCAGAAGGATATTTCAAACTAGATCCACTTCGCATATTAGATTGGAGGAAGATCTTGCTCTGGAATCGAGCCATTCCTTAGGTTAATGTGCATTGCAAACACTTTACACTCGACAAGGCCACCAAGGAGATGGAAGAGAAAATGTGGGAGGCCTTTCCATCACTGTTACAAAAGGAAAAGACTTGGACATCCAACATTGAGGATGGTGTTGAATAAAAAAGGGGGGGAATATGTAACAACCCTATGTTTTCTATGTTAATTTTGACTATTTCAGACATCGAATTTTTTAGACTTGATGGCTAGGGATGTAATGTTGAAAACTTTGAGATGATTTAATCGATTTATTTATTTTTATGTCATAAATTAATTATTAATAATAAATAAGAATGTTGTAAACTACTTAGGAAAAGAGCACTAGATTTAGAATATTTCTTGCCACTTTTGAAGTGGATTTTGCTGGTTAAATCCAAGATGAATCTTCCCTTAAACTCTCCTAAAAATCCCTCAGCAAAGGAAAAGAAAAGAAAAAAATGATTTAATTTGATGGAGAGAAAGGTAATATTAAATCACTTAGTTGGAGAATCCTATTAAGTCTGAGTGTAATAAAGCATCGTTGGAGGAAAATACAAGCTCTAAATAAAAAGGAAACAACCTTTTTTGAAAAAAATAGAAGGCCTAGTCAAATGGGTTGGCAAACCTAAAAGACGGACGTTGCTAAAATCTGTTAGGAAGGAAAATTATAAACAAACCACCCAGGAATTAATGAGGTTGTTAATTCTCAAATTCAAGACATTTTAGCTCTAGGGGAGCTGGTATCAACAATTTTTGTTTGGGAAGAACATGCTTGGTTCTAAAATTTTACAAACTACTAAAATTTTACGAACTACTGAGGAACATGCTTAGTCATATGAATTATTAGTGTGTAAAATTTTAGAACGAAAGGTTATTATAAATAATATTACCCTTAATATTATGAAAAGTGTGCCATTTATAGCTTTAGCACCTCAGTGTTCCTTGAGAAAATAAACTGGGGATTCTAGATATAATAAAATTATATAGACACCTCAGGACCAATACATCAAATCTACATGCGCGAAACCACAAAGCATAATAGTGGAAGTGGATATTCCAACCTGGAAGTTGGAGATGAAATTAGTATGTGGTTCAATGAGAAGAAGTAAAAAAAAAAAAAAAAACAAAATTTGTTGTCAAAATCCCTAAAAGAAATATACACTTCGAGAAGAAAATGTACCATGAGAAATTCATAACGCTAACTTTAGATACGAAAAATAAAAATAATGAAGGATAAACTTCAAAAATGATACTTTAAAATTTATAAAGAAATGAAGTATTCAAATTTAAGAGGTTATTGGCATGTACAATAGTTTTCCTCTGTAACTTTTTCCATCAATAAAATTAACAAGAAGGAAATAATCTATAAACCAACAAAATTATGAAGTAGAAATAAAGTAGAGCCTTACCCTAATTCCAACATCTGGGAGGTAATAGAGAGTGAAGTTACTCACATGAAAACTTACTGATACAATTGGAATCAAAGCGTTGAAGAAAAAAATAAAATAAAATAAGAACTCTTCCCTATAGGTTCGTCTAAATACATTACAGAGACAACGATATCTACAATAATCAATAGTAAAAGGACAATACAATTAGGTTACACTATTCTTTTGATTAACACATTTAATGGATTTATAAGGAATACCCTCAAACCAAAATTATAAATGAAACATCTAAACACAGGGTGCAAGTGAGTGATTAAACCCTTGATGATTTCACCTATAATAAATATTAGAACCCAATTCTTAAAAATTATTGAATCATATTTAAATGGTTAAGGAAGAGAAATAATATAGTACTAGTCATAAATATTCTACGATTAAGTGGGAACACCACTACATTCACAAAACAGGGGTAGAACCCCACCAAAAAATGTCAGGGTTTCACCCTGTCAAAAGCACAAAGAGGAGAAAAGAAAAGGAAATGTGAGACTATGAATATTGTTGAGCACGTAAAATGAAAGGATTCCAATTCAAAACATTGTAACTACAATGTGAAAGGTTACCAAATTAACAAAGTTAAAACCCCCACTATGTAATCAATTTTGTGCTTAAGAACCCTAGCTAAATTATGTTAGACACAATGAGTAGATGAAAGAAGAACTCAAGTAAGACAACACCAAACCAATGCCATTATTTTGTAGAAATACCAAATGAACTCCAATTACCAAAATTACAATGAAAATGGGATAGGTTAGTTCAAAAAATCACCACTGCTCAACCATATCGAGGAGGTTTCCACCGTCCATTGCTAATGTTCTATCACATGTGGAATTCACATGGGCATGATCATGTGGCTATCCTTTGTTAGTCAAAGCAGACAAATGAATAGATGCATGGAGAAACCAAAAAGGACTCCATATTAAAATCAACACGAATGTATGTATCCAATACCACAAGCTTGGAATGAACCCTAGGATAACCAAAAAATATTGTATTTATATATAAAGACCATGAAGTTAAGTTAAATGTGGCATGTAATATATGCAAGATATAGGTAAAATAAATTTGAATAACGATTGATCATTGAACTATTTTAATACCATCTGGGAATTCCCAAAACATAGGTAGTGCTCATATTATAACATTAGGTATGAGGAATAAAAAAAAGGGATACTTGTAGGAAGAACATAATCTAATTATAATGTGCGGTCACTGATAACTTTTCTAGCCATTAGATTGGCCTTACACTATTGATCATTATAATTTTAATGTGAAGCATAAATACAAAATAAATCCTAAGAATACCAAATAGGGCTAGATGCCACATGGAGTATAGATAATGGACATAATGACAAAATCAAATTAACAATGAAAATTTGTAATTGATAACTAAAGTTAGTAACATAGAAATACTTATACATGTGTATAAATCCATCATTGGTACAAATAGAAAAAAAAAAATTGTAGGAAAAAGGGGTATGTGACAAATGTATCGAACAAAGCTTGTGGAGAGGATTTCCTTTCTAAAATTTTTCTTATCTCTTGTTGACGTGAGTGTTAGAAGGGTATTCACCTTGTAGCCCAAGTCTACAATCCTAGTCGGGAGCTAGCGCTTCTAGTATACCTCACAAGGGATTGGTCACCCCCTGAGGAATTTTACTCTATATTTTTTCCATTAGGGTTACACTGTGATGATATTTACTCTTGCATTTGTGGCGATTCCTTCACTTTTCTTTCATAGGTATTGTTATGCAACTTGATCATTTCTACTAATTTTTTCATTCCAATAGATGATAGTAGATTGTCCCCTTGGAAACCACTTACAATAATTTTAGCTCTCTTTTTACTCTATTGTTTTTGAAAAGGTATTACTATTTTTAGCAATTATTGCAAAGTTTCTTTTTCTTTACTAACGATACTTTTATTTCCCAATCACATGCAAGTCATAACTATGGGATGGCTTCTCGATGACCCTATTTGAATTCTCACGTAGCTAATAAGAAACCTTTAACTCATGCTTGGATCTTCCTACCCATAAGTTGGGTGCACTACGTATTTTTGTTGAAACAACATGTTTCCTTCTTAGAATATTCACACTCCCTAGACTGGAGTTTATGTCTTTATTTTATGGTACTCAGAGGCATGCCTATATAATTCTTCGATAATTTAATTTAGTCTCTCTTATGACCCTCTTTAATTATTTTTTTACGGCTTGTGAGTTGGTTGATGGTACTTGTTCAAACACATTGGAATCAAACATTTTACTAAAACCAATATAATGGATTGATAACATTTTGCATGCATATCATTCGCAGGTTCCTTAATTATTTGTGTGCTTCATTCATTGGTCAAATCATGTAGGTTCCTTAATTATTTGTGTGCTTCATTCATTGGTTAAATCATCTTATACACAATACTAAAACTCTTATAATTTTGTATCAGATTACAGTTTCATTTTTATTTTATTTATACAAATTCACTTTTATTAACAATGTATTTCTTTCTGTGTGTGTGTGTGTCTGTGTGTGTCCTTCAAGTTGATACAGCCCTCTGATTATGTGATCTGATAATCACCCTATGAGTGACCACGATTGAATATTTATTAAACAAAAGGTATTACAGACCCATGTGCTGGTGTGTGTTCTGTGTTATTGAAAAAATGGATCAATCATATTTCCAATAAACAAAAAATAAATGGAAAGACAATAGAGAAATACAGCAAGCAACACAAAGACACAAGAATTTTTAATAAGGAGTTCACCCTATTCTCCAGGGCTATGTCTGTGGTCCAGCTTCAGTGGTGGCCTTGTCTTATTGTCTTTGAGCAGAGAAATTACAATGAAAGGACACAACATGAGTTCTCCTAAAGCAGATTTTGCTTGGCAGGGTGGTTCTTGGATTCCCCAAGCCACTCGGAGAACACAGACTCTTTTTCTTCGTACCAGCTCTGTGACCCTTGGTCTATAGTGGAAAGAGCCAACTTTTATGCTCAATCCAGATAGATTCCTCTATGGGAAGGCTTGATTCTTCAAGCTCTCTGGTGCTCGATGTTGTCTGTGGTGAACTTGTCCCTCTATCTCCTCTGCTTGGCTTTACTGCTCTCTGTGCTCAGTCCTCCTCTCAGGGTTCACTATTCACTCTCTCTCTTGGTTGCTAGGACTCTTTGTTCTCTCTGAATCCCTGTTCAACTATCTTTGTTCATGGCTTTAGCCATTCAGTCTCCATGCTTGTTCGGTTCCTCTCCCGCCTACGTTTATTCGCCTACTGCCTATGTGCTTGGTGTTCCCTGTTCAGTGTCAGCATGAATGCTCAGGAAGTAGCCACGTGTCTCCATCGGAATAGTGCCAGCCTGTTCGTTCATTCATTTCTTCGGTTATGTCATGGATACGTCCTTTCTCCACCGTGGCCTTCAACGAATTCCAAATCCCCTTAAATCGTGGCTTAATTCCCTATCGATTCCACTTCTGTCTATTGGGCACAATCTCAACCGTCCAATCTGGGCTCCTCCAGATCCAACGTCATATGCACGTCGAGTGCGATTGACTTGCTTAACTGATAATGCGTGATAACGAAGGTTTTTCTCTCAACTCCACTGCCACGCATCGATCGCTAAGTGGGATCGCTCTGCTCTCCTCCAAAACCTCTTACTATTTAAGGGTGCCCCGATCAAACCACTAGTTTCCAGGTTGTGGGTCCCACCTTTGTACGATGGCGTTTTATGTTTCTCCGCCCACGGTCCTCTGGCTCCCAATGTGATTGAGTGCTTAAGGATCTACCATTTCAACCCTGTTCGCCCAGCGATACATGATTAGCGCTAATCGCACATCGAAAATCAGCTCCTTTTCCCATTCCAGGGCTCCCAGGGGCTACATCGACCTCCTGCACAGTCTCCATGGGCCTGAGTCAGCGCGCTTTAGCCACTGGTTCAGGGTGTTTTGAATTGTTGTTTTGGATTTCATTCAAGATTTGTTCGACTTGACTTAGTCACAGTTCTTTGACAGTTGTTTATGGATCCGATTCGAATCATGGCCTCCCTACTAAAAAGCTTTTGGACCACCAAAAGTTGGTTTTTTTCTTCCAGCATCGACTAAGTGAGGAAACTGCTATCTCACTTGTCCAATATCAATATACATCACACTGCTCGGCTTCAAACCTTTAAGCCCAATCCTTAGTGTAGAGCTATAGAAAGGGTCTCTTTCACCTCTAATTACCTCACATTAATATGTCAATCCGGGAATGTTTGGTTATGTCAAAGAGTGACTCAATCCGAGGCTATTTGTCAGAGTAATGCTAGTAGTACAGTGTCCTACAAAAACACAAGAGTAAACTGATGCTTGTCTATGACTAAGTTCCTTCAAATGACTAAAGCACACACTCTTAAAATTAAGCAACTTTATCAGTCAAGGGTTCGACAACAATAGTCCATCCCTTTGGAAACTGATGGAAAGGAAACTAGAGCATGGACCACGGGTCTGGGAGCAAGGCAGTAAATGCAGAGGCTCACTACAGCCACAGGTCGTCTCTCACACCAAATGCAAGTAAATGAAACGACAGATAAAAATGGAACGACAAATAGGAAATTGAACAGCAAATCTAGAATGGAACAACAATGATTAAAATGGAACAGCAATTCTGAAATGGAACAGCATTCGCTATAACTAAACCTCGCGAGTAACAATCAAACTTTATCCTATCAACTCAAATGCTCTCATTGTAATCAAAACTCCAATCTTTCATTCTCCAAGAAAATCACACAACCAACTAAAGGAACAGCAATAACTCTTAATTATGGAACAGCATGTGTAAATCATACACACGTAAAACTCTAAATAAGTAATCTGATTTAATACCAATCATCAACAGGAATTACAACTTTGTTTCAAAATGGAATAGCATGAATCCTGAATCATAAAGAACACACCTTTCAGATAATTTCCTTAACACACATACTCAGTATAGAAGCTCCATAACATAATGATAACAATGTTCAATTAAGTCTAATAATATCGCATCCACTCTGAAAGTATTGATAATATAATGTAGAGTCAATAGAAAGAACATTAACGAACGAATCTTAACAGAGCATGTGATGTAATTGTAAAGTATATCAGATTACCAACTAGCGATGATAAGCAAACCATGCAGAAATCAAATCGTAGTGATACAGAAGCAAGTGTCATTCGGGGCCAGGCCCTTAGCCTCAAGGGTACACCGCTTTAAGCTAATCCAGACGCAAAGATAAGATAATCACCAAGTTTATATTAATGCATAAAACAAAAAGTACAATGAGCCAAGTTCAACGAGACTCGATGATCAAAGTTTAGTCCTTAACAAAAAGTTACATAAAAAGCCTCCCCTTAGACTAACAACGTCGTCCCTTTATATAAGGGTAATGACGGATATGTCTAAGTGATAAGATAAATAAAGCAACGATCCCTCAGGATCGAAGATCCTGAGGGATTCACCAATCTGTTAATCCCTAATCAATTCTTTCTCCTCCGCCGAGCTAGTGCCTTCTCCACCTTTTCTGGACAGGTTTGCTTCAGCCTATTTTACCTTGTTTTCACTCGATCCTTCGTCAAAGGGACAACAATTACCCTATTCTTATCTTCTTCTTTGGAACAACAGCTCCTCGTTTTTACCCTTTCCTGCACAGGAGAATGACAACTATCAGCGGATAAGTCTTTGCATACTAATTCCACATATTTTACCAAAATTCTCTATTTTTTTCCACATTCATAATGTAAAAGATTCATAAGTCCTACTGAAAAGCCACTGAAATGATCATTAAAAACATACCTTTTTAGTACTCCACACACCCCCCTGCTTACCCTGTTTCATGCCCTCATGAAAACATTGTAGTTGACATGCAAAGCAGTGAGAGGGTAGGTTGGAGAAGGAATCTCATGCAGAGGCCTATAGCCATGGTGAGTGACTAGGTAGTCAAAGAACTGGCCTGTTTGACCCTCAGGCATCTCATAGAGGGCTTGATATCCAGGTGCAGGGTGCCAGATAATTGGACTGCGGAATCTATATCCTAACTAGAATAGCCCTGCCCTCAAAATGCTTTCACCATATAGGTTCAAATGATTGGCAGCTAATTGAAAATTCTCATACTTAAATGGCTCCCTGAGCTGGATGCTTGGATTAGAGGTTCGGTACCAGAATTTGGCTGCATCAATGGCGAGGTCTTTGATAGAAATAAAATATTCTAAACTTTTTCGAATGAGTGCCTCGTGCATGGGTCCTAACGTTTCAATGACACCTGGAGTTCTCATAATGTTTCTATGTGCTTTCCATAGCTGTACTGGGTCCCTAGGCTCAGCCCTTACCCACAAGTCTAGGCCATTTTCCTATCTTTGGAAAGTGTTATAGGCTTTGAGCCATTTAATCTGATTAACCCCGAATGAGATTAATTCTTGCAATTGAATGTCCCCAGCAAAAGGGCAAGGGTTCAACTCAGTCTCCTAATCTAGCACGAGGTTCTGCAAATAAAATTCACATAGCAATCTCTGGACCTTCACTCCATGTAATGTTTACAACAATATATGAAGTCATTGACAGTGTTAATTTATATTGGGGCACCTGCTTTAACAACCTTTATTTTTAATTGTAAGTATCATTCCAATAAAAACAAAGCATAGTTTTTGGCAGGGGCCCTACATGCTAAAAAATCATTGTATAAAGAACACAAGGTATCCATCTGTTTGATAACAGTATCTAACCTACGGGTTACCTTTGCAACCTTCTCCTGTTCCTTTTGCCACCCCTCAAAGGCCTAGCTTTCGGATAGATTGACGTTCCTTAGTTGTTGTTGGAGTTCTTCATACTTCTCACGAGGGACTGTTTGCTCTCTAAGCTTCTCCATTTCTTGCTGAGCCTGTTTCAATCCTTTGTGCAAGGTCGTTGTCTTTGGATCTCTTTTTCATGCATCAGTGGAGGCCGGGAGTTTTACCTGAACTTTCTTATTGCATTGTTTCGAGTTCAGAACCCTTATCACCCCTGAGGGTGGTGCATCTGTTTGGATCTCCTTGTTGTCCTTTTCCTTTTTAACACGAATATCGGTTGGCAGCTATTCCTTTTCAAATGGAACAACAGTCTGTCCCTCAGCATTATTTGGAATAGTAGCTGGACCTTCAGCTTCATTTGGAATGGCAGCTGGGCCTTCAGCTTCATTTGGAATGGCAGTTGGGCCTTCGGCTTCATTTGGAACAGCAGTTGGGCCTTCAGCTTCATTTGGAACAGCAGTTGGGCCTTCAGCTTCAATTGGAACAATAGTTGGATTTTGGGCAGGGTTTTGATCAACAGAGCGATTCTTAGTCCTCCGTCGTTTTATCCTGCGGTTTCTTACTGCAGCGGTCATCTTTTTCTTACTAGCAGTCTTCCTTGTCCTCTGCCTCACTTTCAGAATCCTGATCTGCTGGTGGAGTTGGGCTATTATGCTCAATAACCTCTGTTGTTCCTTTCGTAATTCTCTAATTTCCAATGTTTTATTAGAAGGAACAACAGGCTTTTTTACTGCGTTCTGGGCCGTGACTAGTCCCTTAATCTTTCTCCTGGGGTGCTTCTTCACTGTTTTGTGCTGGCTGTTCCGGGGTAAGAACCCTAAATGATTCTGTGGCTTCGCTTTCTATTCTCACTTCCTTTGGAATTTCTTCTGGTGCCGTGGGAACAGATTTTTCCCTCTCAGTATCTCCTATCTCTTTTTCATCATGAATAGGCAGATTTCCTTCTTCTGCCTCTTCTGCATGTGGTTTTTCAGGTGCATCTTCTTCCTGGGGTTTGTCGCGGAGGTATGGTGGAGTGGAAGGTTGGCCATACTCACCCATATTGGCCAAGATTGCGGCCAATTCCTCTTCTCCCACTAGGTCCTATGGTGGGCTACCTACCTGTTGTCCCATTTCCTCCTCCTGCCTGGATTGTCTGTCTTCTGCCTCAGGATGCTCAATTTCCATTTCAGGATTCTCAGCTTCTATCTCAGGATGTTCAACTTCTATCTCAGGGGGCTCGGCTTCTGTCTTCGAATGCGCATCTACTTCACTGTTTTCTTCTTCAGACCGCTTAGCCTTCTCGGCCTCCCCTTCCTTTTCTCCTTCAACTTGTTCTTCTTCTATTTCTAGTCGTGAGGGTTGTTCATCCTCAATTACCACTGGCTGGCTAGTGCTTTCCTGGAGTTTTTCCAACCTTCCTCTTATCCGGGCTAACTAGACTGATTTTTTGTGTTTCTCTGGCTGTTCTGGTGTATCAGTGTCATGTTTACGCTTTGTTGTTTCCTGGAGGGTTTCTGGTCATTCGGATGTGCTTGAAACATGTTTTTGTTTTCTTAATTCTCTACGTTTTTGCGGACACTCTTATGTGCCTAGAGTATGTTTACATTTTGGGGAAGGTGCTGTCGCTCTCCCCTCAATTATTGCAATTAATTCTTTCCAGCTGCTTTGTTGCTGGGTGAGGCTATGACTAACTATTAGTCGAATTAATCCATGGTGGCTGACAACTGACTCTACATGCTGTGCCTTTTTCAGGCTTTGTGCAGCGTCATGGAGTAAAGAATTCAAAAGTGCAGGAAGGTTTACAGAGCATTTCTGCTTTAAAACAGCTAAGAGTTTAAGGTGTCGTGCCCTTACGACATCTTTTCTCCCCTTGCAGGTGATGTAGCTTTGCACTGTTCTCGCTAATTCTGCCCAGGGTTCTCCTAGCGTTGCTGGCAGGACTCCCTTCCCTTTGATTGTTAAGCTCTGGCCTTCGTCCTGGAAAATTTCCATGATCTTCTGGAGTCTTTCCTTCTTCAATGTCCATACAGGTCCGGAGGCTGGTAATCCTGAGACTTCTGCAATTATATCGTCGGTGACTGCTATCTGCTTCCCCCGCACCATGGAGTGATCCTCCTACAGGTTCTGCAAAAATTCCATCGCCACTGTTTCATTGGACTCCTTCGGGCGACTGAGATAAGTCAGCCACCCTGCTCTTTCCAGGATCTCCCGAGCAGCACCGGAGACTGTCAACTCCTGTGGTTCGCTTCGAACTGCCCTGCCTCCCATGGTTTCATTGTGGATTCTCAATGGAACAACAACTTCTTGTGCTGTTTGAAACACAGAGAGGGTAGTAATCGTCGGATTTAGAAAGAAACACAAAGTATGCAACAGAAATGAGTTATGAATAGCAACTTGTATAGAAAGAAATAGAAATGTCATGCCATTAAATCGTGCCATTTCCTAGTACACTATCTTTCCCGAATAGTGAGCTAACACATAACCCAGGGAATCATGAGGTGAACCTCCCCCCCCATAGTGCAATAGGCTGCCCCAGCCATCAAAGAAAGGAGCGGCACCCCGATCTATAACCAAGTCATAAAGGAACAACGTATGAAAATATGCCATGTTTAGAAAAACAACGGATTGCCAAAATCGAGGCATAAAGTTAGATCGCGTATTACGTAAGAGGCTATTGTGATATGATGCGAGGCCGGGGGATAGGACGTCTGTTGTACTTGCCAAATCTCAAGTGGTCATTGTCACCTCCTTTGCCATGATTGGTGTAATAAATGTCCATGTGGTATATAAGTCGGGAGATAATGTATGATTAGTGCCTAGGATATAAGAAACAAAAGAGTATTAGTATCCTACCTATTGGTGTAATTAATGTGACTTCGATACCATTAACAGTGCTCTGCTGCCGAAAGGTGTCCATAACCTTGGCATAGTTGTTTATTTCACCCCCGGAACCATGATCCTTTATGTGCATATTAAGGAATGTGATGTCAAAGTGTAGGCCATTATGCTGGTTTGGTAACCAAGTAGCCATAATGCCATTCACGGGGAGGGGGCGAAAAGTGGGCAGGCTGGCTCGTGATGAGACCCCCTGTTCAAAGCTTTCTTTTTCTTTTACTATACCTTTTGGACCATATCCCTCGTGTGGTGGCCATAGTGGGAATGCCACTTCGCTTCCATCCTCATGATCATGGTAGGCTGGCTCTTGATAAGACCCCCTATCCTGCATTTGACAATTTATAATTCATTTGATTTTTCTTTCTCTTTTTTGATAAAGCATTTTTCCTTATATATCCACAAAAGGTGGTTCAACACTCCTTAAAAGTAGGAATGGTGGAAGAAGTCTTATCATCTCAATAGGAGGATATAAACCCTTTGCTCTTATTCCTAAACAAAAATCAAAGAAAAGAATGGCATTATAAAAGATAACCAATCAGGGCAAGATTAGTAAGACAATGACAACAAAAGATAAGTACATCCTTCCTTCTGTCCTCTACCAATACATAGCCTTATAAAGATAGCGATTTATAATTTCCTGATTTCAGTGTGTTGTGATTTTGGATTCATTGCATAAGTGCATTGCTTGTCTCTAAAAGACTTTGAAAGAATAGGGGCAAGAAGCATCCTTACTTGGACCAGCAAGAGGTTAGCTGTTTCACAAAGAGAGAAGAAGTATACTAGATCAATAAAGGAGCATAAGTTTGAAAAGTGCAAATGTCGTTCCTTTTGAAAAAGAAACAACAGAACACAGCAATGCCGTTCCTTTTGAAAAAGGAACAGCAAAAATCAAAATGTTGTTCCTTTTAGAAAAAGGAACAGCAAGACAAGCGAACGCCATTCCTTTGAAAAAGGAACAACAAAAATCAAAAGTGTTGTTCCTTTTGAAAAGGAACAGCAGAAAATCAAAAAGTGATGTTCCTTTTGAAAAGGAACAGCAAAAAATCAAAAAGTGTTGTTCCTTTTGAAAAGGAACAACAGAAAATCAAAAAGTGTTGTTCCTTTCAAAAGGAATAACAGAAAATCAAAAAGTGTTGTTCCCTTTGAAAAGGAACAGCAGAAAATCAAAAAGTGTTGTTCCTTTTGAAAAGGAACAACAGAAAATCAACAAGTGATGTTCCTTTTGAAAAGGAACAGCAGAAAATCAAAAAGTGTTGTTCCTTTTGAAAAGGAACAGCAAAAAATCAAAAAGTGTTGTTCCTTTTGAAAAGGAACAACAAAAAATCAAAAAGTGTTGTTCCTTTTGAAAAGGAATAGCAAAAAATCAAAAAGTGTTGTTCCTTTTGAAAAGGAACAACAGAAAATCAAAAAGTGTTGTTCCTTTTAAAAAGGAACAGCAGAAAATCAAAAAGTGTTGTTCCTTTTGAAAAGGAACAACAGAAATTTGAAAAGTGTTGTTCCTTTTGAAAAGGAACAGCAGAAACATGCAAATGCCATTCGTTTCAGGAATGGCAGAAAAATTGAAATCTATGTATGCACAAACAAGTTTGAAGAAAAGAGATTATGTACAAATTGTGAAAAGAAATGAATTCCTTAATGAATTACAGGTGAGGAAGATTTCTCTTCCTCTCATAAGATCTCCATATCAGTGTCTCTGCGTAGCTATTGGCAGAAGGATTCCCGAGTGAGTGGTTTATGATAGAGACGAACTAGGTGGCCATTCACTTTGAAGGTATATCCAGAACTGTCAATGGTGGTTAAAGTGATGGTCCCATTGTCATGTACCTTTTTGATGTCGTATGGTCCTAACCAATGAGTCTGGAGTTTCCCAGGGAAATCCTCAAACCAAGAGTCATATAATAGGGCCCAGTCTCCCTCATGGAAGACTTTGTTTTTGATGAGGGAATCATGCCATTTAGCTCGCTGCTATTGAATCAATGCTATATTTTGTAGTGCGGAGAGCCTGATTTCGTCCAATTCATTGATCTCTTGTAGTCGATTAATCTGTGCCTCAGTTAGATCTAAGCCAACTTCCCATGTTGTTCGTAATGTTTGGATTTCAAACTCTATAGGGAAAATGGGTTGTTTTCCAAACACTAATTGACAAGGTAAGTAACCAGTGGTGCTTCTCCAAGTTGTTCTATAGGCCCAAAGTGCTTCAGGTAGTTGGGCAGCCCAATCACACCTATGTGACGCAATGGTTTTTGTTAGGATGGATTCTATTACCTTGTTGCTGCTTTCTACTTGTTCATTCGCCTGTGGGTGGTATGGAGTAGTAATTTTGTGCTGGACATGATAATTATTAAGTGTTGCTGTTAATCTATTGCCAACAAATTGTTGTCCTTCGTCAGTGATTATTTCCCTTGGAATGCCATAACGTACAAATAGATGGAAGAGGAACTGTATAACAGAGTCCTCTGTGGCTCTTGGCAATGCTTCTGCTTCAACCCACTTGGTGACATACTCTGTTGCCACTAAGATATATGTTCTCTGATTTGATGAGGGGTTGATGGGTCCAACGAAATCAAGAGCCCATCGCTCAAATGGTTCGATGACTAACTGAGGTTTAAGAGGCATCTCATCAGCTTGACCAGGACGTCCTGCTCGCTGGCAGTTGTCACAGGCTTGGACAAATTTCTTTGCATCTCTGAAAATCGTGGGCTAGTAATATCCTGTCTATAATACTTTGTGTCCCGTTCTACGCTCAACGAAGTCTCCCCCACATGGTCCGTCGTGACAGGCTTTTGTGATGTCAAAGATTTCATCTTCTCGAACACATCTCCTGATATGCATGTCTACCCCTGTATGAAACAAATAGCCCCCAATCCAGGAGAATCGAGTACTCTTCTCAACAATCTGTTTTCGCTCATTAGGTGTTAAGTGTTTGGTAGTTTACGTACTGCAAGGTAATTGGCAACATCGGCATACGAGGGTGTTCGAATGGCAATAGCAAACAGATGTTCATCCATAAATTGATCTTCAATTGCTGCTGCATCAATTGGCTTTGGTATTCTCGAGAGAAAATCGGCTACAGGGTTCTCTTTGCCAGGCCGGTCCTTGATTGTGATATCGAATTCCTGCAGTAAAATCAACCATCTAGTTATTCTGGCATTTGTGATAGGCTTATTTGCTAAGTATTTTATGGTAGAATGATCCGTATACAAAATAACAGGATAGCCTATAATATAATGTCTAAATTTATTAACAACATGTATTACAGCTAGGAATTCCATTTCAGTAACAGTGTAATTTAATTCAGCAGGGGATAAATCTTTGCTGATGTAATAGATAGCATATGGTTTTTTATCTTCTTCCTGCCCAAGGACTGCGTCAATGCCTGTATCTGAGGCATCAGCTGATATTTGAAATGGAAGATCCCAGTTTGGTCCTCGCAGGACTGGGGCTGTGGATACAAGCTTCTTTAAATCCTTGAAAGCACGTTCACATTTTTCTGTCCGCAGAAAATCAACGTTACTAGTTAGTGCATATAAAGGTGCAGCAATGTGTGAATAATGTTCTATAAATCGTCTATAATATCCAGAAAATCCAAGAAAGCTGCGTACCTCTATTTGAGTAGTAGGAGTGGGAATAAGCAAAAGTATTTGGATTTTGGCCGGGTCTACCTGAATGCCGGCTGCTGAAATATAGTGTCGTAGAATAAGTCCTTCAGTCATCATCATGTAACATTTTTCGTGACTTAATTAGAGCCTGGTGGCTATACAACGTTGCAGGACTTTTTCTAGGGTATTTAGTGCTGGATCAAAATCATCTCCATAAGGTGTAAATTCATCCATATACACCTCGATTCCATCATTTATTAAATCCGCAAAAATGCTAAGGATAGCCCTTTGGAATGTGGCGGGAGAATTACATAGGCCAAATGGTAGAACTCAGTAGGCAAATGTCCCCCAAGGAAAAGTGAAAGTTGTTTTATCCTGGTCTTCAGGGGCAATCTGAATCTGATTGTATCCACTGAAGCCATCCAGGAAGGAAAAGAATTTTTTTCCTGCCAAAGTATCTAACACTTGGTCTATGAATGGGAGTGGAAAATGGTCTTTTTGTGTTACTTTATTGAGTTCCCTGTAATCCACACAAATTCTCCATTTCCCATTCTTTTTTGGTATGACCACAAGTGGAGAGACCCATTTACTGTCAGAAATAGGATAAATAAAATTAACATCTAATAGTTTCTGAAGTTTTGCTTTAACCACATCCTTTAAATGAGAATTAAGTCTTCTCTGCAGTTGACAGACATATATAGCATCTTTTTATATATAAATGTGGTGTGTACACAAATGTGGGTCGATTCCTTTCATATCAGGGTAATCCCATGCAAATTCCTATTGATATTTTCTTAATAAATGGATGAGCTTAGTTTCTTGTTCAGATGTGAGGTTGGCATTGATATTTAAAGTTTTTCCCAGTTCAATTTCCACAATTTTACTATTTGCAACAGAAGTAACAGGTATTGTTTGATCATGTGTGTCTTTCAGAGGATCTTCTTCTAATTCATTATCAAATGCTGCTTCTATCATGTGACATTGTGTGCAGGATTTAGCTCCAGTTTGACTAATGAAATTGTTAATGGCATCATCTTATGTTTGACCTTTAAAATCAAGTGCCTCTTGCAAAGTTAATGGAGATCTAATGTTATCAGTAAGATATGATACATGATACTTGTTAGTTTTAATTATTGTGAGACTTGGCTGCGCTCGAGGGTATAGAACCAAATTCTTAATATCAGGTCCTTTAATTATGGTCATATATCCTTGCCGGCAACCAATGTAAGCATCGACAGTGGCAAGCCAAGGCCTTCCTAGGATTAGCGGATGTCCATCAAGTCAGGTTTTTGGATTAATTATCAGGAAATCAGTTGGATACTCCTAGGAGACTACAGAGACCATGACATCATGTAGAGTACCTTCTGGTCTAATCACAGATCGGTCGGCCAATTCTAACAAAGTAGAGGTAGGTTCTACAGATGTAATGCTGAGTTTTTGACAGGTGGTGGTCGTTAAAATATTGATTACAGCTCCTAGATCAACTAAAGCATTTGACAAGGTCTGACCGTAAATTTGAACAATTACAATTGGATTTCCTGCGTCTTCATATTTGATAGGTGTTTCTTTCCTAGATAAGATATTAGATAAAGTACCGACTACTTGGACTCTTGGATTAGTTGTTATATTCCTCCTTGGTTTCTTTATGCACAATTCTTTAATAGTTTTTGCATATATAGGAATGTCTTGAATGGCTTGGAGGAACGGGATTTTTATGTACAAATTTTGTAATTCCCCCAAAATGTCAAAGTCAAGATACTGTAAAGGTCGAGGTATGACTAATAGTTCTGGGAATGGGGGAGAGGATGTGGTTTCTTGATTATGAGACTGCTGATTATTTACATCCTCTCGTTCCAATTGATGTTCTCTTACTAACTGATCTTCATTATGAACTGTTTTATCTCCCTCATTTTCGATGATACGTCCAGACCGTAATTGAAGATCATTACACTCCCGGAGATCGTGTCCTATTTCTGGTGATTCTATGAGTTGAAGAGATTGGACCGGTCTGTTATTTGGATTGGGGTTGGGTTGGGCTGGGAGTTGCGGTTTCAAATTAGACTAGGGATTTTGTTGTAGAGCTGGCAGAGTAGGTTGAGGGAGTGGAATAGTTCCTACTGGCTGTTGCATCGATCTTTGCCAGTTTGTCTACCAGGATGAACCTTGTGAAGTAGGGGGAGTCCATTGCGGAGGATATGGACTATTTTGCCAATATGGTGAATTATAAGGGAAATTCAGCCAACTAGATTGATTTGGATGATTCATCCATGGGTTTGAAGAAGGAAACGGTGGTGGTGACAAATTTGGGAATGGGGGTGGCGGCTGATTTTTCCACATATTATATTGTTGAGCATTATATTGTGGAGGCTGAAAAGAAGAGGTTGGGTCTGAAAACATACCAGATTGTCTTTGCTACCACTGGTGGCGCTGGTTGATCAAGTACATTGATTCTGGTTCTTCCTCTGCTTCCTTGTATGCTGCCTTTAATCCAGGAAGTGAGGGGCAGATTTCCGTAAGATGATCGTTTGTACAGATGGCACATGTTTGGACTGTATCCAGTGGGCACTCCTTGTGACTATGTTTTCTCTGCATCGGGGGCAGAAGATTGCCGAATTATGTTCTGCCTCCATCTGCTTCTGCTTGGCCTGCATAATATCAAGTTGTGTAGTTAGTGCCCCTAGAATATCCTTTTTAAAATTTTCTAATAAGTTTCCAAACTCCACACACGTTACTCCTTCTGTTGCTATATTATTGTCTCTTGAAAATCGATCATATTCTGCAGGTTTTATTCTTGTGCTGCCTCTCGAACTCCTGATGCATAAATCAATAATGTCAGCAAAATTCTCTTGATAAATATCCCCTTTTTCCATAATGTTTAAGGTTTCGATCCACTATTCCTTCATGCCTCTTATCAATGCAGTTTTTAACACATTATCAGGTAAAGGTAGTGATGCATAAGGAGATCATTGTAAATTATATTGAAAACATTCCACATATTCTTCTAATGTTTCGTTTGGTTTGGCTGTCATTTGAAATATTTCGTCTTTCAATCTTCTAGACCTACAATAATCCTGATAGTTTTTTATGAAGGATTCTTTCATCTGATCCCAATTGTTGATGACCCCACCACCTAGTCCCATAAACCATCTTAGAGCAGCCCCCTTTAATGTCGAGGGGAATAATTTCAATTTCCGGGGATCGGTGGTGTAATCATATCCCCTACACAACACATCAAATTCGAATAAATATGCATTCGGATCTTCTGATGTAAGACCGTGAAAGGTTGGGATATGTTGAAGAGGGATAGCTTTCATGGGTGCATTTGCTGTAGAATCCACTATAGGATATTGTAATGTAGAGGTTTGAGTATTTGGCTGATTCTGAGCCATAGGATCGAATATATGCCAATAACCTTCTGAGATATCTAGGAGGGTATTCCTAGGTTGAGAGGGAACGATTTTAGCAGGGATAGTTTTCATGGCACTTCCTTTATCTGGGATAAGAGGAATACATGATGTCTAAGGAGATTGAATTCCCTCAACAATGATTTTCGCAGCGCTGCCCTTATCAGGGCTAGTTAATGGCTGATCTGTTCCAATGGGAGATTTTGGTTCCTCGGTTTCCCCTGTTTCTCCTTCTCCTTCACAAAGGTTACCAAAATTCCCTTCCTGCAATAGTTCTGGAGTAGAATTTTCAATTTCCTAAAAGTCCTGCTCTTCAGTTTGACTATGCACCTCAGCAAAGGCTATAGATGGTGATGCTGTGGCCTGAAGGGAACTAGTAGGTTTTTTAGAAATGGTTTTCCTGAAACCTACTGATGGCTGAGATTCTATTTTCTTATAGATTTCATCTATGAAAGTTGTTTGGCCAAGGGTCACCGACCCCTTAGCTTTTTCAGGTTTGGATGGAAGCTTGATATTCTTTTCTGGTTTTTTCTGCTTAGTCATGCACTCAAATAAACTGCTAAATTCTTTTCAATCAAAGCAAAAGCAAATCTGTTAGGAAAGCAGATAGTGGAGCAGGGCTTTTACATGCTTTGTACGTAGGTTCTTACCTTTCGTTTTTAAGATCCAACTCTTTCCTAGTAGGTTTGTACACTACTCTGAAAAAGACAAATGGCTACACTCTTTCCCCAGAAACGATGCCAAAATGTAGAGCTACAAAAAGGGTCTCTTTCACCTCTAATTACCTCACATTAATATGTCAATCCGGGAACATTTAGTTATTTCAAAGAGTGACTCAATCCGAGGCTATTTGTCAGAGTAATGCTAGTAGTACAGTATCCTAAAAAAACACAAGAGTAAGTTGATGCTTTTCTATGACTAAGTTCCTTCAAATGACTAAAGCACACACTCTTAAAATTAAGCAAATTTATCAGTCAAGGGTTCGACAGCAGTAGTCCATCCCTTTGGAAACTGATGGAAAGGAAACTAGAGCATGGACCACGGGTCTGGGAGCAAGGTAGCAAATGCAGAGGCTCACTACAGCCACAGGTCGTCTCTCACACCAAATGCGAGTAAATGAAACAGAAAACAAAAATGGAATGGCAAATAGGAAATTGAACAACAAATCTAGAATGGAACAACAATGCTTAAAATGGAACAACAATTCTGAAATGGAACAGCAATCGCTATAACTAAACCTCGCGAGTAACAATCAAACTTTATCCTATCAACTCAAATGCTCTCATTGTAATCAAAACTCCAATCTTTCATTCTCCAAGCAAATCACACAACCAACTAAAGGAACAACAATACCTCTTAATTATGGAACAACATGTGAAAATCATACACACGTAACACTCTAAAGAAGTAATCTGATTTAATACCAATCATCAACAGGAATTACAACTGTGTTTCAAAATGGAACAACATGAATCCTGAATCATAAATAACACACCTTTCAGATAATTTCCTTAACACACATACTCAGTATAGAAGCTCCATAACATAATGATAACAATGTTCAATTAAGTCTAATAAGATTGCATCCACTCTAAAAGTATTGATAATATAATGCAGAGTCAATAGAAAGAACATTAACGAACAAATCTTAACAGAGCATGTGATGTGACTTGTAAAGTATATCAGAGTACCAACTAGTGATGATAAGCAAACCACGTAGAAATCAAATCGTAGTGATACAGAAGCAAGTGTCCTCTGGGGCTGGGCCCTTAGCCTCAAGGGTACACCGCTTTAAGCTAATCCAGACGCAAGGATAAGATAATCACCAAGTTTATATTAATGCATAAAACAGAAAGTACAATGAGCCAAGTTCAACGAGACTCGATGATCAAAGTTCAGTCCTTAACAAAAAGTTACATAAAAAGCCTCCCCTTAGACTAACAGTGTCATCCCTTTATATAAGGGTAACGGCGGAGATGTCTAAGTGATAAGATAAATAAAGCAGCGCTCCCTCACGATCGAAGATCCTGAAGGATTCGACAATCCGTTAATCCCTAATCACTTCTTTCTCCTTCGCCGAGCTAGTGCCTTCTCCACCTTTTCTAGACCGGTTTGCTTCAGCCTACTTTGCCTTGTTTGCACTCGGTCCTTCGTCAAAGGGACAACAGTTACCCTGTTCTTATCTTCTTCTTTGGAACAGTAGCTCCTCATTTTTACCCTTTCCTGCACAGGAGAATGACAACTATCAGTGGATATGTCTTTACATACTAATTCCACATATTTTACCACAATTCTCTATTGTATTCCACATTCATGATGTAAAAGATTCATAAGTCCTACTGAAAAGCCACTGAAATGATCATTAAAAACATACCTTTTTAGTACTCCACACTTAGGTATTCCACCTATCCATTGTGCATCATCCTTACCTTCCTGTCTAGCACTGTGTCTTCCTGCAACTCATTAAGATGTTCAGGTAGTAGGTCATCAATAGAAGGAAATTGACTCTTCTCTTCAAGGTCCTCAATCATTGAAGGTTCAAATAACCTCAAGCAATCTGCATTCATGACTGAGTAGATGTGCATGGAAGCTGGCAGATCAAGGAAGAAATAATTTTCACCAATCTTCTCAAGTATCTTAAGGGGTCCATAACTAATAGGTTTTATCTTCTTACCTTCACCTTGCATCCTGTCCTTGCTGATACAACCAGGCTTGGTCTCCAAATTGAAAACTATGCTCCATCCGATGCTTATCATGCCTAGCCTTGTACATGGCCTAGCTCTTTTTCAGCTATTCCTGTACTGCCTAGTGGATCTCCTGGATCTGTTCAATGAACCTAGTTGCCCTGTCCACATCACTGTGTCCATCAACCATGGTATCCTTACCAAAGACAAAATCCAAGTGAGACCTTGTTATGAAACCAAAGCAGGTCTGAAAAGGATATCTCTGGGTAGAAGAGTGCTTGGCTCTATTGTAGGCATGCTGCACATAACACAAGTGTTCATCCCAAAGCTTAGGGTGTTTGCTGCAATATCCTCTCAGTAACAGGATCACTGTCCTCTTAACTACTTCAATCTAGCCATCTGTTTATGGATGAAAAGGTGTGCTTTTCTTTAATTTGGTGTCCATTAGTTCCCACAGACTGGACCAAAAATTTCCCACAAATCGGGGGTCACGATCAGATATAATAGAAGTGGGTAATCCAAAATGAACCCATACATTTTCAAAGTATAATTTTGCAGTCTGTTCAGCTGTAATCTATTTACTACAAGGTATCAAAATACACATTTTACTGAACCTATCCACAACAACATATAGATAATCATGACCTTTCCTAGATTTAGGTAGTCCTCCTACAAAATCCATGGAAATGCTCTCCCAAGGGTGAGAAGGAACTGGCAATGGAGTGTACAATCCTAGTTTTTTGTTGCCAGGCTTGCTTTTAGCACACATAGCACACCCCTTTACATATCTAGAAACTATCTCACTCATTCTTGGCCAATAGTAGAACCTTTGCAACTGTGAAACTATTTTACTTACCCCAAAGTGACCTGATGTCAGAGAAGTGTGTGCTTCCCTTATTATATTTGCTCTCTTAGTTTGTGGAATGCAGAGTTTCCCACAATGATATAAGAGTCGGTCCTTCACATGATAGTCCAATTCTTCTACTCTTTTGCCTTGACTCAAAGTTGCATATACATCTTTAAAGTCCATATCCTGAGCATATTGTTCTATGTAGCTTTCATGTAGCATGAAATTATGCTTAAGTATTGTAGATGCCTTTATAATGGGTCTAGATAACACGTTTGCAACCCTGATATGTATGCCCTTTTTATATCTAATGACTAAATGAAATTGTTGTAGAAAACCCATCCATCTATAATGTCTTGATTGTTGCAATTTAGTTTGGGAGTGTAGATATTGAGATGGCGGATGATCAGTATGTATTATCGTTTCTTTGCCCATTAAGTAACGTTTCCATTTTTTCACACTCTAAACTAATTCATACAATTCTTTTTCATAGGTAGGGTAGTTAACTACTGCAGGATTAAAAGTCTTAGAATGATAACATATCGGTTTACTGTGCTGTGTCAACAATGCTCCCATGGCATAGTCACTGGCATCAGTTTGGATCTCAAATGGTCTTTGTAGATCTGGCAGTGATAGTACAAGTGTTGTACTATTTTTTTCTTTCAAGGTGTCGAAGGCTTTCTGTTGTTTGCCTCCCCACTGAAACACCTTGTTCAATCCTGCCAAAGCATGTAAGAGAGCTGCAATTGAGGAAAAATACTTCCTCCAATACTGTGCTGCTCCTAAGAAGCTTCTCACTTCGGTGGCAGACTTGGGTTTAGGCCACTTTACAATGACTACCACTTTAGAGGGATCTATTTTCAATTCACCTCCCCTACTATATGACCTAAATAATTTAGAGAGGTTTTTCCAAATTCACATTTGGAGAGTTTAACATAAAGTTTTTCTCTTTCCAAAACATCTAATGTTTGCTTAACATGCTTTAAATTTTCTTCCCAGATTTTACTAAAAATCAAAATTTTATCCAGATACATAATAACAAAATCATCAAGAAAAGGTTCGAGTACATCATTCATTAATCTCATGAACGTAGCAGGGGCATTGGTCAAGCCGAAAGGCATAACCAGCCATTCATACAATCCCTGCTTTATTTTGAAAGTAGTCTTCCATGCATCTTGCTCTGCAACTCTGACCTGATGGTATCCACTATGCAAATCCAACTTGGTGAAATAAACAACTTCCTTCAATTGATCTAAAAGATCATCTATGCGAGGAAGGGGATAACAATTTTTTATTGTTATCTTATTCAGTGCTTGGTAACCAATGCACATTCTCCACGAGGCATCTTTCTTTCTCACCAAAATGATTGGTGACCCACATGGTGATGTGCTAGCCTAATGAACCCTTTCTCAAGCAACTCTAGCACCTGCTTCTTGATTTCAGGATTCTCTAAAAAGATAACCTATACATACCAATGTCAGGCAAAGGAACATCTTGCTGCAAAATAATATCATGTACTATTCCCTTTTTGGGTGGCAGACCTTGAGGTTCTTGAAACAAGACATCATAATCCTAAACAATCTTTTCTATATCAACTTGATGATCAGAATTATAGCCCTCAAATACATTGGTTTTATCAGTTTTATTTTCCTTTACAACCATTAGTAAGAACCGTTTGCATGAATTTATCATTATTTTCATCTGTCCTGTGTTTATGAGAATATAATTATTCTTAAGCTTATGAGCTCTTACAAAGTATTCGATTCCATCTTTAACAAGTATATACTTGTTCTCAGCTCTATAGAAAATAACCTTTCTATCAAACAAGTAAGGACTTCCTAAAACAATTCCACACATATCCAAAGGAATTACATCTAACTCAACCTCATCTACAAATGTTGACCCAAAAGAAAACTTGAGTTTGCACTGTCTAGTCACTTGTAGTTGTGCTTTTTCATTTAACCATCCTAATGGGTATGGCTTCCTATGAGGTGTAGTTGCTAATCTCAATTTCTTTACAATTGCTTCAGAAATCAGATTTACTTGTGAGCCACTATTAAACAAAGTATCAATCTTTTGATTTTTGGAAACAACTTGAATATGGAAAAGCTCATGCCTTTTTCTCTCATGTTCTTCATCAATAACAAATTGAGCAGAATTACTAGTAGATGCCTCAGAATTCTTATCTTTTATACCCATGGCTGCAATGATTGTTTCATCTTCGGAGTTTGACCCCAAATTTTCTGAATAGCTGCAATAATCTTCTTCTTCTTGCCCTTAGACTTCTTAGGTCTCAGCTCTGGATGCAGAATCCAACAATGCTCATCATCATGCCCCTCCTTTTTAGAGTGAGTGCATGAGGCTTTGCCTTTCTGTGCAGTGTTAGTCTTCCTTGCTTTCCACTTCTGCTTTCTTTTCTCCTTTCTCTTGCTTACAGTCAGTTGGGATGGTCCCCCAACTTCTGGATTTCCATTCTTTCCTCTAGCCTCTAGATGAGTAGCTTGTACAGATACCTCATCTATACTAGTGGGATTAAGCATGAGGATGGTATGCCTCATGTAGCTGTGTAGACCACCAATGTACTTCAAAATAATTTCTGGTGAATCTAATGAAGTACCCAACACCAATGCTCTCTTTCAGAACTCTTGAGTATACCCTTGTACATTTTTCCCTTTCAACTACCGAAGAGTTTGCCAACTCATCATGGCTTGTTGCATGTAGGCCAATGGATATAACTGCTTTTTGATTACAGTAACAAATTCACTCTAGACAGAGATGGTCTTACCATGCTTTCTCATATCAGCTTGGGTTCTCCCTTCCCACCAAACCAAGGCAGTGCCCCCTAGGCGAAGGCTTGCCAGCTAAATCTTGCTCTTGTCTGAGTCCATATTTTGTACTCTGCAATACACATCAATTTGTCTAATCCAATTGTCCAACTTTTCAGCATTTAGCACTCCATCATATATAGGAAAATCAAATTTAACACCTAACTTAATCATAGATGCTTTCTTATTATGCACAAGGCTACTAGGAGGTGTAGGGAAGCTTTCTTATTTCCCCTTTCCTTTGGAGTGGTCATGGGAATAAGATTCATCATCTTCTTTATCTTGCTTAGAGCCTGATGAATCTTCACCCTTATGCTTTCTAAAGTCCCTATACATTTCTTCTACCATAGACTTTATAGCTAGGAAACTTTCTATGAATTGAGGGTCTAGCCCTATAGAACCTTCTTCTGACATTGTCTTTCGAGAATAGACTCTCCCAATTTTAGGATTAGTTTCCACCAACTCTCCTTCTCCTAATTTGAGATTTGATCTAGTGAGTATTCACAGCTAAACCAACACAAGCTTGTCTAACCTTACAGCCTAAAGCTCTAATACCACTTGATCTGATAATCACCCTATGAGTGACCATAGTTGAAGATTTATTAAACAAAAGGTATTATAGACCCATGTGCTGATGTGTTCTCTATGTTATTGAAATAATGGATAGATCAGATTGCCAATACACAGAAAATAAATGGAAAGACAACAGAGAAATACAGTAAGCAACATAAAGACACAAGCAATTTTAATAAGGAGTTCACCCTATTCTCCAGGGTTGCGTCTTCAGTCCAACTTCAGTGGTGGCCTTGTTTTATTGTGTCTTTGAGCAGAGAAATTACAATGCAGGGACTCAACATGAGTTCTCCTGAAGCAGATTTTTCTTGGCAGGGTGGTTCTTCAATTCCCCAAGCGACTCAGAGTACACAAACTCTTGTTCTTCCTACCAGCTATGTGACCCTTGGTCTATAGTGGAAAGAGCCAACTGTGATGCTCAATCTAGATAGATTCCTCTATGGGAAGGCTTGATTCTTCAATGTCTCTGGTGCTCGATGCTGCCTGTGGTCAGCTCGGCCCTCTGTCTCCTCTGCTTGGCTTTACTAGTCTCTGTGCTCAGTCCTCCTCTCAGGGTTCACTATTCACTGTCTTTTTTGGTTGCTTGGACTCTCCGCTCTCTCTGAATCCCTGTTGAACTGTCTTTGTTCACGACTTTAGCTATTCAGTCTCCATGCATATTCGGTTCCTCTCTCGCCTGCGTCGATTCGCCTACCACTTGCGTGCTTGGAGTTCTCGGTTCGGCGTCAGCGTGAACGCTGAGGAGGTAGGCACATGTCTCCATCGGAATAGCGCCAGCCTGTTCATCGATTCGTTTCTTCAGTTATGTCATGGATACGTCATTTCTCCACCGTGGCGGTCAACAGATTCCAAATCCCCTTAAATCATGGCATAATTCCCTGTTGATTCCACTTCTGTCTATCAGGCGCAATCTCAACCATCTAATTTGGGCTCCTCCAGATCCAACGTCATAGCACATCGAGCACGGTTAACTTGCTTGACTGATAATGCGTGATCACGATGGTTTTTCTCTCACCTCCGCTGCCACACGTCGATCACGGAGTGGGATCGCTCCGCTCTCCTCCAAAACCTCTTACAATTCAAGGGCGCCCTAATCAAACCACTGGTTTCCAAGTTGTGGGTCCCACCTTCGTATGATGGCACTTTACATTTCTCTGCCCACGGTCCTCTGGCTCCCAACGTGACGAGTGCTTAAGGCTCTGCCATTTCAGCCATGTTCACCCAGTGATGCGTGATTAGTGCTAATCGTGCATCGAAAATCAACTCCTTTTCCCATTCCGAGGCTCCCAAGGGCTACATCGACCTCCTACGCAATCTCCATGGGCCTCGGTCAGCATGCTTTGACTGAGGTCCTTGTTGTTCCACGCTGGCTACCATGGCCACTGGTTCAGGGTGTTTTCGATTGCTGTTTTGGATTTCATTTGAGATTTGTTCGACTTGATTTAGTCACGGTTCTTTGACAGTAATTTATGGATCCGATTCGGATCAAAGCCTAGTTTATTTAGTTTTTTCCTAAACAAATCTTAGATGTTTCTCTCATAGGAATTTCCATAATTTTAGTCAAAAATAGGTATCTATATATTTTGTGGAATTATCCTTAATCAAATTTTACATGTTATGCTTATAACCTTTAATTAGTTCCTAATGCTCAAAAGGCTAGTTCTCCTTATGACTTTATATATATATATATATATATATATATATATATATATATATATATATATATCTATATATATATATATCTATATATCTATATATATATATCTATATCTATATATATATATATATATATATATATGTATATATATATATATATATATATATATATAGATATATATATATATATATATATATATATATATAGTATGAATGATACAAAATCCATATTATAAAAGCTCCTTCTCTTTTTGTAACCCTTTGACTTGAAACTAAACTTAATCTTGATTTGTCTCGATTGGTTACATGTTATACAACTCCATAACCTTTGAAACCATAATTTTCCAAAGTAGCATAGCTAGACAACATTTTCTTATAAGGAATCCTAACATTATGGTCCTTAATAATAGTTTCCATTCCTAGATAAGTCTATGCTAATAGGTATATGACACTAGCTTCCCTTGTTGACTTTGTATTCCATGTTTCCTTTACTAAACTAACCAATACATAGTTACGTTACCTATTTGTCATATTAGTTTAGTAAAAATCCTAATTGTCCATATAACATGTTGAATTACACACAACAATCCTTGTGATTGTAGGTTTTCTATCTTTAAGTAATTATCATTATTTATTTAGGTGAAACCCTATGAATTTCCCATGGATCCTTGTTCTCATGTTCATTTTCTTCTTCTTATCTTTTACAATCTAGTTCTTGTGACCCTAGTTTTTCGGAAAGTGTTATTTTTCACCCTATACCTTTTAAATATTCTTTTGTGGATAGCGTAAGTGCCAGTTTATTTTTTTTATTCTACTATAAAAGCTATATAAGCTTTCTGGTTGGTATTATTTTCTTCCTAAAATTAGTTTGTGAAATTTACAGAGACACGTTGCTGCATGTGTAGGACACAAATTTTTCCAGGTAAACTCCTTTAGTCTCTATTACAATTTAAGAGAAATAATCTACATTTTGTTGCTCCCTTAAATATTTAATTTTGAACCTAACTCAGATGAAATTTCTTGGCATGCATTTTACCTCTTCCTAAACTGTATCACAATTTTTTCAACAATACTGTGGTCACCATATTAACTTTGTCTAAACTTCCTAGTTGGAGTTGTAATTAAATTTTTCTTCCAGCAGATGAACACCTCCAAAATGACTACTTTGATTTCAGTTGTCCTTATAATTTTATGTTGTAATCCATTGGTATAATCTCAAGGCAAGACCAAAAATTGTAAATTTCTAGGTTATATATATCACGAATATTGGTTATTCACCAAAACCCTGGTTCGACTTCCTTAAAGGACTTTATATGTACCGAGGCTTCAATTTTCTTGTAGAGTTTAAAATTATTCTTTATTCAATGAGATGTTTGATCTTAGTAGTGAATCTATGATGTATATGTGTTAGCTTTCTCGATAGTTCTACAATAGATGGACTATTTGTTATATGAGCAGTTGATTTATTTTATGCATGTTACTATACTATTAATTGTTATTCGTTGTCAGACTTATTTCTCCTCTGGTATCTAAATAATATATCTAATTTATAATTGGGTAAATTTTGGTAGTTGTGGGCATAATTATTGTGAATTTAAGATATATATTTGAGGTAATATGCCACCAATTAACTATCTATGGTGTTAGTTTTACTGCTTCCACACATAGGCTTACCATCCGCCCTTTACGATAGTATCGACCATCATGTATTCACTTCTTTAATTGTTTTTTCTTATCAAGTACTAGGAAACAATATAATTGAATCTACTTTTATTTTAAACCCCACTCACCTAGCATGGAGTTCTAGTAAACTAGCATACCTCCTGCTACTCAATGTCAATTGACACTCTTATTATATCCCTTTTTACCTAGAGTTTCTTTATTCCGCATTTTAATCATGGTATTTATCAATTATGCTTTCATTCCTTTTCTCATTATATAAATTCTTCTTCTATCACCATTTTTTCTAATTTCAGGAACACATTCGATTGTCCATAAGGTATACCCATTAATAAAAGAATTAAAAGAATTACCTTGTTGTATCTTGAGTGAGAAGTTCTTTATTTCTGATCTAAAAAATATTCATGTGACTTCATCTAGACTGTTAAGGAAAAATTTCGCTGCTCGCATAGGACTGACTTATCCCTATCTATGCATCTATTATATGGTATTAGGCATAAATCTAGACTATAATTGTTTCCAAACTTGTTGATTTCTTTCAATATATATATATATATATATAATTTAACATTTCTCCATAATTGTATATGCTAGTATCTGTAATACATTTCACAACTAATATACAATTTCCAACTCAAGTTTTTCTTTTTGATACTCACATGGTGAGACTTGTGTACCAATCCTAAAAGCATCTTAAAGAACATGAATATTGAGAATATGACATTAAATTATTATTTTTCCATATATCCATTGATATCTTTAGAAAACGACTAGTTCTTAGACAAAAGCATTAATAAAAACATACATATAGGTAGGTAAAATGAATTAATTTCCTATTAATTATAAGAAGTTATAACTAGGGTTCTAACCATAGTGGCTACTACAAATTTCTCAAGAATGAAACATGTTCCTCCTAACCCTAAATTGCTTCCACTAGTTCCCCACGAGCTAAGACATGTTCGACAATGGAATCAAAAAGCCTTTTATTCTCAAATGGTGTGTGCTTCTATAAGTTTTCCCTTCCCTAGCATATTTTAGCAGTGTCCTACTTTCTGGGTTTGCCAATCCACTTACTTAAACTTATTTTTTTCAAAAAAAGGTTCTTTTCCTTTTTCCTTAAATCCTAAATCTATCTCCCCCAATGATTTGTTTCACCCAACTTAGTATCTTTCTCCAACTAAGTGATTTAATAGATATTTCTCTCCCATCATATTAAATCATATGTATTTCCTCATAGTGATTTTTAGGAATTTAACCAGTAATAATTGTTTCCAACCTTGAAATAATCTTCTAACCCTAGCGCTTCATTCCTGAGCAATTTCCAAAAATTTCTTTATTATTAACAATCTATTAACTACATCAGAAAGAGTTTTATAGATCACATTATTCATAAGTCCGATATGGCTTTCCTAGCCATCCAATCAAAAATACAGTCCATGTCTATGAACAATAAATTACTAACATAGAAAATGAAGGGGTATTACATCAAACATATACATATAATAATAAAAAAATGTGACATCGATGTCCTCAACTAGAAGTATCCTAGATCCATCTAATTATGAATAAATCATGCACTAAGAGGTATCAAATACAATGAGGTACAAACCTTTCCTCAAGTTATACTGAAGGTTTGAACCTCTAGGGATTATATGTTATCTATGTTGAGAAAACACATGCTTACATGTCACCGTCATACTAGGTTGTACAATACCTCTCCCAAATAAATCAATAAAATTTTCATTTAGTTCCATGCTTACAATAAATTTTATGGAACAAATCACAACTAATTTGCACCACCCCCTCCTCCTAGGTCCACCTAAGTAGCCAACCAGTCAACAAAACATGTGATGAGAGAGGCTACTATAAGGGATTCATTCTCCTTGGTGACATTAAGGTAATTTTTTTGAAATATTGGGAAAACTTGTTAATGCTATGCAAGCTACCTCATCATTAATTTAAAATGTGTTTAGGATCATCTCAAATTAACCAAAATTTGAAGGATTATCTATCTAAGATTGAGTGTCTTCTATAAGTAATTTATGAGATTAATTAGTTGTTTTAAACACATATACAACAAGTAAAATGAAGAGGAATAAAAAAAATACTCATAACATGAAGCTGATAAAGAAGTTCACCCCTCTTGGGCTACATCTCCTTGGACCTGCTTCATTCGCTAGGCCATATTTAGATTAATGGACAATTCTCTTACTACATGCACCTGCAGTGCTCCAATGGAATTTGAACCTACTCTATTGGATTCATAAGACCCAAAAACCTAAGAAATGACCTTCCAACCTCTACAATTTGGCTTCAGCTGATATAGGTTTGACCTCCTCTCGTGGTGGCCCTAGGCTTCCTTAAACTTCAACATAGAAAAATAATGCATAGGAGTGACTCTCTGCCTCTACAACCTATTTGATTGTGTTCAAAGCATCCGAATAATCTAGGAATGACTCTTTCGAAGGAAAAATTGGCCGAAAATAGAAGAAGTTATGATATCTTCTATTTTTCCTAGGATAACACAACTAAAACTAGAGAAACTCAATTTAAACCCACCAAATTTGGAGTTAGCATCGGATTTGTCGAACCCACTAAAATTGTCAATAAGTTAAACACACATTTAATTAAGCGATAATCATGGTTTTATTATGAATAACCTCCACTTAGCGCATTATTCCACGCAGTTAGCATTAGTGTTGGCCTCCAATCTTTGAGGTTGGTCACATGGGAGGGGGGCAGCCCTCTCTTTCCTCGAACCACTAACACTTAAACTTTAAATTGAATTTGCGCCCACCATATGTTAAGTAACATGGTGGTGGTATAATGGTGGATCATTGGTCTTATGCAGGTGAGATCACGGGTTCGATTCCTTGTTCTTCCAATAAACTTTTGCACTGCATGCTCATTCTAATAGGCCAGTGGGGAGGGACATGTGGTGGCCTCCGGGTTTGCAACATGTCGCCTTATCATTGTTCCTCCGCTGTCTAATGAAATAAATCAAAATCATCAAACTATAGACCAACCAGAACATTCCACTTGGCATGACCTCACTGGCCATTGACCAAGCCTTTGACCTACGTAGTCACCTGCCATGTCAGTTGTATGGACTACTGACTGTGTAGTGATTGTATTTTTTATTTCAAAATTCTTTTGTCTAGCAAAGTAGATAGAACCCAAGATCTTTCTCATACGAGCTTCGTTTTGAGTGAAACGAGTTGTGTTGTAATCATATCTCCGAGATGAACGCGGTCAATTAGGTTTTGAGTGATTCTGATCAGTTTTATTTTTTAGCAAATTTTTGCCCCTAATCCACATTTCGATCCATGCTTCCCACTGATAGGCTTTTGGACCCACAAAAGTTGGTTATCTAATGAGATCTTAATACACTTCTCCTTCCCAATTTCTATCAATTTACTCTGCTTGGAAAATATCCATGACAACCACTTGGGTTCACTGACATGCCTTGCTTTGTAAATTGCTTGACACTTCAACCAATTTTCTTGTTTTGCTACTGACCCAATCCAACACTTATTGGTTGCTTGCTGATTAAACACCCTAGTGTACCGAAGTGATTCCTTGGTGCTTGGAAAGTTGACTGATGGCCTTCCCACTAAAAATCATATTCCTCCTTTTCAACACATGCATTTGATGCAAGATTCTCCATAGAAACCCCTTTTCCAAGTTAAGACCATTTGAGTGAACTATAGAAATAAGTTCCAATATCATTAATAAAAAGAAAATAAATTACCATTCTTTTACGTCCATGGTTCCAAATTCCACATCCCAAAGGATGGATTCGCGATCTGTTTCGCTTCTTGGCGTCAACACATCAAATGGTCTACAATGGCTGCAAAATATTTTTTCCATTTTTTACTACTTTTGCTTCTTGATTCCATCATCCTCCAGTATTAACATGCTTCTCATGCCATGATTTGAGAATGAAGGCTAATCATAAGCCTCTTACTCAAGCATGGATCTTCCAAAATCCTGCGACATCTTGTCATAAGAAGCACCATTAGCCTTGAAAAAACACTCATGAAAGAATATAACTTGACGACCTCTTCATTTTGCTTCTTCAAAACAACAAATGTCACATCATTTGAACATTACCATGTACTCTTACATCTTGGTTTATAAACTGTCTACTAAACACAAGTCGACAAAGCATGCTTCTTCAAATATTTGACTTTCAAATCAAGCAAAACCATGTACAACGAATTGATTATTTACAACAAGAATTTCACATCCTCATGAAACAATTCATCACATGTCACTTTCATCTTTGGAGACAAAATCAACTCTTCCAATATGATATAACATACATGTAACAATCAATCAACCACACAAGCTGACACTCATGCATGTGCAAATGATCAACATTTTGAAGTTGACAACATACATGTTTAACGAAGCAATCAACCAACAGAAGTCCATCACTCATGAATTTTCAAGCATAATGAAACTATTAAAAAGTCCACTATTCACACACAAACTCTCATGCATGTATAACAATTCTCAACTCTCTCACAAGTATAATTAGAATTAAAAAAATACCATTGGCATGTACAAGTACTTAAAGCGATGAAATGACTGAATTTTTTACAATAAAGTGAATCAACATACTCCACTTTTGAGCACCTTCCTGGCATAAACATGCAAGCTCACGAATGCAACATGCATGCAAATTTGTAATTGCAAATTGTCATCTTTGCTGCATCTAAGTGAGTCAACATAACTCTACTTTTCCAACATCTTGCTTCATGCAATACGCAACATACTTTTAGGAGAAAAGAAATGCATCCAAATAACAAGGAAATGTGTCAATAATACAAGATTTACATCAATTATCAAAAGAAATGAATGTACTTAATTTCTTAAGAAATATAACCATCTCCTTCACAATCATTTCAATGGAGCTTCTTTCGGGTACACTTCATCATGTGTATCATCTTGACCCACATTAATTATGGAATCCTCTTTTTCATTCTTGCAAAAATCTCTCTCCACCTCCTTCAAATGTCTTGGATGACTTGTTAGATGCAAAGTCCAACACTTGTCCACAAGATGACCCTGCTATGGCAATAAGTGCAAAATAATTTCATCTTCTTTTCAACATGGTTTCCATTATCCAATGGACCTTTGGCTTTCTGTCAATTTTGTTTTGAAAGTTTCCTATTTATGTCTATCCTCTTCCAACACCTTGAAACAATATGGTTATTCAAACCACCAAAGGGTCATGTAAATTTTCTCCAAATTTTATCTAAGGATTTACCATGTTTATCATAATCAAAACAAACTTGACTAAACACATATTTATACCTTGAAGATTCACCTTTCTGGCCTTCTTGAGGAGGTGAATTTGATGAGGTAGTGGCTCCCTTTGGAATACCAACACTCGTTTCAATGACCTAAGTTGTTTCAACATCCTCTTGTTTGCGATTTCCACTATTTGGATGCTTATGAGCATCTTGTTGCAAAATGGGTTTAAAATTTTTGCATGCCTTATAAACACAAACTTCATAAACTTGAGGTAATGAACATGTAATGAAAGTCCTTTCTGGAACATCTTCATGTGCTTGCTCAGCTTTGGAGCATTCTCCATTATGTTATCCATAACCAACACCCAAATACATAGGCCTTTCCTCAATAAAAATTGGCTCAACTATGCCTTGTGCATGTTTTCCTAACCCTTTACCTTCATAGCTCATCTTCATCAATAATTTGGACCCTATTCCTGTAGTGTGTCTTTCAAAAGCACCAAAACATTCATTTTGAGAGGAAATTGAAGATAAACTCTAATTACATACCTCGTTTTCATGCACATACTTGTCTAGGGTTTCCTTGGCATCATGGAGTTGAATCTCCATCTAACAGTGCTCTGATACCAACTTGATTGAAAATTTTTGGGAAAATTTTTAATGATATGAAAGCTCCCTCATCAAGAATTTAAAACGTGTTTAAGATCATCTCAAATTAACCAAAATTGGAAGGTTTATGTGTCAAGTATTGAGTTTCTTTTATAAGTAATTTATGAGATTAATTAGTTGTTTTAAACACATATACAACAAGTAAAATTGAAAGAAATAAAACACAGTAAACTAATAAAACAAAACTAATAAAGGAGTTCACACCTCCTTGGCTACATCTCCTTGGACCCGCTTCAATGACTAGGCCCTCTTTGGATTAATTGTCAATTCTTTGATTACATGCACCTGCAGTGCTCCAATGGCTTTGCAACCTGCTCCATTGGATTCAAAAGATCCAAAAACCCCAAAAGTTACTTTCTGAGCTCTGCAATTGGACTTCAGTTGATCTAGGCTTGACCCCCTCTCCTGCTGGCCCTAGGCTTCCTTAAACTTCAATGTAGAAAAATCACGTACAAAGTGCCTTTTTGCCTCTACAACCTATTCCATTATGTTCAAAGCATCCAAATAATATAAGAATGAATCTTTCTAAGCCAAAATTGGTCGAAAATAGAAGATGTTATGGTCTGTTCAGTTTTTCCTTGGAAAGCTCCACTAAAACTAGAGAAACTCCAGTTAGCCCTAGCAAATTGGAGTTAGCGCAAGATTTATCGAACCTACAAAAACCACTGAAAATTTAAACATGCAATTAATTAAGTGATAATCATGGTTTAATTAGCATTAACCTCCACTTATAGCATTAATCCACGTGGTCAGAATTAGCGCTGGCTTCTGGTTTTTGAAGTTGGTCACATGGGAGGGTGCTGGCCCACAAGGCCAACCCTCTGTTCCCCCAAACTATCAGCACTTAAACTTTAAATTGAATTTTCGCCCACCATATGTTAAGTAACATGCCTTAGACATAACGGTGGAGCACTGGTCTTGTGCAAGCGACGTCGCGGGTTCGATTCCTCGACCTACCAATAAACTTCTACATTGCATGCCTATTCTAATAAGCCATTGGGGAGGGACACATGGCGGCCTCTTGGCTTATGACATGTCTCCTTCTCATTGGTGCTCGCCTGTCCAATGAAATAAACCCAAATAATCAAACTTTAGACAAACCAAAATGTGTCACGTGGCATGAACTCACTCCCCGTTGACCAATCATTTTAGCTACACAGTTAACTACCACATTAGCATTATGGATTACTAATTGTGTAGTGACTGTACTTTTTTTTTCAAAAATCCTTTGTTTGGCAAAGTGGATAGAACACGATATCTTTCTAATATGACCTCCATTTTGAGTGAAACAAGTTGCATTAGAATCGTATTGTCAAGTGGATGTGGTTGTTCAGGTTTTGAGTGATTCTGAACACTTTGATTTTTGAGCAAATTTTTGCCCCTAATCTAGACTCTGATCAATTATGGAATCATCGGAACTCATAAAAAAAATTCATCCACATAAGAAAATAAACCCCTAGGAGACATGTCAGCCACATAGACATCTTGTCCCTAGGTCCTGCTAATGTTTTAAGCCTGTTAACCCAAAATTGCTCTCATGCTATAGGCAAGACAGTGATCAAAAAATCAAAGTCGCTATCATAAGCCTCTGTGCCAATGATTGTGGATGTTTCTTAGCAGACCTATGTTAGTGACCCTAATATTTGAGTCACTTTTCTAGCCCAGAATCCTAGCTTCTAACCAAAACATGCTACAACCTTCATAATCCATCAAATACATGATAAAAATGCAAATAAATGAAAAATAAACCTCAAGACTAGGCCTGAGCATCCCCAACCTAGACTGACATTCTATCAAACACTTGGCATCATTGCAACCTATAGGACTAGGATATAAGACAAAGCATAAATAATTGAAATAACTTATGAAACATGACCAAAAGGATCACCTACTTCTCCATCGAACTATTATATCATCAATTATGTCTTGCATTCATCCATTTAATAATTACAAGTAAATACATGAAAGAACCATGACATGAATGAGTCATATAACCATGTTTATAACCAGCATGAAACCACATAAATATCAAAGATATGACACCAACTTTTTGGGTTGTGTTATATTCTTTCCATGTACTTAACAGTGGGTTTAAAGGGCACCCATAACCACACTTTAATGGCTCGGCTAACCCACATATGGTTTTGTGCATGATTTTCACACATGTTTTTTTTTAATGCGATGGTTTTTCAGTCCATGGTATTGGACGCGATGGTTTTCGGTCCATGGTATTGGACACGATTGTTATGAAACTAGCTCAAGAAAAAGATAGAAAAGATAGATCAACACCTTAGAATTCAGCCTCTTCGAGGGGGCAACCTCCTTTACATTACATAAATGAGCAATTCTTGGATGACACAAGTGACAAAACCTCCTTTCTATATATAGGAGTCTAAGGAGTCACAATATAACCTAGCCGACCTAACAATAATAATATAAAGCCACAAAAATAACAATAGAGGGATTCTATGGGGAACAGTAATAAAAATATGGGGATAGTAGGGGCACAACATTATTAATAAGGGATACAACTACAATAGTAATGGGGTAATCACTAGTATTATAGGGTCCTATCATGCCACTCTCCTTCAAAAAAAGTGTTGTCCTCAACGCTTGAGTAGATTTGGATGCTTCTGTATAAAATTCTCATCCTCCCATGCAGAATCTTCAATGGATAAGTTCTTCCACTTGATGAGATACTCCGAGATTGATCGATTTCGTAGCCGTCGAGTTCTTGTTTCTATGACTGCTTCCAGTTCCAATATAATTTTTCCGTCCTCGTCAAGTTTTGGAAATATTGTTTACATTGGGAGCTTGTCACCTATAACCTTCTTTAAACATGAAACATGGAAAACTGAGTGCACTCGAGACACTGCAGGAAACTCCAATTTGTATGCCATAGTACCAATCTTTTGCAACACCTTCTACAAACCATAATATATTGCTGATAATTTATTATCCTTCTTAGCTTGCTTAAGGGACATTTGTTTATATGGTTGTAGCCGTAGGAATACCCAATCGCCTACATCAAAACTTATTTCGCTCCGATGTTGATCTTCCTGTTGTTTCATTCTATTCTGTGCCAACATGAGTTTATCCTTTAAGAGTTGAAGGGCTTCTTGTTAATGTTCAATGTGATGTTCCACTACTTGAACCTTAGAATTTTCTCTTAAATATGATGTGATGGATGGTGGTTGTTATCCATAAAGTGCCATAAATGGGGTCATTTCTATTGCTGTATGGAAGGAAGTGTTATACCACCATTTAACCAAAGGCAACCATTTGACCCATTGTGTCTGTTTATCAGATACAAAGCAATGAAGATATCCTTCAAAACATTTGTTTACTATCTCAGTTTTCCCATCAGATTGAGGATGATAAGATGAGCTATGAGCTAACTGAGTACCAAGACAAGCAAATAATTCTGTCCAAAAATTTCCAGTGAAAATGGGATCTCTGTCACTTACAATAATCTTTGGGTTTCCATGTAGCTTTTGAATTGTTTCCATAAATGTAGTACAAACTGTACTCGCTTTCAATGGATGTGATAATGCACAATAGTGTGCATACTTGGTATGTTTATCAACTACCATGTTATGAAACTAGCTCAAGAAAAGATAGAAAAGAAAGATCAACGCCTTAGAATTCAGCCTCTTCGAGGGGGCAACCTCCTTTAAATTACATAAATGAACAATTCTTGGATGATACAAATGACAAAACCTCCTTTCTATATATAGGAGTCTAAGGAGTCACAATATAATCCAGCTGACCTAACAATAATAATATAAAGCCACAAAAATAACAATAGAGGGATTCTATGGGGCACAGAAATAGCAATATGGGGGTAGTAGTGGCACAACAATATAAATAAGGGGTATAACTACAATAGTAATGGGGTTATCACTAGTATTATGGGTACCCAACATGCCCCTCTCCTTCAAAAAAGTGTTGTCCTCAATGCTTGAGCAGTTCTGGATACTTCTGCATAAAATTCTCATCCTCCCATGTGGAATCTTCAGTGGATAAGTTCTTCCACTTGATAAGATACTCTGAAATTGATCGATTTCGTAGCTGTCGAGTTGTTGTTTTTGTGACTTCTTCCGGTTCCAATATAATTTTTCCTTCCTCGTCAAGTTCTGGCAATATTGTTTGAACTGGGAGCTTGTCGCCTATAACCTTCTTTAAACATGAAACATGGAAAACTAGGTGCAATCGAGAAGCTGCAGGAAGCTCCAATTTGTATGCCATAGTACCAATGTTTTCCAACACCTTATACGGAACATAATACTTTGGTGATAATTTATTATCCTTCTTAGATTGCTTTAGGGACATTTTCTTATATGGTTGTAGCCGTAGGAATACCCAATCACCTACATCAAAACTTCTTTCACTGCGATGTTGATCTGCCTGTTGTTTCATTCTATTTTGTGCCAACACGAGGTTATCCTTTAAAAGTTGGAGGACTTGTTGTTGATGTTCGATGTGATGTTCCATTGCCTGAACCTTAGAATTTTCTCTTAAATATGATGTGATTGATGGTGGTTGGTACCCATAAAGTGCCATAAATGGGGTCATTTTTGTTGCTGTATGGAAGGAAGTGTTATACCACCATTCAGCCAGAGGCAACCATTTGACCCATTGTGTCTGTTTATCAAATACAAAGCAACAAAGATATCCTTCCAAACATTTTTTTACTATCTCAGCTTGCCCATCAGATTGAGGATGATAAGATGAGCTATGAGCTAACTGAGTACCAAGACAAGAAAATAATTTTGTCCAAAAATTTCTAGTGAAAATGGGATCTCTGTCACTTACAATAATCTTTGGGTTTCCATGTAGCTTTTGAACTGTTTCCATAAATGCAGTAGAAACTGTACTGGCTTTAAATGGATGTGATAATGCACAAAAGTGTGCATACTTGGTAAGTCTGTCAACTACCACCATGATGACACTCTTTCCCTCAGACTTGGGTAAACCTGTGATAAAATCCATTGAAACCTCCTCCCAACGTTGGCTTGGAATGGATAAAGGTTGTAATAGACCCGGTGTCTTAATTGTTTCAACTTTATTTTGTTGGCAAACCAAACATTCCGCCACAAACTTTTGAATATCTGATTTAAGGCCATCCCAAAAAACTTCCTTCTTAACCCTGTGGTAAGTTTTTAAAAATCCTGAGTGCCCTCCTAAGGGAAAAGTGTGCAATTCCATAAGAATCTTTTGTTTTATCTGGGAATTCTTACAGAGGTATAAGCAATCTTTGTACCATAACGAATCATTTTGCCAGCTAAATGTATCAGAAGTACTGGAATCTTCTTGTAGCTTTCGAATAAGTGCCCACACTTCTTCATCATTCTTCCATTCCTCCTTTGCTTCGTTTATCCAATCTGGTTGGATAATAGAAATGGCACACAACAATGCTTCCATATCCTCATCCTTTCTTGAGAGTGCATCTGCCACCACATTTTGCTTCCCTTTTTTGTAGATGATTTCAAAGTCATAACCCAACATCTTTGTGACCCACTTTTGTTGCTCTTCAGAGGATAACCTTTGCTCTAAAAAGTATTTAAGGCTATCATGATCCGTTTTTACCTTGAAGTGTCTTCCCATTAGGTAGGGTCACCATTTCTTAAGTGCATGGAGTATTGCCAACATTTCCTTCTCATAAATAGCTTTTCTTAAAAACTTTCCCTTGATTGGACGACTTTCAAAAGCAATGGGTCTTTCATCTTGCATTAAAACAGCACCAATTCCATTTCCTGAAGCATCACATTCCACAATAAAGGTTTTTGTGAAGTGCGGTGTAGCTAAGACCGGTGCTTGGCACATTGCCTCTTTAAGATGTTTAAAGGCCTTTGTTGCTACCGAAGTCCATGAAAATGAATCTTTCTTCAATAATGTTGTTAGAGGTGCTACTATTCTCCCATAATTCTTAACAAACTTGCGATAATACCCTGTCAACCCAAGAAATCCTCGCAGATGCTTTATGGATGTGGGGATTTTCCATTCCTTAATGGCTTTAATTTTGCTAGGGTCTACCTTAACTCCTTCATGAGATAAAATATGACCCAAATATTCCACCTCCTGGACTCCAAAGAAACATTTGGATCTTTTTGCATGTAATTGTTTCTCCTCCAATAGTTGTAGCACCTTGTCAACATGTTCAACATGATCCTTCCAAGACTGGATATAGATTAGTATATCATCAAAAAATACTAACAGAAATTTTCTAAGGAATGGTTTGAAAATTGAATTCATCAAACCTTGAAATGTTGAAGGTGCATTGGTAAGGCCAAAAGGCATGACCAAAAATTCATAATGACCCTCATGAGTTCTAAATGCCATTTTCGGAATGTCTTCAATCTTCATTCTGATTTGATGATATCCCGAACGAAGATCCAACTTAGTGAAGTAAATTGATCCATGCAATTCATCCAATGATTCCTCAATGACAAGAATGGGGAACTTATCTTTAATAGTGAGCTTGTTGAGCTCCCTATAATCTGGACACATGCACCATGATCCATCCTTCTTATGCACCAATACTACTGGAGCTGAGAAAGAGCTTTGACTTGGTTGAATTATACCAGCTTCTAGCATTTCTGCAACCATACGTTCAATTTCACTTTTTTGGACATATGGATATCTGTACGGCCTGATGTTTGGAGGAACACTTCCTGGAATCAGGTGAATAGCATGATCATGATCACACATAGGTGGGAGACCTTTGGGAGTCTCAAATACCTTGGAATGATTGTCCAGGACTTTTTGGAGATCTGGAGAAATAGATGATTCCAATGTGGAAACATCGAGCGAACATAATTGTGCAATTACACCTCTTTGCTCCTTTTTTAGAACCTTTGTCATGCCATTAGAGCTGATTATCTTTCCTGGTTTCCCTGCAATACCCCTTAATTCAACTTCCTTTCCTTCCACAAAAAATTTCGTGAAAGGTTCTTGAAAATTAAAAGCTATTGTAGCCAAGGATTGTAGCCATTGGACTCTGTTATGAAACCAACTCACAAAAAGATAGAAAAGAGAGATCCACGCCTTAGAATTCAGCCTCTTCGAGGGGGCAACCTCCTTTACATTACATAAATGAACAATTCTTGGATGATACAAATGAAAATACCTCCTTTCTATATATAGGAGTCTAAGGGGTTATAACATAATCAAAGCCGACATAACAATAATAATGTAAGGGCACAATAATAACAATAGTGGGCTTCTATGTGGCACAATGGTAACAATATGGGCAGTACATGGGTACATCAATATAATAAGTGGGTTATACTAACAACAATAGGGGGTTACACTAGTAGTATAGGGCCTAACATGCCCCTCTCCTTCAAAAAGCGTTGTCCTCAACGCTTGAGTAGTTCTTGATGCTTCTGTATAAAATTCTTGTCCTCCCATGTGGAATATTCAGTGGGTAAGTTCTTCCACTTGATGAAATACTCTGAAATTGATCGATTTCGTAGCTGTCGGGTTCTTGTTTCTGTGACTGCTCCAGGTTCCAATATGATTTTTCCTTCCTCTTCAATTTCTGACAATATTGCTTGAATTGGGATCTTTTGAAACTTTTGAATATGTGGCCATACTTCTTCGTCCTTCTTCCATTCATCCCTTGCTTCGTTTATCCAATTTGGTTGGATAATATAAATAGCAAAAAACAATGCTTCCACATCCTGATCCTTGAAGAGTATTCTCATTCGGTAAGGTCGCCATTTTTTAAGTGCATGTAGTATTGCCAACATTTCCTTCTCATAAATAGCTTGCTTGAGATGTAGAAGTAAAAATACCCAATCACCTACATCAAAACATTTTTCACTACGATGTTGATCTACCTGTTGTTTCGTTTGATTTTGCACCGAAGTGGCGTTATCCTTTAAAAGTTGGAGAACTTGCTGTTGATGCTCGATGTGATCTTTCTCTGCTTGAACCTTTTTCTTCTTGATATGTCCTTCTATCTTTTGAGGAGTGGTAATTTCTTCCCGTCCTTTACAAGATATGGTCGGATTCATTTCTTGATGCTCAATGTGATCTTTCACTTCTTGAACATTTTTCTTCTTGATGTGTCCTTCTATCTTGATAGTTTGAGGAGTGGTAATTTCGTCCATTGAATTACCAGATATGGTTGGATTCATTTCTTCTTTCTCGATGTGATCTTTCACTACTTTCACCTTTTTCTTCATGATATGTCCTTCTATCTTGAGAGTTTGAGGAGTGGTAATTCTTTCCAATGCTTTACAAGATATGGTCTGATTCATTTCTTCTTTCTCTGGGGTAGTGTCCTGGCGTATATCCTCTTCTTTTGATGTTTCTTGATCCTTTTCTTCATCCTCTTCATATTCTATGTAAAATAATTTCTTCTTAGCACACCTATGACCTTTAGTGCATTTGCTATCACAATTGTAACAAAGCCCTTTTTCTCTTTTTTCTTCCAATCATTCTGGTGTAACCCTTGTAGGTTGTGGAAGGCTAGGAGAAATAACACTTCCATCTTCATAGTTGTGAGGGGTACGCTTCCTACTTTCCATAATTTTGCTTTCCACTATGTCACAAAGCCCTTTTACTCTTTCCAATTGTTGTGGTGTTGCTCTAAAGAAGGTGTTTCTCTTTGTATCCTCATAATGTGCTATCATTTCCTCCGTGAAAATTGACCACGTAACAAGTTTTTTAAGAGAACAAAGCCCTTTGTACCATAAAAATTGATCCGGTTCTAAATATGAAGATGCAACACATACCTTTTGTAATAGTTGTACACCATGTAGATCAAAATATTGCTCCATCCGAAGTATCCAATTTACCGGATCCTTGCCATCAAACTTCCTCATCTTGCTTTTTCTTGATTTTAGGACCTCGATCTTGAAACGACTGTAACTCTGTAATTTCAAATATTTAAGTTCTGAAATTGTTACCTGTATTAGCCCTATGTGTCCTCTTTCCAATGCCACTAGTCTGATCCAAATTGGATTCTCTAAGGAAGAGTTATGCACAATCTCCCAAGATGACCTGATTATAGACCTTTCCCGAAGAGCGAATTTGTATGAAGTGCCACTGTTTCAACCTTTGACTCTGAAAAATATACAAAAGAAAACTAATGTCCGTCCTCTTTCTGTACCTTTTGACAAAATTTCAATCCGATCCTCAGAGAGAAAGTTATGACAATTTTCCCCAGGTCACCTGTTTTGAATGTAATTCAGCAGTCTGCAAAAAGACCAACTTTCTGAGATCATATCTCCGAAAATATCGCTTGAAAAGCTCTGAAATTTGGACCCAAGGTTCAGCGTGCTTTTTTCTCAAATGGGTTTTTTTTACGACTTCTGAAATGTCACAGAAAAAACGTTATAGCGAAAATGCCACGATGACCTGTTTGGAGCAACGAAACCCTAGAATCCAAAGCTCTGATACCAAATGTTATGAAACCAGCTCAAGAAAAGATAGAAAAGATAAATCCATGGCTTAGAATTCAGCCTCTTCGAGGGGGTAACCTCGTTTACATTACATAAATGAACAATTCTTGGATGATACAAATGAAAAGACCTCCTTTCTATATATAGGAGTCTAAGGGGTTATAACATAATCAAAGCCGACATAACAATAATAATGTAAGGGCACAATAATAACAATAGTGGGCTTCTATGTGGCACAATAGTAACAATATGGGCACTACATGGGTACATCAATATAATAAGTGGGTTATACTAACAACAATAGGGGGTTACACTAGTAGTATAGGGCCTAACAGACTCCTAGTACAACATCAGCACCTCCCATTGGAATGGACAGCATTGGGCTAGTCAATACATATTCTCCCATTGATAGCTTGATATTATGGCACTTTCCAGAACAATTTATTGTTCCTCCATTTGGAATCATCACATGACACTTTGGTGTTGGATATAGGAAGCAATTCAATTCTTTTTCTACCCTACAATGAATAAAATTGTGGGTGCTTCCTGAATCAATCAACACTATTAACTTTTTTCTTCTTGATTTGTCCTTCTATCTTGATGGTTTGAGGAGTGGTAATTCCCACCAATGCATTACAAGATATGGTCGGATTTATTTGTTCTTCATCTAGGCTTTGTTCCTGGAATATATCCTCTTCTTTTGACCTTTCTTGCTCCTTTTCTTCTTCCTCTTCACAATCTATGTAAAATAATTTCTTCTCACCACACTTATGACCTTTTGTGTATTTGCTATCACAATTGTAACAAAGCCCTTTTGCTCTTTTTTCTTCCAATTGTTGTGGCGTCAACCTTGTAGGTTGTGGAAGACTATGGGCAACAACACTTCCGTCTTTATAGTTGTGAATGGTATGCTTCCTAGTTGCCATAATTTTGCTTTCCATTTTTCTTGCTAACCTGAATGCCTTCTCTAATGAATCAGGTTCCCAAAGGCGCACATCATGTTGGACATTATCCTTTAAAGACCCTATGAACACATCAATCCTATGCTCCTCTGGAATATCTTTTACCCTTATGTTCAATTTTTGGAACTCCTCAATGTGCTCCATTATTGAACCCTTTTGTTTGAGACTTATCAATTGGCTAAAAAAAGTGTTGCTTTTTGTATCCTCATAATGTGCTATCAATTCTTCCGTAAAAATTGCCCAAGTGATAAACTGTTTACGAGAACAAAGCCATTGATACCATACAAATTGATTTGGTTCCAAATAAAAAGGTGCCATACGTACCTTTTGTGTGTTTTGCACATTATTGAGATCGAAGAATTGCTCCATCTGTAATATCCATGTGGCGGGATCCTTGCCATCAAAATTCCTCATATCGATTTTTGGAACATGGTGAGTCTTTGATCCAACATTAGAGTCTATGGAATCATGATTAACATTTCTTTTGTTCTCATCATGAGTTTCCTTTAGTACTCTTTCACCCTTAGTGACCATTTCTTGTAGCATCTTATTCATATTTATCTTCAATTCTTCCATCTTATCATCCATGCCATCAATTTTAGCGTCCATGCCATTCACCTTAGATTCCATGCCATCCATCTTAGCTTCTACGCCTTTCTTTAAACAGTCCATCTTAGCTTCTACACCTTTCTTTAAACCATCCATCTTAGATTTTGTTCATTTTTGTGCAAGGGAGAGTTGTTGCACTTGGTCTTGTAATTTTGATATATCATGTTGCATTTCTTCCTCTTCTTCATCAGTCATGCTAGAGCTTTCAGGTCCCTTACTAGGTGTTTGCATTTTCTTTCCTCGGGACATCAGTTACCGATAATAATGCTCTACTATGCCCTTTGAATTCCTTCAAAATAAATTTTCAAACCAAGCTTAAGCAAAAATTTTAAAAAATCTACACACCTTTTTTCACTTTGTAGGAGCTTGATATTGCCTCTGATGTATCTCTGTACTTTCCAATCATCTAGTTCTGAAATTGTGACCTGTAGTAGCTCCCTGTGTCCTCTTTCCAATGCCACGAGTCTGATCCAAATTGGATTCTCCAAGAAAGAGTTATGCACAATCTCCCAAGATGACCTGATTATAGACCTTTCCAGAAGAGTTAACTTGTATGAAGTGCCACGTCTACAATTTTTGACCTTTGGTTCTGAAAAATATATACAAGAAACTATAGTCCGTCCTCTTTCTGTACCTTCTTACGAAATTTTAATCCGATCCCCAGAGAGAAAGTTATGACGATTTTCCCTAGGTCACCTGTTTTGAATGTAGTTCAGAAGTCTGTAAAAAGACCAACTTCCTCAGAGCATATCTCCGCAAATATCATGCGAAAAGATCTAAAATTTGAACCCAAGGTTCAGCACGATTTCTTCTCAAATGGGTTTTTTCTGCGACTTCTGAAACGTCACAGAAAAATGTTATAGTGAAAATGCCACGATGACCTGTTTGGAGCAGCGAAACCCTAGAATCCAAAGCTCTGATACCAAATGTTATGAAACCAGCTCAAGAAAAGATAGAAAAGAAAGATCAATGCCTTAGAATTCAGCCTCTTCGAGGGGGCAACCTCCTTTACATTACATAAATGAACAATTCTTGGATGATACAAATGACAAAACCTCCTTTCTATATATAGGAGTCTAAGGAGTCACAATATAATCCAGCCGACCTAACAATAATAATATAAAGCCACAAAAATAACAATAGAGGGAATCTATGGGGCACAGAAATAACAATATGGGGGTAGTAGTGGCACAACAATATAAACAAGGGGTATAACTACAACAGTAATGGGGTAATCACTAGTATTATGGGTACCCAACATCCATGATGACACTCTTACCCTCAGACTTGGGTAAACCTGTGATAAAATCCATTGAAACCTCCTCCCACTGTTGGCTTGGAATGGATAAAGGTTGTAATAGAACTGGGGTCTCAATTGTTTCAACTTTATTTTGTTGGAAAACCAAACATTCTGCCACAAACTTTTGAATATCTGATTTAAGGCCATCCCAAAAAAATTCCTTCTTAACCCTATGGTAATTTTTTAAAAATCTTGAGTGCCGTCCTAAGGGAGAAGTGTGCAATTCCATAAGAATCTTTTGTTTGAGTTGCGAATTCTTACAAAGGTATAAGTGGTCTTTGTACCATAACGAATCATTTTTCCAGCTAAATCTATCAGATGTACTGGAATCTTGTTGTAACTTTTGAATAAGTGCCCACACTTCTTCATCATTGTTCCACTCCTCCCTTACTTCATTTATCCAATCTGGTTGGATAAAAGAAATGGCACACAACAATGCTTCCACATCCTCATCCTTTCTTGAGAGTGCATCTGCCACCACATTTTTCTTCCCTTTTCTGTAGACGATTTCAAAGTCATAACCCAACATATTTGTGACCGACTTTTTTTGCTCTTCAAATGATAATCTTTGTTCTAAAAAGTATTTAAGGCTATCATGATCCGTTTTTACCTTGAAGTGTCTTCCCATTAGGTAGGGTCACCATTTCTTAAGAGCATGTAGTATTTCCAACGTTTCCTTCTCATAAATAGCTTTGTGTAAAAACTTTCCCTTGATTGGATGGCTTTCAAAAGCAATGGGTCTTTCATCTTATATTAAAACAACACCAATTCCATTTCCTGAATCATCACATTCCACAATAAACATTTTTCTAAAGTCCGGTGTAGCTAAGACCAGTGCTTGGAACATTGCCTCTTTAAGATGTTTGAAGGCCTTTGCTGCTTCTGGACTCCACAAAAATGCATCTTTCTTCAATAATGTTGTTAGAGGTGCTGCTATTCTCCCATAATTCTTAACAAACTTGTGATAATACCCTGTCAACCCGAGAAATCCTCGTAGATTCTTTATGGATGTGGGGATTTTCCATTCCTTAATGGATTTAATTTTTCTAGGGTCTACCTTAACTCCTTCATGAGATACAATATGACCCAGATATTAAACCTCTTGTACTCCAAAGAAACATTTGGATCTTTTTGCACATAACTGTTTCTCCTCCAATAGTTGTAGCACCCTGTCAACATGTTCAACATGATCCTTCCAAGTCTTGCTGTAGATTAGTATATCATCAAAAAATACTAACACAAATTTTCTAAGGAAGGGTTTGAAAATGGAATTCATCAAACCTTGAAATGTAGAAGTTTCATTGGTAAGGCCAAAAGGCATGACCAAAAATTCATAATGACCCTCATGAGTTCTAAATGCTATTTTTGGAATGTCTTCAATCTTCATTCTGATTTGATGATATCCTAAATGAAAATCCAACTTGGTGAAGTAAATTGATCCATGCAGTTCATCCAATAATTCATCAATGACATGAATGGGAAACTTATCTATAATAGTGAGGTTGTTGAGCTCCGTATAATCTGGACACATGCACCATGATCCATCTTTCTTGTGCACCAATACTACTGGAGCAAAGAAAGAACTTTGACTAGGTTGAATTATACCAGCCTCTAGCATTTCCACAACCATACGTTCAATTTCACTCTTTTGGGCATAGGGATATCTATACAGCCTGATGTTTGGAGGAACACTTCCTGGAATCATATGAATAGCATGATCATGATCACGAATAGGTGGGATACCTTTGGGAGTCTCAAATACCTTGGAATGATTGTCCAAGACTTTTTGGAGATATGGAGAAATAGATGATTCCATTGTGGAAACATCTAGCGAACATAATTGGGCAATTACACCTCTTTGTTCCTTTTTTAGAAGCTTTGTCATACCGTTAGAGCGGATTATCTTTCTCGGGTTCCCTGCAATGCCCCTTAATTCAACTTCCTTTCCTTCTGCAGAAAATTTCATGAAAAGTTCTTGAAAATTAAAAGCTATTGTACCCAAGGATTGTAGCCATTGGACTCCTAGTACAACATAAACACCTCGCATTGGAATGGAAAGCATTGGGCTAGTCAATACATATTTTCCCGTGGATAGTTTGATATTATGGCACTTTCTAGAGCAATTTATTGGTCCTCCATTTGCAATCATCACTTGACACTCTGGTGCTAGATATAGGAAGCAATTAAATTCCTTTGCTACCTTACAACGAATAAAATTATGGGTACTTCCTGAATCAATCAACACTATTACCTTTTTCTTGTTGATTTGTCCTTCTATATTGATGGTTTGAGGAGTGGTAATTCCAACCAATGCATTACAAGATATGGTCGGATTCATTTCTTCTCTATCTAGGCTTTGTTCCTGGAGTATATCCTCTTCCTTTGACCTTTATTTCTCCTTTTATTCTTCCTCTTCACAATCTATGTAGAATAATTTCTTCTTAGCACACTTATGACCTTTAGTGTATTTGCTATCACAACAGTAACAAATCCCTTTTGCCATCTTTTCTTCCAATTGTTGTGGTGTCAACCTTATAGGTTATGAAAGGCTAGGGGTAACAACACTTTCATCTTTATAGTTGTGACTGGTATGCTTCATGGTTGCCATAATTTTGCTTTCCATTTTTCTTGCTAACCTGAATGCCTTCTCTAATGAATCAGGTTCCCAAAGGCAAACATCATCTTGGATATTATCCTTTAAAGTCCCTATGAACACATCAATCCTATGCTCCTCTGGAATATTTTTTACCCTTATGTTCAATTTCTGGAACTCCTCAATGTGCTCCATTATTGAACCCTTTTTTTTAGACTTATCAATTGGCTAGAAGAAGTGTTGCATTTTATATCCTTATAATGTGCTTTCAATTCTTTTGTAAAAATTGCCCAAATGATAATTTTTTTACGAGAGCAAAGCCATTGATACCATACAAACTGATTTGGTTCCAAATATAAAGTTGCAAGTCATACCTTTTTTGTGTCTTGCACGTTATTGAGATCGAAAAATTGCTCCATCTGTAATATCCATGTTGTGGGATCCTTGCCATCAAACTTCCTCATATCGATTTTTGGAATATGGTGGGTCTTCAATCCAACACCAGAGTCTATGGAATCATGATTAACATTTCTTTTGTTCTCATGATGAGTTTCCTTTACTACTCTTTCACCATTAGTAACCATTTCTTGTAGAAACTTATTCATATTTATCTTCAATTCATCCATGCATGTCTTCAAATCTATCTTCAACTCGTCCATCTTAGCTTCCACGTCATTCATCTTAGCCTCTATGCCTTTCTTTAAACAATCGATCTTAGCTTCTACGCCTTTCTTTAAACCATCCATATTAGCTTCTACATCTTTCTCTAAACCATCCATCTTAGATTCTGTTCCTTTTTGTGCAAGTGACACTTGTTGCACTTGGTCTCGTAATTTTGATATATCATGTTGCATTTCTTCCTCTTATTCATGAGTCATGCTAGAGCTTTCACGTTGCCTACTAGGTGTTTGCATTTTCTTTCCTCGAGGCATCGATTACCAATAATAATGCTTTACTATGCCCTTTGAATTCCCTCAAACTAATTTTTCAAACCAATCTTATGAAAAAATTTAAAAAAAACTACACACCTTTTTTCACTTTGTAGGAGCCTAATATTGAATCTAATGTATCTCTGTAAATTCAAATCATCTAATTCTAAAATTGTGATCTGTAGTAGTCCTTTGTGTCGTCTTTCCAATGCCACCAATCGCAACCAAATTGGATTCTCCAAGAAAGAGTTATGCACAATCTCCCACAGTCACCTGATTATAGACTAGTTCAGTAGAGCAAGCTTGTACGACGTGCCACAAGTCACTGTTTCGACTTTTGGCTCTAAAAATATATATGCAAGAAAGTACAGTCTATTCTCTTTCTGTAACTTCTTACAAAATTTCAATCCAATGCTTAGAAAGAAAGTTATGATTATTTTCCCCAGGTCACCTGTTTGGAATATAATTCAAAAGTCTGCAAAAAGACCAACTTCCTCAAATCATATCTCCGCAAATATATTGGAACAACCTCTGAAATTTAGACTCAAGATTCAGTGCAATTTTTTCTCAAACGGGTTTTATTTTAGCTTCTGAAAGGTTGCAGAAAAAACGTTATAGCGAAAATTCCACGATGACTTGTTTGGAGCAGCGAAACCCTAGAATCCAAAGCTCTGATACCAAATGTTATGAAACCAGCTCAAGAGAAAGATAGAAAAGATAGATCAATGCCTTATAATTCAGCCTCTTCGAGGGGGAAACCTCCTTTACATTACATAAATGAGCAATTATTGGATGATACAAATGACAAAACCTTCTTTCTATATATAGGAGTCTAAGGAGTCCCAATATAACCCAGCTGACCTAACAATAATAATATAAAGCCACAAAAATAATAATAGAGTGATTCTATGGGGCACAGTAATAAAAATATGGGGACAATAGGGGCACAAAAATATTTATAAGGGATACAACTACAATAGTAATGGGGTAATCACTAGTATTATAGGGTCCTATCAGCGATGGTTTTTGGTCCATGGTATTAGATGCTTCGGCATGTATAAATATGTATTGTAAAATTGAAATGAACATAATGAAAAATCAATCTAGTAGTCACGGTTTTGGGATCCAGGGGAAAATCTTTGGGTATATGTGTTTTATGTGTTATGCTCCCGCATTGTTTATTTTCTGTGCTTTAGAATTCGTATGCAGGTAACTTTTGTACGGGGTTAAAACCTACATTTGGTATCAGAGGTTTTTTGGCTTCAAGGGGATGCCTTCGTTGTTAAGGGATTTCACTTAGGCCTGTGGTAGACCATGTTCAATGGGAGATCTACGACATTGATTCTGGTTGTGAAAGAAGATGGTGAGCAGTGGAAAGATAAAGATCGAGAAATTTAATGGTCAGAGTTTTGAGTTATGGAAACTCAAGATGGAGGATGTATTGGTGGATAAACATCACTAGATCACAGTAGGTCCGGGTACTAAACCAATGGGAGTGTCTGATGAAGAATGGAAGAAGTTGGATCAGAAGGCAAAGAGAACAATAAGATTATGTGTCTCAGATTCAGTATTGTTGAATGTATCAGGGGAAGCTACGACAAAAGCTTTGTGGGACAAGTTAGGTTTTTTGTACCAATCTAAGTCTTTGGTGAATAAATTGTTCCTGTGGAAAAAGCTATATAACCCGAGGATGAAGGATGGAGACTCGGTGACAAAGCATCTGGACACATTTAATAATGTGTTAAGTCAGTAAGAATCCATTGATATTAAAATTTCATATGAAGATAAGTGCATTAGTTTGTTGTGTTCTCTACCAGATTCGTGGGATAGTATGGTTATTACAATAGGTAGCAATGAAACTGCCTTGTGGTTTGATGAAATAGTCTCATCTTTACTGATGGAGGAGATGAGACAGAAAAATATGGAGAGAGAGAATGGTGATGCCTTATTTGTATCAGGATGACCCCAGAACAGAAACAAAAACAAGTCATTGAGTGGGAGATCTAAATCTATAGAGAGATCTAAATCTCCAGGAAAACCTGTAAAGGTTGTGTGTTGGAAATGTGGAAAGGAAGACCACTTTAAAAGGGACTGTAAATCTAAATTTCCTAACAAAGGAATGGGATCTAATGAGGATCCTTCTGCAGAGGAAAAGACCGCCTCAGATGAAGATGGGGATGTGTACTTGGCTTCTTCAAGTACACATGTAGATCATGAGGCATGGTTGATTGACTCAGGTGCATCCTTTCACTTCACTCCCCATAGAGAGTGGTTCCGTGAGTATGAGAAATACGATGGTGGTGATGTCTTCTTGAGGATGACAGGAAGGCTAGAATCATTGGTTGTGGAAAAGTAAAGTTGAAGTTGCAAGGCGAAAGGGTTAGAACACTTCCAGGTGTTCTACATATTCCTACATTGGCTAGAAATCTGATTTCTATAAGCAGGCTGGATGATGCAGGTGTAAAAACAGTGTTTGAGAAGGATACCTACAGGATGGTTTAGGGAACACTAGTATTGATGCGAGGAGTTCGGATTGAAACTCTGTACAAGCTGCAAGGTAGCAATGTTATTGATGGGTGCAATAGTTCTATGGTTCCTGAAAATGGAGTAGAAAATCTACTGGTCTCTGGAGAGAAGACCATGTTGTGGCATCAAAGGCTTGGACATATTGGAGAGAAGGGCCTTTGAATAGTTCATGGTAAGGGTATGGTAGAAGGTATGAGTAATAACTCTCTGGATTTTAATTTCTGTGAAAATTGTGTATATGGGAAGCAGAAAATCAGGTGAGTTTCCCCTCTGGTGGTAAGAGGGTGAAACAAATATTTGAACTTGTGCATAGTGATGTGTTTGGACCTATGAAGGTTCCATCACTGGGTAAGTCTGTGTACTATGTATCATTTATAGATGACTTCTTAGGGAATACATGGATATATTTCTTTAAGAAGAAATCTGAAGTCTTTGACAGGTTTAAAGAATTTAAGGCTCTGGTGGAAAACCAGACAAAGAAGAAGATAAAGGTACTGAGGATAGATAATGGTGGAGAGTTTTGCAGCAAGGAATTTGAAGAATTCTGTAAGAAGTTTGGTATATCACGGTAGAAGACTACTCCATATACACCTCAGCAAAATGAAGTTGCAGAAAGAATGAACAAGACATTGATAGAAAGGGCAAGAAGCATGCGCAATGGTGCCGAGTTAGGATAGGAATTCTGGGCAGAGGCAGTGGATACTACATGTTACCTGGTCAACATGTCACCTTCATTAGCGTTGGAGGATAAGACTCCACAAGAGTTATGGATTGGTAAGAAACCCTCTCTTTCACATCTAGGGGTATTTGGATGTGATGCATATGTACATGTTCCAAAGGAGAAAAGAACCAAGTTGGATAGTAAGTCTGAAAAGTGAATCTTTATTAGGCATAAGGATGGTTTAAAGGGTTATAAGCTTTGGAACCCAGAAACAAGGAAGGTTGTGTACAATCGAGATGTGGTGCTCAGAGAGGTGAAAGATGTTATTAAACATGAAGTCCAACCAAAGGAACCTGAGAAGATAGAGTTTGAGCTAAAGGAGGAAGAATTGGACTCTACACCACAGGAGGAATCAGAAGATGAAGAGCCACAAACTCCAGCTATGAGAAGATCAGTTCAAGAAAGAAGGCATCCAGAAAGGCATAGTTGATCTATTTTTTGTTCAAACTTTTCTTTGTCTCTTACTGATGATGATCCTAGAACTGTGAAGGAGGCAGTGGATTCAGAGGATGGAAAACTCTAGAAAGTGGCCATGGCTGATGAAATGGCATCTTTGCAGAAAAATGAGGCCTGGGATCTAGTGGAGTTGTCGGCTGGAAGGAAACCCATTGGAAGAAAATGGGTGTTCAAAAAGAATACAAATGTAGAAGGAAAAGTGAATAAATACAAAGCTCAGTTGGTAGCAAAAGGTTATTCCCAGGTGTCAGGAATTGATTTTGGTGATATTTTTTCTCCTGTTGCCAAGGCAACTTCTACTAGATTACTTTTATCTGTTGTTGCTACTTTTGATTTTGAGGTAGAACAGATGGATGTAAAGACAACATTTCTTCATGGGGATCTGGAAGAGGAAATCTACATGAAGCAACCTGAAGGCTTGGCAGTGAAGGGTAAGAAAGATCTAGTATGCAAGTTAAAGAAGTCTGTGTATGGGTTAGAACAGTCACCAAGGATGTGGTATTAGAAATTTCATACATTTGTACAGGGACTTGGCTTCACCAAAAGCAATGTAGATCATTGTGTGTATTTTAAACTAATTGGTGACCATGTTATTTATCTGGTCTTGTATGTGGATGATATGTTGTTGGTTGGAAATGACAAAGAAATTATCTAGGATTTGAAGACCTAATTGTCCTCCAAATTCAACATGAAAGATCTTGGTGCTGCAAACTATATTTTTGGGCATGGAAATTAAAAGAGATTGGGAAAAGAGGAAGCTCTGGTTAAACCAGAGGATGTATGTCGAGAGAATATTGCAGAGGTTTAATATGCAGGATAGTAAACCGGTGAAGGTTCCTATTCCTGTAGGTGTGAGGTTATCTGTTGAAAAATGTACCAAGACACAAGAAGAGGAAGAGGACATGTCCTGTGTTCCATATGCAAGTGCAGTTGGTATCCTAATGTGGGAAATGGTCTATACTAGTCCAAACATTTCACATGCAGTGGGAGTATTGAGCAGGGTTATGTCAAAACCAGGAAAGGAGCATTGGACAACAGTGAAGTGGGTTTTCAGGTATTTGCGTGGTACTAGTGATTATGTTCTGTGCTACCAAGGAAGACCAATATTGGACAACGTGTTGGATATTCATGGCTTTGTTGATACAGACTAGGCTTGAGATCTGGATCAGAGAAGATCTACAAGTTTGTATGTGTTTAACCTATTTGGAGGTGCAGTCAATTGGATGAGTAAGAAACAATCTATAGGGGCACTATCAACTCTAGAGGCAGAATACATGGTAGCCACTCATGCAAGCAAGGAAGCAATTTGGTTGTAGAGATTGTGTTCAAGTATGGGGTTAGTACATGAAGCTACAAGGATAGACTGTGATATCCAAAGTGAAATTTTCTTAGCAAAGAACCCTACATATCATTCAAAGACAAAGCACATTGATGTTCAATATTACTTTGTGAGGGATATGATAGAAGACAAAAAGGTGTTGCTGGTAAAGGTGGACATTTTGAAAAATACTATAGATCCATTGACAAAATCTATGAGCTCTGAAAAGTTCTCTTGGTGTAGAGAGACAATGGGCATTTCAGGGCTGGGAATATGACTAAGCTCTCTTAATACCCCTTGTGGAAAGAAAACAACAGGTGGGAGAATGTTGGGTTGTGTTATATTCTTTCCACATAGTTAACAGGGGTTTGAGGGGCACTTGTAAAGGCAGACCCACCTATGGTTTTGTGCATGATTTTCGCACATTTTCTTTGGACACGATGGTTTTTTGGTCCATGGTATTGGACGCGTTGTTTTTCGGTCCATGGTATTGGACGCGATGGTTTTCAGACCATGGTATTGGATACTTCGACATGTATAAATATGTATTATAACATTGAAAGGAACATAATGAAAAATCATGCTAGTAGTCCCGGTTTTGGGATCCAAGGGAAAATCTTTGTGTATATGTGTTTTATGTGTTATTATCTCACATTATTTATTTTCTGTGTTTAGAATTTGTATGCAGGTAATTTCTATACAGGGTTAAAATCTACACCATTAAATTTACATATAAATCAGTGCAAAAGTGAGACAACTTAGCTTTTATTAATCGTAGGAAAATCTGACCAGGTTCAAGACTTCCACATACCACCCAGCTGTAGACATAGCTGAACCAAATGTCTCTTTCAGCCAGTTGCCCTTGTTCCATATTCGAAGCATCAATGTGGGATCTCATAGAAGAACCAATCCAAGAGAAACCAAGGGAGGCTAGAGGTTAAACCACCTCCACCCTCACCCAACCGTGATCACACCAAAATGAGTGCTTTGATCATAACTGAACCGAACTTTCAATGCCATCTAGAATCCATCACTGTCCTTGAGGAATTTTTTGTCTCCTTGTCTCTCAGGTTTTTCCGCAATCCAATCCCAGATCACTGGGCCCTAAACTGAGACTTCGCCCTTAGGCTTTAATGTGTATCCCACCAAAACTGGTCAAGGGATTCCTAGGCCTTTGGGAATGTACCTTGAGACCACCTTTACCCTGGATTCTAAAATACATCCAGCAAACCAAAGCTCAAAATTGAGATAAACATCACAACATACCATGGAATCCAGAAAAAGGAAAGGCTTGGCTAAAAACCACGGTCATAACTCGGTAAAAGCATGCCACTGACATCAAGATAACCATACATCAAAATGCAAGGCCATGCATGCCCAAACCAACTAGGAAATCACACATGCAGAAGGCTACCTATAGGTATTCCTGATAAAGCTACTTGATCCTTCCCTTATTCCTTGACCCTTACTTTCCTTTCCTTTCATTTGCTTTCATTTCCTCCCTTAATCCAAAGTTAGAGTGCTCCAAGGAAACTCTAAGTAACCAAGAGTGAGAGAGAGAGAGATAATAATAAGAGAGCTTCGAACTTGACCTGGCCAAGAGCTTAAGACTAACTAAGCTTGCGAATTAATCCTCATAAGTATTTTTATGAATGAGGCCTCTATTTTATTCATTTTCCATTATTATCCTTCAATTTCCTCATAACATGCAACCTGTGACCTTTTACCTGCCTTCTCTCCTATTTTCCTTTATTTTCATAAATAAGTGTGCCAAAAATACCATTTTGTCCTTTAATTCCTCTGCCAATTTTCCTTAGCCAAAACACACATCTAGCGATGCCCACTAGGATTTCTTTGTCCAACATTCAACTCGGAATACATGTTCCTTACCCGTGGGCTTATTTTGCCTTTATTAACTTTTATTACATGAACTGTTCACTAGGGCTACTACAAAACCCTCCCCCTTGGGGATCACCATCCTCAATGTTAAACCACACCAAGATCTCAACAAAACCTCCAGAAAGGAAAGATATTGCTTAGGAGCTTGATGACTTAGCTCATTGCAGTATTCGTAATGAATGGAGATTTATGACTTAGCTCGTTGTAGTATTTACATACATCATACTGGAGCTTTATAATCCATCGCATTACGGTATTTTCAATAACCACATATACACATATGGACTTTTGCTGAACATGTAAATAAAAGGATACGATGACTGTATCAATCAACAAGGGAATCCAATGGATCACACTTCCACCCTCAAAAGTAGTACCAGGATTCACCTCCTTCCCAAGAAGTCCAGAATCGACTGCCATAGATAAAGTTGCATCCAATTTTTGGTTCTATAATCCTACACAACCTGTCCCCTCATCGAATAGTTATTGGCTCATTATTCTAGAGCACACTCCCAATATGCATCTGCTTCTATCTAGAAATGATAATGACCAAAACCTATATATATACGACCTTCCCTTCTCTACTACACAGTCCCTCAGGAAATGAAGTCACCTCCTTTTGAGAAGTTACTCACCTTCTAAGTTCCAGGGAAACCCCTAACACTAGCGATCCATCCCTAGGAAAGGCTTCCTTGTATTGAAAGATCAACAACCAAGGCATATACATGCCTCAAACCATCATACCAGTCATAGCATGCTCATGGAAATCAATAGACACTATTGGGTACTAGTGTCCCACAATGGCCTTGCTCTTGAAGTGCTTTACCAACATACTACTGCATGTTCCAATTTATTTCATTGTTGTTGCAATTCTTGCAGTTGATTTCAACCACTCAATCGGGCATGCTCATGCATTCTAATTCAAAGCACATAATTTCCATTAGATTCAAATAAATTGAAATGACTGCAAATCATTACTCATTGGAAGATCATCAATAAGGTACACTTGCAATCCTATTCACTTCCTATCACAACAATTCAAAATAACTATTTGATCAAAGCATCATGTATAAACATATCACTTTTGATTAACTCGAAACACAACCTTCATAGATCAACATCCCAAATTGCATGTAACCATCATAAACTCGAATCATACATCATATTTAATCATCATATACAATAGTCATAAATCATATGCTTCTACCTTTGTCTTTATTTCGTATGCACTCTGGATTTGTTTCCACACCCAAAAAACAGCCAGTGTGTTCTCCTCAACCATGTGCACATAAACATAGTGTGCATCACACACATACAACTACACATGTCATACAACACCATGCAATACATGCATCTACATTAGTACCATATGTACCACATGTACACAGTACCAACTGTACACTGTAACCACCAACACAATGTGTGCACAACATCACATGACACGACACCACCTACACAATGTGTACATTGCACCATTGTATACTGTGTACACAATACCACATATACATAGTACCAAATGCACAACATGTACACGACACCACATGTACATAGCATCACATGAACGACATGTACAGAGCACCACCTACACAAAACACCATGTGTATAACATGTACACAACACCATATGCACACAACACCACTTATACAATTATACACACAACACCATGTGTACATAGCACCACATGTACAACATACACGCAACACCACATGTACATAGCACTACATATCCAACACGTACATAGCATGATCTATATACAACACCACATATCCAATATGCATAGAGCACAATATGTATTAAATTCCACATATACATCATGCACATAGTACAATATCTACATACCACCGCACATCCAACATCTACATGGACCCATCTATATCGAGCACTGCATATGCAATATTTGCAAAACACTACATGCACATAACATCATATATGAAACATGTGCACAAAAATAGAACCAAACATTTGAAACCACACTGTCATTACTAAGCAACCTTTCTTCCAATGTCTTATCCTTGCTTGTCCCAGCATGTTGCAGACCACACTGCTTTCCTTTCATTGTTGTATCCATTGGTATAACCTATCCATAAAATAGACATAATATAGTCACATAATATCAACTCATATCCATATTATACTGACCTTGTATATTTTTCATGAATACTCTTCTCAATTGATTCCTCATATCCAGGAACCTCTTCATGTCATTCGTCTGCGTAAGAAATCGTTCCTCCATAAGGACAACTCCTGATAACCCTATTAGACAATGACATGGATACATATAGACATACATGTATATACATATAATAATTATCATAAAACAATCATCATTATTTTAGAGAAGGACATAGATACATACATGTATACATATATAAACATCAGCATAATCATGACCATAACACAATTACCAGATAACATTAGGTATAGGTTAAGAGAACTTTATTTATTCGTGCACAACATGCAAAACATTGAGAACAATCATTCCCAACATAGCCAAGGCATTTTACGACTAAGACCCATTTAATTTACCTTTTTTGGTTACGTTTTAGATGTCTACACCGCCACTGTCCATTTACCACTATGGACTAACCAGTCCAATCGAACGTCATTGTTGTTGGCATTATGATGCATGTGTTGTACTTGATGGAAACCCACTTGTAGAAGAAAAACTCACTTGTATATGGTAACTAGATAAATATATGTAACTACATAAATATAAATGAGAGATATGAGATGTGACAGAATGTATGGCAGTTGTGTTTATAGATGTGACAAAATACATGGTAGTTCAAAGGAATCATTTAAGAAATAATATGGAAAATCGCATTATAACATGTCTATTCATAGGGAAAAAAGTAATGATACAAAATAATAGAATGAAGGAACAAGGGACTACATATCAAAATCAAGAAATTGAAGAAAGAGAATGGTTTAAGAAGTATAAACTAGTTCACCTTGTCCAAGTAGCATATACACGCAGGTTCATAAAATAAAAAGAGCATATACGTATGCACACAATTTCGCATTAGGAAAAGTGCGTATAGGTTGGAAAATCAAGGAATTTCAAGAGTAGAGAATACCAGGGGTCAATACCATGGTATTACCCAAAAATATTGAGTTGAGTAATGACTATTTGATCCCGTCCAAGAATACTACAGGTCCTAAGTGTGGTATTGGTCTAGGGTATTGGTCCTAGGTATTGGTCCAAGGTTTTGGTCCGATGTTTTTGGTCTAAGGTATTAGGCCAAGGTTTTTTATCTGAGGTATTGGTCTGAGGTTTAGGTTTTGATATGATGTATTGGTCCGAGGTTTTTTTCTAAGGTATTGACAAAGGATCTAAGTATATAAGGAGGAGAAGATCAAAGGGTTAAGTGAAGCAGTAATGAATATCTTATGAAGTGTTAGATCAAAATTAAATATGCATATTATGGGTTTCTAATGCTTTTCCTGATCTAGACTAATTATGCACCTAAGTGTTTGATGAGAGCTAATGATGGATCAGGATCACAATGACTTATCACTATGTGATCTGATAATAGATATGCTAGATCTGATTTCTAACACATGTTTTATCCTATTTATGTGATGATCTGGGTATGTTTGAAGTTGAGAATCGCAACGAATTTATAAGTAAGTATTTTCATATCTATAAGTTGGTTCGCTTTGGTAAAGGTGCGTATACACGATGGTTCAACTCTTCAAAGTAGCATACGAAAAAGAAAATCTTGAGGTTCAGGGATGACTAATCTATCAGATCAGTGCTACTATTTTAATGTTGTTTGTTAATGATGTCTTCATTAGATCTGAAAATAAAATTGATTGTATAAAGAGATTGAGTCTGGTTGATTGATTGATTGAGAAATAAGGGTGACCCTTGTTGCTATTTATTTAGAAATCTGTAATATGACAATAGATCTTCAAAATGTCACTGATTGGTATAGTTTTTGGTTCAGAGGTTTTATGATTCAGTATCTTAGAGGTATACGTAGGTTGCGAAAAAGGAAGTAGCATATAAATGTAGGTTTTCTTCATGGAATGAGCATATACATTATGACACATGCTTTTTGAGGTTATAGTTAGTTTTGGTTGTTGATACATTGTTCTGGGTTTAGATCTATGTACTGGTTATATGATCTGTTAGTTCTAGTTGATTAGTTGAATTTGATTAAGTTTGAATGAATTGTTGATTTAGTTGTGTCAGAGGTTGAGTGATTATTTGATTCAGTTGGGTTAGAGGTCCAGAGGTTTTAATGATTGATTGTTTCTGTTATACCAGAGATTGATGGTTAGGTTTCACTGATTGGTTGATGCAGATGTATTTGATGGTTGTATTGTAGTGGTGATTGATTTTGAGCTTCAATGTTCCTAATGGGTCCAGTGTGAAAATTTGATCAAACATGGCCTTCATATTGTAGTGTTGTGTACCAAGAGTATCTAGACTGAAAATTCATGAAACGTGGTTCTTGGAGGATGCTAAGGGATGGAGCCTTCAGTGAGGAAGTCAAAACTTCTTGCCAATAGTGGTTGGTGATTTGATCAGGGTGTTGTAGCTCCCTTCTAGTAGCAGCTAGAAAATGAGTGAAGGTTGTAGCCTTTTGTAGGCAGACGGCTATGTACTAGTAAACATATCGACTAGTACAAGAGCTAGGGGGTTGTAGCTCCTTTCCAATAGAATAGCGAGAACCAGAGATAGTTGTAACCTTCTACAGGTGGGTGCCTACATACTGCTATGAGCCTGTACTAGTACAAAATTATAAATAGATTATTTTTTATATTAAAAGAAGATAGAGACAAAAACAACAGGTCGTTTTCTCCCGCATTAGGTTTCCACCTTAAGTCTTGGTGTTAAGCTCTGGTGCTTATGTGTGATGGTTTATTCTATTAATACTACACATTTTTATTGTTTAATAAGTTATTGATGCACTGATTAAGGATCAACACATGATAAATTGACTAAATCATAAGTTGTTTGTGTATACATTGGTTTCTCTATTCATAGTAGCGTGTACACACAAGTTCACTTCACTCAAATAGCGTATATAAATATGTTTGGGAAATGAAATATTATTGAACTATAAATACTTATTCACCCCCCCCTTAGTATTATTTCGAAAAATTTGTATCAGAGCAGGTCCTTTGGTAGAAGCTTGATCACTTGAAGGAGATCTGTAGTAACAATGGGAAAGAAGCAAAAGAAGAGAGCACCTCAAAAGAGGAAGACATATCAAAGGAACTATGAAAGTGGGATAGTCAATTTTCCATTATGTGGAAGCAACTGTTTAGATTTAGAATCACCTCAGAATGAAGATGAACAAGCAAAAGCATTATTAGGAATGAAATTTTTGTCCTTTGGTTAGAAATTTCTTTGTTCATTTGAAAATAATGAATGTGACAACAAAACATCTGAATTTTCTCTTATGGGTGAAAGAGAAAGAAATCAAATATAGGCAGAGTTTAAAAAGATTACAAGTGCAATTGGAGATCAAAAATATCTAACTGATGAAAGGGAATGTGCCTACAAAGAAGAAGTTACTAGATTAAAATTTTAGTCGGAGGAAGGAAACAAGGTAAGGAAGCAATACAAGGAAAATGAAGATCAATGTCAAAGGTTGTAGGATGAAGTGACATCATTGAGAAATGAAGTGAATGAAAAGGACAAACCAACCAAGGAACTCATAGAAAGAACCAACTAGTTTGAAGGTCTTGAAGCTATGGTCGTTTCTCTAAAAGAAGATCTCAAAAATTCAAATAATCAAAATGAAGAACTACTCCAAGCATTTGGAACAAGAAAATGAAGTTCTCGAATCAAGGCAATGAGTGGAATAAGGAAGAAAAGATGAAGAAATCATGAAGAAGTAGTATCTTGAAAAGGAAGAGAAATATCAGGTTGAGGTAAATATCCTAAAAGGTAAATTAGAAGAAAAGGATAAACTTTTAGGATTTCAAGGTAGTACTAAGATTTTGGATGACATTCTTAGTAGTCAAAGGTCTCCTGCCATCAAATCTAGTCTTTGTTTTTCATGTAACTATTAAAGGTGAATCTAGCTCACAAACTAAAGCAAGGAACTCTAGTGCAAAATATGAAATTCTCAACAAGGAGATAAGAGGTAAACCCCATCAAAAACCAAGGAAAGAAAGTCTTCAAAGAAAATAATTTACTCCTAACTATGGACGTGTTAATCGATTCTTTCATCTGATGAATAATGTTGAACGTTTTATATGTCATAATTTTGGACATGTTGCAGCCAGATGGAGAAGTAGAATGGTTCAAGCTAATAACCATCACACAAAAAGATCATCAACTTCCAAGTACTTCAAGGGATATTGTTTTTCTTGCGATATGTTTGGCCATAAAGCCATTAACTTCTATAGAGGGAGTATGAAACATATAAGATGTTATGCATGTAACATGTTTGGACATATAGCAAAAAATGCAGGAGAAAATTTTGGCCAACATACGAAAAGGAGCAAACATCATCATACTCTAAGGTATGGAAGAAGAAGGAAGTACAACTAGAAATATCTGGCATAGCTCAATATGCAGATCAAGCAGTCTCGGGAGGAACTAAAAGTGTGAAATTTCAGTGTTCTAATTGTCATACACAGTTATCATGAAGATAAGTCACCTATATATGCGAGTTAGAAACTGCATAGTCACGTATATGTTGGTTTGCTGAAGAAATAGTGGGACAGAATCAGAAAAATGATATGATATGGTTCATACAATTATCAATTATCTTTTATGTCTTGATGATTGATGACTACAACCTGTGGATGTTATTTAGAAGTGCTTTTTATCCTCATAAGTTGTGGATGACTTGATGTATATCTAATTGATGATGATGCCTTGATATTTATTACTGATATATGCAATGATTAGATCTGATAGTGAACAGGTGGCACAAGTTCGGGGGAAGAATATACTATGCTTCTAACAATTCATTATTGGAATTACGTTTAGAAGTCTTTGGTACCTAATGATTCTTATCAATGGTGATGATACTTATGTGGCTAAAGTGTCTAAATGATACATCATGCTTTGTTGTGGTTATGACTTGCCTATGATGAAGTCTCAGATGATACTTATATTGCTTGGGCTTACATAGTTGTTATTCAGATCATATTTAATGATGATTGTGGATGAGTTTTTGATGATGCATACACTACATATATGTTTCTTACATGGTGATCTTCATAAGAACAAAGATAAGTACAAAGCATGAGTACACAACTTCATTATTTGATGATGAGCCACTCACTTCTTTTATGTTGTAGTCATCATGCCTTGAAAGATGCATAAAGTTCATATGGTGCAGTTATGATGCAGGATTCCTATAGCTCTTGGCTCTCACATGGTTGAGGATTGTTGTTGTTGATGGTATAAAGAAATTTTGACAAATGACTATGAGCTCATTGTTTTCTAGATACATATTGCTATCTCTTTGTTGGATATACATTATGATGGACACATGGATGATTACTTAAGTTGCATATTGATAAATATTGTTGGTTGGCCAAGAGAATGGTGTTATTTCAGGTCTCATGAAGACATAGCTATTTGAAGACATGGATATTCAGAGACATGGATTACTTAGTCACATAATGATGATATGATGATAGGTTTGATACTCACATATGTTGATTAATGCTTATCAAATGTGGGATGTTCCCTAGTGATGATACATTGTTGATATATTAAGGGATCTTGTCGAAAGATCATGTAGTTCTTGATGATGATGGTATGATCATAGATGATGACTATGGTGTTTTCACATACATATGATATGATTTTGTGTTACTTCTTGGAGATATGACATATTCTTGATTCATGCAAGGTTATGATAAGGCTCTTTCTAGTAAGGAAACAAAGAAAGTTGATCTTGATGAGATGAAGAGGATGAGTTGATATCTATATGCAGCATATTTTGTCCTAGCTTGATCATATTTATGTTGTCATATCTTGGGAACTAATGATGGACATATACAGTTTTTTGGTCTAGATGTTGCTGACAGATGTTTATGGAGCAAATCATATATGGTGTATGATAGTTGCAGATGACTATCATTGTCTTGTTTAGGTATTTGCTTTTTGTTATAAATTTCATGTATATCATTTAATGTAAAGGTCATATAAGGGCCCATAATATGTCTCTATCTATCATAGTCTTTTAATGCATCCTTTTTGGTCATATGATGTAATTTGTATCCCCACTATGAATGGGAAGGATGATGTAATAATTGCTATGTATTACTCATGTATAAACAATTGGTATGTCCCCACATGGTTGGGTAAATGAGTCAAATTTGGTATATCCCCACTTGGTTGGGAGATTGATGTATGTATGAGTCATTGGTGATAGGATGGTCATACTCACATAGTTGAGTTATAGAGTCATTTTATTCCTTTAGAAAATATTTTTTCAGACTCTACATGTGCTCACAGGGAGCATGGATGGTATAATGCATCTCAGCATGTACAAAGGGGGAGTCTAATCAGAGAATTCAACATGTGACTATGGTCATATTAGGTTTTTTAGATATGAAAGTCTTCATTTTGGTCACCCCTTTGTCTTTGATATCAAATGGGAAGAATATCTTGGTCCAGTCTTTGCCCTTGATGTCAAAGGGGAGGGTATTTTGGTGTTTCTTGTTATCTCTAATAGTTTCTATAGCTTGTAGTAATCAACACCAACATGGTTGCCATCAAGTCCAAAGGGGGATATTGTTGGCATTATGATGCATGTGTTGTACTTCATGGCAACCAACTTGTAGCAAAACAACTCACTTGTATATGGTAACTAGATGAATCTATGTAACTAGATGAACCTACACGAGATATATTAGATGTGATAGAATGCATGGCAGTTGTGTTTACAGATGTGACAAAATACAGGGTTGTTCAAAGGAATCATTTCAAAATTATTATGGAAAATTGCATTATAACAATTCTATTTAGAGGGAATAAAGTAATGGTACAAAAGAATAGGATGAAGGAACAAATAATTACAGATTAAAACCAAGAAATTGAAGAAAGAGAATGGTATAAGTATACAGTGGTTCACCTTGTCCAAGTAGCCTATATACGTGAGTTCACAGAACAAAAAGATCGTATATGTATGCACCCACTTTCATAAGAGGAAAAGTGCGTATAGGTTGGAAAATCAAGGAATTTCAATAGTAGAGAATACTAGGGGACAATACCATGGTATTAGCCCACAATATTGAGCGGAGTAACCACTATCTGGTTCCGTCCAAGAATATCACAGATACTAAGTGTGGTTTTGGTCCGAGGTATTGGTCTGAGGCTTTTTGTCTAAGGTATTGGTTTGAGGTTTTGGTTCGAGGTTTTTTGTTTGAGGTATTGGTCTGAGGTTTTTGGTCCAAGGAATTGGTTGAGGTTTTGGTATGAGGTATCGACAAAGGATCTAAGTATATAAGGATGAGAAGATCAAAAGGCTAAGTGCACAAGTAATGGATATCTTATGAAGTGTTATATCAAAAGAAAATATGCATGTTATGGGTTTCTAACGCTTTCCTTGATCTAAACTAAGTATGCACCTGAGTGTTTGATGAGATCTATTGATGGATCCGAATCATAATGACTTATCATTATGTGATCTGATAATGGATATGCTAGATTCATTTGCTAACACACATTTTATCCTTTATATGTGATGATCTGGGTATGTGATCTGATAATGGATATGCTAGATTCATTTGCTAACACACGTTTTATCCTTTATATGTGATGATTTTCTAACACACATTTTATCCTTTAAAGTCAGAAATTGCATCAAAGTTACAAGTATTTGAAGATTTATACGCCAGTTCACTTTGGTGAAGGTGTATATACACACTAGTTTGGCTCTTCCAAGTAGCGTATGCAAAATAAAATCTTGATGTTCAGGTATTAATGATGTATCAGATCAGTGTTATTGTTTTATGGATTTTTTCCAATGATGTATTCATTAGATCTGAAAATAAAATTGATTGTATAAGGAGATTGAGTCTGGTTGATTAATTGATTGAGAAAGAAGGATGATCCTTGTTGCCATATGTTTAGAACTCTGTAATATGATAGTAGATCTTTAGAATGTCACTAATTGGTACAGTTTGTGGTTCAGATGTTTTATGATTCGCCATATTTAGAGGTATATGCAGGTTGGGCAAAAGGAAGTACCGTATACACACACACTTCCTTCATTGAAGGAGCGTATACATTCTGACGCATGCCTTTTGAGGTTACAATTAGTTTTGGTTGTTGATGTAGTGTTCTGGGTTCAGATATGTGTACTGGTTACAGTGATCTATCTGTTCGAGTTGATTGGTTGAATTTGATTACATTTGAATGAATGGTTTCTTCAGTTGTGTCAAAGGTTTAGAGGTTTTAGTGATTGGTTGTTTTAGTAATATCATAGATTGATGATTGGGTTTCAGTGATTGGTTTATGGAGATGTATGTGATGGTTGTATTGTAGCGATGATTTATTTTGAGCTTCAATGTTACTAATGGATCCAGTGTGAAAATTTGATGAAACATGGCCTTCATATTACAGTGTTGTGTACCAGGAGTATCTAGTATGAAAATTCATGAAACACGGTCCCTCGAGGATGCTAAGGGTTGGAGCCTTTAGTGAGGAAGTCAAAACTTCCTGCCAGTAGTGGTTAGTGATTTGATCAGGGGGTTCGAGCTCCCTTCCAGTAGCAGCTGGAAAATGAGTGAAGGTTGTAGCCTTATATAGTTCGGTGCCTATGTACTAGTAAACATATAAGCTAGTACAAGAGATATCGGGTTGTAGCTCCCTTCTAGTAGAAGCTAGAGAATGAGAGAAGGTTGTAGCCTTTTGTAGGTGGGTGCCTGCATACTGGTATGAGTGTGCACCAGTATATGATTGTAAATAGATTATTATTTATATTAAAAGAAGATAGAGACAACAACAGGAGGTGGTTTTTCTCTTGCATTGTGTTTCCACCTTAAATCTTGGTGTTCATGTGTGTTTTTTATGTTTGATGGTTTATTAGTTATTAATGCACATGGTTACTATTTAATAAGTTACTAATACTGATGCACCGATTAAGGATCAAGACATTATAAATTGACTAGATCATAATTTCTTTGGGTATACGCTTGTTTCTATATTCATAGTAGTGTGTATGCAAGTTCACTTCACTGAAGTAGCGTATATAAATTTGTTTGGGAAATGAAATATTATTGAACTATAAATTCGATTCACTCCCCCTCTCACTATTATTTCCAACAATAGTCTTACCTTCCGTTGCGCTTTCTCATGAAAAGAGATTCATCTGAGTCTTTAATTACCAGTTGGGTACCACACATCTCTCCTGAACCTCCATCAACTTTTCCTCTTCCAAACACCAATTCCCAAGAGTCAAAACATAAAGGGAAAGCCAAGAAACAAATAAGAAGAAATCCATGAAGACCAATAACAACATGAAATTGCAATAAAGTGGCATATCTATGCACCAAACATACGGAAAATTTCAAATCGAGCACAAGAATCCCAAAAAACCAAAAAAACAAGACTAATTGCGGACACTATGACTTAATCCCCATGGTTCCCAAGAAAATCTCAACCTGAGCCTTCTTTGAGATTTTATGAAAATCTCTCTTGGCATGTAACTCCTTGCAACACACTGTTAGATACACATAACTGTCAATGCATAAATAAACATAGAAATACACTAATTACCTTATCTTTTTGTTCCACGCACATTTCTAGCAATTAAACAAATCCACACCATGTCTCAAGTTACTGCAATCCCTTTGATAGATCCATCTCTAGCTAATTCACATATTAAGTACATGTTCATCAGTCTAGCACATATCCACATAATGTTAGAAAAAATCAAGGTTAAGAAGACTTCCTGTATGCAAAGGACTCACTCATTTGTGATTAAGGTTTCCAAGCATAGCCAAAGGAATTCTTGTCCAATTCCTTCCTTTTACCCTTTTACCCTTTTACTTGGCTGTAATCGAGGCTTACTAGTACTGTCACATCACCAAAACTATTTGTTATATAGGCACATCAATTGTTACCATGTTATGCTAATAAAAAGCATGTTCTCCTGCAACTTGCTCACACATGTCAGTATCACGTTCTAAATATCAAAAAATCTTATATAACAGTTTGAAATAACCCTTTACCATGACTAACATCATAATCCGTAGTCAATGCATAGTCCTTAGACACAATACTACAACTATCACCTACTACACTCTAGTACATATAAATTTTTTCAACATATATGTGTTAGTAAAATCATATTAAAAAAAAATAATTTTGAACACATACTCATATTATGAAATTCACCAAACATTCAACCAAGTTGCAACATACCATGTTAAATAAATTAACTAGATAATCAAATAGTCAAGCACAAAATATATGACATAAGCAAGCTCATAACTTACTTTATCTCAGTGGAGGCTATCTTTTCTGTGCAATCAAGATAGCTAGCACAATATAATTTCTCAACACATCAACTTAAATATAAATAAGAGCATGTTATCCATAACAATCACTAACTAACATGTTCAGATCCTAACTCATAAACAATAGTCATTTATTCATAGAAATCACAAATCTACGATCAGTCTAGATTAGTATGACACCAAGTCGCAAACATGTCGGCTCATACCTCAACATCACAACCATAACCATCTACATAGGCCAAGCCAAGTTGACGAAATTCATATAACATCAATATCTTCAATGCAATGAACATAACTATCATGCATATGGTCAATCCAAACTAAACATCGATATCTCAATGAGACAATGCTATTCATCAAGTTCATAACATATAACAACAATAAGTTATATATCATGTTCATCAACAACATATAGCCTAATCATCATGTGATCTAATGTAAAACAACAATAGAAATGTAGGTTAATATCATTCTTGACTATCTGACACATGTTCATATAACTACACTAATCAACTGACATCTATCGTCAATGCAATCATAACATCAAAATACATGTACATAAACCCAAGGTATATAACCCTAATGAATATAAAAATTCTTAACTTATATACTTGCATGTCAACATACAATACATGTATGATGATCTGCTCTTACCCCAAAGCGTAAAACTGCAACCTTATTATGATGATATGTATCTCCTGCTTTACCTTAGTGAACACATTGGCATCATCACATACCAATATGACCCTGATGACCTAAATTGCATACCATGACTTCAAAAGGCATGCTTGACCTACTATTCATGCATAACTATAACCAAGACCATTCATGCATGAAAACTACATATATGCATATAACAAATGAGTACCAACCATATACACATCATTCTAGTTAGAGTCCAGTCATTAATGCATGACCATATCAACTACACAAACCATGACCCCATGCATGACAACAATCATTACTCCATTGTAAACATTTCCACATGTAACCATCAACATGCATAAGAAATGCCTAATAAACTAGGCCCTAAACCAACACTTATCCCTGATGCTTTACTCTCATGTCTCCTGCCAAAACTAGTCAAGGGATTCCTAAACCTTTGGGAATGAACCTTCAAACCACCTCTGACCCGTATTCCAAAATTGATATCGAAAACCAAATCTCAAAACCTAGATAAGCATCCAAACATACCACAACATCCGGAAAAATGGAAGGCTATGCTTAAAACCACTTCCCTAACACGGAAAAACAATGCCACTTACAGCAAGAGAACCATACACCAACATACAAGGCCATGCAAACTAGTTGGGAAATCACACATGGAAACAATCACCTACAGGTATTCTTGTTGAATATTCTTGATTCTGCTCCTCTTCCTTGGTCCTTTCTTTCCTTTCCTTTCCTTTTCTTTCTTTTCCTTCCTTAATCCAAAGCTGGAGTGCTCCAAGAAAACTCTAAGTGATCAAGAGTGAAAGAGAGAGAGAATAAGGAGAGATCTCTGAACTTGAAATGACTAAGAGCTTAACACTGACTAAGTTTTCCAACTAATCCTTAGAACCCTTTTTATGAATGAGGCCTCTATTTTCTTCACTTTCCATCATTTTCCTTCAATTTCCTCCTCACGTACAACCTGTAACCTTTTACCTTCCTTTTCTCCTATTTTCCTTTATTTTCATAGGTAAATGTGCCAAAAATGCCTTTTTTCCTTTTGATGCCTTTGTCTTAGCTTTTGCCAATTTTCCTTAGCCAAAACACACATACAATGATGGTCACTAGGATATCTTTGTCTAACATTTCCCTTGGAATACGTATCCTTTGCCCATGTTATTATTTTTCCTTTATTAACTTTTATTACATACACTTTTCATAAGGGTTGTTACAGTTGTACAATACCTTTCCTCAATAAATTAATAACATTTTCATGTAATTCCATACTTGCAAAAAATCTTATGGAACAAATCAGAACTAAAATATATATTAAGAATTAAATGATATATTAATAAATATATTTAAAGTAAAAAACTATTGTTTTTAACCTACATGTATACCTCATATTACTTTAAACCAGCCTAGATTCCTTTTAACTCTAGATATATTAAGCACCGAGAGGGATCAAATATCTCGAGATGAAAACCTATTTTTTGAGTGCAAAACTTGAGGAAAAGGTTGCACCTCGAGATATTTAATCCCTCTCATTGCTTGATAGATCCGAATTTAAGATGGGTTTAGGTTGGTCTCAGTTATGTGCAGCCAAAGAAAATATAACGACCATATGATTAATTTTATCAATAATATGTAAATTCATCTAATATTAATATAATCATTTTAATTATGCTAAATATGTCTCAGATTAATATGGCCATTTTAATTTTAAATTTTCCTAGTTATCTTAGTTTGTTGAGATGATACCTAATGTTAATAACTTTAATGATGAAAAATAATGAAATAAAATTTCAGAATGTAAAGTGACAATGTAATAGTGTTCAATCATATAAAATGTGAATAATAAGAATATAGTCAATTACAAATACTCTTCATTGTGATTAATCTCAAACTATTTTCTTCTACTACTGTTATATTCACCCTTGTTACTTTTCTCATCTTTTCATATCGATTGTCATATTTCCATATCAGTTATATAAAATGGACAGGTTAAATCATAGAACATTTAAATCTTTAGCTTGAGTAAAAATCATACCTTGTCTCTCTTTCTCTTCAATATTAATAGGTTAAATTACTATAACAAAAAAAATCAATGTTCATTTTCAAAAAAAAATGTACTTACACTGAAATCAGTGCACAATGTTAATTCAATCACTTTAAAAATAATGTACCATCATACATCCAATTACATGAAATCAGATATCAACATCCAAACTAAAATCACTACATCTCATGCAAGCAATAAAATAAGATTATAAGTCAACATTTACACTGAAATCAATGCTTCTAACGCAACAAATCAAATAGGAATAGAAATCAACATTTGCACTCAAATCAAGGCATTTACTGCAAGTAAGAAAATAAGATTATAAAACAACATCTATGATGAGCCTAGGTATTGCAAAAAGAATGTTGCAACTTCCAGGGCTACCAGCTTTACTTATCAACCTGGGGTTCTTACAAACTTGGAGGTAACTGTGCTATATACACAACTAGAAGTGAAGGTGGTACATGTTGTCACTGCTCATGTGGAAAGGGACCCCAGGGGTTCCAAGCTAGACTTCTATAGGGTTAGAAGAAGCTTGATTTTGATGGAAGGAGAGCAAATCTAGTGTAGGGGAGACCTATTCTACTACATAAATGAAGAAAGCAATCATGTAATGCTAATTTCCTAAGTTGTAGAAGTAAAAATGTCAAAACTTAGACTAAGGGTTAAACAATGGAAACTAGGGTAAGTTTGCGTCTAAGCGGAAGAATGGTCGGAGATCAAAATGGTGGAAAGGGGATGTAATGAGCAACAAAGCATAAGAATCGTTGGATCAGGCAAGTAGAAAGCGAATGAATGGCTGAGATCGGATCGTGGGATGGTACATAGGCAGATGGCCGAACATGATCAACTGACGGGATGGATGACTGAGATTATATCACGGAATCAATTGGCAGATGGGCGGCAGAGATCACGAGAAAAAGGAATGTGCGTAAATGGAATCGGGTGAAGCGACATCCATCAGATTGGGAGAAAGATCGATAGTAGATATGGAAGCAGGGGATTGGCTTATCGCCCTCTAAACCCCCTCTCCGATTTTCGAACTGTTACATAGCAAAGTTCCATAGTAAAAGTTCGAATCCTGACTATCTGACTAAAAAAAACTGACGTCCTAAGCCTCTCTATTTATACATCTGAAGTCTCAATGGCTTCCCTCAAAATTAGGGAGGTACAACTCCCAACTTAATGGTAACTTGTTCTTTCATTTTCACCAGCTCGGCTGCCTTCTAGTAGGAAGGCTGCTTGTAATTCCACTTTCTTGGTTGTCTTTTCGTACTCCTAATTTGGTTGTTTGTACTTTTAGCTGATGGAGGGATATTGAAATGGATGGGCAGTAAATGAGGAGGATTTACCTCCTGTAATTCCAATCCCTTGTCCCATCTGAGTTTTTACCAATTTCTTTTATGATAGTTCCTTGCTTTTACCTTTTATCCCTGCATTTCCCTCACTTTTATCTTTTATTCAGGCATTACATGCACCTTAGACCATGAAACAGAATATCCAACTCTAACTCATCTCATAAGCAAAATATAATCAAAAGTATGCAATAAGTTATGAGAATAGTTGGTTTGACTAAGCTAGGAGATGAATTAAGGCCAATTAAGGCCCATATAATTACTCAATTATGAAACTCACCAATCTACACTTAAATAGATGCATCTAATGCAAGTAAGAAAATAGGATTATAAACCAACATGTACACTAAAATCAAATATTATTAGGAACCAACATCTACATTAAAATCAATGCGTCTAGTACAAGCAATCAAATAACAATAGAAACCACCATCTACACTGAAGTCAATGCATTCAGTGCAAGCAATCAAATAGGATTAGAAATCATCTACAGTGGAATCAATGCATTTAGGGCAAGCAATCAAATATCACTAGAGATCAACATCTACACTAAAACCAATTCATCTAGTTTAAGAAATCAAATAGGATAAGGAATCACCATCTACAACTGAAATCATTAAAATCACTTTTCCTCTATATCTCTATCTCCGTGTGTTTCTGCATATCACCCCCAAAACATACACTATCTTTCTCCAATCTATCTATCTATCCCTCCCTCCTCCTCTCCCTCTCTCTCTATTTTCCCCTTCTCTCCTTATCCCCCGCTTCTATCTCTCTTTCCTCCTGTTGTCTTCTCCCCCTCTCTCTCCATCTTCCTTACCACTCCCTCTCTCTCTTTCCACATTTCTCTCTCTATTTCTTTCTTCTTACCTCCCTCTCTCTCCCCCTCCAACTCCATCTGCATTTCCCTTTGTCTCTCCACTCTCTCACATCCTGTCTCTATAGCTCCCTCTCTCTCTCTCTCTCTCTCTCTCTCTCTCTCTCCAACCCTCTTATTATATCCCTCCCTCTCTCACCTATCCTCTCTCCCCCATTCTCTACATCTCTCCTTCTCTGCCACTTTATCTCACCCCAAAACATACACACTCTCTCTCCATCTCTCCCCAGTCACTCCATCCCTATCCCCACTTCTCACTCTCTATGTATTTCTTCTTCCCTCTCTCTCTCCCCCTATAACTCCATCTCCCTATCCCTCCCTGTCTCCTCCTCTCTTCCTCCCTCTCTCCTCCTCTCCCTCAAGTATGCTCTCTCCTACTTCCTCTCTCTCCCTTTCTCTCCTATCTCCCTCTCTCTTCCCCCATCTCTCTCTCTCTCTCTCTCTCTCTTCTCTCTTGCCTCAAATTGTATCTCTTCCCCTATCACTCTCCTCCTCTCTCTCAAGTCTTATCTCTCGTTCTTCCTCTCTCTCGCTTTATCTCCTATCTCCCTCTCTCTTCCCCAATCAGTCCCTCTCTCTCTTTCTCTCCCTCTCTGCCTTCCAATCCTATCTCTTCCCCCATCTCTCTCTCTCTCTCTCTCTCTCTCTCTCTCTCCAACTATGTGACTATATCCCTCCCTCTCATCTTCTCTCTCCTCTCCCCCCATCTCTCTATCTCTCCTTTTTTGTTTCTTTATCTCACCCCTAAACATACACTCTCTATGTCCATCTCTCCCTTGTCACTCTCTCCCACTCTCCACTTCTCACTCTCTATGTCTTTCGTCTTCCCTCCCTCTCTACCCCTCCAACTCCATCTCTCTATCCCTCCCTCTCTCCCCCTCTCTCGCAAGTCCTCTGTCTCATCCTTCATCTCTCTCCCTTTCTCTCCTACTTTCCTCTCTCTTTCCCCGTCTCTCTCCCTCTCCCTCCCCTCCAATCCTCTCACTATATCCCTCCCTCTCTCATTCTCTACCTCCCCCCTCCATCTTTGTCTCTCCCTCTCCCTCCCCTCCAATCCTCTCACTGTCTCCCTCCCTCTCGCATTCTCTCCCTCTCCCCTCCATCTTTGTCTCTCCCTCACTCTCCCTTACCCTTCTCTAGTTCTTTCACTCCTCTCTCTCTCTCTCTTCATTCATCCTCTCCCCTCTCCTTAAGTGTATTTTCATCTCTCCCTTATTACTCCCCCTATCCCTCCTCCTCTATCAATCTATGTCATTGTTCTTCCCTCTCACATATATCTAGAGTTAATATATATCATGATATATTAATATATTTTATACTATGACAATTTAATATTGTATTAATCAAAAGTTATTAAATTTAATAATATTAATATTATAATATATTAATATGAATACTAGATTTAATATTATTATTATTAATCTTTTAATATTAATATTAGGGTTAATAATATTTGTTTTGCATGGTATTAATAATAGTTTCGCCCACAGGCTTCACGTAAAGGAAACCTCTTTTTTAAGTGTTACTAAGTATTTATTTATTTACCATACCTATTCCTTATTCATATTTATATTTATTTATCATATGTCTTTTATCTACCATGGTGTTTGGCCCATAAGATTGGTATATAATTAAATATAGATCTCTATTCCTATGTGATATATTTTTATTTATTTACCATACTTCTTTACACCTCTTTTATATTTATTTATTTACCATATCTCTTTTATAAATATCGTATTTAGCCCATGGTATTAATAGTTATTTGTCCCGTGGTATTTGGCCCATAGGCTTCCCCAAATAAAACTGATTTTTCCAGTTTTCGTAAATATAAAGAGGTTTATGGAGTAGATACAAAAAATGATTTTATTTATTTACCATACCTCTCAACCAAATATAAACAAAAATGTTATATTTTTTTTCCAAGTGGAAAAACAAAAATTGTTTTATTTATTCACCATACTTCTGGTTTATTTATATTTATATTTATTTACCATGCATCTTTTTTGAGTGTTAGTAAACCTCTTTATATTTTAAATTTATATTGTATTTATTTGATCTCTAAATAGGACCAACATTATATTTAAAATGTTAAACATTATTTTTACGTTTAACATTTACGTTTACATATTTATATGAGATCTAATCCCATCTTGAACTATAGAGCACCTCTCAACACAATAAAAAAGTCATAAAAAAATTAAAAACATTAAATATTACCGATTTCTATTTGCCAATAAATATATATATATATATATATATAAATAAATAATGAAATTGGTAACATTTTTCTAAATATATTTTTCTTAAAAATATTAACAAAAATAGAAGGAGAAAAAGAAATAAAAACATATGCGATTAACCCAAAAGAAAAAAGCACATAAAAATATAAAAACATTTATTTCTCGTTGATAAAAATATATTTTAAATAATGGATTTATGAAGAAGTGCAACAGAGTTCAACCAAAAGAAATCCTTGTTCCGACATTTTAGGAGCCCTATTTAATTTTATGTTTATTCCCATTTCAGTTTTACATCGCCAAGCCTGGAAACACATTTAGTATCTCCTCTCGCACTCCTCTACGATGAAATCGGGTAGTTAACACGCGGAAAGAGTCCAATGGTCTTCTCGGATTACCCGGAAGCGATGCTGAGTCAAACATCGACCGCGGTCACACATTCCTATTCCTTCAGGAGATCCCCTACGCTAATCGATTCAACATAGATATTCAATAAGTGGAAGATCCAAATGGTCTCTGTGAGTTCCCCATGAACTCAGATATCACAACCTCAGATCTTGAAATTCGGTTCCGCCTCCCCTCCACTTCTCCGTCATGTATTTATAGACTATGACCCTTTGTGAGTATTGTATATGCATGAAATAGTTTATGTGCAATTGCAAATCAGCCCTACACAGCATTTCTGCCATAATTTTTCTTATGTCCAACCAATAGCTAGGAACCATCTATCGTTATTCAACATCCGATCTTTTCAGCGATATCCGATTAAGGGCATAAAAGTTGTCATTCCTGACACATCGTTTTTAACACAGAAATAACCTGATAATGTCATTGCCCATGCAGAAGAAAATCAGTATGTCTGTTATTGTAGATGCTGCTCTCCTCTTACTTGTGATGACGTTGTTGTTAAAGGAAGTCTCCGCCACATGCAGGCAAATGCATGGGATTACTGATAAAAGACTGAATGTTCATTCTTCCGTTGAAGCGGCAGTAGCAGTAGAAGGTTTAGCTCTATGGGAATCACTTGCAGACGGTCAACCCGAGAACAATCTTCCAAAACCGCCACCACCGCCTCAAAGCAGTATTGTTGGCTCGTCGTTGGAAGCGGTGTTAGCGGGAAAATCTTGCGGGCCTCATCACGACAAAAATGTTCCATGTCCACGAACAGAGAAGTACAAGATGGACGTGAATGGCAAGTCAGAGATAACAAGGAATCATCGGACCTACATTATGGCTGGAAAGAACAAATCAGGAGATACGCCCGGTTTAAATATTTAATTCTATTATAAAACCCAGGGCCTTTTCTCACTAGTATGTATTGTGATCTTTTGGCTGTTCTTGTTCGTCACAGGATATATTTTGATCTTTATAGTATTTTCTTTCAGGTTCAGATATATCTCTTACCTATTCCGCAATAAAATATAATTTTGTTTTTTATTTATTTATTATAATGGGGAATAATTTTGTTATTTATTTATTTATTTATTTATTTTTATTATCTTTAAATTTAAAAGAAATTATTGTTGTTTAAAACTTAAAATATAAAATAAAATTAAAATATGATAAAATAAAATTAAAATATGATAAAGAAGGTAATTAATTTTAATATAGAAAGTTAAAAGTGTTTTATTATTTTGAGAGGTTTAAAAGAAAAAATAACATTATCAAAATGAGAACAAATTGTTATTAGTTTGGAAATTAAACATGGTATTGAACTATGTCAAAATAAGGAAAAAAAAATAATGTCGGTAAAATAAAAACAAATTGTTATGACATTGAAAGTGAAACATGGTATTGAAATATAAACCTTTATATAGTTTTATGTCATCAAAATTATAATGAATTTTGGTTTCTTTTCTTATAGACTTTGAGTAAAAAAATTGAAATTTTAAAGGAATTGGACTCAAAGACTTAGTTATTTCATAGTCCAATTTAAATAACATTTTTCTTTTTCAATAAGAAATTAGATATATAGATGACCAAGAATTAAAAATATCAGATATGTTTCATTTTTGTCAAAAATAAAATAATAACATCAAAGTAGAAATATAGTGTTAATAATTATATTTATTTTTATTTCATTTTTTCCTTTCCAATTTTATTATGATTTTAATTTTTTTTTACTATAACAAGTGTCTAAATAACTTATAGTCATAAAGTACTTAAAAGTGTGTGATATTCCATATTTATAATATTTACCCATGTTCTCTACAAATATCCATTCAAATATCTATTCTATAATAACATTGATAGTTTTGAAACAACAAACTATTGAATTATTTTGACTACTGTGAGATATCTATCATTCCACTCTTGAATAACACTGCATTAAGAGTTCTCATTGAAATTACCCTTATAAATGAGATCCTTGTGTTACATTTATTCTCGATTTCCTAGATGTCTAAACGGTTCTTCATATCCAATTACAGCTCCTCATATTCTTTCCAAACTAACATTTATAAGAATATTCACAATTTATGATAATGCTAGGGATTGAGTATTTAGCATTAGTCTTTTAATGTGAAATTACATTTTGAAAGTAAAATAATTTTAGATTTTTTAAATGTGTCTTTTTAAAGCATTTAAATGATTTGGTTTATGATTTGTTCATTTGTGAAACAATGTATAATTTAAATGGTCTTGTCCTCTACATCAATCGATTGGCATTTAACCATTTCTTCTAAATCCCTTTTAAATTATTAAACCTCACAATCTCCATAATAACCAGTTTATTTTTCTTTATTGTGGAATCTTCCAGAATAGGTTTTTTTGTGTGATCTTCAAGAAATAGCTCTTTATTGTAGACACTCATTTCTCCATATCCCCATTGATTTCAAAATCCAATGTGGAATGCGATTGTGGTCATCCTCCTTAAAATGTTTGAATCCAAAGATTTGAGTTCACTTTAATATATTACAGCTCTTTATTGTAAACAGTCATTTCTCCATATCCCCATTGATTTCAAAATCCAATGTGGAATGCGATTGTGGTCATCCTCCTTAAAATGTTTGAATCCAAAGATTTGAGTTCACTTTAATATATTACAATTCTTTGTATAGTGTAACAACACTTCCATAAAATTGTTGCATGAACATAGAGAGAATCCCAATTGAAATTCAACTTATTACTCTGATTGTATAATTTCCGATGCTAATTTTTTTCAACAATTGTCCAACATGCTACTTTGGGAAACTCAATACATACTCTGAATTTTGAAATACTTCAATTACCAAATAGTAATCAGTTTGGTTTTTCCTTTATAAATATAATAAATCCTTTATTACTCTTTCTTATCAAAAAATTATATTACAGAAAACATAATATATACCATACTTTCTCCATATTCTCTCCGATATTCTTGAAAAGATATTTACATCATCAAAATTAAAATTCTTGAAATTGAGCATCAAAATATACTTAGATAACTTTCCATGTACATTCTTTTTCCTTTCTCCATTCAAGAAAAAGTGTTTTCAGAACGATATGATAGAACTTCCACCTATTATATACAACGAAACACAATAATGTAGGAATGGTAGACCAATTTCTTTGGGGAAGAGCCTTCTCATATTCTATACCATCTTTTAAAACAAAAATCGTTCTCACCACAGTATTCACTTTATGCTTTTCAACTTGGCCATATCATTTGTGCTTTTTGCTATGAACCGCTTCATGTCAATTAATAATACCCACCAACCTCCACTTAAAAAAATAGAATAAATCAATAATAATTCCCAAGAAGGTGACATTAATTAAATTCAATTTATGTAGAATTTCCAGATTTTTATAGTGAAATTTAATTTCAAAATGAATACTAATGAATTCTTTGTCTGATCAAAAATGTTAATGAAAATTCTTTTAACATGGTTTTTTGTTTAATCATTTAGTAGGCACATGAATTGTGATGACGGCCATATTATAATCATTGCGATGATGGCCATATTAGAATCATTGTATTTATCTGGAGTGGTATATTAAACCATTTCAGATATTTAATTATTCAAATATCTATATTTAATTATGTTAAATTATGGAAAATAAATTTTATTTAAATTAGTTTATTATGAAGTAAATTAGCATTTGTATGAGAAGTTATTAAGGAAATGGTATAGGTCAGTAATGTATATGGAAGAAGAGAATAGATGAAAAAAATGTGATATATTAGGTGATGTAACTTTAGTAAATTTGAATGAAAAAAGGAAATCTTAATGTTAAATGCAATACAATAAAATAATTTAGTCAAAAAAGAGACATGCGAAACTTCCTACCTAAGAGCTCAATGTAAGAGCTTATTTTCATTAAAAATTGCATCCCATACGAGGCCTTTGTCTTTCACTTCCTCATCCAAACTCAAACCTTCACCCTCATATGGTAATGGTTCTAGATCATTTTTTTGTGCAAGTCTTCTCCAGTGGCGTTTCCATTTATACACATCTCCATTAACATAATCAAAGGCCTAGTTCTTTTGATAAGGATTTGTGGCAGCCCATATTTCCTAATCTACAATCAATTCTGCATCACATGCATCCATTACTTATTCTAGTGAAATATTGTTCACTGGGTACTTGAAAGACAACCCCTCATGTCTACAAATGGCACTGTAAACAAACAGTGTGCCTAAAACATTCATCAAGCTCAAGGAGAGAAGCCAAATATGTGTGTCAGATTGTGAATGGACTGAGTTAATCCTTCTTTATTATTTTCAGCCTAAAATACAATATCCTTGAGAGTGTAGTAAAAATTAGGCACAAGTAGCATAAGAAACTATTCACAAGGGGGCACGATCTTCCTTTATTCCATTTCTGACCTTCAAGAAAAAAATTTAAACCAAGTTTATTCTTTTTACTATGAAGTCCATAAATTTCTAGTAGACCTTACCTTGACTTTTTGAGTTTCAGTACTTGTGCGCTTGCACTTCTCATCACATTTTCCTAGTCAATTCTCTCTCTTTAGTCCTATGTTAGTTCTCAAAGCAACATCAACAATTTCATTATTGTTGTTTTCTTGTTTTACCATTATTTATTTTTTATTGCTTTACTGCTTCCATAAACCTATAAACTCTTCTTAACCTCTTTGGACATACAATGTTTGAAGACATGTTTCTTGCAGTCCATGCCCTAGATTTCTAGAAGAGGAGGAAATGAAGAAACAACCCCCAAAAGAATTTTCTTGGCTTGTTAGCCTCCACATTATCATCATGATTTCCATCTATTACTCCTTGAATGTTTTGATGCTGCTTCCATGCCAAAGATGCTCATAAAAGAGAATAGTAATTTTGACATGTAGGGGAAATATAACAAACATCACGATTCCCCCTATGGTATTTGAATCGAAATCTCCATCCTACAGTAAGGAGATGCATTTTCGGTCTTATGTGATTTTGTTTCTTTACAGTATTGTGCAAATTAATATTATAGTTAACAATTTCTCAAGGAAAATATTCAGCACCAATGGTTTCTCCTTTTGCAGGAGACTTCCATGATTGAGCTTATATGCACCCTAACCTCTTTTGTTGTACACGTTTTCTTTGTGTTAGCTGGGGTTCAATATCATCATCATCATCTAGAATAAGGATATCTTGAGGTAGCCATAGATTTCCTTTCTTATAAGCAACTTTTCTTCTAAATCCACGAGTAAGATATGAAAGAAGACTACGGTGGGATGTTTGACAATTTTTGTTTTTAAAGAGAGCTCAACGATGGACTACAAGAAGATCAACTTGGGACCATATTTGCAATGCTTCAATTCTAGACTGCTTCAAGTGGAGAAATCCCCAAATCCCTTCTGCTTTGATTACATGTGTGAAATGTTATCTTCAAAAAATTTAATTTTGTATTGACTCATGGTATTGGTTATCTACATCAAGGTCCAAATTTTAATGAAGAGACAATCAATCACTGAGTTGTTTAGTGTAAGTGCAATGCGAAAGTCCTCTTCTTTCTAACATTGAAAAAAATTGTGAGGTTAGGTCATGTGCCTCATAATGAATTCAACAAGAAAAGGTGTGTAATTTTCTTTTGAGGTTAAATATATCCTACGGAGGTTTGAGTCCATAGAAGAATACCTTGAACTTTTTATTACACCTCCCATAGAATAAACGAGCAATGAACTACACAATACTCTTAAATCCATCTCTAAAGCTCCATATGTAGCTGTAAACTTTCCAGAACAAAAAAATAAATAAATAAATAAATAAAATCTACAACCATCTAAAGGTGCAGTGCCGGTATACAGAATGTGGATTTGAGAGAGGATGTGATATAGGAGACAGGAAGGGAAACAAATATTAATGCTCAACCAAAGGATATTCTTATACTCTCATCAACAATACCTTAGTATGTGGAAGGCCTTTGCAACTACATCATAGTTGTAGTAAGTAGAATAGAGTGTCAATGTGAAGATACAGATGGTAAGAATGAGAATATAAATATGTTGGAGATGAAAGCATATGTTCCAGATATGCATCCACTTAGGTTGGTCATTTGGCTACAAATTTTTGAATATGGAGAATCTTTCTTACTGACTTAGATGATAAAAGAAACAAACTTGGTTGTACTTCCCAGGGTAGTATACGACAATAGAGAATATTATAATGAAGACTTTATTGAGGAAAATGACAATGATATAGACAGATTGAGAAGCAAGCATTTTCAATTCAATAGATTGAATGTTTTTGATAAATATTATATAGTTGGTACAATGATTGTTATTAAAAACACCTGGATGGAATGTACAAAGTGGGAAATGCACTGATATTTCTATCTATACACGTATTTAATGCTCTTTATAAAGACAGTTTGTTACATGTAGAGGGCATGTTGCATAAAGCAACTACATTCCTTGATCATGTAGTGAAAAATAGAGAGGTGCATGATCTTTGATACAAGTAAGACTTTAATTGAGGACATATCTATGAAAGGCCAGATATTAGAAGCATTAAAGATTTTACATGAAATGCTGAAATAAGTTTTCTTATTTGATATCAATACTTGTAGTGTCTTGATAAATGCTTTTTGTTTAAAGAAGTAGGTGCATGAAGCATATATGATCATTAGCATATTGCTTGACAAGGATTACATTGCAGATAATGACATTTATAGTGTATTTATAAATATTTCATGTAAGTATGGTAATATTAATAAGCCAATAAATGTCTTTAATCAGTTCGAATTTGAAGTATGCGCTCCAGATACAGAGACATGCAAGATTTTGCTAGATACATTTCACAGTGTAGGTAGAGTAATAGAAGTAGGTGGACCTAATGCTCCTAAGATTGCATCCACAACATAATGAAGCAACACTTTCCCGTCAAAGTCAACATCACAAACTTTTTCATGAGGAATCTTGATTCCTCCAGTAATCAAGGGTATTCTACATCCTTTTCTAGGTTATTCATATGAAGGAATTTGTAGCTCTCACTCTGCCTCAAGCCAGTTATTACTATCCTTCACATTTTCAATAATATCTCCACTATCATCTAACTAAATTGGTAAATAATTGAGATCATGATGATGAAATCTTTCCGTCCTTTCTCTTCATATTTAAATGTGTTCTTTCAAGTTTAGATTTAGTCATAATCTTCTCTCTACCAATAAAATCTTCAATACTATCCTCTGGTATAATTCTACCTCTACTTGGCAAGAAATTCAGATCAAAAATTAGATTTTCCTTCATTCTCTTTATACTAGGATTTTTTTTTTTTAATATTACAGTTTGCTATAACCTTTTAGGCATCAGTAAAAGCTTCAATCCTTTTATATTTGAATCTATTTTCATGCTAAAAATTTTTGTTACATGAATATAGGGATACTAATATACATTATGTAGAAAATAATTTTCCTGCATCTTCCGAGATATCACCATGAAGCTTTTACTATCCTTTTAGACTCACATCTTCCTTTTTCACAACATATGTAGTTTTTCCATGTGAATACTAGGAGTGTCTTTATGAGCTCTTAGAAAAGAATCACTTTTCTGCTCATTATCATTGAAATCTACTAGGAGTCTCTTTCATAAGCTAACTCACCGAGTTATGGTTTTACTTCTTTATCTTTCAAGTTTATTGTAAGTGTTATTTTGGTACAACTTCTCTTCCTTCTCCATCCACATTTGGTTTCTCTTTCCTCCACCTTCCATCTCATCTCTTTAAAGTATGGTTTAATTTTTTTGAATATCTTTATTTTTTATTTGTTCTCTTTCTTTCTTGGCATCCTACAGTGCATTTTATCCACCATAGTTAAAAACATGTAAGTACAAAGTGAGTTTCAATACATGTTGAATCTTTCATTGAGAAAATGCTCTCAATAGAAACAAACTCCTTTGATATGCACATGGGAGGTTGACCATAACACCATAGATTCTCATGTACGTTGTTCCTCGCCATCTAACAAATGGTGGTGGGAACCATGAATGTGTTCCTAAACAACAATGAAAATTTGTTATCATGGCCATATATTGAGAAAGAGGTGCATATTCACATTCCCCATAAGCCTCTTGCTCAATTGATGGCCATAATAACAATTTTTTCGATGTTTTTGTGCAAGAAATTCATCATTGCAACCACCACGATTTCAGGTGTACATGTGAATTTCAGGTGTTACAATTAGCTAGTCCATATGAAAATCAAAGGAGAAGTGCCTCGATTGATGAAATTTTCTTTCTCAAAGCTAACACTTGTTCAAACCCACTCTTACTTACATCTTTTGTAACTCTAGTGAATAAAATGAACTTTAAGAAGAGAAAAAAATATTAAAGAGGTGAGACCAAAAGCAGGGGGGAGAACAACCAAATCGAGAGGGAGAATAAAGAGAAATTGTACCAAAATAACAAATACTTAGAAAATCGAAAGATAAATATGTAAAATCACAACAAGGTGAGTCAATAGAGAATCATTTATGTTTTTATATACCTTGAGCTCTTTCTTCCCGTGATCAACTTCCTTTGTAACAACTTGCATAGAGTCTTAGGACAACAACCTTATCCCTCTTATGGATCACCTCACCATCCTTCTTCTTCACCTCATGTATCCCCCACAACTTGATACCTAAAAGCACGTCCTCTACACTCTGACTTGCCTCTAATGAAATAAACATATCATTGGTTAGGACTATACAAATTAGCACAATGAGTATCCAGATAACCTCTCAGCGTACTGATATAGGTACTGACATTATTATATAATTCATTGTCCTACACCCCATCATAGCCATAATGCCAAGGAATCCTCACAGACCTGTAAGTATTACATTTATCCTTCCATGATTCCAGTGATCTCCTCACCATTTCCAGCATCTGGGGAGGGACCAAGTTCCAAAAGCCTACTATGATCGCCATTAAGGACCAAAAATTGGTGAGGGAATCCAATGAAAAATTAAAATCTCTAACATACATTGGATTTCAAATCTCAAATCCATCATTCTAATATATTGGTATAAGATTCCTCAATTTCAGTCTTGAAACTATGATTTTCCCCTTTTTTTCCTCTTTTCTAAAATGGTTATTGTCCGATATCAACTATTCATATTTTATACTGCTTTTCTAAAGTGGGTATTGTCCTTTTTTCAATTCTTTCAAATTTAATACTAAAATTATGTTCAAAACATCAAAAATAAAAAGGGGCATCGAGGAATTCATGTTGAGTATGCATTATGGGCTGTAGAGCATCATTCTTCGCTGTGAATAATTTGATAAAGATTGTGGTAGATCTGTGTGTATGTGTGGAATGGGTCTGGTGGATCCATGTGTATATATTTTCATAGTGAAATGATGCACAAACATGTTCAACCCTACAATAAAGAATATATTGAACCCTTCAAGTGAGACAAGACGAATCATTTAAGCAGAAATAGAAAAGATACAGATATAAGTGCTACAAAAGTAGCTGACAGTGATTCTCCTACTATAACATGTTTTTCCTGTATCATTTGGTTAACTAACATGTCACTATGTAACAAAAGGAAAACATCAATTAAGCATTAAAATATTAGATTAGAGGAACCATGCTTGCATGAGAAATTGAAGACAGGTGTATCTTTCTAGGAATATTCTAAAAAAATAATTTTGTCAAATATACATTGTTCAACCAATCCAATAGTTTCCTACATGTTATATTTATGGTACAAGATGAATTCATTCCTGTTGAAATTGAATTACATTTCTTTTATTCCTTATCGTGTACAAAGAATTGCTAATCTATGGTTGGTATGGCTAACGTTGTTTTTAATTTTGACATTAGTGAATCTTGACATTTGAGAATCAAAATTTTTTGCGAACTTTCTCCAACTCCCTCAATCTCCACTACATCCCCTGTAGGTGTGCCTTCAACTCTTGATTTTCATCACAAATCATAGTACTATAATCAAGCTCTTTTGAGTACAAAATTACTAAACTCCTGCCTGTGATTTCTTCTTCATGAGCAAAATACATCCCGCTATCACTATTAGAAAGAAAGTAATATGAAATTTTCACATAATAACTATCATGTGTGCTTCTTAGCTTTTCTTTTTGCAACAATAGGAGTTGTATTTCGGTTCTCGATGGAAATCAAGAATTTTGTGCAATGAGTTTGCTTGATTGAAAAGAGAGTTTGTGATAATTGATTGATTTACAAAGGACCATTTCTTCTTCTTCAGAAAACGTTGGGTGTACCTATTCAAAAAATAAATTTAGATCATTTGATGTAGGGAAAAAAATCATATTCAAGGACATTTTTTAATAGGAACATAGATTCTGAGAATCACAATTTCTCAAATGAGCTTCTATTGAACATACTTAGTTTTACTTCAATTATAAGAAATCAATAGAAGTGCTAAATAACCCAATGTTAACAATTTTTTTCACATTATGAATGATTTAGATCCGATGAAGGAAACCATAGATATTGATACAGGCTTAGTTTTAAAGTTGATTTCAAAGAAACTAATTGTATTGACTCAGATTTTTTGAAAAAATCTCACGTTCTTAACTTCTAACATGAGCTTAAATTCAAAGAATTTTTTTTTATTGAATCAGATTTTCTAAAAAATTCTCATGTTCTTAACTTCTAACTTGAGCTTAAATTCAAAGAACTAAGTGGCATTGATTGAGGTTACATTAATAACCCAAGTTAAACAATTCAGGTTTGACTTAAAGAATCCACAATAGTCGTCAAGAATAAACATGAGAAGGCTTTTTACCTTTGTGTGTCTGTCATAGTGAGAGAACCCACTAGTATAGATTCAGACCAAGTTAAAAGCCTCACTAATAACAACATGCAATTGACACACATTCATGCCGAAATAATGAAACACATTTTAATAATTTGATCTTGGATTCAAGAAATTTGTACATATTCTCTCAGGCTAAGATTGAAATAACTTTCAACTGATTTCGAATTAATTCATGAAAAATTATAGTATTAACTGAGGTTACCATATGGAAGGCATGTATATGATTTGAACAACACAAACCTGATTGATATGAATCTAGTTTAAGAAAGCTTACTTATTAATGAAATCTTACTTGGATCATTTATTTGGAATGGTTGAGCTTATATTAAATAATATATTTGGTGTTAATGCATTCACCAGAGACTCCCTTATATGATTTGGCCTTTAATGTGAGGAATCTATTTCCACTATTTTTCATGTCCGATTAAAGAATTTGATTTTAGTGTCATGAACAAAAGTGGCATAAACTATTTACAATTAGCCTTAATACTTGAAAAAATATTTACAATATTAACTCAAGCTAGATTAATGAACCTATTTACACCAATCTATACAAAAATGAAATAGCTCTCATTTGCATTGTTTTATTTTGAGTTTTGGGGAGGTGAAGCTCGGAACTCAAATGACAATCAGAAATTCTTAAGCACCCATGTTGTCCCAGTTCATGGCTACATGCCCACTTATGGTTCCACTCATAGCAATCTGTATGACACAGAGAACTCTCTAATCATCTAACCCAATAGCCAAGGTGAATAGTAACCTCCTCGATAGTGGAGAGGCAGATAGTAAATTCCCATTAATTTATTATTTTATGTTTATCTGAGGTAATATGAAAGAATTTGACTTTGGTGTTCATTTGAGTTGGATTAAACAACCCATTTAAGTTGAGAATTCAAAGAACCTTTTTGTGATTAGGACTTTCTTATAGTTAGGCCATTGATAGTGTTTATTCACACCAAATAGAAAAACTTATTTGTGTTGATTCATACAATTTTGATGAACACATTCATATGATTGGGGATTCCTGTTAAGATCCATTGTTGTAGGTAAGAATTCAGGGCACATAAAAGAACTTAATTTTAATGGCACATCCTAGCTCAAAACAATTTAAAAAATAAAGCAAATTGTATATATGGAGGTGATATTAAAGAGTCTGTTTTAGAGGGTGCATCTAAGGCTTACCTCAAGATACATATCCAAGGCCCTGTAAAGCACATCACAAGAATCTCTAGCAATATCTGGCAATGATTTAAGAAGAAACTAAAATGTGGAGGGCTTGAGATTAACATCAGATACCACATCTATAATATGTGTCCATGAGGCTACCTCCCCTCTTTAGCCTACTCTGGTAGAAAGTGCCAGAAGTGGGCTTGACAGTTCTAGTGGAAAATTCAGTCATAGAAACCATTTCCTGATCGATGAGGAAAATATGCACATATCTGAGAATAATATCCACATCATAGAGGTATCCCATCCCCTAAGGTGCAAGAATGACTATGCTATCCAATGTAGCATTATCAAACTGTGATCCAATCATATTGTATAGTTGTCTCCTACATAATTTAGAGGTATTTAACATAGTCGCCACTCTTAGGATCCCAAAAAGGCCCATGCATGTGACTGTTTCTCTCTCCAAATAATGAAGCAAACCCACAAAAATTTCAAGGACTTCCGTCTGTACTTTCTAGGCATAGTGGTGCATAATCTTCTCGTCTCTCCCACATTTTTTGTTGTGGGATATGGAGTTGTAGCCAAGCATGGGCAAGGTAGACTTCAAGTTATGTGAAAGAAATCTATTGATAACCGAGCTGTCAATTTTGTGGACAATGATGGTTTTCACAATTCCTTCCATCGGATACATACTCAATGACAGAAAATCTTCAAACCATCATCATATTTTAGTTTTTGAGCTTTCATAGCTTCTCGTATGACAAGAATACCAAATCCCAATACTATCAAGATAAGAAGAAGCAGGAATGGTATCACATTCATCATTCATTCTTTTTATGAGTAAATCAATTCATCTATGGATACATCAATACATATCTGAATAATCCTTATAGAATCTGTTGTCAATACCATACCCTCCAAGAGGCCAAGCCCTTCATAAAATCCTTCGCTCACCTAACCAATTTTCGTTCTTGGACCTCTTATGTCATCTCTAGGTTCCCTTCTTAGATCTCTTCTATCATCTCTAGATACTCGATCACACAACGAAGCTTTCATATGTTGGTGGATGTGATCTCAATGTTGTTGATCCCATTGTAGCAGAAATAGCCCACCGACTCAAATGCCTAAGTACTTCCCGGTAAAACATGAAGTATCACTTTGCACGACTTCACTTTCCCTGCTTGACCTCTTGGCATATTCGGTGATGCTGATGATCGCTCACTGGATGATGACTTTGAAAAACAACTCACTGTTGCTTTTGTTGTGTTTGAAAACTACGCATGGATGACTTTGTTGACGGTCACCCACTGACGAATTTGTTGATAATCACTCGCTAATGAAAACACCCACTGGCTACTTTGTTGATGTTATCGAGACTTTTAGTCTGAAAACCACTGTCAATTTCATTGAGATTTTCCCCGCTTTGTGAGCTAAAAAGAGAGACAATCTTCTTAAAATTATTCTTGAACTCCCCCCCTTTAGGTGTAGGAGTGTTTGACTGGTGTACTCGCCCATTCAACTTCACGAGAGTACCATCTTCATTTTTACTGTTGGCTGCAATATGTGTGAGTGAATTCGATTGTAAAACTTATACAATCTTCTAACCATGGATGACCATTCCTAGGGATCAATCCATGAATAATTTATCTTCAATCTGGTTAAGTGTTGTTGTTTGTTGCATTACACTGATGAATGATTTGACTTGCCACAATGGTTACAAGGATGGAGGTCAAAACACTAATCTTCCGGATGACCGGTTCTTTGACAATGAAGGCATTTTGGTTTGACTGGAACTTCAGTTTGCGCACATGTCTGTCTTTCTGCAACTTTATCATGGCTTATCGATGTTATTTGATCAAGAAACCCTACACTAATGAACTTGATATTCTTAGAATAATTAGGGATATGCAAGTTTTTTTCATCTTTGTCATATCCTAATCCTCATCAATTTTTGTTACATTGAAGTTCTTCCCATGTCTTTATGATTGGTTTGGAAGAAATTTAGACTGGATCAGGGACGATTTCAACACTTGAAGTTGGTTGGATTAGTGACTTGGAATCAATAGTTGTATTTGTATTGTACAAAGACTTGGAAGAACCACTCTTCTCTAGCAACTCAGTTCTTTGTAGTTGCAACAGCAGTTGAAGGAACTTAATCATTTAATGTGCATGTTGAAGATGCACCTGAATATGAGCAAGAGTTGTTTTGTTGATGTTCACCATGTGACCAGCTAATGATAAAATCAAATTGTTAAGAATTTGGGATAGTTGAATATGTGTCACTATGTTAGCTTTCTTAATTTGAATTCAGGCTCGCTTGTACTATTTCTTATTACTGATGCTTTAAACACTTGCTAGAGTTTTATAACATGATTTCTTGAACTCTTGATTTCACGCTTGCTTGATGACGATCGCTTTGCTTGAATGCTTCACTAACACTTTGTAAATGCTTCAATCAACTTCACACTGTCTCCTTTGTTGTAGATGTCGTGCTTTGAAATTTCACATTTGATTTTGACATGCTCGCTTGCTTGGTTGCTTGAATGACATGCTTGCTTGATTTTTTGTTTGAATGACACGATCCCTTGATTTATTGCTTATTGCACTTGCATTAAACACAAGCTTGATTTGATGCTCACATGAATAATAGAAGACTAGAATTCACACTCGTTTGATGATGATTTCTTGCTAGATGTCTTTCCTGAACTTTCTTGATTGATTACTGACACTTTGTTCTTTCTTGAATGTACTCACTGAATGTGCTGAGTAAAAAAGAAAAGTTGTTGAACACTATCAATAATGCACCCAAGAGAAAAATGACAAGTTCAATCTTGATGACTCAGTTGAAGACTTACTTGACTTAATGTATTCACCTTTACAATTCAAATTAGGGTTTCGGTTACAAATGAGAATGCTCTCATAAAATTAAGTTAAAACATGTTTATCTGCAAGTGATACAAAAAGTGTTGATGATGTTGATGTCGTCTTGGCTTGACATGCTTGATTTTCTAGCATCCTTAACTTGATTGCTTTGATTACATGATATGAAATGTGATTTCTCGGAAGATCATCCTATCAAGTTGATGACATGATGCTTTGTGCTTGTGTACTTAATCTTGACTACAGGAGCTTGATTAAGTGTACTTATACTCAATCTTGCTTATGTGCATGTAGTTCTTGAATCATAATACAAAGATCCCATATGTGCATGCACATGCATTCATTACACACGTTGTACCTAAGATCCCATTATTCAATTTTGAGCAGATCTAGGACACAAGCACCAGAAAAATTATAATTTTATTAATTACTGGAGTACATCATTCTCCAATGTCACAACTTTGCCATGGAAACTTCTCAATGAGAATGTCACACTTGCAAATTGTCTTCAAAAACTGCCTGTAGTGGCTTAATCACTCTCAAAGTAAAATATTACTTTCGATTACAATAATCACTTTCACTCAAAAAAATTCACTTATCACTCCGAATTTACAAAAAGAATTTCACCTTATCACTCCAAAACCAAAAAATTCACTTATGACTTCACAAAAGCACTTATGACTCAATTACATAAAAAATTACAAATACTCCTTATCTCTCTAAAATAACAAATTTACAAATCGAATCTCCTTATTGCTCCCAAAATTACAAATAACCTTATCACTCCACAAATATTACAAAATCCTTACCACTCCTATCACAATTCTTTCAAAAAAATACAACTAGAGCATTACTGAAAGCAGCAGAGATTCTAGACTTGAAGAAGAGTAAATTTTAGTGTGGAAAGAAGTTGATGTTGATCTTAGCTTGGAACCTTGAAGTCTTGCAAAGTTGTGTTTCTAGAAACTCAGTTGCAGAGATGATTTCAACCGAAGGAGAGGTTTCATATTTTACCTCAGCACGCAGCTGCGATGACTGCCAAAAATGACATAATGATTATGAGTTCCATTCTCTACGTTGTTGCTACACTTGTTCACACTACGAGCGGTCCTCCACCTCAGCTGGAGTTTTGACATTTTCACCATAGGCCAGTGAGAAAGGAATCTACATGAATTTTTTTCACCATATGCCAACAAGGTAAGGGACTTGATAGATCTAAATTTGTATAACAACGTGCTCGACCCTCTTCGATTCAACAATGTTCTTCCAAGGTGTCCATTGAACCTTCAACAAACCAGCTAAAATTATGAAGTGTGACTCGATCGCATTACCTTTCAACATCAATTTATAGTTCTCAACTTCCCTTCTCAAGGTCACATTAACGTATTCTTGAATCATTTGAAGGATGTTTCTTAAAGTTTGAGGATGAAATTTGCTATTCGTTTATTTCTACATATCTTTGTACGATGCACCTACGAACGATAATGCCAAGTGCGACCCTGGTTCTGATAAAGAAATAAATGATAACACACTCATTCACACTCATATAATAAATATCAGAAATATAGAAAACATACATGGCAGAAAAGGCCTCAGCCTTACAACATTCCTCACATTCTCATTATTAATCAATCCAATGTACAAAGAATGATAATAGTACCAATAAATACATGAGGAATTTGGTCTCAAGATAGTACATCTATCTTGGACAAACTTGGTCGATATATTTTCTCAACAAAACACTAATCTAGGAGAATTAGTTGGAGAGAATCTCTCATCCTAACTAAACTCCCTAGTTTGAGTAACTAACTCTTAATTCTCAAGATTTGATTTATTTAATTATGATTTTTTGATTTATAATTGTTTTATTATGAGAGTGAGGCTAACACATAGAACCATTCTTTTCTCTTTCCCAACAAAAGAAAAACAAAATAGAAGGATAGGATAACAATACCTTCTCTAGAAATAATGTTTCTTCTCCATTGACATTCACCTCCAGATCATGTACAAGGTGCATGTTGCTCTCCAGTCACGTCCCTTACATCGAATTCCTTAATAATACAATGAAAGACAAATTCCTTCATTATTTACGTATGAATGATGCAATATTAATCCTTAATCCAATCACTACTTCATGGATTAATTAAGAATGGAATGGACCAGACCTGCCAGTCCAATGACCTTTCTTACCGGTTGGTCCTGCAGCGTACACTAGGGAGGAGAAACTAGTGCTAAGTCTCCACAAAGCACTCGATGTGAGGCTAGTAGGCTAAATAATGGCAGAGCGGAAAGGAGTTTTTATTCACCTTATGAACTCGGGCGCAGATTGTGTTTCACATTTTCGCCTCTCCTATAGGTGGGATTTATGAAGGTTTTATGGAAGAATATGTATATGAATTTTCACCATGAAAACACCCAAAAATAAAGATACATAGGCAAAGAACACTACATACTGGCTGATTTGTAAGTTCTTTATGTTTGGCAATGAAAGGGAACCAGTCCTATGATGCAATAAAGAGTATTGATCGAGTGTTTATATCGATGAAGGTTGTATGAATTTTTTCCCTAATTATGCCACGTAACTGTTTTCCTAACTATTAATCCAAGGGCAGAAAAATATTTAATCATCTATCATCTGATTTGATGCTCTAGACAGGGACACTGTGGCAACTTGGGGAATTGTTTTCAAAGGGAAATGCCTTATGCCATAATTATTACAAATAATAAATATAACCAACTAAATTAAACTATGTAATTTTGGTTTAAATTATTCAATATATGAGTACAATATGGCAAAAGTATTATTTCAAAATCTATGCTATCAATTATGAAAATATGGATATCCACTAATATTACTGTAACATATTTTCTAAGACCATGGAAATAGTCATAATTTCTTTTACGGTATTAACCAATTATGCTAATTGTTTATAGCGATGTTTTTGGAGTGAATTGTCAATTTATAATGGAAATATAAATAATATAGAATTAAATCATTAATACAAATTTTATTTATTGATAGCTATCTAACTATTAGAAAGTGTTATTTAAAGATATACATTTTTTTGCATTAATTTTTATAATTTTTTCTACAAAAAAAGTATAAGCATTGTAGTGGTTTCTACTTGAAATTTTATAAATAACAAGTTAGCTAAATTTTTCATTCCATAATATTATAAAATATGCATACTTAATTATTTTACTTTATTGTTAACCAATTCTAAAAATTTCTATATATAATATGTAGGTTTATTTCCTTGAGAAATTTCCAATAGTATATAGCATGTAACAATCCACATTTCTTGCGGTTTCGAATAAAAGAAAATTTCCATGAAATTATAAGGCTTATTAAAGCTATATGTTTTTGATAAATACAGTACATCTACACAATTTTAGAAGGTTTAGACAAAACAACTCAAGCAAAAGTGACCAACTCAAATAAACAACAACTCACAACACACGAAAAACTCAAAGATCAATACACCAATGTTTGCAAGGTTAAGACACTCAATGGGGGGAAGAGTTCATTATCATACTAAGATGAGCCAAATTAATAAATATACAATTGCGAAAAGAGAACCATTTACATAAGAGTTGCCATATTTTATTATCTACAAATGAATATACATTTTCTTTAAATTGATATTGTGAACCAATTGATTGATAAGCCATACTTCATATATCAAATGTTATTAACATCAATGAGTAGATGAAATCTCAAATCACTTTATCCTTGACCCTATATTTCTCTCCATGTTTCTCCCTCCCTATGTCCTTCTCTCTCTCCACTTCTCTCTCCCCTTTATCTTTATGTCTTCGTAGCTCCATCTCTCTCCCTTCTCTCACTCTCTCTCTCCACCTCTATCTCTCCCTGCTCTAAATCCTTATCTCTCTCCCTCCCTCATTTTCTCTACAAATTCCTCACTCTCTTACTTCCTCTCTCTTTGTCTTCTCCCACCTCCCTCTACCTCTTGATGCTAGCCTAAGTTGACTTTACCCACAGTATGCATATAAAATGCATAATCTATTTTTTCCAAGGAATTTCACTTTCCCTGCCTAATCAAACCTTTACAAAACAAGGTTTAAGGCTTCTTAATTAAACCTCATGCGGAAACGTTTATATTACTATCCATATTCTAACGCTTAATTAACCTTTGAGTGGAATTTTATCCAACCTTCATAAACTGTGGTTAATTCTTATAACTCATTACTTAACCCTCTATTTGATTTCTACCTACCCGCTCACTCTTAATCATACCATGGTCTTAGACATTGGTTACACTCGACTTAAATATTTTAATTCACTTTATTTCTATTATAACCTCATATAATAGAAATATACCAATTGTTGAGATTGCAATAAGATGATGGAGCTTAGTGAAAAGAGTCGCCTTCACTAAGTGGGCCCGCAGGCTATTTTTGGCGCAAGTCTATTTTTTAGACTATGTCTATTTTTAGACATATGGATCATGTCTATGGATTGCAGGCTGTTGTTTATGGATGATTGATCAAGTTGGGAAAAAATAGATGGACTTCTATTTTTGATGAAAGTGTGAGTGATCACAGTGTGAATGATCAAAGTCTATTTTTAGACTGGCTATCAAAAATAGAAAAGTCAAATATTATTATCTCACAATAATATTTGGACTATAAACTTAATCTTATTCTCTTGGAGCACTTTAGTTTGAGCTACAGAGGTGGCACATGCAGCTGTCAAAAGGAAATACGCTTTTCTTATGAGTCAGTTGAGTTGTTGCATGCATGACTTCAGTTAGAACTCAATCAGTTGAGTTTGGTGGAGTTGATTATGGAGTTGATGGAGTTGTGTTCAGTTTAGCTTTGTTAAACTGGTTGTATTTAGTCTAACTGGCAAATAGACTAGAGATGAGTTGGGTGAATTAGTTATTAATTAATTCACAAGTTATTAACTCATAATACAACTAATGAATACATCAGTTAACTCAGTTGCATGTCAGTGCATGTTCAGTTCAACAGGGACAGGTGGTAGAGAATCAGATTGCTATCAGTTGTGACTATAGTTGTGCACAGATCTTGCACAATAAAGGGATTGAATATGCCAATGAGTTTGCTCACGTATTTGCCCACATTATAGCTTTTGCTCACGTCCAACAAAGGGTTAGTGACTATTTTGCAGGTGAAAAACGAGTTTGGTAAGCCATTCTCATCAATTCTTGAGCAGGCATTGAGCAGTGGAGGCAGGCAAGCAGTGGAAGAGATTTGGAGATCAGATCTGAGCTGTATTATGTGTAACAGAGGTGGAGATACTTGTGAGAAGTATTATGCTGTGTAATGTTACATGACTCAATCATTAATATACAGATAGTTGGGGTTTTTAGCGATATGCTTTCCTCGGGATACATACTGTGTTAATGTGTGAATGCTCTTGATGTTTTATTGTTATTGATGCTGCTATATTGTTGATCAACGTAGAGGAGCTTATGTATTGTGTATGTTTTCTGCAATAGTACATGATCAGGATAATCTCCATTGAATATGTGTTAAATTATTCAAAATTTCTACATGGTATCAGAGCTGCTTGATTTGTAGAAGAGATTTTTACAGTATATCAAGCGAGGATTGATCATCAGATCTACTATTCAGGAAGTGTTTACATTCTATTTCTTCAGGCAGAATCTGTAATCGGGCCAGGTAGCCTCTGGATTCATCCTTCCTTTGGAAGGTGAGATATCCGGTGAATGCCCATACAGTCAATCTCCGTACGAGAAATATTGTGTTCTCACAAATTTTAGATCGGAGGCGGTTGAGTTGGTTGCTGGTGGAATTCGAATTTGCAGCAATGTTGTTGAAATGTCTTTCAACGGATTACAAATGTTATTCCAAAGCAAGAGCGACCTGACGCTCAAGGATAAACTCAGTAACAATAAAGGTGAGAATGGATCTTCATCAAAGGTATCTGATGAAGATAATTATGCCTTGGCTACCAAAGCAAAGAAAGGGAAGAGCAAGAAAGCTTCTCAGCCTGGTGCGAAAGGCAAGAAGTAGGATATGTCCAAGCTGAAGTGTTTTCACTGTCACCAGCATGGACACTATACCACAAATTGTCCGCAGAAGAAGAAGAATAAGCAAGCTGCTGGATCTGCAAGGGGAGAGGCCTTAGCTTCTCAGTTTGAGCTTGATTTTTCATTGATCGCATGCTTCGTTTCAAGTGTGATGGGATCAGTGTGGTTCTTGGACAGTGGTGCATCTTTTCACATGACGGGAGATAGAGATTTGTTCTCTGATCTGGAGGACAAAGATCTTGGAGTGCACATCGAGATGGGCGATGATGGTAGATACAGTGCGACTCGTATCAGTACCATTTCCTTTGAGAGGGAGTCTGGTAAACCCTTTGTATTGAAGGAAGTCATGCATGTTCCAGGATTGAAGAAGAATCTAATCTCAGTAGTGATGTTAGAAAACAAGGGGTATGATGTTGTTTTCAGCGAGGGAAAGGCCTTCCTGCGCAGCAAGACAACTGGTGAGACCCGGAAGATAGGGGTTCGAGTGAGGAACCTTTATCAGTTGCATGTAGATGGATGCGCAGCAATGGCAGGCAAGGCAGAAGGATTGGTAAGTCAGGATGATGGCGAGTTGCGGCACAAGCGATTGGGTCACCTTCACCACGGAGCCTTGAAGATACTATAGCAGATCACTACAGGGCTTCCTAAAGGCACACTTGCACAGTCAGATCAGTGCAAGGGGTGTACTTTGGGGAAGTTTGTGAAAGCCACCTTTCACGAGAAGGATAGTCATGCCACGAAGATCCTTGAGAGAATTCACACAGACATGTGTGGACCTTTCTTAGTTGCTTCAATAGCAAAACACAGGTATTATGTGATTTTTGTTGATGATTTCTCTCGTAAGTGCTGGATCTTCTTCATGCCAAAGAAGAGCGAGACATATTCAAAGTTCTGTGAATTCAAAGCACTGGTCAAGAAGGAGTCGGGGAAGAAGGTGAAGGCTCTTAGGAGCGATAATGGTGGTGAATACATCTCGGACGAGTTCAAGGATTTCTGCAAGACAGAAGGGATTCGTAGAGAGCTCATAGCTCCCCATAACCCACAGTAGAACGGGGTAGCTGAGTGGAAGAACCGAATGATTGTGGGTGATGCATGGGCAATGTTGCATGATCAGGGCCTACCCCTTCACTTGTGGGTGGAAGCATGCAATACAGTAGTTTATGTGCAGAACCGTTGTCCTCATAGGATACTTGGCATGAGTACACCCGAGGAGGCTTATTCTGGTAAGAAGCCTGATCTTTCTCATTTGAGGATTTTTGGTGCTAACGTTTACATGCATGTGACGAAGGATGCCAGGAAGAAGTTGGAGCCGACCGCAGAGGTTGGGATATTTGTGGGGTACACTGATACGCCCCACAACTATCGTGTGTATTTTCCAGATAGTGGTAAAACTATTGTGCGATGAGATATAAAATTTCAGGAGGAGAAAGCCATGAAGTGTTCGCTTGAGAGGGAGCTACACTTGCATGCAGATGACGAGCTATTAGTTCCTAAGGATGAGCTTCAGGATGTGGATGAGCCATAGGACGAGGTTCATGGAGTGGAAGAGACCACTCATGCAGCACCAACCATCAGAGGGCGAAAGCGCTTGACAGAAGCTGAGCGACTGGCTCAAGATGCAGAGAAAGTTGTAGGACCACCTACAACCCAACACAGGCAGAGACAGTCACCTGATCAGTACACTGGATACATGGCTCTTATGAGCAAGTGTGTTGTGACTAAGCCATCCTCTTTCGAGGAAGCTGTGGAGGATCCCGCATGGGTAGACGCCATGGTGGAAGAGTATGATTCTATTGTCAGAAACAGTGCATGGGAGATTGTTCCTAGACTGGAAGGGAAATCCGTGGTGGGTTCGAGATGGATCTACAAAGTTAATCAGGCAGCTGACAGGAGTGTGGAGAAGTACAAGGCAAGATTTGTTGCCCGAGGCTTTTCACAGATTGAGGGGATCGACTATGAGGAGACCTTTGCACCTGTCGCAAGGTATTCTTCCATACGGACGATTCTTGCTCTCTCAGCGCAGATGGGATGGCACATTCATCAGATGGATGTGAAGACTGCGTTCCTCATTGGAGTCATTGAGGAGGAGGTGTACATTGAGCAACCCGAAGGCTTTGAAGTCTTCAGCAGCGAGTCGCATGTGTGCAGGCGCAAGAGAGCGCTGTATGGGTTGAAGCAAGCACCACGTGCTTGGTACACATGGATAGACAGTTATTTCACAAGACTTGGATTCTCCAAGAGCGAGGCAGATCTGAACCTATACCAAATTGTGGTGGAGGGTAAGTTGCTTATCATTGTATTGTATGTTGATGATTTGATTCTAACGGGTGATGAGGTGTTGATACTGTCATGCAAGAAGGATCTTGCTACAGAGTTTGAGATGAAGGATTTGGGCCTCCTTCACTATTTCCTGGGATTGGAAATATGGCAGCGCAGTGGTGGACTGTTTGTTTCTCAGGGCAAGTATGCTCGGGAGATACTGGAGAAGTTCAACGTGCATGGCTGCAAGCCTGTTGATACTCCTCTTCCTGGAGGTTGGAGGAAGGAGGATGCCACTTCGGGAGAAGAAGTGGATGCCACTGTTTATCGACAGTTGGTGGGGTCGCTGATATATTTGGTCAATACACGACCTGATATATGCTATGCAGTTAACCAGCTTTCACAAGCTATGGTTAAGCTTACCAAGCTCTTCTGGAAGGTGGGCAAGCATGTATTGCTCTACATGAGAGGCACATTGGGATATGGTTTGTGGTACAGACAGGAGGATGAGGTGAAGCTATGTGGCTTCACGGATGCAGATTGGGCAGGGAACCCAACAGATAGAAAGAGCACATCAGGAGGGGTCTTCAGTATTGGATCGATAGCAGTTTCTTGGTACAGCAGGAAACAGAGATCCGTGGCACTCAGTTCAGCAGAGGCCGAATATATGGCAGCAAGTTTGGCTGCATGCGAGGCTATATGGATGAGGAAGATCCTAGTTGGTTTGTTCGGTTCTCATTTGTATCCTACTGTGATTTACTGTGATAACCAGAGTTGCATTAAACTCTCGGCTAATCCTGTATTTCATGATAGATCTAAACATATTGACATCAGGTACCATCATATCAGAGATTGTGTGCAGCGGAGGATCATCTTACTTTCGTACATTCCAACGGAGGATCAGGATGCTGATATTCTGACGAAGGCTCTCACCAGGATCAAATTCGAGTACCACCGAGGCAGGATAGGGGTTGCTGATAATCCATATCTTGTCGAGAGGGAGTGTTGAGATTGCAACAAGATGATGGAGCTTAGTGAAAAGAGTCGCCTTCAGTAAGTGGGCCTGTAGGCTATTTTTGGCGCAAGTCTACTTTTTAGACTATGTCTATTTTTAGACATATGGATCATGTCTATGGATTGTAGGTTGCTGTTTATGGATGATTGATCAAGTTGGGAAAAAATAGATGGACTTCTATTTTTTATGAAAGTGTGAGTGATCACAGTGTGAGTGATCAAAGTCTATTTTTAGACTGGCTGTCAAAAATAGAAAAGTCAAATATTATTATCTCACAATAATATTTGGACTATAAACTTAATCTTATTCTCTTGAAGCACTTCAGTTTGAGCTACAGAGGTGGCACATGCAGCTGTCAGAAGGAAATACACTTTTCTTATGAGTCAGTTGATTTATTGCATGCATGACTTCAATTAGAACTCAATCAGTTGAGTTTGGTGGAGTTGATTGTGGAGTTGATGGAGTTGTGTTCAGTTTAGCTTTGTTAAACTGGTTGTATTTAGTCTAACTGGAAAATAAACTAGAGATGAGTTGGGTGAATTAGTTATTAATTAGTTCACAAGTTATTAACTCATAATACAACTAATGAATACATCAGTTAACTCAGTTGCATGTCAGTGCATGTTCAGTTCAATAGGGACAGGTGGTAGAGAATCAGATTGCTATCAGTTGTGACTATAGTTGTGCACAGATCTTGCACAATAAAGGGATTGAATATGCCAATGAGTTTGATCACGTATTTGCCCACATTATAGCTTGTGCTCACGTCCAACAAAGAGTGAGTGACTATTTTGCAGGTGAAAAACGAGTTTGGTAAGCCATTCTCATCAGTTCTTGAGCAGGCATTGAGCAGTGGAGGGAAGCAAGCAGTGGAAGAGATTTGGAGATCAGATCTGAGCTGTGTTGTGTGTAACAGAGGTGGAGATACTTGTGAGAATTATTATGCTGTGTAATGTTACATGACTCAATCATTAATATACAGATAGTTGGGGTTTTTAGTGAGTTGCTTTCCCCGGGATACATACTCTATTAATGTGTGAATGCTCTTGATGTTTTATTGTTATTGATGTTGCTATATTGTTGATCAACGTAGAGGAGCTTATGTATTGTGTATGTTTTCCACAATAGTACATGATCAGGATAATCTCCATTGAATATGTGTTAAATTATTCAAAATTTCTACACCAATAACCCACTTAAATTTACCTTTCCGCCTCCCCCCTGCCTTTACACATTTTCTGATGCTCACCTTTATCACATACACCCTCCACCATTGGTTTCACTCCACTAGATCAATGGTTGTCCCGCGATCTCCATTCGTCCTCCAGAACTCAAACAAAATTAACTCCAGTCCATAACCCTATTGGGTCTGCTCATATTAACCTACGCACACCTTCTCCACATGACATACATCTGATCAGTCCACCAACGGATGGTCCTGATCACCGGATCTCAGCAAGATTTAATATCGTTGAATAAAATCTCATCGAGTCCATTTTTCGAAGATTCCTCCATACTTTCTTAGCACGTGATATCTATCCAATCACCTCCAGACTTCAACTGAATTAAGATATGGTTCATAAACCTTATCAGTTCTATTTTCCTAGAAATCACTTCTCCCTTTAAAGCTACGCTAGAATCCACCTACCCCTTTATGAAAGAACACTTCTCTTTCGTGACCGTTAGGTTTGATCTCCATTGTTCATCTCCTTTTCTTTATTCTACGCGATTTAATCCTAGTTGCCCATCGCCTTCAACGTCCTTCGTTCATCTTGTAGATCCAACTACTCCCATGCATCATCACTCCATTTCTTCATCCATCCCTTTACTTCGTTTTTATGCCATTTCTTCAGTGTTCTTCTATGGTTTTGGGTTTCTTCTAGGGTTTTGGTCTTTAGTTGTTCTTCCACATAACTCTCTCCTGAGCTTAACTTTGCATACTTTATTCACTGTCACTCCTGAATCTTGACTGTGGTCCTTCGAGTGGACTCAATGATCAAACCCGATCTTTCATCCTCCGCCTCCTCTCTTTGTTCTACTTAAACTCCACCTGCATACATGTATTATGCAGAACTACACTAACACACACACAATTTATCATTCGATTTACCCTTACATAATTTAGGAATTATGCAATGATACTATCTATCTCTCTTTCTTGATTCTCTAATTAGTCACTCGTATTTTCCTACCTGCACATAGGGTTACAATCAAACCTCTAATTCCTAACTAGTGACTCACTAAATAACCAGCTAACTAGCTAACCATCTAACCCTTTTCTATGCCTTTTAGGCTTACATTTATACAAAAAGATTTTATAACCAATTTCTGGTTTAGATCCATAACCTTCTCAACAAAATCCTAAAATCTCTTCTTTATCCCTAAGGATCCTCTTTAAACCACAAAATCATGAAACTTATTTCTCATCCAAGATTTACAACTGATTCTCAAATCTTTCAACTATCCTAAATCTCTCATGTTCTCCCACATTCAAGAACATTTGCAAGTATGCCTCACAATACTTAATTAATTGCTATTTTCATTAAAATCACTCAAAAGCCTAAATAATTACATTAATTTAACACTTAGGAAACCAACTTCCTTAAAACACAAGACCCCGTATGTCTACTGAAATACAATGATTTCTCTTGAGTTGAATGCTCTTGCATCAATCTCACAAGGTGGAAAACATTCATGATCTCTTGATCACGTGTCTTCATATGTTGATAGGAAACCTCCAGGGTCCCAAAATTTAGTTTGTAGTTTTCTGAAAGCTCTACACCTTTGTTGTTATTTTATGTCATCTATCTTCTATTTCATCTTCCTCTCCTTGTCAATTAGTTTCAAGTTCTAATTCATCACACTTCCTGCTGCTGTCAATCTCCTCATTCAGGACTGCTTCATCATTAATTACCACAATTTTTCAATCTCCATCTCTAGCATATCCTTGGGCTGGTACATACTCAACCACTTACTGCTATCTCTTTCTCTTTCTTTTAGGTTGTCGTTGTTGTTCGCTAACTTCGACACCTTCACATTCCATATTTCACTACATGTTGTCCATTCATATTTAAAATGTTGATTACTTTCTTTAGCTTTTCCTACTTCATCTTTTGCTATTTTCCTTGAGATTGCTGCAGTTCCTGCTGAAGATATTTCTTCCACCTAAACTTCTTGAACATCCTTGAAGATATCTCCCTCAACAACATCTAATTTCTGCATTGAATCCTAAATTTCTAGCATTCTTTCTAGCAATTGAACATCTTTGTTCCATGGATTAAATACTTTCATAAAATCATTTTCTTCCAGCTTTACTTGGCTGCTCATCTATCCAAATTTCCTCTAGCATTTGAAACTAAACCTGCACTCACAAAATAATAGTTAAAATAAAAATCATAAGGCCTCATTACTACTTATTCCTTTGGCAACACCTTAGTATGATGATATGATTTTTCCTCCTCTATTAGCACATCAATATGCTGATTTAAATTCTCAAAAGAATTTATGAGATGGTTAGCTAGTTTCTCCTTCTCACCACCTGCTTCAACGATTTCTTCTTGTTCTTGTTCACTGTATGGAACTCCTTCCTCTGTAATCATACTGTCATACTCTGAATTTCCCAGAAAATACTCCAGCAATTTAATTTCTTGTTACACTTCATAAGTACTTTATCACTGCTTATGATTCTTTCATTTATACACAAATTATCAATTTGAAAATTATAGAGTTCAATAGTCTCAACTGTTGTTTCACATATCAGCTCTTTAGACTAAATTTCAGCTCCTCCTTTCACAAGAAATTGTTCCTTTGTTGTAACAGCTTCAAACATCAAGGTTTTAACAAAGTCCTTTTGTTGTTCCAAGTCTTCTACATGACTCAGAAATATTTCAATGGTTTTCTCTTTAGCCTCTTCAAGCCCACAACTTGGTTGCTTTATATCTTTCTCCATTTCTTCTTAATTTTGGTCATCATCATGAGTCAAACTTGCTCTGCTTTCAATACTTGCAACATGCTGAAAAGTAAAACTTTTCCCCAACTATGTATAGGCATTTATATGAGACCTCTCTATCTCATCTTCTTTCAGAACATAATTTAGATTCTTCCTGTCTTCTTCCTCCTTTATGAAAATATCAGCAAATTGTCCTTCCTCACATGTTTCACATGCAAACATACATAAATCATCATATTTTAAACCATGCAACCTTTTGGTATCACTTGAAGTTTCAGTATTCAACTCTTCATCTTAACCTAGAACTTCACCCTGTTCTGGTTCACAAATGGACACTTCCATTTTCAACTCAGCTTCTCCAAGTTATTCCATCAACCACTTCACCTACCTCTGTTGTAGCCTTCTCTATAACTTAGAACACTTCACTGGATTTTTCTTTAAGACCCAACCTCGTCTTTTGTTTTCCTCTAATATCATCCTCAATACATTGAGTTGCTCTTTTATATCTACAATCTTCTTGTCAAGCTCCTCTTGACTCATTGTCTTGCCATTTGCCTTGGCATCCTCCTTCTTCATTTTGTGGATTTTCTCAAAAACTCTGCAATGACTATTAGTAGTCATCTTCTTCTCCATCTATATGAGTTCTTCACTTACTCACTATGAGTTGCACAAGTCTATGCAATAGCAAGTCCTCCCTGCTGCATGATACCCCAATAAGCTTCTCTCCTCTAAGCTCAGTCTTTTGGCATCTATCTAGTTCTTTCCTCTGGAAACATATGAGCACTCAAAGCTCTAGACTTCAACTCATATGCACTTTTGAGAACACATCCGCCCTCTGGTATTCGAAACAAAAATGAAATACTAGGTTTTGCTAATCTTTCTCAGAAACCTTTACTGGCTTCCTTCATCATTGCTCTTCATGTTGTGATTTGCTTGCTGAGATGCTTCACTAAATATTGTCACATGCATATCAATGATATTTAAACCAAAGATCATTCCTAAGATTTCAAAAGCTTGTTGTTTAGCTTCCTTCTGAGAACACTCTTGTCCTCTTTGTCCAAACTCCAATCACATTCTTCAGTTTTGTTTCCACTTGTTCATCCAGTCTTTCATTCACTTTGTTCTTTAGAACACATACAACTTTCCTTGTTTGTCTTCTTCTAACAGTCTTTACTCTGTCTTTAACCTGCAAAACTCAACCTAGAGTTAAATAAAATAGTACCTATATGGCTTCACAAGCAGTCTCTATCCACTCTTCACATTTGAGTGAATCTCCTCTTTCCTAAAGAAAACAAACATTAATTTGTTTTCTTTATGCTTCTACAATTCCTTCTTAAGAGTATCACTTAATCTCATCTTATGTCATACCTTCTACTTATCAGATTCAAATAACCTGATCTTCCCTTTCCTTGATATAAATCTTTAAAACATAACACAGAATTTCATTATTCTGTTCTAATATCGATTGTTTCAACCACCATTCGGCTCTAATACCAGATGACACCAACCTAAGCTGAATTTACCCACAGTATGCATATAAAATACATAATCTATTTTGTCCCAGGAATTTCACTTTTCATGCCTAATCAAAAATTCACAAAACACGGTTTAAGGCTTCTTAATTAAACCTCATGTGAAAACGTTTATTTGACTATCCATAGTCTAACTCTTAATTAAACTTTGAGCAGAATTTTACCCAACCTTCATAAACTTTGGTTAGTTCTTATAACTCATTACTTAACGCTCTGTTTGATTTCCACCTACCCACTCGCTCTTAATCATACTATGGTCTTAGACTTTGGTGAAACCTGACTTAGATCTTTTAAATCACTTTATTTCTATTATAACCTCATATATAGAAATATACTAATAACCCACTTAACTTTACCTTTCCATCTTCCCACTGCCTTTGAACATTTTCTAATGCTCGCCTTTATCGCATTCACCCTCCACCGTTGATTTCACTCCACCAGATCAATGACTATAGCATGATCTCCAAGAACTCAAACAAACTTAACTCCAGTCCATAACCCTATCGAGTCTACTCAGCGTATTAACTTGTGCACACCTTCTCCATGTGACATCCATCCGATTAGTCCACCAATAGACAGTCTTGATCACCGAATCTCAACAAGATTTAATATCGTTGAATAAAATCTCATCGAGTTAATTTTTAAAAGATTCCTCTGTAATTGCTTAACATGCTATATCCTCCAATGACAGATTCAATAGATGGTCCGATCACCTCTAGACTTCAATTGAATTAATATATGGTTCATAAACCTTATCGAGTCTGTTTTCCTGGAAACCATTTGCCACTTTAAAGCTACGCAAGAATCCACTTACCCCCTTATGAAACCGCTCTTCTTTTCTGTGAATGTTAGGTTTAATCTCTGTTGTTCATGTCTTTTTCTTTATTCTATGTGATTTAATCATTGCCTCCCATCACCTTCAACCTTGTTCGTTGATATTATAGATCCAACGACTCCTGTGCATCATCAATCCATTTCTTCATCCTTCCCTTTACTTCGTTTTTATGCCATTTCTTCAGTGTTCTTCTATGGTTTCTGGTTTCTTCCAGGGTTCTGGTCTTTATTTGTTCTGCCACACGACTCTCTCTGGAGCTTAACTCTACATACTTCAGTCATTGTCACTCCTGAATCTCAACAATGATCCTTCGAGTGGATTCAATGATCAAAACCAATCATTCATCCTCTACCTCTTCTCTATGTTCTACTCAAACTCCACCTGCATACATGTATTATGAAGAACTACACTAACTCGCATATAGTTTATCATTTGATTACTCAATCAACACTTACACAATTTAGGAATTCAATCTCTGTATATATATATATATATATATATATATATATATATATATATATATATATATATATATATATATATATATATATATATATATATATATATATATATATATATATATATATATATATATAAACAAATGATTACATAATGAGACTCTTTGTCTCTCTAGCCTGATTTTCTAATCAGTGGCCTCCATTTTCCTATCTTCCCCTACGCTTACAATCAGAAATCTAATTCCTAAGTAGTGACTAACTAACTGACCAGCTAACTAGCCAACCATCTAACCCTTTTCTATGCTTTTTAGGCTGACATTTATACAAAAGGATTCTATAACCAATTTCTGGTTTAGATCCATAAACATCTCAAGAAAATCCTAAAATATCTTCTTTATCCCTAAGGATCCTCTTTAACCCACAAAATCATGAAACCTATTTCTAATCCAAGATTTACAAACTGATTCAAATCTTTCAACTATCTTAAATCTCTCATGTTTTCCAACATTCGATAACATTTAAAAATATTCCTCACAATACTTAATTAATTCCTATTCTCACAAAAATCACTCAAAAGCCTAAATAATTACATTAATTTAACTCTTAGGAAACCAAGTTCCTTAAAACACAAGACCCCCTATGTCTACTAAAATACAGTGATTTTTCTTGAGCTCAATGCTCCTGCATCACCTCTCCACCACATCACTCTCTCTCTCTCTTTGTCTACCTTCCAACTCTTTCACTATCTCCCTCCCTCTCTACTTATCTCTCTCCTCTCTATCTGTATGTCTCCCTCTCTCTCTTCCCCTTCTATCCCTCACTCTCTCATCTCCTCTGTATTTTCCCTCCTCTCCTATCTCCCTCACTCTCTCTCCATCTATCCCTTGTCACTCATCTCTTTTCACCTCTATCTCTCCATTTCATTGTTCCTCCCTCCCTTTCTCTCCCCCTCCAACTACAACTCTCTCTCTCTCTCTCTCTCTCTCTCTCTCCATTCATATGATGAAGAATTGTCACTCTATGTAATTAATGATATATGTAAGCTATAATATATTTTATATTTATTTTTTTATTGTGGAATGCGTTATGGTTCTTGGTCGTGAGGTACTAATAAGCTATCGTATTGAACCATGATATTGTAACAAAACATATTTGTAATATAATAATATCCATGGTTAAGAATCTTATTACAATGTAACTTTATTGTAAGTATTAAGTTATTATGGGCTTATTAATTAAAATTAAAAAATGGTTATGGAATCATTATTAGTCCCCACCATGAAAGGAACCTAACAATAATTTTTTTCATTAATCACTAATAGTTTAGAATTAACCAACGCAAGTTATAATGTTTAGCTGTAAAAAATAATTTATTTTTTTCAAGATTATTAAGAAAAATATTTTTTGAAACATATCATTGGGCAATAACTTGAAGGTCTTATTGTAGTCTTCGAAAAATATAATGTCATGTAGATAATTGCGTTACATATTTTATGCCATAAGCTATAGATATGGTTGAAATATTAAAGCATTATTTTTAGATATTTTTTGTAGTGATTTTTTATTTTGAAGCTTTGTAGGAAAACCATCCAGAAATAAAATCCTTGAAAAATAGCTTATAGTCATGTAAATAACATATTTATCATCAATTACTTCCCACAATAATTTAACCAAGTCTTTGCATAATAAATATACTTACGAGGAGTTCCCACCATTATTTAAGTTTTCCTTAGCACTTATGTAGGAGTTTGTAAATATGTAGGATTACTAGTTGTTACTACTCACCAAAATTTATGCAATTTCTTATGTTGAGTAAGCAATTTACATATCCACTTCACATATCAATTTATTAGTCACTATTAAAGAAATACTATAGGATGATTTGTATATTTTCCACTATTAATTTAGTATTGACCAATGTTATAAATATTTATGCAATTTTTCCCATAACATAATTTCTAACTTGAGTTGGAGGATTCAATATCCCTGCAAAACAAAACTACAATATATTAAATTGAATTTTATAATTTTTATTACATTATCCTTATTATTATTATTTGACCCAATATATAAATGTTTACACTCATTTACAAACACTAGAAAATCTCCTCCATACAAGGTTGTATATTACTTTTAACCTTTTACTATTTTTTAACTAAGTTGACATAAAAATGTTCATGTTAAATGTTAAAATTTACAAACATTTATGCCTCTGCATCTCCCACTATATTGCGTTGTAGATCACCTCTCAGTGCAATATCCTAGATCCATATGAACTCCAAATATATCAAGTGTTGAGACAGAACTATATTGGGTTGTATAGCACCTCTCGGTGCAACTAGTCTAGATCCATATTAACCCCAAATATATCAAGCAACTAGCCTAGATCCATATTAACCCCAAATATATCTAGCGAGATAGATCAAATCTTTTGATGTGAAAAACCACTTTTTTAAGTGCAAAACTTGAGGAAAGATTTTCACCTCGAGCAATTTGATCCCTCTTAGTACTTGATATATATGGGGTTAATATGTAAATCCCTCTTAATGCTCAATATATATGGGGTTAAGATGGATCTATGTTGGGTTGAGTCATGCATGTTCACACATAATTTGTTGAACATATAATTGTTCTCATAATTTTAAATATGCTAAATATTTATCATATTAATCTGCTTATTTTAATTTTAAATTTACTCAGTTAACTTATTTTATTAGATATACAGAATGCTAATAACTTGAATGACGAAAATGATGAAATTACTTTTTTTATTGCAAAGTTACAATGAAACAATGTTGAATGATAGAAAAATTGAATAATACAAATTGAGTCAATTATAAATATTCTTCATCGTGATCATTCTCAAAATATTTTCTTCTACTCTTCTTATTGCCAACATTCTAGTTTTCCCATCTTTTCCTATCAATCATATGAGAAAGGAAGTTCAAATCCTAGACCGTTCAAATCCTTAAGTAGAGCTATTATAGTAAATGTCATACCTTGTCTCTGTTTCTCTCTAATATTAATATTAGCTTTCTCCATTATCAATCATTGTGATTCTAGGAAGCGTTAAACCCCAAGTAAGATTTAATAGTAATTTATTTCTATTACCTTGTTTGAATACAAAGTGAATAACATTGTTGAATGATGAAAAGCTGGAATAATAAGAATGTAGTCAATTACAAATAGTTTATAGTTATCTTTCAAACATTTTCGGTAAGTGATCGTTTTAGTTAAGATCAAAAATCAAGTATTTTATTTATGGTTGAATTACTATAACAAAGAAATCAGTCAATGCATGTTATTAATTTAATTACTTTGAAATTAATGTACATTATACATCTAGTTACATGAAATTAAAAATCAACAACTACATTGAAATCAATTCATCTAGTGCAAGAAATAGAATAGTATTATAAATCAACATATATAATGAAATCAATGCATCTAGTGAAAGCAATCAAATATGATTAGAAATCAACATCTACATTGAAATCAATTCATCTAGTGAAAATAATTAAATAGAACTAGAAAACAATAACTACATTGGAATCAAAAGATCCATTGTAATCAATCAAAAAGGATTATGAATGAAAATCTACAGTGAAACTAGTGCATCTATTTCTAGGAAAAAACAAAATATTCCTGGCTTTCTACATCCAACTTCTTTTACCTTTTGTAAAATCTTGATTTCCTGTCTCTCTATGTTTCATAATATTCAATATTATATAATACTATATAGTATATGTATTTTTCTTTATGTGCCTCTTTCTTCTTCCCTCTTTATCTCCCCTCCATCATCGTGTATATCTCCCTCCATCTCTCCTCTATCGCTCTCTCTCTTTGTCTCTCTCTCCCTCTCTTTGTCTCTCTCTTCTTCCCTCTCTATATGCTACCATCTACATTCATATTTCCCTCTCTCTCTCCCTCTCTTTGTCTCTCTATTCTTCCCTCTCTATATGCTACCATCTATATTCATATTTCCCTCCCTCTCTCCTTATCTACCTCTTTATATCACTGCCCCACACATAAACAATTTCTCTCTCCATATTTATCTATATCTCTCTACCCTACCATATATATTTATATTTCCCCCCATCTCTCCTTTTCAACCTCTTTATCTCATAGTCCCACACATAAAAAATTTCTCTCTCCATATTTATCTATCTCCCCCTTCCTCCCTGTCTCTATCTCTATGTACTCCCTTCTCTCCCCTCTCAATCTGTATCGATATCTCCCTTCATATCTCCTTAATTGTCTCACTAAATCATCCCGCAAACATACACACTCTCTCTCCATATCTATCTATCTCTCACACTCTCTCCACACACACAGATATATATATATATATATATATATATATATATATATATATATATATATATATATATATATATCCCTCTCCCCCCTCCCTATCTCTCCATCTCTCCCTTGTCACTACCTCCCCCTATGGACCTCTATCTCTCTACAATTTTTCTTCTCTCTCCCCCTCTCCCCTTCAAACTACAACCCACTTTCCTTCTCTATCTCATATCCTCAATCTCTTCCTTCATCTCTCTCCCTTTCTCTACCACCTCCATCTTTCTCTACCCCTTTCATTACCTCTCTCTATATACCCTTGAACTTTGTCACTATCTCGCTCCCTCTCTCCTCTCTCTCCCCCTCTCTTTCCCCTCAACCTCTAATTCTTCTTCTCACTTTTCCACTTCTCACCATCACTCTCTCTTCTTCTTTCGTCTATCTTCTCTCATCCCCTCCTTGCCTTACTCTCTCTCTCTATCTCTCCCTTGGCATCCCTCCATCTTTACTTCTATCTCTTTGTATATTTTATTACCTTCCTCTCGCCCCCCCCCCCCCCCAAACTCCATCTCAACCTCCATCTCTCCCTCCCCTCGTGTCTCTCTCTCTTTCTCTATGTCTCTCTCTCTATATGATCGAAAATCATCACTTTTTGTAATCAATGATAAGGTATAATAATTTTACATTTTAATTTTATATTGTGAAATGATACATGGTTCTTGGGCATGAGGTGATGTATTTATCATTTATGGTATTAGCCCATGGTATTGTAACAAAACCTATTTACAAGTTAAAAAAATCAATGAGAAAGAGGGGGTGAATATCCATGGGTAAGAATCTTGTTATAATGCAAGTATTGACATTTTATGTGCTTATTAGTTAAGTTGAAATATGGTTATGGAATCATTAGTAATAATATCCAAGTAAACACTTTATCAATCAATTTGTTTCTTGATCACTATTAGTCTAGCATCGACCAATGAAAATTATAATGTTTATCTTTAAAAAATAATTTATAATTTTCAATATTATTAAGCAACACAATTTCCAAAGATTTGATTGCACCATAATGTCTTATTGCATCCTTTGCACAATATAACTCCATGTCAATAATTGTGTTACAAGTTTATGTCATAATTTATGGATATGATTGCAATATTCACACATTACTTTTAGATATTTGTGTACTAATTTTTATTCTGAAGTTTTGTAGGAAAACCATTCAAAATTCAAATATTTGAAAAACCAAATACCATATTTACCATTAATTACCTCCCATGACAATTAAAGAAAATATTTGAAAAAATAAATGGATAGGAATAACATGTAAATAAATATGGATAACAGGAATTACTTCCCACCATTACTTATGTCTTACTTAGAAACTGTAAATGTGTACTAGTGATTACAAACCACCAAAATTTATGGAAGCTATTTTGCACAAGTAGCCAATTCACTTATCCACTTCACATCCTAATTTATTAGTTCCTTCCAAAGAAAGACTAGAGGGTGATTTCTATAATTTCTAACTTGAGTTGGAGGGTCTAATTTTCCCTAGAAAAAAATTTACATTATAACAAATTGAATTTTATTATTTTTATTTTTTAGCATGTTATTATTAATTTAGCTAAGAATTTAATGGTTACTCTCATTTACAGACACTACAACATCTCCTTGATACTAGGCTCTATATTACTTTTAACCTTTTATTATTTTTTAACTGATCCTACATATAAATGTTTAAATTTTATAAACATTTATGCCTACACATATCCCACTATAGTGGGTTGTATAGTGCCTCTCATCCTCTAAAAAGGCGCCACATAGCTTTTATAAAATTTATAAAGAAAACTTGTAAATATTCTATTTATATTTATAAATAAATAATAAATAAATTTTAATATATAAGAATAGATGATTGGAAATGTAATGTTTTAATAATTAGAATAATGATATTAGTAAATGTGGATGATATAAAATGAACATCATTTTCATATGTAGTTTCACATATAAAATATGGAATATGCTACATATCAACTACATTTACTAATGTGATTGTCCTAGTAAACATCTACCTTCCTCAGGTGGATTTGTATACCATTGCTAGGTATGGTTTGTGTTGGATAAATGTAGTTAAAAATGGTTATCAAGGTTTGACCATGGTTGGCAATGCTTCAGCAAGATAACCTAAATATGCTCGTGGTTTTTGATGGTTGACCATGTTTGAAGAGGGTTAATAGAGGTTTAAGAGAGTTGATTAATTTTGACTATAGTTTACTATGGTTACATTAATCTAACAATGTTACATTCATGTAGATGACTACTTCATTAGTACATTCATGTAGATGAGTACCTCATTAGTACATTCATGTTACATTAATGTTAACATTAGAGTTACGGTTACATTAATGGATGGAGGGGTTTGACAAGGTTGACCATGGTTGATCGAGCTAGACTTTCATTGACTAAGTTGAGTATAGTTTGCTATGGTTGAGCTTAATTGACCATGGGTGACCATATTTGAACTTCTTTCACAAAGATATACTATTGATTACCATGGGGAACATGGTTGACCATGGTTGCCAACATTTACCTATAAAAATCTATGGTTGACCAAGTAGATGACCCTGACATATTTCACCATTGTTAGTTATGTTAGCCATATTAATTATATGATACATATTTTTACCTTTAAAAAACCATACCCTATAGGTAAATCTCTACCCTTCTTTCACCCCCCAAAAAAAAATTAACACCACACAACAAATAATTTCAATGATTTTGCTAAAAGTATCAAAACTAAGTGAGGGTGCCTTTAAAAAAATTACAACGCCTATTTTGGAACTATGCTTATGTTACTTTTCATATTTAGAGCTATGGAGATTGACCTCTATTCATTGAATTTGAATTCGAGATTACCTATGGAAATAATATTAGAGTAGGAACATATCTCTAAATATCTACCATATCAAGTCATGTTGTCCCTTGCGTTCAGCATATGGATTTGGGTAAATGAAACCATGGGAATTTCAGTCAGTAGTGAAACGCAGGATCAGAGCCGAATGGTCTGCTTGTATCTAGAACAAGCGATGTTGAGACAGACATGATAACCCCAATCAGACATTCACAGTCTCTATGCAGATTCCCACACTCATGGATTTAAGGCTGTCAATGCAGTAATAGGAAGATTCAAATAGTCTCTCTAGTTTATCATGAGAAATTTTGAGTTGGGTGTACTAATTCTAACTAATTATGCATTTCCCTTTGAGAACAACTCCCCTAGTTGTCACTCTCCACTCATTTGCACCACAATATACGATTAAAATTTCTTCCACCATTAGATGTAATTGTTTTAAGTGTCAACCAAATCTTGATTTGAGTATCCATTCAATTTATTAATCTACCATCCTCTAAAAGTGCCATTGTTTTAACTGTCAATAGAATCTTGATTTGTGCAACCATTGAACTTATTAATATACTACCCTCTTCCCTTGTAATATATAAAAACCCACCTAATCGATCAAAATAGTAGCTACAATTGTTATTGGAAAGAGGTAAAAGGTAACCACTATTTTTGTGAGAGGAGTGATAGGTTTCTTGGCCTCCTTGCCTATCAATCTCTTACTCCACAAGCTATACATTGTCCATGATACCCTCCATGATCCAGGTAATTCCATTCTCTTCCTCCTCATAATCCATAAAGGGGTTACGATATTTAACCAGACAAATATTGTCTTTAGTGGCATCTCCTCAAAATTTATTGAGTTGAGGAGAAACTAAAGCTCCTCAAAGCCGATCTATCCAAAGATTGTAGTTTCGATTATGAGTTGATCATGTTTCTAGTCTTGTTGACTTCACACTGAAAGATCCTAAGCTAAGTAATTGTGCCAAGTAATTGGCACAATTACTTATCTTAGGATATTTCTTTAGCCACATTCATATAATGATGTTTAGTGCTTAAAATAAAATTTCCAATTCAATTTTATTATATTATAAATTTATTGTAATGTTTGCATTATTATTCTTTATCCTTTCCCTCTACGCTTACCATCGGTTAACTATGGCTATGTGAATCTAGTGGATCTAGAATTTCAAAATAACTAAAAAACTCAATTTTAGTGATGTACTTGTAATAAAAAATTTCCAATTTTAATGAAATATGTGTTATATATAGATATATATATATATCTATATATATATATATATATATGTATATATATATATATATATATATATATATATATATATATATATATATATATATATATATATATTGATTTTTTTTATCATTTTTTATGAATTTCAGTATAAACACCAACACCCAATATGGAAATGAAGATTCCAATAGTATTATTTAATATTTATACTTTTCTTCCACGTAGAGAATTACACCCAAGATGAAAATGCGATATTGTTTGATATTATGGAAAATGAAAATCATTAATTTTATTATATATCGAAGGGTTGGCCTAGGTCTAAGCTTAGTTTGACTACAAAATAAATAAAAGTAAATGAAGTGTTGTAAAGTGATTATGATGATAATTGAATTTATTATTATTATGGCAATGGTGTATAATATTTAACTATATTGTTTTACTAGAGAAATTAATGTATATATAATAAAATATTGTTAATTTTATGAAATTATTTCTATGTATTTCTTTTATTTAAATAGGTAATAATGTATTTTCATACTTTAATGTGAGTTTAATATGTGAATTTCATTTATTCATTTTAATATGATCATATTAGATTTTTCAAACAAATGTTCATATCTATTGTGTAAAGTAATGATGTATATAATGTATAATCAATTTTGATTTTACCAAACAGATTGATATAAAGGGTGTTTAATCACAATTAATATTGTCGAACAAATTTGGAATATAAATATACATAGTCATATGAAGTTGTAATTATACATTGATTAGTGATATAAGCACTTAGAGTTGAGTAGTCAAAATTATACATCTAGATCTTCTAGCTTGATTTAAAGATGAGCATTGTGCATTTTTAATAGTGGGTTTCCCTCCTAATATTCTACTTGCTTTTCATTATAAATATTGTGTTTGATTTGTTATGTGATTGATTATGGTTGTGGTAATAAATTGAATGGTACATTGTTGTTGTTAATTTACCACTGCTATATGTTCTTACAATCACTTTTACCCTAATTCTTATCTTTCATTAGCAATCTTTTAAAACAATTTAATCTTCCAATAATAAATAACAATTGTAGATAGAGTAATAACTGCAAAGAATAATAAGAGACATGAAATTACATCGCACAAGAGCCTTTGTAATTTTCATATGAATATTGCTTTGTATTTATCTTAGAGTTTTTTTTTTTAAGTGTCCTATATATATTCATTAAGAGAAATTTAAATTTGAATACTTACAGTTTTATCATTTTAATTTCTTTTGGTTCAATTAGGAATTACACTTATTTTTGAATTAAAGTTTTATCTAAATAAAATGTATATGATTGGTTTATGTTTATTTGAATTCAAAATTCAAAATTTAATTATAAATTTATTTTTATTATAAAATTTAAATTTAATTTCATCAAATATTGAAAATTTTAAAGTAATATAAATAGTTTTCAAAAAAGGTAGAGGTTGAGAAAATATTTAACTCCACCTTTACAAATCTCACCAAAGTTTTCAAAGAAGTGTTTCTCTTTAAATTATTTAATAATTTTGAAGGAACCTTTATTTTTACATGGAGTGTTTTGAAAAGAAAATCAGAACCAAGGAGCATGAGCTAACTAATTAGTATATTTTTTCGAGGATGTTCTAACTAATTAGTATCTTTTCTGGATGATGTTCTTTGTTAAAACTTGTTAGTTAAAACTGAAGTCATGAAGATTTTTATTTCGACAGACATTTGAGTTTCCAAAGAAACCTTAATCACCTGTTCGTGGATTGTTTATATCGTTAATTAAAATGGATTTGGCATCCTAGTCTAGGCTCATAGTCCTTTCTAGGATTCAAAGACCAAATGTGTTGATCTTGGTTATTCAAATTTACCATACCTATGGTAGAGTATGGTAATTTGATATTTTTAACATCCTTGAGTTCAAAAGATTCATATTTTGGCTTCAACTTGATCTTCTTATAATTTATCCATAATCATTCAATGTAGGACACTATGATCCGATCCACAAACAGATGAAAAATAGAATGATAAAAATTTTTGCTAGAGTTTGAATTGGGGAAACAATGTAAATGGATCTGAATGAAACCAAAGAGATCTATATCAGTTGCAAGAAATCTTGAATCCCAATTAAAGTTGGGATATAAAAATAGTGTGTGGATAAATTCAACCCATTCAAGGAGTAAAATACTTCAAACACAAGTGTTTCTAGTGAAAATACATATGAATGCTATCTCTACAATGCATTGCCTGGAAACTAAACTAAATAACCAAAAAGAGAGAAAATGATACTATAAATACTCCTATCATTTCAATGATGCAATTCTTGAGATCCCCCTCATCATGGAAGAGTAACAATTTAGTGCTACTCTTTCCTATGGTATTGCCTTATGGTGTTTCCCATGCAACATCAGGTGCAATTTCTAGTATAACCCTATTCCTCACTCTCTCCCTACACTTATTTATTTTTTCCATAAAGTTGAAACCAACAATTGAAAGTCACATTTCTTTAATGTGAAATTCCATAAGGCATGACGATATTTAAGCAATTCATATATACATTTTTTCTCCCATGTCCTTTATGTATGATGACTCTCTAGAGGGTCGAGACAACAATTAATTTGAATTCAATTGAATACTCATGTCCATTCACCCTCCTTCTCGGATACATATGTACTTGGATCCATCTCCGCTCCTCCCCCCTCTCTGGAATGTATTTATAGAAGAGTGCCACCTATGAATATTGAATGTATCCATCAAATTGTTCACCCACAAGTGTACCCTAGCCATACATAATGCTTCATCCATTATATAAAATGTTTAGGAACCATTCATCATTGTTAACCAATTGATCATTCAATTGATATACTATTTAAGGCATAAGAGACATCATTCCAAAAATATCGTCTTTAAAATGATAATAAGATGGCCCATGAAACATAAAACCAATGTGTCTATTCTTCTAATTGTTACTATTTCCTTACTCACTAGCTTATATCCATCTAACAATAGATCTATCATGGACCGAGAGGTATCAAATCTCTTGAGGTGCAAACCTTATATTCCATCCCGAAACTGATGGCTAGACAGAGGTCGTCAAGAGGATGATAGTGCACATACTCCACATGTACAACCCCAAGCATCTACGAACCTTGGATGACATCCTTACCTATGTGCAACATAGTTATAAAAAATCTCTCCATAGGTCGACTCATCACAGTCCCTTTCAAGTGTGTCTAGGATTTCAATCATTGTATCGTATATATGTTGGCATGCCTCATGCGACTACATAAACAAAATCCACACATGTACTCTCTAAGGCTGATAAAGCAACCAAATTTTTTGAATGCATCCAACACATCCAAAAATAGGTTCACAATGCCTTGGAGAAGTCTAATGCTAGCTACAGGCAACAACATGATCAACATTTGGTGCCACACAAGTTTCAGGTGGGCGACACAGTTTGGTTTCATTTGCAAAAAGAATGCCTTATTGGAGCCCACTGAAAGCTCACACTACTCTAATATGGGCCTTACACCATTACCAAGGTTGTGGGAGACAATTATTTTGAGCTCAACATTCCCCCATCCCTTAGCATGCACACATTGTTCAATGTGGATCGCATTCAACCCTACTTTCCACCATTACTAGACACGTCAAACATTGTAGAACATACCACATCAATAGAGCTAAATTGAGAGTGCGTGGAATAGGCCAAAACTAACTGGATCATGGGCACAGATCAAGAACTCTTTCCAGAAAAAGATTCAATTGTATTAGGTTTTAAAAGCTGGCTAGCTCCTACACCAAGGCAAGTGGCTCACCAGGGATCAAGTTTAGAAGAATTTTCCCCATCTCATGGAGTCACTAAACGTAATGGGGTGCATTTCATCCTAAGGGGGTAGGGCTAATCTAGCTAGATATTGGTGGCCCCCCACCTATTCCATATGAACCTCCACTATTGTACCATTATTTCTTTCAATTTCCATAATTGTAGCACAATTTACTCTTTTTGGCAGTTTTTTAGGTCCTAAACTTCCATAGTTGTTTTGAGGCCCTAAATGATTTTTTTTTCCAAAAATATGGAAAAAATGAGTATTTGATTAACTTATTTAGTATAAACTTGTAGTGCTCATTGTTGGTGGATGAATTGGCCTCTTTTTACCCACCTTTCTACCTTCTTTACTATATACATTTTACACCACTTTTGGTCAATTTACATTCTAAACTGCACAAGTATACCTCTTTTCATGTCATTATGAATCATTAATCAATGAAGCATAATCATAGGGGATTGTTGCCTAAGTGGTTTGCTAATTTGATTATTCTTGTAGATTTAGAGGAAATATGATCAAGGTCATGGTTCAACAGATGGTGACCATCCAGCTAGTAGTGTTACCTTGAGACATCAGCTGCAACGGTGGATCAATCTTTCAATCAACACATTGTTATCTTTACATTCATTTTTTCTTAAGAAAGCACTATGTAATTTTAGGTAGTCAACTACGTAATTCTAGGAGCTGTTAGTGTTAACAAATTGTATAAGTAGAGTTACGAGGATGTGAAAGCTAGTAGTTAAGAGAGCATAGAATTATGCTAGCTTTGAGTCTATAGCAACATACATGTATTATCCTTTTTATTAATGAAAATTCCATCTTTTGGGCGTTACATGACTTCTTATTCTTGCAACAGCCCTAGTCATGGAGTTGGGCCCACTCTCATGACCAGGTGTTGTTGGATAGATGTGTGCATAAGTTTATTTCGGTTAATTTATTTACTGTTGTGAATGATTTTTAGTGTGTTGTTGTGAGTCTTCTTTTCTGTTACTATTGTTCCTATTACAGTCATTACTGTTGTTAATGTTATTCATTGTTAAAATTATTGCTTGTTGTTACACATTGTTAAGATTACAATTGAATGTTTTGTACCGGGAAGGGAAATTATGGCCTGCATATACTTTGCATGATAGTCTTGAAATAAATCATAGAGCCCTAGGTTGAAAATTAATGTGGAAGTGTGTGAATTGCATGATTCATATATGAACACCAATATCTTCATGCCATTGTGGGGAGGCTATTAAGGGTGTGAAAGTACAACCAATGTTGATCATAGGACTAATCGCGCGTCCTGGGGAGGGAATTTCTCAGTGTGCTCTAGGTCCTAAGCATTAGAAATTTTTTTTCTTTGATTGCCTTGTTTTACTTTTCATAGGAACCACTCTCTCATCCTGGGAAGGGAAGTTTTTTATGTCACCCTATTTCATGTCAGGAGCTTAATTTTGTGATTGATTTATTTTCCTTCTTTTCTTTCCTTTTAAGGGCCACTCCCTTGTACCCTCATCCAGGTCCTGAGCTTTTGAGTTGCCTGAATGTTTTCTTTTTATTTCGTGATTGTATGAACATAGATACAAATAAAAGGGGTGCAGGAAGACCCTCAAAAAGAAGATGGAGAGATCTCAGCAGAAATACCTACATCTAAGAGATCATTTCAAGAATTGGGTAAGGAGCATCGTCCCGTGCTACTGTTAGGGTGAGATCTCATATGCGATCTAGAGGGAAATTAGTTTCACAACCAGAACCCTTCCAAATAAAAAAAGTGCAATTGATGGAAGAAGAAGTAGCAAGTACAAGATCAGAGGAACTGCATATTGCAAGTTCAGAGGAAGAAGATTTGAGAGAATGCTCTACGTCATTTGATCGAGGGAGTGTTGTTAAACAACCTCAACCACCTGTTATAGAACAACCAAATCCAAAGCCTGTTGAGATTCGAAGTGGGTATTGGCAGATATTCATGGCTCATGCAACCTCTTTGATCGAATTTCCAATTGGATATTTTAGAGGTGATGGCCCTATGAAGCCTATTCCTTTGAAAACATTACCTAATTTCCATGCTATTTCTTATGAGTATTCGTATACATTCATTTTTTAGTTTGAAGTTCGTTGTTGGGGGTATGATTATATTTATGATGCTCAGAAATTGAAGATATCCTTTGGTACTTTGAAGGGCACAACTTTGATATGGTTTATGCATTTAGGGGGGAACCTATTGCTACATGGGATGATATGAAGACAAATTTCATTGAGAAATATTAAGACTACTCCAAATCTCAATATGTGAAGGAATAAATATTTAAGATTATGAAGAAAGAGGATGAGGACATCGAGGACTTTGTGGAGCACTTCCAATATAGATTGTAGAGATCATGCCATTGTGATTTGGATAAGAATATTTTGAAAATAATCTTTCTCTGGGCACTGAGGGAGGAATCTTTGGAACTATTGAATGTAGTAGGGAAAGGAGACATATCACAGGAGGAATTTGATGCCATTTGAAAATTATGCATCAAGTGTTCACGAGGAACTGTGAGGCATAACAAGGGGATCCAAACTCTAAAGGCATACAATAGTGGAGTTACAAGAGCGGATATTGGGAACTTGCTAGACAATTGGAGAACTGATATCTTGAGCACTGCCATCACAACTGGACATGTTGCAGTTGAAACAGAATCAGATAAAAACAGAGCAGGCTATGTCCATTTTCTATCCTCAATGTACGAAGAAGCATCCATTGAAGTAATTCCCATTTAAATTCCATTGAGTTTTGTGGAATATGTGAACAAAGTCATTCCACTAGCACTTATCCATCTCAACCTAGGCTAAAGGTAGTTTTTTAGGGAACAAATGAAAAAACGCATCAACTTTATTTTATGGAATCAAAGAAACGATGGCGACCACGGCCATAGAAAATGAATCAGGGTATTCCTCAAGACCGTTCTCAATATTTTAATGATTTGAATTTTGGGCCTCATTTTGTACATTTTTTACCCTCATGGTAGTAGTCTTATCAATATCCAATGCCCTAGAAACCATGGTACCCTCAATCTGTTCCAAACCCTTCATGGTCCTATAGTTGACATGTGCCTGCTCCTCCTACTTCAGAACAATTCTTCCAACCTATAGCACAACATCATCTACAACTGACTTCTAATGTGTCCACTAGTAATCCTCCTCTTCGTCTGCAACTTCCTACTAAATCCAATCTGAATCCAAACAATTGGGGCGCTCAACTATTTGAGACACTCAACCTCCTTGCATATAATATTACCACCATGGAATGTAACAAATTAAATATCGAGCCTGGTCGGGTGGTGAATACTTAGACTTCACCAATAATTATTAAACATATCGATGATGGATTCTCAAAACCAAAACCTACAGATTCTACTAGAACAACTGGGGATGAGTTGATACAAATTCCTATGAAGTAACAAAACCCTTCACAAACAATTGTTACTAGAGAATGTTAGACTGGTCCACCTTATCCTGAGATATTATCATTAAGAAAACCAAGTCCTCGTCCTGAATTCATAATTTTAGGGGAGCTATAGAATTTATTTGTCAAAATACCGTTACTTTAAGATATGAACGACATACTGTTTTATGCCAAACAAATTAACAAATATTTCTCTAAGAGACCTGGTAGAAAACCGAGTGATCCACTCACTATTCACGTTATGGGAAAAGTATCAAAGATAATGTTGGGGAAGCATATACCTATTAAATACGGGGATCCAGGGAGCCTAAAATATGACAGTACAAATTAATGGGGTTGACATACCAAATGTACTAGTATATTTGGGGGACAAAATTAATGTTATAACCTCTGAAACTATGATTACTTTGGGTCTGCAAAACCTTAAACCAATTCCCACTGTGTTATAGACATTTTTGTGCCTTGCAGCATGAAGCACGAAATGTCCATAATCTAAGGGATCCAAAGTCCCTAAACATGTTGTTCCTACCCCTAGAGGAACAAGGTCAGCAAACCACAGCACTGAAAATCAGTTCTCCACCTGAAAACACTCAAAAACAAGAAATTTCTGGATCATGTCAACTGCTCCACTAAGCATCTGCACTGAATGTCAACTGCCCCTCTCTGTACCTGCATTGAATGTCAAATCCAACAAAGGCTACCTGCGCTGAGTGAGATTGGACAAGTGGCACAGTCATTCCTCAAGGTGTCAATGCCCAGGAAGCTTCCAAAATGACACTTGGATCAGGGAATTCGCCTAGTGATGAGTAAGAGGTTCTTAAACTCCAAGTGGAAGCAAGGATCTCCAAGTGGACTCAAGAACTGAAGTGAGATAGGACACTAGTCAGCTTGAAGCCAGCCTCAAGCTGACTCATCCTTTCCCCAAAACTCCTATATATAGAGCTCTCTCATGAGGTCTAAGGAGGCTGGAATTTTGTGAATGTAAGGAAGTGTTGTTGGTTTGAGTTTAGAGCTATTGGGTGATTGCTTTGAAGGAGGTGAAGAGGATATTTCTTTCTGCTGGGAGGTGTTGCTGGATTGGGCCTCTTATGGTTGTAACACTCCTTGAACTTTACTTCTTCCATTAATAAAGCATTTGAGGTTCTTCTATATGCATGTGTCTCAATGGTGTATTGTTATACTTGTATATTTGATTTATTCTAATCCTTGAATCAATTATGAATGTATGCTTCTTGTAGTTTCCCTCTCTTGCCTTTTTGCAGGATCTTTTTGTAGCTGGGCCAGTGAAAGAGCAAGGAGTTGGGAGCAAGCAGCAAGGAGAGAAGATTGGATCAATCATTAGCGAAAGACATCGGTTAGTGGATCCCTTTCTCCCCTGTTTTACTTTCATAAAGAAGAAATCTTAGATAGCTTTGCTTCAGTTGTTGCTGAGGTACTATCACCCTTAGAGTGGGATAGGGTCATTCCGTATTGGATACTTTTCCCTAAAACAAATTGGCGACCATACTGGGGATGAGACCGGTGAATGAAACAACCCAACCTGATGTGGTACGGAGGAAAAGTGTCATGTTCAAGAGTGACTTGCTACCATTAAAGCTTTGAGGTTCTCCCAATTTTTCCCCAGTCATTTCTGACTAGTACCTCTTTATTTTTGTCAAGCTTGAGGAGGATAACATATGCTTGTTCTATAACCTACCCTTCGGGCAAGCCCATCGCTATATTTTAACGAGCCTAGCGATAAGGAAACTCGTTCTCGTCTAAAGACAAGTTTGTCGCTATTTAATCATTTTAACGAGTCTAACGACAAGGAAAACTCGGTCCTTTTCATTTTTAGAGAGTCTGAAAAGGTACAGAAAGTTAACTCCAAAATTCCTTTTTCGTCATCTAATCCCTTAAGTCCGAAAAAGTATAAAACAATGCAGAAGGGATGAGTTTTCGGTACTTTTAACGAGCCGAACAAAACAAGCGCTCGATCTTTTTGTGCAATAATCCCTCAGGTCCAAAAAGATTAAAATCTAGAGGAGGGATAGCTCTTCCGGTCGTTTAACGAGCTGGAAGGCCAAAACTCGGCAAACTTTTCATATTTTACGAGTCAGATGAAAAGAGCTCAAAGAAGACTCGTCTTTTGAGGAACGAGTGATAAACAGGGCTAGCAGCAGATTCCAGGTACAGGTTGGAATTTTCCAATCACGGCAGTGTCACAAGGATGGCTAGGTGAAATCACTCTTAGCAGTTGTTCCTCAAAATGGGTAAACAATCATATGGAGGTGAACGATTGGCCAAATGACGGTGGAGGTGACAGGTGAAAACACGACCAAGGCTTTTTATGGCTGATGAATTTACGATCACAATGGTTATTTACCGGTTCATTTTTTCTGGATGAGCTTGAACTCTAAGGGAAAGCCTGCTCACAATCTTATGTTTATTTTTTAACGAGCATGAACTATGTGCTAAAACTGCTCGGATCTTGCGTTTATTTTTTAACGAGCATGAACTATGTGCTAAAACTGCTCGATATACCAGTCATAAGATAAGAATGTCTCCTGTGAGATAGCTATTTTTTATGGAGCTTTATCTCACGAAGCTATGCTCCACATCCTTTCTTTATGCAAGTTCGGAAACGACCAATCCAAAAAACAGATAAATAACCGCTCTTTGCTTGCACTCCAAAAGGTTTGCATGCCCCCAGGTATAAAATACAATTTCAAGGTTGCCCCTACTTATCCGATAAAACATTTGTTTTAAAGGGTGAGGCTTACCTCTTTCTGGTTACCCAAAGATTGTCTCGTTAATCTTTCAAACAAAACACTTCCTCGGCAATGTCTATCGAAATAGACAAGGGTGAATGACTGTTGTCAAACACGTAACTTTGACAAAAGAATCCTATTCTAGAACAACCCCTCTTCCAAACACGGACGGGGTACGGACTAGTCATATTCTTTCACGGAAATTCTACCTTATACCCAGGGTTTCTTCTGCCCGAAGCAGACCAGGATGCATGCCCCCTGGGTTCCAGTCCCATCTTTCCGAATCACTCGCATTCATCGGGAAGGAGGACTGGGGGTGGAGACATTTCTTGATTGAATAGACCATTCAGGGTTGGTATTTGACTATTTGCGATGCGTGATCCTGGAAATGAAAGTTGGTCTACGAGCTTGACCACTCTTCCTTCGTGTGGAAAACACATTACTCTAAAGAGTGAGGAGACTATTGCCCCCATGCAATATATATAGTCTCGTCCAAGGAGTAGGTTATAATCCAAGGGTCCTTGAATGACCATCACGTTCATTTGAACGATCTTCCCTTTCAATGTAACAGGCACATTGGGGAGGATCCCTAATGGTCGATTGGTTCCCTTATCAAAACCCGAGAGATTTCTTATCTCAGGCAAAAGCGCCGGGGAACCCAGTGCTTTCCAAGCAATAGAGGAAAGGATACTCACAGATGCCCCTTCATCAATGATTGTGCCAGCCATTATCATTCTGTATATTTGGACTATGATTCTGAATGGTATACTGGCTGGCAACCGGGGTCTGCCTAGTTGATTCCAATCAAAGGATACAACTAGGTTGCTTGGTGGTGGAACCGAATATACGGCCGGATATGACCCTGACGATGTTCCTTCCTGTGATAAAGGAATGGGCACATTGCCCTGATGCTCATCAGAGTCTGTGTCGATGAAAAGAATCTGGATGGTGTCATCCTTATTCTCTTCAGGGAGGGTGTCATTTGAAGATGAATCTTCAATGACGGTGTCATCTGAAGATGAAACTTCTGAAGGGAGAACCGGGTCAACTGCCGTTTCGACCTTTGGACTTTCATCCGGTCTGGATTCAGTAGGTTCATTTTCAGTGACTGGCGCTTCAGCTGACCACTTGAGCGGGCCAGCTGTATTTTCAACCAACGAAGGACCTGGCACGAGTTTTTTGTATCCAGGAGGAAGTTTCAACGGTGAAACCAGACGATCTTCCAAAACTCTTTTCGCTTCGTCTAAGAAGGGACAACAGTGGATGGCATGATCGCCTTCACACAGTCTGCAGGGAGATCTTACTCCCTCTCTTTGTCTTGAACCTTCACTTTCGTTGGTTGATGGTAAGCATTCAACATGACTATCAGAGGTTGATGCTCCCGAATTGTGCAAATGAGGGGACCAGTCCCTTAGTATCCGGGGAATACAGGGACAATCTATATGGAAGTGGTTTCCTCTACATATGACACATGGCGATTTAGGCCCGGTCTGTGCTGTGTGTGGATTTTTGTCAGATGTCTTTTGCTTGCCCCCAGTCGCCTTAGGCTCCTTCTTCTTCTTCTCTCTCTTCTTCTTTTCCTTCTTCTCCATGGGAGCTTGGCTTTTGCTGGCTCTACCTTGCGAAGATGAAGGATTGGAGGAAGAGTTATAGGAAGTAGAAGGCTGGTGGGCAGCTCTAGACTGATCTAACTGTTGACTCGACTGTTCAGGAACCATGGTGTTCTAAACTACATTGGTTGAGAATAGCCAAATTGGCAGGCCAATTGTCAGTCCTGGAAGCGACAATGTGGCCATATGGGGCGCACCAACTTCTCCCCAAGAGGAGAAAGGACTAGGATTTCCATCATGGGGAATCCCTTGGTTGGGGCGTTCCATGTTCTCAACCTACAGATCAACGCAGGAATAGGAGGTGATTATGTTCCGTTTAAAATAAATTTTATAACGACGCTTTAGACACAACGACGCTTTAGCTTTTTCTCGACTCTTATAACGACGCTTTAGACACAACTTGCTTTTTCACTTTTTAAGAGTCGAGAAAAAGCTAAAGATGACTCTAGTCTCCTTCGATGTTTTAACGAGCCCGAAGTGACAAATGCTCGGATGGACTTTTTCAGTTATAGAGTTTGAAAAAGGCCAAAAGAAACTGCTCTGGAGATCTAGGCAGAGGGTGTGCCAAACCTTTCGCGAAACCACAGAATACGTTTTACGGTACGGGTGGTCGATCTTCGTGAATGCTGTGTTCACTGCATCACGATTAGTAGGGCAGCCGACACGGCTTCCTAAGGATAAAGGCTTTTTTCCTATAGGGGTCTCCCAATATATACACGACGGTACGTGGGAGCACAAGTCCGTATTGATACTTATCGCTTCACCGTGGAGGAATCACCCAACCACTCAACGCTAAGATATCACGTTTATCGACGCCGGAACACGTCTCTAGCTTAGACCTCTATGTGTTTGCGTTATGTTTCAAAGCGTTGTTATGTAAATTCAATTCATTTTAAGTTGATCTTGTTTAGCAGTTTGCCTTTATGGATCACCACGAGATGTATATACAACTTCCTAAATGCAATCTAAGATGATAAGCAAGCTTTTCAATCTTTCAACTTTGAAAATCTTAAGTACTGAGGGAAAACAAAGACATCATCTTTTCACACAGATCATAGAGCACACACTAATGCACTTTTCCCTAAATCAACATGCAAGCTGTCAGAATGCACATGCACAATGCAGGTATTTCTTTTCTCTTTCTTAATGTTGATGTATTACAAAAAGAAAGCTGTTGTATAATTTTGAATTCAATTTCAAGTGAAAGCAAACAAGCTTGTCCAAAATCAAAAGACACCTTAAGATTTACTTGTTTCGACACTAGAAATATATAAATTCAAACCATATGACGAAAGCAAAAGCTCAATCAGCTATGAATAGCAAAAAAACTAACTCTTAAGATCACTACGACACTTATCACAGTTCTGGATCTAAGAGGCCAAAGCAAGACTAGTTCGCTTTTCGTTATGGGAAACTGTAAATGATGTAAGAAATACACAAAGAACAAACACAGTTTCTTTATACAACCGAGGCGGAATAGTGGCAAGGAAAGTTGGTTTCAGATAGGTATATTCACTGGTAACAGGCTGCAAAAACAAGGGTGAAAACAGGGCAAGAAACAGCATGGAACCCCAGTAGCACAAGGCGAGACTGGTTCAGCGTAGGTAGCCTTTGTTATCAAGTGGCACAGTCATTCCTCACAGTGTCAATGCCCAGGAAGCTTCCAAAATGACACTTGGATCAGGGAATTCACCTAGTGATGAGTAAGAGGTTCATAAACTCCAAGTGGAAGGAAGGATCTCCAAGTGGACTCAAGAACTGAAGTATAACTGAGGTGAGAGAGGACACTAGTCAGCTTGAAGCCAGCCTCAAGCTGACTCATCCTTTCTCCGAAACTCCTATATATAGAGCTCTCTCATGAGGTCTAAGGAGGCTGGAATTTTGTGAATGTAAGGAAGTGCTGTTGGTTTGAGTTTAGAGCTATTGGGTGATTGCTTTGAAGGAGGTGAAGAGGAGATTTCTTTCTACTGGGAGGTGTTGCTGGATTGGGCCTCTTATGGTTGTAACACTCCTTGAACTTTACTTCTTCCATTAATAAAGCATTTGAGGTTCTTCTATATGCATGTGTCTCAATGGTGTATTGTTATACTTGTATATTTGATTTATTCTAATCCTTGAATCAATTATGAATGTATGCTTCTTGTAGTTTCCCTCTCTTGCCTTTTTGCAGGATCTTTTTGTAGCTGGGACAGTGAAAGAGCAAGCAGCTGGGAGCAAGCAACAAGGAGAGAAGATTGGATCAATCATTAGCGAAAGACATCGGTTAGTGGATCCCTTTCTCCCCTGTTTTAATTTCATAAAGAAGAAATCTTAGATAGCTTTGCTTCGGTTGTTGCTGAGGTACTATCACCCTTAGAGTGGGATAGGGTCATTCCGTATTGGATACTTTTCCCTACAACACACTGTCCTAGAATTCGTAGATCAGTCTACTATAAGACTGGTAGGGAAGCTGGAGGATATAATTATTTCAGTAGATTGATTTCAATACCCTGTCGATCTTTTGGTTTTACATACTCAATCCCCAGCCAGTGGACACCCTTTTATTTTAGGAAGACCTTAGCTTGTGACCACAGATGCTTACATTTGGTGTCGGTCTAGGAATATGGTAATATCCAATGGGGAAGTTACAAGGAATCTTATCCTTTACCCCCATACCAAACCAAGTTCATTAGCTAAACTAGGACTTACCTTGATGAAAAAATATCTACCTATGAAAGAGCGTAAATCTAAGAATGAAGAATTTAGACCTATCGTTACCATCAATGAGGCTCTTTGTTTCAAGGATGAAACATAGGATGATGCCATTAACACCTTTTTTAGTAGTCCCAACTCTATTTCTCAACCAACCCGCTAGCTATTTGAATCTGTCATGAGTTGCAATGTTCAGGAAAATATGGAACTAGAAATAGAAGTTCAAAATATTCCTATAATTATGCCCCATGACAAAATTTCTATAGAAATTGAACTACAGAAAGTATTGAATATTAATCTTGGCCTTTCCTAAGAAGAATGGAAACTGATGGATTTTTCTAGATTACAGGGAATTAAATAAGTCAACCTTTAAACGTCATTTCCCCCTACACTTTATTGATCAGTTCCTTGATACATTAGCTAGAAGGATGTTTTTCTCCTTTCTACATGGATTCAACTGATACAACCAGATACAAATAGGTCCTTAGGATGCGGATAAAACCACCTTCACATGTCCTTGGTGGACCTTTTCCTACCATGTCCTCCCATTTGGTCTCTGTAATGCATTCGCTACCTTTCAAAGGGCAATAATAGGATTTGTTTTTTTGATCTAATCAATGATAATGTTGAAATATACATGGATGACTTCACCCCATATGGGGATTCTTTTGAAGAAGGTCTAGTAAACTTAGAGAAAATACTTAAAAGATGTATACATACATATGTTTATCTTAGTAGAATAAAATGGCATATGATGATGGAGGAAGGGATAGTGTTGGGAGAGTTTCTTTCAACTGCAGGAATTTGGGTTAATCCTACTAAGGTAGAGGTAATATTGAATTTTCCCACACCAAAGACACTGAGACTGGTACGTAGCTTTATTTGTTATGTTGTCTATTATAGATGGCTTATAAAGAATTTTTCTAAGACAAAATTCACACTTTTTCAATTGCTACCTAAATATGTAGAGTTTGTGTGGACAGATGAATGTGAAGCAGCCTTTAAAGAAATCAAAGAACTAGTTTGTAAATCTCTAATATTACGAGGTCCTAGCTGGAAGCTCCCATTTCACATCTATATAGATGTTTCTCAAACAACAATATTGGTATTCCTAGGGCAACAGGAGGATAAGAAATTTTGTGTGGTCTATTATGTGAGCAAGAACTTGACTCCTATTGAAATGGACTTGACTCCTATTGAAATTGAAAAAGAGTTATTGGCTCTTATTTATGCTATTAATAATTTTCAACATTATATTACAGGGTATCCTAGATTCACGCACACTGTTCATACAACTATCAGGTATCTGATGAATAAACCAATAACCCGTAGTCGTATTACAAGATGGTTGTTTATGATTCAATAATTTGTTATTACCATTGTAGATAAGCTAGGGAAAGATAATGTGGTTGTAGATTTCCTGTCTAGGATGGATACTAGTGATGAAGGTACCCCTATAGAGGATAGTTTTCTAGATGAACATATGTTTGCAATTTATACTCACACTCTCTGATATGAATATATTGCTCACTATCTTGCTACAGGAAAAGTGCCTCAACACTTACCTTATAAGGAACAATGAAAGATTATCCATCATAGTATGTATTATTCATGGATAGAGGGACATCTCTTTTACACAGTACTTGACGAACAAATCTGGCACAAGTGAGGATGACATCTATGATGTCGTAAAAGCTACTCATGATGGCTCCTATAAGGGGAATTTTGCAGATAAGGGGATAGGTCATAAGGTGTTGCAAATGGGGTGCTATTGGCCCTCTATTTTTTGTGATCTTAGGAAATATGTTCGAGGGTGTGATAATTTCCAATGGATGGGTCAACCTCGTGCTGGTGTCTGAGTGTGAATGCTATGATTCAACCCTTTACCACATTAATATGTCAATCTAAGGTCGTTTATTATTGCAACTGTATCGTTCAATATATATGTGGGGGAAAATTCATAATCCAACAATTGATGAGGAGTTCAATTAGTTAATTAAACATGCAATCTGAAATAATAAATAAACTATAGCAACAAATGGAAATGATAACAATAACTAATCTATAACGACAAGCCGATTCACAACATTCACTTCAAACCATTATAGCGAAAGGAAGAAATACATTAATTAAAAGGAAAGTAATCACAGATTACTTCAGCAGCACCTGATCACGAGAGCAAGCTCAACTCCCTGATCAGGGCTATGGTAGAAAGAATTGAACGCTATATAATAATCATAAGATCAATATTTCATTAAAAAAAGGAAAATATAGAAGTCTGATGTTACATTCTCAAAGAAAAACCTTCAATTGCTTATCTGCTCCCCTACATCCCTTCTCCCTAATTTCTATCTTTTTAAATATACAAACAATGAAGGTAAATTTACAACAAAGTTTATTACAAAATATCAATAAGAAACAGGAGATCTAAGAGATATTTCCATCATGATTTAGCTGGAACAAGTCAAATTTGGTCATTGCAAATGTGGTATTTTCTCCCAATGCAAATTGAATTTTTGAAAATGACTCTTTAGAAAATTGATTTGGTTTGTTCTGAACAAAACCCATGTCTCAGACTTTTAAGATTCTTCTTCGTGTTCCTAAAATTTCCAATGGAAATTATCATGTTTTATTGCAACGAAATTCTGAGTTGGAATATTTGATTATGCGTTGAAGATCAGATTTGCAATCTGCAAGAGATCTTGGAGGCTAAAATCATGAGTGATGTTATAACAAATTTATCTATAAACCATTATTAGCAATATCACTCATAATAATCATCAATTTATTAAAAATAAAGGAGAACAAATATCACTTATCCACAAGAGCATAAATAATTATGAAATGAAATTATATAATAAATTATGGTAAATAATGTGATAAAAGAATAGTACAAATGGATGAAATGGATGTTAAGAAGTGATAACAAAAATGACAAATTAGGAACCCAACATCTCCCCCAAACTGAAAATGTTTCAGGCCCTCATGCAACCCAATGCCTTTGTATTAACAAATAAGGGGAAATAATGGTTGAAAAATACGAATGAATAATGCTTAGCGGGTTTTTCATGACATTCTCCTAAAATTTTAATACATTAAAACTTTTCCTATTTTACCTCAAGTTTTGCCTCGATAAAAATGTGGAATGGAATTTATGGATTGATATTTGTTGAAGCTAATGTATGCTGAGTAGATGTTGAAAGTGATGCGAAAGGTGGAAGACATGTAAGTTGAAAGAAAGCAATAAGAATGTGTACCAAGATTTCCTTTTGTCGAACTCATTAGTTTCCATGTCATTAAGATTTCTATAACACCTCATGAGCATCCTCAATCAGTAGTTCATTAGGATTCAAAATCAGAATTAGGCCTCTTTGTCCTGTCCCAAAATAATAATTGTTTTGTTAAGTTAGAATTAAATAGAGATTGATTGGGTAAAGCAACTATCTTTGGTTAAAGACATGAAACTTGTAGAATAAAGGAATGATAGATTAGATGATACAAAATGTCAACTATCAAATATCCTAAAAGTTTCATCCCTAACATGTAAAGTAAATATTTATAACTCAATAATAGATACAAACCATAACCACCATTATCTAAGAACTGATTAAATATTACCCCATGAACCATGAGTTCTAGCAAACCTTATATATGCAACAGTGGGCTTTATTAGTAGTTAGTTTTCATAAAACAAGGTAACCAAGTAGACCATAGTATTGAATTAACTTCTAGACCATAGGCATGGCCATTGCTACCAGCAGGAATCCATAGTTTTGACAGGGATGCCTTTTAAACCCATTGAGATGCCAGTGTCCCATATATTAGAGATAAGTAAATAGTTACAAAATAATTTCAATTTACTTAGATGTCTACTTAAGAACATTGTTCTGTCTTGGTAACCAATTAGTAACAATTCCATTCATGGGAGCTAACAAAAGTGAGAAATTTGGCTCATGATAAGACCTCTTGTCCTTCAGTTTTATGACCGAAGGCCATTACCTTACTCTATTAGGACCTATGATCATGGTAGGTCAGATCGTGATGAGACCTCCTATCCTCCACATGACTATTTATGTTTAAAATTCAACTATGGTTATTATTAATCAACAAAATATTACTTAATAGATGGGGTGGTAGGTGAGCTCCTTAAGAGGTAGTGATATCATAAAACGTTTTGTACTAACTATTTTCAACTTGGGTAATTTTGCTTCTCAAAAACTAATAACCTTCAAATGACTATTGAAATTATATTTTTCTTTGTTAAGATTAGGGTTGAGTAATAGTTCATTAGATGGTGATGGAAATATTTAAGTACAATTTTGTGGTCATCATCATAAATTTTACAATATCGAGGACTCGACAAATTAGGAAAGTTGAAAGTTGGAATGATGAAATCATATTTGCATACTTATTCCTTAAATATAAGACTATGTTTATAGATAAACAAAGGTAAATTGTCTACCCAATCATTACGTCAAAGAGGACCTAGACACTTAAAAGTATTTCCCCATTCACCAAGTTAATGTCGTCGTGCATGATTCAAGTTCCAATGTGCATGGATAAGTTGGGGTTACAGATTGTTATGGATTATGGTGGTAATAATCATGAGATGTACGAGTTGACGCGTTATTTAATAATAATGATGGCGTGAAATCATTGCTAAATATGATACATTTTATATTAGATGCAACACCTACCACTCTCCCCCAAACTGAGGTATTACTGTCCCATGTCATGGTTGGTCATGTCATAAGCGAAGCATGAACCAAATACACAGAGTCAATCGAGGACGTACCTGGAGACTTACGTAGGTAGAGTACCAGCATGGGTGGAGTAACAACATCGGGTTCTTAGAAAAATTCTCACCACGAAGTAGCAGCAGCGGAGGAGTAATAGCATCAGAGGATTAACAACACCAAAGGCGTAACAACATCTGGTACTTAGCAGCACTGAAGGAGTAGCAATGTCGGAAGAGTAACAACACTGAAGGAGTAACAACACCAGGTACCTAGAAAAAAATAATTTCACCACGAGGTAGTAGCATCGGTGGAGTAACAACATCTGAGTAACAACATCTGACACCTAGAAAATTTTTGGGAGTAACAGCAACGACAAAATAACAGCACCCAAGGAGTAACGACATCCAAGGAGTAACAACATCTGATACATAGAAAATTTTCAGGAGTAACACCATTGACGAAATAACAACAACTAAGGAGTAACAACATCCAAGGAGTAACAACATCTAATACTTAGAAAATTTTGGACAGTAACAACACCTAAGGAGTAACAACATCAAAGGAGTAACAACATCTGATACTTAGAAAAAAAATTAAGTAACAACATCAGTGGAGAAATAACATCCAAGGAGTAACAACATCCGACACTTAGAAAATTTTCATGAGTAACAGGAGCGTCAGAGTAATAGTACTCAAGGAGTAACAACATCTGACACTTAGAAAGTTTTCGGGAGTAATAATAGTGATGGAGTAACAATGCCCCACAAGTAACAACATCCAATGGTTATGAGGAAACCGTATAGTGATAAGACTCAGGAAAAAATGGGTAAATATGGAGCAACATCATGAAACTTGAGAGCTTCCTTTTATTTTGATGAAGAAACAAAATTTGTGACTTTGAACACCTAAAACATAAAAAATTACGAGGAATCATAAAAGAAGCCACAATTTTATTGAAAAGTAATAAATAAATAAATAATTTAAGTTGCAGCGGCTATGATTTTGAATACAATAATGTTGTTTCCTAAGGGAATATCAATCTATTTCCATAAAGAACAATCTGTTAATGGTAAATGAATGCAATTTTTTTTTTTACAGAGATGACTTGGATATTCAAATGGAAAACAATTCTCCATTTCTCCTATTATGAATCCATTAGGTAATGAAAAAGTCTTCATGTTGTTAGTGGGAAATAACTGGAATAATTTCGTAACAAACTCTTATGATCAATTTTTGTTCATGGCACCTAGAAAGACTCAAAATTATATGATCTTAGATTTCTTAATAGATGCTTGGACGAAAATCTATTATTTCATTATCATCGTCTTCAAGAATCACTTGTTCAAAACAAATCGACCTCCTTTATTCTCCTGGGACTTACAAAAATCGAGCGCCTACCTACAATAAAACATGTAATCATGGAGGAAGAGAGGTGATCAGGCTCTCTAAATCCAACAAATATGAAGAATACTAACAAGTAGTTACTCTGTAAAACAAATCCATGGAAAACATGTTGGCATTATGATTCTGGTTTGGCTCTATGGTACAGGTGTTTTACATGATGGCAACTCACTCAAGTGGCAAAACTCTATTTAGGCTCTTAAAATAATGGAAAATAAGAGGTTCGCAGGTGCATCGTTCAAAAGGTGCAGACCAGCAGGTTCGCCATCCAGGGAGTGTGGACATACCCGCAGGTTCACTGTTCATAAGGTGCGGTCCCCCAGTTCACTCACTCCAATGCAGAGAAGCGCGCTCACGTGGGGTATCCTATTGTTACACAGTAATTTGTCACCATTTGTCACCGTCCTCGTTACCCCTTTCCCGCACTTTGGAGGACTCATTGCGGGACCTGTGAGAAGTGACATAGCTTGAAAACACTTGCATTATGTTCCCCTAATTATGGACTTCATATGCCATGAAGACATCTCCTGCAAAATATCCTTAAAAAGTCCCCTTTTTCCATTAGCGCGGTTCCACAGTGCATCACCAGTGCCAATGGGGGAATTCTCCAAAGAGGGCGTGCCCGTTGGCACTCTGTCTTAGAATCTTACCTGCGCCAACCAATTTTGGGAAAGCTTTTAACAAATGCACGCCCGAAAGTTTTTTCCTTTCGACTCATGAGGCTTTTCAAGGGTAATGCCAATCTCATGGATGTCGAGATTCATCGTATCTCTACCCATAATAGCTTTTCAAGGATAATGCTAATCCCATGGATGTCTGGATTCATTGTATCTCTTCCTCCTCCTCCATCTATAAAAGCTTGTTCTGGTGCATTTGACAAGCTAGTTTTGAGCATAGGAAGAATTATATTGTCAGAAGTCTGAGAGATTGTTGTAAGAGTCTTCTTTGCATTCATAATCAAAGAGAGAGAGGCTTGTTCCCAATCCTAGCAAGCTTTGCAAGACATATGTAGCCTATCACCCAGCCAAAGGAGGATTTAACATCAGAACTACGATTGTATACTCCTTGGTTGATTATCAATAATAGATGACTATCATTATGGTTCCATTCTTGCTGTTCATTATGATGATGTTTGAATTATATCTTTTCTAACTGATATATAATTGCATCTATTGGATTTTATGCTGTATTCGTATCATTCTTTGCATGTGTAGGTATCCATTCACGGAGATCGTGAGGATCGTGACTGGCTGGAGCGAAGGAACGGGAGCGTCAACTCTTCTACAACACTAGTGTTGGAATCCAAGTAGGTTCTCATAATCCACCTTTAATTTGCAATTAGGAACTTGTGTCATAGCATTGTTTGATTGTTGCTAGACCCATTTTGGGCTAGTGGTATTTTATACTTTTTCGGACTCGGTAAATACATGAAAAAGTCACTGTGTAGTCATCTTTCAGCGCTTTTCTGACTCGCTAAACATGAAAAGATCGCCGAGTTATCCCTCTTGACTCGTTAAACGTAAATAAGAGGTGGTCGTCTTTAAACTCTTTTCTGACCGTGTAAAAACGAAAGGATCGTCGGACCCTTGTCATTTCAGGTTCGTTAAAAGTTACGAAGCGACGTGGTTTCGATCATTTTTTTACTTTTTCAAGTCAAAATCACTACTCATGAAAAGTACTCCTCGATCATAATGGTCGGGCGGTTCTTTCGAGCATTGTTTTATACTTTTTCGGGCTCAAGAGACACAACTTTATGAAAAAGGACACCCTTGGATTTTTCTTTTCTGCTGTCTTTTCAAACTCTCTAAACATGAAAAGACGCCGAGTTCTTCCTCTGTCAGAATCGTTAAAACTTGATGACATTGGAGTCCGTCGAGATGACGCTTTACAAGCATATGCTATCCCCGTCAAGCTTGTTAATAAAAATAACCGGGGTACTCGCCAGAAATGGTGGGGGAAAATGGAACCATAATTATTGTCGTGTCAGCAGTATGTCGCTCTTGAACATGGCACTTGTCTGCTTTCGTGTCTGGGTGGGGACTTCTCATCTCGTTTTTCACTTGCCTCCATGGATTTGGATAATCTTGTTTGACCTCTCATCTGCTCATTGCCTCGTCACCGTGACCTTTGATCCATTGATGTCAAATACTGCCAAGTCCACTGTCGTGCCACCGATATGTTCAAGAGATGTTGACCTCTGCAGAATAACAACCTCCCTCTGATAGCTCACATAATTCTGATCCACCACAACATTTTTTCTCTGTCTCGTATCGATGATGTGGGAAACACTATGGCCCACCTTCGATCAAGGTCACTTCATGTCGACTTCAGCTCATTATCCAGGAAGTTGATCTAGAGACTCCCTTCTGGTGCCTTGGAGCCTGCATGCCTCAATGGCAGGTTCTTCGTGTTCAATGCCAGCTCACTGATTCACACATCGTAGATTGTACCTATAGTACCTTGACGGCCACTATCATTATTGGTGGTACCTCTCGCGTCTGTTAACAATTTTCATTATTGACTGGTAATCAGCCAATGTTCATGCATGTTTGACTTCAACTCATGTATTCACATGCTTGAACTTGTACTTTTGTTCGGGTCGAGATGGAGCGCAAGACCCTGGATTTTGTCTGTTGGAATCCAGTCTGCGATTTTGTGGATTATTGTTACATGACTCATTCACTACATGGTTGCGACCATGCTTGATTCTATCCATCGATCCTCACCAGATGGCTGTGCCCGTACCTTGGATCTAGATTATTATTTACTCTGTTATGGATGGCTATGCCCATACCACATATATCATGTACTTGAGCTATCAGTTTATCTCTCTATGCAGATTCTCCGGCGACAGCTGCATGTGTTCTTGTAAAGCATTTCACCTCTCTCTCTCTCTCGGGCCTCATGCTTTAGGGGGCATCTGTTACACAGTAATTTGTCACCATTTGTCACCATCCCTGTTACCCCTTTCCCGCACTTTGGAGGACTCATTCTGGGACCTGTGAGAAGTGACATAGCTTGAAAACACTTGCATTATGTTCCCCTAAGTATGGACTTCATATGCATTGAAGACATATCCTACAAAATATCCCTAAAGACTCCCCTTTTTCCATTAGCGTGGATCCACAGTGCATCACCCGCGCCAATGGTGGAAATTCTCCAAAGAGGGCGCGCCCGTTGGCGCTCTGTCTCAGAATCTTACCCGTGCCAACTAATTTTTGGAAAGCTTTTAACAAACGCACGCCCAAAAGTTTTTTCCTTTCAACTCATGAGTCTTTTCAAGGATAATGCCAATCTCATGGATGTCGAGATTCATCGTATCTCTATCCATAATAGCTTCTCGAGGATAATGCTAATCCCATGGATGTCTCGATTCATTGTATCTCTTCCTCCTCCTCCATCTATAAAAGCTTGTTCTGGTGCATTTGACAAGCTAGTTTTTATCATAGGAAGAATTATACTGTTAGAAGTCTGAGAGATTGCTGTAAGAGTCTTCTTTGCATTCATAATCAAAGAGAGAGAGGCTTGTTCCCAATCCCGGCAAACTTTGCAAGACATATGTAGTTGATCACCTAGCCAAAGGAGGATTTGACATCAGAACTACAGTTGTATACACCTTGGTTGATTATCAATAATAGATGACTATCATTATTGTTCCATTCTTGCTATTCATTATGATGATCTTTGAATTATATCTTTTCTGACCGATATATAATTGCATCTATTGGATTTTATGCTTGTATTCGTATCATTCTTTGCATGTGCAAGTATCCATTCACAGAGATTGTGAGGATCGTGACCGGGCGGAGCAAAGGAACAGGAGTGTCAACTCTTCTACAACACTAGCTTTGGAATCCAAGTAGGTTCTCATAATCCACCTTTAATTTGCAATTAGGAACTTGCGTGATAATATTTTTTTATTGTCGCTAGACCCATTTTGGGCTAGTGGGATCACCTCTATCTACAGAGGGGATTTACCTCTCCAACACCTATATTTGGCCCTTGGTTTTTAGCCCGTCTTTTATGATCCTATGGTTTTGGCCCGTGGTATAGGATCTAATTTATTGAACCCCGGTTTGGATCCCTTGTATTGGATTTTGATGGTTTTGTCCCATGTTGTGGATAAGGGTTTGACTATAAAAAGGGGAAGGAGATCACTTGACTAGACACTAGTGAAATTTGAATATCTTAAGATCTGAATGTTTGGGTGATTGGTTATAAAAGCTAGCTCTAAATCAAGGAGAAAATTTAAGGCGAATCTATTGATAAGTCGTGATCTCTCGGGCGCATGATCAGATCTATGGATCTGACTGACTGTGGCACATTGGAGGATTGTTAATTTGGCCCTAATCAGAGGTTCGCAGGCGATCCATGGTGTAATTGCGGGGGTACGCAGTGCAGGAGAAGATGCAATGCGGGGGTACGTAGTGAAACAGAAGGCGCAGTGCAAGTTACGCAGCACAGAAGAAAACAAGGTGCAGAGATACGCAGAGGCACAGAAGGAACAGTGTGGAGGTACGCAGTCAGACAAAGAGTATAGTGCATATCTGAGTTGAGGTACGTAGTTCAACAGAAGGAGAAAGTGCGTTGGTACACAGAGCAACAGAAGGATACGGTACGGATCTGCACAATTCAGGCACAGAAAGGTTGCAGATATCTGCAGGTTTATATCGGTGAAGTTGCAGACCTGTCTTAAAACATTTGTTGACTGCCTTTTATCTATTGCTGCAGAGTTCTGGGTTTAGATTTTTGGTATTACTTCTCTGTTTATAGCATTCTGAGAAGCATGGTGATTCATTGGTTGATTATATAAGGAGATTGGGTGATTTGCATGTACTTGATGATTATTTGATCTTCTTGGATCTAGTCTGAAAATTAATGAAACATGGTCCTTAAAGAAGTAGAAGAGCAAGGGGGGTTGTAGCTCCCTTCCAGGAGAGACTGGAAAATGAGAGAGAGTTGTAGCTCTCTGTAGGTTGTAGCCTGCGTACTGGTAAAGGACTGCACCAGTACAAAATCCTTGTAAAAGAAGTTTCTAATTGAAAGAAGATAGAGACATATTGCAGGAGGTGGTTTTCACCCACATTGGGTTTCCACCTTATATCTGGTGTTCTTTGGTGTGCTTATCTATTTTTCTTGCTCTTGTTCATTATTATATGGCGCTGACATACAAATTTATGATCAATATCTGAAGAATAAATTAAAGTATAAATCTCGAAGGCATATTGAAAAGAATTTGATAATACTGATTCACCCCCCCTCTCAGTATTATTTTCAACAATTGGTATCAGAGCAGGTTCTTTAGAAGAAGCTTGGTCGCTTGAAGAAAGATCTTGAATCATGAGCAACTACGAGAGGAAGCATAAATTAGGCCACCGATTTTTGATGGGACAAACTTCGTTTATTGGAAGGTAAGAGTTACTGCCTATCTTCAATCTCTCGGTATAGAAGTCTGGGATATCATAGATACAGGGTATACTTTTCAATCAGCAACTCCTACAGATCCGGCTGAGAAGAAGAAATATGAAACAAATGCAAAGGCAGTCAATACTCTATTAGGATGTCTATCTCAATCAAAATTTGTCAAGGTAATGCAGTTTAAATCTGCGAAAGAGATATGGGACAAGATTGTTCTGAGCTATGAAGGGGATGATCAGGTAAAATGAGAAAAACTTCAAACCCACAGGATTCAGTATGGAAATCTCAGGATGTATAATGATGAAAGTGTGGCTAAGTATTTTCTCCGTGTAGATGAGAATGTTAATTGTATGAAAAAATTTGGTGAAGAAATAAAAGAGGCTGTTGTGGTTGAAAAAGTTCTAAGATTTTTGTCCCCTAGGTTTGAATCTAAAGTTTCTGCTATAGAAGAAAAGGAGAATCTACAAAGCCTTAAAATGTCACAGGTGCATGGAATTCTAACTGCTTATGAAATGAGGAAAGGAGGTCCATCAGACAGGAGAGAAGTTTCCTTCAAGGCTTCAGGCAAAGGCGAGTACTATGAGTCAGGACACGTGTCAGAAGATGAAGAAGAATCAAATTTTGTCAGAAATCTTCAACGGGGTACTGGACAGTTCCGAGGTAAGTTACCTTTCAAATGCTTTGCTTGTGGAAGAGTCGGTCACTAAGCTGCCAAATGTCCTCACAAGGATAATATTGACAAAGGGAAGGAACCTATTAGATGGAACAAGAAACAGAATGTTGTTGGCATTATGTTCTCTGGTATGGCTATATGTTATAGATGTTGTACTTGATGGCAACTCCCATGACAAGGCTCTCAATTTATTGAAAAATTAAGAAGGACGAAGGAAATCAGTTCAGAAGGTGCGTACCCGCAGGTACACCATGCAGTAGCCGCGTCCAGAGACGCAGGCCAGCCGTTTAGGAGGTGCGTCCACCCAGTGCACACTTTTCAAGGTCACGTGGGGGTTTCTTGTGTTTTACTCTTGGTATCTAGCCGACGGTATTGTGTTATTATGGTGTCGGCTCGTGGTATTGTTCCATGATTTGAGGAGGAGCTTGCCTATATAAAGCAAAGGAGATCATTTGGTTTGGTATGTCTTTGGTTGAATATCTTATGAGGTTAGATTTGGTCTAGATCTAAAAAGGCGAATCTTCTGAAAGACTGAGATCTCCTTGGCGCATGATCAGATCTGTAGATCTGACTGTTTGGGTTACTCTTAAAGTCTTGAAATCATTCATACCCGAAGGTACACAGGTTCAGTGAAAGGCAAGTGCGCCGGGACGCAGTGCAGTAAGAAGAGACCTGCGTGGGGACGCAGGGCAGAGCAAGATTCAGGTGCGTTCGGGATGCAGTACAGTAACAGGCGCATTGCGTGGGGACGCGAAGCATAACAAGGATCAGGTGCGTCTCTGAGCAAAAAAATGCGGTGCGATAGTATTTCTGGGTGCGTCCCTGCAGCAAAAGAACGCGGCGCGACAGTGTTGCTGGGTGCGTCCCTGCAGCAACAGGACGCAGTGCAGTTGAAGGAACAGTGCGCGGGCACGCAGCGCAGCAGAAGGATCTCTGCGTGTGGACGCAGGGGAGAAGAAGGTTAGCTGCGTCTGGTCGCAGGCCACAGAAGGGAAAACTGCATCTCTTTCTTAAGATGTTCTGTTGATTGAATTTTTCTGTTGATAAGGTGTTCTGGGTTAGTTCTGTTATTACTGATCTGATAACTGTAGTGGACTGTAACTGTTATGTACTTGATGATCATTTGATGCTTTATGAAAAGAAGTAGGGGGTTGTAGCTCCCTTCCAGGAGAAGACTGGAAAACGAGAGAGAGAGTTGTAGCTCTCTGCAGGTTGCAGCCTGCGTACTGGTAAAGGACTGCACCAGTACAAAATCATTGTAAAAGGAGTTTCTAATTTGAAAGAAGATAGAGACATATTGCAGCAGGTGGTTTTCACCCACATTGGGTTTCCACCTTACATCTTGTGTTCTTTGGTGTGACTATCTGTTTTCTTTGTTCATGCTCATTATTTTATGGTACTGACATGCAAAAATAATTCAAAGATCAAATAAGGAAGATTTATTAAATTGCTAGATAATACTGATTCACCCCCCCTCTCAGTATTATTTCCAACAATTGGAATCAGAGCAGGTCCTTCAGAGAAGCTTGATCACTTGAAGGTAGATCGTTCATCATGAGCAACTACGAGAGAGAAGCATCAATCAGGCCACCAGTTTTTGATGAGACAAACTTCAATTATTGGAAGGTAAGAGTTACTGCATATCTTCAATCTCTTAGTACAGAAGTTTGGGACATTGTAGAAACAGGCTACGCTTTTCCTTCAGCTACTCCTACAGATCCAGCAGAGAAAAAGAAGTATGAAACAAATGCAAAAGCAGTCAGTACTCTGTTAGGATGTATATCCCAAACGGAATTCATGAAGGTAATGCACTACAAATCCGCAAAAGAGATATGCGACAAAATTGTCACAAGCTATGAAGGAGATGAACAGGTAAAGCGTGCTAAACTTCAAACTCTCAGGATTCAGTATGAGACTCTCAAGATGTATAATGATGAAAGTGTGGCTAACTATTTTCTTCGGGTAGATGAGATTGTTAATTGTATGAAAAATTTGGGTGAAGAAATAAGAGAGGCTATAGTGGTTGAAAAGGTTCTAAGATCATTGTCCCCCAAGTTTGAATCTAAAGTATCTGCTATAGAAGAAAAGGAAAATCTACGAATTCTCACTATGTCTCAGCTACATGGAATTCTAACTGCTTATGAAATGAGAAAGGGAGGTCCATCAGACAGAAGAGAAGCTGCTTTCAAGGCATCAAGTAAAGAAGATTATGGAGCAAGCCACGTCCCAGAAGAAGAGGAAGAAGAATCAAATTTTGTCAGAAATCTTCAAAGAGGTTCTGGAAGGTTCAAAGGTAAGTTACCTTTTAAATGCTTTGCTTGTGGAAGAGTAGGTCATTATGCTGCAAAATGTCCTTATAAGGATAAAGGAAAGGAACCTGCTAGATGGAACAAGAAACAAAGTGCAAATAAGAAAAGCTACTACACCCATGAAGATAGTGATGATCTATCAAACAGTGATGAAGATGAACAAGGTAATGAATATAAGTTGTTAATGGCATTTGAAGATGATGATTATATGGATGCTGTAGATGTTGATAACCTTTATGATGAAATTACTAGACTCAAGAGATGTATAGAAGAAAAGAACATGATCATTGATACTCTACAATTTCAAATTGATGAAAAAGGAAAAACATCTTGAAAAATTAGAAGGTGAAATTGTTGGTCTCAGAAAAGAGATTGAGAAAACAAAAGCTATTAATCTCAAGTTTGTCAAAGGATCTGAAACTTTGGATGAGATTATCAATGTGCAGCGATCTCCTCTAAACAAGACAGGTCTGGGCTATAATGGAGAAACTTCTCAAGCATCCACCTCAAAAGGTTATCTTGATGCAGCAAGAAGAAATGAGCAAAAGCAAAATGAAGATCATCAGGTAAAGCAGGGACGAATTACAAACAGAAACTATCAGGGGCAATCCATCTTAAGGGAGAACAAAAGCTACAACCAGCCACAGGTAAAATCTTCTCAATTTGGTTCAAGAATGGATGACAATAGAAATTACAATCATTTGGCTGGTAGATTTGATAACCGCAGAAGTTTCTTCAATGGACAATGCTTTTCTTGCCATAACTTTGGTCACAAAGCAGCTCAATGTGTTGCATATAAAACAATCATGACTAGGGAAGCTCAAAAACAAAGAAGTATGACAGGGATTACAAAAAGGACCTATAACAACTTTTCGGTTCTTGAAAATGAAGTTGAATGTTCTATTTGCAATAACTTTGGTCATGAAGACTCTGAATGCAGGAGCAGGTTTCAGCAGAAAAAGGAACAAGCCTCAAGCACCAAAACATGGAGAATAAAGGAACCTCAAACAGAAAGATGTGGGATAGCATTTTATGCAGAGGGACAGGAAAATCTATGGTACATTGACAGTGGATGTTCGAAGCATATGACAGGTGATAAAGAAAAACTTGAATCTTATTCTGCTCTAGAAAAGGGAAAGAAAGTCTCTTTTGGAAATGATACTCCTGCAACTATAAAAGGAAAAGGCATTGCTCAGTTAAAAGAAAAGGTCAAGGCTGGAAATGTTTTGTATGTTGATGGATTGAAGCATAATCTTCTAAGTGTCAGCCAGATGTGTGATCAAAGAACCGAGGTTATATTCAGATCGAATGGATGTCTTGTTCGTGATCTTGATACAGGTAAAACAGTCCTCAAAGGCAAAAGAACTCCAAATAATCTGTACATATTTGAAGAAGGACAACAACAATGCTATCTGAGCAAGGATGAAGAGCACTGGTTATGGCATCGAAGGTTGGGACATCTAAGCTTCTCACAAATAAGGAAAGCATGCAAATATCAGGCAGTTCGCGATCTTCCAGATATCAAAATTCCTGACAACACCATATGCAAATCATGTCAGTTTGGAAAACAAACCAGAACTAACTTTCCAGAGAAAGAAGGATCAGCTAGCATGCCTCTTGAGCTAGTACATACAGATACATGTGGTCCATTCAGGAAAAGAACACCTAGAGGAGAGGAATACTTGATATTATTTATTGACGATTTCTCCAGGTTTGTCTGGTTAGGACTTATGAAGCACAAAGATGAAGCATTCGAAAAATTCAAATCCTTCAAAGCCTTGGTTGAAAATGAATCAGGTCACAAAATTAAGTGCCTCAGATCCGACAGAGGTGGGGAATTTACTTCAAATGAATTTTTCGATTTCTGTGATGAACATGGGATAAGGAGAGAATTCTCTACAGCTAGAACTCCTCAGCAAAATGGAGTTGTTGAAAGAATGAACAGAACAATCCAACAAATGGCTCGTGCTATGCTTGATGAATCAGGAACTCCCGCAACTTTCTGGGGTGAAGCTGCACATGCTGCGGTTGTTATTCTCAACAAAACAAATGTCCGGGTGAACAGCACTCAAACTCCTCATGAGCTTTGGAGTGGCAGGACTCCTTCGGTAAAGCACTTCAAAATCTTTGGGAGCAAATGCTATATCAAGAATACTGATGAGCAGCTTGGCAAACTTGAACCTAGGGCAGATGAAGGCATTCTTCTTGGTTACTCTCCATATAGCAAAGCATACAAGTGCTACAATAAAAGACTTGGCAGAATTGTTGACAACATTGATGTAGTGGTTGATGAGAAGGGATACATTCCTAGGCAAGTCCATCATGAAGACATCGAAGAAGATGAAGGCTACCCTCAAAGACAGAATGATGAAGAAGAAGAACCTCAAGAAGAGCCAGAGGAGCAAACAAGAATAGAAGAAAAGACTCCATCCAGATATGTTCAGAAGAATCATCCAGAATCTCAGATTGTGGGGCAGAAAGAAGCAGGTGTACAAACAAGAAGAACAGTTGCAGAAGCCTCAAGCTATTTGGCATTACTCTCCTCTACTGAACCACAAAATGTGAAAGAAGCATGCAAAGATGAATGTTGGGTGAAAGCAATGGATGAAGAACTTGAGCAAATCGAAAAGAACAACACTTGGGAGCTGGTTCCTAGACCAAAGGATAAGAATGTTATCGGAACAAAATGGGTCTTCAAAAATAAATTGAATGAAAATGGAGAAGTAATTAGAAACAAAGCCAACTTGTTTGTAAAGGGTATGCGCAGCAAGAAGGAATAGACTTTGAAGAAACCTTTGCTCCTGTTGCAAGACTTGAGGCCATCCGAATGTTCCTTGCTCTCTCAAGTTTTCAAAACTTCAAAGTATTTCAAATGGACGTGAAATCAGCCTTTCTGAATGGAGACTTGGAAGAAGAAGTGTACATTGAACAGCCAGATGGGTTCATTCTTGGAAATGATCCAAATCTTGTATGCAGATTGAAAAAGGCTCTCTATGGTCTCAAACAAGCTCCAAGGGCTTGGTACTACCGTTTGGACAAATATCTTCATCAACAAGGTTTTTCAAAAGGTTCAGCAGATAGCAATCTTTATATAAAAGTTGAAAATGACAAATTGCTAATACTTGTTGTGTATGTAGATGACATTATTTTTGGCAGCAATGAAGAAGCTATGAGTCAAAGCTTTGCCTCAGTCATGCAGAAAGAATTTGAAATGTCCTTGCTAGGAGAACTGACATATTTCCTTGGTTTGCAAATCCAACAAAAAGAAGGAGGAATCTTTTTATCTCAAACCAAGTATCTCAAATAGATTTTGAAGAAATATGGCATGGAAGATGCAAAACCAGTATGTACACCCATGGTCACAGGATGTAGTCTCAGTGCAAATGATGAATCTGCAGCAGTACATCAACCAACCTACAGATCTATGATTGGAAGTTTATTATATTTGACAGGTACCCGACCGGACATCATGCATGCAGTTGGAATAGTTGGAAGATTTAAGGCAAATGCGAAGGAGACTCATCTTCAGGCAGTGAAGAGAACTTTCAAATATCTTCAAGGGACTCAAAATTATGGCTTATGGTATCCTAGAGATACAGATCTTATACTTCATGCCTATACAGATGCAGATGGAGCTGGAAGCGTGGATGACAGGAAAAGCACAAGTGGTGGTGCGTTCTTTATGGGTTCCAGACTGGTATCTTGGTTCAGCAAGAAACAGAGTTCGATTGCCTTGTCTACAGCTGAAGCGGAATATGTTGCTGCTGCATCTTGTTGCACTCAACTTCTTTGGATGATGCAGACTTTGCAGGATTTTCAAATCACTTGTACACCACCTATCCCCATCTTATGTGATAACACAAGTGCAATCAACATCTCAAAGAATCCGGTTATGCATTCAAAAACCAAGCACATACCAATCAAGTATCATTTTCTCCGGGAACAAGTGCTTGAACAGAAGGTCAAGTTGGAGTATGTTCCTTCTAAGGAACAAGTTGCTGATATTCTCACCAAACCATTGCCCAGGGACACTTTTGAATACCTCAGGCAAAAGCTGGGGGTTGTTGATGCATCATCTTATTGTTGAATCTTTTCTGATTGATGGTACAGGTTCAGGGGGAGCATATAATGCATTGTTGGCATTATGGAGGATGGTCAGAAGGAGATCTTGGAAATAGCTGCAATATGTCTCTATCTCTTTCATGGTGGATTATGGTTCTTTGTTACAGATCTGGTTCTTTTTCAGGGGGAGCATGATCTTAGGGGGAGCATACCCCTTTGCCCTTGATGTCAAAGGGGGAGAATGAAGCTGAAGATTGTAAGGTTGCCATCAAGTCCAAAGGGGGAGATTGTTGGCATTATGTTCTCTGGTATGGCTATATGTTACAGATGTTGTACTTGATGGCAACTCCCATGACAAGGCTCTCAATTTATTGAAAAATTAAGAAGGACACAGGAAATCAGTTCAGAAGGTGCGTACCCACAGGTACACCATGCAGTAGCCGCGTCCAGAGACGCAGGCCAGTCGTTCAGGAGGTGCGTCCACCCAGTGCACACTTTTCAAGGTCACGTGGGGGTTTCTTGTGTTTTACTCTTGGTATCTAGCCGACAGTATTATGTTATTATGGTGTCGGCTCGTGGTATTGTTCCATGATTTGAGGAGCAGCTTGCCTATATAAAGCAAAGGAGATCATTTGGTTTGGTATGTCTTTGGTTGAATATCTTATGAGGTTAGATCTGGTCTAGATCTAAAAAGGCGAATCTTCTGAAAGACTGAGATCTCTTTAGCGCATGATCAGATTTGTAGATCTGACTGTTTGGGTTACTCTTAAAGTCTTGAAATCATTCATACCCGAAGGTACGCAGGTTCAGTGAAAGGCAAGTGCGCCGGGACGCAGTGCAGTAAGAAGAGACCTGCGTGGGGATGCAGGGCAGAGCAAGATTCAGGTGCGTTTGGGACGCAGTACAGTAACAGGCGCATTGTGTGGGGACGCGAAGCATAACAAGGATCAGGTGCGTCTCTGAGCAAAAGAACGCGGCGCGATAGTATTTCTGGGTGCGTCACTGCAGCAAAAGAACGTGGCGTGACAATGTTGCTGGGTGCGTCCCTGCAGCAACAGGACGCAGTGCAGTTGAAGGAACAGTGCGCGGGCACGCAGCGCAGCAGAAGGATATCTGCGTGTCGACGCAGGGGAGAAGAAGGTTAGCTGCGTCTGGTCGCAGGCCACAGAAGGGAAAACTGCGTCTCTGTCTTAAGATGTTCTGTTGATTGAATTTCTCTGTTGATAAGGTGTTCTGGGTTAGTTCTATTATTACTGATCTGATAACTGTAGTGGACTGTAACTGTTATGTACTTGATGATCATTTGATGCTTTATGAAAAGAAGTAGGGGGTTGTAGCTCCCTTCCAGGAGAAGACTGGAAAACGAGAGAGAGAGTTGTAGCTCTCTGCAGGTTGCAGCCTGCGTACTGGTAAAGGACTGCACCAGTACAAAATCATTGTAAAAGGAGTTTCTAATTTGAAAGAAGATAGAGACATATTGCATCTGGTGGTTTTCACCCACATTGGGTTTCCACCTTACATCTTGTGTTCTTTGGTGTGACTATCTATTTTCTTTGTTCATGCTCATTATTTTATGGTACTGACATGAAAAAATAATTCAAAGATCAAATAAGGAAGATTTATTAAATTGCTAGATAATACTGATTCACCCCCCCTCTCAGTATTATTTCCAACAAATGCAACTAAGAAAAGTTACTACACTCATGAAGACATTGATGGCCTATCAAATAGTGACGAAGATGAATGAGGTAATGATTATAAACTTTTAATGGATTTTGAAGATGATGATTACATGGATGCTATAGATGTGGATGATTTTTATGAAGAGATTTCTAGACTCGAGACATGTTTAGAAGAAAAGAATGTGATCATTGAAACTCTGCAATTTCAACTTGATGAAAAAGAAAAATCTCTTGAGAAGTTAGAATGTGAAATTGTTGGCCTTAGAAAAGAAATTGAGAAAACAAAGGTTCTTAATCTTAAGTTTGTTAAAGGATCTGAAACTCTGGATGAGATTATCAATGTACAGTGTTCTCCACTAATTGAGACAGGTCTGGGTTATAAAGGAGAAACATCTCAAGCATCCACCTCAAAGAGTTATCTTGATGCAGCAAGGAGGAATGAGAAAAAGCCCGATGGAGATCATAAGGTAAAGCAGGGACGAATTACATCAAGAAAAAACAGAGACTACCCGGTAAACCAGGGGCAATCCATCTTAAGGGTGAACAAAAGCTACAACTAGCCACAGGTAAAAACTTCTCAATTTGCTTCAAGAATGGATGACAATAGAAATTGCAATCATTTGGCTAGTAGATTTGATAATCGCAGAAGTTTCTTCAATGGTACATGTTTCTCTTGCCATAACTTTGGTCACAAAGCAGCTCAATGTGTTGCCTATAAGACAATCATGACTAGAGAAGCTCAAAAATAAAGAAGTATGACCGGGATTACGAAAAGGACCTATAACAACTTTTCAGCCCTTGAAAATGAAATTGAATGTTCTATTTGTAATAACTTCGGTCATGAAGATTCTGAATGCAGGAGCAGGTTTCGGCAGACAAATGAACAAGCCTCAAACACCCAAACATGGAGAATAAAGGAACCGCAACCAGAAAGATGTGGGATAGCCTTTTATGCAGAAGGACGGGAAAATCTATGGTACACCAAAAGTGGATTTTCGAAGCATATGACAGGTGATAAAGAAAAACTTGAATCATATACTGCTTTAGAAAAGGGTAAGAAAGTTTCTTTTGGAAATGATACCCCTGCAGCCATAAAAGGAAAAGGCACTGCTCATTTGAAAGAAAAGGTCAAAGCTGGAAATGTTTTGTATGTTGATGGCTTGAAGCATAATCTACTAAGTGTCAGTCAAATGGGAGATCAAGGAACCGAGGTAATATTTCGATCAAATGGATGTAGTGTTCGTGATCTTGATACAAGAAAAACAATGATCAAAGGTAGAAGAACTCCAAATAATCTATACATATTTGAAGAAGGACAACAACAATGCTATTTGAGTAAGGATGATGAACATTGGTTATGGCACTGGAGATTGGGGCATCTAAGATTTTCACAAATAAGGAAAGCATGCAAATACCATGTTGTTCATGGTCTTCCAGATATCAAAATTCTAGACAACACCATATGTAAATCATGTCAGTTTGGTAAGCAAACCAGAACTAACTTCCCTGAGATGGAAGGATTAGCTAGCAGGCCTCTTGAACTACTCCATACAAATGTATGTGGTCCATTTAGGACAAGGTCACCTCGAGGAGAAGAATACTTTATATTATTCATTGATGACTTCTCCAGGATGGTTTGGTTGGGACTTATGAAACACAAGGACGAAGCATTCGAAAAATTCAAATCTTTCAAAGCATTGGTTGAAAACGAATCAGATCATAAAAGTAAGTCCCTCAGGTCCGATAGAGGTGGGGAGTTTACCTCAAATGAATTTTTCCATTTCTGTGAAGAACATGGAATAAGAAGGGAATTCTCTATAGCTAGGACTCCTCAGAAAAATGGAGTGGTAGAAAGGATGAACAGAACGGTCCAACAAATGGCTCGTGCTATGCTTGATGAGTCTGGGACTCCCTCAACCTTCTGGGGTGAAGCGGCATTTGTTGCGGTTTTTATCCTCAACGAAACAAATGTCCGAGTGAACAACACTCAAACTCCTCATGAGCTCTGGTATGGTGAGACTCCTTCGGTAAAGCATTTCAAAATTTTTAGGAGCAAATGCTATATCAAGAACACTGATGAATATCTTGGCAAACTTGAACCTAGAGCAGATGAAGGCATTCTCCTTGGTTATTCTCCCCACAACAAAGCATATAAGTGTTACAATAAAAGACTTGGAAGAATTGTTGACAACATTGATGTAGTGGTTGATGAAAAAGGATACATCCCTAAGCAAGTAAATCATGAAAATATCGAAGAGGAGGAAGACTACTCTCCAAATCAGACAAATGATGAAGAAGAACCTCAAGAGGCACCTAAGGAGCAAACAAGGATAGAAGAGAAGACTCCCTCTAGGTACGTTCAAAAGAATCATCCAGAATCTCATATTTTGGGGCAGAAAGAAGCAGGTGTACGAATAAGAAGAACAATTGCAGAAGCCTTAAGCTATTTGGCATTGCTCTCCTCCACTGAACCATAAAATGTAAGAGAGGTACGCAAAGATGAATGTTAGGTCAAGGCGATGGATGAAGAACTTGAGCAGATCGAAAAGAACAACACTTGGGAATTGGTTCCTAGACCAAAAGATAAGAATGTCATAGGGACAAAATGGATCTTCAAAATAAGTTGAATGAAAATGGAGAAGTAATTAGAAACAAGGCCAGACTTGTGTGTAAAGGGTATGCTCAACAAGAAGGAATAGACTTCGAAGAAACTTTTGCTCCCGTTGCTAGACTTGAGGCCATCCGAATGTTCCTTGCTCTCTCAAGCTTTCAGAAGTTCAAAGTTTTTCAAATGGATGTGAAATCAACCTTCTGAATGGGGTCTTAGAAGAAGAAGTGTACATTGAGCAACCAGATGGGTTCATCCTTGGGAATGAAACAAATCTCGTATGCAGACTAAAGAAGGCTCTCTATGGTGTTAAATAGGCTCCAAGGGCTTGGTACTACCGTTTCGACAAATATCTTCATCAACAAGGTTTTTCAAAGTGATCAGCAGATAGAAATCTTTACATAAAAATTGAAAATGACAAATTACTAATACTCATTGTGTATGTAGATGATATTATCTTTTGCAGCAATGAAGAAGCTATGAGTCAAAGCTTTGCCTCGGTGATGCAGAAATAATTTGAAATGTCTTGGATTGCAAATCCAACAAAATGAAGGCGGGATTTTCATGTCTCAAACCATGTATCTCAAGCAGATTTTGAAGAAATATGTCATGGAAGATGCAAAAACCAGTATGTACCCCCATGGTCAGAGGATGTAGCCTTAGTGCAAATGATGAATCAACAACATTGCACCAACCAACCTACAGATCTATGATTGGAAGTCTACTTTATTTAACAGGTACCCGACCAGACATCATGCATGCAGTGGGAATAGTTGGAAGATTTTAGGCAAATCCAAAGGAAACTCATCTTCAGGCAGTGAAGAGAATTTTTAAGTACCTTCAAGGAACTCAAAACTATGGCTTATGGTATCCTAGAGATACAGATCTCACACTTCATGATTATACAGATGCAGATTGGGCCGGAAGCGTGAATGACAGCAAAAGCACAAGTGGTGGTGCATTCTTTATGGGTTCTAGATTAGTATCTTGGTTTAGCAAAAAAAAGAGTTCGATTACTTTATCTACAGCTGAAGTAGAATATGTGGTTGTTGCATCTTGTTGCACTCAACTCCTTTGGATGATGCAGACCTTGCAGGATTTTCAAATCACTTCTACTCCACCTATCTCCATCTTATATGATAATACAAGTGCAATCAGCATTTCAAAGAACCTAGTAATGCATTCAAAGACCAAGCACATACTGATCAAGTATCACTTTCTCAGGGAACAAGTGCTTGAACAAAAGGTCAAGTTGGAGTATGTTCCTTCTAACAAACAAGTTGTTGATATACCCACCAAACCATTGCCCAGGGAGACCTTTGAATACCTCAGGCAAAAGCTAGGGGTTGTTGATGTATCATCTTGTTGTTAATCATCTGTTTTATAGATTGTTGGTTGTACGTGAGGTTCTTATGGGGTATATGCGTACATTTGTTGGCTTATGGATTGGTCGAAGATCGAATGGCACAGGTTCAGGGGGAGCACATATAATTCATTGTTGGCATTATGGTAGCACAGAAGGAGATCATGGATGTTGATCTAAATATTGCTGCAATATGTCTCTATCTCTTTCTCTTATGGTGTATGGTGGATTATGGTTTGTAGATCTAGTCTGTTAGGGGGAGCATGATTAAATATTTAAGCACGGTCTCACGGGGAGCATAACCCTTTGCCCTTGATGTCAAAGGGGGAGAATGACGATGAGAATCTTGAGGTTGCCATCAAGTCCAAAGGGGGAGATTGTTGGCATTGTGATTCTGGTTTGGCTCTATGGTACAGGTGTTGTACTTGATGTCAACTCACTCAAGTGGAAAAACTCTATTCAGGCTCTTAAAATAATGGAAAATAAGAGGTTCACAGGTGCATCGTTCAAAAGGTGCGGACCTGCAGGTTCGTCGTCCAGGGAGTGCGGACATGCCCGTACGTTCACCATTCATAAGGTGCGGTCCCCCAGTTCACTTGCTCCAATGCAGAGAAGCATGCTCACGTGGGGTATCCTATATTTGGCCCTTGGTTTTTAGCTCTTTTTTTATGATCCTATGGTTTTGGCCCGTGGTATAGGATATAATTTATTGAACCCCGGTTTGGATCCCTTGTATTGGTTTTTGATGGTTTTGTCCCATGGTGTGGATAAGGGTTTGACTATAAAATGGGGAAGGAGATCACTTGGCTAGACACTAGTGAAATTTGAATATCTTAAGATCTGAATGTTTGGGTGATTGGTTTTAAAAACTAAATCTAAATCAAGGAGAAAATTTAAGGTGAATCTATTGATAATTCATGATCTCTCGGGCGCATGATCAGATCTGTGGATCTGACTGACTGTGGCACATTGGAGGACTATTAATTTGGCCCTAATCAGAGGTTTGCAGGTGATCCATAGTGTAATTACGGGGCTACGCAGTGCAGGAGAAGATGCAGTGCGGGGGTACGCAGCGCAACAGAAGGCGCAGTGCGAGTTACGTAGCGCAGAAGAAAACAAGGTGCGGAGATACGCAAAGGCACAGAAGGAACAGTGCGAAGGTACATGGTCAGATAGAGAGTACAATGCGTATATGAGTTGAGGTATGCAGTTCAGCAGAAGGAGAGAGTGTGTTGGTACGCAGAGCAGCAAAAGTATATGGTGCGGATCTGCACAGTTCAGGCACAAAAAGGCTGCAGATATCCGTAGGTTTATATTGGTGAAGTTGCGGACCTGTCTTAAAACATTTGTTGACTGTCTTTTATCTATTGCTGCAGGGTTATGGGTTTAGATTTCTGGTATTACTTCTCTGTTTATAGCATTCTGAGAAGTTGGGTGATTCATTGGTTGATTGTATAAGGAGACTGGGTGATTTGCATGTACTTGATGATTATTTGATCTTCCTGGATCCAGTCTGAAAATTAATGAAACATGGTCCTTGAAGAAGTAGAGGATAAAAGGGGGTTGTAGCTCCCTTCTAGGAGAGACTGGAAAATGAGAGAGAGTTGTAGCTCTCTGCAGGTTGTAGCCTGCATACTGGTAAAGGACTGCACTAGTACAAAATCCTTGTAAAAGAAGTTTCTAATTGAAAGAAGATAGAGGCATATTGCACCAGGTGGTTTTCACCCACATTGGGTTTCCACCTTATATCTGGTGTTCTTTGGTGTGCTTATCTATTTTTCTTGCTCTTGTTCATTATTATATGGCACTGACATACAAATTTATGATCAATATCTGAAGAATAAATTAAAGTATAAATCTGGAAGGCATATTGAAAAGAATTTGATAATACTGATTCACCCCCCCTCTCAGTATTATTTTCAACAAAACAAATAACAAAGTAGAGTTAATTTATTACCTGCGGGAGAGGGGTGGCCAACAATACTAACCAACAGTATTTTAATCATAACCTCTTTGTCTTTTGTTTGATTTGAGTGATTCCAAAGTCAAATGGAAGTGAATTCATAGGGCTATCTCCAACTGAAATAGGTTTTAAAAATTCCATGATATGGTATGTCAAATTTACTTAGAACAATCTGCATAATAAACTCATTTTTTATTTCCCAACATAGACCAACAGATGATATTTTAGGCATAAATTTTTTGTTTTATGACAGATTGAAACAATTAAAATTGGATATTAAAGTATATTAATGTAAATATATCCAATAGAAACTGTTTTTGAGAGAATGAAGAATTGATGGGTCAAATGTGTGAAGGAATAGTCGGAAAAACAGAGTTTTAAAAGGTGTTGATTTACGATAGACAGTCAGTATTTTGGTCATAAATTTCTCATATGATATCGAGATCAAGTGATTCAAATTGAATTATAAACTAGATTAATATGGTAATATACCATATAAACATGTTTCAAAAATCTAACCATTTGGGCCTCCAAAAGCAAATTTTCCGAACTATGTTCCCAAGTTGCCTACTGGACATAGGGTCAATGTTTTAGTCATAATGTTTTAGTTTCAAATCCAAATTGAGTGATTAAAATTGGATTATAAAGTATAAATAAAATTCTATTGAGGATAGAAACAAGTTTTGAAAATATGCCCATTTGGTCCCTAAAAACATGACTGTACCGAGTGTATTTTCAGTGGTTTTATCAAGCCCACATGCCATAAGATATGATAATCAAGAATTTTTTTTGAAATGATGATGAGTGTTTGTACAAATATGATTTTTAATATAATGCATCTACATACACAATTAAATTCAAATATTTACCACTAATATTGATATACTTAGAAAGTTGCAACAAACACAATGCATTCTACATATAAAGAAATTTATTTATTTATGTACTTATGTATTCTATTTTCTACACTAACCTACTCTACCTTGAAAAATAAGGTTTATTTACATATAAGAGTACTTCCAATGGAACCATTTTCGAAATAACGCCTCAAGTGTGTACATAACCGAATTTGAGAAATGCATGTCAATAAATATTATGGTATGAGAGACCAACTTCCCTGTTAAGGATGGTGCGAAGAATTGTTAAAGTAGGGAGTGATGTTGCAAGAAAACAACAAAGTGAAACATGTCTTCAATATAGTCTTGATTTCCCATAGTTGTCATATCATGAGGTTCTTTGACTAGGTCCCAAATTATGTTGATGCTTTCCTCCTTAACTTCCACCCATGAGTTTTGAGGGCCTTCCTCTAGCCCTTTTGTTTGGATATTTGTTAATGCAACTAAAATGTTTAAAATTCACACAGCTCAGGACTTGGAGCAGGGCAAAAAAAAAGATTCTTTCCTTCCCAGGGCCAGAGGATGATTCAAAAAGAAGGAAACAATAAACTAGCCAAAAAAAACCTAAAGCTTAGGACTTAGAGGAGGGTGAGAAAATGCTTTCCCTCCATAGGATGAGAGAGTGTGTATTCAAAATCAAAACAAGCAAAACTTTAAGAAAATTCTAAGCTCAGGAGCTGGAGCAGGGTGAAAGATTCTTTCCCTCCCCAGGACGAGAGAGTAGCGACTTTAAGATTAAAAAGAGTGAGAAAAAGCAGAAGAAAAACAATAGGAAACAAAATAAAATAAGAAAATTACTATTCTCAAGACCTCGAGCAGAGTGGAAAACCATTTCTCTCACCAGTATGAGACAATAATTTTAGGAACAATGGTAGTTATGTTCTTTCAAATTAATAGCCTCTGTGGAAACGGTGCCAAAATTTTGGCGTCCGAGTGTGAATGCTATGATTCAACCCTTTACCACATTAGTATGTAAATTCGGGGTCGTTTATTATTGCAAGGGTATCGTGCACTATATATGTAGGGGCAAATTCATAATCCAGCAATTGATCAAGAGTTCAATTAGTTAATTAAACATGCAATCTGAAATAATAAATAAACTGTAGCAACAAATGGAAATGAAAACAATAACTAATATGTAACATCAAGTTGACTCACAACATTCACATAAAACCATTACAAAAAAAATAAGAAATAGATTAATTAAAAAGAAACTAATCATATATTACTTCAGCAACACCTTATTAGGAGAGCGGGTCCAACTCGCTCATCAGGGTTGTGGTAGAAATAATCAAAGGCGATATAACAATCAGAAGATCAATATTTCATTAAAAAAAAGGAAAATACAAAAGTCTCAATAATCAAGATGAGATCTCAGAGATATTTCCATCATGATTTAGCTGGAACAAGTGGAATTTGGTCATTGCCATTGGGGCAATTTAGAAAATGGACACAACAGAAAATCTGCAAATATATCCTTCAATGAACCTTTATTTTCTCTTAATCCAAACCAAATGTCTGAAAACCACTCCTTTCAAAACCGATTTGGTCCATTCTAAGAAAAACCCATGTCTCGGAATTTTAATATTCTTCTTTGTGTTCCCGAAATGTCCAAAGAAAAACTATCACGCTTTATTCCAACGAAATTTTGAGTTGGAATATTTGATTATGAGTTGAAGATCATATTTGCAATCTGCAAGAGATCTTAGAGGCTAAAATCCTGAGTGATATTATAAAAGAATTATCTATAAACCATTATTAGTAATATCCCTCATAATAATCATCAATTTATTAAAAATAAAGGAGAACAAATATTACTTATCCACAAGCGCATAAATAATTATGAAATGGAATTATATAATAAATTATCATAAATAACGTGATAAAATAATAGTAGAAATGGATGAGATGGATGTTAAGAAGTGATAATAATAATAAAAAACTAGGAACCCAACAAAAGGCTTCCCAAGACAGGCAAAAAATTTACGCAGAAAAGAAGAGAACCTACCGAGAATTCCAAGTGGGAGACCATGTCTATTTAAAAATTAAGCCTAAATGAAGCATAAGGCGTTGGGGAAGTTGGAATAAATTGGCACCCAAATATTGTGGGCCCTTCCAAATTATAGAACACATTGAACCAATAACTTAATGACTAGACCTGCCTTCCCACATCAGGATTTATGATGTGTTATATATCTCCTTATTTAAAACTTATGTCTACAGCCCTAGGCATGTGATTAGTTGGCAAGTTATGCAGGTCAAACCAGACGAAGAGTTGTTGGTAGAACCTCTGAAAATTCTAGAGTAGAGAGAAACAATGCTACAGAGGTGAGCTATCGCCCACGTTAAAGTGCAATGGAAGCACTTTAGCCTGGACAAATAGACCTGGGAGGATAAAGAAAATATGCATCAAGCATATCCAAACATGATTAAGCAATTGGAAATAAACACCAGGGATAGTGTTCCATCCGAGAGGGGGAAGATGTGACACCTATAAGATTGTTCATGAATTCAAGTTTTAACTTTGACATTATTTTCTTTTAATAAACTTTGGAACTAATTTTGGCCTAAGTGGAAGACCAAATGAAGGTAGTTATGCGGACTTGGTTAAGTTCTTCAGCATTAAAAGAAAAGTTTTATATATTTTTAACTGAATCAAGAAAAAATCTCCACACAGTTAGGTCAGCTGAATCACTTCCCTCCCTAGAAAAGGGTAGTTCAAAGGAAGGATTCTTCTTTTTTTTTTTTTTGAAAAAGGAGAGAGAGTCAAAGCAACGAGAGGGACAACACCGAAAGGATGTGTAGAGTTGACATAGGATGCTATGAAGGTGAGAAGAGAGCCATTGTTCTTAGGAGTTCATGAGCTGGACTTGGTGCTAGTGGAATCCTTGGTAGATCTTGGCAAGTTGGGACTCTAAACTGGACTAGGAGTATTGAGGTTTGGAGACTAGACAACTTGGGATTTGAACCTATACTGTCTAGACGAATGGAAGCTCGGGGGAGACTGGACGCCATTGCTAGTCTCAGGGTTGGGAGGAGAGACTTCCTGGTTGTGGTTGGTATAGTTCATGCAAATTACATTACTGTAGTTTACATTACGGTGTTGTTATGTTTCTGTGTTATAGATTGGTGACTCTAGTTGAAAAAAGAAAATAAAGAAAAACAATTTATCCATACCTTTTGTTAAGAATAAATAGAAGTACCCAGTGTTGTATGTTTATGTTGAGAAAAGAATTAATTAAATAGGAAATAACTGTGCAGTGGTGTGTCACAACAGTATATATATTCTTTTTTTAAGAAATTTAGAAATATGGAGTATAAATAGTAATCTTATTTTCATTAAAAAACAAATGAAGAAGCATAATTTTCATGCAAAGAATTGAGATTGTTTCCTTAATATATAGAAGAAAAATGAGTTAGATGTGCATATTAAGAATAGTGCAGGTTGATATTAATTAAAGTGAATGCTAAAAAAGAACAATAAGTAAATTGTATACATTTCCTTGTGAAATAGTCAATAGTGTGTAAAGTAGAAAATTTACGCATGTGGATAACACGTGAAGGAGTCACAATGTTGAAACAATGTTTTAATGAGTGTTTTAATTAATTGAATCTGGTTCCGACACATAAAGGGTCATTCTCATAATACCAATAGAAGGTTTCTCGAGACCGTTGGTTGGTACCCACTAAATTAAGCCGCAGCTGGGAGGTGAATAGAGTCTAACAACTCCGTTTTTGTCCAAAACCCATTATCTGCTAGATTGTTGGGTAACCAAGTAAGCCAGAAGCATTATAGACACTAGTAGAGATCGTAGAGGTCTTGATCAAACGACTAAATAGGAAAAAGGAATAGAACCACAAGAGGAAAAATTGTGCATTTGAACGAGACTATCTGTACCGAATTTATATAAGAAACCATCTATTGCATATAGAGCTATGGAAAACAGAAACAAACCTTTGATTTAAACAATAGATAGAAACCATTGTTGGAAGTAGATTTAATCACGAATGCGGATAGAGCATAGTGATGCTTGCAAGAAAATGAGATTCATTCCTAAATTAAACAAAAGAATAGTAGAAGGGTAAATCTACAACATATCTTAACTTTTTCAGAAAGGAAATAAACCCTTCCAAGAACTAGTGTAATACAATTAGAAACCAAATTTAAAGTGGCTTGCAAAAACAAACAAGCAAAAAGAACACTAACTCAAGAGAAGCAATCATACCATAACACTTCCATTGGTGACCTCATACTCAGTCGAGTTGTTAATAAATTAACATAATGCCTAGATTATAATTACTAAAACCCTTGGTTTGGGTTAAACTACATGAGGCTCAACAATAACCAAAATAACATTTCTGTAAATGTGAAAATGGAACCACAAACCCTATAGTTCTATAGACCAAGTGACCACAAGTAAAATAGCAGCCCCTGTTATGACGAGATATAGATACAATGACATCATCCATGCCTAAACTTCCCGTGGGTCCATACCTGCCACGTGCAAGCTATCCGGGTTGAGATACATAGGAAATTAGCAAAAATAAGGAGGTAAATAGTAAATTAATGCACAGGCATTATAATCATTATCCCTGGTAGGAAATGAAGTCCTCTACATCTGGGGTTTGAGAGAAATAGCCATCATTACCTCAAGAAGGAAACATGCACCATGAATTGATGGGTTGGTTAAACAAAATGAGCAAAACAAGATTCTAAGAAGAAAATAGGAAATTCTAGATCAAAATTACCTAGAGCCATTCTTGTTTCAGAATTTGATTGAAGAGAATTCCCAGAAAGGAAAATATCAGAGGCTAGGCCTTTCTGTAAATAGATAAGGGTTCGATGAGAGCATGGAAACCCTACAAAACCTTGCTGAGGTTTAATCAACTACAAAAAATGGAAAATTATTCATGCATTAAGTAAGAAATCCATGAAATTCAGCTGGTCAGTAGAGGTAGAAACCACATCAACAGGCTCATCAGCACTAACCTAGAAAACGTGGCCTGGAGGAGTGGCGATGAGTGAATGAACTAAACTAGGGGCACAGTGTCTAGGGTTCGATACCCTCCATTTGTAGAGGAAGAAAGACAATTGGATTGGCCCAGGAGGAAGCACGACTCAAATGCGTCCAACTGTTGACCATAATGACTGAGAGTTATCTCCCATATCCTCTTCTCGAAACTTTGTATAATCTTTTTGTTCCTTGGTTAAGGTACATGAGTGTCTGAAATACTATTGAACATGCTATGGTATGGCTATATTATAAAGCTAATAATAAATCTAATGTTTCATAGAATATTTCAAAAGGCTGTCATGGCATGGTTATAATATGAAGTTGATAATAAGTCCAATGGGCGAAGTAATATTTAGGTGGAAAATCATAAATCTATGGTTAGGGCATAGGGTGACAAATTTAATAAAAAAATATGTCCAGACGTTTTACATCCACACATCTCTTCTATATTTGGTTATAAAGTGCCTATCAATACAGTAATATGAATGAATAAATGAACTAATGACTTGAGAAAGCTCATATAGATGCACTAATATGAATGAATAAATGAATCAAATGACTTGAGAAATCACTATTTTTTGGAAGAAGTTGATGATATTAAAAAAAATATTTTTTTTTAAGTTATAATTTTGAATTTATTATATTTTTAAATTAATCAATTTTCGATAATTATTAAATATTTTTTATATTTTCATATTAGTTGTTCATGTGCCTTATCAATATCTATCAATATCATGTTGAATATGGAAAGAATTACACATAAATACATTATCACAATAAATTAATTAATTGCATATATTACTAAAATGGATTGATTTCAATATCTATTATTACTAGAGTACATTTACTTATTTTATAAAATACAATGGCATAAATAAAATCATGCATTTACTTATTTTATATAAAATACAATGGCATAAATAAAATCATAAATGAAATTAAAAAAAGAAAATAACTAAATTTTAGTTTCCACTGTTTCCCCCTTAATAATATTTAAATAATAATAAAATCCGTTTACGTTTTATAGCTGTTAGTAAGAAAACATGTAAAACACTTAAAATATATATATAAACTTCATTCTTAATATATCAATATATAAGAATAAATTTATATAACACCAACGCTTTAATTAAATCCGTTGCCCTTCCATTTTAAAACTATATTGTAAATGATGTTTGGTTTAATTTAACACCCTAGAAATTTTCATTACATTCTTTTAAAGTATCAAATCTAACGGAGAGTACTTTACGTTCAAAAACAAATTTTATGGTAGGAACACATCTCTACATACCTACCGTCTCGAGTCTGCCTCTCATTTGCGTTCCCACCGGGTGGTGAAATGCGGGAGAAGGGCCAAATGGTCGGCTCTTATCAGCAATAAGCGATGGTGAGTCAGATATACCAGCTCCGGTCATGCATTCGTAATCTTCGAAGAACATCTTGCACTCATGGATTTAAGCTAGTCAATGAAATAACAGGTATACTCGAATAGTCTCTCTGGTTTCCAATGAGCAAAGTTGAGTTCGGCATACCAACCCCAGTAATATACTCGGATTTTTCACTCTCTCCTCGCACTTAATTAACTCCATCAATTAAAATAAAAAATTGCAATCCTCAACTTAAAATGACACCTTTGAATGTAAAATGCCATAAGGCACGGCGATTTCTATGCAATCCATATACAAATGTATCCTACCGTGTCGTCTACGTACGATGGCTTTCTAGAGGGTCGAGACTACAATTAATTTGAATTCAATTGAATGTTCAGGTTCATAATTCATCCTTCCCATCCCAGATCCTTCTCAGCTCCTCCTCCTGTCTTGCATGTATTTATAGATTAACGGCCCTATGAATATTGTGTACGGTTAAAATAGTTAATCCACAAGTGCAAACCACACATACATCGCGATTCGGCCATGTGTTACATTGTCTCCAATATTTAGGAACCATCCATCTTCGTTAACAAACCGATCATTCAGCCGATATCCTGTTTTAGGGCATACGAGTTACCATTCCACATATATCTCCTTTAAGTCATAAAAGTTAAAATAACAATGGTGTTGCCCTTGAAAGTTAAAACCAATTTGTCTGTTCTTGTAATTGTTACTCTGACGTTACTTATGACGACATTGTTGTTTAAGGAAATTCCCCCCACAGGAAATTCCCCCCACATACAGGCAAAGAAAGCTAATGACGGGTAAAAGCATTAACGTTCACTCTTCCAACGAATCCGTGGCGGTGTGTCTTCCAAACGTGCCGGCGAGGTGCGGCACCACCGAAAGCTTTCTTTTTAACAATACTAACGTTTATGGGCTATGCATATACAAACATAAACTTACTTAACTTGTGTTTTTATAACCGAATAAAATGTTATCCTTTATACTTCAACAAAGAACATTCTCATTCATTAATCATCAACAATAAACCGAGAACAATAAACAAGTATAAAGGGAGGGGCAACTCCCCGAACAGTCTGCCCAACAATATATTATAACAAGAATATCAGATTTTACAACAAGTGTGTCTTGGCCGAACCAAGTCTCACACTTAATCAATTCTTACAAAGGTAGGCCACCTGCCTTTTACAACCGTGTCATGCACCTTTTGCACAAGAGGAAGTGCTCACCCGAGCCACCCAACCTTCCTACCAAATCCTACACGAGACTGCACACTCGAACCTCCTCAAACCATACTTAAGTAAAACCTACACCTTAGAAGTGCTACGCATGAGATATGCGCAACCTTCTTTTACCCCTATGTGTTTTACCCCTTGTACGAATGAAGATGACCGAAGTTCCTTGGTACAAATGAGGATCAGCCATCTTCTACTTATACGCATATCATCCATGCGTTAAGCCTTAGGCCGACTACTCAAATATCAATATGAACACCCCTTAAGGATTATTCCATATGTCGGCTTTCATTATACTTTATTGATTATTACTCCACGCATATAAACCTTTCGTATTACATAGGTTTTTGTCGTATGTGCTCCATTATATTCTTTTGTCGTATGTTCACATATCCCCTTTACATGTGGCTCGATTATATTATATTTTATTATTCCACATATAAACCTCATATTATATCGCTTATAAAAGAGGTTTCAACACTTAACCATTTTAAGTGTTTTTCCCTTTCATCGCATTTCGTCACATTTAACTCGTATGATCGTCGCACCAACGTCGCAGCTCGTCGCACTCCTGTTTGCCCGCGCGCCCGTGTGCCCGCCCGCGCCCTTATGCATGATCGCCCGCTCGACGCCCGTCGTACCGCAGCCCGGAGGCCTTACTTTCTCCTCCACCTGAAATCATTGTCGTCCTCGACAACATACCATCTCGGTAGCTCTCCACCAAGATCATCATCATTCAGGATGTCGACCTTTCTACACAAAGCAAACATCCTTGCAACATATGTAGAGACTCTTTCTCCACTATGTCTCGGCCTAGTGACCACTGCCACCAAGCTCACCATCCATAATCCATGCTCAGGTCCATGGAAACTCTATCCATCTCATCTGCAACATGTTGTCCATATCAAACCGACTCTTGATGTGCCCCATTCAGGTCCATGAAGCTCTCTCCATCATCTGCAATGTACCACCCTCAAGTCTGCCATCGAAACAAGTATGCACTTGTCTTACCTATCCATGTGCTGCCCATGATCCTTGATCAAATCAGCTCCCATGTATAGAAAGTCGTTGAGTCTCGGCTCAACCCACGCTCAAGTGTATCACCAAAGCATCATCATCATCATTGTAACTCCATCACTCCAAAGTGTCTCATCGATCCTACACATCAAGTCACTCTTTCAAGCCATGCCCATACATGTACTTTGAAAGTATGCATCCCATACTGCATCAAAGTCACCTGACCTCAGCTCCTCAATGCATTAGATCCTCCAAGTCCACCATATGAAGTCCCTAAAAGTCACAACAATCTTGTGTCATCATGAGCTCCATAAACCATCCCCAACCAACACCTCAGCAAGCATACAAAATGCCTCAGCTCCCCATGTAGTAGGAATACTTCATAGCTGCTCACAAGCCTATCCAAGTGTTTCAATCTTCGGTTTAGTGAACTCGGTCACTCAACCATCCCATCATCATGTCATGAGTCCCTTCACCATAGCTCCTCCACCAAAGTGTCCACCAAGACTTGCTCTTGGTCTCGGCCATGAGAAGTCCACCCAAAACATCACAAGTGTGTGCCCTCCTCAATCTGTCCATGAGTCATGCCGGGCACTTAGCCAATTCTCCATGTGGCTAAAGCATGACTCACTCTTCCACAACGATCATCAAGTCCCACCCTTGTCAAGGGCCTTTGCACCTTCAACCATAAGGTCACAAGTAGCCCCAACAAGCTCTGCAATAGTTGACAATCCTTGCTTTTCCATACAAGGTTCCATCATAGTCATCCATGGTAAGATGTCTCCTTGCCTTGGCAAACCGACTTTGCCCTTTCCTGCACACGGTCCATCTCCCAAATGACCAAATGAAACACAAGTATCATTACTTACTTCATCATCATGAGGCTCCTCCATGTGAGTGACCTCATCCATACATGTTGACAAATTGCATGATCCTGGTTCAACTTGATCAGCCTCAAGTTCATCCTTCATCGTAGTCATGTCTTCAACATCCTCGATCATTACGACTTCCTCTTCCTTGATGGCACAATCTGCAACTTCACCTTGTTCCATTGTCCAACCGGGTTGAAGAAGTTCTCTCAACTTCCTTCTTCAAGGCCATGAGATGTCCCAATTCCTTCTTTCTTATCTTGAGCCTCTCGAATTCAGCTTCAATCAGCTCTATTTCCTTTGCAAGTTGAAGAGCTTTCTCCATATCAGAAACCCCTTCCTTAGTCAAGGTACGGAGAGTATTCTTTGTTTCAAACATCCTTTTGCCACATTCTTCAAATTCTTGCGTTACTCTTTCTGACTTTTCAAGTAGACTCCTTCCAAATTCTTTCAAGGATGTATAACCCAATCTCTGCAAGATAGACATCTTCATCTGTCACCAGCTCCGACCGAGCTCTGATACCAACTGTCACGCCCCCAAGCCTACGGTAGTCTTCCAACCGTGCTAGCGAGGTGCGGCACCACTGAACGCTTTCTTTTTAACAATACTAACATTTATGGGCTACGCCTATACCAACATAAACTTACTTAACTTGTGTTCTTATAACCGAATAAAATGTTATCCTTTATACTTCAACAAAGAACATTCTCATTCATTAATCATCAACAATAAACCGAGAACAATACATAAGTATAAAGGGAGGGGCAACTCCCCGAACAGTCTGCCCAACAATATATTATAACAAGAATATCAGATTTTACAACAAGTGTGTCTTGGCCGAACCAAGTCTCATACTTAATCAATTCTTACAAAGGTAGGCCACCTCCCTTTTACAATCGTGTCGTGCACCTTTTGCACAAGAGGAAGTGCTCCCCCGAGCCACCCAACCTTCCTGCCAAATCCTACATGAGACTGCACACTCGAACCTCCTCAAACCGTACTTAGGTAAAACCTACACCTTAGAAGTGCTACGCATGAGATATGCGCAGCCTTCTTTTACCCCTATGTGTTTTACCCCTTGTACGAAAGAAGATGAGCGAAGTTCCTTGGTACAAATGAGGAGCAGCCATCTTCTACTTATACGCATATCATCCATGCGTTAAGCCTTAGGCCGACTACTCAAATATCAATATGAACACCCCTTAAGGATTATTCCATATGTCGGCTTTCATTATACTTTATTGATTATTACTCCACGCATATAAACCTTTCGTATTACATAGGTTTTTGTCATATGTGCTCCATTATATTCTTTTGTCGTATGTTCACATATCCCCTTTACATGTGGCTTGATTATATTATATTTTATTATTCCACATATAAACTTCATATTACATCGCTTATAAAAGAGGTTTCAACACTTAACCATTTTAAGTGTTTTTCCTTTTCGTCGCATTTCGTCACATTTAACTCGTATGATCATCGCACCAACGTCGTAGCTCGTTGCACTCCCGTTTGCCCGCCCGCGCCCTTGTGCACGATCGCTCGCCCAACGCCCGTCGCACCACAGCCCGGAGGCCTTACACGGTGGATGCAGCAGGAGGCTTAAGATTATGGCAATCACTTCGAAATGGTCGGCCCAACCATCACATTCCCAAACCGCCACCTCCACCGACATTTGTAGCGGTGGATTCTCCTGGACCTTCTTGCGACAATCATGTTCCGACATGTGCACCGAGTGGCCAAGAAAAGGTGCAGCGGAACAAGGTAGATGGCGAGTAAGACATAATGCGGAGCTATGAGACTCTCATTAACGCTTGAAAACGCGTTCAGTAGATCACTGGACGCGGTCGATTTCATAATTCCCAGGAATTCAATTCCCATCTAAAACGCGAAACTTTCTCACTAGTGTATATTTTTTGGTTTCTTGTTTATTCATTTGTGCTCGAATATGAATATAATAATAAGAGGATTTCAATAAAACATAAATCATTCATCCCATCAAATGAAGTGGAGTAGAAAAGTGTGCGGTGCTGATGTATTCTTCCATAATAAACCGGATATTTCGGATATTTCTTAACAAGTGTCGATAATTTATTGGGTTATTGATAATATATAAAAAAGTATGTTTTAACGTTATAGATGTTAATATTATTCAAATATTAATAATAATTTTTCATATATATAATAATATAATGCCGAGCATATTTTTATTACTGGCTATTGGTTTTTCTGTTTGCTAAGTTGTGGTTTGAGGATTCTTTATTCAAAGGGTATTTAATTCACCAATGGTATAACTATGGTTAGGTTTGAATTTTAGTTGCCTTAATCTATTTTCAACTAATTATGTTAAATCAAGTTAACTAAAAAAAATATCCATTCAAATCTAAAAAATTAATATATTTATCCATATTTATACCTCATAATTTACTCATAATTTATCCATATTTACATCTCATAAAAATGATCCATTCAAATCCAAAAAATTAATTTATTTATCCATATTTACACTTCATAATTTACTCATATTTACATCTCATAAAAATGAACCAAAAATATGTGGATTACATATTTTTACTTATTGATAAGGGATATTAAAAAATACAATCTTTTATGAGTGTTGTATTTTAATTTTCTATTTTATGTTTTATTACTACTAATCAGTATAAATGTTTCTATTTATCAAATAAAATAAAATTATTATATTGGAAAATATTATTTTAATTTTCAAATTTATTAATATATTAAAAAAATATTATAAGAAAATGATATTAATTAAAGATAATTTAAACAAAATTTTCAAACTTTATAATGAAATTTTATTTGATTACAAATATTATTGAGATTATTATATCTAAAATATTTATTTTTTTAATGAGATTGTTAAATTATAAAGTAATTAAATTTTATAATGTGCATTCATTTAACATATATTTTCTTCGGAAACATACAATGAATAAAGTGAAATTAAACTTAAATATTTATATCTATCATTATAATATTTTTTATATTTTTGGATGGCAACAAAACCTAATTTTATATTTTATAAAGTTCTCTATATATAAGTAATGTTTCACATATAATCCCAAAAACTTTGATTGTGTATTAAGGTATCACATTATAATTGCATCAAAATCAAATCACTATGCAATTAAAAAAGGAAAAAACTCAATATACCTTATTCAGATGAATATATAATCATATCATATAGATTGGAAACCTAAAAAACAAGAATAAAGATAGAGGAATAAAGAGAAATGAGTTTTAATATCATACTATCTTTAACTTTTACAATACACCACTATTTTTTAGGCATGATTAGTGCCTCTTTGGAGAGAGCATATATTTTTGGTTCAACATTTTCAATGCATGAGAGATATTTAGGCTATTCAAAGTATTTGTTTATGAAATTATCTCATCAAAAAAAGGTTGTAAATGGATGTTTTTCACTATATACACCTTGTTGATCACTTGACTACCAACTAGTCACTAAATATATATAGAAGAAGATGATCATTTTCTTACTACCAATGTGATTTTTAGTCTTGCATCTAACAAATCTACTAGATTGTTCGATCACTCACAAATCCTTGTTTTAAGATTTATTAAATGTGATTTTCTCATGTGTAAAATCAATGTAAGCCGAAAGAAATTTGACATTCCTTTTGAGGTACTTTAACAAAACTGGCATATACATTTCCTTTGTCAATAATTTATTTTAATATCATTCTTAGTACTTTTACCATATTTTTTTGATTATAGGATTTCATGATTTGATACCTTGATTTGTCATTTCTAAAGAATGTACATATTTGTTATCAGATATTGATGAGTATTTCGCCATGTTTTAACATTTTATGTTGAGCTTTAATTTTGATGTTCTTGAATGAAGTTAATAATGAAATTTAGAAATATAATAGATACAAAATATTAATAATAGTTTTATTTCTTTCACAATTATTTGATTATAGGAAATATTTATGTAGAGACATTTATATTTCTATACATTTATTTTTAGCTCTTATTTTTATAAGATAAGTATATTTATTGTAAATGCTTACCCTCGAAATCTTGAGAATAATGATCTTTCCATACTCTTGTAAAATATGCACACAATCTTTATTTATCGTATTGTTAAGTAGTATTATATTTTTTTATTACTGTATTGTTATTATGATTGAATCTCATATATAGCTCTTGGAAATTGATTGTCATTGGGCCGAGTACGCAGATCCATTCAGCACCCAAGACAATGTCACACCCACCCATGTTGATGGAAAACATGTGGATCTTTAGGTGATACTCCCCCATTTGATGTTTGACATTTTCACAGCAGCCTTCACATTTCATTGTCCCCCCATCATCAATCTGTACTTGGAAATTAGAGACTGCTCTGAGAAAATAATTTACTACTTCTGCGACACTTTGATTTATAAAGTTATGCATACTGCCACTATCAATCAAGACTACTACCGGGTGATGCTTAATAAACTTCTGATTTTGAGAGTTTTGGGAGAAGAAATTCCAACCAAAGCATGAAGCAAGATAACTGGTTCTTCCGATGTAGCTGGGAGGTCATTATCTAGCTAGTTGTCCTGATCTTCTTCCTTTGGTCCCTTAAATGGTGGGGCTTCCTCATATGAACTGTGATCAGAAGCATTAATTTGAAAGAATTTGGGTTCCTTTCATTTATGCCTCGGGGAGTGTTTGTCATCACAGTAGTAATGCAATCATTGCTTTATTCTTTCTGCCATTTCCGTTGCTGACACGTTTTGAACCTTAAGTGTTTGGGTAGTGCTCAGAGCCTGCGTGGGGCATCCCTTGGCTATGAAATTTGGATGAGTCGACCAGGCCGCTAGTGCATGTTCTACTTCACGAGATTTCTTGCAATCTGCCAGTCATAAGACTGGGTGTTGTAGTTGGACGTGGGCTTGTATGGCATCTTTGAGATCACTGATAAAACATTCCAAGTAGAATTCATCTACTAGACCTCCTGTGCGGAAGGCTAATGCTTTAAAGGTTTTAATATATTCTTGCATTGTTCCTATCTGTTGGAGCTTAGTAAGATGACCCAAAAAGTTAGATTCATGGTCAAAGTGATCAGAAATGGCTTTTCAGAATATCTTCCAAGTCAGTGGCATTGCATAGCAGCATTGATGCCACTGCCACCATTGCCATCTTTCTTGGTCCAAGTATAGGCTTCCCACAGTTAGCTTCATCGCATCATCTATGATGTTATTCAATGTGAAATATTGATCCATTTGTGCTAGCCATATGGCTGGATGAGAGCCATCAAATTTATACATGTCTAGCTTGGGTGGTCAAAGCTGGGACTGTTGGTGGTTTCCATAGAAGTGAAGAGAATGGATAGATTCACCCTCAAGGTTTTCATTAAAAGCATATGCCTCCAATTGTTCCCTCAACTTTCCCTTGTGAGTGAGCCAGCTAAGGTCTGGATCTGCTTCATTAATGCATCCAACTTTTGTTCAAGGGTGTCGATATTCTCATTGGCCATACCTTGAGCTCTAGTTTGTACCATGCACCGATCCGGTGCAATTGTTGTTACTGTGAAAAAAAATTGGGACCACTCGAAATTTTGACGCTGACATGAATGGTACCACCTTGCTTAGCCCGTCGACTTGATTCTTATGGGATAAGTCTCCTATAAGCGTCCTGGGAGGGTCTCAGACTCTTTTGTTTTATGCTATGAAAGGAGGTTTACTCCTCGCTTAGGAATACTACTGTAGTTGATTCCCATAAAAGTTAATTCTTCCCAATGTCTTACGAGAATCATGCCCAAGTATAGGAGCCACACAAATAGTCATATCTATCAGCGAAACCATCAACTGCAGAGTATGAGTCAGAATGTGGCAGTGATCGAACCCCTATTGCTAGATATGAATGGAAGATCTTATTGTTGCAACTGATACAGAACCCAAACTGCTCGATCTAAATGGCAGATCCAATATATATGATTGGCAGATCTGATAGATCTGAATGGAAGATTTGAGAGATATGAATGACAGAACTGATTGTTGCGGTTGTGACAGAACCCAACTTGCTAGATCCAATCTAGCAAAGATGATGCATGATCTAGAGAGAGACAAGGGAACTATGGTCCCAACAAGTGTTAGGTGCTACAGATCGAAATATACATAAGGGTCTAACAATGGTACTCGACCCAACCTTTCAGGGAACTAACCAAGGAGGATCAATTGTACCCTTAGTCGTACAACCCAACTACCCTATTCTACGTGCAGTTAATCTCCACGAGTGTTGTTATTGGTGTACTGTAGCAGAAAGACAACTGACAGTTTATCTATGAAAAGGTTTCAAGAGAGCCTATGGGGCTTCCGAAATAGCTAGAGGGTACTTGGAAGATAGTCTATCAGTGGTTCTATCTAATGCGCTACTACTGGAATGGGTACCCACAGGGATTACAAGGGATTCCAACAAATGTGACCACCTCTTGTATTTCCTGTGTGCATGCCTCCCCAAATCCGTGGCTTTATGTGCTCAATGATAGATCCTGTGGTTTAAAGATGTAGGAAAACATCTCTAGCCAAAAAACATTCTACTAAAAATGGAGATCTCATCAGACGTGGAAAGTGATTTGATACCACTTTTTATGCTCTTGACCCACGAGAAGATAACAGAATACCAAATATGCAAAGAAATATGCCCATAACATAGAATAATAAGAAATAACGACATGTATTTTATTATTCAGAAAGGAAAGCAATGTTGGCTTGCCTCTTCGAGGGGGAAACCTCCAATAGAGCTGGGCTCAATTACAAAATAATACATGACACTCCTCAAGAGGAGTCTCTATCCTTTATATAGGATTAATACATGCAATACCATGGGTCAATATCGTGGTTCTTATCAATTCCATCTATCTAATACGATGGCCCATTTGCAATTAGTTGTGGTCCCTTGTTTAAATGTGCGTCAACCACTTAAAATTATTAATATCGGCTTTATTAAATCTTTAGCTAACTATAACTATGACTTGAACCTATTACATAAATAAGGGGGTTAGGGTTGGACCCTAACATTTGGAAGGTCTAATATATGTCCTTTTAATTAAAGAAACCACATTTTCTTTTTTTCATTAACTCACTAATATGTAAGCCATGTATAAAAAGTTGTCATGAGCCAAATGTGAGACCTCTCACCTAAACTTAGGGAGGTTACAAGTTCAACTATCTTGATCTCATAGCAGTTAAGTACCCTAATTAGAGCCATTTCTTTACCGAATATACCTTACATAGATCATGGAAAAGTACCTGAATAGTTTTCCACTAGGTGTTCTCCTAAGAAAAAAATAATCATGAGGTTTCTTTGGAAACAATGGTTGAACCCGAGTGGTTGTATAAGATGAAGCATGTGGCTAACAAGAGTAAATAGAAGTACAATGCCAAATTCATCTGCTTAAGATTCTTAGAAAGAGAAGTTACCTCCAGTATTTGGTGAATAACCAACCTCATATTTAAGTTTTCCTTTGTATAAACACATTGAGCCAGTTTAAGGCAAATTCACTCAACTACTGCAAAGAATTTGCTTCACTATTTGGAGGGCACTATGTTTTATAGCTTTGTGGATTCAAAATAGCAAGGTGAGGTTGGTTCAAGGAATAGCACTTCCAGGTTTTGTTTCAACTTGGGGTCCAATCCCAAGTATGATGTCCTAGATCAGTTGGAAGAGAACAACAATGGCTTTCATGTGTTGGAGTCGATGGTTTTAAGTATTATGACAACCAAATTTTCTCAACACCCTACAAATTCAGTACTTCATGATCACTCCAATAATATCGAAATTTGGTACCATTTCCTGAAAGATAAGTTCAAGAATGGAGCAATGGTTGTTGAGTATGTTCCCTTGAATTTGGAATTTTTACACATTTTGATTAAGCCCCTCTCAAAGGGGAAGATTGAGATGTTGAGAGAGAGACTAGGCTTAGTGGAGAACACCTTCTCACAAGGAGGTAGCGTTACACATTTTTACATTGTTTTATCAGTAGTTATTTCTCTTTCCTCATAGAATAAGAATGATAGTATGTCCATACTTCGTAGCAGCAAATACTTACCATTAGATGTGAGCAAAGCATTGATGGATGATGGAGTTAGGCACAACACTAGTTTACATTGGGACAAGTATGGTTGTCTAAGTTGCACACACACACACACACACACACACATATATGCATTCTTGTTTTACTATATGATGCAACTTAGACAACAACACTTGTCCTAAAGTAAACTAGTGTATTGAAAGTATTTGGAATATAGATAAAGATTCATAAATCATTTATTAGGTGATAAGACCCAAGGCCCAAAAAACACATGCTACATCAAATACCTACACATCATTGAAATCATCAATATCACACTCGAAGCATATTTCAATTACCTATATGACAGTTTCTTTCAATTACTAATAGTGTTTAATTATACTCATGTACTACAGTTAGTAGTCTACCTTTGAGAGGAAATAATCTCCAAACAACTTAGACTTCTCTAATTTCTATAAATATGACGACTTTCCACTAGGTAACCTTAACAAAAAATATCTTCCAGAGGTATCTGATGAAATCCCTTCAATAAGGACACTTGAGTTCTCATTACCAGGACTCGAAATAGCCAACCTCTCCACAACACCATCATCTCCAACATATAAAAAGATGTATATCAGAAGAATGTAGCAAAGTCAGGCTCAAATAACCTCTGCAATAGAGTAAAATAGGAAGGAAACTCTTAGTACATGCTATTGAAGATCTTAGTTATTGTACATCACAATTCAATTGCTCTAAAACAAAAGTTCTATGTATTGAGCCTCTTACAAACCATGAATTGGACTGACAACCTAATAAATATCATCCTCTCTTTAACCATCATGATTTTCATATAAGGCTAGATTTCCTAATTATACGAGTGATTGTTCTAGTTTTTTTCTTCTTAACGTACATTTCAGCTACATTACATGCAGTACATATACCAGTAAGCAGAATGAATAGGATGTGAATATATCGATGCATCAGAATCAACATGGAAAATGTGGACTTGGAGTTTGTTAACCAAGGATTCAGTTGGCATGAAATTTTCTCAACCTATATGGTTATCTTAGATGCCCCACAGGAAAACAAATAAAAATGTACAAGCAAGTGCACATATGAAAGGGCATTGAATCTTTAGCTATAGAAAATGATTTTAGTTAGTTAACAGACATGTTTTTTTAAATGCAATGATTTTATAACATGAAAGAAGTCTTAGAACGTAAGTAAAATCATATCATATAAATAGATATAAGATCGTGATTAATGAAATTGTGGTAGTTTTCAAAGAATGTACAAGTTACAAACTTACAGTATCACATAATGCTAACATATAATATATCCCATTTGTATTGGAATGAACTCTAACAAGATGCAAGGTACAACATTTCATGATTGCCAATATGTGATACCATAAAAAATCTATCTACCACTACTTAGTGAAGAGCTTCATATTTCCAGGGTAAGTTCCGTATGGATTTAATTGTCTTAGATATTAGGGTAAATTCATTCCATTTAATAGAAGTGATGTGGAGATGCAATGAGCACATATACTTCTATCCTTATAGAATTTCAATAAAGAAGAACATACTAAGAACAATCATTGTACCTTAAATAGCATCTCCCAGATCATACACCTCTGTACAATTTTGTGGAAGCCAAACTTCAAAGCTGAAGATAACATTATCAACTAGGACCTCATAACATACATAACATGGAAAGCGATGAATAATCATTCCAGAGAGTCTCTAAACAAGGTAGCATGCTAAGCCCTTAATAGATATGCATTCAAAGTTGGTCTATACTTCCCCACTTTTCTCAAGCTTTAGATGGAAGCAAACCACTCATATATGTTGTTAGAGAGGGAGGATCGAGGATGGAATGAATGGTATGAAGCTATATATAAATGTGTTTCATTGTCTTCGTTCCTTTCCATCCTAGCATATTGACCGTAGCAAACAGATCAGATGGAATATCACTATGGGAAGGCTCGAAAATAAAATAAAATAAAAAGATAAAAATTAGTGCCTAAAATAAGACCTTTGACGTTTTTTTTTTTTATTTTAACAGGCAACTTATACAAATACCAACCATTTTACACACATCTACAACCAAAACTCATCTTTATCCCCCTGCCAAAATCTAAATAAGAATTACAAGGGGGAAGTGGGAGGCTAAGGTTTTCCACTTTGAGGAACACCCTCTGTTCAATTTTGTGAAGCCATGTCGTTCCTGACACTGCGCATCAATGAGATGAGGAAGACACAGTTGTAGAGTCCAAATCATGCGCCCTAATGTCAAGCGACATCCAAGGGCATGACAAAGAGCCTAAAACTTCCATGACCTGCAAATGGTGGTGAGGCTAGCCTTATCCCTATAATTCAACAGTGAAAACAATACAACAATGCAAACAAAACAAAAAAAATACTTTTTTTTTCCCTAGTAATTATAGGAATTGTTAATATGGCATTGATACTAATAATTGTGTAGTTTGGGGCCTCTAGATGCAACTCCATATTGAAATTGGATTATGTATTATTACTTCACTGAAACATCAAAAACTCCTTTCAAAATCAAAAATCTATTATTATACTTGCATGGTATAACCCATTCAGCTTTGGCTTTGACTCGGTATTAGTTTGTCTTTGACAAAAAAGTTATGATGCTTATCCATAGTTTAACATTATGAATTCAACTTTTATTATTTTTTAACGTTATTGAAATTTAATTATTTGTAAGATGATTGGTTGAGGTCTTATTATGGGTTGTTCAATAACTTCCATTTCTATTAGTTACTATATTTTTTATTTTAGTTTTATTTCCTTTTCATTTAACTTTTTGATTTTCTTTTTTTTATTTTTTCTATTTTCATGAATTATATTTTTTTCACAATATTTTCAATTTAAGCGACTTATTATTATATTAAGAAAATATTTTAATAAATTAAATTATAGACAATTATATATATTAATAAAAATAAAGCACACACATATAGTTATATGTGTTTTAATACAAACAATACTAATTAATCATATTTCTTAATTTTGGGTGATGGCATTTAACAATATAATATTTTAAGTATTAAGGGGTTCTAGCAATGCATTATATTAGACATCATTTTTTTGGAATTCAGTTGTGTTAAGTAATTCATTCAAGTATGACCATTTCCATGAAAAATGGTAATACTTGAATGACTTACTTAATACATTTGAATCCCAAAAAATGATATCTAATATAATATTTTATTAGTTGTTTTATTTTTGTGGTGAAACCTTTTCCTTTGTTATGTTTTCTTTAAACTTCCATCAAATGATATAAAAAATTAAAAATTAGCTAATTTAAAAAAAACGCAATTTCATTCATTTAAAATTGAATAATTATATTCAACAACATTCCCTTGTATTCCAACATTGAGTAAATACTACATCCAATTGCAAACCTTCCTCAAAGAGAGCATCCCTTTCAACATTAATTTAAAATGATAATACAAAATGTAATTAAAATATTTTTTATCTTCAAAAATTTTTATGAGAATTGATTCTTTCTATTATTTATTTAATTGATAACTAACAAGAATGTTCAAATACATCGATATTGAAACGCCTTTTAGTTTCAATTCAACGAACTCCACATGATCCGTTTAAGTTTAAATATTCCCAAAATATAGTTGATCCGTTTGTACAATCTATATAAATTATAATCATCTCGGTTTTACGCAAAAATAAATTATTATATTTAAATGATTCATGAAATATTAAGGTACGTCTCACATTAATGAATCATTAAATATAAGTACGACATTATTTTGATCAAAAAATGATTGTATATGAAATTAATAAATATTAGTAATTTCTCAAAAAAGCTTGATAAGTTTGTTAATTCGGAAAAGTTGTATGAGAGAGGTATTTGTAAACATGTATAGTATATGTTTTACATTTTCAAAGATAGTAATGTCAATTTTTGAAGATGAAAAGTCATGCACTAGCTCCCAGTTATAATTAAAACTAACTATTACTCATACCGCAATTGAAAAGTATAAAAGTTGTATTTACGTTTGTTTTAATGTTTATATATTTTAATTTAAAATATAGCTATTATTTGTTGGTGTTATAAATTATTTTATTTTATTTTAAAATACTATACCTTATTCATTTACTTAGTTTTTTTTCACTTCTAATTTTTGTCATAAAATTTAAGTTTTATAGTATAAGAAATAGAAAATATATTTTAAATAAATAATTTAAATATAGCAATAGTATTTTTAAATATTTTTATTGACTAGGTTTTGGTTATTGTTTAAATATGTATACATATCAATAAAATTTGGATGATAAACTAATTAAAAAAACATTTTTTAATTAAAATTGATTAACATAGGCAACTCTCCTCCATCCCATATTATCTCATACTTCTAGGGATGCTAAGTCTATAAAACAGTAAAAACTAAAAAATAGAAATAGTTCACATTCTGAGTATGGCTAGGAAAACTTGAAGCCTTAAGTAACTTGTTTATTTTTTATAAACATAGCATGAAGAAAACTAAAAATTTCAGAAGATTGTAAAAGCACATCTGATGGATGAATTCAACATTGCCAGGTAGAGATTGTTGTGCACACAATCCCAAGAGATATCATTCATGCCTCTCCCCGCCCTTGTGTGTATTACTATTCACTGAACTCCACTTTGAAATATCATAAAAACTTTTATTATAAAAAAATGGAGAAGAGGTTTTTGCACTAAGAGTTGCAGTTGCATGATCAAGAGTGAAAGTAGAGAAATCAGTGACGAAAATCATATTTCCTTGCAAAATGCTTGTAGTTGGCATGCTCAAGAGTTCCTTCCAAAATGAAAAATGCTAAAACCAAAATAGAAAAATTAGAGTTGAAAAAGGAACTTTCCTTCCAAAATGACCAAAATGTATCTGTACATTCACAATACCTAAATTATACATTTTGGTTCCTAGATAGCCTCACATTGCCTATCAGCGATAATATGGAAAACAAGTTCCTATTACAACTTTCTGGATACTGCCTCTCAAGTTCTAGGTCACAAGAGATGTTATTGTACAATCTTGCTTAAATACTTGAAATCTAATCTAATTCAATATTAGTCTGTAAACATGTCTATAATATGGTTATTGAAAAACAAATAATGTGAAAATATTTTCAGTAGTTCAGTGCGATCTTCTTCTTTAAGCCTTGTCCATGGTTAAATTACAACTATTACAACAACTCTCGCAGCTAAACTACACATACCTTTCAAATTCAACATCACTACACAAAATAACATCATGGACATGATGTTATTATTCTCCTAAATTAAATCATCATTAATATAAATTATGTCAAAAAGTTTAAATACATCAGCAAGTCTAATAGAGGAAAATGTGTGAGTTTTTGTTATAAAGGGGCAATTAGACTTTAGAATAAAAAATACTTTTGGAGGAAGACTATTATGGTAGGTAGCTAGAAGAGACTATTTTCCATTAGTTGCCATCGACCCTTTGTCAGGATAATTTTTTTAAGACTGTATGTGCTGAAGAGTTTTTAGCAATTGTGTGTTGTTACTAACACTATGTTTTACTAAGATATTTTGACATGTTCACACATTTTAAGGAAGATACGAGAGAAAACAAATACTTAAAAAATTATTTAAAATAATAAAAATATAAATTACCCAACAATAAATAGTTTTATATCTTACTCTCCAAACCCCTAAAGCAACCAACTCATAGTCTTGTTTGAGGAGAGTTTCAAGTTTTAACATATATAGGAGAGTTCATTAATTTAAAAATTTATAAAAATGGAAGTGTTGAGTTGATGTTTTTAACTTTATATGTTTTAATCATATTTTTTATATAAATGTTTTAATTTAAAATTTTAAAAATACGTATTTAAATATATATATATATATAAACATTAATTTGTGCTATTTTTTAATTAGATATGGAAAAAGTTAGACAAAAGGCTTGATTTTTGTTGAGTTTTCCATTTGTTCTCTCTTGGATACAAAAATGGTTTTCATTGTGGGTGGATCAGTCTCATGATGATTGATTTCAATAAGCTCGTAAAAAGTGGTATTAAGTCTTCAAATCGGTATGGGAGTTAATGACAACAATAACCGACATTGTTACACAATTATGATAATAAAAGGTTTTAGTTATGAACAGAGAATAATCGATGTGCCTCTTTTGTGTGTGTCTAGATATTGAGTTTTCAATTATAAGATTTAACTCTTTTAAAATTACCTTTATATTTAAGATATTATCTTATTTTTTATTATTTAAATTTAGCAAATTACCTTTAATAATTTCATAAAAATCTTATCTGATTATTTTATGCTTTAGATAAATTTCAAAATGAAAGTTAACTCTCAAAATATTATGTGTATTAGTCATTTCCTTCATATTATATTAGATATTAGAACCAGAAATAATGATTGAATACATTATTTTTGGCCAAATGTAGAACACACATGTGGATTGTAATTTTCTTATATATATATTTTAGTAATATTGAACATGATTTATTATTCATCTTTATTTTTAATTAGTTAATTTTTTAATTTAAAAATATATATTTTTAATTTATAATATTTTAATAATATACACTAAACAACCTAAATCTAAAACAACAATTCTTATTTCAAACTAAAATACAAATTTTATATTCATTCATGTTTCTGTTTTACATCGTCCATCGTGAAAACACATGTATTATCTCCTCTCACACTCCTCTACGATGAAATCGGGGTAGTTAATAAGTGATAAAATCCGAATGGCCTCCTCGGATTATGCAAAAGTTATGTTGAGTCAAACATTCATATTCCTTCACGAGATCCCCTATGCTCATCGATTCAACATAGTCATTCAGTAAGTGGAAGATCCAATTGATCTCTATGAGTTCCCCATGAACAAAGTTGACTCAGATATCACAACCCCGGTCATATACTCCCATTCCTAGTGATCTCCAACAAACTTTGTTACATGGATGATGTTTAAAACGATCTATTCTAAAGTTGCAACATTGAATGCTAAGATATCTTTGAGCCCTGCTAACTTCTATGAAATAAATAGATGTATGGGTTTACTTCTCTTTTAGTTTCAGGGTTTTCTTCCTTTTAGTTTTGGATTTTATTCTTGATTAGCCTCCAAGTGCTCTTCTTGTTAAGCAACCAATTTAGCTCCCTATTTAGAGCCAATACTAGCTCGAAGTATGGCTTCCAATTTAACATCTAATTTTACTTTCATTTTAGCGGCACATTATACATTCATTTTAAGAACTCATGATGCTTCCTTTATAGCTACCATTTATTATTTAATAATTTTTATTTCAATTAAATTAGTTAACTATATCATGTCTATTAAATAAGTTTTACTTGAAATATTTCATAGCATACAATTTATAAATATTTTTTAGAGAAATGGACATCCATACAAACCGAAAACATTTTTCTTAACTATAACCCATATTTTTATATTGTTAATAAACAAAATAGTTGGTCGTGACTAGCTACACATAATGTAGGCCCAGATTCACATCATAAAGATTTCCATAGCATATCCCTTTCAGGTTTCATATAGTTACAAGCCACACCACAACATTGGCATGAAATAAAAATATATATATTTTTAAAATATAACCAATATTTTTATAATATTAATGAAAAATATTGTTACTATGCCATGAGCCACACATAATGCAACCCCATATAATATATGTAAAAATGGTATAATTCAAAATGATACAACTCAATATGGTAATTTAGGTAAAAGTGATACATATGATAACAAACATTAAAGAAGACATCACAATGATTTATGAACGATGATCCATGATGGAGTGTATATGGTAAGTGTTTGTAGCTATGATAAATTTCACTAGTTACTACCAACTCATTGCTCATCATCATCACCATCATCTCTATCGTGATCATCACCATCATAATCATCATCAATGTCATCATCCTCATCATCTACCTCGGTATCCTCCCAATCTACCTCATCATCATTGGCTCGAATGTTTGAACCATACCCAACATAATCTCGAATGATCTCAAGATCACGTCAATCTTCTCTAACACTCTTGTTCTACAACAAAAACATTCAAAATGAAAATTTAATTATTTCATCGAATATTTATTATATATTTGTTATATTTCTAATATTACAACATATGAAGCAAAACCATAATCATATTGTATCATATCAAAGCGCAAATATATACTATAATAAAATTTCAATTAAGTTACAACTAATATGTCATTACAATGATGTAAAACATGCAACAAATCTAATTAAAGTTAGTAAATCATGAAGGAGGATAGAGGATCGAAGTCTAGCCACTACTTTCAAGAGGAATGAGCAGGTGTAGCAACAAGAAGGGGGCAAGTGTCAATGGTAGAAATAGAAATTGGCCCTGGAGCAAAAATGCTTGGAAAGATTCTTTTTTTGACCATGCCACTATAGAGAGGGCGAATGTAGTGCTCCCCTCCTAGGTTATTTCAAGATATCTGGAGCAATTAAGCTCCCTAACTGCCCCTACAACTAGTGTACCAAAGTCTTGATGACAACATAAATATGAAATAAGGTTACCAAATACATGGGGATAGAAGAGGATCCAGTGGCTCATGGATGAAAAACATTTTTGTGTTGGGTGTCGGTTGGAGCGGAATTACTTTTTTTGTGAAATTTTTCCGAAACAATTAAGGTTTCTTATTGATAATTAATGTAACTTGGGAAACTTGTTACAAAATTTTCCTAACCTTATAAATTTTTAACATGCATTCTTAAATTATATGACATGAGAATCGAGAGAATCTCATTATGAACTTATCATTATAATATGAAATTATAGAGCGGTGTGCTTTCTACTAGCGCAGATAGATATATCGAAGCAAATAGAGAATGATAGAAAATGAGAGCACTAGAATTGTAAATCAGTATCTATCATTAAATCTCAATCATTCATGGTGCCATACCTTTCTATTCACTAGCTTATGTGTTGTGTAGTGTACTAGCCCTTGCGAGGAAGATAGGGCCCTTCTTCTTACCAGGGTTCATTGGCTAGGAACGCATTGTGTTTTTTTTATTTATTTCTTCTCAATCATAATTCATATATGATTGTTGTTATCTTTATTATTAGAATTTTTTATGCTTTAGTGATTGCAGAATCCTAACCTTTGTTGCATCAAGTTTTGCTTCCAATATAGAATCACTTGTTGCATCTAGATTTGATTCCATTATGGCATATTCTTTAGCTTCTAATATGGCTTCCATTGTAGTGTCTTTTTTTTTTTTAATATTGCTTCTTGGTTTTCTACATGAATGGCTTCTTTGTTTGTAACTTTAGGAAGGCCAAGATTGGCTTCTAATATTGCATCCATTATTACATATTTGTTTGTTACCTTAATTGGTTGTATTTTTTCTTCAAAACTAATGCAATATTTGGCTACTAGTATTTCTTCAATGATTACTTCTTGATTTTCTACCTAAATGACTTATTTATTTTGCTTCTCAGGGAATGCCAAGTCTGGCCTTTGATATTGCTTCCAATATTACTTGTTTATTTGCTAACTAAATTTATTTAGTTATTTCTTCTAAGGTTAAGCCATGTCTGGCTAGTAGTATTGCTTCGATTATTACTTCTTTGATTACTACCTAATTGCCTCTTTTTTACCTTCCTAGGTAACGCCAAGTTTTACTTCCCAAATTTCTTCTAGTGTGCTTCTAGTTTAACATCAATTGTTGCTAACTTTCTTTCTTCTAGAATTGGTTCCATGTTAGCCTTATTATTTGCTTCCTTTTAGTTGGAGGGTTTCTTCATGTTCAGTGAATGGGTTTGCTTCCTTTTAGTGTTGGGATTTTCTCCTTAACTAGCCTCCAATTTTTCTTCTTGTTAAGCAACCAATTTAGATTCCTATTTAGTGCCAATAATAGCTCCAAGTATGGCTTCCAATTTAACATCTAATTTTACTTTCATTTTAGCACCACATTCTACTTTCATTCCAAAAACTCAAGATGCTTCCTTTATAGCTACTAACAACATTTTTTTTAACTATAACAGATATTTTATATTGTTAACAAACAAAATAGTTGGTTGTTACTAGCTATGCATAATGTAGGTCCAGATTCACATCATAGAGATTTCCATATCATAACCTTTTCAGGCTTCTTATAGTTACAAACCACACCACAACATTAACATGAAATAAAAATATTTTTTTTTTGAACTATAACCAATATTATTATATTATTAATAAATTAAAATTTGGTCTGTCACCAGCTACCCATAATGTAGCCCCATATAATATATGTAAAAATGATATAATGCAAAATGATGCATGTCCAAATGATACAATTCAAATTGGTAATGTAGGTGAAAGTGGGACATATGATAATAAACATTAAAGGAGATATCATAACGATTTATCAACAATGATCCATGATGGAGTCTATGTGATAAATGTCACTAGCTATAATACTTTTCACCAGCTACTACCAACTTATTGCTCATCATCATCACCATGTCTATCATGATCATCACCATAATAATCATCATCAATGTCATCATCGTCATGGTCTACCTCGATGTCCTCTCCATCTACCAGTGTCCTCTCCATCTACCTCATCACCACTGTCTCGAATGTCTGAACCATACCCAACATAATTTGGAACGATATCAGGATCAAATCAATATTCTAGAAGGCTCGTGTTCTACCAGAAAAAATTCAATAATAAAAGTTATTTATTTCATCTAATATTTAATATATATTTTTTGTATTTCTAATATTACAAAATATGAAGCGAAACCATAATCATATTGCATGATATCAAAGCGCAAATATATACTATAATAAAATTTCAATTAAGTTACAACTAATATGTCATTACAATGATGTAAAACATGCAAAAAAGTCTATTTAAAGTTAGTAAATCATGGAGGAGGATAGAGGATCAAAATCTAGCAACTACTTTCTAGAGGAATGAAAAAGTGTAGCAACAAGAAAGGGACAAGGGTCAATGATAGACATAGAAATTGGTCGTAGAGCAAAAATTCTTGCAATGATTTTTTTTAGCATGCCGCTTTGGACAGGGGGGATGTAGCACTCCCCTCCTAGGCTCTTATAAGAGCTCTGGATAGCTATGCTCCCTAATTGTCCCTACAACTAGCGTACCAAAGGCTTGAAGGCAACCTAAATATGGAAAAAGGTTACCAAATACATGGGGATAGAAGGAGGGTGGAGTGGCTCAAGGATGAGAAACATTTTTGTTTTGGGCCTCATTTTTTTTGTGAAATTTTAGGTTTTCCTATTTATAATTAATGTAATTTGGAAAATTTGATCTACAATTTTCCTAAACTTGTAAATTTTTAATATGTATTTTCAAATTAGATCACATGAGAATTGAGAGGTTCAGGTTATGATCTTGTCATTGTAATATGAAATCATATATTGGTGTGCTTTCTACGTGCGTATATAGACATATAGAAACAAATAGAGAATTATAGAGAGGGAGATCACCAAAATTGTAGACTTATATGTATCATTAAATCTCAATCATTGATGGCAACATACCTTTCTATTGACTAGCTTGTGTGTAGTGTAGTGTACTAGCCCCTCAATCCAGTGTAGTGTACTAGCCCCTATGTGACATGTAGTGTATTCTATTGAATATGAGGTGCAATCATTATGGAAGAACTCAAAAATGCCCAGAACAGAGAACACTCAAACAATTGAGTTGGCTCGAGTTGAAAAAAACAACTATTAATAGCATAATTAGTTGATAGAAATAAAGACATATTTATTTTAGAGGAATAAGTGCAGAGCTTACAACAGTAAATTAAAAATCATGTTCTCCCCATTATGGTTCAAAGTAAATTAGATGAACCCTCAAAGAAATTATCAAAGGTGATGGAGGAGCTCAAAATTTCATAAGTTGAACTAAAGAAAACCAAAGATGATCTGGTCGTGGAAAGGGAGTAGTTGAATGTAAAGGAGAGGTAATAACACATATTATATGAAATAACAATCAACTTCCATGTAAGTATAAAGAAACTCAAGATGAAATCAAAGAGTTGAAAACCAAGCTTGAAGGTAATATTTCTTTAATTTAATATACACAAATGTTTTGGGATGACATTACTGAAGAAGTTCATTTATATGGGAGTATATTGTTATAATTCCACAACAAAATATTATGATAAGAGTATCATAAATGAGTATTAATTTATACAAGAAATAAGCACAAAAATAAGTGCTCATGTCCAAGGAGATAATTAAGTATTTGAATGAAAAATATTCAACAAAATTAAGGGTGATAGTCGCAATATTTTGGGCCAAGGTACTTTAACATGTGGAAGCATGGAAACTTGGGTGAAGGTCAAGACCATGTGATGGGAGTACCACCAAAGTATTCATTCTATGAATCGTAATCTTTGTTGAAGTTAAAGAAAGTGGCTAAGCACTTTTCTTGCAGAGAAGATCTTGTGAGTTGTCAAATAAATGATGGAATTCCAAGCTGATGAACACCAATGAGGCTAATACCAAGGTAAAATGATAAAATAGGGTAATATTGGGAAACAATTAGCATGTGTCAACCATCGTATTGAGTGTATGTGAAGGAATATTATAAACTAATATCATGCACACTCAAAGCCATACCATAATGGTGGCATTGAGGTCACAAACAACCATGATGAATGTGTAGGAAGAGTTGAACACCATAAAATACCACCTAAGGTATGATTGAGGAATGAAATAATTAGTGAAAGTAACTCTTTGAGTAATAGAGTATCACAGAGGTATTTGTTGATGTGTATGCTATATGTTTTACATTTTCAAGGATAGGAAGGTCAAGTTTTGAAGATGAAAAGTGGTACATTAGCTTCCAGCTATAATTAAAATAACTATTACCCACACCCCAATTGAAAGCTATAAATTTATATTTATGATTATTTTAATGTTTATATATTTTAATTTATGTTTGGTGGTGTTATAAATTATTTTATTTTATGTAAAATAATATACCTTGTTCATTCTTTTTTTTTTTCACTTCTAATTTTTATCATATAATTTAAGTTTTATATTATAATAAACATAAAATACATTTTAAAGAAATCATTTAAATATTATTTTTCTAATTTTTTATCCAACTTTTACCATTTTTTATTATTATAATAATTAGCTAATTAACATAATAAATAATTATTATTTAATATGTATAGCAATAATATTTTTAAATACTTTGATTGACTAGGTTTTGGTTATTGTTTAAATATGTATACACATGAATAAAATTTGGATGATAAAGTAACTAAAAAATATTCTTTTCATTTAAATTGATAAACACAGGCAACTCTCCTCCATCCTAGATTATCTCATTTTTGTAGTGATACTAATAAAGATTATTTCGTTGACTTCCCACTTTGATTTATAACATATCTAAGTTTATAAAATAGTAAAAACTGAAAAATGAAAATAGGTCATATTCTGAATATGGCTAGGAAAACATGAAGTCTAGGTAACTTGTTTAGTTTTTCTAAACATAGCATGCAGAAAACTAAAACTTTCAGAAGGTTGTAAAAAAGGAAAACTTGAAGTCTAAGTAATTTGTTTAGTTTTTATAAACATAGCATGAAGAACACTAAAACTTTAGAAGGTTGTAAAAAAGCACATCTAATAGGTGAATTCAACATTGCAAAGTAGAGATTGTTGTGCACACAATTGCAAGGGATATCATTCATGCCTCTCCCCACCATTGTGTGTGTTACTATTGGCTTAACTCTATTTTGAAATATCAATGCAATTTTATTATAAAAAAAGGAAGAAGAGGTTTTCCCACTAAGAGTTGTAGTTGGCATGCTCACGAGCGAAAATAGAGAAATCATAGATGAAAATGAACTTTCCTTCCAAAATTAAAAATTTTTGTAGTTGGCGTGCTCAAGAGTGAAAATAGAGAAATCAGAAGTGAAAATGAACTTTCTTTCCAAGATGAAAAATGCTTTAAAAAAAAAACAGAAAAATTAGAGGTGAAAAAGGAATTTTCCTTCCAAAATGCGAAAAATGTATCTATACATTCACAGTACCTATATTATCCATTTCGGTTCCTATATAGCTTCACACTGCCTATCAACCATAATATGCAAAACAAATTCCTATTGCAGTTTTATGGGCTTTCAAATTTTAGGTCATAAGAGACGTTGTATAATTCTTGCTTGAAATACTTGAAATCTAATCTAATTGAATATCGGTTTGTACAAATATTTGTAGTATGGTTATTGAAAAACAAATAATGTGAAAACATTTTAGGTTTCTTAGTGCTATCTTATTCCTTAAGCTTTTTCTTTGGTTAAATTACAACTACTGCAACAAGTCTCGTAACAACTCTAGCAGGTAAGTTACACATACCTTTCAAATTCAATGAACTTCTCAAATTTTCATATAATATTCCAGTTGCAGTAGCATCACCTGCTCCACAAGTGTATATAGGGACACTCAATTATAATATCCATGTACAAAATAACATCATGGGCATGAGGTTTCTATTCTCCTAAATTAAATCATCATTAATATAAATTATTTCAAATAGTTAAATACATCAGCAAGTCTAATTGAGGAAAATATGTGAGTTTTCATTATAAAAAGAATTAGAATTTAGAATAAAAAAGGACTTTTGGAAGAAGACTATTATGGCAAGTATCCCGCAAAAGGCTATTTCGCCTTAGTTGCCATCCAAGGAAAACTATTATGGTAGGTAACCTGGAAAGGACTATTTGGCCTTACTTACCATCCACCCGTTCTAAAAATATTTTTTAGATTGTATGTGCTAAGAATTTTTGAGCAATTGCTTGTTGTTACTGACCGTCATTGTATTTTAATAACATATTTTGACCAGCTCACACATTTTAACGAAAATATGGGGGGGAAAACAAAATCTTAAAATATTATTTAGAATAATAAAAATATGAGCGGATTTTTTAAATTACCAACTTGATATGTTTTAATTATATTTGTTATATAAATGTGCTAATTTAAAAATTTATAAATATGTATTTAAATATATTTATAAACATTAATTTGTGTTACTTTTTAATTAGATATGGAAAAAGTTACATAAGAAGCTTGACCTTTTCTAGTTTCTCCGGGGCTCTTTCTTTGTTTCAAAAATGGTTGTCATTGTGGGTGGATCAATCTTGTGATGATTAACTTCAAATACGTGTTATTAACAAAATACTTTTATTAATTATAAACAAACATGAAAATCAAACCCAACACGAATCGCCTGATAGCGAGCATACACGTTGTTTGGCCCTCCGGGCCCTTCACCTCTCCTCAATAGAAGATGCAAATTGAAGGGACTCTGGCATATGCTCAACTCACCACACATGTACATATTATGTTAAGGGAAATATATATATATATATATATATATATATATATATATATATATATATATATATATATATATATATATATATATATATAGATATATAGATATATATTATAACAACTCCTTTAGCGTGAAAAAGTTTGAGAATATATAACACTTAAAATTAATATAGTTATGTTATTTTTTAATCAGAAAATTTGACTTAAACGATAAAATGTTAACTGAAATTTACAGTTTCCATCTAGAGTACTTAATAGCATAATTAAATGAGCTCATGACCATCATACGACCTCCCAAGGACACATGGGCATTGGTTAACATTGTTGTGGCATCTGGTTAAATATCCTTTTTGATGCACAATCACATCGCTTTAATACTATCTTGTGCATCAAAAAGGATATGACTAGAGTTGCTTCTTATACCACTCTATAACACCCTCCTCCCACATCTACCCATGTATCTAGCCAACTAGGGTAAACATGTGACGAGAAGTTACCATGATATGATTTGAATCCCTATGTGTTAGTTAAGGAAGTGTACTCGGTAGAGCACATCACACACACCTTCCATATCAGCAACAAAACTCCTAGGAGCCAATGTAGCCACTCGGGTAACTAGCCCATGAAACCAATGTAAATTTTACTACACCAAACCCCTGGACGCTCCACTGATATGGAAAATGGTGAATATGGGAGGTTCTAGAAGCTCCCACAACAAGGGCAAGGGGGATTCTGATTACATTTTTTCTTAGTATTGTGCCTGCGACTCCAAGATTTGTGCCACTTTTTCAAGCTCAGAGCTGAGGTCACTACTCGAAATCAATGACACCTTTAGAAATGAGATTTCACTTTAGGCCAAAGATGCATTTTCAAAAAAATCAACAAGAACTAGGCTAGACCCCTACTAACCATGATAGGTCTTTCTCCAAACATGTCACAAAATTAAAGCTATATGCCCTAATAGAAAAACTGCCCACAGGGGTCTCATACTTATCTAAGAATCTCGAAGAAGCATTGATTCCTCAATGCATTAGCTTTAATTTCATTTATTAAGAAATAGATACATTATTCATTCATTTACAAGTAAAAACATGATGTCAGCAAAACATTATGACATTCATAAAATGCATTCATAACCAACATATAAAAATCATGGATGCTAAGCATAGAACAAACATTTCAGAGACATAACATTAAGAATATTTACACATAAATACCATATGAAAGACCTTTTATTGCCACATGAAAAATGCAACCAAGTAAGGGACTTCCACATACCACTTGACCATAGACATGGCTGAGCTAAATATTTCTTCATGCAATCACTGCTATGCTATATTCCAAGCATGAATGTGGTATACCATGGAAAAATCCATAAAAAATGAACCAAGGTTTCTACACACCAAACGACCTCAACCCATCAAACAATGATTCCACCTCCCAGGCAGACATCACAAACCGTCACTAGATTGGTCTCCACCCTAGCCTTCTAATGCTCTAGAGTGTTTGTTCCAACCTGGGCTTCCAGGACTTGTAACTAAACCCACAACCATCGATGGGATTCCAAAGATTTTGTCCAACTCGGGCTTCTAAGACTAGTAACTCTATGCAATTTGTTACAGGGCTTCTAAGGAATTTGTCCAACCAAGACTTCTAGGAACCAGTAACTCAACCAAAGCTAAAGGAAACATGAGAACCATCTAGAAAAAAAAAATAATAATAATAATAAATAATAAATAATAATAATAATAATAAATAATAATAATAATAATAATAATAATAATAATAAAAAATAAAAATAAATAAATAAAAATAAAAATAAATAAATAAATAATAAAAAATAAAAAATAAACAATAAACAATAAAATAATAAAAAATAAAATAAAATAAAATAAAATAAATAAAATAAAATAAAATAAAATAAAATAAAATAAAATAAATAAATAAATAAAAATAAAAAAATGAACCTGTAACACCATGGTAATCTTGGAAATGGAAAGGCTAGGAAAATCCACAATCAGTCGAGGCAATCCTCCTTGCCAACAACACATTGTGACTGATAAGCTACATGCATATGTCATGAATGCCAAAACTAGTGAGGAAAGAATACATGCAACTCAGTACCTGCAAGGAAAAACCATTGTAGTTGCTAATCGTGACGTCCTCTTGTAGTTTCATGCCCTTCGTTTACCTTCTTGCTCCAAGCATCCAAGTATGCCACATTCTCCAAGAGTATTCGAACAAAACTCTAAGTGTCCAAGAGTATGTGAGAAAGAGAATAGAATGAGAGCTCCAAAACTGAACTGACAAAAAGCTACACTAACCAAGCCTTCCCACTGATCCTCACAAGACATTTTATCAATGAGGCCTCTCCTTTCTTTAACTTCAATTATTTTTCTTTAATTGCATCCTCACATGCAACCTCTGAAGTTTCACCTTCACTTTCTCCTAATTTTCTTTATTTTCATTAATAAAATGTCAATAAATGCCTCATGCCTTCCCAAAGCCTTTTTCATTTCCTTTGCTAATTGCCTTAGCCATAATAAACCGAAGTGACACCCCACTAAGATGTTTTTCCCACCATTCAACTTGGAATATGTGTTTCATTACCATGGTCTTATATTTTTAAATTTAAATGCATTTTTTAACCAGGGCTATTACAATTACCTTCTACATTCTCGTTCAAGTTCCTTCGAGTAATTTATTTATTTTACTTAGACTATCTTGAGAAAATAAGAAACTTAATCCTCTTATCCCTTGCTAAGTTATTTGAACCTTAGTATCCTCTATGTAACTGGTTATTATTTTTTTTTTATTGACATGCGTCCAGATTGATTTTCCTTTCTTTCCTCAGTCTTCCTCCAAATCGTCTCCCTCTTTTTTTGACCTGCATCGGAATATTAATTGGGAGAGGTCCAACATGGGAGTAAGCAACATGGGAGTAAGAGGATCATAGCTATGAATTTTGTCTTGATTTTTCATTAGCAATAAAACATCTCTTTATTGGTTCTCTTCAACTTTCAGTATATTCCTTTTACATTCAATGGTAAAATAAAATTCCTCATCCTTAATTATTTTATTTCCTCTCGTATTTAACAGTGAGAATACTTATAATTTAATTAGTTGTTAATTTAGTTGATATATAAATAAAATTTATATTTATTTTATTTTTAAAAAGTTATATTTGAAATATATATTACAAATATATTAAATATTATAATTATATAATTATAAATGCCATAATGTAATTATTGTTGACACCTAATCCTTGTGATTGGCTGAATTAATGTAAATAGATAAATAGGAGATATGAACAGTCATTGGGAGACAAACTGAATAGTCTCCCCCTCATGTATATAATGAAAACCTACCTGAAGGAATAAATCAACCGAATCGTTTTTTCCTTATGGAGTTAATGCCTGGGCTGACATGGTATCAAAGCCAACTCCTTTTTTTAGCTATTGTGCCTTGTAACTCCCTTGTCTGCTCCTCTGTTGTCCATATAATTCAGTGACTGAGTGTTGTCTGATACTGCCTACATTCTGCCATATTCTATTTACATTACCTACACTCTGCTACAATCCCATGTGGAGTATGAGGACCATCCTGAGAACTATGAAGTTGCCCATTACCTTTGAGAAATGAGTCGCTAGATAATCATTTCACCTTTTCATTGTGATGTGAAGGGGAAAATCTGTCTGCGCGAGTAGAGAGAGGTTTTACCACATGACAATGGTGATGAATATTTTCTTGCGCAGTGTGGTGTTCCAAAGCGGTACGCCCTGTCTGCCTGCGATTTGAATCCTTGGACGGGTTCTTTTTTTGTACATTTCCGAGCTAGTTCTTTTGGAATGTAGAGGCAGATTTTCGGTTTTGATGAGTGTTACTGCATGAGCTTTCATACTTCAATTGATGGAGCTTGAAACCCAAAAGCTTGCGCGTAAGGAAACTGTTGTTTTCTGAGAGTGCTTTTGAAGTTACTGAGTGGAGCGTTCTAGACATTGCGGAGTGCCAGACCTTGATTTGAGCTGTACATGCATGCTTCCTCTACGCCGGTTGCGACCAGTGTTTCGGTAGGCAGCCCTGAGGTACTGCTTCCTCCATTTAATAATAGTATGAACAAATCTCCGTTGATTGAGTTGGCACCATCTGTGGAATAACGTAGATTACAATCACTAATGTACCCCTGCCGTAATGAACCCAACAATCAGTGGATGATAGGTATATAAATCGAAGACCCCTGCCGTAATGAACCCAACAATCAGTGGATGATAGGTCTGTAATGCAGTTTGGACGGGAATAACGCTGAGGTATAACGCCGGTATTATAACACTGCTGGACTTAACGCCGCTGCTCTTAACGTTGGTATTATAACACTGTTTGGCATTGTATATAATGTTGTTTTGGCATATAACGTTGGTTTCAATGATTTTTGAAGATTTTTTTGGCATTGTATTAACACTGATTGACATATAACACTAGCTCAACGATTTCTGAAGTTTGTTTTGGGAAATAAAGCTGGTATTTCATTGATGTTTTTTTTTGCTAAATGCCATATGTACGTTGCTCCATGTGTTGAACTGTACGCTACTCCGTGCGTTGACTGTTTTGGACACTGGCTTATGTTGTTTGTTGATGACATGACATATATTGCATTATTGAAGTCGATTCCATTTTTTTTGGAAATTCATAGCAAATTATTATTAGTGTTTTGCTACGAATACTGTAATTATTTCTGGGCTCAGTTCAAATTTTTATGATGGAGAAGTTTGTTGAAAAAGTGAAGGGTTTCGAAAACAAGACAACTCTTCTTGCACACAGAGAGGATAATCTTGCTCAAGATTCTTCTAGAGCAAGATGTAGAAGAGATTTCAGAGGCAAGGGGGGCAGATACTCTCAAGGAGAAAAGGCATATTTGCACTACATACGCTGCAAAAGAAATGGATCACATGATGCCTCTACATGCAAGCTACCATGGGACAAAATTGAGGAGAAAAAAAACCAACGGAAAGGTAAAATTGATGATACAGCCAAAGGTAATGCACCTGAATCTGCTCACTATGTTATGGCACAATGTAACATTAGAGTAAATGAAGATTTGTTTAATGCTTCACTTGCTTCATGGAAAAATGATTGGTTTCTTGTTCCAGGAGCAACCTGCCACATGACTCATAGAAAAGTTCTTTTTGAAGATTTCACTGACAATGTTGATGGAGTAGTATACTTTGAAGATCAATCAAAAATCAAGCCATCAGGGCTTCACATAATCAGGCTTAAACTGCCTGATCTTCTAGACTTTCTTCTGTATCATGTTCTATATCTCCCACAACTGAAGAGAAACTTTCTATCCCTAGTCCACATTCACCAGTAAGGTCACTCAACTCATATGTTTGATGGCAAACTTGAGGAAAGAAAAGCATTTGACCACTCACTTGTCATGAGGGGAATAGAAGAAGAAAGGCTTATGAAGCTGCAAGGAACCTCTGCTCATGCACAACATTTCTCATACAATTCTGATCATGAAGAAGGTACACTTCCATCAAGTTTACTATGGCATGCTAGATTTGGACATTTGAACTATGACAGTCTCCGCTTATTGAAGAAAAATGGTGTTGCTGGTTTGCCTACAATTCTTAGGAAACTTAAGCAATGTGATGCTTGCATTCTGGGAAAGCATAGCAAACATTCTTTTCATGATTCACATTCAAGAGAACATAGGAAAATTGAACTCATTCATTCAGATCTATGTGGTCCAATGCCTATTCCTTTTGCAAATGGAAATAAATATATCATGACATTTATTGATGACTACACCAGAATGTGTTGGGTTTATTTATAGAAGAACAAATCTGATGCTTTTCAAACATTCAAGAATTTTCATAAATGGATTGAAAATGATGCACAATCTCATATTGGGTCTATTCACAGTAATAATGGAAAATAATACACATTAAATGAATTTGAAAACTACCTTCACCAACATGGGATCAAACATCAAACAACTATGCCTTATAATCCCCAATAGGATGGTGTAGCTGAAGGAATGAATAGGACAATCTTAAATATGGTACGATCCTTGCTCTTCTTCAAAAATGTAAAGATAATGTTTTGGGTTGATGCTGTTCTATGTGCTACATATATAAAGAATAGATGTCCATCTAATTCTATAAGTAACAAGACTCCATATGAAATGTGGTATGGACGTGTTCCTTCAGTAAAGCATCTCAGGGTCTTTGGTTCCACCTGTTATGCTTTGATACCAAAGGTACATAGAAATAAACTTGGTGCTAGAAGTCGTAAGTGTATCTTCCTGGGGTATTCAAACACCTCCACAGCATACCACCTCTATGATGAAGTAAATAAGAAGTTTGTTGTATCTAGAAATGTAATTTTCCTTGAATCATCCAGAAATGACAATGTTGTTGAGTGGCAACTTGATCGCTTGGATAGATTCGTAAAACCAAAATCATTTCAAGAATTTGATAATCAAATTCCACATCTTGAAGGGGGGATTCATATACTAGATCAACATGTGGAATCTTCTTCTGAATAACACTCTCCCCTGCATGAAACTCCAACAACGGATGATGCTTTAAGTGATGTACTTGATAGGATTTGGAGACTCAATCTTGACTCAGTCCCAACTGAATCAATGGAGTAGCCTGGACCATCTGAGAAAGGTCCCCCAAAGTGGCTGACAAAGACACTTGAAAGTGTTCATCCTGATGAAGTTGGAAAGACAGGAACTAGAAATTCAAACCGGCAAAATGGAGGAGATGTAGATGACTCTAATTCACCTATTGATATGGATGCTTCTTATGATTGTGAATTGAACTTGTCTAGACATTTTGAACCAACTTCCTTCAAAGAAGCTTCTTCTCATGATGAATGGAAAGAAGTGATGCAAAAGGAGGATGATGCCCTCATAGAGAATGACACTTGGAAGCTGGTTGATCCTCCATTTGGAACCAAACCAATTGGCTGCAAGTGGGTCTATAAGAACAAGTATAAAGCTGATGGCTCACTTGACAAACACAAAGATAGGCTTGAGGCAAAAGGTTTTGCACAGAAGGAAGGGGTTGATTATGAGGGGACTTTCCTCCCCACAACAAAATGGTCTACCATCTGGACACTCTTTGCACTAGCAGCTCAGAATGGTTGGAAAGTGCATCAAATGGATGCAAAAACTACTTTCTTGAATGGAGATATAAAAGAGAATGTTTTTATGTCCTAGCCTGAAGGTTTTACTATGAAAGGACATGAACATAAAGTATGCAAACTTTTGAAGTCCTTGTATGGCCTCAAACAAGCACCACGAGCCTGGTATGAAAAACTAACTGAGCATCTTCTGAAACTCAATTTCAAACATTTTGATCTTGATGATGAAACTTTAATTGTGAAGAAAGTTGGTAAAACAGCTGTATATCTTGTGGTATATGTAGATGATCTTTTGATGACAGGGAACAATGAAAGCTACATTGCATCCATAAAGAAGGAATTGGGGAAAATTTTTGAAATGACTGGTTTGGGCTATGTTCATTACTATCTTGGCATTCAAGTAACCCAACATCCAAAGTCCATATTTCATTCTCAAAAGAAATACATTGGAGATCTGTTGAACAGGTTTGGCATGACAGAGTGCAATCCTCTCACTACTCCAATGGAACAAAACTTAAAGCTCACATCTATTGAAGGAAAAGAATTTGAGGATGCAACAAAGTATAGACAGCTTGTAGGAAGTCTCAACTACCTAACTACAACTAGACTAGACATTTCGTTTGCTATTGGAATCCTCTCCAGGTTTATGCAAAAGCCTTGTGAGGGACATTAGTCTACTGCAGAAAGAGTTATAAGGTACTTGAAGGGAACTCAAGACTTTGGAATCAAATATACATAGGTGGACTACTTCAGTTTGATTGGATACTCTGATTCAGACTTTGATGGAGACAAAGAAGCTGGGGTATCAACTTCAGGATATGCTATGTGTCTTGGATCAGGAGCTGTCTCCTGGATATCATGCAAACAATCAGTTCCAATAGATCCCACAACAGAAGCAGAATACGTGGCAACAGCGGAAGCAATAAAACAAATTGTGTGGCTCAGGAAAATTCTTCAAGATTTGCAGGTAAAACAAGTACAATCAACTCCACTCATGATGTACAATACCTCTGCAATAAAGTTGGCGAAGAACCCAAAGTTCCATGACCGAACAAAGCACATCAATACTAAATATCATCTGATTCGACATCATGTTGAGGTCAAAACAATCCATCTTTGTCATTGTTCAACAAATGAGCAAATTGCAGACATCTTCACCAAAGCGCTTGGCTGGGAAAAGCTTGAATGATTCAGAATGATGCTTGGACTCACCAACATCCCTTCAGATTAAGGAGGGGAATGTTGACACCTAATCCTTGTGATTGGGTGAACTAATGTAAATAGATAAATAGGAAATATGAACAGTCATCGGAAGACGAACTGAATAGTCTCTCCCTCATGTATATAATGAGGACCTACCTAAAGGAATAAATTAGTCAAATCATTTTTGCCTTATGGAGTTACTGCGTGGCCTGACAATTATATTATAAATAATATAAAAAAATAAAATAATGGAATAATCAAGGTGGTTTATCCCCATATCCCCTATATATATATATATATATATATATATATATATATATATATATATATATATATATATATATATATATATATATATATAAAATAAAAAATAAAAAATAATAATCGTTGTTATGAGAAGAAATCCCTTTCCATGACACTCTTTATATTGGTGGGCCGTTGATTTTGTATGTTAGATGATTAGAACATTTTAAGGCATTGGATGAGGTGTTGGGTGGAGAATGTTGCGGTCAAGGTAGTTAAAGTAGTTTTCCTGGCACCCACAATCCATCGTTGCTAATAACTAAAGTAGAAAGGCGTACTGAACTAGAAAGGGGTAGTTTTGCAGGCACTGAGAGGGGACAAGGGCTCGTGTCTCACCACACGGAGAAGCAAAAGACTGTGGGGGAATGGGTAATTTTACACGTAGTGACCTTTGTTACGCAAGGTGTAGAAAAAGGAATGATGTACAACTACACAGAGAATCAAAAGACCGTGGGAATGGATCCGTCAAGGTTCTGGTGATTGAAAGATGAGACTACGTTTTCAGTGCTCGACAGGATCAAAAAATCTACATATGATACTGCCCTTGAAAATCTTCTGGCGCTTGGAGGTTGGTATGCACACTTCCTACTATTAAAGATGAATCCCAAAAACTATGTATAGGTTCAGACTCATCCCCATGCTCTTTGGATTAGGCACGATAATGCCTTTTTCTTGCTCGCTTATAACAAGGAACAAAGTGTGTTTCATTCAGGTTCTTGCTCCAAAACTGTTGAAATATTAATTTCAACTGTCGTGCAACATTTAATTCCTAAAAATTGTTGAGCCTTCCCGCACCGCTTTTCACGAGCTGGTGGTTTTTCCTCAAATGGCAGTGATAACGTCCATCGACTGACACGTGCACAACAATTTTACCAGAGAAGTTTTCCCCAAAGCATAAAGATTGGCAAGAAGGCGCTTGCGATAAAGTCCAATAGCCGTTCGATTGAAAGCAAGGTTTGAGGCTGTCCGATCAAAACAAAGTTTGTTGTACAGGTCTGCACCACATTGCGTGAAGTGAAATGGAATTTTTGTTTGACCTCCGTATGACTGAAAAAATTGTATGCAAGGCTGACTGAATCAATTTACCACCATGATGAAGTAATTAAAGAATCTAATTGAAATGAACCAGGGTCAGTAAATGTAGGTGAAGTTTTAATTCACAGGAGTAATTTTTTTTCTCAAAGTAATATGTAATTTCGGTTTGTTTTTGTTGGAGTTGAATGTGTAATATGCACAGCAGTGCAAACGAAAAAAAGAGGGCAATACGCAGACCATGTAGTATGTAACACGCAGCAGAGCGCGAATGTTTTAATTTGAGAATGTGCAAGTGAAAATGCAACAACGTGAAGAAAAGTTTTAGTTCTTCATTGAAATGCAACGGAGCACGTAACAGCGTGAGTAAAAAGTAAGGAGTTGAAAAAAATGCAAGGAAAGCACGTAGTAGTGCGCATGTGAAATATACACAGCAGTGTAAATGTAAATGGTTGTTCATTGAAAGAAAACGAAGGGGAATATGCAATGCGCAGCAGTGTGTGGGGAATGTTTTTTGTTGTTCAATGAAATGAAATGTTTTTACGCATAGCAGTGCAGTGAATGTAATTTTGTTGTATATGAAATGTAATGTGAAGAATTTTTACACAGCAGTGTAAATCTTTTCAAGAAGAGTAAAAAGAAGAAGAAGTGAAATGTTTTTCACACATCAGTGGATGTAAGAAATATTTACACACAGCAGTGTAAATTTGTAAGCTGGGACAGAGTAATTGTTCCAGAAGTGACAGAGTAAATTTTTTTGTGGAGCTGAAGCATTCCTGGTGAAATCCCTCTGTAAGAGGAAGATGTTTTTTTGTTGTAACAGGAAGTCTATTAATGAATACAAAGTTCTTTTGTGTGTGTTGTTAAAACTCTATGCTTTGGAAACAAATTTTTGATCTTGTGGTAAAAACAGAGTATTACTCTCTGTTCATATTTTTGTTTTGGAACTAAAAAAAAAATTCCCAACATGGTATCAGAGCTTGTCCAGGCTCTTTGAAGGTGTCAAAGAAGCTGAAGGAAGATTTCTTGCTGCAGCAGCTTCTCCAGCAGAGTGAAGACTTAGTCAAGGTATTTCTCAAGTTAGTTTCTGTGTTACTGTCATCACAGTCAGTTATTTTAATACACAGTCAAGTATTCTAAAGCATAGTTAAGAGTGCAAGAATGGTGAGGTCAAGGAAGAAAGTCTCCAATCCTCCTAAGGATGTGTCTCCCTCTACTACTAAAATAGAAGACAATCAATTTGATGAGGCTCCAAGGCTCAATGGGAAATTTAATATATGGGAAGCAAAAATGAGGACTTTCTTACAGTCTCAAGGGATTGAATTTTTGGAATCAGTGATTGATGATAGCAGGATGGATAGAGAATGCAAGGAGTACAATGCAAAAGTAACAAAGACAATCTTGAATGGGCTACCTAATTCTGTGAAGAAGAATCTAGGAAAACATTCATCAGCAAAGGATATAGGGAACAAACTTCATGACTTTCACTCAAAAGGAGCACTAACCATGACCATCAATCAAGAAGGAGATTCTATACCCATCATAGAAGCTGAAAATGAGAATGATGACATCAAGGCTGAAGTAGACCTAGAATATGAAAAGAATGAAAAGGACTTTGTAGAAGAACTCCTCGCTCAACTTATGACTGCCATGGAAGAGATTAACAATTTGAAAAAGGAAAATGAGGAACTTAAGAAGATAGCTCCAGTTGGTAACCAAGATCAAACAAGGAAGAAAGTTGACCTCATCAAGCTTCAAGTATAAAAAAAGGATGAAGAGCTTGCCAAACTTAAGAAGGAATTTCATCAAGGCAAAAGGAAGCATCATGAAGAAGTCATATCCATGAAAAATCAATTGAATAAAGCAAAGAAGCAGGAAAATACCTTATCAAGTCAACTTGGGCAAAGGCACAAGAGTGTGAACAAACTTGAAGAAGAGATTGGTCAGTACAAGGTAGAGGTCTCCTCCGTTAAGTCTCAATTACAAGAAGCCAGGAAATAGGCACAAAAAGCTGAGAAGAAAATGGAGAGCAGTCAAGCAAAGAATGAAGAAATCTTCAAAATGAAGTCACATATCATCTCCCTTAAAATAGTAGCAGCTGAAGCTACTCGTAGCAAGGAAGAAACTGAAGAACAACTTGTAAAGAAGAATAATGAGTGTGAAAGATTGGAAGAAGAGATTGTCCTCCTCAGAAAAAAAGTTGAAGGGATGAACAAAATCATGAAGAGCTCTCAAGCCTTGAATGACATGCTCAGCTATCACAGATGTCCATCTGATAAATCAGGACTCAAGTATGCAGGTGAACCCTCAAACAATAATGAAAATGCTTTAAGAAAAAGAGATGTGAAGAAGCGAGAAAGAAATTGTGATGCTCCTAGTTCCAGCAAATGCAAGGAGAAAAATCAAGGATACAATAGAAGAAATCCTATTCCAAGAAGAAATATTTCTCCAAGTAGAAAACCAGCTCCAAAAAGAAATGTAAATGATGTCAAAGAGGCAAGAGGCAATGGTTATCATCAAAGGATCTCAAGGCAAAAAGGCTTCAGAAGTACATCAAGGAAACCTCCATCTCCAGGGTACCAAAGTTCATTTTTTGGTTATTGTTATTCTTGTTCAAACTTTCGTCATATGGAAAAAGACTGTAAAGCATCTCATAGAGATAGATGTTATAGTCTCCGACAACCTCCAAGAAACAATTTTACAGGAAGAAATCATGAAATCTTATTCATGAACAATGTAGAATGTTTCAAGTGTCACAACATTGGTCGTATGCCACGTGAGTGTAACTTAACATGGGCTCTTACACAAGCTAGAACCATGCAAAAGAAGAAAGTTACACAAGTATGGAGAAGGAAGGAAATACAGTTCGAAAATCCTTTGAGCCCTCCAGCCAATCTAAGCTTTTTTTTAGAAGACTTTGCCGAAAGGAGACAATGCATACAGTTAGGGGGAGCCTATAATTCTTGATCATTATCGTTGAACCTATTAGTGAACGGGTCCTTATGAAATCCTTGCTGATATTCTGACCAAACCATTGGGGCAAAAAAGTTTTGAATTTTTGAGGAAATGTCTAGGTATGACTGATAACCCAACAGTTGAAATTAAAGGGGAGTGTTGAAATATTAATTTCAATTGTCGTGCAGCATTTAATTCCTGAAAACCACTAAGCCTTCCCGCACCGCTTTTCACGAGTTGATGCTTTTTCCTCAAATAGCAGTGATAATATCCATCAATTGACACGTGCACAGCAGTTTTACCAGAGCAGTTTTCCCCGAAGCATAAAGATCGGCAAGAAGGGGCTTGCGATATAGTCCGACAACCGTTCGATTGAAACCAAGGTTTGAAGCCGTCTGATCGAACCAAAGTTTGTTGTACTGGTCTGCACCACATTGCGTGAAGTGAAATGGAATTTTTGTTTGACCTCTGTATGACTGAAAAAACCATATGCAAGGCTCACTGAATCAATTTACCGCCATGCTGAAGTAATTAAAGAATTTAATTGAAATGTACTGGGGTCAGTAAATGTAGGTGAAATTTTAATTCACGGGAGTAATTTTATTTTCTCAAGGTAATATGTAATGTTGGTTTGTTTTTTGTTGAAGTTGAATGTGTAATATGCACAACAGTGCGAACAAAAAAAAGGGCAATACGTAGACCGTGTAATATGTAACGTGCAGCAGAGCGCGAATGTTTTAAGTTGAGAATGTGCAAGTGAAAACGCAACAGCGTGAAGAAAAGTTTTAGTTGTTCATTGAAATGCAATGAAGCACGCAAAAGTGTGAGTAAAATGTAAGGACTTGAAAAAAAATGCAAGGGAAGCACACAGTAGCGCACATGTGAAATATACACAGCAGTGTAAATGTAAATGGTTGTTCGTTGAAAAAAAATGAAGGGGAATATGCAATGCACAGTAGCGTGTAGGAAATTCTTTTTGTTGTTCAGTGAAATGAAATGTTTTTACGCACAGCAGTGCAATGAATGTAATTTTGTTGTATATGAAATGTAATGTGAAGAATTTTTACACAACAGTGTAAATCTTTTCAAGAAGAGTAAAAAGAAGAGGAAGTGAAATGTTTTTCACCACAACAGTGGATGTAAGAAATATTTACACACAACAATGTAAATTTGTAAGTTGGGACAGATTAATTGTTCCAGAAGTGACAGAGTAAATTTTTTTGTGGAGCTGAAGAGTTCTTGGTGAAATCCCTCAGAAGAGAAAGATGTTTTTTTTTGTAACAGGCAGTCCATTAATGATACAAAGTTCTTTTGTGTGTTGTTAAAACTCTATGCTCTGGAAACAAATTTTTGATCCTGTGGTAAAAACAAAGTATTACTCTCTATTCATATTTTTGTTTTAGAATTAAAGAGAAAATTCCCAACAAAAACCCCGCAGCTCATGATGATGTCGTCAATTCCGTAGCCATTGTTGCCCATGGATTTCTCTTTACAGGCTCGGTTGACAGCATAGTAATAGTGTCAAAGTATGGGCTCTGATTGTAGGAAATGCAAAGCATGTTCTCCCACAAACTCTCAGCGTCCAACAATCTGCTGTAGTGGACGTGCAGCGAACGTGCACAGAGGGAGAGATTCTCTACTCAACATTGGCCGATGGGGCTATTAATGTGTGGGAACGAGAAAAAACCATCTAGATGAATTCGATGCTGCAACATGTCGACCTTTTTAAGAGGGATGCAGTGTTGTGTCTGGCCATGGTTAAGAATATCCTTCGGTTGGTCGACAAGACGATACAGATATGGAGAGAGGACCATATTTATGGATTCGATTCATTGTTGGTGGTGTTCCCGGGCCATAGTGGATGAGTAAAGTCCATCGTGCCCACCGTTGTCATTTCCAATTCCAGGGGTTTCTTGTTTACAGCGGGAGTATGGATTGGTCAATGAAAGCATGGTTGGTGGAAGATGATGATTCTTCACCGAATCGAAATGATATTTACTGTCCCACAAATCCTGTGTTATCGCCTGCCTAGGTGCAACAAAATCTCAAATGCCAAATCATGCCGCACCATTGTACCGTCAATTTACAAAGAAAGTCATTTATTAAAACCAACCGAAACCACTTTCTTGCATGTTGAAAATTCCCGTTAAGAAAACTGCAATCAACGGTGCTCTTAATATATGGAGAAACATTTAGCAATTCATGCTGGGAATGCTTTATGGGCACCCGACAGAAAAATAGATAGAACGTGTTTTTTTCTTCCTGTTGGGATAATTTATAATGTTTGTTTGTGAGTGACATGGTAAGCAGGTTAACTTAAAATTGTCAGTTTATTACTTTGGTTTTCGACTGAACTCTGAAAAATCTCATCGCATATTTTTCATATAAAGAAAAGTTACTAATCTGTGCAAATATTCTATGCAAAATCTTCGACTTGAAAGTCTAGAGCCAGTGTTACAATTGTGACTTCTAAGTAATTTTCTTAAATCTCAGAGCATAGATGTGCTTCTTCTAAAATTATCCACCCAAACAGATGCAAAAAAGTTTTATGCGGAAACCTATCACATCAATACTTCAATGTTGGTTCAAGTCATATTTTTGATATATAATTAAGACTTGGAGAGAGGATTTGAAATATTTTTGAGATATATACTTAAGCTTGCAGAGAGTATGAGAGAGAAGGAAACTACTCTACTCACATAGAGTTTACATCATTGTGATGAGAGAAATGTGGTGTTGGTCTCTTAAAGTAGGACAGAAGACCCTCCTATTTTTTCAATAGTGTGGATTGACTTTGGTCGGTCGAGTAGATGTCATTGGGAGAAAATAGTTTGATTGGGATTTTGGATGCTCAAGATGTGTTTTCAATGGTTTGGTTCTAAGTCCTCATCAATATTCCAGTTGAAATTAAAAAAATATATAAAAAATTGGTGAAACTAGGAAATAACTCAAAGAAGAGGAATTATGTTTCTTTCAATTGATAGAGTTTAGAATATTTGAGGATTGAATGGCCTATATCTTTCATTTAATATCTGTACGTATTACTCCTCCTGATGATGAAGCTCCCCCTGTGTTATATTCCATAGTGTCACAAGATTGTTTCTTTCAATTGATAAAGAGTTTAGAATATTTGAGAATTGAATCGCTTCTATCTTTCATTTAATATCTATACGTATTACTCCTCTTCATGATGAAGCTCCCCCCCCCCCGCGTTATATTCCATAGTGTCACAAGATTGATGCCATCATCATCTAGGTTTGAAAATGTTGTTCACGAGAGAAGATGGAGGCTAACCCTAAAGAAATTGTAAATATTTGTGAGTTAGTAATCCAAATCCACCTTCAAAGTGAAAACGTTGGTACTAAACTAAATAACATAATGGAGGGTCCTAAATGTCGGAAATCGACCTGCCGCCAGTCTGGCGGGGCGGGGTGGCCCGGGGGTGGCCCTGCGCGGGCAGAGGGGGAGGCGGAGGGGTGGGCAGAGGGGGCCGGGGAGGGGCGGGGGAGGGGGAGGGGGAGGGGCGGTGGAGGGGGCTGGGGAGGAGCGGGGGAGGGGGAGGCGTAGGGGGAGGGGCGGCGGAGGGGGCCGAGGAGAGGCGGGGGAGGGGGAGGCGGAGGGGGAGGGGTGGCGGGGTGGGCCAGGTGGGCCGGGTGGGCAGGGTAGGGCGGGTGGGCCGGGTCGGGCGGGGTAGGGCTAGTGGGCCGGGTGGGTGGGGTCGGGAGGGTGGGCCGGGTAGGGCGGGGTCGGGCGGGTGGGCCAGGTAGGGCGCGGTCGAGCAGGTGGGCGGGGTAGGGCGGGGGGGCCGGGTGGGCGGGGTCGGGCGAGGGGGCCGGGTGGGCGTGGTAGGGCGGGTGGGCGGGGTGGGCGTGGTAGGGCGGGTGGGCGGGGTAGGGCGGGTGGGTTGGGTAGGGCGGGTAGGGCGGGTGGGCCGGGTGGGCGGGGTGGGGATGGGGTAGGATATGGGGCGGGGAGAGGGGGGAATGGGGTAAGGTGGGGGGGGGGGTAGGGGTAGGGTGGGGGGGATGGGGGGGTAGGATAGGGGCCGTGTGGGGGGAGGGTAGGATAGGGGGCGTGGGCGGGGAATGCGGGGGGTAGGGGCAGGGTGGGGGGGGGGGGGGGGGGGGGGATGAGGGTGGTAGGGGGGGGGGGCGTGGGGGGGGCTTGGGTGGGGGGAATGGGGGGGGTAGGATAGGGGTAGGGGGGGATGGGGGGGTAGGGGGGTGGGGATGAGGGGGGTAGGATAGGGGGCGGGGGGGGGGGGGGGATGAGGGTGGTAGGGTGGGGAAATGGGGGGGGGGTAGGATAGGGGGGGGGGGGGGGGGGGGGGGGGGGATGAGGGGGGTAGGGTGGGGAAATGGGGGGGGGTAAGGATAGGGGGCGGGGGGGGGGGGGGGGAATGGGGTAGGGCGCGGGTGGGCAATAGGGGGGTAGGGGTGGGGGTAAGGGTAGGGTGTAGGGGGGGGGGATAAGGATTAGGGGGGGGTGGTGGGGTAGGGTGTGGGGATGGTGGGGGGGGGAATGGGGTAGGAGGGGCGCATGGTGTGGGGAGTGGTGGGCATAGTGTGGAGGGGCGGCCGCGGGGAGGTGTAGGGGGTGTAGGGGGTTTTGGGGCGGGGGATGGGGGGGAGGGGGTTTTGGGGGCGGGGGTGTGGGGGGACGGTAGGGGGTGGGGTGAGGGAAGGGGAGGGGGGCAGGGAGGGGGGGAAGCTTAGGGGGTTGTGGGCGGCGCGTGGGTAGGGACTCGCCCATACTTGCCTAAATGTCTACTTAGCCTCATTATCCCTCACCTGACCTCCCACTCACCCATCGACCCGCCTGCCCGTTAGAGGTGGCTGGGCAATTCTGATTATACAAATAAAAAATTTATGGTATATTTTTGTTATTAATTTAAGTTAACATGTTTTTTTATTTACTAATTTATGTGTTTTTTTTTAGGAAAATGGCATCAAGGAAAATTTCTGTGAATCTTTCTGGACCAAAGAGTCTTAAAGGTGTATCTTCAAAAAACATTGGTGAACGAACTCCACCTGAGCTCATGCCTACAAATATTTCAAGTGCTTCAAGTGATACGAAGCTAATCTCAGATTGGAAAAGTTCAAAAGAGGTGAAATTTCCATCAAGAGTCTGGTATGTGAAAGAAAGAGAGAGCACAACTATGAATATATATCTATACATTGATATACCCCAAAATAATGAAAATTTGGAGGTGATGGGAAGAGTCATAGATATGTGTTTGGTACCAAACACTGAAGTTGTTTACGTACTTACAAAAGCTCCCAAGTCACATGAAAGGATTAAATACCGACTATCATATTCATTATATGACACGAGAGAGGTATCTACAAAGTTGTGTAAACAAATCGTAAATGAGAAGACACAAAACATCGTAAGTATTGTTATTTGTATTTTTATTTTGTGTTTTGAAAGTGTCTCGCTATATTTTTTTAACTTTGTTTATATTAACATATGATATTTTGTTTGGCAGAATTTTGTTGAAAGCTGTTCAATTAGGTTGGGAGGCATTCATTTCATAGAGCATGATATCATGAAAGTTGTCAGCCATTTTTACTCAGTGTCAGAAGAAGATATGGAAAACATGGAAAATGTAGTAATTGATGATGCTACAAAACTACATTCAAAGAATCAGAAAAAAGGCCTCTGGTGGATAAATCTAGCAAGGGTAAACAAGTTACTTTTGAGGACGATGAAGTTGAAATTGACAATGAAGCATATGTTGCCATTACTGAAGATGACATTGGAACTGAAGAAGGTCGTAAAAGACCAAAAGTAACAATGCCCAAGAATAGATCTCTTGAGAATGTTATGACAAAAAAAAGTAGAGTTGAAGATCTTGAAGTAGTCATTACCAGCAGTCAAGAACCTAGTGAAACTTCAAAAGAAAGTAGAGAAATCATTACACCAGGAGATGATTTAGATGATGGCATAATCAAAACAAAACAAAATTCCATTCAACAGAATTTGACAAAGAGAAACTTAATTGATGGTGGTCGTACATTTCAGTTAAATGTCAGACAAACCTATAAGGCAAGTGAAGGACAATGCCAATATCAAATCAGAAAGCCACATCATCTGCATGTTCACAACTTTGAAGACATTGATGAGGTACAATCCATATGCTCATGTGGTTAGTTATGTGCTTCTTGTTGATCCACTTCAAGTCCCCAACAAAGAAGCATTTGATAAGTCAAAATGTTTTGAATACAATTATTATGTGCTTGGGGGGAACCATTCTGTTGAAGCTCAAAGACAATTGATGGAGGAATATCCTAATAACCCATGTTTTGAAACAATGAAATGTATCATTTATGCTGGTTTAAATGAAACAGAAGCAAAGTTAGTGGCATTGGATCATAATTCAGATAATGAATATAGGATGTCTATGACTTTGATCCAAATGGTTAGATTTATTCATAGTGAATTCCTAGAAAAATGTGGTGGGGATAAGATAAATATTACTGCAGATTTCCGAAAGGAATGTTGTATGGAAATAGGCTATCAAATTGAAGAGAAAACCAATTCAAAAGGTGGAAAAGACATCAGATATAGCGATTTATTCAGAGGTATTGATAACATTTTCCAATTGGCATTTAGAACTGGAGATATTTGGAATTTGATTGATGACATTTTTAGCATGTGGGAAGACATTGGCATTAAAAACGAGAGGGTAAAAAAGTCTAAGCCATTGATATGTAGCAACAATAAATCAGCTCCGGAACTGAAGCAACTTCCAGATGATATGACCATCACGCCTTGGAGGGTGATGAAAGGAGTGAAAGATGAAAAAATTGTCAAAACAATATTATCTCGTGTGAGGTCAGGGGAATTATCATTGGAAGAAATGTCTAAAGAATTTCAAAAGTAAGTTTGTTGAATTATTTTTACTTGTTTCCAGGATTATAGTTATCTTTTAAATAAAACATGTTGTTATTGGTAGTATTTGTTATACATATCATTATATTAACTTTTTCTTACTTTATCTATGCAATCACAAAGTTTACATGAAAATTCAGGAACAAATGGTTAAACTGTTGAATGAAGATAGTTTGGATGATGTTGTATGCAACTATCCAGATTCAAGTTCTACATCAACATTAAAAGCTTTTTATCTTGCATTTAAAAAGGTATCTTGATTTATACATTCAGTTTTAATCATATGTGTACTATTTTTAATTTAAAACTTACACATACATTTGTTTGTTTGGTAAAAGATGAAGAAAGAAGATAATGGAGCACCAGACAGTTTCAAGAATTTTATTGAAAAAATAAAGATTGAAAGACTAAGAAAGCAACGTATTAAGAATTTTGTACTTGATCCAACTCTTAATCATTTCATTTGGAATGGGCTAGACACTATTCAATATCAAGTAATACAAGGCAACTATGAAGACATTGCTAAACTCGTACCAAAAAGGGATTATGCCCTGGTTATTGCAGATATTCCCCATGGTTTCAATATTCCAAACATTTACTATGATAGTGACCCTTATACTTATCAAGATTTTAATAAAGTGGTGGCGAGATTTATGGAAGTGACGTCATCACCATTATGGAGATTTGTGACATTTCATTCAGACACACAATTGGCAATGGTATTGTCAAGCTTCAAGGGGAAAACAAATTCAAGGATTCAGCTTACATGGTAAGATGTTTAAAGGTATATTTGATTAATGTTGAAAAACTCATTTATGTACAAGTTAATTGAACTTTTACTATTTTATGTTACAGGCAAAAGTCAAATCTTCTTAACAATGATGATCAACAATTTATAAATGACTGTGAGTTCATTCATATTGATAGTTGGGCAAAAGATGATAACCATATGTCTATTATTTTTAATCGGGTGGAGAGAAAGAGTCATAGCCAAATATTGACTTATGATGCTGTTGTGAGAAGACTAACATATGTAGACAAAGAAACGAAAGGAGAGATAGTTAACATTTATCAGAAACCACAATTATTGATTAACTATCTTATAGACATATGTTCAAATGAAGGAGATTGGGTTCTGGATTTATTTTCTGGCTCAGGTAGGTTTTGCCACATGGAATTGAATTTCAATATGTTCTTTTTTTTAATTAATATGTCATTGTACTAATTTACTTCATTAATTTTTTTTGCTTGATAATTAGGTACAACACTAGCATGCTGCCTTCAAAAAGGAAGAAATTGCATTGCAATTGAGAAAGATCCATTACAATTCAATTTCATTCAGCAAAGAATTAATGCTCTTCAATTTCTTCCAGATGAAATGCAAGAAATTGGGTTGAGGAAAGGGGACTTTAATGAATCACGTGTGGCAAAAAAGGCAAAGGAACCCCAACCACCATTACATGGAATGTTTGGAAAGACATATATTGTGAGATTTGCAGACATCAAAGACCCATTAGAAGAGGAAATTGTGCAAAAGGAAGCAAAAAATATTGTGGAAGATGACAATGATGAAACTCTAGAGGACGAAGAGTTTGGATTACGTGACATTGTTGATTAAATTTAAGTTATACCTGGAAATTGAAATTTGCAATGTTTTGACTCTGACATTTCATGAAAAGAATAATCAATGAATTAAAGTTGTTATGTGTTCAATATTTGTAATTTGTGATTTTCGCATTGATTTTTAAGTTAATTATTATTTTTTGAAAAAAAAGTTGTTATTATTAATTTTTTGACATGAAATTCATAAAAAAAAAACTATTATTTGACCATTTTTAGTTAATATTTTTGTATAAAAATTGTGATTTTGACATGTTAATTCTAGCAAAACATTATCAAAACATTTAGTTTTTTTGTTATATTTATGTTAAAAATGGTTATTTTTATGTCCATTGTTAAAAAATGTTTTTTTTTAGAAACAATTATTTCATGTGGATTGAAAAATTAATTAAGGATGTATAAATATGTAGATTATCTAAAATTTAAACTATCGACTTTCTAATTTAAAAACTCAAAACAATAAAAACCCCCCTAAAAAAAAAAAAATTAAGATAGAGAACAAGAAAATATGAATAAAATGATGACTTCAAAAACTATCAAATTTAGAAAATAATTTTTTACATTTCACACACTAGAAAATTAAAAGTCAAAAATTAGGTCTTTTAAAAAAAGGGTGTGATGCAGAATACTCACTTTTTAAAATCAGCATGAAAATCTCTACCATTCTAAAACTTGATTTCATCCTTGAACATGAAAAAAAATTAAAGTTCCAAAAACCATGTTCTAAAAAAAACGTGTGTATTCTGCATCACCACTTTTGAAAATCGGGTCATTTTTTTGCTATCTTTACGAAACGGGTAACAGTATCAGTTCTCGTTTCAAAGTTTACATTGTTATGATAAAGCATTTCACTCAACATCAAAAGATTTATGACTTCACACTTTCGGGCGAACCTGTTAAGACATATTTGGGCACTGCAAACCCAATCTTATATGTCGATAAACCAAGGGCTCTTTAACCCCTAAAAGTGTTCTTTCATAGCCTAAAGGATCATGGTCAACTGATTACATCATTCCCCAAAAGTTCCACCTGAAAAACCACTAAGAACTGGCCAAAAATGGACCATTCTAATTGCCCCACTGTTAGGGTGTGATGCATACTCACTTCTACACTAGTTAGGTGCAATGCATACTGAAAAGGCCTTCTGTGGGGTGTGATGAGCGAGGATGGACAAATGTCCGAGACAGTTTGCTATGTGGATGCTCATGGAATCTTCTAGAAACTTCTCATATGACACTTGCCTCTCTGAGTTCACCCAGGGATGAGTAAGAGATCCAAGAAATCTCCAAGTGGAACCAAGAACAACATGTGGAATGAAACTAATCAAGAACCCAGAGATGACTCACACCCTTAAAGATATTTATAAATGGATCTCTCATCTGAGAGATCTAGGGACTGGAATTTTGTAATTTGTAAGGAAGTGTTGATAGTTTGTCTTTGAGAAAAACCATTGTATTGTTGGGTGATCTTGCTTTTCATGAGGTGAAGAGGGCTTTGATGCTGGGAGGATGATGCTAGATCAAACAATTGGGTTGTAATTCTCCCTTCTATTATTAATAAATTTCTTTGAGTTTTCTTCCATACAATCGTGTATTTGTGAATGTTGTTATTTGTGAATTCCATTGTATGATCAATGTATTTATGATTCTGCATTGTTTATGATATAATGGATCGATATTCTTTGATGGTGCTTTGTTACTTTGTCTCTACAGGTATTCATTGAGTGAGATAAGTAGGATAAGAGGCGCAAGCCCTATCAAGGGAGAGAGAAATCAAGCAAGGAGTCAAGTGGAGGATCCAGGTTAGTCCCTTTGCTTCTCCCTTATCTATCATACATAAAGGAAATCTAAAATTTCTTTCACTGATTTTTTCTAGGATAGTTGCCAATCCTAGTGGGACTAACAGATCGAAAAGACACTAGTTTTCCCAGAAACACCTAGGCTATTTTAGGAGCTCTTTAGCAACTAGGCTTCCCAACCACCCTACAACTAGGGTACCTAATTCTTGAAGACATCCTAAATATGGAAAAGGTTACCAAATACATGCGGATAGAAGGAGGACCGAGTGGCTAAAGGATGAAAAACATTTCTTCTTTGGGCGCCTATTGGAGCTCAATTTTTTTTGTGAAATTTTGTGGAAATGATTAGGGTTTCCTATTGATAATTAATGTTATTTGGAAAACTTGTTACACAATTCTTGCAACCTTATAAATTTTGAATATGTATCCTCAAATTAGATAACATGAGAATCGACAGATTCTCATTATGATCTTATCATTGTAATATGAAATTATAAAGAGGTGTGCTTTCTACGTGCGGAGATTGACAAATAGAAGCAAATAGAGAATGATAGAGAGGGAGAGCAAAAAAATTGTAAATCTGTATGTATCATTAAATCTCAATCATTCATGGCCCTATACGTTTCTATTGACTAGCTTTTGTGTTGTGTAGTGTACTAGCCCTTGCTAGGAAAATAGGCCCCTCCTTCTTAGCAGGGTTCATTAGTTAGGAAAGTATTGTGTATTTTTTGTTTATTTCCTCTCATTTATAGTTAATATGTGATTATTGTTACCATTATTATTACACTTTTTGATGCTATAGTTATTGTAGAATCCTAACCTCTGTATTGTGTGACAACATATGTCTTGCATCGGTCCCTTTGTTAGTGTGACAATTATTTAGTTCCCATTATAGTTTGATGGCGTGTTAATTTCATTTGAATGTGTGTTCCAACATTTGTTAAGAGAATGATTTCTAGTAGTTTCATTCTTTTCTAAATAAGAGTGATTGTGTAACAAAGTGGTTTTATTCTGCATTGTGTGTTTATTTCTTGAGAGTGTGAGAAAGGTTTGAGAGTTTAACAACTAGAGTGTTGACATGTTGAGAGTGTGATTACAATGATTGAGCTTGAGATTCATTAGAACTAGTCATCATTTTCCATTGCATATATTTTGTGTAATATTATTGCAATAACCAAACCTACCCAGATTGACAATTAATGTGAAGAGTTTGAATTATTTCTTTGAATTATAAGGAGAAATGTTCTACAGAAGGACAAGCTGAGAGGTTACCTGGAGGTTTTCAAGGCAAAATTGAATGATTCAACTTGGAGGTTACTTTTTTTACTCGTAATTAACATTAATTTTGCATACAGAAATGTCTGTTGTTCTAAAACAATATGCCAAATTGGATCGATTTCGTTGGGTTAAAGTCAAGGTTTGTGTGCCTCAATTAAATGCATACTAGGACCTATAATTAATTAACCATGAGATAATGATCATTCCAATATAAATATAAAAACATTTTATGCAACATGCCATAGTCATTTTCATAGAGGAAATTCTATACACTAAAATCCAGTTTTGTTGTAGTACCAATTGATCATATGTGCCAGTGATCATAGTTAGAACAAATATGCACTCCTAGGCCAAACCAATTACACTCTTGGTAACAAAATTCAAAGTGGGACATGATTGGAAAATTATTAACCTTACGATATAACCTTGCAACATGTCTTAGAAATACCCTACATAACTATCTTTCTCGCTTATACACAAGTTTCACATAACGCACGCCAAAGAAAAACTTAGAATGTTGTATGAATCTGTAGTGTACATATTTAAGCTAAAGTAAAGCCAAAAGGATGTAAAAGTGTGTAAAATCATTAAAGAAATAATCTGCAATTTTAATCAATCATAATGGCCAATAAATGAATCTCGGGCATGCATTTTAGTGAAGAAAGATAATTTTGGCATGCTTCACAAAGATGTAGGCCTAACCTTCATTTCAAGGCCAATATTTTTTCCTATGAGGATATTTTCTCTTCAATTTGTAAGGCATGGTATTAGTGTTGACCAAGTAAATTTTGTTGCTACATAAAAAAAACTATACTGTTAATCTACAGAGGACTTTAGGTCTATTTATTGTAAACAATAGAAAATCCCTTACACAGGTGGAAGTGATGATGAAGAAGATTGGCTTTGAGAAAGGAGAAAAGTGGTAATATGAACTTCACCATATAATTTCTCATAAAAAGGTAGAAATTAGTTTTGCATATTATATTCATGAAAGTAGACCAGAAATTTAGGAAATGGAAAATCAAGATACTTAGGCATGTTGTTGGGTGCAATGGTTAAAGGATTTTGAAACCCCTATGGTAAAGGAGAATACATTGGATGGGACTGATCCTGAACAGATAGATGTTGAGATAGAATACTCGAAGTCACAAAAGAGGACTAAAATCCCAATCGAGGATAAAAAAGAAATACAAATAAAATTAACAGACAGGCATTTAAAAAAGCCTAGGTTTCAAATGCAATTGGGAAATCCATGGCATACTACTTCCTCTTCTATCTCCACTAATTTGGCAGCATTCAAAATCGAAGTGATTCCTTTTTTCATTTGAAACTTTTCAAATGAATTATCAACAATTTAAAGAAAGAAGTTATAAAATTAGAACTAATATGGCAACGGAGCATCAACACCCTTTTGTAAATCATAGAATATGAGGTGCAATCATTACGGAAGAACTTAAAAATGCCTAGAACTGAGAACACTCAAACAACTGAGGTAGCTCAAGTTGAAAAAAGAGAGCTATTAATAGGATAATTAGTTGATAGAAATAAAGACATATTTATTTTGCAGGAATAAGTGTAGAGCTTACAAAAGTAAATTAAAAATCATGTTTGCACCATTATGGTTCAAACTGAATTAGATGAACCCTTTGAGAAATTAACAAAGGCCATGGAAGAGCTTAGAATTTCATAAGTTGAACTAAAGAAAATCCAAGATGATTTTGTCATGGTAAGGGAGTAGTTGAATGTAAAGGAGAGGCAATAACACATATTATATGAAAATAGCAATCAACCTCCAAGTATCAAGACGAAATAAAAGTTTTGAAAACCAAGTTTGAAGGTAATATTTCTTTAATTGAGGATACAAAAATATTTTGGGATGACATATTTCAAGAAGTTCATTATATATGGGAATATATTCTTATAATTCCACAACAAAATATTATGATAAGAGGATCAGAGATAAGAATTGATTTATGCAAGAAATAAGTACAAAAAGAAGTAGTCAAGTCCAAAGAGATAATTAAGTATTTGAATGAAAAATATTCAACAAAATTAAGCGTGAGAGTCAAAATATTTTGGAGCAAGCACACCAGCGATGTTGTAGTTTAACATGTGGAGGCATGGAAACTTGGGTGAAGGTCAAGACCATGTGATGGGAGTTCCACCAAAGCATTCATTCTTTTCATCGTAATCTTTGTTGAAGTGAAATAAAATGGATAGGGAGATTACTGAATCAAATTTTTGTTGCAGAGGAGATCATGTAAGTTGTCAAATAAATAATGAAATTCCAAGGTGATGAATAATGGTCAGGTTAATACTGAGGTAAAAGGATAAAATAGGGTAATATTGGTTGGGGTGAGACAATTATCATGTGTCAACCATCATATTGACTTGATGTGAAGGAATATTTTAAACTAACTTCATGCAGAATCAAAGTCATACAAATCAAAAAACCATAATGGTGGAGTTGAGGTCACAACAAACCATGACGAATGAGCACAAAGTGTTGAACACCATAAAATACTACCCAAGGGATGATTGAGGAATGAAATAATTAGTGAAAGGAAGTCCGAGTAATAGATTATGAAAGAGGCATTTGTAGACGTGTATGCCATATGTTTTAAATTTTCAAATATAGCAAGATCAACCTTTTAAGATGACAACTCATGCATTAGCAAGATCAACCTTTTAAGATGAAAAGTCATGCATTAGCTCCCAGCTATAATTAAAACTAACTATTGCCCACACCCCAATTGAAAACTATAAAAAATATATTTATGTTTGTTTTAATGTTTATATGTTTTAATTTAAAATAAAACTATTCTTTGGTGGTGTTATAAAATATTTTATTTTATTTAAAATAGTATACCATGTTCATTCTCTCTTTTCTTTTTTCAATTCTAGTTTTTATGGTACAATTTATTTTTTATATTATAATAAATATAAGATGTATTTTAAAGAAATCATTTAAATATTATTTTTCTAAAAACATTTATCCAACTTTTACCATTTTTTTATTATTATAATAATTAGCTAAATAACATAATATATAATTATTATTTAAGTTGTATAGAAATACTATTTTTAAATATTTTCATTGATTATGTTTTGGTTATTGTGTAAATATGAATACATATTAATAAAATTTGGATGATAAAGTAACTAAAAAACATTTTTTTTATTAAAATTGATTAAGACAGGTAACTCCCCTCCATCTCATATTATCTCATGCTTCTAGTGATGCTAATAAATATTGTTTCATTGATTCCCCACTTTGTTTTATAACATATCTAAGTTAATAGAACAATAAAAACTAATAAATGGAAATAGTTCACATTCTGAATATGGCTAGGAAAACATGAAGTCTAAGTAACATGTTTAGTTTTTATAAACATGAAGAACACTGAAACTTTTAGAAGGTTGTAAAAGTACATCTGATAGGTGAATTCAACATTGCCAAGTAGAGATTGGTGTGCACACAATCGCAAGAGATATCATTCATGCCTCTCCCTGACCTTATGTGTGCTAATATTCACTGAACTCCGCTTTGAAATATCAATGCAACTTTTGTTATAAAAAAAGAAGAAGAGCTTTTCCCACTAAGCGTTGCAGTTGACATGCTCAAGAGTGAAAACATAGAAATTAGAGATGAAAATGAACTTCCATTCCAAAATGAAAAATGCTTGCAATTTCCATGCTCAAGAGTGAAAGCAAAGAAATCAGTGGTGAAAATGAACTTTCCTTTTAAAATGAAAAATGCTAAAAAGAAGAAAATAGAGAAAATAGAGGTGAAAAAGGAACTTTCTTTCCAAAATGTTGAAAATGTATCTGTACATTCACATTACCTAAATTATACATTCTGGTTCCTATATAGCCTCACACTCCCTATCATCCACAATATGGAAAACAAATTCCTATTGCAGCTTTCTGGATACTGCTCCTCAAATTATAGGTTAGAAGTGATGATGATGTACAAATCTTGCTTCAAATACTTGAAATCCAATATGATTGAATATCAGTATGTACACATATATGTAATATGGTTATTTAAAACAAGTAGTGTGAAAATATTTTAGCTAGCTCAGTGCCATCTTCTTCCTTAAGCCTTGTCCCTGGTTGAATTACAACTATTGCATTAACTCTCGCAGCTAGATTACACATACGTTTCCAATTCAATGAACTTCTCAAAATTTCATATAAAATTCCAACCGCATTAGCATCACCTACTCCACAAGTATATACAGGGATGCTCAATTATACATCCATGCACAAAATAACATCATGGGAATGATGTTATTATTCTCCTAAATTAAATCATCATTAATATAAATTATGTCAAATAGTTTAAATACATCAGCAAGTCTAATCGAGGAAAATGTGTGAGTTTTCATTATAAAGAGGAAATTAGACTTTAGAATAAAAAAAACTTTTGGAGGAAAACTATTATGAAAGGCAGCCTAGAAGAGACTATTTGGCCTTAGTTGCCATCCACCCCTTCTCAAGATATTTTTTAGATTGTATGTGCTGAGGATTTTTGAGCAATTACGTGTTGTTACTAACCATCACTGTGTTTTACTAGGTTATTTTGACCAGCACACACATTTTAAGGAAAATATGAGGGGAAAAAATATGATAAAATTATTTAAAATAATAAAAATATAAATTACACATAAATAAATAGTTCTATATCCTACTCTCCAAACCCCTAAAGCAACCAAATCATAGTCTTATTTGAGAAGATTTCTCAGCTAAGTTTTAACATGTATAGGAGAGTGCATTAATTTAAAAATTTAAAAATATTTATTTAAACATATCCATGGACATTAACTTGTGTTAATATTTAGTTATATATGGATAAGGTTACGTAGGAAGCTTGACTTTTCTTGCGTTTCGTGTGTGCTCCCTCTTGGTTTCAAAAATGGTTTAAAAAATGGTTGTCATTGTGCGTGGATTGGTCTCGTGACCATTGACTGCAATGAGCTTGTAAAAAATGGTACTAAGTCTTCGAATTAGTATGCAAGTTAATGAAAACATGAACCGACATTGCTAAATAATCATGATAATAAAAGGTTTTATTTATGAACGGAGAATAATCGAGGTGCCTCTTTTGTGTGTGTCTAGTTATTGAGCTTTCAATTATAAGGTTTATCACTTTTAAACTTACCTTTATATTAAAGATATTATCTTAATTTTTATTATTTAAATTTATCAAATTACCTTTAATAATTCCAATAAGATCTTATCTGATTATTTTATGCTTTAGATAAATTTCAAAAAGAAAGTTAACTCTCAAAAGATTAAATGTGTTAGTAATTTCCTTCATATTATATTAAATATTAGAGTGAGAAATAATGGTTGAATACATTATTTTTGGCCAAATGTAAAACACACATGTGAATTGTAATTTTCTTATATATATTTTAGTAATGTTGGATGTGACTTTATTCATCATTATTTTCAATTAATTATTTTTTTATTTAAAAATATATATTTATTTACTTATAATATTATAAGAATATAAACTAAACAACCTAAATCTAATACAACAATTATTATTTTAGACTAAACTACAAATTTTCAGTTTTACAATGCCTAGCATGGAAACACATTAATTATCTCCTCTCGCACTCCTCTACAATGAAATCAGGGTATTTAACACGTGAAAAGTGTCAAATGGTCTCCTCGGATTACCTGAAAGTGATGTTGAGTCAAACATCATCCGTGGTCACACATTCCTATTCATTAAGGAGATCCGCTAAGCTCATTGATTCAACATAGACATTCAGTAAGTGGAAGATGGAAATGGTCTCTATGAGTTACCCATGAACAAAGTTGAATTAGGTATTGCAACCCTGGTCATATGCTCCAATTCCTAGCACTCTCCAATAGACTCTATTACATGCATGATGTTTGAAACGATATATTGAACGCTAAAATATCTTGCAGCCACGCCAATTTATATGAAATAAATAGATATACATTCTCCTCCATGTTCTCTATGAACAAAGACTCCCTTCATTGTATATACTACAATTAATTTGAATTGAATTCCATATTCAGATTTAATCACCACTTCAAATCTTGAAATTCAGATCCGCCTCCCCTCCCCTCCCCTTCCTCGTCATGTATTTATAGACTATGCTTATAGACTATGCTCCTTTGTTTTTTTTGTGTAAATCAGCAAATTATATTAGAATCAGAATACATATTTTACAAAAGGTCTGCTCGAGCAGACAGAGGACTGCCATCCTACTAAGCAAGCACCTTGTCATGACCAAAAAGAGCATCCACAAGACCCCGGGGCACACCACGCAGGGCGGCAGAGAAAGTTGGGGGTTGACAAAATCAGCAGTAACCAAACAATGATTCACATAGATCTGAGGACATCTATAGTTGAACGCAGAGCAAAATTTGACAAAACAAAGAAAAACCAAGGTTGACAGACCCAAAAACTAACCCATCCCTCAAGAATTCAATAAGATCAGATAGTAAGGACTCATTACATTTCAAGGACAATATAATTCTTGGAGGTATCCGGACCAGTCAACGCCTTAGCTTTGCCTGCCTGAGATGGCGTTGGAAGTGTGCTCTGATTATCGCCTGTGTGCCCCTCCATCTTTTCCCCAACATTCCTATCATCTTGATTTATAGTATGACGTAAGAGACTGATCGGGACTATGAGTTTCTTTGAAATACTGTCAAATTGTTGCACCAGTCTACTGATATTGAACTCCACACTCTCTAGAATCGCCATATGCTCCTCTGACGTGACTGCAATTGCCAGTTGAGCTTGACGAACTTGGTTGGTGTAGTCCCCCTGCATACTAATGGCCTTAGCCAACATTGTTTTCATCCTCCACATCTCTGCCTATGTACGCACATACTGAGTTGTATGTGTTGTTATTGTACCAAGGTCCTGAACCCAATCCATTTCCTCCTCCAACTCCTGTGCTTCCAAATTTTCCTCCTCCTGAGTAGCAATGGCCTCCAGCTCCTCAATTCTTCATTTTTATTTTTGCGAGGTTCGTGTTTCATAGGCTTCCCGAGCTCATTTCAGATCTCAGTTGGCCGATGTGTTTCGGCTCCCCTCACCCGCCATTATCTTGACCACACCCGACTGACAGCACAATGTTCTAAGGATAAGGGAAAAGATTTTCAGCCTACAACTCGAAGAAATACTGGCTCTACTGTTGCCAGGGGCTGAGAATAAATAGATGAGATTGGGAGAATTACCGGGAGCATTCCAACCTATCCCCTATTGCCCGCATGTCTTACCATAATTATTCTTGCTTGGTGGTTTATATTTTCAGTAATGACCTGATTTCCTACTCTTACGGTCACCTCTCTTGCCATCCTCCGAAGCATGCCAAGTGTCCCATCTTCTATATGGTCATCGGCGACGATCATTATTTTTGATCATATATCTGATGGGAATGACTCCCTCCTGCTCGAGCATTGAATGCTCCTATTCTGCCTGTCCTTTGCTCTTATGCCAACCTTTAATTCTTCCCATAGTACGCATGGTCCTCATCATATCATTAAACCTGCATAGAGCGCTGACTCTTCGTCCTTACCTTTCAATCACCAAATCCTACCTCAAGAGCAGGGTACACTTATTTCTTAATTATGTGCAGATGATATCCTGCCAACAGCTGTCCAACATGCTAGTGGGGTTCTCTATACCAAAACTCACCAGATGGTCTGCAACTGCATTGGCTTTACAACGAACAGCCTCAAATATTAAACCTTTCAGCCACCCCAAACGTTGAGCTATACTTTTTGCTACGTTAGCCAGTCGCCAGTGTTCTGTAACCTTGCTAGCTTTAGCTCCCGTGTACATCCTTCTAGCTACTGTTATTGCGAGATGGGAATCCCCCTCAACTACTGATGTGCCTACCTGTAAATTTCTAAGAATTCCGAGACCCTGTTCCATTGCTGTGAACCCCATCTCATTGTTCGTTCCTTCCCCTAAGACTCTGATGTAGATGTGCTGAATTTCTCCTGCACTATTCCTTATAATGCCACCGATGCCAGCCATTCCTAGATTGCCTCTCGATGCACCATCGAAATTTATCTTGAGGAAGCCTAAAGGTGGTCGTTTCCAGATGCTTAAAGTGGTGTTTATCTCCAGTTGGCGATTCACTGTAGCCACGGAAGTTCCATTATCCAGGTTAAAGGCTTTCAAAATTTGTAAGTCCCGATTTGAAGCTTTACTATCTTGATCTGCTTTCCTTTTGACAAGAACCAATTGATATTGACCCTTTGATTACTGGAGAAATTGCCTCGCCAATTATCGATGGTCTCTTGGATGGATTCTCTGGTTCTGTCCGTTTGCTGCAAAGTATTTTCCGTCCAATTCCACATTAGGTTTGTCAAATCGCTTGTGTTGAAGAGATGTTTCATAGTTTCTTCTTCTTGTTGCACATGGGACACCTAGAAGGGCCCCAAAACCCTTTCTTGTGGAGATTCTCCCAAGTTAGATTTTTCCTGTGCGTTAGGATCCAGAGGAAGATTTTAATTTTTGGCCAGAACAGAGAATCCCAGACCTTGCTGCTCCATTGTACCTTTTCAACTTGCTCTAAATCTTCGATACAATTTCTGGCTTCTTTGAGTGTGAAATTGCCCCCTCCTTGCTTTCCCCATCTTAGTTGGTTGCTGTCATCTACCTTCCTAATTCTTCTTTTGTTTAATAGAGTTTGCAGGTCCCTAACATCGTTGTTTGCTTCATTTATGTTCTCTGTTTCATTGATTTACCAAATTCTCCATTCCGCGTCCCTGTTATTAGGAGTCCAATAGTGATTTACCAGTGCTCTCCCAAGCCCTTGGTAATTTCTTTGTAGATTTGCAAACTCTGGCCTCTCTAACTTAGGGAGTTGTTGCCAGGCATTCTCCCAGAAAAAGGTCTTTTTCCCATTGCGAATTTCCCAGAAGGTATTCTCATGTATAATTCCTCGATTTCTCCTCGCTAGGTTCCAGATTGGTGAGCCCTCTGGATTCTCTTGCATTCTAATCAAGTTCTGAGTGTTGTGCATTGGAGCATATTTCTCCTTCCAATGTCTAGCCTAAGGAAGATTGCGTACCCTTAGCCATTTCCACCAAAGCCTTGCCCCACAGGCCCTATTGATGGTAAAGGGGTCTAGCAAATTTAACCCTTCCAATTGTTTGGGTTTGCACAATTTATTCCATGCCACTAGTGCCCACTTTTTCTTCTCTGCATTTCCTGTCCATAAGAAAGTTCTCTGAATCACCCTCATTTGCTGCAAGACTCCTTTGGGAGCAGGGATTATGGAGAGCATATATTGAGGAATAGCTTGCAGTACAACCTTGGTTAAAACTAGCCTCCCTACAAAATTGAGGGCCCTATGGGTCCAGTGACGGCATCTTTTCTCCAGACTGGCTAGGATATTCTCCCAATGAATTTTTTGCCAAGGTTTATCCGTTAGAGGTGCTCCTAGGTACCTCGAGGACAGAATGCCTGTTCAGAAGCCTAGAATGATAGAGAGATGTTTTTGCACAGCTAACGCATAATGAAAAAGAAGATGGTTGATTTAGATAGATTAATTTCCATACCTGAGGCTTCACTGAAAAGATTGAGGATCCTTTTATAGCCCAGGGCTTCCTTGACTTTAGGAGAACCATGTAACATTGTATCATCAACAAATTGTTGGTAAGTGGTCGTTGGAATGGCAAGCAAGGGTTGCAATCCTCTGATCCTTCCTTCCTCTTTAGCCCTATGAATGAGTCTGCTTAAACCTTCCATCAGCATAAAAAAAAGGAAAGGTGATAATGGGTCTCCTTGTCTGAGTCCTCATGAGGCGGAGAATTGGTCGGCTGGGGCACCATTTACTAGTATAGAAAATTTAGTAGATTTGATCAGAGCTAAAATCCACTTTATCCATTGATTGGCGAAACCGAAAGCTTTCAAGATTGCTTCTAGGTAATTCTAGCTGACTTTATCATAAGTCCTTGATAAAGTCAAGTTGCATCATCATGCCTACAATTTTTCTGGAGTGAAGTGTATGAATCATTTCCTGAGCTAATAAAATATTGTCTAGAATCTATCTTCCCTCAACATATCCTGATTTTTCTTCTGAGATGAGGCCTGGGAGAATAGGTTTCAATCTGTTGGAAATGACTTTAGAGATAATCTTATAAATTACATTGCACAAAGCAATAGGTCGAAATTTTGCTGGGTTGTTGGCCTCTTCTTCTTTTTGAATTAGAGCCAGGAAAGTTGAATTTAGATATTTGAGAATTGAGGCAGAATGCCGAGAGTCCTCCACCACTTCCCAGGCCTCAGTTTTAACAATTTCCCAGCAAGCCTTGTAAAATTTGATGGTAAAGCCGTCAGGCCCAGACACTTTGTCATTTGGCATATTCTTCACCACTTTTCCACCTCTTCCAAAGAGATTTCTCTCGTTAATGCAAGGTTTTTCTCATTAGTGATTATTTTGGGAATGGATTCGATGAGTTCAGTAATTGCTTCTATTCTATCTACCTTTGGCTCCTAAGCTATGCTACTAAAATGCGAAGTGAGCAGGGTTGAAATTCCTTGATGGTTTTGGAGAATGTCTCCCTGTTCGCTTTTGAGACTGAGGATTTTATTAGCGCCTCTGTAGTCCAGTGCTGATCTGTGAGAGAATTTAGTATTTTGTTCCCCTTCCTTGAGCCACTGAATCCGGAACTTTTGTTTCCAAAGGGTCTCTTCTTGTTGGCATTGAAGCTGCCATGGTTGCATCAAATTTTTGTTTGTTTGCAGTTTCTAGGTTGCTATCTCTAATTATCCAGCCTTTGTGAATCTGCTCTTGCTGCTCCTCTATTTTGGATTTTTCTTTGAATATGTTCCCAAAAACTGTTATATTCCATGTTTTGATTTTATTTTTGATGTATCTCAATTTACCTTGTAATTTGTACATTTTGGTACCTCTGATGTCCATCAGTTCATGCCACCACTTCTCAACAAGTTGAGTGAAGTCCTGATGGTTAAGCGAAAATTTCTCAGATCGAAATGGCTTATTTCTAGGAGTGACCTAGATAGCAGCAATGAGAGAAATGGGCTAATGGTTTGACCCTCCACTAGGTAGAATGTCTGATTCTACTATCACTCCCTCCAACAGAATACTTTCAGATATTAGAAATCTATCAAGATGAGAGGCGATTTGTCTTTAACCTCCCCTTCTGTTATTCCAAGTGAAAGCCCCACTCTTGGGGTGGACATCCACTAATTTAGCTGTGTTGATGAAATCTAAGAATGCTTCAGAATCTTTGTTAAGTTTCATGGTCCCTCCTTTCTTCTCCAATAGTGTAGTTATCATATTGAAATCCCCTCCTATGATTGCCTTGGCACTGGGATATCTGAGCTTCAGATTCAATAAAGTTCTAAGAAAAATGTATTTCTCTTCTAACTTCTGAGGCCCATAAACATTGGTGCACAAATAGGTCTCTGAATTGCCTATCACTTGAACTTCTATGGCTATAAAGGATCTGGTAGCTTCAGAGGAGAGGATTTTGATTACATGCGGATTCCAGAGGGTAACTAAACCTCCCTCCCATCCATGACTAGCGGTTTCCAGGTGTTCCATTTGTCTACCTAGCTTTTTTCTTGCATTATAAATAATATTACTTGCACATTTGGTTTCTTGCACAAATATAATGTCAGGTTTTTCCTTTTGGACCTTCCTCTTTAAGAGTCTCTATTTTATTTGGCTATTGAGCCCTCTAGCATTCCAAGAGATGATTTTCATTTTAAAACAAAAAATTAGAAGTTAAGAGAAAAAGCTTCTAGAGCTTTCATCTTACCCGAGTTTAAAAGCATTTGTCCCAGTTCCTGCAGTGCCTCATTATTGGATCTACGCCCTCTCTTCTTCCTTTGTTTGGAGCTGGTGGATGTTTGGAGTAGGCATTTTGTTCAGAGTACCATTCCTTTTGCTACGCACAGATTCTTGTTTTGCATATGAATCTGTTATTTCTATCTTGTTATGAATATCTCATTAATTCTCATAACTTCCTCTTCTGATATGTTTTCCATCCCCTTCTTTTTCTAGTTTTCCACCATGTCTGGTAGGTTAACTCCTTCCTGCTCTAATACCTCATTGAGCTCCATTTCCTCACTTCCGATGTCACTTATGAGCATTTCTGAATCTTCATCTGCCCCTTCTGTTACTTCCTGAGTCTGTTCTGTAATGTTTTGAATATTTTCCTCCATTGCTTTGGTTGCATACTCTGTTGTAGTTTTGTTTGCTTCAGAGGTATTTTGTTCCTTATTATGGTCCTCTGATTCGGTCTCAGTCTCCAATACTTCAAAAGCATTACTAGTATTACCTTGTGTTGCGCTTGTTCTGATTGGGCGTTTCCTATTTGCTCTCTGTCTTGCTCTTGGCTGAATGAAGGTATCCCTGTTCTTTTCTGCCTGATCTCCCTTGAGTTCTTCTACTGTTCTATTTAATGGACATTCTTTGATTAAATTTCCGTGCTCATGACACTTCCTATAGCGAAATGAAATTTTCTCATATTCAATGGCTTGCAAATACTCCTCATCCTTATAATCCAACCATATTCCTTCATGCAATGCCCCTGACACATCCAACTCCACACAGGTTCGACCACAGGAAGTATATCTTCTATGCAGAGTGGCCTATGAAGCTTTGGTAAAAGTGCCTAAATTTTCACCTATCTGTTTTAGAGCTAAATGTCCCCAATAGTCTATTGGGAGTGAGAAGAGGCGAATCTAGACTGGCATCTGCTTGAAGGTTTCTTTTTCTGGCACGAAGTTGGGTTTCCATGGCCTCATATAGAGGCCCGCTGAAGCGAAGAAGTAAGGTACACCATCAAATATTCTATCCTTATCCTCTAGATTAGGAAAAACAACAGAGAAAAATTCTTTGGCTCCTAAGTGCAGTCTAACATCACCTTTGGGTTTCCATTGTTGCTCTATCCATTAACACAACACCCTTTCCGTTGGCCAGAGTCCCATGAACTTGCAAATCATTGCATGTCCAGTCATGTGTTCTCTATAGGCTTGAATGTCTAGGTCCGTTATCACCACCCTTAGGGCTTCTGTTGTTTTAGGCTTACATGGGCCTTGAGTCATTTTGCCATTGAGGTTTTCTAGTCTATTCCCCTTCTCCTCGCTCTCTTTTTCCGGAGCTCCCTCTTCACCGTCTTCTTGCTCCTTCTCTTGTTTGCTCTCATGTCTGGGATGTGCTTGTGCTGCCTTCTCCTTGCTTCTATTTTAAGTTCTACCGTCGCTCTCCTTTCCTTTCAGTTTTTGAGTGTTGTGTTCCTCCTTGCCCTCATATATTCTTCTTCCATTGCTAGTCCCATCCTCTTTCTGTGACCTTTCATACCCTGCAATTTGCACACCTTCTTGTGCTGTTTATTTGTGCACAATTATCTCTTTGTAAGTAGGGGTCCCTATGGACCCCTCGTTTACCATCTTTCGGGTCAGGATCTGTCCCCTCTTGAAAAGTTTTGTCATTCTGACCATGTTCCTTTCCAGTTTCAAACCCTAGATTTGAAAATTCCGTGAACTGTAAACCCATGTTTCACCCAGCTCGTGCTCCACTCTCTATCTATTCGACTATGCCTCTTTGTTAGTATTGTATATTAAAGAAATAATGTCTATCCAATTGCAAATCACCCCTACACAACATTTCTGCCATAATTTTTGTTATGTCCAACCAATAGCTAGGAACCATCTATCGTTATTCAACAACTGATATTTTAAGCGATATCCAATTAAGGGCATAAAAGTTATCATTCCTAACACATCATTTTTAGCACAGAGGTAAATTGATAATGTCACTACCCATGCAGATGAAAACAAATATATCTGTTATTGTAGAAATTGGTATGTCAGTCATTGTAGTTGTATAACTTTTCAAGTTGTATAGATGGTGCATACAATCATTTGAGGACCTGTGTTTCGATTTCATAGTTATGGAGAGTGGATTTCCCAATTAAATATGGATTCATTCCTCTAGGAATTTCATAAGGCAGTAGGGGTTTCGCTTATCGTAGAATTGGATAACTATTGGCTTGAGCTGGCTTGTGATGTAGGGAGTTAGATTGTACTAGTGTATGAATTGTTCAGGATGAACCACCATTATATTTTATTCTTAGATCCTTTGGTTAATGCAGTATAGATAATTAAAGTTTTTTAGCATTTTCTTTTCCCAGAGAAATATTGTGTTATGTGCAATTGATAGCCTTCCTCTTTCTACTTATAGTTTTCATCGATCACTTTTTGTTTTTTATGAAGAGTAGAGTAGATTATTGTTTTGTGTTTTAGCATATCACATAAGATGTTGAATCTAGAGGAAAATATACATGGAATCGAAGCTAAAGATAGTATAGAAGAGGATATTTCAAGTTTTGTGTGTAGGTGAAAATTGAATTGGTAAGTTCATACTTTAGAGTAGAAATATATATGTCTACGGGTTGTGGCTTGAGTATGCCTTCGAGGGAAGCTCAAATTACATAGCTTGGAAGGACAAAATGGAGGTAGTGCTGGAAGATAATGGCCTCAAGGAATTCATATATCATGTCATTCCTAAACCTCTAGCATTGGATGCTAAAGATTTGGTTGAATGGAGAAAGTGTGTGGCAAAAGCGAGAAGGATTATCCTGGATGGAGTTCGCTACCACACTGTCCCGAGTCTCCATGGCAAGGATAATCCATACTCAATGTGAAGGGCATTGATGGACCTGTTTCAACGTGGAAGTGACCATAGGAAATTGGCACTGAAGGACAGACTAAGAAAGATCAAAATGGAGAAGGGTGACTCTATTTCAAAGTACTTGACAAAGTTCACCCATTATCAGGATGAGCTTGGAAGTGTCGGGATCACTGTTTCCAAGGAAGATATGGTGAGCCTAGCTCTTCTAGGAATTCCCAATAGTTTGCATATTTATTAGGATTCTCTCAATGGGAGGTAGAAGCTACTAGATTGCGAACGACTATAGTCAGATTTGGTACAGGAAGAGATTCAGAGGAATACCAGAGACATATCATCTTCAAAGACTAATGATGAGGAAAGTTATGCCTTAGAGGAAAATGAAAAGAAAGGGAAGGGGAATACATCCCATTCCAAATCAAATTCTTGTCATGGAGGAAAGAAGAAGGATGTGCCAAAAGTCAAGTGCTTTCATTGTCACGAGTTGGGAGGTTTTTCCATAAAGTGTCCACTTAAGAAGGTCGATAACAATCCCTCAGGAGGAGCGGAAGGAGGTGAGGCTCTTGTGTCATCATTCAAACTTAAATTTACCTTCATCAAATGTATGGTTTCATCAATGATGGGTAGTGTATGGTACATAAATAGTGGAGCTTATTTCCATATCACTGGTTACAAAGAGCTCTTCAGTAACTTGGAGGAGAAGGATCTCTAGATGCATATCAAGATGGGTGATGATGAGAGGTATAGTGTTATCGGGCTTGGTGTAGTCACCTTTTAGAGTGAGTCAGGTGCTCACCTCACTTTGATAGATGTTATGTATGTTACTGGTTTGAAGAAGAACTTGGTATTTTTCTCCATATTGGAGGGTAGAGGCCGTGATGTGATATTTACTAAGGGGAAGTCATTCCTTTGTCACATAGCCACGAGATAGGTAAAGAGGATAGATGTTTGGGTGAAGAATATCTAAAAGTTAGAGGTAGAAGAGTGTGCTTCCTTGAGAACAAAAGAACAAAAGGTGCAGGGTCGAGACATCAATGAGTTGTGGCATAGGAGGTTGGGTCACCTGTATCATGGCACTTTGAAAATCATGCAACAAATTTCTACCAATCTTCCCAAAGGTACACTAGAGAAAGTTGATACATGAAAGGGGTGTACATTGGGAAAATATGCCAAATATTTCTTTATGACAAAGACAATCAAGCACAGGCGATCCTTGATCCAGTCCATTCAGAAGTGTGTGGAATATTCTTGACACCATCCATGGCCAAGTATAGGTATTATGTTATATTTGTTGACTATTTTCCTCATAAATGTTGGATCTTCTTCATGTAGAAGAAAGATCAAACTTTTTCAAAGGTTTGTGAATTTAAAGTATTGTTAGACAAAGATACTAACAGGAAGGTTAAATCTCTTAGGAGTGATAATGGTGGAGAGTATGTGTCAAATGAGTTTGAAAATGTTTGTGTAGCAGAAGGCATTCGATGAGAGTTGACAACACCTCATAACCCATAGCATAATGGGGTGGTTGAAATGAAGAATAGAGGCATAGTAGGGCCATCGTGGGCGAGGTTGCATGATCAGGGCCTGCCACTACACCTGTGGGTTGAGTTATGCAACACAATTGTTTATTTGTAGAACAAAAGCCCTCATCGAATTCTTGGGATGAGTGCACGAGACGAGGCATGCCCAGGGAAGAGAGCATATGTATGTCACTTCATGATTCTTTTCTTCATCGGTCTACTTCCAAGTAAACAAATATACACGGAAGAATCTTGAGCCAACAACATAGATGGGGATATTTGTAGGATACATCAATACACATCACAACTGTCCGGTGTACCTTCTGACAATGAGGGTGACAATAGTTCACAAGGATGTAAAATTTAATGAAGACAAGGCCATGAGATGTTACCTTGAGAGGGAGCTTCAGCTACATGTGGTTGAGGAGATTTTATCTCCTAGGGAGGAACCTCAAATTTATGTGGAGAATCCACATGAAGAGGATCAGGGAGTTGAGACACCCACTCATGTAGTGTCTTCCAAAGATGGGAGAAAGTGCACTAGAGAGGATGATACGTTATTTCATGATGCGAGAGAGAATGTGGAAGATCCCCCATCACAGCACAGGAAGAAGAGGTCACCAAAGAGATACACTAGATACATGGCTCCTATGAGCGGATGTGTTGAGACGGAGCCATCTTCTTTTGAGGATGCAATGCAAAAATCAATTTGGGTTGATGGCATGGTTGAGGAGTATGATTCCATTGTCAGGAACAGTGTTTGGGATGTGGTCCCAATATCTGTGCATGAGTTAGTGGTGAGCTCCCAATGGATTTACAAGGTAAATAAAGTAGTGGATGGTAGTGTGGAGAATAATAAGGCCAAGTTTGTGGCCGAAGGATTTTATAAAGTAGAGGGGATTAATTACGATGAGACCTTTTCTCTTGTTCCATGGTACTCATCAATCAGATCCATTTTCACACTGTCATCATAGATGGGATGGAAGATACATTAGATGGATGTAAATTCAGCCTTACTTAATGGAATGATTGAGGAAGAGATGTATATTGAGCAACCTTAAGGTTTCGAGACCTTCGACCAAGAGTCACATGTATGTTGACTCAATTGAGTGTTGTATGGGATGGAACAAGCACACCATGGTTGGTGCACTAGGATTCATAGCCACTTCGCTGAGTTGGGCTTCACCAAGATTGAAGCAGATGAAAGACTTTACCATATTACAATTGAAGTTAAATTGTTGATTATTATTTTATATTTCAACAATTTTATTCGGATAGGTGATGATAAGATGATCAAGTCTTTAAAAGGGGACCTTGCAAGAGAGTTCAATATGAAGGACCTGAGGCTTATGCACTACTTTCTGGGCATGGAATTATGGAAAGGTGAAGAGGAATTTTTTTTCTCTCATGGAAAGTATGCCAACGAGATAATGAAAAGGTTCCACATGGAGAGAAGTAAACCCATGGAGACTCCTCTAACATGTAGATGGAGGAACGAGGATGCTACTTTTAGTGAAGTAGTGGAAGCTACTATTACAGATAATTTGTGGGTTCACTCATGTATTTGGTGAACACACAACTGAACATGTTCTATGAAGTTAACCACCTTAGTCAAGTGATGGTTATGCTGACCAAGCTATATTGGAAGGCATCAAAGCATGTGTTGAGATACCTCAGAGGCACTACTTAGTATGGTTTATGGTATAAATGGATAGAGGGAGTGAAGCTTCAAGGATTCACCAATGTATATTGTGTAGGGAATCCATACAGCAGTAACATCACATTAGGATGGATCTTCAATATTGGGTGAGTAGTTGTTTCCTGGTATAACAGGAAACAAAGATCAGTTGCACTTAGTTTAGCAGAAGGAGAGTACATGGTTGATAGTCAATCATCTTGTGCTATCTGAATGAGGAGGATTCTGGTTGGTTTGCTTGGCTAGTAGATGGATCCAACTGTGATTCTCTTTGAAAATCATAGTTGTATCAAACTCTCTAAAAATCTTGTCTTTTATGATTGGTCCAAGCATATTGATATCTGATATTACCATCTTTGAGATTGTGTGCAGAGGATAATTATGTTGTTGGAGTATATTCCCACATAGGAGTAGGACGCATATATTTTTACAAAGACATTGTCAAGATGCAAATTCGAGTTTCACATAGACATGATCGATGTAGCTGATAATCCCTTTCTTATTGAGAGGGAATACTAAAAATAGCAACAAAAAATTCCAATTTAATTTGTCCTTAAATTAAATTGTGAATTAAATTGTAATTCTATTCTCATAGCAACTTCTAATAGTTAATTAAGTTAAATTGACTTAATTGACTTATGAAATTCGAGTTGGAAGTCTATCTAGACGAATGTAGCGTGATCCCTAAATTTTAGGGGCAAAAGTTGAGCTGTAAATAGGTAACTCAATCTAACTGAGTTATAGTCAGTTAAACTAGTTTTGACTATTGTAGGAACTAGTAGAGGTCTAGTAATGCAATAGTGCACCAGTGCATCACCAGTGCCACACCAGTTATCTGAAGATTCACCCAAAAATTATTCATGCACCTTAGTTCACATGAAGACCCAGTTGAGATTAGATTTCCAGGATAATGTACTATTAGTTGTATAATTTTTCAATTTGTACTTATGGTACATGCAATCAATCGAGGACCTATTTTTGGATTGTGCGTTTATGAAGAGTGGATTTCCCAATTAAACATGGGATGATTCATCTAGGAATTGAACAAGGAAGTGGGGGCTTTGAAGGAAGTATAATTGGTGAAGTGTTGGCTTGAGCTGGCTTGTGAGGCAGACAATTATATTGCTCTTAGGGTTTTTGGTATTTTCTTTCCCCAAAGAAGTGTTATCTTATGTGCGATTGATAGTATCCCTATTTCTTCTAATTTTTTCATCAATCAATTTTGGTTTCTGCTAAAGAGTAGAGTAGATTCTTGCCTTGTGTTTTAGAATATCACATAATCTATTGAATCTACAAGAAAATATAAAGTATGATGGGATTATCGCCCCTTTCTTAAAGGTAGGTTAGGGGGAGCTTACCGCTAACTATCTCTTGAAAACAAGCAGAATACCTATTATGGTGGGTAGGAGGAGGTGGAGACACTTTGAGGAAACAACATGGCTGGATGAAAAAGTTTGAGCCACCCCACCCTAGTAACCCTAGGGGTATCTTGAAGAAGGAAAGAAGACCAAATATTTTCCACTACCTACCAAAGGATGGAGAAAATAAAATAAGGAGAAAAGAGAAATGTTCATGGATAGCCATGGAAGCCAAGACCTCAAGCAACAGTGGTGGCCATGCATCTCCTTCTAAGAGAACCACTGTTAGGTGGGGGCATGTGGCTAACACCTCCTAGTTTGTTCAAAGATGTATTAGGAAACAGGGTTCCCGATTTACCCTTATTCTTGTTGTTCCAAGAGTAGGAAGACAACCTCAGAAAGGAAATAGATTCTAGGTCCACGGGGATAGAGAAGGATTGAGTGGCTTGAGGATGAGCCACTTTTTTTTATTGTGGTGCTGCAGCACCCTAACGGGCCTCAGTCTTCTGGTGTAACAATGCCCCGATGGGAATGAGTTCTTGAGTATGAAAATGACCTCTCTGGGCCTTCTTATCTTTGATATGAGAAAATATTATCATAGTGATATGAAGGATATATGTTGAGTGCTATGAGAGACATACCATGATAGACATATGACTATTTCACTGCATTCTTATTGCTAGGGTTCTCTCTACATAATTTGTTATGATGATATGGGGTTTATGCAATTCAAAAATGTTGATTTTTTTTTCTAAATTTAATTATCTACAACAGAGACTTCTAGCCCTAAGAATATTAACATTATTAGTGCTCTAGTTTTTAATGGTTAATGATGAATATGCCTTAGTAAATGTTGAAAAGTAAAATCAATTATACAGTTGTCAAAATTGATTCATAAAATTAAACATTTATGTGGGGAGAGAGGAAAAATTATAGGTCACCAATGGATGCTAATCAACCTATTTTCCATGTTGAAAATATGGATAGCTCTGTAATTTTAGTTTTTTGTTTCTACTTGGAGTTTAAAGTGATCATTGAGTTGATTATTGTTGGTGCATGGGATACTAAAAAAATTGGGATTTGCAACACAATGGGTAACAATAACCCGCTTAGCATCAGCCCTTTTTAAAACACCCCCAAAGTGACTGAAGTGTCACGCAAGACATTAATGGGTGATTTCCAGAACCAGGATTCTGTAGTCTAACAGGATGGTCTTATCATTGTTTCACACTTCTCTTGAATAACACATCCTACAACACTGTATTGTTACTACACACTACACATATAACTAAGCATTGGTTATTCCCTACATTTCACAATCCTATAATGGCCATGTGTGGTGTGAGTCATTCGACATGGAATCCTTATGACAGATCCTATTCGATCCTCGACATAAATAGGTTTGTGACTACTATATAGATACAACTGATATATTAGACAGAATAATACTTCAGACATTACCAGTGAAGGAGCACTTGTGATATTTCATCCAAGTTTAACAAACATAACTCTATAGGTCTAAAAAAAATAGGTCATCACTAAAGACCACCGGTCCAAATCATATCAGTGACTATGGGCATTTGGATTATTAATAAACATCGAAACTAGTAATACCATTACAAAGCATCACTGAAAAGTGAGGTAAATCATATTTCAATGCAACACATTCACATAGATAGAAGATTCATCCAATAATTTACATAGATATGCGTAAAAAATATCACAAAGTGTTCCCCAAAATGTTTTCTATATTCAAAAAATATCAAAGCAGTTTGCCTAACAACAATTCACATATATATTAGCAGGCAACGAAAAATATCCCAAGTTACATACACCAGTTTACTAGGCTCCTTGAACATCTATGAAAACATTAGACAACACAAAAAAACCGGCTATAAAACATCTGTAACACACTTGTATAGTCCATAACGAAGCCCATTATAGTAATTTTACCAAGTGATGACATACTTGACTATGGGTCGTATATTACATCAAAACAACAATGGCAAAAATAACAATTCAATACTTTAGCTAGAAATGCTTCCAGACAATGATCCACCCTATATTGGTCTTCAATAAACCATTTTATATCTATTGGGAGTTCTCTTGAATCCTTGTCCCTTCTTTCATATTTAGTCTACATGGAAAAAATTCATTGGGATATGCGTTTGATTCCCTCCTGAGTTGTCCTATATCTATCCAAACTATATCCTTCCCTATTTAGCTTCGCTCCTCCTATTCTCTCTCATTTTTAAAATTTCTCCAACCTCCTATTAACCATGACTTCCCTAGTTAAGACATTCCTGGGTCTTGTAGCCACTACAACCACCCTACAAAATTTTTCCTTAGCTTTGTTTTCGAGCCTCCTCACCAACCGTCCTTAGCAACATGTCTTGCATTGTCAAGTACACAAGCTTCAATGGTTTTCTAGCAGCATGGCAACCTATGAATGATAGCTTGTTGCACTCCCCTCATAGGTTGCTTTCCCAAACATGGTCCAACTACTGGCTGGGAAGCTCCCTCAAAATTTGCACAATTCTAGAGGGGAACCAGTCTTCCCTCAATAAATTGTGCAAGTCTGACTGGCAAGCTACTGGACTCAGAAATCGTGCACTCTATGAGTCAGCCTTCCCTAAGAAAACTGTGCAATGTGATCCAACAAGATTGCTTAGCCCATAAATTGTGAAATTTTGGGCAGCAGTCAGTTGCTTCTCCCAGAAATTGTGCATTTCTCTTGGGAAACCAGCCCAGCTCCCTCCCAGAAATGCGCAAATTTCTCCCTCAGTCAAGCAAGCTGTTGTATGTGCCATCAGGTTGAGCAGTTCCACCCCAGCCCAAGAAAACTTGACTTGCATGCATGGGCTACATTTTCCTAAAATAGAAAAAAGGAACATGAAAAATGCATCCCTAGATTTTAGGGATCTATTTTTAGCAGCTGGAGGTTACATGTAAATATTGTTTCAGAATCTTTCCTCCAAGTGTCGCTTTTTCCTAGATTTGTGGCATGCACGTCATGAGAATTAAACTTATTAGTCGATGCATTTGAGCTCACTTCCTCACATCGATCTTGGAGCTTTGACATCCCACAACACATTGATGAGTATTTGACACATCCAACTCAGCTATTTCCGGGTATGTCCACCTAACTTGTCTTTTGCAACATTTCTGTCACTTTTTTCTATTTTGGCATGTGTGAGTTTTGTTCGCTTGATTTATATTAATATTTGTTGTTATTTGCATGAATATTAGCTGGTAATAGCTCAGTTCTAGTTTTTATTAGCATCTCACTATTGTTGCATGCATGACACTATTTTGCACAAATGGTCGTCGATTCAGCAACTTGTTTCACACACATGCACGTTGTTCCATTTTTTGAATCCTACATTCACTATTTTCATGTAGGATAATTCACTCCTTCTTACACTCAGTATCTGCATGCATTGACATCCCCATTTTCTTTCAGCTTCCTGTTGGTGGGTCTGGGTGACCTTGGCCTAGACTATACCTCACCAAGACAACATTGCACAATCTTGAGAGAGAATGCTCTACCTTCCTCCTAGAAAATGTGCATTTATGCCTAGTGACTATCCTCAAGTATTGCATTGCATAATTATGACGGGTAGTGACTATTGTCCCATAAAATTGCGCAATGCAATCATAGGGCCTGTAACCCTTGCCAGCTAAAATTGTGCATTGCACAATCCCAATAGCTAGCAAGCTAGTGTGGATTGCGCATTGTGCAACTCCAATAGTTAACTAACCTTCTAGCAGTTCAGACTACCTTTTACATAGTTCTAGTATCCAGTCTCCCGGCCTCACAGGAAAAATTGGGCAATCCTTACCAGTCAATACCCAGGTATGTTGCATGTTATTCTCAAGTTTGATTTGGTTTTAGGTTGACATATTTCTTTCCATGCGTGTCGCCATGTCTCCAGATCTAGCAAGTGTTCATCCCCCTCTCACCAGTTTAGGATCAAAAGACAACGACAAAAGTGAAACTGGAGGAGCAGTTGAGCGAGTGTCTAGAAGTTTATCAATCTATGAAGACACCAAGCTGATTTTAGACAAGGGAGTCAAGCTGAAATGTGAAGGGGTCAGCAATGAATTCGTAAGAAAATATAGGGAATATCTTGAAGACCGCCAAGTCTATGTGAAAATTATCAATTCCAGCTTGTACGAAATTGAATGTAGGGATCCTGTGTTCCCATGTGGAGACATGATAAATTGGATTGTCTCACACACTAATCCCGAGATGATGACATTGACCAGTGTCAGCGAGATGAAGATTGTTACCTTCAGGGAACAGGGTTATGAACAAATATACCATATTGCGAAGCAAGTGATCACCATGGACACACCCTTTGACATACCTAGTAGCAATGCCAACTCCAGGGATATCTTGAAGAACTGGGTGAAGGAGCTGGCCAAATTCACGATGAGACCCAACTAGGTTTACAAGACAAATATACGATGGAAGTCGTATCAATAATTGGTCATCTTTGCATGTCGCTTGTATGTCCAAGAGAGCACAAAAACCTTCCAGCGGATTTGGGTCATCGCATTGGACCAACTAGCCAATGATGGAAAATCATGCAACTCATCCGACATGTTGGCTCATGGGCTAAACAAATAGGTAACAAGAGCTTGAAAACTTTCGAGAAGTCAGCAAGCATAAATCTACATGTCCACTTATTTCTTGGATGCAATTTGTTTCCGTTAGGAGTTCTCAGGCTTGAAGTGGGCATGGACATTGACGAAGATCTCTACGAAAACTTATTGTAAAATGTTTCCCGAATGCAGGTTCAGAGGAGACATTAGACAATTGTCAGATCATTTTGTCACCCTGGTGTACAAGATGATATTTGACTAGGATACACCTTGCATGTCGAAGCCGGCAATGGAGGCGTTAATAAACATAGCAGATTGGTATGCCTCACCATCCGTCACCTTCATACAGATGCATAGCAAGGAGAATCTTGCACATGTTTTGCTAAATTTCACGTTGGACAAGCTCGTCATGCAAGTATTATCTTACCACTTCTCGGCAGGTTTGTTAGTTAGGCTACACGGGAAGAAGAAGGTAACTTGGCCCACTTTTCCATTGTATATCAGGTTATACTAGATATGGAATTTCAACAACACGGATGCCAAATCAGAGGAAACTGAGAAATATCCATTCGATGCTTGAGGCTACAATCCGTATGACCAACATTTTTTCGTAAAACATCAGTGCATGATAGTATAGTTTCAGCGGATCCACGGGGCATCTCATTGGGCAAAGGAGGACCCATGGAGATATTGTTTTAGCTTCTCTAGGCCCAATGAACCAGTCAACATCATTGTGGAATGGTTAGCGAAGAAGCATCCAGGAGAGCAACAACAACAACAATAGCAAAGGTAAAAATACCAGAACAACAAAGGCAAGAGGAAGATTGTCGATAGTGTGGAGGCAAAACAAAGCTACAAGTTTGGAGTAGACCCACTTGTGGAGAAATAAGATTTGGCAATAGAGGAAAGGAGGCAACAACACGATAGGAGGAATGCCCAAAGGCAGAGAGAAAAATGAAAAATGGAGGAAACAGAGAAGGAGTTGCATGAGTTGAAGGAGAAAGTCCAGAAGGAACAGGAGATGCGTAGATAGGAGAAGGATGCACAACAAGAATAGGTACACCAAGGGGTGAAACATGTACAAACATATGAAACTACACCCGTATAGGTAGTCGACTCATCTGAATTACTGGCACCAAGCAGATAGGGTGAGCAGTCACAGGAGAAGGAATTTTCTCAAGAGATTGAACAAGAACTTGAGTAGATGGATACATATATGGAGTAGTAGGAGTTAGAAAAAGACATCAACCTCATGCCTTATCATCAAGAGGTTGACACACCATATTCACTAGATCTGGAGGAATAGAATGTCCTACGCGACCAAGGAGACACTGAGATTCTTGGAGATCAGCCAGAAGGAGGTATGCACAACATATCATTCAACAAATTGCAACATAGAGTTGTGAAATCTTGTAGAGTGTCTACTCCAGATGATCACACATCTCCTGTGCAATTTGAGGGATGAGTGATTATACCTAACATGTGTAAGCATCCATTAGCATTGGCTGATGCTACCAGAGCATATGCCAAAGCAACTAGCTCGATTGTTCACTTCTTGATAGCTAAGAATGAGTGATTAACTAAGGAGTTACAGACATTGAAGTAGGGAGGAGAATCAGTTACAATATTTGCCTGAACAAAGTTGAAGAAGGAAATATTAAATGAAGTATTGTCCCTTGAGACAGTCATGCCGGTGTTGTATTTCAATTTTAACACTGTGCATAAGTTAGTTGTCCATCTCAACGGTTGGTAGCAGTGATGTACTAGGAGAGCATGTATCTTGTCAAACGTGCATCTTGTTGTTGATTACATGCAAACCTGAACAATGGGATACAAGCGAGACTTGTTACACTTGCCCAATATGGTGAATCCTAGAGAGGTTGAGCTAAAGGCATGAATCGGGAGTCAAATATAGAACTATGAAGACCTTCCGCAACTCATCTCGTGTATAGGCTTCCCATGCATGGGTATTTAGGAGTATGGATGTTGTTGTGCACGCACACACAATCCCATCTATTGGGACACTCACCGAGGAAAATAAAAAGGCACAATTCTGACTTGACCTTGACTTGTACTTTGACGAGCTGATGTGTATAGAAACCAGTGTAGTCTTGGTGGTCACTGTAGTCACCATGCATGATTATGTCACTTGTCCAGTCACACTCAAGACAATAATACACATGTTATTAGAGGAGTTGGACAGAGGAGGTTGAGTAGTGTACCTAGATGGTATGGAGGCAAGAGTTCTTTTCCATAAAGATGTCACCACGAAGTACATGGATACCATCGTGGACTACCAAGCTTGGCATCAATTCGCCACCATTGACCACCATCAAGATGTCGAAGAGTTGGTGTTCCGACAGTTGTCCAAGTCATATTGATGTCTTTCACAGATTTCTCAAGCCTATTTTGTCTCACATGGGTACATGTGCAAATTGTATGTGATGTCTTTTGAAGTGGAAGTTCAAGTGTCGATAGGTGGATGTAACAGTCATAGAGTAGATGAAGATTCATGAGGATAGATAAACTATCACAAAGGGGAATGCCAAGGGCCACCCCACCCTTTGTTATATATAGTCTCTCATAACTCATTGTATGGGATTTTGGTTAGCAAAGATCTTGATCGGAGTATCTTATATAGAGATAGGAGAATATTGTAATGAGCCTTAGCTTCTCAACTATGCAAAGCTAGTATATCTCTTTGGAGGAGAAGGTGGTAGTGACTGTAACGTTCCACTATCAGAACTAGTGGTTGGTTATGGTTATATTATATGACTGGAACTTACACTTCCTAATATAAAAGAGCTAACATGTTTCATGCATATTTCATATTGTATTTCAGTTATCTTGTTCACTGTAAATTATATATGTATCTATTTGCTTATGCATGCATGTGTAGCTATTTTTTGTATATGTATGTATGAATCTTATTGAAATGTGTTGTTGGTTTAACCAACACTTTTGATTTCTATCTCACTTGCCTTCCAGTTTGTGATGCATCTTAGCTCATGCCTTCCCTTCTTAACTTTGTGCTTTCAAAGGTTTCTAGGGGCCTCACTCACCTCAACCTCTATGTGTTAAAACCACTCATGCACCTTCCTTAAATTGTTGCATATGTAACACCCTTGCTACCAATAGGGAAATCTTACTTGCCTCTACGCAAAACCATGGTCAAGGTGATACTGTACAACCCATTGCTAGGACTCCTACACCGAACGGTTTAAGGCCTAGTTGGGACATCTTACCGAAAAGATCCCTTAACATATTGGTGGGTCTAGCACTATCAACATTTATAGCGCTAGAAGGAGCGCTAGAAGACAACTTGTGTCCTCTCATCCTATTTTGAACCTTCTCACATCTATCATGGATTCTGTCACACTCACCCCTCCACAATGTTCTTCGCATGTCGAACCTCTCAACATCATGAGGGATTTTTTTCATCTCTTGTCTGAATTCATGTATGATGGTGAAGGTGAAGTGGCCTGGCTTGAGTACTTGTATATCTCTATGCATTCCTTGAGAATTCAGACAAGTTCTATGCAGAAGAGGTCAGTCTACACTGGTATATACATTTCATGAATGCCCACAGTGGTGGTGTTGCAGTCTGCTTCCTGGCAGCGTGCACTCACTTGATAATTTTTGTGATCTCTTTGAATCTACTTTCCATCATTCTGATCTAAAACCTCTTGACCAAAAATGTTTAAAAAAACACAAGGCCCTGAATGAATCACTTATGGATTTTTGGCAATGCTTCTGTAATTTGTAATTTGAAGCTCTAAAAGGCTAGATGAAATTTCCATATCTTTGGGATAGATTCGAGTACGGTATTAACAAATCATTTCATCCCAAGAAGAATTTTGAGCCTAACCCTTGCTCATCATACTTCAATGATGGAGCTTTGCAATCACAAGCATATATGGTTATTGTCACTATTGACTATCCATCGTCCCCTCATCAAACAGTAGCACCACTGTAGAGTGATTTGGGAGAACAGGCACACACATCTGTTCAACTGTGACATCTTCCCAACATCACTTCACTTAATTTTTGCTCAGATTTCATTGTGAGTCCATTGAGTTGTCACATGCATTTCGTACCTCAACCTCCACCTTCGTACTCGAATGGTCCTTCAGATGATAATGTCTTGTGTTCTTCCATTCTAGACTCTACACTTGTTGTGAACGAGGATCAAGCCATCGACGGAGTTGGATTTTCACAACCAACATGCACTTTCATTCATCAAGAGTATGACTGGGAACTTAAGCATGAAAACTTAATGAAGGATGACTCCCTTCTATCCGAGCCTCCTACGTTCTTTCTTGAAATATTTAGTGAACCTGCCATCCATCATTTCACATGTGTATCTCCATCCATGGATGCACCCATTTCTAATCATTCGCAGGACACATCGGATGTCCGTCCATCATCCGACAACAATGAGGATAAACTATTCATTAAAAATTCACTTGAATTTTCAATTTCTTTTTATGGAAACACAGAGGGTGAATTTGTCCACTTCTCATCTACCCCTGTTTGATTCATCAGATCATGAGGATGCCGATGAAATCATTGATTTTGTTGATAATAGCTGTTATGATCTATTTACTCCTGTATTCAATCACGATGATGATTCTATCATAGCTAATTTTTTGAAGCCACCCATTTATGATCATCTATCTATCGACAAAGTCAAAACTCCCCAGACTTTCGAGGCACTTCAGCCTCAGCTAATGGTTATGTCAGGCCCACGCTCTCTTGAGGTTGGCTTCACTTCCAATCAGGAAATTGTTAAAACATCCAAGGCTCCTCATCACTCCTCTGTATGCATTGAAGATCAATCTCACACATAGATCATGCTTCCACCACTCGAACTACATGATCCCATCATTCATGCATTGAAGGAATATTACATAGAAAGCACACGTGCATGAAACAAGTTGTATTTGTTTCTTTCATTTGCTTTCATGTCACATTCAAGAGAATGTGTATGCTTCAAAACTGCATGATACATCGCGTAGCACCATGAGGATTCTAGAGGACTCTATATCATGCACTTGCACTCACGTATGCTCTGTGAACACATTTAAACTTGGAGTTTGTTCATATTCATTGTTATATATTTCATATTGGCTAGTTCACATAGATGTGTTGTTCACGAACCACGCCATCACAAACATGGGTCGACCAATGTGCCAATGGCTGCATTGGAGGTATTAATTCATGTTATCAGGCCCATGCACCGTTAGATTAGGAGTAGGCATAGTGTTTTCTTTTTTCCCATTTTCTTCGATGCTTGTCTGCTTACTTGATTTATACTTTTTTTTCTTACCTACTTGTTTTCTTACTTGCTTTCTTTCGCTTTTCTTTGTGTTTGTTTGCTTGCTTATGCTCGTGGGTTAGCTTCACATGAGATTGTGCTCAACCCTTGAAACAAGCTATGTATAGTACAAGAGGCCTTGTGTAGCTATCCCGACTTGGTTATCTGTCATCCTGCCTCTGTTAGAATTACTTGTTACATTTAGTCCATGATATGTTGATGGAAAATATGTATTGTTCGAAGTGAACCTTGGTGAAAACACAATTTGTGCATGCTAACAAGTGTCACCTACTCTAGTCGATTGTTTTTGGGTTAACCCTTGACATCTCAGTAGAGTAGAGTAAGGTGAGGGGGAAAACCTTAAAAAACATGTTAGAGGTATATATAAACAACTTCTCTGAAGGAATAACCTCATCTTCTCTCAATAAGTTAGAATACCTCTTCTGCCTTTGAAACGAATAAGTGTTATGCATAGTTATGAAAATGAAAAATAAAAAAATGAAAAATGAATAAGGAGAAAGAAGAGAAAGGCTTCATGTGTAGAGAGGTGATACAAGTGACTCCGCCGGGGTACTGACCAGGCTTGCTGGTAGTAGAGTGATTCTTGTGTTCCTATGTGACTTCGTCGGGGTACTATACAGGCCTACTGGCAGTGGAGCAACAACAGAGATGAAACTAAGACTCTGACAACTATATTACTTTTGCACCAATATACCCCTCATCTCCAATTGAAAAACCTTGTTGGCTTGGCTTGGAATGTGTGTCGACTGACCAAGAGCTTGGCATATGCTACATCTTATAGTCAAGCAAGTGTGGAAACCGAGACGAACATGGAACTGAACAATACTTCTAGAGGTGTTAGACTTGCTTTTCATGAACAAGGTTCATTCAGAGAGATGGAGTTCTACTACTATGTCACCAAATGTTGTAGTGGCTACAACCACCCTCCAAAGTTTTTCCTTAGCTTCGTTTTGGAGCCTCCCTACCAAGCATCCTCAGCAACATGTCTTGCACTATAAAGTACACAAGATTTAGTGGTTTTCTAGTAGCATGAGAACCCGTGCATGATAACTTGTTGCACTACCCTCACACACAACTTCCTCGAACTTGGTCCAGGTACCGGTTGGGAAAAACCCTCAAGAAACTCAGGAATTATGGAGGGGAACCATTCTTCTCTCAAGAAATTGTGCAAATCTGACTGGCAGCCTGTTAGGGTCAGAAGTTGCACAATCCTATCAATTAGCCTTGCCTTAGAATACTGCGCAATCTGACCCAATAGGACTTCTCAACCCATAAATTTTGCAATTCTGGGCAACAGTCATCTACTCACCCAAAAAATTGTGTAATCCCTCTAGGAAGCCAGCCCAGCTCCCTATTAGAAATGCTCAAATTTCTCCCTCAGTCAACCGGGCTTTTGCATGTGAAACCAGGTTGACCAGTTCCACCCTCGACCAAGAAAACTTGACTTTCACGCATAGGTTGATTTTTCCCAAAATACAAAAAGAAACATGCAAAAATCATCCCTAGATTTTCAGGATCTATTTTTAGCAGCTGGACGTTACACGCAAAGATGGTTTTAGAATCTTTCCTCCAAGTGTCACTTTTTCCTAGATTTGTGGCATGCGCATCATGAGCATCAAAATTATTTAGTCGATGCTTCAGAGCTCACATCTTCACATTGACGTTAAAGCTCTTACATCCCACAACACATCTGGGAGTCTTGGACACATCTAGCTTAGCTATTTTCGGGTAAGTCCGCTTAACTTGTCTTTTGTAGCATTTCTATCACTTTTTTTGTTTTGTCTTATGGGAGTGTTCTCTTCTTGATTTATGTGAATGATTGTTGTTTTTTACATGCATATTAGATATTACGAGCACCATTTCAGTTTTCGTTAGCATCTCACTCATGTCGCATGCATGACACTGTTTTGTATGAACAGTGGTCGATTCGATGAATTACTTCACACACATGCATGTTGTTCCATTTTCTCAATCTTTCATTCATTGTTTGCATGCATGATCATTCACTCTCGCTTACAATCAGTATCACCATGCATTCAAATCCCCATTTTCCTTGAGTTGCCCCACAGTGGCTCTAGGAAATCTTGGCCCGGACTCTACCTCACTAAGACAACATTGTGCAATCCTAAGAAGGAAGGCTTTGCCTTGCTCCTAGAAAATGCACATTTCTACCTACTAACTATCCTCTAGTCTTGCATTGTACAATTCTGAGGGGTAGTGACTGTTGGCCAAGAAAATTACGCAATGCAGTCACTGGGTCTGCAACCCTTGCCAATTGAAATTGCACGTTGCGTAATCCCAACAACCAGTAGGCTAGTCTAGATTGTGCATTGAATAATTCCAATAGTCAACTAGCCTCCCAACAGTTCAGACTACCTTTTGTGCAGTTCTAGCAGCTAGTCTCTTGGCCTTGTAAGAAAAATTGTGCAATCCTTGTGAGTCAAACCCCAGGTATTTTGCATTCTGTTCCTCAAGTTTTCTTTGATTTTAGCTAATCGATTTCTTTCCATGCATGTTTCCATGTCTCCAAATCTAGTAGTTGTTCATCCACCTCTCAGCAGTTCATGATCAATGACCTCCAAAAGAGTAGGATCAGAGGACACTGACAAAAGTGCAGCTAGACCAACAGTTGAGCAAGTGTCTACAAGTTTGACGATATATGAAGACACCAAGCTGATTGTAGACAAGGAAATAAAGTTGAAATGACAAGAGCTCAAAGATGCATTCGCAGAGACATTTGGGGAAGATCTTGAAGACTGCCAAGTCTATGTGAACATTCACAAGTCTAGCTTGTACTAGATTGCATGCATGTATCCCATGTTTTCATGCGTGGACATGATACACTTCATCATCTTGCACACTGATCCTAAGACGATGACACTGAGCAATGTTAGCGGGACAGAGATTTCTATCGTTAGGGCACAAGATTATGAATATATGTACCATATGTCAAAGCTAATGATCACCATGGACACACGCTTTAGCATACTCAACAATAATGCAAAATCCAGGGATATCTTGAAGAACTAGATGACACGCATCCATGTTTACAAGACAAAGATACTATAGAAGGCATCTCAACACTTGGTCATCTTTGCATTTCCCTTGTATGGCCAAGAGAGCATGAAAACCTTCCTGCAAACTTGGATGATCAGGTTGGACCATTCTGACCAATGAAGAAAGCATGCAACTGGTCCGACATGTCAAATCACAGGTTGAAGAAACATGTAACAAGAGCTTGACAAACACCCAAAGGTCAGCAAGTAGAAATCTACATGTCCTCTTACATCTTGGTTGCAATCTGTGCCCGTCAGGAGTTCTGAGGCTTGAAGTGGGCCTAGACATCAAAGAATACCTCTGTGAACACATTGTAAAATGTTGTCAAAATGCAGCTTCAGAGGATTCATCACACATCTGTCATATCATTTTTTCACCCCGGTGTATAGGAAGATATTTGAGAAAGATCCACCTTGCATGTCAAAGGTAGTAATCAAGACACTAATTGAAATACCAGATTCGTTTGCCCAACCATCTATCTCCTTCATACGGATGTATAGTGCGGAGAAGCCTTTGCATGTTTTGCCGAAGTTTGCCTTGGACAAGCTCATCATGCAAGAAGTATCATACCACATCTTGGGAGGATTGTCAGCTAGGCTGCAATGGAAGAAGAAGGCACCTTAGCCTACTCTTAATTTGTGGATCGGGTTATACGAGATACGTAATTTCAAGTAACTTTGGTAAGGTTGACAGGCATAACCATTGTAGAATGGTTGATTTTGACCGTTTTGAATATACGGCTGCCCATTATTTGCGAAGATTTGTTGCTCAGATCCTTAGTATACTTGTTGGAATTATGATTGTTGGTATTGCACCAGCCATGGTTGCGAAGCCATGTGCTGTTGTCCAATACTGACCGTTTGACCAAGATGAGGGGTAATTGTACCCATTTGGGCCTGTGTCATTCGACTAGTTGGCGATTGTGGTTGAGTCATAGGGACAAGAGGTTGTTGCATTACAAGCTGAGAAACCTGAGGTTGGCATACAACAGACAATGCTTGTACTTGCGACACCGTCACAATAGCCGGCGTAGTTGGTATATTTGACATAGGTAAACATTGTTGCATCAAATATACAACCCTTGGTTGTTGAGGCAGCATTGGCACCCAACCGCTAGATGTAATTCCAGCATAACCTGAATTTTGTTGTGAACTCTCGTATGGTTTTCCTCCCGGCGGAGATAATGAAAGGGTATATTGCCCCCCATACCGTTGTAATCCGGTACTCAAAGGAATTGTTTGTCCCTGAGGACCAGACTACCCAAATTGACACTTCGAAGGATCAATTTGCTGAGACTCAACATAATAGTTCCCGGATACTATTCCGGATGAACAAACAGGAATGGACCATACTGTCAAAATAGCCCCTGTGTGGGCCCCTTCTAACAATTGAGAGCTAGTTGGGACATATGGTATGACGACGAACATTATTGGAGTGATAGTAGGAAGTTCTGTCGTCGCTGTGTCCGATGACACAGTCCTAGATGTCCACGGTTGTTCAGACATTTCTAGTCTATCCAAAAGATTGCCTAGCGATTCTACAGGAGCTTCCAATGATGGTAGACTAACTTCTGATGAAGAAGGATATAGAGTGATCCCGACTCCAAATCGCGATGGAGTACTAGATGGAGGATCCTCCACAATCTCTTCTATAGCAATCAGACCTGGTGGAAGAGGTAGACCGTCGGGTCCGTAAAATATTTCAGGTGCTGAAGAGGGTATATAATCTGCAGCGATAAATGTTCAGGAATAACACCTCCCAAATCAACTGTAGATGGAGCTAGTTCAGTAATACAAGTGTTTAACTTCACACTAGGATCAATTTTACTGTCCTTTGGTGGCTGCTAAACTTCTTCTGTAAAGGCAGGGATACCAAAAATGTTTAGATTAACCGAAGTCTCTGAAGGTGTTGGAACACTTTCTCTAACTTTACCAGGGGATTTGGAAATGGTTAAACGAGTTTTCTTTGACCGTAATAGTTTCGATTCTGTAGACAAAGACGGTTGACTCATAAGTCTCCGCGAACGACGGGGTTTCAATTAACTTTCTCCCACAATTGCGGATTACTCGATCAACTAAAAATAAAGGGGAAATATGTTTCCGAATTAAATGAATTTTAGATGCTTTGACACAACTTTCTTTTTCAATTTTTAAGAGTCAAGAAAAAACAAAAGTTGAGTCTAGTTGCCTTCGATTTTTAATGAGCCTGAAGTGACAAGTGCTCAGATGGACCTTTTCCTTTAAGGAGTCTGAAAAGGAACGAAAGAGACTACTTTGGAAATCTAGACATAGGGATTACCAAACCAATCGCAAAACTGTAAAATACCTTTTACAGTATGGCAGTCAATCTTCCCAAATGTTGTGTTCAGTGCATTGTGATCGATATGGAGGCAGACACGACTTCCCATGGATAAAGGATAAAGCCCATTTTGGTCTCCCAATATATACTCGATGGTACGTGGGAGCACAAGTCTGTACTAGCACTTATCATCTCAAAGTGGAGGAATCACCCAACCATCAATGAAAACAACAGTTACCAGGCTTTACGACGCAGGAATACGTCTCTAGCCTAGACTTCTAAATGTTGTGCGTTAGGTTCCAAAGCGTTTTTAGATTCATTAAATTTATTTTGCAGTTGATCTTGCTTAAGAAATTTTCCTTTCAGGTTCACTACATGATGTAGATGTACAGTTCCTAAAATGCAATCTAAGATGATAAAAAATCTTTTAATCTCCTTTTTGCAATGAAAATCCTAGCTACTAAGGAAAGAGAGATGATATTCTTTCAACATAGAGTAGAGAGCACGCACTATATGCACTGTCCTAAATCAAACCAACAAACAATCTAAATGAAAAATGCACATGCATGTATTTGTTTTCAGCCTTCTTAATGTGTGAAGGATAAAAAGAAAGCTAAGCGCAAATCTGAATTATTTTTCAAAGCGACATTACTAGCAAGTTTCTTCTCAAGACAAAATGAGGACAATGACGACACCTTGTGATTTGGAATTGAAAACTTGCTTTTGACACTTGAAAAAACTACTAATTCAAATCAAATACAAGAGTAACATTGTAATCGACTATCAAGAACAATCAAATTTTGTTCTATGACTGAAAATGACACTTCTGACACTTTCAAATCATGAAACGATAGTTAAATTAGGCTACTTCTTTATAAAAGAGAACTGAAAATGGCTCAAAATACATAAAAAAATTTACAGTCCTTTGCACAATGGAGGTGGAATAATGGCAAGGAAGGGGGTTTCAACGAAGGTGTACTAACTATAGGCAGTAAAAATCCTGAATAGAGCTGAAAAGAGTGAACATAGAAACCAAAATCTAAGAGCAGAAAAGGCATTGTCTGATCAGCACACCTGTAACACATGGAAAAAGAGATGTAGCACACCTACGACACTCAGGAAGTGCAATGCATTTAGAATCCAAAGAAGAGATAGTGCGATGGTCCAGGGATGAGACTTCAACTGGGTTCCAGGTCATAGTTTGCAGCTCAGTTCAGGGATTTAGGCCGAGCAAGTGGTAATCAGTAAATCAATCACAGGGGTAGATCTAAGGAGGTTACTAGAGCCACCACAAGGGCAATTAGAGAGCTTGTAAATCAATTTTTCAGTTCATAAACAAAACCCGGAGATAGACTAAAGCAACATTGATCTACTTTGCACTTGCATAGCAAATGCAGTTCGAAGGCTAGCTGGCTTAACTTCAGGCTCCGTCTGTAAGTTTATAATGTAAAGAAATGTAGACAAACAAGCAATCTATTCACTCCCCAGCGGAGTCGCCATTTTGTTATCAGGAAATCTAGTGTCTATGCAGAGCTGCTAGTCCCACTAACGCTAGTAGCTACCTTAGAAACAAACAAACTAAAACTACTTTCGTTTTCCTTTATGAGAAATAGATAAGAGGGGAATAAAGGAGACCAACCTCTGTCTTGCACTTGGTTGCTTGCTTGATTCCTCTCCCTTCTGGTAGATCTTTGCCACTCGCTTCTTCATCTACCCAGCTTCAAAGAGCACCTGTAGAATCAAAGCAGCATAACACTATCCAATAACATAGATCTATTATCATAAAAAATATAGGACCAGATATATATTGATAACACAAATGCATATATCATCAATCATACAAGAATGTGGAGGAAAACTTGAATAGCTTTATTAATAATCAAGAATAGAAAAGTGGATTACAACCAATTGTTCTGACCCAGCATCATCCTCTCAGCAAGAAAGCCCTTCTTCACCTCATGAAAAGCTTAGATCACCCAACACTATGATGTTGCACCAAGAAACTAGCAGCACTTCCTTACAAGATACAAAATTCCAGCCTCTGGATCTCTGGGATGAGGGATCCATATATAGATGTTTGCAAGGGGGGTGAGTCAGCTTTTGAGATTTGATTAGTGTCCTCTCTTTGATATTTCTTAATTCTACTTGGAGATTGATGATCTCTTACTCATCCCTGGGTGAATGCAGAGAGGAAAATGTCACAGGAGAAGTTTCTGGAAGATTCCATGATCCTCCACCTTGCAGATTGACCCTGCCATTTGTCCACTCTCACCCATCGCACCCCATAGAAGGGCTTTTCAAGATGCATCGCACCTCCCGTGTGTATTTAGGTGGGATGCAGCGCACTTTGACCATAGAGTAGGTGAGATGGTCCAGTTTTGACCAGTTATGAGCAGTTTTTCATGGAGAACTTCTGGGAGAAGATATAATCAGTTGACCTTGTTCTTTTAGAGGTTGTAACAACACTTTTAGGGACTTAAGAGCCCTTGTTCTATGGACATTTATGATTCGGGTTGCAATGCACAAAAATGTCTATAACAGTGCAGAAGAAATAAATCTTATCTACAAAACGTAGGATAGCCAAGACAAATCTGCAATAAACAAATAAATAAGTTATCTTCTACTAATAATTACCATCCATAAATCCATTAGCAGTATAAATCTAAAACCTACTAACATTGGAATGATAATGTCAACAAGAAAACAATTACCATAAGAAAAAACATTTCAATAATATTTGCTAAAATCAGTCATCAGTATACCAATTGATGCAGAATTTAATCTAGAATAAAATAAACAAGGAAAGATAATATTACGAATTGAGTATTATTGACCCCAATACCTTCATACATTCAGTCCATTCGAAGCCTTGAACCATTAAAGGAAATGAAATTAATATGGTGCATCAACACTCCTTATCACAACTACAAAACCTCTCCATTTCTCATAAAATATACTAAATAATCACTGTAGCGTAATTCCCAAAGACTCTCTACAAAAAGCCCCCTTCAGCAGGATGGAGAGGCGACAAAAAAATACAATTTTAAATGAGCTCTAGAATCCAATTTTCTGGTAGATTCGAACCCCCCTCGTCTCTAGAAAAGGACGAAGATTTATTTAAATCAGTTTTTGAGTGATGGGGATGCGATTCGTAGCCTAATTTTTCAACCATGATTTAGTTGTGATAGATCTCCACGATGCTAAAATTTTATAGATAGTTATAAATTTGGAAATCTCTAAATAAATTTGAATCCAATTGTTTTCATGTAGTGAATGAGGGCCTTTGGTTGTAAACAAGTGGTGCAGGAATCTCGTGCTCATTCACTGTTCTCGATTTTTTATCTTTTCTTAAATTTTGAAATTGTTAATCCTAAGAATTAAGAATAGAACATGCTTAATGCTACATTTAGAAAAGTTATAGGAAATAATGGTGGATGACTCTATTATACCTAAGGTATAGGGATAAGGAATATATGTGGAGTTAGGAGGAGTAAATAACCCACCAACAACTCAATTTATAGAGATCCTAAGAATTTTACAAGAAGATTTGTCTCACATCATAAACATTCATGAATTGATGTTGAATGCTAGTGAAGAACAATAAAGGAAGTAAAAGATTGAACTAAAAAATCTAGTTACAGGCCAGTAGAGACAAAGGGAGATGAAGAAAAAATAGAACCATGAAAATAAAAATTGTTGAGATAAAAATAGAAAAGTTTGAATGTGGGGATGAATCAAACAAAATGTATTCAAAGAAATAGAAAAGGAAGAAGAAAGTGCAGTTGCAAGGGGAGTTCAAAAAACTAAAACCCCCTACTTTTGATGGTGAAAAAGAGGAGGATGCAGAATCATGGCTTCTCAATATCTCAAAGTAATTCCAACTTAATGAGTATGAGAGTAATTTCAAGGCTAGATTGACCATTCATCAGCTAAAGGTGAAAGGTACCCTTAGTTTGGAGGAGGTAAAAATAGTGCACATGTGGAAAGAAAAGACGGTTTCTCGGGAAGAGTTGAAGAAAAAATTCAAGTCTAGATATTTAATGGAATGATACTATGATGATCAGGAAATGAAACTTCATCAGTTAATACTGAGACAATTAACTATGGATGGTTTTTGGTCTAATTTCACCAATTTGTTGTGTTATGCTCCCTATATCAAAGAGAAAGCCAAAGTGCAAAGGCTTTTAAATTACTTATTGATTTCTAATAAATAAAGGATAGGGTTTGAAAATCATAAAATAATGGACGAAGCATTGAGGAAAGAAATACTATGTTATCAATAGTTTAAAAATAGAGGAGAAGGCTGAAAATCTTGGTAATGTACGGACAAAAATACATTTGCGGTGGTCACAAAAAGACAAAAATCTGCATATCTCAAAATTTTTGGAAGGGACAAATAATGGAAGAAATTCAAAATAGGTAATTCAACCTAGAATGCACAATCTCAGATTGGGTCCAAACCCATGGATCTAAATAATAAAAAGACAGAGGGGATCCAAGGAAGAAAACCTTTGAAATGTGAGGGTTGTGGATAACCTCACTTGTTAAGTGATTGTTTGCATAACGTCAGTTATCTTCAAAACATATAAGCAATACATGATGCAGAAATAGTAAATGGTATTGCAAGGAATATCATGAAGATAAGTGCAACGCTCATAGACAGATGAGTGGATCACCAATCCACTATTATAAAGACTCAAGGTACTATCTTCAACCATCTTGTCTATGTCTTAATTGACCGAGGGCCTACTCTTAGTTATATTAATCATCAAATTGCAGAAAATTTAAGTTAAACACTAAAAAAATTACGAACGCAAGGTTGGTATAGTTAGAAACTGACACAAAAAGGAAGGTAACTAGCCATGAAAAATAGTGTCCCATAGATTTAAATGGCTATCCCACTAAATTTAACTTAAATATACTTCCTTTAGGTTCATATGTTGTGTTAATAGGTATGGATTGGATGGGAAAACACAAATTGGTAATAAGCTACTTAGAGAAAATAGTGAGTTGTGTAAATCATGGAGAGAAAATCCAATTAATAAAAGGAAATACAAAACCAATTTGTGTTAGAAATATTTCAGCATTACAATGGAAAAAGAGTTCTAGAAAAAGGTGTCAACTATTTGTTGTGAGTGTTGAAGCAAATGATCAGAAAACAAAAAACCAAAACATAGATAAATTTCCAATTATTACAGACTTTAAGGATGTTATTACAGAAGAGATTCAAGGTCTACCTCCCGACATAGACATAATTTCTCCATTTATCTAGTGCTAGGATCTACCCCAATCTCTATAGCGCCTCACTGAAGATCATTCCACATTTATTAGAACTGAAAATGTAGCTGCAGGAAGTTTTCAATAAAGGCTATATTAGACCTTGTGTTTCACTAGAGTCTGAGTACTATTTGTGAAGAAGAATGATCGAACATTTAGAATGTGCATATATTAGTGACAATTAAATAACTTGACCATTAAAAGAAAATTCCCACTACCTTGCATTGAATGTGATCTATTTGATAAAGTAAGAGGCAAAACCATATTCTCAAAAATTGATTTGAGAACCAGGTATCAAAGATTTAGAATAAAGGATGAAGACATTCATAAAACAACCTTTCGAACCACATATGGTCACTATGAATTTGAATTGTTACCTTTTGGTCTTACCAATGCACCACCAATGCACTGACAACATTTATGTGTTTAATGAATAACGTGTTTACTAAGTAACTTCATAAATTTGTGTTGGTATTTATAGATGACATTCTAGCGTATTCCAAGAATGAGGAGGAGCATAAAGAATATTTGAGGCTTGTGCTACAAAATTTGAGAGAACATCAATTGTATGAAAAATATAGTAAATTTGAGTTCTACAAAGATAAAATACAATATATGGGCTATTTCATTTCAAAAGAGGGATTTTCTATTGATCTGTAAAATGTTAGGGGCATTTTAAGCTCACCCATAACTAATGATGTGTCAAATGTTCGATCCTATATGGGAATTACAGGATACTACAAAAGACACATTGAAATTTTTTGAAGACTGGCATATCCTATCACTTCACTACAAAAGGAAGGAACAAAATTTGATTGAACAACCAAGTATTAGGAATGTTTTGACAAACTAAAACATTTATTAATAGTAACACCTATTTTGATAAATGAAAATCCAGAAAAGGAATTTGTTGTATGAGTGGATGGTTGTTTGGAGGGTTTACATGGAGTCTTCATGCAAGATAAATTTGTAGTGGCCTATGAATATAGGAAACAAAATCCAAATGAAAAGAACTATGCAGTGTATGACTTAGAATTGTTTGTTGTAATACATGCCTTAAAAATGTGGAGACACTACTTGTTGGCTAAAAAGTTAACATTGATGATAGATCACATTAACTTAAAATATATTTTCATTAAGATATATCTTAATGTTAGACAATCTAAATGGATATATTTCTCAGTGAATTTGAATTTGATATAAATCATATTAAGGGAAAAGAAGATAAACTACGAGATGCTTTAAGTAAAAGCACAAATTCACTTATGGAAAATTTTTTTAGAGGTGTCATTACAGTTTTGTTGAGAATATAATGAATTCAATACAGGAGGATCAAATTTATCGGGAAATTTAGTAAGAATTGTAACGAATAGAAGTTTCGGGATATGATGAAAGGTCAAGAAAATTGTGAACTTATAGAAATAGATTGTACATTCCGAATGCAAGTGCTTTAAAAGAGTTGATATTAAATTAGCATCAAAACAAACCATAATTTTGACACTCGAGTTATCAAAACATGATAAATGCACTAAGAAATGAGTTTTATTGGCCTGGTATGAAAATGAAGTAGCATAATATTTTTCCAAATGTCTAAACTATCAGTAGGTGAAGGTAGAACAACACCCAGTTGGACTATTAAATCCACTATGCATTTTAGAATTGAGATGGGAGTTCATATAATTATAGGACGCCCAAGAACAAGATGACAACATTATTATTTCATGGTGGCTACAAAAAAACTAATAAATGCAACAAACTTTATACCCGTAAAGTCTAAATTTGAGACAACTCAATTTCCAAACATTTTTATGAAGAAGATTTTTGGATTGCATGTGGTACAAAAAATGGCAATATTTGACAGAGATGCTAAATTCACTTCTAGATTTCAGAAGGCTCTGTTTGGATCGATGTGTTCTTAACTTAATTTTAGTACAACTTATCACCCCCAAACTGATAAATAGATAGAGAGGACCAATCAAATTCTAGAGGACATGTTAAGAATGCATGTCAGGGACAAACCTACTAAGTTGGAGTATTTCTGATAGCTAGAAGAATTTTCATTTAACAACAATTATGAAGCCTCTATAAAGAGGAGTCCCTTTGAAATATTGTATGCAGGGAAATGCCACACACCTTTCAACTAGAGTTAGCCTGAAGATAGGCTTATCTTGGGACCATATGCATTCTAGGAAATATAATAAATCGTGCAAAGACATAGGTAGAACATAAAAATTGCATAGGGGAGACGAAAAAGTTATGCTGAACAAAGAAGAACTCATATGGAATTTTATGTCAAAGAGCACCTATACATAATATTTAAACTAGGGAAATTCACCTTGAGGATAGGGACCTATGCTAAATTAGCACCATGGTTATGTTGGTGTTTTAAACTTTTAGACAAGGTTGGACCAGTAGCATATCAGTTGACATTTCCAAGCCACATAAAAGTACACAATGTTTTTCATGTATGTTTCTAAAAATAATATGTCCATGATAATTTTCATATAATTGGTTGGAAATTGATATAGTTGGAACCAGAAGGATATTTCAAACTAGATCCACTTCGCATATTAGATTGTAGGGAGATCTTTCTCTGGAATCGAGCCATTCCTTAGGTTAATGTGCATTGCAAACACTTTACACTCGACGAGGCCACCTAGGAGATGGAAGAGAAAATGTGGGAGGCCTTTCCATCACTGTTACAAAAGGAAAATACTTGGAGATCCAACATTGAGGATGGTGTTGAATAAAAAAGGGCGGGAATATGTAACAACCCTATGCTTTCTATGTTAATGTTGACTATTTCAGACATCGAATCTTTTAGACTGGATGGCTAGGGATGTAGTGTTGAAAATTTTGAGATGATTTGATCGATTTATTTATTGTTGTGTAATAAATTAATTATTAATAATAAATAAGAATGTTGTAAACTACTTAGGAAAAGAGCACTAAATTTAGAATATTTCTTGCCACTTTTGAAGTGGATTTTGCTGGTTAAATCCAAGATGAATCTTCCCTTAAACTCTCCTAAAAATCCCTCAGCAAAGGAAAAGAAAAGAAAAAATTGATTTAGTTTGATGGAGAGAAAGGTAATATTAAATCACTTAGTTGGAGAATCATATTAAGTCTGAGTGTAATAAAGCATCATTGGAGAAAAATACAAGCTCTAAAGAAAAATGAAACAACCTTTTTTGAGAAAAATAGAAGGCCTAGTCAAATGGGTTGGCAAACCTAAAAGAGGGACATTGCTAAAATCTGTTAGGAAGGAAAATTATAAACAGACCACCCAGGAATTAATGAGGTTGTTAATTCTCAAAGTCAAGACATTTTAGCTCTAGGGGAGCTGGTATCAACAATTTATGTTTGGGAAGAACGTGCTTGGTTCTAAAATTTTACGAACTACTAAGGAACATGCTTAGTCATATGAATTATTAGTGTGTAAAATTTTAGAACGAAAGGTTATTATAAATGATATTACCCTTAATATTATGAAAAGTGTGCCATTTATAGCTTTAGCACCTCAATGTTCCTTGAGAAAATAAACTGGGGATTCTAGATATAATAAAATTATATAGACACCTCAGGACCAATACATCAAATCTACATGCGTGAAACCACAAAATAGAATAGTGGAAGTGAATATTCCAACCTGGAAGTTGGAGATGAAATTAATATGTGGTTCAATGAGAAGAAGTAAAAAAAAAAAAAAAAAAAACCAAATTTGTTGTCAAAATCCCTAAAACAAATATACGCTCCGAGAAGAAAATGTACCATGAGGAATTCATAACTCTAACTTTAGATACGAAAAATAAAAATAATGAAGGATAACTTCAAAAATGATACTTTAAAATTTATAAAGAAATGAAGTATTCAAATGTAAGAGGTTATTGGCATGTACAATAGTTTTCCTCTGTAATTTTTTCCATCAATAAAATTAAGAAGAAGGAAATAATCTATAAACCAACAAAATTATGAAGTAGAAATAAAGTAGAGTCTTACCCTAATTCCAACATCTGGGAGGTAATACAGAGTGAAGTTAATCACATGAAAACTTACTGATACAATTGGAGTCAAAGCGTTGAAGAAAGAAATAAAATAAAATAAGAACTCTTCCCTATAGATTCATCTAAATACATTACAGAGACACCGATATCTACAATAATCAATAGTAAAAGGAAAATACAATTAGGTTACACTATTCTTCTGATTAACACATTTAATGGATTTATAAGGAATACCCTCAAACCAAAATTATAAATGAAACACCTAAACACAGGGTGCAAGTGAGTGATTAAACCCCCTGGAGGGTTTCACCCATAATAAATATTAGAACCCAATTCTTAAAAATTATTGAATCATATTTAAATGGTTAAGGAAGAGAAATAATATACTACTAGTCATAAAAATTCTACGATTAAAGTGGGAACACCACTACATTCACAAAACAGGGGTAGAACCCCACCAAAAAATGTCAGGGTTTCACCCTGTCAAAAGCACAAAGAGGAGAAAAGAAAAAAAAATATGAGACTATGAATATTGTTGAGCACGTAAAATGAAAGGATTCCAATTCAAAACATTGTAAATACAAAGTGAAAGGTTACCAAACTAACAAAGTTGAAAGCCCCACTATGTAATCAGTTTTGTGCTTAAGAACCCTAGCTAAATTATGTTAGACACGGTGAGTAGATGAAAGAAGAACTCAAGTAAGACAACACCAAACCAATGCCATTATTTTCTAGGAATACCAAATGAACTCCAATTACCAAAACTACAATGAAAATGGGATAGGGTAGTTCAAAAAATCACCACTGTTCAACCATATCGAGGAGGTTTCCACCATCCATTGCTAATGTTCTATCACATGTGGAATTCACATGGGCATGATCATGTGGCTATCCTTTGTTAGTCAAAGCAGACAAATGAATAGATGCATGCAGAAACCAAAAAGGACTCCATATTAAAATCGACATGAATGTATGTATACAATACCACAAGCTTGGAATGAACCCTAGGATAACCAAAAAATATTGTATTTATATATAAAGACCATGAAGTTAAGTTAAATGTGGCATGTAATATATGCAAGAGATAGGTAAAATAAATTTGAATAATGATTGATCATTGAACTATTTTAATACCATCTGGGAATTCCCAAAACATAGGTAGTTCTCATATTAAAACATTAGGTATGAGGAATAAAAAAAAGGGATACTTGTAGGAAGAACATAATCTAATTATAATGTTTGCTCACTCATAACTTTTCTAGCCATTGGATTGGCCTTACACTATTGATCATTAGAATTTTAATGTGATGCATAAATACAAATAAGTCCTAAGAATACCAAATAGGGCTAGATGCCACATGGAGTATAGATAATGGACGTAATGACAAAATCAATAGAACAATGAAAATTTGTAATTGATAACTAAAGTTAGTAACATAGAAATACTTATACATGTGTATAAATCCATCAATGGTACAAATAGAAAAAAAAAATTGTAGGAAAAAGGGGTATGTGACAAATTGATCGAACAAAGCTTGTGGAGAGGGTTTCCTTTCTAAATTTTTTCTTATGTCTTGTTGACGTGAGTGTTACAAGGGTATTCACCTTGTAGCCCAAGTCTACAAGCCTAGTCGGGAGTTGGTGCTTCTAGTATACCTCACAAGGGATTGGTCACCCGCTGAGGAATTTTACTCTATCTTTCTTCCATTAGCGTTACACTGTGATGATATTTACTCTTGCATTTGTGGCGATTCCTTCACTTTTCTTTCATAGGTGTTGTTATGCAACTTGATCATTTCTACTAATTTTTTCATTCCCATAGATGATACTAGGTTGTCCCCTTGGAAACCCCTTACAATCATTTTAGCTCTCCTTTTACCCTATTGTTTTGGAAAAGGTATTACTATTTTTGACAATTATTGCAAAGTTTGTTTTTCTTTACTAACAGTGTTTTTATTTCCATATCACATGCAAGTCATAACTATGGGATGGCTTCTCGATGACCCTATTTGAATTCTCACGTAGCTAATAAGAAACCTTTAACTCATGCTTGGATCTTCCTACCCATAAGTTGGGTGCACTACGTATTTTTGTTGAAACGGCATGTTTCCTTCTTAGAATATTCACACTCCCTAGACTGGAGTTTATGTCTTTATTTTATGGTACTCAAAGGCATGCCTATATAATTCTTCGACGATTTAATTTAGTCTCTCTTATGACCCTCTTTAATTATTTTTTTACGGCTTGTGAGTTCGTTGATGGTACTTGTTCAAACACATTGGAATCAAACATTTTACTAAAACCAATATAATGGATTGATAATATTTGGCACGCATATCATCTACAGGTTCCTTAATTATTTGTGAGCTTCATTCATTGGTTAAATTATCTTATACACAATACTAAAACTCTTATAATTTTGTATCAGATTATAGTTTCATTTTTATTTTATGTATACAAATTCACTTTTATTAACAATGAATTTCTTTATGTGTGTTTGTGTGTCTGTGTGTCCTTCAATTTGATACAACCCTCTGATTATGTGATCTGACAATCACCCTATGAGTGACCATAATTGTATATTTATTAAACAAAAGGTATTACATACCCATGTGCTGGTGTGTGTTCTGTGTTATTGAAAAAACAGACCAATCAGATTGCCAATAAACATAAAATAAATGGAAAGACAGTACAGAAATACAGCAAGCAACACAAAGACACAAGCATTTTTAATAAGGATTTCACCCAATTCTCCAGGGCTACGTCTGTGGTCCAGCTTCACTGGTGGCCTTGTTTTATTATGTCTTTGAGCAGAGAAATTACAATGCAAGGACACAACATGAGTTCTTCTGAAGCAGATTTTGCTTGGCGGGGTGGTTCTTGGACTCCCCAAGCCACTCAGAATACACAGACTCTTGTTCTTCCTACCAGCTCTGTGACCCTTGGTCTACAGTGGAAAGAGCCAACTGGGATGCTCAATCTAGATAGATTCCTCTACAGGAAGGCTTGATTCTTCAAGCTCTCTGGTGCTCGATGTTTCCTGTGGTCAACTTGTCCCTCTATCTCCTCTGCTTGGCTTTACTTCTCTCTGTGCTCAGTCCTCCTCTCAGGGTTCACTATTCACTATCTCTCTTGGTTGCTTGGACTCTTGGTTCTCTCTGAACCCCTGTTCAACTGTCTCTGTTCATGGCTTTAGCCATTCATTCTCCATGCATGTTCGGTTCCTCTCCTGCCTGCGTTGATTCGCCTACTGCCTACGTGCTTGGTGTTCCTTGTTCAGTGTCAGCATGAATGCTCAGGAAGTAGCCACGTGTCTCCATCGGAATAGCGCCAGCCTGTTCGTCGATTCGTTTCTTCGGTTATGTCATGGATACGTCCTTTCTCCACCATGGCCTTCAACGAATTCCAAATCCCCTTAAATCGCGGCTTAATTCCCTATCGATTCCGCTTCTGTCTATTGGGCACAATCTCAACCATCCAATCTGGGCTCCTCTAGATCAAATGTCATATGCACGTCAAGTGTGGTTGACTTGCTTGGCTGATAATGCATGATCACGACGGTTTTTCTCTCAACTCCACTACCACGCATCGATCGCTAAGTGGGATCACTCTGCTCTCCTCCAAAACCTCTTACTATTTAAGGGCGCCCTGATCAAACCACTAGTTTCCAGGTTGTGGGTCCCACCTTCGTACGATGGTGCTTTATGTTTCTCCACCCACGGTCCTCTGGCTCCCAATGTGATCAAGTGCTTAAGGCTCTACCATTTCAACCTTGTTCGCCCGGTGATGCGTGATTAACGCTAATCGCACATCGAAAATCAGCTCCTTTTCCCATTCTAGGGCTCCCAGGGGCTACATCGACCTCCTTCACAGTCTCCATGGGCCTGAGTCAGTGTGCTTTGGCCACAGGTTCAGGGTGTTTTCGATTGTTTTTTTGGATTTCATTCGAGATTTGTTCGACTTGACTTAGTCACAGTTCTTTGACAGTTGTTTATGGATGCGATTCGAATCACGACCTCCCTACTAAAAAGCTTTTGGACCACCAAAAGTTGGTTTTTTTTTCTTCAAGCATCGACCAAGTGAGGAAAGTGCTATCTCACTTGTCTAATCTCAATCCACATCACACTGTTCGGCTTCAAACCTTTAAGCCCAATCCTTAGGTATTCCACATGTCCATTGTGCATCATCCTTACCTTCCTGTCTAGCACTGTGTCTTCGTGCAACTCATTAAGATGTTTAGGTAGCAGGTCATCAACAAAAGGAAATTGACTTTGCTCTTCAAGGTCCTCAATCATTGAAGGTTCAAACAACCTCAAGAAATCTGCGTTCATGACTGAGTAGATGTGCATGTACGCTGGCAGATCAAGGTGAAAAGCATTTTCACCAATCTTCTCAAGTATCCTGAAGGGTCCATACCTAATAGGTTTTATCTTCTTACCTTCACCTTGCATCCTGTCCTTGCTGATACAACCAGACTTGGTCTCCAACTTGAAAACTATGCTCCATCTGATGCTTATCATGCCTGGCCTTGTACATGGCCTGGCTCTTTTCCAACTATTCCTGTACTACCTGGTGGATCTCCTGGATCTGTTCAATGAACCTAGTTGCCCTATCCACATCACTGTGTCCATCAACCATGGTATCCTTACCAAAGACAAAATCCAAGCGAGACCTTGGTATGAAACCAAAGCAGGTCTCAAAAGGATATCTCTGGGTAGAAGAGTGCTTGGCTCTATTGTAGGCATGCTGCACATAACACAAGTGTTCATCCCAAAGCTTAAGGTGTTTGCTGCAATATCCTCTCAGTAACTGGATCACTGTCTTGTTAACTACTTCTATCTGGCCATCTGTTTGTGGATGAAAAGCTGTGCTTTTCTTTAATTTGGTGTCCATTAGTTCCCACAGACTGGACCAAAAATTTCCCACAAATCGGGGGTTTCGATAAGATATAATAGAAGTGGGTAATCCAAAATGAACCCATACACTTTCAAAGAATAATTTTGCAGTCTGTTGAGCTGTAATCTATTTACTACAGGGTATCAAAATACACATTTTGCTGAACCTATCCACAACAACATATAGATAATCATGACCTTTCCTAGATTTAGCTAGTCCTCCAACAAAATCCATGGAAATGCTCTCCCAAGCGTGAGAAGGAACTGGCAATGGAGTGTACAATCCTAGTTTTCTGTTGCTAGGCTTGCTTTTAGCACGCATAGCACACCCCTTTACATATCTAGAAACTATCTCACTCATTCTTGGCCAATAGAAGAACCTTTGCAACTGTGCAACTATTTTACTTACCCCAAAGTGACCTGATATGTGATGATATATAAGGCATATGATGGGAATGCCCCAGAAATCTAAACATTGCAGTAAATGTATATTCTCCTAGTGTAGCTGAATGTGGTCTTGAAATCCACCCATATACTCTTTCTCTTTCAAAATACAAGAAATTCACTTATCCCATACCCTTAGACAATGAGGATCAACATAGACAAATTTTCCAATAGTATTTCCAATATCCATAAAAACCTGCCTCGTCTAGAATTTAATTAGCACTCTAGGAAGCTTCACCTGGGTCAATATGTTCCTGGGCATCTCCTTCAATGGGTTGAATCCAATATACCATGGATGTAAGTCCAAATAACCCCAACCCCGAATCCATGGTAAAACCATGATCCTTTCCAAACTTTCCTGGCACACGAAGTGAAAACTATACCAAGAATTCATCACCGTGGGCATGTATTACACTAGAGTTTTCCACTTCGTTTCTACCCAGCAATGCATCTCATCCTCCTTAAGCTCAACAAAGTGACATCTACCAACAAGCGCCTATTTCAGTAAACTATGAAACGTGCTCGATTAGAACATCATTACAAAATCTCAGAAAAGGCATCGGGGTGGTGATATCCACTACAAATCTATTCCTCGTTTGTCTTGATCCCTTGTGAATACCACATTGTTCCCTATGGGATCGAGGTATTGTATGTGTGTCACCTGGGGAATTTCCAGTCTAGCTGGTCACATTCTTTGTATCCCGTTCATTAGGTCCACAGCCCCTACCATCCATGCAGCCACTAGAGTGAGTCCATTCAGCCTCCAACATGGCCTTGATATAGGCGTCATGGGCTGGCATTTCATATGCAAGTGGGTCAAAGAATTTCATGATAACATAGTGGTCGGGGTTAGTGTATTAGGTAAATCCCGGTCCGCATGCGAATCCATGGTAGGTAGGAAGTTCCATCCATGACTGAATGCGAATATTAAATATAGTAGGTAACTATCCATTGAAGACGTCCCAGTCCATGCTATCAACTAGACACAAAAACCACTTCCATCCCCATCAACACAAAATCCTCACGCCACATCTCACCTGCATGCCCACATAGCCAAATCCCTACCACTGGTGCATAGCCCAAAATGGAAAAATAAATGTAAAAATAATATCTATATTTTTTCCTGATCCAAAGGCCTGTTGTCACCCCAGTCAATGGAAGTCACTGTACAGTTCCAATTAGTGTCAGTGTTTAATAACAAATAGAAATGACTCGTCCTTGAGATATGGAGCCGAGGTCATCAGTCACATCAAAACTGAATTTGAAAATCAGTCGGAATATGATCTGTCATACCCAGAAAAAATAACCGAGCATAAACGACGAACCCAACTCGCATGAAAACCAGTTCGAAGCAGTAATAGGGAATGTAACAAGCAATGCCAAATTCCCACCAGCACAATACTGTGATATACCTATCCGTCACAGCAGCAACAGTAACAACATCATAAACATGTCCACCACTTGTTACAATATATGAAACCAAAATATTTGCATGGTCTGGAGATTATAAAATCATCCACCCACCTATACGAGAGGGTAGATTAACTAGTAAACTCCAGACAACAACCCTTCTCCTAGGTTTGAGTAGGGCATGTAAGTTCTAATATATCAGTCCAAATCGGTATGTGTGCTGGTGTGGTGCCAAGTAAATAAATCATGAATCATATAGAGTAGAATGTAGACCACAATAATAAAGATAAGCACAATGTGAAATATCTCTGAGTATACAAAATATATCATTCCATTAGTTAGTAATGCAAAATGGAAACCAAGTTTGGAAACTCAAAACCAAGTACCTCCCCAGAAACACCTCCATGCCAAGACAAGAGTGTGGATAAAATCAATACTAAAAAGGCCCCCCAATGCCGATCATGCATATCACCTGGAAAAGTTGGAGTGAGGTCATACATACCATATCTATAGTACCTATCGTGAAATACATTTGTGCCTTTATTATCCCAATTAGCGATAACACCCTTGATGTTTTGGTAGTCTACATTGTGGGCGATTATTTGTTCTATTGCATCCCAGTATCAACCACCTAGATTACCTCCACCTCCCACGCCTCCTGCCTCCAGAGGATAGGTTATCCTTATCCTTCGTAGTACTCCACAACCAGATTCTTGTCTACAATGAAGATAGTGAACTAAATACAATGAATTGAGTGATTTGTATCAAACTAGAAGTACATGTGTGTGGCTTCAAAGTGTTTGAGAAATATTTGGTCACTAGAGGCATATAATTCGAATTATCACAGGTGTAGTGAGACCGTATGCCCAAGAACCATCCAAAATAACCATGGCACCTTGGAAAATAGTAGAGCAGGGCTTTGGTGGTGTGACACAGGGAAAATGAGGAAGGATGAGGTTGCAAATAGTTGGGAAAATCATTTTTTTTAACCCTTTTCATGAATCTCCATCCTTAGATCATAAAACCCAAATCTCAACTATTGGATATGCATAAACAAAGAAGCCATGTGTGTTCATGTGGGACATGATCGCATGGCCATTGCTAATAATGCCAACAGTATCATGTCGACCAATAATATGTCATTAAATGACTACATTCATATATCCCATATGGGTAAGCAAAGAACCAACATCTCGATAGTTCGGACCCTTAAATATATATAGACCAAGGGTATAGATTTATAATATGACTTGTTATTGAATTCATGAGTAGTCATATGACCATACCATCAAATTGTAAAAGGTTGGGTTTTTGCAACATATAATATTTTTATAAGGTGTAAACCTTATAAATCTAAAGAATAATATTGACTGAACAGAACTTTAGTGCGACTTGAATTATTATCATATGCTAACACTCGCATTGAAAAGAAAATCCAAATGGGTAAATAATGAATATTAACTATCTTAGAATGATTACTATGAGGGGCCCTCAAATAAGTGTATATTTTGATAAGATACTACATTTACATTATGAAAATAAGAGACCACATTTTACTGTGTCTAGTATTAAAGTGGAATACCTATTGACACAAGGATTATATTTAAAGAAGTTTACCCATGGAAGACCCATTGATACCAGAATTGTATTCAAAGAAGTTTTTCCATTGATACCAGAATTGTATTCAAAGAAGTTTACTTATGGACAATCTGAAAAGATTTAATTGATAAGAGCATAAATTCAATTTTTTAGTGAGACAAAGGAAGAGATTAAAAAGTTGTTACTTTATTGGATAATTATATAGCATTAAGACTTTTTATTTTTTTGGTATGAAATTGAGATGTATTATAGATATGTTGAGCTTACCTATATAACATTATTAACCATATATATATATATGAATTAGACGATACAAAAAGGTAGTTTAATATATCTATTAACACGATTATAAATAGATATAGCGGGAAGGTTTTTTTAAGTGGATAATATTGTAGGACTTTTGAAATTATGGCCCAAATAATAAGATAATAATTTGTTTTGAAATGTAAATTTTATTATTGATATTTTAGTTTTAACCAATTTTATTTAGGTCCATCATAACACTGAACATGTAAATAGATAAAGATGAATATTTTTGACCTACAAATTGTTTTTGAAATAATTTTTTGTGTAATTTATTTGCAATTTTCATTATAAAAGAGGATTGAAACTTAAACGATTTTATCACTCTCTCCTTAATGTCACACACTCATTTTACTAGCATTAATTTTTTTTTTTTTTTTAAATTAATGAAGTTACCTAAAGTTTATATTATAATGCTAAGCTTATCAAAACTCTAAAGAACGTGCATCTTTCTTTCTTTGTTTCGTGTTACGTGATGGCATGTTGCTCTATATATTTAAGTCATTGTTGACCACCCCTATGTTTCGTGTTAAGTGATGGCATGTTGCTCTATATATTTAAATCATTGTTGACCACCCCTAGGGGGTCACACCTTGCTACACATGTTATGATTATGGGTTTCGTTTGATCATGTTTCCCTCATGTTTGGGTTTAAATTTAAATTATAACCCATTTCTTCTATACAATGACACTCTATGTTTGTGTTACACAAAATTTCCAGCACATTACATTATTCCTAGATTATTAAGTTAACTGTATATTGTGGGTTACCTAACTCGTAGCCTTCCACAAATCATATTAAGTCGAAATTAAATGTCTTCTTAATTATTAATTTCACACACAGTTGGGATAATTTTTGAGTTTTAGCATACTCGTGTGGAGACTCTCGGTCTTCTCTACACCTCAATGTTGGCGACATAGCCCCCTTCCCCATGGCTATCACGTGATTATCGTATGGTATCTTGTATTGGTGGTGTGATGAATGGTGTAGATTTATTTTGTTAATCCAACGAGGGAGACCTTCCTCAGTGTCCGTAAACCATAACATGTTTTGGGGTTCATTCTCGAATTACTCTCATTTGCGACTCTATGGACATCCCTCCCTCAGCTGGAGGTATTTTGAGGTATGAAAAACACCTCATTGAATCCATATATTTTCCCATACGAGATGTAGGTTCAACCGAGTAACATAATAGGTTTTGGGTTCTTTATGTAAGGTCTTTCCTGATTAAATTCCTCGTTACTTTTCACACTGTAAATTGTGTAGTCAAAACACCGTTAAAATTACCACTTTAACTGGGTCGCTCTTCCAACACTCCTTTACTTCAACTCTTGGGTTTAAATTGCTTATATGCTTTCTAGGATGAATGTTTTCCCAGTTATGTTTTACCAATCTTAATAATCCATAACTTGTAAAAATGACTCAACTACTAAGGCAACGACTTACATTTTTTCTTCTTTTACTTCGCACTTTTGTGTTAAACTTGGAAGTCTACTTCGGCAAGATAACCAAATTGAATCTCCTTGCTCTTAAAATCCCGTCGTTGTCCTCTTGTGAGCATAATTTTCTCCTCAACACCCTTATCTAACCGATAGCCAAGGATCTAAGTTCTAGCTAGGGCATACAAATATGGTAATGTAAGGGTCTACAAGCCACCGGTTCATACATATCATTATCAGTACTCAATAAAATTTGTTAAACTCGAGATGTTACATGTAATACATTATTGACCTGGAATTATCATCAAGTTTCCACGTGAAATGATATAAAACTAATTTCTATCAAAGAAATTTAGTCACGGGATTATTCCTATAAAATCTAAAATTTGATGATGACTTTAGCTATACAAGATAATCAGTCGTATTTAACATTTCATATCTAAGCATTGTAATCACTGAAATTTAACATACTAAAACTGTATCCAAAACCCATATGTGCAACTATGAATTTTGTCCAACATACATTCCTAAGCTATATTCTAGTCAATATACCTATCCAACACACACTTATAAATACTGATGGTCAAATCAATAATTAATATCACTCATAATTGAACTATTCTGCAACAAATAATTCATTCATGCAAGCAATTTCTCAACAAATAATTCATTCATGCAAGCAATTTCCCTTGTTATCTGTGTATAAATCCTATAATTAGATATAAGAACTTAGAATTCCTAACCAAATATCAATTGGAAATCCACTTGGGAAAACACCAACCACCCAACCATGAACCATCATCCAGTTCCCTGCAAGCTCAAATGTCCCTTTCCCCATAATCAACTTGTTGCTCTGGAAAAGTTATTTTTATGTCCTCTTTCCTTAACATATTTTTTCCTCACCAGCGTCCTGGTTTTCAGGGTCTGCTAACCTAATAGCCATATATTGCCATACAAAGCTTCAAACTGATTCATTTTAATGGAATTTTGGTTGTTGTTGTTGTAAGTGAACTCTGCTAAATGCAAAAAGTCCCACCATTTGGTAGGCCTATCCATGACATAGATTCGCAACATATCCTCCAAGATCTCATATGTCCATTTTGTCTATCCATCCGTTTCAGGATGATATGCAGTGCTGAAATTTAATTGAGTTCCCATGCCCCCCAAAAAAACTTTCCAAAACATGGAGGAAAATTTAGCATCTTTGTCTCACAATACCATCTTCAGTACTCCATCCAGTTGGAAAATTTCCTTCATGAATATGTTTGTAATATGTGTGGTTCAAAAAGTAGACTGTATCGGTAGAAATTTTTTTGCTTTACTCAAAGTGTCCACTACCGCCATGATGGAGTCATGTCTTCATTTTTCCTTGGTAATATTGTAATGAAATCGGGAAGCGGAAGTGGGTTCATCAATCTTGCAGTGAAATGATGTTCCACCTTTACTTGTTGGCATTCTATACATTTTCCTAAGTATTATGCTCCCTTCTTCTTCATTCCTACCCAAAATAACTTTTTCCTTAATGTCATTATATTTTTTTTGGTAACCTAGATGTCCTACATATGGCTTCTTATGGGATTCATCTAGTATCATTTTCTTTATCACAGTCTCCTTGGGAATATATAATCTATTTTAGTAGGTTAGCAGCTTTTCAAAAAAAATCAGCATACCTCCAATTTGCTTTTGCTATAAGTTTTGTTCAATTCCTAGATATTGAGGGTCTTGTTGAATTGATTTTTTTTTTGTTCCATAAAATCTGCACTAATGTTGCTAACAAACATCCCCATCAAAGCATGTGCATGCCTACTTAGACCATAAGTGATTTTGTTTTCTTTCCTTTTATGTGTTTTATGTCAAATTCGTACTCATTGAGGAAATCTAGCCACCTTGCTTTTCTAGAATTTAGATTGGGCTATATAAAGAAATATTTAAGACTGATGTGGTCTCTTACCAAGTTAAAAAATTTCCCTAATAAGTAGTGTCTCCAAATTTTCAGAGCATTAATCACCACTGCCAGCTCTAAAATCATACACCGCATAACTATTTTCATGTGGTTTCAACGTTCGTGACTCATAGGCTATTAGTGCATTTCCTGCATCAATGGTACCCCAAGGCCTTTCAAACAAACCTCAGTAAAAACAATAAATTCTTTATTGGGATATATAATTTTTATTATAGTGGTTATTATCAGAAGTTGTTTAAGCTTGTCACAAATTTCTCGACGCTTGCCTGTCCACTCAAACTGTGTTCCCTTTTTCTGTAAAGAGGTAATGAGATAAACGAATTTTAGGAAGCCCTTTATAAGTATTCAATACTATCATCTGATCCCCATAAATGATCAAACTACTAACACATATTTAGGTGTGTGCCAATGCATAATATCCTTAACCTTTTCTCGGTCAACATACACTCCTTTGGGAATGATGTCACCCAAATACTGTATTTTGTCTTTGTAAAACTCACATTTGTTGAATTTGGCATATAGCTAATGTTTTATTAAAGTTTGTAACACTAGTTTCAGATGTTCCTTTTTCTCTTCTTTACTTTTAGAATACACTCAATTTCATCAATGAATACTAGCACAAACCTATCAAAGTATTTGTGGAGTACAATATTCATTAAACATATGAAGGTCATTTGTGCATTAGTGAGATCAAAGGGTAACATGGAAAACTAATAGTGATCATAAATGGTTCTAGAGGTTGTCTTTTGAATATCTTCATCCTTTATCCGCAGTTGGCGATAACTAGTCATTAAATCAATTTTTGAAAATATAGTTTCTCCCCTCACATGATTGAACCAATAATCAATTTGGGGTAGCATGTATTTATTCTCGATAATTATCTTATTCAATTGAAGGTAATCAATGCATATTATAAATGTGTCATCGTTTTTCTTCAAAAATAGCACTAGGCCCCCCCATGGTGAGACATTGTGTGAGATGTAACCTTTGTCTAGCAATTCCTGTAACCCCATTTTTAGTTATATTAATTTTGGCATGCTCATTTGGTAAGGATATCTAGACATGGGGGTGGAATCTGGTACTAAATCGATGGAAAAATATATGAATATAGGAGGGGGTAAGCCTGGAATTTCCTCTGGAAAAACATCTTGGAATTCACCGATCACTCGTAAGGCTTCTAAATTTTCCTTTTCTATTCGTTGTTTATTTATTTCCACCTATGCCATGTATACATGGAAACCCTTCCTTGTACTCGTTTTCAACTGTAAAGATGAAATTTGTTGGACTAATATTAGTTTTAGATTACCTCTAATTAACTTGTTTTCACCATCTTGACCCATACAACTCACTGTTTTCTCTAAATAGTTTATAACAGCTGCTTGATTCTCCAACGAGTCCATGCTTATTGACAAATCATAGGATCCTAAAGGAAGAATATTTAAATATTCCTATGTCACGTAACTATTTAATTCAATAAGACGTTGTTTTATTTGAATGATCACCTTTCTTTTGGTACCCATCGCTAATTCTACCAACCATGCATTCTTAATTTTTTCATATTTTAATTTACACATTTCCACAATCTGGGGACTAATATAACTTAAACTAACAACTAGATCAATTAAAACAAAACAAAAATTGGTTTACAATGGTACCGTAAATCTTAATCATAGTGGATTGATGCTCAGTCTATCTATCTTCCAATGCTACAGTGACCCCTAGAATATTTCTAGCAACATCATTCACATTTTTTGTTTCCTAAAATTCTTGAATATTCTAAATAGATCGTGGATTATGAAGACAATCCATTAATAAATGTGGCTTGCCACAGCCCCAACACTTCAACGATTCTCTTTTCTAGACCCCACTGCTTTTTTTGTTGTTCAATTCCATGGGATTTAACCTGGCATAAGAGTGTGCTAGTTGATTTACATTTCCCTTACTGAATTTTTTCCTTTAAGGACCCTTTCCAAAATTCTCATGATAAGGAGGTTATTTTCCTTTTATTTTCATTATAGACATAGCTGTGTCATTACTTTTGGATGGTTTTACACCTTCAATTCTATTTTTGAACTACTGATAGCAAAATATGGCTTTTCTTACTACCTCATCCATTGACTTGGGATTATCAAATTCAATCATGTCTATGTAGGGTCCTGGTAAACAGTTCAAAAACCATAGTACATTAGCATTTTCTTTTTTAATATAGGAACATACTGTAATAAGTTTGTAAATTTTTCTACAAACTAATCCATAGTAAGTTGTCCCAGCCTCAACCCATGGAATTCCTTAGCACGATCATTAGAGTAATGTTCACATAGGTACTAAGACTTGAACTATTTTTGGAATTCCTCCAAGGAAATTGTCTTCTATTCCAACCAGTGTACACTTTTAGCCTCTTCACACCGATGGGTATCTTTTCCCTGCAACAAATAGATAGCCAGTCCAGATTTCAACTTGCTCTCGTACTCATATACCTGAAAGTATTTTATCATGTTAATAATCCATTCTTTCCTATCTTCTTCCTTTTCCCCATGAAAAGTAGGGGGTTTGAGTTCCCTAAAATCTCCTAGTAACTCCATTTTCTTCCTTTCTTTCTGTGACTTTGGATATGTCTTATCCGATTCACCTCCGCTTTCAGACTTCTTAGACTCTACTTCCACTTTTTTTCTCTTCAACCCTTTTGTTTCTATGTCTTTATGGCTAGAGTTTTCAGTCAACTCTCTTATAATTCTCTCTTGTTTCTCACTTCCCTTTAGCACGTGTTCATTATTTTTTATTATATAAGTCAATTCCTGCTGCAGGTTTCTGATGACATCCACCAATTGAGAAGGTTGTGGGGTACTTCCAATACCCAACTCCATGTATAGTTATTTACTGACTGTTATGGCTAGAGGGGAATTCTCTACCATTATGTGGCAATCTTCTTCACTTACATACCTTACAAAACAATACAATGACTATCAGTATTTCATATTTATATTTGTATGTATGTCTGATCTTACTATGGTGTTCCTTATAGGCCCAGTGTTAACAGTGAGGATATGATACCATTTTTTCACAATCCATTTAACTAACATTTATTTTTTATGTAATGGAGTGACCTAAAGTTTCTGTTATAATGCTAACCTTATGAAACTGTTAAGAACATGTTTCCTTCTTTTATGTTTTGTGTTACATAATGGCATGTTTCTCTATATATTTAATTCATTGTTGGCCACCCTTAGAGTGTCACACCTTGCTACATATGATATTATTATGGGTTTAACTTAATCATGATTCCCTTAAGTTTGGGTTTCACTTGTTATTATAACCCTTTTCTTCTAAACAATGACACTTTATGTTAGTGTTACTCAAAATTTCTAACGCATTACATTAGTCCTAGATTATTAAGTTATATGTATATTTTGGGTTACCAGTTGATAACCTTCCACATACCATAGCAGGTCTAAAATAAATCTCCACCGAGTTATTAAATTGAGACAAAGTTGGCATAATTTTTAGCTATAACATACTCAGACATGGAGACTCTCGCTCTTCCATACACCTCAATGCTAGCAACATAGCCCCTTTCCCCATGTCTATCACATGATTATGATATACTATATTGTAATGTTGGTGTCATGAATGATGTAGATTTATTTCGTTAATCCAATAAGGGAGACCTTCCTCAATTTCCATAAACCTTAACATGATTTTGGGATCATTCTCAAATTACTCTCATTTGTGACTCTATGGAATTCCCTCCCTTTAGCTGGAGGTATGTCGACGTTTCGTTAACACTACCTTCAGTACCCTACAACCATTGGCACCCTTACTTTTATTTAGGTTAAGTTTCTAAATTTATAGTTCTTCCTTCACTTTGTTGGCAATTGGATACGATGACTCCAGGACTTCTATGGCTTCATGTCTTAGATTCGTCTACTGGGGGCCATGCACAGTGAGCTTTTTGGTTTATATTTACTGGGTTATCACTTCCCCTTAATTTATTATTATTCCATTCGCGAGATGACTTCGCCATCATTTTATTCTTATTTACAAGATTTTGTTGCAGAAAAATATCAAAGTGTTCCATTTCAATGTGGGTTTTTCTTTGCAGACTGAACACCCCTACATGTAAAGAAAGGACCACCATGGTCCTCAACCCTTTATCATGGTCACTGAAATGGGAATATTTTCATTTAAAAGGTTTCATTCCACCCCAAGAGTGTACTCATTCCTCAATTCAAACCCTCACCCCTTTGGTAATATTTCCTTTTGTTTATTTTTCTTTATTTCTAAAATATAGATTTCTGGAATCCAATGTATTCCGAGGGTATTTATTCCTTCCTTCCCTTGGAAATTATTTCTAAAAATTGAGCTCTATCTTTTTTTTTCTAAATGTTTTCAGCTTGGTTTGGTAAGAAAACCAGAAATTATTTTCCAAGATTTTCATTCATAACCTCTTTTTTTTTTTTTTCAGAAGTAGCTACTAGATTCTACTAGATTTCGCATTATTTTCCTTTGGACCTTCTGTAGCTAAAAAAACACTTCTTCCTTTCCTAATAAATATTCGATAATTTTGGTTTCTGGAGGAGCAACAACGACAACTACTAGAGGTCTTCGAACATGTATTGCTTCTACCTTTACTTCCGTTCAGCCATAATTGATTGCTATTGCACTTCCCTTTTGTCAATATACTCAATTTATCCTATGGTTTTGGTCTTAGGTTTGTGAAACTTGATAAATTTCGGTGTTCTCGACCCACAACGTTTACACTTTCTAACTCAAACTCATAGTCCAACATGTTGGTTCATTTGGCATTTTATTTTCCCCACTAGTTGTGCCTTCAGTGGCTATGGTTCCTAAGCTTTACTTAAGTATATCGTTGCCCTCCTAGATCCAACCAACCAATTAGAATATATAATCCCCTGGCTCCTAGTAGCAGGGAATTTGAGATATCAGTTATATATATGTGTGAATTATGATATATATATTTTCTTTTTGTGTTAGAACATCGTTTATGTCTAAGACTAGACCGACTTGTGTAATAATTCCTGTTTTGTCGGTGTAAATCCGGAAAGGATTGAACCCACTAATGTATAACATCCCATGAGCTGATTTATTTCTATGAATAAATATTTTCTTTAAAATGACTAATAAGATATTAATTTTTCCTGTTGGTTTTTCTCTTGAATTTATTCGATGTTCTCTAATTATGTAAGTGGTCCTGTCTGAAGGGTTTTTTTCTTCATTTATGAAATCAGCGTATAATCCCTACTTAAAGAAAAACAGGGTCGACTTTCATTGCATTTAGTACCGGTTCATGTATTTATTTAATTAATGAATACTTTTTCCAATTTCTGATAAATCTTCTACAATTGTCGATATTAATAGTCGGCAAGTATGACAAAAAATTGTTATAGTAATTTTTTTTTGTCTGTGTAATGAATATTGTTAATTTTTTTTTTTTCAATAGTAAGGATATGGATCCATGTAAATTGAGAAAATTATCTTTAAAATTCTATGATTTATACTCTAAGAAGTTATCAGATTTCGTCTCTGTTAAACCCATTTCTTTTCCCATACGACCTATAAGTTCAACCCAATAAAGAATAGGTTCTCAATTCTTTATGTAAGGTATTTCTAGGTTTAATTCCTTGTTATGTTTCACACTTTAAATCATACAATGAAAACACGTTTCATTAAAATTACCAGTTTAACTGGTTCATGCTTCCAACCCTCACTCACTTCAACTCTTTGGTTTAAATTTCTTATATGGTTTCTGGGATAAATCTTTCCTGAGATATGTTTTCCCAATCTTAATAATCCATAACTTGCAAAAACGACTCAACTACTAAGGAAACATGTTGCTTTTTTTCTTTTATATCGCACTTCAGTGTTAAAATTGGAAGTATGATCCAACAAGATAACCAAATCTAATCCCCTTGCTTTTTGAATCCTATCACTCTACTCTTGTGAGGAGAGTTTAGTCTAAACAATCTTATCTAACCAATATCCAAGGATCTAAGTTTTAGCTAGGGAATACAAATCAGGTCACGCCAGGTTGTACAAGCCATTGGTTCATAGTTATCATTGTTAGCACTCAATACACTTTATTAACCCAAAGATGTTAAAGGTAATACATCATTGACCTGGTATGATAATAAATTTTCTAGGTGAAATTACATAAAACTAATTTCTACCGAATCAATTTTAGACACGACATTATTCCTATATTGACCTGGACTGATAATAAAGTTTCTAGGTGAAATTACATAAAACTAAATTCTACCAAATCAATTTTAGACACGACATTATCTCTATAGCATCTATAATTCTATGATGAATTTATCATATACAGGATAATAACCACTAACATTCACATCTCAATGTTATAATGCCTAAAATTCAACATACTAAAATTGTTTTTCCTTTTTCCCAAACTCTAAGTTACTCTTTAAATAAATATTCTAGAACCATATGTGCAACTATTAATGATGTCCAACATACGTTCATAAGTTATATTCCATTCGATATACCCACCCAGCACTTATAAATAACAATGGTCAAATCAATAATTAATATCAGTACTCCTAATTCAGTTATTCAACCACAAATAATTCATTGATGCAAGAAATTTCTCTGGTTTTCCATGTATAAAGCATGTAATTAAATATAAGAATTCAAAATTCCTAATCAGATATGAGTTGGAAATTCACTTGGGAAAATACCAACCACCCAATCATGAACCATCCTCTAGTCGCCCCCAAGTTGAGATGTCTTTTCCCCCATAATCAACAACCCCTTATTGCTCCAAGAAAGGTAATTTTATGTCTTTTTTCCCTAGCAGATTTTTTCCTTAGCGGCATTGTGCTTTTCAAGGTCTGCCAACCCAATAGCCCAGGGTTTTCTATTTCTATTTTTTGGTATAAGGCATATTCTCTATTTTCCTTTTCTTTAAAGCATGCCTTTTTCTCCCACGGTGATTTACTCACCTTTTTCTTGATGTTTTTATGCGAGTGAACAATTTAGAGGCTTTCCTCTCCCATGATATTAAATCTTGATAATCAAGTCCTCGGGAGTTTTAGGAATTATTTAGGGAAAAATTAGTTCACTCTTGTCAACAATCATTACTTTGTAGAGCTTGACAATAATCTCTTTAACTGAAGCGTTTCTTCCCCAAGTAATTTTCAGTTTTCCTTTTCATTAATAAAATTCGTTTATTACATCATCATACTCCATTGTTTATTTCAATTCTAGTTGACCATAACTTTCTAGCCATAAGAACTAAAATTAGTTCAGTCTGACTACAATAGACATTTACATAGAAATAAAATAGTTTTACGTATATCTTGCACTATGATGGATATGTTTTCTTAAAATATTTTTTTACCCGAAAATAATTTTCTTCACAACTTTCTATATATATAAAAAACAAGACACGTATATACACATGATTTTTTTAATAATTATTATTTCTTAAATATAAGATATCAATTTACATATCACTAGTGTAAAATCATTTAAATATGGGCATAATATTACATCACCTTTATCACATAGATGATCAATATGGTATCCTAGGTGATAAAAGAACAATGCCTATAAGAAAAATTTAAATTTAGGTGAATACAATTTGTAGATTTAAAAGTAATTTAAATATATTTGTTAAATTTATTATTATGTTCCATTCAAATGCTACCCACAATCTCTTGCCTCGTAGATGGTGCAAATGGTCTGGTATGTTCTTATGTTTATCCGTTTCTCTCGGTTGGGTGCTGACATTAGTTATATACCTTGAGTTTGGAGGGGAAATCAAATAATGGTAAATTGGAAAGTTTATGTGATCGCATGTACTAAATTTCTCAACTATGTTATGTCGATATATTTTATACATGTCGTAAATGTTGTTTTGTGTGCATGGGGAACTGTGTTATATGTATTGTGTAGTTGTTGTATCGTGATGTTTTGATTCATTGTGTTATACCTTGTATACACACATGTACATTGAGTGTAGGTGTATGTGTTGTGTTGTACCCTGAGTTTAAGTGTATATGTTGTGTTCTACACTAGGTGTAGGTGTATGTGTTGTGTTTTCCACCGAGTGTAGGTGTATGTGTTGTGTTGCATGCCGAATGTAGGTCTATGTTTTCTGGTGTACATCGATTGTAGGTATATGGGTTGTATGTCAGGTGTAGGTACATGTATTTCATGGTTTTGTATTTCATGTGTAGTTTTATGCGTGTGGCGTACACTATGTGTATGTGTACATGGTTTAATGGAAGAAAATGCATTTAATGCTTGATGAACTGTGTGGAAACCAATCTAGTGTGTGTACAGAATGGAAAAGAACAAAGGTAGAAGCAAAGGATTGAGTGAAAGGTAAGTATTATTATTTTATTTTAGTTTTAATTATTAGTGTGATCTATGACTCTAATTTATCATGGTTGCATTTTGATCTAACCATATGTGATATGTTTATACATGATGATTCGATCAAATATTTTTTTTGACTTGTTGTGATAGGAAGTAAACAGAATTGCAAGTGTACCTTATTGAAAGGCCACCAATGAGGTATTATTTTAATTTATTTCAATTAATTTTGAATCTAATGACAATTGTGTTCTTTGTATAGGAACACATGGAAAATTCCCTATTTGGGTGGTTGAAACTGACTGCAAAACTTAGAAGTAGCAGCGAGAGGAAATGGAAGATAAATTAGTATGTTGGTAAATCACTTTAGTAGTAGGGCCATTGTGGGAAACTTGTACCCAATAGTAACCATTGGATACCATAAGCATGCTATGAATGGTACGATGGTTTTGAAGTAGGGATATGCCTTTTTTTTTTACCTTTCAATGCAAGGAAAACTTGCAAAGGAAGGGGTTGCGTGTGGGACTGTGTAGCAGAGAAGGGGATGCCTGAAAAACATGGAAGATGCTTGACTGCATGGAAGGGGGTGGCTACATGGAAGGGGTTGATTATATTTCTTGAGGGACTATGTATTAGAGAAGGGAAATCTAGGGAATACATTTATTTTGGTCATTAGCATTTCTCGATGGAATCATAAGCACATTGGGAGTGTGCCTTGGAACAACGAGGTGGTAACTAGTCACTAAGATAATAAGTAGTATAAATATTGTAGCACTAGACATTGGATGTAGGTTTGACTTTGGCAAAGGATTTTGGACTTCCTAGGAAGGAGGTGAATCTTAGTACTACTTTGAGGGTGGAGGTGTGAGCCTTTGGTTTCCCTTGTTGTTTATGCAATCAATGTATTCTTTTATTTGTTGGTCAAGAAAATGTGCATATGCGTATATGTGTATATTATTGTAATTATTGTATTGAGTTGTGGCTATAAAGCTACATAAATAGTATGATTATTTTGTTGTTCAAGAAAATGTGCATGAGTGTATATATGGTTTTTATTGTAAATATCAATATGAGTTGTGTTATAAAGCTTCAATAAGTGGTAAGCTTGTCATGTTTTTAGCAGTTGGTTATTGTAAATACTGCAATAAGTTCTATTATAAATCTCCATAAGAAATATGTTTTTGTTGTTTTATAAGTGACATTGAACACCAAGGATGATGTTCCCTCAAGGAGGACGGTTCTATAACATCCCCTGGTTGAATTTTCATGTAAACAAATATATAAGACCAAGATCATGGGACACTATTCCAAGCTTAATGGTGGGGAAAACATCCTAGTAGGAGTCACTTCAGTTTATTTATGACTAAGGAAATTATAAAAGGCATTGAAAGGGAAAATAATTATTAAGTGACATTTTATTTATGAAATAAAGGAAAATAGGAGAAAAGGAAGATGAAACGTCGTATATTTGCATTAGAGGAAAAATGAAGGAAAATGAAGAAAATAGTGGCCTCAATGATAAAAAGGTTGCTGAGGATCAGTTGGTTGGTTTTTCTAGTTTACTATTTGGCACTCTCATTCCATTCCCTCACACTCTCATACTCTTGAAAACTTAGAGTATATTGGAGCATTGTGGCATACCTTCTATTTGGAGAAAGAATGCAAAGGCATGTGGGAAAGCGAAAGGGAATAGTTGTATCAAGGGTTATAGTTGTATTTCTTTGCAGGCATCGATTTGCATGTATGGTTTACTTGATAGTTTGGTATGGATAGTAATTTCATGTGGTTTCTTGGTTATGAGCTCTCATTGGCATAAAGGATTTCCTAGATTGACAATGGTTTTTCCTAGCCTTTCCATTTCCTACATAGCCATGGTTTTGTGGGTTTTCCGTTTTGTTTTATGATTGGAAATCATGTTCCTCATGGATGTGGGTGGAGTTATTAGTTCATGGAACCTTTGCTGGGAAAATCCTTTGGAAGCCCTGAACCAACTTGGGTTGTGTTACTTGCCCTAGAATCCGCAGTTCTACAAATTCTCTAGAAGCCTTGATGAGTTTAGTTACTATTCTTGGAGCCTTGATGTGCAAACAATATGGAGCTGTATGGTAGTTGTGGGTTGAGTTACTAATCCTAGAGCTAGGTTGGAACAAACACTCAGACCCCTAGGAAACTTGGGTAGAGACTGATCTATTGATGTTAATGATGTCCAACCATGAAGTGGAATCATTGGTTGAGGGTTGAGGTGGTTTGGCCGATGGAAACCATGGTTTGGTTTTTGTTCGTTTATTCCATAAGATTCCATATTCATGCTTGGAATATTACATGCAGGTGATTGAATGAAAGATACATTTGGTTCATCCCAATCCATGATTGGGTGCTATGTGGAAGTACTTGACTTGGTTGGTACTTTACACAAGTTAATATGTGTTATTCATTATTCATTATTCATTATCAATGAACATAATTTTTGATTTACTATTTCGTACATGACTAGTTTTGATGGCTTATCCCTAGTTAAGTACATACTACATGAATGGTGTGTTTATTATCATACGATGTGCTCTTGATCTAGATCTAATTCATGGTTTGAAAAACTATTGGTTATTTTATATGAATACATGAGCTAATATGTGTTTGTTGCTATAAGTATGATAGGGTAGCAAGCCCTCTTGATGAACATCTTATGCAACTAATGTAAACAATAACCAAAGTATGCATCCATGACTTACATGTACTATGTACACAAAGTGTTTGCAAAAATCAATAACATGTGTTGGAAAGTTAGACCCTATTTTCATAATTGTATCTTGAAATTTGGGTCACGCATATTAACTCTTAACTCATATCTACCCGTGTAAGTATGTTAAAGTGGGTAAATGTAGGATGGGATGTTACAATCATGTTGTATATTATCCTGTAAATTCCCTACGAATATATCAATCCTATGCTCCTCTAGAATATCAGTTACCCTGATATTCATTTTTTAGAAGTCCTCAATGTGCTCCTTCATTGAATCCTTTTGTTTGTGATTTATCAATCGGCTAAAGAAGGTGTTTCTCTTTATATCCTCATAATGTGCTATCATTTCCTCCATAAAAACTTACCGCATGACAAGTGGTTTATGAGAACAAAGGCATTAATACCATGCAAACTGATTGGGTTCTAAATATAAACTTTTAATGTGTACCTTCTGTGTGTTGCACATCATGTAAATTAAAAAAATGCTCCATCTCTAGTATCCATGTTACTAGATCCTTTTCATCAAACATCCTCATATATATCTTTGGAGTGTGGTGGGCTTTAAAACGAATATTGGAGTATCTAAACTCATAATTCATATTCCTTTTTTCCTCATCATGATTTTCATGGATTACCTTGTCACCACTGGGAAGTCTTTATTCTAGCAATTTTTCCACACCTTCCTTCAAACCTTATATCTTGACATTCATCACTGCTTTATGTATTATTTAAAAAAATCATTCAAAAGTCCCATGTCTCATTTTATACCATCCATCTTAACATTCATCATGGCTTCTGATTCACTTTTTGTTACTTTTTGTGAGGGAAAAAAATGTTGCACTTGGTCTCGTAATTTTTTTTATATCATGTTGCATTTCTTCCTCTTCTTCATGTGTCATAGTAAATATTTCTCATTTCTTACTAGGTGTATCTTTTTTTTTATGTTGTGGGTCATTATGGAATCAAAAAATGATATCTATGCTTCACTATTACCATTGAAACATTTCAAACTGATTTGTCTAACAAAATTTATGCAAAATAAAAATAAAAAAATTACACACCCTTTTCTTGATTTTAGGATCTTTATCTTTAAATTGTTGTTTGATTGTTGTATCTATATAATTTCAGCCTCCGAAGGTCTGAGTTCAGAACTATGGTAGAAGTATGAGGCATATTTCCAACACCACAAGTTTGACTAATGTTGGGTTCTTCAAAATATAGTTATGCCAAATTTCCCATGATCACCTGATTATGTATTAGTTTAGTAGACTGAACTTGCAAGGGACTCCACATGTCACTATTTCAACCCTTAGCCCCAAAATTGATACAAAGAAAACTAGCATCCTTGTAACTTTAGTAACATTTTTATGGAATTCAAATATGATTCCTGAAAAATCAAGTTATGATATGTTTCACTAGGTCACTTGTTTGAGACTATATTTTAGAGTAAAGCATAAACCCTAACTTCCTTGGATCATATCTCATAAAATGTGGTAAAACGAGATTTGAAAATTCTATAGGATTTTCTCCATGATTTTGGCTCCATGTGGTAGAAATTTCCACTTTTCAATCTTTGTAGAAAAAAATGTTATAGGAAAAAATTCCAAGATGGCCTGTTCAAATCTACGAAATCCTAGAAATGAAATCTCTGATACCAAATGTTATGCAACTAGATCACAAAATAGAGTAAAATATAGACAAATGACTTGAAATTAGCCTCTTTAAGGGGGGAACCTCCTTTACATCATATAAATGAAGAACCCTTGGATGGAACAAATGACAATACCTCCATGGTATATATAGGAGTCTAAGGGTCACAATATAATCATAGCCTACATAGAAATAATAATGTAAGGGCACAAAAACAACAATAGTCGGATTATATGGGGCACAAAAATAACAATATGGGGCTACACTAACATTAACAATAAGGGGGCTACACTAACAATAACCATAAAGGTGCTACACTAGTATTATAGGGATCTAACATACCTCAAATGATTTATCTAAGAAGCATTGTGTATCTATAAGAATATGCACTGTAGGCTTCAAAATCTCGATTGCCTCCTCATTACTGGCTTCTAATGTTTCCTTTGAGACAACTCACAAAGTGATGGGAGGGATTGTTCCAATGGATGATGAGAGAGTAATATAGATCTTACTTGGAACACCTACATGTGTAGATGAACTCATGGAAGAGAAGAATTATTTTCAAGGAAGTCCCTATCTAACACATGAAAAATATTTCAAATATAGTGACATAGGGAATATTAGGTCTAGCTTAGAGCATAAGTCTATCAAAAGTGAGATAGAGTCTTAACATTCCACTAGGAGTGAAAAAATCATTACGACAAGAGGAGGGTAAATGTTTGAACAAAAATGGTCAGTAAAGTCCTGCATGAGGCTTGAGGGTATGCTATGCTCTCAAAGATAGGGAGAGAGACTAGAAGGGAACAAAGCAAATGATAAGCATCAAGGGTTCCTAGGCCTTGACAATGCACTTTGCATTCAAGGAGATCTAGTGAGGGCATATGGCGCATAAATAGTGAATAAGAGAGCATGATGTTGCTTTTTGATGTGTTGTGCACTCAAGAGATATGATTCTTCTTAGTAAGGTACAATTTTGAAGAAAATAGAGTGCTTGTTTCTCTCGAGTGCTCTCTCAACGAAAGCTTCATCTTTTGGGTGCAGTTTTTTGAGACAAATGGGCCTTGTCTACTAGAAGTGTATTATGTGCAATGATGGGATGAAAATCACTAGGTGAGGATTAGCAACAAGCTTAAGAGATAGTAATAATGAGGGAAACATTTTGCAAGTGCTTATAGGCTCTATTGCAATCATGACTACAATATGAAATGTCACAAAATGTGAAGAGTCATAAGAAAATCTATTTGTGACAACAACATGGCACTTTTCATATTAAGTATGGATGAAAACACCACTAAATAAGTGAAAATAAATGGAAATCATAGCAAGGTAAACAAAGGAAGCACAAGATCTAAACAAACCAATGAATAAAGACAACATGCAAAACTTACCTATGAACAAGATCGAAGAGAAGCTCCTTGAGTGAAGAAGTGTGCTCAGCCCAGAGTGAGGAATGAATGAAAGACTGGGATATTTATAAAGAAATACTACATTCAAAAAAAAATTATGCTTGACAACCACTTGTCAATTTATGAGTGAGTTAGTTAGTTAATGTGGAGTGGCCTCCTATTTTGTAGGATTGCACTCACCATTCAATAAGGGAAAGCACATGCAAGAAGGAAAATAGGGGACATTTATATACAATATGGAGTGTAGTATACTAGGACCATTAGGTCACAATCACTAAGCTAAGGAATGCACTCAACTAAGCCACAATTTATGAACACATGGGGAGTTAATAGTGCACTCCATTATGAGTTAAGAGTGCCACTCGATTAACTATATATGGTCTCTCATTATTATACTCGACATATCACAACAAAAAGCTTAACATGTCACAATTATTTTGATCCAGTATAAGATTGTGAGTTAAATATAATAGAAGTATAAGTTTTCATCTTCGATGTTTCTTTGCTGCTAGTAGGCCTGTCAAGTACCCTGGTAGAGTCAAGAATTACTTCTCTACCACTGAGCCTCTTCATTGTGCCAATGAAGTTACTTTCTTCACCTCTTTGCACAAGAATCCTCTCTCTTCTTCACCCTTCATCTCATTTGAAAGATAAGCTTGAACCATTTATTGAACATCATAACATAGGTGGAAGAGGGATCCTGACTTACTGATAGTAGGAGAAGTTTCTCCTTTAGAGACAAGAAATAAAACTCTACTAATGATTCATTTACTATAGTTTCCCCTTATGTTTCTCTACTCAAAAGATAGGAAGAATAAATACAATTCAATAACATCGAGTGTAGAAATAGAGATCCTAAATGGATGTAGGTATCATGGCTCTTCCTATGGTTTTATAACTGAGAGGATCATATTTTCTAACCAAACATCATTGAATTTAAAATATATAGAGACCACATCAGAAAACAAGGGTAACAAGTTAGCGAAGGGTTGCATGTTACTATAATTTTCCTTTGTTATGGATTAGCCACATCATATTGAAGCTCAAAACCAATATTCCATGTAAGGTATTATTAAAACCAAATAAAAATTTCAACAATAATGAGAGAAGGCATGAGAAACAAAAGTCACAAAAGAAAGAATGCAATTAAAGCTAACTAAATTTAGCCTAACCTAACCTAGCCTAACAGTTTTGAAGATTGGGAATAAGTAAAGTGGAGTTTCCAATACAACCATAGAAGGTGCTCCTAACCTCTTAGTTGATAGATATCTATGAGTGAAATCCAGACGACATAAATTGTAGTAAGAAAGATAAAAAAATAGGCCATATGCAAAAAAGTATAAAGGAATAAACTGCAAGCATTGTTGTGCAGATTAACTGAATGCTCTACTTGGAAAAAAACACCACAACAACACTCCTTTGACTCACAGCCACAAAAAATTGATGGAAAGCACAAATTGATGTACTATGAGCCATAAAACGTGACAAATATGAGTCCTCCAACAATCTGCAATAGGGTCATAAAGATAACTAGCTTGGAAACCTTGTAAAGAAATGTTAATAATAGTCATATTTGTAGCATATGCAAGATCAATATCAGACTATGAACCACATGCAAATTGGAAATGATCCATTCTAATGTGTGGGTGAATCTCTTCAATGGATGAATAATCATTAGGCTCACTCTTTGTTTCCGGATTCTAGATCAAATATTTGGGTGAAGAATGATATGCCAGTTAAATCTTAGGTATCTTATAAAAATCTCTATTTTGATGGTGAGAGGACTCTACATGTAAAAAGAACATTGCTCAATAAATAATCCACATCCCGTTACATGAAATTATGTCTCTACATTGCCCTCTATTTAAGCCTTTTCCATGGTCTACCTCTTCGTCTGGCCCTGATGATGAACCACACTTGTTGGTTTGAAACACATCAGCCAGAAATGTCTCTTATTTCTACTGAAATAATTTGCTTGATTCATTATGGACCACAAAAGCTTGAATACAAAAAATTCACATCCCATGTGATAATGTTGATAATAGAAATTCATGAGAAAACTTTAAACTCACCAAATTCAAAAGTGTCATCAGATAGTGAGAACCTGACATAACCATCAACATACACTAAAGTGCCTCATCTTCCTGATAGGACTATGATCTTTTCGAATATGGAAACTTGGACTGTTAGAGCACAGCGAATGATTTGTATGAACAACAATCATTGGTTCGCTCACCATAATGCAAACAAAAATTATTCAATTCAAAAAATTCATGGAATTCTTGATTTTCATTTGAAATATCTTCAAGAATGCAACAAAAACCATTAATGACTAACCTTTGACCTTCTGAAAATCTTGATTTCATTGTGTTAATTTGAAATCAAATATACTACACAAATACGAACAAGAGGACTAGGAAACGAGATCAGAAGGCACAATGATTGATAGTTGGCGAAAGAAAAATTTCATGCACCAAATTTAAACAATCATCATCATGTAGTTAAAAATAAATATGGCTATCAAGATAATATTTATTCGAGGTTTTGTCTTGATTAACGAGTTCATAATAAACAAGTTATCTATGAAGATGAGGATATGAATGATTGGTAAAACAGTGAGGACAAAGGGAGTTACCCTCTTGTTCCAAAGAATAAAAGAAAAATGATTCTTGACCTGTGAGTTATTTGAGATTAAGAACGGTTGTTGAGTGAGACTAATGGACTTTATTTTCTGGTTTTTTGATATAAATAGGCTCAACACATGGAACATCAAAAGGATAGGGGAAGGAACAAAAGGAGCATTTGAATCCTCATCAGGATACTAGAACAAAACGAGGCGAATGATCTGATTCAAAATACTTTCTTGAAATCCTAACCAAGAATAGAAATTTCTCGTCCAAGAATTCCCAATCTACATCTTCTTCCAGAAATTCATAACAAAGTTGAAGGAATCTATCAACAAATTGTTTAACATATTTATTTAGTTCCACCCTAAGTTGATTGATTTCATTGAGAACATCTTGATTTTCATACTTTCAAATACACAATGAAGCTCATTAACAAACTGTTTGAAAGAAAATATAGAGGAAACAAGTAAATAATAACACCACATCTTGGTGCGACCATCCAATGTAAGGGTAAATAGCCTTGCAATAATATCTTCTGAATAAACTCCACTTGAAAAAAGAAATTGCACAAATTCAATAGCATAATAAAGTATGGTTATTAAACCCTTGAAATCGTGCCTTAAATGTGAGATGTTATGCAAGAATTCCATGGGCAATGAAATATAGAAATCTTTTGAGAGACACCTTGGGAATAATATTTGGGATGAAGCCACTTTATATAAGAGATTTAAGAAACCTTTATCAGCATAGATTGTCATCTAGCCCTCCTTCTCATGTTAGGATGTCGATGGTGATGGATGTTGCCAACATACAGTAGGTTTCCCCAATGTGATGTCTAATATAAACCTCACACCATTTAGAGTAGGATCCCCATATGTCTATATGGCTTGGACACCAATTGTAAGTGATCTAGAGGTGTTTCTTGGGTGCAACACATACATAAGATAGTGTACACTACTTTGGGGAAGAAAGTATGCAATATTTGTTTGATACCGAGTGTAGAGTGTAAATGTGCCTTCCACAAATAAGAGAGAAACAAGCCTCTCATTAGGGGAGTAATATTAATTCCTTAAGAGAGACATACAAGAAATAAGAAATGACTTGTTGCTTAACCTCTAAACTAGTTCACAAAATAAATAACACTCATGAAAGAATATTGGTTTGGTTTGGATAACTTCTAATTATTAATAAAATATTCCAAGTACATTATTACATTGGTGGAAAATTATCTCCATTAGAAGAACATGAAGCTACAACTTGCTTCTCCAAAGAATGATTCTCTATATTATGCACCACTAGGGAAGCCAAGGAAAAAACTCTAAAAGTCCCCCCCTCTATTTCTTGTGTTGTGAGGACATTTTGATAACAAATTGCAATGAGTCTCGAGCTTCCTCATGACTCTTCAACTTTTATGACCTATGGGATTCCATATAACCTTTCATGTAATACATATAACTCTTTACATCCCACATGTGTATCTTCAAACTCCACCTATGTCTCATTGAATTCTTTACATTGGAATCAATTTTTACAAAAGAAAAATTGCATAAAACATGGTGGCTATTCAAAACAAAACTCTAATAAGAAAAAATGTCCTCATATGGGAGAAAGAGACAAATGTGTAGCTTCAACATGGAGTTGATTTTTCATATATGAGGGCTATGATCTAAACTTTATTGTGATAACCTTGACCCAGATCAGCAACTCTATAACATATTGCATATTTAGCTCGAATGCCTCATATAGTCTAGATTTGGAGCTATATTGAACAATATTCCATATCGAAGATAAATTCATATGGACTTTAACTTATGCAATTGCATAATGTATAATAATTTTCTTAGTAACCTTTAAGATTTCCTAACTTGTTTCTTGCTCAATTTTCCCAATGAAATATTTGACCTCCTGCATTGTGACATCATTTCCTTTGATCTCTCCAATTCAGCCAATAGAAGGAATTCTATGTTTCTATGTTAGGGACTTGAAGTCACTATGAAATCAACAATAAACAACTATAGTGTTGGTCACTTCTTCACCAGTACATGTGTAGTTCTAAATATGGATTCTTATTTGTACTATATCCATCTCAATAGCAATTATGTGCTTATTTCCAACTTCTATAGAACATATGAATATTTGATAGCCCACTCCTATGTTAAATCTATCACTTTATTTGCAACCTTCACAATTTTCAATAACTCTTGATATTTATTTTGTATTTCAACTAGGGGTAGAACTACCTCATGCGAGAAAATAATCTCATTATATAATGGTTCCATGGTGCCCTCCATTGGTGTCATATTCTCAATTAAAGTTAACTAGAACCCCATCTTGCTAAGACTGTTAGAAGACAAGAACTGATTCTCTATAGTGATATGATCTACTTGTTTCTTTTTCATAATTAACTCATTTCTCAACCTTGCATTCTCACTCATAAAATATTTTGAGTTATCCTGTGTTGTAGCAAAATAAATATTGGCTACCATGACTTCTCTAGGGTTTCTCCTGGTATTGGATGACATGAACTTCTCTGTGGATATGCAGACTGCATGTCCAGGATTTTTGGGAAGTACCTTCTCCTTTGTTACACAATTAGCTTCTTCAATTGGTTGAAGGTAACATTTCATACAACCATGTCCTTTTCATCTAGAGGATGGACGATTCCAATTTTGATAAATTGGAGATAACCACTAGTAGGAGGGTGCTCTAATGGAGTACTAGATTCACCTACAATGGACACAATGCAATCCTCTTCTTCTAGTTCTTCTTCTATTTCTTGGGTCATTTGTTCTTCCTGGAACATCTGTGTCACTTCTTCCTCCTATAACTGGTTTTTTTTCTTTAATTATGCTTTTCATTTCCATTTCTTCTTTCCTTATTTTTTCCTTTTCTTCCTACTTCTATCTAAGAAGATGATCTTGCTACCTCTTTTCCTCTTCTTCATTCTTTAAGTACTCCTTTTATTTTGTGCACTCCTCTTTTTTATTATTCTTTTCTCCTCTTCCCTTTTATTATTTTGCTACTCTGCTTTAATGACACCCTTAAACATGGGATCAAATTTAAAAATTTTGTTTGTTTCTGCCAATGGATCATGCTTGATCCTCTTACTAGGTGTTGTACTATCCACTTGAGCAGTTTATATATTCTGCACCTCCTCCATTTGTACATTTAGAAAGTGTACATCTATATATTCGTTCTGAGTTTGTTGTACCAATTCTTAGTCCTTTGATCACCTGAAGTAGTCATTTTTACATATGCCTAGATGTTTTCTATCCTATCACAATGTTATATGCACACATTTCTAAGATCATAGATATTTAATATCCTAGTTTAGGAATGATGGCACTTAAGCTCTTGAATTTTAGATTCTTCCACCATAAGTATCTTTATTTGATAGACTCCAATTTGTCAATGAAGATCGAGCCAAGGATCCTTTTTCATTTTACGGAGTTATGTAGAAAATATGTTGTTCGACTTATAAGCTACTTCTTGCAAGACCACCTTGTTGGTCACACACATTGGCATAACATGAGGTGTTTTCTAGAACACAAAGCATATAATCTATGTGCCTTATGTTGAGGCAAACCAATCGACAACATCATACTGTGGCTCCTTCAATTGATCGATCATGTAAGGAGGATCAACCTCAAATCTCATGAAGAAAGACAAAGAAATGTTGTGCTAGCTAATCATAAACTCCTAAGAAATATGTATATGATACTACTCTACAATGCCAATAGACAGGTAGTTTTTCTCGAGGGGTCCAGTCTCATTTCATCCCAGTGAATGCATACTGTTTTGAAATCCCATCCAGTAGATAAGCTAAAATTTATAATTTTGGTTCTTTCCTTCCCTATAAAGTTGTTTTGGCTTCGCTTACATTATGTTGCAATTCATGATAAAGGATGTCTACCCAATTGAATACTCTATCTCTTATGACAACCATGTTGAGCTGAATTATCCAATTCTCCTCAAAGACTTTTGCAGTTTCTGACCTTGCAACCTAAAACTTATAACTATGGGATATTGATAGATTTTTCTGAGAGCTCTTGTCAAGTATACTACACTTGGTCTGTGATTAAATCTAGGAGGCTCTTGGAATCAAGAGTTAATGATATCTTAGTGTTGAGAGCTACCCATGTTACATAAAACTGAGTATTCACACACTCATTCGACCTTACCATCTTATAATAAGAATTCATGTCATGCTAATCGTAAGTCGCAACACCACTATTGGTTTAACAATGTAGGACCAAGTTTATGTTATCCATGTGTAACTAGATACATTGAATGGCCTCTGCAAAATTAATGACAGGAAGTCTGCATGTAATCTTATGTATCTTAGACAACTTGATGTAAATGGATACTTCCCTTTCTGCCATATTCTTAGGAAATGTCTCTTCCATGAAAGTATCTTTAATTTATTTCCATGATACCTTGAAAGATTTATCTATGAAGCACTAATATCTGAAAGAATAGGAATTGTACGCTTGACAGTATCCACCACCTCCTCAGTAATTTCTTCTCAGGTTCCCTTTGAGGCAAATCAACTGGTGATGGGAGGAATTATTCCAAAATATGATGAGAGATTAATATAGCTTGTACCTAAAACAAGTGCATGTGGAGATGCACTCATGATTAGTTTCAAGAAATCCCCTATCTAACACGTGAAAAACCTTTCAAAGACAATGACAGAGGAAATATTAGGTCTAGCTCAAAGCATAAACATATCAAAAGTGAGACAAAGTATTAGTTAACCACTGAGAGTGAAAACTACATAAAGACAAAAGGAGGGTACATGTTGGAACAAAAATGGTCAATATAGAACTACTTTTCGCTTAAGGGTGCACTATGCATTCAAAGAGAGGGAAAGAGAGACTAGAAGGGTGTAGGGTGTAGTGACAAGGAACAAGGAAGGTTACTTGAGCCTTGAAATTTTGTTGTGCACTAAAGAAGATCTAGTGAGGGTGCAGGGTGAACAAATAGTGAACAAGAGTGCATGATGTTGCTTATTGATGCACTATGTGCTCAAAAGAGAAGCTTCTTGTTTTTAGGCTACAATTTTCAAGAACAAGGAGATATTGTTTCTATGGAGTGTTATCTTAAGGAAAGATTCATCTTTTGGGCAAAGTTTTCATAGGCAAAGGGAGCTTTTCTTCTCAAAGTTCACTCTACATAATGATGGACACAAACTAACAAAGTGAGGATCAACACGACCTTAAGACATAGTAAACATGAGGGGAAGGGTATGCAAGTGTTTATAGGCTCTATCATAATCATGATTGAAATATGAAAGGTCATGGAATGCAAAAATTGATAAGAAATACCATTTGCGATAGCAATATGACACTTTTCATAGGAATTATGGATGAAAACTCCACTAAATATGTGAAAATTAACTAAAACGACAACAAGGAAAACAAAAGTGGCACAAGATCCAACAAAATAAGTGGAGAAATATTACATGCAAAACTTATTTGTGATTAAGATTAAAGAGAGTCTCATTGATGTGAAGAAGTAATCTCAACCTAGAGTTAGGGATGAATGTGAGAATGAATGAAACACTATGTTATTTATAAGGAAATTATACATGCAAAGCAAGTTCATGCATGCCTATCACTTTTCGATCAATGAGTGAGTTAGTTAATTAAATTTGAGTGGCCTCCTATTTCTAAGAGTGCACTCACCATGAAACAAGGGAAAGTCAATGTAAGAAGGCCAAAAGGGGATAGTTCTAGACAAGATTGCACTCTATTGGGGACACTAGAGTGCGCTCACTAAGTTGAAATAGTGCACTCAAATAGGACATAGTTGATGACAATGAAGAGTGCACTGCACACAAGGAGTTAAGAGTGTGCTCGATTGTGAGTTAAGATTGTGTTTTTATTCTAGGAGGGTACAATTCCAACCAACAATAGGCCTTTATGAGTATTAATCTAGAAATGGTTTCATTTATGTTAGCGAAAAGTTTAGTGTTCTTTCTTTTCGTGTGTCAAGAATGTTGAGTGAAAATATAACCAGTAAATCAAGAACAACTATTTCTCTTCCTATATTTAGAAAGACAACACAAGTGCTTCTAAAGATAAGATTAGAACAATTAGATAAATTTGACTTAGAATGAAAAGTAATACTTACGAACTTAACAAGGATATTCAACACCTAGGAAATATCAACAAATAACAAGACGATGCAAGCTGGCTTGAAACAATAGTTCATGTATTATCCAAAATTAGATTAGGAAAAAAAATTGGAGGGCTATTGTCATAGGAAAATCATGGCCATACAATGGCTTATCAATAACACATGCACAAAACTCCATAACTCATTTCAGTATATATGTGTCTGTGTGTGTGTGTGTTTCTATGATGCATAGGCCAAATAGATGTAGAGGTATTAGATAAATGGTAGAATATGCTTGCATGATATCTTTCAGTCGACAGTTTTTCCAATAGGAAAGATATTTCTTTTTCACTCCTCAAGCCTGCTCCCAACGTCAGAGAATCATGGGAAACATATTGTGATGAGAGGGACGAGAAGAAACCCTTGCTATTTTCATCCACACCCACTTGGAATTATTTTCGAGATTCCATTAAGGAATAATATTTCCCTATAGGAAGCTATGAAGATAAGTACAAAATGTGGACCACACTATAGAAGGGAAGTGATCAAGATGTGCCAGAGTTCACAGATATTTTTCATACCCTTCACACATAGTTGAGTATGAATGATTCAGAGCAGCATCTAGTAATCAAGCACTGCAAGTGTCTACATAAATACATCTAGGATGAGATGGAGTTCTTGGACATATCCTCACCTCGAATTGCCTACTAATATTTCATCATGGTCAAGAATAAATTTAAATAGAAGAGGAAATACTTTGGAACTGTGAATTCAAAGAAAGGAAAAGGAACCCCCAAAACCACAAAATAAAGGACAGAGCCAAGGTGGGGATACCTTGTACAACCCATCAAAGTCACAAGAAAAGAACAATACCACAAATACAAATAAGGATAGAAGAAAGTGCTGTGAGTTCCAAAAGAGCCCCACTCCAAAAAAGAATGAGTGTTGTGCCAAGCAGTCACTAGTGGACAAGCTAAAAGCTTAATAGTCATATGCATGTTCTGAATATGATATAGAAGCTAACAAGGGGACCATGTGACAAGAGGAATCATATTATTGATACAGAACCGATCACCACCGTGTCCACCACCAAGGTTTAGAAGATTGAGCCCAAAGATCTAGAGGTGGGGGAGTGCCTCTTCCAGTCACATATGTGGGTGAAGGGTTCCCCATTGCAGTGCGTTGTCAACAATAGAACCCAAAAGAACCTCATCTCAATTGGGTTTGTGAAGCGGTTGGGCCTACCAACAATACCAAATCTGTAACCTTACACCATTGGATGGCTTTGCCAAGGGTGAGATCTCCATGTGAGATAATAGTGTCACCTACCCTACAATATCAAACCCTTCATAGATGAGGTATTATGTGATGTTTCTCTTATTGAAGTTTATGATGTATTATTAGGCTAATAATACTTGAATAGCATCATGTTATGTATGACTCTAGGCCTCACACTTTCTTTGTCTCTTTAGGAAATAAGTTATACCTAATACCAAAAGTAACATCACCTACCACTCTTTATTTGATTTTTGCTAAGAAATGTAACAAGATAATCTCCTAAATTGGGAAATTTGTTTTCTTTCTAATTTTCTCTCATAATAAGGGGAGGATTATGGCCACGGACATGGACCTCGAGAAAGGTCCCTCTATGCACCAGAAGTAGGTGGATAAGGTCGTGGAAGAATACAGGGACATCTTTTCCTCACCCATGCGGGTACCCTTCCACTGTTAGGTTAAGAATTATAGTGATTTAACACCTTGATCACTTGTTCCTAATGGGAAAATTTACCACTACTCTATTATGGAAAATGAAGAGATCAAGTGGAAAATCTAGGGGTTGCTACAAAAATGGAACATCTCACCAAGTTCCTCACTTTGTGGGATCCTGATTATACTTGTACAGAAGAAGGATGGGACCTAGAGGCTTTGCATTGACTATAAAGCACTAAATAAAAGCATTGTTAGGAATAGATATCCAATCCCATGGATTTATGACCTTCTTGACCATCTCAAGGGGGCCAATTTCTTCAACATTATTAATTTGAAGTCTAGATATCACTATGTTTTAATAGAACACGCAGATGTGTGGAAGGTTGCCTTCCAATACAAGGAGGGTATTTTTTATTTGTTGTTCATGCCTTTTGGCTTGACATATGCCCCCACAACTTTGATGAGGTTGATGGATGGCATCTTACATCCCTTTACCAACTCATTTACGGTTTCATAGGTAGATGACATCCTAGTTTACAGCAATACTTGTAAAGAGACTTGCAACACCTTCAACAAGTCCTTCAAACCCTATGGAATAGAAAACTATGTATCAACTTGGAGAAATGCACCTTTGGCGTGAGCGAGGTCCGATATCTAAGATACATCATTTTTTAACAAGGCATGCATGTGGATCTAGCTAAGATCCAATTTATTTAGGATTCACCATCCTTGACCACTCTAACAAAGCTTCACAACTTTTTTGGCCTTAGAAATTTTTATAAGAGGTTCATGTTGGGATTCTCTCATATCACTTGGCCTTTGAGTGAAGTTACCAAGGGCGGAATGAAAGAAATTTTTTTTTTTCTTCTAAGTCCAAACATAAGGCCTTCATTGAATTGAAGCATTGCTTATACTCTACACCAATACTCACATTTCCATACCTGTAAAAACCATTTGAAATTGAGGAAGATGCCTATGACTATGTTATTGGTGCATTTATCACCTAGGAAGGGCATATGGTGGCCTATCACAAAGATAAAATTTCCGGTACAATTCAGAAATACCCCACCTATGGTAAAGATATTTATCCCATTGTGTAGGCTTTCCGATAATCAAAACATTACATTCTGGGGAAGGAGATGGTCATTCACATAGGTGACCAACCTCTTCTATTTATACAAACCTAAGGGAAGTCGTAGAATGATTGCCATCAAAATTGGTCATGCTACAACTTCCCTTGGGTCATGCTATAGAGATGCCTCTTTGAAAATTGTGTGGACAAAATTGTGGTCATGCTACAGAAGTATTTTAATTGAGCAAATCTTTGACATGTTGTTTTCAAATACATCATATCCTATAGAACATGTGCCATCCCCAAGCCAACAATTATGAAGAAAGGCCTGTATAGTCCTCTTCCTACTCCTAGCCAGCCCTAGGAATCATTGTCCATGGATTATATGTCTAGCATTCCTTCTACCAAGCATGGAAATGATTGTGTATTTGTGGTCATTGATAGATTTTCTAATATGGCCATATTGGTCTCCTAGGAGAAGAGTATCATGGTAGAAGCCAATACCAAGCTCTTCATTGAATGAGTGTGGTTAATTTATGTGATCTCGTAAACCCTTATATTAGATCGGGATATAATGTTCCTGAGAACATTTTGGTCATGCCTTTGTTTATTGTTGGACACTAAACTCACCAAGTCAATTTCATTCCACTACCACATTGATGACTAGACAAAATTCATCAACAAGATGATCGTGCACATATTACGCATGTACATAGTTATAAAATATCTCTCCATAACTCAATTGGACATAGCTCATTTGATGTGGGCATGGCACTTCAAAAATTATGTCCCCTTGATGATGCACTGTTTTTTGCAACTACATAGGAAGAATCAACTCATGTTCAGTCTGAAATTGATAAATCCACTAACTTTACTAAGCTCATTCAATACACATGCCAACAGGTTCATGAAATATTGGATAAAGAAAACGCGAAGTACAAACAACAATATGATAAACATAAAGTGCTAGACAAGTTTCATGTAGGAGACCAAGTTTGGTTACATCTGTAGAGAGAACACCTTGTTGGAGCCCATCGGAAGCTTTAACCACTATGATATGAGACTTACACCATCACTAAGGATATGGAAGAAAACACTTTTGAGCTAAGTATCCCCACATTCATAGGCTTGCACCCTGTATTAAATGTAGACTTCCATCGGCCATACTTTCCACCATTGTTGGACACATCAGACATTGATGAGTAGTTGAAACCAATAGAGATCAACCCAGAGTACATTGAACATGCCACACTTGATTATATCATGGAAACATATATCAAGAACACTTGTAAATAGAGGATCGAACTGTATCAAGTTTTCAAAGTTGGTCAGCTCCTGCACCATGGCAAGTGGCTCACCAGGAACAAAGTTTGGCAAAATTTTTCCCATGTTACGGAGGCCCTCAACACAATAGGGACCATTTCTTCCTAAGTGGGAGTACTGATCTAGGTGGATATTGGTGTCCACCTACATATTTGTCTTGGACCCCCAACACTATTTATTTTTGTTTCCTTAATTTTATAACATTTGACTATTTTTGGCAGTTTTTTGGGTCTAAAACTTCCAAAGTTGTTTCGAGGCCCTAAATGACATTAATTTTTTTTTTTTAAATAGGCAGACCTATCATTTGCATTAGATATTTGCAAATGAAAGTTTTATTCCTCAGATATATCTTTCTATCAAGGTATCGTATGGGTCAAACGAATATTGTATGTCAAAGCTATTACCCTAGGAAGTTGATATATGAACTAATCCTGATAGGGCCAATAAATGTTTGGTGCTTCATTTTGTAAGGTTAGTTTTTTGGATGATTAGGGTTTTATCTTCTTTCTCAATAATAAATATTCCTTCGAGCTACATTGTAGCAAAATTCAAAGGAATGTAGCTACCTAATCTCTTCTCAGAGAAAAACTAGCATTGATTGAGCTATTTTATTTCCATTCTTCATGCAAACAATTTTAGTATTTTCTTATTAATAAATTGAAGTTTAATTTTTTTCTTACTCTGTGTTTTATATGTATTTCATTTTATTCCTGCATAAATATGGATCATGATAAGATGTCATGACGACTCCACTATTCATGGAAAAAAAGACAAACATGTGATTATTATTATTAATACTATACAAGTTTCTCTATTGTAACACTAGGTAACGGCTAAAGGAGTTGAACCTAACCACTGATAGTCTATCATGATATGTTATAACCAAGCCACTAGAAGAAAGGGAGCTACATTCTTTTTGAGAGAACTTTGTTCCATACATGAGTATTGTATTTGAGTGATAATTGGAGAGCGCACAAAGGGGATGTGTGCACTGTAGTAGACCATGGAGCACAAGCCTTATTTGTTTGTACTTACATCCATTTTCTATTCAAAGAAGAAGAACAATTTGGCCTCACTTTATAGTTGGGTTTTCTTCGTAAAGGGTTTCCCAATATATATTAGAATTTTCATTCATACATAATAAATAATAATTAAAATATCTAAAAATATAAGGAGAAATAAACCCTCATAATATATATTTCTATTTTTTCGAATAATTTTTAGTAAATCTATTATGATGAACAATATAGTGGAATACCATAGTAGTTTATAGATCATAAATCGAGTTCTAAATATCTGGGATATGCAGTGTATCTAGGATTTTTAAGGTTTTGGATGTATAAAAAGGGGTATTTAATTAAAATATTTCTCTTTTATTTCGAAGATGTATTGGGATTGGGGTTTAATAAAAAGATATGAAGAAGTATTTATTAATAACTAGTGATAAAGGGGTATTCTTTACTGTTGTGCAAAAATGAATTACATTTCATTGATTCAATAAGTGAACAATCCATAATGTAGTCAGCAATAAAGTTCTCTTCTTCCTCCATATATACTTAAAAATATATATCCAAGCCTAGATGTGTAAACCCGCAAACGAGAACAAAAATAGGCTAGCTCATTCCAATGTTCTTCAATCTAGACATGACTCCTTTCAAAACATGATTAAATAAATGATAAATAAACATGTTACACTACTTATGAAGAACGTTCGATCTACCGTAAGCCATACCTATGTCTTGTTGATGGTGTTGGACCCACCAAAATTTAGGGGATGCCTTCAGTATGAATTCCCAACTAGACCTCACACCACTTGTTATACGAGTCCCATCCAGTATGATGGCCCAATTGCAATTATCTTTGTTGGACACAGATTGTCATTGATGTCAATATGGCAATATTCAAGGAGCAGATAGAGCCAACAAGAGCACACAGAGCTATTGGAGCCAAGAGGAGGAGGCAGAGCCACCAGAGGAGCAAACAATGCAAAGAGCAGACAGAGCCAATGGAGGCATGCAAATAAGTCATCAGAGAGCTTATATGCATGCAAGTAACAGCTATCAGGAGCCATCAGAGAAATGAAGGCAGCAAGACCTGTATATGCATTTAAAGCAAACAGAGGCAAAAAGACTTGGGTATATAGACTTAACATTATTGGAGGTGGATTACGGACTTAAAATCTTATACACGGGATTGCTGAGAAATATCAGATCTGGTATCTCATATCGCATTGCAAAAATGGAGTGGTCTACGTTAATGCCAAGCCCTGACCCTGTGTGACTTGCGATCGCCGATAGTAATATCGCATCGGACCTCCACCAAGGGCAACCCCTGATTGCGATGAACTTATGCGGACCCGCCACTACATTACGATATGACTTAACCTGTCATCGCATCCATCGTAGATTGCAAGCCGTGAAGCCTTGCCATATGAAAGCATTGATTGTGATAAAGTTGTGGACCCGACGGGCATATAAACCATGGTTTAATACCATATTGCATCCATTCCATTGGTGCAGTGGAGGATCGGTCGTCGACCATCGACGAAGTCATGGTCTTAGGTCCCTACAATACTAGTGATTACCCCATCACTATTGTAGTTGTATCCCTTATTAATATTGGTGTGCCCCTATTGTCTCCATATTGTTATTATTGTGCCCCATAGAATCCCTCTATTGTTATTTTTGTGCCTTTATATTATTATTGTTAGGTTGGTTGGGTTATCTTGTGACTCCTTAGACTCTTATATATAGAAAGGAGGATTTTTCATTTGAATCATGAAGAATCATTCATTTTTGTAATGTAAAGGAGGTTGCCCCCTTGAAGAGGTTGAATTCTAATGCGTTGATCTATCTTTTCTATCTTTTTGTGAGCTGGTTTCATAACATTTGGTATCAGAGCTTTGGATTTTAGGGTTTCGCTACTCCAAATAGGTCATCGTGGAATTTTCACTATATAAATTTTTCTACGATGTTTCAGAAGCAAAAAAAATTCCATTTGAGATGAAATCGTACTGAACCTTGGATTCGAATTTTAGAGATTTTCGTGCTATATTTGTGGAGATATGATCTTAGGAATTTGGTCTTTTTGCAGACTCTTGAATTACATTCCAAATAGGTGACCTAAGGATAATCGTCATAACTATCTCTTTGAGTATTGGATTGAAATTTTCTAAGAAGGTATAGAAAGAGGATAGGCTGTAGTTTCTTGTATATATTTTTTAGAGCCAAAGGTTGAAACAGGGACACGTGGCACGTCGTACAAGTTCGTTCTACTGAACTAGTCTATAATCAGGTCACCGTGGGAAATTTGGCATAACTCTTCCTTCGAGAATCCAATTGGGATTAGATTGGTGGCATTCGAAAGATGACATAGAGGGTTACTACAGGTCACAATTTGAGAACTGGATGATCCGAAATTATAGAGATACGTCAAAGGCAATATCTAGCTCCTACGAAGTGAAAAAAGGTGTGTATATTTTTTTAAATTTTTTCTTAAGGTTGGTTTGAAAAATTATTTTGAAGGAATTCAAAGGGAATAGTAGAGAATTATTATTAGTAACTGATGCCCCGAGGAAAGAAAATGCAAACACCTAGTAAGCAACTGAAAGCTCTAGCATGAGTCATGAAGAAGTGGAAGAAATGCTACATGATATATCAAAATTACAAGACCAAGTGCAACAAATTTCATTCTCACAAAAGCTAATAGAAGCTAAGATAAATAGCATGGAAAATAAGATAAATTGTGTGGAAGCTAATATTGATGATTTGAAGATAGATTTGAAGACAAATTTGACAAATTTTCTACAAGAAATACTTACTAATAGTGAAAGGGTAGTAAAGGAAACTCATGATGTGAACAAAAGAATGTTAATCATGATTTCATAAACTCTAATGTTGGATCAAAGACCCACCATATTCCAAAAATCGATATGAGGAAGTTTGATGGCAAGGATCCCGCAACATGGATATTATAGATGGAGTAATTCTTTGATCTCAATAATGTGCAAAACAGACAAAAGGTACATATTGAAACTTTGTATTTGGAACCAAATAATTTTGTATGGTATCAATGGCTTTGCTCTCGTAAACAAATTATCATTTGGGCAACTTTTACGGAAGAATTGACAGCACATTATGAGGATACAAAAATCAACACTTTTTTTAGCCAATTGATAAGTGTCAAACAAAAGGGTTCAATAATAGAGCACATTGAGGAGTTCCAAAAATTGAACATAAGGGTAAAAAATATTCCATAGGAGCATAGGATTGATTTTCTCATAGGGACTTTAAAGGATAATATCCAACATGATGTTCGCCTTTGGCAACCTCATTCATTAAAGAAGGCATTCAGGTTAGCACGAAAATTGGAAAGAAAACTTATGGCAACCAGGAAGCATACCACTCACAACTATAAAGATGGAAGTGTTGTTGACCCTAGTCTTCCACAACCTATAAGGTTGACACCACAACAATTGGAAGAAAAAAGAGAAAAAGGGCTTTGTTACAGTTGTGATAGCAAATACACTAAAGGTCATAAGTGTGCTGAGAAGAAATTATTCTACATACATTGTGAAGAGGAAGAAGAAAAGGAGCAAGAAAGGTCAAAAGAAGGGGATATGCTCCAGGAATAAAGCCTAGATAAAGAAGAAATGAATCCAACCATATCTTGTAATGCATTGGCTATAATTACCACTCCTCAAACCATCAAGATAGAAGGAAAAATCAATAAGAAAAGAGTAATAGTGTTCATTGATTCATGAAGTACCCATAATTATATTCATTGAAAGGTAGAAAAATAATTGAATTGATTCCTATATCCAAAACGAGAGTGTCAAGTGATGGTTGCAAATGGAGGAATAATAAATTACTCCTGAAAGTGCCATAATATCAAGCTATCCATTGGAGAATATGTATTGACTAGCCCAATGCTTTCCTTTCCAATGGGAGGTGTTGATATTGTACTAGGAGTCTAATGCCTAAAATCCTTGGGTACAATAGCTTTTAATTTCAAGAACTTTTCATTAAATTTTTTGTGGAAGGAAAGGAAGTTGAATTAAAGGGTATTGCAGGGAAACCAAGAAAGATAATCAGCTCTAACGGCGTGAAAAAACTTCTAAAAAGGGAGCAAAGAGGTGTAATTGCACAATTATGTTCGCTACATGTCTCCACATCGAAATCATCCATTTCTTCAGATCTCCAAAATGTCTTGGACAATCATTCCGAGGTATTTGAGACTCCCAAAGGTCTCCCACCTATTCGTTATCATGATCATGCTATTCATATGATTCCAGAAAGTGTTCCTCCAAACATTAGGCCGTACAGATATCCATATGCCCAAAAGAGTGAAATTGAACGTATGGTTGCAGAAATGCTAGAGGTTGGTACAATTCAACCTAGTCAAAGTTCTTTCTCTACTCTAGTAGTATTGGTGCACAAGAAGGATGGATCATGGTGCATATGTCCAGATTACAGGAAGATCAACAAGCTCACTATTAAAGATAAGTTTCCCATTCTTGTCATAGATGAATTACTAGGTGAATTGCATGGATCAATTTACTTCACCAAGTTGGATCTTCATTCAGGATATCATCAAATCAGAATGAAGACTGAAGACATTCCGAAAAGTACATTTAGAACTCATGAGGGTCATTATGAATTTTTGGTCACGCCTTTTTGCCTCACCAATGCACCTTCTACATTTCAAGGTTTAATGAATTCCATTTTCAAACCCTTCCTTAGAAAATTTGTGTTAGTATTTTTTGATGATAAACTAATCTAGATCAAGTCTTGGAAGGATCATGTTGAACATGTTGACAGGGTGCTACAACTGTTAGAGGAGAAACAATTATATGCAAAAAGATCCAAATTTTTCTTTGGAGTACAAGAGGTGGAATATCTGGGTCATATTGTAACTCATGAAGGAGTTAAGGTAGACCCTAGCAAAATTAAATCCATTAAGGAATGGAAAATCCTCACATCCATAAAGCTTCTGTGAGGATTTCTCGGGTTGACAGGGTATTATCACAAGTTTGTTAAGAATTATGGGAGAATAGTAGTACCTCTAATAAAATTATTGAAGAAAGATGCATTTTCATGGACTCCATAAGCAACAAAGGCCTTCAAACATCTTAAACTGGCAATGTGCCAAGCACCGATCTTAGCTACACTGGACTTCACAAACACCTTTATTGTGGAATGTGATGCTTCAGGAAATGGAATTGGTGCTAATTTAATGCAAGATAAAAGACCCATTACTTTTGAAAGTCGTCCAATCAAGGGAATGCTTTTACACACAACTATTTATGAGAAGGAAATGTTGGCAATACTACATGCACTTAAGAAATGACGACCTTACCTAATGGGAAGACACTTCAAGGTAAAAACGGATCATGATAGCCTTAAATACTTCTTAGAACAAAGATTATCCTCTGAAGAGCAACACAAGTGGGACACAAAGATGTTGGGTTATGACTTTGAAATCATCTAAAAAAAGGGAAGCAAAATATGGTGGCAGATGCACTCTCAAGAAACGATGAGGATGTGGAAGCATTGTTGTGCACCATTTCTATTATCCAACCAGGTTGGATAAATGAAGCAAGGGAGGAATGGAATAATGATGAAGAAGTGTGGGCACTTATTCGAAAGGTACAACAAGATTCCAGTACATTTGATACATTTAGCTGGCAAAATGATTCATTATGGTATAAAGATCGCTTATACCTTTGTAAGAATTCCCAATCAAACAAAAGATTCCTATGGAATTGCACACTTCTCCTTTAGGAGGGCACTTAGTATCTTTAAAAACTTACCACAAGGTTAAGAATGAATTTTTTTTTGATGAACTTAAATTTGATATTCAAAAGTTTGTGGCGGAATGTTGGGTTTTCCAACAAAATAAAATTGAAACAATTAAGACCTCGGGTCTATTACAACCTTTATCCATTCCAAGCCAATGTTGGGAGGAGGTTTCAATGGATTTTATCACAAGTTTACCAAATTCTGAGGGAAAGAGTGTCATCATGATGGTAGTTGACAGACTTACCAAGTATGCACACTTTTGTGAATTATCACATCCATTTAAAGCCAGTATAGTTTCTACTGCAATTATGGAAACAATTCAAAAGCTACATGGAAACCCAAAGACTATTGTAAGTGAAAAAGATCCCATTTTAACTGGAAATTTTTGGACATAATTATTTTCTTGTCTCAGTATTGAGTTAGCTCATAGCTCATCTTATCATCCTCAATACAATGGGCAAACCGAGATAGTAAACAAATATCTGGAAGGATATCTTCGTTGCTTTGTATATAATAAATAGACATAATGGGTCAAATGGTTGCCTTTGGCTGAATGGTGGTATAACACTTCCTTACATACAGCAACAAAAATGACCCCATTTATGGCACTTTACGGATATCAGCCACCATCCATCACATCATATTTAAGAAAAAATTCTAAGGGTCAAGCAATGGAACATCACATCGAGCATCAAAAACAAGTCCTCCAACTCTTAAAGGATAACCTCATGTTGACGCATAATAGAATGAAACAACACGCAGATCAACATCGCGGTGAAAGAAATTTTGATGTAGGTGACTAGGTATTCCTCTAGCTACAACCATATAAAAAAATGTTCCTCAAGCAAGCTAAGAAGGATAATAAACTATCACCAAAGTATTATTGTCTGTACACGACATTGCAAAAGATTGGTGCTATGGCATACAAATTGGAGCTTCTTGTAGCTTCTCAAGTGCACCTAGTTTTCCACGTTTCATGTTTAAAGAAGGTTATAGGTGACAAGCTTCCAGTTAAAAACAATATTGCCAGAACTTGACGAGGAAGGAAAATTTATATTCGAACCGGAAGTAATCACAGAAACAAGAACTCGATAGCTACAAAATCCATCAATTTCAGAATATCTCATCAAGTGGAAGAACTTACCCACTGAAGATTCCACATGGGAGGATGAGAATTTTATACAGAAGCGCCCATAACTACTCAAGTGTTGAGGAAAACACTTTTTTGAAGGAGAGGGGCATCTTAGGTCCCTATAATACTAGTGATTACCCCATTACTATTATAGTTGTATCCCTTATTAATATTGTTGTGCTCCTATTGTCCCCATATTGTTATTACTATGCCCCATAGAATCCCTCTTTGTTATTTTTGTGCATTTATATTATTATTGTTAGGCTGGCTGGGTTATATTGTGACTCCTTAGACTCCTATATATAGAAAGAAGGTTTTGTCATTTGAATCATCAAGAATCATTCATTTGTGTAATGTAAAGGATGTTGCCCCCTCGAAGAGGCTGAATTCTAAGGCGTTGATCTATCTCTTCTATCTTTTTGTGAGCTGGTTTCACAACAAATGGTTATGATATATAAAGGACCCCGGGAGTCACGAATCCACGGTTGTGATTTAAGTAGTAGACCCAATACAGGAATAGACCGAATGTCAAGTAAATGGGGTGATTCATGGTGACACTGATTACGATTGGACGTGGTTGTCCATTAAATAAAGTGGAACTCTGTGTATCCCCGACATCATTCCCAAAAGGAGCACTACTATGGTAAACAGGGAAGATGTGTTCTCTATGCATTGTTTCGACCTATCCATTGAATCAACGTGTCTCAGCAGTGCAGGTGAAGCACGAAGAGACAAAGAAAACTACGGAGACCAAAGAGGAAGCCGCAGCGACCGAGGAGGAAGCCTAAGTGATAGCGTAAGTGGAAATGAAGAGACATAGGCATGGGGAATGAATAATTATAGTAAAAACTGAGAACTATAGTTGTTGTTGTTGCGGTGAAGAACAAATATGTGAGGTAGCAGAAGCAACAGAGGTTGTAGAGGCAACAGAAGTAGCAGAGGTAGGAGAGCACGAGTGAGAGACCCTCAACTGAACAGATTTTAGCAAGCATACGAGTTCACACCAAGGTTGGGTTGGAGGCCAAGAGGTTGGAGCCTCAGAACTGAATAGGATTGAAGTCTTTGCGAGTTGGTGCTCCTAAGTCTAATATTGGTGTCTTGGAGAAACAAAGTTGGTGCTTTGGAGGTTGAAGCCTCACTGAAAGTCTAAGATCTTGAGTTTTAATAAAAGAATTAATTCTAGCTGTTGATTTTTGTGTTTTGTGTATAAATATACATATCTATATATGCTTTTGGCAATCACTAGAACAATTTAAACAAAAACGGTAAGAAATATTGATTCACCCCACTGTTAGTATTTCCAACAATTAGTATCAGAGCAAGCTTCTCCATACTAGCCTAACATCTTGAAGAAGGATCCGCAGCCATGATGAGAAATCATGAAGCATGAAGAAGACCTCCTTTGTTCAATGGCACTAACTTTGGTTTCTAGAAGAAAAGAATGACCTACTACTTAATGTCCCTTAGACCTGAAGTATGGTATTTTGCTCAAAATGAATACAAAATGACTTCCACTCTTCCAATAGACCTAAACGATAGGAAAGCCTACATCACAAATGCAAAGGCCTGAAACTCCATCACTAATGGAATCACGGAATCTGAGTTGACAAAAGTCATGCACTGTACCTCTGCCAAAGGAATGTGGGAGAAGCTAGTTGGCTTGTACGATGGAGACTCAAAAGTATAAAAGGAAAAGCTTGAAACTCACAGAAGACAATTTGAAAGTTTGAGGATGGAAGATGAAGAAGATATTGCAGCATACCTCCTCTGAGTAGCTGAAGTGGTAAATTCCCTGGAAGGATTGGATGAAAAAATTGAAGAAAGTACCATTGTTCAAAAGGTATTAAGGTCTCTTCCAAACAGATTTGACTCGAAAATAAGCGATATAGAAGAAACAAAGGATCTAGATACCCTCAAAATGGATGAAATCCATAGAATTGTCACTGCCTATGAAATGAGGAAAGGTGGCCCAAGCTCCAAATATGTAGCATTCAAGGCCTCAAAGTCAAAGAAGGGGAAAGAAAGGAGTGGCTGTAGTGATGAGTCAGATGTGGAATCCGAATTGGCTCAATTTATACGAAAGTTGAAGAGAGGATCTAAGCTTAAATGCAGGTATCCTATTATTTGTTTTAAATGTGGTAAAATAGGGCATTATGCAGCAAAATGTCCTCATAAACATGACAGTGATGATGAAGGAAATTCTAAAAGAATGGCACACAAAAAGAAAGGATTCAATAAGAAAAACTTCGTCTCCAAGAGATGAGTCTGATGAGGATGATTTTATGGTCATCAAAGAGAAATCAGATGAGGAAAGTGATCATGATGAAAGCTAAGAAACATTATTCATGGCACTCATAGATGATGACGACTCAGTGCTAGAAGGAAATGTAGATGAACTGTTAATAAGCGCCATTGAAGGGAATGAGAAACAACGGAACAAAATCATTTATCTCAAAGTGGAAAGCGAGGAAATAAGAAGGAGAAAAGATTTCTTGGAAGCAAAGCTTAAAGAAAAAGAAGAGACTTGTGAAGAACGTGAGGCTGAATATTGTCTCTAAGAAAGGAGTTGGAGCAAATTAAAAAGGGTTGTAAAATCTCTCAAATAGTTGAGACTATTCTGAAAAATCAAAAACCTCAACATGAAAAATCTGGAATAGGTTTCAAAGGAGAATCCTCAAGCACTAAGAATAGTGTGAAAAGCTATGCCAATGCACTTTCCTGCAATCCAAAATATGAAAGAGTATGTTATCAAAAGTGCATCCTAGATCCCAAGAATGAAGAGATAATTACTCCAAAGAAGAATGTGGAGTCAAATCATGGACACTATAGCAAATATAAACCTTTACTCCACCAAGGGCCCATCGCAAATCCAAAGAACAAGGGAGGAGTAATTCCCAGGAACGAAATCGACTCAAACTGTGGTTCCTTCAATAGGTAGAAAACCATCTTTCTCTGACACTGCTTTCACTATAAAAACTTCGGTCATCAAGCCAGACATTGTATGGCTTGCAGAAGTGAAAAGACAAAGCTAAGGGACTAAATAATCAACTCATATGACCCCAAAAGGCAAGGACAAATCAAAACCTTCAATTCATTTGGTCCCTTAACCAAATTTGATTTGATTTTCTCTTTCTGCTACAATAATGGACACTGCAAACAAGACTGCCCACTCAAAGGAAGAAATACGAGTAGCAAGAACTCTAGCATGGATAGATGTAGCCTGGCTCTATATAATCAAGATAATGGAAACCATTTGCTTGTGGACAGTGGGTGCTCCAGACACATGACAAGAGATAGAAGGAAGTTTGTCTCACTGAGCAAAAAGGGAGGGAATGTGTCCTTTGGAAGTGGATGTTATGAAACCAGCTCAAGAAAAAGATAGAAAAGATAGATCAGCACCTTAGAATTCAGCCTCTTCGAGGGGCCAACCTCCTTTACATTACATAAATGAACAATTCTTGGATGATACAAATGAAAAGACCTCCTTTCTATATATAGGAGTCAAGGGGTCATAACATAATCAGAGCCGACATAACAATAACAATGTAAGGGCACAATAATAACAATAGTGGGCTTCTATGGGGCACAATAGTAACAATATGGGCACTACATGGTTACATCAATATAATAAGTGTGTTTTGCTAATAACAATAAGGGCTTACACTAGTAGTATAGGGGCCTAACATGCCCCTCTCCTTCAAAAAGCGTTGTCCTCAATGATTGAGTAGTTCTTGATGCTTCTGTATAAAATTCTTGTCCTCCCATGTGGAATCTTCAGTGGGTAAGTTCTTCCACTTGATGAGATACTATGAAATTGATCAATTTCGTAGCAATCGGGTTCTTGTTTCTTTGACTACTCTAGGTTCCAATATGATTTTTCCTTCCTCTTCAATTTCTCGCAATATTGTTTGAATTGGGATCTTTTGCAAATTTTGAATAAGTGGCCATACTTCTTCATCCTTCTTCCATTCATCCCTTGCTTTGTTTATCCAATCTGATTGGATAATAGAAATAGCACAAAACAATGCTTCCAGATCCTCATCCTTGAAGAGTCTTCCCATTCGATAAGGTCACCATTTTTTAAGTGCATGTAGTATTGCCAACATTTCCTTCTCATAAATAGCTTGCTTGAGATGTAGCAATAAAAATACCCAATCGCCTACATCAAAAAAAAAATTAGTACGATGTTGATCTACCTGTTGTTTCATTTGATTTTGCACCGAAGTGGCATTATCCTTTAAAATTCGGAGCACTTGTTTTTCTTCTTTCTTTGGGATGGGGTCCTGGCGTATATCTTCTTCTTTTGATGTTTCTTGATCCTTTTCATCCTCCTCTTCATATTCTATGTAAAATAATTTCTTCTTAGCACACTTATGACCTTTAGTGCATTTGCTATCACAATTGTAACAAAGCCCTTTTTCTCTTTTTTCTTCCAATTGTTGTGGTGTAACCCTTGTAGGTTGTGGAAGGCTAGGAGAAACAACACTTCCATCTTTGTAGTTGTGAGGGGTATGCTTCCTAGTTTCCATAATTTTTCTTTCCAATATATCACAAAGCCCTTTTACGGTGTTGCTCTAAAGAAGGTGTTTCTCTTTGTATCCTCATAATGTGCTATCATTTCCTCCGTGAAAATTGACCATGTAACAAGTTGTTTATGATAACAAAGCCCTTCATACCATATAAATTGATCTGGTTCTAAATATGAAGATACAATACATACCTTTTCTAACAGTGGTACACCATGTAGATCAAAATATTGCTCCATATGAAGTATCCAATTTACCGGATCCTTGCCATCAAACTTCCTCATCCTGCTTTTTCTTGATTTTAGGAGCTCAATCTTGAAATGACTATAAATTTGTAATTTCAGATCTTTAAGTTTTGAAATTGCATCCTGTGGTAGCCCTCTTTGTTCTCTTTCCAATGCCACCAGTCTGATCTAAATTGGATTCTCCAATGAAGAGTTATGCCAAATCTCCCACAGTGACCTGTTTATAGACTAATTCAGTAGAGCGAACTTGTATGACATGCCACATGTCCCTGTTTTGATCTTTGGCTCTGAAAAATATAAACAAGAAACCAAAGTCCATCCTCCTTTTGTACCTTCTTGCAAAATTTCATTTTGATGCTCAGAGAGAAAGTTATGATGATTTTCCCCAGGTCACCTGTTTGGAATGTAATTTAGGAGTCTGCAAAAAGACCAACTTCCTCAGATCATATCTCTGCAAATATAGCACAAAAAACACTGAAATTCGGACCCAAGCTTCAGCACGATGTCTTCTCAAATGGGTTTTTTTTAGCTTCTGAAACATTGTAGAAAACAAGTTATAGCAAAAATGCCACGATGACCTGTTTGGAGAAGCGAAAGGGGGAAACCTCCTTTACATTACATAAATGAACAATTCTTGGATGATACAAATGAAAAGACCTCCTTTCTATATATAGGAGTTGAAGGGGTCATAACATAATCAGAGCCGACACAACAATAATAATGTAAGGGCACAATAATAACAATAGTGGGCTTCTATGGGGCACAATAGTAAGAATATGGGCACTACATGGGTACATCAATATAATAAGTGGGTTGTACTAATAACAATAAGGGGTTACACTAGTAGTATAGGGGCCTAACAGTGGATCTGGTAGAATTGTAGGAAAATGAAAAATTACTCTGATCAATGGAAAAGGAAAAGCTCAAGATGCTCTGCTAGTTGACGGACTCAAACACAGCCTCCTGAGTGTCAGCCAAATCTATGATCAAGGACATAAGGTTGTTTTCAGCACCAAAGACTGCGAAATAAGGAACTCTGCCTCAGGGCAACTTGTGGCAAAAGTGGTGAGAACATTAGAAAACATTTACATTCTGAACAAGATTCAAGAAATAAATGCTACTTGAGTCAGAAAGATGAGAGTTGGTTGTGGCACAAGCGACTTTGACATACAAGCTTCAAAATCTGATCAATATCAGCAAGATCAAAGCTATATGAGACATTCGAAGGTTATTTAAACTAAATCAAGGAGTATGTGGTCCATGTCAACATGGAAAGTAGACCAGAACTAGCCATAAGACAAAGGAACTGTGTACATTGAAGCCCTTGGAGATCATCCATGCTGATGTGTGTGGGCCAACTAGAAATCAAGCCCTCCAAGGAGAAAGGTACTTTGTGTTATTTGTTGATGATTATACTATAATGATGTGGATATATTTCATAAAGTATAAATCTGAAACTTTTGAGTGTTTTAAGAATCTAAAAGCCCTTGTAGAAAATGAAAAAGATTCAAAAATTAAGTCCCTCAGAACAGACAGAGGAGGAGAATTCACATCAAACGAGTTTAGTGAGTTCTGTAATATTCAGGGAATTAAAAGGTAATTCTCGGCTACCAAAACACCTCAGCAAAATGGGGTAGTTGAAAGAAGAAACTAAACAATCCAAGAAATGGCAAGAACTATGCTATTAGTAGCAGAATTACAGCCTAAATTCTGGAGAGAAGCAGTAGGGACGGATGTCTATACATTAAATCAAACTCAATTAAGACCAAATTGTGAAAAATCTCCTTATGAGCTATGGAAAGGAAGACCTACTTTGATGAAGTACTTCAAGATCTTTGGAAGTAAGTGCTTCATAAAAATAAATGATGGTTCACGAGGAAAGTTTTATTCTCAGGTTGATGAAGGGATATTTCTTGGATACTCTACACAGAGCAGGGCTTACAAGTTCTGCAATTATAGATTGAAGAAAATAGTGGAAAGCATTGATGTAAAGGTTGATGAAGATCTTCCAGAAAAGGAAATTGAAGAACATGAAGATGACTTTCTCATTGAAGAAGAAGAACCTAAAGAAGGAGAGATAGATGAGGAAGAAGAAGAGGTGGAAAGAGAACCACCTCATACCCCTTAAAAGATGAAGTATGTCGAAAGATATCATCCAGAAGAACAGATTATTGGCGATAGAGATGAAGGTGTGCAGATCGAAAGAAGGATAACAATTACACCCAAGAGAAAATTCATTGCCCTTCTATCTATGATAGAACCAGAAACATTTTCAGAAGCAAGTAAGGATCTTCATTGGGTAAAAGCCATGGAGGAAGAAATGTCCCAAATTGAGAAGAACAAGACATGGGAGCTAGTACCTCATCCAAAGGACAAAAACATAATAGGAACCAAATGGGTGTTCAAAAATAAAATGAATGAGGAAGCACATGTTATCGGAAAGAAAACAAGACTTGTCTACAATGGATATTCACAAATTGAAGGACTTGACTTTGAAGAAACATTTGCACCAGTAGCCCATATGGAATCTATCAGGATGTTCTTAGCATTTTCTTGCTCAAAAGGATTCAAAATCTATCAAATGGACGTGAAATCAACATTTCTAAATGGGGAAATCAAGGAGGAAGTCTACATGGAGCAGCCAAAAGGGTTTGATCTAACAGCAGGAAAGGACTTAGTTTGTAAGTTGAAAAAGGCTTTATATGGGTTGAAACAAGCTCCTAGAGCTTGGTATACAAGACTGGATCACTATCTACAACAACGAGGCTTCAAAAAACAATAAGGCTTCAAAAAGGGAGTGGCTGGAAGCAATCTATACATAAAGACATATCAAGGTAAGTTACTAGTTGCTCTTGTTTATGTCGATGATCTGATTTTTGCTAGTAATAATGATGAAATGAGCCATGAATTTTCTCAAAACATGTCAAAAGAGTTTGAGATGTCAATGATAGGAGAGCCGTCCCGCTTCCTTAGACTTCAAGTATCTCAAACCAAAGCAGGATTGTGTATATGTCAAACCAAATATCTAAAAGACATGCTCAAAAATTATGGAATGGAGGACGCTGCACCCGTGAGCACACCTATGACCGCAAACTAAAAATTGAGCAAAGATGATGACTCCCCTCTAGTAGATGCAACTCATTATAGGTCAATGATTGGAGCCCTTCTATACTTAACAACTACACGACTAGACATAATGCAGGCAATAGGAATGGTGGGAAGATTTCAATCTGCTCCCAAACAATCCCATTTATTATCCATAAAAAGAATTCTCAGATATCTGAAGGGAACTTCTGATTTCAGTCTTTGGTACCCAAAGAACTCAGAATTGACTGTAACTGCATACACCGATTCTGATTTGGCTGGAATTATAGTTGATCGGAAAAGTACTAGTGGAAATACGTTCTTCCTAGGAGACTATTTGGTATCCTGGCTCAACAAAAAACAGTCATCCATATCATTATCCATAGCCAAAGCAGAGTATATTGCTGTAGCAGACTGTTGTACTCAAATACTATGGATGAAGGAAGCTTTAAAAGATCTTGACATATGTATAGATCAACCAATTACCTTCTATTGTGACAACACAAGTGCTATCAGTCTCAACAAAAATCCTATGATTCACTCAAGAACCAAACACATACCAATCAAGTATCATTTCCTCTGTGAGCAAGTAGCTGAACGAAACATCATCCTGGATTATATCAGTACTAAGGAGCAGATAGCTGATATTTTCACAAAACCTCTTCCTTGAGAAGAATTCGAACATTTGCATCAAACGATGGGAGTATTTCTTTATCGTCACTCAAATTCATTCATAAGGATGTAACAGGACAGGGGAGAAGGTTGACAGGGGGAGTCTGTATGCATTCCTTTGGTATTGATGTCAAAGGGGGAAAGAGCAGAACAATATTGCCATCAATAATGAAGGGGGAGATTGTTGGACACAGATTGTCATTGATGTCAATATGGCAATATTCAAGGAGTAGACAGAGCCAAGAGGAGCACAAAGAGCTATTGGAGCCAAGAGGAGGAGACATAGCCACCACAGGAGAAAATAGCACAAAGAGCAGACAAATCCAATGGAGGCATGCAAATAAGTCATCGGAGAGCTTATATGCATGCAAGTAACAACTATCGGGAGCCATCAGAGAAATGAAGGCAGCAAGACCTGTATATGCATTTAAAGCAAACATAGGCAAAAAGACTTGGGTATATAGACTTAACACTATCGGAGGTAGATTACGAACTTGAAATCTTATACACGGGAGAGTTGAGAAATATTGGGTCTGGTATCTCATATCACATCGCAAAAATGCAGTGGTCTGCATTAACGCCAAGCCCTGACCCTGTGTGACTTGCGATCGCCGATAGCGATATCGCATCGGACCTCCACCAAGGGCAACCCCTAATTGCGATGAACTTATGCGGACCCACAATTACATTAGAATATGACTTAACCTGTCATCGCATCCGTCGCAGATCATAAGCCTTGAAGCCTTGCCATATGAAAGCGCCAATTGCGATAAACCTGTGGACCCGACGGGCATATAAGCCATGGTTTAATACCATATCACACCCAGTCCATCGGTGCAGTGGAGGATTGGCTATCAGCCATCGACGAAGTCATGGCTTTGATATATAAATGACCCCGGGGGTCACGAATCACCGATTGCGATTTAAGTAGCGGACCCAATACAGGAATAGACTGAACGTCAAGTAAATGGGGTGATTCATGGCGACACTGATTGTAATTGGACGTGGTTTTCCATTAAATAAAGTAGAACTTTGTGTGTGACTAAAATCATTCCTAAAAGGAGCACTGCTATGGTAAACACGGAAGATGTGTTCTCCGTGGATCGTTTGGACTTGTCCATTGAATCAACATGTCTCAGCAGTGCAGGTGAAGCATGAAGAGACAAAGAAAACCACAGAGACCAAAGAGGAAGCCATAATGACTTAGGAGGAAGCCTATGGGGCAGTGTAAGTGGAAACAGAGAGACAGAGGCATGAGGAATGAATAAATATAGTAAAAACAGAGAACTATAGTTGTTGTTGTTGTGGTGAAGAATGAGTGTGTGAGGTAGCAGAAGCAGCAGAGGCTGTAGAGGCAGCAAAAGTAGCAGAGGTAGGAGAGCACGAGTGAGAGACCCTTAGCTGAATAGAGTTTAGCAAGCATACGAGTTTACACCAAGGTTGGGTTGGAGCACAAGAGGTTGGAGTTTCAGAACTGAACAAGATTGAAGTCTTTGAGAGTTGGTGCTCCTAAGTCCAAGATTGGTGTCTTGGGGAAACAGAGTTGGTGCTCTGGAGGTTGGAGCCTCACTGAAAGTCCAAGTTGGAGCTTGGAAACTATTCACAATCAGATATATACTTATATTGTATTTATTTCATTGCACTATCTTGAGTTTTAATAAAAGCATTAATTCCAGCTGTTGATTTCTGTGTTGTGTGTATACATATACATATCTATATATGCTTTTCGCAATCACTAGAACAATTTAAAAATAAAAGGTAAGAAATATTGATTCACCCCCCTCTCATTATTTCGAACAATCTTAAATGTTTTCTTTAGCTCTTGCTTGTCAGTAGATGAGAGAGGTCTTCTTTTTCTTCGAGGTTCGCGTGCCTGGTGAGTGCCAGTGTTACTTGTGTCAAGGTTCTTTCACCATGGAGAGAGAGAGTGGAAGTGAGTCTCTAGTTGAATGGGAAGAGTCCCAACTTTGTTAAAGACACACCACATGACTAGACATCTACATCTTCTAGCAGAGCAGTCCACACAGTTGCGACAGTCACACACAGAAGAAGGAAAAGCACGTACAACACTCAACCGAGTAGTCTGCACTAGTGCAATGGTCATTATAACAAGTTTATGGGAAAGCTTTTTTTTGATGTCCAGTGAGGTATCCCACACAAGCAGGACAATGTTAACAACTTATACAACACATTTTCATAAACATATGTATTAAACCAACTGAAAGAGTTTAATTATTTTAACACAGGTTAAAGAAACATGCATTAAAATTGTTCCAAGATTAGTGTTACAAACAATTATAATACATGTTTGAAAATGTGTTGCCCTATTATCAGGCTTCTAAATTAAGTGAAATACCCAAGACACATCGGTACACTATACATCACTAATCCTATAGGCGAGGCATCGAAGCCATTGCTCGCCCCTCAATGGAAAGGATATAGACTCTCAAGACTATGCGGGAGGAGCCAAGGTGAAAATTCCCTTGCATGTACAAATGAGAGGGTATTTACAGCAAAGGGTGAAACTAGCCCTTGTGACTATTTGACTTCCCTCATGACTGTTTGAATTATTTGACTCTTCAAATTTACATGACTCTTCATATGACATGTGGGCCTCTTGGACTTCCAGATACATTGCATTGATTTTACAACAGTATGAACCACAGTAATGATGTGGCTGACATGACTCATTCCATGACTCGAGATGACAGTGCTGGTATTTTCATGCTATTGGTGGTGTCCATGTCAAGCTACAATGTTGTTGGGTGATGGATGTTCTCTTGGTGTATCATAGCTTCATCTCCATATGGTAAGGTGTGCGAACTCTTCGATGATATTGGTGTGTACTTGATGTTTGCACGTGAATGTTCCCCCTTCCATTTTACTGTTTCATTCTTCACACACTACTACATGTAGGGGTGTTTTAAGTCAATATTTAAGACAATATTTGAGTCAATTGTCTTAACTTAAGTGATAAGCCCCAGAAACCGGTAACTATATGGGCTAATTTTGCCTCCTAACATAGTTTAATCAACCATTCTCTTTGCTTATGCATGTTTTTTGATTATATTTATGCTTATGGAGTGAGTTGGGTTGGTTATGTTGCCATGGAGTCTAATATGTGTCTAATGCAGATTTTTGTTGAATTTTGAAGACAAAGTCAAAGAATTAATGGAAAATTGGCATCAATAATTTGAAGTGGACAAAGGAGAGGATTTATAGGAGGATATCCCCCTCATTTATGACTCCCCATTTTGAATTCTCCTTCATGCAACTCGAAGCACAAATAGCCAAACCAATGCACTAGGAGGCAACTGTGCAAGTGGAGGATAACTTATGTTTATCTCAAGTTTTGGAGACAAGCCTCCCTGATTTTAAGGAATTTGTTGGAAGCTTTAGTTGTATAAGTAGAAAGGCATAGGGCCTCATTAGGGAGTTAGTCAAATTTTCAAATTTTTGTTGCAGCTTTGCTCTGCTCAACTTCGAGCTTACTTTTGTTGATAGTTTCATGTAATCCTATTATTATTTTGATAATAAAGATGAGATCCTTTTTGGGCTAGCACTGAGTTACCTCAGAGGGCTAAAGCTCTTGGATTAGGGCCCAATCCAAGCAGCCAAGCTCCTCTTGTTTGTACTTATATGCTTTGTTTCAGTTTATGGATTAGTTGATGTTAGATAAATTTCTTTCTTGGTTAAGAATAGGTTGCTTTTGGTAATTTAGAAGGTTGTTTCCATCTGAGTTTTCTGTATTAGGTTGAACAGTGATAGAAAGAAGATACAAAAATTCCATCAATAGAGCCTTGGCCTCCTTTGCTCCCCTTGGAATGATGAACTAAGGCCAAGACCCTCTTGCTGCCACAAAAAACACAGATTTGCCTTCTCCATAGGATTTCTAGTGTTGCAGTTTTTTAGAAGGTTAATTCTTTTCTTTAGATCTCTTTCACCATGCTCATTTCTATCTTGCAATAAGTTTCCTTCTATGATTTCTCTCATTATATCATTTTTCAGAATTTCTTTACATATCTCATAATCTAGATTAGCTTGATGCAAAATTCTATTTTTTGATGTACTTAGTTTCCTTGCTTGCTTGATCTCCTTGTTTGACTTTCAGGTCCTTTTGCAGTGAATATCTTCTCACAACAAGTCATCCTACCAGCCATCACCTTATCTCGCTGATCTATGCCCTACAGGTCACCCAAAGTTCACCTTAAATCTGCCTTAATTTTCTGCGTTTTTCTATAGGATTTGTTTCTCTCCCTCGACCATCTTTTCCTTTCTTAGCAACCCTTGGTGACACCTAGGCACCTTAACACATCATACCAACCTTTAGCTACCCTTTCCACCCACTCTCACACCTTCAAAACCTCCAAAATTGATCTTGGCATCCTCTTGTAGACCTCCTGTAGACCTCTTGTAGATCCCCTGCAGCCTCCTGTAGACCTGTTGTAGATCCCCTGCAGCCTCCTGTAGATTCTCTTGTAGGCTTCTTTTTGAAGTCCAATTGTAGGAAAAGCCTCTAGAAGGCCACCTCAGACCTCCCAGGACCCATCCACACCATCCTACATCTTCTCAAGTCCCAAAACCACCCTCCATCACCACCTAATCGATGCCACATTCACAATTGAATAAATTACATTCATGACAATTTCACATAAAAATCCAAAAATATGTTTTCCACTCATTTACCTGTAGAAATAGCTTGAGTAGATGTTTTTTACTTCCTAAGTAGGTAATGGCATTCATTTCATGTTTTTTCATCTCTCTTTCTACAAAATTATGATTAGTTGGTTAAGTAGGGTTTGCTAGGTTTGCTTTACATTTCAATCTTCTTTTCCTTTCTGCAAGTATAGTAGCCTCTGTAGAGTAATACTTCCTTTACTTCATCACATATAGAGATTCTTCTAGAATTCATAGAAGTTGGCTTGAGCTCTTAGTGATCTTGCACCAGTTGACCAAGTGACAGCCTACAGTAAGAACTAGTACTTGTGCATACAACACCGTTGCTTCCAAGTTTGTTACAAACAACCAGGTTGATAAAAGTAAAGTAGAAAGCCTAGGAGTTGCAGCATTATTGCTGCAATACTTGTGTTCACCACTTTTTGGCGTCGTTGCTGGAGAAGCATCAGAGTATTTTGTGATTACTGCTTTCCTCTATTTTCTATCACAACCTTCTACTAAGTAGTTTATTTCAACAAAAGTAGAGTAGTTGTTTCTTTCAGTTTCCACATTTCCCTGCTTGCATTTTCAATTCTACAATTTCCATTTCAGCAAAAGTAGATTAGTCATTTCCTTGCTTTCAGTTCTGCATTTCATTTGTTTTCATTTTCAATTCTGCAAATTTCGTTTCAGCAACTTCATTTTAGCAAAAGTAGATTAGTCATTTCCTTGCTTTCATTTCTGCATTTCATTTTATTTCCTTTTCAGTTCTGCAATTTCATTTCACCAAGTTCATTTCAGTTAGTTGCAATTTTTTTATTCAATCAATTTTAGTTTTGCAGGTACAAGCAATGAAAAAACAAAAACCAACCAAAAATATTTCCTTTCATGCCTCATAGGAACAGAGATAATTTAGGAAAATTCTTTCCCAACACCCCCACTACATCAAATGGCCACCCTTTTCTCTTCTTCAGTGGCCTTGATGAAGAAGAACCTTTAGGTGAACAACCAGCAATACTTGAAGAACCTATAGGGGAAGAAGAAGAAGAAGACATCCCTCTTGAGACAATGGCTGAGAACAGAAATGCTAGGGGCAATGAAGAAAGAATAGAGGGTACCTTTCCCATCCAGGAGACCAATGGGGATATCAAATGAAGAATATAAGTCCCTCAGCCCTACCTCACTTCCATGGTTTGACCACAGAATATCCTGACACCTTCTTGTTTGAGTTTGTTGTCATCTGTCGAACTTATGACTATGGAGAAGATGAGAAAAAGTTGAAACGATTTCATTCTACTCTCAAGGATGTAGTGTTGCGCTAGTTCATGGGGTTACCTGGCAATAGCATCACAACTTGGGCTCAGATGTAGCAGGCCTTTAACAAAAAATACCAAGACTACTATAGGTCAAAAGATACAAAGGAAGAAATCTTCCGAATAACCATGGGAAGTGATGAATCCTTGGAAGATTATGAAGAGAGGTTCTAGCTCAGTTATAAAAGGTCCAGGTGTACACTTGACCCTGAATCCCTAAAGTTGGTCCTGCTCAGGGGAATTCCAAAAGACCTTCTAGACACCCTCCATTTACTAGCTGGGGGAGACATCTACCAACCAGCTTATGAGGACATAAAGACTATCCTCAGAAACCATTCTAGAGCAGCAAGAAAGAGAGGTAGGGGGAGTCAACCCATAGGTACTACCTCCTCATCCAATTCATCCATCAAAGGTGAACATGGAAACATGCTGGAAGACTTCAAGAGTGAGATGCTGCAGACTCCTGCCATGCAAATGGATACCTTTCATATCAAAGGGAAACAAGAGGATGCAGAGAGGGCTTTGGCCATTTTTTGTCCTAGGTGCACCAAGAGGCATCCTAGGAACGAATGGCCATTGAACTCTATAGAGGTTTATTTAGTCTGCGAAGAATATCATTCTACAAACAAGTTCCCTTCCTTTCCCGAACTTAAAATTGTATACAAAGGGGCCAAAGGAGCCACTGAACAACTCTATTTCATGAACCAAAGGAGACTGCATGAACCTAGACCATATCAGCAAGGGATGCAACAGACATCTTAGGCATACTACAACCCCAACCAACTCACTTCCATAACTTCTTGGGGACCTCTTGCTCATCCTTCCTGGTCCACGCCTCCTCCTTGGTTGTTTCCATCTCCGTACCATGCCCAACTAGCTTCTCATTCATTCCAATCCTATGCTCAGCCACAACCTTAGTGGAATGCATCTCATTAGGGGTGGAGGCCCCAATACAATTCTCCTCCTGCTCTTTTGCCTCCACCACCTGCTCAACCACAAACATTGCCTGCTGCTCCACCAAGGCAACCCCAAATGCCTGCTCAGCTAAACCCAAACCCGGACAACAGACAGGCTCAACAAGTATATAGTGGGGAACCATCATGCGCAACTTACGCTGTGGAGATTCACCTTCGATCTAAGAAGGTTCTCCCAGATAGTCAACCTCCCCCGAGGGTGGTTGAGGAAGACAAAGATGGAAGTGAACCTAAGGCAATTTCACCCTTTCCTGAGAGACTATTCGGGAGAACACAGCCCACCCCAGAAGAAACTGAACTTCTAGGAGAATTGAAACAGTTATGTGTATTTATTCCTCTTAATCCAAATTAAAGTGGTACTTGATGCTACATCCCCAATTATGACAATCTTGGTGACTTATACCATCAACTTCAACTAAAGACATCATAACCACAACTAGAAATGGAACCGAGATTTGTATTTGGCACCTAGTTTGTTCTTTGTAGAGAAGTAGCTTGCCCAATAGAGAGTGACATTTCACATTGATGAAAGACACGAAAGATAAAAAATGAAAATAGAGTAGGATTGAGATAAAAATAAATTGAAATTAGAGCCTATATTAATTTTGTTTAATAGGGAATAGTTTTTACAAAATTACATACAACTTTTCCTTCATACACATTAAGATATTTTTTATAGTTTTGTTCACACACATACAAAGAGCTATTTTAGAACTATGTTCACAAACACATTAAGAGCTATGTTCACACACAAAATAAAAGTACAGCACATGAGGTCTATTTACACACTTTTAAAACAATAGTACATATATCACTTTACACATACAAACATTAGAAAAGAAAAATAAAATACATTTCACAGGGTTTTGTTCATTCACACCTATACAACGAGAATTATGGTAGTGATCTTAAATTTATGTGCATCATTTCAGCCACAAAAGGAGATATGTGATAAGACATTTTATGGTACAAAATATATATCAGGGATATGGAGAGTGAATGTGGCAGTTGGGATTATTTCCATGACTCCTCCCTAGATGCAACTACTGATATTTATGATGCCCAAAATTTCTCTAAGATGTACAACAATTTAATGTGGTTTTTCTAGTTACTATCCTGTTAAATATTATATATTTTTTCCCATTGTACATCGACATTCAAACTCTACATGTATTATTTAATTATGATATTACACCTATATAATGCTATATCCATGAATATCCTACCTGAAATGATGTTTCTATGTCAAATCTTGTGGTTTGTTCCTCATTACCAACTTTGTGGGAATTTTTTGATGGAATTTTTTTTTACTTTAAAAAAATCCCTTCTATAGGGAATCATGATGCCTTTCACACATTTCCATTTTAATCCTAGGAAAATTTGGGGCAAGGATCAAAATATCTATCAAATGGATTGTTTCATTCTTGTGGCATGCCTTGTGTTTTCAAAACAATAGATTAAAGTTATTTTTACCCAAAGGACTGATGTAATTAAAACATAGGAGCACCATCATACGTTTCTAATTATTTTGTGGATAGAAATAGTGATGTTGTTTTTTTTTGTTATAATGGTGATGAAAATTTTGGTGATATTAACATATTTTATCATCTACATGATAAATATCAACGCAACAAGCTACTTCTCTAGAGAGGGTAAATCACATACCAAATACAAAGATCAATTCGATTTCTAGTGGTGATTATGACGCCTTTTAGAATTATCAGATGGGGTTCTAATTCACCTAGATGATTATAACTATGGAGGCAAAATCGAGTATCACTTCAATTCAACTCAATTTAAGTAAATCCAATTCGAGAAAGTCAAGGACTTATAACTAAAATTGCACACCCTCAACATGACCATGATAATAGTAAGAAATATTGGGAAACACTATGACTAGGGGTTGATATCTTAACACTAAGAGTAAGAGACATCATGAAATATTAAAATGAGGTATTGATATTTTAACACTACTTTGACAAGAATATCAGTAAGAAAATGCAAGAGTTAATCACCATCAATAATAGCTCTACAAAATATTTTTCCATTTCATATTTGAATTTCTCTGATTCAAAAAATCACTCATAATATAATAGTTTCAACAATATAACAAAAAACAACGATGTAGATTATAAATATTTAGATACCACGAAAGGGACCAATTTGTGGAAGAGTTTCTACTACTGTTGAGTACTTCCTACATTTTCTTATTTCTCTTCTTACAAAAGTAGTGTTAAGAGATCAAAAGCTAATCGTAATGTTTCTCAATATCTCTTAATCATATCTTCCTCATTTTCCAAGGCATCATGGGCATGTCGAGGGAGTTGAGTTCTAGTTATAATTCTTTGATGTTCTAGATACATATCTACTTCACTTGATTTGAATTCAAGTGGTACTACATGTTACCTCCATAGTTGTGATGAACTAGGTGAATTAGAATCCCATCCACTACTGCCAAAGGAATCATAAACATCACTATAAATGGCATTGAGATATATATAGTCTCTAATTTATCCTTCTTAGAGAATTAGGTTGCACACCTGAGAGTGATCTTACAAATTCTTGGAAGGGGCATGTGATAACAAAATTCAAAACAAAGCCTATAATTATTTAACTTTAGAGAAAAAAAATTCTACAAAACCTACCTGCTTTTAACCACTTCAAAAGTTCTATGTTACAATCTACTTTCACACATAGTAAGAACTATGTGATAGCTCTATTTACACATATATTAAGAAATTGTTTACAACTTTGTTCATACATAGTAAGAGGATTGTTGGCACACAATAGAAAATATGCTAATGCACAAACTCAGAGTTATGTTTACATAAAGGAAATTAATACACCACCAGATCTTTGTTAAAATAGACTCAAAAATACAGTATATACATCTCATTTCACACATAGAAATATAGAAAATGTAGAAGGGAAACAATTTTCATACAACTATGTGCATGTCCAACTTTTTAAGGAGAATTAGGATAGTGAGCTTCAATTTATTATGTAACATGTTAACCTAGAAAGGCGATCTATGGCAAGATATTTTATGGGATGCAAAGTTTGATAGTTATATGAAAAGTGAATGTATTATTTAGGATTATTTATAATACTCCCCTTTAATCATAGACATTAATATTCATGATGACAAAAATGTCTCTTAGACGTACAAAACTTTCCTTTGCCAATAATTTGGTGGATTTTTCTACATATTTTTCTTCATACTTTTAATGTTTCAAATTAATATTTGCATCCTTGAATAGCTCTTTATTGAAATGGTATATTTTAATAATATGTTTACATGTTTTGTGAAAGACTAAGTTTTTTGATAAAGTAATTATAGAGTTGTTGTCGTAATAGATCTTTGTTGTTTCTTCGTGTTCATGCCTCAATCCTTTCGACATCCTTCATATTCCAATTACTGGAGAAGCTACGCCTGTTGCAGCTACATATTCAACTTCAATTGTAGAAATAAAAATAACAAGTTGTTTCTTGGAAGTGCAAGAAATTGCCATCGAACCTAAATTAAAAACATAGCCTATATCCTCTCTCTACCATTAAACTTCGTGCATAATCAATATTTTTCTATATAGCTAGCCTAAATTAATTTGTTGTGGTATACAAGATGCCATGTGTTGGTGCAATAAGCATTATTGTTTAAATCAATCTTAATTCCTACATTACCTTATCAGCCTGGGATTCATCTCTTTCTTTTAAGGATGTCATCAATATCTGTGCAATAGATGTTAGAGGTTGTTATGTAACCAAATGAGTCTAATATTTCATCAAGTCGTTGCAAGAATGTATTAACAAACGCTTAATTCAATTTATATCTAATGGAATACTATTTGTTCTAGTAAATGGAAATAATCACTACAATAATAAGAAATGAGTAACTACTTTAATCTTGAACATGAACCATAAAGGGCATAAATCAATCATAACACCCAACTTATTTAATGTAATTCATTAAAAGAACAAAATTAAAGCAATAGTGTTAAAGATTTATCTCAAATCTAGGTATAGAGAATAACCTAACTCAAGGAAGAACTGTAATAAATAATTGCAAGAAATAAGGAAATAACTATAACACAAAGGATCCGTGAAAGTTCTAGTGACTGGAACCAAAGCCTCCAGAAGTTACTACAAATAAAACTCAGAACGTTATTACGAAAATATCTCTGTGTTGCTCATTAATTAAAACAAGTACATAGTTACTGTTATGTAAAAATATACTCTTGTTTGATACAAAGATACAAAAAATGAGTAAGAGTCGAAAGTCCTTTATCCTTTTCACCCGTAGGTATCATAAAGCCTAATGGAGAGCTAATGGATGAAAGTGAATACTGAGGATCGAGAGCTCCTTAGGGTTTTGCGGTTAAATGATTGGAATTCCATTTACCATATTATAATTTTTGTTCATATATTTTTCTAGCTCGTACAGCCATGGAATGGTCCTTTCCTGATTTGGCACCGTCTTTCTATCACCTGAACATCAATTGTCCAATTCCAATTTCTTGTGCATAAAAGAAAGAAAAATTTAGTCTTTTTCATGCAAAAAAAATGCAATCTGCTCGATGACTGAATTTACCTAACTTTCACAATCTTTTCTTCCAAATCCTTTCCAAGAATGAAGACAAATATATAAAAGTGAGTGATTTATTAAGCAATGTAAGGGTACAAATATACATTTTCTGTGACCCAACATACTCCTCTACTCACCCTTTTGCATTTCCTCATGCAAGAAGGAGATCAACATGTAATTGTGTTAATGAATAGGTAGGATAGGTCTCTTCTTGATATGTTCGAAAGACATTTTTCCTTTTAAGTATTGCAAATGCTCATCCTTCTTGGTATTCTGCCAATTCATAGTCAAAATGCTACCCATCAGGAAGATAAAAAATAATAGGGCTTATATATTGGCAACCTTTCCATGTAGGGCTCATGCATAAGATAATATTGTTGAACTTAACCAAGCGAGTAGTAACAACTTTGAAATTTTTGTAGCAAAACAACTCTCTGTTATTGGTGGTGTTAGAGGAAGCCATGCATCTTTGTTTTGCAACAAGTAAGGCTTCTTTATTAATCCTAGAAATATTCCACTCCAGACTTTATAGTATCCTTATAGAGTAGAGCTAGAGAGGCCACAACATTTGGTTATTCCATAAAGCATTTGTGCTATACAAAAAGATGTGCGAGTTTTGTATGTTCTCCCCTAACGCATATATCTAATTCATGCTCCCTTTTCTGGAACAGGTTATATGCCATAGCCCACCTAATCCGATTATAAGAAAAAGAGATGAAATCTCTAAATTGAACATCTCTAATGAAGGGGCTATGGTTAGCTTCCCTTTCATCTCCCAAATAGATGTTATGTAAGTATAATTCACAGAGAAGACGTTTCACCTTTTCATTTTTCTCCTTGTGGAATTAGATAAAGTCTGTGGTTGATTTAAATTCCACTAGTTTACCAGCCCTAATAGCTTCGACCTTTAGCGACAAATACTTCCAAGAAAAAACAATGCATAATTGGTAGCAAGTGACCTACAAGATAAGGAATTTGAATAAATGGAGCAAACAATGTTAATTTTCTCTATAGCCTTCTAAAGCTGATTTTGTACTTCCTTTACCTTCTTATGCTTAACTGCAAGACTAGCACAAGTCTCATCCTTGGTTGCATTCAACTCATAAACCTTCTTTAATAAATCCTTATGAGTCTACAGGGATACTACTTCTCTTTGATATTGTGCTACAGTATGTTTTAGTTCTTCTAGTTCTTTCTGTAACTTTATAATGATATCCTCCCTTACCAAAGGGGTGTAAAAAGGTGTATCCCTAGTTTGGAAAATTGTATCATAGGTTACCACTGAATCGGTCTAAGTAGCTACTTCCCCTGTATCAATTGTTGGAAAAAAAATTTAAATTTTTGCTTGAACTGCAATATCCATCTAGTCCATAGAGAAATCTGTCTAAGTCTTCATCACACAGGTAAAAATGTGTTCATTCTAGGTTACAGCATTTACAGTACGATGTATTTCAGTTTGGATTCCAATTGAATTTAGAGGATCGTCTTCTGTTTGTGTTCCAGTAGTCTGAAGGAGGTTTTCACTTTGAGAACCAATGGTTTTCGATTCTACTTTGTTTCCACGTGCCTTACTCTCTTATTTCAACCACTTCCTCAAGTGTTTGATATTTGTCCTTAATTTCTTATTCTCCTTGCTCAATAAATTCATCCTTGCACTATCTACTTCAGTTGCCTCCTTAGTGTGATGCTTAATTGGAGGAGAAACAACCGTATTTGATTCCAGTGAAAGATATCATCACTAGGGTCATGTTCCAATTAAAAAGTATCTGCTAACTGAATTTATGACTCGGGGCTTCTTTCAATCCGAGTTTCTGGCTAAGGACTTCTTCCTATAGAGGAATTTTGTCCACATTGCTCCTGTGACTCCTCCCTGTTCCCAAAATATGGTAATATTTATGTATGGCCAGAGCATTCGAGAGAGGTAGTTTTGGTAGGGACACGGTCTTGGTCTTGCGAGTGTTCAAATTGACTTCCATCAATGTTTCCATAGCGTGGTACAATTTCTATATGACTAGAATTATCAGTAGAGGAAGACTGGCTAGGGGCGTGGTCTTGATTTTGTAAATGTTTAGACTAAGTTTCTTCTTCAAAGAGCATCCACAAGTTTTCCAAAAATCGGGCCACCTCTTCATCGTATCCTTGTGGAAAAACATCTTGTGGGCTTGTGGGGGATGTATAAGATGGTCCTTTTTCCTCTGTTAATTCTTGTATTATTTTGTTGTGACCATATCCCCTCAAAACGTCTTTGTTTTGCAGGGTAAGAAGCTGAAGCAGAGGTTTTTATTTTTTGTTCCCTTCCTGAAACTTTCGCCCCTAAGGCTTTCCATTAATTATCTAGTTCATCACCATTCTATATAATTTCGTCAACCCCTTCTCCTGCCTGCGCATTTCCTGGATTTTCTTCCAATGAAGGTACAACATGATTCACAAAATTGTCCCAGGTTAATTTTTGTAGGGCTAGTTCTCGAGTGACTATGAGTTTAGCTAGACCATTATGGCTAATTGTAGCCTCTAGGTTGCTGCATTTTCTAACTCAGATAGAAACATCATGTAGTAAAGAATTTTTAAAAAATGGCACGTTAACTAAAATATTTTGCCTATGTGTGCTAACAGCTTAATTTTCATAGGTTTTACCATATCTTTTTGGCTGTCGCAAGTGATATATTCCTAAACTATTCTTTCCAATTTTCACCATGGATCTTTCAAGGACACACACTGAATACCCTTTCCTTCACGTATAATTTATTCAGCAAGCTCACAAATACTTCAATTACTTCCTTGAGTTTTACATTCTTCTTGGTCCACTTTATACCTTCTGTCAAGAGTTCAAAGATTTCATCTACGACTGCTTCAGAGATTGTTGTAGCTTTTCTTTTCACATTTGTGTGTCCATCTTGTAAATTCTACAAAAATTCTAGTGCAACATCACTGTGAAATCCCTATAACCTGACCAGGGATTGTATCCACCCAACGTTCGAGAATTGCTCGAGCCCGTTCTGTTATTTGCAATAATGTGGGCTCATTGCGAATGACATTGCCTCCCATGCTTTTTGTGCTCTTGTAATAGTTCAACTATTCTACATGAAATCTCCTTACTTCTATGGTTTTAGTGTTGAATAACAACAAATATTCTACATGCAAAAGTTTTGATCAGAGAAATTTTTATATAAATGCGCCAATAAATGATCGATCGATCAAAAACCAATTTTATAAATGAAATGCTAATTAATCAATCCAATTCGTGGTGATGGTGGTATTGGATAATTACAACCTATCAAATTATTATACCACATAACCTCCCTCGTACAATAAGAAAGGCGTCCTTGTCCTCGAAGTACTGGGAAAGAAACTGTATGCATGGCCGCGTTTAATATGGCATGAGGTGAGTGGCAGAGTCCGATAGGTGGAGTAAAGTGGATTAATTACAATCATCTGAGTGGTTAAAGATGACCGAGAAAGAGAATAAAGCATGTAAATATTCATTATGAACATTAATTTCACCTTTTGTGATTGACAAAGTGAGATCTAACATGGTACAAAAAGGATAATGATTGCTAGCATCAACTGATTAGATGGGCTGAAGTGATTCATTATATAGATTTTCAATGGTTATGCTGGTTTTTAGAAATAAAAATACTATTCAATGGTAGTTTCTCCTTTTGAATTAATTAGATAGGAAGTACTAGCATACTGAAGAACTGGAAAATTAAAGTAATACTCCAATGCCATGGGAAGAGCCACTCCTGCCAGTAGGAGTCTATAGCCTCGACAGGGTTGCCACTTAGACCAAAAAATGAGCCAATATCCTAAACTTATGAGTTTTTGTTATCATTGTCTATATACTTTTACAAAGAGACAATTGTGCTGGCATGGTGACTAGATAACCACAATCCCATTCACCAAGGCAGAACAAAGTGAATAGGTCAACTCGTGATGAGACCTCATGTCCTTAGACATATGTAATGTCTTAAGATCATTCCCTTGGTGTGGTAGACAAAGTGGGAATGTGAGTTGTGTTATGTCCTTATGATCATGGTAGGCCAGCTCGTAATGAGACCTCCTATACTCTTTGAGAAAAAATTATATTATTTTTATTTTTATTATTATTATAAGTTGAGGGAGGCTCACTAACTCCTTAAGAATCAGGGATTGTGTAAGAAGTGAAAGAATGCCTATAGAATATATCCTTACCTTCCTTGTATTGTGTCAAAAGGAACTTTCCATTTGAAAGTGTAAAAGCAAGAACCAACAAACTATTGATATCAAATTTTGAATCAAGTTAAAAATATATCCAAAAGAAAGACATATAACAAGTCATTTAATAAATGGAGCATGTTAGATTTGAAATAAATATGATCAACAATTAGTTAAAGAAATCATAATGTAATCCATATGAGTGCTTTTTCTTTCCTCGATAAAAATTTCTAGCCAAAGGAAGACTGTATAATTGAAACAATAATTGGTCTATCGAAAAATATCAACAACTATTTTGTCAGGAATGGAACAAAAACCATTCAATCAGGAATGGAAAAACAATTGTTTAATTAGAAATAGAACAATAATCATTCTGTCGGGAATCGAACAACAAATTTTCAATCAGGAACAAAACAATAATTGTTCTGTCAAGAATGGAACAACAACTATTCAATTTGGAACATAACAAAGAGTGTACGGTCAGGAATCAAATAGAAAGTTTACTATTGAGAACATAATAGCAAGTGTACTGTTGAGAATAGAACAATAATTGTTCTATCAAGAACAAAACAATAATTGTTTTGTCAAGAACAAAATGAAAAATGTGTTGCTGGAATAGGACAAGTATTGTTCAATCAGAAATGAAACAACAATTGTTCTGTTAGGAATGGAACAACAACTGTTCAATCAGGAATAGATCAATAATCATTCTAACGAGAACAGAACTGTAACTTTTCATCCGAAAGGAACAATAGTCGTATGTATGAAAGTTGGTAAAAGGGAATAGAAGTTTTTCTTTTGGAAAAGAACAATAGTTGTATGAAAATGGAATAGCAATTTTTCATCCAAAAGGAACAACATCCCTAAACAACACACATTTCTAAATGAAATTCACTCATTCATACAACAATATTTAATTTATTCAACCATGCTGGTAAAAAAAGAAAATGGACAAATTTATAAGCTATGCTCAAAGAAAATATATAGATTATTTACAATTGAAAACAAACAATTTTCATGAAAGTAAGGATGTCGGGTCTTCACCCCTTCTAGCCAAAGTTTTCTTAGTGGGAACACTATGTACCTATTGGAAAAAAGACTCTTTGGTAAGTGGTTTTTGATAATGATTCAACTGGTGCCTGTTGACCCAGATGTAGGTTTTAACAACCCAACAATCTCCCACTTGTTGTTTTGTTTTCATGGGGGGCCACAAGAGAGCTTATTTATTTATCCATCCCTGCAACACCCATTGTTTCTCCACACCAAGTGAACTTCCCAAAGCTCACAATTTTTTTCAATGCATTTGCAGTATTATTCAAAGTGTCCACCTTTACCAACAACACCCTTTTCTCTTCTATCATATCCCTCATAATGTTATATTGAACATCAATGTGATTTACCTTAGAATGGTAAGAAGCATTATTTGCCAAGAAAATTTCATTTTCACTGTCACAGTCTACCATTATAGCTCCCTATACTAACCCCATACTTGAACACAATCTCTGAAACCGAACTACTTCCTTTCTTGCATGAGTGGCTGACATGTATTCTGCCTCTATAGTTGATAGTGCCACTACAAATTATTTATTACTCATCTAACTGACTGAACCTCCAAATAGTTTAAACACATACCCACTTGTAGATCTTCCCTAATCTAGATCTCTAGCCTAGTCTACATCAACAAATCCACGGATATCAAAAACACTATCCAATCCCGGTCTTCCTTGGTAGCACAAACCATAATCACTAGTTCCAAGAAAATACCTGAAAACCCACTTCACTATTGTCCAATGTTCCTTCCCTGGTTTTCACAAAAACTTGCTCAATAGTCCAACTACATGTGCAATGTCTGGTCTAGTATATACCATCGTGTACATTAGGCTACCGACTGCACTTACCTATGCAATACAGGACATTTCCTCTTCCTCTTCTTCTGTCTTGGGACATTGTTTAGGAGATAACTTTACACCAAGATGAATAAGAACCTTCACTGGTTTACTATCCTGCATATTAAACCTTTGCAGTCTTGTCTCAACATACTTCCTATGGTTTAACCAAAGCTTTCTCTTTGCTTGGTCTATTTTAAGTTCCATAGCCAAAATATAGGTTTCATCACTAAGATCTTTCATGTTGAATTTGGAGGACAATTGACTCTTCAAATCCTAGATAATTTCTTTGTAATTTCCAACCATCAACATAACATCAACATACCAAACCAAATAAATAACATGGTCACCAATTAATTTAAATTACATAGATTGATCCAATTTTATTCTGGTGAAGCCATGTCCCCATAAGAATGTACCAAATTTCTAATACCACATCCTTGGTGACTATTTTAACCCATACACAGACTTTTTTAACTTTCATACCAGTTCTTTCTTTCCCTTCGCCGCAAAGCCTCTAGGTTGCTTCTTGTAGGTATCTTCTTCTAGATCCCCATGAAGAAATGTTGTCTTCACATCCATTTGTTCAACCTCCAAATCAAAAGCAACAGCAACAGATAAAAGTAATCTAATAGAAGCTACCTTGGCAACAAGAGAAAAAATATCAGCAAAGTCAATTCCTGACACCTGGGAATAACATTTTCTACCAATTGAGCTTTGTATTTCTCCACCTTTCCTTTTGTATTCATCTTCTTCTTTCACACCCATTTGTTGCCAATGGGTTCCCTTCCAACCAACAATCCCACTAGATCCCAAGCCTCATTTTTGTGCAAAAGATGCAATTTCATCAACCATGGCCTCTTTCTAGAGTTTTCCATCCTCTAAATCTACTGCTTCCTTCACATTTTTGTGATCATCATCAGTAATAGATAAATAAAAAGTTGAATAGAAATTAGATGGGCAATACCTTTCTTGCTGCCTTTTTTCTCGAACTGATCTCCTCATAATAGGAGTTTGTGGCTCTTCATCTTTTGATTCCTCTGCTATTGTAAAGTCTGATTCTTTCTCCTCAAGCTCAAACTCTATCTTCTCAGGTTCCTTTGTTTGGACTTCATGTTTAATAACATCTTTCACCTCTCTTAACACTACATCTCGGCTATACACAACTTTCCTTGTTACTGGGTTCCAAATCTTATAAGCATTTAAACCATCCCTATAGCCAATAAAGGTGCACTTTTCAGATTTACTATCCATCTTTGTTCTTTTCTTCCTTGGAACATGTATGTATGCATCACATCCAAATACCCTCAGATGTGAAAGAGACAGTTTCTTGCCAGCCCATAACTCTTGTGGAATGTTATCCTCCAATGCTAATGAAGGTGATCTGTTGACTAGGTAACATGCAGTCTCCACCACCTTTGCCCAGAATTATTATCCTAACTCGACTCCACTAAGCATGCTTCTTGCCCTTTCCATCAACATCTTGTTCATTCTTTCTGCAACTCCATTTTGTTGTAGTGTGTATGGGGTAGTCTTCTGTTGTGCTATACCACACTACTTACAGAACTCTTCAAATTCCTTCTTGCAAAAATCTCCACCATTATCTTTCCTCAACACTGTTATCTTCTTCTCTATATGATTTTCTACTAGAACCTTAAATTCTTTAAACCTATCAAAGACTTTGAATTTCTTCGTAAGAAAAGATATCCATGTATTCACTAAGAAGTCATATATAAATGATACATAGTACATAGACTTACCCAGTGATGGAACCTTCACAGTTCTAAACACATCACTGTGCACAAGCTCTAGTATTTTTTTCACCCTCTTACCACCAAAGGGGAAACTCACCTGATTCTGCTGCCCATTTACACAATTTTCACAAAAATAAAAATCCATAGAGATATTATTCATACCTTCTATCATATATTTACCGTGAAGTATTTGAAGGCCCTTCTCTCCATTATGTCCAAGCCTTTGATGCCATAGCATCATCTTTTCTATGGAGACCACTAGATTATCTATTCCACTTTCAGGTACCATAGAACTATTGCAGCCATCAACAACAACACTACCTTGCAGCTTGTACAAAGTTCCAATTTGATCTCCTTGCACCAATACTAGTTCTCTTTGAACCATCTTGTAGGTATCTTTCTCGAACACTATTTTTACAACTGCATCATCCAACTTGATTATAGAAATCAAATTTCTGGCCAATGCAGGAATATGCAAAATACCCAGAAGTGTTCTAATCCTTCCACCTTGTAACTTCAACTTTACTTTTCTGTGACGAGTGATTCTAGCCTTCCTTTCATCCCCTAAGAAGACATCACCATCATCATATTTCTCATACTCGTAGAACCACTATGTATGGGGAATGAAGTGAAAGGATGAACCTGAGTCAATCAACTATGCATCATGATCTACATGTGTACTTGAAGAACAAGCCACGTACACATCCCCACGTTCATCTAAGATGGTTTTTGCCTCTACAAAAAGAGAATCATCAGATCCCTTTTCTTTGTCTGCATTTCCAGGACACATTTACAAATTATCCTCGAGATTTAGACCAACTTCCAAATTATCTGGCCTTGGGGTGGTTGATTCACCATTTGGTAAAAAATGTGCTAATATCCATGAGGGACTTCAGGGGACGCAATCTAAGTAAGTGGAGTATTTTCAATCCGAAGTGGTTTTATTGCACTCCTCAGATCTAGGATCACAAGAGATCCTAGTTTAGACAATTTTGGCTCTGCCTTAGCAGATCCACTGGTTTATCCCTCTCCTTCTTTTCAATTGCACAATTTTCCCTCTTGTGAAGGACCAAAGTATTGGTTATTTGAACTTTAGAAACTTTTCCCGATCCTTTAGTCTTGCTATGGATATTAGCGTAAGCTACAGTTGGTGATTCTGCTACTTGAGGGACTGAAGTAGAGGCCTTTCCAAATATTGTCTGAGGTCCTACTGACACTTGAGATTCATCTTTCAGAATGATTTCATCTTTAAAGGTTGGTCTCCCAAGGGTCGTTGAACCCCGGGATTTGGTAGTTTTTGGTAATGCTTTTTGATCTATTGGTGTCTATTACTCCTAGTCATTCATTGCTATACAACCTCTATGTATATTCTAAGAGTGGACGATAGGAACAAGCATTTTGCTTGCTGAGTACCTAGGTTCTTACCTCCCATTTTCAATACCCAATTCCCTTCAGAGACACAAACTAAATATTATCTTTGACAACCTCCCCGATAATGGTGCCAAAATGTTAGTGCACTAAGACGACTCTTTAATTCAATCTTAATTCCTATATTACCTTATCAACCTGGGATTCATATGTTTATTTCAAGGATGTCATCACTAGCTGTGCAACAAATGACTCTAATATTTCATCATGCCATTGCAAGAATGTATTAACAAACTCTTAATTCTTGAAATTCAATCAAAGACAATTCAAACCATAAATATGAATCCAATTGTAACTATTATACAAAGGAAATTAATTTCAAGTTGATGCATTAAAGGAACTTATATCTAATGGAATACTACTTGATCTAGTAAATGGACAAAATCACTACACTGACAAGAAATGAGTAACTACTTTAATGTTGAACATGAATTGAAAAGAGCATCAATCAATCGTAGAACCAAGCTTATCTAAAGTAATTCATTAAAGGAACAACATTAAATCAACAACGTTGAAAATCTATCTCAAATACAGTTATCAAGAATAGCTTGATTCAAGGAAAGAATAGTAATAAAGAATTGAAAGAAATAAGGAAATAGTTATAACAGAAAGGAGAAGCGAATATTCTAGTGACTGGGCCCAAAGCCTCCAAAAGTTACTGTTGATAAACGTCAAAATGTGATTATAAAAATATATTTGTATTTATCATAATTGAAAAAAGCATAGAGTTATTGTAATGTAAAAATTTGGTCTTTTTCGATACAAAGATATAAAACATGAGTAAGAGTCAAAAGTCCTCTATCCTTTTCAGCCATCCGTATCATATAGCCGAATGCAAAAATAATGGATGAAAGTGAATCTTGAGGATCGACAGATCCTGAGGATTTCGTGGCTAAATTGATGCTAGCCTAAGCTGCATATACCCCAGTGATGTAGCCTAAGCCGCATATAACCACAATATACAAATAAATTTGCATGTCACACTATGTGTGTCCCAAGAATTCCAAAGATTCCATACTTAGTAAAACCTTTAATTAATCAATTTTAAGGCTCCTTAATTAAACTTTATGCGGAAATACAACATCTGATGAAAACCCAATTTATCAAAGTCTAAGTCTTTAAGCGAAAATATATTTGGTTCTCTATTAACATTTATAACTGAACCTTTTGGTTAATTTTATTACCTACACATGTCAACCATACCATGGTCTTCAAACTTTGGTTAAAACATAAATTTAACCCATAAAACATTAATTCTGCCTATTTCTATTATAATTAACGTATAATAGAACTAACTCATAAAACACGCTTAAACCTTTACCTTTTCGCCTTTCTTCAAATATTTGCACATATATCGATGCTCTCTTTAGCGCGTTTAATATCCGCCGTCGATCTCATTCCTCGATCCAATGGTTATCACGTCAACCGATCATCAACTAACCTAGACAATCTCCACCATTGATCTGTCTCATCCAATTCAACGATTGTCGTGTCCCATGGTCACCAACAAGCTTGGCTGATCTTCACCGTTGATCAATCCCACTTGATCCAACAATTATCACGCAATCTCATGTAGAATTAAGCATGACCAATATCAAAATGAAGGCACGCGAGAAAAGTGGTTTTCTCTTTCCTCCGTGTGCTACATGTCAACCACCAAGGTTAATCGCATAGAATTATGAAATACCATTTACTACCTTTAGTTCACATGAGAAACTGCTTATGCTTTGCGAGACTGTTTCATGATTTTCTAGCATGTGGATTTAATCTCCACCATTCGTCTTCTTAACTTTATTTTGCGTGACCTAATCTTGAGTGCCTGTCACACACAACCTCATTCATTGATCTTATTGATCCAACAGTTCTTGTGCACCGTTACATCCTTTTGGATCTTCATGTGTACACACCTACTCAACCTTATGTCTATGTATTTGTCTTGACCTCACGACCTTCGATTGTTCTGATCTTGATCTTTGCTCGCACCTTTATGCTTCCTTCACCTTCGCTACAACATTAAAGGCTTTCTCTAATACTGTTTCTGTGCAACCACGTAACACATTTCTTTGTTACTCCTACACTGATTCTACACACCTACAACCTAATTTACGTGAATTTCTTGAGTCATACACACAATCTAAACTCAATTACACAGTACACATCATACAAACTCATAATAGAGTTATCTATATTAATAAACAAACATTCACACAGGAATTTCTTCCTCAACCTGATTTTCTATATCAGTGCCCTTTCTTCCCTACCCGTAGGCTTAGAGTCAAACCTATCTAATCTCACTCTAACGAACTGACTCTATGCCTTTTTGGCTTACATTTATATAAAAGGTTCTACTTAACCAATTCTGGTTCAGATCCTTAATCTATTAAACTAAATCCTGAATATCCTCTAAGTTCACTTTTAACTCCAGTTAATCCCTAAGAATCCTATCTAGTTCCATGAATCATGACACCACTTTCTAGTCTAAGACCTATAATTGATTTCCAACTCTCTCATCATCACTCATCATCACTCATGTTCTCCTACATTTGAGGGAATTTACAAATATGCTCACAATGTCTAACTAACTCCTATTCCAATGAATTAAAACATTAATAATTACATACATAGGAATTTAACTTCCTTGAAACATAAGACCCCCTAAGTTAACTAGAACATAATGAAATTGTTGAGATGTATGCTCCTGCATTAGACTCCTAAGGTTAAAATAATCATGATCTCGTGATCATGTGCTTTTGTCCTTTGTCTTCCTGGATCCCATACATTGTTCTTTAATTTTTCTTTAGTTGTTGTTGTTGTTTGTTGATGTCCTCCACATTTCCACACTTTATGTTGCTTTGCTCCACTAGCTATGCTTTCATAGCCTGTTTTTATCTTTCTTTTTCTAATGCTTCTTGGACTTCTTAATGTTGCTTTCTTATGAGGCACCTTCATCATCAATCTTATTATTCCTTCAATTTCTATGTCCAATTTATCTTTTGACTGATAGTTAATTTTCCATTTGTTGTTATACTCTATCCACTCATCTTCAAACTATTGTTTACTATCTTCTCTTTGAATTTGTTCGATCCTTACTTCCGCCCTTTCATCCTTACCCTCTTGTTGCTTTCAAACAATGTCTATTAAATATCTATAAATTTACTTCCAAAAAGTAAACTATCCTCCAATTCCCTTTGTACTTGATTACTCTCACATACATCATCATGCTTTTCATTAATTCCAGCATATTTTCCTTTTTCCATATTTACTTGGCTGCTCATATGTGCCAAATTTTCTCCATCATCCGGAACAAAATCTACACTCAGAAAACAATTATTAAAATAAAAAGCATAGGGCCTTAGTGCCTTTTCCTTCTTTGCCAAAATCTCAGTATGCTTCTTTTATTTTTTCTCTTTCATTATCGCATCAGTATGTTGATTCTTCGAAGGACTCTCAAGACTGTCAGCAAGTCTCTCTTCCACACCATTTGCTTCAATGACGTCTTTCTACTCTTTTCCATTGTAGTGAACTTCTTCATTCTCATTCAGCACTAATCTTACAACCTGGAAACTTAATCTTTGGTTTTCTAGCTATTCCTCCAAAATACTTAACTCAATCCATAAATTTTCCATCTCACTTGGGATTTTTCCTAAAAGTTTTGTACAATCCTCACTATCTTCTTCTTTGTCACATGTTTAATTTCTTGGTGAAACTACTTTTTCATTCTCGATCAAAATAAAATTTTGATCTTCCATATTTGTGATAGTTTTATATGTTTGTCCATCACTCTTCCTTTGGCCATTTAAGAAAAAAAAGTTTCTCTTTTTCCTTACCGATAACAAATTCCTTATCATAATATATAATTTTCTCATCTCTACTGAAAATATTTCCTTCACTAAGCAAAGAATTTGTGAACTCCTTCTACTATAATAACTCAACTTTATCTTCATTTGAAGGACAACCATCATCATACATTGCTTGGAAACTTTTAGCTTCACTCAAGACAGTTCCATAGGATTGTTTGTCTTCTGCAATACCTGCATTCACACACAACTTATTAGTTTTAAAGCCAAAAGATATCATGATCTCACTTGATGATTTAATCGCCAAGTCCTCCTACTATTCCAAGCCCTCTACATGGCTCAGAAATATTTCGATGGCCTTCTCTTCAATCTCCTTGTTAGGTCCCTATACTACTACTGTAACCCGTTATTGTTATTAGTAAAACGATCTTATTATATTGTTGTGCCCATGTAGTCCCCATATTGTTATTATTGTGCTCCATAGAAGCCCACAATTGTTATTATTATGCCCTTGCATTATTATTGTTATGTCGGCTCTGATTATATTATGATGCCTTAGACTCCTATATATAGAAAGGAGGTCTTGTCATTTGTATCATCCAAGAATTGCTTGTTTGTGTAATGTAAAGGAGGTTTCCCCATTGAAAAGGCTTATTTATAAGGTGTTCATCTATCTTTTCTATCTTTTTGTGAGTTGGTTTCATAACATTTGCTATCAGAGCTTTGGATTCTAGCATTTCGCTACTCCAAACAAGTCTTTAATGAATTTTCACTATAACTTCTTTTTTGTGCCATTTTAGAAGCTAGGAAGAAAATCCATTTGAGAATAAATCTCAATAAACCTCTAGTCTGAATTTCAGAGCTTTTCTGGCTATCGTTTCGGAGATATGATCTATGGAAGTTAGGGTTTTTTGAAAGCTCCATAATTTCGCCTCAAATAGATCATCGTGAAATTGTCACTATAATTTGTGTTCTACGAAGGTTCAGACTTTGAAATTAAAACCCAATTTAGAAACAATCGTGCGAAAGTGTGGGCCCAACTTCTAGATCTTGTTTCACTAGATTTTCAGAGATACAGTCCAAGACATTTAGGTTTTCTGCAGGCTCACGAATTACATCCCAAACAAGTGACCTGGAGAAAATCATCATAACCGTCTCTCTGAACATCAGACTGGAAATTGTGTAAGATGTTACAGAAAGAGGATGAACTTTAGTTTTTCGGTGTATATTTTTCATATCCAAAGGTCAAAATAGTGACACGTGGAACTTCGTGCAAGTTCGCTCTTCTCAAAACATATATAATCAGATCATATTGGGAGATTGTTCATAACTCTTTCTTGTAGAATCCAATTTCGATCAGACTGGTGGCATTAGAAGGAGTATGCAGAGGGCTACTACAAGCCATGATTTTAGAGCTAGAAGATCCGAAATTATAGAGTTACATTCCTTTCAATATTGAGCTCCTAAAATCAAGAAAAAGCAGGGTGATGAAGTTTGATGGCAAGGATCCGGTAAATTGGATACTACAGATGGAGAAATATTTTGATCTACTTGGTGTACCAGTGTTAAAAAAGGTACGTATTACATCTCATTATTTTGAACCGAATCACTTTTATGAGGAAATGATAGCACATTATGAGGATAGAAAGAGAAACACCTTCTTTATCCAATTGATAAATCTCAAACAAAACGGTTCAATGGCAGAGAACATTGAGGACTTCTAGAAATTGAATATAAGGGTAAATGATATCCAGAGAATAAAATGGTGGATGCCTTCATAGGGACTTTAAAGGATAACATTCAACACGAGTTTCGTCTTTGGGACCCTGATTCATTAGAGAAGGCATTCAGGTTGGCAAGAAAAATTGAAAGTGAAATTATGGAAACAAGGAATCTCACCAGTCACAACTATAATTATGGAAGTGTTTTTTCTCCTAGGCTTCCATAACCTACAAGGTTTACACCACAACAATTGGAAGAAGAAAGAGAAAAAGGGCTTTGTTACAATTGTGATAGCAAATACACTAAAGGTCATAAGTGTGCTGAGAAGAAATTATTTTACATAGATTATGAAGAAGAGGAAGAAAAGGATCAGAAAACATCAAAAGAAGAGGATATACACTAGGAGCCCACCCTAGAGAAAGAAGAAATGAATCTAACCATATCTTGTAAAGTATTGGAAAGAATTACTACTCCTCAAACTCTCAAGATAGGACACATCAAGAAGAAAAAAGTTCAAGAAGTGAAAGATCACATCGAGAAAGAAGAAATGAATCCGACCATATCTTGTAATGCATTGTCTAGAATTACCACTCCTCAAACTATCAATATAGAAGGACATATCAAGAAGAAAAATGTTCAAGAAGAAAAAGATCACATCGAGCATCAAGAAATGAATCTGACCATATCTTGTAATGCACTGGAAGAAATTACCACTCATCAAACTATCAAGATAGAAGGACATATCAAGAAGAAAAAGGTAATAATGTTGATTGATTCGAGCAATACCCATAATTTTATTTATTGTAAGATAGCCAAGGAATTTAATTGCATCCTATATCCTGCGCCAGAGTGTAAACTAATGGTTACAAGTGGAGGAACCATATATTGCTCTTGAAAGTGCAATAATATCAAGGTATCCATGCGATAATATGTATTGAATAGCCCAATGCTTTCCATTCCAATGGGTTGTCCTATGTTTTGCTAGGATTCCAATGGCTACCATCTTTGGGTACGATAACTTTTAATTTTCAAGAACGTTTCTTGAAATTTTTTTGGGAAGGAAAGGAATTTGAATTGAGGGGTATCAAAGGGAAACCAAGAAAGATAACCAACTCTAACAACATGAAAAAGCATATAAATAAATAACAATGGGGCGTAATTGCACAATTATGTTCACTAGAGGATCCCACATCGAAATCATGTATTTCTCCAGATCTCCAAAATGTTTCGCACAATCATTCCAAGGTATTTGAGACTTCCAAAGGCCTCCCACCTATTCATGATCGTGATCATGCTATTCACTTGATTCTAGGAAGTGTTCCTCCAAACATCAGGCCTTACAGATATCCATATGCCCAAAGGAGTGGGAACTCATTCAGAAGTTGCAGAAGATCCCAGTTCAAATAGTATTGCGAGAACTTTACAAGGAAGGAAAAATCATATTGGAACCTGAAGTAGTCACAGAACCGAGAAATCAACAACTACGAAATAGATCAATTTCAGAGTATCTCATCAAGTGGAAGAACTTAGCCGCTGAAGATTCCACATGGGAGGACAAGAATTTATACAGAAGCATCAAGAACTACTCAAGCGTTGAGGACAACACTTTTTGGAGGACAGGGGCATGTTAGGTCCCTATACCACTAGTGTATCATGTTATTGTTATTAGTACAACCCCCTTATTATATTTTTGTGCTCATGTAGTCCCCATATTGTTATTATTGTGCCCCATAGAATCCCACAATTGTTATTATTATGCCCTTACATTATTATTGTTATGTCAGCTCTGATTATATTATGACCCCTTAGACTCCTATATATAGAATTGAGGTATTTTCATTTGTATCATCCAAAACTTGTTCATTTGTGTAATGTAAAGGAGGTTTCCCCCTCAAATAGGCTTATTTCTAAGGTGTTCATCTATCTTTTCTATCTTTTTTGAGTTGGTTTCATAACATTCCTCAAATCCTTCACTTGGTTACTTGATATCATTCCCTACTTCTTCTTACTTTTGGCCATCATTATTAGTCAAACTTCCTCTGCTTTAAGTCCTTTCAATATGCTGAAAACTAAAACTTGTTCCCAACTATGTATGGGCATTTACATGAGACCTATCTATCTCATCTTCTTTCAGAACAAAATTCAGATTCTGCCTGTCTTCTTCCTCTTTTACGACAATATCAGAAAATTGTCTTTCTTCACATGTTTCACATGCAAACATACACAAATTATTAGATTTAAGATCATGTAACCTTTTGGTCTCACTTGAAGTTTCAGTCTTCAAGTCTTATTTTTATCTTGAATTCTCACCATAATTCATAAGATCTTCCTTAGATCTCTAGTCTTCATCTTACCCAGAAACTCACTCTGATCTCCTTCACAGATGGATATTTTCATTTCCAACTCAACTTCCTTAAGTTTTTCCATCGACCACTTCGCTTGCCTCTGTTTTAGTCTTCTCTGTAACTTAGACCACTTCACCACCTTTTTCCTCAAGACCCAACCTTGTCTTTGGTCTTCCTCTAGCAGCATCCTTAATACATTGAGTTGTTCTTTTAACTCTGCAATATCCTTGTCACACTCCTCTTGGCGCATTCTCTTCCGATTTGCCTTGGCATCCTCCTTCTTCACTTTTCTTCTATTGTGGTCTTCCCCAAAACCTCTGTTATCTCTGTTGTTACTATCACTATTCATCTTCTTCTCTATCTTCATTAGTTCCTCACTCACTTACTATGAGTTGCACTAAAGTCTCTACAATAGCAAGTCCTCCTTGTTGCCACTTACCTCACCAAGCTTTCCTCTGTAAATAGTCTTTTGGCAAGCACTTTTTTCTCTATCTTTGGAACCTCTTTGAGCACTTCTCTTTGCTCCTTCTAGGCTTCAACTCATCTACACTTTTTTTTAAGAACACAACTGTCCTCTTGTATTCCAATCTAAATGAAATACTAGGTTCTAACCATATTCTACTTTCATTCAGAAACTCTTACTAGCCTCCTTCATCCCTTAGCAATTATACCCACATCCTCTATGGAATTACCTTTATGATCTCTCTGTGAGTTATAACAAAACCTCTGTAGTAACAAGTCTCCTTGCTACACATGCCTCGCTAAGCTTATCTCCTCTGAGCTTAGTCGTTTGGCATCTCTTTGGTTCTCTCTTTTGGAACCAATTGAGCAATCCTTGCTCTCGGTCGTTGTAATCTTCTAACCTTCTTATGCCGCCACCTTCAAGACCTCTGCATGATATTATTCTACCATTCACCAGTACTTTGAATGGATTGTTCTCTATTTCCTTGCATATACAAATTTTGTTACACTTTATCTTTGTGTGCCTGCTGCTTGTTAGATTTAAAATATGATCTCCTATTTCCTGCGTATACATCTTCAAAACATAAACCTTTTCTAAGTTTTCTCAAAGAATTCTTACACATGGAATTTCCTTGTTTTGCTCTGATACCAAAGGATGCCAGTCTAAGCTGCATATACCCCAATGATGCAGCCTAAGCCACATATACCCGCAGTATACAAATAAATTTGCATGTCACACTATGTGTGTCCTAGGAATTCCAAGTATTCAATACTTAGTCAAACCTCCAATTAATCAAGGTTAAGGCTCCTTAATTAAACTTTATGCAGAAATACAACATCTGATGAAAACCAACTTTATCAAAGTCTAAGTCTTTAAGCAGAAATATATTCAATTCTCTCTTAACCTTTATAGCTCAACCTTTCGGTTAATTTTATTACCTGCACATGTCAACCATACCATGGTCTTCATAATTTGGTTAAAACCGAAATTTAACCCATAAAACATTAAATCTTCCTAATTCTATTATGATTCCCATATAATTGAAATAACTCATAAAACACACATAAACCTTTGCCTTTCCACCTTTATTTGAATCTTTGCACATATATCGACGCTCTCTTTAGCATGTTTAATCTCTGCCATTGATCTCATCCCTCGATCTGAAGGTTATCGCATCACCCAGTCATCAACTAACCTGGAAAATTTCCACCATTGATCTGCTTCATCGAATCCAATGACTGTCACATCACCTGATCACCAACAAGATTGGCTAATCTTCACCATTGATCAATCTTGCTTGATCCAATGGTTATCATGCAATCTCGCACAAAATTAAGCACGATTGATATCCGAATGAATGCATGCGAGAAAAGTGGTTTTCTCTTTCCTCTGTGTGCTACGTGTCAGCCACTAAGGTTAATCATGTAGAATCTTGAAATACCATTTACTACCTCTAGGTTGCGCGAGAAGCTTCTTACCCTTTGCGAGGCCGCTTCATCCTTTTCTAGCATGTGGGTTTAATATCCATTTTTTGTCTTCTTAACTTTATTTTGCATGACTTACTCTTGGGCATTTGTCGCACACAACCTCATCGGTTGATCTGACTGATCCAATTATTCCTACGTACCATTACATCCTTTTGGATCTTCCTTTTAAATTTCCTATTCAACCTTCTACATGTGTATTTGTCTTTGCCTCATGACCTTCAATTGTTCTGATCTCAATCTCCTCTCTCACCTTTATTCTTCCTTCACCTTCCTTGTAACATTAAAAGCTTTCTCCAATACTGTCTGTGCGCAACCACGTAACACATTTCTCTATTACTCCTTCTCTAATTCTGCACACCTGCAACCTAAGTTATGCAAAATTTCTCTAGTCAAACACACAGTCCAAACTCAATTACACAATACACATCATACAGTCTCATAATCGAGTTATCTGTATTAACAAACAAAGATTTACACACAAATTTCTTCCTCGGCCTAATCTTCTATATCAATGGCCTTTCTTCCGTGCCTATAGGCTTATAGTCAAACCTATCTAATCTCAATCTAACTAACTAAATCTATGTCTTTTTGGCTTACATTTATACAAAAGGTTTTGTTTAACCAATTTTGGTTTAGATCCTTAATCTGCTGAACTAAATCTTCAATATCCTCTAAGTCCACTTTTAACTCCAGTTAATCCCTAAGAATCCTCTCTAGTTCTACAAATCATGACACCACTTTCTAGTCTAAGACTTATAATTGATTTCCAACTCTCTCATCATCACTCATGTTCTCCTACATTCGAGAGCATTTACAAATATCCTCACAATATCTAATTAATTCCTATACCAATTGCTTAAAACATTAATAATTACATAGATAGGAATTCAACTTCCTTGAAACACAAGACCCCCTAATTTAACTAGAAAATAATGAAATTGTTGAGTTGTATGCTCCTACATCATAAATGATCGGATTTCCATATGCTAGATTAGCATTTTTTTTCATATATTTTGCTAGCTCGTACAAGCACAAAACGATCCTTTCCTGGTTTGGCGTCGTCGTTCTATCAACTGAACAACAATTGTCCAATTCCAATTTCCTATGCATAAAAGTAAGAAAAGGTTAGTATTTTTCATGCTAAAAACATTCAATTTGTTTGATGACTGAATTTACCTAACTTTCACAATCTTTTCTTCCAAATTTTTCCAAGAATGAAGACTAGTATATAAAAGAGAGTGATTTATTAAGCAATGTAAGGGTGCGAACATACCTTTTCTGTGACCCAACACCATGTCCATTGGTTCCATTAACATACCTTACAATTCTTTTAGCTTCTAACCAATGTTCTTGCTTTGGAGTTTCAATGAATCTAGAGACTGAAAACATTGCATACATTGGATCATATCTAGTTGTAGTTAAAAACATAAGGCTTTCAACCAAGTTTTTTTTGTTGTTGGATGTACATTTTCGTTACAATATTCTTTACCTAATTTCAAACCCATGGCTATTTGTGGTGGATAAGGCTTGTTTTTATTATTTTTGAACCCGCTTAATATGTTTTTTGTATAACATTTTTGAGAAATAAAAATTATATCTTCTATTTGCTTCACCTCTATGCCTAGAAAATACCTTAACCCTAAATATGTTATTTTAAACTCATTTTTCATGGAAGCTTTGAAATAAGCAATGAGAATATTGTCACTCCATGTGAAAAATAGATAGTATACATATAAAACCAAAATTAAAATATTATTATAATTTTATTTGTTTTAGAGAGTAGGCTCACCATAATTTTTTCTGAGGGAATTGTTCAACAACTATGGCTCTATTCTATCATACCATGGTTGTGGTACTTTCTAGAACCCATAGAGAGGTTCCTTTAGTTGATACACTTTGTATTCTTACATATAAAAATCATATCTAGGTGGCTTCTCCACATACACTTCCTCTTTTAATTATCCATTCAATAAGGACTATTTTGTATCCATTTGGGATACCTTCCACTCATGTTAGGCTATTATTGCTAAAATTTCCCTCATAGGTTCTACTATTGAAACTAGAGAAAATGTTTCAAAACAATCTGTTCTAGGATATTATTTATATCCCTTTACAACCAACCTTCACTTGCGATTTTCCATCATTCCTTCTAGATTTCTTTCGGTCTTATAAACCAAATTTAGACATATGACTTATTGTCCTCGTCGAAGACTCACTCATTCCCACGTATCATCCTTTTTCATAATATTTATTTCTTCATCCATTGTTGCATCCATTTTTCCTCCTTAATTTCATCTTTAAAATTAAGTGGAAAATTTACGTATGAATATATAGAAGAGTGTAAATTGAAATCTGCACTACTTTAACCTTAAGTTTTGTCATAAATTATCCTCAAAATTATAATTTGTCTATTGAATCTTTTCAAAGTTGTATTTGATTTGTATCTTGTAGTTGAACTTTTACAATATGGAGTTGTTTTCATTGCATCAATAATTATTTGTGTTGATGATCCATGTTGAACCCTAGACATGCTCATTAGACGTTGGGCAATGAGGGAGATAAGAGTTAGTCAACTTGAAATTTTTTTGTTTTATTACTTAGAAATATTAGGTGTATGGTTTATATTTGAACTTAAGGGAATATTATTTTTCGTATAAAAATTATGATGGATTTTTAAGAATTAGGTACCACTTCAATTAGGATTAAGTGATAAAAGTCCACCTCTAGAAAGTTAGGGGCTTACAACTACAATTCGACTACCTCAACATCCTCATGAGACATTGGAAAGTTAAGAGAATAAGAGTCAAGAGATATCAAGCAACATTAGAATTAGTTGTTGGTCTTCTAAAACTATTTGAACAACAATAACAAGAATAAAATGTAGCAGGCACTGAGCATTAGTAACAACTCTTGCAAAAATTGGTCTATTTCATATTTGGACTTTTTCGTGCTACATTAACTCACTCATAAAACAATACCTTAAAAAATATAGCAAAAAACAACAATATGGACAATAAATATTCAGATAACATGAAATGGACCAATTTGTAGAAGAGTTATTAGTGATTACTTACATTTAATTTTTTCTATCACTGCATAAATATTGTTAAGATATCAATGTCTAACTGTAATGTTTCCCAATATCTAGTACTCATATCCACCTCACATTACAAGGTCTCATGGGAATGTCAATGGATTGAAAATATAATTTTAATTCCTTGACCTTATAGATGGGACTTTACTACGGTTAATCCAAATTGAAGTGGTACTTGATGCTACCTCCACAATTGTGATGATCTACATGAATTAGAACACCATCAACTACAACAAAAGGGATAATAAGCACTACTAGACATGGCATCAAGCTCTGTATTTGGCATGTAATTTTTTTTTTGTAGAGAAGTACCTTTCTAGCCACTTGAGAGTGACATTTCAGAGTGATGAAAGAGGAAGATGATAAAAAGATAAAATAGAGTAGGGCTGAGATAAAACAAAATTCAATATAGAGCCTATATTCATTCACTTTAATAGAGAATATTTTTTACAAAACCATGGATTGTTGCTCCTTTTTTAAGAACTTCAAAAATCGTTTGGCACACCTTTGGTTTTAGACACAGTAAGAGATTTGTTACAGTACTATTCGCACACATACTAAGAGCTTGTTTACAACTATGTTCACACACACATTAAGAGCTATGTTCACACACAAAAAAAATACAGCACATGATCTCTATTTACACATTCTCAAAAATCTAGTATATACATATCACCTTACACTTACCAAAATAGAAAATATGAAAAGGAAGCAAGTTTCACAAGGTTTTGTACATGTGAATACATAGAAGGAGAATTATTGTAGTGAACTTCAATTTATTATGTGTCATTTCAGCCTTAAAATAAGATATGTGATAGGATTCTTTATGGTACAAAATTTCTACCAAGGATATGGAGAGTGAATGTGACATTTTGGATTATTTCCATCCCTCCTTAATCACAACTACTGATATTTATGATGCCCAAAGTGTCTCTTGAACGTACAAGAGTTTAGTGTGGTTGTGTTAGTTACTACCTTATATAATATTATATTTTGATTACATTGTATATTTACATTCAAACTCCACATTGATTATTTAGTTGTGAGATTACACCTAAATAACGGGATTTCCATAAGTATCTAGCCTAAAATGATGTTTCTATGTCAAATCTTGTTGTTGATTCCTCATTACCAACATCATATAGATCTTCTCATGGATTTTTTGTTAGTTTAAAAAGACCCCTTCAGTATGAAATTTTGATCTCTTTTGTAGATTTCCATTTCAATCCTCGGAAAATTGTGGTGAGGATCAAATTTTCTCTCGGTTGGCTTGTTTCAATCTTGTGGTGTTCTTCACATTTCTAGTCCATGCATAAAATTGTTTTACACTGAAACTAATGATATAATTAAAACATAGGAGACCCATCATACGATTTTAATTTGTTTTTCTAGTTAGAATTCGTGATGTTATTTTTTTGTTAGAAATGAGTGATGAAAAGTTGAATGATATTAACATTTTTTTATTCTCTACTTGATCACTCTCAACTTGATAAGCTACTTTTCTAGAAGGGATAAATCAAATACAATATATAAACATGAACTCGATTTCTAGTGCTGGTTATAATGTCTTTTAGTATTAGTGGGCGAGGTTCTAATTCACTGAGATAATTACAACTATGGAGGAAACATCAAGTACCACTTCAATTCAAATAAAGTAAAGTAAATCCAAATCTAGAAAGTCAAAGACTTACAACTAAAACTGGACACCCTCAACATGCCCATGATACCTTGGAAATCAAGGTGGATAAGAGTAAGGGATATTAGAAACCACTACAACTAGATGTTGATCTCTTAAAACTAAGAGTAAGAGATATCAGGGAACATTACAGTTAGGTGTTGATCTCTTAACACTACTTTGACATCAAAAGAAACAGGAAAATGTAGTAAGTCCACATCATCAATAACAAATCTATAACCAATTTTTCCTTTTCGTATTTGAATTTCTCTAATTTAGTAAATCAATCATAATATACTAATTTCTACAATATAATAGAAAGGAACAATGTAGATAATAAATATTTAGATACCACAAAAGGAACCAACTTATGGAAGTAATGTTACTGACGTTGAGTACTTACTACATTTTATTATTTCTCTTGCTACAAAAGTAGTGTTAGGAGATCAACAACTAATGCAAATGTTTCTCAATATCTCTTAATCATATTTTCCTCACTTTCCAAGGTCTCATGGGCATGTCGAGGGAGTTGAAGTTTACTTTTAAGTCCTTGAATTTCTAGAAAGTGATTTACTTCACATGATATAAACTAAAGTGGTACATGATGCTACCTCCATAGTTGTGAGGATTTAGGTGAATTAGAACCCTATCCACTACTTCCAAAGCCTTCATAACCACCACTAGAAATGGCATTGAGATATATATAACATATCTAATTTGTCCTTTCTAGAGAAGAAGCTTGTGAACTTAAGAGTAATATTGCACATTTATGGAGGAGAAAGGGGATAAGAAAACGAAAATAGATTCAAACCTAGAAAAAAAAATTTTTATAACATACTCTATATTCATTCAATTTTGAAGAGAATTTTTTCATAAAACAAGAAATTTCTACTCATTTTTAACCACGTCAAAAGCCCAATGTTACAACTCCACTTTCACACATAGTTAGAACTCTCTTACAACTCTCTTCACATACACTTATTACAAATTTGTTTACCCACATAGTAAGAGAATTGTTAACACACATGGTAAAATATATGTTTATGCACACTAAGAGCTATGTTAGTAGAGAGGAAAAATAAACAACCTAAGTTTGTTTAAATAGAATAAAAAAGGTAATATATTGATGAGCCTCATCACTGGGTAATTATATGGACCTTAATTCACCTCCTAGCTTATTCAAACCAACTTTTATCATAGCTTATTACATGTCTTGTTATTATTCCTAATGGACTAATATGCATTGAGTGCAGGTTTGGAAGAGAAAATCAAGGAATTTTTGCAAAGACTAAGCTTTGAAACTAAAAAGGGGAAAGGGAGAGAGATTGTAGGAGGTAAATCCTCCTAATTTACTCCTTCCCCATTCAAATATTCCTTCATTAATCCCACTAGCTCGGAGTGCAAGCAACCAAGCCATGAAGATTAGAAGGCAGCCAAGGAAGTGGTAGAAAAAAGGTAGTTCAACTCGAGTTTGGGAGCCGAGCCTCTCTAAATCTAAGGAAGTCATTGCAGACTTTAGTTTTATAAGTAGAGAGGCCTAAAGCCTCATTAGGATTCAACTTTTTTTGTAAAACGCTAGCTATTTTCGAGCTCCAAACTTGTGGAATAATTTTTGATGTAATTTTCTATTTTGCAATAAGAGTGAGTTTGTTCTTAATTCAGTATTGAGTTAAATCAGAGGGCTGAAGCTCTTAGGTTAGGGCCCAACCCTAGCAACAAAGGCTCCTTTGCTTTTATATTTATGCTTAGATTTGTTTCATAGATTCATGGTTAAACTGTTGTTAGAAGTATTTCATTGCAAGTAGTGTATATTTGATTAATTGTTTATTAGTTTGCTTCCATTTGTGGCTTACCTCGGTAGTAGGCTAGAAGGGATGAAAGTGGCTCCATAAAGCTATCAGTAGGTGTCTTGGCCTCACTTCTTCCTTCTCGGATCATTATTTGAGGAAAAGACCCTTATGAAGCCTAAAACGACAAATTTCCATTTCCTTCATGATATTTAGAATTTTTTGTACATAAGATAGCATTTGATCAGTTTTTCCAAGTAGGATTTCATTGTCATATATTCTATCTTCATTCTTGTAGTAGATCTCATCCATGACTCCATGTTATTCAACAATTTCTTCATGCATAAGGTAGACAATTAGTTCATTAAATTCTACTTTTCTAGTTTATGAGAATTCTTCCTATTTACATGATTTTTTGGAAATTACACATGTTTGATGCAGAGTAGGAACTTTAGAAGTAGACAAAGATCTCATAGCAAGAAACAACCTTACAACTTCATTCACCCAAACGCATTCCTCCTTTTAATCAAAACCTTCACCAATTTCATCATTTTACATAAAAATTTCCTCAAGCATTTTGAGTGAATCCAAGCATCTCCTAAACATGGTTTTGGGTTCTTGATGCAGAGCAAGAACTTCAAAAGTAGACAAAGATCTCATAGTAGGAAACCACCCTAAAACTTCATTGACCCATTAGCATTCCTCTTTTTCATCAAAACATTCACCAATTTCATCATTTTACATAGAAATTTCCTCAAGCATTTGGAGCAAATCCAAGCATCTCCTAAAGTTGGTTTTGGGTTTTGAGTGATCCTAGGCCTCTTCTCACTCCATTCAACCCATCAAAAAGCTTCCCTAAGCTTTCCATCACCTCCAACACCCATCATTTTTCTCACGACTACATCCTATAGAAATACAGGGAATCATGTAGGTTTCAAGTACATCCTGTAGGTTTTCCTGTAGTGCTCTGTTTTCAGGCTGAATTGAGGGAAACCCTCTAGGAAGCCTCCTAAGGTCACCAAAGGGTCCTGCAAGCCTTCCCGTCATCTCTTGAAACTTCCAGCCATCCATCAACACCCCTAAACCACCCGCCACAACACCAACAGATTTGTTTGCACAATTGACCTTTCATGAAAACCATAAATAGACAAAATAGATTTCTTATAGCCCTTTACATGAATAGAAGTTGTGTTAGATGTTGTTAGCTTCCTTGCTTAGGATAGTATCATTTTGTTAATGTTAATTTATGATCATTGCAAAGCATAGATCTTAGCAGTTAATTAGGAAATCATATGCCCTAGCATTGAATTTCAATCACTTTCATTATTTTAGTAGATCAACTCTCTCTTATAGTATATTTCTCTTTCTTTCATCAAGGAACCAAACTTTTTCTGAATCCATAGAAGTCTGGCTTGCAAACCCTAGTGGTCTCTCCCCAGCTGAATAGTGACAAAAGGTAGAACCATCACTTTTACTTGTGTATATAACATTGTCACCTTCAAGTTTATACAAACACCGGGTTGATGAAGTAAAGTTGGTAGCTCCAGGAGTTGCAAAATTCTTGTTGCAATACTAGTGCTCATCAGTTTTTGGCATCGTTGGCAGGGAGGTGTCTGAGTAATATGTGATTACTTTTTTCCTTCCTCTACTTCTTGCTTCTATTGTTCCACCATTAGTTTCATTTTTGCAAAAGTAATTTAGTTTCCTCTTAAGATTTTGGGCATACCCCTGATGATGGACTCACATAGAAGTCTGAAACATTGGGTTTAAACAAAAAAATCTGAACAAGTTATTCCATATACTTCTCAAATTTTAACTCATGTGTATAGGCTCTCTCTTGAAAATCATTGAGTCCTACCATGGAAGGGACATGATGGACAATGCTACCCTCTGAGAAATTGAGGTTACCCAGGGAAAAATACCTATCAAACCTAACATTTATTGTAATCATATTTCTAATCCTTGCCCTAATCCCCACCAATACTCTCAAGATTTTTGGCGTACCCCTGATGATGGACTCACATAGAAGTCTAAAACATTGAGTTAAAAAAAAAAATATGAATAGGTTGTTCCATATACTTCTCAAATTTCAACTTGCCTGTATGGGCTCTCTCTTTAAAATCATCCAGTCCTACCATGGAAGGGACATGATGGATAATGCTACCCTCTTTGAGAAACTCTGGTTATCCAGGGAAAAATACATATCAAACCTAACCTTTCTTATAATCATCTTTCTAATCCTTGCCCTAATCCCCACCAATCTTCTCAAGATTTTGGGCATACCCCTGATGATGGACTCACATAGAAGTTTGAAACCTTTGGTTTAAAGAAAAAAATCTAAATAGGTTATTCCATATACTTCTCATAGTTCTCATTCAGTCTGTAATTTTAAATCTACAAGTTATATTTCAATTTAGAAATTAGTTTATCATTCAGTTAGTAGTTTTAATTCAGTCTACAAATTCAATTCTGCAAAGCACATTCAAAATTTGAAAAATTCATAGAACCAAACCAAAAACATTTCCTTTCATGCCTTGTAGGAATAGGGATAACTTAGGGAAATTTATGCCAAATAACCCAACTACATCCAACATCCAACCTTCCCTCTTCTTCAGTGGTTGTGAACTGGAGGAACCCTTAGGTGAGAAACCAGACATATTTGAAGAACCTACAGGGGAAGAAGGAGAACCCATTCCTACCGAGCCAATGGCTGAAAATAGAAATGATAGAGGGAATAGAGACAGAGTTGAGGGTGCTTGCCCCATCAAGGAAACCAATGGGGACACTAAGATGAAGAATATAGGCCCCTCTACCCTTCCTCATTTCCATGGCCTAACCACAGAAGACCCTCACACTTTCCAATTTGAGTTTGTTGTTATATGACGAACCTATGACTATAAAAATGATGAGCAGAAGTTGAAACTATTTTCATCTACCCTCAAGGACGTAGCTCTGCACTGGTTCATGGGTTTACCTAGGGATAGCATCACAACTTGGGCTCAAATGCAGCAAGTCTTCAACAATAAGTATGAAGACTATTGTAGCTCGAAGGATAGTAAAGAAGAAACTTTAAGATGAACTTAGGTAATGATGAATCCCCAAAGGATTATGAAGAAAGGTTCCAGCTTAGTTACAAAAGGGCTAGATGCACACTTGATCTTGAGTCAATGAAGTTGGTCCTACTTATAGGAGTAAGGAAACACCTTTTGGATACCCTAAACTTGGTAACACAAGTAGATATATAGTAGTTACCATATGAGGATATCAAGACTGTCTTCAAAAACCATTCTAGGGTAGTTAGGAAAAAGGGTAGGGGAAGTCAACCTATGGTCAATACGTCATCTTCCAATTCATCCATAAAGGGTGAAATTGGGAATATGATGGAATATTTCAAGAGAGATTCTACAAGCCCTTGCCTTATAGGTGGACACGATCAACATTAGGAGAAAACAGGATGAAGCCAAAAGAGCCTTTTCCATTTTCTATCCTAGATGCACTAGGAGGCACCCCAGAAATGAATTTCCATTGAAATCTATTGAGATTAGATCAGTCTATGAAGAAAACCACTCCACAGACAAACTCCCTTCTTTTCGTGGACTCAAATGTCTATACCAAGGAGCTAAAGTGGTCACTGAGCAGCTCTGTTACATAAGCCGAAGGATACCTCATGGGCCTAGGCCATACCAGTAGGGAATGCAAGGGTCATCCCATACATATGATAACCCCAACTAAACCACATCCATACCTTCCTTGAGAGCCCCTTCTCATCCTTCATGGTCTACACCTCCTGATCGATCCTTTGCATCTCAGTATCATTCCCAACCATCTAGCTAGTCAATTCAATCATACGCTCTGCCACAACCTAAATGGAATGCATTGCCCTAGGGGTGGAGGCCCCACTACAACAACATTCCAGCTTTATTGCCTTCACCACCTACCCAACGACAACTGTTACACTCTGCTCCATCAAAGAAACCCCAGATGCTTGCACATCGAAATCTAAACCCGAACAACAGATATTCACAACCAGTATATAGTGGACAGATAACACATCTAGCTTATTTTGTGGAGATCCAGGAAATTAACTTGACATCTGCGAGAGTTCTCCGAGATAACCAACCTCCACCTCCACCTAGGGAGGTTGAAGAAGAAAGAGAGGAAATCATTCTTAAATTAAATCCACCCTTTCCTGAGAGATTAACTCAACTAGCCCAGCCTACCCTAGAAGAGATTGAACTTCTAGGATTATTGAAAAACCCATGTGTCAAGGTTCCACTTCTGCAAGCCATCAAGGATGTACCTATTTACAACAATTTGGTTAAGGAGAAGTGTTTCAAGCATTGAGGGAAATGAAAAATAGATGCCCCTACAATTGATTTCATTAGACAACTACCCTACTTAATGTTGGGGCAGGTAATCTGTCCAAAGTATTTGGACCCTAGAAGCCCTATAGTAGATGTGCACATCAATGCCACCATTTTCCCACACAGTTTGAGCGATCTTAGGGCTGCCATTAATGTGATGACCAAGGACACCATGCTCAAGCTCAACGTCAAAGGTTCATTGAGAAAGAACACAATGGTCCTGCAACTTGGAGACTGCTCCACAGTGACCCCTAAGGGGATTGTAGAGGATGTGATGGTATTCATTAACTCTTTGGAGTACCCTGTATATTTCCTATTTCTCCAGCCTAACGCTAAACTTACTGGTTACACTCTCATCTTTGGGAGGCCCTGGTTGGCCACTGTCGATGCTTACATCAACTGCAGAGTTATGAATATGACCATCAATAATGGGCATATATCCAAGCAGATAGTCTTATACCCTCCTGCTCAGCCATCTCTAGAACATGATTTACCTTTATGACTGTAAGACGAGGAAGAGGATGAAGTTTATACTGCCCAACTGTATACCATAGAAACAACCATGGGAGGAGGACCACATGATGAAGACAATTTGATTGAACACCTGCTCCAAAGTCCAACTCCTAGTACATTGTCCCTAGAAGAAGTAGTAAAGGAAACCTAGAATAACCATCCATTTGATTTATATTTGGCTGATTTCAGTCCTCTCCATGTCAAAACCATAGAATTTGGCACTGAGAAAACTTTGAAAATCAATCCATCCCTTTTTGTTCTCCAAGAGGGGAAGTTGTGTAACATGCTAAAGGAACATCTATATGCCTTCGCTTGGAGTTACAAGGAAATCAAGGGAGTACACCCCTCAGTGTGTGGTCACAATATTTATATCAAGGAAGGTTGCAAGCTAGTCTGGCAACCCCAAAGGAGGATGAATCCATCTCTTAAAAATATAGTCAAAGAAGAACTACAAAAATTGCTAGATGTAGGATTCATTTATCCTATCTCTAACAATGAGTGGGTCTCCCCTCGGGTGTTAGTTCCCAACAAAAATGGTAAGTGGAGTATTTGTGTTGATTATAGGAAATTGAACAAAGCCACAAAGAATTACCATTTCCCTCTACCTTTCATCGACCAAGTGCTAGATGGCCTGGACAAGAAAAATATTTTTTCTTTCCTAGATGGATTTAGCAGGTACAACCAAATCTAGATTAGCTTGGAAGACTAGGATAAAACCACCTTCACTTGTACTTGGTGCACTTTTTCCTATAGGGTCCTTCCTTTTGTCCTATCCAATTCTCCTACCACATTTTAGAGAGTAATCTTGAGTGTCTTTGTTGAGTTGGTCAATGATGCAGTAGAAATCTATATGGATGATTTCACACCTTAGGGGGGCGAATTCGAGGAGACTTTGTCCAACGTAGGCAAGGTACTACACACATGCATTGAGATGAACCTGTCTCTTAGTCCCGTGAAATGTGAATTCTTGATGACTATAGGGATTGTGCTGGGTCATTCAATATCTCAACAAGGACTGCAGGTGGACCCCAACAAAATAGCTATTATCCAATGGGTCCCACCTCCTCAAAAGTAGTGAGATGTCAAAAGTTTCATAGGATTATCTGGATACTACCGAAGGTTCATAAAGGACTTCAACAATTTGACCTCTCCTTTATTTTGGTTTTTGGCCAAGGAATTTGAGTTTAGATGGTCAAAAAGATATCAAGAGGCCTTCGACATCTTGAAGAACAAGTTTACCATTGCCCCAACTCTACGAGGCACAATTTGGGCACTTTCTTTTCACATTCATGCTGATGCCTCACACGAAGCCATTGGAGCAACCCTAGGTTAGATATATGAAAAATTTCCTTATGCCATTTACTTTATTAGTAAGAATCTATTAAAGGTTGAACTGAACTACATAGTGACCGAAAATGATCTCCTGGCTATTGTGCATTCATTGAACAAATTTAGGCCTGATATTATAGGCTAAAAAACATTTGTCCATAATGACCATGCTGCAATCAAGTATTTAATGAATAAACCCCATGTAAATACTTGTATTATAAGATGATTTCTTTTATTACAATAATTTTATCTAACTATTGTTGATAAGCCTGGTAAGGAAAATTTTGTTGCAGAATTTTTGTCTAAATTAACTTTGCTTGCAGGTGAAGAGGGAATGGTTGATGAATAGTTACTAGATGAGCACTTGTTCGCCATTTCAATTCTCTCTCCATGGTTTGCTGACATAGCAAACTATTTGGCATCTGCACAGTTCCCACCGAACTCTTCCTCCAAAGAGAATAGCAAGATTATAAGGAAGAGCGCCACCTTCACTTGGATTGGGGGCGATATCTTCAAACTTGGTCTAGATCAAATCTTGAGAAGGTGTGTGAGGGAGGTGGAAGTCCTTGATATCCTTCTGAACTATCATGATGGGCCTTGTGGAGGTCACTTTTCAGTAAATAGGACAACATTCAAAGTGTTACAAGTGAGCTATTATCGGCCAACTCTTCATCAGGATATGAAAATATATACCAGTAAGTGTGATCGGTGGCAAAGGATGGGAAAGCCTACTCCATGGCATGAAATGCCTCTGCAACTTCAAGTAACTTTTGAGACATTTCACAAGTGGGGCATGGACTTCATTGGACATATTGACCCTCCTTCCAAGAAAAAACAATACATCATTATGTGCACTGACTATCTAACTAATTGGACTAAAACCAAGGGAGTTAAGGTAGCAACAGAGGACAAGGTGGCTGATTTCTTAAGGAAGAATGTATTTTACAAATTTGGGTACCCTAGAGAACTGGTCACCAATCAAGGTAGCCAGTTTACCTCCAACATGATTGAAGACTTTCTTAGCCAGCACAAGATCAATCATAGGACTTCCACTCCTTATCACATACAAGCTAATGGGAAAGTGGAGGTGACCAAAAGAGCAATGGAAGGCATCTTGACCAAAGTGGTTAAGAATAGCAGGAAATATTGGGCAGATAGACTAGTCGAGGCCACCTGGTCCTATAATACCACCTAGAAGACCACCACTGGATTCACACCCTATAAGCTAGTCTATGGTAAAAAGGTCCTGATGTCCATTGAGTTTGAGTATAACAAACTAAGGATGGAATCCAAACTAGATATAGATCTCAGAAGTGCACAAAAAGAGAGATTGCTATAGTTAAATGGTTTAGATGAGTTCAGAATGCAGTCCCTTCTACACACGGAGATAACCCAACTTGAGAGGAAGATATGGCATGATAAAAACATCGAGAAATAGAAATTTAAAGAAGGTTATTGGGACATGTTATACGAATCCAGATATAAACACTTTAAGGGCATGTTGAGGACAAGATAGCTAGGACCTTATGTTATAGTGAGATGTCATGATAATGGTTCAATGCAGTTCAGAACCATAGATGAAGAGGCCATTCCTTTATTTGTTAATGGACACCGATTGAAAGTTTAGAAAAGACCATAGTAAAAGCAAGAGTTCATTGATGGTATCAATAAAATAGTGATGGTAGTGGAGCAAGTTTCAGCTCCTTCCTCATCAAATCACTGAGAAAAAAAATAACGACTTGGGTGAAAACCTCCATAAGGCGCTTGAGTCCAACTATTGGGTTGAAAACCTCTTGGGGCAACCCAATGGTGTCAAAAGAGAAAAACAAAAGGAAAATAAAAGATCCCTGGGTGAAAACCTCTCCTAAGGTGCCCAGGGAAAAAAACTAGGATGAAAACCTCTCAAAGCCAGCCTAGTTGTTTAAAAAAAAATATTCATGAAAATTTCTATTTGCAGGTCAGCAAGGAGGATGAACAAAGAACAAAGGAGGATAAAAAAGGGACCTATTTTACTCACATTTTTATTTTTCCACTCATTGTCATTCATCACTCGACCATTTCTTCCATTTTTTCACTTATTTGCTTCAATTTACAAGCGGACTGTGTTTACTACAGGATCCCCTGTAAACCTACAGGATCCCTTGAAAACCTATAGGATGATCCTATAGGAATTACAATGGCTCGGAAATCCTACAGAAAGTGACCCTATGGAGAAAAATGACTTGCTATGTCAAAGAAATAACACCCCTAGATCACCATTTCATTACCATACCTATATCCACTTTCATCACCCTGCATTCACCATCAAAAAAATCAGTTTCAAAAAATATATATTTGTCATAGTCTTCAAGAAAAACAAAAAGTAAAAAAAACATGAAATAGAGAGCAGAAGGGAGCAACACCTAAGTATGTCTCATTTCTCCATAGTCATAGTCTTCCTCTTGATCCATGTCACCATCCTAAAAATCCAAGTAGAGTATATGATTAAGAGTTCTGAGGGAGATCCAATTATAGCACATCGGGTAGGAAATCCTGTCTAGTAGCATATACCATAGAATACAAATCATGGTTGCAGCAAGCTTCCAACATAATGATCCAAGAGAAGAGGGATCTCCAAATAAGAAACAACACTAGCATCTTTAGCACCATGTATCTGCACATCAAAGGAATAATCAAAGAGAAATAATAAAAAAAAAGGGAAAAATACCATGCAACCAACACACATTAAGCACCTCTAGTCCTCAACAACTACAACAAGGCTTAGCATCACAAGTAAGTATCCCTCCCACTCTCTCATTTTCATAATGTAGTCAAAAGATATAAAGGCTACGAATAAGTTGGTTTATAAGTGAAAGGTGTCCAGTTAACTTGGCCACCTTCGTTCAGTCGACGAAGACAAAATAGTTGGTCCTGCCACACATGGAAACAGTAAAGTCAAAAAAAGGAGAAGAGCAGGACAAAAGTAGTTAAGTCTACGGAGGCATGAATTGGGAGTTGGTTAGGAGGAGGGGGAAATGATGAGGTGGTAGTCGGGAACAATGGTCCAAAAATAGAAAACGCACCTCTGCTACCAGCACACCACCTCACATAACTTGGCCATAAGAAGAAATATTTGTTGATCCCCATGCACTCATGCATGAATTTCCTCTAGGCTTACTCTTGCAAAAGTCACTCTCATACCTAGGCAGCCTATAGAAGAGGAAAATTCCATTTGTCTCCTACGTAGGACTTCCTACATGATTTCACAGGAAATCCTATAGGATCGCACAGGAAACCTAAAGGATACAGACATGTAGTCTACAAGATTGGCTGAGAGGATTTTCAGAGGGGAAAACACGGGGTTTGTCTACAACAAACACTATGAAGAGGTAAGCTCTATAATTCCTTCCCCTTTTCAAAGAGAATTGAATAGAAAATCCCCTAGTGGAGAGTGAATTTGGTAGTTATTTTAGGGAATTGTCTCCAAAATTCATTCAGTTATTTACTTCTACATTCGAAAATTTGTGTCAACCATCTCAACTCCTCCAAATTCATCAACCAAATGACAGGTGGGTTTAATAGAAGAGAGCCCATTCATATTGTTAGAATCCACCAACACCATTAGGTGTTATAAATCTTCACAAGACATAACTGGATTGGGTATTTTGAAAAATTAAGAGGGTATCATGATGAAGTGGCCTAAGAGTTTCCTCTCTGCCTCATACAAGTGACCAACATTCATGCCACTGTTGTGGTGAGAGGCCTCTTCATAGAGCTCACCCCTAAATTGATAAGAGAAATTACCACACTTCCCCTAGGAGTGCCTTAGAGAAAAGAAGACAAGGGATATAGCCAAATTTCCAAGAAGAAGTTCTTTTTAGAAGGAGAAGAGTCCGTTGAGGGAAAAAAAGGAGTAAGGAGAGCAAGCCTACAATACCCTAGGAATGATGTGAGCTACCACCTTATCAAATACATCTCATGTCAGGGTAGGTATAGTATGCTTTATGGGTATCACTTTAGGATTCTTGAAGAATTGAGGTGTGGAGCATAAACACCTCCTCACCACAGGCTCAACATACCATACATCCTTTTGCAATAATTGATAGACACATGCATAAAAGTGTAGGATGAAAATCACGAATAGTTAGCCCACCATGGGTTAATTAGAATCATCATAGAAGATTCCCTCCACAACCTCAGAACTCCTATCTAATGGGAAATTTTTAGAGACATGTAGACAAAGGAGAATATCATAGCCCTCACATATGAGACCAATCCTACTGTCAGTGAAAACGATGAAAAAGAAACTGAAATAGAGGGAAAAGATGCAGAGAGGGATGAAGATGAGACAGATGAGGAGGAAGAAGAGGAGAAATAGAAGTAAGAGAATGAGGAAACAGAGGAAGATGACAAAGAAGAGACTCATAACAAGATGAGGAGCTAGAAAGAGAAAAAGAGAGGAAAAATAGAGAGGAGAAGGGCAATGAAAAAGAGGAGGCAGAAGATAAGGATGAGTAACCTCGGGTGTCTCCAGAGGCTACTAAGAGAGAATCAACAACTTCCCTTGCTGCTCTTGGAACCCCTAACAAATAGAAAGGCAAAAGACAAAGGCAGACCCCTTTATATTTCCAGACAACGAAAATCACAAGCATAAGGTAGGGGAAACCCCAAACACCAACCAAAATTCCCATTGTGATTGAGAACTCACCTAAACAGCTCGAGAAAATTATTCCTCCCAAGTCTCCTATCACCTATGTGAGAAGGCCCATAACTAGATCCACCTCATCCAAAGGAAAAGCAATGCTAGTGGATAGACTACAGGACCTATAGGAAGCTGAAGCGGTGCTACAAGATACTCAGTTAAACCTACAAGAGACTCAAAAATTGGATAAGGAGGGAAGCCTACAATAAGAAACAACAGTGTAAACTTTGAAACGAGAACTATAAACTCAAAACAGGAACTCTGGCCAAAAAACTCCGAAAAAACATCAAAAACAGTGCTAAAAATGAAAAGTATTAATGCTGGAATAACACCTTTTTTTGGGTAAATTTTAAACATGTTTTAAAAATGGTGGTCAACCAATTTTTTGCACAAAAATTATCCAAAAAACACCCTCAAAACGAAAAGTGTTAATGTTGGGAGAACACTTTTTTTTTTTATCATGACCCCGAAAAACATTAAATTTAAAAAAATAATCAAAACATAAAATAAATAAATAAATAAATAAAAAATTAAAACAATGAAAAAACACTAAAAAAAAAGTTAAAAAAAATACAAAACATAAATTAAAATATATACTAAAAACAAAACATAAAATAAAAATGAAAAATGAAAAAAAAAAAATGAATATATAGAAAAAAAAAATCAATCATAAAAATGTAAAAAAAGAAAACAAAATTAATGATAAGAATTAAAAAACTAAAAAAAAAAAAAAAAAACATTAAACAAATAAATAGTAAAAAAAAATATTTAAAAAAAAATGGGAAAAAAAAGGTTATCTTGTAAACCATAAAAAAATTTGGCAAAAGAAAAAAAAAAATGGAAAATAAAAAAACCAAACATTTAAAATAAACTAAAAATTAATTAAGTAAAAATAGAAAAAAAAAAAAATTAAGGAAAAAAATAGTAAAAATAAAAATTAAAGACAAACTAGATAAAAAAAAATAGAAAAATTAACCAAAAAAAATTAAAAACTACTAAAATTAAGATTAAAATGTTGATTATTTAAAAAACAAATATAAAAATATATACAAAAGACAAAAATAAAAAAACAAAAAATGTTAAAAAGAAATTATCTCACAAACCATAAAAGATTTTGGAAAAAAACAAAAAAAAAAATTAAAAAACATATATTTATATATAAAATTAAGTAAAAATAGAGAAAAAAAAAAAAAAACAATAGAAAAAACTGGGAAAAAAAAAAAAAAAATTAAAAACAAACTAGTTTAAAAATAAATAGTATTTTTTATTTCAAAAAAATGTAATTATTTTTTATTAAACATACATATCTTATTTAAAAAAAAAAAAAAAAAAAAATTTAAAATCTAATTTTTTTTCAACAATATTTTTTATTATTAAAAAAAATTATGATTTTTTTTAAACAATTATTATTATTACTATTAATTTTTATTTAAAAATACAAATTATTAAACTTACATTTTATACTTTAAAAAAAAAAATTAAACCTACATTTTATACTGCAAAAAAAAAAAGAAAAAAAAAATTACATTTTTTTAAATAAATGTTTTTTAATAAAAAAAAATTATTATAAAATCACAAACAAATTTAAAACAAACTTATTTTTTTAATTTAAAATTAAAAAAATTATTATAAAAAAAAATTTAAAAGTTAATATTTTTTTGTTTTTTTTTAATTTTAAAAAAAAAATCGATGGCCATCCGTCCCCAGCCGCAGGTGGTGGCGCGGCCGTGGGTGGAGTGGCTTGCAGGCAAGCCCTCCGCCCACCATTGTACCACCATGGGCGACCGGGGGGTGGATGGTCAATTCCTACAGGCCACTCCGCCGACCGCCGCGCCACCACGGGTGGCCGGGGGGTGGATGGTCGATTCCCGGAATCGACCATCCACCCCCTGGCTGCCCATGGTGGCATGATGGTGGGCGGAGGTCTTGCCTGCAGGCCACTCTTCCCACTATCACGCCACTACGGGCGGTCGGGGGGCGGATGACCACCAATTTTTTTTTCTAAATTAAAAAAAAAAAAAAAATCAAAACTATATTAACTTTTAAATTTTTTTTTATAATAATTTTTTTAATAAAAAAAATTGTTTAAAAAAAATGTAAATTTTTTATTTTTTATTTTTTTTTTAAAGTATAAAATGTAGGTTTAATTTTTTTAATTTTTTTTAAAAGTATAAAATGTAAGTTTAATAATTTGTATTTTTAAATAAAAATAATAATAATAAAAAAAATTGTTTAAAAAAATCATAATTTTTTTTACTAAAAAAAAAGATTGTTGAAAAAAAAATTAGGTTTTAATTTTTTTTTTGTAAATAAAATATGTATGTTTAATAAAAAATAATTACATTTTTTTTTAAATATAAAATAAGCATTTTTTTGGCTTTTTTTTTTAAATTTAAATTTATTTTTGTTTTTTTTAATATTTTTTTTTTTATCTCGTTAAAACTGAGCTAATTATATTACAAAAATGCCAAAATTACAGCAAAAATTACATCTGGGCCGAGGCCCTGTTTCTTCAGAGAGATTTTCCATGAATTAACAGTCATAACAGAACTTGCATAGAAACCAGTTTACCTTCCTTCTGACATGTCCGACACGGTGGATACATGATGCAACACGGTGGATACATAATTCGACACGGTGAATACAGAAATCGACACGGTGGATACATAATTCGACACGGTGAACATATAGACTGACACGTGGACTAACACTGTGGTGATTTTGACCGACGCTGTGAACATAAACCCCATGACAAACATACAAAGTGAGCAAAATGAAATGGTCAGAGAGATTCATTCCTTGCCGCGATGACATGGCGTCTTCAAAGTTAATCTTCATCCGTGGTATGAGGCTCGTCCTTTGCAGGACCCTTGAGCTTTTTCGAGTCTTCCTCTTCCTGGCGCGAGCTCCTCTGAGCAGGTTCACTAGGGCCGGCCTCATCCTTCTGAATTGGACGCCTGAAGTCGACAGTGGGAGTCTCCATATCAACCCTCGGTACATTCACAGTTTCCAAACTTCCCCGAATATTGCTGCAATGCTCCACGGTGACCGAAACTATAAGAGTATTGTTTGCAAATGCGCAGGGGATTCTGTAACGAATGGCCGGGTGTTCCGTGTGACCACACTCCGGAATGCCCCAGCTGCCTCTTACATTGCTGCCCGGAGGCCTGTTTTGCTCAGAGGTGATCTCTACTGAAGAGGAGGATAAAATCTCAGGCCTCTGAGAGGCAGAACGACCCCGTGACCCTCCTCTGCGACTGCTCATCCTGAGCCTTTCCCTGGACATCTGACGATTGCTTCCCACACCAGAATTCCCCTGAGAAACCTTACACCAGGCTAACACCCACTCAAATGGCTTGAAGGATTGCAGCAGAGTGGTTTGGGTTTCAACCTTAATAGCCTCCATATTCCTCAGATGTTGCAGCGCATTGAATGGCGCCTGCAGTCGACTGAACATTCTAGCGACATTCCCCTCCGCGAGTACCTTATCATTCGAGCCCAATGCTTCACCCTCCGGCGAATTTAAGGGGCCTGCGTCCTGGAGTGGCGTGGCTCGTCCGGGCTGACAGCTGCCCATGTGACGAGCCACATGCCCCTTAACTCCATTAACACGCGTCATTAACTCCATTAACACCCGCATCCGGGAGAGGGAGATCTTTTTGCACCAGAGAGATGCAATCTTTCTTAAGTTGATCATCTTCAACCATATCCAGAGCACCCGAGAAATAAGTTATCGACTGAGTCACTCCTTGATTTGCCAACCGATCTGCCACCTGGTTTGCTGATCTTCTGACATGCTTGAAGGTTATGTTGTGGGGAATGAGGAGCTTTTCCTCCAGGGATTCCAGACGACTTAGCAACCTCCAACTTTTTGCAATTTTGACAGCTCTGGCGCCAGCTTGTATTCTTTTGGCTGCTTCTATTAGTATGAGCGAGTCCCCTTCAACTTCAAGGGGGGAGAGGTTATATTGTTCAGCTAAACATATTCCTTTCCATAGTCCTTCCAGCTCTGCGGCGTTATTGGTGTTTTTGCCTAATGTGCCAAAATACAAGAGTTTCACATCTCCTGAATGATTTCTTATGACCCCTCCGAAGCCTGCAGGGCCGGGGTTGCCTTTGGCAGCGCCATCGAAGTTTATCTTGTAGGAGTTTAAGGCAGGAGGGGACCAGGATGAAGGAGAGGCAGATATGAAGCAAGGGGAGGTTTTTGCCTTGACCAGGGGCTTGAGATCAAGATCCCATTCCTTCAGTATTCTGCATTCTTGTGGGATCTCGGGCATGTCAGTATCATTCCAGATTCGGATGGCCAAGGTTTCCTGTATATTTTGTTTGAGGATGAGCCAGAGATCATCCATGGATCGGTAAGTGTTGTTGAAAATTCGGTGGTTGCGCTCTTTCCACAGAGTCCAGTACAGGAAGCCGGGAATGATGTTCCACAGAGAGTTTAGAATCTGGCATTTGAACGGATTTTTGGCCCAGTTTCTTATATTTTCCGTGACGTCCGCCTGTCTGGGGATTGCTCTCATATTACAATTTTCTACTTTCTTCCATATTTGTTTTGCTAGGGGGCAATCTCCCATTAGATGACTGATTGTCTCATTATTAGTGTTGCAGTTTGGGCATCTGGAGGGCCCAATGAATCCTCTTTTTATTAGGTTGTCCCAAGTAAGAATGCGCCTTTTGCTTAATAGCCATATGAAGGTGGAAATCTTGGGCCATAGCCCTGTGTGCCAAACTTTCTCCCAAATTTGATCTTTCTCCTCTTGGAGATTGGAATATCGCAGATGGTGAGCTTCTTTAGTGGTGAAGGTGCCCCTGGTTGTGTAACCCCATCGTAATTTATCCTGCTGATTGGAATAGCAGATTCTCCTTACTTTGAGTTCCTGTTCCATTTCTGTGTAGGTTTCTCCCTGCCAATCTATTTGTCATTGTTGCGCTGGTTTCCATGTCTGAAAATCGTGATTTGGAGAAGGCTGCCAGAACTGGTATACCTGGGTGATACCTGCTTGCTTCATATGAGCCTGCCAAAGAGGTTTATGGAACAAATTTGCGAGTTTTGGGAGCTGTTGCCAAGAGTCCTCCCAAAATCTGGCGGCAATCCCTGAGTGTATTTCCCAAAAGCTGTGTTCTTGAATGAAGCGGCTTTGCGTTTTTGCATTGTCCCAGATGAGCGAACCTTGCGCCGTGGGATTAATTCTGATGAGGTCGCTCCAACAGCTACCCCTGGCATATTTTGCTTGCCATAATTGAGCCCATGGGGTGTTTGGCTTGGAGACCCAGTTCCACCATATTCTAGCCCCCATTGTGTTATTGCTTTGAAGCGGATCCCGAAGTCCTAAGCCTCCTTCTGATTTGGTCTTGCAAACCTCTGTCCATTTGACAAGAGCCCATTTCCTATTTAGGGCAGTGGAACCCCAAAGGAAGTTGCGTTGCAGTGTGCGGATAGCCTTCAGTATCCCTTTTGGACCTGCCAATATGGAGAAGAGATAGAGCGGCATAGCTTGTAGAACTGATTTAATGAGGACAAGTCTACCAGCTAAATTTAGAGCCCTGAAAGTCCATGAGGAAAGCTTTGATTCAAGTTTGTCCAGAAGTGACCTCCAAGACACTTGTTTGATCGCTGAGTCAGAGAGGGGGGCTCCTAGATATTTAGAAGGCAAGTTGGAGATTGTGAATCCCAGAATTCTGGCAATGTTCCTTTGCGTGGAGGGGGGAGTATTGAAGAAAAAGAGCTGGGATTTTGCAGCATTAATGGATGTGCCGGAAGCTTCAGCAAAGATATTTAGAAGATATTTGAAGACGGAGGCTTCTTTAACAGAGGGATGCCCGAAGAGCAGAGTGTCATCAACAAATTGTTGATGAGTCTGGGGAGGGCGGCCATGGAGGGATAATCCTTTGAGAGCTTGGGAGGAAACTGCTGATTTGAGGAGCCTACTTAATCCTTCAGCCATTAAAACGAAGAGAAATGGCAAGAGAGGATCCCCTTGCCTAATGCCTCGTGAGAATTTGAAGGGAGGTGAGGGAGATCCGTTCAGTAAGACAGAAAAACTTGGAGAAGTTATGAGGTTCATGATCCATCTGGTCCAGGTTGCATTAAAACCAATAGCTAAGAGCATTTTATGAATATAATTCCAGCTAAGTTTGTCGAAGGCTTTGGAAAGGTCTAGCTTGAGAAGCATACCTGGTTTTTTGAGAAGCTTTAGAGAATGTATGACTTCATTTGAGAGAATTATTCCATCCATGATCTGCCGTCCCTCGACATACCCCGTTTGCTCTGGAGAGATGAGCATTGGGAGTAGCGGTTTGAGTCGGTTTGCAATGACCTTGGAAATGAGTTTGTATATCACATTGCATAACGCTATTGGTCTGTATTTCTCAGGCTTGCTGGAGGCTGCTTCTTTGGGTACCAAGGCTATGAAAGTTGAGTTGAGGGCAGGGAGGACCCAGTGCATGCTTCGGGATTCTTCCACTAGATTCCATACTTCAACTTTAATGAGCTCCCAGAATTCATGAAAGAAGTTGGCTGTAAATCCATCTGGCCCTGGAGCTTTGCCATCTTTGAGTTGGGCCATGGCTTCTTCTACTTCCTTCAGTGTAACAGGTTGGAGTAGCTGATTGTTGTGGTCCTCATTGATGATTTTAGGAATGTGCTGCGTGATGGCTCGGATTGCCTCATCCCGATTGACTTCAGGTTCCTTTAGAATGTCCTTGAAGTAGCCTGTGAATTCTTTTTCCATTTCTTCATGAACTTCTATTCTATCACCCTGTTGATTATTGACAAAGGTGATTTTGTTGTGCATGCGTCTTTGTATGGTAGTTTTGTGGAAGAACTTTGTGTTTTTCTCTCCTTCTTTCAGCCAGCTTATTCGGGATTTTTGCTTCCATAAAATTTCCTCTTGTTGATGGCGCTCTTCTATCTGACTCCAAAGGCTCTGCTCCTGTTGAATTTGTTCTTCTGTGCGTCCTTCCAGAATGAATTTTTGTTGAAGTTCTTTCATTTGCTGCTCCAGCTTTTGTCTGCTCTCCTGTATGTTGCCAAAATGAGTGCGATTCCATCTTTTTAGAACTTGTTTCAGATGTTTTAACTTTTCTTGAAACTGATACATCTTGGCTCCCGCTGGTGGTGAATATGATGTCCAGGCTTGGGTAACAACATCCTTTAATTTGCTGTTTGTGAGCCAAAAGGCTTCAAATCGAAAGGGTCGATTGCAGCCATGACCTGGTCTTGACCAATGAAGCAGAATTGGCCAGTGATCCGAGCCGCTTTGAGGAATGATTGAGGTGCTAAAGTCTCCTCCGAGGTGGATCGCATTGTCTGAAATTAAAAATCGATCCAGCCTTGAGGCAATTTGGTGAGCTCCTTTGCGTTTGTTGGACCAAGTAAAAATACCATTGGAGGTGGGGATGTCCATGAGCTGATTGTTCTGTATGAATTGCTTGAAGCCATTGCTGTCGCTGTCGAGCCGGACTCTGCCCCCTTGTTTTTCCTCCATTGATTTTATGATATTGAAATCACCCCCTCCAATCCACAAGGGGAAGAGTCTATTTGCGTTAAGGAGGGAGATCGTATCCAGGAGGTCCAATTTTTGCTGAATCGACTGAGGGAAATATACATTGGTGAGGTGCCCATGAATGTTGGTGCCTATGAGATGGAAGGTGGCTTGAATGAGATGGAGAGTGGCATGGAAATTGTCCAACGTAACAATCTGCGGGTTCCATAAAATGGCCTAACCGCCTGACGCCCCTAAAGCGTCTACTGATATTGACCTGCTACCTGCCCATATTTTGTTGCTGAGCTTGTCTATCATTGTGCTACTGCCTTTTGTTTCTTGGAGAAAGACTACTGCTGGTTGTTCTTGCATAATCAAGTTTTTTATCATTCTATGTTTAGAGGGACTGTTGAGTCCTCTTACATTCCAGGATATGAGCTTCATGGAGATTGAGTTGTGGGTTTGTAGAACTTTGTCAGCTTGGGAAATAGCCCCGAATCCATAAGTATTTCCCCAACTGTTATTGTTCTCTGAAGGTCTGTTTTTCTGCCTTGTTTCTTTGTTTCTTTAAGGATTTTTTTTCCATCCCAGTGACTCCCTCCTTGAATACCCAGACTTTTATGGTGATGTACTCGCGACAAAACTCCTTCAAGTTTGTCTATTTGCCAGGGGGGGATTGAGTCATACTCTTTTTGTTTGCATGCAGTCTCCAGTTTGGAGATGTCAAGCTTAGAGATGTCAAACTCTTCCAGATTTACATCTACCCTGTCTTCCTCCATAATGATTGGAATGTTTGGTTCCATTTCCTCTGCATTATCATGAAGACTCAAGGCTAGCGCTGCATCAAGATCCATATCTGATGCTATTTGATTATCATTCAAAATGATTTTCCCCTTGGAAGGGAATGGGGGTTCGAGATCTGTGACAGATTTGATTTTCGCCAATGAGGATATATCTGCGGATTTGGAGGAGGCTGGGTCCGAGGATGATAAGGTGATGGAGCGGTTGGAGAGGGGCTCGTTGGGAATCTGTTGATCAGGGTTTTCAGAGAGGGGATGCTTTGGAGAATCCTGTGAGGCTAGGACAGAGAAACGGTTCTGATGGTGCACCTTGGGTCCTAGGTCTGGAATAGCTTGGTTTTTCTTGGCATGCCGGCGGCGGGTGGGGACTTTGGTGTAACCATCTTGGTCCTTAGATGCTTCATTGGAAGGAGCCAGTGGCTGAACATTTAAAGGGCAGTCACGGAAGAGATGGCCGTGTTCATGACATTTTCTGCAGCGAAAAGGGATGTGCTCATAATCTAAAGATTGCTTCCATTCATAGTCATCGTGAAAGAGACTTACCGTGTCTGCAAGGGTCTTGGTTAGGTGCATCTTGACGCAGATCCTGGCATAGGAGGTATATTTGCGAGTTTTTGTTTCGGTTGCAACTTTGATGAAGGTCCCCAGCTTGTTGCCAATGTCAGCCAGCGTTTCTTCTTTCCAGTATTCCACAGGAAGTGAATACATTCTTATCCATACAGGGGCCCAGCTAAAGTCTTCTTTGTCCGGGTTGAATCTTGGCTTCCATTCCGTTAGATACAAACCGGAGGAGTTGAAGAAGTACGGGCCGCCTTCGAATACCTTCGTTTTGTCTTCGAGACAGTTGAAGATAGCTGTGAAGAAGCCCTTTGGGCCAAGCTGCAACGTCACTTGTCCTTTTGGCTTCCATTTTGAGGCTATCCAGCCTTGTAAGGCTTTCTCTGTGGGCCAGAATCCCAGAAACTTTCCAATGAGGGCGTAGTCCTGCATGTATTGTATTTCTCTGTTGATACGGTGGCTTGGCAGATCCACCTTGATCGATTCTGCCGCTTTTGGTATGCAGGTGGTTGAGGTCGCTTTTGTCTTAGATGGTTCCGCATTGGTATGCTTATCATTGTTTTCTGTATCCTCTTCATTCTGAGCTGAATGCAGCTTTTCTTTCTGCGTCCTTTGCTGGGTTTCTTCTGTTTCCGGATCTGTGTCTGCGGAGGGCAGAGTCACAGGCTTTTGCTTGTTGTCAGATATGTGCATGTCCTGTGGAGGGGAGGCAGAGCTCTCCCCTCCTGCATCTGGTACCATGTGCGGCCGTCAGTGGAGAAACCTGCAGCAGCTATGGCAGGTCCGTGTAATGGCGGCTAGGTTTTTGTTTTTCACTGTCGAATCGCCTCAGAGCGCATTTCCGCGTTTGTTTAGAATATGTTACTCTGTTTTTTTTAATATTAATTTTACCAGTTTTTTAATTTTTTTCGTTAATTTTCTGTTTTTTTTTAAAACTGGTTTGTTTTTTATTTTTTTTTATTTTTTTCCCCAGTTTTTTCTAATGTTTTTTTAATTTCTCTATTTTTACTTAATTTTATATATAAATATATATTTTTTAATTTTGTTTTTTTTTTCCAAATTCTTTTATGGTTTGTGAGATAATTTCTTTTAACATTTTTTGTTTTTTTAATATTAATTTTACTAGTTTTTTTAATTTTTTCATTAATTTTCTATTTTTTTTAACTTGTTTGTTTTTAATTGTTTTTTCTTTTTCTTTTTCCCTAGTTTTTGCTAATGTTTTTTTTTAATTTCACAACTTTTGCTTACTTAATTTTATATATATATTTTTTTTTAATTTTGTTTTTTTTTTTTCTTCCAAATTCTTTTATCGTTTATGAGATAAATTTTTTTTAACGTTTTTTATCTTTTATTTTTGTCTTTTTTATATATATTTTTGTTTTTGATTTTTAGAGATAATTATTTCATGTGGATTGAAAATTTAATTAACGATGTATAAATATGTAGAATATCGAAAATGAAAAATATCAACCTTCTTCTTTAAATATGCAAATCAATAAAAACCTCACTACAAAAAAATTAAAATAAAAAATAAAAAACAAGAAAATATGAAGAAGAAGATCACTTCCAAAATTATTAAATTTAAAAAATAATTGTTTACATTTCATACATTAGAAAATTTAAAGTCAAAAAATAGGTCTTTTAAAAAAAGGGTGTGATGCAGAATAACCACTTTTTAAAATCAGCATGAAAATCACTACGATTCACTACCATTCTAAAACACAATGTACATAAAAAAAATTAAAGTGCCAAAAATTATGCTCTAAAAAAAGCATGTGTGTTCTGCATCACCCCTTTTCAAAATCGGGTCACTTTTTTGCTATCTCTACAAAACGGGTAACAGTATCAGTTCCTGTTTCAAAGTTTACATTGTTAAACTAAAGAAGAGGACCCAGAGTTAAAGGAACCTAGCTCCCAACCTAATCTTTACTCTTACTACAGATTTTCTAAAGGGTGCAGGGTCATTCCACAAAAAAATGTTATTCCGCTCTTCATTGAGCTTGAGAAGGAGAGAGCATGAACTCATCGATGGATGCAGATTGCCAAATCCAAGGTGGTGGAAGACATTAGTCACATGTAGGAGAAGCTCAAGGAGATGGGCAAATAATTAAGTAGCTTGAGAGATAGATAGGCCATAATGAAAAATCGGTTAGAGACAAGAAATGCATGGTTGAAAGGACAACTGAAAGAAAGACAAAACCAATTGGCATGTATGACTAGTCTCTCTTTGGAAGAAATCCAATGTAGGATTCCGGCTAAAACCTATGCCCTATACCTTAAGGAACAATGGCTGCAGTTCCAGATCAAGACCTTGGCACAAAGAGGCACTATGCCATTTCAGGATTATAGATAGGTCATTGATATTTGTGATCAAAGTACATTGGAAGACATGGCAAAGATGTCTAATTTTTATTTGTATAACATCGCCTTAACAGAAATGAATGTATGGGACCCTAATTCCATGCTAGGAGATTTACAGTTGATGCCTTTGGCATCATGGATGAACCATGAGGAAGCAAGGGCTCCAGCAATGAAAAAGATATTGGAAAAAGAACAAACATCACCCCTTGTGATGAGAGCTGAGTAGTCCAATACAATGGCCCTCATCAGCATGCATAATTTAATTGCAAATGATCCTCAGCTTGCACCATGGTATCTTTCTCACTAAGAGCAAGAAATTTCACATTTTGAGGAGATATCCAGGTTGTTAGGGAATGACAGCATACATGCTTGCCTCAAGAGATGGAACACGTTGCCATATAGTTTAAAGATAAGAGAGTACCACTCTCATCAAATAATGAGAGAAGCATTGAACAGAACACCCATGTACAAGGAATCCATGAAGAGGATCAAATTCAATTGGATTGGATTGAAACTTAGTCCACCACTGCTCTTAGGAGTGCTAGAAGGAAGGAGGGAAGAAGAAGAAAAGAGGAAGTGGGAGGAGGTAGAAAAGAAAGAAGGTTTCTATGAACAAGAAGAGGAAGCCACAGGAAAGGCATGGGATGTTAGGGAGGCCACTAGAGCTATGAAGGAGATGGATATTGATTGAGTTTATTAGAGGATGAACAACACTTTCAGTAGGGGGGTGATGATGAGCCTCATAATTGGATAATTATATAGGCCTTAATTCACCTCCTAGCTTAGTCAAAACAACTTTTCTCACAACTTATTAAATGTTTTGATTATATTTTGTTTAATGAGATGAATTAATATGAGATATTATGCCTAGTGGACTAACATAAAATCAAGGAATTTTGGCAAAGACTAATGTTTGAAACTTGAAAGGGGAAAGGGAGAGAGATTGTAGGAGGTAAATCCTCCTGATTTACTCCTTCCCCATTTGAATATACCTTCATTAATCCCACCAGCTCGGAGTGCAAGCAGCCAAGCCATGAAGATTAGAAGGTACCCAAGCAAGTGATAGACAAAGAGTAGTTCATCTCGAGTTTGGAAGCCAAGCATCCCTAAATTTAAGGAAGTGATTGGAGACTTCAGTTGTATAAGTATAGAGGCCTAGAGCCTCATTAGGATTTTGATTTTTGTTGTAAAACTCTAGCAATTTTCGAGCTCTAGACATGTGCAAGACTTTTTGATGTAGTTTTCTGTTTTGGAAATAAGAATAAGTTTGTTTTTGATTCAGTATTGAGTTAACTCAAAGAGCGGAAGCTCTTGGGTTATGGCCCAACCCTAGCAGCAAATGCTCCTCTTCTTGTATCTTTATGCTTATCTTAGTTTCATAGGTTCATGGTTAAACTGTTGTTAGAAGCATTTCATTGCAAGTAGTGTATAATTGATTAATTGTTCATTAGTTTGCTTGCATTTTTACCTTACATCAGTATCTCACTAGAAGGGATAAAAGAGGCTCCACAAAGCTACCGGTAGGTGTCTTGGCCTCACTTCTTCCTTCTGGGATCATGATTTCAGAAAAAAAACCCTTATGCAACCCAAAAAGATAAATTTCCATTTCCTTCATGATATTTAGAATTTGTTATACTTAAGATAGCATTTGATCAATTTTGAAAAGTAGGATTTCATCACCATCTCATCTATCTTCATTCTTTCAATAGATCTCATCCATGAATCCATGTTATTCAACAATTTCTTCATGCATAAGGTAGACAATTAGTTCATTAAATTTTGCTTTTATAGTTCATGAGAATTCTTCTTGTTTACATCACTTTTTGGAAATTACACATGTTTGATGTAGAGCACGCACTTCAAAAGTAGACAGAGATGTCATAGCAAGTAACCACCTTCCAACTTCACTCTCCCATAGGCATTCCTTGTTTTCATCAAAACCTTCACCAACTTCATCATTTTACATAGAAATTTCTTGAAGCATTTTGAGTGAATCCAACAATCTCCTAAACCTGGTTTTGGGTTCTGAGTGATCCTAGGCCTCTTATCACTCCATTCCACCCATCAAACATCTTCCCTAAGCTTTCCATCACCTCCAACACCCATCGTTTGTCTCATAGTTGCATCCTGTAGAAATACAGGGAATCATGTAGGTTTTTAGTACATCCTGTAGGTTCTCCTGTAGTGGCCTATTTTGAGGCCAAATTAAGGTAAACCTCTAGGAAGCCTCCCAAGGTCACCCAAGGGTCCTCAAAACCTTCCGGCCATCTCCTGAACCTTCCAGCAATTCATCAGCACCACTAAACCACTTGCCACATCACCAAGAGAGATTAGTTTGCGCACTTGACTTTTCATTAAAAGCATAAAAAGACAAAATGGATTTCTTATAGTCCTTTACATGCATAGCAGTTGTGTTTGATGTTCCTAGCTTCCATTCTTAGGATAGTAGCATTTTATTCATGTTAATATAGCATCATTGCAAAGCATAGCTCTGAGAAGTTAATTAGGAAATGATATGCCCTAGAATTGAATTTCAGTCTCTTTCATTATTGTAGTAGATAAGCTCTCTCTTAGAGTAGATTTATCTTTCTTTCATTAAGGAAACAAGCTTCTTCTAAATCCATAGAAGTCTCGCTTTCAAACCCTAGTGGTCTCTCGCTAACTGAATAGTGACAAAAGGCAGAACCATCACTTTTACTTGTGTATACAGCACTGTCACCCCAAAGTTTGTATGAACCTTGGGTTGATGAAGTAAAGTTGATAGCTCCAGGAGTTGCAGCATTATTGCTACAATACTAGTGCTCATCATATATACATGTCCTTTTACACATAGAAACCAGAAAATCTAGAAATGAAAGAAGATTCATAGGGTTGTGTACATTCCCAACCATATAAGGAGAATTATGCTACTGAAATTAAATTTATTATGAACCATTTCTTCGTATAAAGGAGATTTGTGACAATATCTCTTATGGTACGTAAATCTTCATATGGATATGGAGAGTGAATGAAGTAGTTGGGATTATTTCTAGCACTCCTCCTTAATTATAACTATTAATATTCATGATGCCCAAATTGTCTCTTAGATGTACAAAAGTTTACATTCCCACTAATTTGGTGCAGATGAATGGATCCTGGTATTGGTACTTGTAATGTTCCAAAATAATCTATCCATACTTGATTAATACTCTCATGAAATGGCATATTTTGTTAATATGTTTACCTCTTTTGTGAAAGACATAGTCTTTTGGTAAATAAATTGTAGAGATGTTGTCTCAATAAATCTTTCTTATTTCTTCTTGTTCATGCCTCAAGCCTTTTAACACCGTTCATATCCAAATTTCATAAGAAGCTACACCCATGGAAGCTACATATTAACCTTCATTTGTAGAAACAGATATAATAAGTTGTTTCTTAGAAGTACATGAAATGACCCCCAAACCAAAATGAAAAACTTAGCTTAATGTGTTCTCTCTATCATCTGGACGTTTTTCCGAGTCAATGTCTTTATATATAACCAAGCCAAATGCATTTGTTGTCATAAAAAATATTCCATGTAACACCTCCTCCCATATTCACCTTCTTTCACTAGCTTGTTAGGGTAATAAGGATTTGGGGGCTACTATAACATTATTTAACCTCCTAAGTACATTTAAGGAAGTGGAATCGACAAACTGAAACTTGATTGACCTTCCTCGGGAGCTACAACAACCTCAAGAGCTAAATAACCACTCCAAGTTCCAAAATCCTGAGATAGACTGATTTTTTACTCACCTAGATACCCATTTGCATGGATAACATTGCATCCATGCTACTACAACGAAAACTTCTCAGTTCTATGCATGCTACCCTAAGATCAATGCCACCTTTTAAGGGCTTGTATCCAAACTACTACCCGAAAGTTAATGATACTTTTAGGAATAATAGATGACAAAAAGAAAAATACTATAACACAAAAGTTAATCAATGAATTGACGCAGGCAGGCCTAACCATAACAGACATTTCCTCAAACATATGGTGAACATGTAATCTACAGGTCTTGAATGGATATATGAACATATGGGTTTGAAACTTATCTAAGAATCCTCAAGAAGGTATATTTCCGTCTCATAATAATTATTATAAAATTTTTAGCCTAATTCATTCAATAACCATTCGTCAATTAATAAAGACATAAGAATATCATAGCTAAGACCTGTTATGAAGCCATGCTTATAACCATCAAATAATGGGAATAATAACCATGATTGAACAACCATCAAATCCACATAATAACAAGTATAATTACTCTTGAGGTAAAAAAGGAAAAGGGATCTTATAATAATATGAAAAGGCCAACAAAGTCAAGGATTTCCACGTACCACCAGAATGTTGATTGAGTAGAACAAAATATTTCTTTGAGCCAATTACCCCCATGCCATATGCCGAGCATGAATGTGGTATTCAAGACAAAATATACTATGAATTCCTCAAAATCTAACCACCTCCATGCTTAGGCTTTACTGCAATCCTACCAAAATAAGTCAAGGGATCCCTAGGCCTAAACAAAGGTATACAAAACTAGGCTTTACCGCTAGCCTACTAAAATCAGTTAAGGGATCACTAGGCCCAAAACAAGACTAGATGCCTCTAGATTTGTTCACCCATACCTTTAGGAATTTTCCTAAGACCACCTCAGTTACTTGCAAAACCATCTGATAATCCAAAGATCAACCATGTAAGAGAATTTCATCAAACAATGACTATCTGGAAATGGAAAGAAACCACTATCACAAGTTGTCAAACCCATACTAGTGAACATAAGAGAGCCAAATACATACATGCATGTACCATGCATCATAAACCAGCTAGGAAATCACACATGCGACCTATTACCTACAAGTATTACTTGTAAAATTGCCTGATCGAAATTTTCCTTTCTTTTCCCTTACTTTCCTGTTCTTTCATGTCCCTCCCTTTCCTTCATTTCCCCAATGATAGAGTGCTCCAAGAATGCTCCAAGTGTGTAAAAGTGTGAGAGAATACAGATAATAGAGAGAGTTCCAAAACTACACTGAAAAAAGGGCTCACTTTCCGAAGCTATGAACTGATCTTCAGAATCCTTTTTATTAATGACACCTCTATTTTCTTCAATTCCCTCTATTTTTCCTTCAATTTTATTTGCATGCAAACATGTGCACTTTCATCACCCTTTTCTCCTAATTTCCATTCTTTTCATTAAAAAATGCCAACAAATTCCTTTCTACTTTTCCAATCCCTTTTCCAATTTCCTTAGCCATAATAATGTGAAATAAACACCCATTAGAATGTTTTTCGCAACATGTAGCTTAGAAAACATGTCCCATGAGTTTGGTCTTATTTTTCCATTATTAAATTTAATAATGACCTTTTAGCCGAGGACTATTACATACCCCTCTCCCTTAGGGAAACACCCTCTTCGGTGTTTAGTGACACCTATTGATAAATACCATTGAAAACTAAAACATATTACCTATGGAGCTTTATAGCCTAGCTCTATTCCACATTTACAATGATCAATCTGGCTGAAAAGAAAAACAATCATGACAACATGAAAACCATACCTCTTATTAGAGCTTTACAGCACAACTCATGGTGGTATTTACATCCATATGCATATATACATATACTAAAAATTATTTGCCTAAACCGAAAAACAATGAAGGATACTTAGCCCACATCTAATGAGCCATCTCACATGTAACTTCATTGGGCCCAAGAGTGCTTCCACTACACTTTATCTTACTCAATTACTTGGATTAAAATCATGAGCTATTCATGTTGAAATATGCACTGAAGTTCTAGATGCAATTCCCATTTTTGTTCCACATTCAATATAGATGAGTTAGTCACATGATCAACATCTTTCACATACTTCTTAAAAAATGACACATGGAAAATGTCATGGACATTCACTGCTACAGGCAGTGCGATTATATAGGCCACTAGTACAATCCTCTCAAGGATCTCAAAAGGGTTGGGATACCATGGTGCCAACTTATCACATTACCCAATCCTCAAGGAACTCTTCTTGGGTTTGATGTGTAGGTATGTATGCTTCCCAACCTAAAATTAGTTGAATGTCCTATGTTGAACTGCATAACTCATTTTCTTATCTTGTGATACCTTTAAATTCCTCTTGATAACCTACATTTATTGTTCCATCTCTACTAACATGTCTGATCCGATAAATACCATATTCAATGGATCACTGAAGTTGATGGGGGTATAACAACTCCGACCATAAAATGTCTCAAATGTACTCATCCTCAATGACTTCTAATATCCATTATGTATGCAAAATCTACCAGTGGAAGATACTCTGCTGACCTCCTCTGCTGGTGCATAACATACATTCTCAACATGTCCTCTAAAATCTTGTTGACCCTATTTGTCTATCAATCTATCTGTAGGTTATAAGTTGTACTGAAAGCCAAGCCTATACGCAAAACTACAAATAACACCTTCCAAAACCTGGAAGTGAACTTGCTATCTCTGTCATATAGAATATTCTTAGGAATACCATGCAATCACACTACCTCTCTAATGAAGAATTATGCTACCTCACTAGCTGAATTACTAGACTTAATTAGAATGAAGTGAGCTACCTTGATCAACCTGCTAACCACAACCATAATGAAATCATTCTTTTCAGATGTCCTCGAAAAACATGTAATGAAATAAATGGAAATGACCTCCCATTTCTACATTGGTAGAAGAATTAGTTATAGTAAATTGCCTGGATTCTTTCACTCTAACATTACCTGTTGGTAATCCAAACACCTTACGATGAACTCAACCACCTCTTTCTTTAGATTCTACCAATAGTATAACTTCTTCATAGTTGTCAATGTCTTTTTCTATCCTGGATGACATGAATATGAATTAACATGAAATTCCTGCAAGGTAAGTTTCTTGAGTTCATTGTTGTCTGGAACATAGATCATGTCCCTAAATATCACCGAACCATCTATTGTGAAATGATAATCCAAATCCCATTCACTTGTACCATGTTTCTTTAACCTATGCTTAATATCCTTGTATATATAATCATATTTTTCTTCCTATAAGATCTGATCCTGTAAATTTGTACCATGTGAACTCATAGTTGCAATGTGAATTACCAGTACTCTTCTGCTAAGAGAATTTGCAACTTTGCTCCCTTTACCCTTAATATATTTGATCTCAAAGTAAAACCTAGTTAGCATATGTTGGGCCACTATATTTTCATAATAATTACCATTTCTTAATAGACATTTCATCCATTCCTATCATTCTTTTCTCCCATTATTTATTATAATTTATCATATAATTCCATTTCATAATTACTTATGCTCTTCTGGATAAGTAATACTTCTTCTCCTTTATTTTTAATAAGTTGATGATTAGTATGCATAATTTTTCCAATAATGGTTTATTAATTTATTTGTTATAACATCGATCATGATTTTAGCCTCAAAGATTTGTTCTAGATTGCAAATTTGATCATTAGCAAATAGTCAAATATTGCAACTTAGAAATTTGATGGGATAGAGAGTGACAATTTTACATTGGATTTTTATAGCAAATATAGATGAATATTGAAAATCTGAGACATGGATTTTGTTCAAACCAGACTATGTTAGTTTTCTAATGTGCAGTTTTCCAAAATTTGGTCTTGATTTGATAGAAACAAAAGGTCCTTTGAAGGTGATTTTCTAAGATTTTTTGTTGTGGCCATTTTCCAAATTCTTCCAATTGCAATACGAGATTTGACTTGTTCCAACTAAATCATGATGGAGAGATATTTCAGATCTGATCTTGGTGATCAATTTGTTGTAGACAATCTACAGTTGTAATGGAAATCATTATGTAGTCATTGTAGTTGTAACTTCCCTTTACTCTTTATGTATTTAAATGAAAACAAAGACCAAAGAGGGGAGGAGGGACAATTACTGAATTAGAGGCAGAGCTAAGAGTTGTATTGTATCTATTTCTATTTTTTAATGAAAGGATATATGAGTGGAATTTCATAATTATCTACTTGTTCATATTTGAATTATTTTTCAAGGCATAACTAACTCTTGGGAAATTGGAACCACCACCTTGGACAAGGCACTGCCTTGAACATCTAAAGTAGTTTAGTTGTGTTTCTTAGAATTTCAATTGTTGTTCCTTAAAGTAAATTTCCTTTTCTTTAAAGTAATTTTTTGGCTACTACATTTTCTAGATTTCATTCAATTCACTACTATAGATTAGAATTTCAATTATGTTGGGTGAAATATGTTAAATTTCTAATTGAGCAAGGTGTGGTTTAATTTAGTGTTGATTCAAACTGTGTGATTAGCATAAATTTTTTCCTTCATTTACTTTCAACTTTTTAAATTAGTATTGTTATCAAAGTCTTACATTTTATTTCTTGTTGAATGAGATTAGTAGTATATAACAAAGTCATGTAGAATGAGTGTTAGTTGTTGGTAGTTACTTGCATATATTTTGATGATTGCCTTGAAATAAAAAGTCATTCCTTGGTTTGACAATTAATGTCTAGGTGATTAGTTGTTTTTTTATTAAGCAATTAATTTTCCCCAACATTTTGGCACCATTGTTAGGGAGTTAGTTAAATAGCAATGTCACACTAATATCTGGTTGTACATGCATTCTTGACTCTAAGAGGGTTGGATATTAAATATGGAAGGTAAGAACCTACATATGCACCGTAGATAACTTGTGGTGAGGTCTACCCTATATAGGTAGTTTCAAGTCATATAGCATGCATGGATAAAAGTAGGAATCTTAGAGGTAGAAATTTGAAGAAATATTATCATTTCACTTAAGTGGTGATGTAAGCACCACCCATTCCACTAACTAATTGGTAGGAACATTTGAAGGAGGAATCTTCAAGGCTAGTAAGAGTTCTAAGGAACTTTCCTCTTGATTTTTGAAATTTGTTGTAAGAACAAGAGTTATAGGAGCTTAAATTAGTAATTTTGTAAAACTAATATCATTAGCTCTCTAAACTCATAATTGATAATTTTGTAGGATAAAAAAAAATCAGGAAGAATTTGAAGAAGTGTTTTTCCATTGGTTCCAAAAGAATCATTTTGCAAGAGGATGAAAGCAACATATCAAAGAGATCGAGAAGTTGCTACAAGCTCACAACCATGGAAACCATGGCCAACATGTATTGTTAAAAATTTTATCCTTTAATTTTCTTACTTACATGGATTCTTATTTCAACTTGAATCACAAATGAATTACTTTTCTTACCTATCAAGGTTAGTCCTACAACTCAATCAACTACATCAAAATCCCCCATGCCCTATACAATTTCCTGCTCAATCCATCCCACACCTCCATAATAATAAATTAGTACAGCATGCTTACAATGTTGAACTGTGAAATTTACCCACCCTTCCCACCCATTCTATTTTACCTATGCCACTATTGGAAACTTATATTAGGTTTGGGAAGGTTTTAAATCCTAAAATTGCAGAAGTCATGGAAGACAATGGGGTTTCTTTTAGTCAATATCAACAAGCAGATGAGATCAATAAGACATTGAAATAACTTCATGATATGAAAAATATGGAAAAGAAATAAAGAAATGTCTATATTAAATCTTGGTTTCACTCCATCATTCGTTTGTAGCATCATTCCATACATCAACAATTTTTGGCACCATCTTTTCAATGGAACTTGCTCTTTCCTACCCTAGTGTTTATTAACGTACATTTTTCTAATTTGGATATGTACATACTTGAGACCTTGTTTCTAAAATGGCTCCACTAGAGGTACTCTTATACATCTAGATATGTCGTATTTTTCATATCAAGTAGGATAGTGTAAAAAATAGAATAAACAAGGCGACAAATAAATAAATTTCTTTATATGTAAAAGGATTATCATTGTTGAAATATGTTGTGTAAATCAATATTGGCAATAGATCTTCAATTTTTCTTTTATGTAGAAATATTATATTTAAAATTAGGTTTCTACAAAAACTTGTCACCATTTTGGGAAAAAATTCTTGTTTACCGTATTTTATTGCACGTGATCTTGAGAAAATCATTAAAAAGGCAGTCGGGACAGTCATGTTTTGAGGGACAAAATGGACATAATTTTAAACCCTATTTCTATCCTAAATATCCTTTTATGTATAAATTATAACCCAATTTGAATCACTCAATTTGGATTTGAAACAAAAAAAGTTATTACCAAAACATTAAGAGCATGCCTAGTGGGCAACTGAGGGACATAGTTAGAACAGTCAGTGTTTGGAGGCTTAAGTGACTATATCTTGCAAACACGTTTCTATGGTATATTATTCTATGAATATAGCTTACAAGGAAAATTGAATCACTCTATTTAGATATCATATGATAAAGTTATGACCAAAATATGCACTACCTATTGTAAATCAACATTCTTAAAACTCCATTTTTCTAGTTGTTCACTAGCATATTTTACCCATCAATTATTCTTGCATTCAAAGTCTGTTTCTATTGGATATAGATATATGAGAATAATTTAATCTCCAATTTTAATCATTTCAACCTATCATCAAATGAAAACGTTATGCTTAAAATATCAATTGTTGGTCTAAGCTGAGAAATTGAAAATGACTCTATTATGCAGGTTGTTCTTAGTAAATTTGACATACCATCTCATGGAATTTTTAAAACCTACTTCTTTTCGAGATATACTTATGACTTCAATTTCATTTCTCTTTTGAATCACTCAAATTGGACGAAAAAAATAAGTTACGATTAAAACACTTTTGGTTAGTATGGTTGGCCACCGCCCCTCGCATGTAATAAATTAATTTTACTTAGTTACTTTTTCCGTGGATTTGTTTTATAGAGTAGATACTTGTTATTTTTTCCATATTCCTTGGATTAAGAGAGCAGTCTCACCTCTCTTCTTCCATGATTTTATGGTTTATTGTAGACAGATGCTCATTTTTTACAGGTCCGAGGAGAATAAAGGAGGTTCATTTATGAAAAAGTGATTCTTGAAGAAAATATTAATGAAATAAGGGAATTTCATCCAAGAATCTATTAAGAAATTTAATATCATATGATGTTGAGTATTTTTTTAGGTGTCATGATCTAAAATGTCTTATAAGAGCTTGCTACAAATTTCCCGCTAATACTTGCCAACAAGAAAGAGAAACAACAAGATGAAGACTTTTTCGTTACTAGAAAAATTCATAACAAGAGAAACGAAGAATTTATATCCATTTGAAGACTCAAGTAATTGCCAACACAACATTTGTCCAAAAGATCTTTTTTTTCCATTCATTCACCATTGATAGATTGTTGTTCCTAGAAACAGATTGATGTTCCCTTAGGAAACAACATTGGTGCACCCGAAATCACAGTTGTTGTAACTTAAGTTATTTATTTATTTTGAATAAAGTTCTTTTTAATTTCTAATATCTCATATGTTTTTATGTTTCACATTTTGTTTACTTCAAATTCATGACTTTTTTTCCTTCATCAAAATAAAATAATATAGTTCTGAAGTTTCATGTTGTTGCTCCACATCTATCCATTTGTTCCCTAGTGTTATTAAGTATATGGTTGCATCATACCTAATATTAAACATTCTTATGGTAAGTATTGCTAGGAATAATTTACTGTTAAATACTCATTATTTTGTAAAGTGACTATAATTGTTGAATGACTAATCCTTTTCTATGTCAACTTGCTAGGATCGCCCATTGAGATAGTTTTTGGGAGGGATTGCCACAATCATTCTTGATACCTCATGTATAAAAATTAAAATGGTATGGGTAGTTTTGAGGTTGTAACATGCAACAACGATACTTTTGGATAAATAAATCTTGAATCATAATTCTTTCTACCTTAGCCAGAACTGTTGTTCCCTTGGTCACGCTTGTTGTTCCCTTAGCCACAGTTGTTGTTTCATTAGTAATGGTTGTTGTTCCCTTAGTCACAGTTGGTATTCCGTTCATCCCGGTTGTTGTTCCCTTACTCACAATTGTTGTTCATGGTCACGGTTGTTGTACACTTAGTTTGAACTCTTGCTCCATTAGTTGTGGTTGTTGTTTCTTTAGTCACAATTGTTGTTTCCTTATTCACATTTGTTGTTCCCCCAATCACACTTAATTTTTCTTAACTCACAGTTGTTTTTCCCTCAATTACAACTGTTGTTTCCTAGGTCACAACTATTGTTCCCTCTATTACAATTGTTGTTACCTAAGTCACAATTGCCCATTTTTACACTTTCTATTTAACACTTGGTGAATGGGAAATACTTTTAATGTTCTAGTTCCTCTTTGACATAGTGACTGGCTAGTCAATATATCTTTGTTTATCTATAAACATAATATTATTTTAAAGTATTAATATGCAAATATGGTTTCACCATGTCAATTTTCAACTTTATTAATATGTCAAGTCCTTGATCTTGAAAAATTTATGATGTTTACCACAAAGTTGTACTTAAATATTTCCATCGCTATCTAATAGATTGTTCCTTAACTCCAATCTTAATAAATAAAAATATATTTATAATTTGTCATTTGAAGGTTATTAGTTTTTGAGAAGAAAGACTACCCAAGTTGAAAATAGTTACTACAAAATGTTTTACATCATCCTTAGCTCTTAAGGAGCCGACTTGTCGCCCCATATATTAAGTAATCTTTTGTCGATTAAAAATAAACATAGTTGGATTTTAAACAAAAAAAGTAAACTCAAGGAAAGGAGGTCTCATCACAAGCTCACCTACCATGACCATAGGTCCTAATAAAGTGACATTACCACTACTGGTCGCCTAGCCATGGTAATGACCTTTGGTTGTAAAAATGAAGGAGAATAGGTCTGATTACAAGCTGATTTGTTCACTTTTGTTAGCTCCCATTAATGGAATTGTTCTTAACTCATTACCAAGCGAGAACAACAATCTTTAGTAGACATCTAAGTGAATTGAAATTCTCTTACAACCATGTATTTATTTCTAATAGATGGTACACTGGTATCTGAATGGGTTAAAAAGACATCCATGTCAAGGCTATGGACACCTGCTGGTAGCAATGGCCATGCTTATGGTATAGAAGTTAATTCAATACTATGATATACTTGGTTACATTTCTTTCTCGAAGCTAATTTCTGATAAAGCCTACTATTTCATATATAAGGTTTTCTAGAACTCATGGTCCATGGGCTGATATCTAATCTATTCTTAGATGAACATGCTTATGGTTTATATATATTAATGAGTTCTCAATATTCACTTTACATGTTAGGTGTTGTCGTTCTGTATTTTTGAGGTTGCGGGAGTAAACACATAGGACACCGTTAAAACCACTTTGGAAGCTAGGATTTAGCCGTGCTAGCTTCAAAGAGGGAACCCTATGTAAAATTTAGCTATGTTTGATGTGAATTTTAGGCTAGTTATTATTGTACTGATTGATTTTGATTGGATTGTCTGGTTGATTAAAGTGTTATAATTCCATTAGACTATGGAGTCTAAATATTTAACTGGATCTGCATCAAATTTTAAAGGAGTTTTGTAGTGTAAGCTAGGTTGCACTAGTTGTATCTTTCAGAATATTAAATGGGTTATGAAATAACAGAAATGTAATACTTAGACAAAAATAAGGAGAAATGAAGAATTCCTTAAGTTGGCCTCAGCAAAAAACATATAATTTACTAATAACCAGATTAGGGTGCTTTGAATAACATATCCTATTCATCACAGTTTTTGTTATGTAAATGAGCTTTTCAGAAATATCAAAGAAAAGAATCAATGTTTAAACACATAAAGTGAAGAGAAACATGGCCATTTTGTACACCACGTGAATTCAACAATCAACCTGTAATACTTCAAATAGTGAAGTATTTATAAAAATATTTATAAAATAATTACAAAATCATTTTCTCAACTGACAATGTATTATTAGTATTATCTTGAACAATAAAATTGATCTTTGCATAATGATAGTCAAGGTGGAGAGGTGCGTGAAGAGGTGGCTCTGTTTTCATCGATTCGGTTGACAAATTAGCCTAAAATTGTGTTGTGCTGGTTGTTGTGCTCACCGATGTGTTGGATGATGTGCTGGAAGATATACTAACTACATCCAAATTACTTTTAGTCCAGTAAATCACGTAGTTCCTCAACTTAATTACCCTTTGGTAAATCTCATCAACCTCAGTATGTTTTGAAAATGTTGCCTTTACACTAAAGACATGTTTCACCTCATTCTGGATAAAGATGTCATTTTCCATAGTCTCTAAGAATGCTCTTGTTGCCATGCTGCCTTTTATACCGCTGAATTTGATGCTACTTCTGGCCACTTCCTTCAACTTCAAAACATAATCTTCTTGAGTAATCAGTTTATCATTAATTACATATATGTTGGGTAGTCATTTCTGTATTAATGCTTCAATCCTATTGCAAAACTTGTTCACTCCCATATCTAGTGTTTCACATCTCTCCTCCAATTGATCAATGCGATTTATTTTATTCAAAACATTTTTGACTTCCAATATTGTAGCAGTCCTGTCACTAATTCCTAACTCTTCAAGTTCATATTTTCTCTTTGAATTTAGGAATTTGATGATATTGGGAGATTTTGGAGCCATGTCTCCCAGCTTTTCCCTCACTTGAACAATTGTTTCAATGGCCCTTTGTATCAGTTCTTTTTGTTCAAAAATGATTTGGATACATGACCAAATTTAATTCATAGAGTCCAGAATACCCATCTAGATGGTTTCCTTGGCTTGGGCCAAGGTTTGACCAATTGATGTATCCTTTTCCACCTTATGTAACTTCTCTAACAGCCTTTGGGAATTCTGCACTTCAGGTAGATTGGAAGCTTCAATTCTAGTTTTCTACTCTTGTAGATATTTGAGATGCCCATTCAACTTATTAATTTCTTCTGACTGGATTGACATATTTTGCAAAGCCTTCGTCCCCTATTCACTACTTGTAGTTTGAGTTGAAGAGGTTGCTACAATTATTCTAACTGTTGCTGGGAGCTAAGTGATGGGTATGGAATCCAGGGGGACTATGGCTACCCCTTGACTCTGTTCTTTCTCTTTGATCATTTTCTTTAATTCTTCCTCCATCTGTCTAATCTGAATATTCTTCTATATGATTAGCTTAATCATGTCAGTTTTTCGTGTCTCATTTTATTCAATATATTTAGCCAAGGGATCCTTTGTGTCTAGCAATTTCAACTACTTTCTTAATTCTCCAATATCCATTTTTTTTCTTCATGATGATCCCCTCTGCAATATTTAAATCTTTAATATCATATCCTATCTTGACTACCAAATCTTACAAATATTTGATCCTATTATCCTTTTCTAAGGAGGATATCTTTTCCATTTTCAATGGGGACTAAATGTTTGTATATGAAGCCTGCAACTTAGACAATGACATGGAAGTATTAGTTAATGTAGAAGAAATCATCTTACCGATCTGTTTATGCATCCTTATTTGATCAATAGGATGGATATCTTTGGTGCTGAATTAAAATGTTGTACTTTTATAATCTGTTGGTGTTTTAGGATGTGGAACTTGGGCCTCAGGGAAGGCCATCTGCATGTTTCCCTACTTTGTATCAAAAACTGATAACAATCTCCTCTGTGAGCTGGAAGTCTAGTTCCTAAACTAATTGTAGGCGTTGTTCTTGAGAATTTCATTCTTAATTTTGATCTCTCAATACCTGTCAAAAAAACTATATTCGTTTTCTCCTTGGACATCTTGAGAAGATAGTTATGTTTCCTTTTGACCATGTGAAATTGAAGGTTTAGTATAAGATGCAACATACCTGTTTCTTGAAGGTGGTCAATCTCTAATTATGATGGCAACTTGTTCTTCTATTTCCCTTTCTGCATCTTTCATAGGAGTGATATTTTCTCTCTTCCTGTAACTGATTATGAAATCTTTAGCCTCACTACCTGTTATTGGTAATGATCCCTCCTCTTTTTGTCTTTTACTTGTTTTCTCCTGAGGATTAGGAGTTTATAAATTTGAAGTAGAAAACAAATTTTCTTCATCTTCCTGCAAAGTATTCTCTACCCACCCTGTTTGATTTGCATATTTTTATATCTCAGGCCTTGAGGTATGGATATATGGGGTAGTTTTGTTTTTTACTCTCAACTTTGAAATGGTACCCCAAGGGTCATAAGACCATGTAAAACTCAAGCTAAATTTTGTCTCTTTAAGAATTTTGTCTGTCTCTTCTCATACTGACTTGGTATTGCATATGAAAGGGCCCACCCGTGTCTTTATGCGACTGGGACTTCTTGTTTGCCACCACAAAGTGAATATCATCTGAATTTAACATTTTTCTAATGTATTTGAGGGAAAAAACCTTGTGGGCAGGTATTTTGGGAGCTTATGTGGTGCAAATTTGCATCCATAAACTTTGATTTCTGTATAATTTTGGTATAAATACAAATCCCTAGTCTTGGCCTGAGATGTCAAATGTAGAACCCTTTTGATGTCTTCACTGATTCTGGGTCATGCTATGCTATTTAAAACATTCATATCTCAATGAGAAAACTCTTCAATGAATTGTTTGTATGAGAATTCTTGCTTCTCTTTCATTACTAAAGAAGTCCAAAATATCACAGGTTGTTGATTTCCCTCTTAATTTAGCTTTTGCATTGCAAAACTAAGCCTGTCTGCTTGATGATAAAGACACATAGAAATTAAAATTGAAGTGTAATTAAACACCTGTTTTGTTGGAATTTCAGAACATGCTCGTGGATGTTATCACACAAGAATTTACCGAAATTCAAAAAAAATGGATGGTTTTCTATCTGTGGAAAAACTGGTAAGGAAGCCTAGAATGGGTTCACCTACCCACTGATCAGAATAATAACCCAGAATGTATGAAATTATGGTTATAATATGTTTAGCTTGATTAGGGAAGATTGAGGAATGGTCTGGAGGATTCTTCTTTTGTAATTGGGCATTTTCTAGTAAGAATATCTAAAAAATCTTGGTCGTGGTAGAAAAATCAAGCTTCTGATAGAGTTGGGTGAGGGATTCTAAGGAAAATGGGGCATCATTTTCCATAGGGGGAGCTCATCTAGTTTATATACTGAGCAGTGATTGTAAAAAAGATCTCACTAGATGGGGTCATAATGGATTTTTGACTGGCAATATAGCAAGCTTGGCATTTCTTAGTGAATTCAGGGGCATGGAAGATCAAAGGAAACTGAGAACGAGGAAGATTCGACTCCTAGAGTCCAATTTCATATGTTTTATCAGCATGTTTGTCCTCCAGCCAACAATATAGCTCTAAAAATTCATAGTGGCACTATGTTTCACTGATCCTATAATCCCTATCAGCTAAATGAATATGATCTATGTCTATGGATGGAGGGATTAATGGATTAACATGATTCTATTGGTTCTTACTCTTTGGGGGCATAATTAGATTAGTGAATGATAGGAGTGATGAAGGGAAAGCTTACTAGTAATAATTTTAGGTTATGAGCCATTATGGAAAAAGGAGACAGAGCACTGGAAATTTTGATTTGGTTCAGCAAGAGCTTTGAAACTGGTCACTTTGTAGAAAACTCTGAATTATAGAGAGTAAGTAAGAAAAAATCCAATGAAGATTGTTCAGGATTGTTTTAATAAGGGAGAGTGACGGTTTCTATTGGAGGGTGGTGCGAGACCATTAAAGGTTGAACAATTACTCAGGAAGGAAAATTGAATTTCCTATGATAATTTTTCTAGGAAAACATTTAATTGGGAAACAACTATGAAACATGGCATGAAATGAGTGGCAGAGGTGTCAAGGTAGGGACATGGTAAAGAAGATGAGGAGAAGACAGAGAAGGTGGTAAGCAGTATTGTTAGGAGGGATGCAAAATGAGGGGAAGGTTACAGGTATGGATGTAGCCCAACGAAGAATATCGCCTTTTCAAACCACCCAGCGATAAAGGTAGGATGGAGTGGGGTGACAAAAACAAATGAGGGTCGTGGACCATGAAGGGTGGAGAATCCCAATGTTTTTACTGCAACCTCTTTTAACCATATACAACAAAACCAATTTTGTCCATATGTGCCATTGGTTTCTTGCTTTTGAACTTAGGATAGACTTTGGAATATAAAACTTGTAAGAAACACTTTATCCCCATCGTGCCTTTCTTTTACATAATGAGTAAAAATTAGGGTAAATGGCACATAAGTATATTTATAAAACCAACTATTTCTGCATACCCTTTGACTAAGTTAACATTTTTATTCTTCTAAAGGGGTGCACTTAGACTAGCAAACCCATATTATTCTCTTTTATGATAAATTAAAAACTACCTAAATCCTTATCACTTATTTCTCCTATTGATTCAGATTTAACAGTTGAATCAATGTCATTTTCTACTAGCTACTGATTTACGAAGATTAAACAGTTTGGCAAGTCTCTATTCTCTAGTCTCATTTACATAAATTTAAACATGTTTAACCATGATTATACTCTATGATTAAAAAAATAACTAGTCATTGTGGTATTTTAAACAAGTCAAACACAACCTTTATTTATCAATCATAAGAGAACTATCTATCAGTAGTGGCATTTAGATTTGCAACAATTTCACTATTATTTTCTTTAAATTGGTTTTTCTTAATTTTAATGGGGTTCTAGATCTTTTATCCTTTTTCAATGGTTTTTGTTTGTTTTTTGTATTTTTTTTATACCCTCTTTCCATTTTTATTCTAATTTTTCTTTTATTTGGAAATCAATTAAGGATTAACAATTATTTACAATATGAGACTTTTGATAAAAAGTACTCAATCACCTTGAGATCCTATAAATTATAGGTGATGGGCCTCTAAATTAGACATAAATTATGGCTCATGCCTCTAATTTAAAACATAAATTAAGGCCTATGACCATCCTTCAGCACATTAAACCTCTCTTTTTCCATTAGATAATTTATTTTTAACTTTAATATATTCATTAGGAAGGTTTATGAATAATTGAATATTTGTGCCTAATATTATTTATTTTTTTATAGAATATTATGAGAATATTGGGCAGATTATGAAGAGTTAGATGAGGAGATGATTTAGGGATTTGTTCCATACTACTGGAGTATCAATAATAAATAATAAGTCAACAAGACATTATGGAATCATGGCACAAATTGTGGAACTCCAATGATTGAGAAAAACTATGAATGTGTTCCACTAATAAAGGGAGAAGATCCATCAATCAAGGGAGAAAATCCACTAGTCAACGGATTTCAGTGGAGAAAACTTCCTCCATTCATGGGGAATGATTCTTAATCATTTTTTATAAGTATGAAGTTGAATTTACCTCTAGGGAATGATCGAGAAAATCTAGGAATGTGTTCCCTGCCATTAAATTAAAATTCCTAGTATTGGGGACTAGATCCAATAATCAAGGGATTTTGGTGGGAAAGCTTCCTCCATTCATGGAGAATGATTCCTAATAATTTTTTATAAGTTCCAAGTGGAATTTTCCTCTAGGAGGAGGATTTTCATTAGTGTTATTGTGGAGAGAGCTTGTACTCTTGTAGCTCCATTATATTTTCTTCCAGGGATGTAATTTTATTCATGAAAATAGTGAAGATTGGTGTCACATTTAGCTTCTAAATCTTTTTCTCCTCCATAGGTCTCTGAGTGTCCTTGGGCTTTGCCATCACAGGAACCTCAGAGCCCTTTTTTATCACTTTCTTTCCTTCTTTTCATTGCTTATTCACATGTATCTCTAGTTTTTATTTCTTTCTATTTATGCATTAAGTATTAGTGATTTCTTGTTGTATCATTGAGTTAAATGGTTGATGTAAGTTCTTTTGCAAGATCACAAAAATTATTTCATGCTTGGTAAATATTTGGATATTCATAATAATCATTGAGTTGCTTGGATTAGTCTTCCTATTCCCAAATCTAGATTGTTGGACCTCCTTTTTAGCAAAGAACAGTAAATTTCTGCTATTTTTTAGAGCATGCTAACGATCTTAAGTTGACTTGATTCCACTTTCATTACATCATAAAAACATTATAGTTCATAACAAAAACTATCCCATTTCATTTTAACTTGATTTGGTTAGGCATTTTTTAGATTTACTGGCTCACTAGTTCTCGAATTTCTAGATTTTCAACTAGTAGTGTTTTTTTTTTTTTTTGAATGGGTTAATAGAAGTATTTTTGAGTGATTCCACTTGGAATAGGGACCCAAGACATCTTATTTAATAAAAGGAAATCTCCCATCCAATTTGGATTTGATTTTCTTGGTCATTAAACCTTCACCAATTTCATCATTTCACACGGAAACTTCTCCAAGATTTTTGAGCGAATCCATCCATATCCCGACTTTGGCATTCCACCCATCACACACCTTTCCTAAGCCTACCATCACCTTCAACACCTCACATTTTTCTCTTGGATGTATCCTGTAGGTTTCCTGTAATTCCTACAGGATCATCTTGTAGGTTTCTAGTACATATTACAGGTTTTCCTGAAATGACCTGTTTTGAGGCTTAATTGATGGAAACGCTCTAGGAAGTCCCCAAAAGCCTCCCAAGGGTCTCCCACACCATCCAGCCATCTCCTAACCCTTCCATCCAACCTCCAACATCCTTAATTCACTTTCCACATAAACAAAGGACATTAGTTTGCATACTCGAAAAGAGAAAAAGACAAAAATAGATTCATTTTAGTCCCTTTACTTGCACATTAGTGATGTTTGATGCTTCTTCCTTCCATGCTTAGAAAGTCGCATTTGGTTCATGATAATTTAACATTATTTTGAAGCATAGTTTGTTGGCAGTTAATTAGGAAATGGTGTGATTTATCATTGAATTTCCGTCTCTTTCCTTGTACTTTCTTTCTTGCAATAGGTTAAAGTTCCATTTCTAACATTTCATTTTCTGCAATTAGTTTAGGATTTGACTTCAAAACATGCACTCCATTATACCATGATAGCAAAGGAAGGACACATTGTATGCTGCACATATAGTGCCAACACCTCTTAAGTTTGTACGAACCCTGGGTTGATAATCAAATTCGGTAGCCTTGGTAGTTGCAACATTCTTGTTCCAATACCCAGGCTCATCACTTTTTGGCGTCATTTCTGGGGAGGTCTCAAAGTATGCATTGTTTTATTCCCTAGTTGATTCATGTATTTTCACTTTTTGCAAAAGAAAAATATTTTCATTAGGCATATTTAATTTGAAAAGTAGAAAATTGCATTGCATTATAGTTTTCATTTAGTCATAAAAACAAAAAATTCTTGAACACCAACCCACCCCCCCATTTGATGACATGGTGCAATAAGAGCCATATCACCATCCACTTTTGTAGGTAGAAGAAGAAGAAGAGATGGAAAAGAATGTAGAAGAAATGGACAGAGAAGATGACAATGAGGAAGATCCTCTCAGATTTCCCATTCAAGATATGAATATCAATGTGCGCATGAAGAATATCCCTCCATCTTTTCTTCCAAAATTTCATGGTCTAAGGTCAGAGAATTTGGAGACCTTTCTCTCTGAATTTAAAATTGTCTGTAGATATTATGGTTACTTATTGAAAACTCAAAAATTGAGATTGGTTCTAGCAACATTGAAGGATAGAGCTCCTAAATGGTTGACGATTTTAGGGAATAATTCAATAAGATCATGGAATGATATGAAAAAGATATTTCTAGAAAAATATAAAGATCGAGATCTTAAATAAGAAATATTTAGAATGAATCAAAGAGAAGATGAGAGTCTAGAGGATCTAGTAGAGAGGTTCATGTATAATGTTAAGAGGGGAAAACTTCATTATTTAGGATCTAACACACTAAAAACCTTCTTACTTAGAACAATTAGGGATGAATGGATTGATCTCCTTAATCTCATGATTAGAGGTGATGTATATCAATTATCATTTGAGGAAATTTGTGAAACATGAAAACACATGTCAAGAGGAAAATAAAGATTAGGTAAATCAGCATCAAAATTGGTAAGTCAACCTCAACTTGGAAATTTGTTTGATGATTTTAACACAGAAATTCTTAGCAATCTAACAAAACAAGTAGAAATGTTAATAATGTAAGATGAAGGAAATGAAAATATTGATATTTGTGTTGCAAAATCACAGGATGTTAAACATTGTCCATCATTACTAACGTTGAAGGGAGTTCACCAAGAGGACAATGGAGCAAGTCAATTGCCAATACAGCAGTGTTATGTAGCTCCAAGAGGACCATGGCAGCCTATTCAACCTGATATCATGCAAGAGCTTAATTCACAATTTCAAGCTTATGCACATCAACCTCAAAGTAATTGGAACACACCCTTTCCTTGGAAACATTGGCCATCTCAACCCCAAAACCAATCTTGGCAACAAGGTTGGCAAGGAACTTATCGAAGCCATCCACACTATCCTCAGTGTTTTCCTCAGTAACCTCCATACCAAACTCCATGTTATCCTTACCATTCACCTCCATCACAACCACAAACCCATCTACATCCATCTCAGATATACACTCCCACTCAACTACTTATATCACCATTCCCAAACCTACACATTAAAGTAGCTGAGTCCACTTACAATGCTGAGGTACAACACTCCCAAACATCTCCTCTTGAGATTAATGGTATTCACCATTGCTCAGGAAGAGTATTTCAAAAAAGAGATCATATTGATATCATTGAAGGACCAGATCCAAAAGAAGAAGATTCAAGCAAGAAGACCACAAAACCATGGGCATCGATTGATGAAGAGAAGACATAAAAATAAGAGATCGAGAGAACTCCCTCATGGATACCATCAAATCCTCCATGTATTTATGAGAACAATTGACAAAAAGAGGAAGTTTTGAAGGTCATGCTAGAAGAAGACATGAAGAATGATCCAAATCAGCAAGTGGACTAGGGCCATCACAATTATATTGAAATATGGTTCTAGACATTCAATAAGTTGCAAAAATATGCTCTTTTTCAATTGTTCTTGATATCATCAAAGTCAAATCATTTAATCTCTCAAATTTAGGTAAATGTCAAAGCATACATCTCAAGCCTACACATCAGTTTTTCTGTCATCTTGATGTGCACATGGCTCCATTGGAAGTATTCTTATACTTCGAAGTGATTTTTTTTTGAAGAAGGGTAGGGTAGAAAAAAAAAAAGAGAAAAAAATTCTCAGGTGAAAACCTCCATTGAGGCACCTCAGATTGGCTCATCGATTGATAACCTCCATGAGGTGGTCAATGGGTTGGGAAAAAAGAAAAAAAGAGAAAAAATAAAAGTTCCTAGGTGAAAACCTACTTTGAGGCGCCTACGTAGACCTACTAGTTGAAAACCTCATTGAGACGGCTAGTAAGCCTAGAAGAAAAAAGAGACAAAAAAAAATCCTTGCTCCAGGCATCTCTTTGATAAATTCATGTGCTCTCCAACATTTACAAGCAACAAGAACAAGTTGGTACCAAAAGGAAAATTGGTCAAGCCTAGTGAAAAGAAGTCAAATTTTGACTTTCTCCTCCTTTTTTCAAATACTCCAATAAGGTCAAACCCATGCCAATCAATCACCCTCATCTATTTTCACCATCCACCCATCATTCTAAAGCTTCTACCATTCATTTTCCTTACTGTCTTAAAAGCCTACAAGATGTTATGTTTTACTATAGGATACGAAAACACATAGAGCAAAAATTTGTTTTTGCCATAAATTGAAAACCATGCATCTATTTGCCAAATCATTTTAGGGGGAGGTGCACATGGATGATGGTAACATTCTCAAGCAATTTCAGCAAATAACAACGCACGATTTCCAAGGAATTATCCTCTATCACCTTCAGCTATTTTTACATTTTTTCAATATCCATGCATCCATTTATAAATTTGTTTCATAGGGAGATGCACAAGGACGATGGTAACATGCCCAAGCAATTGCAGCAAATTCCAGTGCACGGTTTCCAAGAAATCAGCCTCCATCACCTTAAGATATTTTTAGTTTTTCTCGAGATCCATGCATCCATTGACCAAAATGTTTCCATCGAGAGGTGCATAATGATGATGGAAACATGCTCAAAAAGTTTCAGCTCAATCCAATCTACCATTTGGAGATATAGACAACACAAGTCATTGTATTGTAAACCTACAAGATATAGAACAACACCTACAGAATTGGCAATGAGCAGTTTGAAAGGAGATCTGGAGGTCAAAGAAGCTCCTCTAGAGCTTAGCAATAACATCAGGATCATCAGCATTACCATCCAACACCTGCACATTAACATCAACTCAGTAGCAGCATGCATGTCTCTCCAACAACCATCACGTAGGTACAACTATGCAATATTCTTGACCTCTTCTCTTGAACATATTATAGTTAGAAATTTGTTTTCAATGCATGAGAAATGATGTTTTGTAAGCTAAAGATTGGTCAGTAGTCAACCCCTTCAACTATTTGATTGCAAATCACTCCTTCACTCATGCAATGTTGAAAATTCAAATTATGAAGGGTGATGATTTCAAGGAATGAAGACAACAGTTAAAAGAAGAAATTTTTGCAAAGGCCAAGGTCACCATAACACTTCAAGCCCTCCATCCACTTCATAATCAATATCTATTCATCATTCATCCATCCCATTTCATTCTTGGAAAAGGAAAACAAAGAGAGCATCCTCTCCATTGTCTTGAAATTTCTGTTTGCAGGTCAATAAGAAGGACGGTCAAAGAGAAAAGGAGGATCACAAAGAGACCCCTGTCACTCACATTTTTATTTTACCACTCATTACCATTCATTCCTCCACCATTTATCTCATTTCTTCCACTCCTTTACTTCATTTTACAAAGGGACTGTGTTTTCTACAAGATGATCCTATAGGAATTACAATGACCCAGAAATCCTATAGGTGGCAATCCTAAGGAAAATAAATGGTGGAACAAGGTAGAAGAATGTTGATAATGGTGTGAAAGGCCTTTCCAAACTGAAAAAACAATCAAGAACCATCCCGAATAAGGGGAAGAAGAAAAACTAATGGTCTCAAAAAACAAGGATTTTTCTTTGCACAAATATGTTTTGTTGGCTTTTCCTTGTAGAGCTTACAGCCAATAATCTTAATGCACAAGAGGGAGGCCACTAGGGCCATGGATGAGGCACAATGAGGTCACTAAGTTACTTAGAGGATGAGAAACACTTTCAGCAGGGAGTATGATGGGCCTCTAAATTAGACATAAATTAATGCCCATGCCTCTAATTTAAAACATAAATTAAGGCCTATGACCATCCTTCAACACATTAAACCTCTCCTTTTGCATTAGATAACTAATTTTTAACTTTAATATATTCATTAGGAAGGTTTATGAATAATCGAATATTTGTGCCTAATTTTATTAATTTTTTTGGACTATTATGAGAATATTGGGCAGATTATGAAGAGTTGGAGGAGATAATTTATGGACTTGTTCCCTATTACTGGAGGATCAATAATAAATAAAAATTCAACAATATATAATTGAATTATGGCACAAATTATGGAACTCTAATGACAGAAAAAATCTAGGAATGTGTTCCACTAATCAAGGGAGAAAATCCACTAATCTAGTGATTTTAGTGGGGAAAGCTTCCTGCATCTATGGGGAATTATCCTCAATCATTTTTTATAAGTATCAAGTCGAATTTTCCTCTAGGGAATGATTGAGAAAATCTAGGAATGTGTTCCCTACCATTTAATGCAAATTCCTAGTATTGGGGACTACATCCACTAATCAAGGGCTTTTTGTGGGCAAAGCTTCCTCCATTCATGGGGAATGATTCCTAATCATTTTTTATAAGTACCAAGTCGAATTTTCTTCTAGGGGGAGGATTTTCTTTAGTTTTATTGTGGACAGAGATTGTATTCTTGCAGCTCCATCGTATTTTCTTGCAGGGATGTAATTCTATTCATGAAAATAATGAAGATTGGTGTCATGTCCAGCTTCTAAATCTTGTTCTCCTCCATAGGTCTCTGATTTTCCTTGGGACTGGCCATCCTAGGAACTTCAAAGCCCTTTGGTATCATTTTATTTCCTTCTTTCCGTTGCTTATTCACATATATCTCTAGTTTTTATTTGTTTCTATTTCTGCATTTAGTATTAGTGATTTCTTGTTGTAGGATTGAGTTAAATGGTTGATGTAAGTTATTTTTCAGCATCAAAAGCATTATTTGATCCTCTGAAAAGCTTTGGAAGTTCATAATAATCATTGAGCTGCTTGGATTAGTCTTCTTATTCCCGAATCTAGATTGTTGGACCTCCTTTTTAGCAAAGAACAATATTATTTTGCTATTTTTTAGAGCATGCTGACGAGCTTCAATTGGTTTGATTCCACTTTCATTAAATCAAAAAAACATTTTAGTTCATAGCAAAAATTATCCCATTGAAATTTCACTTTATTTGGTTATGCATTTTTTAGATTTACTAGCTCGCTAGGCTCGAATTTCTAGATTTTCGACTAGTAATGTTTTTTTTTTTTTTTTTTAATGTGTTAACAGAGGTACTTTTGAGTGATTCCACTTGGAATAGGGACCTAATACATCCTAGTTGATAACAAAATTTTTCCCATCCAATTTGGATTTGATCTTCTTGGATATTAAACCCTCATCAATTTCATAATTTCACCAGGAAACTTCTCCAAGATTTTGGAGCGAATCCATCCATCTCCCTACTTTGGTTTTGAGTTCTCAGTGGTCCTAGGAATTTTCCCACTCCATTCCACCCATCACACACCTTTCCTAAGCCTACCATCACCTTCAAAACCTCACCTTTTTCTCTCGGCTATATCGTGTAGGTTTCCTATTATTCCTACAGGATCATCCTCTAGGTTTCTAGTACATGGTTTCTAGTACATCCTATAGGTTTTCCTGAAACGACCTATTTTGAGGCCGAATTGATGGAAAAGCTCTAGGAAGTCACCAAAATCCTCCCAAGCATCTCCCACACCATCCAACCTCCAACATGCTTAATTCACTTGCCACATCACCAAAGGAAATTATTTTGCATACTTGAAAAGACGAAAAGACAAAAACATATTTATTTTAGTCCCTTCCACATTAGTGATTATTGATGCTTCTTATTTCCAAGCTTAGATAGTAGCATTTGGTTAATGATAATTTAGAATTATTGCAAAGCATATTTTCTTGGTAGTTAATTAGGAAATGGTGTGATCTAGCATTGAATTTCTATCTATTTCCTTGTACTTTCTTTCTTGCAATAGGTAAAGGTTCCATTTCGAACATTTCATTTTTTGCAATTAGTTTAAAATTTGACCCCAGTACGTGCACTCCATTTCACCATGACAACAAAGAAAGAACACATTGTATGCCGCACATATAGTGCTGACACCTCTTAAGTTTGTATGAACCCCGGGTTGATAATTAATGTCGGTAGCCTTGGGAGTTACATGATTCTTGTTGTAATACCGAGGCTCATCAATAGGACCCTAACAGTGGATCCAACTGGGGATGGAGCTCTCTGTGTGAGGTGCTAAGAACATTTGATCAATAGCCTTGAGTGTTCCATTTCTGTAATATCTACATCTGATTTCTTTTGTTGTTGTAATAATTATGGAAACATATTAATCGAAGCTTAGGGCCTTCTCTATGGGATTCAACTTCTATAAATCAATTAACCAATCAAAATAATAATAAAAAATGATATTTACAATGGTTTGATGTAAGAAACATTTTTTTCTATGAGGAATAATGCATGAGTAGTCTGCCATTCACAGGTCCACGAGTCATTTTTGTTCCATCTAGATGTTTGAGAAAAAATGCATTATGTCCTCTAAAAGCATCAATGATATAAGGTCCTATCCATAGATTGTCAAATTTGTTGAAAATAATACTGAGGGAGGGGGGGTGAATTAGTATTATCAAATTCTTTTTCAACTTATATAAAGATTAGCAGATCTAACTAATGAAACTTGTGTATACCTTCCTGACTTATAATTTAATTTATTCTTCAGATATTGATCATTAATCTGTGTGTCGGAACCATATAATAGTAAGCAGGAACAAAAAAGGAGAGCAGACAACCACACAAAGGAACACAAGATATAAGGTGGAAACCCAATGTGGGTGAAAACCACTTGCTGCAATATGTCTCTAACTTCTTTCAATTAGAAACATCCTTTTACAATGATTTTGTACTGGTGTAGTCTTATACCAACACGCAGGCTTCAACCTGCAGAAGGATACAACCTTCTCTTGTTCTCTAGACTCTTCTAGAAGGGAGTTACAACCCCCTTAGCTCTTGCACTAGCTGAGGTACTTGTACGTAGGTGATGACCTACAGAGGACTTCTCTTTTCTTCTAGGAACCATGTTTCATAAATTTTCAAACTGGATCCATGAATATCAATCAATCATCAAATAGATCTGGAATAAACCAACTTCCTTGTACAAATACTGAATCAATAACTTCTCAGAACACAGTACCAGTAACCAGACACCAAGTCAGACCCCTAAAAAATGCAGAAATAGATAAAAGCAGCTGAAATATATTCCAAGGAAAAAGTCTGCAACTTCACCAATAGAAACCTACGTACGTCCATAGTATTCCCTTCTTTACCCTGTGGGTATCCGCACCTCCTCTGTGTCGAACCTGCGGTATCCACACTTGTGCTCTACCTGGGCTACGGGTATCTGCACCTCTTCTGTGTTGAACCTACAGGTATCTGTACCTACGTTGTGCCGAGCCTACGAGTATCCGCGCCTGTGATGTGTCGAGCCTGCGGGTATCTGTGCTTGTGCTGAGTTGGGCCTGCGGGTATAGAAATTTATCAGACTTTGATTATACCCCAGATTATCAGATTTATAGATCTGATCACACGCCAAAGAGATCTCGACCCGTCAGTAGATTCATCTTGTAGTGCTTAGGTTTCTCCTTGATTCAGGTCCAGCTCACCAACCGATCACAAATATTTCAGATCTTGCTCATCTCAAGATATTCAACACAATAGTTGCCAAAGCCAAATGATCTCCTTTCCTTTTTATAGTCTAGGCCTTACTCAAAACCACGGTCTAAAACCATAGAGATCTAATACTAGGGACCCAAAACCTGGGTTCAATACTTTAGATGCAAAATCACAGACCAAAACCATAGGATCAAAAATGTCGGACTAAATACCATGGACCAACCATAAGATTTCCTACGTGCGCGCTTTTCTCTACATGAAAGTGCATGTACTTTACGTCTGCACTTTTTGATCGGAGAACCTGCGTACATGTCTACAACTTTTGTTCGATGCACCTGCGTACATCCGCAACTTCGCAAACAGGAACCTGCGGGTATCTTATTTTCTACTATTTTGAGAGCCTGAACTTGTGATCTGCTATTTGGTCGAGTTGCCATCAAGGACAACACTTATGCCATCGAGCCAAACCTGTGTCATAATGCCAACAATCTCCCCCTTTGGACTTGATGGCAACCCAAAGTCACTTAAAGTCTTTTCTCCCCCTTTGACATCAAGGGCAAAGGGTTATGCTCACCCTGAGTACATACTAAAATCTTCGCTCTGTTGTGCTGTCCAAGCTCTCCCTGACATATAGGCAAGATCTGCAAGAAGATGTTCTACAAAAGAAATATGACTTTATACATCATAATGGACCTTCCTATCACCAAAGACTCATACATACGACTCCCAACCAAATGGGGATACATGCTATAATAGGCATATGAAATTATCAATCCTAGGAATAGTGAGGAAACCAAGATAGGTCGTTACATGACCTTGACAAAAGAAGGATAGAGACAAAATATTAGTAGCATCTGTTAAGCACTATTCAAATCAGTATACATGTTCTCCTTCTGCACTTGCTCCTCCTGAAATCAAGACAACTGAAGAATTGAACCAAGATCTTCTATGATAATGCCAACAATACATTATTAGAAGAATATATGCTCCCCCTGAACCTGTGCCAGATTGTCTCTGACAGACCCATATTGGACTCTCCATCCTTGCTCTTTTTCAAGTCGACTGTACCCACATAAACCAGCATATGTACGCGTATACCCCATATGAAACTCGCGTACAACAAAAAATCTCTGAAACAGACAAGATTCAACAACAAGATGATGCATCAACTACCCCTAGCTTTTGTCTAAGGTATTCAAAGGTCTCCCTGGGCAGTGGTTTGGTGAGAATATCAATAACTTGTTCCTTAGAGGGAACATACTCCAATTTGACCTTTTGTTCAAGCACTTTCTCTCGGAGAAAATGATAATTGATCGGTATGTGATTAGTCTTTGAATGCATGACAGGATACTTTGAAACACTAATTGCACTTGTATTGTCACAGAAAATAGAGATAGGTGGAGTGCAGGTGATTTGAAGATGTTGCAATGTTTGCATCATCCAAAGGAGTTGTCTGCAGCAAGATGCAGTGGCTACATATTCTGCTTCAGTTGTAGATAATGCAATAGAGCTTTGTTTCTTGCTGAACGAAGATACTAATCTAGGACCAATGAAGAATGCACCACCACTAGTGCTTTTCCTGTCATCCACGCTTCTTGCCCAATCCACATCTGTGTATGCATGAAGTGTGAGATCCGTACCTCTAGGATACCATAAGCCATAGTTTTGAGTTCCTTGAAGATACTTGAAAATTCTCTTAACTGCCTGAAGATGAGCTTCCATTGGATTTGCCTGAAACCTTCCAGTTATACCCACTGCATGCATAATCTCTGGTCGGGCACCTGTTAGATAGAGCAGACTACCAATCATGGATCTATAGGTTGTTTGATGTATTGTTCCCTATTCATCATTTGCGCTGAGGCTGCATCTTGTCACCATAGGGGTACATACTGCTTTCAAATCCTCCATCCCATATTTCTTCAAGATCTACTTGAGATATTTGGTTTGTGATAGAAAAATGCCATCTTTGTTTTGGTGGACTTGTAAACCAAGAAAATATGTGAGCTCACCAAGCATGGACATTTCAAACTCTTTCTGCATCACCAAGGAAAAATTTTGACTCATGTCTTCTTCATTGCTACTAAAGATGATATCATCAACATACACAATAAGTATGAGCAACTTATCATTGTCAATTTTTATATAAAGATTGCTATCAGTTGATCCTTTTATAAAAGATTGATGATGGAGGTACTTATCCAATCGATAATACCACGCCCTTGGTGCCTTACTAAGGCCATAGAGTTCCTTTTTGAGCCTGCATACAAGTTTTGGATCATTTCCAAGAATAAACCCATGCATTTGTTCTTCTTGTTTGTACACCTGCCTCTTTCTGCCCCAAAATTTGAGATTCTAGATGATTCTTCTGAACATATATGGATGGAGTCTTTTCTTCTATCCTTATCTGTTCTTCTGGTGCCTCATGGGTTTCTTCTTCGTCATAAATCTGATTTGATGTTGACGGATAGTCTTCTTCGAAATCTTCAGATTTTACCTGCCTAGGAGTGTTTCTTTCTTCCTCAACCACTACATCAATGCTTTTAACGATTTTACCAAGTCTTTTGTTGTAACATTTGTAAGCTTTGCTGTGGGGAGAGTAGCCAAGTAAAACACCTTCATCTGCTCTAGGTTCAAACTTGCCAAGATTTTCACCAGTCCTTTTAATATAGCATTTGCTTCCAAAAATTTTGAAGTATTTTACCATGGGAGTCTTACCATACCAAAGTTCATGAGGATTCCTAGTGCTATTTACCTGGATGTTTGTCTTGTTGAGAATAGTAACAACGGCAAATGCGGCTTCACCCCAGAAGGTTGTAGGAGTTGCAGACTCATCAAGCATAGCACGAGCCATTTGTTGAACTGTTATGTTCATCCTTTCCACAACTCCATTTTGCTGAGGAGTCCTTGCAGTAGAAAATTCCCTTCTTATTCCATGTTATTCACAAAAATCAAAAAATTCATCTGAGGTAAATTCCCCTCCTCGATCAGATCTGAGACATTTGATTCTGCGATCTGATTAGTTTTCAACCAAGGCTTTGAATGACTTCAACTTTTCGAAAGCTCCATCTTTATACTTCATGAGTCCTATCCAACACATCCTTGAAACATCGTCAATGAACAATATGAAATACTCTTCTCCTCGAAGTGATCTCTTCCTAGTTGGACCACATATATCTGTGTGAACAAGTTCAAGTGGCCTGCTAGCTGATCCTTCCTTCTCAGGGAAATTAGTTTTGGTTTGCTTACCAAATTGACATGATTTTCATATTGTATTGTCTGGAATTCTGATGTCAGGAAGATCACGAACTGCCTGATATTTGCATGCTTTCCTTATCTAAGAGAAGCTCAGATGCCCCAATCTTCTGTGTCATAGCCAATGTTCATCATTCTTGCTTAAATAGCATTTTTGTTGTTCTCCCTTGAGTACTTATAAGTTACTTGGAGTTATTATGCCTCTGATCACTATCTTTCCTGTATCCAGCTCACAAACAATACATCCATTTGATCAAAATATTACCTCATTTCCTTGATCACACATCTGACTGACACTTGATAGATTGTTCTTTAAGCCATCAACATACATAACATTACCAGCCTTGACCTTTTCTTTCAAATGAACTACTCTATTAGACACACTTTATATGCTATACATAGTGAATGGAAAAGAAACATTATAGAACAGATAATTTCAGAGAAAGAAGAAAAATCTTAGCTAGTTCAATCTCAAAATATTAACCACTAATTAATAAAGAATAACAAGTAGTGTAATGAATTTTTCCGAGTTATTTATTTACAAGATGTAAAGAATGCAGTGGAATGGAAAATATTACTTAGACAACCCTTCAATATTTTCTACTAATATGTTTTTGCATGTACATATGAAATTAATACCATTGTTGAATACAAAGCTTCCTTTTCTCTTGCCATCATTTTGACAAATCAGTGTGAAATCAGTGTCACTTTGAATCTCCTTTCCTGTGTGGATGTTTTGACAAATCAGTGTGAAATCAAAGTCACTTTGAATTTCATTTCCTATGAGGGATCACATCCACAGCTGATTAGTAAAAGATAATCTACTATATATTATGTTCAAGAAACTTACTGCAATTTGCAGTGGAAAAGAGACCTCAATTCCTATTGTGAATTTGAATATCTTAGGACAACATAAGGGATACAAATGCATATGGCCTTAGTACCTAGAAAACAATCACTCCATCATTACAACACCACCTAGATTTTGACACGTAATCTAAATAATGGCACTAGTTGCAGTTCTTATTTGCATTAACACCATGGAAATGAAACAACAATGTTTCCAAGCACACCTACCGGAAAAGTTGTAACATTCTAAGAATATTTACTGATAGCATTTGAACCTCGTAGCTATGGTGGGGAAATGAGGGAATCCAAATCTTGAAAGATCTCATACCAAATCTGAGAAAAAAATGAAAAAGGGAAAAAATTAAAATCTATAAATCAAGCAGTGAATTGTTTACAAATAAAATACAATTCCTTTGACTAATAATTAAATTGAGGTGATATATTTAAAAATTTAGTATGATGGGAACTTCAAACCATGGAATATTACTTTAGTGATTATTTTCATCCCTTGTTGACTGAGATTACAAATCAATACTTTTGGAAAGATTGTAAGAAAGTCCGTGAAATGATAAAGCAAAACCTTTATTTTCTAATCAAAAAAATCAAGACATTGTTACATCAAGAGCCATAATTGATACATAATCAATGAATCATGTCCTTTTATGGCACAAAATTGTTGTACAACCTCTATTTTCTCAACAACAAAATCAAGACATTGTATGTGGTTATTGCAAAAAGGAAACTACATTCTACTTTTGAAGAGTGTCTTATCAAAAGACATGGATTTATTCAAAGCTACAAAGCCTAATGGGTTACTAAAAAATAAGTTGGAATATTTGATCATGATACTTAAATTGAACAAATATCCTCTCCTTTCAGAAACATTACAGCTATACAATTTTTTTTGAAAGCATTAGAATTTGAAATGGGCCTTTCTGTCAAGATAAATTTTCATTAACAGAATGTACATTCATACCTGAAACATTGTAGATATCCAAGAAAACTTGAAAAGAATAAAATAACTTCACATAATGTACTTTTTTTCCTTCCTTAGCATTCTTAAAGAACTGAGGTTCCCCAAGTCATTGGGTAACTTTCGAAGTAAATGACAGTTAGTAATAGTCCAATTCACAATTGAAGACGTATCACAAATACGAGGGGACATCTCCTCCAAATCACATAAGTGCTCCAGGTTCAAATCTACCATTATTGGAAGCTTAATGCTCGACTGGGTGTTATTGAACCCATACGTTTTTCCAATCCCTTCACTAAAACCTTGAAGATAGCTTCTCTAAGTTCTACAAGACTTTACTATGCTCTTGAAGTGGAGGCACATGCAGCCTCTCCAAGCGAATATTCTTAAACTAAGTGATGGTAAGCCCGATAGATTGTTCAGTGTGGATCTCTTTAACCCATAATTGAATACTATTAGGACTTTTAATTTTTTTCATGGAACTAAAAAATGTTGGAAGAAATTATTTTCTTCCAGAAAAGAGTAAAACTAAATCCTCTACATGAGGACAATTGATGATACACCACTGATCCTTCTCCATGGCACCTATATACTTAAACCACAAACGCAGAGTTCCATTAGAATATTGTATTTATTAAACACATAAATTAAATCATTTCATTTCTTTAAAAGATATTTTGAAATCAAAATTACTGAAATTTCATATTGATAACCTATTGGGTGTAGGATAAAATTCACCCATGTCATTCATAGAAAGCGTGATAACAAACCTGATACTATATATAAAACCAAGAAAAAATCAAATTCTTCAATTTTAGGGAAAAGCAAGAAAAATCCCTCAAGACCCTATTCATTAAAATAGATTTAATAAAATCCTACAACAAAGTGGAATAGACATTAATCTTCACCATGCTTAGAGCACTTGGATTTGGCCTATATTCAGTTAAAGTGGTAGAATTATTGTTTTCACGTGTCACAACTTGTCCTTCTATCAATCATACAAAGTCTAATAAGATAGGGATCTTCTAGTTCATCTGGTAAGGTTTCCCACTCACCCTAACCCTCTATGTAATGTCTACGGAATCCATTGGCTATATTCTTCATAGTAGAATAGAACATCACCTCATCAAAGGTTTCTTATCTCTGTTGTTTATGGAAATATATGAATGAATAGTCACTTCACAGAAAAAATTAATAAACATCATTGAAGACAATCAAAATTAGATGACACCATGGATTGCTTGCAAATCTTATGTGAGGCTTCTAGGTGGAAGTTATAAATGGAAAAATCCAATGCTATTGACATTGTCAAAAAGATGCTCGTAATTGATTGGTTAGGATCTAGCCAAATGTTAAATTCGTTTGTATCCCATTTTCTTTTGAACCCTTTCTAGATGAACTATAACAAGCAGTATCGATAAATAGATCTACAAGCCTCTATTCCTCATAGGAAAATTCACTAAACAGACAAATTTACTTAATTTTTTGAACAAAAATACCATAATAAGTGTAATTAAAAGGATATTGAAGCTTTGTAAAGAGTTATAATATATAAAGAATAATCTGCAGTTTGTATTGAAATTTCGAAAGAACAATTCAGATTTGCTACAAAAATGAGTTGAGTTTCTCAATGTGAGTTTGGTTGAGTGGAAAATTGGGGGGTTAAAATCCCCCAAGGGACATGCTTATCTCTCATGAGTTGGCGTGCATGTGTTTGAGGCTTGTTTGTTGCAGTTGATCCTAGGTGCAACTTTCGGGTGACTTTAGAGAGACAAATAATCCCCAGTTTCCACTCTTTGTCAGAGAATAGCTAACTAAGCATGAGAAACATAGGTGTTTCATTGTATTTTATTCTCATAATGGGAAAAGTGGTACTTTCTTGTGTTTGGTTGTGGTTTATAAAGTGAGGGAATTTTAATGCCTCCCACCAAGGTTAAAATCCTCCCAGAGACATGCTCACCCCACGTGGGTTGGTGTACCTGTGTTTTAGGGTTGTTTTTGGCAGTTGATCTCAGGTGCAAGTCCTGGGTGAATTTGGAGAAATGGATAACCTCTAGTAACTGCCCTTTGTTATAGAATGGCTGACTAAGAATGTGAAACATAAACACTTCATTGTACTAAATTCTCATACTAGGAAAGATGTTGCTTGCTTGTGTTGACCCATGCATGAAAAAAAAATGTGGAGTTCGACAACTCTGAAGATCCATCTGAATTGAACTAAACAGGTGGTACAAGGAAGGCTTCATTCAAGTTTTTGGGTTTCTATTTACTAGAACAAATCATATTTTAGGAAATTGGCGTACAACTGTAACCCTATTGCACCAGACTTAGAAGCGAACATAACTCTATAACAAGGAGTAGAGGAAAAGCATATGAAAGGAGAAAAATCATATGGATGGGGTAAAGGAAAATATAGCTTAATTAGAATTATGGAAATTGAGAACCTGTTTAACACAAACTTGACCCATAACATCTATGTTTAGTACATATAATATTTTTCTTGTTTTTTTTGGTAACATGGACCATTATAGAATTCCACCTACAAAGGGCATGCTTATTCTATACACAACAAGTATAAAACTAGTTCTAAGATTTTAGCCAATGTTAGCAGGGTTTATGGCGAACAGGAATAAAATTTAATCATTCTTCTGCTAGCTCACTTTTGTGTTGAACTCTGCGGCAAGAATATATCTCATATATCTTCAATCTCTTGAGACCCTAATTGTTTTGAAAGAAACCTTAGATGAGATTATCCCCAAAAAAATTTTGTCAGACTCTCCCAAGTCTAAGTTGACTCCTAACTTTGAATATATCTTAGATATCTTCAATCCCTTGAGACCCTAAAATTTTTTCAATGAACCCCTTAGATAAGATTATCCCAAAACTAGCTTTATCAAACTCTCTCGAGTCCAATTTAACTACTGACTTTGATTGTCTTTGAGGAAATGGAATCGCCATAGCAATTTTGATTCTATACTCATGATTTTGATCCTTGAATATGATTCAAAATCGTGAATCAAATAAGCCAAATTGACTTAATGAGGGTAAGTCAATCATATTTATATAACAGATACAAAAAACAAAAAGGAATACTTGTCTATTTGTTTTCCTGCCCAATGTTTATAATAGGAAACCAGGAAACCTGTCAGATATCCAGAGCCTGTGGTGTTTGTAGTATGCAATGTCACCTTTGAACTTTGAAACAAGTTGCTATTAAAATTTTGCATTATATCCAAATTTAGATCTTTCATATTAATGAAATATCATTTTCTCTGAAATTTAGTGCATCATTAATTGTTTTAGTTCTGATGTCATCTCTTGGGTTTTCCCAAGCCCAAGTCAAATCTTATGCTTGGGCCTACATAAATCATTCAGAGAGATGATTCTAGTTACTTTGCAACAAAAATTTCTTTCTACCTGTACCATTTTCGATATTTCCAATCTTTTTCAATGCTTTTATGTTTCTTTAATCTTCCATCCTTTCTATCTTCCTCTATTCTACAATGTATATTAGATCTATATATCCCTAAAACCTAGTTCAACTAGGTTATATGCTTATAGTACATTTTCCTTTGAAATAAAGCAGGAATCCTTTCTTCAATTCTTCTGTTTTTTTTACAATAATGATGAACTAAGGTTTTGATACTATGAACCTCTCTTGATAAGACTTAGAATTAATGCCACTTGTAAATGAGAGAATATAAAATTTCCATAGATATATGGTTGGCTTCTAGAATAGCAAGTCTAATTTTGCAAAAGCCTCTAAATGGCTTACCTATCCCCTAGAATGATGATTTCAGATTATACATATATATAATCAGTTCCTATAGATGAAGAAACCACTTTATTATTAAAGATCTCTAGACCCAATATTGTTAATATGGATTTCTAGAAAAAAATTAAATTTTCATATTATATTTGCATTTGATCAGGTATAATACGTGAAGCTAGAAAAAACCAAAACATACCTATATCGGTTGACTTTTTCTAGGATAAACATGTATGACCAACAAAGTTAAAACTAATTATAATGCAGGAACAAATTTTCAATGTCAGTATTTGTGCGTCCAAGAATTAGCAGAACTAATGAAAACTCACAATATAACTCTATATAAAATAAGTTCATAACTGTAACAAAAAATCTAACGTTTTCAAACAAACATGCATGAAGCATATCCAATAGAAATTGAGGATGAAATGAAAATTAACATCAAACCCTTTATGCAAGGTAACTTGGAGAATTCCATTACCTTGAAAAGAAATGTCTAGGAGACAAAAAAGAATATTATTTAACAAAAAATATGGTGCTTCCTAAATATACTCTAATACATAATTTAATGTGAGATAATAGCAGAATCCCACTTTCACTATGCAGAATTTGTTTTGGCATGGCACATTGTGGTATAATAGAAGAATTTAAGTAAACCTTCAAAATGCACAACATAGTTTTAGCCTGGCATGTCTAAGATAATAAGGGGAGATAAGTAAGCTCCTGAACAATAAGCATAGAAGTGCACTGGAATCCAATTGGATCCCAACTGGCTTATAGTACAGTATAAGCTAGTTGAGCATCATAAATGAAACAATTATTGCACCCATTTTTGTTGATGATCTTAACCATAAAGTGAATCATACTTAGTCACAGTCAAATATTAAGAACATGTTTCATCCTAAAAGGTTGCCTCAGATATCTCCAACTATATTCTTTGTCTGAAGCATGGTAGTGACTATTCCAAGATGAACATGGAGCAGGCACGCCACATACATAATAGGGGAACTGCATCATTGACATGTCAGAAACATTCTACATTTTCATGCTCTTTAAAATAGATCCAGAGAAAATAGTTTCTACACTAGGAATAAACCATATAAAATGAAAAAGGTTTCCAAAATTAGACTTAAATTTCCATGATATGTAGTAAAAGTACAAGCCAAAGCTTTTGAACTATATCATATAGAAACCTACCATTTCACAATGTTTGTGAGGCAGTGTACTTATGAAGGAAAACTTTTCATGGAGATGTCTTGGATGAGGAGAGTCTCAACATGAAATCTGCAAAGTTCAAATAATTGAGTAAGAATCAGCCACATAGACCTTATGAAAAGTGACTCTAAATGTATTCCACCAAAATATTTACATAAATATTGTAATATGGCACTGTCTGTAGTGATGGTAGGTGGCCAAATTGACTGTAGTTTTTGAAAACAGATACCATGTTATGGATTACTGTTAGTTAAAGAAGACTTGCCATGTTGTAAAAAAAAAATAGAGGATCAAACAGATAATATGAAAAATGATCCTAATGGACTATGTTGGTCAACTGGAAGAGTCACTAATGTGCTTTAACAGGGGACAATAGTTGTATTCTAATTAGCAATGGCTAGTCTCAAACCTAGTCAACAACAAGGATTAACTTTACCAATGTAGTTTTCCTTAATATGTGGAACAAAAACTTTTCTTGTTTTCAATATAAAAGTTCCATTAATACCAAAAATACATGTTAAAATATAGGTAGACATATGAGCCTTAGGATTTCTTGTATAAGTATTTCAAACTGATGACATAGTCTCATAGATTTCATAAAATACCAAGTTTCCATACGTAATGTACCTAGGGAGGGTATGTATTTTACTGAAGATGGTATAGTATCTCGACAGTATTTACTAGTACCACCCAAGTTCTCAATTGGTGAAAAAGTCCAAATCACAAGTGTGAGACCCCAATGGCAACTTAGGCAAGCTACCCATTATCACTTTAATAGCCTTGCCTTTCTCACTTCAAACTAGGTGAAGCATAGTGGAGCTTTCCTATGGTTGACTGATCTCAATGTTTGTAGTATGAAGTGGGAACAAGAGAGAGAATAGAAACAAAGAGAAAAAAGGAAAAATGTGTTTGGATTCTATGTTTTGAGGTGGTGGAGAAAGGAAAGCTCAGTGCCTTATCATGTTTGGGCTATGGGAGCACACACCTTATGTAAAATGTAGAATATAAATAAGGATTAGGAGCTATAAGAATCCAAGGTGACACAATCTACAGTAGCCCTAATTTGGTTACTAGACTTACAAGTCTGATGGTTGAGAGGGTCTACTTAAGATTCACTACTCAAGGGAACAACTTAGGGTGGCCCCTATCAAAGACTATATACAAAGGCACTATATCAAGTGATGTCATAACCCTAATGTTTTCATCTTGAAGGAAATTAAAACAAAAGGAATTTCGAAAATGGAGGGAAAACCTACACATTAATACATTCCAATGCATCAACATTTCTCTTCTATAGCCCTATGTTGACTCCGACATCCATAAACCTGCAAATAAAGTTCCCAATGGTGCACCTAGAAAAATGTTTTCCACACATATACAAAGTTATATGTACGATATAACATAACAAATACAAACCATAAAACTCCTTTTCTAAAAGCTTGGATCCTTTATACTTAGAATTTATTTCATTCAACAAAATTCCCAATTACAAATGGATAGAGAAAACCCTTACAGAGGTTTTAGCTCAACGATCTTCTACAATAAAATAATATTCTCCTTATGTGTATTAAGTTTCAAATAGTTCCTAGCGTGGTGCCAATGTAATTTGCAAGATGGGATTCTCATTTGCGTACATTTGAATATGCATATCCAAGTGCAAATGTGGGACAAGGCAGGGGAGAGGGATGGAAATAATCCACCCACATGAGCTAATGGGCTAGTAGACAATTCATAATGAATAAAGTGCCACCTCAAGGATATTACCTTGCCCAATATACACACTCTCAAAATTCAAGCAATGAAATCAATATAAAGTAAGTTGACTTTCAAGATAATGTCAAGATAAGCAAAGGCATTGACCCCCAACAAGAGCCCCAAAGTGGTCTATCACTTTCACAAATTTCTGACTATTCCTTTGGCCATCATCATTAACCAACACATGAAAATGGTGGATAGCTGATCCTAAGCCCACAACTAAAGGTTTAGGGCTTCCTTCCAAGGATGAAGACTCTCCTCCTTGAATGGATTTAATTCTTGCAACATCATGGTCTATCCACTGCCTCTTGCGTGATGACCTGGTTGTTTATATGCTTTTTGCTTTATGATTTGGGCTTTATGGAACTTTAACTTTAGAGATCTTCAATGGCCTTTTTTAACTATATAGGCCCTTTTCCTTATAGTTTTACCTTTTTTTGGTTACCTCACCACCTTTTTTCATAAAGTAGATCTCAATGGAAATCTGAAGAATTTTATCAAAATGCAGAATGCTAAAATATAAAGGACATTATATCATCAACTGAAGTAATTTCTCGAACTTCATGGGACCCTAGGTAAAAAGGAACGAAAAGCCATCTGAATATATTATAAAAATACCTTGGCATGAATACCTACATGTAGGGAAAATTTTAAGAACCACCGTAAATTTATATGTGTAATAAATGGGCAAATCCCCATGATACATAGAAAAAATGGGAGGCGATTTTATCAATAACATAATATGTATATATAATTTTTTATGAGAATTTCTCACGAGATTATATTATCTTGTAAAGTAATGGAGAATCTTTCACTGAATTATAAAATATTGTAAGATCTTGGTAAATGTTTCACTAAAAAATAAAACATTGTGAAGTCTTGTTAAAGTATGAAACCATATATGATAATAGGAAAACATATTCATTAAACTGTAATGTACTAACATACATGTTTGGAAAAAAGAAACATAATTTTCTCTTCCTACAAACAACGCTACAAGTTTTAGTGGTCGTGCTTGTCAAGGTTCTTATTGTACAATCTTTCATATCCTTCTATTAATTTTCTTTTCTCTACCACTTTTGTCAAGCTATCAAATTTATTTCTTATTACATAGACTCGAAATGCAAGATAGCAAAAAACACATCAATTTTTTTTACCCCAACATGCTGAAAGGTAGAAAGCCCCAACTATATAATATAAGAAAGTAGTAGGTGTCCCAAAGGCCTAAAGGGGATATAATGGAAAGAAGTGACCGTTGTCAGAAGCCTTCCAATCAATATATAAATATATAAATGTAGATTTATTATTAATTTAATTGGAAATCTTCAATTAAATAATTAAATTTAATTACGTCTCTCCCAATCTGAATTACTTATTACCATAATTCAATACCTTCATACGTCATGCATTTTTTAACAGACTTGTAACATGTGGATTAATTTCCTTTTGGTGCATAATCTTCGCCTTTTAGGACAATATGGTGCAGTGGCCCTACAGATCATTACGACAAACTAAGAATAACAGAGAAGATGAAAGGTTGTACAAACCAGATTATTTTTCAAATAGCTAATCCAACATCTGTACCTTAACATTTTCATGAAGATATCTTATTGAGAACGTTTGAAAAATAATGGGAAATCAGGATAGTGACTATCTCTCTTTTGTGAGGGGGACGTGGAAAGAGTGATAAGATTTCACTGTTTTAATTTTTTTTTGTTAAATCGAAAAAACCAATATTAATGGAGATATTGGTATTTTTTACTAAATTTTGTGAAATGACTAAATTTAGCTTTAACCATTCACCTTAGGATGTTTTTACAATATAATCTCCTAGGTCTATTTAATACCTTCATTATCATAAAAACCAACTTATATCCATTTTAACTCCACATCTACCAATCTTACAGGGATGAAATATATTTATCCCTCTCAGCACTTGGTAGACCCAGAATTAAGATGGATCTAAGATGATAGAATTTCCCCTTTAAATAGTCTATAATCAGATGAATACCATGGTATTACCTCGGTCAGTATGATCGGTTATCATAAACCTGGAGCCTAAAAACTACTATTAGTAACTTCTAAAAAATAATAAACTTGATAATTGTTTTTTATTTTATTTTTTTATTTTAACCAAGTTATAATGTTTAAGTGACATTAAAATACAAGATCCGTTTTTACTCTTGATCTACCAAGCCCTGAGAGGGATCAAATATTTTTTCGCTATATGCTAGTTTGCATATTACGATATTTGATCCCTATAGGGGCTTAGTAGATCCAGAGTAAAGATGGAACTATGCTGGTTTAATTCCCCCCTTTAAATAGCCTACATTCCATGTGAATACCATGGGTCAATACCATGTGCCATCTTTATTTTTATTAATACTAATATTAGGGTTAATAATAATTAAGCCGATGGTATTTGGCCCATAAGCTTCACCTAATATAACACATTTTTTGAGTGCTCATAAAGATTAGGTGACTTATGGAGTAAATATGAAAAAATGTTTTATTTATTTACCATACCTCTTGTTTATTTATATTTTTATTAGTTTACCATACCTCTTTTATAAATATGGTATTTGGTCCGTAGGATTCACTTAAATAAAACCTCTTTTTTGAGCCCCCTTAAATAGAAAGAGGGTTATGGACTAAATATAAAAAGAGGTTTTATTTATTTACCATACCCCCACTTTATTTATATTTTTATTTATTTACACCCTTGTGTGTTCGTAAATATAAGGTGACTACAGATTAAATATATAAAAAAAGTTTTATTTATTTACCATACCTCTTCTTTATTTATATTTTTATTAATTTACCACACCTCTTTTCTAAATATGGTATTTGGTCCATAGGATTCACTTAAATAAAACCTCTTTTTTGAGCCCTCTTAAATAGAAAGAGGGTTATGGACTAAATATAAAAAGAGGTTTTATTTATTTACCATACCTCCACTTTATTTATATCCTTATTTATTGTTACAAAACAAAACCTCCCAAACTAGAAAATGGGCGATTGCAAATGAATTTAACATTGCCAAGCAGAAAATCAAGCGATTGGAATGGAACATAACTTCCAAAACCAGGTGAATTGGGTCAAATGAGTCTTTTCATAGTTTATCCGCCCATTTTTTTTGGGATAAAATGAAAAAAATAATTATCTTTTAGATAAAAGTTGGGCTAAATATATGAAATGGGTGTCTTATAAAATTTTCGCCCCTCTAAAATGAAAAACTCGTTAAATTTCGCCCTTGGGATAAAATTCGCCGCTAAAATTGACGATGCCTACATGTATCTCTCCCTTTTGATTCACATGTACAATAGATGGTGTTGTCCTAGCCCCTTCTGAGTTCTCAATTACAAATGAGTCTTTTATTCTCATAACTCGGTGCTGGAAAAATGAAGGAGAGCCTATTTATATGAAACCCTTGTTATGGAAAAACAAAGGAGAGACTATTTATATGAAACCCTTATGATTAGTGTTGGGTATTGTTCCACCAAGTTTTCCCTAAGGCATTTATTACAGAGAATCTTATTGGTGATTGCATTGTGTGGCCATTTCCATTCTTATTCTCTTGCTACAACAAGGCATAGGGTGCTTATGAATCCATTGCCCATTGATTCAGAGATTACATGGTCTGGATCAACAATTGGTGAGTTCTAGGATCCTCCAAATGTGAAAAAGGTTGCTACCATCACCTAAAATTCTGTGACATTGAACAAAATTTGGATTTCCCATGTGTTTTCTATTGTTTAAGCTTTCCTACAGAGAAAATTCCAAGAGAATTGGCATGTTCATAAAATTATTTTTTGAAAGATAAAAGTTCTTGGTTTTCGTGGGTATGTTTTTCTTTATGATATGAATTCTTCACCTCTGTTGAAAATCAAGTTCTTGCCAATGTTGCAGTGATCACTGACCTATACAGAATTACTCAACATTCCAGGATAAGGCAGGGGATATATCAACACATTATGTGTTTGTATGTGAAATTATTTAGTGAATCTACATGATGTATTGTGTGAATTGAAAACTAATACAAAACAATCTAAACTACCGTGTGATATACATATCGAGGTTGTGCACTTTCCAACTACATAATGCACATCTGAGTTCAAAAAATGAGCAATATATCATATATTGAAATTCAAGAGATCTGTAATCAAGAACTCCATGGCCTTGAGGTGCATAAAATGGAGGTCTAGATGGGTATGTGTTAGTTCTTGAAACTAAGAGCTCGAAGACCATATTGGAGATCATCATAGAAAGTTGTCATATATAAACTAAGACAAATATGGGACTGTTTAAAAGTATTCCCTTTCAATGGAAAATATAGGTTTTTGTATTTAGAGTACACATGATTTCTACATATCCATTGCATAATTGTCTTCATAGATAAAAGTTATTATTACATTTAATAATAAACATATGAAACCCAAATCCATTCTAAGCCAGTTGCAAAATAAAAATAAACCCCAAATTTCCAGAGCTAAAAATGTGAGATAATAATAGAAATCGATATGAAACCTAGATCCATTCTAAGCCAGATACAAAATAATAAAAAAAAAAAACCAAAATTTTCAGTGCCAAAAAAGTGAGATAACAATAAAAAGCCACATACAAAACTATAGTAGAAATTTGAAAAGACGACGAACATTGAGAGCCAAGGAAGAGGAAAACTCTCGGTTATCCCAATCTGGTTGTATTGCTACACTCACATTCATTGTGTTGGGAATACCCCTAGTTTTTTCCATTCACTGTGTTGGTAATGCCCCTAGTTTTTTCCATTCTATTATTTTTCTTAACACTGATGCTAGAGATAGCCCCTCACCAATGTAGTATTGAGCCTATAAACTATATGTGGTTAGAAGAAAATAATAGGGCCAATAATCAAGTTCCTTCCTTCCTATGGTCCATGGCTAAGAAACTTCTTACACAATGAAAGGTGAATAACTCTGTTATCTTCTTTCCGATGAACCTGACACTAACTTGTTGTCTTATTTTTCGGATGTCTGGACTTGCTTGTTGTGTCTCTCTCTTTGTCTCTATTGTTTTTATTTATGGGTTGAAGCGTGTCACCCTATTCATTCCTAGGAAAAGGATTTATGTATCCTGTTCAACGACACGAGATATTATGTTGCTTTTCTTAAACATCGATGGTAGAGATAGCACCTCACCAATGCCATTACTGGATATCAAGAGCGACTAGGAGAAATAACACCTACAAACATATTTTCAAGGCGAATTGGGAGTTTGAAATGCAGTTGTTGGAAATGAGTGGCGATTGGGAGAAATACCACCTCTAAACATGGTGTTAGAAATATCCTACAATATGCAACGTGTCCAAATTCCATGGATCAGACAAGCACTCAGAAAGAATACCATCATAAAAAAATGGTATCAGTGTCTACAATCATAACTTCAGACTTGAGACTCAAAGTTCAAAATCAATAAATAAGTCTAATCGACGAAAAAATGTATCGGTGTCCAGTCTCAAAGAAACTAAGCCATTGGACAGACTCTAACCCTAACGCCTACATAAACCCTAGGTGTTAAAGGGTGTATGTTCTAAAGCTAAACAAACCCTTATGAAAAGAATACAAGGGAATACATAAATCATCTAAAGAGCAATGGTATCAGAAGAAACTCCGCATATAGTAGCGGTTTTTATGTCCGAGGGTTGTGGTCATCCTATTCATTCCTAGGAGCAGGGTTTTTGTATCATGTTCAACGACAAAAGATATTCTATTTATTTTCTTAAACACTGTAGGGATAGCCCCTCACTAGTGGCATTGCTAAAAATTGAGAGTGACTGGGAGAAATCACACCTACAAACATATTGGCAAGGCGAATCAGGAGCTTAAAATGCAGTTGCTGGAAATCAAGGGTGATTGGGAGTAATCCCACTTGCAAAAATGGCGTCGTTGTTGGAAATTGAGAGAGACTAGGATAAATCACACCTGTAAATATAATTTCAAGGCAAATTGGGATTTTGAAATGCGGTTTCTATAAATTAGGGGCAATTGGGAGCAATCCCACCTACAAACATCTGAAAACATGGTGAATCTCGAGGTTTAAATGAAATTTGAGGAGGCGAAATCGACTTTTATCTCTCTTATTTTTCATAGTGTTGGTGGCTAAAATATAGTATTTATCTTTTTTGAAATACTTTTTGTGTGAACTATAGAAAATGGGTTTAATATAAAAAAAAATCGCCCCTCTAAAATTCAAAACACTTTGAATTTCTCCCATGGGCTAAGATTCACCCCTAAAATTTTCTATGCAAGCGACTATAATGGGATTACTTGCAGTTATCGAGTTTGGTTTTTTATTTCCTTGCTAGTTTTGGGAGGCATGGTATATGCATGTGTGTACTTGGTTATCTTGTTGTCATCGGCATGGATTTTTCTAGGTGTGACAATGGTTTTAAACCCTTCCTTGCCATTTTCAGATAGCCATGTTGTCATGGTGTTTCTCTTATTTGGTTGAGGTGGATTGCTAGATGGTTTCGAAACTATGTGGGGCGGTCTTACGGGAGAAACACAAGGCCTAGGGATCCCTAGACTTATGAAGGTTGGATTATGGTAAAGTATCAATGTGTATACCCTTGTTGGTCCTAGGAATCCTCGACTGGTGAATGGAGGGGTATATGGTAAAGCCTATAGGGTGGAGCATTGTTAGGCCTAGGAATGCTCAACCAATGAATGGTGGGATATATGGTAAATCCTAGAGGTGGAGATGAAGAAATTACTCACGGTTTAGGTGGAGAGATCCGGAGGCATCCATGCTTGTATAGGCCTAGTGATCTCTGGATCGATATATGGTGGGATTGTGGTAAATTATGGTAGTGTATGTTTATTATGGGCCTAGAAACCCCTTAGCAGGATTGTGGTAAATCCTAGTTGTATAGATGTGTGATTGAACCTAGGAGTCCCTTGGTGGATTGCCGTAAAACCTAAGGAATCCTGGTTTTTGTTTTTTTAGTCCTACATTTGTGCTTGGAATATGGCATGGGGTTGACTGGAAAGAAGAAATATTTGGTTCAATCCAATCTATGGTCAGATGGTATGTGGAAGCCCCTGACTTATTTAGAATTTTCATGTGTTAATAGATATCTTTCCTCTTGTGTTTTATGTGTAAGTGTACTGGTTATTATGTGGATTTGATGGAAACTATATCATTGTTATTCTACTAGTTAGATGTTTGTTATAAGCATGGTTTCATGACATATTTTAGTTATAGTTCTTAACATTTTTTGATTGCTAAATAAATGGCTATTGAATGCATAACCTAAAAGATGTTATTGTCATTATTATGAGACAGAACTAGACCTTCTTAGTGATTTTCAAATAAGTATCAGATCGTTATTTTCAGATATGCATTTATGACCTATAGATTACATGTTCCCAATGTGTTCGACGAAATGTAGGTCATGATTAGGCTTTGTTAGGTCAATTCCTTCATCAAGTTTTACATTAGCGGCATTTTCATCATGTTATTTATCATTTTTTCCATTTTCATGGAGTTTTGGGAGAGGCTTGAATCATGGCCCTGAAAAGATGGCTAAGAATTCAGTGTGAGTGGCACATAATTGCCTTCAAAAGGCCACAATCACATGGAGTCTTTATTGTCGGAGAGACTATAGGGTCTTAGTCACATCAAGGGCTTGTAATGGTAGTGAATGGGGGTATATTTCAGTAAAGAATTAGGTTCTCTCAAGGGTTGGACACCTAGAGGGGTTCGTTGGCTCCTAGAGGTTTGGTAGCTCCCAAGGAAGGTCAATTTCATTTTGGTTTGATGATTCCACTTGTTGAAATGTAGTTGGGTAGTTTAATCATATCATGGTAACTCTTTGTCACATGTTTACACCAATGGACCATATATATTGGGTAAATGTGGGAGGAGGGTGTTACAAAGTTGTATTCGAGCATGTTCCATTCTCTTTGGGTCATGTCTAGTTTCTATTCTCTTTGAGTGATATTTGATACCACAAAGAGTGGTATTAGAGCACGGTTCAACCCTTGGATAGGATGGGTGGAATGTGGTTGTCATGTATGAATATAGGGTGTATATGTTCTTGTTGTGTATGCATGGTTTTGATGTAGAAGATGATGATGTTGTTGTTTGGATGTGCTTGTCATGAACGCATGTTGGTTTTAAATGCATTTGTTATGCTTGTGAGTGTCTATATGTTGTTGTGTATGAATTGTTATGTTTATGGTTACGGATGCATAATAGGTTAAATATGCATCGTGAGGTCATTGTATGTAGTTATTTAATCATGATGTTGTTGATAAGATATGATGTTGATATGTTGGATGAAATAGAGTAGGAGACATAGATTATCAAAGTAAGGATGCATCACTGGACCTTGGGGTAAGAGAAGATCATCATACTTGTTTGTATGTTGGGCATGCAGGTATGTTAGTTACTAGTTATTATATGCATTATGGTTACATACATGTATGTATTTCTATTGTTATTATGTTTACAAGCATGAGAGGTATTAGTTGATCAATACATCATAAGCATGTGTGTTGGTTAGTCATGCATGGTAGTAACTTGTTGTTATATGTATTGTGTTCATATGCATGATGATAATGATCATTGCATTTAATATCTTGATGTTATATCGATCATGTTAATCTGGATTGTGCTGTGCAGGTAGTTATGGTTATGGTATTCAGGTACAAATCGATACATTTATGATATTGTGTCATACTAATCTGGACTGACTTGTGCAAATGTGACAGCCTCTCGTGAGGTACATTGAGGTATGAGTTTGATTATGTCATTTATTTATTTAACCTGGTATGTTTACAAGTTGTATGACTGTTTGATTAGTTTAACGATATGAGTATGTGTGTGTAAGTTTTCATGAAGGAATGATGTTTTTTTAAGATGATTGTACCAACACATTATGTGTTGAGATAGCTCATATGCACTTGAGTGTAAGTGGGTGATAGTTGTAGTAGTATGACTATTCACTGTGAGATTATTATGAGAGTGTCGTTAGTCTTGGTAAATGTTTATTTCAAATTAATAGGCATAATGTATTGATCTTGGAACATGTGGTTGACAAGTGTGAAAAGTGGTAGGAAAACATGCTTGGTATCACCAGGACAAGGTAACAATTGATTTGTTTATATAACTAACCACTTGTTGATGTGATCACTCATAATCATACTCAATTGCAGTAAGGTAAAAGGTCACGGTTCAACCCTTGGATAGGATGGGTGGAATGTGGTTGTCATGTATGAATATAGGGTGTATATGTTCTTGTTGTGTATTCATGGTTTTGATGTAGAAGATGATGATGTTGTTGTTTGGATGTGCTTGTCATGAACACATGTTGGTTTTAAATGCATTTGTTATGCTTGTGAGTGTCTATATGTTGTTGTGTATGAATTGTTATGGTTATGGTTACAGATGCATAATAGGTTAATATGCATCGTGAGGTCATTGTATGTAGTTATTTAATCATGATGTTGTTGATAAGATATGATGTTGATATGTTGGATGAAATAGAGTAGGAGACGTAGATTATCAAAGTAAGGATGCATCACTGGACCTTGGGGTAAGAGAAGATCATAACACTTGTTTGTATGTTGGGCATGCAGGTATGTTAGTTACTAGTTATTATATGCATTATGGTTACATACATGTATGTATTTCTATTGTTATTATGTTTACAAGCATGAGAGGTGTTAGTTGATCAATACATCATAAGCTTGTGTGTTGGTTAGTCATGCATGGTAGTAACTTGTTGTTATATGTATTGTGTTCATATGCATGATGATTATGATTATTGCATTTAATATCTTGATGTTATATCAATCATGTTAATCTGGATTGTCCTGTGCAGGTAGTTATGGTTATGGTATTCAGGTACAAATCGATACATTTATGATATTGTGTCATACTAATCTGGACTGACTTGTGCAAATGTGACAGCCTCTCGTGAGGTACATTGAGGTATGAGTTTGATTATGTCATTTATTTTTTAACCTGGTATGTTTACAAGTTGTATGACTGTTTGATTAGTTTAACGATATGAGTATGTGTGTGTAAGTTTGCATGAAGGAATGATGTTTTTTTAAGATGATTGTACCAACACATTATGTGTTGAGATAGCTCATATGCACTTGAGTGTAAGTGGGTGATAGTTGTAGTAGTATGACTAATCACTGTGAGATTATTATGAGAGTGTCATTAGTCTTGGTAAATGTTTATTTCAAATTAATAGACATAATGTATTGATCTTGGAACATGTGGTTGACAAGTGTGAAAAGTGGTAGGAAAACATGCTTGGTATCACCAGGACAAGGTAACAATTGATTTGTTTATATAACTAACCACTTGTTGATGTGATCACTCATAATCAACTCAATTGCAGTAAGGTAAAAGGTATAAGAAAGAAATTGGGTGATAAATCCTTTGGCTATGTTTGTAAATGATAAATCCAAATGAATGAGTGCTTTACATGAATACAAGAAGTCTTCTTAAACTTGATTTTTCCTATGATTATATGGAAATATACTAGGTTTGTGAACATGTATTTGATAGGTATAGAAATGGGTTTTCAATTATAAAGAGATTCATCAAGGAATTTAAGTTCCCTGAGGGATGGCATGGACATGTTCAATTACAACGAAACATGTTTGGCACATCAAGGTAAGGTAATTGGTATGTTAATATATTTAATTATGCATTGACAATTATGTATTTATGGAAATATGATGTAGGGGTTGCAGGGAAAAACATATCGCAATGATGTCTTGAAGAAGGCTCGGGTTGAGATTTCTCTTGGAAGCATTGGAAACCCATGGGGTTGAATCATGGTGTTATTACTAGTTTTGTGCTTTCGGTGTTTTGTGATTTGTTTGGGCTTGATTTGCAATTTTATTTGTGTCTAGTACAAGGCCTTGCAACCTTATTCGTGGTATCATATTGCGATTGGTTTTTCATGGCTTTATTCTTGTTTGAATTTTCCTTTTATGTTTTGAGATTCTTGGGACTTGGTTGGGAAAGGAGAAAGCTAATGGAGCTTGCATAGAGATGAATGAAATACAACAAGTAATGTAAATCTCAGATGAAATTCAGTGCATGTATAAGGGAAACTGAAGGTAAGAATATTATAGAAGGTTCGACTGGTTGGTCCATTGGGATAAATGGATTGTGGTGGTATAGGCATGAGAAAGGTAATCAGAAGAGGTAAAGCAAATGGATTTTAGGTGTCATATGCCTTGTCTACGTGAGAAATTGTTATTCTCAATGTTGTGCATGTTCTGCATGGAGAATGTGACTGATCTTACCCCTTCCCCTTATCATATTTGTAATTATGTTGTGATCATGATTATGCTGATGTTTATATATATAGACATGTATGTATGTATGTCGTTGTCTGACAGGATCATGATTTTTTTTTGCTAATGTTTATATATATATATATATATATATATATATATATATATATATATATATCTGTCATTGTCTATGAGGGTTGTCAACGATCATTCTTGTGGAGGAATGATTGCCTGTGCAAGCGAATGGCATGAAGAGGTTCCTAGTTTATGATGAATCAAGTGGGGAGAGTAGCACTAACAGATCTCTGAGGTCGGTATCATGTGGATATGAATTAATATTATGTGCTTGCACTATGTCTATGTTTATGTTATGACGGATAATGTTGAGGGATACCACAGTGGAATAAAAGAAATGTGATTTGTGGCATGCTGCGACAAGTATGAATAGTGAAAAAACACTAGAAGTAAGCTTTCTTGGTAGAGATAGTATGGTCTCCGGATGTGTAGTACTGGTGTTGTGCAAATGTTGTATATGCAATTTTGTGTACATATGGTACTGTTGGCATATTAGATATGCGGTGTTATGTACATATAGTATTGTACACATGTTATATATGTTCTATTGTGTACATATGGTTCTATGTAAATATTGAAAGAGGGGTGCTATGTACATATGGTGTTGTGTGCGTGATTGTAAATGTGGTTTTGTGTGCATGTGGTGCTGTGTACATGTTGTACATATAGTTTTGTATTCAAGTGGTGTTTTGTACACGTTGTTCATGTGGTCTTGTGCACATGTTGTGTTGTGTACACATCATGCATGTGGGTTGTGTACATGTGGTGTTTTGTACACATTGTGAAGCTAGTGTTGTGTAGTTGTGGTATTCTTGTACACGTGGTATTGTCTCCATGTCGTACATGTGGTACTGTGTTATGTGCATTTTGTAGTCATCGTATCATGACGTGTATTCATTGTGTTGTACTTTTTGTATGTATATGTATTGTGTTCTACATTGGGTGTAGGTGTATGTATTGTGTTTTGTTACACGCCGGGTGTAGGTGTATGTATTGTGTTGAGTTGTACACTATGTGTGATGTACATTGTATGTATGTGTACGTGATTGGAGCGAAGAGAAGGTATTGAGTGCTTTCCGAGTTTGGCAACCAATCCAGTATGTGTATAGAAAGGGTGAGGATAAAGGCATACGAAAAGGATCGATTGATGGATAAGTATGAATATTTTATTTTATTTTTTATTATGCATGTGATCTATGATTCTAATTTATAATGGTTACATGTGATCTATGACTCTGTCTTATGATGATTTCATGTGATTCATCATTATGATCTATGATGGTTGTGTTTTGAGGTAACTAAATCTGATACGTTTATTCATGATGATTTGATCAAACAACTAGTTTGACTTGTTATGATAGGAAGTAAAAATAAGTGTAAGTTTACCTTCTCGAAAGGCCGCTAATGAGGTAGGATGTGCATTTATTTCAATTCATTTTGAACATAATGTAATTATGTGCTTCGTACATGAAATCATTGAAATTCCCAGACTAGGTGGTTGAAATCGACTACAAGAATTAGCATCATCAGTGAAAAGAATTGGAATCGACATAAGTGTGCTAGTAAAGAACTTCAAGAGAAGGGCCATTGTGGGACACTGATACCCAATATTGTCCATTGGTTGCCTTCAGAATTCTATGACCAATATGATGGTTCTGAAGTAGGGATATGACTTGTCTTTTGTATTTTTTATTGTGAGGAAATGATGCCAAGGGATGGATCACCCGGGAAATGGAATATCAAAGAACTTGGAAAGTGATTGACTGCATAGAATCAAGTGACTTGATTTCTTGAGGAACTGTGTAGTAGATAAAGGAAGGACGTGGATGGATTTGTTTTGGTCATTAGCATTACTACATGGAATTAGATACACATTGGGAGTGTGCCCTGGAACAAGGAGCCAATAATTATTCATAGGGAGTACAACTGGCACAAAATTGTAGCGTTTGACATTGGATGGAGTCTGAATTTGGCAGTGGATTCTCAACTTCCTAGGAAGGAGGTGAATCCTAGTATTACAATTAGGGAAGAGGTCGGAACCTCTAGATTCCCTTGTTGTGGATGCATGAAACATATCCTTTTATTTGTTGGATGAGAAAATGTGCATTAGGATATGTGGCTGTTATTGTAGACATCATAATGAGTTGTGTTATAAAGCTCCACTACACAATATCATTGTCATGTTTTCAACATAGGTCATTGCAAATATTACAATTAGATGGGCTATAAATATTCGTAGTAATTATGTTTAATTTTAAATACTTTGGTGGTTATAGGTGTCATAGAACACTGACGATGGTGTTCTCCTAAGCGGGAGGCGTCGGTAATAACCCAAGGTTAAAAGTTCATGTAATAAAGTTAATAAAGGCAAAATAAGACCAACGTCATAGGACACGTATTCCAAGAGGAATGTTGGTAAAAACATCCTAGTGTGGGTGTTCATTTGGTTTATTATGGCTAAGGAGCTGGCAAATGAAAACACTAACGATTTTGAAAGGAAAGAGGTATTAATTGGAATTTTATTTATGAAAATAAGGGAAATAGGAGAAAAGCAGTATGAAATGTCAAATGTTTCATGTGATGAGGAAAAAAAGGGAAAACAACTGAAATTGAAGAAAATAGAGGGTTGATTGATGAAAAGGATTCTGAGGATCAGTTTCAAGCCTTTTGACAGATTTTGGGTGGATCTCTCTCCATTCTCTCTCTCTCTCTCTCTCTCTCTCTCTCTCTCTCTCTCTCTCTCTCTCTCTCTCTCTCTCTCTCTCTAGCATTGGAGGAAGCAAGACGAATGAAGGAAAAGAAAGCAAAGGGAAGAAAAATATCAAGCAAGGAAGAGTAGGATCAAGAAGCTACAATCGGATTACTTGTAGGTATCAAGTTGAATGTATAATTTCCTTGCTAGTTTTGGCATGAATGGTACATGCATGTGTGTATTGCGTTCTCTTGCTATCATTGGAATGGGTTTTTCAAGGTGTGATAATGGTTTTTATCCTTTCCTTTCCATTTACGAATGGCCATGGTGTGACGGGGTTTATGTTATTTTGTTTAGATGGATTATCAAATGGTTTAAAAGCTAAGTGTGATGTTATCTAGGGAGAAACACAAGGCCTAGGAATGTATTGACCAATGAAGGTGGGATTGCAATAAATCCTAATTGCGTATACCCTTGTTGGGCCTAGGAATCCTCTCCCGTTGAATGGTAGAATATACGGCAAAGCCTATTGGGTGGAGCATGATTTGGCCTAGGAATCCTTGACTTGTGAATGACGGGATGTACGGTAAAGCATAGAGGTGGAGACAGATATATTCCTCATGGATTAGGTAGAGAGATCCAGAGGCATCCATGAGTGTGTAGGCCAAGTGATCCCTCAAGCGATATATGGTGGAATCATGGTAAAGCTTGGTCTTGTATGTTTCTTGTTTGGTCCTACGAATTCCTTGAAAGGACTGTGATCAATCTTGGTTGTATAGATGAGAGCTTGGGCCTAGGAATTCCTTAGTGGATTGCGGTAAAGCTTAAGGAATACCTAGTTGTTTTGTTGTAAGTCCCACATTCATGCTTGGAATATGGAATGGGGTTCATTAGGTGCAAGAAATATTTGGCTCAGCCCAATATATGGTCGGGTGGTAAGTGAAAGTACCTCACTTGGTTGGATTTTTCATGCGTTAATAAGATCCCTTTCCTCTTGTGTTTTATGTGTAAATGTACTAGTTATTATGTGGCTTTAATGGTTTTATATCATTGTTATTCTCTTGGTTATATGATGGTTATAAGTATGGATTCATAATAGATTTTAGTTATGGTTCTTAACATGTCTTGATTGGGCCCACGGGGCTTTGGATTGACGGTGAATGGGTGCGCTGTTAAGGCACTCCTTGCGATAGGTCACTGGTTCAAATCCCCGTGGGCACTTAGGTTAGTCTAAACTAGAAAAAAAAAAACATGTCTTGATTGGTATATGAATAGCTACTGAATACATGACCTAATTGATGTTATTACGGATATTTGAGAAGGCACTATATATTCTTGGTTACTTTTAGATAAGTATCATACCCTTATGTTCAGATATGTATTTATAGCATGTAGATTACATGTTCACAATGTGTTCGATTAAATGTCTATAATATTTATGCTTAGTTAGGTCAATTCCTTGATCAACTTTTGCATTATCGAGGCTTTAATATTTCTATTTAGTACTTCTAGAAGTTTCATGAAGTTCTTGGCATAGGCTTCAGCCTTGGCCCTAAAAAAGTGGTTCAGAATATGGGGTCGCTAACACATAATTTCCTAAAAAAGGCCACAGTCGCATGGAGGCCTTGCTATGGGAGTGACTTGAGGGTATTAGTGGCATGGAAGGATTTTCATGGAAGTGGTTTGGGGTCTATTTCAGTCAAGAATCAATTTCTCTTAAGGGCTGGACACTTGGAGGGGTTGCTTGGCTCCTAGAGGTTTTGTACTTCCTAAGGAAGGTTAGTTTGGTTTTGGTTTGCCTATTTCACTTCCTTAAATATAATTGGGGGGTCAAATCATATGATGGTATCTATTCGTCATATATTTACCTTTGTGGATTGGTTAGGTTGGGTAAATGTGGGAGGAGGGTGTTACACGTATCACTTCCCCCACCCTAGTAGATACAACAATGCCTTTTTATTAAATTGATGCTGCACTAGAAATGTTTTACTCATTTGGTGTCATGTTTCTGAAGAAATAGTAACAGGGTCGAGACACCAGGTTCAAGCGCAGCATCCAACAACACTCCACTATAGTCTAACACAACACCCACATTTTCACCTTACTATGGAAGGGTAGAGAGTATTACCTGAGGCGTGCCATAACCTTAGTTAAATGAGGGTTGGAATCTTGTATTAGGGAAAACCATATCAAAGAATAGGGAGTAGGGAACATTGAGATATTCTTCAAATAAGTCAGATCGTAACAGTCTATACATGTTGTAACAGAAAGACTACCTAAACATGTGGATACATAAAACTTTTAAAGATCCAAAATAACCCACAATCAACACACTATGACCCCAGTAGCAATATTCTTCATTTATATAAAATGTGAGTACATTACATTAGGCTCGAGGCCTATTACTCAACATCCAAAACTCTAACAGGAAGAATACAAGCTTATAGAAAGATAGTCACAAAGTTGTTCTGATAGAATCATAACATAGGAAGAGAAGTATCACTAAGAACAACTGCGAATCAACAAACTAAAAAACACCTTCTTGATTCTCCTTTATACCTTTTATGTTCTTCTTTTATTTCCTTGCACACCAACCTAGACTTCTACTTCCTTCTCCATTGCTCGGTTGTCTTCATTCCTCAGCTATCCTTGCTATTTTTCCACATGACTATATCTACTTCTTTGCACCAATCCTCCATAACTGCTAATCTTACATCAGTACCTTCCCTTTCCTCCACTATCATTTCTGTAGCTTCCTAACAACAATTTCTACCACTTGTCTCCAACTACTTCCTCCCAAAACATCCTAATTTCTCAAAAGTGAAGGCCCCAATAGCCCCAAACCATAGTTCATTGACTCGTCCTCAAGTAAATCTTTCTTTGGCGTCATCACTGTTTTTGATGCTTCTTCTCGTGATGGTGTTGATGCTTTTGTTGGTACTGTTGTTGATCCTTTTTTTGGCATTCCTCTTTATTGGTCTCTTTAAATGAAGCCTCCAATTCAAGGATAACAACTATGGTCAACTGGTGAAATTTATTGTAGTTATTAAGCACTAGCTGCCAGTGGTCTTTAGTTGCAACTTCCTCGACGAGGAATTCAGAGGTTGCATTGGACATTTGTTAGCCTTTTCGTGTCATCAACAAGGAAGTCCACTGGGTTTCCATGTCCTCACTTAGTTGTTGTAGTGTCTCTAGGTGTATTTGAACCAGGGGCCAGACATCTCAGAGTATTTTATTTCTCCTAGTCAACTCATCTTGGATATATTGGATGCATTCCTCCAGAGTTTCTATCTCCACCCTGAGCATATTCCTTTTATCTTTGTCTTTCATGTTAACAATGTAAACTTTGAAACGGGAACTGATACTGTTACCCGTTTTGTAGAGGTGGCAAAAAAATGACCCGATTTTCAAAAGTGGTGATGCAGAATACACATGTTTTTTTTAGAACATGGTTTTTGGAACTTTAATTTTTTTCATGTGCATTAAGTTTTAGAATGGTAGTGAATGGTAGTGATTTTCATCCTGATTTTAAAAAGTGAGTATTCTGCATCACACCCTTTTTTTAAAAGACCTATTTTTTGACTTTAAATTTTCTAGTGTGTGAAATGTAACAAATTATTTTCTAAATTTGATAGTTTTTGAAGTCGTCATTTTATTCATATTTTCTTGTCTCTATCTTAATTTTTTTTTTTTTTTAAGTGGGGTTTTTATTGTTTTGCATTTTTAAATTAGAAAGTCGATAGTTTGAATTTTAGATAATCTACATATTTATACATCCTTAATTAATTTTTCAATCCACATGAAATAATTGTTTCTAAAAAACAACATTTTTTAACAATGGACATAAAAATAACCATTTTTAACATAAATATAACAAAAAAACTAAACGTTTTGATAATTTTTTGCCAGAATTAACATGTCAAAATCACAATTTTTATACAAAAATATTAACTAAAAATGGTCAAATAATAGTTTTTTTTATGAATTTCATGTCAAATAATAGTTTTTTTTATGAATTTCATGTCAGAGATACCATGAGAATCACCATCCTCTCTCAATTGAGCACTTCTAATGGAAAGACTCGAGGATTTGCCAAATGCCCAACATGATCTGTAGGGAAGTTGATCGAATGAATTTTGACAATATAGAAGTTTTTTCATGATTTATGAATACCTTAATAATTATACTTTATTCCTAAATCACCAAACCTTATTATTGATGAATACCTTAATAAATCATACCGATGCTTTATTTTTACTATAATAATTGGATAATCTATATACTAAAACCATTCAGTAAAAAATTACTTGCGCAAAAGAAACATAAGAAATAAACTACATTAATTTCTCAAAAGCAACCACAAAATTAAAGTGTGAAACAATGATTAAACTAAAACGTATTATTGATGAATACCTTAATAAATCATACCAATGATTTATTTTTACTATAATGATTGGATAATCTATATACTAAAACCATTCAGTAAAAAATTACTTGCGCAAAAGAAACATAAGAAATAAACTACATTAATTTCTCAAAAGCAACCACAAAATTAAAGTGTGAAACAATGATTAAACTAAACATTTGAAAAGGATTTCTCATAACAAGCAATTTACTGATGTCGAGGATCTATGTCTTCTAATAGTTTAGGGTCAACCTAACAAATGGTGCCCATACGATAATCGATTATGACCTTTACCTTAATATCCAATTGTATAAGATTATTGAGTTGACAATATAGAAGTTGGTCTGTAGGGAAATTTATATTTACTGTGAGTTCATCTGGATGGATAGCCAAACAACACAGCCCCCTCTCATGTTTTTTTTTAAGAGCAGCCGCTGATATGTTTCTATGTGGGCTCATAAGCAGTTAAGCAACTCAATATCGTGAGAATTACCGTACTATTCCAGTTGGAATCTTCAAATAGAAATGATAATATAGGTAGAGATTTGCCAAAAACAATAATCATACCGATGCTTTATTTTTACTATAATGATTGGATAATCTATATACTAAAACCATTCAGTAAAAAATTACTTGCGCAAAAGAAACATAAGAAATAAACTACATTAATTTCTCAAAAGCAACCACAAAATTAAAGTGTGAAACAATGATTAAACTAAACATTTGAAAAGGATTTCTCATAACAAGCAATTTACTGATGTCGAGGATCTGTGTCTTCTAATAGTTTAGGGTCAACCTAACAATTCCTCAGTGTGTGTTTCAGCCAATGTATTGCCACCGCCTAAGCCAAGAGAAATCCAATTCGTCTCAACAACATCATCAGAAGTAATACAAGGCTCCCTTCGTTCCCTTGTATCAACCTGAATAGATTCTCGATCTGGTTGGGGTGGAAGAAAGAACTGCAGCGGCACATTTTCAGATTCAATATCTCTTGAGTTATCATTTTGATCATCACTAGCCGCTGTATTCAAATAACCTGGAGAGCAATCCAAGGGCGGTCTATATTCAGAAATTCTCGACCCAAATAACATGTTCTCTTGCTGTTGTTGATCCATACTATATGTATTGAAAGGCGTAGGATGTACTGCAGAGATCCTACGCCTTTCAATAACAGCAAGAAATGTACATCCCTCTAAATCATCATGATCCCAGATTCGCTCAGCATTGGCATCATTTTAAGTGTTTTATTGAGCAAGTCAAATATAATGCTTACCAGGAATTCACGTCCCTCCATGAATGATTCTCATTTCGAAGGGTCTTGGTTCCCGATAATCTTGGTTGAAAATTTCATGATCCATTGGACAAAAAGTGAGGATAGAACTTCACTGGATTGCTGTCAAAATGTTAATGCTAACATTGCAAACCTAAATAAGTGGTGGCAAGGCTCCATAACTACAAATAAACCAATTTTCAGGGCCTTGACATCAGAAAAGTAATAAGCATTTAGACATGTCCAAAACAATTGATTGGACAGCGAAAGAATAATAAGAATATTATATTAACAGTTGACATCTGATCCAAAACAAACCCTCCAAAAAAACCAATTTCTTCCTACAAATGATCTTTAATCCACTAGTTAGTCTAAAGCCTATGAAGAAAAGATCTCAAACAGACTTCAGAACCATCTTTTTACTATTGGAAGTGTTTTCATAATGCCAGTGAAAGCTGATAATCGAATGCGTAACCTCTTCCATCGATTTTGTTTCAAGTCAGGATACATTTCCAAAATGTACTCAGGCATAAAGTCATGCCGGGTTAATATGCCAACTATAGGAGGTCTCTGCAAAACCACAGAAATTGGGAATAAGGTAAGAGAATAATCCACTTAAACCATGTACAAACAATACAAAAATATAGAAAGATGTTTACCCCAGAAGACTTAGGGACCACACAAAGGTGGCGCAATCCAACTTGTCGAAAAAGAATCTGTGCCTTGGCCAATGACATCGTCTCCACAACAGTATACGGAGAGGTATTTGCAAATGGATGTAAATCGATAAACATTTCCGCTTCATCCGCACTTATCTCTATCGCTTCAATGTTGAGGCCTTTACCTGATCCAGGCTTTGCAAAGTCTACCGAAGAGAACTGCTCAACAAAATCTTCACTAGCCAAATCCCTCGAGGGTAGAAATAGTTTCTTCTTCAGCAAAACAAGTAAATGTGAACGCAACACAAGACCATATAAAATAGGTGCCTCTGAGAAAGGAGGTTCATCTATCACAGGAAAACCATTGTGTTTACAGCTCTTCAAGACCTGCATAATGTTATCAACCTTTTCTATTCCAGAAAAGGTCACCAATGGGCCTCTAACAACATCAACTGCACTCAAATTCCGCATATAAGGTTCTGCATGTGGTTCAAGGAATGGCAAGCCCTTGAGGCGAACAAATTGGTCATAAACACCACTCGGCCACAGTCTTCGATATTAACAATACCAGCATAACAAGAGGAAGCATCAACAAATTATTTGTCAATTCCAAAAGAATTACACATAGTGAAACTGTCATCCTCATTGAACCCCCAAGGAAAGAAGCTGCTCCAAGAACAGCAAAAAGTCCTTGATCCAGGTCTGTAAATGATCCTAGCAAGATGCCAACAAATCGACCATAAGAGGCACCAATTAAAATAACAGGTATGAATAGACCTGATGGTACTGCAATCCCATATGAAAAGATTGCAAGAACATATACTGCACAAAAGAACAGAAGTATTGATGACACATGAAACTCAGACTTTGTGCAGCGCCACCCACGGGCCGCCCCGCCCCGCCCGACCGGCGGCGGGTCGATTCCGGGAATCGACCCACCGCCGGTCGGGCGGGGCGGGGCGGCCCGTGGGGCAGGGCGGCCCATGGGTGGCCCTGCGCGCAGCAGCGCCACCCCCGGGCCGCCCCGCCCCGCCCGACCGGCGGCGGGTCGATTCCCGGAATCTACCCGCCGCCGGTCGGGCGGGGCGAGGCGGCTCGGGGGTGGCACTGCCGCGCTCAGCGCCACCCACGAGCCGCCCCGCCCCACCCGACCGGCGGCGGCTCGATTCCGGGAATCGACCTGCCGCCGTTCGGGCGGGGTGGGGCGGCCCGGGGTGGCGCTGCCGCGCGCAGGGCCACCCACGGGCCGCCCTGCTCCGCCCGACCGGCGGCGGGTCGATTCCCGGAATCGACCCGCCGCCGGTCGGGCGGGGCGGGGCAGCCCGTGGGTGGTGCTGCACGCGGCAGTGCCACCCCCGGGCCGCCCCGCCCCGCCCAACTGGCGGCGGCTCGATTCCGGGAATCGACCCGCCGCCGGTCGGGCAGGGCGGGGGGGCCCATGGGTGGCCCTGCGCGCGGCAGCGCCACCCCCGGCCCGTGGGTGGCCCTGCGCGCAGCAGCGCCACCCCCGGGCCGCCCTGCCCCGCCCAACTGGCGGCGGGTCGATTCCCGGAATCGACCCGCCGCCGGTCGGGCAGGGTGGGGTGGCTCGGGGGTGGCGCTGCCGCGCTCAGCGCCACCCACGGGCCGCCCCGCCCCACCCGACCGGCGGCGGCTCGATTCCGGGAATCGACCTGCCGCCATTCGGGTGGGGCGGGGCGGCCCGGGGGTGGCGCTGCCGCGCGCAGGGCCACCCACAGGCCGCCCCGCCCCGCCCCGCCCGACCGGCGGCAGGTCGATTACCGGAATCAAGCTGCCGCCGGTCAGGCGGGGCGGGGCGGCCCGGGGGTGGCGCTGCCGCGCGCAGCGCCACCCACGGGCTGCCCCGCCCCGCCCGACCGGCGGCGGCTCGATTCCGAGAATCGACCCGTACCAGCTTTGGAGATTGTGAGCTAGAATTCTGGTTAATCTGTCCAAAAAAATTGAAAAATTTGCCCCGGAAGCACACGTAAAACTAGAGCCTATGACACAAGGAGATGTAACATTGAGATAATGATGCGGTGGTCGACTGTTCCTACCAGTTCAGAGTGAATATTGGAGTGCGCAGCTAAGCAAACCTGTTTTGCGCCACCTCGTAATTATTTAACAAATTCCACAAAATTCGAATTCCAACTTGATACCGAATTCGAGTTCCAACTTAGTAACTATGACTTGAAGAGGTATCAGGGTGACTTATCATTTTCATTCCACTTGGAATAATTCGTTCCAGCACTCGGATGCTTTTTGTATGTTTCGTGTATAAAGCGAAGAGTGCTTGCATTCGTGGCAATTTTGAGGCCATCAAGTGGAAACATAAGTAAAATACATGCAATCAGATAAATCATGTGTTCATTTCTCAGCCTTTTGTGCATTACAAGCTTTCAGGAGTATGCTATGCGTTGTCTTATTTGTAAAATTCAGGGTGACATGGATTCTGGTGCATATGATAAAACCAATCATTTTAGTGTGGCAGGCGAATATTTTAATCGACGTGGACCATTATCCAAAGCCTTGGCGAAAAGGAAATCGGGGATAAAGATAGCGAGGTATCAGACATAATTGGAAAATATATCACAGCTGTGGATTAGACTGATGGGAATATACAAATGTGAGACGAATGGCATTCACATGATCACATTCATTCACTAAGCAAACATAAGTCTCACAGTATTTGAGCATCAGTTACGTTGACCATGATACGTGGATTAGATAGATGCCGTCTCTTTACGTATTTGCTACACTAAGCAATGCATTTGAGGTTTCTTATTAACTCCATTTTGAGATATTGTTCTATCAAGGAAAATAAAAGTAACTGCAATTTGATGATGCTAAGCGTTTTCCGCTTCATAGTAATATTGATATTTTTTTTTTTTCTCGGTAAAGGCTAATCTATTATATTAAAAAAGTGGAAAAAATATTTACAGAGAGGATTTAACCTCTGAGAGTGCCTCAGCAACCCTCTCACAAAAAAACCATGTCAATCTCTGAGAGTGCCTCAGCAACCCTCTCACAAAAAAACCATGTCAATCTTTCACTGGAATTACATGCAGGAACTTCATCAAAACTTGTCAGCAACATTTGAAGATTTCCACCAGAAGAAAAAGAGTAAGGTGCCAACCAGACTTAAAGCTGTGAAGCTTCGGGCTCGCAGTAGTCCCGCTGCTAGAGATCCCAAAAAGCATAGTCAAAAAACAAAATTTGAAGACTGCTGGGTTACGCCTTCGGAGGCGCTCCTTGAAACTTGTCATAATCTTCGGGAGGGCCTGGCAGCAAGTCAAGCATGACCCCTTCTCCAATGTCTTCCAGTTTAACTCCCGGAGGGAGCACTGGGTACAAATAGGTAGCATACTTGTCCGCGGGATCACAGGGAATTATGTTTTCTGGAGGAGGAATCTCCTTCTCTCCAGCATCGCCCTGGTCTTCCTCCTCCTGTATCATAGCATCCACCTTGAGAGTCACGTCCCCCGAGCCGCTCCTGGTTGCTCTGTCTACCTGAGAGGGATTCTGCTTCCCGGAGTCAGCTTCAGAGCTGACCTTCTCCTCATCCTCCTCAGAAAAAATCACAGTTATGAGAGCTGAGATGAGCGGTTGGTTTCGCTTGCTCTTGAATGTAAAACGAGCCGTGTGCAAAGAGTTATTGAGAGAATCCCCTGATTCCTCGGACTAAGAGGAGCCGGGTGAGGCCATAGCAATTGGAGTTACACAAGGCGGTGTTGGTCTCCCTGAGACACCGCCTCGTTTAGGAGTTCCTCTTAATCTGGGGGCCATGACTAGGATAAACCACGACTGCCTATTAAACAAAGAATTCAGACAAAGACTGTAACAAAACCGACTTACACAGATATGAAGGGAGGACTGACTTTTAAACTTCACCACCCCGACACCCTGAATGCTGGATGTATGGCTGATATTCGACTCATTCCTCTGCACCACCGATGGAGCCTTATTCCCCACCGCTTCGCCTTTTCCTTGGACAGAAATCAGCTTACAAACCACGGAAATCGGCTTACAGACCACAGAAATCCGCTTACAGACCACAAAAATCGGCTTACATACCACAGAAATCGGCTTACAGACCACAGAGGGGATACTCGGCCATGAACAGAGACTTAAAAAGTTCCTGACTGACTCATTATTGAAGACATTTTCAACCTGAACACACAGCAACTGCACATCCGTCCTTAATGCATGCAGAAGGGAATAAGTATAACAAGATGGCGACAGAGTCTGAGACCAGAACCGACCCTTACCACTGCTACCCGAAAACAGGACTCCCCACAGATATAAACACATATCAAATAATCCAGAACAGAGCAGATCCGAATTTAACAGAACAGGTAGAGCTTCGAGGACGCTCGCCATATTAATTTCACCAACCCTCTGCCCGGACAGCGTACCTTCATTGATTACCCAGAATGAATGTCACCGGCCTGTTTTAATGGCGATTGAGCTTGCCGCTGCGTCCCTTTGCAATAAGCCTATTCACCTCCCTTTGCAATAATGAATTCAATGAATTAGATTGAGTGACTAAACGATGAACTTGAGCAATTAGTCAAGTCTAACAAACCTTGCGATGAAAGTTCTCAGCCTTCGACCTGAATATGCTTATTCACCTCCTTATAGTTCTCTTTGCCCTACCTTTGGTGTTACCATTAATAGATCATCCCACATTTTATATTATATATGCCTTCATATTTCATTTAGCCTCAATTGATAAAGGTGAGGATTACTTTTTATCAATAATCCTCACTTTTCATTACACTACAGTTTTATTGATTGAAGTGGTGAGAGGCTCCATCATCAATAATTGAAGTATTATTGTCAAAGACAGGGCATGAAGACACGTAGTTGGTTTCTCTTGTTATTCGTTTTTAGCAGTAGCAATGGTATTGAATGACGGTGTAGTCGATGCAGGTAGAATCTTCAAAAGGAAGAATATTGCAACAACCCACGCTAATAAAAATCCATGTAATATTAGGATTGGATAAGTTCTTTAGTGATGCATACGCCCTTTGGTTGGAAGTCCTCACATGTATAGTGTATTTCAAGACCATATTACACTTCATGGGCTCTTAAAGACTATTGTAATATATTGTATTTTATTATATGATACTGTGAAGGATGCCTCTTAGGTCAACAATGGTCCAAGTAGCATGTTTTTGAAAAATTAATTGTATATATTAAGTTTGTTATTTATTATGTGAATGTTTGAGCAACGATATCTATATTTGGTCGAGCTCTATTATTTTGTCTGTACTCCAATTATATATAATTAGCATTATAGTTTTGATGAAAATTTTAAGGTGATGTTAGGCTGCCTTCGCATCCCCGACTACAGGTTTCGAAGGTGGACGTCAGCTTGTATGTGCGATACAATGGACAGAGAAACAGTACACGACAGAGAGACTCGGCAAAGTGAAAAGACGCAGACATTCTCCATTGACGGGCAGCTTGGGTTTTACCAATTCCACGCATCAAATGATGATCCACATTACCAATTCCACGCAGCGGCACCCTCGGTCCACCCCGCCCCGCTGGACCGGCAGCGGGTCGATTCCAGTATCAACACTTTCGTTCTGAAGCTATATTTTGCAGGAAAATTTCGTAGAAAATTTCGTAGTCACTGCCATTTTTAAAACAGCCGCAAAATTGACACCTAAAAAAAAAACATTGTTCCAGTATACACACTTTTCGTTTTGAGCACTATTTTTGTGGTTTTTTTGGGGTTTTTGGGCCAGAGTTCCCATTTTGAGTTTATAGTTCCCGTTTCAAAGTTTACATTGTTTGTTGTTGATATCAGTGAGGAGATGATTGACTTAGTCTCGTAGTGGGTAGACCGGTTGATTCTTCTTCACCAGGCTTCCTGACGAGTTATGAACTAGTTGCAGGAGGGTGTAGGCGTCATTCACAACATCTACAATGGAGTCCTTCAGGGCAACTTACATGATTATATTTTGTTAAATATCATTGATATATGTCATGGTAGGGCCTGGAAATGCGCTACTTGTGACCACAAGGGTTTTCTTGAGCTCTTGATTGGTAGAGATCAAGTCATTCCATGTAGTCTGAATATGGTCGCAACATTTGACCAAGGTGCAAGATGAGAAATATTCTAGTGAATTAGTTACAACATCAGAAATAGAAGGCCACAATACCTAGAACATTGAGCTGATCTGCTCTAGTTGCCCCTGGAGTTATTTCTTACCTTGACAAAGCTGATCACATTGAGCTATGAGTGCAACAATTTATCTTTGTTTCTGCTCATGGTTGGAAGTTAGATTATGTGAAACACTAAGACATATTGTGTGGCTTGTTAAATAAAATTAAATAATTAGGTTGAGGACCAGCGCTCAAGATCACCGTAGTACATAGTTGATGGATCTAGGAACCGACTCTATAGGTACTGCCGACTGGAGACGGACTTGTCTAAGTGTTTGTCAGGAGAGGTAGCTTGCTATGATGGTTCAACCAATGGAGGAGTGGCTTGGATGGAGATGGGAAGTGGGGTAACTAGAGAAAGGAAAATTTTAGGGGCTAATATTCATAGCTCCGCTAATTTTATATATTTTTTTACAAAAAAAGGATTCATTAATTTCCATTTATTTCTAAAATTCATCCACCTAAATTTTATTGTATAAATTTATTGCACCTCGAGAATCACTAAAATTTTATATAAATACCATATAAAATTATTAGAAATTTGAATCTGTTTACAAAAACATTCCTAAACATTTTACAAATTATGTATTATGGACTAGTGATATTTTCCAAGGTTTCTAAACTTTAAGATACATTTCCATCCTTAAAATGTTCCCTGAACTAGAGGAAATAAATGAAGTGGTAGTGTCACTGGGGTTAATATTGGCGTTGAGTGACTGTCTAATGATGGGTCTCGTGTTCATTAGTGGATCCGACTCTAGCAATAAATACATCATGTAAGTGGTGACGACTTCTCTACTGGAGACTTTTGTGATAGTTAGATAACATAATCAACCTCCATGTCTCGCTTCGTGCTTATCCGTGTCTAAGAGAATATCATGTCTAAGAGGGTGGCAAATGTGGATTTACTATGTGGTGACATGTTGCATGGTGAGGTGGTATTAGATTGGGGCACTTCAATGGTGAGGTCGACAATGTGACTCACACGGGTTGATTTCCTCCTTTTCGGCCCAACTAGAGGTTTGGTTGCTTTTGATTTATACTTTTTGCGATGGTGGGTCTGGACTATGAATGAGTTACTACTACAGACATTGTAGCAACAAGAGGGGTAATCAAAGCACTCTAATGTATTAAGCCTTGAGAATCAAGAAACTTGGAAACTGAACCTACTAATATGTCAATGTTGGTGATGGTTTGCTTTAAGTGGCTCATTTGCTTTTTCAATTGTTTGATGACCAGTTGTAGCCCATGCTTAGCAATGCGCTTTCTAGAATATGCAATTGCTTCCCTTCATATTGGTTGAGGTACCATCCCATCAAAGAAATAGATGTATCTACCTTCCCGAATTTCCCTTGTAACTCCTATCCATGTGTTGTTGGGAAAAGTATCCATTCAGAACGCCCCTATCCCACTCTAAGGTGTGATAGTGCCTTAGCAACAAACAAGGAAAACTATCTTCGTATTCTTCTTTATGAAATGTAAACGAAGAGGAAGGATGTAACTAACCTGTGTCTTTCGCTAGTTTGTCGATCCACTCGCTCTCCTCTTTGTTCGCTTCCCGCTGCCTGCTCCCTCACTGGCCCAGCTTCACCAAGTTCCTGCAAGATCACAGAAGAGGAAACTACAAAAAAGACATAGATTTACATTCATAACTAGTTTAGGAACAGATTTAAACTAAACATGCAAATATAACAAAGCATCATTGATATACAAGCATATAGGAGAAACTCAAATAGTTTTATTGATATGATAAGAAAGTCCAAGAGGAGATACAACCAAGTGAGTCCCTATCCAACATCTACCTCCCAGCAAAGGAATCCCTTCCTCTCCTCCAACAAAGCATAAATCACCCAATGCACTAATCTCAACCTCAAACCAACAACAATTCTCTGCAAAGTACAAAATTCCAGCCTCTGGATCTCTGGAATGGGGGATCCATATATAGATGTAAGCAGAGAGGATGAGTCAGCTTATGTTTTGACTTGTGGCTTCTCTCTATCAGTTCTTGCTTCCACTTGGAGGCTGAGAGCCTCTTACTCATCGCTGGTCGAATTCATTGAGGCAAGTGTCATTGGAGAAGATTCTGGAAGCTTCCAGTGTCTGTAAACCTCGCGAAATGACACTGCCATTTGGCATTTCTCGCTCAGCACACCCTAGTAGTGCATTTAGGTGTGTTTCAACGCACCTAGCTAGTGTACTGGGGTGCATTGCAACGCAGACAGCTAGTAGAGCATCTGAATTGATCCTGATTTGACTAGTTCTGAGTGGTTTTTGGTGGAGAACTTCTGGGAGAAGCGGTCATTGGTTGGCCTTGTTCCTTTAGGGGCAGTAACAACACTTTTAGGGACTTTGGATCCTTTGGATTATGGACATTTCATGCTCAATGTTGTAAGGCACAAAAATGTCTATAACACCATGACCTAACCTCTCTGTGCAAAGATTCGGCTAACAACATAAATTTCTGGGCCCACATCTAGAAATTATGAGGGTGAACACAATGAGGCCTCACCTAGGTGCTCGAGTGAATAACATAGAATGAAATGTTTTTTGAATATTGATTAAGTAGGGACTTGAGAACCCGTTCCACAACCCCAATTACTGCGAGAATTTTTATGTACAAGCCACTAAACGAAGCGTCATTTATCTCTTTGCTACTCGAGTCCGTTGAAGTTCTCCAAGGTGAATATCTGAGGGCCGAAGGCTAGCCTTTTATGATGGGAGCTAAATCCCAACCCTCTGTTGGGCACCATTTCCACATTTCCATGAGAACAACAAGATAATCATAAATAAAATTGGTGTAATCCTTGTAGACATATTTACATGCTTCGAACATTTCCTTGAGGAGTAAATCACATCAATTTAGTTTGGCGCCTATTGCACAATTCTCCACTACTGAGATTGTATCTAGCATGCACTCATTCTTGGAAAAGTGACACGTCAACTTCCTCGCAATAATGGGGCTAGTGAAATTAATTTTTGGGGAGTTGATAAAATATATGTGCACTCCCTTTCCTCTCCTCCTTGTATCAAATTTAGTGTAGCAGTCTTCATACCATGACTTCTTCTCTCTCTTGGAATTTGTTTGGAATGCGGTTGAAACTCCGTATGTTGTCGTTGATAAACCCGTAATACTTTGAATGTCTACTAGATGAATTGGGTATTATTTGTTGATCCAGAGTGATCCTCCATGCATTTTAGTGATAATAAATTTTTGCATTGCATCACTGTTAGAGCCTCACCAAACACATGAAAGCTCCTCAAATTTAGTAGGCTAGACCGCTCGATTCCTCTAAAGTCAGCCTTGACATTGATTGTTGCATTCCCATCTTCCTTCTTGACTGATTCAATGTAGACATCATGTTTCATGGTTGGAAACTAGAAGGATTCTAAAAGATCAATGTCGACATAAGGACGAAATCTAAAAATTCACACCTTATATATATTTCTAACTATGGGAGTCTAACTGAGGGAAACCAAAACCAAGAGCCTAGCACTAATTCCTAAATTACATAGAGAGACTGAATGACATTAATCTTGAATATTTCAACTATTAATAGGGATAAAATATTAAAGCATTTTAATCTTAAATATATTAATTGTGAAGAGGCATCAAATTTGTGGAAGTGAAAACATTTCTTCAAATTTTTACTGTAAAATATGTTGGAATCTTTTAGATATTTGACATCTCTAGTTGCCTGATAAATATATTATTGAAATGTAACTAAGTTATATGTATATATATATATATATATATATATATATATATACATACATATATACATACATATATATATATATATATATGTATATATATATATATATATATATATATATATATATATATATGTATATATATATATATACATATATATATGTATATATATATATATATATGTATATATATATGTATATATATATATATATATATACATATATATATGTATCTATATATATATATATATATATATATATATATATATATATATATATATATATATATAGAGAGAGAGAGAGAGAGAGAGAGAGAGAGAGAGTCTTAAAATGAAGGACATGATTAAAGAACTAGAAGAAAAAGTTAATAGCTGCCTCACCCTCAATAATGTGGTAGATAAATTAGATACCAAACCAATTAAAGATGAAATGAAAAAATTAGTAGAATTACACCATCAGCATAACAAAAGGGCCTTGAACATTATAATCTTCAGTTTACAAGAGGAGGTATATGAGGATACTTTACCCATAGCCCAGACAGAATTACATAATAGAGTACAAATTGAAGCAACGTGTCTCACACAAGAAATAAGATTGGGGAAATTAACTGAGAATAAAGGAAGACTGATCCGAATAAAGTTTAGCTCTACTGATCATAAGTATGACATACTTAGTAAAACCTCAAGTCTAAAAGGAATGAGAATATTTATAAATGAAGATCTCATTCCAAAAGATCAAGCAGAATTAAGAAAGGAGGTTCAAAAGGTAAAAGAAGCTAAGAAGGAAGGAAAATGGGCAATAATCAGAAATAGAAAAGCCTTTATTCGAGATAGAAACCAAAAATATGGTACTAAATAGCAATTCAACATGCTCTGGATTCTTTCTTGGAACTGCCGGGGTTTTCCATGGAACAAAGGCCCCAAGCTAAGTTGGATCTCAAATGATGTTGATATTATTTTTCTAGTTGCATCTTGGGAGCATGAAGAGTCTATGGTCCCTAACATAGATGGCTTTACGCTATGGTCTACCTACAACAAGCGATCCTCCCGTAGAGGCATTGGTGGAATAGCTTGTTACACTAAGAAGAACATCTCCCCCCATGCTAGGATTTATAAAAAGGACCCTTACAACCAATATACTTGGATAGAGATCACTGACATTAATAATAAAAAGACCTACATAGCAATATGTTATTTGTTGGCATTATGTTCTCTGGTATGGCTATATGTTACAGATGTTGTACTTGATGGCAACTCCCATGACAAGGCTCTCAATTTATTGAAAAATTAAGAGGGACGCAGGAAATCAGTTCAGAAGGTGCATACCCGCAGGTACACCATGCAGTAGCCGCGTCCAGAGATGCAGGCCAGCCGTTCAGGAGGTGCGTCCACCCAGTGCACACTTTTCAAGGTCACGTGGGGGTTTCTTGTGTTTTACTCTTGGTATCTAGCCGACGGTATTGTGTTATTATGGTGTCGGCTCATGGTATTGTTCCATGATTTGAGGAGGAGCTTGCCTATATAAAGCAAAGGAGATCATTTGGTTTGGTATGTCTTTGGTTGAATATCTTATGAGGTTAGATCTGGTCTAGATCTAAAAAGGCGAATCTTCTGAAAGACTGAGATCTCTTTGGCGCATGATCAGATCTGTAGATCTGACTGTTTGGGTTACTCTTAAAGTCTTGAAATCATTCATACCCGAAGGTACGCAGGTTCAGTGAAAGGCAAGTGCGCCGGGACGCAATGCAGTAAGAAGAGACCTACGTGGGGACGCAGGGCAGAGCAAGATTCAGGTGTGTTCGGGACGCAGTACAGTAACAGGCGCACTGCGTGGGGACGCGGAGCATAATAAGGATCAGGTGCGTCTCTGAGCAAAAAGACGCGGCGCGATAGTATTTCTGAGTGCGTCCCTGCAGCAAAAGAACGCGGCGTGACAGTGTTTTTGGGTGCGTCCCTGCAGCAACAGGACGCAGTGCAGTTGAAGGAACAGTGCGTGGGCACGCAGCGCAGCAGAAGGATCTCTGCGTACGGACGCAGGGGAGCAGAAGGTTAACTGCGTCTGGTCGCAGGACACAGAAGGGAAAACTGCGTCTCTGTCTTAAGATGTTCTGTTGATTGAATTTCTCTGTTGATAAGGTGTTATGGGTTAGTTCTGTTATTATTGATCTGATAACTGTAGTGGACTGTAACTGTTATGTACTTGATGATCATTTGATGCTTTATGAAAAGAAGTAGGGGGTTGTAGCTCCCTTCCAGGAGAAGACTGGAAAATGAGAGAGAGAGAGTTGTAGCTCTCTGCAGGTTGCAGCCTACGTACTGGTAAAGGACTGCACTAGTACAAAATCATTGTAAAAGGAGTTTCTAATTTGAATGAAGATAGAGACATATTGCAGCAGGTGGTTTTCACCCACATTGGGTTTCCACCTTACATCTTGTGTTCTTTGGTGTGACTATCTGTTTTCTTTGTTCATGCTCATTATTTTATGGTACTGACATGCAAAAATAATTCAAAGATCAAATAAGGAAGATTTATTAAATTGCTATATAATACTGATTCACCCCCCCTCTCAGTATTATTTCCAACAATTGGTATCAGAGCAGGTCCTTCAGAGAAGCTTGATTGCTTGAAGGTAGATCGTTCATCATGAGCAACTACGAGAGAGAAGCATCAATCAGGCCACCGGTTTTTGATGGGACAAACTTCAATTATTGGAAGGTAAGAGTTACTGCATATATTCAATCTCTTGGTACAGAAGTTTGGGACATTGTAGAAACAGGCTACGCTTTTCCTTCAGCTACTCCTACAGATCCAGCAGAGAAAAAGAAGTATGAAACAAATGCAAAAGCAGTCAGTACTCTGTTAGGATGTATATCCCAAACGGAATTCATGAAGGTAATGCACTACAAATCCGCAAAAGAGATATGGGACAAAATTGTCACAAGCTATGATGAAGATGAACAAGGTAATGAATATAAGTTGTTAATGGCATTTGAAGATGATGATTATATGGATGCTGTAGATGTGGATAACCTTTATGATGAAATTACTAGACTCAAGAGATGTATAGAAGAAAAGAACATGATCATTGATACTCTACAATTTCAAATTGATGAAAAGGAAAAACATCTTGAAAAATTAGAAGGTGAAATTGTTGGTCTTAGAAAAGAGATTGAGAAAACAAAAGCTATTAATCTCAAGTTTTTCAAAGGATCTGAAACTTTGGATGAGATTATCAATGTGCAGCGATCTCCTCTAAACAAGACAGGTCTGGGCTATAATGGAGAAACTTCTCAAGCATCCACCTCAAAAAGTTATCTTGATGCAGCAAGAAGAAATGAGCAAAAGCAAAATGAAGATCATCAGGTAAAGCAGGGACGAAGTACAAACAGAAACTATCAAGGGCAATCCATCTTAAGGGAGAACAAAAGCTACAACCAGCCACAGGTAAAATCTTCTCAATTTGGTTCAAGAATGGATGACAATAGAAGTTATAATCATTTGGCTGGTAGATTTGATAACCGCAAAAGTTTCTTCAATGGACAATGCTTTTCTTGCCATAACTTTGGTCACAAAGCAGCTCAATGTGTTGCATATAAAACAATCATGACTAGGGAAGCTCAAAAACAAAGAAGTATGACAGGGATTACAAAAAGGACCTATAACAACTTTTCGGTTCTTGAAAATGAAGTTGAATGTTCTATTTGCAATAACTTTGGTCATGAAGACTCTGAATGCAGGAGCAGGGTCCAGCAGAAAAAGGAACAAGCCTCAAGCACCAAAACATGGAGAATAAAGGAACCTCAAATAGAAAGATGTGGGATAGCATTTTATGCAGAGGGACAGGAAAATCTATGGTACATTGACAGTGGATGTTCGAAGCATATGACAGGTGATAAAGAAAAACTTGAATCTTATTCTGCTCTAGAAAAGGGAAAGAAAGTCTCTTTTGGAAATGATACTCCTGCAACTATAAAAGGAAAAGGCATTGCTCAGTTAAAAGAAAAAGTCAAGGATGGAAATGTTTTGTATGTTGATGAATTGAAGCATAATCTTCTAAGTGTCAGCCAGATGTGTGATCAAAGAACCGAGGTTATATTCAGATTGAATGGATGTCTTGTTCGTGATCTTGATACAGGTAAAACAGTGCTCAAAGGCAAAAGAACTCCAAATAATCTGTACATATTTGAAGAAGGACAACAACAATGCTATCTGAGCAAGGATGAAGAGCACTGGTTATGGCATCGAAGGTTGGGACATCTAAGCTTCTCACAAATAAGGAAAGCATGCAAATATCAGGCAGTTCATGATCTTCCAGATATCAAAATTCCTGACAACACCATATGCAAATCATGTCAGTTTGGAAAACAAACCAGAACTAACTTTCCAGAGAAAGAAGGATCAGCTAGCATGCCTCCTGAGCTAGTACATACAGATACATGTGGTCCATTCAGGAAAAGAGCACCTAGAGGAGAGGAATACTTGATATTATTTATTGACGATTTCTCCAGGTTTGTCTGGTTAGGACTTATGAAGCACAAAGATGAAGCATTCGAAAAATTCAAATCCTTCAAAGCCTTGGTTGAAAATGAATCAGGTCACAAAATTAAGTGCCTCAGATCCGACAGAGGTGGGGAATTTACTTCAAATGAATTTTTCGATTTCTGTGATGAACATGGGATAAGGAGAGAATTCTCTACAACTAGAACTCCTCAGCAAAATGGAGTTGTTGAAAGAATGAACAGAACAATCCAACAAATGGCTCGTGCTATGCTTGATGAATCATGAACTCCCGCAACTTTCTGGGGTGAAGCTGCACATGCTGCGGTTGTTATTCTCAACAAAACAAATGTTCGGGTGAACAACACTCAAACTCCTCATGAGCTTTGGAGTGGCAGGACTCCTTCGGTAAAGCACTTCAAAATCTTTGGGAGCAAATGCTATATCAAGAATACTGATGAGCAGCTTGGCAAACTTGAACCTAGGGCAGATGAAGGCATTCTTCTTGGTTACTCTCCATATAGCAAAGCATACAAGTGCTACAATAAAAGACTTGGCAGAATTGTTGACAGCATTGATGTAGTGGTTGATGAGAAGGGATACATTCCTAGGCAAGTCCATCATGAAGACATCGAAGAAGATGAAGGCTACCCTCAAAGACAGAATGATGAAGAAGAAGAACCTCAAGAAGAGCCAGAGGAGCAAACAAGAATAGAAGAAAAGACTCCATCCAGATATGTTCAGAAGAATCATCCAGAATCTCAGATTGTGGGGCAGAAAGAAGCAGGTGTACAAACAAGAAGAACAGTTGCAGAAGCCTCAAGCTATTTGGCATTACTCTCCTCTACTGAACCACAAAATGTGAAAGAAGCATGCAAAGATGAACGTTGGGTGAAAGCAATGGATGAAGAACTTGAGCAAATCGAAAAGAACAACACTTGGGAGCTGGTTCCTAGACCAAAGGATAAGAATATTATCGGAACAAAATGGGTCTTCAAAAATAAATTGAATGAAAATGGAGAAGTAATTAGAAACAAAGCCAGACTTGTTTGTAAAGGGTATGCGCAGCAAGAAGGAATAGACTTTGAAGAAACCTTTGCTCCTGTTGCAAGACTTGAAGCCATCCGAATGTTCCTTGCTCTCTCAAGTTTTCAAAACTTCAAAGTATTTCAAGTGGACGTGAAATCAGCCTTTCTGAATGGAGACTTGGAAGAAGAAGTGTACATTGAACAACTAGATGGGTTCATTCTTGGAAATGATCCAAATCTTGTATGCAGATTGAAAAAGGCTCTCTATGGTCTCAAACAAGCTCCAAGGGCTTGGTACTACCGTTTGGACAAATATCTTCATCAACAAGGTTTTTCAAAAGGTTCAGCAGATAGCAATCTTTATATAAAAGCTGAAAATGACAAATTGCTAATACTTGTTGTGTATGTAGATGACATTATTTTTGGCAGCAATGAAGAAGCTATGAGTCAAAGCTTTGCCTCGGTCATGCGGAAAGAATTTGAAATGTCCTTGCTAGGAGAACTGACATATTTCCTTGGTTTGCAAATCCAACAAAAGGAAGGAGGAATCTTCTTATCTCAAACCAAGTATCTCAAAAAGATTTTGAAGAAATATGGCATGGAAGATGCAAAACCAGTATGTACACCCATGGTCACAGGATGTAGTCTCAGTGCAAATGATGAATCTGCAGCAGTACATCAACCAACCTATAGATCTATGATTGGAAGTTTATTATATTTGACAGGTACCCGACCGGACATCATGCATGCAGTTGGAATAGTTGGAAGATTTCAGGCAAATCCGAAGGAGACTCATCTTCAGGCAGTGAAGAGAATTTTCAAATATCTTCAAGGGACTCAAAATTATGGCTTATGGTATCCTAGAGATACGGATCTTACACTTCATGCTTATACAGATGCAGATTGGGCCGGAAGCGTGGATGACAGGAAAAGCACAAGTGGTGGTGCGTTCTTTATGGGTTCCAGACTGGTATCTTGGTTCAGAAAGAAACAGAGTTCGATTGCCTTGTCTACAGCTGAAGTGGAATATGTTGCTGCTGCATCTTGTTGCACTCAACTTCTTTGGATGATGCAGACTTTGCAGGATTTTCAAATCACTTGTACACCACCTATCCCCATCTTATGTGATAACACAAGTGCAATCAGCATCTCAAAGAATCCGGTTATGCATTCAAAAACCAAGCACATACCAATCAAGTATCATTTTCTCTGGGAACAAGTGCTTGAATAGAAGGTCAAGTTGGAGTATGTTCCTTCTAAGGAACAAGTTGCTGATATTCTCACCAAACCATTGCCCAGGGACACTTTTGAATACCTCAGGCAAAAGCTGGGGGTTGTTGATGCATCATCTTATTGTTGAATCTTTTCTGATTGATGGTACAGGTTCAGGGGGAGCATATAATGCATTGTTGGCATTATGGAGGATGGTCAGAAGGAGATCTTGGAAATAGCTACAATATGTCTCAATCTCTTTCATGGTGGATTATGGTTCTTTGTTACAGATCTGGTTCTTTTTCAGGGGGAGCATACCCCTTTGCCCTTGATGTCAAAGGGGGAGAATGAAGCTGAAGATTGTAAGGTTGCCATCAAGTCCAAAGGGGGAGATTGTTGGCATTATGTTCTCTGGTATGGCTATATGTTACAAATGTTGTACTTGATGGCAACTCCCATGAAAAGGCTCTCAATTTATTGAAAAATTAAGAAGGACGCAGGAAATCAGTTCAGAAGGTGCGTACCCGTAGGTACACCATGCAGTAGCCGCATCCAGAGATGCAGGCCAGCCGTTCAGGAGGTGCGTCCACCCAGTGCACACTTTTCAAGGTCACGTGGGGGTTTCTTGTGTTTTACTCTTGGTATCTAGCCGATGGTATTGTGTTATTATGGTGTCAGCTCGTGGTATTGTTCCGTGATTTGAGGAGGAGCTTGCCTATATAAAACAAAGGAGATCATTTGGTTTGGTATGTCTTTGGTTGAATATCTTATGAGGTTAGATCTGGTCTAGATCTAAAAAGGCGAATCTTCTGAAAGACTGAAATCTCTTTGGCGCATGATCAGATCTGTAGATCTGACTGTTTGGGTTACTCTTAAAGTCTTGAAATCATTCATACCCGAAGGTACGCAGGTTCAGTGAAAGGCAAGTGCGCCGGGACGCAGTGCAGTAAGAAGAGACCCATGTGGGGACGCAGGGCAGAGCAAGATTCAGGTGCGTTCGGGACGCAGTACAGTAACAGGCGCGCTGCGTGGGGATGCGAAGCATAATAAGGATCAGGTGCGTCTCTGAGCAAAAAGACACGGCGCGATAGTATTTCTGGGTGCGTCCCTGCAGTAAAAGAACGCGGCGTCACAGTGTTTTTGGGTGCGTCCCTACAGCAACAGGACGCAGTGCAGTTGAAGGAACAGTGCGTGGGCACGCAGTGCAGCAGAAGGATCTCTGCGTATGGACGCAGGGGAGCAGAAGGTTAACTGCGTCTGGTCGCAGGACACAGAAGGGAAAACTGCGTCTCTGTCTTAAGATGTTCTGTTGATTGAATTTCTCTGTTGATAAGGTGTTCTGGGTTAGTTCTGTTATTACTGATCTGATAACTGTAGTGGACTGTAACTGTTATGTACTTGATGATCATTTGATGCTTTATGAAAAGAAGTAGGGGGTTGTAGCTCCCTTCCAGGAGAAGACTGGAAAACGAGAGAGAGAGAGTTGTAGCTCTCTACAGGTTGCAGCCTGCGTACTGGTAAAGGACTGCACCAGTACAAAATCATTGTAAAAGGAGTTTCTAATTTGAAAGAAGATAGAGACATATTGCAGCAGGTGGTTTTCACCCACATTGGGTTTCCACCTTACATCTTGTGTTCTTTGGTGTGACTATCTGTTTTCTTTGTTCATGCTCATTATTTTATGGCACTGACATGCAAAAATAATTCAAAGATCGAATAAGGAAGATTTATTAAATTGCTAGATAATACTGATTCACCCCCCCCTCTTAGTATTATTTCCAACATTATTTTCCCCCCATCAATTCTAAATTCTATAAGAAGAAGAATATAGATAAAAGTAGTCCTTATAATGGTTTATAGAATGATATTTCTAGCCTAAGGAATGAAGGTAATATCCTTTTAATAGGTGATTTTAATGCTCAAACTTCAAGCAGCCAAGCTATTATTCTAAGCAATCATTCCAACCCTAATCCTCTTTGGTTAGACGAAGACCCTACTTTGGCTAGTAGGTATAAAAGGAGCTTTGAAGACGTTGGGAAAATTTGTTTGGGTCAGAGCTAGTTAAGCTCTGTAGTGCTCATGATCTCATAATTTGCAACAGTCTAAAGAAGTGGCCTAAATCTAGGCAGATGACTTGCATCCATGGGCTTGGTAGCAGCGTGGTAGACTATGTTATTTCCAATCTCCCTTTATACAATGAAATAATAAATTTTGACATCTCAAATGACCACGAGCCTGACTCTAATCATAGGTCTTTACTTATAACTCTCAATTTTGTCATGCATAGAGATCCCATAGAAAATAATCCTTAAAGCCAAAAGAACTTACTATTTGATAGAAATAAAAATAATATCTTTCTAAATGAATTAAAATCTAATTTTCTTCCTTTATCTAGTATAGACAACATGGAAGACCTCTATCATAATTTTACTACAAACCTCTCATATTATATTAACAAGTTCTCAATTGAAGTTTCAAATAATAAAAGAAATAGTAAAACCAACTCATGGTATGACAAAGATTGTAAAAGTGCGAGGAGAGAAATTAAGGAATTTGTTGATGAATCTCTTAAAATGGGCAAGATAAAAATATACAAAGCCCTAACTAAAATGAAAAGGAGGCAGTACATTAGTAAAAGATAAGAGAATCTCTTACACCTCTCTAAGGTAGCTCTTAAGAAATTTTGGAGGCAGAGTCCGAATAGGAAAACTAATGATAATAATAAAATTTCTTTACACTATTGGAATTCCTATCTTAAAAAGCTCTATGAATCTCCAAATGTCATGGATAACTTTGAAACCCTGCTCAAAATGAAAGAAGTTTTCTCATTAGAAGACATTGATTTTGGGGTAAATCTCATGGCAATGGGAAATATAAGGACATTGAAGGTTACTAGGTAGAAATCATAAAAATAGGAGGTCCTATCCTCATCCCCCACATCCACAAGCTTTTCAATCAAGCAGTAAAGCAAGGGTTCCCTAAACCATAGATTGAGAGCCTCATTATCCCTATTTTTAAAAGTGAGGATACAAATAACCCCTCCAATTATTGGACAATTATGATCAGCCCACTCTTACCCAAGTTATATGGTATTATTTTGGAAAAGAATTTGAGCTTATGGCTTGAAATTGAAGGTAAGCGGGCTAAAGGCCAAGCAGGTTTTATAAGGCATCACTCAACAGCAGACCATCTCATTACACTTAGGATCATTGTGGAGGAATGTCGTAATGATAAATCCAACCTCTTTTGTTGCTTTATGGACTTTAGAAAGGTTCTCGATATGATTCCTTGAAACAACCATTGTAATAGATTAGAAGAGCTAAAAGTTCCTTTCGAGTTGAGAGCTGCCACTATAAGGTTATACGAGAATGTAATTTCCAAGCTAAAAAGCAATGAGGGGTGGTAAAAAGATATTAAATGTAATATCAAAGTTAAACAAGGATGCCCCCTCTCCCCTACCCTATTTGGCATTTACATCAACAAGCTTGAAGGTTATTTAGAGGAAGCAAGATGTGCTCACACGATCTTAGCTGGGATAGTCATGATTCTTCTTCTCTATGCTGATGATATTGTTCTTCTCGCAAGGTGCCCATCTAATCTTGATAAGAAACTTAGGCTTCTTAAGGATTTCTGCTCTACCATGGGATGATTGTTAGCGCTCACAAAACAAAAGTTATGATTATCAAATCTAGCAAGGACACTTACGCTAATTTTATGTATGACAATAATAACTTGGAGGAAGTATATTCTTACAAGTACCTAGGAATTGATATTCATCACAAGCTCAACTGGAACTATAGCATTGAGAAAAGGATTAATGGAGGGTGGAAAGCTTATTTTGGTCTTGAAAATAATTGTAAGACAACAAACCTTGTAATGTGGGATAAAAAGAGGTTCCTCTTTGAAACTTTAGTCACTCGTGTTATCTTATATGGATGTGAGGTCTGGGGTTGCAGCATCTCTAGAGAATCCTGGAGAAATATTGAGCAAATCCAGAAGCATTTTATAACGTATAACTTGAAAAGTAAAATAAATACACCCTATCCTATTCTCCTTATATAAGTAGGTCTTTCCCCTATATATATGTCATGCTTCAATTCCATGTTAAGTATGAGATAAATTACCTACTAAATTGTCTAAAAAATATTTCTAATAAGAAATCATTCTCTCTATATATATGTGAGAGTAGATATATATATATATACTTTCAATTCCATGTTAAGTATGAGATAAATTACATAACTTTCTCTTACTAAATTGTATAAAGAATATTTGTAACAAGAAATCTTTCTTTCTCCGTATATATAAGAGTGACTAATATAATGAAGAGATATCCCTTACGTTTAATTACATTTAAAAATAATAATATTAAAAATAAGTAAACTAAATTTTATTTTAAAAAATTATAATTAAATTGGATCACTTGAAATGCATATTATCCGATTTAAGAAATCATCTCATCTAAAAAAATAAGGAAAACCTAGCAATGTTTCTTACAAATCCATCAAAAAAACAACATAATCACATTAATGATGAGGTATTGAGAAAAGAAACCAACACATGTATACACATATTTATGAGAAATATTTTTACTACATCTTCATCTTGAGTCTATATCACCTTAATAGCACTACTTAATGCCCTCATAAACATAAGATAAGGATTTGAAACTTGGTGTTCATTGCATGATGCACCCACATAGACCTTTTGGCTTCATAATAGGCCATCACCTTATTAGTCCCTGCCATCTGGCAATGGCCAGGGACTATAGTAATCGAAAACGAGGTGGTTGGCATTAATTGAGTTGTTTATTAGGCAGGTTAATCTGGTATAATCAAACTTTTCAGGAATATATTCATCTATCCTCTTATTTAGCCTCTTCCCGAGGCAGAGGGAAGAAACCATATACTATATTTATAAATTTGCTTGCATTTGCTTGCATTTTGATGCTAAGGTAAAGCCTGGTAAATTAATGCTAACATTAGTTAATGTTAGTTTTCATGCATTTAATGTTATGTTAGATATATATGATGAATTAGAGATATATATCTCATTCTGTGAGTAAACCATAAAAATACTCACATACAATTTGCATGAATAAACATACTCACATACAATTTGCATGAATAAACAAGTGGCATGTGAGTGAACAAGTGGCGAGTGATAGGAGGATGTAAGTGGCTAGTGAAGCCAACGCATGCAGAGGTAGGTCTTTAGCAGGCTTTTTATTATCAAACCTGCCTTCACAATTACAATTATATTTCTGGACTGCCTCACAATTCTTCACAAGTCTGTTTCAGAATTCTTCCCGAACTACTTCACAATTCTTCCTCCACCGCTTCAACTGTTTCAGAATTCTTGCCTGGCTGCTTGGACTGCTTCACAAGTCTACTTCACAAGTCTGTTTCAGAATTCTTCCTCGACTGCTTCACAATTCTTCATCCACCGCTTCGACTGTTTCATAATTCTTGCCTCACTACTTTGACTATTTCAGAATTATCTGTTCACAATTTTTCTTTTGCTTGTTTCACAGTTTCACAATTATTTGATTTATGCATAATATAGTAGCAAGATTCCTGTGAGATTACTCTCAGAATGTGAAAGAGTACAAAATTTGAAAGAGTAAGAGACTATTTGAGATAAATCACTAGTGGAACAAATCAAGAATTCAGGTTCATAAAATGAAAGCAGTTTTTCTTATCCAAGAAAATAAATAAATAAATAAATATATATATATATATATTTGTTGTATGCAAGAAAATATTTTTCCTTTTCTTTTTTGGTTGTATGCGCCTATGCCCAACCACTGTTAATTTCTGGTTTTCCAAGTTCATAAAATAAACCTCTACTAATTACTTGTTTTCTAGGTTCATAAGATAAAAGCAGTTTTAAATAAGAAAATAAAAATCTGTAATTGAAATTCACACTTTCACCTTTGCTTTGGGCACCGCCGCTGTCTATTTGCCTTTACTGAACTGTTACCAACTCCCACCTCTCTGTGCCTTAATACTTATCTTTGGAATTAATTCCCCAAACTGCCACGTTCACCAACTTCTCAGAGAGCTAGCTTTTTCACTCCCTTCCTGACAGCGTTCACTGGAATCACACTTGCTTTATTAATCTTACCTTTGTAGGCACTTTGACCTTTTTGCTATTTCTCTTCTGAATGATTCCCTTGGGTTTCTTATTGGCTTTCTCTTCGACCCTCTGCACGCCATCACTCCTTCCTTAGTGTCCTCGGACCACGGTTTCTTTGCTTCCATCCTCAACGAACTTCATCACATACCCTGATTGGAGGACAAGGTTGAGCCCACAGGAAGACAGTCAGTTGGACAGGAACAACCAGTTGTTTTCTAGGTTCATATTAATCACTCATTTTTTAGGTTCATAAAATAAAATCAGTTTTAAATAAAAAACTGTAATTTAAATTCAGTATTCTGCTAGGTTCATAAAATAAAAGCGGTTTTTCTTATCTAAGAAAATAGAAAACTGTAATTTAAATTTAGTGTTTTGCTATTTTTCAAGTGATGAGATTCATGAGATGAAAGAATTTTGAAACAACAAATTGCTACCGCAATTCTTCTACTGTTGTGCAAAGAGCCCTGTCACAGAGATCAATATCAAGAATTAATGGATTCTGAATATTTATTCCCATCCAACAGGCTCAAGTAATTGATTAATTTGATATAAACCTAAAAAATGCTACATAGAATTCAATTTTCAGAAACTATTGGCCTAAGGCCTGCAAATCAGCTTAAAGAAACATGCAGCTATGATAAATTGCTCTTACTCTGCACATCTTGTTACAACACTATTTGTTGTAGCAGAAAGCTCCATCTTTTCATGCGTTGCAGTTTCCTTAATTCTCTGAGCAGAATGCTGCATGCTGTTATTATTTTTCTCTGCCAGTCATGGCAACCTCCCTCTCTGTAACAGGCGATGGACAGCAGCCTTCCCAGCCACGTGTCTCTTGCATGCACATCGACCGGCTGAGAATGAAACAACACACACTCAGAAGAACACTCTTAAATATATTTGAATGTTACTAATAAAATATTTATATTTAAAAAACATATTTTGTTGAACTTAATGGTAAACTTTATTCGAATTTTATTGGAAAATTTGAACTCAAACTGAACTTTATCCTTGCTGAACCTGAATTCGAACCCAATCCGTGTCACTTGGTTCCTGCCAAGTGCCACTTCACTCACTTTGCATTACTACAATATTGTACACTTAACGACGCACATCAGGTAAGAGGGAAAATTGAATTGACTGCTTGCCAAATATGATCCATCATTACACTGCCCATGCTTCTATGTCTTCACATAATGGCCTGAATGGGTATACTGACTCGCCTTAAGTCTTGATCTTGACAAAATTTTGGTTGGGAAAATTGATTTGATGAACATGGAAGCTTTCTAAAAGTTGTTGAACACAATTGCATACACACCTTCAAGCAAAATATTATGTATGAACAACAGTGCCCAGAAGATCAACCTATGAGCTCTTATCGCAATCACATAGAATACCATCAAAGGAGTACTGGGAAGTCTGAGATCTCTGCACTCACAAAATTAACCATACAAAGAACCTCTTTGATCAATTCAAATGCAGCTAAACTCTCAGACCCCAGTCATTGAACTAAAGGAGGTGAATAAAATGAAGAAAATCATATGCACAAGCACAAATTAGAGGTAGAAACTAGAAAAAGAAAGCCACGTCCCGAGCAATCAATTAGGCACCTTGCCTCTGAAAGTGAATTTCGCAGCAATTGCAACCAAATATTCAAGATCTCTGGGGGCGCTTTCTATGGATCTTGGAAAAAGAGGGTGGCAATATCCTCGGTAATAACATCAGTGAGTTGCTGGATGACTTTGTCGATTATGGCATTGCTTGCTACCCTGGTCACCATCGCCATGGCTTTCTTGCTATTGCGGGAGATCAACGCAGAGAAAAAAGAATAAGAGAATGTTGGGCGTATATCTGCGGCAGAAACTGCAGAACTGCTGAAGAGGGACTATGATGGAATGATGGATTGTGCGTATATCTGCAGCTCATGGGTTGCCTCGAGCTAAAGCTAAAGTGAAAGCATTGAATTCGTTGATTCGAGATTAGGGATCAATCAAGAAGGATATTGCGGCTTGGACCGACTTTCCCGTTGCTTACTCCTTGTTTGGTCAGTTGGACCCACGTAAGTCAATATTTCAGTGATCCTACTCGCCCCATAGGAATCACGCAATACGCTTTCTTCCCCACCATCCATACCTATGAGCCTAGGATTGCTTAGCTTTGATACTAATGGTAGCATAGCGTATTATCGTAGAAGACACCGAGGCAAGGAAGGGAGGTAAGAGTAGCAGCGACAGGGACAGAGATAACAACAGTGGCAAAGAGAGTTTAAAAAATGATTTCATGTTTATACAAGTGGAAGACATGCGCGTCTTAACCTAGCACAACTATGATTACATACATATATCTTAGAAAGTCGCTAAAATTCATTGCATGTTAGCACATTCTCGAATGATATTTAGAATGATTAAGTAGGAACTCTCATAGGTTTCGGGGTAATGGTAGGTAATCTTAGATGCGTCCTTAAACTCCTAATTACCAGTTTGTTATGGCAGTGATAGAAATGTTTATCGGTCAGGTGCACGCTTGGTCACATTTCAAAAGCCATTTGTTAGAGCATAGGTATACTTTTCTTTGCCAGCTAGATGTTAGTTCACTGTATTATTTCTCTTAGGAGGGATTAAAGGAAAGGTTCACTTGGCATCATTCATAGGTCAGATAGCCTCAGCTTTTTTATGCAATTTTCCTCCACCCCTATGTCTTTTCCAACTCGGTTAATGAGCTCTGCTTACTATCACTAAGAATATGCTGCTTTGGTGGCAGGGATTTGCTGCCTTCGCAGCCATACTTGTTGAACAAGTTCTAGCCCTTGGACAATCTTCATACCATATGCTATGAGAGCATCGTGGTAGGAACAAAGATTTGAACTAGTAGATTGTGAATATTTCTGAGATCAAATTATTTTTGTAGTTAATTCCCCTTATCCATTGGACTTTATTACTTTATATAGTCTATATTGTTATAGGCATAATACAACAAGATCATGGAAACATATACAGGTATCGTTCAATTCAATTCACTAAACCGATATGTTTATTTGTTTATAGATTCTTCCATTAATTTCAGTGTCTTACCTAAATATAATAAAAAATCAGTTTTATAATCAAATACTAATTGCTTTCCGTAGTTGTAATATATTAAAAATATAATATATTTTTCAACATAAATGATATAATCTCTAAAACCTCTTCATTTATTTTCATATCACCATTGAAGTAGTTCATAGATAACTTTCTTTACACTTTAGATATGTTGAGTTTAAGTGTATAAACATATTAAGCTTGAAAAGATTTATATATTTGCAAATCAGGTAGAAGGTAGTTTAATAGATATATTAACATAAAAATAGATAGAAAGATTTGGTATAAAATTTAAAGGATATTCTAGTATTTTTAAAAATATGGTTTAATGGAAAACAATAAGATAATAATTTATTTTTAAATATAAATTTAGTTATAAATATTTAATTTTAATATTTTTTTAAGTGCATTTTCATTTTAAAAATATAAATAAATAAACAGATGAAATATTATAATTTACTCATTTTTCTTTGGAAATCGTTTATTATAAAAAGATGAGCCTTGAATGATTTGATCTCTCTTATATATATGGATTTAATCATAATAATATTTTTCTATCCTATTGAAAATGAAAAGGATTATTTTCACAAATCTTTTTCTTTATATAAAAACAAGACACACATATACTTTTAATTGTTATTAACTTTTTAATATATCCGGTTTTTTTAATGGTTAACCTTTTAAATGTAGCATGCCAATTTGCATATGGCTAAAGTTTAAACCAATTAAATTGTGCAAAATATTACATCACCTTTCCTAAATGGCTTATAGAGATGACATCCTTGGTTTTTTTTAATTGTTATTAACTTTTTAAATGCAGCATGTCAATATACATATCACTAAAGTCTAAAACTAGTTAAATATGTGCAAAATATTACATCGTCTATATTACATGGCTTACAGAGATGACATCCTAGGTGCAGAAAGCACAATACGAATGATATAACCTTAAATTTCAGTGAATAAAATTTTCTATAAATTTTAATGCAATTTATATATGAAAAACCATATATGTTTTTCATATGTCGTATTGTGTTTCACTCAAATGTTACCCACAATCTATTATACAAGTGAATGATCTAAAATTGGATTGATTTTCTTAATATCTTCAATTTAGATGACAATCTAAGCATTACCCTCAATTTATTGTTTAGACGAAGGATTTAGAATTGAGATTAATTAAATTTCTTTAAAGTCCACCTACCAAGTATGTATATATTTAAACGAGGAAAAGAGATCTTAGTTGGTTATAATACTAAGCTTCTGTTTATGAATATAAAAAATATTATAATAAGACTTTATAATGGTGGCCTTAATCAACAAAGCAAGTAATATATATTTCAGATCATAGTATTTAATTACTAGCACAACCATATTTACTAATATGGTTGATATATCTTATGCTGCTACTGCTACTGTTTTTGCTTCTGTTTCTATCTGGATCTATGGCTGGTTTTGGCCGAATGGCTATGGCTTTGGATATAGTGACTGGTCTAACTGGATAGGATGGATGGGAGGACGCTAGCTTGGGATGACTGGCCTTGCTTAGTGAGCGACCATGGGAAATGAAAGAGGGAGAACCTGGCCTTGTGACTTGATACACTAACCCAGTGTACCCATAGTCAAAGTGGAAAATTGAAGAGTGAGAAGGTGGCCTATTAGTTCTCCATTAGTAGCCCTGCTACCCGCTAAATTGGAGAGTTCAACACGCTTGCTCAAAGTGGGTAAATGAAGTAAGAAAAGGGGAATCTTTCTCTGAACTGCCTACTCTCTTCCCAAAACTACCGCAAGTGATCCAAGTATATATACAACCACATTTTCCAATGTGGTTGATAAATGCCGATAGGCCTATATCAAGCACATTAATAATTATTATGTGTATTTTATAAAAAACCAACTATTTATTATTATAAATATATAAATAATAACAACCATATTCCTATATATTTATATATTAATGAATATTATATTAATATTATAATAATAATATTAAATGATAATAATATTAGTAATGTTAATTAATAATAATAAAAAATGATAAAAATATTATAAAAATAAAATTTTATTATTATTATATTACTATAATAATATAGTAATAATAATATACTAATATTATTATAGTTATGTATATTATATTATTATTTTAATAATAATATATTATATTATATTATATTATATTATATTATAATATAATTATTATTATATTACTATAGTAATTATACTATATTATTACTATAATAATATTAATTCATAATAATATTGGTAATATTAATTAACAAAAATAATCTTCATAACATTAATTATTTAATAATAACAATAATTATTTTAGTAAATCTGGTTGATTTACCCATAAAGCTTTATTTATATCTATGACAGAAATCATTGATAAATATATAGTTATAATACTAATATTATTAATTTATTTTATTTAATAATAATAATAATAATAATAGTTGAATATTTAATTATTGTTAAACAATAATAATATTTTTTAATTAAATATTATTAAATAATAATAATATGAATATTAATTAATTAAATTAAAATAATAATAAGTAATTCATCTTTACATAATAATAATTAATAATGATAATAGTAATAATAATAATTAATTCTTTGAAAACTAGATGTAACATGGGGACGATGGCAAGGAGCTCATGGTCACGGGCTAGGGTTTGATGCAGGTTTGCCCTGGCAAGCTTGTAACAACAACAATGGACAGGGGATACGGTAGATACGGACGACAACAAACCACAACAAATCGTAGAGCGAGATAGACTAAGGCAGGAATGGACTGACGATGACAGAATGAGCTTGGGGGGCGGGGGGGGAGGACAATGCCCTCCTATAAGAATGTGACGGCATGAGAAGAAAGCAGAAATGGTAGTAATTTAAATCATGGAAAAAGGAGCAAAGACTCATCGGTCATGGGAGCACGTTAGCAAGCTAGTCTCGGAGGCAAATGTCTGCTCAGAGCAACAAAAAAACCTAGGTTTGTCATTCCCAACAATAAACTGGAGGAATATAGAGGGTTCATGAAAGATCACGCGCGGATCTGTAAATTCATAGGGGCCTAGCCTACAAAGAAGGAACTGGTTAAATGGATACAACAATGCTGGCAACTGAAAGGTCGCATAGATCTGAAACTAGGAGCGAAGGGATTCTTTTCAGTAGTATTTTCTAACCTAGCAGACAAAGAGAAGGTTTTTGAGGAGGGTCCATATTTCTTCAATAATGATGGCTTATTCTTGCGTCACTGGGAAGAGTTTTATAATCTGGATTAGGAAAAAATGCTAGTGATGCTGAACCGGGTTCGACTGTTTGGCCTCCCAATGGATTTTTGGGATCTAAAAAACCTGGAAGGAATAGGAAACTTGATTGGGACCTTCGTCAAGGTGGCCCACACAACAAGAAAAGGAAGGTACACTTCTTATGCCCAGATATGTGTTTATATGAAACATTACAGAACCTCTCCCTGATTGCATAGATGTAGAATATCATGAAGAAATCTGGAAACAACCTCTCGATTATGAGCACATACCTTTTAGATGCAAGAGGTGCCATGTATATGGGAAGCTATTCAGATCTTGCCCCCAAAACACCCCAAAGTCCAGAGAGGAAAATAAAAAGGAGGATGGATTAGGTAAGGAAATGGAAGGAGGATTTCAGGAGGTCCACAGAAGAAAAAGAAATAAAAAACCAACGAGTAGCCACAAGATTCCTCAGAAAGAAAAGGAATCAAAAAACCAAAACAAATTTGCTGTGCTACAGAAGGAGGAAATGGAAGAGTCCTATGTGGAGAAAAGTGAAGAACCAACTGAGCCAAATCAGAAAGAAAAAGGGAAAAAGCAGGAACATATAAAAACAACGGAAGAAAATGAAGGAGAAACAAATAGAATGCAAATGGAGCAAAGCCAGATGGAGATAGATCCACAAAAAGAAAATTTTAGCGAAGAGGAACAAGTAATGAAGAAATTATTGCAGGAATGGAGACATCTCGATGAGAGGTTCATCCCAGAAGATCAAAAACAACTATACAAAGAAATGTTTCAAAAATATAAAAATAAACTAGGAACGATAGAGATAAGCCATAATCAGCATCTTGGATCACAGGGGGGATAGGGACAATAAATGGGAGCATCAGGCAAAGGAGGAAAAAAAGGCCAGACGACCCATGAGAAAATCCATTCAAATGGTGGGAGAAATGCTCGTTAACTTAGGGAGAGTGGTGCCATTATCGGAGGTATTCCACCAACCAACCAAATTGTTGAAATGATAATCATGACCTGGAACATAAGAGGTCTGAATAGTAAAGGGAAACAGAGATACCTCAAAGAAAGATTGGGTAAAGATAAACCTAGTTTTATGATTTTGCAAGAAACCAAGATCACTGAATCAAAACTGAGGGAGATTATGGGAAACTTTAGGCCAAGGTACAAGGAAGTAGGACAAGATGCTATGGGAAGGGTAGGAGGATTGGCCATACTATGAAACCAAGACGAAGTTCATTTCGAAGAATGGGTAAGCATGCCAAGAATACTTTCTAGAAAATCTAGAAATATCAGATCCAAAGAATGGATCGTCCTCTTAGGGGTCTATGGTCCTCACATACCAGGAGAAAGGAGAAATTTCATCAATAAATTAATAAAAGTGAATAGTTTGTACCAAAGTATACCATGGATCATAGGAGGGGATTTTAACATGATCAAATCCCTAAATGAAAAAAGGGGAGGAGTGAGAAGGACGAATGCAGACATGGAACTATTTGAGGATACCATAGATGCCCAAAGGCTTTTGGATATTACAACAATCAATGGGATACACACCTGGAATAACAGAAGAGGGGGCAGGCATCAAATAGCCACAAGGTTAGATATATTTATAATATCTGAACAGATCGTAAGAAAGGATATTTTTGTGGAAGCGATGATATTACCTGGGATGGGATCAGACCACTGGCCAGTGAGATTAGAGATTGACCTCAAAGCTAGCCCTAAAAATAGACCATTACGATTCGAAGCTTTCTGTCTCAGAGATCCTACGTTTATAGACAAGGTAGAGGAATGGTGGAACCAAAGAAAACAAAGGGGAAGAAATAGAATGCAAACATTCCAGCTTAAGTTAAAGGAAATAAAAAAAGAATAAGGAATGGAACCACAAAGAATTTGGAAACATAATACAAGATCAGCAACAGTTAAATCAAAGGATGCAGGCAGTTCAACAAGAAATTATAATGGAAGGGAGAAGTGAATAATTAGTAGTAGAAGAAGGAAGATTGGTCAGCCAAATAGAGGAACGAAGAAAGCAGGAAGAAATCCTATGGCGGAATAAGTCAAGAGTGAACTAGTTAAGGGAGGGAGAAAGGAACACCAAATTTTTCCACAAAGCGATGATACAACACAGACAGAGGAACAAAAATTTTTCTCTGAAAAGTTATAAAGGAGTGTGGAAAACTCAACATGAGGATATGGAGGAAACCCTGGTTAGACATTTTAATGAAATGTTAACAGAACCTTAGGAGGAAAGGTAAGAGGCAACACATAGAATATGCAACCAGATTCCCAAGATAATCACCAGAGGTCAAAACCTAGCGTTAATGAGAGTTGTTATGTTAGAGGAGGTTGAGGAAGTGGTGAAGGAACTGGAGAAAAATAAGGCCCCAGGACCGGATGGCTTTACAGAAGAATTCTATCAAGATGCTTGGAATTTCATAGGCAATGACATCCTAGCAATGGTGGAAGAATCGAGAAGGAACCAAAAGGTATTTCCAGGTCTAAATGCTACCCTCCTATCTCTCATACCTAAAACCTCTAAGTTAGATGAGCCGCAAGGATTTATACCTATTGCTCTTTGTAATGTTATTTATAAAATTATCTCTACTCTGATAGTTAAGAGATTGAAACTGATTCTCCCAAGAATTATATCCCGAGAACAAACAGGTTTTGTAGAAGGTCGATAGATCCTAGATGGCCTGATCGTATCCCAAGAAGTGGTGCACTCGTTAAAATCAAAGAAGATGGCTAGAGTGATGATTAAATTGGATCTATCCAAAGCCTACGATAGATTAAATTGGGAGTACCTAAGGGAAGTGTTGGAAGCCATTGGATTCTATAGCAGATGGATAGAATGGATTGTAGAAATGATATCTAGCCTAGTTTTCTCAATCCTCCTAAATGGAACCCTATCATCTACCTTCAACGCCACTAGAGGGCCCCAGATGGGAGACCCCCTATCTCCCTTCCTCTTATTTATTGTTGCAAATTGTCTAGGAAGGTATATCAAAAAGGAAGTACAGGAGGATAGACTAAAAGGGATAAGGGTATGGGGCAATGAGTTCCACATAACCCACCAACAGTTCGTGGATGATATGATGCTATTCGGTAATGTCTCCTGCATAGAAGTTAAAAGGATAAAAGATATCCTGGATCTCTTCATGGAAGCCTCGGGCACCCAAATCAACAAAGAGAAATCCTATGCTTACTTTTTCAACACAATAGGTAATGTAAAATCTTATCTTGCGTGAATGCTTGGATTTAGGGAGGGAGAATTACCCACCAAGTATCTAGGTATACCCCTCGCAATCTACTCTTTAAAAATGGTAAATTAGCAATAGACTATATAGAAGATCCAAGGAAGGATAGCCAACGCAGCATTCAGATCTCTAAACCTAGTAGGAAGAGTTATTTTGGTAAAAGCAGCCCTGCAATCAATACCAATTTACCAACTTTCGGGCATGGCAACCCCGAAAGGGGCCTGCTCCAAAATGGTGGAAATATTTAAGAAATTCATATGGGGAGGGCCTTAATAGCAGAAAAAATGGGCTTTCATCTCTTGGCAGGGGATGACCAGAAAAAAGACAGATGGGGGCCTAGGACTGAGGGATCCATACCTATCCAACCATAGTATGGGGGCAAAGCTATGGTGGAGATGGATGGCAGGAGGAGGGGACCTCTCGAAGCAAATATGGACGAAGAAGTATGACATGCCACGAAGAGCAGAGGATATTTTAAGGGAGACAGAAACACCAAGAGGGTCTACCATTTGGAATTTGGCTAGTGAGAATAGGGATATAATCACAAACCATGCCTTCTAGGAAATATGAAATTGAAAAACATCAAAGTTCTGGGAGGAAGCTTGGCAACAACAAGAAAAATTAAATGAAAAGTAGGAACTCAAAAATATTCTTCAGTATTCAAAAGAGGCAAGACTAACTTGAGTAGAGGAATTCTGGAAGGATAATCATAGCGAGGAGAATTGGAGAGTCTAGAAAAACCCAGAAGAGTGAGATCAAAATATAGAAGAAGGACAGAGAGAGATCTATGTGAAAGAAATGGGAACGAGGAAGAAGACTGGGAGATCTCGCCTTAGGAAGCAAGAATCCTAAAAGAGCTCAACCTAGCCAAAGAAATGGTGGGAGAGAATACATGGAAAGCAATGTGAATGAACGAGGTACCGTCCCCGATTTTCAGGAGACCAGCCGAGGGCTTCATCAAACTGAAATTTGATGGAACCTCCAAAGGGAACCTGGGTATTGCAGGAATAGGTGGAATCTTTAGAGACAACCACTGCAGGGTACATTTGTTGTGCTCAACATATGGAGGCATGATGAGAAACAATGAAGCAGAACTCATCATAGCACGAAAAGAGATGCGAATAGTTGTAAGGCTCGGGTACAAACAATAGGAAGTTGAAGGGGACTTACTAATGGTAATCAACATGATGAGGAAACTTTACAACGAAAGGGCATGGGATAAGATTAGCAACAGCTGGAGAACAACAAGCCTCATCCAAGATCTAGGAGAAATAATGAAAAGGTTTGATTACATGATAATCAAGCACGTTAAACGTTAAGGGAATAAAGTAGCCAATTTCCTAGCCAATTGGGGATGTAATCCATAAATAGGACACATGGAGTGAACTTGGCCTATCTAGCCAGGGGATACAAGAATGGATCCGCTAAGAAAAATATTAGCCCAAGATGATGATTATGAATAAATGAAATGATAAAGTTCATAACAATTCCTCGATCGGGGTGACGGAGTGGGTAAACAATAATAATGGAATTGTTAGAAGCCAGGAGGCATGAGGATTGCTCACCGCAGCTCCCATGGTCATAGTGAAGAACGTGGACAAGTCCTGTATACCAAGACGGAGGTTAGATGGAAGAAGTGGTGTGAGGAATGTCGAGAAGAGGAAAGGTGGTAAGGACGGCGGCGCAAGGAGGATCAGACGACAAGTAGGTGTGACGGAGTATGAAAGCGGGGGTAAGTGAAGAAGGGTGGATAGATTCCAAGGGAGAAGGTGAAGGAGAGTGGCGGGCAAGCCAGACAAGCATTCAGTAAACAGGAAGACTAACCTCGGGTATGTTTACTGTCCCTTCACTGTAATTTGTAAAAATTTTAGTAGGATGGGAGATGAAAGGAACCTGGGTAAGGGAGGGAATGAGATATCGTGTGTAGAGGTTATGCTATGCAAATAGAGTTGTAGTAGCTAGCAGGAATGGCCTGGTAGCTCTGCTTTGAGGATGGAAAGGATGGAGGGCTTAGCAGATAATAGAGAGGAGCACATTGGGCTCAGGGCTAAGGATAGAAAGGCTAGTGAGGATTGCATCAGGGTGGCAAGGAGGTCTGAGAGCCAAGAAAAGATCTTAAGGAAAAAATTTGGGGTAGGTAAGGCAAGATTGGGTAGCAGGGCAAAGCGAACTTGTGAGGGGAATTCGAGCAAGAAGCAAATAAAGAATGGGGTGGCCTTCAAAGGGGGTAAGGCCGCTGAGAGAGGGAGTGGTGTCAGCCAGCTAGGCAGGAAGGGAGAGGAGATTCTTAGTTGGGATCTCCCTGTGTCCATTACCCTGGGTTGTTTAGAGAGGGGGTCAGGCTGAGGGAACCCAAGGAGGGAGGTCGTGAACAAGGAGGAGAGACAACAAACAGGGGTATGAAAGAGAAGCAGGATAGAGAGAACAGGGAGAAGGGGAGGACCATCCCTGGCTCACTGGAGTACTTGGGAGCAGAGGAATGTAGGCATAGGAGAGATAGCGTAGGTAGACAGAATCCCTGTGAAACAATTGGAATTCGGATGGGTATTGGTTGTTTTATTTTGACTTTGAACTGTGACCATTGTGAATAGATAGCAAAGAATGGTGATATGGCGCAGGCTGCCAGAGGACGTGGTGATAGAGGTCAAGGAAACAACGGTCCTCGCACTTAGGATATGGGAACCTCCCAAAAAAGGATGGGAAAAGGACCCATGGATGAGACTATGAAGGAGGCATCCAGGGATTATAAGAAAGGCGTGGATGAAGGGATAAGGAAAATTATTGAGGAAATGGAGAAAATGATTATGGAAGAGGACTCGAAGGAAGAAATGAAGGAGTGGAGAGACCTCATTCCTGACTTGGGAAATACTAGAGGAAGACTTTCTCAATTTAAACATACCTTACATTTATACTAGCTCATCAAAAGGCTGGTTGGCAAGGCAATGGAACAAGTGTCTACGGGGATGGCTCTGATAATCAAAGACATGCCAGATTATAAACGAGACTTGCAAACCATATAGTTCCTATGCAAGCAGGATATCAGACTAGACCGAACTCAGAGACACATATCATGCATCGTTGAAATGACAGCATCGAATGGAGATTTAGCTGAGGACCCAGGGAACGTTGAGTCAGAACAAGAAGAGCCCAAGGACTAGATTGAGCTCATGGATCTCAGGTTACTGTTATTTTAGTGGCTAGCTTTATTTTATATGCATGTTATGGGACCTAAGATCAAAGACTAGTTTTTAAATAGTTCTATATATATTGCTTGGGTAGAAAGACTGTTAATTTTCCAATTTTAGATGGCTTATAACATGCATAGGTGGCCAAAATACTTTATTTCCCATTGGCCAAGTTGAGGCTACCTATGGATAGTATGTGGATTCAGTTTCCTTTTATATAAATAGAAATGGAGGACCTACCTAAGCTTACAAAAAAATAATAATAATTAATTCTTTGTCACAATGTGACATTGGACCATGGTTGACAATGGTTGCCATGGTTGATTGTTATTGAGACAATCTTTGTCACAAAGCGACATTTGATCATGGTTGACTATGATTCACCATGTCTAACTCAAAGAAATAACAAACCATTGGGATTTATACTAAAACCATAAGATTGACCATGGTTGAACATGTTTGATCCTATAACACATGGTTGACCACGATCAACCATGGTTGACCATGGTTAACAAAGATTGTCCATGATTTTTATATGGAGACATTTTTTGTCACATTGCGACATCAAACCATGGTTGACCATGATTGATATTATAAACCCAAGGGATTGATATTATCAACCGAAGGGAAAGATAAATCCAACAGATTAATATTAAAACACCATGATTGACCATAGTTGACAATGGTTGACCATGACTGATATTATAAACTGAAGGGGATAATAAACCCAACTAATTGATATTATAAACCCATAGGAATAATAAAACCAAGGGATTAATACTAAAACCCCAAGGGATTATGAACCTATGGGAATAATATTAAACCCAAGGGACTAATATTATAAACCCAAGGTATAAAACCCTAAGATAAATATTAAAAATACTAAAATAAACATGGTTGAGCATGGTTGATTTTCATATTGAGAAAATCCTTGTCACAATGCGACATTGGACCATGGTTGACCATGGTTCATTATGGTTAACGATTGTTGAATATAATTAAACCCTAGGAATATGAACCCTTAGATCAATAAACACAAGGGATTTGTATTATAAACCCAAGGGAATAATAAACCTAAGGGATAACAATTATAAACCCAAGGTATATAAACCCTAACGTCAATATTATAAACCCTAAAATAAACATGGTTGACTATGTTGATTTCCATATAGAGACAATCCTTGTCACAAATATGCAACATTGGCCCATTGTCAACCATGATTATTTTCATATCAAGACAATCATTGTTGAACACAACGTTAGACCATGTTTGACCATACTTGATTTCCATATCCAACCTTTTTTTACCATGGTTGAACATGGTTGGTTATTATTGACCATGGTTGATAATGATTAATATTATAAACCCAATGGATTGATATTATAATCCCAAGGGATTAATACTAAAATCCCAAGGGATTATCAACCCAAGGGAATAATATTAAACCCAAGGGACTAATATTATAAATCCAATGTATATAAACCCTAAGATAAATATTATAAAAGCTAAAATAAACATGATTGACCATTGTTGATTTTCATATTGAGACATTCCTTATCACAATTCCATGTTTGGTTGACATCATAATCAACCATGGTTGACCGGGGAATAATAAACCTGAGCGTTTGATATTATAAACTAGAAGGAACAATAAACCCAAGGGATTAATAATAAAACCCCAAGGGATTTTGAACCGAAGGGAATAATATTAAACCCAAGGGTCTAATTTTATAAACCCAAGGTATAAAAACCCTAAGATAAATATTAAAAACACTAAGATAAACATGGTTGAGCATAGTTTCTTTTCATATTGAGAAAATCCTTGTCAGAATGCGACATTGAACCATGGTTGACCATGCTTGAACATGGTTGACCATTGTTGAATAATATTAAACCCTAGGAATATAAACGCTTACATCAATAAACCCAATGGATTGATATTATAAACCCAAGGGAATAATAAACCTAAGGTATAAAAATTATAAACCTAAGGTATATAAACCCTAACATGAATATTATAAACCCTAAAATAAACAATGTTAACCATGGTTGACCATGATTGATTTAAATATAGAGACAATCCTTATCACAACGCAATGTTGGACCATGGGTAACCATGGTTGACCATGATTGATTTCCATATCCATGTGGTTTGACCATGGTTGAACATGGTTGCCTATAATTTACCATGGTTTACCATGATCAATATTATAGACCTAATGGATTCATATCTAATGGATTGATATTAGAAACCCAAGGGAATAATATTAAACCCAATGGACTAATATTATTGCCCCAACATATATAAACCCTAAGATAAATATTATAAACACTAAAGCAACCATGATTGACCATTGTTGATTTTCATATTGAGACAATCCTTATCACAATGCCATGTTGGACCATGGTTGACCATCGTTAATTTTGATATCGATGCAATCTTTGTCATAATGCGACGTTGGACCATGGTTGATCATGGCTTATTTTCATGCTCAGACAATCCTTGTCACAATGCGAAATTCAACCATGGTTAACCATAGTTGGCTATGATTGATAATGGTTGACCATGATTAATATTATAAACCTAAGGGAATGATAATCCCATGGGATTGTTTTTCTAAACCTAAAGGAATAATAAACCCAAGGGATTAATACTGAAACCCCAGGGGATTATGAACCCAAGGGAGTAAAATTAAACCTAAGGGACTAATATTATAAACCCAATGTATATAAACTCTAAGAAAAATAATATAAACACTAAAATAAACATGATTGACTATCGTTGATTTTCATATTGAGACAATCCTTATCACAATTCCATGTTGGACCATCATTGACATCATAATAAACCATTGTTGACTGAGGAATAACAAACCCAAGAAATAGATATTATAAACCCAAAGGAACGATAAACCAAAGGGATTAATATTAAAACCCCAAGGGATTATGAACCTAAGCGAATAATATTAACCCCAGGTGACTAATATTATAAACCCAAGCTATATAAACCATAAGTGGAGATAATTTTTGTCATAGTGTGAGGTCTGACCATGATTGACTATAGTTGATCATTGTTAGTTATGGATGGCCATGGTTGACAATCATTAATATTATAAACCCAAGTTAATAATAAACCCAAGGAACTACTTTTAAACCCAAGGGACTAATATTATAAATCCAACGTTGGTAAACCGAAATAAAATATTATAGACACTAAAAGAAATATGGTTTATTTTCATGGTGAGGTAATCCTTGTCACAATGCAACATTCAACGATGGTTGACCATGGTTGGCTATGATTAACAATGGTTGACCATGATTGATATTATAAATGTAAGGGAATGATAAACCCAAGGGAGTAATACTAAAACACCAAGGGATAATGAACCCAAGGGAATAATATCAAACCCAAGGGACTAATATTATAAACCCAACATATATAAACCCTACGATAAATAGTATAAACATTATAATAAACATGATTGACCATCGCTGATTTTCATGTTGAGATAGTCCATATCACGATTCCATTTTGGACCATGGTTACCATGGTTTCCATCATAATAAACCATGGTTGACCGAGAAATAATAAACCCAAGCAATTGATACTATAAACCCAAAGGAACAATAAACCCAAGGGATTAATACTAAAACCCCAAGCGATTATGAACCTAAGGGAATTATATTAAACCCAAGGCATATAAACCCTAAGTGGAGACAATTTTTTTCATAATGTGAGATCAGATGATGATTGACCAAAGTTGACCATGGTTGGTTATGGTTGACCATGGTTGACCATGATTGATATTATAAGCCTAAGGAATTGATATTATGAACCCAAGGGAAACATAAACCCAAGGGATTAATACTAAAACCCCAAGGGATTATGAACCCAAGGGAATAATATTAAACCCAAGGGACTAATATTATAAACCCAACATTGGTAAACCCAACTATAATCCCAAGGGATTAATACTAAAACCCCATGACTGACCATAGTTGACAATGGTTGACCTTGATTGATATTGTAAACCTAAGGGAATAATAAACCCAATGGATTGATATTATAAACCCAAAGGAATAATAAACCCAAGGGATTAATACTAAAACCCCAAGGGATTATGAACCTAAGGGAATAATATAAACCCAAGGGACTAATATTATAAACCCAAGGTATAAAAACCCTAAGATAAATATTACAAATACTAAAATAAACATGGTTGAGCATGGTTATTTTTCATATTGAGACAATCCTTGTCACAATGTGACATTGGACCATGGTTGACCATGGTTTATTATGGTTAACCATTGTTGAATATGATTAAACCCTAGGAATATGAACCCTTAGGTCAATAAACCCAAGGGAATGATAAACCTAAGGGATAACAATTATAAACCCAAGGTATATAAACCCTAACATAAATATTATAAACCCTAAAATAAACATGGTTGACCATGGTTGACTATGTTGATTTCCATATAGAGACAATCCTTGTCACAAATATGCAACATTGGCCCATGGTCAACCATGGCTGACCATGAATGATTTTCAGATCGAGACAATCATTGTTGAACACAATGTTAGACCATGGTTGACCATGCTTGATTTCCATATCCAACCTTGTTTGACCATCGTTGAACATGGTTGGTTATGATTGACCATCGTTGATAATGATTAATATTATAAACTGAATGGATTGATATTATAAACCCAAGGGATTAATACTAAAATCCCAAGTGATTATGAACCCAAGGGAATAATATTAAATTCAAGGGACTAATATTATAAACCCAACATATATAAACCCTAAGATAAATATTATGAAAACTAAAATAAACATGATTAGCCATCTTTTATTTTCATATTGAGACAATCCTTATCACAATTCCATGTTGGGCCATGGCTGACCATGGTTGACATCATAATCAATAATGGTTGACCAGGGACTAATAAAGCCAAGAAATTGATATTATAGGCGAGAAGGAACAATAAACCCAAAGTTTTAATACTAAAACACCAAGGGGTTATGAACCTAAGGGGATAATATTAATCCCAAGGGTCTAATATTATAAACCCAAGGTATAAAAACCCTATGATAGATATTAAAAATAAAAAAATAAAAAAATCCTTGTCACAATGCAACTTTGGACCATGGTTGACCATTCTTGAACATGGTTGACCATTGTTGAATAACATTAAAAACCTCGGAATATAAATACTAACATCAATAAACCCAAACGACTAGTATTATAAACCCAAGGGAATAATAAACCTAAGGTATAAAAATTATAAACCCACGGTGTATAAACCCTAACATGAATATTATAAACTCTAAAATAAACATGGTTGACCATGCTTGATTTAAATATAGAGACAATCCTTATCATATTTCCATGTTGGACCACGACTGACCATGGTTGACATCATAATAAACCATGGTTGACTGGGGAATAATAAACCCAAGCGATTGATATTAAAAGCGAGAAGGAACAATAAACCCAAGGGATTAATACTAAAACCCCAAGGGATTATGAACCTAAGGGAATAATATTAAACCCAAGGGACAAATATTATAAACCGAAGGTATAAAACCCCTAATACAAATATTAAAAATACTAAAAAAAACATGGTTGAGCATATTTGATTTTCATATTGAGACAATCCTTGTCACAATGCGACATTAGACCATGGTTTACCATGGTTGAACATGGTTGACTATTGTTGAATAATATTCAACCCTAGGAATATGAACACTTACATCAATAAACCTAAGGGATTGATATTATAAACCGAAGGGAATAATAAACCTAAGGTATAAAAATTATAAACCCAATGTATATAAACCATAACATGAATATTATAAACCCTAAAATAAACATGGTTGACCATGGTTTATTTCCATATAGAGACAATTCTTGTCACAATTCAACGTTGAACCATGGTTAACCATGGTTGACCATGATTTATTTTCATATCGAGACAATCTTTGTGAGAAAAAAACGTTGGACCATGGTTGACCATGGTTGATTTCCATATCCATATGGTTTGACCATGGTTGAATATGGTTGGCTATGATTGACCGTCGTTTACCATGATTAATATTATAAACCTAATGGATTGATATTATAAACCCAAGGGATTAATACTAAAACCCCAAGGGATTACGAACCTAAGGGAATAAGATTAAACCCAAGGGACTAATATTATAAACCCAATGTATATAAACACTAAGATAAATATTATAAACACTAAAGTAAACATGATTAACCATGGTTGATCTTCATATTGAGACAATCCTTATGAAAATGCCATGTTGGACCATGGTTTATTTTCATATCAAGACAATATTTGTCACAATGCGGCATTTGACCATGGTTGATCATGGTTGATTTTCATATCGAGACAATTTTTGTTACAACACAACATTCAAACATGTTTGACCACGATTGACCATGGTTGACCATGTTTGATTCTATAAAACATGGTTGACCATCATCAACCATGGTTGACCATGATTGTCCATGGTTGACTATGGATATAAACCCTAGTGTTAAAATAAGTATAAATAGTGGGGCGAAAAAAAAATGTGTCTCCTCCATATTTATTTCTATTCCATTTCATGTATTTATATGATTTTCTTTACAATATTTCCCTTAAGCTTTTTTTATCCTAAATTGATTTGAAAGATAGAAAATCTAATATGTCAATTGTACCAAATATCAACTTCAAACCTACAATATATGAAATATTAAACATTAATATATTAATGCATTGTATTATTAAAGTAATTATCAAAAAATTAATATGTTATTTAATTTTTATTGATAATAAGGTTGTTTTTCGGATTAATCACATTGTAGAGATTTGGTCGACTTTTCGAACCAACTAATGTGGTTGATCCTCACGACAAATGGTGTGAAACATCCAACAAATGTGATTTGTCGTGAGGATGAACCACATTAGTTGGTTCGAAATGTAGACCAAATCTCTACAATGTAATTAATCCCTAAGACAACCTTATTATCAATATGGATCACAAAAGTCTAAAATCTAGCATTAATTTTTATGACTAAAAACATTAATTAAATTATTATTTATAACATTTATAATAGATGAATCAATATATACTAAATCACATAAATTACAAAGTAACATATCAAATCATTATATATTAAAACAATGTTTTGCAGTAAATCATTTTATATTATACTAAATTACAAATTATCATATAAAGGCAATGTACATTGAACTACACAATATTGTATTGATTACAATTATTATGTAAAAGTAATGTATGTTAAACTACACATTATTGTATTGACGAGGGTGTTAAAGACTAAAAATAGATTCTATTAAAATGATTTGGAACCATTATAAGTTAAACCAATGTTTTGTATTAAAATCAATGACCATTAAAACATTGTATTTCTTATAAAATCAATGTGTATTAAATTAAAAATTATTATTATCGAATCAATGTATATGAAATTCCACATTATTTTTTATAACTAAAAAACTATGAAACCACTTTAGTAAAAAGAAATTAGCTCCTTAAATTAAATTTTGAGATTGCAATATATTAGATTACAAATTTTGAAATAATAAAATTAAACCTATGTTTTGTATTAAAATCAATGTCCAAAACCCTAGTGTTATAATAAGTATAAATAGTGGGGCTAAAAAAAAAATGTATCTCCTCCATATTTATTTCTATTCCATTTCATATATTTATATGATTTTCTTTACAATATTTAGCTTAAGATTTTTTTTATCCTAGATTGATTTGAAAGATAGAAAATAGAATATGTCAATTGTACCAAATCTCAACTTCAAACCTACAATATATGAAATATGAAATATTAATATATTAATGCATTGTATTATTAAAGTAATTATCAAAAAATTAATATGTTATTTAATTTTTATTGATAATAAGGTTGTTTTTGGGATTAATCACAGTGTACAGATTTGGTGGACTTTTGGAACCAACTAATGTGGTTGATCCTTAAGACAAATTGTGTGAAACATCCAACAAATGTGATTTGTCTTGAAGATGAACCAACTTAATTGCTTCAAAACTTATACCAACTCCAATAAAAAGGACTCCTATCTACGTAAATATGTAAATATGTGTACAGTGATTCTTCCAATGGCATTAAGTGAAGAAGAAAATCATTGGAAGCTTATATACAATTTTTGTTGATCAGTGAAAGGCGATCTCTGTGGAGCGAACAGTACTATGATGACTAATCATCTGATCTCATTCTCGTGAATTTTTGGGTTGTGGTTGCAATATGTGTAAATTCTTCTGGTTATGACCATTTGTTTCATGGAGACAACGTTTTGGTGAAAACAAATCTCATGGTTAGGGTTTCCTCCTCGAAGTTTGGTTTCATTTTGAAGTGTTGTTATGATATTATATTGTATAACGCATTAGATATTTTTTTTCGTCGTTGCCATATTGCAATATTGCCATAATAAGTTTTAGAGCAGCTCTGGGTGTTCTATATATTATGAGAAAATAATTGTTTTATAAAATTTTATTTTGATATTAAACATAACTCTTAAACTTCTAATAAATAATTGTCTCACTTGACATTAATGAATTTGCAAATGAAAATTAATTAACTAGGAAAGCAACCTCATGATTTCTATGGTTTTATCCTTAATCAAAATTCCCTACCAACTTACAAGTTAAGATTAATCGTCGTCTCATTTTGTTTCGATGAATTCACTAAATATGTGCTGATTTTAGGTAGAGGCAGATCATATACACAATGTGAAGTGCACTGCGTTAAGAAATGGACTTCTCCTTTCTTTGCCAATCGAGTGCAGTTTAACTTACCAAATCTCCTCTTAGTAAAAAGAGGAGAAAGAAGACATGGACAAGTATCAATTTATACATAAACTCGGGGAGGGAACATATGGGAATGTCGTCAAGGCGTAAGTGAGGGAAACTGGTCAGATTGTCGTTATGAAGAAAAGTCGTGCACATATTACGGAGGAAGGATTTCCTACCAGTTCTTTCAGAGAAATCACAACTCTCAATATGCTCTCTCGTTGTAAACAGATTATCAAGTACGAATATATTTCTAATTTTCACAGGGCAGTTCATATCGCTCCTTTTCTGTTCTATTAGTCTACAATGGATGATGCACTAAAATGCTGAAAGAACTCTCTGCTCTGGTATTTTATTAATTTTTATATGTTGTAGATTTCTGGCTATGGAGATCGAACGGATTGAAGGTCGAAAGCTTTCTCTCTACCTGGTGTTTGAATATATGGACTGTGATCTTTTTGACTTCTATGATAGATGTACCACCCTCAATACCCAAATACCACCAATTTGTCATGAAGGTGCCCCACTATTACACATAGAGTAGCATTGTATTGTTAACAATATATTGTAAGATAATGTTATAAGATGAGATGTAGAATATTTGGAGATGGTTGAATTTGTGGATTTTGGGAATATTTTAGAAATAGATGAAAATGAACGAGTTATATATTTTGTTTATTTTTATTTTCAAATATTTTCAAAATCCAAAATTGTGATAATGAGAATACCAGCAATTGTGATAATAATGACAGTTGGTTATAGGTAATTTCAGGAGGATTGCGAATTTCTAGAATATTTCTGGATATAATAATTTCAAGAGGATTGCGAATTTCTAGAATATTTCTGGATATAATATAGGCAAGATCAATTATTTGAAGCTGTTCATCTAAAATATTCTTAAAATCTACAATCAATTACTCCTAATATTTTTTATTCTAATGATTTTTGTGTGAAAGTAGTTTGTTTGAAAGCTGGTGAAAGGAAAAAAAATTATTGTTAGGAATTGATATGGCTCAATCCTAATATAAATAATAGGAAATATGTAGTTTAGCCTTTCATTTCATTGCTGAGCATATGCATGAGTTTGCATTGTAGGATATGATGCAACAACTCCTTAAGGGAGTAGAATATTGTCACAGACACGGCGTGATGCACAGGTTGATTATGTCACTTTTTTTTTGTTCTTTGTTATTTTGCAATATTTTTCTCAAACTCATAACAAAGTCCATTGTGGAGATTAAAATGTATGATTGTTAAATCTATAACAGTTTGACAATCCTCTACCAAAACACCATCTAAAATGGCTAAAAGACCTTTATGAAATTGAATACTTGCTATCTCAGAAAATATAAATGTATAATAGCCTAACAATCCTCTACCAAAACACCATCTAAAATCACTAAAAAAAAATTATGGAAGTGAATATTACCTAACTTTAGAAATATAAATAACCAGTAATGAAAAAACCTAAAATCAGCTTTGTAGTTGAGCTCAAAAGATCAAACAAATTCATATTGCCTCTTCTTGTAATGCAAACGCTTAACCATGAAATGGGTGAGGGAATTACTAGCCCATAGGCAGCCACTCCTTTACATGATATCTGGCAGCAATGGAGCTCAAAAGATCAAATAAATTAAAATTTCTTCAGTGTGTAATGCAACCAGTTAACCATGAAATGGGTGAGGGAATTAGCAACCCATAGGCAAATGGTTGAAGAGGCACAGGTTTAAGAATGTAAACAAATATATGTTTTAGAAACAATATTGGTTTGAATATGTATTTTATAATTTTTTAAAATAAATTTCTCACTAATAAACATAAGTGGTTATCAACAAGAGGTACAGTAAATTTTTAATTCTTTGTAAAAAATTAATTTAAGTATGCTTTAAATATGTGATTTAGACATGCAATTAAGTTAGTGGTGTGAATTCTATCTATTTATATAGTGGCAACCATGACATCTTTCAATTTAGGCCATCCAATCAAAAAGATTAATTAAGAAAATGATTAAAGTGCCCAACTCCAATAGAAGTGATGCCTATCAGCTTAATAAATGAATATTTATGGATATCCCATAAGTCTCATATTAAAATGTAATTTTGATATGGAATAATGTAAAGGAAGACATGGATAAAACACACATTTATGGATATCTCATATCTAGGTGTCAGATCAAAGTTAAATAAGATGGGATGCATAGTAGCTAGTCCTTGCTTTAGGTGGGGAGCAAGGCAATGAGCCGGTGGTTGTGTTGGGAATAATGCTTAATTAGTTATGTAAATTTCTATTTAGTGTTCTGTGCAAAAATAAGTCAGCAAATTGTTAGCTGCAGTAGTGCTGGAAAATAAGGCAGCAAATTGTTCGCTGTAGTAGTGCTGGAAATTAGCTGTAGATTGATTGTAGAGTTGATTGACAAATATTTTAGTAATAGTTTTAGTATTTAAGAATGTAGTTTATAGTTGAATTAAATATATGAGATTTGCAGCATTTGTTAGCTCACATAGTCACTGTGTTTTTTAATTGTTTTATCTTTTATATGTTTTTTTCTTCATAGTACTGTTTTGTCATTTGGCTGGAAATAAGTCATTTCATATTCTACAGGTTGAGTGGGTTAGTGATTGAGTGAGTTGGTCAGTTGCAGTTAGTTTCTTATAGTTTTAATGTAGTTAGTTTCTCTTTCTTTCATTTGGAAAGGCTACATTCAATGCAAGAAATTCATATTTTTCTGTTCTTAAAAGGACAGCTTAGTGCGCAGTTGGTAAGCATTAAAAACAGTGGTTCTGACACGGTAGTTTTAATTTCATAATTGTGTGTATATAAATAAATTGAGGCATTGTTCGTGAGGGAGATTAGTCAGTAGTAAGAATGCATTCCCAAGAAAGACCTTGTCATGTTTGTTGTTATACTATGAATCTCCATTTCACACTACATATGTTTGAGCGTATTACATATGTTTGTATATGTATTGTACAGGTTTGGAATGTCCACACCAATGATAGTTTGTATAAGCTTGTTAAGTGATAAGCTCAACACTTTTAACATCAATTTCACTACTTTTAAATGAAGTTTAGCAAACTGCAACTACAAATGTATATACTATACCACAAATGTATATGATAATATAGTTAACAATCTTGAATGCTACCTAAAATCAACTCGAAAAAATAACATTTCATGCAAATTGTTATGAAAACCAAAATTTGTTTTGAAGTGATCAATAAACTTGGTCACAATCGTCAAAGAAAAGGCTAATAATGTCTTGAAAAGGATTTCATTGGTGCATTATGAAAACCAAAATTTGTTTTGAAGTGATCAATGAACTTTGATGCAATCGTCAAAGCAGAGGCTAATAATGTCCTGAAAAGGATTTCATTGGTGTTATATTAAAGAAATCCACGTCTTACCTAAGCTTAGTCTAAGAACTTAGCGAGTGTTACCTTTTTGCTTGGTCCATAGAGGTTGACACTGTAGCCACTCCGGTGAAATAGGGCAGAGCAATGGATTGGGTATACAAGGGCGTGTAATGGAGATATTTGGAAGATCGGTTCTCTGAGCATGATAATTCCTGCAGATTGCGGGTGAAGAACATGGTCTAGAATGTAATAGGAGAATTGCTCAGATCCATCAGACTTGGGGTGTTGAGTATTGGTAATGGTGTGCTGTAGCGTATTGGTAATGGCATGCACTCGAAGATGAAATTGGGGATTTTTGGAACATGGGAGCCATGGATTGGAATGAGGTTCACAGTATCAGAACCGAGGGCCTTGTCCTTGGCAATGGCATAAGAGTAGGAGTATTGGCAAAGGTTATCTTAAGTTGTATATAGAGAAAACTACTCCACAAGTAAGAGTTCTTTGGAGAGTAAGATTATTTTGAAGGTTAAGAAATCAGCTTTTGGACTATATAATAGACTCATATCAGAGTCTCTCATAGGTACTTGTAGAACAAAATTTTCAAAGATTTTCACCTTTCGTTCATGATAGGTTTACTATTTGACAATTTTAGTCCCAAGATTGACATGACTGTCATGCTACAAATGATACAGGATATGCACAACCAAATGATCTCTTTTGAGCATATGTTGATAGTAGATCCTAAACCTGCTACAATTCCTACCTTCAGGATCTGAACAAGACCTAATTTTTCTCAGCCCAAACAGTATTCTCCTCTTTAATGGTGCAATTTCTGTGATGAAGCCCATGATCCAATTAATTTTGATCCATTTATCCATTTATGGTTGCCAAAGAGTGGGACAAAGAGAAAAAATGAGACCCATATGGTAGATGTCATAAAATAAGAGGAACCATGTGATGATGTATATGTTGCAATGACCAGACGACATAAAAGAAGAGGAACAATGTGATGATGTGTATGTGTCAATGGCCAGAAATCAAGTAGCCTAGAATTAGTTCAGATCCAAATCTATTGCAAATTCTAGTCTGCGAAATGTCAGAATTAAGAAAAGTAGGGAGAATGACAAATCTAGAATGCTTTCAAGTTTAGTAAAGAAAATCGGTCCTTGTTGTTCAACACCAAAATCCCATTTTCAAGCTGTACAATATTGTTTATTGTTCTTCTGTCATCGAGTTACGCACCTTACAATGTTGACAAACCACTTTTTGACCATATTTTACTAGCTATAAACAATGGAGCAACAACACCTTGTAATAAATCCTTGGAATAAAATTGTATGCAATACATCATGATGTATTAAAAATGAGACGCAGTGGTAATCTGAAAATGTGTTGTCTTGTAAAAATGTAAAACTTATACTATCTAGATTCCACAGATGGTGTGTGAAACTCATTAGAAGAAATCATTTGTAGTTTTCACATTTGCAAGAGCTAAAGACAATTATGATCAAATGACAAGATTGCACAAAATATGCCTCAAATGCATGAGAACAATTCGTATTTTTCGGTTTGCACATTCCCAAAACCAAAAAAACAAAAAACACAATTAAAGAACAATTGAAGTTAGTGGAAAATTGAAATTGCACCCCAGCATTATTCCCTGGAAGTTCATTGTTAATAGAAAAAACAAACCAGAAGTTGAAAATAAAATATCGAACACAGGAGTATGAAACCGAGACCCGATGCCAAAAAATCTGGGTAGCATTGCTTTCTGTGAGATCCCAAGCAGCTGGAATGAAGCACTGTTCATTTCTGTTTCAAACATCTTGATATCTGGCAGAGCATAAACTGCACCTATCCACCATGGCAACGAAACCATGTCAACCAAACCTCACCTAGGATTTTTGCAATTGCTGCAAAAATGAAAAGATGCCTAGTAGCGGGATATACTTAGGATAAACTCAATACAAGCATGACTGCTTGAAAACTAGAAGACTTACTTGAAGTCTACTTCACAGTAGCCTATGTAAAGGGCAAGTGTCCTATTCCAATAAGGATCCTTCCTTAAAGTGCATTGAGCAGTGTATACATCAGTAGCAACAAGCATTGATGTACTATATTTACTGACTAGTCATCATGCACTGAAGAAAACATAACTCAACCAAGAACAAAGCCATATTTTCTATCTCAGGCATTTTGACAATAGGTTTTATGACTCGGCAGTACAACATGGGATTATCACAAAACATAAAGAAGCAAATACATTTAATCTATGAACGTTTGATTTCCTTGGGCATTTCGAAAACACATATACCCAAAGCAGCAAATCATTATTCTGACAATGTAAAAGAAGCGGCAGGGTTGAGATCTTTACAGTTTTGTCAAGACCAACTGCCTTTAGAAGTTGGTCCTTCAGAAACCTGATGAGGAATACGTATGGAGTTGGAACTATAAGACTGAATTTCAATTGATTTAAAATTATATGATCCTGCCAGGTATTATTGATAATTATTATATTGTTAGTCAAATATATCTGGAGAATATCGTAATCCAATGGAAAAGAAAGATATTATTTAGGCATAATTACAATAACCACCACCTGTTTTGTTGTGTGTTCTTCTGGCAAGATTCCGATGAAGTCATTGACCTATAAACATGTATGAACCATTTCTTTTGTCAATATTTTGTAAGCTAGTGCACAATATTTTTGTTATCAGATTGTTTATCCCTATGAATAGAGTTTGAGTAAGTGTGCCTGTATCATTCAAGAACCAACAACGTGTTCTATTAACTAGATGTATACACTGAAGGTTTCCTTTGACCCATCCTTCTTATGGGCATTAGAAAGTCATCCTGCCTGTGGAGGCCAAATTTCTTCATATCTGTAATCTATAAGCATTACAGTGATACTACCTAACTATAATTACCTCTTTGTAACAATTTGAATAGAAAGGCATATATCAATTATGTTCACAGTGAGATACAATGTCCCAGGCATCAGGTCAAGTTTCAGATGCACCTGGAATGTTTAAGATTTCAAAGTCAAGCCTAAGAAATAGCCCAAATATAACCTCTTCTAGATCTAAGCATTACATCACATAGAACAAGCAGAGGAACAATTGTACCTCTATCAACCAATCAATGAGGATTCCCCTCATCCTCTCATTGATTTCAAACTACCGTGTCATATAATCTGGAGGTACACAACTCATGGTCTAGACATTATATAGGGGAACAATTCAAGAAAATAATACAAAAACATATATTCAGATTCACAAAAAGAATCCATCATTGAAAGAGAGACATGACTCAATCTTCAGGTAGAACTTATATATATCTTCAACATATTCAACAACTGCCAAATGATTTTCACAGTCTCTATGATCAATGTTAGGGAGAACTTCAGCAAGGTCCCGAAATGCATCCTGAAATACCCTTGTCAAAATTATTAATCATTTTCATCCCACCTACATCATAGACACAAATCTATATTAATAGCTATAAAACCTGTGAATTTTTCTATAGGGAATGATGTGGGTACGGCTGGACAATGTATATTTGCATTTGAACCATTTCTAGACAAGAAATGTATTATAAAAGAGTATAACTAAATTAATAAGAAAAACCTTGCCTCTAGCTGTTAGCAATGAAGTCAGTGATTGTGCTCTGGGTTTGTTTACTTTCAGTTGGTTAGGTGTTTGTAGTGGCCCATCTTGTTCACTTGTCTCTATGCCATCATTTATATAAATGAAAGTATCCTTCTATGTATTGGCGATATATTGAGCCCTCCTTTTGACTGTATGCCTCTGTTTGTTTCCCAGATGACTACCTCTGCTTTTGTTTCTGCTCTCACCCCAATACCTTATGCTTCAGATTACTTGAAGAGAAAGGGAAAAATAAAAAGTATGAGATCAACTGTTTGGGCTCCCATAAAATAGAGAACAAAATGAGATTTCTAAAATGAAAAAAAGAGCAACAAACCAAACATGGCAAGAAATTAGAATATTGGGCAAGAAGATTGAAAAAACATGTGAATCACCACAAATATTTTTCCTTTCTATAGTTTAGTTTTCCTAGAGTTTCTCCTTTAAATAAACCCTAGAACATGTTCAACGTCTCTTCAAAAATGTATTTCAGGATCTGTCCCACAATCTAGGTTCTGTTTAACTTACCTGAGTGCTGGAACTAGCTCCGTTGTTGAAATTGTCAAAAAAGATCATGGTCAAAATAGATAAACTCATTAGATGCCATGGATGAGTTCCAGCTCCGTTGTTGAAATTGTCAAAAAAGATCATGGTCAAAATAGATAAACGCATTAGATGCCATGGATGAAAATCACATCAGATGAAAAATGCCTGGGAAAATCAACAAACAAAGATGAAAACACCATTAGAATGCTAGACCAGTTTCAAATTTGAAAAACGTGAAATTTGTACTATCATGGTTAAAAGCATTGTATATTACAACTAGAGTACTCATTTAACAACAGGACAAAAATAATTCACAATATTATTTGTTGAAATGGTTTACCTGGTTTTTTTTTGCAACGATGAGGTCTTTTCTGATGAGAATAGCATGCCTTCAGAGACAGTCCATACTTTCCTCGATAAAATAAAAAGAATTCATGACAAAAAAAACGTTTTTGCATTGATTACAAATAAGTATCTATCAATACCTTTTATTTGTGATTTTGATGGAAAAAAACGTTATTAGAGCCATAACATACGTGGCTAAAGACGCTAGTCTGTTGGAATATTAATTCCAACTGCAGGCACCGTGGACGCAGCATGGACAGCGACGGCAGGGAAGTCTTCAGCCGGATTCTGCCATCAACTCAGTCAGCACCCAGCAACGAAACAGCTCAGCAAAACCATTTGACTTTTCGGACCGCTTTTTGGTGTGAGGTTGTTTCTGAACAATCGAGTCCGATGCAATTGTTTTCAGCCATGCATCCTCAACCTTTTTTCCTTCCGTACAGGTTTATCAGAGCCTAATGTTCAGCAGCAAAAGACCTCCCGAAATGCTCCACCGCTGTCCTATTCGCTTGAATGTTTTCCGCCGTCCATCGTTTAAACATGCACTCGAAGCTGCATTAAATACATTGCGTGGCGTACAATCAAACTTCTGTTTTGACCGCGGACTAAATTAATTAAACGCCATGATTAAATGACATTTGCAGGGGTTGGTAAAACTCTTAAGCTTTACGGCATGTATTATTTTGTTTTGACATACACGTTATGTGATATATTTTTTTTGTATGGCATACATGTTAAAAAAAAGGTTAACATCTTGTTGAGTTGACCATTGTGAAATGAGAGCTCGCTGCAGTGAAAGAAACTTGAGTTGTTGACCATTTTGTAAAAGGTAGCAGCAGTGAAAAACAAGTGTGTGCACAGCAGTGCAAGAGAGCGAAGGCGTTAATGAAATAGAAGGTTGACCCGTGGTGAAGCAGGGATGAAATAAGAGCAGGTGGCAACAAAAGAAAACAAGGTTATTGCACAGCAGTGCATAAAGACAGAATAGAGGGAAGCGCATATGTTTTGGTAGAAAGTTTTTATATGCGTTTTTTTTTATGAAGCCGGGAGTATATACATTGCACAACAATGCGAGGAGTGTGAGCACATAATGTTATGTAAAAATTTGTTTTCAAGCAGTATGAGTAAAATAGTTTTCACACCAGTAAATGTAAAAAAGGTTTTACAGCAGTAAAAGAAAATGAGAATTTTACCCAGCAGTGTAAATTCTCAAAAGGAGACAGAGTTTTATTTTTGTTGGCTGAATGTATTTTTGGTGAATCCCTCTCAGTAAAAGAAGATGAATATGTATCAGGCATTATATTTTAATGAATACAAATCTCTTTGTGTGGGTGTGTAATACTCTGTTCTCAAGAAAAAAAAATTAAGCTTCCCTGTGCAAAAGATCTTGTGGAGAGAAGGAAACAGAGCATTGCCTCTGTGTGCTCAGTTTGTTTGTTTTTGGGATTTTACCAGAAAAATCCCCAACAGTGGTATCAGAGCAAGTTCAGGCTCTTTGAAGGTGTTAAAGAAGCTGAAGGAAGGTTCCTTTTGTTACAGCAGTAAATCTTCTCCAACAGAGTGAAGTGTCAGGCAAAAGGATTCATGTATTTCTCAAAGTTTTTTTTGTCTAGCTGCTAAGCCAGTCAGTTGTTTTTAAAAAAAATAAAAAATAGTCAGCTATTTTAAACATAGTTAAGAATGGCAAGGTCAAAGAAGAAAGTCTCCAATCCTCCTAAAGTTGTGTCTCCCACTTCTACTAAAATAGAAGAAAATCTATTTGAAAGCATTCTATTTGAGGCTTCAAGTTTTAATGGAAATTTTGATATGTGGGAAATAAAAATGAGGACTATCTTACAGTCTCAAGGGATTGAAATCTAGGAATCAGTGATTGATGATAGCAAGATGGATAGAGAATCCACGGAGTACAATGCAAAGGCAGCAAAGACTATCTTGGATGGACTGTCTGATTCTGTAAAGAAGAATCTAGGAAAATATTCATCAGCAAAAGATATATGGGACAGACTTCATGACCTTCATGTAAAGGGAGCACTGACCATGACCATCAGTGAAGAAGAAAATTCTGAACCCATCATAGAAGCTGAAAGTGAGAAGATTGACCTCATCAAACTTCAAGTAAAAGAAAGGGATGAAGAGCTTGCCAAGCTTAAGAAGGAACTTGATCAAAGCAAAAGGAAGCATCATGAAGAAGTCATATCCATGACAAATCAGTTGAATAAAGCAAATAAGCAGGAAGATGCCTTGTTAAGTCAACTTGAACAAAGGCACAAGAGAGTGAACAAACTTGTAGAAGAGATTGGACAGTACAAGGTAGAGGTCTCCTCCCTTAAGTCAGAACTACAAGAAGCCAGGAAGCAGGCACAAGAAGCTGAAAAGAAAATGGAGAGCAGTCAAGCAAAGAATGAAGAAACCTCCAAAATGAAGTCAGATATCATCTCCCTTAAAATAGTAGAAGTTGAAGCTACTCGTAGCAAGGAAGAAACTGAGGAACAACTTTCAAAGAAGAATAATGAGTGTGAAAGATTGGAAGAAGAGATTGTTCTCCTCAGGAAAAAGGTTGAAGGGATGAACAAAATCATGAAGAGCTCTCAAGCCTTGGATGACATGCTCAGCTATCACAAATCTCCATCTAATAAATCAGGACTCGGGTATGTAGGTGAACCTTCAAACAAGAATGAATATGCTTTAAGCAAAGGAGATGTGAAGAAGCCAGAAAGAAATGGTGATGCTCCTAGTTCCAGCAAAGGCAAGGAGAAAGATCATGGGTACAATAGAAGAAATCCTACTCCAAGCAAAAAACCAGCTCCAAGAAGAAATGCAGCTGATGTCAAAGAGGCAAGAGGCGATGGTTATCATCAAAGGATCTCAAGGCAGCAAGGCTTCCGAAGTACATCAAGGAAACCTCCATCTCCCAGGTACCAAAGTTCATTTTTTGGTTATTGTTATTCTTGGTCAAACTTTGGTCATATGGGAAAAGACTGTAGAGCATTTCATAGAGATAGATGTTATGGTCCCCGACAACCTCCAAAAAACAATTTTACAAGAAGAAATCATGAATTCTTATTCATGAACAATGTAGAATGTTTCAAGTGTCATAACATTGGGCATATGGCACGTGATTGTAACTTAACACGGGCTCCTACGCAAGCTAAACCCATGCAAAAAAAGAAAGTTACACAAGTATGGAGAAGGAAGGAAATACAGTCTGAAAGCCCTTTCAGCTCCCTAGTTGATCTAAGTTTCTTTTGAGAAAACTTTGCTGAAAGAAAACAATGTATACAGTTAGGGGGAGCCTATAATTATTGATCATTATTGTTGAACTGTTCTAACAGTCATTCTTTGATGAAGATCTTGTTATAGGAGAGAGATATGGAATTAAATCTGCCATAAAAGCAGAGAAGAAAAGTCTGCAGGGCATGGAGACTGCATGGAGGATGTATTGCAGCGTAGCAGAGCGCAAATGAAATCTTTTTGTTAATCCCTCTGAAATGTAATACGCAACAATGCGAATGTAAGTGCAGTGAAGTTTTTTGGTTATTGTCCATTTTGAAAACAAAAGGAAGAAAAACATGCAGCAGTGTGCATAAGTGAAACTTTTTTTTGTGGTAATGAGAAGAGGGCAAAATGCAGCAGAGCGTAGATGCCCAGTGTTTGAGAATGCAATGAAATTTTTCACACAGCAGTGAAAAGGGTAATGTAAGTCTTGTTTTGTTGTTGGAGAATATGTAGTAAAAACACACAGCAATGTGAATATGAAAAATGCAGTAGCATGAAGTTTTTTTTGTTGAAGAAACGAAATGTAATGGGCAGCAACACATGTAAAAGAAATTTTTCTTTACAACAGTAAATGTAAATGCAGTGAGTGTGTTGTTCATTGAACTGAAATGCAATATATGCAACAGCAGTGAATGTAAGAAATATTTATACACAGCAGTGTAAATTTGTAAGCTGGGACCGAGTAATTGTTCTAGAAGAGACATAATATTTTGTTTATATGATTATTTGCACATGGGATGAATGATACAATGTGCGGCAGCAGAAGAACGGGAGGAGATGCACAGCAGTGCATAGAATATATGTGTTGATTTATGTAATAAAAAAAAATGGTGAAACGCAACAGCGTAGATAAAATCCAAGCTTTTTTTTTGGTATTGTATTTGAAGCAAAGTATATAATGCACAACAGTGCGAGAAGAGAGGAAGTGAAGTTCTTGGTGAATCCCTTTGTCAAGAGGAAGGTGCTTTTCAGCACAGTGTCATGGTGAATCCCTCTGTCAAGAGGAAGATGCTTTTCAGCATAGTGTGGTGAATCCCTCTGTCAAGAAGAAGGTGCTCTTCAGCACAGTCTCAGGTGAATCCCTCTGTTAAGAGGAAGACTCCTTTTGTAACAGCAGTTGGTGAATCCCTCTATGTGAAGAAAATGTTCTTATAACAACAGTTTAAATTAAGGGGGAGTTTTGGAATATTAATTCCAACTGCAGGCACTGTGGACGTAGCATGGACAGCGATGGAAGGGAAGTCTTCAGCCAGATTCTGCCATCAACTCAGCCAGCACGCAGCAACGAAACCGCTCAGCAAAACCACTTGACTTTTCGGACCGCCTTTTGGTGTGAGGTTGTTTCCGGACAATCGAGTCCGATGCAATTGTTTTCAGCCACGCGTCCTCAACCTTTTTTCCTTCCATACAGGTTTATCGGAGCCTAATGTTCAGCAGCAAAAGGCCTCCCGAAATGCTCCACCGTCGTCCGATTCGCTTGAATGTTTTCTGCCGTCCATCGTTTAAACATGCACTCGAAGCTGCATTAAATACGTTGCGTGGTGTACAATCAAACTTCTGTTTTGACCACCGACTAAATTAATTAAACGCCATGCTGAGAATTAAATGGCATTTGCAGAGGGTTGGTAAAACTCTTAAGTTTTACGGCATGTATTATTTTGTTTTGACATACACGTTATGTGATATATTTTTTTTGTATGGCATACATATTAAAAAAAAGGTTAACGTTTTGTTGAGTTGACCATTGTGAAATGAGAGCTCGCGGCAGCGAAAGAAACTTGAGTTGTTGACCATTTTGTAAAAGGTAGCAGCAGCGAAAAACAAGTGTGTGCACAACAGTGCAAGAGAGTGAAGGCGTTAATGAAATAGAAGGTTGACCCGTGGTGAAGCAGGGATGAAATCAGAGTAGGCGGCAGCAAAAGAAAACAAGGTTATTGCACAGCAGTGCATAAAGACAGAACAGAGGGAAGCGCATATGTTTTGGTAAAAAGTTTTTATATGCGTCGTTTTTTTTTTTAAGCAGGGAGTATATACATTGCACAACAGTGCGAGGAGTGTGAGCACATAATGTGTTTTTATTACTACATATGTAAAAATTTGTTTTACAGCAGTATGAGTAAAATAGTTTTCACACCAGTAAATGTAAAAAGGGTTTTACAGCAGTAAAAGAAAATGAGAATTTTACCCAGCAGTGTAAATTCTCAGGAGGAGACAGAGTTTTATTTTTGTTGGCTGAATGTATTTTTGGTGAATCCCTCTCAGTAAAAGAGGATGAATATGTATCAGGCATTATATTTTAATGAATACAAATCTCTTTGTGTGGGTGTGTAATACTCTATTCTCAAGAAAAAAAAAAATTAAGCTTCCCTGTGCAAAAGATCCTGTGGAGAGAAGGAAATAGAGCATTGCCTCTGTGTGTTTGGTTTGTTTTTTTTTGGGATTTTACCAGAAAAATCCCCAACATATTCATGCCAGTTCCCGGTTCCCTTGGCATAAAATGACAACTCAAACCACTTTTGCTTTGCACTGGTTCCAAACCCATCTTGAACCTGTCCATAATTTTGTATATTTCTCTCTAATGGTTCGGATTCGCAATTATGTACATGAATATGTTATTTAATCAAAATATGACCATTGATGTACATGAATATATTTTTTAATGAAAATATGACTTTTTTTTTTTTTACAAATTACAGTATTTGAGGTTAACTGGTTCAGTGACCAGTCCAGTTCCAATAACAGTGGCTAGTATAAGATGTATCACTATGGATATAAAGGCACTGATGGCCAAGACAATAGGTGATTTGTACAATGACTTGAAAAGAATAAAACAACTCCGTCTACAATGTCTCCCAGGAATGTTAACTGAAATGTCAAGAACTCAGCCTAAGAAAAGAGTTTATCAGTGGAAGGAAAGTCTTACCCTTAGAACCGCCCATGCAAGAAGAAAGAAATTCAAGTCTTGTGAGGAAGAGAGACATCTACCTCTTGAACATGGTCAGAGAGGTAAGGTTTCACATTGTCAACAAGAGTAGAGAATCCGCTCGTAAGTGGAAGGAAAATAATGAAAGCCATTCAGATGCAGCAAGATATAAGTGTTTCAATAGTCTGCTAATTAATTTTTAATTGTTATTTAAAGTGATATATGTGGTCAAAAGTGTTATACGTGGTCACATATATAAATACGAACCTGCATGGACTTACATGTTTCTCTCATGTTTCCCCCAAGATGCTACCTCCTTTCATCTCAATGCAAGGTCAGTGAGCTCTGTTGGATGACGAACTGCACTTGTAGCAGTTGTGAGTTTGTTTTCACACACATTCTCTGAACTGGTTCTTTATCCTATGGACATTTCATATCGTAGGATACACTATAAGGGATGAAATCAACTTCATAGGCCCCTTTTTCATTGATAAAAGCTATCCGACCCGAATTACCCTCAACCGAAGGATGATCTAGACTAACAAGATTTGTCAAGCCGGGCATAGAAGTGTTAGCTTCATTAACAATGGTGGAGTATGCTCGACATGATTGTGATCTCTGGTATCACGAACTTCAAATCTGGTTTGTGTAGCTAATATGATACTCTGCCACGTAGTGATTAATGTTTTCTATTTAGCAAACATGGCAGCAGTTTCTCCTCTGTGCATTTGGCTTAATGTCTACACGTCATACTCAAGTTTCTCATCTTTTCCAATTGTGAGGAGAATTAGAATGCATTCTTCCCACTCAAAACCATTGTCAACAAGTTACTTGTATCCTGTACTTTGTAAGGATCATGCAACAACAAGATAAAGTTTGGTTGACTCATGTGGTTTAGGCCTTTAGAGTTTACGTTTATGCTTCTCATTTCAAGCATGCTGTGAGTACAATAGTTTACCAGGCACACTGTTGGAAATAATAATCCCAACCACTATAATAAAAAACCTAACAACAGCCATACCTCTCATACGTATTGTTGCACGTTGCGTCTCTGCTTGAAGATAGAAGGACTGAAGCCATAAGCGAGCCATCCAGAAACTCAGCAAAGGCATTTAAATAAGTTATGTACATTGGTAAATTTATTCAGCAACCTTTTCCCACACTCCAGAAACACCTGCGCGATTCTGACCACACTCAGCAACAACATCATATTAATTATTTTCCTTTGCCATGAATTAAATGTAAAAATTGTATGCTAAGTTAAATATGAATGTAAAACTCATTTTTGACAGTGCATAGAAGTTAAACAGTAAGAGGGAAAAAGAAAAAGAGTTCAAGTCTCTATGGAGAAAATGGTGGAGCATTTTTTGGTGGCCGCGTGAAAACGACAGTTACTTTGTTTTACTGTGTGTTATTCTGCGTAAGAGCCACAGTCTCATGTAAATGTATTTTCATGTTTAAAAAATGAATAGTAAGTTTTACTGTGTTGCTCCAAACCTATTTTATTATTTTTGCTGTGAGTATTCATTAAGTCTCTAGAATAGTTCCGCGGTGCACGAAATACAAGTCTGGGAAATAGCTTCACGGTCCACGAAGATAGCTGTATGAAATCAGCTTTGTGGTGTACGAACCTAGTTTCGCGAAAGTATCTTGGCCAAAGCCATAACTCTCTGCCTCTTCCCTCCATGAAAGGGAAAACTAAATTTCCCAAATATTTTTAACCTGGTATCAAGCGGGTTAAACTCTGTTAGTGTAAAAACAAGTGTTTTTACTAACAGTATAAATTGTTTTTGAGCGTGCATTCTTTTTTAGCATATTTACCAGCACGTAGAAAGTTTGTTTTTATGGTCAGAAATGGAAACATCAAGCACAAGATTGACTAATCCTCAAATACCTCAGTTTAATGGAAAAAATTATTATTATTGGGCTATTACAATGAATTCTCTGTTTTCTTCTCAAGATATTTGGGATTTGGTGGAAAATGGTTTTCAAGAACCAGCAGATGCAGCAACATACAATGTCTTATCTCAAAAAGAAAGGGATGTGTTAAGGGACAATATGAAGAAGGATTCAAAAGCCCTATTTTATATCTTTCAAGCAGTTCATGAAAGTATTTTCCCAAGGGTTGCAGCAGCAACGAAGTCCAAGCAAGCATGGGACACCCTCCAAACAGCCTACCAAGGCATGGAAAAAGTCAAAACAACAAAGCTGCAAATGTTGAGGAGAGATTTTGAAACACTTTGTATGAAAGAGTCTGATAATATAGACTCGTTTTTTACACATGTAAGTGGGCTGGTTACTCAAATCAGGTCTCATGGTGAGACACTTGAGGAAAGAAGAATAGTTGAGAAAGTTTTGAGAAGTTTGCCAGCAAGGTTTGAGGCCATTGTTGTGGCCATAGAAGAGACAAAGGATCTCTCACAGTTCTCAGTGGATGAGCTTAATGCATCACTGGTTTCTCATGAACATAGACTGAATAGAGCAGCAAGCTCCTCATTAGAGCTTGCCTTCAAGAAACAAGTATCATTTGGTCAAGGTCGAGGCAGAGGTAGAAGCCCACACAGAGGTGGAAGAAGCAGCCCTTCAAGCTCAAATGGAAGAGGCAACAACCAAAATCCAAGTTAAGGCCCAAGCCAAAATCAAGCACAAGATTAGATGTACGATAAATCTCAAGTTCAATTTCATTACTGTAAGAAGTATGGTCATTATGCAAATGAATGTAAAAAGAAGAAATATGACATTAGTAACAAACCAAGTGTAAATTTCACAAGAGAAAATGAAAACTATGATAACATGTTTTTAGCTTGTAATGTAGCACAAGAAAAACAAAGTGATGTATGATATCTAGATTGAGGGTGTAGCAACCACATGTCAGGAAACATAGAAATGTTTTCTGATCTACATGAAAGTGTGAAATCTGAAGTGATATTAAGGACTGATAGCAAAGTCTCTGTCATGGGAAAAGGAAGAGTTAATATCCTAACAAAGAATGGGGAGAAGAAATACATCTCTGATGTTTACTTTGTCCCCGGTATGAAACATAATCTCATGAGCGTTGGACAGATCATGCTGAAATGCTACAATGTCTTCTTCAAAAATGATGTGTGCAGAATTTTGGATAGGCCTCCAAGCAGACAGTTCATTGCAAAGGTTCAGATGATAGACAATATAATGTTTCGCCTAAAAATAATATCAGATTTGCAGAAAGAAGGTGCACAAGCACAACTATCTATGAACTCACAAGAAAATGGAAGAAAAGGGGTAACTGTCACACAAGTAAACTTTCAATAGGAGGTAAAAGATGAAAACTGGTTATGGAACTTGAGATTTGGACATCTCAACTTTGGAGGTTTGAATTTGCTGCATAGAAAAGGCATGGTGAAGGGTTTACCACTCATAAAAAAACTAGACAGCATATGTGAAGGATGTATCTTGGGCAAACAACATAGAGAGACATTTCCAGTAGGAAAGTTCGTGAGGGCAAAGGCATCTTTAGAGATTGTCCACTCAGATTTATGTGGACCAATGCAGACACCATCAATTGGTGGCAGTCACTATGTATTGGCCTTCATAGATGACTACACAAGGAAGACATGGGTCTTTCTCCTAAAACAAAAAAGTGAAGTGTTTGAGCGCCTTTGCCAATACAAGGCTCTTGTTGAAAAGCAAAGTTGGACACTACATCAAAGTCCAGAGGACTAACAGAGGTGGAGAATACATCTCAAATGAGTTCCTTCAATTTGACAAGGAGCATGGAATTCACAAGCAGTTTACAACAAGATATACACCGCAGAAAAATGGTGTGGCAGAAAGGAAGAATATGTCCATTATGGAGATGGCAAGGAGTATGTTGAAGGAAAATCATTTGCCAAATGACTATTGGGCTGAAACTATTGCTTGTGCAGCATATATCTTCAATAGATGTCCAACCAAAAGCGTCCAAAACATTGTTCCTGAAGAGGCATGGAGTGGAAGAAAACAAAATGTCACTCACATGAAAGCTTTTGGATGTGTGGCTTATACACATGTCCCGAATGAGTTGAGAAAGAAGTTGGACATCAAGGGGGAGAAATGCATATTTGTTGGATACAACAATGAATCCAAGGCATAAAAACTCTACAATCCATTAACCAAAAAATCCATAATCAGTAGAGATGTGCAGTTCATATAAGAGGAAGCATGGGATGGAAGTTTTGAAAAGATAGTCAATGTCAAAGCATGCATACCACATGAGGAGAAAGAGGAATTAACAGCAGCAAGTAATTCCTCAACATTGACTCCCTCTACTCCTACCCAAGCGCATCAAAGCAGACAACAAGCAACGCCATCAACAAATAATAGGACAGTTTCATGCAGCCAAGAAAGTGCTTCTCCAACCACACCATGAAGTGCGACACCAAGTGACATATCAAGCCCATCTTCAGCAAGCACAAGAAGACCAAAGTTCAAAAATTTAAACGAAATTTATGAGAAAGATGAAGTTGATAGTGGCGCAGGTCTGAATTCCTTATTTGAATTATTTTGTCATGTAGATGACCCAATCCACTTTGAAGATGTAGTCAAAGAAGAAAAATGGGTTGTGGCAATGGAGGAAGAAATAGAAACAATAGAAAGGAATGATACATGGGAGTTAGTGAGCCTTTTGAAAGGAAAACATGTCATTGGAGTGAAGTGGGTCTATAAGACTAAAATCAACATTGAGGGAAAGATTGAAAGGCACAAAGCAAGGCTAGTTGTCAAAGGATATAAGCAACAACATGGAAGAGATTACGCGGAGACGTTCGCGTGAATTGTGCAGACGGAGACAGTGCACGCAGTTGTGGCGATTGCCACTTAATATAAATGGACAGTGTATCAGATGGACGTAAAGTCAACATTCTTGAATGGAGTGCTGAAAGAGGAAGTGTATGTTGTGCAATCGCCTGGTTATGAGATTGAAGGCCAAGAAGACAAAGTGTATCGGTTGAAGAAATCTCTTTATGGGTTGAAGAAAGCACCGCGCACATGGTACAGCAGGATAAATGCTTACTTGTTGGAAAATGGTTTCAACAAATGTGATGGTGAGCCTACTCTCTACATCAAAGAGAGCGAAGGTAAGATTCTCATTGTCGTCTTATATGTAGATGATTTGATTTTTACAGGTAATGATGATTTTCTCATTGCTGATTTTGAACAAGTCATGAAGAGTGAATTTGAAATGACTGAATTGGGATTGTTAAGATATTTTTTGGCCATAGAAGTGAAGCAAACAGGAAATGGCATTTTTATCTCTCAAGCAAAGTATGTTGCAGAAATTTTGGAGAGGTTTAAAATGCAGAACAGTAAGTCTGCACCAACTCCAACTGTCATAGGGTTCAAGTTGAGCAAAGAAGATTGCAACAACAATATCAATCAGACATTATACAAAAGCATGATAGGTAGCCTGATATATTTGACCACCACTAGGCTAGATATAATGTATGCATTAAGTTTGGTGTCAAGGTTCATGGAGACACCCAAGGAGACACATTGGCAAGCAACAAAAAGGATTTTGAGGTATGTCAATGGGACAAAACAGTGTTGTGTTTTGTACACAGCAACCAGTGATTTCAGGTTGGTTGGTTACACTGACAGTGATTGGGCAGGTAATGTCGATGACAAAAAGAGCATGTCAGGAAATGTTTCTCATTTGGGTTTCGGAGCCATTTCATGGGCCTCCAAGAAGTAGCCAATAGTGTCACTGTCAACAGCAGAAGTTGAATACGTCACAACAATAGTAGCAGCGTGTCAGGCAATTTGGATGAGAAGGATGTTGAAGGATCTTCATCATGACCAAGAGGGCACGTCAATTAATTTGCGACAACACCTCAGCAATTGCATTGTCGAAGAGTTTTGTCTTCCACAAAAAGACCAAGCATATTGATGCTAGATATCATTTTATTAGAGAGTTGATTAACAATGATGAAATTGTGTTGCAGCGCTGCAGGTCACAGGAACAATTTGTTGATATTTTCACAAAGTCATTGGCAGGTGAAAGTTTTGTTTATCTCAGAAACTGTTTGGGAATTGTCAATGGTAGCAATTGTGATTAAGGGGTAGTGTTGGAAATAATAATTCCAAGCACCGCAATAAACAGCCTAACAGCAGCCATACCTGTCAGATGTATTTTGCAGGTTGTGTCTTTGCTTGAAGATAGAAGGACTGAAGCTAGACGCGAACCATTCAGAAATTCAGCAAAGGCATTTAAAAAAGTTATGCACTTTTGTAAATAGATATGGGCAAGCATTTATTCAGCAACCTTTGCCCACACTCCAAAAACACCTACGTGATTCTGAACACACTCAACAACAACATCACATTAATTATTTTGCTCTCTCATGAATTAAATCTAAAAATTGTATGTTGAGTTAAACATGAATGTAAAACTCATTTTAACGGTGCAGAGAGGTTAGAGAGTAAGATGGCAAAAGAAAAAGAGCGCAAGTCTCTATGGAGAAAATGGTGGAGAAATTTTTGGTGGGCGGGTGAAAACAACAGTATATATTTTGCTGTGTGTTATTCCGTGTAAGAGCCGCAATCTCATGTAAATGTATTTTCATGTTTAAGAAATGAATACTAATTTTTAGTGTGTTTCTCCAAACCTATCTTGTTATTTTTGTTGTGAGTATTCATTAAATCTTTGGAATAATTCCGCGGTGCGCGAAATCCAAGTAGGGAAATAGCTTCGCGGTGCGCGAAGGTAGCTGTACAAAATCAGCTCCGCAATGCTCAAACCTAGTTTTGGGAAAATAGCTTGGCGAAAGCCATAAATCTCTGCCTCTCCCCTCCGAGAAAATGAAAATTAAATTTCCCAAATATTTTTAACACCGACTTCTTTCATAATTTTCTATTTTTTTCAAAATTTTAGTTGATCATTTGTAGACCGTCCTGATTTAAATTAGGTGATGGTTAGGTGGAAAACATAAATAATTTAGTCTGGACGATTCTGTGAGCAAAATAACACTTACAATTTAAAATGGTTTCCAGAGCTAGCAGGAAGTAAAACACCACTTGTTTCAGTAGCCCTAACAATTAAAGCTACAGGGGAAGTTCGAGATCGTCTAGCATCAACAGTACCACTAGTAGCACCAACATATTCTCTGGTTGCGGGAGTCGATTATTCAGTTGATCCAACAGTAGTATATCCAGTGGTAGAGACAGTAAACCCAGACACAGTTCCTGCTATTCGAGACGGATAAAGAGTCTGATGTTCCAGATCTAGATTATGATGCACCAGAAGCAAAGGACAACATGCTTCTCATCGCTGCAAAGCAGTTGTCCAAATATTGTTTCGCTGCAAAGCAGTTGTCCAAATATTGTTTCTGAATTTCAGATCTAGATTATGATGCACCAGAAGCAAAGGACAACATGCTTCTCATCGCTCCAAAGCAGTTGTCCAAATATTGTTTCTGAATTTCCCAGGAGAAGCTTCACAGGTTTGGTGTTGATGCTCAGATTGTAGCTCAGCGCAATCACCGAGGCCTGATATTGATGACAATGCATAGAGCCATCCAGATCTAGATTATGATGCACCAGAAGCAAAGGACAACATGCTTCTCATCGCTGCAACGCAGTTGTCCAAATATTGTTTCGCTCCAAAGCAGTTGTCCAAATATTGTTTCTGAAATTCAGATCTAGATTATGATGCACCAGAAGCAAAGGACAACACGCTTCTCATCGCTCCAAAGCAGTTGTCCAAATATTGTTTCTGAATTTCCCAGGAGAAGCTTCACAAGTTTGGTGTTGATGCTCAGAATATAGCTCAGCTCAATCACCGAGGCCTGACATTGATGACAATGCATAGAGCCATCTTGTTTAATCTCTGGTCTGTGGTGGTCTAGTGGCATGTTTGTCGAGTGCCGTGTAACTTGTAAAGACATATAACATATATGTCTAAACCGCATGCATTAGTTTAATCTCCGGAAGACATAACTTGTAAAGACATATATGTCCCGAAATATACGAACGAAAATTCATGAAAAAATCCACATAATATATGGTCTGTTTGGGGAAGAGGTCTTAGATGATGAAGTTGTAAAATTTAGCTTCGACTACAAGGCAGGGAAAAGACTAACCAACTTAATATAATGTTAAAGCCACCATTTTGATTGCAATAGTCCCCGCCGTGCCTGCAGCAGGGACTAAAAATACATGTAGATCTTGAATATAAACATAAAACACAACAAAATATTACCTTGTTTGCCGAATGAAGTAGTGATATTTGCCACCAAAAAATTCAACGGAAGTATTTAACTTGTTTAATCTCCCCAATAACAATCGAGAGGACTGGGTTGTCTACTTTACTGATAGGGCTGTCTACTAGCCAAATAGAGTAGATGGGAAAAATTGATAATCTTTAACTTGTTTAATCTCCCCAATAACAATCGAGAGGAGAGGACTACGTTGTCTACTGTACTAAGAGGGCTGTCTACTAGCCAAATACAGTAGATGGGAAAAATTGATAATCTTTAACTTGCTTAACATCCCCAATAACAATGGAGAGGACTGGGTTGTCTAATGCACTGATAGGGATGTCTACTAGCCAACTACAGTAGATGGGAAAAATTGATAATCTTTAACTTGTTTAATCTCACCAATAATAGTCGAGAGGACTGGGTTGTCCACTGTACTGATCGGGCGGGCTGGCTATAGATGGGAAAAATTGATAATCCCCATTCTCCGCCTCCAAATAAATTAGGCACCATTCATAACAAATACAAACATCTTGAAATCCTCAGCCCCTTTGATGCGCAGCGGGCCAATGTCAACGCAATTTCGACATATGTAAAGTCGAGGGTGAGGACATCCATACCGTGTACAACGTTTGTTAGCACAAGCAACTAGTCACGGATTTGAATCTCTTCCCCACTATCGTTCCCAACGGCCACCATAGGCATGCTCAGGCGTCCCCTTCCGCAAATCTATGCGGTCGCGCCAGTCAATAATTAACGTCAAGAGCAGTGTAGCATTTGTGCCCTAGCCGTAGCTCCGAGGAACATATGGACAGAAACTCGGCGTCGAAGGTGAAGTAGTTCATAACAAGGTTCACGCACTAGTAGAAGGAGCGGATGCTGGAACTTGCGATGAGATTTTTGTGGAGGCAGCAAAAGAAAACCACGAGGCCACCCTGCAGAGTTTCTGTGAAGAAGTTGGCATGAAGCAAGACGTTCTCAAAAAGGTGGATCCAAAACAACGAACAGGCCATGGCCACAAAACCCCACGTTGACAACAACCACAGCACGGACGCGGCCAATAGCTGTAACAATAACTCGACCCGTTCTTAAATATTTTCACTGAGATCCATCATTTAGCCCCAACACAGTTCTGTTGTTCTTTGGGATTCTGGAGCTATAGGCGGTATCGCCATTATTGTTAGCGTGGGGCTTGGTTGCATGGCGGGTTTATTGTTGGGTAACTTCCTGATAGAAACTTTGCAGGGCAGTCTCTTCTTTCTTTAATCTCTACTTGACTCTATGCTTAAAGAGTCGAAACTTAATTCTGGATGTATTATGTCATCCATCACATCCATCCTCCTGCTCTCCAAACTTATTAATATTATTTTTTTTTCTGGAAAATTCTGGTATGTGTATTTATATACTAATTTTGGATTTTAAAATTAGATTTTATAGAGGCGTTGTCTACAAAGTTATCGGTTTAGTTTTGGAGGCAAAGTTCAGTTTAAAAAAAAAAGAAAATAAAAATTAAAAGTAGAAATGTTTGAATACACGGTGAAATTGAATTTAGCATATTGAAACACCCAAAACTTAAAATTTGACGACTATAATCCAAATTACCAAAAAATCTGTAACAAAATTCTATTAAAATAATCCAAATTACCAAAAAAATCTCAAACAAAATTCTATTTTTAGGACCAAATTAACCCCTCTAATTATTGTTCTTCCATTAACTCTGCCTATTTTTTAAGACCAAATTAACCCCTCTAATTATTGTTCGTCCATTAACTCTGCCTTTGCCTTTGGTAGGTTTCACATTCTCATGGCCAACGGGGACTTGTTCCATGTTTAATGTATTTTTCACCACACAACCATAACAGAGAATGCATCGCTAAATGTTGACTTGGAACAGGTGGAGTTACAAGGTTTGGCATTTTCCTATATTCAATGTATTTAGGATTTGCCCATGTTCAATGTATTTTTTATAAGAGTAATTGGAACAAGGTGTAATTAGTTGGTTCAATAATTTTTTTACTAAAAATAAGTTAGTTTTTGGGTTGGAATATTGTTCTATAATGAATAAAAACTTTTGTAGTTTTCATGTCTAATAAAAAATAAAATAAATATTGCTGGGGAATCAATCATGAAATCAAATATATTTATATGTTGGTTACAATAATTTTTAATATAATTTGAGTTTAAATTGTAATCGATAAGAATTTATTAGAAACATTGAAAAAGTAAAATAAGTATGTGTTAATTACAATTAGGAAAGTTTGTAATAGACTATATTATTTTCTATTTATTTTTTAAAGTTAAACATTGTGACATGTATTTCTCAATAATAAATTAACATTCATGAATAGGAAAATGGATTTCTATAATTCTTCTCAATAATAAATTAACATTCATGAATAGGAAAATGGATTTCTATAATTCTATATTGGCAAAGACTAATAATGTCACGATCCCAACAATAAATATGTAAAAAAAAAAAAAAAAATATTTACATGGCTTATTAAACCTTACTCCACCCATCTATGCGAACATAGAAACACATATGTAAAGGTATCGTTCTTAAGTATTATACGCTCTGCTATATATGCAAACCTTAACAACACGTATGTCTCACTCTTGTCATAATACTATATGGTTTACACTTGGTGACCTTTGGGAGTTAATGTTTAAGTCAAGGTCAGTTCATCCACCGGATTGTTGCCCTGACCAACTCCGGCGCCAGGTGGTTGACGGAAATTTAAATGGCTTCACCAACCCTTGCCAGGTGGCCTAGCACCGTCGTGAAGCCATGTGACTCCTCGGTTGACACGCTGTGGATTTTCGCGCCCAGACTCCCGCTTGAATGAACGATGGGGATTCATTACTTACATCTAAGGGCTCAGACTCGCCCAAGGGTTTGGAGGGTGATTCATATACCACTGAGTCACTTGATTTGGCTCATTTGCGTATGTCTGGTGAGGCCGAATACTCCCCAGCCCGGCGGGTTCCTCCTCTGCACCGATTGCCAGGTTCTGCATCGTTGTTTCAGGTATAATAACAACTGATGCCCGCCATGCTTACTAGTCTACTCTTCGGCTGTTCAGATATATATACAGTGCGTTTATTTTCTCAGAATGTATTAGTTTAGATTGTTCTGCTCATGAGCTAACTCCGAGTATATTTGCCAGTGTACAGGCGGGTTGCATCCACGGCCCTCCTACCACTCGCGGAATGACTATGCTGCCTCAATGCACTCTCAGGTATGTACTCATATATTGACTGGATGCGGAGCTGAGATTTACCCTGATTGGTAAAGGGTTTATACATATGAGATTTGTTTAACGTCGATTTCTTGGCCAGAGGAGTTCCTCATGGCACTCTCTGTTTTATTTGTCTCAGGGTTTCTGCAATCGATCCAAACCCTGGGTTATGATTTGCGGTCGGCTATTCCATGCCGGAATCTGTGTCTTGTTTGATTTATTAGGCTATGTTAAATGCGGTTTCTGGCTTATATGCCCAATTGTTGTATGTACATTTGATTTAAGGGTTCACGGCCTCCATGCCTGAACTGATTTAATCTGAAGTCTGAATACTCACCCCTTTTGTTTCTCATGTTTTAAAAATGTTTAATAGAAACTCTCAGATCGTCGTCTTTATTTGTGAAGAGCTATATGGTATTCATCGGTTCTCTGGACATTTAATATACATTGTTTCGTTGTACCCATCAAGGGTTATTCATATAGCTTAATGTTAATATGCTTCCTTTCTTCTTCTGTGAATACGATATTTATACTTCTACATTCGGTCGAGCTTGTATCAATGGCCGTCTTTGCCTTATACGCCATTAATCTTGCTTAAGGTAGTATGCCTTAAGCTTGCTTTAATGATAAGATTTACTGTTATTTCCATTGTTTAATAGGGTTGAGCTAAACTGCTATAGGGTTTTATTATAACAATCGTATACATTTGATTCTTTATATGTAGCTGTACCACAACAGGGTACGCGGTCGTTTACCCACGGCTGGGTTCTGTTCTGAGATGATATAATGTTCTATTTTCGGTGATTATTTGTATTAGTTTACTTGTGCGCTTAGCCGGACGAGTCTTGGCGTAGCGTAGCACGATAAACACAGTTATTTGCTGCCATACATGATACAAAATGTAATGGAATGTCTGAACCCTCGGTACAGGGGTTTGTTTTAGTTTTCATTACTACTTCGTTATTTAATATTCACAGCACTGGTATTTCAAATGTATCTTTCTACTGTTCTGGTATTTCAAATGTATCTTTCCATTCTGGCTCGGCGCCATGCCGTAGCTAGGCACCATGCCGTGTAATCGCTATTTATTTATACTGTTTACATAAATATTCTGCACAAGTACTATGGTCTTTCAGGACCGCATTTGGGTTTTCGTACTGTTATATATAGATAGCGTGAATCGTTTACAACAGATAGTTTCTCTCGTTTACTGTCTTAACATCTAGTTTCCAGATATTCATTTGAACTGTACATACTATTTCTATTTTACAGATATCCCACAGTTATATTTCTCTTTACATTTAGCTGTTAAAAGAGACTCAGTTTCAACTGTATTTTCTATCTATATACTCTATATACTGTTACTGTTGTCTAATTTCTGTAAATAACTCGTACCTGCTCTACCAGTCACAGGAGTTAGCGCTCCAGAAGTTCACCTGCGTTTCATGCTTGCTCTTATCCACCCAACCTTGAGATCCATCATCACGTTGGATTCTCCCCCCGAGCTATCTTGCAGGCCTGCAGCCCTCAACAATACTCATGCACCTCCATGCTTAGGTTATCTGGTCCTTACCAGACTTAACCCTTTCTTCTTTTCCTTTTTCCTTCCTTGGAATTCTCCCCCTGTCTGTCCCAACAGCCCAGGGGTTTTCCTTCCCAGGACTTTTCCTGTGTGAAAGGGTAGTTTTTCAGTTTCATAACTGATTCCTTTTCTTTAAAAATCCTCCACCAAGAGGCTGCCAGCATTTCAAAGATATATATTCCAATATATTCAATTTCATAAATAAGATAATGTCATTTAGTAAACAATAATTAACAAATCACATTAGTTTCTTACCACAGTAACATTCCATATTTACATTTTTCCCGGGGTCATCACATCTCCCCCCCCTGGGATTGGACATCGTCCCGATGTCTATTCCCCTTAAATAAGTCCGGGTAAACTTTTCTAATAAGTTCCTCGTCTTCCCAAGTAGCCTCCTCAGGCCCGTAGTGCTGCCACAACACTTTAACTTGGGTAATAACTCGTTTCCGCAGCCGCACTTCTCTCCGGTCGAGAATGCTCTGTGGTTCGACCAGAACCTCGCCTTCCGGTTCGACCCGAACATCTTGCCATCTGATCACATGTTTAGGGTCGTATACATATTCCTTTAGAACAGAAACGTGGAAAACATTGTGAATCTTAATATGACTTGGCAAGGCGAGTTGGTAAGCCACCGGCCCCACTCTAGCCAAGATCTAAAAAGGTCCAAAGTACCGAGGAGCCAGCTTAGTGCATCCGCTCCATTGCAGTGTGCTTCTTCTGGCTTGGATCATCACAAACACATGGTCACCAACCTAATATTCTTTGAATCTTCTTTTCCTGTCCGCAAAACTTTTTTGTCTGTCCTGCGCAGCCTTCAAATTGGCACGCACCCTTTTCACCATGTCTTCCATTTCTTTAAGCATTTCCGGACCCAAACTCAGCTTATCCTCAGGTCCACCCCAGCTTGAGGGTGTGCGGCATTTTCGCCCATACAGGACCTCAAAGGGACTTAGCTGTGTCGACGTATGATATCCATTATTATATGCGAATTCAACCAGGTGTAAATACTCTTCCCATTGGGTTGGTTTCAGCATCACATATGCCCTCAACATATCTTCCAACACCTGATTCACTCGTTCGGTTTGACCATCGGTCTACGGGTGATAGGCTGTGCTAAAGTTCAGCTGTGTTCCTAACTCAGTGAACAACGTCCTCCAAAAAGTGGATGTGAACTTTACATCACAGTCTGATATGATTACTTTCGGCAGTCCATGCAGTCTGAACACATTCTGCATAAAAAGGTGAGCAATTTGCATCGCCTTATAAGTGGACTGTGCGGGTATGAAGTGTGCCGCTTTACTCAACTTATCAACCACCACAATGATGGAATCATTGTGTTTCTTTGTTCGTGGCAAACCGGTTATAAAATCCATGGAAATGGTTTCCCATTTCCACTCCGGAATAGGCAAAGGTTGTAACAGCCTGGCCGGATGTAGATGTTCTGCCTTAATCTGCTGGCACTCCAAACACCGCGCCAAATATTCAACTACCTGCTTCTTCATTCCTGGCCAATAATATTCCTTCCTAAGTGCAGTGACCATCTTTTGGTATCCTGGTTGGCCAGTGTAGTGGCTGATATGGAACTTGTCCAAAATCAGATTCTTAAGATCATTCGAGTCAGGTACATACAACCTTTTATTAAAATACAGCATTCCAACACCATCTAGTGTATATCCTTGCTGTAATCTTCCATTAACTGATTGCTGTACCTGCTGTTTTATTTGTTGATATTCAGCATCTTGATTTGCTGCTGTTTTTATTTGCTCAAACAGAGAATTCCGCCACTTGCTGACTGAAAGTTCACACAAACACTGCACCTTTCGACTTAATGCATCAGCCACCCGGTTCTCTTTGCCTTTTAAGTGCTTAATCTCGAAATCGAATCCACTTAGGAAATCTGCCCAACGACCTTGTCTTGCATTCAGGGTAGGTTGACTGAAGTAATTTGTCAACCTGTGGTGATCTGTTAACAACAGAAATTTCCTCCCCAGGAGGTAATGTCACCACATTTTCAGCGCATAAATAACAACTGTTAACTCTAGATCGTAAGCAGAGTATTTCTTCTCATGATCTTTTAGTTTTCTCGATTCATACGCAATTACTTTCCCTTCTTGCATTAATACTCCTCCCACACCCTCCTTACTTGCATCGGTACATACCACGTAATCCTTATTAGGAACAGCTATACTCAAGATGGGTGTGGTGGTGAGTAAATGCTTCAACCGATCAAAGCTCTGCTGACACTCCGGTGTCCACTTAAATACCTTCCCGTTTTTCTGTAAGGAAGTGATAGGGTATGCTATCCTCGAGAAACCTTCCACAAATATTTTGTAATAGCCAGCTAGTCCCATAAACGATCTGATATCAGCTACATCCTTGGGTATGGGCCATTCCATAATAGTCTTTATCTTCTCAGGATCCACTGCAATTCCTTCTTTGGTAATCACATGGCCTAAATATTGGATTTCCTCCTTGAAAAAGTCACACTTACTAAACTTAGCGTATAGCTGGTGTTCTCGAAGAGTTTGCAACACCACCCTAAGGTGCTCTTCATGTTCCTCCTGGGAATGAGAATATATCAGAATATCATCGATAAATATCAGCACGAATTTGTCCAAAAACCTGTGAAACACGCTGTTCATCAAACACATAAAGGTGGCAGGTGCATTGGTCAAACCAAAAGGCAACACCACAAATTCGTAGTGGCCGTAGCGTGTTCTGAAGGCAGTTTTGGCAATGTCCTCTTCTTTAATCCTGATCTGATGATAACCAGATTGCAAATCGATCTTGGAGAATACTTTTGCCCCCTTCACTTGATCAAAGAGTTCATCAATCCGAGGCAAGGGGTATTTATTTTTGATCGTGAGCTTATTCAGCTGACGATAGTCTATGCACATACGGAGAGTTCCATCTTTCTTTTTGACAAATAATACTGGAGCTCCCCATGGTGATACGCTGGGGCGGATATAATTCTTATCCAACAGCTCTTGCAGTTGCATTTTTAATTCTGTTAATTCTGGTACGCTCATTCGGTATGGTGCTCGTGACACCGGTGCTGCTCCTAGTGTTAGCTCTATAGTAAAATATATATTCCTTTTGGGGGCAGTCCTGGTACCTCCTCAGGAAAAACATCCGCAAATTCCTGTACCACCAGAATATTGTCCAGTGCAGATGTTTTGTCTTTCTGGTTTGCATAACCAACTTGAATAGCATAAATTTGACATTTCTTCCTTAGACATTTAGCTAGCTGGGATGCAGTAATAGGTCAGATCTGTACAGGGTGTTTAATCCCCTGCAACTCCTGCTGCTTTCCCAAGTCATCCTTATAGTAGATGGTTTTGGTCTTGCAGTTTACCAATGACCAGTGTTTTTCTAGCCAATCCATACCAATCAGGACATCGTAGGAACCCAATGGAAGTACATTCAGATCTGCTGTTATTGGCTGTCCAGCTATGCTTAAAGAGCAATTACTAATTTTGGCCAAGACTCGTCTCTTAGCTCTCGTAGCTAGCTGTACCAGCCATGGATTCCTGAACCTTTCAGATGGTAACTTACACTGTTCTACTATTTTTGGGCTAACATAACTTAAAGTAGCTCCTGGGTCAATAAGAACAGCTATAGAAAGATTTGAAATTTTACCTTCAAACTCCACCATGGTCGGCTGGTATTCCGCTTGACGATCATCCAAGGCTGCGTTAATCCTTGGTACGCTGCGCGCCACTTCCCCAACGGTCGATGCTTCGTGGATCTGAGATATCTGGTCCACTCCTTTACGCTACGGGCAGTTCTTAACATAGTGCGGTCCTCCACAACCCCAACATTAGACTGGAGGTCTGGTCATCCCTTCAATATCCGACCTGGCAGGTGGTTCACTGATCCTGCTCTCACTTGGCTTAGTCCGGAAAGTACTCTTTGTTACATTTCTGCTAACCTGTCCCTTACCAGCACCCTTGCTGCCATTACCACGACTCCCTTTATTATTACCAGCAATTCTGTTACCCTTTCTTTCATTCCATCTTTTATTTGAAATGTCTCCTTTTTGTTTGTTCTGTTGGTAACAGATTCTTGCCTTACGAATCGCCTCATCCATTGTTCTGGGATTGTCAAACTCAATTCGTTCTCTTATATAGGCAGGTAGGCTGCTCACAAATCTCTGCACCTTGGCCTTCTCCTCCTTAATATATGGCACATAGCGAAGCAGGGAAGTGAAGCGGTTAATGAACTCGTCCATAGACTGTTGTCCTAGTCGTAAATCATGGAATTCCCGTGCCTTCTCATCATAGAAACGCTCGGTTAGATATCTCTCCTTGAAGTATTTCTGAAACTTTTCCCATGTTATGTTCTGCTCACTCACTCCTTTTACAATCTTGGTTTCTTCCCACCACAAGGTTGCTTTACCTTGTAGCTGGAAGATGGCCAGTTGTGCCTTCAGATTCTGATCATACTCATACAACTGGAAATACTTGTTCATGTTAATTAACCATGCCTCCACCGCCTCTTCCTGTTCCCCATCGAAATGTGGAGGTTTAATTTTTCGGAATTCCCCCTGTAATTCCATCTTCTGTCGCTTTGAGGTCTGTTGTTCTAGTACGTTATCAGAATGGTCCTCCTTTTCTTCTGAAATTTCAGGTGCAGTTGGGTAATTTTGTTCTTCAGTTGCCCTTTGTTGTTCTGCACTGGGATTGGCTAACGGTGGATTTTGTCTGTCTGACAAACTCTTCAGTATTCTTTCCTGCTCCACCATCAATCGCGCATTGTCTTCTCGCAGACGTGCCATCTCATTTTTTAGTTCTTGAACAGTTTCTAGTATCGCCAGATTGGTACTGCGTGTCTCTTCACCAAGCTATACCCACAGCTCTGGATTTTCCCAAAGAATGCTGTCAGCTCCCTGCATTTCCTCTACTTTTATTGTTGACTGTTAGCTGATTATCGTTTCTGTATTTACCCCCTAATTAATAAAACAAGAGAATCAGTTAGCTGAATTAATTCTTCATATATATATATAAGATAATCTTCCATGTAGCTGGATCTTACTGCTCCAGAGGCCACAGTATTGAAACCTCCGCTCTGATACCACATTGTCACGATCCCAACAATAAATATGTAAAAAAAAAATAAAAAATATTTACATGGCTTATTAAACCTTACTCCACCCATCTATGCGAACATAGAAACACATATGTAAGAGGTATCGTTCTTAAGTATTATACGCTCTACTATATATGCAAACCTTAACAACACTTATGTCTCACTCTTGTTATAATACTATATGGTTTACACTTGGTGACCTTTGGGAGTTAATGTTTAAGTCAAGGTCAGTTCATCCACCGGATTGTTGCCCTGACCAACTCCAGCGCCAGGTGGTTGACGGAAATTTAAATGGCTTCATCAACCCTTTCCAGGTGGCCTAGCACCGTCGTGAAGCCATGTGACTCCTCGGTTGACACGTTGTGGATTTTCGCGCCCAGACTCCCGCTTGAATGAACGATGGGGTTTCATTACTTACATCTAAGGGCTCAGACTCGCCCAAGGGTTTGGAGGCTGATTCATATACCACCGAGTCACTTGATTTGGCTCATTTGCATATGTCTGGTGAGGCCGAATACTCCCCAGCCTGGCGGGTTCCTCCTCTGCACCGATTGCCAGGTTCTGCATCGCTGTTTCAGGTATAATAACAACTAATGCCCGCCATGCTTAATAGTCTACTCTTCGGCTATTCAGATATATATACAGTGCGTTTATTTTCTCAGAATGTATTAGCTTAGATTGTTCTGCTCATGAGCTAACTCCGAGTATATTTGCCAGTGTACAGGCGGGTTGCATCCACGGCCCTCCTACCGCTCGCGGAATGAATATGCTGCCTCAATGCGCTCTCAGGTATGTACTCATATCTTGACTGGATGCAGAGCTAAGATTTACCCTGATTGGTAAAGGGTTTATACAAATGAGATTTGTTTAACGTCGATTTCTTGGCCAGAGGAGTTCCTCATGGTGCTCTATGTTTTATTTGTCTCAGGGTTTCTGCAATCGATCCAAACCCTGGGTTATGATTTGCGGTCGGCCATTCCATGCTGGAACCTGTGTCTCGTTTGATTTATTAGGCTATGTTAAATGCGGTTTTTGGCTTATATGCCCAATTGTTGTATGTACATTTGATTTAAGGGTTCACGGCCTCCATGCCTGAACTGATTTAATCTGAAGTCTGAATACTCACCCCTTTTGTTTCTCATGTTTTAAAAATGTTTAATAGAAACTCTCAGATCGTCGTCTTTATTTGTGAAGAGCTATATGGTATTCATCGGTTCTCTGGACATTTAATATACATTGTTTCACTCTACCCATCAAGGGTTATTCATATAAATTAATGTTAATATGCTTCCTTTCTTCTTCTGTGAATACGATATTTATACTTCTACATTCGGTCGAGTTTGTATCAATGGCCGTCTTTGCCTTATACGCCATTAATCTTGCTTAAGGTAGTATGCCTTAAGCTCGCTTTAATGATAAGATTTACTGTTATTTCCATTGTTTAACAGGGTTGAGCTAAACTGCTATAGGATTTTATTATAACAATCGTATACATTTGATTCTTTATATGTAGCTGTACCACAGCAGGGTACGCGGCCGTTTACCCACGGCTGGGTTCTGTTCTGAGATGATATAATGTTCGATTTTCGGTGATTATTTGTATTGGTTTACTTGTGTGCTTAGCCGGACGAGTCCTGGCATAGCGTAGCACGATAAACACAGTTATTTGCTGCCATACATGATACAAAATGTAATGGAATGTCTGAACCCTCGGTACAGGGGTCTGTTTTAGTTTTCATTACTACTTCGTTATTTAATATTCACAGTACTGGTATTTCAAATGTATCTTTCTACTGTTTTGGTATTTCAAATGTATCTTTCCGTTTTGGCTGGGCGCCATGCCGTAGCTGAGCACCATGCCGTGTAATCGCTATTTATTTATACTGTTTACATAAATATTCTGCACAACTACTATGGTCTTTCAGGACCGCATTTGGGTTTTCGTACTGTTATATATAGATAGCGTGAATCGTTTACAGCAGATAGTTTCTCTCGTTTACTGTCTTAACATCTAGTTTCCAGATATTCATTTGAACTGTACATACTGTTTCTATTTTACAGATATCCCACAGTTATATTTCTCTTTACATTTAGCTGTTAAAAGAGACTCAGATTCAACTATATTTTCTATCTATATACTCAGTATACTGTTACTGTTGTCTAATTTCTGTAAATAAATCGTACCTGGTCTACCAGTCACAGGAGTTAGCGCTCCAGAAGTTCACCTGCGTTTCATGCTTGCTCTTATCCACCCAACCTTGAGATCCATCATCACGTTGGATTCTCCCCCCGAGCTATCTTGCAGGCCTGCAGCCCTCAACAAGACTCATGCACCTCCGTGCTTGGGTTATCTGGTCCTTACCAGACTTAACCCTTTCTTCTTTTCCTTTTTCCTTCCTTGGAATTTTTCCCCCTGTCTGTCCCAACAGCCCAGGGGTTTTCCTTCCCAGGACTTTTCCTGTGTGAAAGGGTAGTTTTTCAGTTTCATAACTGATTCCTTTTCTTTAAAAATCCTCCACCAAGAGGCTGCCAGCATTTCAAAGATATATATTCCAATATATTCAATTTCATAAATAAGATAATGTCATTTAGTAAACAATAATTAACAACTCGCATTAGTTTCTTACCACAGTAACATTCCATATTTACATTTTTCCCGGGGTCATCACAAATAAATTGATATATAAAATGGTGAAATTAATTTGGTACTTAGGCACAACGATTAAACTAAATTTTTGATGTATAACAATTACTAGTAAATATGCACATTTATAATTTTAATCCTACTAATTAAAGTTTTTAGTATCACATATAGTAGTGTAGCCATTAAATTAAATGGATGGTAAATGTTCATAGACATCAAAATACTTTCTTCATGGTATATCTCAAATTACCAAGATTTAAAAAACATAAATCAACTAGATTATAATACCTTTTTAAAAATAATATTATTACTATCAATTGTAAAATTAATTAACATTTGGCTTAAACATTTATACAATTAAAGGAAAAACATGTAACAAAACTCTTAATTATTGAGATTCAACTTCACATTCCTATTCTTAACCTATAGACAAGCTTTGTTATGATACCATGGGCCAATACATTGATTTACTAACACCACATACCCAAAAGACACAATTCTTATTCATATGACAATTTTTATAATTTATTGATTTAATTAAAACAAAAAAAAACGACATATCTATTTTTGAAATAAATTTGAACCTTTGATTTCTGATCAATTGTAAAACTATTATCGAATATTTCCTAAGATTAAATCCCTACTATCACACTAATATTCAAATTTAAAATGAAATTTTGTAAGATTTGTTCCAAAATAAACATGTTTATGAATTTAATGAAAGTAGGTATTCATAATGAAAGTAGGTAGGAATTCCTCATAAATATACTTAACTACATCATATTTTTATTTATTATTTATGTAAAATCTTGTTTGAATAATAATTGACAATAATTAATAATAAATATGTTATTTAACTATATATAATCTATTTTTAAAATTTCTAATTTTGATTAATTTTCATATAAATATTAACGATAAAAAATAATTACATAAATATTTGAAAATTATGATATGAATATCACAATTATATTAAAATTTATGAAACTCAAATTTGGTTATACAAAATCTGAATTTATTTTAAAACTAGAGAAATAAAGTACTAAAAATCTAAATTTTAGAACATTTGAAAAATTTAAGTATACTTAGTGTTACCGAGAATCCTTACACTTGTTCCAAATTTGAAAATAAGTGAAATAAATACGAGTAAAGTATTTGAAATTAATCCAAGTTTATCAAAGTTGCTTGTTTGGGATAGTGTGTATGTTATATGGATAGAAATTTATTTAAAATATTTCAAATACAATGTAACAAGAATTTTTATTAGTCTTTATCGGGGACTATAGTAATCGATATCATGGGCTTGACATTAATTTTAGCTTTTTTTTTAGCTATTTACTCTCTTGATTGCTGCACGTAACTAAAGTATTTAACCTAACAATATATGAAATCTTTTCGCCTTCTTATTTAACCTCTTCCCAAGATGGAGAGACTAAACTATATATTATAGTTATCTATTTCTTTTTCATTTTGAAGTTTAAAGAAGGTGTTAAACTAATGCTAACATTAGCTTGAATGAGACTTCATGCTTAGGAATTAAAAACATATCTTCGGTTACATGGTTACCAAAGTTGTAGTCAGTTGCCAAAGTTGTAATGTTTCAAAGTTATAGTGTTTAAACACATGTCTGACAGACGGCTGATACATGTTTGAAACTGTGTATGGGAGTACCCACTTGTCTGCTCGTACATGTTTAAAACTGTGCATGGGAGTACCCACTTATTTGCATAGGAAGGATAGAGAGGGGCCAATCGAAAATGTGCATATTGAACCAGAACATCCAACCATCAATTGAACTGGGCACCTTAGAATATACAATATGGGAATATAGCCCCATCGAGCAACCATCTCAGCGGAAGGGTGCAAGACTCACATATTTCATCGACAAGCATGTCTTAATGATGAGGAATGGCGTGGATGTCAGGCGAGGTACCTGTATAATCTTTCTTTGAATCACCCACATAGAGGTACCATCTTTCTTTGAATGAACCACATAGACGTACTTGTACAATCTTTCTTTGAATGACCGAAATAGGGGGTTTATTTTGCAGACGCTATATTTTGACCATCTTCATGTACTGGCATTACCCCTTGCCCCTTCTTATCGCCACTGCAACAACTTGCTTCCCACCACAACCGCAACTACAACAACCCACTTCATGCCCCAGGAACAGAGGAAAACAAGGGTTTCACATCTCGAAGAAGCAAAATTTTCTCTAACTCTAAGGCTCATAAATCATTCATAGTAACAAGGTTATTCAAAGGAACAAGAAGAAGGTTATTCAAAGGAACAAGGTTACCTGAGGCTTGATATAGAGTATAGGCTTCCATAGCTTTTACATTGCAGGATTTAATCTAAAGCTTGAATGCTAGAGGATCCAAATCTATAATTGGTGGCTATGGATCTTGCACTGGAATTGGATTTGGATTTTCACCTAAAAAGGGAAGGGACTTGTCCTCTCTTTGGTGTGGTAGTGCAGACTTCCCTTTCAACTTCCCTTTCTATCAACAAGGCAAGCACCTAGCAGTGTATACTTCCCTTTCAACTTCCCTCTCTATTAGCAGGGCAAGCACCTGGCTCAGGATCCCATTTTGATATCCAGAAGTAATTGACTCCAATTCTTGCTTGAACAAACTGGTATTGTCTTGCTTGTCGAGGCTTAGCTTTTATATTCTATTTACTCATGGTTAACTTTATCTGATCCTTGGGTTAGTGTTTCATAGCCAGCTCATATGATTTATGATTTCTAGGCTTAAGAATTCAGGCCTTTTATGCCTTACGACACAGGATTTCTAGGCATTGGAAATCATAAGAGAGAAAAAGGCACAAGATTTCTAGGATTTGGAAATCATAAGAGAGTAAAAAAGTCTAGAAAAACTAAAAAATGGTCGTTGATCAATGAATCTTGATCTTAATTAAATAGAAAATAAAAAATCACTTACAAGTATGCTCGTCACTAGATCAGCAACTGAACATTAATCAATTTCTCAAAAAAGACATGAACATTAATCAATTTATCAGAAAAGAGAGTCAAAATATCGAATCATCCACATGATTTTCAGCTTTTTCTTGATTCAAATCGACGTCTAAGTCAAATTCCAAGTCCATCGTCTGAACAACATCTCCATCCCTACAGAATCCAAGATGCATTTGATCTTCTTCAGATTTAGAGAGAGTGTAAGGTCATCATTCAAAGTATTCTATAGATAATTCATACATCTCATCAATCAATCGGGCTGACCTACTTGCCTGTCTCACTGGAATATCCGCTTTCCTCGATTGCCTGCTTTGGATCGATAGAGTGAATACAATACTCATATTTCTATTACCATATTTAGATAGATCTCTAATTCATCTCTGTACAGCAAAGGAAACCCCATCACATTTGTCCATACTATGAATATTGGCGCCCTCTCTATGCTGATGATCCCTTCTTTGAACCCATCTTCACTACCCTTCATCTCCCTACCAAAATCAATCAAAGTCCCATTCTTAGATTATTCCCTCCACCATGGATGGATGTATAAGAGGAATCGGTTGTATGTATTTACAACCACTGATCGCTTAGCTCTCAGGCGTGAAGCGGGTAGAGGAGAGAGGTAAGTGACATTCCTTACCTGTAAAGAGCTCTTGGAGACAAAGTAATTATAAACTTCCCGATTAATTAAGGCTAGGTTTATTGTTCATGCTAAGAGGGCTGCGGCTGGAACAAAATTGAAAGGCAATCCTGGACTAAGCAATAAATCCATCTGTCCTTCTTTTGAACAAGTTAAGCAAGCTATGATGTATTTTAGAAAGGTAGATGTACATGTGAAACACATGCAAGCTCAACGTGACAAGTCACTTACTCATCTTGCCTCGGCTGGGATCATCAGTTGGGCTTGGATATTAAGCTTTAATACTTGGACTTGATACTGGGCGAGATCAAGTTGGTCTTACTGGGTTGGGATGCTCCAACTTGTTGAAAAGGTAATTCCAACTACCGCATTTATTCCAGAAAATCTCCTGTCCTCCCCACACCGCCTTTCACCAAAGGATGGTTTTTTCTCAAACAGCAGTAATCGTATTCACCATCTAATGCGTGTCCAAAACAGATTTCCAAAACAATTTTTTTCCCCGAAGATTAAAGTTCGTAAGAATGGACCGTGCGATATGGTTTTTCAGCCATCGGATTAGATCAACAATTGTGTACAAGCCTGCACCATGAACCTAACGTGAAGTGAAAGTTTTGATTTTGATCGCCAGCTTTTGTCAGTAAAACAATTAATGAATATTTACTATGGGTTGGTAAACGTTGGTAAGATTTTAATTTTAATGTTTTTTATTTTCACGGGAGTATGGTAAGAAAAAAAATGATATATTTTGTTTTGTTGTTCGTTGGATAAAAATGCAATATGTGCAGCAGCGCGAAGGTAATGTATTTCCCTGTTTTTTTTTTGTAAAACATGAAATGAAATATTCATGTAGCAGCGTGAATGTAAGCTGTTCGTTGAATATGTAATGGTATGCCCTGTTTTATGATGATGCGTAATGCGATACGCAGCAGCTTCTAAGTGTAAAAAAAAATCCTCCTTCTTGTATTTTGGGGCACGCACCATTTGGGCGCCATTTTTCTTTTTTGCAGAAGAAGAAAAAGCAACGCGTATGTAAGAAATTTTTACACACAACAATGCAAAATTTCAAAGAAGAGACAGTAATATTTTGCAAGGAGACAGTAAATTTTTTTTTGTGGAACTGAACCATTCCTGGTGTAATCCCTCTGTGAGAGGAAGATGTTTTTTTTGTAACAGTCAGTCTCATTACTGAACATAAATATTTTTGTGTCTGAAACTCTGTCTTTAGCAAAAACAATTTTAGTTTCTCTGTGTTAAAAAAAAAAACAGAGAATTTTTTCTCTGTTCCTTTTGTTATGGAATTATCAGAAATTCCCAGCATGGTATTGGAGCTTTCCCAGGCTCTTTGAAGGTGTCAAAGAAGCTGAAGGAAGGATTTCTTGTTGCAGTAGCTTCTGCTTCCAGCAGAGTGAAGACTCAACCAAGAAAGAATCCAAGGTATTTCTCAAGTTAGTTTTTTGTGTTACTGTTGAGGACAGTCAGCTATTTTAAATATACAATCAAGTATTTTGAAGCATAGTTAAGAGTGCAAGAATGGCTGGAGCCAGCACTAGCATGGGTATCTGTAATACTCAACTCCCACAATTTAATGGGAAAAACTATGACTATTAGGAAATAACTATGAGAGCTTTGTTTGCTTCCCAAGACTTATGGGAATTTGTCGAGGATGGTTTTGAAGAACCAGCAGAAGAAAATGAGTTTAACAATTTAACTCAGGCAGGGAAAGATCTATTGAAAAGCAATAAGAAGAAGGATTCTAAAGCCCTCTACTTCTTGTATCAAGCAGTGCATGAGAGTGTGTTTCCAAGGATAGCAGCAACTAAGAGATCCAAAGAAGCATGGCAAACTCTCATGATAGCCTATCAAGGCATGGAGAAAGTGAAGACAACAAAACTGCAGTTGCTGAGGAGAGATTTTGAGACTCTCTGCATGAAGGATTCAAATAATATTGACTCATTCTTCAGACATGTGATTGGTGTGGTCACACAGATAAGGTCTCATGGAGAGATTCCTGAAGAAAGGAGGATTGTAGAGAAACTATTGAGGATCCTACCCTCAAGGTTTGATGTGATTGTCACGACCATAGAAGAGACAAAGGATCTCACAAACTTCTCAATTGATGAAGCACATGCATCACTGATAACACATGAGCAGAGATTGAGTAGAAATGAAAACTCATCTCTAGAACATGCCTTTAAGACCCAGATGTTCTTTGGAAGAGGAAGAGGTCAAGGTAGAGGAAAAAAGAGAGGAAGAGGTAGAAGCCAAAACAGAGGTGGAAGAAGCAGTCCAGCAAATTCTCAAGGAAGAGGCAGCAATCCAAATCAGAACCAAGGCCAAGGCAGTAGCCAACAAAGTGGACAACATCATGCTCAAGGACAAAGGTATGATAAATCCAATGTCCAATGTCACTATTGTAAAAAATATGGGCATTATGCAAATGAATGTAGGAAGAAGCAGCATGATATGAGTAATAGAACTAGTGCAAATTTCACTAGAGAAAATATCAGCCAAGATAATTTTTTTTTAGCTTATAATATGACTAAATCAAAGAGTGAAGATGTATGGTTTCTAGACTCTGGTTGCAGTAACAATATGACAGGAAACATAGCCCTGTTTTCTATGTTAGATCAGAGTGTGAAGTCACAAGTCACACTAGGGACTGATAGTAAAGTTTCTATTATGGGAAAAGGAGAAGTAAATTTCTTAATAAGGAAAGGTGAAAAGAAAACCATAGTGGATGTTTATTATGTTTCTGGAATGAAATGTAACATCTTAAGTATTGGACAACTTATTCAAAAGGGGTACAATGTTTTCTTTGTGAATGATGTGTGCACCATCATGGATAAAACACCCAACAAACAATATATTGCTGAAGTGAAGATGACAAAGAATAGGATGTGCCCTCTTAGGATGAAAGCAGATTTAAAAAATGGAGAAGAGATAGCAGCAGTGACACAAGAGGCTTTGCAAAGTGAACCAAAAGATGAAAATTGGTTGTGGCACTTGAGATTTGGACATCTGAACTTTGGAGGTCTTAACTTGTTGAATAAAAAAGGAATGGTAAGAGGATTACCATTGATAGAGAAACCAAACGGCCTTTGTGAAGGTTGTATCTTGGGGAAACAACACAGAGAAAGTTTTCCATTAGGGAAAAGCATAAGGGCAAAAGCACCCTTAGAGATTCTCCACTCAGATTTATGTGGATCGATGCAAAATCCATCACTTGCAGGTAGCCACTATATGCTAACATTTATTGATGATTTTACTAGAAAAACTTGGGTTTATTTCCTGAAGAACAAAAGTGAAGTGTTTGAAAGATTTTGCAATTTCAAAGCACTTGTAGAAAACCAAAGTGGGCTGCATATCAAAGTTCTAAGAACTGATAGAGGAGGTGAGTATATCTCCAAAGAATTTCTACGTTTTTGTAGAGAAAATGGAATTCATAAGCAGCTTACCACTAGGTACACTCCACAACAAAATGGAGTTACCGAAATGAAGAATAGGACAATCATGGATATGGCGAGGAGTATGTTAAAGGCAAAGCATTTGCCAAATGATTGTTGGGATGAAGTTGTACACTGTGCAGCGTACATTTTGAATAGATGTCCTACAAAAGCAGTCATGAATAGAGTGCCAGAAGAAGCATGGAGTGGGACAAAGCAAGGAGTCACCCACATGAAAGTTTTTGGATGTGTGGCTTATGCACACATTCCAGATCAACTAAGGAAGAAGTTGGACAGTAAAGGGGAGAAATCTATTTTCATTGGATACAATGAGGAATCTAAAGCTTATAGGTTGCATAACGCATCCACCAAGAAGCTTATTGTGAGTAGATATGTTCAGTTCATTGAGACGGAATCTTGGGATGGAAGCATAGAGAAAACAGTGAATGTTAAAAAATCTTTGTCTCGTGATGAACATGGTGAGGAGATGGCTGAAATACATCCCCAAATAGCAGCACCAACATAAGGGTAGCAAGAGACACCCTTGAGGAGAAATGAAAGTGCTTCTCCAAGAACACCACAAGGAGGAAATTCGAGTGCTTCTTCAAGCACTTGTACACCAAATGAAAGAGGTAAGAAGTTCAGAAATTTAAGTGACATTTATGAACAAGAGGCATCAAATGAAGGTATGAACTCTTTGTTTGCTTTATTGTCATGTTGATGACCCTGTTCATTTCGAAGAAGCAATTAAGGATAGGAAATGGATAGAATCTATGGATGATGAGATCAATGCCATAGAAAGAAACAAGACATGGGATTTAGTTGAAATACCAAAAGGAAAGGAAGTCATTGGAGTTAAATGGGTCTACAAGACCGAGAGTAATGCTGAAGGAAAAATAGAAAGACACAAGGCAAGACTTGTTGTCAAAGGATATAAGCAGCAGTATGGGAGAGACTATGAGGAAACTTTCGCACCGGTTGCTAGAATGGAAACCGTGAGAGCATTGTTGTCCATAGCAGCACAAAACAAGTGGAAAGTTTACCAAATGGACATGAAGTCAGGATTCCTAAATGGAGTGTTAATGGAAGAGGTTTACATTGAACAACCTCTAGGCTCTGAAAAGAGAGGCCAAGAGCACAAAGTGTGCAGATTGAAGAAAGCTCTTTATGGGTTGAAGCAAGCACCAAGAGCGTGGTACAATAGGATAGATTCTTATCTACTGGAAAATGGATTTGAAAAGTGTGAGGGAGAACCCACCCTCTACATCAAAGAAAAGGATGGTAAAATACTAATTGTTGTGTTATATGTTGATGATGTTATTCTCATAGGTAATGATGATTATCTCATTGAAAATTTCAAAACGGTCATGAAAGAAGAATTTGAAATGACTGACATGGGTTTGTTGAGATACTTCTTAGGAATTGAAGTAGAACAAAATGGAAATGGGATTTTTATTTCAAAAGCGAAATATGTTAATGAAGTGTTGGAAAGATTTAATATGCATGAGAGCAAAGCAGCAATCACTCCCACAGTGATGGGATTAAAACTCAACAAAGAGGAGAACGGTAACGATTTTGATCCTAGTTTGTACACGAGCATAGTTGGCAGCCTCATGTATTTGACTGCAACTAGGCCGGATATAATGCATGTTGTTAGTTTAATTTCCAGATTCATGGAGAGGCCAAAAGAAGCAAATTTGCAGGCAGCAAAAACGATTTTGAGGTATGTTAAAGGTACTAAAAGGTTTGGCATTTTATATACTACTTCAGAATGTTCAGATTTAATTGGATACACTGATAGTGATTGGGCTAGAAGTGTAGATGATCGGAAAAGCACATCCGATTATGTTTTTCACATGGGTTCAGGAGCCATTTCATGGGCTTCTAAAAAACAAGCTATTGTAGCGTTGTCTACAGTAGAAGCAGAATATGTGGCAGCTATAGCAACAACATGTCAAGCAATTTGGATGAGAATGATGTTAAGGAGTTTATGTCAAGAGAAAGCAAAAGGAACAGTGATTTTTTGTGACAATAGCTCAGCTATTGCATTATCCAAGAATTCTGTGTTTCATAAGAGAACGAAACACATTGACACAAAGTTTCATTACATCAGGGAATTGATAAACAATGGATAAATTGTTTTAGTACACTACAGAACTCAGGAGTAGGTTGTAGACATTCTGACCAAACCATTAGGGCATAAAAGTTTTGAGTTTTTGAGGAAATGTCTGGGTATGACTGATAGCCTAGCAGTTGAAATTAAAGGGGAGTGTTGAAAAGGTAATTCCAACTGCCGCATTTATTCCATAAAACCACCTGTTCTCCCTGCACCACCTTTCACCGAAGGATGGTTTCTCTCAAACGGCAGCGATCACATTCACCATCTGACGCGTGTCCACAACAGATTTCCAAAACAGTTTTTTCCCCTGAGCTTAAAGTTCATAAGAATGGACCGTGCGATATGGTTTGTCAGCCATCCCATTAGATCAACAGTTGTGTACAAGCCTGCACCATGAACTTGACGTGAAGTGAAAGTTTTGATTTTGACCGCCAGCTTTTGTCAGTAAAACAATTAATGAATATTTACTGTGGGTTGGTAAATGTTGGTAAGATTTTAATTTTAAAGTTTTTTATTTTCATGGGAGTATCGCAAGCAAAAAAAGGATATATTTTGTTTTGTTGTTCGTTGGATAAAAATGCAATATGTGCAGCAGCGCGAAGGTAATGTATTTCCCTGTTTTTGTTTTGTAAAACATGAAATGAAATATAAACGCAGCAGCATGAATGTAAGCTATTTGTTGAATATGTAATGGTATGCCCTATTTTATGATGATGTGTAATGCAAAACTCAGCAGCTTCTAAGTGTAAAAAAAAATCCTCTGTCTTGTCTTTTGGGGCATGCACCATTTGGGCGCCATTTTTCTTTTCTGCAGAAGAAGAAAGAGTAGTGCGTATGTAAGAAATTTTTACACACAACAGTGTAAAATTTCAAAGCAGAGACGGAGTAATATTTTGCAAGGAGACAGAGTAAAAAAAAATTTGTGGAACTGAAGCGTTCCTAGTGTAATCCCTCTGTGAGAGGAAGATGTTTTTTTTGTAACAGTTAGTCTCATTTATGAACATAAATATTTTGGTGTCTGAAACTCTGTCTTCAGCAAAAACAATTTTAGTTTCTCTGTGTTAAAAAAAAAAACAGAGCATTTTTCTCTGTTCTTTTTGTTCTAGAATTATCAGAAATTCCCAACACAACTTAGCTTGGTTACTTAACATTGATACTCGAGCTTGAATAATTGGATAAGCTAACTCGAGCATGAATACATGGATAGGCTAACTGGTATTCATTTTTTTAGGGTATTAATATTTTCAGGTACTTTAAGCAATTTCTTATTTCAGGATATTTCATTTTCACAAATTCTTTTCACAAATTGAATGCCTTTATGTTGCTTGCTCACTTGGGATTGAAAAACCCGTGAATATAGAACCCGTGGTTGCTACACGTTAGATAGAAAGATATTACACGTTAGACAGAAAGATATTGAAGCTGGCTCAAGAAATCACTCGAAGTTGCTTGTCGCAATCATAGATGTAATCACTCATCGAGAGTACTCAAAAGAATTTTCTATTTCTTCAGATTGTAATTTCATGAATTTTCTCTATAATTTGATGGATTGATTCAATTGCTTCGATGTTGAGCACCTCTTCCCCCCAACTGCCTAGCTAACACCCTGGGTAAGCGGCCTACTACTTGTTCTCTTCATGAGAATTAGTGCAGTGACAAGCTTGTTGATATATGGATATCCCAACATTAGCTGGATTGTAGGACTAAAAGAATTTCCACATCCAACCATTATATCTTTCTCTATTGTTGGAAAATCCAGGCCTACATTTTTTGCAGCTGCAATGTTCGGGTTTGTCATTCTATTGGGTTCCATAGTTTCTGAAAAGGAGCTTAAAATTCGTCAGGTATGATTCATGTCAATGGTTTTTTTGTTCTCGATAGAGAATTTCTAAAGTGTCTAGAATGTATTTCAATATGATTTCTCACTCTTGGTTTAGCATAAATTGATGTAGGAAATTCCTTCTTTAATTAATTTGAATCTTGTTTGCATTTAGAGACTTTGCAAGTTGGTATATGCATCTATATCTTACTGTCCCTTACATTTATATTTTTGATTCTCTTGGTCCTCCCTGCAATGATGTTCCTATTCAACTTTATTTTCAAACTTGTAAAGTGAAGACTTTGATTGTTTTGAAGAAAAAGAACAATTTCAAATCCACATAGAGGCCAATAATGTTTGAATCATAATACATGCGTGTACATAATGATCATTACCTATTAACATTACAAATATGTATTTGTACACATAAAACTGTGTGAAAGTTCTATGATTTCAAATTCTTTGAATAAAAGGAAAATATTTATTATACACACTCTCTATATATGGTTTTCTTAGACATTTATACAGAATGACCGCATGTTCATACGTTACCATTGAAATAGTCAAATAAGCATGTAAAAATACAGATTTCACATTGCAAGGATGAAATGACTTTAAACTGAGGGAAAAGAGGAGTAGAGGAGTATACATGGGGAATGACTTAATTTGAATGATAATCTACAAGCGTGAATAGAAAATACTCAATTGACATAAATCTTGGAACAGATTGCATTCACCTTCATGTTATCTGCCTTTCAAAGCAAATCTTCATCTCCCACCACTGTCGAATTCTTCATCTACCTAATTGTGTTTATAGCACAGGTTTGGTTTTAGCTATGGTCGTATTTGCTTCATATTCTTGTTTCAACTCTTATTAAAATATCCATAAAGCTAACCTTTTGGACAACCCCAAAAAGCAAATTTCATAAAATCCAAAACACTAATATAAGTATTTTTGTTTTTTTATGCAGCTTACTACAACATTTGTATTTCCATATAAAAGTACATATTCTATGGTGATCCGTGTCATCTGGTCCATATTCCCTCTTGATGTGTTTTCTCGAGGCCTAAAATTGCTCGGAGATGTGACGAGTATAGACCAAGATGAAGGATTCAGTTGGTCTAGTAGCTCAAAGTGTCCTTCAGGAGACCCTAACTACGTGATTACACTAGTTTGTTAAACTGATTTCATGTTTATTATCTACATTTTCCTATTCATTTTTCTGATCAAATGATATATATATTGTACATTTGTGTATTTCTAGAGCTCGAGTCATATTTAGCTTTGTACCAACTTACTAAGCATTCGAGTAGTCTATGACCTCTATGGCAAGAAACTGAGTTGGCTGGGTGAATGGGTTAATAGTTGTAGTCCCTCCTTTCTTATTTCATTTAAAGACATGACATGAGAGATGCACCATGTTTCTAGGATGATATTTTCAAATGGCTCACTGCAACCTTCTTTTTGTGGTTCACTCTCACCATCTATTTTGACAATGCACTTCTAGATGTGAATCATGTTAAAATGTCCTAGTTTTACTTTCGAAGATATCATATTGGACTGGAAATTCTAGCGATCAAGTAGAAGGTAATCAAGAAATCTAATTATTTTTCCCTTCGTAGTTTTTTTTCATTGATGTTATTGTAGTCTCCAAAATAAATGACACCCATCGATGTGCTTCAATGAGGATATTTTATTTCTGCAAGCGGTGGTTGTAGCTATACACGATCTATTTCAATGACGATGGCTAGATGGGAGCATAATGCATTACATATGTCATTTCAAAAAAGCAAGGTTCACAATGGTCGATTACACGCCTAGAGTATTCTTGCTTGCTGGCTATTTTGATGCTGCGCAGAGGGGTTATGCTGCTGGTGGGACAATATATGTCGATAGTGCTTCTTGCTTGTTGGTTATTTTGATATTGTGCAGGGGGCTCACACTATTGTTGTATGCGAAGGTGTTATCGAGGGATTGCTACTTGCGATATAGCTCTTCCTCCCTTGAACTAAACTCTGAATCCGAACCTGGATCTTTGCATTATGGTGACACTAGTCTGATAACTTTCGTCAAGCCCTAGGGAGGGACTAGCTACCTTGCAGCTCCTCTTGTTCCTATTTGAAACTTTCAAAACATGTGAAATTTGCATTGGGAAAATATTTCAAACTAATCCAAACTTATCAAAGTTCCTTATTGGGAATATTGTGTAAGTTATAGGGATAATATATTTTAATTTATTTTATTATTTTAAAGTAGACTAATGAAAGTTTATTTTAATATTCTAAATATAATTAATTTGGAATATAATATTTTTTTGTTGTAAATTTGGTATGACTACATTTTCATTATGTCCAATTTCTCACCTTAAGCTACACCAAACAGATTGAATATAATAAATTTTTAACATTTTTAATTGATTTATTTATTCATTTATTTCAGATTTCTTAATTTTATTTTTAAATTTTTCAATTTTATAAAAATGTTTCAAAATAAATAGATAAACGGTTATTTAAATGATTATAAACATAATTATAATTTTATGGTAGCATTTAAAACTTGAAAAAAAATATCTATTGGCTAGTTTGTTATCTTGATCATATTTTTCTTCCTTATATATAATGTTTAATGTGATTTTCTTTGTAGGTCTGACTATATAATGTTTTTGGTCGCAATTCCTTGGTATCACTGCCCCCACCTGGCTAGATGAACCAATGCTCATTTATTCCATTGATGCCAAAATAGAAATTCCTTATTTATTTGGTGTCCACTTACATAGGTATTGTTAATTAAGGTGGTCTCTCCTTACAAATTTTATCATAGATTTCAATGCATATTTTATATTCTTTTAGTTTAGGTATAATTTTTATATTCCTTATGTGGAAAATAGCAACAAGAAATGCTAAATATAGAAGTGCTAAAAATAGCACTACTATAAATAGCATTTCGGTATACATTCCAATTTTAGTTAGTCGTTGAACTAAAATTGAGAATTGAAATTGAAATTTGATTTTAGGAGTTGTTTGTAAAATAATTAATTAATTCATCTTGAGTTAATTAATTGTGGAAAATCAAACATGAACTCTATGTGAAGACATGCAACAGTTTCCCCTTTGATTGAGGAATTTATCCCTTGATTCAGGAGATCAGGATGAGTTGTACTTTGAGTTGTAATTAGTTAGCTCAGTTAACTGACTTAAGTCCAGTTAGATTAATTCCAATAGTCTGTTGAACTGATTGTGAGTTCAATTAGTTAATGCATGCATGCATGTAACTATTGCACTTCAGAAAACTGAATATTCTCTCATAAATAACTCATGCATGTTAGTTCAGTCACAGACCCAATTGAGATAAGATGATGGGACATTGTACTATCAGTTGCAGGGATATTCCATTGAGGATATTTCTTGTATGCAGAAGGAATTCATTCCTTCAAGATTGCGTAGTTACTTCTGAGTTTAGTGAGTTTTCTGAGAGGTCAATTCACACAGGTGACAGCCAGAGGACCCAGGAGAAACTATGCAAGGAAATAGTAGGCTTGGAGGATTGAGCGAAGGAATATGTTGTGTTTATTCAGTCTATGAGTAGTATTGAGGGATTGTACTGAGAGCTAAATAGTTTGTGAGCTAAAGCTTTGTGTAATCCAGACATATTTCCACTTGTATGATAATACATAGATAAGGGTTTTTAGCTAAATCTTTCCCCAGATTATTCTTCTATGTTCATGTGTGATTGATTTCTCATTCTCTGTTATATGTGGTCTATTTGATCTTGCTCAAAATCAATTAAGCTTCCGCACGTTTGTTGTAGAAGTAGATCAAGTATTTTGCTTTAGTATATTGCATTATCTTGTGAACCGTGGGAAATTCTACATGGCATAAGAGCAAAGGTTATCAAAGTGAAGAACAATATACAAAGAAGGGAGAAGTTCAAAGTTTGAAGTTCCTGATTATGGAATTCAAATTCTTATCACATCTCAAATTTCACCAATGGCATACACCGATTTGAGACTCGAATATGCCCTTGATGGCAGCTTGAATTATATAGCTTGGAAGGATCACATGGAAGCGATATTAGAGGACAACGGGTTGAAGGACTTCATTGATCAAGAAGTCCCCAACCCAACAACTACTAATGCCCAAGAATTGGCAGAATGGAAGAAATGTGTGGCTAGAGTGAGGAGAATCCTTTTGGAGGGAGTTCGACACCACATAGTCTCGAGTCTCCATGGGAAGGAGACACCATTTTCAATGTGGAAAACATTGAAGGATCTATATCAAAACAACAATGATCAGAGGAATATGGCACTGAAAGACAAGCTTCGGAAAATCAAGTGTGAAAAGGGTGACATGATCTCTACATATCTGAACAAGCTCACCACCTGTAGGGATGAGCTTGGAAGTGTAGGGATCACGATAGCTGATGATGACATGGCGAGTCTTTCTCCCCTCAGTCTTCCTAAGAGTTGGCATAGCTACCAAGACTCAATAAATGGAAGAGAGAAACTGCCATCAGATTTGATGCAGGAGGAGATAAGGAGAAGCACTAGAGATGGATCTTCATCAAAGAAAGATGATGAAGAAAATATAGCCTTAGCGAGTAAGCCAAGGAAAGGGAAAGGGAAGGTGTCCCATTCCAAATCCAGTTCTTCCCATGGTGGGAAGAAGATTTACAAATCGAAAGTGCGATGCTTTCATTGTCATGAGGTGGGCCATTTGCTATGAAATGTCCATAGAAGAAATCCATGAAGCGTTCCTCAAAGGAATCAGATGGTGAGGCATTGGCCTCACAATTCGAATTGGATTTCACCCTCACCGCATTTATGGTTTCATCGATTGTGGGGTGTGTTTGGTACCTGGACAGTGGATCTTCATTGCACATGACCGACAATAAGAATATTTTGAGTACCTTGGAGGAGAAGGACCTCCAGATGTGGATCGAGATGGGTTATGATGGAAAGTACTGTGTTTCAGGTGAAGTTACGATTATGTTTCAGAGTGAGCATGGAGCTCCTCTCACCTTGACTGATGTAAAGTATGTGCCGGGTCTCAAGAAGAATCTTATGTCCATCGCTACGCTGGAAGACAAAGGCTATGATGTAGTCTTTAGCAAAGGAAAGGCATTCCTAAGGCAAATTGGCATTGGACAGACCAAGAGGATTCGGATTTGAGTAAAGAGTCTCTACAAGCTGGAGGTAGATGACTATGCTGCATTGAGTTCCAAAGCAAAGTTGGTGCAGAGCCAAGATATTGGTGAGCTATGGCATAGAATATTGGGCCACTTGCACCATGGGTCCTTGAAGACCATGCAGCAGATTTCTACCGGACTTCCCAAGGGAAAACTGGAGCAAATGGATCCATGCAAAGGTTGTACCTTGGGTACGTATGCGAAGTATTCCTTTCAAGATGGAGATAGTAGAGCTGGAGAAATCTTGGAGCGAGTTCATACAGATATGTGAGGACCATTCTCTATAGCCTCCATCGCTAAACAAAGGTACTATGTTATTTTTATTAATGATTTTTCTCGTAGATGTTGGATCTACTTTATCCAAAAGAAGGATCAAACCTTCTCAAGGTTTTTTGAGTTCAAGGCCTTCGCAGATAAAGAATCTAAAATGAAAATAAGGGCCTTGCGTAGCGACAATGGTGGAGAGTATGCCTCCCAACAGTTTAAGGACTTCTGTGCAACAGAAGGAAGTAAACGAGAGTTGATGACACCCCATAACCCATAGTAAAATGCAGTGGCTGAAAGGAAGAACAAATCGATTATGGGAGTAGCTCAAGCGATGTTGCATGAACAAAGACTACCACTTCATTTGTGGGCTGAGGCATGCAATAAAGCAGTATACTTGCTGAACAGAAGCCCACATCATATACTGGGAGTGAATACAACTATGGAGGCCTTTTCCTGGAAGAGACCAGATGTGAGTCACTTCAGGATCTTTGGATCATTGGTTTATTGCCATGTGACCAAATATGCCTGGAAGAAGCTTGATCCAACAACTAAGTTGGGGATACTTGTGGGGTACATTGATACACCCCACAACTATCGGGTGTTCTTTCCTACCAGTTAGAGGACAGTGGTACACAGAGATTTGAAGTTTGATGAGAAGAAAGGCATGTGAGTATCGCTTGAGAGGAAGCTCAAGTTGCATGCAGAGGGGGAAATTTTAGTTCCTAAGGAGGAGGAGCCTCAGACTGATGTGGAGTAGCTGTATGCAGAGGATTTGGGAGTGGATACATCCACTCATGCAAAGTCTTCTAGAGATGGGCGGAAACACTCAAGGGTAGCTAACAGGTTGATGTTAGATGTGAGAGAGAATGTGGGATAGCCATCTTCTCAGTGTAGACAGAGGAGGTCACCCGACCAGTACAATGGTTACATGACCCTCTTTGGGGAGTGTGTAGAGACTGAACCTTCTTCTTTTGAGGAAGCAGTACAACAACCAGTTTTGGTTAATGCAATGGTGGAGGAGTACGACTCCATCATTCGGAACTATGTTTTGGATGTTGTCCCAAGACCAGAGGACAAGTCAATGGTGACTTCCCGATGGCTTTACAAGGTAAAGCAAGCAGCTAATGGCAGTGTTGAGAAACATAAGGCAAGGTTTGTTGCCTATGGTTTCTCACAGGTCGAGGGGATTGATTACGATGAGACTTTTGCTCCAGTAGCAAGGTACTCATCTATCATATCGATGTTGGCACCATCAGCTCATATGGCTTAGAAGATCCATCAGATGGATGTGAATACTGCGCTCCTTAATGGGAAGATTGATGAAGAGTTGTACATTGAGCAGTCAGAAGGTTTTGAGAGCTTCGATCGTGAATCACATGTGCGCCAGCTGAAGAGGGCTTTGTGCAGGCTGAAGCAAGCACCTCATGCTTGGTACACCAGGATCGACAGCTATTTCACCGGGTTGGGCTTCACCAAGAGTGAAGCATATGCGAACCTTTACCACATTATGGTTGAAGGTAAGACATTTATCATTGTTTTTATTTTGATGATCTAATATTGACAAGTGATGATCATTTGATCAAGTCTTGTAAGGAGGACCTTGCAAGAGATTTCGGGATGAAAGACATGGGTCTTATGCACTACTTTCTAGGCATGGAAGTGTGGCAAAAGGATGGGGAAGTGTTTGTGTCTCAAGGCAAGTATGCCAATGAGATACTCAGGCGATTCCACATGGAGAAGTGCAAGCCCATGCAGATTGCTCTAGTTGGTAATTGGAGGAAGGAGGATGCTACTTTAGGTGAGGTAGTAGATGCTACTATTTATCGGCAGCTTGTGGGTTCATTGATGTATCTAGTGAGCACATAACCAGATTTGTGCTTTGCGGTGAACCAGCTGAGTCAAGCTATGGTTCAGCCTACCAAGCTATTTTGGAAGGCAGCGAAGCATGTGCTAAGACACCTTAGAGGCACATCTCAGTATGGATTGTGGCACGAATGGATAGAGGGAGTGAAGCTTCATGGCTTCACAGATGCAGATTGGGTAGGGAGTCCATGAGATCGAAAGAACACTTTAGGAGGAATCTTCAACCTTGGTTCAACTGCATTTTCTTGGTACAGCAGGAAACAGAGGTCAGTTGCACTTAGCTCAATAGAGGCTGAATACATGGTTGTGAGTCAGGCAGCATGTGAGGCCATTTGGATGTGGAAGATTCTAGTTGGATCGTTTGGTCAGAGGATGGATCCAACTGTGATCTATTGTGGTAATCAAAGTTGTATCAAACTCTATGACAATCCAGTATTTCATGACAGGTCAAAGAACATCAATATCTGGTATCATCATCTTCGAGACAGTGTAGTGAAGAGGATCATGTTGTTACTGTATGTTTCAACCGAGGAACAAGATGTAGATATTTTGACTAAGGCATTGTCAAAATGCAAGTTCAAGTTCCATAGAGACAGGATTGGGGTGATAGATAATCCCTTTCTTTTTGAGAGGGAGTGTTGAAAATAACAACAAGAAATGCTAAATATAGAATTTCTAAAAATAGCACTGCTATAAATAGAACTTCAGGATACATTCTAGTTTTAGTTAGTCCCTGAACTAAAATTGAGAATTAAAATTCGAATTTGATTTTAGCAGCTGTTTGTAAAATAATTAATTAATTCATCTTGAGTTAATTAGTTGTAGAAAATCAGACATGAAGTCTATGTGAAGGCATGCAATAGTTTCCCCTTTGATTGAGGAATTTATCCCTTGATTGAGGATATCAGGATGAGTTGTACTTTGAGTTGTAATTACTTAGCTCACTTAACTAAGTTAAATAACTAAATATTCTCTCATAAATAACTCGTGCATGTCAGTTCAGTCAGAGACCCAGTTGAGATCAGCTGATGGGAGAATGTACTATCAGTTGCAGGAATATTCCATTGAGGATATCTCTTGCATGTAGAAGGAATTCATTCCTTGGAGATTGCGCAGTTACTTCTGAGTTTGGTGAGTTGTGTGAGAGGTCAATTCACATAGGTGGTAGCTACAGGACCCAGGAGAAACTGCACAAGGAAATAGGCTTGTAGTAATGAGAGAAGACATATGTTGTGTCTATTCAGTCTATGAGTAGTATTGAGGGATTGTCTTGAGAGTTGGATAGTTTATGAGCTAAAGCTTTGTGTAATCTGGACATATTTCCACTTGTATGATAATATAGAGATCGAGGTTTTTAGCTAAGGCTTTCCCTAGACTATTCTTATGTGTTCATGTGTGATTGATTCTCATTCTTTGTTATATGTGTTCTATTTGATCTTGCTCAGAAAAGATTAAGCTTCCACAAGTTTGTTGTAGAAGTAGATCAAGTATTTTGCTTTAGTATATTGCATTATCTGGTGATCTACAATGGGAAATTCTACACCTTTAATGTTTCTAAAAATTGTGATGACATTAGATGGGAAGCCGTGTATTAATAACTATATATCACTACATCAACATATAGATTAAAACATTAATAATGTATTGATATACACATAATTACACATCAAAGACATCTTAATGTACAAATTAGGATAATAAGTTATATATTAAGATATTAGACTATACATTCACGTGTTAATCATGATTGACTTGCTTCACCATGATGATGTTGAATATGGTTATTATTGATCTTAAAGGTTGTCCAAATGAAAGAGAAACTTATATAGTCAAATAACATATTGAGAGACATTTCCAAGGATATCTGATATACCTTTTGGAAATATTGTTTTTTATTTTTTTATGAACAATTTCAATGCATTTTTACTCAAATTACCTAGCTAAAATTGGAGCATTATATACATTGTTTGAAATATTATTGTGATATATTTCCAATGTTATATGGAACTTTCTCTAACTCCTCATAGTTCAAGAGAATATTTTTTTGAATATTCATTATATAATATGCCAAGTCATCCTAGCTAGTGAATAAGTGATCCTAACTAGTAAGCCCTACCTTTTGCGGTCAAATGTTATAAGAATTATGTGGAGGAACCTAGAACTCACTCGCTCAAGCAAATTGGAGTCTATCTAAGAAAGAGAAGAAGTATTTTTGAGGTTCATACCTCATGAACCAAGAGAATAGAAGCCGAGTTGAAGAGATTTTCTATGGGAAGGGTTTTGGGCACAATTTTTGAAGGGTTTTTGGCACAGTTCTACAAGAACTTTTTTGGTATTTGTTACAAGGCGAGTTGCACAACTGTTATATGGGTTGATTTTCAACCATATGGAAAGTGAGTTTTATCCCTACGTAATACCAAGCTTCAATGCTATTGAGGCTAAGTTTTAGGTTTGTTCTCGCGACCAAATTCTAGCATTTGAAAGTGAAGTTGAAAGCTAGTTTAAAAGTTGTGTGTAACACATCTCCCTGTAATTATAGAGAAACTTAGTTACAGAAAAATAAAAAACATTAACCTAAAATATTTGTTTTAAGTATTAAACATTTCTACCTTTCCAACCTTCCATTCATCTATTAGTGTTTGCACACTAACACCCTTTTGTTTAAAAAACATTTAAATTATTTTTTTGGTTCACAACCATATACATAGAATTTCCATTAAATAATTTATATTAAATACTTACTACACCCTTTTGTTTAAAAGACATTCAAATAATTCTTTTGTTCACAGCCATATACATAAAATTTCCATTAAATAATCTATATTAAATACTTACTACATTATATATTAAATACTTACTACATTATATGTATGAGTCCCATTAATCAAACCCTAAACCTTGGAATAGGCTTTCATAATTATATATTTATTATTAAAAGATACGGTGTTACATTGCCCCTATGATATTTGATATATTTACTTCCCATAAACATTCATAGTAACGTAAATATACGTATATGTAAACCATAACAATGCATATGACTTCACGCATTAACATTTGGTTACACACTATACCCCAACATGCATTTGTTTTCATGACTCATTGCAAGGCACGACATATAGGACACATAGCAATATTAGGTCACTTTATTTTCGCTCCACTTGTGGTTTTTATAGTTTATTATTTTGCAGTGACGTTACTTCGTTAAACTAAGAATATATTAATGTTACATTATTAGTCCTTGCCTTCAGCAGGACTATAACAATGGATAGATAGTTGACGGGCAATTAATTGAGTCGTTGATCGATTTTATTTTGGATTTATTACTATTTAACCAAAGTTTTAGAGTCGCCATTGTTATTCATCTAAATTTTAATAAAAGTTTTCAGCTGAAAGTAAATAGGCTTCTTATGGCCGGCTTGGCAGGTTTGGCTCATCCCAATGTAAAATATTGTGGCAATTTATATTTATCCAAAGTCCAAGAAAATGTTGTATGTAATTTTTAATAAGTTGTATGTAGCATGTTCACAGTTTTTTTAGCTTTATACCAAATTCGCCATTGATGCGCATGTTACTTCACGACAATCCTACTACTTCCTCCACGTGTAGTACATGTTAATGGACACTTGTAATACATGTTATTGGACATGTTATGTGTTATTGGATATGTTACTTTTTCACGGTTGGATAAGTTACTTCTAGATGATCTTTCCCGTGTAGCTATTCTTTTTTGTATTATTTTTTGTGTATTAGTGAGATGGGCAGGCTAAGATATTTGTGTATTACTAAGATGGGCAGGCTAAGATACCTACAGGTAAAGGAGTCAGAAGCAGGTACAGGGGACAAAAACAAAGAATGTTATCCCTGATAAAAAAAGAACGCTATTCCTGAGGTTCATGAACGTTGCAGGTCTAGGTCCAGGTGCGTTTCAAAAACTTGTTTTTTGCATTTCAGGCAGTTCCTTTTCTGTGTACAAATGATGGGCCAGTTTTTTGCTATTCTGATTAGGATTGTACATATACATACACGCATTGGTGTGGAAACAGTTGGACCATCAATGGTAACTTCAAATGATTATTGAAACTGCCTATGCTATTGCCTATGCCTATGGTAGATACTGCCTTTGCCCATGTCGCTAGTGCTTTCTCCTCTATTTATGGTTCTTATACAATAGATGTTGCCTAAGCTGCCTATGTTGCCACCTTTGATGAGTAAGCATGTTAAATTGTTCCGTGTCTTTATATCCTGTAGTAATAAATGATGTATATAATGGCATAATGCAAATATGAAAAACTCATTCACTAAAATATCCAAACTCCTCTTTTTGCTTTGATGTTCTCTTGCCATTGACTAGACAATGTCAACAGAGGAATCCATCTGCAAGATGTAAAGTTGGTAAGTGAGAATTCTCAGCACAACTTCTTCAGTTTTGCTAGGGTTTGACAACCTGAAATTGAGCAAAAATGCAATGCCTCTAGTGAAGAGTCCTCAAATTTTGACCAGAGTATAGGCATAGGGAAAATGGGAATCCAACTTGAACTAACTGATAAAGCAAAGTCTCAACCACTATGAAGTACTTCTCCCGGTGAAAATAATATCGAGCTATGTTCTATTTTTCCTTTAAGGCTCATGTCTCGAACTTGGAATTTATCAGTTTCTTTATCTATTTTTTTTCCTCCACGAAGACCCAAGAAATTTTTGAATTGTCTAGTTTGGCCGGCCTCTGTAGTAGAATATAACTTTTTATTTTCATTTTGAAAGTGGTTGCCATGGCTTTGGCGGACCTCCCATGCTGCTTATGAAAATTTCAATCATCCATATCTATGAATTTACTATTATGCTCATAGTGAATTTCATATTTTTAATGCAAATAAATGTCAACATATAAATTTGTATTCACCCATCAAATACCCTTATTTACTTAACTGTCAAATACTTTTCGGGAAATGTCCAAGAACATGTCAAATTCCAGGTGTTTTAGGAGAAATGATTTAAGCAATCTAAAATGTAAGACCATAAATATACTATGTCAGATTGACTTTAAGGGATATTAACTAACGACAGAGTCTCATTAACATAGGTTTGGATTTTTTTTAAAAACAATTTGGTTACTACAATTTTAAAGTAAGGTTGTGTTTTTGTCGTAGTCTACCTGTTAGACGGTTTAGAGCTTTTCCATTAGAAGGGTTGAAGAAAATCTGTATTAAGTATCTGGTTGTTCTATCTATATGTTTGTGTGCAATACAAATTACATAAGAACTCATTTGTTCCTTTTTTGTAATAGTCCAACTCTGTATGTGAAGCAAGTGTGCAGAGGAAGGCGTCGATTGAAAGTCACATTTCATAAATTTTGTAGAGGCGTCAGTGGTGCAGGGACCACTAAAAAATTGTTAGTGCATGGGCACTTGCAAAATTTTATTTGATTGTTGTTCATTTGATTTGATTTGATTTCAAAATATTTGCTAAATTGACGATGGCTAAATTCTATAATATTTCAACCATATTATCGTTGGGTGTTGAGTTAGTCTAAAAATTTGACTAGACAAATTCAAAAGTAAGCACATTTAGAAGGAGCACTGCATAGATGGAGCTAGGGTTACTGAGTCTCACTAATAGCACTTAGCCTAGCATCGTAGCTACCAGCGGCCAATCTATTCGGGTCCCTGATATCAAACCTGGCGCAGAAAACCAGCTTACCGAATTGAGAACAAAATCTTGATTACCCTTTTATGGTTATTGTCCATAACCTTGCTGCCATTGCCTTCCTCCAGACTTAGGTTTTCATCTTAGATTCAGGTTTGTTTTATTGCTTCTCTCCGCCTTGCTTTGCCTTGGCCTTATTCCTGAACTAGAATATTTTTAAGTAATGTTCAAGGAAACGGGTTGCTAGCTCAGTCGTTGTTTCTCTCGCATCCAATTGGGTTTGGGTTTCCTACCCTTTCAGGTAGGTTCAAATACATAATTTGTGTGTCATTCGCTAGCAATTCAAGAGCTAGAAGTAGTAGTTGCAGGTCTACCAGTAGAGACATATTAGTTCTTTCAGTAGCCCTTATTTCCATACCAATATGTATGAGATAGTATGGAAGAAGAAAGCACAAGGGTAGTGATATTCGTGGGTCTCTTGCCTGTCACTTTGCCTACCCTAGCCTAGCAAGAAGGATGAAGGAAGAGTCCCCAGTATGGGCATATCTCCTTGCGTGGGTCTATATAAAGGAAAATGATTCCTCACTGTAGAACAAGGGCAGAGTTTTGGCTTTCTGGAGTAGAGAATGCTATGGTAGTTGGGTATACCTGTAGCGCGCCATATGCTTGATGCGACTCCCATTGTTCCCTTTCAATGGGTCACTTATATCGTGGGTTTATGGATTCACGTTCCGCCTTCACTTCCATCCTCTAATAAACCGTTCCTTCATTCCATCCCAACAGGGGCTTATACCCTAGTGCTATGGGACAACTCATGAAAGATACGGATAGTTAAATAAAGAATGTTAAGGCAAATGAAAAAGGTTACAGGCGGCTTCTATTTGTTTATAAGGCCCTGTCTTTTGAAAGAAAGGGTAAATATTATGTTTGTTTATAAGCCCCTGTCTTTTGAAAGAAAGGCTAAAGAAAGAAAGGTGACAAAGGTACAGGCTTCTAGTGAATGTCTGTAGGCTAAAGGCTTCTATCCTTAACGTGGCATGGTGCAGAACTTGCATGATATATGATGGAGATGGAGTGAAGAAGCACGTGGCTCTCATGCGAGGGTCCTCGAGGTCATCTAATTTAAAAAATTGAACTTTCTTCAAGCAGGTCGAGAATCATTAATTTCTAGAATTTTCCTGAACTTTCTTTAGCTTCACGTTTCAGCGCCCCACCACATCTGTTAGATTGTTGGAATAATGTTCTGGTGCATTTATCAAATTTGCTTTCAAAACAGCCTAGAAAATATAGCATTCTACTTGCTTTAATATTTTCTTCATTGTAGTCCTAATAATAAATCTCTGATGCACTCGTAAATCATTTAATATATCGTCACTGGTAAGTCATTTAATATATTGTCAGGAGGCTTCAAATGTAAAATTCGGCCATCTTCTTGATTGAGATGTGTTTGCTTCATGACATAATGATCAAATAAAACACATCAATGCTTGCTGTTGCAGCTGTCTATGCTACTCAATCCTCTTTGAAAAAGGATTGAGGCCGTCTTTTCTAAATCCTTGAACCAGGATGACTGTCTTGGAACTTCCAAAAACTTCTAATAGTAATAACAATATAACCATAGGATTTATGTTCAGTTCTTTTGCATGAGAAAGATTTGTCTCTTTTAAGTTTTAATGAAGGATTTAGATCCTGCCCTTTTCTACTGGTATACTACTAGTATATGGCAGTATGTATTTCATCATCAGCGCTCCAAACATTTGCAACAACTAAGTGGACAGAGGAACCAAGTTTTAACGAAGGATTTAGATCCTGCCCTTTTCTACTGGTATACTACTGGTATATGGTAGTATATATTTGATCATTAGTGCTCCAAACATCTGCAACAGCTAAGTGGACAGAGGAAACAAATACGCCTTATGTTTTATTAATTAATTTTTTTCATATCCGGTAGGGACTCCAGATGCCTGCAGCTCTTGTTCTCATGGTTTTGGATCGTTCGATCCAGCTATTGGAACTACCTGTCATATTTATGGTTGTCCTACCATTCATGTGGAGCTAAGTCGTGATGAAACTTTCCATTCTCTAGATCTTTTCTCAAAATGAATGGTGTAGATTTTTTGGTAAGGGATTAGGGTAACCACCCTACCGAACTCCACCAAAACTGCCTCCTTTGCACCTATTCGGAGATGGTTTAGATCTATGCTTTGATTTCAACCCTAGTTTGTATTGTTTTTGTTTCCATGAATACTTGGCTACCATTCACTGATGAACTTCTTCGACTTTGTCACGAATAATGGATGTATACCTTTGATCATAATATTTGTGGTACAAGTCCGATTTTGAGAGTTTTCGAGCTAGATTTGTGGTTTCTCTACATCTTAATTTTACTCTTCAACTGTTATAATCTTTGACTCCTTTGCAATATGACTGCCAAGGACGCCATACTTTATCTAGGGGATGTATTCGATTCTACGTTCAAATTTACACTTTTGCAACTACCAACAAAGATGCTCAAAGGGTTTTGTAGCTGATGCTTGAGGTAAAACTTAGGTTTCATTTTCCTTTCATTATTATTGTCAACTTATCTTCTTTTCTGTCTCTTTGTAGGGCATACATAAGAGTATTTACACCATGCCAAAAATTGATACAAGTAAGGAACCTTGGCCTTCTCGTGTGATTGTTTTCTTACCAATGTTCTTTGTTAGGCCCCTATACTACAAGTGTAACCCCCTATTGTTGTTAGTATAACCCACTTATTATATTGATGTACCCATGTAGTGCCCATATTGTTACTGTTGTGCCACATAGAAGCCCACTATTGTTATTATTGTGCCCTTACATTATTATTGTTATGTAGGCTCTGATTATGTTATAACCCCTTAGACTCCTATATATAGAAAGCAGGTCTTTTCATTTGTATCATCCAAGAATTGTTCATTTATGTAATGTAAAGGAGGTTGCCCCCTCGAAGAGGCTGAATTCTAAGGCGTGGATCTCTCTTTTCTATCTTTTTGTAAGCTGGTTTCATAACATTCTTATACTTCGTGATTTACCTACTAACAATAGTTTCCCTCACTTACGTGGGAACGTTAGAGGTTTTTCTTCCTAAAAGAGAAAAAGGGCTTTGTTACAATTGTGATAGCAAATGCACTAAAGGTCATAGGTGTGCTGAGAAGAAATTATTTTACATAGAATATGAAGAGGAGGAAGAAAAGGATCAAGAAACATCAAAAGAAGAGGATATACGCTAGGACACCACCCCAGAGAAAGAAGAAATGAATCAGAGCATATCTTGTAAATCATTGGAAAGAATTACCACTCCTCAAACTCTCAAGATAGAAGGACATTTCAAGAAGAAAAAGGTGCAAGTAGTGAAAGATCACATTGAGAAAGAAGAAATGAATCCAACCATATCTTGTAATTCAATGGACGAAATTACCACTCCTCAAACTATCAAGATAGAAGGACACATCAAGAAGAAAAATGTTCAAGAAGTGAAAGATCACATTGAGCATCAAGAAATGAATCCGACCATATCTTGTAAAGGACGGGAAGAAATTACCACTCCTCAAAAGATAGAAGGACATATCAAGAAGAAAAAGGTTCAAGCAGAGAAAGATCACATCGAGCATCAACAACAAGTTCTCCAACTTTTAAAGGATAGCGCCACTTCGGTGCAAAATCAAACGAAACAATAGGTAGATCAACATCGTAGTGAAAAATGTTTTGATGTAGGTGATTGGGTATTTTTACTGCTAAATCTCAAGCAAGCTATTTATGAGAAGGAAATGTTGGCAATACTACATGCACTTAAAAAATGGCGACCTTACTGAATGAGAATACTTTTCAAGGATGAGGATGTGGAAGAATTGTTTTTTGCTATTTATATTATCCAACCAAATTGGATAAACGAAGCAAGGGATGAATGGAAGAAGGACGAAGAAGTATGGCCACTTATTCAAAAGTTGCAAAAGATCCCAATTCAAGCAATATTCTCAGAAATTGAAGAGGAAGGAAAAATCATATTGGAACCTGGAGCAGTCACAGAAACAAGAACCTGACAGCTACGAAAACGATCAATTTCAGAGTATTTCATCAAGTGGAAGAACTTACCCGCAGAATATTCCACATGGGAGGACAAGAATTTTATACAGAAGCATCAAGAACTACTCAAGCGTTGAGGACAACGCTTTTTGAAGGAGAGGGGCATGTTAGGCCCCTATAATACAAGTGTAACCCCTTATTGTTGTTAGTATAACCCACTTATTATATTGACGTACCCATGTAGTGCCCATATTGTTACTATTGTGCCACATAGAAGCCCACTATTGTTATTATTGTGCCCTTACATTATTATTGTTATGTAGGCTCTGATTATGTTATAACCCCTTACACTCCTATATATAGAAAGGAGGTCTTTTCATTTGTATCATCCAAGAATTGTTCATTTATGTAATGTAAAGGAGGTTGCCCCCTCGAAGAGGCTGAATTCTAAGGCGTGGATCTCTCTTTTCTATCTTTTTGTAAGCTGGTTTCATAACATTCTTATACTTCGTGATTTACCTACTAACAATAGTTTCCCTCACTTACGTGGGAACGTTAGAGGTTTTTCTTCCAATATGGAATAAAGGGATTCAAGAATTCTCCATTGGTTATTTCTTTGCATTTCGAACTTGCAATCTAGTTTATTTCTGCTTTTTTCTCCTACTTGCCACTAGGTTGACTTTCCATGAAGCGAAGGCTTCTGCTATGGGGTTAAAGGATATATTTTAGAGTAGAATGCTCTCAGTACCTTCTTCGTCGATGGTCATTTAGGCATATGGTTGTAATTTTTTCGTTAAATTATTAGAAAGAGTTCTCGGCTCTATGGTGGTTTTATGGCGAGTTGCATAACCTACCCAGTGATTTTTGGGATAAATTTTGTACCGTTTTTTATCTAGGTTCTTTCTACGTTTTTCTCCTACTTGCCACTAACTTGACCTTCCATGAAGCGAAGGCTTCTGCTATGGGATTAAGGGATGTATTTTAGAGTAGAATGCTCTCATATCTTCTTTGTCAATGGTCATTTAGGCATATGGTTGTAATTTTTTCGTTAAAGTATTAGAGAGAGTTCTCAGCTCTATGGTGGTTTTATGGCGAGTTGCATAACCTACACAGTAATTTTTGGGATAAATTTTGTACTGTCTTGAATTTATAGTCAATGGTAACCCGAGAGGGTTAGAATATTTTTGTAGAAATAACATGGTTGTTGTTTCCCTTTTTGGTTACCTAATGCAAAAGCTTCATGCATGCTCTCGAGGAAAAACTTGCATGCTCTCCCTCATTAATTTCCCCTGTTAATTGGGCTATGCGTGCGTGTTATCATGAACCTATTAATATAAATTCTATATAATACGAACTTATTGATATAAATAATCTATAATTTGACGATAAGAGTAAAAAGTTTTGTTTATATGTACATGGTATGTGTCACATAGGTCGTGCACCCTTTAAGTGTCACATATGGCATCACTACATGTACAAGCATATGAAAAAAGTTGGTCATGCAATAGACTCTCGATATATGAATCATCATGTAATTTAACTCGTGGAAAATGAGGAAATGAAGGTCGTATGCTCATCTCTCCATCCAATGCAACATGTGCAATGGTCAATGTAATTTGCATGTTATCTACAATGGTATTCTTAGTCTCAACGTTGAGCTACCACAACTTCTCTAGCTTCATCGGAAATATCACAATTTGAGATGGTCATGGAAACAATATCGAAGGTGATGGTACATGCATAGGGTCCCTACAAGCCCCAACATGTTCATGACTAAGTCCTAAGTCAAATCCATAGAACTTAGATCTGAAGGTGATGTAATCTAGCCTCATATGTAGCACAAAATTCGCATATATATGCTTTGCGAAGTAAATGGGGACTTGGTCATGGTTGGGGAACTCGCCCCAAGATCCAACGAATCGATCATAAACAAAAGTGACCCCATCAACATTCCTAAAATATTTAGTGAATCGAACCATCATGTCTAGCATGATAGTCCAAAGAGGGGTCAAACAACTCTCCACAAACATCAATGTTCTTGGTGATGTCCTTCACCACCATCCAAGTATGTCAGCCTCTAACCTCCAACCTCCTAATCTTATGTATGGTATATACAAGGTGGCTCCCCCCCGTCCTCTGGTATGTCTCGATTAACCTGTTGATGTTATCCAACATCAAAGAGAAACTACACCTAGTAGGCGAATTAGTAGAGATTTTGTCTAGGTCTCTTGTGATCCATGTTTGTTGGGCCCTAACATCCTCAACTGTTGTACTAGCTATAGAATCATTCCACGTAGGTATCGACACTACACTGTGATCCTCATATTTTCCTTGTTGAGAGATAATGAATCATAAACATAATTTAATATATATAACAAACTAGAAGTATTGTAATATATAGATTAAATTCAAACACATCAATTGAAGACGATTTAAAAATTAAAGAAAATTTCAAGACATAAACACATAAGTTTAAAGAGGATTTAAAATGCAAGATGTGATCCTACAATAGGTGAAGAATGTCAAATATTGATAGCAAGATCATCAACAGAGACATAAAACTTGTCTCTCACACTCTCACTGGTTTCATAGGGAGGATATATGAGTTCAACACACACTCTAGTTGGGCTAGGTGATCTATCATGAGCCCAACCATGTATAACATATCCCCCAACACTCCAATAGGCTGCAGTTGGGGGGTTAATCGAAGATGGCTCTATGAATTACATATAAACCAAACTAAGAAGAAAATGTTGACATAGAATGAATATTGACAAGAAAACCATTTACAAACTCAAGTATAATAAATCTAGGCTGAAGTCCTAAAATAAATAGAGTTTTTTTTTTATTATAAAATATAAAGCAAAGTATTGAGTTCCATGTAAACACAATTTAAAGAAGTGATCAAATCTAACTCACACATTTTTCCCATTTCTAAATTATGCATTCTATTCATAGAGTAGCAATATGTAAATAAATGTAAACAATCAAAATAAACCTATTTGCAAAACAAATAAAACTTCATGCCAACGAAATAATCCATAAGATAGGTTCTTATAATGATTCACTTTGAAACATGATATGTATTAGGTGGAAGCACACGAAGACAATGTTTTTGGTACAAAACACTACATAATGAACATAATGAACCAATAAGGTACAAATTAGAGAAGAGTCAAAATTCTTATATTGATTTTAAATGCATTGTTCATAATGGATTTAATTTATGTATCAATGCTGTATGGTTGAAACATGAACACACACAATATATATCTATATATATATATATATATCTATATCTGTGTGTGTGTGTTCTGTTATGTTACGTTATGTAGTTAAATAATTCTACAAATATGAGTAGTGGAAATTTTAAGGATAAGCCTTAAAAAGTTGTTGAGCATCACATATATTTTACTATTATGAAGATCCCATTACGTTAAATAGTTATAAAACAATGCTAAATTATATATATGTGTGTTTTTTTTTGTGAGAGTAATGTTAAATTCTATTTTTTTTGGGGTTGTTTTCAACGATTGTTTTAGTTTTTTTGTGGTTTTCATGGTCACTTTTGTGATTGTTTTTTGTATTTTTTGTATGGCAGTTTTTTTTTTTAATTAATCTGTTTTATTTTGAAAAAAACATTAAATAAAAGAGATGAAAATAACATGAAATCTACCTTCACTTGAGCCTGTGGGTTGTTTGGAGTGTTGATGGGCAGCTTGTTTAAGTTCTTCCAACTTGGTCGAGCTTAGAAATCTTCCTTTGAACTCATTTTTTTTCCATGGTCTCAACAAAATGATTTTCACAAGTCGCAAATTGGGGTTTTTAATAAGAAATAGTGCTCGATTGAGCCATATTGATTGATTGAACCATATAGCTCAGTCGAGCCCTAACTCTCGTTCGAGCCTCTAACTGAGGTTAGAAATGGGCTCAATTGAGGGTTTGTTTAAACACTCAATCAAGCTATTTTTAAATGCCTAAAAAACTCGATCGAACACTTGAAAATTGCTTTTTCGAGTGCTTAAAACTACTTGATTAAGCATCATTTTTTCACCAAAATGTGCCCTCACATTTCCAAAAGGTGTAATCAATCCCCATGCACTCTCCCGTATAAATATATAGACAGATTAAATCCTTCTTTCTTTCTTTTCAAAAAAATGAGTATTAATTCTATTAAATCTATTCCCGAGGATGATAAATAGTAGGGAAATTTCATCTTGAATTCACAAATGAGTAGCTGGTATGACTGAAAATACTTAAAGAAACCCCACCTAGCTTGACCAAAACATTCAATATTTACCAACAATCTTATTTTCTGAGAGGAGTACAAGATACATAATTGAAACCCAAACCATAGATACATAGTACAAACTATGATAGAAAAGTTAATCCATATGGTTCATTGGCCTGTTGAGATCAATGTCCCTAAAGGGCCCTGCCACAAAGTGCTCCTACGGCTTGTCTTGTAGTTTGAGATCCATACTGATGGATCATAGAGCATCTACTTCATCTTGAAGCCTCCAAATGTGTTGTTGGTGTGTCAAAATGATTTCACAAGTATTGTTGGTTTTTATGCTTTAGTGGTGCAATTCAGTTCTTAAATCATATATTTTATATGCATCAAAAGATGCTAAGTCCTACAGCCTGCACAAATTGATGAGGATTTTGTTTCAAAGTTAGATGGTGAAGTGTTTGAATCCATGGTAGGGTTGCAATAGTAGCAGAATGGGATTAGGAGAAAAATGCTCACAGTGATAGCATATGGTGGCATGAAGTGAAAAATGTAGGCATTTGGAATGAATGAAGATAGGTATCACACTCTCAACATAATTGACCAGTGAATAAATAATCAAATTGAACCAGGAAAGCATGGGAAAACTAGTATTCTCATGTATATTTGAACGTTAAGATAAGTGAAGCACTGTAAAGACTAGGGGGGGAATAAGGGGAGAGATTTACCTTGGACCCAAGAGAGCCACCCTCTGATAATCCAAGCATAGTTGTGGAAGGACCACTTGCTATTTTCACTGCTAAGAAAATTGCACAGGGTCTCCTAAAGCTGATCGTTGAGTTTCTGTATCTTCTTGTGTGAAGTTTTCACCTTGATCGTTGTTTCCTCTCTTCCCAAACCTTGTCACTAATTGAGATTGTTATATCCACAATTTTTACTTAAGTTGACATGTGTGGATACCCCTACACTGTATTTATAATTCCCATCCTTGGAATAGCCTTGTCTCGATTTCAAGGCTCCATCATGGCTTCCAGCATCTCGTAGGAGGACAATCATGGTATGGTCCAACATTCAATTGCTTTACATGCATCTCAAAAGGCTTCAAGAAGGTGGCACATCTAATTTTCCTCTCCACTAGCATGAAAGGCACTCCCACTGTGTAATCCATCTATGTTGAGATTCTAATCCTCACACTCACCATTTACACAAACATGATTACAAAGCAGGGAGCTTTGTCATACTTGAATTTGAGAGGTGGAAGAAGTATTTTTCCAGCATATGCAATAAATCTTGGAATGCTCCTCAAGATCCACAGCCTAGCCTTTGCCACATTTAACACTTTCATGTCATATGGGGATTATGGTTTGCTAACATTCAGCATCGGAAACATTGTAAGACTAGTGAGTGGGGAGGTACATTGAGAAACTAATAATTCCAAGGGGGTGGGACTGAGGCGGTGGGGAGTAGATGAGGAATAGAAAGCACTCATCAATTGCAAGGGGGAGGGTGTGGTATTGGGGTGGATAGAAACGAACACATAAATTTCATTGGGGTGGATAGAAACCCACACATAAATTTCATTAAGATTATTTATTCCTTCCTCGAATCGACAAGTCTCATTGGCTTATAGATTTTCTTCCATGTTGAGATTCCTTAGGATGTAGTAGAAGGAGGTACTAGGGAAATTTGTCAGGATTGTTTTGACTCTCTAGAAGAGAAGAGCTAGAGTGTTATCTTGTGGGGAGGTGCCCTTTTCCAGGTGCCTGATGATTAGATAGGAATCACCCAAAATGTTGATGCCTTAATCAATTTTGTTACGAGCTAATTGTGCCCCAAGTAATAGCCCATACATCTTTGTCTGGTTGTTAGATTTATGGATTAATCCCCATGAGAATTTATCCACAATTATTCCTTCGGGATTAATTAAGATCCATCCACCTCCTACTACCCTCATGAAATTTTTCTAGCTACAAACTTTTTTTAAATCTTTCGATGTGAAACCCTTGTTTGCAATTTTTCATTATAAAGGAGAATTGCTCCTCAAACAATTTGATGAAACTTTTCAAGCTACAAACCTTTTTTTAAATCTTTTGATGTGAAACCTTTTTTGCAATTTTTCATTATAAAAGAGAATTGCACCTCAAACAATTTGATGAAATTTTTCGAGCTACAAACCTTTTTTAAATCTTTTGATGTGAAATCTTTTTTGCAATTTTTCATTATAAAAGAGAATTGCACCTCAAATAATTTGATAACTCTGTCCTCCTGATATTAAGATGGATTAATCTTATTAATATTCTTTTTTACCCTGTTGAAAATGGAAAAGATTGTCTTCACAGCCCCTCTATATTAAAAAAAACACACATACATATACACATGATTTTTGTGTTAACTTTTTAAATATAACATGTCAATCCACATATCATTAAGATATAACATGTGAATCTACATATCATTAAGGGGCAAAACCAATTAAATATGTTCCATTATTACATTACCTTGATTACAAAATTTACCTAAATGATATCCTAGACGCAAAAAGCACAATGCCTATAAGAAAACCTTGAATTTGAGCGAATAAAGCTCGTAGATTTAAACATAATTTGAATATATTTACTAAATATATTATTCTATTCAATCCAAATAACACTTTAAATGCCCACAATCGATTATAAAAATAAATGGTCTAGAATTGGATTGACATTCTTAATTAGGCCAATAGGCCTTCCTATGCATCAACAATCGTCAACACTTTTACCCTGCTTCGTTGGATCAGGTGAGACACTTTCAACCATTGATTTGAAGTGTGATTGGTTTTTCTAAATATTAGTTGAGTTGCCTTACTGCTTTTCCCCATTCTGTTATGTTACTCTTGAAGATGTTTTCACTGCTTTTTCCCTGACAGTTGTTGTTCTTCTTCTTCTTCCCTGACTTTTGGTAGAGACTGGTTAGTATTAAGCATCTCACAGAGCGCGTTCTCACTTTCATCTCATCATTTTCTTCAATACTCTACACTGCATTGGCTTGCCTTGTTTCTTGTTCAAATTTGATATTTACGGATTCTGTTTTCTTTACGCAGATGTAAGAGATTCAATACTCTAGGCCTGCATCCACTGGTATTATCCACCGCTTCAACCTGCTCATTCGTCGTCAAAGCTTCCAGCTGGTTAAGTGGTGCGCACAATTTTGTGAAACGATGCGCCAAAGCAGGAAACATCGTACCCTACTACACTCTGGGCATGGTAAGCACGCCAATTCTTTACCCCCTTTTAGCTTTATTCCTTCCATCCATGTTCACCAATAAAGCAAACTTACTCTGTCAAAGCCACAGCCGCCAGTGGAATAAACAAATAAAATTGCACGTAGTAGCCCATGAGATTACTTTCGTGTAAACGAATACGATTCCAGAGAGCCGCCTTAATTTAATCCCCCTTCATATACAGATCTGATTCTACTGTCTTGAAAACCGAGGTGGCTGAGCATCATTGATGGCCAAGGCTGCCATTTCATCATACTCCGCAACCACACACTCCTTAGCCATCATTCAATTCAACGGCAGCGGAGGCACAAAGAAAGACAAGGATCTCAAAGTCGGGGTAGCCCTCTGCGCCAGGTCAGCATTTCGCGTGGACGCCTTGCGAGAGCTTGGCCACTGCCTGCAGGACGGTTATGGCGTTACGAAGAACATAGTGGACGGAAGGCGCTTTCTCGCCCACAAATAAAGTATATTTCCTAATCTCAATGATTCTTGACAAGTTTTTGTTAAAAGAGTCTTTATGACAATCTTCTTTGATGTATTGGGCATTTTCATATTTTCATATTGAAAAACAACTTTTCCTTAATTGCAGTGTATTGTATTATAGAGTTTATGGTTTGATAAGACGTTGGGCTTCAGCTGTGAGGTAAAACTTAAAAAGTTTCAAATCCGGGAACCGCTGAACTAAACCACGAGAAGTCTCCTCCTCCTTAACAATATCCCCACATTCTGCAGATTATTATCCTAGGCAGCGACTTTAGAATCCAGAAAATCCACTATATATTCAACTTTTAGCTTGGAGAGTTTCTTAAACCACCCCAGTTTTCCGTCCCCTAGGGGTTTACCATGCTTTAAACTTTTTGCGTGGGAAAATATAATTCAATATCTTACAAAAGTTCCGCTTAAATTTTAAATTCGAATGCCTAATTTTTCATATTTTAATTTTGAAATCTTCATTCATTTATCTCACGCCTCCCCGCTTTACATGTTCGTTGACTTGCTCATTTGTAAAGGAACTGTGCAAACCTCGCACTTTAATAGTTATAATATGTTTTAGTCACGTGTACCTTCCTCGATGACTATAATTCAAATTTTTAGAGCTTAATAAATTGAATGCAAAAGGTTATGTTAATTTTAAGCAAATACTTTATCACTGATAGTATTAGATAAATATGTTTTAACGTCAAGCACCTTGTGGTATACGTCATGTTCTAAGGATGGATGGATGTTTATGTTAGGGTATAATTCAAATTCAATATAGTAAAACTTGGAATTGTCTAACGAGGTGGAAGAATTGTCCGGACAGTCAAAAAGTGGCTGGAATTCAAGCAAAAAAATTTCAAAAATTCTTGTAGAGGTAGTTCGTAAATTTTATGGTGGAAATGGTGTTTTTGATGGTGGAAATGGATTCAACACCATCAAGAAAGTCTAGGACAGCTAAAATTTTGAAGTTTAATAACTATAACTTGGATTTACAAAAAAAATTGCGGAATTTTCTCTAAATAAAACGGGAATTTCCATAACTTTTCAGGAAACTCCTCTTCCTCATTAGACTAATTGTTTTTAAAAGTGTAAAGATACATTGAAGGTGTGGAAGATTTGGGAAGATTTGTCTTAGAGTTATGCATATAACATTCTAAATGAATTATCATCAAAATATGTGAATTCTTGTCAAGATTTGGGAAGTGTAGAAATTTTGAATAATTTAACACATATTCAATGGAGATTATCCTGATCATACAATTATAAGCGGAACATGTATAATACATAATCTCCTCTACGTTGATCATCAATTTACAGAAGCAGAAACATTCACAGGCGCACATAGAAGCATCAATCAAACTCATTAACATAGTATATATCCCGAGGAAAGCATCTCGCTAAAAACCCCACACTATCTGTATATTATATTGATTGAATCATGTAACATTACAAAGTACAATGCTTATCACAAGCAATCCAGTACCAGCTCCACCTGTTACACACAATACAGCTCAGATCTGATCTCCAAATCTATTCCACTGCTTGCCTGCCTCCACTGCTCAATACCTGCTCAAGAACTGATGAGAATGGCTTACCAAACTCGTATTTCACCTGCAAATAATCACTCACACTCTGTTTGACGTGAGCACAGGCTAACAATCTCTATATTGGCCAATTCATTGGCATACTCAATCCCTATGATTGTGCAAATCATCATGCACAACTATAGTCACAACTGATAGCAATATGATCCTCTAACACCTGTCCCTGCTGAACTGAACATGCACTGACATGCAACTGAGTTAACTGATGTATTCTATAGTTGCATTGTGAGTTAATAACTTGTGAATTAATTAATAACTAATTCACCCAACTCATCTCTAGTCTATTGATCAGTTAGACTAAATAAAACTAGTTTAACAAAGCTAAACTGAACATAACTCCATCAACTGCACCTCCAGTCCACTAAACTCAACTCACTTGAGTTCTAACTGAAGTCCTGCATGCAAATATTAGTCATCCCATAGGTAACCACGTATTTCCCTCTGGGATCTGCATGTACCACATCCGTAGCTCATCCTGAAGTGCTCCAAGAGAATAAGATCAAGTTTATAGTCCAAATATTATTATGAGACAATAATATTTGACTTTTCTATTTTTGACAGCCAGTCTAAAAATAGACTTTGATCACTCACACTGTGATCACTCACACTGTGGTCACCCATACAGTGGTCACCAATAATGTGATCACTCACACTGTGATCACTCACACTGTGGTCACCCACACTGTGGTCAAAATAGAACTTGCACCATAATTTGCCTGCAGGCCCACATAGTGAAGGCGACTCCTTTCCACTAAGCTCCATCATATTGTTGCATTCTCAAAAAGCATTTCTTGTTGCACACTTTTCAACACTCCCTCTCAACAAGAAAGGCTTCCTCTCAAACCCGATCCTGTAACTCTGAAATGTTCTCCATGTAACACATTTGGTCAGTCCACTTGCTCTATCATCAAAGTCTCTGACTGCTATTGCCTCTATCGACTGAAGACTCTTCATCTCTATGCTCTTCAGTATCTGACTTCTCTAGCCTCTGTCACTTTGATCTCTGACTGCATCTGTGTTGTTGTTGGTTCTATCTCCCAGCATTGCATCTGCACTGCACCTCCCAACTAACCTCCTTGTTGGGCTAGAAACATCCTCTGATGCTGAAGCTCTACCTGCTGCTGACAAGTTCTCGCTTTATGACATCTGCGCTACTGCAACATCTCCATGCATCTCGCACCATTGCACACCTCTCTGTGCCACCTAGCACTGTGCAAAACACTTGTGCCTCTTGCATTGCTGCAGCCTGCTAGCTATGCGTTGTCCTCAGATTCCCTCCACTGTCGCTCTCTCTGCCGCTCCATCTGCATCTGTCTCTACCCAATCAGTCAATTTCTGCTAGTACACATCTGGGGCTCCCGTAGCAAGGTCTCATCCAAGGGGTTGGGTACCTCAAGGATCCTGCCCCTCCTCCTTGGGATGATCAATCCACATCACCCCACCTCCTACGTGGAGGTATGGCTTCATGCGATCCCTCAGCCCACCTGGCTTGAATTTTCCCGCTACTGGAGGTCTCTGGATGAGTAGACGTCTCTACTCGATCTCCACTCAGCTTCCCCTATTGTGGCTCCTCCACAATCTCCTGAACCTGCTGCACCAATCGTGGCTCCTCCACAATCGTCTGAGACTTCTTCTGGATCTATGTGTTGAGAGGTAATATACGCTCCCTCTCAACCACCAAGTCTCCATCAGTTGCCTCGCTGCTCAAGGCTTTGCATGCATCTTGAACCTCAAGATCATACAGGTTCCTGACCTGTGAACCAATCTCATGACAATGAAAGCATCTCACCTTCGCCTTGTCAACCTTCTTCCCATCATTGGAAGAACTGGATTCGGAAAGAGAAACCTTCCCCTTCCCCTTCTTCGCCTTACTCGCTAAGGCACAGTTCTCCTCATCCAGCATGGATGAAGAACCGTCTTTGGTGCTCCATCTAATCTCCTCCTGCATCAAATCCGACCATATTCATTCCCAATTTGGCAGTTTCTCCCTTCCATTCACCGAGTCCTAGTAGCTATGCCAACTCTTAGGAAGGTCGAGTGCTAGACTCACCATCCTCATCCGACAGTCACCCCCACACTTCCCAGCTCATCCCGGCATTGGGTGAACTTCGTGAGATACTGGGGCATACTATCTCCATTCTCACACTGAATCTTTCTGAGTTTTGATCTTGCTTTGGAATTAAATTCGAATTCCACCAACTCAAAACTCAACCGCTTCTGATCTAGAATTCGTGAGAACACAATATTTCTCGTACAGAGATTGACTGTATGGGAATTCACCGTATATCTCACCTTCCAAAAGAAGGATGAATCGAGAGGCTACCTGGCCTGATTACAGACTCTGCCTGAAGAAATAAAATGTAAACACTTTCTGAATAATAGATCCGATGATCAATCCTCACTTGATATCTTGTAAAAATGTCTTCTACAAATCAAGCTGCTCCGATACCATGTAGAAATTTTGAATAATTTAACACATATTCAATGGAGATTATCCTGATCATACAATTATAAGCGGAACATGTATAATACATAATCTCCTCTACGTTGATCATCAATTTACAGAAGCAGAAACATTCACAGGCGCACATAGAAGCATCAATCAAACTCATTAACACAGTATGTATCCTGGGGAAAGCATCTCGCTAAAAACCCCACACTATTTGTATATTATATTGATTGAATCATGTAACATTACAAAGTACAATTCTTATCACAAGCAATCTAGTACCAGCTCCCCCTGTTACACACAATACAGCTCAGATCTGATCTCCAAATCTATTCCACTGCTTGCCTGCCTCCACTGCTCAATACCTGCTCAAGAACTGATGAGAATGGCTTACCAAACTTGTATTTGACCTGCAAATAATCACTCACACTCTATTGGACGTGAGCACAGGCTACAATTCTCTATATTGGCAAATTCATTGGCATACTCAATCCCTCTGATTGTGCAAATCATCATGCACAACTATAGTCACAACTGATAGCAATCTGATCCTCTAACACCTGTCCCTGCTGAACTAAACATGCACTGACATGCAACTGAGTTAACTGATGTATTCTATAGTTGCATTATGAGTTAATAACTTGTGAATTAATTAATAACTAATTCACCCAACTCATCTCTAGTCAATTGATCAGTTAGACTAAATACAACTAGTTTAACAAAGCTAAACTGAACACAACTCCATTAACTGCACCTCCAGTCCACTAAACTCAACTCACTTGAGTTCTAACTGAAGTCCTGCATGCAAATATTAGTCATCCCATAGGTAACCATGTATTTCCCTCTGGGATCTGCATGTACCACATCCGTAGCTCATCGTGAAGTGCTCCAAGAGAATAAGATCAAGTTTAAAGTCCAAATATTATTATGAGACAATAATATTTGACTTTTCTATTTTTGACAGCCAGTCTAAAGATATACTTTGATCACTCCCACTGTGATCACTCACACTGTGGTCACCCATACTGTGGTCACCCATACTGTGATCATTCACACTGTGGTCACCCACACTGTGGTCACCCACACTGTGGTCAAAATAGAACTTGCGCCATAATTTGCCTGCAGGCCCACTTAGTGAAGGCGGCTCCTTTCCACTAAGCACCATCATATTGTTGCATTCTCAAAAAGCATTTCTTGTTGCACACTTTTCAACAGGAAGATTTGTCTTATAGTTATGCATACAACATCCTAAATAAATTATCACCAAAATATGTGAATTGTGGTAATCCATTAATATATTTGTTCCTATTAATTGCATGTGCATTACTAAGATAAAACTGTGAAAATCTTGATTTTTAGGATATATATACAGGTAATCTATACAAGTTTAGAACCACCACTTCAAATTTCATTTCCAACCTATCCGATAAAGATTATAATGTTCCAAGAATCCACAATAAATAAACAAAATAACATTATAATTTATGCTGAAAATATGCAGGTAATCTATACTAAGACATCATAATATCTTGAGTAGAAGCATTGAATAACATTTAAATATCTTGAGCACAAGCATTGAATAACTTTTGAAAAATACTATAATGTTACTAGGAAATATAATCACTTTACGAATTGGAAAGCAATATAGGATGTAATTGCAAAAAGTCATTTTATCTTTCTGAAAATATCTTAATGTTACTAAGAAATATTAGTACCAGCACATTGAAAAGCAATCTAGGATGAAATTAGAACCACCACTTCAAATCTCATTTCCAACTTGTCCGTCCTATAAAGATTATAATGTTTCAGGAATCCACAATAAATAAACAAAATAACATTATAATTTATGCTGCAAATATACAGGTAATCTATACTAAGACATCATAATATCCTGAGTAGAAGCATTGTATAACTTTCAAATATCTTGGGCACAAGCATTGAATAGCTTTTGAAAAATATGGCTGCAACAAAACTATAAATATCCTGAGAAGAAGCATTGAATAGCATTTAAATATCTTGAGCACAAGCATTGAATAACTTTTGAAAAATACGATAATGTTACTAGGAAATATAATTATTGTACCAAAATATTGGAAAGCAATCCAGGATGGAATTGGAAAGCAATATAGGATGTAATTGCAAAAATTAGTTTTATCTTTCTGAAAATATCTTAATGTCACTAAGAAATATTAGTACCAAAACATTGAAAAGCAATTTAGGATGAAATTGCTAGAATGAAATTGCAAAGTTCGTTTCAATTAAACAACAACAGAGTTTCAAGGTGTGTAAACATAGATAACAATGAAGTTTCAAGGTGTATGAACTTTTATAATGAACAACATTTCTAAAAACAAATGCGAACTTTTATAATGAACAACATTTCTAAAAACAGCCACTGTAATTTCTATAATATAAGAGTGTTTTTTTTTAATGATATATATAATTGAAAATAAGTAAGCAGTAATTTTAACTATATCAATAATGATGATATATTATAGTTTTATGATGGAGGAGTTTGATGAGGACAAGATATACATTTAAAAACAATTATAAATAAATTTTAATCAATTTAAAGAAATATTAATTAATAATATAATCTAATTATTTTAATTGAATTTAAATGGTGATTTTTAACATTCTCTATTTTTAATATTAAAATGATTTAAATGGTGGTTTCTAATATTCTCTATTTTTAATATTTTGTTGTAAGTATATAAATTATTGTTTCTAGTTTTATCAATAAATACTATATATATATATATATATGTATGTATGTATGTATGCACACAAATTATTACATATAATAAACATTCATAAAACTAAAATATCATTTTTTACAATATCTATATGAAATTTAAATTTGTTAATATATATGGTATAAGGGTATACATACCAAATTTTATACCATTTTTCCAATTTAAAAAATCTATCGGCCTCTCTTTGTACCTTTTGGGGTAATTCCTAGTAATTAATATCTTCAATTTAGATGACAATTATATAAATGAAAAATTTAGAATTGAGATTGAACACAGATTTCTTTGCCCTAAACCGACCAACTATCTCTATATTTAAACGAGGAAAAGAGATATGTGTTATTTATAATACTAAGTTTCTGCTTATGAATATAAAAAATTATAAAAATAGAACCTACCAACGGTGTGTTCATCAGCAATACAAGTAACACATTCATTCCGATGCTAAAATTTAATTAATGCGAACGGAAAATATGAATCAAATGAATATTTATGGATATCTCATAAATTGGATATTAAAGTGTGATTTCGATATCGAACAATCTGAGGAAAGACATGGATATCGAAGGAAGCATTTAACTTGTTTAATCTCTCCAATCTCTCCCCTATCTCTCCAATCTCTCCCCTAACAATGTAGAGTATAGGGCAAAATTGCTAATCACCATTCTAACAAATACAAACATCTTGAAATCCTCAAATATTACAAATTAAGCAACGTAAGCTCTGCATCCTAGGAAGATGAGATCATTTAAGGCTGCATTAGCAGCTACCGTGAGAGTTTTCCCGGTCTCAATCTTTAGTACTAAGAGGCAAGAACAGGAGAGGCTTAACAGTCGAAGTTTACCGTGAGAGTTTTCCCGGTCTCAATCTTTAGTACTAAGAGGCAAGAACAGGAGAGGCTTAACAGTCGAAGTTTCTACGAGTATTGCCAAATCATGCGCAGCAGATAGGGGACGCTGGAGACGCCATAGTTCCTTCCACGCGCAGCCCGTCAATGCGAAAGCAATTTCCACAGATGTAAAGACGGGGGCGAGGTGATCCATACCGCGTAGGACATTGGCTATCACAAGAGACTAGTCACGGGTTCGAATAATCTCTTCCCACTGTCGTTGCTAACGGTTGTCGTAGGCGTGCTGAAGCGGCTTCTTCCGTAGATCATTGTGGCCGCGCCAGTCAATAGTGGAGACTGCAAAATAGCGACGAGGCCGCTCTGCAGAGTTTCTGAGAAGAAATTGGCATGAGGCAACACGTTCTCAAAAACGTGGATCCACAACAACAAAGAGGCCATGGCCAAGAAACACCACGCTGACAACCAGAGCACGGCCGCGGATAATAGCTGCCGCAATAACTCAATCATTTCTTAAAAAATTTCGCTGATCTCCGTTATTTCGTCCCCAACACAGATCTGCTTGTTCTTTGTGTTTCTGGAGCTATCGGAGGCATAGCCGTTATTGTTAGCGTGGGGTTTTGTCGGATGGCGTGTTTATTGTTGTGCAACCACATTTTGAGAACTTGTCGCCTAATCACAACTTCTTTACAGAAACTTTGCAGGGCAGTCTCCTCTTCTTGCTTCTTTAATCTCTACCCAACACTATGCTTAAATAGTCGAAACTTAGGCCTGGATGTATTATGTTATGCATCACATCCATCGTCCTCTCCAATCTTCTTATTCTTATTTATTTTTTCTAGAAAATTGTGGTATATGTATTTATATATCAATTTCCAAAATTAGATTTTATGAAGGCGTTGTTTACCGAGTAACAATATTGCCGACGCTGGAACACATTGACTGGAGTTTGGTTATTTATTTTTTTAAATTGATAGTAAGTGTTTGAATATTATTTTTAGGGTGGAAAAATATATTACATTATCAAAAATATTTTTAAAACCCAAAAACTTAAAATTTGACACGTGTAACTCATATTTACAAAAATTTGCAATTTTTTTTTTTTTTTTCAAAATCCGACGAGAGTTTTCACTGTTACGCCTCTTTACAGTAAGCTCATCATTTATTGTTTTTTCCAATAACATTGTGTTTGGTATGTCCAATGTATTTTTGACCATGCAACCATAGCACAGAATCCATAGCTAAATGTTGACTTCGAACAGTTCGAGTTACGTGATTTGACATATTCCCACATTCAATGTATTTAGGATTTGCCCATGTTCAATGTAGTTTTTATAAGAGTTGTGGTTTTTATAGGAGTACAAAATCCATAGCTAAATGTTAAGTTGGAATCTGGCGTAATTAAGTGGTTTGACATATTTCAATAATTTTTTTCTTTTTAATTATATTATAAAATGTATAATGAGTGTAATTACGTGATTTGACCTATTTCTATGTTCAATAAAATAATTTTTTTAAACTATATTATAAAATGTATAATGAGTTGCTGGTTTGGAATATTGTTTCATAATGAATACAAAGTTTGGTAGTTTCTAGGTTTAATGATTAGGTATTCAATATTGTTATGGAATTAATCATAAAAGGTGGTAATATGAAGTTTGGTAGTATATTGTTATGGAATTAATCATAAAAGGTGGTAATATATTTTTAAGTAAATATAAATAATTTTTAATATAATTTGAGAATAAGTTGTAATTGATAAGAATTTGATAGGGTTCTGTAAAAATGGATATAAAAAAGTATTTGTTATTTATTCGAAGTAAAGTTTGTGATAGAATATATTAGCTTTTATTTATTTTTCAAAGTTAGAAATTGTGACATGTATTAGTCAATGCTATATTAATATTGGGGAATAGGAAAATAGTTTGCTATAGTCTAAATGGATTGATATAGTTTTACCTAGGCAAAGATTAATAAATTGATATATGATGTGAAGAAATTTATTTGATATTGAGGCCCAACAATTTGGTAAATGTTGATAAACATTAAAACATTTACTTCATGATATATCTCACATTAGCACAATTTGGAAAACATAAAAATCAGCTCAAGATTTGAAAAAGAAAAAAATCCTCTAAGTTATAATATATTTTTTAAATTAATATTTTTACTATAAATTGAAAAAATTAATTAACATGTGTTAAAATCTTCACCTCAGTCTTGTTTTGAACTTGTGATCTCTAAACCATTAAGCCCACTCAAGTTATATTAGAGTAAATAACATGTAACAAGATTCTTAATTATGGAGATTCAACTCCACATTCTTATTCTTAATTTATAAATAAGTTTGGTTAGGATAGCATGAACTAATAAATTTACTTGTTAACACCACATGCACATGGTTAGGAAGATAGAATTTCACATTATCAGCCTAAGTAGAGCACCCTCTCGCAAGTGGAAGGAAAATAATGAAAGCCATTCAGATGTAGCAAGATACAATGGTCTGCTAATTACTTTTTAATATACGTGGTCACAAGTGATATGCTTGGTCACAGATATAAAGACAAACCTACATGGACTTACATGTTTCATTTATGAATTCAACTTGTCTCATTTTTCCCTAAGGTGCTACCTCCTTTCGTTTCAATGCAAGGTTCGTGAGCTCTCTTGGATGACCAACTTCACTCGTAGCAATCCTCTTGACATTTCATATCTTAGATACGTTATCATTGATGAAATCAACTTCATAGGCCACTTTTCATTGATAAAAGCTATCCGACGGGGATTACCCTCAACCGAAGGATGATCCAAACGACCATGAGTTGTCAAGCCAGGTGTTGAAGCGTTAGCTTCACTGAGAATGATAGCGTATGCTCGACATGATCGTGATCTCTGGTACCACATACTTCCAATTTGGTTTGTGTGGCTAGTCTGATACTCCGTCACGCAGTGATTAATGTTTTTTATTTAGCAAACATGGCAGCAGTGGCTCCTTCGTCAGCAGTGGCTCCTTCGTACAGTTTTCTTATTGCCTACAGGTGATGACTCAAGTGTCTCATCTTTTCCAATGGGGAGGAGAGTTAGAAACCCGCTCAATTGTAAATGAGTTACTTGTATCCTCTAATTTGTAACGATCATGCAACAGCCTGAGAATGTTTGGTTGACTCATGTGGTTCAGGCCTTTAGGGTTTATGTTTGTGTTTCTCATTTCAAGCATGCCCTTAGTACAATAGTTTAGCAGGTACCGAATTCTTTCATAGGTTTCTGTTTTATTTGAAGATCTTAGTTGAAGATTTGTAGACTGAACTGATTTAAATTAGGTGATGGTTAGGTGGAAAACATAAATAAATTAATCACGATGATTCTGTGAGGAAAATAACACTTACAATTTAAAATTATTTCCAAAGCTAGCAAGAAGTGAAACACCACTTGTTTCAGCAGCCCTAACAGTTAAAGCTACAGGAGAAGTTGGAGATCCTCCAGCATGAGCAACACCACTAGTAGCGCCAGCATATTCTCCAGTTGCAGCAGTCGATTATTCGGTAGATCCAATAGTAGTATATCCAGTGGTAGAGACAGTAAACCCAGCCGTAGTTCCTGCTATTTGGGATCGCGATAAAGAGTATGATGGTCCAAGCCGTAGTTTCTGCTATTCGGGATCGTGATAAAGAGTCTGACGTTCTGGATGTAGGTTAGATGCACCAGAAGGAAAGGACAACATGCTTCTCATCCCTCCAAAGTAGTTGTCCAAATACTGTTTCTGAATTTCCCTGGAGAAGCTTCACAAGTTTGGCGCTGATGCTCAGAATGTAGCTCAGCTCAATCACCGTCGCCATGTAAGTTGACAGGGGAGGCCTGACATTGGTGACCATGCATAGAGCCATGTGGTCTAGCTTCTCATCCCTCCAAAGCAGTTGTCCAAATATTTTTTCGGAATTTCCAGGGATAAGCTTCACAGGTTGGGCGTTGATGCTCAGAATGTAGCTCAGCTCAATCACCGCGGCCCTGTAAGTTGATATGGAAGGCCTAACATTCGTGACCATGCATAGAGCCATGTGGTCTAGTATCTGTGTGGTCTGGTGGCATGTTTGTGGAGTGCCGTTTAACATGTAAATACATAACTTGTAAATACATATATGTCTAAACCCCACTGCATGTTGGAAACTATATTTTTTCTGAATTTCCAGCGATAAGCTTCACAGATTTGGCGCTGATGCTCAGAATGTAGCTCAGCTCAATCACCGTGGCCCTGTAAGTTGATATGGAAGGCCTAACATTCGTGACCATGCATAGAGCCATGTGGTCTAGTATCTGTTGATATGGAAGGCCTAACATTCGTGACCATGCATAGAGCCATGTGGTCTAGTATCTGTGTGGTCTGGTGGCATGTTTGTGGAGTGCCGTTTAACATGTAAATACATAACTTGTAAATACATATATGTCTAAACCCCACTGCATGTTGGAAACTATATTTTTTCTGAATTTCCAGCGATAAGCTTCACAGATTTGGCGCTGATGCTCAGAATGTAGCTCAGCTCAATCACCGTGGCCCTGTAAGTCGATATCGAAGGCCTAACATTGGTGACCATGCATAGAGCCATGTGGTCTAGTCTCTGTGTGGTCGGGTGGTATGTTTAGTCTCTGTGTGGTCAGGTGGTATGTTTGTGGAGTGTCGTTTAACTTGTAAAGACATGTATGTCTAAACCCTACCGCATGTTGGGAATTAATGTTTTTATGCTCCAGAAATATATGAACACAAATTTATCGAAAAAATCACATAATATATAGTGTGGCTCGAGAATAAGTCAAATAAGATGATGAAGTTACAAAGTTCATCAACATGCCTTGGAAAAACTAACCAACTTAACATAATGCTAAAGCTACCATTTTGATGACAATAGTACCCGCCATGCCTGCCGTAGGGACTAATAATACAGGGAGACTTTGAATATAAACATAAAACAGAATAAAATATTACGTTGGTATTTCAGTGTTTGCCCAATGAAGTAGTGATATTTACCAAACAAAAATTCAAAGAAAGTATTTTACTTGTTTAATCTCCCCAATAATAATCGAGAGGACTGGGTTGTCTACTGTACTGATAGAGCTGTCTACTAGCCAAATACAGCAGATGGGAAAATTTGATAATCTTTAACTTGTTTAGTTTCCCCAATAACAACCGAGAGGAGTAGGTTGTCCACTGTAATGATAGGGTTGTCTACTAGTCAAATACAGTAGATGAGAAAAATTGATAATCTTTAACTTTCTCAATCTCCCGAGTAACAATCGAGGGGACTCGGTTGCCTAATGTACTGATAGGGTTGTCTACTAGCAAAATACAATAAATGGAAATAATTAATTAATCTCCCCAATAACAATCGAGAGGACCGAGTTGTCTACTGTACTAAATAGGTTGTCTACTAGCCAAATATAGTAGACGGGAAAAATTGATAATCCCCATTCTCCACCTCCACATAAATTATGCACCACTCATAACAAATATAAACATCTTGAAATCCTCGGCCCTTTGATACGCAGACGGTCAATGCCAACACAAATGTAACATATGTAACGTTGAGGGTGAGGATATCCATACCACGAACAACGTTTGTTATTGTTGGTGTACATGCACCTAGATTAGCTCCAGTTAACTTATTGCTTGCATGTGACACATGTACACATTAAAAAGCACACTTAGCTTTAGTTAGCTTTAGTTATTGCATGTACAACTAAGCTTAACTTAGTTGCTTTTATGTATTTATTCTAAAACTAATATTGTCGAATCAATTTTTCATTCTTTTCTCAATTCTTGCTCGCTTCCTTCCTTCTCTTGCAGGCATGTTTATTGTTTTGCAGATCTAGATCTGTGTATCTCAAAAATCTTACATGGTATCAGAGCACAGGGATTTGTAATCAGTGCACAAGCAATTTTATTTGCAGGTTCAGAAGATTGAAGCAACAATAAAGAATGGAGTCTAAATTGGAGTTTCCACAATCGGCAATGCTCACTCCATATAATTATTTCGAATGGAAGCCAAAGATTCAACTTCATCTCAGAAGTAGAGGCTTATTTTGAATAACCATAGAAACAGAAGTTGAACCAACATCGACAATGGAGAAAACAAGATATTTCAATCGCATGGACGAGGCCTTCGGCATCCTATGTTTATCTATTTCTCCGGAACTGCTATTCCATGTTGAATCATGTTCAACTCCAAATGAAGTATGGAAAATTTTGGAAAGATTGTTTGGAAAACAGGATGAAATGCAAGGTCACATTCTCGAAAATGAGTTAAACTCATTAGATTTGAGAAACTTTGAGAACATTCAAGATTTTTTCACAAGGTATAAAGCCTTGTTGGTTCAGCTGAAAGGATGCGAAATCGACAAAACCAAGCAAGAAAATCAGTTGATTGTTTCTATTTTATCAAAACTTGGTCCAGAGTATGCAGTATTCGTCTCTACATTCCACACAGTTAGATCTGCAACTGGTGCAGCTTGGAAGTGTTAGGATATTCCGACACATAGGATATAGTTAAGTTCAACTTGGTCTAGTATAGAGTTAGGTTAGAGTTAGGTAAAGTGTGTTTCTTTACCGTTGTACATTTTGTAACTTACAATCCGACGGTCACAATATGTAGTGATCCGACGATTCACTCTCACCTCGGTATTACCGACACTTGATCCGTGGCTTGACACCCGATTGGTCCATGAGTTCTATTTAAAGCGCATGGAGGGTCATTGTTCGGGTAATCCGTGCATGAGAGAAGCTTATGTAAATTTTCATTCTTTGATTAATAAATTGCCTGTAGTACCCACGTTGGGACAGGCCGTGGACTGTTTCCCTCCTTGCACTCTGAGGGTTTTAACCACGTCAAAAATACTGGTGTATTGATTTGAGATCTGGTTGTGAGCGGTGTCCTTTTGGTATTCTTTCTGTGGAACTTACCCTGTAAATTCCTACATGGTATCAGAGCTATTTGAGGGTCGCGTCCGTTGGTGATCCAAATCTGAAGCCGGTAAAACTGCATGCGGCTGTCGTTTCCTAGATCTGCTGTTTCTGACTGCTTTCGGGCCGAGAGGACTGCTCTGTTGCGTTCGGAGCATCTGTTCCAGTGAGGAACCCCTTTTGTTTCACGCGAAAAGGTTTCCGGTAGCCCTAGTTGCGTCATTTTTCAGATCGGGAGGTATACAGTGTTTTTTTTTGCAGTTTACTGTTATTTTCTCTCTGCTTATTTCGGTCTCAGTTCATTTAGCCTTTTTTTTTAACCGGATCTATACATTTCATTTCTGTATATGCTCTTTGCCCTGCGACTCTGTGCGATCTGGGCAAATCAGAAACAGAAAGGAAGGATTTTTCTCATGCGTATGCTCTTTTCCCTGCACCTTAGTGTGATCTCGGAAAATCAGAAACATTGAGAAAAATATTTAGTTTTTCGGCTAAAGCTAACTTTGAGATTTTTTTTTTAAATTTCTAGTTTTTTGGCTAAAGCTAACTTCGAGCCGCAAGGTTCGTTTTTCTTTGCATGTTCGTGTTGGGTTTTGTGTTTTGTGTTTTGTAGGGAAAAAGAGCTTTCTCAAGGCAAGCACGCAAACCAAGCCCCCCCCCCCTCTCTCTCTCTCTCAAATTTTTTGTATAGATCAATTGGTTCAAAGCTATTTTAAGAGAGTAGAGGTCTTGGGTTCAAGTCTCCATTTTGTGGGGGCGGATTTTTTCATTCCCGCACATTCGCGCACTTTGCCGGCAACGTCAACAATTTTGTTTTCAAAAAGCCATAATTTCTTCATCCGGAAGCCTTTTTCAGAGCCGTTTTTTTTAAAACCGCCTATTTTTTCGAGATCTATCTGTTGGTACACTTACTTTCAACATCTTCAGCTTCAGTTTTTTTTAAAATGGAAAGTCCATGCCAAGTCATTCTTGACAGCACTAACTACTTCCAATGGGTAGAATACATGGAAGATTTACTTAGAAGTAAAGGTCTCTTCAGAATAGCCACAAACCAAGAGAAGAAACCAAAAGATGAAGACAAGGCGGCAAAATGGGAAAATAGACAAGATCAAGCACGTGGTTTGATAGGGATGTCTATTTCTCTTGATCTTAGATTCCACATTGCAGGACTTGAGACTCCTCATGAAGCATTAGAAAAACTTGCTAAAGTTTTTGGGATTAAAAATGAAATTAGAGCCCATCAACTTGAAAATGAGCTGCTTACTTTGGATCCTAATAATTTTTCTTGCATTGAAGATTTCTTGTCCAAATTCAAGACCCTTAGATATCTCTTGGAAGGTGTTAAAGTTAAGAAAGAAGATGGTAACCTTATTTATTCCATCCTTACTAAGTTGGGACCAGCCTACTCTGTATTTGTTTCCACTTTCCATTCTACAAGGGAAGCTTTCATTTGTCAAGGACAAGACTACAAGGCCCCTTCCTTTGACTCCTTTTGTGATTCCTTAATAAGAGAACAAGAAAAACTCTTACACCTTGGTCTTCTTAATCTTGGAAACTCTTCCACGAAAGCGTTAGCCGCCCAGCAGCAACCAAATTCAAAGAATCCTAAGAAGTCATATCCTCAAAAGAATGGTCCTAAACCATCTCAGCCTCAAAATGAAAGATCATTTCAGCAAAATGATAAGACCAATAAAAACAAATGGAAGAAGACTGATAGACATTGTAACTTTTGTAATCGAGATGGCCACTTAGAATCTAAATGCTTTAAGAAGATGGAAGCCTTGGAAGCCGCAATGAAGAAACATAACATCCATGTGGAGCCTACTTCAACTTCAACTTCCAGAATGACACTTTCTGCATGTCATTATCAATCATCTCAGTCTGGTTATGCATTAAATGTATCTTCTTCTTCTTCTCATTCTCATGAGTGGCTCATTGATTCTGGAGCCTCTTGTCACATGGCCAAAAACCAAGCCATGTTTTCTTCTTTAAATGATTGTAACACCAAAAATATATATATTGGTGATGATAGATCTCTTAATGTTGTAGGGACTGGAACTGTTCATCTAGACAATGGTCAGTTTAATGATGTATTATGTGTTCCAACCTTATCCTGCAACCTTCTATCTGTCTATCAGATAACTCATTCAGGTGAAGGTAAAATTGTTGAATTTTCACCTCATGATGTTGTAATCAAGGATCTAAAAGATCCTAAACAGATTCTAGCTACTGGTCTGGATGATGATTCCAAAAGGTTGTATAAGTTTCACAACTTTGGGTCATCCAATCTTCCCTCAGTATTTGTTGCTCATAATGATGAAGTGAGCAAACTTTGGCATGAGCGATTTGGTCACTTAAACTATCGCTCCCTTCAGCATCTATGTAAAGAAAATATGGTGACAGGTCTTCCTATGGTATCTTGCAGAGATGGTGTTTGTTCCGGATGTGTACTCGGAAAACATCATCGGGACAGTTTTGACAAACGTGCCTCTTGGCACGCCTCAGCCCCTTTACAGCTTGTGCACAGTGATTTATGTGGTCCTCTTCCTGTTGCTTTATTCTCTGGCTGCAAGTACTTCTTAACTTTCATTGATGATTTCTCCAGACGCACTTGGGTATACTTCTTAAAACTCAAGAGCGAAGTATTTACCACTTTTTTGGCCTTCAAAGCATTTGTTGAAAAACAATCTGGACATCAAATTCTTAAGCTAAGAACTGATAATGGTGGAGAATATGTTAAAAACACATTCATCAACTTTTGCACCAAAAATGGAATTCAAATGCAACATACTGTTCCATACACTCCACAACAAAATGGTGTAGCTGAAAGGAAAAATCGCACCTTAAAGGAAATGGCTAATTGTATGCTGCAATCTAAAGGACTCAGTCTTAGTTTTTGGGCCGAAGCAATTAATTGTGCAAATTATATAATCAATCGCACTCCTACTAAGGTTCTAGAGAATATCACTCCAGAAGAAGCTTGGAGTTCCATTAAACCAGATGTAAGTCACTTTCGTGTGTTTGGAAGTGAAGCATGGGCCCATATTCCAGATGAAAAGCATAAAGCTTTAGAACCTAAGAGTGAGAAATGTACTTTTGTTGGATATTCTGAAGATGTAAAAGGTTATAGACTTATTCCATTTAAGTCCAAAAATGTTATCATTAGAAGAGATGTAAAATTTGATGAAAATAAATCGGCCTGCGAGCCTAGTCCGGCGGATGTGCCACCTCTTCCTCTCTCTTCTACTTTTGAAAACATTTCTTCTTCAGATGATGAAAGCGAGGATGATAATCCTCCCCCACCTTCTCAGGATCCTCAACTTCCAAGATGGGTCCGTGCTACTCGGGATGCAGCAGGTGATCTTGCCGGTGATCCTACAGATCAGCGACGTACACGTTCTCAGTTTGAAGGAGCCTCTTCCTTACTGGCTCAAGCTCCAGTAAATCATGATCCTGACACTTTTGCAGAAGCTTCAGGCCATCCACATTGGGAAGCAGCTATGAATGAAGAATATCATTCATTAATGACAAATGATACATGGGATCTTGTTCCTCTACCAAAGGGACGCAAACTTGTTAGATGTAAATGGGTTTACAGAACCAAGTATGGACCAGATGGGAAAGTTGATAAACATAAAGCTCGTCTCGTTGCTAAGGGCTTTTCACAGGTCGAAGGCATTGACTACACTGAAAACTTCTCCCCTGTTGCCAAAATGAACTCTATCCGCCTTGTTCTTTCCCTTGCTGCCTCTTTAAAATGGGAAGTCCATCAAATGGATGTTAAATCTACTTTCTTGCATGGGGACTTGCAGGAAGAAATCTATATGGAACAACCCATTGGCTTCATACAAATAGACTCCAGCCTTGTTTGTCGACTTAAGAAATCCCTTTATGGCCTCAAGCAAGCTCCTCGGGCTTGGTATGCCAAAATGGATAGCTTTCTTTTAGAATCTGGCTTTTCTAGGTGTCATTCTGACAATATTGTCTACACCAAGAAAGTGGGCAACTCTCTTATCATCCTTGTTCTTTATGTTGATGATCTTATTCTTACTGGTAGTGATCCCAACCTTATAAACCATGTGAAGTCCAGCCTTCAAAAGAAATTTGAAATGACAGACTTAGGACACTTACACTATTTTCTCGGTCTTCAAGTCTTGCAATCCCAAGAGGGTATTTTCCTTTCCCAGTCCAAGTATGCTTGTGATATTCTTCGTCATTTTCACATGGAAGACTGTAAGCCAGCCCCTTCTCCCTTTCAGTCTGGAGTCAAACTTTCAGTCTCTTGTACTTCTCCTGAAGTTGATGCTACCTTATACCGTCAACTTGTCGGAAAACTCTTGTATTTAACCCATACTCGTCCTGATCTTTCCTTTGCTGTTGGCCTTGTTGCTCGTTTTATGCAAAACCCCCGTGAAAGTCATTGGAAAGCAGCTAAAAGAATACTTCGTTATGTTCGAGGTACAATATAGTTTGGGATTCATTACAGTGCCAAAGCAGCTCCTCTGTTAGTTGGTTTCACTGATTCTGATTGGGCTGGTGACCCTGATGATCGGAAGTCTACTGCCGGTTATGTCTTCACTCTTGGTTCAGGACCTTTTACATGGGCTTGTAAGAAACAGGCTGCCATTTCTCTTTCGTCAGCAGAAGCAGAGTATCGTGGTGCCGTGGAAGCTAGTAAGGAAGCCTTGTGGCTTCTTCAAATCCTATCAGAGTTTGGCTTTGAGCTGCAGCATCCAACCACACTTTGGTGTGATAATCAAAGTGCCATTCAGCTATGCAAAGATCCAGTCCAGCATCAGCGCAGCAAACACATTGAACTACACATGCACTTCATCAGAAAGCTCATTCATGACCATGTTCTTGAAGTGCAATATTGTCCAACAGATGATCAGGTTGCAGACATCTTCACAAAGGCTCTCACAGAGGCGAAGTTCACTAAACTTCGATATATGCTTGGAGTTCAGGAAGTTGTCACTAAGGGGGGATAGGCTCTAGTGCCTCCTTCCTTCTCCTATTGTGTCATATTTGTAAATCCTTCAATCCTATCCCAAGTTGTTCTTAAGGGGGGATGTTAGGATATTCCGACACATAGGATATATTTAAGTTCAACTTGGTCTAGTATAGAGTTAGGTTAGAGTTAGGTAAAGTGTGTTTCTTTACCGTTGTACATTTTGTAACTTACAATCTGACGGTCACAATATGTAGTGATCCGACGGTTCACTCTCACCTCGGTATTACCGACACTTGATCCGTGGCTTGACACCCGATTGGTCCATGAGTTCTATTTAAAGCGCATGGAGGGTCATTGTTCGGGTAATCCGTGCATGAGAGAAGCTTATGTAAATTTTCATTCTTTGATTAATAAATTGCATGTAGTACCCACGTTGGGACAGGCCGTGGACTGTTTCCCTCCTTGCACTCTGAGGGTTTTAACCACGTCAAAAATACTGGTGTATTGATTTGAGATCTGGTTGTGAGCGGTGTCCTTTTGGTATTCTTTCTGTGGAACTTACCCTGTAAATTCCTACAGGAAGATGTCCTCACTGGATTCTTTTATTCAGTCTTTGATGCATGAGCAAGATAAACTCATCAAAATGGGCACACATAAAAATTCCAAAGCGCATGCACTTACTGTGCATGCAAAAGGAAAGGAAAATTCCAAAGACCATCAGAAAGGAAAAGGGAAGAAGGATCCTGATCCAAGAAAGGGAGGACATCCCAAACCCCCTGATGGATCATCTGGCTCAAAGGAAAGGAAAGGAACGAAAGGGAAATCAATGTGCAATTATTGCCACCGTGGTTTTCATCCTAAATCTGCATGCATGAAGAAGACTATAGATCTTATGGCACAGACACTCCAGCAACAGAATCTTGGAGACCACATTCCTGAGAATGCTAAGAAGAAGTTTGGAGAAAAAGCACCAGATCCAAGAGGTAACGGGCATGCTTTGATTGCTCTTCATTCTGCACCACAAGAATGGATCATCGATTCAAGAGCTTCACATCATATGGCTTCTTCAAAGGAATCCTTGTCTTCTCTACATGGATACTCAGGTCCTCCCATTCTCATGGGGGATAATTTTGCAGTTGCAGCAACTGGACAAGGAAGAGTGCAATTCGAAGATGGAAGTTTTGAAAATGTCTTGCATATTCCAAGGCTTTCTGTGAATCTTCTCTCAGTGTATCAGATGACACACACAGGCAGCGGAAGGAAAGTGGAATTTACCCTAGATTTCGTGAGCATTTATGACATGCAAACCAATTTGAAGATTGCATTTGGCAAGGTAAATGATCAATCTCGTCTGTATACATTTTTGATTTTGTTCCTCAATCAGATTCTATTTTGCTACTTACGCATGCAAATGAAGAAAGTAAGATTTGGCACGAGAGATTTGGGCACTTGAATTTCATATATATGCAACAGCTTAGTAAGCAAGGGATGGTCAAAGGATTGCCAACCATTGAATTTTCAGATGGTGTTTGTAATGGATGTGCTCTTGGAAAGCATCCACAAGAAAAATTCGAGAAGGGGCATGCATGGAGAGCCTCTTCACCTTTGGAACTTGTACACAGTGATCTCATGGGTCCATTTCCGGTGCTTTCAATGAGCAAAGAAAGATATGTGTTGTCATTTATAGATGATTACATGAGATTCACTTGGGTTTACTTCTTGAAACTCAAGTCCGAAGTTTTTCAACATCTAAAGATTTTCAAAGCGCATGCGAAAAATCAGTCTGGAAAACACATCAAAATACTCCGCACAGATAATGGGACGGAATATGTCAACAAAGATATCAAGAATCTTTGTGATGAAGCAGGCATACAGTTGCAGCATACAGTTCCTTACACTCCACAGCAAAATGGCGTGGCTGAAAGGAAAAATCGATCTTTGAAAGAGATGGCTAATTGCATGTTGCATGCAAGATCTCTTCCGTCAAAATTGTGGGCCGAAGCTATTGATTGTGCCTCATACATCCAGAACAGATCTCCTGATAAATCTGTTACTAGAAAAACACCTTTTGAGGCTTGGACTGGCATGCAACCTGAAGTTAGTCATTTCCGCATTTTTGGATCTCCAGCATGGGCCCGCATTCCTCCAGAGAAGAGAAAGGCTTTGGAGCCTCAAAGCAAAGCATGCATGTTTGTTGGATATTCTGATGAAGTCAAAGGGTACAGATTGCTTGATATCCACACTGAAGAGCTCTTTATTGAAAGGAGTGTAGAGTTTGACGAAGATATTTCGCATGCACCAATAGATGAACTTGTTACCAAATTTTCATCACCACTCATTGATGAGTATGCAGATGAAACTTCAGACCAGCATTCTGATGAAGATGAGTCTTTTCCTGTGACCCCTGTTAGACCACCAGTTGTTGAACATCGAGATCATACTTCTGCATGTAGTTCGGAAGATTCTCGACCACCTTCAACACAAAAATGGCGCAACATGAGTGATATCCTTGATGATCCTGCCTCTATCCCTCTGTTTGAGCAAGATCCGCAAGCACTCTTAGCTATGGAGCCATCCATGCCCATACATGCTTATATGATGCATGGATCTGATCCACAAACTTATGCAGAAGCAAATGGGCATCCTGAATGGGAAGCCGCCATGGATGAGGAATATAACTCTCTCATTGAGAACCAGACTTGGGATTTGGTTCCGCTACCTTCAAATCGCAAACTTGTGAGATGCAAGTGGGTTTACCGGACCAAGAAAGCATCAAATGGCCAAGTTAGTCGAAATAAGGCATGATTGGTAGCAAAAGGTTTTCACCAAGTACATGGTGTTGACTATGATGAGACTTTTTCTCTAGTGGCAAAAATGGATTCCATTCGGCTAGCTCTCTCCATTGCAGCAGCAAGAGGATGGGAGGTGCATCATATGGATGTGAAGAATGCCTTTCTTCATGGTGATCTCGAGGAGGAAATCTACATGGAGCAGCCACCGGGATACATGCAGAATTCATCTCTGGTATGCAAACTAAAGAAGTCTCTTTATGGCCTCAAGCAGGCACCTAGAGCATGGTATGCAAAGATGGATTCTTATTTGTTATCTCAAAATTTTGTACGCTGCAAATCTAATTCCAATGTTTATTTTCTGAAGAAAATTGACTCCTTGTTGATCATAGTACTCTACGTAGATGATCTTTTGATAACGGGTAGTTCAGCTTCTGTCATTACTAACATCAAAACTGCATTGCATAAGTGGTTTTCTATGACAGACATGGGCTTGCTAAATTTCTTCCTTGGACTAGAGATCCATCAGCGTGATTCTGGCCTTACCATTTCTCAACCAAAATATTCCAGAGATCTTTTGGCACGATTTCACATGAGTGACTGCAAGCCAGCAGCCACACCTTTCTTATCAGGGATAATGCTTGAGAATGACAAAGACACACCATTGGTTGATTGCACATTGTATCGCTAGCTTGTGGGAAGTCTTCTTTATCTCACTCACTCCCGTCCTGATCTCTCCTATGCTGTCGGAGTAGTTTCTAGATACAAGCAGGAGCCACATGAGTTACACTGGAATGCTGCAAAGCGCATCCTTCGATATGTCCAGGGGACAATCACCTATGGGATTCATTATGCAGCCAATTGTTCTTTGAATCTCATCGGGTTCACAGATTCGGACTGGGCTGGTGACACCATTGATCGCAAGTCTACTTCCGGTTATGTACTTAGTTTGGGATCCGACCCAATTTGTTGGTCAAGTAAGAAGTAGGCTGCCATTGCTTTATCATCAGCAGAGGCCGAGTATAGAGGAGCAGTCAATGCCACTATTTAGGCAATTTGGCTACAACATTTCCTATCTGAGCTTGGGATTAGTGTCCATCATCCAACTGTCATCTGGTGTGATAATCAAAGTACGCTAAAGTTTTGCAGAGATCCAGTGCAGCGGCAGCGTACCAAACACATCGAGATTCACATGCACTTCATTAGATAACTCATTCATGGTAGGATCATCGATCTTCAGTACTGTCCTAGTTCCGAGCAGATTGCTGACATCTTCACCAAGACTTTCACTGAGCAGAAGTTTCGATTCCTGCGAGATCGTCTTGGGGTGAAGGACACGACTGCCTAGCAGTTGTCTTTTCTCTACTTTTGCATTATATTTTTTGGGGGGGGGGGGGTTTCTTCCCACTGGGTTTTCCCTCTTTCCTCCTTTTTATGAATTGTATATGGGTACCTAAAATGGCCGTGTTGCCGGGACTCATTCATTTTGCATCACACTCACCTAAGTTATGCTTAAAGGGGGGTGTTGGTGTACATGCCCCAGTTAACTTATTGCTTGCATGTGGCACATGTACACATTAACATAAGATAAAGCACACTTAGCTTTAGTTAGCTTTAGTTATTGCATGTACAACTAAGCTTAACTTAGTTGCTTGCTCGCTTCCTTCCTTCTCTTGCAAGCCTGTTTATTGTTTTGCAGATCTAGATCTGTGTATCTCAAAAATCTTACAGTTATCACAAGAAACTAGTCATGGGTTCCAATCTCTTCCCACTGTCGTTCCCAACCGCTGCCATAGGCATGCTGAGGCGTCCCATTCCAAAAATCTATGCGGCCGCACCAGTCAATAATTAACATCAAGAGCAGTGTCGTAGTTTGGAGGAACACGTGGAAGAAAACACGACGTCGCAGGTTCACGCACCAGCAGAAGAAGCAGATGCTGGCACCTGCGATGAGATTTTTGTGGAGACACAAAAAAAATCACGAGGCCACCCTGCAGAGTTTCTATAAAGAAAGACGTTCTCAAAACACTGGATCGACAACAACGAATAGGCTACGGACGCTGACACGAACCACAGCACGGACGCGGCAATAAATCAACGCCTTCTTAAATATTTTCACTAAGATCCGTAACCTCCAACACAGTTCTGCTTGTTCTTTGGGATTTTAGAGCTATAGGCTGTATTTCCGTTATTGTTAGCGTGGGGCTTGGTTGGATGGCGGGTTGATTCTTTGGCAACTACATTTTGAGAAGTCGCCTAATCACAACTTCCTCGCAGACTCTTCTTGTTTCTTTAATGGCTACAAGACTCTATACTTAAATAGTCGAAACTTAATCCTCAATGTATTGTCTCATCCATCACATCCATCCTCCTCCTCTCCAATCTTCTTATTATTATTATTTTTCTGGAAAATTCCAGTATATGTATTATATATTAATTTTAGATTCTAAAATTAGTTTTTACAGAGAAGTTTATAGAGCTATCGATTTTATTTTAGATAGTTAAAGTTTAGTTAAAAAAAATTTGAATTGAGCATCATCCAAAATACCTGAAATACCAAAAACTTAAAATTTGATAATTATAATTTAAAATTTAAAAAATTTTCTAACCTTTTTTTTTTACAAAATTAACTCTCTCTAATTGTTTTTCCAATAACTCTGCCTTCGATAAATTTCATATTCTGACGACCTGAGGCTTGTTCCATGTTCAATGTTTTTTTTACCAAATAATCATAACCGAGAATGCAGAGAATGCATTCCTAAATTATGACTTGGGACAGGTGGAGTTACAAGATTTCGCACATTCCTCTATTCAATGTTTTTCAGATTTGTCCATGGTCAATGTATTTTTTATAAGGTTACGAAATGAATAGATAAGTGTTGAGTTGGAATAAGGTGTAATTAGTTTGTTTTGCATATTTTTATGTTCAATAATTTTTTATACTAAAAATGAGTTTTTGGGTTGGAATACTGTTCTATAATGAATAGAACGTTTTGTAATTTCCATGTCTAATAAAAATTAAATATGGTTAGAGAATCAATGAAGAAACCTATTATATTCATGTTAGTTTAAATAATTTTTAATATAATATTATATTCATGTTAGTTTAAATAATTTTTAATATAATTTGAGTTTCAATGGTAATTGATAAGAATTTGGTAAAAATATTGAAAAAGTAAAATAAGTATGTGTTAATCACAATTAGGAAAGGAAAGTTTGTTAATAGACTATACTATTCTTCATTTATTTTTCTAAATTAAATATTGTGACATGCATTGATCAATGGCAAATTAATATTGGTGAATAAGAAAATGGATTTCTATATTTTGATATTCGCAAAGAATAATAAATCGATATATAAAGTGGTGAAATTAATTTGGTACTTAAGCACAAGGATTAGTTTAAATTTTAGTGCATAGAAATTAATATTAAATATGGGCATTTACAGTTTTAATTTTATTAAATAAAGTCTTCAATATTACATATATTAGTGTAGCAATATAAATTAAATGGTTGGTAAATGTTGATAGACATCAAAACACTTACTTCATAATACATCTCACATTACCAAGATTTAAAAAACATAAAATCAAGTAAATTATAATACTTTAAAAAAAATAATATTATTACTATTAATTGTAAAATTAATTAATATATGGCTTAAACATTTATACAATTAGAGAAAAACATGTAACAAGATTGTTAATTGTCGATATTCGACTTCACATTCATATTCTTCATCCTCACATTCATATTCTTAACCTATAAATGAGCTTTGTTATGATAACATGGGCCAATACATTGACTTACTAACCCCATATATCCAAAAAAAACATTACTCATATTTATAAGACAATTTTTATAATTTATTGATTTAATTAAAACAAAAAAATGATATCTATTTTTGAAATAAATTTGAACCATTGATACATTGGCTTACTAACACCATATACCCAAAAAACATAACTCATATTCATAAGACAATTTTTATAATTTATCGATTTATTTAAAACAAAAAAATGACATCTATTTTTGAAATAAATTTGAACCTTTGATTTGTGATCAATTGTAAGAATCTTATAAACTATATCCTACAGATCAAATCCCTACCATCACACTGATATCTATTCAAATTTAAAATGAAATTTTATAAGGTTTGTTTCAAAATAGACATACTTAGGAATGTAATGAAGGTGGGTAGTAATTCATGATAAATATATTTAACTACATCATATTTTTATTTATTGTTTATGTAAAACAAATTTTGAATAATAATTAGTAATAATTAATAGTATCTTTCTTCTCTTTTTTGGCTCCACTATCAATAATTAGGCCTAACCCAAGGGCTTCGGGGAGAATTGACCCTGTGATTTACTGATAGGCGAGGCACTGATTTGACCAATTGAGCTAACACATGGACCTCATTTTATATAAATACTAATAATAAAAAATAATTACATAAATAATTAAAAATTATAATATAAATATTACAATTATATTAAAAATTAAGGGAATCACATTAGGTTATACAAAATTTTAATTTATTTTAAAACTAGAAAAATACTAAAAATCTAATTTTAAAACATTTGAAAAATCTAAGTTTACTCAATATTACCGAGAATCCTTATACTTTCCAAATTTCAAAATAAGTGAAATAAATACGAGTAAGGTATTTGAAATTAAACCATGTTTATCGAAGCTGCTTGTTTGAGATAGTGTGTATGTGATATGGATAGAAATATATTTCAAATACAATGTACGAAGAATTGTTATTCCCATCTGAAAGTTTCAAAACATGTGAAATATGTATTGTGCAAATATTTCAAACTAATCCAATTTTTTTTTGTAAGCTGCGGTGATTCTATTATCGTACAACCAATATACAAGTACAAAACTTAGGGGCCTCAGTCTGCTCCGAAGGGAGAACAGCGCTGAGGTTCCTATACTTCCAACAAACAAAAACGTTATCAAACTGGACTTCAGGGAACTAAAAAGAGAAGACTGCCCACCACGCAGGGCGGCGAGAAACACAAGACTGAAAGGGCAGCCGGAAAGGATAAAATATCCACCTCGGCTCCCAGGAGAAGAAGAGACTAAAGCAGAGCTGAACCAACAGAACTAGAAGAAGGGAGTCCGAACCAAGCCAAAGGAACTACCCACCGAGTGTGGAAACACTTGGTCGACTTTTTTTCCCTTTCTTCTTGCCGACTTTGACCCAATCAGTTGGACTTTGATGATCGAGAACAATTTGTAGACTGTTTTGGACTGGAGGCGAAAGCTCCTTGTCTGAATCCGAAGGAGATGACTCATGAGGTCGTTTCTGAGCGATGGGTGGGACAGTTGCTTCCTCGTGTCGCACAGAGGGAGGAACCTGTTCTGTCTTTTCTTCAACGACTTCCACACCTTCATCCATGTCCTCTTCATCTAAGCTAGAAAACACGTCCATTGGGGGAGGATCATGAGGTTTCCAGCTTTTATCTTTTGGCTTGGATTTGGCTTTCTTTTTTTGGAATGGCATTGAGGGACACGAACTTTGTAGGTGCCCTGTGAGATGACAATATCGGCACCGAAATGCTGTATTCTCGTAATCCAGAGGTTGAGACCAATGGAAATCCCCTATTTTGAGAATGATCTGATCAGGAAGTCCCTTGCTTATGTCTATTTCTGCGCAGATTCTGGCATATGTATAAATTCCTTTTTGCCCTCTTGAGGGATCTGTTTCTAGGAAACGACCTAGGGTATTGCCGATGGCTTCAAATACAATAAAGTTCCATAAGTGCACCGGAAGGTTAGGGAGTCTAACCCAGATCGGGAGTTTGGTGATGACTGCTGTGGAAGGATCAAACTCTGGGAACCACGGAGTGAGGAACAGACCCGCAGAATTCCAAAACCAAGGGCCTTTAGTTAAGACTCTTTGGTAATCATCACTGTCAACAAACACTACTATAAAGAAGACTTTAGAGCAGAAATAAACCTTGCAATTGTTGGTCCAATTTGCCTGAATCCATTGGTACAGATCTGCTGTACTAGGCCAAAGACCATTGAACCTGCAGATGATGCCATTCTCTTCATACAACTGATACTGCTTGTCCAACATGGGATGTGCTAATTCAATGGAAGGAATATCCTCCGACTTGTCCACTACGAAGGTTTTGGGAGCTGAAGCAGGGGAAGCTCTTTCCTTAGATTTCTTAGAATGGACTGCATCTTTATAGGAAAAGGCAGCAGCTGAAGAGGATTGTCCAGCAGCACCCCCTCGCAGACGCATGGACAGGGTAATGGAGGCATTTCTTTGAATATTATAAGAGGACAAGGGGCAGGTATCTTCCAATTGCTTGCCTTCGTAAAGGAGACGCTGATACATTGTTGGAATCCCCGTCTTTTTTTCCATGAGTAGCTTGAGCTCCTGCACCAGGTCCGAAGGTCTCACCCAATGCAGCATTGGCTTGCCGGAGATGTGTGCGATCAGAATCTGGAATGGTTTTGAGAGTTCTGTTTTCTGCTGGCTACCGAAATCCTGTTCAGCGCTCTTCGTTAGAGCTGAGACAGAGAACGAGCCCCTGTTTGGGATAAAATCACGCAGGGGCGTTTTGTCAAACATATCATCTGCATCCTCCATTTGAGCTAAAACAGAGTACAGGCCCCTGATTGAGATAAAATTTCGAAGGGGCGTTTTGTCAAACAGATGCCCCGCATCCTCCTCGGATTTGGCGACCTTTGCAACTGCCAGTTTAAATGCTTCAGCTCTGGTCGTTTCGTTCACCCTAGACCACCAATCGACACAGGCTTTCTTCCTCCAGAACCCATTTGACGCAATCCCTGCGAGATCTCTTCCATTTGTGTGCATTTCATGGCTAATCGCCATAGGATTCATCCTGGAGCTCCGATTCTTGCCGTGGGAATGGAGCCCCGAAGGCCTCAATGATAGCTCCGGCTTGGTGGCCGTAACAGCGGCGAGGCTGAAAGAGCTCTGGGCCTTCAGCCATGGTAGCTCTTCCCATTTGCAGGCCGACGGAGAAATCAAAGCAGTTTCCAGAACATCGAAGGCAGAGGACGCGGCTATGTCTGAGAGAGAAATATCGTTCTTGGAATTCCTGTAACCACTGTTACAAGACAGCTCTTGGCCATCTCTTGCAGCGCCGGCGACAGACGGAATGATAGACGCAGCCATGGTTAACGAAACCCTTGTTTCAGAAAATCGCCGGAGCTCAAATCGCCGTTCTTGAGACTTCAATTGATGTGTATATTCATTTCAAAACTAATCCAATTTTATCAAAGTTCGTTATTGAGAATATTTATTGGGAATATTGTGTAGGTTATAGGGATAAAATATTTTAATTTATTTTATTATTTGAAGTGTAAGTTATAGGTCTAAAATATTTTCATTTATTTTATTATTTTAAGGTAGACTGGTGAAACCTTATTTCAATATTATAATTATAATTAATTTTCAATATAATAAAATTTTAATTTTATTTAATTGGTTTTAGATTTTTTAATTTAATTTTATTTTATTAAAATGTTTCAAAATAAATATTTAAAAGGTATTAAATGATTATAAATATAATTATATTTTTATAGTAGTATTTAAAATTTGAAAACAAAATATTTAATAGTTAAAAGACTATTTAAATGATTGTACATATAATTATATTTTTTTAGTAGTCTTTAAAACTTGAAAACAAAATATTTATTGGTTAGTTTGTTATGTTGAATGTGTTTTTTCTTTATAGGTCTAACTATATAATGTTTGTAGTTACAATATTTTGGTATTACTTTTTCATTTGGGTAGATGAACCAATGCTCATTTATTGTATTGATTTTATAATAGAAATTTCTTATTCATTTGGTGTCCACTTATATAGGTATGGTGAATTAAACTGATCTCTCTTTCCAAATTTTATCATAGATTTTAGTGCATATTTTATATTTCTTTAGTTTAGGTATAATTTTTATATCTCTTTAGATGAGGAGTCATTCATGTATGTATGTATGTATGTATGTATGTATGTATGTATGTATATATATATATATATATATATTAAAAAATCAATAATGCATCTATATGCACATAATTACACATGAAAGATATTTGAATGTACAAATTAGGATAATAAGTTATATATTAATATATTATATCATACATTCACTTGTTAATCATGATTGGCATGTTTCACCATGATGATGTTGAATATGGTTATTATTGATGTTAAAGGCTTTCCAAATGACAGAGAAACTTATATAGTCAAATAACATATTTAGACACATCTCCAAGGATATATGATATACCTTTTGGAAATATTGTTTTTTATTTTTGATGGACAATTTTAATACTATATCTTTCAATGCATTTTTACTCAAATTACCTAACTAAAATTGGAGCATTATATACATGGTCTGAAAGCTTATTGTGATATATTTTCAATGTTATATGGAACTTCCTCTAACTCCTCATAGTTGAGGAGCATAATTTTTTGAATATTCATTATATAATATGTAAAGTCATCCTAGCCAGTGAACAAGTCGTCCTAACTAGTAAGCCCTACTTTTTGGGGTCAAACCTTTTATTTATAAGAATTACGTGGAGGAACCTAGTACCCACAGGCTCAAGCTAATTCGATTCGACCTAAGCAAGAGAAAAAATATTTTTGAGGTTCATACCTCATGAACCAATTGAAGAGATTTTGTGGGGGAAAGGTTTCACGCACATTTTTGGAAGGGTTTTTGGCACAGTTCTACAGGAATGTTTTGGGTATTTGTCAGAAGGCGAGTTGCACAACTGTTATATGGGTCAATTTTCATACCTATGGAAGGTGAATTTTATCCCTATGTAATACCAAACTTCAATCCTATTGAGGCTAAGTTTTAGGTTTGTCCTGGCGGCCAAATTCTAGCATTTTAAGGTGAAACTCAAAGCTAGTTTGAAGGTTGTGTCTATCACATCTCCGTATAACTATAGAGAAATTTAATTAAAAAAAATAAAGAATGTTAACCTGAAATATTTATTTTAGGTAGAAGAACAATACTACCTTTCCAACCTTCATTTGATCTATTAGTGTTTACACACTAACAACCTTTTATTTAAGAAACATTTAAATATATATTTTTTTGTTTACAACCATATACATAGAATTTCCATTAAATAATTTATATTCCACACTTACTGCATTATATGTACGAGCCCTATTACTCAAACCCTTGGAATAAGCCTCGATAATTATATATTTATTATTAAAAGATACGGGGTTACTTCCCCCTATGATATTTGATATATTTAACTTCCATAGACATTCATAGTAACGTAAATATATGTATATATAAACCATAACAATGCATATGACTTCACGCATTAATATTTGGTTACACAATGTAATCCAATATGCATTTACTTTCATGACTCATTGAAAGACACGACATATACGACACTTAGCAATATTTGGTCACTTTATTTTCGCTCCACCTGTGGTTTTTATGGTTTATTAGTCCTTGCCATCTGGCAATGGCCAGGGACTATAGTAATCAGAAACGATGTACTTAACATTAGTTCACCTACTTGAACGCGTCTATTTATCGAGTATAAACAAAGTTTTTTACATCATAGTGGTTTATGGTCTTATTTGGCCTCTTCCCGAGGCAGAGGCACTGAAATCATATATTATCTTGTATTTATCTGGGTCTTTCTCATTCATTTTTCAGATGTTAGATGATTAATGCTAACATTAATCTGGCAATATAAAATGCTAGCTAGCTCTTATTGCATTTGAGCTATCACGAGGCTGAACTGGTTGATATCATTGTTGCTATCTGTCACTCTGCATGTTCCTGTGGTGTCTATAGAACAGATGCTCTGCATGCTGCTGTGGTGTCTACAAAACAGATGCTCTTGTTGAGGGTAGACAAAACAGATGTTGTATAAGCATACCTAAAAGCATATCTAGATCGATATGCATAACCAGTTGTTTCAGGTGGTGAAGAACGAGACACAGATCCAGATCGAACAGTAGTTTCAGTAACAAATTCATACGCATAAGATGTTGCCGAGGGATGAAGCACCACATCCATGACCTACAATGCTTCTTGCGGTAGTGACACAAGCTCCCCTGCTAAGTACTGTGCCAGTTGCTTCAAGTGAATCGTTGTGGCCTACCTGAATAACATGTGGTAAGTAATAACCCACCTGAATAACTCTCAAATGCTCATTTGATCTCATGATAAAGCTCGCTTTTGATTCCAAATTTCCCTATTTCCAAACTCATTATACCTCTCTAACTCTCACTGGTACAATTACTCATAATAAAACATGCAATTTTAATACTACTATACAGGTTTCCACAGTTATTGCATTAATTTGAAGAATTTCTATTATACCAACAAAACATAGAATATACACAGAGGACTACAAGAACATTTTAAAGCTCAGAAAGGGATCTTACAACAACCATAGAGATTTATAGTCTCGTCTATGAATCTCTTACAGTCTTCTTCTTTGGTCACATCGGCAGCAATCACATGAACATTTTTAGCACCCAGAGACCTTGATTTGTCAGCTACGTCCAGTTCCACTTGCTTGTCACTAAGAGGCTTGGCTATATAGAGGCTCTTCTGCCCATCATAAGTAGGGACCTCAGGGTACTTCTTGAATGCTTCATACATAATCTTATATTGGAAACCCTTAGGAGGCCTCGGCTCGATGGTAACCTACGCGGTTAAAGCCAAAAAGATCATTCCAGACATTGACAAGAATTTTCGCATAAAAAAGAGACGGTAAAAGAAAAGGAGAAAGATACATACATCGTAATGGAACAACTCCTTGTTCTGAAACCGAACCCTGTAATGATTTTCCAAGAGGGAAATAGGCTGTCCAGAATTGCCAAAGCCGGGTTGCCTCAAAATGTTAAACTTTCCGGCAAAAGAAGAGGTTGCCGGAACCATTTGTGCACCACCGCTAGTCGTTGAACTGGGCATAGCCATTGCTCGTTTTCTTTTTAACTTTCTTTCTTCAAAGCTTGAGGTGCAAGATGTTCAAACAACGAATAGAGTGACGTAGGGTACTAGAAGCCCTGACACAGAGGCATGGAACAACTCCTTGTTCTGAAACCGAACCCTGTAACGATTTTCCAAGAGGGAAATAGGCTGTCCAGAATTGTCAAAGCCGGGTCGCCTCAAAATGCTAAACTTTCTGGCAAAAGAAGGGGTTGCCAGAACCATTTGTGCGCCACTGGTAGTGGTTGAACTTGGCATAGCCATTGCTCGTTTTCTTTTTCACTTTCTTTCTTCAAAGCTTGAGGTACAATATGTTCGAAAAGCGAACAAAGTGACGCACAGTACCAGAAGCCGTGACACAGAGGCAGAATTTATGAATATAACACAAATCTCACTAACAACAACTTCAGTCACTGTTCTACTAGTTGCTGGCTTTTGAACCGGAGACCAGACTGACACAATGTTGCTAAAAGTGCTTACAGCCGTCACAAAACTTACCAAGACAACGCAAATGTCACTTGCTCGCGAACCTTAAAGCTATGTTGACAACTGTTCACAATACATGCAAAGATCACTTATATAGTTAAAAAACCAGAGAGGTCAATAAACTTAAAAAAAAAAAAATAATAATTTTACTCCCAGAGAGGTACAAGATGTTCGAACAGCGAACAGAGTGACGCATAGTACCAGAAGCCATGACACAGAGGAAGAATTTACGAATATAACACAAATCTCACTAACAACAACTTCAGTCACTATTCTGCTAGTTGCCGGCTTTTGAACTGGACAACGCAAATGTCACTTGCTCGCAAACCTTAAAGCTATGTTGACAACTGTTCACAATACATGCAAATATCACTTATATAGTTAAAAAACCAGAGAGGTCAATAAACTTTTTTATTAAAAAACAAAAAAAATAATTTTACTCCCAAAAAGCTATTAAATGTGAAAGCATGCTTAAAGACCCCAGCACTAGCGCCAAAAAGGGCATTAAATGTTCATAATCAATTAGATAAATAGGTGAAATTAGACTGGAACCCTCGTTATCTCCCAACGGCAAGTAACTGACGAATTCACAACAACTAACATTTAATTTGAAATGGCGTCCCCGGCTGCATGAGAGTAGTGGTGTCATATTTGATGCCTGAAATCGCCGCGTGGCGAACACCGCGTACGTCACACAGTGGGAAAAGCAACTTTCCATAATTTGTTACTGGGCATTTTGTGAAAATACGTCCTCACTCTGGCTACAAAGACCAGTAGCTTTGCGAAAATATGTCCTTACTCCAGCTATATCACTGATTTGCCTGCTACATGGCCAATCTGCTCTCAACAGTTTAATAACAGATCGACTGGTATAGGCACACCTGGTCAAGCTCTGCTGAAACCACAAGCGCATTGATGGCAGCATCATGGGCTCTGAAAGATTCAGCTCATGTCAAGTCGGAAAGCCTCCAGATCTTCACCGTCCTGTCCTAGGAAGCTGAGTGTAAAAACCCTTTTGTATCAACCGACGGAACCGATATGGTATCCACATGTTCAATCCAGAGAGCCTTCCTGTGCCTGTGCACTTATGGCCTCTCAGTGTGGCTACACACCAACAAACGGTGCCTCCGTCGTTGGTCTTTAGAGACTCATGATCTATGATCCCAATAGAGGGGATTGATGCTAGACTGCTATCTGAAGAAATACTAAATTCTGATTGTAGGCTTGCAATAGGCCTTTTACTGTAATCAGACTGCGAGGCGTAATCATTGTCTGGAATGATCTTTTTGGCTTTAACCACGCAGGTTACCATTGAGCCGAGGCCAAACAGTGTGTACTACTCTAAGCAAAATTTCGTGTTTTCTGTCACATTATTCGGTATACATGCGGGTTGGCCTTCATCAAACATGACAGAGAAGCCTCCCAATCTGTACATTTGGTATGCATGCACCCCAGATCTGGAAGAACACATTTGATATGCATTTAGGTTAGTGCTCATGGCATGAGAGATACGTGTCATGTTTTGGTAATGAAACTAATTTAACCCATTAATATAACCCATTAATTCCTATTCGTGAAGAGCTACTAGCGAGAAATCAAGCTATTACGTGTGATTGAATTAACTATAAAATGAATTGCTTAAAGAATACCATAAAACCTGATGACTCGCATAAAACATAAACAATACCATGTTAATATTGTGATAGACTAATTAGGCTCACATCTAACACTTATCTAAGCTTAACAATTAATCTTTCCGAGCGCATGAAATTGTAAAGCTATTTCCGAGCGCATGAACAAGCTTGCTAAATACTGCAACTAACAAGTGAATATGGCAGGGACTAGCTGCACCGCAGCCTGTCTTGTTTATTTTGCATTGACGTTAATACTTGGTTAAACTAGAATATATTAATGTTACATTATTCTCATGGTTTTGGATCATTCAATCCAGCTATAGGCATTACTAGTCATATTTATGGTTGTTTTACCGTTCATGTGGAGCTTGGTCATGATGGCACTTTCCATTCTCTAGATCTTAATTACTCAAAATGAATGGTGTAGATTTTCTTGTAAGGGATCAGGGTAACCACCCTACCCAAACCCACCAAAACCGCTTCATTTGCACCTTTTCTGAGATGGTTTAGAGCTCTTCTCCGATTTCAACCCTAGTTTGTAATTTTTTTCTTTCCATGAATACTTGGCTACCATTCACTCATGAACTTCTTCGGCTTTATCATGAACAATGGATGTATACATTCGATCATAATATTTGTGGTATCAATATGATTTTCAAGGTTTTCAAGCCAGATTTGTGGTTTCTCTGCATCTTAATTTTACTGTTCAACTGTTATGATCTTTGACTCCTTTGCAATGTAACTTCCAAGGGCGCCATACTCTATCCAGGGGATGAGTTCTAGGTTTAAATTTACACTTTTGCAACCACCTTCATAGATGATCAAAGGCTTTCTAGTCTAGGCTTGAGAGATATTTCATGGTTCATTTTCCTTTCATTATTATTGTCAACTTATCTTCTTTTCACTCTATTAAGGATTCCACATACTAACATTCTTACCTTTTCTTTGCATTGCATACCTAGAATTTACACCATGCCAACAATTGATACAAGTAAGGAACCTTGGTCTTATCGTGTGATTATTTTCATACCGATGTTCTTATACTTTGTGATTTACTTACTAACAATATTTTCCCTCACTTATGCAGGTATGTTAGAAGTTTTTTTTCCAATATGGAATAAAGGGATTCAAGAATTCTCCATTGGTTATTTCTTCCCATTTCGAACTTAAAATCTAGGTTCTTTCTATTTTTTTCTCCATCTTGCCACTAGGTTGATTTTCCATGAAGCAAAGGCTTCTACTACTGGGTTAAAGGATGTATTTTAGAGTAGAATTCTCTTAGTATCTTTTCGGTTGATGGCCATTTAGGTGTATGGTCGTAATTTTTAGTTAAAGTATTAAAAAGAGTTCTCGTCTCGATGGTAATTTTATTGTGAGTTGCATAACCTGCCAAGTAATTCTTGGGATAAATTTTGTACCATTTTGAATTTATAATCAATGGTAACCCCAGAGGGTTAATTTTTTTTTTAGAAAGAACAAGGTTATTGTTTTCCACTTTCACTTACCTAATGCAAAAGTTTCATGCATGCTCTAAAGGAAAAAATTGCATGCATGTTCTACATGAGGTTACTCTGCATCGTTGATTTCCCCCTCAGATGACATCAGAAGATAATCTATGTAATTGGGTTGTGCATGCATATTATCATGAAATTACTAATATAAATTCATTATAATATGAATTTATTAATACAAATAATGTATAATTTGACGATAACAATGAAATTTTTTCTTTATATATACATGGTCTGTGTCACGTAGCTTGTGCACCCTCCAAGTGTCACATATGGAATCACGACAGGTACACACATATGAAAAAAGTTGTTCATGCCATAGACTCTTGATATATGAATTATCATGTAATGAAACTAGTGACCAACAAGGAAATGAAGGTTGTATGCTCATCTCTCCATCCAATGTGACATGTGCAATAATCAGTGTAATTTGCATGCTATCTACGATGGTATGCTTAGTCTCAACGCTAAGCTACCACAACTACTATAGCTTCATCGGAAATACCACACTATGAGATGGTCATGGAAACCATCTCGAAGGTGGCAGTACATTCGCAGGGTCCCTACGAGCCCCAACAAGTTCATGGCTAAGTCCTAAGTCAGGTCCATAAAACTTAGATCCAAAGCTGATGTAATCTGGCCTCATATGTAGCACAAACTTCACATATATATTCTTTCCGAAGTAAATAGGCACTTGGTCATGGTGGGGGAATTTGCCCCAAGATCCACTAAATCAATCATAAAAAAAAGCAACCGTATCAAAATTCCTAAAATATTTACTGGAATTGGACCAACATATCTAGTATGACAGTTCAAAGAGGGGTCAAACAACTCTCCTCAAGCATCAATGTTCTTGATGGTGTATTTCACCACCTTCCAAGTATGTGGGCCTCTAACCTCGAACCTCCTAATATTATGTATGGTATATAGAAGGTGGCTCCCCTCGCCCTCTGGTATTTATTGATTAACCTGTTGATGTTATCCAACATCAAAGAGAAACTACACATAGTAGCCAAATTAGTGGAAATTTTATCTAGGTCTCTTGTGTCCACGTTTGTTGGGCCCCAACATCCTAAACTGTGAAATTGGCTATAGCATCGTTCCACAGAGGGATCAACCATACATTGTGATCCTCATATTTTCCTTGGTAAGAGATTGCAAACAATAAATATATTGAAGATGATTTAAAAATAAAAGAAAATATGAAGATATAAACACATAAAGTTTAAAGAGGATTTAAAAAGCAAGATGTGATCTTGAAATAGGTGAAGAAGGTCCAATATTTATAGAAATATCCTCAATGGAGACTGCAACATTTCCTTTGACACTCTCATTGGTTTCATAGGGAGGATCTATGAGTGCAACGCACACTCTAGTTGGGCTAGGTGATCTATCATGAGCCCAACCATTTATAGCATATCCCCCAACACTCCAATAGCTTGTGGTTGGGGGATGTATCAGAAATGTCTCTACAAATTAAATAAAAATTAATCTAAGAAAAAAATGTTCACATAGAAACACTATTAACAAGAAAACCATTTATAAACTAAAGTAGAATAATCTAGGCGGAAGTCCTAAACTAAATAGAGTTTTTTTTTTTGATAGACTATAAACCAAAGTATTTAGTTCCATGTAGACACAATTTAAGGTAGTGATAAAATCTAACTTACACACTTTCCCTTTTCTAAATAATTCATTCTATTCATAGAGTAGCAATTTGAAAATATATGTAAACAATTGAAATAAAACTATTTGCATCACAAATAAAACTTCATGCCAACTAAATACTTTATAAGATAAGTTATTATAATGTTTCACTTTGAAACATGACATGTATTAGCTGCAAGCACATGAAGACAATGTTTTTGGTACAACACACTACATAATGAATCAATAAGGTACAAATTATAAAAGAGTCAAAATGCTTATATTCAATTTAAATTCATCGTTCATCATGGATTTAATTTATGTGTCAATCTTGCATGGTTGAAACTTGAACACACACGCAAAAATAATATATGTTATATAGTTAAATAAAAATATAGGAAGTGTAAGTTACAAAATCATTACTCAACTAATAAATTTATTAAGTGTGAGAACTACGAGATAAATAGTTGTTATATCATTATATTAAATAATTCTACAAATATGAGTATTGTTGATATGATAATCACCCTATGAGTGATCTCAGTTAAGAATTATTAAATGGAGGTATTACAGACTCATGTTCTGGTGTGTGTCTAGGTTATTTAAGCAACGGATCGATCAGATTGCATATACATAGACACTTGACAGTGGAAGACAACAGAAAAACACAGTAAGAAAATATAAGAACATAAGAAATTAATAAGGAGTTCACCCTATCCTCTAGGGCTACATCTCTAGTCGAGCTTTCAATGGTGGCCTTTTTCATTATGTCTTAAAGCAAAGAATTACAAAGAAGGAGCTCAATGTGAGTCTCCTATTGCGGGATAGCTTGGCAGGGTGTTTCTTGGGTTTCCCAAGCCACTAGAGTACACAGAATCTTGGCCTCACCAGCTTCTTGACCATTCAGGTCTACAATGAAAGGAGCCTGATGTGGTGCTCGGTTCTGACAGATCCCCTTCAGGGATGGCTTGAATTTCTCAAGCCCTCTAGTGCTCGACTCTGCCTTTGGTCAGCTTGGTCCTTTATCTTCTTACTGCTTTTTTTTCTCTGTCTCTCTAGTTTCTTTGTTCTTCCGTGTTTGTGGGTGTGTCCCTTCTGCTGGTCTATGCATGGCTTTAAAGCCACTCGAGCTCATGGTTGTTCGATTCCTCTTCCAACTCTGTCGGATCACCTACTACAATTGCACTTTGAGTTCCCTGTCTCGACATCATCATCATAATCACAGGGAGTGGCCACTTGTCCTCCTACGAATTGTGGCAGCTTGCTTCGTCAGTTCAGTTCTTTAGTTATGTTATGGGATAAGTCATCTGCCACCTTGGCGGTCAAAGCGGACCTCAAATTCTTCTAAATCATGGCTTAATCCCTAATTACATCTGTTCTTACTGTCGGGCGTAGTATCAATTGTTAGATATGGATCCCCTAGATCTAATGCCATCCGCTCATTTCACATAGTTGACTTGATCAACCATTAGCGTGCGATAAGTGGCATTTTTCTCTCTCCTCCGCTTTCCACACGTCGGGCGTTGAGTGGAATCTCTTCATTTTCATCAAATTTTCTTACCACCAAAGGATGCCCCTGATAAATACCGCCAGTTTTTAGAGCGCAGGTCCTGCCTTAGCCCTTAGCCTTTCTTCCCAAAGTTTTCCTGGCTCCCATACGACCAAGTGCTCAGGGCCCCTCCTTTTCAAGGGTTTTTGCCCAGCGATGCACGATTAGTGCTAATCAAAAATCAAAAACTCCCTTCGTTTCCCGATCCGGACTTCCTAGGCGCTAGTTTCGCCTCCTGCGCACTCTCCATGGGCCTCGGTCAACGCACTTTGACCGAGGTCCTCATTGCTCCACGCTGGTTTCCAACTGCCACTATTTTAGAGGTGTTTTTGATTACTACTCTCAATCCTTTGAAGTTTGTCCCAACCTGGTACAGCCATGGTTCTTTTGATTATTCTTTATGGATCCAATCCAGATCACGGCCTTCCCACTGAAAAGCTTTTGGACCACCAAAAGTTGTTTTTTCAAGCATCAACTATGTGAGGGTACTGTTGTCTCACTTCTCCAATCTCAATCCATTTTGCACTGCTCGGATTTGAACGTTTGAGCCCAATTCTGAGGTACTCAATATCTCCTCTGCGCATTGTCCTCACCTTCTTGTCCAGGACTGTGTCTTCCTGCAATTCATTCAAATATTTAGGTAGCAGGTCATCAATAGAAGGTAATTGACTTTGCTCTTCTGGATCCTCAATCATTGAATGTTGAAAGAATCTCAAGCAATCTGCATTAACGACTGAGTAGATGTGCATGTAAGTTGGTAGATCAAGGTGAAAAGCATTTTCACCGATCCTCTCAAGTATCTTGAAGGGTACATACCTGATAGGTTTTAGCGTTTTACCTTCACCTTGCATCCTGTCCTTGCCGATATATAGCTAGACCTGGTCACCAACTTGGAAACTATGCTCCACCCGATGCTTATCAAGCCTTGCCTTGTATTTGGCTTGGCTCTTTTCCAGCTGTTCCTGTACTACCTGGTGGATCTCCTCGATCTGTTCAATGAACCTAGTTGCCTTGTCCACATCACTATGTCCATCAACCGTGGTATTTTTACCAAAGAAAAAATCCAAAGGAGACCTTGGTGTGAAACCAAAACATGTCTCAAATGGAGATCTTTGTGTAGAAGAATGTTTTGCTCTGTTGTAAGCATGCTTCACATAACACAAGTGTTCATCCCAAAGTTTAGGATGTTTGCTGCAATATCCTCCGAGTAGCTGGATCATTGTCCTATTAACTACTTCTGTCTAGCCATTGGTTTGTGGATGAAAAACTATGCTTTTCTTCAGTTGGGTGTCCATTATCTCCCACAGACTTGACGAAAACTTCCACACAAATCAGGTGTCTCGATCAGATACAATAGAAGTGGGTAATCGAAAATGAACCCATACATGTTCAAAGAATAGTTTTGTAGTTTGCTCAACTATAATCTGCTTATTACAAGGTATCAAAATGCACATTTTGGTGAACCTATCTACAACCACATATAGATAATCATGACCTTTTGTAGACTTAGGTAGTCCCCCAAAAAAAATCCATAGAAACAATTTCCCAAGGGTGAGAAGGAACGGGTAATGGAGTGGACATGCCTAGTTTTCTATTGTTGGGATTGCTTTTGGTAAACATAGTACACCCTCTTACATATCTACAAACTGTCTCATTCATTTTTGGCAAATAACAAAATCTTTGATACTATGCAACTGTTTTACTTACCCCAAATTGACCTGATGTCAGAGAATTGTGTGCCTTTCTGATTATCTTTACTCTCTATGTTTGTGGAATGTAGAGTTTCCCACAATGATATAAGAGTTGATACTTCACATGATAATCCAATTCTTCTACCCTTTTTCCTTGGCTCAAAGTTGCATATACATCTTTAAAGTCTATATCTTGAGCATATTGTTCAATGTATCTTTCATGTAACACAAAATTATGCTTAAGTATAGTAGATGCATTTATAATGGGTCTAGATAACATGTCTACAACTTTGCTATGTATGCCCTTTTTATATCTGATGACTAAATGAAACTGTTGTAGAAAACCCATCCACCTGTAATGTCTTGATTGTTGCAACTTAGTTTGGGAGTGTAGATATTGAAGTGGTTGATGATCAGTATGTATTACTATCTCTTTTCCCATTAAGTAATGTTTCCACTTCTTCACACTCTGAACTAATGCATACAATTCTTTATCATATGTAGGATAGTTAACCACTACAGAATTAAAAGTCTCAGAATGATAACATATGGGTTTACCATGCTGTGTCAACACTGCTCCCATGGCATAGTCACTGGCATTTGTTTGGATCTAAAAAATGGTCTTTGTAGATCAGGCAGTGCTAGTACTAATCTTTTCTTTCAAGGTGTCTAAGGATTTTTGATGTTTCCTCCCCACTGAAACACCTTGTTTGATCCTGTCAAAGCATGTAAGGGAGCTGCAATTGAGGAAAAGTTAGAGATGAAATTCCTCCAATATTGTGTTGCTCCCAAGAAGCTTCTCACTTCTGTAGCAGACTTGGGTTTAGGCCAGTTTACAATGATTGCCACTTTAGAGGGATCTAATCTCAATTCACCACCCCCTACTATATGACCCAAATAATTTAGAGATGTTTTTCCAAATTCACATTTTGAGTGTTTAACATAAAGTTTTTCTCTTTTCAAAACATATAATGTCTGCTTAACATTCTTTAACTGTTCCTCCCACATCTTAATAAAAATAAAAATGTCTTCTAGATACACAATAACAAAATCATCAAGAAAAGGTCTGAGTACATCATTCATTAATCTCATGAAAGTAGCAGGGGCATTGGTTAAGCCAAAAGGCATAAGCAGCCACTCATACAGTCCCTGATTTGTTTTGAAAGCAGTCTTCCATGGATCTTTATCTGCAACTCTAACATGATGGTATCCACTGTGCAAATCCAGCTTGGTGAAATAAATAGCTTCCTTCAATTGATCTAAAAGATCATCTATGTGAGGAAGGGGATAACTATTTTTTATTGTTATCTTATTCAGTGCTCAGTAGTCAATGGACATTCTCCATGAGCCATATTTCTTTCTCACCAAAATTATTGGTGACCCACATGGTGATGTGCTAGGCTAATAAAATCCTTCTCGAGCAACTCGTGCACCTGCTTCTTGATTTCAACATTCTCTAAAGTAGACAAGCTGTACATTCCAATGTTACGCAAGGGAATATCCTGCTGCAAAATAATATCATGTAGTCTTTCCTTTTTGGGTGGTAGATCTTTAGGTTCTTGAAATAAGACATCATACTCTGAAACAACCTTTTCTATATCAACTTGATGCTTAGCATTACAACCCTAAAACACATTGGTTTTATCAGGTTTCCTTTTCTTTACAACCATTAGTAAGAATTGTTTGCATGAATTTATCATTCTTTTCATCTGCCCTGAGTTTATGAGACATAATTATTCTTCAGCTTATGAGCTCTTACAAAGTATTTGATTCCATCTTTAACAAGTAGATACTTGTTCTCAACTCTATAGAAAATAGCCTTTATATCATACAAGTAAGGACTCCCTAAAACAATTTCACATATATCCAAAGGAATTATGTCTAACCCAACCTCATCTATAAATGCTGAACCAAAATAAAACTTGAGTTTGCACTATCTAGTCACTTGAAGTTATGCTTTAGAATTTAACCATCCTAATGGGTATGGTTTCTTGTGAGGTGTAGTTGCTAATCCCAATTTCTTTACAATTTCTTCAGAAATCAAACTTACTTGTGAGCCACTATCAAACAAAGAATCAATCTTTTGATGTTTGGAAACAACCTGAGTATGGAAAAGCTCATGTATTTTTCTCTCATGTTCTTCATCAATAATAGATTGAGCAGAATTACTAGTAGATGCTTCAGAATTCTTACATTTTATACATGTGGTTGCAATGGTTGTTTCATCTCCTGGGTCTGACCCAAAATCTTTTTGAATAGCTGCAGTAGTCTTCTTCTTCTTGCCGTCGGACTTCTTAGGTATCAGCTCTGGATGCAGAATACAACAGTGCTCATCATCATGCCCATCCTTTTTACAGTGAGTGCATGAAGCTTTCTTTTTCTGTGTAGTGTTAGCCTTCCTTTCTTTCCACTTCTGGTTTCTTTTCCCCTTGCTCTTACTTGCAGTGGGTTGGGATGGTCCCCAAACTTCTGGATTTCCATTCTTTCATCTAGCCTCTAGATGAGTATCTTGTACAGATACATCACCTATACTAGTGGGATTAAACATGAGGATGGTATGCCTCATGTAGCTCTGTAGACCACCAATGTACTTCAAAAGAGTCTCTGGTGAGTCTAATAAGATCCCTAAAATCAATTCTCTCTTCCTAAATTCTTGAGTGTACCCTTGCACACTTTTCCCTTTCAAATACCAAAGAGTTTGCCAACTCATCATGGCTTGTTGCATGTAGGCCAATGGATAGAATTGCTTCTTGATGGAAGAAAAAAATTCACTCCAGATAGAGATAGTCTTACCATGTTCTTTCATGTCACCTTGGGTTCTCCTTTCCCACCAAACCAAGGCAGTGCCTCCTAGGCATAGGCTTGCCATCTAAAATTTACTCTTGTTTAAGTCGATGTTCTGCACTCTACAATACACATTAATTTGTCTAATCCAATTGTCCAACTTTTCAGCATTTTGCTCTCCATATATATAGGGAAGTCGAATTTAACATCTAGCTTGATCAAAGATACTTTCTTATTATTCACAGGGCTATTTGGAGGTGTGAGAAAGTTTTCCTCTTTTCCTTTTCCTTTTCCTTTTGAGTGGTCATGGGAATGAGACTCATATTCTTCTTTATCTTGTTTGCAACCTGATGAATCTTCATCCTTATGCTTTCTAAAGTTCCTATACATTTCTTCTACCATAGACTTTATAGCTAGGAAACTCTCTATGAATTGAGGGTCTAGCCCCACAGAACCTTCCTCTGACATTGTCTTCCAAGGATAGACTCTAACAATTTCAGGATTAGTATTGACCAACTCCCCTTCTCCTAATTTGAGCTTGGATCTAGTGAGCATTCAACAACTAAACCGACACAAGTTTTTCTAACCTTACAACCTAAAGCTCTGATACCACTTGATCTAATAATCACCCTATGAGTGATCTCAGTTAAGAATTATTAAATGGAGGTATTACAGACTCATGTGTTGGTGTGTGTCTAGGTTATTTAAGCAACAGATCGATCAGATTGCATATACATATACACTTGACAATGGAAGACAATGAAAAAACACGGTAAGCAAATATAAGAACACAAGAAATTAATAAGGATTTCACCCTATCCTCCAGGGCTACATCTCCGATCCAGCTTTGAGTGGTGGCCTTTTTTATTGTGTCTTAAAGCAGAGAAATACAAAGAAGGAGCTCAATGTGAGTCTCCTATCGTAGGATATCTTGATAGGGTGGTTCTTGGATTTCCCAAGCCAGTACAGTACACAGACTCTTGGCCTTACCAGCTTCTTGACCTTTCAGCTCTACAATGGAAGGAGCCCGATGTGGTGCTCGGTCCTGACAGATCCCCTTCAGGGACGGCTCGAATTTCTCAAGCCCTTTCATGCTCGACGCTGCCCTTGGTCAACTCGGCCCTCTATCTTCCTACTGCCTTTTTTGTTTGCTCTCTCTATCTGCTTTCATTGTTCTTCCGTGTGTGTGGGTGTGTCCCTTCTGCTAGTCTGTGAATGGCTTCAAAGTCACTCGAGCTCATGGCTATTCGATTCCTCTTCCAACTTCGTTGGATCGCCTACTACAATTGCGCTTTGAGTTCCCTGTCTCGGCTTCATCATCAAACTCACAGGGAGTGGCCACTTGTCCTCCTGCAAACTGTTCCAACTTGCTTCGTCGGTTCAGTTCTTCAGTTATGTCGTGGGATAAGCCATCCACCATCTTGGCAGTCAAAGTAGACCTCAAATTCTTCTAAATCATGGCCTAATCCCTTATTACATTTGGTCTTACCATCAAGTGCAATATCAACCGTTAGATCTGGATCCCCTAGATCAAGTTCCATCCACTCATTTTGTGTGGTTGACTTGCTCAACCATTAGCGTGCAATGAGTGGTAGTTTTCTCTCTCCTCCACTTGCCATGCATTGGGTGCTGAGTGGAATCACTTCGTTTTCGTCAAATCTGCTTACTGCCCAAGAGTGCCCCCGATAAATACTACAAGTTTTTGGAGCGTGGGTCTCGCCTTAGCCCTTAGCCTTTTTTCCCATGGTTTTCCCAGATACCATGTGACCAAGCACTCGGGGCCCCTCCTTTTCGAGGGTTTTTTCCCAAGGTTTGCGCGAATCACGCATCAAAAACTCCCTCCATTTCCTGTTCTGGGCTTCCCAGGGGCTAGTTTCGCCTCCTGCGTAGTCTCCATGGGCCTCAGTCAATGCATTTTGACCGAGGTCCTTGTCGCTCCATGCTGGCTACCAACTGCCACTGTTTTAGAGGTGTTTTTCATCGCTACTCTCAATCCTTTGAAGTCTGTCCCGACCTAGTACAGCCATGGTTCTTTCAATTATTGTTTATGGATCCAATTCGGATCAAGTGCAAACTTTAAGGATATGACTTAAAAATTTGTTGAGCATCACACATCTTTTACTATTATGAAGATTCCATTATGTTAAATAGTTATAGAAATATGTTAAATGTTTTATATATATGTGTATTCTTTTGTGAGAGTGATGTTAAATTATAGTTTTTTGGAGTTGTTTTCAATGGTTTTCTTAGCCATTTTCTAAGTTGTTTTTCTTTGTTTTCAAGGGTATTTTTTGTTTTTCGTATGGTTTTCTTGGTGATTTTTGTGAATTTTTTTGTATTTTTTGTATGGTAGTTTTTTCCAATTAATGTTTTTTATTTTTCAAAAGAGATTAAATAAAAGAGACGAAAATAACAGGAAATCTACTTTCACTTTAGCCTTTGGGTTGTTGGGAGGGTTGGTGGGCAGTTGGATTGAGTTCTTTCGTCTCGGTGAAGCTTAGAACTCTTCCTTTGAACACATTTTTTGTCACGATCTCAACAAAATGACTTTCGCAAGCCGTTACTTGGGGTTTTTAATAAAAAATAGTGCTCGATTGAGCCATATGGCTTGATCGAACTATATAGCTCAATCGATCCCTAACTCTCATTCGAGCCTCTAACCTAGGCTAGAAAAGGGCTCAAATGAGGGTTTGTTTAAACACTCGATCAAGATATTTTTAAGCGCCTAAACAACTCGATCAAGTTCTTAAAAATATCTTGACCGAGGGCTTAAAACTACTTGATTGAGCATCCATCTTTCACCAAAATGTGCCCTCGCTTTGGAAAAAAGTGTAATCCATCTCCATCCACTCTCCCGTATAAATATATAGAGAGATTAAATCTTCCTTTCTTTCCTTCTTTCTTTCTTTTCACAAAAATGAGTGTTGATTCTATAAAATCTGCTCTTGATCATGATAAATAGTTGAGAAATTACATCTTGAATTCACACATAAGTAGCTAGTATGATTGAAAATACTTAAAGAAACCCCACCTAGCTTGACCAAAAAATAAAATATTTACAAAAACCCTTATTTGCGGAGAGGAGTAAAAGCTACATAATTGAAACCCAACCCATAGATACATAGTACAAACCATGATAGAAAAGGTAATCCATATGGTTCATTGGCTTGTTGAGAACAATGTCCCTTAAGGGACCTGCCACAAGGTTCTCCTATTCCTTGTCTTGTAGTCTAAGATCTGCATGTTAGGATATTCCGACACATAGGAAATAGTTAAGTACAACTTGGTCTAGTATAGAGTTAGGTATAGAGTTAGGTAAAGTGTGTTTCTTTACCGTTGTACATTTTGTAACTTACAATCCGACGGTCACGATATGTAGTGATCCGACGGTTCATTCTCTCCTCGGTATTACCGACACTTGATCTGTGGCTTGACACCCGATTGGTCCATGAATTCTATTTAAAGCGCATGGAGGGTCATTTGTAGGGTAATCCGTGCATGGGAGAAGCTTATGTAAATTTTCATTCTTTGATTAATAAATTGCCTGAAGTGGCCGCGTTGGCTTAGGCCGTGGACTGTTTCCCTCTTTGAAGGTTTTAACCACATCAAAAATATTGGTGTATTGATCTGTGAAATGGTTTTGTGTGGTGTCCTTTTGGTGTTCTTTCTGAGGAACTTACCCTGTAAATTCCTACATGGTATCAGATCTATTTGAGGGCCGCGTCCGTTGCTGATCCAAATCTGAAGCCGGTAGAACTGCATCCGACTGTCGTTTCCTAAATCTGTTGTTTCTCACTTTTTTCAGGCCGAGAGGACTGCTCTGTTGTGTTCGGAGCATCTGTTCCAGTGAGGAACCCCTTTCGTTTCACGCGAAAAGGTTTCTGGTAGCCCTAGCTGCGTCATTTTTAAGATCTGGAGGTATACAGTGTTTATTTGCAGTTTACTGTTATTTTCTCTCTGTTTATTTCAGTTTCGGTTTATTTAGCCTTTTTATTACCGGATCTATACCTTTCATTTCTTCGTATGCTCTTTTCCCTGCGACTCTATGCGATCTGGGCAAATCAGAAACAGAAAGGAAGGATTTTTCTCATGCGTGTGCTCTTTTCCCTGCGCCTTACGGTGATCTCGGAAAATCAGAAACGTTGAGGAAAATATTTAGTTTCCGGCCAAAGCTAACTTTGAGCCACAAGGTTCTTTTTTGAAAATATTTAGTTTTTCGGCTAAAGATAACTTCGAGCCATAAGGTTCGTTTTCTTTGCATGTCCATGTTGGGTTTTGTGTTTTTTGTTTTGTAGGGAAAAAGAGCTTTCTCAAAGCAAGCACGCAACCCAAAGCCCCCCCCCTCTCTCTCTCTCAAATTTTTTGTATAGATCAATTGGTTCAAAGCTATTTTAAGAGAGTAGAGGTCTTGGGTTCAAGTCTCCATTTTGTGGGGGCAGACTTTTTCATTTCCGCACATTCCCGCACTTCGTCGGCAACTTCAACAACGTTTTTTTCAAAAAGCCATAACTTCTTCATCTGGAAGCCTTTTTCAGAGCCGTTTTTTTTAAACCAACCTAATTTTTCGAGATCTATCCATTGGAACACTTACTTTCAGCATCTTCAGCTTCAGTTTCTGTTGAAATGGAAAGTCAATACCAAGTTACCCTTGACAGCACCAACTACATTCAATGGTTGTCCTACATTGAGGATTTACTTAGAAGTAAAGGTCTCTACAGAATAGCCACAGGCCAAGAGAAGAAACCGAAGGATGAAGATAAGGTTGCTAAATGGGAAAATAGACAAGATCAAGCACGTGGTTTGATAGGGATGTCTATCTCCCCTGATCTTAGATTCCATATTGCAGAACTTGATACTCCTAATGAAGCATTGGAACAAATCACTAAATTTTTTGGGATTAAAAATGAAATTAGAGCCCATCAACTTGAAAATGAGTTGCTTACATTGGACCCTAATAATTTTTCTTGCATTGAAGATTCCTTGTCCAAGTTCAAGAACCTTAGATATCTCTTGGAAAGTGTTAAGGTTAAGAAAGAAGATAGTAACCTTATTTATTCCATCCTTACTAAGTTGGGACCAGCCTACTCTGTATTTGTTTCCACCTTCCATTCTACAAGAGAAGCCTTCATTTCTCAAGGAAAAGACTACAAGCCCCCTTTCTTTGACTCTTTTTGTGATTCTTTAATAAGAGAACAAGAAAAACTCTTACACCTTGGTCTTCTTAATCTTGGAAACTCTTCCAAGAAAGCGTTAGCCGCTCAGCAGCAACCAAATTCAAAGAATCCTAAGAAGTCATATCCTAAAAAGAATGGTCCTAAACCAAATAAGGGTCCTAAGCAATTTCAGCTCCAAAATGAAAAATCATTTCAACAAAATGATAAGACAAATAAAAACAAAGGGAAGAAGACTGATAGACATTGCAATTTTTGTAATCGAGATGGCCACTTAGAATCAAAATGCTTTAAAAAGATGGAAGCCTTGGAAGCAGCAATGAAGAAGCATAACATCCATTTGGGGCAATCTTCAACTTCAACTTCACCTTCAGGAATGGCACTTTCTGCATGTGGTTGTCAAGAATCTCGGTCTGGCTATGCATTAAATGTATCTTCTTCTTCTCATTCTCATGAGTGGCTCATTGATTCTGGAGCTTCTTATCACATGGCCAAAAACAAAGCCATGTTTTCTTCTTTAAATGATTGTAACACCAAAAATATATATGTTGGTGATGATAGATCTCTTAATGTTGTAGGGACTGGAACTGTTCATCTAGACAATGGTCAGTTTAATGATGTATTATGTGTTCCAACCTTATCCTGCAACCTTCTATCTGTATATCAGATAACTCATTCAGGTGAAGGTAAAATCGTTGAATTTTCACCTCATGATGTTGTAATCAAGGACTTAAAAGATCCTAAACAGATTTTGGCTACTGGCGTTGCTGATGATTCTACAAGGTTGTATAAGTTTCACAACTTTGGGTCATCAAATCTTCCCTCAATATTTGTTGCTCATAACGATGAAGTGAGCAAACTTTGGCATGAGAGATTTGGTCACTTAAACTATCGCTCCCTTCAGCATCTATGTAAAGAAAATATGGTGACAGGTCTTCCTATGGTATCTTGCAGAGATGGTGTTTGTTCCGGATGTGTACTCGGAAAACATCATCGGGACAATTTTGAAAAACGTGCCTCTTGGCACGTCTCAGCCCCTTTACAGCTTGTGCATAGTGATTTATGTGGTCCACTTCCAGTTGTGTCATTCTCCGGTTGCAAGTATTTCTTAACTTTCATTGATGATTTCTCCAGATGCACTTGGGTATACTTCTTAAAACTCAAGAGTGAAGTATTTAGCACTTTTTTGGCCTTCAAGGCCTTTGTTGAAAAACAATCTGGACATCAAATTCTTAAGTTAAGATCTGATAATGGCGGAGAATATGTTAAAAACACATTCATCAACTATTGCACTGAGAATGGAATTCAAATGCAACATACTGTTCCATATACTCCACAACAAAATGGTGTAGCTGAAAGGAAGAATCACACCTTAAAGGAAATGGCTAATTGTATGCTAAAATCTAAAGGACTTGGTCTTAGTTTTTGGGCAGAAGCAATTAACTGTGCAAATTACATAATAAAGCACACTCCTACTAAGGCTTTAAAGAATATCACTCCAGAAGAAGCATGGAGCTCAATCAAACCAGATGTAAGTCACTTTCCTGTTTTTGGAAGTGAAGCGTGGGCCCATATTCTAGATGAAAAGCATAAAGCTTTAGAACCTAAGAGTGAAAAATGTAATTTTGTTGGATATTCTGAAGATGTCAAAGGCTATAGACTTATTCCATTTAAGTCCAAAAATGTTATCATTAGAAGAGATGTAAAATTTGATGAAAATATATCGGTCTGCGAGCCTAGTCCGGCGGATGTGCCACCTCTCCCTATCTCTTCTACCTTTGAAAACATTTCTTCTTCAAATGATGAAAGTGAGGATGACAATCCTCCCCCACCATCTCAGGATCCTCCTTCAGCTCCTGAGCTTCCAAAATGGGTTCGTGCTACTGGAGATGCAACAGGTGATCTTGCCGGTGATCCTACAGATCGCCGATGCACAGGTTCTCAGTTTGAGAGAGCCTCTTCTTTACTGGCTGAAGCTCTAGTAAATTATGATCGTGACACCTTTGCAGAAGCTTTAGGCCATCCAGATTGGGAAGCAGCTATGAATGAAGAATATCATTCATTATTGGCAAATGATACATGGGATCTTGTTCCTTTACCAAAGGGACAAAAACTTGTTAGATGCAAATGGGTTTATAGAACCAAGTATGGACCAGATGGGAAAGTTGATAAACATAAAGCTCGTCTTGTTGCTAAGGGCTTTTCACAGGTTGAAGGAATTGACTACACTGAAACCTTCTCCCCTGTTGCCAAAATGAACTCTATCCGCCTTGTTCTTTCCCTTGCTGCCTCTTTCAAATGGGAAGTCCATCAGATGGATGTTAAATCTGCCTTCTTGCACGGGGACTTGCATGAAGAAATCTATATGGAACAACCCATTGGCTTCATACAAATAGACTCCAGCCTTGTTTGTCGACTTAAGAAATCCCTTTATGGTCTCAAGCAAGCTCCTCGGGCTTGGTATGCCAAAATGGATAGCTTTCTTTTAGAATCTGGCTTTTCTAGGTGTCATTCTGACAATACTGTCTACACCAAGAAAGTGGGAAACTCCCTTATCATCCTTGTTCTTTATGTTGATGATCTTATCCTTACTGGTAGTGATCCCAACCTTATAAACCATGTGAAGTCTAGCCTCAAAAGGAAATTTGAAATGACAGACTTAGGACACTTACACTATTTTCTCGGTCTTCTAGTCTTGCAATCCAAGGAGGGTATTTCCCTTTCCCAGTCCAAGTATGTTTGTGATATTCTATGTCATTTTCACATGGAAGACTGTAATCCAGCCCCTTCTCCCTTTCAGTCTAGAGTCAAACTCTCAGTCACTTGTACTTCTCCTGAAGTTGATGCTACCTTATACCGTCAACTTGTAGGAAAACTTTTGTATATAACCCGTACTCGTCCTGACCTTTCCTTTGCTATTGGCCTTGTTGCTCGGTTCATGCAAAACCCCCGTGAAAGTCATTGGAAAGCAACTAAAAGAATACTTCGTTATGTTCGAGGTACAGTTCAGTTTGGGATTCATTATAGTGCCAAAGCATCTCCTCTATTGGTTGGTTTGACTTATTCTGATTGGGCTGGTGACCCTGATGATCAGAAGTCTACTGACGGTTATGTGTTCACTCTTGGTTCAGGACCTATTACATGGGCTTGTAAGAAACAGGGTGACATTTCTCTTTCATCAGCAGAAGCAGAGTATCGTGGTGTCGTAGAAGCTAGTAAGGAAGCCTTGTGGCTTCGTCAGACCCTGTCAGAATTTGGCTTTCAGCAGCAGCATTCGACTACACTTTGGTGTGATAATCAAAGTGCCATTCAGCTATGCAAAGATCCAGTTCAACATCAGCGCAACAAACACATTGAACTGCACATGCACTTCATCAGAAAGCTCGTTCAAGACCATGTTCTTGAAGTGCAATATTGTTCAACAGATGATCAAGTTGCATACATCTTCACAAAGGCTCTCACAGAGGCGAAGTTCACTAAACTTCGATTTATGGTTGGAGTTCAGGAAGTTGTCACTAAGGGGGGATAGGCTCTAGTGCCTCCTTCCTTCTCCTATTGTGTCATATTTGTAAATCCTTCAATCCTATCCCAAGTTGTTCTTAAGGGGGGATGTTAGGATATTCCGACACATAGGAAATAGTTAAGTACAACTTGGTCTAGTATAAAGTTAGGTATAGAGTTAGGTAAAGTGTGTTTCTTTACCATTGTACATTTTGTAACTTACAATCCGACGGTCACGATATGTAGTGATCCGACGGTTCATTCTCTCCTCGGTATTACTGACACTTGATCCGTGGCTTGACACCCGATTGGTCCATGAATTCTATTTAAAGCGCATGGAGGGTCATTTTTAGGGTAATCTGTGCATGAGAGAAGCTTATGTAAATTTTCATTCTTTGATTAATAAATTGCCTGAAGTGGCCGCGTTGGCTCAGGCCGTGGACTGTTTCCCTCTTTGAGGGTTTTAAGCACGTCAAAAATACTGGTGTATTGATCTGTGATCTGGTTGTGAGCGGTGTCCTTTTGGTGTTCTTTCTCAGGAACTTACCCTGTAAATTCCTACACTGCAGTGATGGATCATAGAGCATACACTTCATCCTCAAGCCTCCAAATGCATTGTTGGTGCGTCAAAACATTCTCACAAGTATTGCTAGCTCTTGTGCTTTAATGGAGCAATCCAACCCATAAATCATATATTTTTGTATGTAGGGGAACATGCTAAGTCTTACATCTTGCACAAATTGATGAGGATTCTGTTTCAGAGTCAGAAGATGAATTGTTTGAATCAATCGGAGTGTTGTAATAATAGTAGCATGGGATTAGGAGCACAATGATCACAGTGGTAGCATATGGTGGCTTGAAGCAAACAACGTAGGTATTTGGAATGAAGACAGAGAGGTATCCCACTATCAACATAATTTTCCAGTGAATACATAATCAAATTGAACCAGGAATGCATGGGAAAGTAGTATTCTCATGTATATCCAAACCTTAAGATAAGCGGAGCACTGTTAAGACCAGGGAGGAAATAAGGGTAGTGATTTACCTTGCACCCAAAGAGAGCCACTCTCCAATCATTCAAGCATAGTGGTGGTGGGACCACTTGTTATTTGCAGTGCTAAGAAAATTGCACAGGGTCTCCCGAAGCTCATTGTTGAGATTTTGTAGCTTCTAGTGAGAAGTCGCCACCTTGATCGTTGTTGCCTCTCTTCCCAAACCTTGTCACTACATGATATTGTTATGTCAACAATTTCTACTTAAGTTGACATGTGTGGATACCCCTACACTATATTTATAATCTCCATCCTTGGAGTAGCCTTGTCGTAATTGTTATCGACATATTTGTGCATTGCAACCCAAATCACATATTTCCATAAACCAAGGTCTTCTAAGTCCCTAAAAGTTTTGTTTCATACCCTAAAGGAGCAAGGTCAGCTGATTACATCATCTCCCATATGTTTTCCAAGAAAAACCACTCAAAACTAGTCAAACCATGACCATAGAGACTACCCAGAGCAAAGGTTGCGATGCATATCACCTACCACATGCGAAAAGTGCGATGCATATTGAAAAGCCCTTCTGTAGGGTGCGATGAGCGAGAGAAGACAAATGGCACAATCAGTTTGCTAGGTGGAGACCTTGAGAATCTTCTAGAAGCTGCTCATTTGACACTTGCCTCCCTGAATTCACCGAAGGATGAGTAAGAGATCATGAAATCTCCAAGTCGAACCAAGAACTATCAGAGAGATGACACTAATCAAAATCCCAGAAGCTGACTCACACCCCTGCAAATATCTATATATGGATCCCTCATCGCAGAGATCCAAAGGCTGGAATTTGGTAATTTGCAAAGAAGTGTTGTTGGTTCTCTTTGAAGACATTGTTGGGTGATCTTGCTTTGTATGAGGTGAAGAGGGCTTTCAAGCTGGGAGGATGGCACTGGGTCAGACCAAGTGGTTTTAATCCTCTCTTCTACTACTTTTATCAATAAAGCTATTTGAGTTTTCCTCCATATTCTTGTGTATCTTTGAATATTGTGTTGATATATGGATTTATATGGTCAATATATATCTGGTCCTATATTGTTTATAGTGATAGATCTCTATTCTTTGATGGTATTATGTTGTTGTGACTCTATAGGTGCTCTTTGATGTGGGACAAGTAAGGAAGCAGTGGCAAGATTCTGTTGAAGGGGAAAGGAAACAAGCAAGGAGCCAAGTGAAAGAATGAGGTTGGTACTCTATGCTTCTTTCTCATCAATCTCTCGTGAAGGAAAGCACAAGTGACTTTAGTTTGTTTGTTTCTAAGATAGCTACCCATCTTAGTGGGACTAGTAGTTCTGAATAGACACTAGATTTCCCGATAACAAAACGGTGACTCCACTGCGTAGTGATTAGTTTGATTGCTTGTCTCTATTTGTTTGATTCATAAACCATAGACGTAGCCTGAAGTTAAGCCAGCTAGCCTTTGAACTGCATTTTCTATGCAAGTGCAAAGTAGATCAACGTTGCTTTAGTCAATCTCCAAGTTTGTTTATGAACTGAACAATTGACTTGCAAACATCCTAAGTGCCCTAGAGGTAGCTCAAGTAACCTCACTAGATCATCCCCTATACTTTGTACTTACTGACTATCATTAGCTTGGCTTAAATCCCTTAACTAAGCTGCAAACTGTGACCAAAAACTTAGTTAAAGTCTCGTCCTTGGACCAATTAACCTTATCTTCCTGGAAATCTGGATGGATTGCACCTCTCATGTGCAGTAGGTGAGGTGCATCCCTATTTCCCTATGTTACATGTGCGATGATCAGATAAGACTATTTCTACCTCCATATTTTGGTTTTTTCTTCACTCTCTTCAGCTTTATTCCAGAGTTTTGTTGTCTATGATCAGTAGACCACTATTTAAACCTCCTTCCTTTGCATCATCCAGCCTCATTTGTACAAATATTTGTGAATGTTTTTGTGTATTTTTCACCATTCGCAGTTCTCATTTACAAAATAGTAGCTTAATCGAACTGTCGTCTTTTTATTTGAAAGTGTCGCAAGTGTCGTTTTCAGTCAAAGAAAAGAATCCTTCTCCTTTTAGTATTTTATTACACTATTACTCTTGTATTTGATTTGAATTAATAGTATTTCAAGTGTCGAAAGCAGTTTTCAATTCAAAATCGCAAAGTGTCATCTTGTCTCCCTTTCATCTTTTGAAAAGAAAATCGTTCGTACTGTCACTTTGAAAGAAGATATAATTCAGATTTGTACTTAGCATTCTTTTTGTCATTCACACATTAAGAAAGTAGAAGACAAATACATGCATGTGCATTTGCATTTAGACTGCTTTTTGATTTTGATTTAGGATAGTGCATCTAGTGTGTGCTCTCTACTCTATGTTGAAAAGATTTTGTTTCTCTTTCCTTAGTAGCTAGGATTTTCATTGCAAAAAGAAGAGTAAACGACTGTTTATCATCTTAGATTGCATATTTAGGAATTGTATATCTACATCACGCTGTGAACCTTAAAGGAAAACTTTTTAAGAAAGATCAACTATAAAATAAATCCAATGAACATAAAAACACTTTCGAACCTAACTCACAACATCTAGAAGTCTAGGCTAGAGACATATTCCAGCATCGTAAAGCCTGGTAACTGTCGCTTTCATTGTAGGTTGTGTGATTCCTCCTCTTTGAGATGACAAGTGCCAGTACGGACTTGTGCTGGCACGTACTATCGAGTATATATTGGGAGACCACAATATGTTATATCCTTTATCCTTAGGAAGTCGTTTCTACCACCCTATCAATCGCAATGCACTGAACACAGCATTCGGGAATATTGACTGTCGTACCATAAAAAGTATTCTCCAGTTTTTCAATTGGTTTTGTAATCTCTTTGTCTAGATTTCGAGAGTAGTCTCTTTCATTCCTTTTTAGACTCATTAAAGGAAAAGGTCCATCTAAGCACTTGTCACTTCAGGCTCATTAAAAATCGAAGGCGACTAGAATCATCTTTAGCTTTTTCTTGACTATTAAAAATTGAAAAATCAAGTTGTGTCAAAGCGTCTAAAATTTATTTTAATCTGAATAACATCACTCTTCACTTGTTAATCTTAGGTTGAGAAAATGGAGTCCACCAACCAAGGATTTCCCCTTGGGGGAAATCCTAGTCCTTTCTCCTCTTGGGGAGATGTTGGTGCACCTTATATGGCCACATTGTTGCTTCTAGGACTGACAATTGGCCTGTCGGTATGGCTTTTCTCGACCTCTGTCATTCAAAGCACCGTGATTCCTGAGCAATCAAATCAGAAACTAGATGATATTAGAGTTAGCCCCCAACCTTCTACTTCATTTGTTTCTCCCTCTCCTTCTTCTTCCTCGCTTCGTGAAGATAGTAAAACTAAAAACCAAGTAACCGAGAAGAAGAAGAAAGGGAAGGAGAAGAAGAAGAAGGAGCCAACGGCAAAAAGGGCCAACCATACATCGTCTAGCGAAAATCGACACACTGCACCATCAAAACCTAAGTCTCCATGTGTCATCTACAAAATGGGACCACTATCATCGAGATTGTCCTTGCATCCCATAGATCTTAAGGTACTGGTCTCCCCGCTTGCACAATTCGGTGTCATCAACCTCTAACGATCATGTTGAGAGTACACCATCAACTAGTGAAAACGAAGTCACCAGACAGAAAGGAAAATCTAAATTTCCTTGCAGACTGTGTGAAGGCGATCATGCCCTCCATCGTTGTCCCTTCTTGGACGAAGCTAAAAGAGTCTTGGATAACCGTCTTGCATAATCGCACTGACTCCCTCCTAGATATAAGAAACTCTTACCGAGTCCATTGCTAGTTGAAAATCCGACTGACTCACCTTTGCTATCGGTTGAAGCACCTATCATTGAAGATAAACCCTCTAAGTCCACATCAGACCAAATTCAACAGGTCGAGATGGCAGTTGACCCCATCTTGTCTTCAGAGGATTCACCTTCAGATGATACAGTCACCAAAGAGAATGAGAATGACACCGTTCAAATTCTTTTTGTAAACATAGACTCTGATGAACATGGGGGAAATCTACCCGTTCCTTTACCGCAGGAAGGAAGTTCGTCAGAGATGTATCTGGCCATTTATTCGGTCCAACCTCCAAGCAACCTAGTTGTCTCCTTCGATTGGAATCTACTAGGCAGACCCCATTTACCATCTAATGTACCATTCCAAATCATAGTGGAAACTTATAAAATGGTCATGGTTGGTATCATAGATGAAGGGGCTTCTGTGAGTATCCTTTCCTCAATTGCTTGGAAAGCGCTTGGTTTGCCATCGCTTTTGCCTGAGATTCAATTTACAGGCTTCGAAAATGGAACCAGTCGACCGTTAGGGATCCTTCCAAATTTGCCTATAACTTTGAGAAGGAAAACCGTTTATCTAAACGTGATGGTAGTCGAAGGACCTTTAGATTACAATCTTCTCCTTTGACATGACTACATTTATAGTATGGGAGCTATTGTTTCCTCACTCTTACGAGTGATGTGTTTTCTGCATGAAGGAAGAGTGGTCCAACTCATGGACTAGCTTTCATTCCCCGGTTCACACATAGCTAATAGTCAAATGCCATCCCTAACTAGTCTTTTTTCACAAGGAATGTCTCATCAATCTCCAGTCCATCCACTTGATGAACACGAGTGATTCAGTGGTTGTGACTGAAACCTAGGGGGCATGCACCCTGGTCTGCTTCGGCAGGAAAACTTCAGGTATAGGGTAGATTTCCGCAGATGATATATGACTAGTCTGACACACCCGTCTGTTTAGGAAAATGGGATTAGACTAGAATAAGATACCTCTGTCAGAAGGTATTTCTTTCCCGACAGAGTGAGTGTTTTGTCTACAAATTGAAGGGTAACCTGGGTATGCCTTTCCCAAAAAAGCAAGTGTTTTGTCTGCAAATTGAAGGATAACCTTGAAACTCTACTTCGCTATACCTGGGGGCATGCAAACCATTTTGCGTGAAAGTGAAAAGCGACCATTTATTTTCCTAGTTTGTAGATTCTTAACCCTTTAAAATCATAGGATTGGTCTTTCCTAGCTTACATAATAAAAGGAATCGAAGCATAATTTTGAATGGTGCCAGCTCCCTAAAAAATGAACCTATTGATGAGACATCCTTATTATATGACTAGCATGATCCATTTTACGCGAAGTTCAAGCTCGTTAAAAATTAAACCTAGCAATGAGCATATGTTCCACCAAAGTTTAAGCTCATTAAAAAATGAACCCTCTTCTAGTAAATAACCATTGTGAATGCATTATCATCAGCTTTTGGGCCTTGGTCGTGTTCTTACTATCACCTCCACTCTATTTTAGTCGGTCATTCGTCCCCATTTGATTGTTTACCACTTTTTAGGAACAACTGCGACGAGTGATTTTTTTAGCCATCTTCTTAACACTGTCGTGATTGGAAAGCTCCAACCTTCACCTGGAACTAGCTGCTACCCGAAATATCACTCGTTCCTCAAAAACGAGTCTTCTTTAATCTCTTTTCATCTAACTCGTAAAATATGAAAAGATTTATGAGCAATTGTCCTCTCGAGCTCATTAAAGTGATTGGAAGTGCCATCCCTCCTCTAGATTTTAATATTTTTCGACCTGGGGATTATTACACAAAACGATCGAGCGTTTGTCTTGTTCGGCTCATTAAAACTATCAAAAAGTCATCCCTTTCACATTGTTTTATACTTTTTTAGACTTAGGGGATTATACTACGAAAAAGGAATATTGGAGTTTCCTTTCCGTCTCTTTTTAGACTCTCTAAAATTGAAAAGTACCGAGTTATCCTTGTCGTTAAACTCGTTAAAATAATAGCGACAAACTTGTCCATTTAGACAAGAGCGAGTTTCACTGTCGCTAGGCTCATTAAAACATAGCGACGGGTTTGCCCGAAGGGAAAATTAAATAACAAGCATATGTTATCCTCGTCAAGCTTGACAAAAATAAAGAGGTACTGGTCAGAAATGACTAGGGAAAATTGGGAAGAAAAATTGAAGAAACTTCATTGGTAGCAGGTCGCTCTTGAACATGACACTTTCACTCCATCACCATGATTGAGTCGGGTTGGGTTATTCCGTTCACCGGTCACATCACCATCGGTCCACTGTACCATCCACTTTTGGGTTAACGCTACCAATCCATTTTAGTGCCACCGATATGTTTAAGAGAAGTCGCTCATATAATTCACCTATCCAGGTTGTGTCTCATCCGCTACAATACCTTCACGCTTCATTCTTTCATGATCGCCACCCTGAACCTTGTATCATCAAATCGTTTTCACCTCTACAAAATCATTTGCTCTGTTCCATGTCGTAGATGTGGGATCCATTAATGCCCTCCTACGACAGGTCACTTCTTGTCGACATTAGCTCATTATCCAAGAAGCTGACCTAGGGACAACCCTTTTAGTACTTTGAAGCTTGCATGCCTTAATGACAAGTTTCTCACTTCTGGCGACAAGTTTACGTTAATGGCCTTCGACCGAAAGATTTTGTGTGGAATTCGACATCGACTCATGTATTCACACCACGTGAATTGTACTGCAGTACCTTGAGGGTCATCATCATCATCGGTGATTCCTCTCATGCCTGTTAATAGCTTACATCATTGGCTGGTAATCGGGTGATGTCCTTCCATGTTCGACATCAGAACATCTTTTCACATGGACCGACTTGTACTTTCAGGTGAAGATTGAACGAGTTTTGAAGACCTCGGATCTAGTTTCATCCATCCGAGCTGCGATATATTCAGGAAAATAAAGACATCAAATGTACATCATTATTGCACAGATAACCATCCAAACTAAGGGATGATGGCTCTACTAGAATCATTAGTCTGCACACAGACGGTTGTCTGTCCTATGTACATAAAAATGAATTTATCAAGTTGATCATGGGAATGCCCGCCTCAGCTAGATCATGAGAATATTATGAAGATAATGTATTGTATTATATCTTAATATGGGTCACCTTCCAATTTGAAAAACCTTGGATCCTAATTATAAAGCATTTCACTCGACATCAAAAGATTTACGACCTCATGCTTTAGGGGGCAACTGTTATAGACATATTTGGGCACTGCAACCCCAATCACATATGTCCATAAACCAAGGGCTTCTAAGTCCCTAAAAGTGTTGTTTCATACCCTAAAGGAGCAAGGTCAGCTGATTACATCATCTCCCAAAAGTTTTCCATGAAAAACCACTCAAAACTGGTCAAACCAGGACAATATAGATTGCCCAGAGTAAAGGGTGCGATGCATCTCACCCACCACATGCAAAGAGTGCGATGCATACTAAAAAGCCCTTTTGTAGGGTGCGATGAGTGAAAGTAGACAAATGACACAAGTAGTTTTCGAGGTGGAGACCTTGAGAATCTTCTAGAAGCTACTCATTTGACAGTTGCCTCCCTGAATTCGCCCAAGGATGAGTAAGAGATCATGAAATCTCCAAGTGGAACCAAGAACTATCAAATAGATGACACTAATCAAAATCCCAGAAGCTGACTAACCCCCCTGCAAATATTTATATATGGATCCCTCATCCCAGAGATCCAAAGGTTGGAATTTGGTAATTTGCAAAGAAGCGTTGTTGGTTTCTCTTTGAAGACGTTGTTGGGTGATCTTACTTTGTATGAGGTGAAGAGGGCTTTCAAGCTAGGAGGATGGCATTGGGTTCGACCAAGTGGTTGTAATCCTCTCTTCTACTACTTTTATCAATAAATTTATTTGAGTTTTCCTCCATATTCTTGTGTATCTCTGAATATGGTGTTGATATATGCATTTGTATGGTCAATATATATCTGATCCTATATTGTTTATAGTGATAGATATCTATGCTTTGATGGTATTATGCTACTGTGACTCTACGGGTGCTCTTTGAAGCGGGACAAGTAAGGAAGCAGTGGCGATATTCTGTTGAAGGGGAAAGGAAACAAGCAAGGAGCCAAGAGAAATACTGAGGTTGGTACTCTCTGCTTCTTTCTCATCTATCTCTCGTAAAGGAAAGCACATGTGACTTTAGTTTGTTTGTTTCTAAGATAACTACCCATCTTAGTGGTACTAGTAGTTCTGAATAGACACTAGATTTCCCGGTAACACTAATTTCACGGATCCATCATTGCTTCTATTATCTTTTAGGAAGACAATGATGGTATGGTCCAACATTAAATTTCTCTGCATGCATCTCAAAAGGTTTCAAGGATCTGGCACATCTAATTTCCTCTGCACTAGCATGAAAGGCATTCCTACCATCTATTCCCTTTGTGTTGAGAGTCTAATCCTCACACTCACCATTTACAAAGATATTATTACGAAGAAGGGAGCTCTATCGTACTTGAATTTGAGAGGTGGAAGAAGTATTTTCCCAGCATATGCAATAAATCTTGGAATGCTCCTCGGGCTCCAAAGCCCACCCTTCGCCATATTCAACACTTTCATGTCATATGTGGATTTAGGTTTACTAACATTCGACAGAGGAAACATTGTAAGACTGCGGAGTGGGGAGGCACATTGAGAAAATAATAATTGCAAGGGGGTTGGGGATATATGAGGAATACAAAGGGCTCATCAATTGCAAGGGGGAGGCTGTGGGATTGGGGCAGATAGAAACCCACCCATAAATTTCTTTAAGATTAGTTCTTCCTTCCTCCAATCAACAAGCCTCATTGGCTTATAGCTTTGCTTCCATGTTGAGATTCCTTAGGATGTGGTAGAAGGAGGTCCTAAAGAAATTTTTTAGGATTCTTTTGACTTTGTGAAAGAGGAGGGCCACAATGTTATCTTGTGGGGAGGTACCCTTTTCGAGGTGCCTAATCATTAGATAGAAATCACTCAAAATGTTTATGTCTTAATCAATTTTATTACGAGCTAATCGTGCCCCAAATAATAGCCCATACATCTATGTCTGGTTGTTAGATTTATAGCCTAATCCCCATGAGAAGTTATCCAAAATTATTCTTTCAGGATTAATTAAAATCCATTCCCCTCCTGCTACCTCTAATGAAATTTTTCGAGCCACAAACCTTTCTTGAAATCTTTTGATGTGAATTTTTTTTTGCAATTTTTCATTATAAAAGAGAATTGTACCTCGAATAATTTAATCACTCTATCCTCTTAATGTATTTTTGTTAACATTTTAAATATAACCACGCAATCTACATATCATTAAGGTGTAAAACTAGTTAAATATGTGCCTAGTATTACATCACCTTTATTACAAAACTTACCTAGATGATATCCTAGATGAAAAAAGCAATGCCTATAAGAAAACCATATAGTTGAGTGAATAAAACTCGATTTAAACATAATTTTTATATATTTAATAAATATTTTATTATCTTAAATTCAAATAACACTTTAAATGCCCACAATTGATTATACAAATAAATGATCTAGAATTGGGTTGATATTCTTAATACCTTCAATTTAGATGACCAATTGTCTAGAGGAAGAATTTAGAACTGAGATTGAACATAGATTTCTTTGCACTAAACGGACCAACTATCAATATATTTAAACGAGGAAAAGAGATATGTGTTGGTTATAATACTATGTTTTTGCTTATGAACATAAAAAATATGAAAATAGAAACTACCAACGGTGGTCTTCATTAGTAATACAACTAACACATACTTTCGGATGCTAAAATTTAATTAATGCTAACGGGAAAGATGAATCAAATTAATATATATGGATATCTCATAAAGTGGATATTAAAGTGTGATTTCGATATCGAACAATCTGAGGAAAGACATGGATATCGAAGGAGGCATTTAACTTGTTTAATCTATCCAATCCCTCTGTAATATACCTAATGTGATTAACCCCACGTAAAGTAATTTTAAATTACCAATCAGTTAATCAAACCTGCGTAAAAGTAATTTTAAATTACATATCAGTTACAACTAATTCTTGGCATTGGTTAAATGGATCAGCGAGCACCCTAACAGGGGGGAAAGAGAAGGTGGATGGAGAATGCGGTGCTGTGGGAACAGACAGAAGAGATTTTCCTGTGGGAAAGACTGGAAGAAAAGAAAGAACAGACATCTGGTTAAGTCTGGTAAGGACCAGATAACCAGGCACAATAGTGCACAGATCTTGTTGAGGGCTGTAGGCCTGCAAGATGGCTCGGGGGGAGATCTCCATTGTATGAAGGAATCTCACGGATGGGAGGACGAGCAGACTCGAAGCACAGGTGACTGCTTGAGTATCTGATTATGATTCTGTCAACCAGGTATGGTTTTCTAACTTCAGAATCCTTTTGTATTAAAGCATAAAGACTTAAGAGGACCATAATATCTAAAATAGACTTGCTATGGTTCTTCAGTACTGTTCCAGTGCACCTGGAATCGTATAAATGAGTAAAGATAAAGGCTACTTGCTGTTAACTCAGGTATAGGAACTGTCCGACAGTGGACAATACATGAAGGGTTAGGTTTACAGATTGTCTGAGAAACCTCTGTAACTCTTAAGTTAGTTTATGCACTGATTAAATGAATTATAAAAGTCTGTCAAAGGCACAGTGTATGGCATGAGTAGGTAGCGATAACCATGGAGTAGATAAACATAAGTTATATGTAACGAAAAACATGTAACTGAAATATCCGAATCCATTATTAATACATCTTGGAAAACCTTGAGATACGAGTCTGGACCAACCCAGATCTCGGAGAAAGGTCACGGCTGTAGCCGAAATACTCCATCGAAACAGAAACTAGTTAAGAACGGGAAACATTTCACAGCTACCTGGGACATTGTCCCTGAAGGTAAATCTATGCGACTCAGTCGCAGTTATTTCATAAAAATCACAGTGAAGTTCTTCCCGGGATGAGGAACGAGGGTTTGAGAGTAGACCCTAAACCTCGTATAAACCCTCACACCCGTGAGGAACCGTAGATCTGAGTAATAAAACTAGGACTATATGCTACCTATATGAATTTGTATATAAAGAATTACCATTTTGCATGACAATCGAAAGAAAACATGAGTTCAGTACCGCTAAGTTATACAGCGTCCAAATGTACAGGATAAACAAATATGCAGACAGTCAAATACATTCAAACACCATCAAGCCAATCGGCTGTGTATTAAGAGAAATAATATAACATAGAACTGAAGAAAGGCTTATGCCTTCTGGAGAAACAAACAAAACAACAAGTTCCTGTCTGTCATACATTAACGAACAGTATTATACCCTGTCATGAAAACATATACATATTTACAGCAAAATAGAAGTAGCAAATAGCTAGGGCTTGATGCCGTCATTACAAGGCAAACCTCCGGCCAGACCAAAGTTGGAAACTATATAAAAATATAAAGACCCTAGCTCAACAGTATGGGAACTATCATGACCCGTAAGGAATTAAGAACCGGAACACTGTTCCCATCTGCAAATCGAGCTTCCAGAGAACTTCAATCAAATAATGAGACATTCATAATGAAATCTCGAGGGTTCTCATGGAGAGTACCTCACCGGACCCAAGTGCAAGCAGCAGTCTCGGCGGTCTGCAAATTAAGCATGAAGGTATAGCTCAGAACGATAGGTTCCGAGCCTTCTTAACTAAACCTGAGATTGGTAAGGGAATCAACCTGTATCCGCCGGGAGGAGGGTTGTTGAGGTCCTTCACCTCGACTCTGTAACCGGGTTGAGGAACCCCCACCGGTGTTGGCCCGCAAAGAAGAGAAAACATAATCAAAACGCATCTTACAGTGGAAAAATAGAACCTTAGCAGTGTAATAGTATGCGAGGTTACCTGAGCAATCCGGTGCTGGTCTCTTGCGGCCTCCAGAGCGGTATCAGGTTAAACTGTGAACTGGAAAGACCAAACCATAAACACGGCAGAGAGCCGAACCGACGGAATGAATGCATAACAAATAAACAAATGAACCTTGCCCTTAATTCACGGGGTTTAAGTAATGAAGTGAAACCCTTAGTGTCATGTCCACCATTCCATTGCCAAACTAAATCTGGGACGTCCAAATGAAGCGGGAAGAAGAGGCGGGAAGGCCGAGGGCCTCAAGGCCAAGGTGTCACATGGCCTTGTGTACCAGCCATTCCACCTGTCAAGCAGTGAACCCTCGTAAACGGTGCGGTAGGTGGAGAAGCCTGCCAAACCTGCACTTGGATCTTCGAAAAACGAGAACAGCTAATGCTCCGTGTACTGGGGAGGGTTTAAAGGATTAGGGCCAGATGTCAACGTTCATGGTGCTTGAAAAATTAACATAGTTTAATACCACAATGCAACCATAAAAGCCATTACGTATATGCGCAAATATAACCTTATTATGGTGAACCCTATATGGTATAAGGGTGATAAATGTTCATAGGATCAAATGCATAAATTTGTACATGGTGATAAGGCGTAAGTATACATATAGATGCCTATGTTAATGATTAGTATGTCCACTTATAAGGAATATGAGTGCTAGCATACAGACCATAGTTAAATTTTTTTTACTAAGTACATTTCTACGTGAAGGGTTGTGACACCCTCCCATAACAATGGGGAGTATAGGGCAAAATTGCAACGTAAGCTCTGCATCTTAGGAAGATTAGATAATTTAAGGCTGCATTAGCAGCTACCGTGAGAATTTTCTCGGTCTCAATCTTTAGTACTAATAGGCAAGAACATGAGAGGCTTAACAGTCAAAGTTTCTACGAGTATTTTCAAATCATGCACAATGGATAGGGGATACCAGAGACGCCGTAGTTCCTTCCACGTGCAGCCAGTCAATGCGAAAGAAATTTCCACAGATGTAAACACAGGCGAGGAGATCCATACCATGTAGGACATTGGCTATCACAAGAGACTAGTCACGGGTTCGAATCTCTTCCCACTGTCATTCCCAACTGTTGTCGTAGGCATGCTGAAGCGGCCACTCCCTTAGATCATTGTGGCCGCGCCAGTCAATAGTGGAGACTGCAAAATAGCGACGAGGCCACCCTGGAGATTTTCTGTTAAGAAGTTGGCATGAGGCAACACGTTCTAAAAAACATGGATCCACAACAACAAATAGCCCATGGCCACAAAAGACAATGCTGAAAACAACTAGAGCACGACTGTGGATAATAGTCGCTGCAATAACTCAATCCCTTGTTAAAGATTTTCATTGATGTCCGTTATTTCGTCCCCAACATAGATCTGCTTGTTATTTGGGCTTCTGGAGCTATAGGGGGCATAGCTATTATTGTTAACGTGCGGTTTTGTGGGATGGCATGTTTATTGTTGTGCAACCACATTTTGAGAACATGTTGTCTAATCACAATGGTTGGAAATAATAATCACAATCAGAGGTTGTAGGTGTGTCTTTGTTTGAAGATGGAAGGATGGAAGCCAGGCATGAACTATTCTTAAACGTAGCAAGGAAATTAAAGTAGTCAATGTACTTTGGTAAATAGATATGGGAAAGCATTCATTCAGAGACTATTGCCCAGACTCCAAAAACATCTCCACGATTTTGATTACACTCAACAACAACAACATATTCATTACTTTGCTCTGTCATGAATTAAATGTAAAATCATATGTTGAGTTATATATGAATGTAAAAGACATTTTGTAATAGGTTAGAGAGTAAGAGGGTAAGAGAGAAAAAAAAAGAGCACAAGTCTCTGGGGAGAAAATGGTGGAGAAAATTTTGGTGGGCAGCGTGAAAAAAATAGTTACAGTATTTTACTATGTGTTAGCCCGCGTGAAATTTTAGTTTTTAGTTGGTGAATGAGCCGCAAACTCATGTAAATGTATTTTCATGTTTTAGAATTTAATACTAAGCTTTTATTGTGTTGTTCCAAACCTACTTTGTTATTTTTGCCATAAGAAAGTAGCTAGGCGAAAGTCTTAGCTCATATTATTCATTAAGTCTGTGAAATAGCTCTGCGGTGCGTGCCCGAAGTTAGGTGTGCGAAAGTAGCTTCATGGTGTGCAAAGCTAGCTGCTGGAAAGAAGTTAGGTGTGTGAAAGTAGCTTCGTGGTGCTCGAAGTTAGGTGTGCGAAGCTAGCTACTGGAAAGTAGCTTGGCGAAATTCAAGTAGATTGGCGAAATTCATAGCTCTCTGCCCCTCCACGAAAATTAAATTTCTTAAATATTTCTAATATGGTATCAGAGCGGGTTAAATATTGTTAGTCTAAAAACAAGTGTTTTTACTAGCAGTAAGAATTGTTTTGAGGGAATATTATTTTTTGCATATTTACCAGCAGGTAGAAAGTTTTTTTAGGCTCAGAAATGGAAACATCAAGCACAAGCTTGAATTATCCTCAAATACCTCAGTTTAATGGAAAAAATTATGATTATTGGGCTATTACAATGAAGACCATGTTTTCTTTTCAAGAAATTTGGGATTTGGTGGAAAATGGTTTTCAAGAACCAGCAGATGCAACAGCATACAATGCTTTATCTCAACCAGAAAAAGATTTGTTAAGGGACAATAGGAAGAAGGATTCAAAAGCCTTGTTTTATATTTTCCAAGCAGTTCATGAAAGTATTTTCCTAAGTGTTGTAGCAACAACGAATTCCAAGCAAGCATGGGACACCCTTCATACAACGTACCACGGCATGGCAAAAGTCAAGGCAACAAAGCTGCAAATGTTGAAGAGAAATTTCTAAACACTTTGTATGAAAGAGTCTGAGAGTACAAACCCATTTTTTACACAAGTAAGTGGGTTGGTTACTCAAATCAAGTCTCAAGGTGAGACACTTAAGGAAAGAATAATAGTTGAGAAAGTTTTAAGAAGTTTGCTAGCAAGGTTTGAGGCCATTGTTGTGGTCATATAAGAGAAAAATGATCTCTCACAGTTCTCAGTGGATGAGCTTAATGCATCACTAATTTCTCATGAACATAGATTGAATAGAGCAGCAAGCTCCTCATTGGAGCATGCCTTCAAGACACAAGTATCATTTGGTCAAGGTCAAGGTATAGGAAGATCATATGCTAGAGGAAGAGGAAGAAACCGACCTAGAGGTGGAAGAAGCAGCCCTTAAATCTCAAATGAAAGAGGAAGCAATTAAAATCCAAGTCAAGCCCAAAGCCAAAATCAAGCACAAGTTCAGAGGTATGATAAATCTCAAGTTCCATGTAATTACTGTAAGAAATATGGTCATTATGCAAATGAATGTAGAAAGAAGCAATATGACCTTAGTAACAAACCATGTGTAAATTTCACAAGAGAAAATCAGAACCATGATAGCATGTTTTTAGCTTATAATGTAGCACAAGAAAAACATAGTGATATATGGTATCTAGATTCAGGGTGTAGCAATCACATGTCAGGAAACATAGAAATGTTTTCTGATCTAGATGAACGTGTGAAATCTGAAGTAACATTAGGGATTGATAGCAAAGTCTTTGTCATGGGAAAAGGAAGAGTTAATATCCTAACAAAGAAGGGGGAGAAGAAATACATCTAAGATCTTTACATTCTCCTCGGTTTGAAACATAATTTCATGAGGGTTGGACAACTCATGCAGAAAGGCTACAATGTCTTCTTCAAAAATGATGTGTGCATAATTTTGGATAGGCCTCCAAGCAGACAACTGATTGCAAAGGTTCATATGAGAAAAAATAGAATGTTTCCCCTAAAAATAATATCAAATTTGCAGAAAGAAGGTGCAGAAGTACAACTATCTATGAACTCACAAGAAGATGGAAGAAAAGACGCAGCTGTCACACATGTAAACTTTCAAGCAGAGGTAAACGATGAAAACTAGTTATGGCACTTGAGATTTGGGCATCTCAACTTTAGCAGTTTGAATTCGCTGCATAGGAAAGACATGGTGAAGGGTTTACCACTCATAGAAAAACCAAACAACATATGTGAAGGATGTATCTTGGGGAAGCAACATAGAGAGACATTTCTAGCAGGAAAGTCAGTGAGGGAAAATGCACCTTTGGAGATTGTCCACTCAGATTTATGTGGACCAATGCAGACAACATCAATTGGTGATAGTCACTATGTATTGACCTTTCATAGATGACTACACAAAGAAGACATGGGTCTTTCTCCTAAAATAGAAAAGTGAAGTGTTTGAGAACTTTCGCCAATACAAGGCTCTTGTTGAAAAGAAAAGTGGACAGTACATCAAAGTCCTTAGGACTGACAGAAGAGGAGAATACATCGCAAATGACATCCTTTGACTTTTTAGGGAACATGGAATTAACAAGCAATTTGGAAAAAGATATACACCGCAGCAAAATGGCGTGGCAAAAAGAAAGAATATGACCATTATTGAAATGGAAAGGAGTATGTTGAAGGAAATGCATTTCCCAAATGACTAGTGGGCTGAAGTTGTCACTTGTGCAACATATATCTTGAATAGATATCCAACCAAAAGTGTCTAGAACATTGTTCTTGAAGAGGCATGGTGTGGAAGAAAACAAAATGTCACTCACATGAGAGTTTTTGGATGTGTCACATATGCACATGTCCCTGATGAGTTAAGGAAGAAGTTGGACAGCAAGGGGGAGAAATGTATATTTTTTGGATATAGTGATGAAGCCAAGGCATACAAGATCTACAATCCATTAACCAAGAAAGTCATAATCAGCAAAGATGTGCAGTTTATAGAAGAGGAAGCATGCAATGGATGTTTATAAAAGACAATCAATGTCAAAGCATGCATACTAGATGAGGACAAAGAGAAATTAACGGGCATCAAGCAACACCATCAACAAATAATAGGAGAGTTTCACGCAGCCAAGCAATTACTTCTCCAGGCACACCACGAAGCATGACACCAAGTGACATGTCAAGCCCATCTTCAACAAGCATAAAAAGACCAAATTTCAGAAATTTAAATGAAATTTATGAGCAAGATGAAGTTGATAGTGGCACAAGTCTGAATTCCTTATTTGCATTATCAGTCATGTAGATGACCCAATCCACTTTGAAGATGTCATCAAAGAAAAAAAATGTGTCAGGGCAATGGAGGAAGAAATAGAAGCAATAGAAAGGAATGACACATGGGAGTTAGTGAGCCTTTCGAAAGGAAAACATTTTATTGGAGTGAAGTGGGTCTATAAGACCAAAAGCAACATTGAGGGAATGATTGAAAGGCACAAATCAACGCTAGTTGTCAAAGGATACAAGTAGCAGCATGGAAGAGATTACGTGGAGACATTCGCACTAGTCGCGCGGATGGAGAAAATGTGCGCAATTGTGGTGATTGTCGCGCAACATAAATTGAGAGTGTATCAAATGGATGTAAAATCAACATTCTTGAATGGAGTGCTGAAAGAGGAAGTGTATGTCGCACAACTGCCTCGTTATGAGATTGAAGGCCAAGAAGACAAAATATATCGGTTGACAAGAGCTCTTTATGGGTTGAATCAAGCACTGTGTGCATGGTACAACATGATAAATGCTTACTTGTTGGACAATGGTTTCAATAAATGTCATGGTGAGCTTACTCTCTACATCTAAGAGGGCAAAAGTAAGATTCTAATTGTTGTCTTATATGTAGATGATTTGATTTTTACAGACATTGATGATTTCCTTATTACTGATTTCAAACAAGTCATGAAGAGTGAATTTAAAATGACTGACTTGGGATTGTTAAGATATTTTTTGGGCATAGAAGTCAAGCAAATAGAAAATGACATTTTTATCGCTCAAGAAAAGTATGTAGCAGAAATTTTGGAGAGGTTTAAAATGCAGAACAATAAGTCTGCACCGACTCCAACTATGATGGGGTTGAAGTTGAGAAAAGAATATTGTAGTAGTAATGCCAATCCGATATTATACAAAAACATGATAGGTAGCTTGATGTATTTGGCAGCCATTATGCCGGATATAATGTATGCAGTAAGTTTGGTGTCAAGATTCATGGAGACACATTGGAAAGCAACAAAAACGATTCTAAGGTATGTTAGTGGGACAAAACAGTATGGTGTTTTGTACACAACAATAAGTGATTTCAGGTTGGTTGGTTACACTGACAGTGATTGGGCAGGTAGTGTCAATGACAGAAAGAGCACGCCAGGATATGTTTTTCGTTTGGGTTCAGAAGCCATTTCATTAGCCTCCAAGAAGCAGCCAATATTGTCACTATCAATAATAGAAGTTGAATATATCGCAGCAACAACAGCAACGTGTCAGGTAGTTTGGATGAGAAGGATGTTGAGGGATCTTTGTCATAACCAAGAGGGAGTGACAACTATTTTCTGCGACAACACCTCAACAACTACATTGTCAAAGAATTATGTCTTCCATAAGAGGACCAAGCATATTGATGCTAAATATCATTTTATTAGAGAGTTGATTAACAATAATGAAATTTTGTTGTAGCACTGCATGTCACATGAACAATTTGTTGATATTTTCACAAAGCCATTAACATGTGAAAGTTTCGTTTATCTCAGAAACTGTTTGGGAATTGTCAATAGCAGCAATTGTGATTAAGGAGGAGCGTTGGAAATAATAATCCCAACCACTGCAATAAAGAGCCTGACAACAGCCATACTTGTTAGAGGTATTTTTGCAGGTCGCGTCGCATGTTGCGTCTTTGTTTGAAGATGGAAGGACTGAAGCTAGGCATGAACCATTCTAAATGCAGCATGGAATTTAAAGCAGTCAATGTATTTTGGTAAATAGATATGGGCAAGCATTCATTCACAGACTATTGCCCACACTCGAGAAACACGCGATTTTGATTACACTGAATAAAAACATCATATTAATTACTTTCCTCGGTCATGAATTAAATGTAAAATCATATGTTGAGTTATATATGAATGTAAAAGTCATTTTCTAAGAGGTTAGACAGTAAGAGAGAAAAAAAAGAGCACAACACTCCGGGGAGAAAATGGTGGAGCAAATTTTGGTGGGCACGTGAAAACAACGGTTACAATATTTTACTGTGTTATTGCATGTGAAATTTTAGTTTTTACTTGGTGAATGACCGACAACCTTATTTAAATGTATTTTCATATTTTAAAATTTAATACTAAATTTTTATTATATTGCTCCAAACCTACTTTGTTATTCCTAAATATTTCTAACAACAACTTCTTTACCAGAACTTTGCAGAGCAGTCTCCTATTATTGCTTCTTTAATTTCTACCCAACACTATGCTTAAATAGTCGAAACTTAAGCCTCAATGTATTATGTTATCCATCATATCCATCGTCCTCTCCCATCTTCTTATCGTTATTTATTTTTAGTGGAAAATTGTGGTATATGTATTTATATATCAATATCCAAAATTAGATTTTATGAAGGCGTTGTTTACCCAGTAACAATTTTGCTGAGGCTGGAATAAATTCATTAGAGTTTCGCTATTTATTTCTCCCATCTTCTTATCGTTATTTATTTTTAGTGGAAAATTGTGGTATATGTATTTATATATCAATATCCAAAATTAGATTTTATGAAGGCGTTGTTTACCAAGTAACAATTTTGCTGAGGCTGGAATAAATTCATTAGAGTTTCGCTATTTATTTTTTTAAATTGATAATAAGTGTTTGAATATTATTTTTATGGTGAAAAGATATATTACATTATCAAAAATATTTAAAACACCCAAAAACTTAAAATTTGACCGGTGTAACTTATATTTACAAAAAATTCCAATAATTTTCTTTTTCAAAATCCCACTGGAGTTTCCACTATAACGCCTCTTTACACTACGCTCGTCATTTATTGTTTCTCTAATAACACTGTGTTTGGTACGTATTTTTTACCAATCAACCATCGCACAGAATCCATAACTAAATGTTGACTTGCAACAGTTGGAGTTACGTGGTTTGACATATTCCTACCTTCAATATATCTCGGATTTGCATGTTCAATGTAGTTTTTATACGAGTACAAAATGCATAGCTAAATGTTAAGTTGGAATATGGTGTAATTAGGTGGTTTGACATATTTCTATGCTCAATAAAATATTTTATTTTTAAATTATGTTATATAACGTATAATGAGTGTAATTAGGTGGCTTGGTATATTTCTATGTTCAATAAAATACTTATTTTTTAATTATATTATAAAATATATAATGAGTTGTTGGGTTGGAATATTGTTTAATAACGTATAGAAAGTTTGTTAGTTTTTATGTTTAATGATTAAGTATTATAATATTGTTATAGAATTAATTATAAAAGGTGATAATATATTTACTAGTTAATTTAAATAATTTTTAATTTAATTTGAACCTGAGTTGTAATTGATAGTCATTTGATAGAGTTATGTAAAATGAAGATAAAAAAATAAAAAAAATACGTTATTTACTAGAAGCAAAGTTTATGAGAGAGTATATTAGTCTTTATTTATTTTTTAAAGTTAAACATTGTGACATATATTGCTCAATGCTAAATTAATATTCGTTAATAGGAAAATGAATTGCTATATTTTGACGTTGGCAACGACTAATAAATTAATATATGAGGTGGAGAAATTAATTTTATATTGAGGTGTAAGGAATTGGTAAATGTTGATAAACATAAAAGTTAGCTAAGTTATAATATATTTTTTAAATTAATATTATTACTATCAATTCAAAAATGAATTAACATGTGTTAAAAATCTTCACCCTGTCTTATTTTGAATTTGTTATCTCTTAACCATTAACCCTACTCAAACTATATTATAGTAAATAACATGTAACAAGATTCTTAATTATGGAAATTCAACCCCGCATTCCTATTTTTAACCTATAAATAAGCTTGATTACGATATCATGGGCTAATAAATTGACTTCCTAACACCACATACCCATTTCAAAAATAGACATGAATATTTAAAAGTAAATAATGAAAACTCTTACTTAAATAATAATGAGCAATAATTAATATTAAATATATTATTTAACTACCCATCAATTATTTTTAAAGTTTTAATTTTAATTGGTTTTCGTGCCATGATTCTATAATATTTAAAAATTTAAAATTTTTTAATACAAATATTACAATTATATTTTAAAAATTATAGAGATGAAATTAAGTTATACAAAGCCTGACTTTATTTAAAAAAATAAAAATAAATACTAAAATATTAATTTTAGAACGTTTGAAAGTTTTAATTTTACTCAAAATTATCAATGTTAACAAGAATCCTTGTTCCAAAATTTCAAAATGTGTGAAATAAATGCCAGTAACGTATTTGAAATCAATCCAAGGTTATCGATAGTGCTTGTTTGGGATAGTGTGTATGTGATATGGATAGAATCTTATTCCAAAGATTCCAAATAAAATGTTCCAGTTCAAAGTTTCCAAACATATGAAATATGTATTTGTCAAGTATTTCAAACTAATACAATTTTATCAATGATCGTTTACTGGAATATTGTGTAAGTTATATGGATAAAATTTTATTCAATTGCACTGTAATTTTTTTAAAAATAATGTATTCTTAAAGGTTTTGATATAATCCAATATATTTTAATATTTTTTAATTTATTTTAATATTTTAAAGTAAACCTGTGAAAGCTTATTTAAATATAGAATGATATTTTTTTAAAGTTTTTTATTTTATTTATTATTTTTCAAAAATTTTAATTTTATTTTTGGTTGTTTAATTTTATTAAAATGTTTCAAAATAGATCGCTGAAAGTTTATTTAAATAATTCTAAATATAATTATATTTCTATAGTAATATTCAAAATTTGACTAGATTTTTATCTACATCATATTCTTCTTTTATAGATATATATCATGTCTAATATGTGTTTTCTTTATAAGTCTAATTATATGATGTTTGTAGTTGTAATTCTTTGATATCACTTTCCCCATTTTGGTAGATGCACCAATGTTCTTTTATTGCATTGATGCTATGTTACAAATGTTTTGTTCATTTGGTCATGTTTTATTTATTTGTTGTCCACATATTTAGGTATGGTGAATTAAAGTGATGTATCTTTGCAAATATTTTCATATGGTGAATTAAGGTGATCTCTCTTTGCAAATATTTTCATATGTTTTGAGTGCATATTTTATATTCTTTTAGTTTAGGTATGATTTTTGTATTCCTTTAATGTTTCTACAAATTGTGATGACAATAGGTGAGGAGCCATGTATTAATAACTATATATCAGTACTTTGATATATACGTTAAAGCATTAATAATGCATTTATACACACATAGTTACACATCAAAGATATATTAATATACACATTAGGATAATAATTTATATATTAACATATTAATCTATACATTTACAATTGTTAATCATGATTCACTTTCTCCATAATGATTATGTTGAAAATGGTTATTATTGATGTCAAAGGTTGACCAAATGAAAGGGAAACTTATGTAGTCAAATAACATATTTTAAGATATTTCCAATGATATTGACGTACCTTGTGGAGATATTTTTGATTTTTGATGGCCCATTTAGATAATATATCTTTAAATCACTTTTACTCAATGTACCTAGAAAAAGTTGGAACATTATATACATGGTATAAAAACTTATTATGAGACATTTTGAATGTTATATGGAACTTCCTGTAACTCATAGTTGCGGAGAACAAATTTTAGAATATTAATTATATAATATGCCAAGTCATCCCACCTAATACAAAAGTCATCCTAGTTGGTGCACAAGCCATCCCAACTACTAAATCCTTCTTTTGGTGGTCAAACATATTATATATAAGAATTACGTGGAGGAATCTAAGACTCACTCTCTCAAACTAATTTGGGTTTGCCTACGAAAGAGAACAAGTGGTTTTGAGGTTCATGCTTTGTGAACAAGATAAGTGAAGCTAAATTGAAGAGATTTTTTGTGGAAAGTGTTTTTGGCACATTTTTGGAAGGATTTTTGGCACATTTCTACGGGAAGTTCTTTGGTTTTTGTTACAACATGCTTTGCACAACTATTATACGGGTCGAGTTTCATCCCTATTGAAGGTGTGTTCTCTCCCTATTTAAGACCAAACTTCAGTCCTATTGAGGTTGAGTTTCAGGTCTGTTCCGGGGACCAAATTCTAACATTCGAAGGTAAATAATACCTTCAGTTCATCTCTCAATTCTCACACTACAACTTTTTTGTTTATGGGACATTAAATATTTTTTTTGTTTGCAACCATATACATATACTTTCCATGATAAAATTTATATTTCGTACTTGCTACATTATATGTATGTGTCCAATTAATCAAACACTTGGAAAAGGCCTTGATCATTATATATATTTATTATTAAAATATTCGGGGTTACTTTCCTCCTATGGTATTTGATATATGTAACTCCCATAGTCATTCATAGTAAGATATATATATATATATATATATATATATATATATATATATATATATATATATATATATATATATATGCACATGCCAACCATAACAATGCATATGAAATCACACGATAATATTTGGTTACCAAATATAACATAATATACACTTGTTTTTATAACTCATTGCAAGGAACAACATACACATTTTTCTTGACAACTCTTGCAAGGGATGACATATATGACACATACCTATATTTGATCACTTAATTTTCGCTCCACCTTTGGCTTTATATCATGTATTGAAATTCAAGAGATCTTTAATCAAGAACTCCGTGGACTTGAGGCGCATAAAAGGGAGGTCTAGTTGGGTATGTGTTAGTTCTCGAAACTAAGAGCTCGAAGACCATATTGGAGATCATCATAGAAAGTTGTCATATATAAACTAAGACAAATATGGGATTGTTTAAAAGTATTCCCTTTCAATGGAAAATATAGGTTTTTGTATTTACAGCACACGAGATTTCATTAGAAAATATAGGTTTTTGTATTTAGAGTACACATGATTTCTACAGATCCATTGCATAATTGTCTTCATAGATAAAAGTTATTAGTACATTTAATACTAAAAATATGAAACCCAAATCCGTTCTAAGCCAGATGCAGAACAAAAAAAAACCCCAAATTTTTAGAGCTAAAAAAGTGAGATAATAATAGAAACCAATATGAAACCCAGATCCATTCTAAGCCAGATGCAAAATAAAATTTAAAAAAACCCAAATTTTTAGTGCCAAAAAAGTGAGATAACAATAAAAAGCCACATACCAAACTATAGCAGAAATTTGAAAAGACGACGAACATTGAGAGCCAAGGAAGAGGAAAACTCTCGGTTATCCCAATCTGGTTGTACTACTACGCCCACATTCACTGTGTTGGGAATACCCCTAGTTTTTTCCATTCACTGTGTTGGTAATTCCCTTAGTTTTTTCCATTTTGTTGTTTTTCTTAACACTAATGCTAGAGATAGCCCCTCACCAGTGTTGTTGCTGGAAATTGGGGGCGATTGAGAGCAATCCCACCTGCAAACATATTTTCAAGGTGAATCCAGAGCTTGAAATGAAATTTGGTAATGCCCCTAGTATTGAGCTTGTAAACTATATGTGGTTAGAATAATATAATAGGGCCAGTAATCAAGTTCCTTCCTTCCTATGGTCCTTGGCTAATCAACTTATTTCACAAAAAAAAGTGAATAGCTTTGTTCTCTTCTTTCGGATGAACTTGACACTAACTTGTTCTCTCGTTTTTTGGATGCCTGGCTTTCCCTGATGTGTCTCTATGTTTTTCACTTATGGGTTGAAGTATGTCGTCCTATTCATTCCTAGGAGTAGGGTTTCTATATCCTGTTCAATGACAAGATATATTATGTTGCTTTTCTTAAACACCGATGGTAGAGATAGCCCGTCACGAGTGCCATTACTGGATATTGAGAGCGACTAGAATAAATAACATCTACAAACATATTTTCAAGGTGAACTGGGAGCTTGAAATGTGGTTGCTAGAAATCAAGGGGAATTGGGTGCAATCCCACCTACAAACATGGCACCAAAAATATCCTACAATATGCAATGTGTCCAAATTCCATGAACCAGACGAGCACTCGAAAAGAATACCATCATAAAAAAATGGTATTGGTGTCTATAATCATAACTGTAGACTTGAGACTGGAAGGTCAAAGTAAATGAATAAGTCTAATCAACGAAAAATGTATCGGTATCCAGTCTCAAAGAGACTAAGCCATTGGATAGATTGTAACCACAGTGCCTACATAAACCCTAGGTGTTAAAGGGTGCATGTTCTGAAGCTAAACAAACCCTTGTGAAAAGAATACAAGGGAACACCTAAATCATCAATAGAGCAGCAGTGTTAGAAGCAACTCCCCATATAGTAGTGGTTGTGATGTTTGAGGGCTGTGTCAATCCTATTCATACATAGGAGAAGGGTTTTTGTATCGTGTTCAACGAAAGAAGATATTCTATTTCTTTTCTTAAACATCGATGGTAAAGATGTCCCCTCACCAGTTTCATTGCTAAAAATTGAGAGTGACTGGGAGAGAACACACCTGCAGACGTATTTTCAAGGCGAATCGGGAGCTTGAAATGCGGTTGTTAGAAATCAAGGGTGATTTGGAGCAATCCCACCTGCAAACATGGCGTCGTTGCTGGAAATTGAGAGAGACTAGGAGAAATCACACATGAAAACATATTTTCAAGGCGAATCGAGATCTTGAAATGCAGTCACTGGAAATTAGGGGTGATTAGGAGCAATCCCACCTGCAAACATCTACAAACATGATGAATCTGGAGGTTGAAATCAAATTTGGGGAGGTAAAATCAACTTTTATCTCTCTTATTTTTCATAGTATTGGTGGCTAAAATATAGTATTTATATTTTTTTGAAATATTTTTTGGGCGAACTATAGAAAATTGGTTTAATATAAAAAATTTGCCCCTCTAAAATTCAAAACACTTTAAATTTCTCTCATGGGCTAAGATTCACCCCAAAATTTTCTATGCAAGCGACTACAATGGGATTACTTGTAATTATCGAGTTGCGTGTTTGATTTCCTTGTTAGTCTTGGGAGGCATGGTATATGCATGTGTGTATTTGGTTATCTTGTTGTCATTGGCATGGGTTTTTGTAGGTGTGACAATGGTTTTCAACCCTTCCTTGCCATTTCCGGATAGCCATGGTGTGATGGTGTTTCTCTTATTTGGTTGAGTTGGATTGGTAGATGGTTTTGAAACTAAGTGGGGTGGTCTAAGGGGAGAAACACAAGGCCTAGGAATCCCTAGACTGGTGAAGGTTGGATTATGGTAAAGTCTGATTGTGTATACCCTTGTTGAGCCTAGGAATCCTCGATTTGAATGGAGGGGTATATGGTAAAGCCTATAGGGTGGAGCAATTTTGGGCCTAGGAATCCTTGAACAATGAATGGTGGGATATATGATAAAGCCTAGAGTTGGAGATGAAGAAGTTCGTGACGGTTTAGGTGGAGAGATCCAGAGGCATCCATGCTTGTATAGGCCTAGTGATCTCTGGATCGATATATGGTGGGATTGTGGTAAAGTATGGTAGTGTATGTCTCTTATGAGCCTAGGAATCCATTAATGTGATTTTGGTAATTCCTAGTTGTATAAATGCTTGATTGAACCTAGGAATCCCTTGGTGGATTTTGGTAAAGCCTAAGGAATCGCTGATTGTTTTTTTTAGTCCTACATTCATGCTTGGAATATGGCACGTGGGTCATTGGAAAGAAGAAAGATTTGGTCTAACCCAATCTATGGTTAGATGGTACGTGGAAGTCCATGACTTATTTGAATTTTTCATGTGTTAATAGATATCTTTCCTCTTGTGTTTTATGCGTAAGTGTATTGGGTATTATGTGGATTCAATGGAAACTATTTCATTATTATTCTTCTAGTTGTATGTTTGTTATAAGCATGGTTTCATGACATATTTTAGTTATAGTTCTTAACATGTTTTCATTTCTAAATGAATGGCTATTGAATGCATGACCTAAAAGATGTTATTGTCATTATTATGAGAGGGAACTAGACCTTCTTGGTGACTTTCAAATAAGTATCAAATTGTTACTTTCAAATATGCATTTATGACCTATAGATGACATGTTCCCAATGTGTCTGATGAAATGTAGGTCATGATTATGCTTTGTTAGGTCAATTCCTTGATCATGTTTTACATTAGCGGCATTTTCTTCATGTTATTTATCATTTTTTCCATTTTAATGAAGTTTGGGAGACAGGCTTGACTCATGGCCCTAAAAAAGTGGTTAAGAATTCAGTGTCAGTGGCACATAATTTCCTTAAAAAGGCCACAAGTACTTGGAGTCTTTATTGTGCAAGAGACTGTAGAGTCTCAATCACATCGAGGGTTTGTAATGGTAGCAAATGGGGGTCTATTTTAGTAAAGAAGTAAGTTATCTCAGGGGTTAGACATCTAGAGGGGTTGGTTGGCTCCTAGAGGTTTGGTAGCTCTCGAGGAACGTCAATTTGGTTTTGGTTTTTTGATTCCACTTGTTGAAATGTACTTGGGGAGTTTAATCATATCATGGTAACTCTTCATCACATGTTTACCCTAGTGGACCATATATCTTGGGTAAATGTGGGAGGAGGGTGTTACAGAGTGGTATCCAAGAATATTCCATTCTCTTTGGGTGATGTCTAGTTTCCATTATCTTTGAGTGATATATGATACCACAAAGAGTGGTATTAGAGAACGGTTCAACCCTTAGATAGGATGGGTGGAATGTGGTTGTTATGCATGAATGTAGGGTGTATATGTGCTTGTTGTGCATGCGTGGTTTTCATGTTCAAGTTGATGATGTTGCTTTCGGAATGTGATTTTGATGAACGCATGTTGGTTCTATATGCATTTGTTATGCTTGTCATTGTCTATATGTTGTTGTGTATGCATTGTTATGGTTATGGTTATGCATGCATAGTAGGTTAAATATGCATCGTGATGTCATTATATGTAGTTATGTAATCATGATGTTGTTGATAAGATATGATGTTGATATGTTGGATGAGATAGAGTAGGATATGTAGATTATCAAAGTAAGGATGCATCACTGGACCTCAGGGTAAGAGTAGATCATCATACAAGTTTATATGTTGAGCATGCAGGTATGTTAGTTACTAGTTATTATATGCATTATGGTTATATACATGTGTGTCCTTCTATTGTGATTATGTTTACAAGCATGAGAGCTGCTAGTTGATCAATGCATCATAAGCATGTGTGTCGGTTAGTCATGCATGGTAGTAACTTCTTCTTATATGTATTGCATTCATATGCATGATGATTATGATCATTGCATTTAAGATCTTCATGTTATATGGATCATGTTAATCTAGATTGTCTTGTGCAGATAGTTATGGTTATGGTATTCAGGTACAAATCGATATATTTATGATATTGCGTCATACAAATCTAGACTGACATGTTCAAATGTGATAGCCTCTCATGAGGTATATTGAGGTATGAGTTTGATTATGTCGTTTATTTATTTAAACTAGTATGTTTACAAGTTGTATTATTGTTTGATTAATTTCATGATATGAGTACGTCTGTGTAAGTTTGCATGAAGGAATGATGTTTTTTTAAGATGATTGTACCAACACATTGTGTGTGAGATAGCTCATATACACTTGAGTGTAAGTGGGTGATAGTTGTAGTAGTATGACTAATGACTGTGTGATTATTATGAGAGTGTCGTTAGTCTTGGTAAAGGTTTATTTCAAATTAATAGACATAATGTATTGATCATGGAACATGTGGTTGACATGTGTGAAAAGTGGTAGGAAAACATGCTTGGTATGTAACAATTGATTTTTTTATATAACAAACCACTTGTTGATGTGATCACTCATAATAAGGCTCAATTACAACAAGGTAAAAGGTATAAGAAAGGAATTGGGTGATAAATCCTTGGCTATGTTTGGAAATGATAAATCCAAATGAATGAGTGCTTTACATGAATACAAGAAGTCTTCTTAACCTTGATTTTGCCTATCATTATATGGAAATATGTTAGGTTCATGAACATGTATTTGATAGGTATAGAAATGGGTTTTTAGTTATATAGACATTCATCAAGGAATTTAAGTTCCCTAAGTGATGGCATGAACATGTTCAATTACAACGAAACGTGTTTGGCACATCAAGGTAAGGTAACTGGTATGTTGATATATTTATTTATGCATTGACAGTTAGGTATTTATGGAAATATGATGTAGGGATTGCAGGGAAAAACAGATCACCATGAAGTCTTAAAGAAGGTTCAGGTTGATATTTCTCTTAAAAGTATTTGAAACACTTGGTGTTCAATCATGGTGTTTATTACAAGTTTTGTGCTTTCAGTGTTTTGTGATTTGTTTAGGTCTGATTTGCAATTTTATTTGTGTCTGGTACAAGGCCTTGCAACTTTATTTGTGTTATCATATTGCAATTGGGTTTTCATGGCTTTCTTCTTGTTTGAATTTTCCTTTTAAGTTTTGAGAGCCTTGGGATTTTGTTGGGAAATGAGGAAGCTAATGGAGCTTGCATAGAGATGAATGAAATCCAACAAGTAATGTAAATCTCAGATGAAATTCAGTGCATCTATAAGGGATTGGTTGGTACATTGGGATAATGGATTATGGCAGTATAGACATGAGAAAGGTAATCAGAAAAGGTAAGGCAAATGGATTTTAGGTGTCATATGCCTTGTCTACATGATAAATTGTTATTCTCAATGTTGTGCATGTTCTGCATGGAGAATGGGACTTATCGTACACTCCCCCTTATCATGTTTGTAATTATGTTGTGATCATGATTATGCTAATGTTTATATATGTATACATGTATGTATGTATGTCGTTGTGTGATAGGATCATGATTGTTTTTTGCTAATGTTTATCTGTCTATATATATATATATATATATGTCATTGTCTAACAGGGTTGTCAAGGATCATTCTGGTGGAGGAATGATTGCCTGTGCAAGTGAATGGCATGAAGAGGTTCCTAGTTTATGATGAATCAAGTGGGGAGAGTAGCATTAACAGATCTTTGAGGTCAGTATCATATGGATATGAATTAATATTATGTGCTTTCACAATGTCTATGTTTATGCTATGACAGATAATGTTGAGGGATACCTTAGCAGAATAAAAGAAATGTGATTTGTGGCATGATGGGACAAGTATGGATAGTGGAAAGACACTAGAAGTAAGGTTTCTTGGTAGAGATAGTGTGGATGTGTACATATGGTACTGTGCGCATGTTAGATATGCGGTGTTGTGTACATATAGTATTGTATGCATGTTGAATATGTTGTGTTGTGTACATATGGTTCTATGTACATCTTGAAAATGTGGTGCTATGTACATATGGTGTTGTGTGCGTGATTGTAAATGTGGTTTTGTGTGCATGTGGTCCTGTGTACATGTTGTACATATAGTTTTGTGTTTAGGTGGTGTTGTGTACACATCATTCATGTGGTGTTGTGCATATGTTGTGTTGTGTATACATCATGCATGTGGGGCTGTGTACATGTGCTGTTTTGTACATGTTGTGAAGCTAGTGTTGTGTAGTTGTGGTATTCTTGTACATATGGTATTGTGTCCATGTCATACATGTTGTGTTGTATACATGTAATACTATGTTATGTGCATTTTTAGTCATTGTATCATGACGTGTATTTTTTGTGTTGTAATTTTTGTATGTATATGTATTGTGTTCTACACTAGGTGTAGGTGTATGTATTATGTTTTGTTATACACTAGGTGTAGGTGTATGTATTGTGTTGTGGTGTACACTGTGTGTGTTGTACATTGTATGTATGTGTACGTGATTGGAGAGAAGAGAAGGTACTGAGTGCTTGTTGAGTTTGGCAACCAATCCAATATGTGTACAGAAAGGGCGAGGATAAAGGCATATGAAAAGGATCGATTGAAGGATAAGTACAGATATTTTATTTTAGTTTTGATTATGCATGTGATCTATGATTCTAATTTATGATGGTTACATGTGATCTATGATTTTGTTTTATGATGGTTTCATGTGATTCATCATTATGATCTATGATGGTTGTGCTTTGAGCTAACCGAATTTGATACGTTTATTCATGATGATTTGATCAAACAACTAGTTTTACTTGTTATGATAGGAAGTAAAAAGAAGCATAATTTTACCTTATTGAAAGGCCACTAATGAGGTAGGGTGTGGATTAATTTCAATTCATTTTGAATCTAATGGGAATTATGTGCTTCATATGGGAAACCATTGAAATTTCCAGAATGGGTGGTTGAAATTGACTACAAGAATTAGCAACATCAGTGAAATGAATTGGAACTGACATCCATGTGTAGTAAAGAACTTCAAGAGAAGGGCCATTGTGGGACACTGATACCCAATATTGTCCATTGATTCCTTCAGAATGTTATGACCGGTATGATGGTTCTGAAGTAGGGATATGACTTGTTTTTTGTATTTTTTATTACGAGGAAATGATGCCAAGGGATGGATCCCCTGGGAAAGGGGATATCGAGGAACTTGTAAAGTGATTGACTGCATGAAAGCGAGTGACTTGATTTCTCAAGGAACTGTGTAGTAGATAAGGAATGGTCATGGATGGATTTGTTTTGGTCATTAACATTACTAGATGGAATTAGATACACATTAGTAGTGTGTCCTGGAACAAAGAGCCAATAATATTCATAGAGAGTACAAGTGACACAAAATTGTAGCCTTTGACATTGGAAGCAGTTTGACTTTGGCAGTGAATTGTCAACTTCCTGGGAAGGAGGTGAATCCTAGTATTACAATTAGGCTGGAGGTTTGAGCCTCTCGATTACCTTGTTGTGGATGCACGAAACATATCCTTTTATTTTTTGCATAATAAAATGTGCATATGTATTTATGTGGATATTATTGTAAATATTGTATGAAGTTGGATCTATAAAGTTGCATGAATAGTATGGTTATTTGTTAGTTGAAGAAAATGTGCATTAGGATATGTGGTTGTTATTGTAAACATCATAATGAGTTGTGTTATAAAGCTCCACTACATGGTATCGTTTTCATGTTTTCAACATAGGTCATTGTAAATATTGCAATGAGTTGGGTTATAAATTTTCCTAGTCCAAGTATGTTTAATTTTAAATGCTTTTCTAGTTATAGGTGTCAGAACACCGACGACGGTGTTCCCCTAAGTGCGAGGGGTCGGTAACAACCCCAGGTTAAAAGTTCATCTAATAAAGTTAATAAAGGAAAAATAAGAACAACGGCATGGGACATGGATTCCAAGATGAATGTTGGTAAAAACATCCTAGTGTGGGTGTTTGTTTGGTTTATTATGGCTAAGGAAATTGGCAAAGAAAAACACTAATTATTAGGAAAGGAAAGAGGTATTAATTGAAATTTTATTTATGGAAATAAGGGAAATAGGAGAAAAGCAAGGTGAAAGGTCAAATGTTTCATGTGATGAGGAAAAAAAGGGAAAACAACTGAAATTGAAGAAAATAGAGGCCTAATTGATGAAAGGGATTCTGAGGATTAGTTTTGGGCATTTTGACAGATTTTGGGTGGATCTCTATCCATTGTCCCTCTCTCTCTCTCTCTCTCTCTCTCTCTCTCTCTCTCTCTCTCTCTCTCTCTCTCTCTCTCTCTCTCTCTCTCTCTCTCTCTCTTACACAGAATATTCTTGGACAACTCTAGCATTGGAGGAAGCAAGGTGAATGAAGGACAAGAAAGAAAAGGGAAGAAAAATATCAAGCAAGGAAGAGCAAGATTAAGCAATTACAATGGGATTACTTGCATGTGTCAACTTGAATGTATAATTTCGTTGCTAGTTTTGGCATGCATGGTACATGTATGTGTGTATTGGGCTCTGTTGCTATGTTTGGAATGGGTTTTCCAAGGTTTGATAGTGGCTTTTATCCTTTCCTTTCCATTTACGAATAGCCATGGTATGATGGGGTTTCTGTTATTTAGTTTAGATGGATTATTGAATGGTTTAAAAGCAAAGTGGGGTGGTATATAGGGATAAACACAAGGCCTAGGAATGTATTGATCGGTGAAGGTTGGATTGCGGTAAATCCTAATTGCGTATACCCTTGTTGGGCCTAGGAATCCTCTCCCATTGAATGGTAGAATATACAGTAAAGCCTAGAGGGTGTAGCATCGTTTGGCCTAGGAATCCTCGACCAATGAATGGCAGGATGTATGGTAAAGCCTAGAGCTAGAGACGGACATATCCATCATGGATTAGGTAGAGAGATCTAGAGGCATCCATGAGTGTCTAGGCCTAGTGATCCCTCGAGCAATATATGGTGGAATCATGGTAAAGCTTGGTCATGTATGTTTCTTGTTTGGTCCTAGGAATCCCTTGGATGGATTGTGATAAAGCTTGATTGTATAGATGAGGGCTTAGGCATAGAATTCCTTGGTGGATTGTGGTAAAGCCTAAGGAAGACCCAGTTGTTTTGTTGTAACTCCCATATTCATGCTTGGAATATGGCATGGGGGTCATTGGGTGTAAGAAATATTTGGTTCATCCCAATCTATGGTCGGGTGGTACGTGCAAGTACTTCACTTGGTTGGATTTTTCATGTGTTAATAAGATCTCTTTCCTCCTCTATTTTATGTGTAAATGTACTACGTATTATGTGGATTTAATGGTGTTATATCATTGTTATTCTCTTGGTTATATGATGGTTACAAGTATGGATTCATAATAGATTTTACTTATGGTTCTTAACATGTTTTGATTGGTATATGAATAGTTATTGAATACATGACCTAATCGATGTTATTCTAGCTATTTGAGAAGGCACTAGATATTCTTGGTTATTTTTAGATAAGTATCATACCCTTATGTTCAGATATGCATTTATAGCATGTAGATTACATGTTGACAATGTGTTCGATGAAATGTCTGTCATAGTTATGCTTAGTTAGGTCAATTCCTTGATCTGATTTTGCATTAGAGGGGTTTTAATATTTTTATTTAGTACTTCTAGAAGTTTCATGAAGTTCTCGGTATAGGTTTCAGCCTTGGCCACGAAAAACTCATTTGAAATATGGGGTCGCTAGCACAGAATTTTCTGAAAAAGGGCACAGTTGCCTGGAGGCATTGCTGTGGGAGCGACTTGAGGGTATTAGTGGCATGGACGGATTTTCATGGAAGTGGTTGGTGGTCTATTTCAGTCAAGAATAAATTTCTCTTAAGGGCTGGACACCTAGAGGGGTTGGTTGGATCCTCAAGGTCTTGTACCTACTGAGGAAGGTTAGTTTGGTTCTGGTTTGTCTATTCCACTTCATTAAATGTACTTGGGGTGTCGAATCATATCACGGTAACTCTTCGTCACATATTTACCCTGGTTGATTGGTTAGGTTGGGTAAATGTGGGAGGAGGGTGTTATAGGTATCACTTCCCCCACCCTTGTAGGTACACCAATGCCTTTTTATTGCATTGATGCTGCACTAGAAATGTTTTGTTCATTTGGTGTCATGTTTTCGCAAAAATAGTAGTAGGGTCGAGACCCCGGGTTCAGGCGCAGGGGCCAACAACACTCCACTATAGTTTAGCACAACACCCACATTTTCACCTTACTCTGGCAGGGTAGGGAGTATTACTAGAGGCGTGCCACAACCTTAGTTAAATGAGGGTTGGAATCCTGTATTAGTGAAAACCATATCAAAGAATAGTGAACAGGGAACATTGTGTCGAATATTCATTATCAAATGAGGACTTTTGATGGAGGTTCCATAACTCTAACTGGTATGTTTGCCAGAATTGTCGTCGAATATCCAATGAATACTTATGTCAAATATTTGATGGATATGGATTCATCGGATATATAAAAAACCTGTAGCTATTAAAATAGAAATTAAAGGTTGTTGAGTGAGAGCGGGAATGAAAGACTATAGTCGTTGAGTGTTTCCATTAAAGAATGTAGTTGTTACTCCACAAATATGGTCGAATGAAAATAATTTTATTCTTCGAAATATATCATTGTAGTAATTATTCAAGGATCTAAGTGATAAGGAATAGGAATATTGAAATTAGGAGAGATACAATGTTAGATACTTCACACATAGTTAAAAGTAAATTACGTAAATAGGGGTATTGATCACTCCAATATATATATTTAAGAAACACAATTAAATAAAACATATGGAGCCCAAAATCAAGGTCAAATATCAAGCAATGCAATAACTCCAATGCCCATTCAAGGAATATATAATGTTGTGTATCATCTAGAGTATAATAATAAATATCGTATGACATACACATATGAAATGCAATGATATTTTACCTTGAACCATGTGCCAATGGAAGAAAACTTGGAATAATTGGAAGACCACTATAGAAGAGGAGGAACGAGTTTTGAAACAAAAGGACATTTTTAGGCATTCAACATGTCTTGGTGCTCTGCAACAACATAATCGTTATCCTTGTCAAGGAATAGATCAACCTCATATGTAACCTGCAAGAAACATAAAAGAAAAAACTTAAATATTTGGAAAATATAAGAAAATGGTTATAGCTAAAACCAATTGAATGGTAATGGTCAAATCCACTACTTGTTCACATCAGCCACATAATCAACAATTGAAAATTAGTTCTAGAATTTTTTGGCTTGTTGAAGTGCTCGTGGCTATTGAAGTGTTGGTAAATCTTTTGCACAAAAATTTCATGTGTTGATTTTGGGAAGATACTACAAAACAAAGTCAACTTTTTAAAAAACAGCTAAATGAAATGCATTCAAGTTTGTTCCTCGTCATGATATTGATTGAAAAAAATATCCAACTGTAATAAAGTGTTCCATGTGCACAGTAACTAGCCATAAGCCTACTGCTAGCAAAACAATTAGTTCTAGAAAATTGTAAACTGCTACAAAAACATCAAAATGCATATAGAGGAAGAAAAGACGTGTCTACCAAGCTTCGTCCAAAAGGGCAATGAATCCTCCTGGTTTCCATAACATAGAATTTAATATTACTAAGTACATGTTGTATTTTCATAGACATGAATCAACATTTCTATAGATAACATGAAAGGATTTGATAGAATTCATATGGTTTACAATACAAGGATATAAAATGCATTGTATAACTATATAATATTCTCTTGCAAATTTTAAGAACTTCCATTTCCATGATTATATGAAAAAAAATCACAGGAATGTCATAAAACAATATGAAATCATAACAAAATTTAAAAAACTACAATAAATAATGTAAAGGTATTAATTTCTTGAGGGAATCAAACAATTAATACAATTATTTCATCAAGTTGCTAATAGAAAATACGTTCACCACTATGTTTCCATGTGAAACATAGAAGAATTTGGTTAATGGTATCCTGAGGTTTGATAGGAATAATCTTGGAAATCTCTTTGTGAGGTTCAAATCAATGTTTGCAAAAATCAAAAGTTTAAAACAGATGGACTAGCATTATTATGAATGCGTCCCATGAACCCACCTATCAAGCATAAATTAAACGAACAACTCTCACTCGACTGTTTATTTCTTATTACACCTTTTATAATCAAAATAACAAAATTGTAACTATTGTATACTTGTCAATACGAAAAATTTAAAACCATGGAAAATATGTGCCAAATAGATCTACCAGTGATAGACTCACAACATCCTTATTCGTACTTGACCATCTGAAAGCTAAGATGCTCTAATCTAGAAACACCTTTTTTTAGTAGGATTTTAGGTCGAGACTCCAAAACATTATTGAATTGAGGCTTCTGTGATCCATAATAGTTGTAAGCATAGCTTCGGCGAAAATCACATGAGGAAAGACCTTTGTCGACGCGTTTCGAACCAACCAGTGATCTAGATTAGCATGTTAAATAGTCTGAGTCAGAGACTCCAACGGTTAAATCGACTAACAGCTAATTTTAGTTGTAAGCAGAGCTTCGGCGAAAATCACATGAGGAAAGACCTTTGTCAACGCGTTTCGAACCAACCAGTGATCTAGATTAGCATGTTAAATAGTCTGAGTCAGAGACTCCAACAGTTAAATCGACTAACGGCTAATTTTGACCTACAGACCCAGGTCAAATTACTATTCATTAATTTAATATTATTATTATTTTTAATATTAAAACATAAAATATTTTTAATCGTTAGTTTTAAAAATTAATTAATTTATTTATTAATAATTATATGATGATGATGATGATGATGATGATGGTTAACGTCCGCTGAGACCAACTAATGGTCTATCGGACCTAAACAAACAAATTATCTATTTTGATTTAAGATTTTATTCCTATGCTCAAAAAGCTTGGAGAGAAGCCTCCCGAGCTCACTATAATTTTGACATTGTAAAAGGCTAGGAAGGTAAGTATTGTAACAAAGATTGTAAAACTGAGATCTAATGTGGTTATACGCGGGGCACTCTAAGAGGAAGTGGTTTTCATCCTCGATGTTCCTATTCTTACATATATGGAAGATCCTTTCTGTCCATGGCGTTTTAGGAACTGCCCAACAACCTGTTTCACTATGGAGCTCATGAGAATTTGTTCTAATCTTTGCTATATTAATTTTCTTCTTTGAGCTAGTTAAAATAGAGAGATACTTTTGATCTTCTAGGGTGGGGTTGATGACCTTCTTATAATAACTTAATTTTCTTTTAGCCGCTAAGTCTTTCTCACACCACATTTTCTTTGAACTTAGAAGTAACAATATCTTTAATGTTATTTATGTTTTGCAATGCATCATTTTCGTTGATCTCCCACTAGTTTAACCAGACCCTTGTGTCTTTATGCCACCCTCGATTGAGCCTTAGGTGGTTTTGGCTAGAATTTAAAGCTAGCTTAGGAAGTCTATGATCATGTATGTTACTGATTTTGTGCTTGTACAACAGAAACCTAAGCATAGCTAGGCTCTCAATAGGGGAAAGACCTACTTCTATAAGGAGAATAGGATAGGGTATATTACTTGTAATTTTCAGGTTATAAGTTATAAAATGCTTCTGGATTTGCTCAATCTTTCTCCATGATTGTCTAGAGATGCTGCAACCCCAAACCTCATAGCCATATAAGATAACAGGAGTGACTAAAGTTTCAAAGAGGAGCTTCTTTTTATCCCACATTACAAGGTTTGCAATTTTACAATTATTTTCAAGACTATAGTAAGCTTTCCACCCCCCATTAATCCTTTTCTCAATGCTATGGTTCCAGCTGAGCTTGTGATGAATATCAATTCCTAGGTACTTGTAAGAATACACTTCCTCCAAGTTATTATTGTCATACATAAAATTAGTGTAAGTGTCCTTCTTGGATTTTATAATCATAACTTTTGTTTTGTGAGTGTTAACAGTCATACCCATGGTAGAGCAGAAATCCTTAAGAAGCCTAAGTTGCTTATTAAGATCAGATGGGCACCTTGCCAAAAGAACAATATCGTCAGCATAAAGAAGAAGGATGACGACTATCCCAGCTAAGATCATGCCATCACATCCTGCTTCCTCTAAATAGCCTTCGAGCTTATCGATGTAAATGCCAAATAGGGTAGGGGAGAGGGGGCAACCTTGTTTAACTCCGATGTTACACTTAATATCTTTCGACCACCCTTCATTGCTCTTAGCTTGGCAATTACATTCTCGTATAACCTTATAGTGGCAGCTCTCAACTCGAGAGGAACCTTTAGCTCTTCTAATCTATTCCAAAGGTTGGATCTAGGAACCTTATCGAAAGCCTTTCTAATGTCCACAAAGCAACAAAATAAATTGGATTTATCATTACGACATTCCTCCGCAATAATCCTAAGCGTAACAAGGTGGTCATATATATATAAACATATTAAAGTTATGATATTAGGTTGTTAATAAATAAATTACTTATAGTGGTTAGTTTAAGGAGATATTAACTTATTTATTTAAATTATTTAGTAATTATTGTTAATATAAAACATAAATATATATAATAATATGTTGTTAAGGACCAGAAAAATTATCGATGGTTAAAGTAATTTATTAATAATATATATATTTCAATTAAAATCATAAAGTTAAGGTTAAAAATATAAATAAATAAAATAATTTGAATGTTAGGTAGAAAAGGTAATTTATTTAATTTAATTAAATTATTTATTATTATATATTAATAATATAAGTAATTTTTAGTTTAAGTAATTTATTTACTTTAATTAAACTAAAAATTAATTTAATTATATATATTTATGTTTTATATTAATAATAATTACTAAATAATTTAAATAAATAAGTTAATTATCTCCTTAAACTGACCACTATAAGTAATTTATTTATTAACAACCTAATATCATAACTTTAATATGTTTATATATATATATATATATATATATATATATATATATATATATATTAATAAATAAATTAATTAATTTTTAAAACTAACCATTAAATATATTTTATGTTTTAATATTAAAAATAATAATAATATTAAATTAATGAATAGTAATTTGACTTGGGTCCGTAGGTCAAAATTAGCCGTTTGTCGATTTAGCTGTTGGAGTCGCGGTTGGAGTCTTTGCTCAGACTATTTAACATGCTAAGCTGGATCTGTTTCTTCAACTTGTCCTAACGATGAACCACACTGGTTGGTTCGAAACGTGTCGACAAAGGTCTTTCCTCATGTGATTTCCGCCGAAGCCCTGCTTACAACTCCAAAACATATTAGATATTTAGAGGCCTGGAATAGTTTTTATGAAAAATCATTCAACAACAATCACACCTAGTCTCTAGATCTAACATAAGTTGTTTCACACATAAAATAGTAAATTATTTCATGACCCATAGCTAACTGATTCACTCTCTTTAACTCTGATATGGCATTGAACGACATCATCTCTTTAGTGCCCAAGTAACACTAATCCACAACACCAATAAATGATAAATTGTAAGTATTTGTGACCAATAATTAGTAAATAACACAACATGAATACAGGGCCAATAGGAAAAACCTTCTCAACAAGATCTAGTACATCTTGATTATCGACAAACTTAGTGTAACTCAAGTTAGTTTCCTCTTTTGTCTATTCTTCTTGCTCCATCATAAAAATATGCTGCAAAAGAGGTCCCAACAAATTAAAACCAACAAAGTAACAACATCCTCTACAAAGTAAAGTTTGTAAAATTTATTTAAGGTGTCATGAGTAAATGATAGTCATAAAAGAAATCCTCTATATGCTCTCCTAACTAATTAAAAATGTTCCATGAATAAACATGAGCGATAAAATGACTGCATATAATCTTTATCTAATTGAAATGTTGTTGCAACCTCTTATATGTGAAATTTATGTAAAACTGCTCAAAACTACCACAACTAAAAATAATATTTTTCTCAAAAATGAAGATAGAATCACATTCACAATGAAAATCCTATGGCATTCTTGTTTTGATAGCCAGAAATCTTAACATTTAAGCATTAACTAGTAATAAAAATTACTTTAGAAAAGATATGATGGAACTATTGGAAAACTAGTGGTGGTTGTGTTAGTATTGGCATTAATGTTGGCATTGATGTAAACGAAACTAAAATGAATGGTTGTCGTAGCAGATGCATGCATTAATGGCTCAAGATCACTCTATAGTAGTTACAGGATCTATGTAGAGAATCATCCCAGTAGCAGGCTTGTTGGAAAAGCCATAAAATGGTGACTATTGTTTTGTTTAAGATGAATTCCATGGTTGTTGGAGTGTCTTATAGAAAATCATCATAGTATCAGGATTAGTGAAAAATCCATAAAAGGATGACTATAGTGATGGACTAGATGAAATCCTATGGTAGTTGCATGCTTGATGTAGAGAATCATCATAGTAGGAGGCTTATTGGAGAAGCCATAAAATGATGACTATTGTTTTTGGGAGTTTAGTATTCCAAGCAAAAGAAGAAGTGTCCAGGATAAATGTATGGTAGAGAGTTTGCAGCCATCTCAGAGGTAGCATATGGCCTCAAAGTCTACTCATACCTTCTTCATTGGAAATTTCTTTGAAATAGATTTCAAATGGTATGCAGAAGTCGAAAAGTGGACTCTTCGATCAAAATATATGGTTTTCCAAAGTCTGGGGACTTGAAATATTAAGAAGGATGAAAAATTAGAGAACGAAGCCCATAGGGACCTGATATCAGAACCCCTAAGACTAGCATATTGAACATCAGAATATTGGAGATCGGAGCCGATAGGGACCTGATATTGGAACCTTGGATACCTGCCTATTGGCTATCAAAGCATCATAGCATCAAAGAAAGTGACATATAGAATACTAGGATATCGAAGCAGGTGGCATATTAGATATTGGAATATCAGAGAAAGTGGCATATCAGAATATCACAACTTCTTATTAGAGGAACTTTTAAAAGTTACGAGATATAGTAGGGACAATAGTTATAAAAAGCATCGAGGATTGTCGAGTGAGTTAGCAAAGGAATTGTTGCATAGTCATGGATGATCGAGACTCTTTCTCTCTCCTCTAGATGAACACGTGGCAACATGTCAATGGGCCCAAGAATGTGCAGTGTCTGGTGATGTAATCATGTTAGAGGATAGGATATTGAACATAGAAATATCGTAACATTTCAATTGTGAGAGTTATGATATTGAGGAGCTCCGATATAGAGCCAAGCCCCTAGTTATAGCACTGGGTCCTGTGTGAAAGAAGTTGTTAAATGAGCTAAAGGAAAAGGGAGAAATGCATATTAGGGAGTGAAATATCATAATATTATACCTGTGTAAGTCATGATATGTTGTGTTTTGAAGAGCCAGTACAACGATTTAATTGATGAATGAGTCGAAAACTATAGAATTGAATGTTGGATCATTGGAGTTGATTATTGAAATGGGGTAAGCTTGTAGAGGTCTCTCAAACAAGGAAAAAAGGAAATCATTTATTCGAAATTATTGTATAGGAATGAAGGAAGCAATTGGCTCCTTCGTGTGCATGATTGGGAGAATTAAATGACTTTAGGGTAGTAATCCTTGAGGACTGTCAAGCTTTGTTGATCCATAACTATGGATGGGACACTCGAAGCTATGTGAAGGTCAACTGAGAATTAAACTCCCAGCATGGAAATTTATGTTGTTGATCAGTAAAAAGCTCCATGGTCCATTTCTAATTTAATACTATGATAAGAAACTACTAGGAGTCGTAACAATGGTAGGGGGAGCCATGAAAAAAGTACATTTGGGAAGTTAGAGTAAAAACATCGAAGATAGCCTTGCATAGAGTACCTCTTTGAAACTAAAAAAACATTCGCAATTGAGAAAAATCTAAGTTGATCATATTTCCAATGTGTTGAGGAGTGAGACATGTGTGTAGAGATAAAGAGGTCTAACCATCAAGATCACATGGAGTGATTGTGAAGTAATCAGAGAAGTGTTGGAGAACACGAAGTAGATGATTGATGTAAGAAGAACAATGTGAGTTGAACAAAGGCATTGCAACAGAGAAGGCCATGAGAGAGGAGGAAAAGTGCTAAGGAGATGTTGTTGTGAGAAACAAGTAAAGAAGAGGTGCATGAGACCAAAGGGAGTCTATGAAGGAACAAGAGATAAAGATCATAAGTTGAATCTGCAACCAACCATTTTGGTATTTTACTTGTAATATACATGCCTTTGTTTTTAGTTTTAAAATTCTATGAAATAGTAGAGCAGTGGCAAGCACAGGTTGGTGCTTGCATTCAGAAGAGGTTAGTACCTCTTCTATATTTGGTTCTTGCTAACCAAAGGGGTTGGGTTCCTCCTTTGAATGTGTAGTCACAAACAAACTAATGTGATTAAGTAGTTTATTAATTCCCATCATAAACAAACAACAAATTTGGTGGTTTTGTCCCTCTAGGTTTCAACATGAAAAACATTGTGTGAAATGTGTGTGCTACTCACGTGATTGTTGTATGAGCATGTATGTCTAAATTTTTTTTCACTCCATCTATGAATGAATGCTCTCACAAGTATAAAATATAAAAAGAGTCTGTAAGAATAATATAAAAATAAAGGAATCTCACAATTAGTGATTCACGCGTGCAACCCACCCCCCCCCCCCCCCCCCCAACAATTCTTTATTCCAACAATTAGTATCAGAGTGGGTTCCTTTAGGAACAATCTAATCACTAGAAGGTAGATCTATAAGGAATTATGTCTAGAAAAGAGATTCAAGAGGATTACTCAAGTAGAATACAGTGTTTGGTGGGAAGAACTATTCCTTTTGGAAAGTAAGAATGGAAGTGTATCTTATGTCCCTCGAAGTAAATTCTTGGACTTTAGTACTAGTAAGCTACAATGTCCCTGATATTCCTCCCACTGATGCATATGGTAAAAAATTACATGGGAACAATGTTAAAGCCAAGAATTCCATTCTATTTGATCTTAGTCGATTAGAACTTGTAACATTTATTAATTGTAAGTCTGCTAACGAAGTGTGGGTAAAATTTAATCAAAGTCATGAAGGCAATGACAAAGTCAAGTAGGAGAAAATTTAGACTTTCAGAATGAGGTTTGAGAGATTTATAATATGCGAAAATGAAAGCGTAGAAGAATAATTCCTTAGATTTGTTGAAGTAACTAATGTGATTAGAGGACTTGATGAAGAGGTCAATGACGAGATGACTATTCCTAAAATATTAATATCTTTGTTCATTAGATTTAATGGAAAAGTCTCAGTTATTGAAGAAATGGATAATTTAGAGGATATCAAGATCGACTAGCTACATGGTAGTCTAACAGCCTATGGGATCACAACAAGAATAGAAAAGTATAAACCTAATAAATCAACTTTCAAAGTATCCAAAAAAGCCAAGGAAGACTACTCTAGCTGTGAATCTGATTAGGGGTTGGCTCAACTAGCAAGAAAATTGAAGTGTGGGTTAGTAAAATGTAAAGGGAAGTTTCCCTTTAAGTATTTTGACTGTGGAAGAGTTGGAAATTTCTCATCCAAATTCCCTTATAAATAAAACGACGAAAAGGAGGACTATAAAATTTTTGGAAAAAAGCCTCTAAAACATCAAAAGAAAAAAATCTATAAGAAAAATTGGTTCTACTCCAAAGATCGTAGCTCAACATTAGAGTCAAACAACGAGAAATCATCAGAGAACGTGTCAAGTAAATATAACTTATGAATTTTGAAACAAAATCCAAGAAACAAGGTGAGGAGAAGGAATAGTGAACCTTGAAGGGAAACTCATCAGTGCCCTTAATGAGCTAAATAATGCAAGAAAGAAGAACAAGCAGCTGAAGGAATAATTACAACCTGTAGAGGAAGGTATTTCTAACTCAGAAAATGAGGAGTTTTCCTATAAAAGGAAAAGCTTGAGGAAACTATCAAGAGAAAAGATAGTCTAGTTCTTATATTAGAAGAAAAACAAGAAACCTTTGAGAGATTAGAAGAGGATAACAAGAATTTAAAACATGAGATTCTTAAGTAAAAAAGGGAAATGATCTCACAAAAATGAAAATATGATATCTTATCTTTGAAAGTTAAACTGGAAGAGGCTAAACGGAAGGAATAAGTTTGTCAAGATTTGATCCAGGAATGAGAAGAGAACTATGAGAGTCTTAAAGCATAGATTGATTATCTAATAACTGACCTTGAGGGAATAAATATTGAGAATTGGTTAAACGAAAAATTTGTAGAAGACACAAGGAAAATAGATCAGTTTCTAAATAGCTAAAGTCTCTCAGGAATGAAAACATTTATGGGATGCTCACAAACATAGGAATCCTCTATGAGAAAGACCAAGTGCAAGTCCATAGGATTTGGAGAACCACGGAGCTATGAGAAGAATCTTTAAGGAAGAATCAATGAAAATAAAAGAACAACAGGGAAAATAGGAGACCATCAATGGAAGATGACACAACCAACCAGAAAACCAGGGTACTTTCATACACAATCCCATAACACTTCCAACTATATGCACACATGTTTATTTTATGGTCATTCTCATCGATGTCATATCTTTGGTCATAAAGTTGTTGGAAAGAAATAAAAATCCTAGATATAAAAAATTTCAGAGTTATAGATCTCAAAACTCTTGTCTTAGAGATCAAAATGTCTTCCCTCATTTTTTAGGTGAAGAAGAATGATTCAAATATAATAATTTTTGGTTGAAAGAAAGTGAGTGCAGAAGCAAGATTGAGTATTGGTATAAGTTCTAAAATGTTAGATAATCAATTATCCAACATGAAAATCGAGAAAATAAATGGTAAGTGGATAGTGGTGGTTCGAAAAATATGACTGATGAAAAAATAAAACTCCTCTTGGTAAAACAAAAGGACAGGGGAAATAATGTCACCTTAGAAATAATGCTCTAGCAAGAATCAAGGGTAAAGGTGTAGTCAAACTTGATAAAAATATAGAAGCACAAAACATTTTGTTAGGTCCATATAATACTAGTGATTCCCCCATTACTATTGTCATTGTATCCCTTATTGTTATTACTGTGCCCCTAGTTTCCCCATTTTCTTATCAGTGTGCCCCATAGAAGCCCACTATTGTTATTGTTCTGCCCTTATATTATTATTGTTATGTCAGCTTTGATTATATTGTGACCCTTTAGAGTCCTATATATAGAAAGGAGGTTGAGTCATTCAAATCATCCAATAATTTTTCAGTTTATAATGTATAGGAGGTTTTTTCCTCAAAGAGGTTGATTTCTAAGGCATTGATCTATCTTGTCTATATTTTTGTGAGTTGGTTCCATAACATTTTTTATCAAAGCTTTGGATTCTAGTATTTCACTACTCTAAACAGGTAATCCTGGCACTTTCATGGTAAAATTTTTTCTGCACCATTTCAAAAGCTAAAAAAACCCATTTGAGCAGAAATCTCATTGATCATCAGGACCAAATTTTAGATCTTGTATCACTATATTTCTGGAAATATGATATAGGGAAGTTAGGGTTTTTGCAGGCTCTAGAATTACATCCAAAATAGGTGACCTTGGGAAAATCGTCATAAATTTCTCTCTGTATATTAGATTGAAATTTTGTAAGAAGTTATAGAAAGAGGATGGACAATAGTTTTCTGTGCATCATTTTCAGGTTCGAAGATTGAAACAGTGACACGCGGAACTTTGTACAAGTCCGCTCTGTTGAAAAAGCATATAATCATGTCATCTTGTGAGATTGAGCATATCTATTTATTGGAGAATCCAATTTCGATCAGACTAGTGGCATTGGAAAGAGGACTTATAGGGCTACTAGGATGCTCAATTTCAGATGTTGGAGATTTGAAATTTAAACAATACATCAGATTCAATATCAAGATCCTAGAAAGTGAAAAAGGTGTGTAGTTTTGTTTTTTAATTTCGCATAAGTTTGGATCGAAAAATTAGTTTGAAGGAATTCAAAGGGCATAGTGAAGCATAATTATCATTAATTGATGCCCCGATGAAAGAAAATGGAAACACCTAGTAAGCAACCTAAAATATTTAGCATGACTCATGAAGAAGAAGAAGAAATGCAACATGATATATCAAAATTACGAGACCAGGTGCAACACAATTCACTCTCACAAAAAGTAACAGAAGCTAAGATGGATGGTTTAAGGAAAGGCGTGGAAGATAATATGGATGGCTTAAAGAAAGACATGGAAGCTAAGGTGAATGACGTGGAAGATAATATTGATGGTTTGAGGAAAGGTGTGGAAGCTAAGATGGATAACGTGGAAGATAAAATGGAAAAGTTGAAGACACATTTGACAGAGTTGCTACGAGAAATGTTTACTAATGGGGAAAGGGTAGTAAAGGAAACTCATGATGAGAAGAAAAGAATTGTTAATCATGATTTCATAGACTCTAACATTAGATTGAATAGCCGCCATGTTCCAAAGATCGATATGAGGAAGTTTGATGACAAGGATCATATAACATGGATACTACAGATGGAGAAATATTTCGATCTCCATAATGTGGAAAACACAAAAAAGGTACGCATTGCAACATTATATCTAGAACCAAATCAGTTTGTATGGTATGGATGGCTTTTCTCTCGTAAAAAAATTGTCACATGGGTAATTTTTACAAAAGAAATGAAGCACATTATGAGGATACAAAAAGGAACACTTTTTTTAGCCAATTGATAAATCTCAAACAAAAGGGGACAATCATGGAGCACATTGGGGACTTCCAAAAATTGAATATAAGGGTAAAAGGTATTCTAGGGGAGCATAACATTGATGTGTTCAAAGTGATTTTAAAGGATAACGTCCAACATGAGGTTTGTCTTTGGGAACCTGATTCATTAGAGAAGGCATTCAGGTTGGCAAGAAAAATGGAAAGAGAAATTATTGCAACAAGGAAGCCTACCACTCACAACTATAAATATGGAAATGGTGTTTCTCCTAGTCTTCCACAACCTACAAGGTTGACACCACAACAATTGAAGAGAAAAGAGAAAAAAGGCTTTGTTATAGTTGTGATAGAAAATACACTAAAGGTCATAAGTGTGCTGACTAGAAATTATTCTACATATATTATGAAGAGGAGGAAGAAAAGGAACAAGAAATGTCAAAAGAAGAGGATATACACCAAGAAAAAACCTTAGGGGAAGAAGAAATGAATCTGGCCATACCTTGTAATGCATTGGCTGGAATTACCACTCCTCAAACTATAAACATAGAAGGACATAACAAGAAGAAAAAGGTAATAGTGTTGATTGATTGAATCAATACCCATACTTTTATTCACTATAAGATAGCCAAGGAATTGATTTTCTTCCTATATCCACCACCAGAGTGTCAAGAGATGGTTGCAAGTGGAGGAACCATAAATTTCTCTTGAAAGTGCCATAATATCAATCTATCCATGGGATAATATGTATTAAATAGCCCAATTCTTTCCATTCTAATGGGTGATGTTGATGTTGTACTAGGATTCCAATGGCTATAATCCTTGGGTACAATAGCTTATAATTTTCAAGAAATTTTCATGAAATTTGGTTCAGAAGGAAAGGAAGTTGAATTAAGGGTTTATATTAGGGAAACAGGGAAATATAATCAGCTCTAATGGAATGGAAAATTTTCTAAAGAAAGAACAAAGAGGCGTAATTGAACAATTATGTTCACTAGAGGTTCCCACATTGAAATCATCAATTTCTCCAGATCTCTAAAAAGTCTTGGATAATCATTCCAGGTTATTTAGACTCCCAAAGCCTTCCCACCTATTCATAATCATGATCATGCTATTCATTTGATCCTAGGAAGTGTTCCTCCAAACATCAGGCTTTATAGATATCCCTATGCCCAAAAGAGTGAAATTGAATGTATGGTTGCAGAAATTCTAGAGGTTCGTATAATTCAACCTAGTTAAAGTTCTTTCTTCACTCTAGTAGTATTGGCGCACAAGAAGGATGGATCATGGTGCATGTGTTCGAATTATAGGGAGATCAACAAGCTCACTATTAAAGATAAATTTCCCATTCCGGTCATTGGTGAATTATTGGATGAATTTCATGGATAAATTTACTTCACCAAGTTGGATCTTCATTTAGGATATCATCAAATTAGAATGAAGATTGAAGACATTTCGAAAATAGCATTTAGAAATCATGAGGGTTGTTATGAATTTTTGGTCATGCCTTTTAGCCTTACCAATGCACCTTCTACATTTCAAGGTTTGATGAATTCCATTTTCAAACCCTTCCTTAGAATAATTTTGTTAGTATTTTTTGATGATATACTAATCTATAGCAAGTCTTGGCAGGATCATGTTCAACATGGTGACAGGGTGCTTAAACTATTGGAGGAGAAATAATTATATTCAAAAATCCAAAAATGTTTCTTTGCAGTACAAGAGGTGGAATATCTAAGTCATATTGTATCTCATCAAGGTGTTAAGGAAGACCCTACCAAAATTAAAGCCATTAAGGAATGGAAAATCCTCACATCCATAAAGCATTTGCAAGGATCTCGTAGGTTAATTGGGTATTATCGAAAGTTTGTTAAGAATTATGGGAGAATAGCAGCACCTCTAACAACACTATTGAAGAAAGATGGATTTTCATGGACTCCAAAAGCAACAAAGTCCTTTGAACATATTAAATATGCAATGTGTCAAGAACCGGTCTTAGCTACGCTTGACTTCACAAAAATCTTTATTGTGGAATGTGCTACCTTAGGAAATGAAGTTGGTGCTATTTTAATGCAATAAGAAAGACCCATTTCTTTCAAAAGTCTTCCAATCAAAGGAAAGTATTTACACAAAGATATTTACGAGAACGAAATGTTGGAAATACTGTACATGCACTTAAGAAATGAGCACCCTACCTAATGGGAAGACACTTCAAGGTAAAAACAGATCATGATAGTCTTAAATACATTTTAGAATAAATATTATCTTCAGAAGAGGAGCAGAAATGGGTCACAAATATGTTGGGTTATGACTTTGAAATCATATACAAAAAAGGAAAGAAAAATGTTGTGGCAGATGAACTCTCAAGAAAGGATGAGGATGTGGAAGCATTGCTTTGCACCATTTCTATTATCCTACCAAATTGGATAAACAAAGCAAGGGATGAATGGAATAATGACGAAGAACTGTGTGCACTCATTCAAAAGATACAACAAGATCCCAGTACATCTAGTACATTTAGTTGGAAAAATGATTCGTTGTGGTACAAAGATCTCTCACACCTATGTAAGAATACCCAACTCAAACAAAATATTCTTATGGAATTGCACACTTCTCCCTTAGAGGGGCACTTCGGATTTTTAAAAAAGGACCACAAGATTAAGAAGGAATTTTTTGGGATGGCCTTAAATCGGATATTCAAAAGATTGTGGTCGAATGTTTGGTTTTCCAACAAAATAAAGTTGAAATAATTAAGACGCCATGTCTATTACAACCTTATTCCATTCGAAGGCAACATTGGGAGGATGTTTCAATGGACTTTATCACAGGTTTACCCAAGTCTGAAGGAAAGAGTGTCTTCATGGTGTTAGTTGACAGAATTACCAAGTATGCACACTTTTGTGCATTATATCATCCATTTAAAGAAAGTACAATTTCTACTACATTTATGGAAACAACTAAAAAGCTACATGGAAGCCCAAAGATTATTGTAAGTGACAAAGATCGCATTTTCACTGGAATTTTTTGGACAAAATTATTCTTTTGTCTTGGCACTTAGTTAGCCCATAGCTCATCTTCTCATCCTCAATCTGATGGGAAAAATGAGATAGTAAAGAAATGATTGGACATATATCTTCACTGTTTTGTGTTGGATAAATAGACACAATGGGTCAAATGGTTGCCTCTAACTCAATGGTGGTATAACACTTTGTTCTGGTATCACACAAATGGTTGCCTCTAACTCAATGGTGGTATAACACTTTGTTCTGGTATCACACAAATGGTTGCCTCTAACTCAATGGTGGTATAACACTTTGCCCCAAAAAATTACCCCATTTATGGCACTTTATGGATATCATCCACCATTCATCACATCATATTTAAGAGAAAATTATAAGCTTCAAGTAGTGGAAGATCACATCAAGCATCAAAAACAATTTCTCCAACTCTTAAAGGATAACCTCACTTTGTGATAGAATAGAATGAAACAATAGGTAGATCAACATCACAGCGAAAGAAGTTTTTATGTAGGTGACTAGGTATTGCTACAACTACAAACATATAAACAAATGTCCCTCCAGCAAGCTAAGAAGGATAATAAATTATCACCAAAGTATTATGGTCCATATAAGGCGTTGTAAAATATTGCTATTGTGGCATACAAATTGGAGCTTCCTGCATATTCCAGAGTGCACCAAGTTTTCCATGTTTCATGTTTAAAGAAGGTTATAGGTGACAAGCTCCCAGTTCAAACAAAATTTCCAGAACTTCACAAGGAAGGAAAAATCATATTGCAACTTGAAGAATTCATAGAAACAAGAACTTGACAACTACGAAATCGATCAATTTCAGAGTATCTAATCAAGTGGAAGAACTTACCCGTTGAAGATTCTAAATGGGAGGATGAGAATTTTATACAGAAGCATCCAGAACTACTCAAGCACTGATGAAAACACTTTTTTGAAGGATTGGGGCATTGTAGGTCCCTATAATGTTATTGATTCCCCCACTTCGATTGTCATTGTAGCCCTTTGTTATTATTGTGCCCCTATTGTCCCCATATTGTTATTAGTGTTCCCTATAGAAGACCACTATTATTATTGTTGTGCCCTTATATTATTATTTTCAAGTTGTCTTTGATTATATTGTGACCCCTTAGACTCCTATATATAGAAAGGAGGTTTAGTCTTTTGAATCATCCAGGAAATTTTCATTTATGTAATGTAAAGAAGATTTCCCCCTCGAAGAGGTTGATTTCTATGTTGTTGATCTATCTTGTCTATCTTTTCATGAGTTGGTTTCATAACACATTCTGTATGTAGAAGGTATCAAGAACAATATTCTTAGTGTTAGCCAAATGTGTGATAAGGGATACAATATGAACTTTCGATCTAAAGAATGTGAGATCCACAACATGAAGAACGTAAAACTAGTGGCAAAAGAAATCAGAATCCACAACAATGTATATTTGTTTAAATATTCTAGGGTTATGTTATATTTAAACAAAACAAGTGAAGCACAGTTATGGTACAAGAGGATTTTGCATATGGATTTTGACAGTTTTATAAAAGTTAGCAAGATTGGAGTCGTGAGAGTATTATCAAAAATGTCAATGTTAGAAAATTATATATTACGGAGCAATGGAACACATAAAATATTGCAGAAATATAAACACAGAAAACGCACAAAACAAGAGAGACACAGATATACGTGGTTCACCCAGTTTGGGCTACGTCCACCCCGAACAGCCAGTCCTTCCTTTTTATTATCCATCAAAATGAAGAGACACAACCTACAGCAAATCTACTGTAATATCCTCTATTTTCTCTCACAGTTTCACCTCTTTGTTTCTCACTCACACCATACACATCTATCTCACAGCCTCAAATACAATACCCTCATACAAAGAGAGGGGTTGCCTTCTAGGGCAAAAAACCCTAAACTAAATATAAGTTCTACCGTCAGATCATCCGCCTAATGAACGGCCCAGATTGACTAGAAATTACTATACTTTTACAAGGTAATTTTACAGCTGTTTTTAGCTTCGGGGGCGCTGCCCCCAAAACCCCCCGCTAGGGGGGGGCTCCCAAAGGTCGCAGCCACCCCCCCTGGACCCCCCCTGCAGCGAACATTTTACGGGGGGCGTTGCCGCCGCCATTTCCAGCTGGGGTCCTATGTGGCGATACCTTTGAATATAGAAGATAATCAGGCTCCACACCCAACAGTCAAGTCATGATAACTCAAACTGCAAGTCATGACAGTTTGGAAAATATTCTAGGACTCAATTCAAGTCAAAAGAGTTCTCCTCATGCAAACTTATGGAGATCATTCACGCAAAAATTTGTAGCCCAACTAGAGAAAAAATGACAAAAGGAGAAAAGTATTTCATGCTGCTCATTGATGATTTCGCTAGGGCCACTTGGATTGTGCTCTTAAGAGAAAATTCAGAAGAATTTAGGCATTACAATAAATTTAAATCTCAAGTAGAGAATGAGAAATACTTATAGATAAAATTCTTAAGATCATACAGAGGAGGAGAGTACATCTCAAGAAAATTTGAGGAATTTTGTCAAGAGCACGACATCACGAGGTAGTACTCAATGGCTAGAACTCCACAACAAAATGGAGTAGTGGAGAGGAAGACCAAAACAATCCAGGAAATGTCCAGAGAAATGTTAGATGAAGAAGGTGTGTCTCACATCTCCAAGAGAGAAGAAATAGATCCAGTAGTGTATATGTCAAATAGAAATCAACTCAGACCTAATAGTAATAAAACACCCTATGAGCTATGGAAGGGGATACCTGCAACAGTTAAGCACCTCAAGATGTTTGGAAGTAAGTGCTTCATCAATAGGAATGATAAGAATATTGGAAAGTTTGACTCTGGTGTTGAAAAAGAAATATTTATTAGGTACTCTACTCGAAGTAAAGGATATAAGTGTTACAAGTGGAAAAAGAATATTGAGGATTGCATTGACATGATAGTAGATGAAATACGTTCACAACCTGATTCCTCTAAAAGAAATATGAACTCATATGATGAATAAAAATTAGATATGAGTTATATATATCTTGAGGAAACAGATTCAGAGAATGATGGCAAAGAAATAGGAAACAATTCAATGCCAACGAAACCCTCCAAGTATGTACAAAATAACATCCCAGGGGTAAAATAATTGGAGCTAAAAAGTAAGGTGTCTAAACTAGGAGAAAGCTTTTTGGGAATACAAGATATGTTTTTGGCTCTGTTGTCACAGATTGAACCCAAAAATTCCATCCAAGGAAGTGAAGACAAGTTCTGGGGAAAATTATGAATGAAGAAATTGACCATATTGAAAAGAATAACACTTGGGAGATTGTTCCAAGGCCTAGAAAGAAAAATGTTATTGTAACCAAATGGGTTTGGAAAAAGAAGAGGAATGAGTAGGGTCATGTCTTCAAGAGAAAAGCTCGATTTGTTTATACCCCTCATTGCCAATCGAAAAAATTGTGTTGACATGGCTTGGAATGTGTGTCAACCGACTGAGGGCTTGGCATATGCTACATCTTAGAATCAAACAAGCATGGAAACCAAGACGAACAGAGAACTGAACAATACTTTAGGAAGTGCTAGACTTAGTATTCATGAGCAAGGTCAATTCAGAGAGCTGGAGTTCTACCAGTGTGTTGCTAAGTGTTGTAGCGCCTACATAAACCTCCAAAATTTTTCCTTAGCCTCATTTTGGAGTCTCCCTACCAACCATCCTTAGTAGCATGTCTTACACCATCAACCATATAGGCTTCAACTTTTTCTCAGTGTCTTGTTAGCCTGTGCATGTTAGTTTGCTTCACTCCCCTCACAAGTTGTCTTTTTAGACTTAGCCCATGTGATGGCCAAGAAACTCTCCCAAAAATTGTGCAATTTTGGACGGGAACCAACCTTACCCCCAAAACTCGCACAAACCAGCTGGCCAACCTGCTGAGTTCAATAACTATGCAAATAAGTTTGTCAAGATTCCCCTAGAAAATTGTGCAATTCTGGAGGAGAACCATCCTTGCCTCTAGATATTGTGCAAACCAACCTGGTAGCTTGTTGGGCTCCAAAATTACCCAGATCAGTTAGTTAGCCCTCGTCCAGAAAACTATGTAATTTTATCCAGGACTGCTTCTCAGCCCAAAAATTACGCAATTCTTGGTGGCAGTCACCTGCTATCCCCAGAAATTGTGTAATCCTTCTAGGACAACTAGCCCAGCTCAGCCCAGAAACTATGCAAAGTTTCATCCTAGGATCGTAGATCGATGCATGTGCCTTTAGGTTGACCAGTTCCCTTCGGGACTGAGCAAAAATGATTTGCATGCATGGACTACTTTTTCCAATGTCGCATGCAAAGGCATCGCTAGATTTAGGAAGCTATTTTTAGTAGGTAGAGGTTACATTCAATGCTCATTTTTGATTTGTGGCATGCACGTCATAACCTTGATTTTATCAAAACGTATGAACGTGGCATTGTAGAGCTCATTCCTCACATCGATCTTGTAGCTCTAACATCCCACATCACATCTAGGAGTCGTCGACACATTCATATCATATGTTGCTACGTAAGCCCACTTTGGATGTCTTGCACTACGTTTCTATCTTTTTTTGTGTTTCGGCTTGTGTGAGTGTTGTCTGCTTGATTTCTATGAGAACATTTTGTTGTCTCAATATATTTTAGCTTATAGAAGCACCATTTCAGTTTTCATTCACATCTCACCACTATCGCATGCATGACACTGTGTTTGTACCAACGGTCACTGTTGTAGTGACTTGCTTCACACACATGCATGCTTTCCTCTTTTCTGAATCCTACACTTACTCTTTGCATGTGTGATTATTCACTCTTGTTTACGCTCAGTATCACCATGCATTCTAATTTCTCATGTTTCCAGTCACCCATCGGTGGGTCTGAGTTGCCTTAGCCCGGACCTTGGCTTGCCCAGCTAGAATTGTGCATTTCTAGAATTGAAGGCTCTACCTTCCCTCTAGAAATTTCGCAATTCTAGCCCAACACTGACCTCCCGACTTGCATTGCACAATTCTAGGAGGTAGTACCTTGTTGGCCCCAAAAACTGAGCAATGCAGTTTGTTGGTTTGCATGTCACTATTGACTAAAATTGCAAATTGTACAATTTTAGTCCTCAGCAGGCTAGGCTGGAATGTGCATTGCGTAGTTCCAGTAGTCAGTTAGCCTCCTAAAAACTCGTACTATGCTTTGCACAGTTTTGACATTCAATATCCTAGCCTCCCAGTGAAATTTGCGTAATCTTCATAGACAATCACACAGGTATGTTGCACGTCAGTCCTTCAGTTTGTTTTGGTTTTTGACTGACATATTTCTCATCATGAGTGTTGCTATGTCTCCAGGTATCAAATTTTTTTGTTTGCCTCTTAGCAGAATAGGTACAATGGCTTACAAGAGAGAAGAGTTGAAGACACCATTCAAATCAAAACTAGGAATGCAGTTGATCAAGTGTCTATGACCTTGCCTATCTATGAATATATCAAGTTCCTCATGGACAGGGATATAAAGGTGAAATGGCAGCAGTGTCACATCGAGCAGCACCATCAACAACAATAGAAGGTAGAACACCTGCATGCAATAAATGCAAGAGGAAGGTTGTTTACAGCATGAAGGTGGAGCAAAGATTCAAGTTCAAAGCAAATCCACTTTTGATGATGAGAACATTGAAGATTAAGGCTATCATGTGATGATGTGACATGGAGATTGCACGAAGGTAGAGAGAGAAACAGAGAAGGAGTTGCAGGTGTTGAAGCAACAACTCAAGGAAGAACATGAGTTGCACAAAAGACAGAAGGAGTTGCAGCAAGAATAGGCCCAATAGTAGGTGCAACATATGCATACCGATGAAACTATGCCCATATAGGTTATGGACCCATCCAGTAGCTGACATGGAGAAGACAGGGTGAGATTTTTTTTCAATCGCATGCAAAGGTATTTAGTAGCATGGATGTCATTGTGTGCACACATGCAATCCCACACATTTGGCACACCAATTGAGGTGAAGACAAGAGGAAAGTCTGAATGGAGCTAATCATGTATTTTGATAAGTTGATGTCCATGGCCAACAACACACACTCAGAGATAAGCACAAACATTATGCATCAGTATGTTGTTGTTCCAACTACACTGAAGACGATGATGTGCATGTTATTAGATGAGTTGGATAGAGGAGCCATATTAGTGTACTTGGATGCAATCAAGGCAAGAGTTCGCTTTCAGCAGGATGTCACCATTGAGTGCATGGACACCATCACATATGACCAAGCTTGCCTTAAGTTCACCACTGTTAATCATTGCAATGATGTCGAAGAGTTGGTCTTACCACACTTGTTTGAGTGTTAGTGATGTTTTGCAAGGTGTATTAGATGGATGTGAAGTATGCATTTCTAAATGGAGATTTCAAAGAAGAGGTTTATATTCAGTAGTCAGAAGGATTTATACTCACCTCAGATGAAGGGTTCTTATGCAAAATGAAGAAGGCCCTATATGGACTCAAATAGGGCTCCCAAGGCTTGGTACGAATGGGTGGATAAATACCTTGAGCAACAAGGGTTTAAGAAAGGTATAGTTGACAAAAATTTATATGTCAAGTTTGAATGTGACCATATACTAATTGTAGTTGTGTATGTGGATGGCATAATATTTGGTAGTGATATGGAACAATTTGGGCTTCAATTAGAAAAATGTGTGCAAACAGAATTCAAACTGTCCATGATCGAAGAGTTGTCCTTCATCTTGGGTTTGAAAATTGCTCAGTCTCCATAATGAGTGTTTATATCCCAATCCAAATATCTTAATAAAACTCTTAAAAGAATTTGGATGGATGATTGCAAGCTAGTAAGAATTCCTGTGACTACACTCTGCAAGTTATGCAAAGAAGATGAGACTTCCCCAGTAAATTAGGCTAAATACAAGTCAATTATAGGAAGCTTGTTGTATCTTAGAACTTCAAGGGAAGACATCATTCAAGGATTGGTTCTTCTGGCGAGATTTCAGGCTTTCCCATTAAGATTAATGTTGTTGTTGTCAAGAGAATTTTAAAATATATTCAAAGGACAACAGAGTATGGATTGCGGTATGCTAAGATAGAAAAATTCATGTTGAAGGCCTAAACTGATGCACATTGAGATGGAATCCTTGTTGATAGGAAGAGTACTTCTAGTACAACTTTCTTCCTAGGAAAATGTTGAGCGATGTGGGTTAGCAAGAAACAAGACTCAATTTCTTTGTAAACTGCTGAAGAAGAGTATATTGCTATTGCTACCTGTTGTATGCAGTGTCTATGGATGAAGAAAACTTTGAAATATATTTAGCTAGATCTCATTGATCCCATTCCAATAATGTGTGTCAACTCAAGTGCCATCAACATCTCCAAGAACCCATTCATGCATTCAATAACTAAGCATACTCCTTATCAAGTTCCATTTCTCCAGGGAACATGATGCAACCAATATTATCAGACATGAATATGCATCCATTAAAGAGAAACTGGAAAATATCAATACTAAGGAACTAACAAGAGAACCATTTGAATATCTCAAGTAGTACATTGGAGTTGTATCTTCTCCCTCCAAATGACTACATTTTCGTAAGTGGTGGTAGCTACTCAGCATGTGAGAGACATGAAAGAATAGGTTGCAATGGTTGAGGGGGATATTTCAACAATTATTCCTTTCCATTGATGTCAAAGGGGGAGAATATTACTCGCACATCAATGAAGACCATGACTATCCTGAGGGGGAGATTATGGTGTTGGTATCAATGGTAAAGGGGGAGAGTCTTAGGCAATTCGTGGTGGTTGTGTTAGTATTAGCATCAATGTTGGCATTGTTGTCAGCCAAACAGGCATGAATTCTTGTCGCAACAGGTGCATGCAGTAATGATTGAAGAGCACTCCTATGGTAGCTATAGGATTTCTGTAAAGAATCATCATAGTAGCAGGTATTTTCGAAAAACCACATGATGATGATTTTTGTATTGTTGAGGCAGAATCACATTGTTGTTGGAGTGTTTTATAAAAATTCATCATAGGCTTATTGTAAAAGCCATAAAATGATGACTAAAGTGATGGACCAGATGGAATCTCATGGTAGCTGAAGGCTTCATGTATAGAATCATCATAGTAGTAGGCTTAGTACAGAAGCTATAAAATGATTACTATGGTGGTTGGGAGTTCAACATTCCAAGCACAAGAATAAGAGTCAAGGTGAAAAGTGTGGCTGAGAGTTTGCAGCCAATCCAAAGGTAGAAGATGGGCTGAAATCATACATTAGACCTTCCCCATTGGAAATTTCTCGAGAAGATCTTTCCAATGGCATGTTGAAGTCTAAATGAACTCTTGGATCAAACGATATGGTTTTTCGAAGTTTGAACACTTGAAGCATTAAGAAGGATGAAATATCTAAGATCAAAACCCATAGGGACCAAATATCAGAGCCGCAGAGACCCACGTATTGGATATCTGAATATTGGAGATCAAAGTCATTAGGGATCTGTTATTGGAACCCGAGATACAAACATATCAGATATCAGAGCGTTAGACCATCAGGGCTAACGATATATTGGATACCAGGATATCAGAGGAGGTGGCATATCGAATATTGGAATATCATTGCAGGTAGAATATCGTATATCAGAATATTGAAACTTCTTAAGAGAGGAACTTTTAGAAGTTGACGTATTTAGCAGTGCTAATAGTGTTAAAAAGTGTCGAAGATTTTCGAGCAAGTTAACAAAGGAAGTATCGCATAGTCAAGGATGATCAAACCTTTTCTCTCTCCTCTAGATGAACACGTGGCAACATGTCAATGGGCCTGAAAAGGTGGAGTGGCTGGTGATGTAATCATATCATAGGATAGGATATCAAATATAGAGATATCGTAAAATTGTAATTGTGTGAGTTAATATATTAACGGGCTCTTATATAGAGCTAAACCCCTCATCACAACTCTTGGTCCTATGAGAAAGAAGCTCCTAAATGAGCTGAAGGAAAAAGGGATCCAAGGATATCATGGAGTGAAATATTGTAACATTCTGCTTGTGTAAGTCGCAATATGTTGTGTTCTGATGAGGCAATACAATGAGTTAATTCATGAATGAGTCGACAACTATAGAATTGAATGCACGATTATTGGATTTGATTGTGTGGGAATGAAGGAAGCAATTGGCTGCTTCACATGCATGACTCAGAGAAATAAATCAAGTTAGAGAGGTCATCTATAAGGAATCTCAATAATTAGGTGGATGGATAAATTTATCTATTAATAATTAGCTAGATTGATAAATTTAATCTCCGTGGAATGTGTTAGAATATTTATATTAGTATCTAGAGATCAAGGGTTAAGTTTTATCTCAAAGCTAATTTCTCTCATTTAACTAATTTTTAATAAATTAATTAATTAAACAAAATATGATATCAACTCCATGGTATTGATAATATATGATATTGGTCCATCATATTGTAACACAAGCTATTTACAAATTAAGAATTCACATGGTAAAGTGTGGGTGAATCTTCATGTTATTATATTGTTACATGGTTTAGTATATTAACCACACCATATAAATTAAATTGTTCAGATATAAATCCATGGTAAACAGCAAACACTTAACCCATAATCCATGTCATGTTGTCATAATTAAAAAAGACAATAATTTTAAAAGCTGAACTATAATTTTATATTAAATTATTATTATTATTAATTATAAAATGAATATATATATAGATATAATTCACCTCGTGATTTACCCCAACTATATCGGGTAGATTCTTAATTCTTAATTCTTAATTTGATTTTTTACAATGTAATGGGCCAATATCATCGGTTACTAAAACTACATGTCCAAAAAACCATAATTGTGTTCACATGACAAATGTCATATGATATTTAGAGTGGATTATGCTAACTTTCTTTCTTCTTGCAAAGCACATGCTTATCCAATAATTATGGTGAATTTATAAAAATAATTATTTTTTTGTTTGTCAAGTTGTTTGAGTCCTCCATAAATTATTGTAGGCTTGACCTTTGGCTTCAGAGATTGCAACCCAGGGGAATCTAAGTCATCAAAATCACTGGCAGATCGTATCGAGCCAAAGCCGTACCAACCCCACCAACCCTTAACATGACATGACTCTATCTTTGACTAGAGAGCCACACCAACCCTTGACATGACTAGATCTTTTCTCGGAGAGTTTCTAGCTTATTGGGACCTTCATATTATGGAGATACTTAAAATTAGATTCCATCTATGTCTATTCAATCACCCATGGGCTTATAGAAAAATAAATAAAATTTCAAAAAATTAAAATCAAATAAAAAATAAAAGGGCTATTAAATTGAACTATAGAAGTGTGTGTTTTGAAAATGGTATGAATAATTTTGTTGCATTGCCACTTTCCATTTGTCGTTGACTAAGCCAAATTACATAAAAGTAAAAACTAAATGAAATTAAATAAATAAAAATAATAATGTATTGTATTGTGAACATTTTAACCATGTAGTGTAAACAAGATACATTTTCCACTCAAAAAATAATGTAAATTTCGGCATGATTTTGAGAAGATCTAGCCTATTTTTTAAAAAATACCGGTTATAGTGGTAAACTTCATGATATTGGGTGCCCAATCCATTTCCAATGCTAAAAAAAACATAAATTCTCCCACATTAAGAATAGCTGTAACTTTTTTCCTGGTTTAAAATTAGTTAGTTTAGTATTCCTAGCGGTCACTACTACGATTTTAATTAGAGTTATTCTCGTTTCTTTTTCTCAATTGCATGCAACATAAAATAAAATCATAAAAACCATAAAACAAGAGAAACTTAAAAAATAAGCTCATTACATAAAATTATATGACTGATTTCGATCTCTCATCTGGACATTATATTCCAGAGGGTCACTTTGATCACTTCGATCTCTTTATGGTAGACTTATACATCGATAAATCTGGACATAGTTAAAAGTGTAAAACAAATTCCTTTCTTATATTTTTAATTGGGTTTAGGAATAGTTTTAGATAGGAGGATTAGTCATTATATTAGGATTCTTAAGGCAACTGGGCCCGGCCTATAATCCTGTGAATTCCATCTCAACCACTAAGGGCCTCTCTTGAGAGGGTGATCATGAGGTTGCAAGCAAGTCATCCTCAGCCTATCAACATGCTCATGGATAAAAGTTCTTTTCGTTCAAACGACTGATGTTGTTGAAACATAGCAACACCATCCAATTTTTTATTTTTTTGGGTTAGAATTTGGTGATGTGATGTACTTCATTTACACAGAAATAATAAATTATTGACTAACATAATTATGGTGACACCGGTGATTTTCATTAAGGTATATATCTTAATATAAATTTGGAACATTAATCACATTTCTCTTTTCCATTCATATGTGTTATGTCACCCTTAATTTTGTATCACAGTTTTTATATTCATCATTTCTAGTAGTGGTTTTGATGTCTTCATTTCCGAGATGTGGACGGGGTTCTAATTCACCTAGAACCTCACAATTGTAGAGACAGAATCAATGATCACTTCAATTCTGATTAAATGAAGTAAATCCTCATATAGAAAGTCAGGGACTTACAACTACGAAATATAAACTCTCCACGTAACCATGAGACCTTAGAAAGCCAGGCAGATAAGAGTAAGAAACATCTGAAAACATTACAATTAGATTTCGATCTTTCACACTACTTCAATAGGAAGAGAAACAAGCAAATGTCGGAAGTACTTAGCATCAATAGTAACTCTTTCGCAAATTGTTCCATTTCATGTTTGAATTTGTTTGTGTTTTAGTAAATCCCTCATCAAATTATACCTTATATAATATAGAGAAAAACAACAATACAGGTGATAAATATCTATATACCATGAAATGGACCAATAGTGATACATTTTCCTACATTTTCTTGTTGCACTTTCCAAAAAAATAGTGTTAAGAGATCAATAGCTAATTGTAATGTTTCCTTATATCTCGTAGTCATATCTACCTCACTTTCCAAGCTCTCATGGGAAAGTCGAGAGAAATGAGATCCAATTGTAATTCATTCACTTTCTAGGTGGTTATTTACTTCTCCAAATCGAAGTGGTACTTGATGCTATCTCCATGTTTGTGACGATGAGTGAATTTCAACCTTGTCCACTACTGACAAAGGCATCATAACCACTATTAGAAACATAAATGGTGTTGAAGTATGTATTTGGTATCTAATTTTCCCTTTCTAGACAAGAATGTTTCCAACTAAAGTGTGACTTGCACATCAATGAAAGAGGTAGAGTATTAAAAAAATGAAAATAAAGTAAGAATGGCATACAAAAAATTCAAAACAATATGTTCATTCAATTTCAAAGATATTTTTTTTTACAAAATATAGATTCCTTCTCTCTATTTGTCCACTCAAATGTCCTCTATTACAACTATGTTTTCAAACAGAAGAGGAGATTTGATACAAATCAGTTTAGACACATCATAAGAGCTTTGTTACAACTATTATCAAACACACAATAATAGCTCTATTAGCATGCACAAAAATATTTCTATTTAGACACATAGTAAGGTGCATGTTCACATATAAACAAAAACCACGCCATCTTTGTTTACACACAAAAAATATAGTATATACATCTCAGTTTACACATAGTAACACATAAAATTTTAAAGAGAAACAAGTTTCATAGTGTTGTGTACATGACCAACCATTCAAGGAGAATGGCAAGAGTGAAATTGAATTTATTATGCATCATTTCAGCCTTAAAAGGAGATTTGTCAAAACATCCTTTATCCTAATAAAATTATTTCAGGGATATGAAGAGTAAATGTAATAGTTGGGATTACTTCCAGCACTCCACTATTGATATTCATGATTCCCAAATTGTCACTTACATGTACAAAACTTTCATTTTCCAATTATCTAATCTAGATGTCCACGTATTATTCTTAATACCATCAATGTTCTAAAGTAATGTATCCATCATTGATGAACTCTATGATGATATGATACCCTATATCATTGTGCTTATTTTTTTTGAAATACTTAAGTTTTTGGATAAAGAAATTATAGAGATATTGTCACAATATGTATTTTCGTCTCTTCTTATTTATTTCTTAAGTCTTTCAAAATTATTCTAGTCCAAACTCCCTTACAACATACCCATATTATTGCTACATTTTAGCTTCAGATGTGGAAAGAGAAACAATTAGTTGTTTCTTGGAAGCCCATGAAATGAAAGGTGAAGAAAAATTAGAAATATATTTCGATGTGATCTTTATATCATCTACACTTCCTAATTGGTCACTCTCTATATATCCTTCCAGCATAAATTCGTCTCTCATTCTATACAAAATTTCATATCCCTTGCTTCTATTAAGATACCTTAGAATTATTTTAACTGCTAATGAACATGTCTCCTTTGGACTCGCCATCAATCTAGGTACCAAACTCACTGTATACATTAGATCATGTTTAGTTGTAGCTAAATACATCAAACATTCAACCATGTTTTTTCATAGTGTTGAATCTGCATTGTTGTTATAATATTATTTGACTAATTTCAAACCCATGGTTATTCATGTTATGGCTGACTTGTTTTGTTACATTTTAAACATCCTCAAAGATGTCTTTTTCATATGTTGTTTGTGAAATATAAGTACCAACTTCAATTTGCTTCACTTCTATGCCTATAAGAAACCATCACAACCCAAATATGTCATTTCAAACTCATTTTTATTGACTTCTTTGAAATTAGTATTGAGAATATCATCACTCCATATCAAAATTAGATCATATACAAATAAAACCACAAGTAAAATCTTACTATCACTTTCATTGATGTAGCGCATAATTTCACTAGAAATTTTGCTAAAGGACGTTTCTAACAAATATAAGTGTATTCTACTATAGCATTCTCATGATGCTTACTTCAACACAAAGATCTTTGTTTATTCTATACAACTTATCTTCTATCACTTGAACCTCATAACCAGTTAGTTTCTCCACATAAATTGCCTCTTTCAATACTCTATTGTAGAAGGTTCATTTCACATCCATTTGATATACCTTCAACTTATGTTAGGATGCTATTGATAAAACTATCTAGAGTTTTCTTTTTTGCAACTTGAGAAGATGTTTCAACATAATATCTTTCATGTTGTTCTTTGTATTCCTTAAAAACTAGCCCCACCTTACACCTTTACATCATTCTTTCGACATTGTTGTTGGTATTATAGACCCATTTGACAGCTATGACTTTTTTCCTCGTGAAAGACACTAATTTCATGTATCAATATTTTCTATGGAATTTATTTCTTCATCCAATGTTGCTATCAATTTTCGTGCTTAAGTGCATATTCAAAATTAAGTGGACCATTTACATGTAAATATAAAGCAAAGAGAGAATGCAAGATTGCACTACTTTCACCTTTATTTTTCTCCTAAATATCTCTCAAACTTGTGAATGTTTCTCTTCTCAATATTTTGAGAGTTGGATTTTATGTTTCACTTGAAGTTGAAGTAATAGAGAGTGGACTTGTTTTCCCCACATCAATAATTCTTGGTGTTAATGATATTTGTTATCCACTTTGAGAAGATTTTTTATTGAATACATGAGGTTGTCGTTTTCCTTCTTGAAGGTGTCACTTGAGGAATACCTTTTTTAGCTTCAATATTTTTGCGAGTCACAATTGAAGAATTACCTATTGCTATTAATTCCTCATTACCTTATTGTGGTAAACTTGTTGTTACATTAATTGTTTTCTCTAAACTTCCATCTCATTCCTCCTCTTCTATATTTTATACATCTTTGTTGACTATGGTTTTTTGGGTTATTGGATGTATAGATTGTATGCCTTTGATTCATCACTATAACTCACAAATATGGAGTTCTCAATTTTGTTGTCTATTTTTACGCTAGCTCATCTATGATATTATTTTAATAACGGAATTAGGAATATGGTTTGCTAGGAAATTTTCTATTTTTCAAAGAAATATTCCTTTGATAAAGTGAAACCAATGGAGTTAGCACATAGAGTTATTTTCGGTAAGATTACGAAGAAAATGAAGAGACAATATTAGTTTAAGAACAGATTGGTAAGAGCTTTAACTAGGCATTTTTTTATGCAGCATCACATGGAGATTATGTTGAATGTGGAATGGATTATGTTCTATTCATTATAAATCATTATTTCTTTAAATTTTGTGAAAGATTTGGGTAGGGATCAAATAACTATAAATATTTTCTGGAACTTATACTAGCATTGTTGTTGTAAAAATGAAAAAAGAATTAGCAATTTATAGGTGTTTGTTCAGTCCAAAGCTATCATCAAATTGGTCAATATTAACATAAACGCCATAAAGTTTTTATTATATTTTTGCTTGGGAGTGGTCAAGCGTTTAGAATAGTTTTCAACAATATTTGTCTTCATTATTTGTACATGGAGAGAAATAACGATGAGGATACTTTATATAAAGGTATAACAATGATGTATCATGCTATTACATGATTGAGCTAAGAGGCTCATTCTATAGCCTAGTACGATGTGTAACTTTGTCTATACATCATCAATGTTGAAATTTTTCACATGTGGGCCCAAAAAAAAATAAATCAACTATACAAAATATCTAAATAATGTATGTTCATTAAAAAAATTACTTGAAGAAATTGATTTAAACATGAAGAAAATAGATCCCTCATAGCTAACGTTAGATACGTATTTAAAATGGATCTTTGTTGGTAATAGAATATAGGAAGAGCGTTATGAAGAACTTTCACGATTGCATACAAAGGTGAGTTCCCTACACCTAGTGGTTTGGTTTAGAAAAATGGAAGGAAAAGAACATAAAGTTATCCTTAGATAAATTATAGAATGAGAAAGAACCCTTCCTCAAATCTATACCAATATTACCTTTTCTCCTTGCTTGTAAGCTCCAATTTCGGCTCCAAGCGTTATAATTAAAACTTGCACATATGACTAAAACAACCAAAGGATCCACAACATCTATGTAGTATAGTTTAAGATATATATTCAATAAATCAACATGGCATTGAAATATATGAGTGCAAACATAACACAACACATATAGGAAGACAAGATACTCTTTGTATTAATAGATATAAGAGAGAGTTTACAACCATAAATAGAAGTAAAATTGTGGATATCTCCCCAAGTTGACTTGTTTGTCCTTGTAACAATGAACACCTTAAAATAAACCGTAATGCATGAATATGGTCAGACCTTTACGGAAAAAGCAGCAACATGAGGGAATAATCAATCTCCAAAATCCAACCATGAGGCTATGTAATATAGTAAATTTATAGTATCAAAGCGGTAGTTTAAGATTTACCATCTTAGGCTTCACATCCACTTATGATGGGAGGTTGAGATGAATGGATAAGAGATAGGTCCATTAGGATGCAATCATATAGGAATTTGAGATCTATATCATAGGTAAATGTTAGGCCCCTATAATACTAGTGATTCCCCCATTACTATTGTCACTGTATCCCTTATTGTTATTATTGTGCCCCTATTGTTCCCGTATTGCTATTAGTATGCCCCATAGAAACCCACTATTTTTATTTTTGTGCCCTTATTTTATCACTGTTATGTCGACTTGATTATATTGTGACCCTTTAGACTCCTATATAGAGAAGGGAGGTTTAGTCATTTGTATCATCCAAGAATTTTTCATTCATGTAATGTAAAGGAGGTTGACCCCTCGAAGATGTTGAATTATAAGGCATCAATCTGTCTTTTCTATCTTTTTGTGAGCTGGTTTCCTAACATTTGGTATCAGAGCTTTGGATACTAGGGTTTTGCTACTCCAAATAGGTCATCATGGAATTTTTGCTATATCTTTTTTCTGCAACACTTCAGAAGCTACAAAAAAACCCATTTGAGATGAAATCATTCTAAAATTTGAGTATGAATTTTAGAGATTGGCTCGCTATATTTACGGAGATAAGATTTGAGGAATTTAGGGTTTTTGCAGACTCTCGAATTGCATTCCAAACAAGTGACGAGGGGAAATTGTCATAACGTTTTTTTTACACATTAGATTGAAATCTCGTAAGAAGTTTCAGAATGAGGGCGACCTGTAGTCTTCTGTGTATTAGTTTTAGGTACTAAGGGGGAAACAGTGACATGTGGCACGTCGTACAAGTTCGCTCAAGTGAACTAGTCTATAATTAGGTCACTGTGGGAGATTTGTAGTAACTCTTCCTTGGAGAACCCAATCTTGCTCCGACTTGTGGGGTTAGAAAGAGGACTGAAAGGGCTACTGCAGGATGAGTCTTCAGATATTTGAGATCCGCAATTACATAGATACAACGGATTCAATATTAAGCTCTTACAAAGTGAGAAAAAAGGTGTGTACTTTTTTTAAATTTTTTCATAAGATTGGTTTGAAAAATTAATTTGAAATAAATGAAAGGGAATAGTGAAGAATTATTAGCATTAATTAATGCCCCAAAGAAAGAAAATGGAAACACCTAGTAAGAAACCTAAAAGCTCTAGCATGACTCATGAAGAAGATGAGTAAATCCAACATGATATATCAAAATTACAAGACCAATTACAACAAATTTCACTCTCACTAAAGGTAAATGAAGCCACTTGATGAATGGCGTGGAAGCTAATATGAATGGTATGCAAGTTAAGATGGATGGCATGGAAGCTAATATGAATGGCATGAAAGTTAATATGGATGGTGTGGAAGCTAACATGGATGGCATGGAAGATAAGATGGATGGAATGGAAGCTAAGATGAATGGTATGGGTGCTAAGATGAATGGCATGTACGATAAGATGGAAGAATTGAAGATAATTTTGAATAAGTTGCTACAAGAAATGGTCATTAATGGTGAAAGGGTAGTAAAGGAAACTCATGATGAGACCAAAAGAAATGTTAATCACAATTTCATCGACTCTAATGTTGGATTTAAGACCCACCATGTTCCAAAAATCGATATGAGGAAGTTTAATGGCAAGGATCCTAGATCATGGATAGTATAGATGGAGAAATTTTTCGATCTCCATAATGTGGAAAACATAGATTTAGGTGGAAAAATGATTCATTATGCTACAAATATTGCTTATACCTATGTAATAATTCCCAACTCAAACAAAATATTCTGATGGAATTGCACACTTCTCCTTTAGGCGGCCGCTTAGGATTTTTAAAAACCCACCACAGGGTGAAGCAAGAATTTTTTTGGGATGGCCTTAAATTGGATATTCAAAAGTATGTGGGGGAGTGTTTGGTTTGCCAACAAAATAAAGTTGAAACAATTAAGACCCCAGGTCTATTACAACCTTTATCCATTCCAAGCCAACGTTGGGAGGAAGTTTCAATGGATTTTATCACAGGTTTACCTAAGTCTGAAGGAAAGAGTGTCATCATGGTGGTAGTTGGCAGACTTACCAAGTATGCACAATTTTGTGCACTATCACATCGATCTAAATCTAGTACAGTTTCTACTATATTGATATAAAGAATTCAAAAGCTACATGGGAACCCAAAGATTATTGTAAGTGGCAGAGATCCCATTTTCACAGGAAATTTTTGGAGCAGTGAGGATCAGAACAATAGATGAAATTCAGACTCCTCTTCTTGTGAATGGTCATAGATTGAAAATATATCAGAAACCAATCTCAAAGGAGGAGTTCGTCAAGATCTTCTAGAACAATTCTGAAATAAAGTTAGTGAAAATGAATCCTTCTTCTACACCAACTTAGTCTTTATTTTTTCTAGATATATATATCTATATATATATATATATATATATATATATATATATATATATATATATATATATATATATATATAAAATAAATTGTATAAGGTTGAAAACCAATCACTGTTTGGCATGCTTATACAGAAAATATAGTGTGAAAACCAGAAGACTATGACACCCTATATTTTCCATTTCTGAAAAAAATGATGACTCACTCTAGATTCTACAAAATTCATTGTCTCATCTCATTTCACTTTACTTTTACAATTTCACTTCACTCCATTGCCATGTTTCACCAATAAATTTTTCTTTTCCAACATTTCTTTCATCTCCATTTTCATTTATCATCTTCTCATATTTTCGCTTACACAAACATTTCCATTTCATCCATTCATCAACCATATTTTTCTCTCTGTTTTACGTTCTGCAGCTATTCCCATGTTCTGTAGCTAATTCCATTCTATAGTTGATCCTATTCTACATCTAATCTAATTTTGCAACAATAGTCTGATTATCAGTCCAAGCACAAAGTGGCCACTTCATAATAAAATCTTGTATGGAGGTAATTGAAGAAAAAAACAACTTTGAAGACCAATCATGCCTAAAGCGCTTGTGGAAGCAAACATCAAAATATTAGCAAGCAGAAAGTAAGGTTCCAAAGGTAAAATACAAAAATTTATTTCAAAAAGCAATCCAAAAACATAACCTTGTATAGCATGTATGATCACATGTCTCCTTGATTAAACATTATGTTATTTGACTGCCACAATGTCTCCACTACACCTTCCGTCTTCAGTGACAAACGGTCCAATGATTCCTTCATAATTGATCTCTGTTTTAAACTCCATAAACTTGTACTTAACAGAACTTCTACAGCTATACCTATTAACGGTTATATTAATGACATAACCTATCTATGTACAACTCTTCAAACCCTGATTTTTCATTTATTACATTTGCATACAGTCACTTTGTTTTCATATACTTTGTGTATACAATCACTCCATTTCCACACATCTTGCGTATATCTACTCTGTTTCCATATATTCCATATATACAGTCATTTTATCTCATATTCAAAGTCTTCCTAGTTCCATATACTCTGTCATTCTATTTCCATATCCACAGTCATTTTGTTTCTATATACACATTTACTCCATTTTCATATAAATAGTCCTCTTTACGTAGTCATTCCATTTCTCAGACAATGAGAGAAATTTTGAAGAGTAGCCAAGAATAGAAGTCATGGGGCTTATTGTTAGAACCGAACCCATAGGAGTGAAATACATGGAGGGTTATCCATATCTGAAGGGAATGTTACAGAAGGCTAGTTGGATGGGTTTTATTGAAAAATTCAACAGTTGCCACAAACAAATCCCTAAATCCTTTGCAAGATTCTTTGATGGTACCGAATTGGAAATTGGGGACATCAAATATGCAGTTATTGAGTCCTTTATAGATAAACAAACATAACTCCCAAGGCTAAGAGAAAGGTGGTTTAAGAAAAAAGAGTTTCATGATGAATCTTGGAAGGTCATTCTTAGAAATCCAGGTATGGACATTTTAGTTTTTAGAAAAGGGTTTCCAATTTCTGCACTCAAAAACAAATGGAGTAGAATGTTGCTAATTCTGCAAAAGTTTATTACATGAGAAGGGAGGTTTGGATCTATGTATGTGTATCATATATGACTATTAATGAATTTTCTAGAGAATGGAACCCTCAATCTTACCTTTTTCCTGTTGAATGGTCTGAGAGGAGTGGCAACTAATATTCAAAAGAAAGTTGAATCAATAGAAACCACTCTATATCACAATGGACTAGTGAATATTTTAGTTGAATTTCATTTGAAAAGTGTAGGGGACGCATGGGAGGACTTCATCACCTAAAGAGGATGAACAACTGCTTTCTGAAAGACTAGTCAAAATCAGGGAACAGATCAAGAAAGATAAGGAGAAAGGAAAGAGGAAAAAGGATACAGAATAAGAAATCATAGGCTCCAAAAACTTGAGGAGGAGTTCTAGACTTCGAGGAAAAGTGAAGAAGGTGAAATCAAAAGAGACATAGTTTATAGATTTAGAGGAAGAAACTCTAACTTAGTCCCCTGACAATATTCCATATAAGCAAAGTCCACGCAACTCTCCTCTACAAAACTTTGAAGGTAGCCCAAGTAGAGCCTCTCCTAGTATTGATCCAATACAAAAAAAAATATATCAGTACATAGAGTCATTAGAGAAAAGTATTACATCAGTAGACCCAGGAACTTCAGCTCATCCAGAGTAGCCTGCCACCTCACAAGAAACTTTAACGATCTCCCTCAAATAGGAGATCTTTGATCTAGAAATTCTAAATGGGCACATCCAAAGAGAAAATGAAGCCTTATAGGAACATAATAAGTTGGATAGGACTATTCATAACAACACTACGCTTCACTTGGGTTCATGACATAAGAATAACGTGAAACTAAAAAGGAAGAATAAGAAGCTGAACAAGGAACTTATTAACCTCAAGTACAAATTTCTCATGAGGAAGCCAAGAATGGAAGTTGGTACAAAGAAAAGCAGGAAGAGGAAGTTGGATGTGTTGGCTGAAGTACCAGAAAAAATGTAGTATGAGGAGGAAGTTCACAATTTTTATTGCATGGGGACATGCAATAGTCTTGTAGTGGGGGTATGTTGAGCCTCAAAACTGCCCTTTCCTTAGCCACTTTTTCATCCCTTCTTCTTTGTTTTTCCATGAAGAAATGCATTCCTATCATCAATAACCATTATACATTGCCTTAAAGAGAACATTTTAGTGATTTACATGTTATACTTTTATGTTTTCTATTTGAATAAGCTTTTATCTTTTAGCTATAGAATGCAGCCTATTCTATATCTAATCGACTATTCCGCAACTACTTTCATGCTTTTACGGGTTCCAGGTGTCAGAAGGAGGAAATAACTACATGGATAGCTTGGAAAACATCATGGCATGGATCATGTCCTATTCACCTAGTCTAGGTCAACAAGAAAGACTTCGGTCAAAGGAGAAGTCAAACATAGAGACCTAAGGCAAACACGACTCTATTTTGTACACATTTCTCAGTGATGGGATCCAAAAAAATTTCCTAAACCCACGGACTTGAACAACCATTTGTGAAAATTGAATCCAACAGCCATTACCTTAGATTTATGTATCCAACAAATGAGGAAGAGAATTTTGTGTGCCTGTATGCTACATGTTTTTGACTGTAGCTTATTTTTCTCCATAAAATAGTTGTATAATTTCTCTATAAATACTTGTGTGAAGAACGCAGAACTAGTTTGAATTTGCTCATGTATTAAGTTCAAATTACTGCTCTATAATTTTGAAAACTCATTCTCTGTTTTTAATATGAAGACTATGTGTTTCATGGATATTTGAAAGCGTTTGTTGGAGTGTTCATTATTTATGCATAACCTGAGTAGTTGCAGAGGGCCCCTGCGCTGACTAAGGTTTCATTTCATTTTGCTTTGTCTTTTATACTTAAATTGTAATTTCATTGTTTCTTCCATAATGTTTATAACCATTCTCTAACCTTATTCATAATGCATTCTTTACCATTTTCTTACTAACAAAAAATAGCTTATTTCAGTACAAAATAGTCCTTTTTGTTTAATTTCTTTCTAGTTTCTTGTCACTAGTTCGAAGTTGAATTCAATATTGTAGAGTAGTTTGTTTCATTTACTGTTTCATTAGTCTTTAGGTTTTCAATTAAACTGATTAGTGCCATTACTGTTCTTTCCATTTTATTTCTAGTTTAGTGACTCATGTTGTGGGCGAATCTTTCTAAAAATCCCTTCTAGTTGATAATTCATCTTAAACTAAGTGGTTGAATGCTTCATTTATGCAATTAGTCTTTTCTGCATTTTTGTATTTATTTTTCCTTAGATTAATGAAGTACAAAATTCCTCAAAATGTCATCACAAGTAGGTTGTTCTCCCAAAATTGAGAGGCAGAGTAACTAAGCACTTCATTTAGTTTCCATAGTAGATTAGATGCAATTTCATTTTCAGTATCAGTATTTAATTTAGTTCTATTTCCATAATAGATAGTTGCAATTCCACTTTCAGTTTTATTTTTTCATTAGTTTTCTTCTTGTCATGGATTAGATAGTAGTTGCAATTTTAGTTTCAGTTTTCAGTATTTCATTTAGCCTAGTTTTTGTAATTGATTAGACAATAGTTTCTATTTCACTCTTAAGTTATTTTAGTTCATGATTTGGAAACGATAATAAGAGCAGAAATAGAAACTCTGGTTTCATTTCCTTGATTAAACTTTACATCCAAATATAGCTTAAACCACTTTTAGTCCTCATTTCATTTATTTGGATTCTTAGTAGAAGTAGATTTAATATTTTGTTAAGTACATTGTAAATCATTAGGGATTAAAGGATCAAAAACCCCTGATCCGGATTTAAACAAGAACGCAATAAAATACAGAGGTAACCATAAAGACAGATATGCAGTGGAAATAATACCTCAATTCATTACTATAAAATACTGAAATATGCTTACAAACATAAATGGAAATAAACCAGCTAGGGCGATGGTAGCTTATCTCTGAGAAGAGATGTGGTGGCTACATGCCTCTGAACTATCTTACAATGAGGCTCAAAGGCCTATTTATTGTTGAGAAACAATGGAAAACCCTTCACATTCCAAAACCTAACACTAGAAGATGAAACACCAAATTATGGGCCCCATTTTTGGGTAAGTTGGTACATCAACTTCCCGGGGTCACGAATTGGTCATACTATCTCCGTTTGACGTGCATGATAGCCCGTTGGAAAGATCTCTCCGAGGACTACGACGAAAAAGAAGATTAGAGAAAGATTTCGGCGAAAATCACATGGAATCTCATTTGTCGACGCGTTTCGAACCAACTAGTGTGGTTCATCGTCAGGATAAGATGAAGAAACAGATCTAGCTCCTCATGTTAAATAAGAGCTAGATCTGTTTCTTCATCTTGTCCTGATGATGAACTACACTAGTTGGCTCAAAACGCGTCGATAAATGAGATTCCATGTGATTTTTGCCGAAATCTTTCTCTAACTTAATATGGATCACAGAAGCCTAAACTCGAAAAAGAAGATTTTTAGATAGAAGAATTGTTGGTGGTAGATTTCCCAAAAAACGTTGTTTAGGGCCTCAAAACGGCTCCAGAAGTTTAGGACCCGAAAAACTTCTAAAAATAGTAAACTTTGCTATAATTAAGGAAACTGAAAAAACTGTAAGAAGCACTAGAGGGGATCCAAGTGGAATTAGCGGGTGGCCACCAATATCCACCTGGATCATTCCTCCCCCCTTAGGAAGCAATGGTACCCATTGCGTTGAGTTCCTCCATGAGATGAGGGAACTTCTGCTGCACTTGGTCCCTGGTGAGCCACTTGTCCTGGTGAAGGAGTTGTCCTGCCTTGACAACTCGATACAGTTGGATATTTTGCTGGCGAGTGTGCTTGATCTGTGTGTCCATGATCTGATCAGTTGCATATTGTTCCATGCAAGCTGGATTTAACTCTGTGGGTGTGAGTTGTTCTGCAATGACGGACGTGTCTAGTAATGGTGGAAAGTATGGCCGAAGGCAGTCGAGATTGAACACCGGGTGCAGGCCAAGTAATGGGGAAATGCTGAGCTCAAATGCATTGTCTCCCACAGCCTTGGTAATGGTGTAAGGGCCATATCGGAGTGGTCTGAGTTTCCGATAGGATCCGGTAAGACGTTCCTTTTGCAAATGAAACCAGACTTTGTCGCCCACTTGAAACTTGTGTACCACCCGATGTTGATCATGTCGCTGCTTGTACTTGGCATTTGATTTCTCCATAATGTCATGGACCTACTGGCGAATATGTTGGATGTGCTCAATGAAGCTGTTTGCCTTATCTGTTTCAGACTTGACATGAGCAAAATCTACGTGAGTAGCTGCAAATGGCATGGCCACATCGATGGGACATAGTGGCTGGAATCCCAATCCCACTTGAAAAGGGCTGTGGCCAGCCGAGCTGTGGAGAGCCCAGTTGTAGCTGTGCTGAACATAGGGGAGGCTCTTGTCCCATGTGCATGGATGCTTTGAGTTGTACATGCGTAGAATGTGTACGATCATCCTGTTGACGTCCTCAGTCTGGCCATCAGTTTGAGGATGGAAGGCTGTGGACTTAGTGAGTTTGGTGTCCAGCATCGACCAGAGGCTAGACCAAAATGTACTGAGGAACCTGCTATCCCGATCTGAAATGATAGACTGTGGGATCCCAAAGTGTACCCATACTCGTTCAAAGAAGAGTTTAGCAGTGGCTTCTGCTGTGATATTCTTCTTGCAGGCTGCCATAATGGCCATCTTCGAGAACCTGTCGACAACCACAAAAACACAGTCATTTCCATGCCTAGTGGAAGGGAGGCCTGACATGTAATCCATGGAGATGGATTCCCAAGGTTGATTGGGGGTAGGCATCGGGGTATATAGGCCTTGCTTCTTGATGGTCGGTTTGGTAATGACGCAAGCAGCGCATGATCTTATGTACTTCACGACAGCCTGTCGAAGATTCGGCCAATAGAAATATTTCTGCAGTACTGCCACTGTTTTTTCAACCCCAAAATGCCCAACGGCCCAACTGTAGTGTGCTTCCCAGATCATCTTGGCACGCTCGCTTGAAGGAACAGAAAGGTGACCCAGGTGGCATAACAGGTCATCCTGGAGGTGAAAATTTGGAACATGTTGACCCTCCAAGAGTGTCTGGTATGTGTGGCCGAATTCCGGGTCGCTTTTGTAGAGAAGTGGCCAATCAGAAGTCTCATGCCCACAAGAGTTGAGCACGGTGGTTAATGCCATGATCGGTGGTCGACTAAGGAAATCTACAACATTATTGGTGTTGCCCTTCTTATACTTGATATTCAAATGGAACTGTTGCAGGTATGTGGACCACTTCTGATGGCGATCATTCTGCAATTTCCCTTGGGTCTGTATGAACTACAGGGGTTGGTGGTCTATGTGGATGACCGTTTCCTTCCCCAAAATGTAATGCTTCCATTGTCGGTAGGCCTGCACAATGGAATACATCTCTTTGTCATAAGTGGGATACTTCCGAACTGTGTCTGAAAGTGTCTCACTGTGATATGCCACTGGATGCCTGTGTTGAGTAAGGACTACCCCAATAGCATAGTCAGAGGCATCTGTCTCGACCTCAAATGGTTGTTGCAAGTCTAGTAATGCAAGAATTGGTGCTGTGCAAAGTCGATCTTTCAACTCTGTGAATGCCTTTTGTTGAGATTCAGACCAATTTTTTTTTTCTTTTGCTCCTCCCTTGGTGACCTGACTCAAGGGCCAAGTGATATGAGAAAATCCAAACACGAACCTGCGGTAGAAGTTGGCAAGGCCTAGAAAGCTGTGAAGCTCTGTCAGAGTGGTTGGAGATGGCCAATCCTGAATGACTTGGATCTTGGCTGGATCCACATGCACCCCCCGTTCATCAATAATGTATCCCAGATACTGAACCTAGGTCATGCCAAAAGTGCATTTCTCCAAATTGGCACATAACTTGTGTTGTCGCAGTGTTTAGAGAACCTGTCGGATGTGGTGGAGGTGCTCTTCCCAAGTCTTACTAAAGATCAAGATGTCATCCAAGTATACCACTACAAATGAGTTGGTGAATGGCCGCAAGATGTCGTCCATTAGCCTCATGAAGGTTGCAGGAGCATTCGTCAATCCGAAAGGAATAACCAACCAATTGAAAAGGCCCTCCTTGGCTTTGAAGGCAGACTTCCACACATCGGAGGGTTCGATTGGTACCTGGTGATATCCTGACTTCAAATAGATCTTGCTGAAATATTTTTCCCCCTTTAGTTGGTCCAGGAGGTCATCAATCTGTGGGATTGGGTACCTATTATGGACAGTGATCTTGTTCAGTGCCCGATAGTCAATACAGAGTCTCCAAGTCCCATCCTTCTTTTGTACCACCACGATCGGGCTCCCACAGGGTGATGAAGTCGGACGGATGTGACCTTTTTGCAGCAGCTCCTCAATCTGCCTCTTGATTTCATCGTTCTCCAGAATAGAGCGCCGATAGATTAGTCCATTGGGCAGTGGCGAACCTGGGGTTAGATCAATGGAGTGCTTGACCTGACAGTGCAGAGGAACCCCTACGGGGGAGGTGAAGATGTCCTCATACTCCTCCACGACCTTGTCCATCTGTAGTTGTCGTGCAGAGGGGCCCTGTCTGGAGGTCGTGGCCACCATCTTCTTCTTTTCTTGAGGGCGTATCATCAGGAAAACAAACTTCCCAGTTTTGGAAATGAGCTTACTGCATTGTTTTGCAATAACCAAAGAGATGGCGGTAGGCAGTGCTACCTCTAGTATCCTATACAACTTATTTCCCAAAGTAACAATAACAGCACGGGGCCTTGACTCATACACAGCATGTCGCTTCCACAAGTATGGTTGTCCTAATAACACATCACAAACTTCAAGGGGAGCAATATCACAGAATACCTCATCTATGAAGGGCTTGATGTTGTATGGAAGGCGACACTGTTGGCTCACGTGAAGATCCCATGCTTGGTGCAGCCAGCCAATGGTGTATGGTTGTGGATGTGCTGCGGTCGGTAAGCCCAGCCGTTTCACGACCTCTACCGAAATGAGGTTCTTTTGGCTCCCACTGTCGACAATGAACTATAGCGGGGAACCCTTTACCCACATCTGGGAGTGGAAGAGACACTCCTCCTCCTCTGGATCTTCAAGTTCCTCCTTCTGGATCTTCGTGGTGGCAACAGTGGCGTTGGGCTCCACATCGATAATCTGCTTCCATTTTTCATTACCCTTATCGAGTTCTGACTCAGAGTCAGAACATGCATCTGATTCTGAAACCTTTAGCTCGGCCACTAGTGACTGCTTGGCCCGACACTCACTTGTGTTGTGAGTGGAGCTCTTATGGAACTCACACCACTTTCCGGTGTCCTTTTTCAGCTTCGTAGCGCTGTTCTTTGCTTGCAGCTTTGGCAGGTTGTCTTGGGCTACCTCACCTTGGCTTTGTCCTTTGTTCTGCGATTTGGGGGCACCTTTTTCTTGTTTCAGATTCGCAGACGCAAAGTCTCGCTTCTTCCATTTAAACTTTTGATCAACCTTGACGGCATATCGGTATGCCACGCCGAGCGAGGAGATGTTCAGGAATTCTATTTCTTCTTGGATGTACTTGTGCAGTCATCCATGGTATTTTAGTACCAAATGCTGCTCTGTATCCTTGATACCCAACTTTGTGCGAAGGGTATGGAAAATATTGGTAAACTCTGGTACGTCTTGGTCCCTTCCCTGCCGTAGCGTGGTCCACGTTATGTATTGATCCTCATAGCTTCCGACAAGGTAGTACTGCTCCTTGATGGCATCTCAGAATGAATCCCAAGTCGGTGCGACTAAAAATAGTGAGCCTGTACTTTCATCCTTCTGCTCGTAGTAGGTTTCCCACCAATCCTTGACGTGGGGGGCTGCTTTGAGAAGAGCGAAAATAATCTATCCCGACTGGAAAAATTATGAACAGAAAAATAACCCTCTAGCACATTTAACCATTTATCGACGTCATTTGCGTCTATCTGACCCTTGAATATGGGGATTTCAAAATTAACTTGTACCTTAAATGGTGTGGCATTTCCAGAGTTTCTGTTGGAAGCCGATGCGTCATCTCTGGGTAGCCGCTGAAGGATTTGGGCAAAGTTGTCCATCATCGCGTTCCTTTGTTGCTCGAGGGCTTCTTCGAGCAAGATTTTGATACCATCTCCTACCCCCTCGTCTTTCTTTTCATCCGCCATGGGAGGCCGTCGGGATTTGCGAGGCTAGTCTTGCAAAGGTTCGACCAATTCAAGCCCTAACTCCTTATATCCCGACCTCGTTGGGGACATGCAAAGAAAAACAGAGAAGAAAAGCAGACCGCTCTGATACCACTGATCTGGATTTAAACAGGAACACAATAAAATAAAGAGATAACCATAAAGATAGATATGCAGCGGAAATAAAAAAAATGCTAAAAATAGTAAACTATGCTATAATTAAGGAAACTGAAAAAACTGTAAGAAGCACTAGAGGGGATCCAAGTGGAATTAGCAGGTGGCCACCAATATCCACCTGGATCAACCCCAAAACAACATAAAACTTAAAAACACTAAAGTAAGAAGGGTCATCTAGCACATATAGTGCACTATACTTCATCAGTTTACGATACACAGATTGATAATTTATGTAGAGAAATTTAGGACACTAAATTGACCAAACATTTTGGTGCCATTGCCAAGGAAGTGTAACTAGGTAGCCTTATCTCTTACATTAAAAAAAAAAGAAAATAATGACATGCATAGAGAAAGAGACTCTAGGGGCAGATTTATAGCTATGGGTAGAAGTTTGATTCCTACAACTCCACCTACTCCACCAAGAGTTAGAAAAGACACACCTCATCCCAGAGTCATACTCCCGGCTATAGGATTCCTAGAATTCAAGGGGCAGAAACTCAATCAGAAGATTCTCCTACTTCATCTACTAAAATAGTCTTAGGAGAGAAAACTTTTGAATCTCCAATAGCAGGGATAACCTTTTTCACCTCCATATGAGAGCCTATTATAGTTGAAGAATTAAGAATACCTGGTAAGGAAGAAGAAGTAGAAACTCTCTCCCATAGTCCATTAATAAAAGAACCAGAGGAGGAGGGAATAGCCTTGTAGGTTGAACCCTATACTGACTCTGAAGAAACTATAATGGCAGAAGAAGAACAATATCGAGAATTCTCACTATTTGCAGGAGGGGGTAGAGGGAGAGGTCGAGGAAACGATGGAGGAGGTAGAGGTAATAATGGAGGGGAAGAGAAATTGGGAAGTAGATAACTCTTTTGGATTCCCCATAGTGATGAGGAAACACATACCATAATGAAAAACATCTCACCATCTGTCCTCCCAAACTTCTATGGGTTGAGAGGTGAGGACCTTGAAACATTCTTATTTGAGTTAGAAGTCTTATGTAGAACGTATGACTATTTGGAGGACTCTCAAAAACTCAAATTATTCCCTTCAACACTAAAAGGGGCTGCTTTGAAATGGTTAATGGGGTTAGTCACTAAATCCATTAGAATGTGGAATGACATGAAAAGGGAATTTTTGGATAGATACTTGGATTATTGGATTCCTACCAATCTGAAAGATGAGGTATTCAAAATTATGCAAATAGAGGATGAAAACATAGAAGACTTGATTTAGAGGTTTAACTGTAATTTGAAGAGAGGAAAGATGAACAATTTAGATGAAGAAACTTTGAAAGTTATTTTGCTAAAGTCCATTAGAGACGAGTGGATAGATATCCTTAACATGGTGGGGAAGGGGGACATCTCTCAACTTCCATTGAGTGAAATAGGAGAAATTTGTGTTCGTCTCTAAAGAGGGAAATTTAAAACAGGGAAAGGACTGAGTGATCCTTCTCTTGTTAGAGAAAACAAATCTGCAACCGCATCTGTAAGTAGGGCAGGAATTGGCAATATGCTTGATGAGTTTAAAACTAACATTTTAGGGAGCCTTAGTGAGCAACTAGAAACCCTTAAAATTCAAAACAACCAGAAAGCATAGGCTCATGCTTTAGCCATCTTTTGTTGAAAATGCAGAAAGAAACATGCTCTAAGGGAATTTCCTTTAAATGCAAAAATTGTAGAAACTTTTATGATTTATTCAAAAAGTCATGATACCAAGGGTTGTCCCTCAATCCCAGGTCTTAAGGTTGTCTTTCAGGAGGAAATAGTCCCAAGTTTTGCAGAACCTGTTTGTTTTATTGCAAGCAAACCTTGGCAGGGGCCATAAAATTATGGATTTAATAATCCAATATATCTTCAACCCCAACCAAACTGGAACTCTTGGTAGCAGCCTTGGCCTCAACCTCAACCTTAGTATCAATATCAACCATGGGTGCAAGGGGTACAAAATACTTATAGGAGATTTTCTCAATATTATCAATACCCTCCATCCTATTAGAATTATACTCCCCCACAAAATCAACAACAAAATCAGCAGCCACAACTCCAAAATGAAAATCCTCAACTTTCAATGCCATTTCCACAACAACCTCCACAACAAAGTCAAAATCCTCAACTCTTGTTTCCATATAAGTAGAAACCAAATCAGGTACCTACCCAACCATTACCGAACCCCAACAATAAAATCCCTTAGAATGCTTACATGGTAGAAGGACAAAAATTTCCAACTTACATGATTACTCCTCTAGATCTTAATGATTTTCAACTTAGATCTGGTAGGATATTAGAAAAGGATAAACCTTCTATAGTTATTCAAGAACAAAACATTTCTGAGGAAGACTATGGTATATGCATGTGTGTATTTCGTTATCTTGTTGTCATTGGCATGGGTTTCTGTAGGCGTGACAATGGTTTTCAACCCTTCCTTGCCATTTCCGGATAGCCATGGTGTGATGGTGTTTCTCTTATTTGGTTGAGTTGGATTGGTAGATGGTTTTGAAACTAAGTGGGGTGGTCTAAGGGGAGAAACACAAGGCCTAGGAATCCCTAGACTGGTGAAGGTTGGATTATGGTAAAGTCTGATTGTGTATACCCTTGTTGAGCCTAGGAATCCTCGATTTGAATGGAGGGGTATATGGTAAAGCCTATATGGTGGAGCAATGTTGGGCCTAGGAATCCTTGAACAATGAATGGTGGGATATATGATAAAGCCTAGAGTTGGAGATGAAGAAGTTCGTGACGGTTTAGGTGGAGAGATCCAGAGGCATCCATGCTTGTATAGGCCTAGTGATCTCTGGATCGATATATGGTGGGATTGTGGTAAATTATGGTAGTGTATGTCTCTTATGAGCCTAGGAATCCATTAATGTGATTTTGGTAATTCCTAGTTGTATAAATGCGTGATTGAACCTAGGAATCCCTTGGTGGATTTTGGTAAAGCCTAAGGAATCGCTGATTGTTTTTTTTAGTCCTACATTCATGCTTGGAATATGGCACGTGGGTGATTGGAAAGAAGAAAGATTTGGTCTAACCCAATCTATGGTTAGATGGTACGTGGAAGTCCATGACTTATTTGAATTTTTCATGTGTTAATAGATATCTTTCCTCTTGTGTTTTATGCGTAAGTGTATTGGGTATTATGTGGATTCAATGGAAACTATTTCATTATTATTCTTCTAGTTGTATGTTTGTTATAAGCATGGTTTCATGACATATTTTAGTTATAGTTCTTAACATGTTTTCATTTCTAAATGAATGGCTATTGAATGCATGACCTAAAAGATGTTATTGTCATTATTATGAGAGGGAACTAGACCTTCTTGGTGACTTTCAAATAAGTATCAAATTGTTATTTTCAAATATGCATTTATGACCTATAGATGACATGTTCCCAATGTGTCTGATGAAATGTAGGTCATGATTATGCTTTGTTAGGTCAATTCCTTGATCATGTTTTACATTAGCGGCATTTTCTTCATGTTATTTATCATTTTTTCCATTTTAATGAAGTTTGGGAGACAGGCTTGACTCATGGCCCTAAAAAAGTGGTTAAGAATTCAGTGTCAGTGGCACATAATTTCCTTAAAAAGGCCACAAGTACTTGGAGTCTTTATTGTGCAAGAGACTGTAGAGTCTCAATCACATCGAGGGCTTGTAATGGTAGCAAATGGGGGTCTATTTTAGTAATGAAGTAAGTTATCTCAGGGGTTAGACATCTAGAGGGGTTGGTTGGCTCCTAGAGGTTTGGTAGCTCTCGAGGAACGTCAATTTGGTTTTGGTTTTTTGATTCCACTTGTTGAAATGTACTTGGGGAGTTTAATCATATCATGGTAACTCTTCATCACATGTTTACCCTATTGGACCATATATCTTGGGTAAATGTGGGAGGAGGGTGTTACAGAGTGGTATCCAAGAATATTCCGTTCTCTTTGGGTGATGTCTAGTTTCCATTATCTTTGAGTGATATATGATACCACAAAGAGTGGTATTAGAGAACGGTTCAACCCTTAGATAGGATGGGTGAAATGTGGTTGTTATGCATGAATGTAGGGTGTATATGTGCTTGTTGTGCATGCGTGGTTTTCATGTTGAAGTTGATGATGTTGCTTTCGGAATGTGATTTTGATGAACGCATGTTGGTTCTATATGCATTTGTTATGCTTGTCAGTGTCTATATGTTGTTGTGCATGCATTGTTATGGTTATGGTTATGCATGCATAGTAGGTTAGATATGCATCGTGAGGTCATTATATGTAGTTATGTCATCATGATGTTGTTGATAAGATATGATGTTGATATGTTGGATGAGATAGAGCAGGATATGTAGATTATCAAAGTAAGGATGCAACACTGGACCTCAGGGTAAGAGTAGATCATCATACAAGTTTGTATGTTGGGCATGCAGGTATGTTAGTTACTAGTTATTATATGCATTATGGTTATATACATGTGTGTCCTTCTATTGTGATTATGTTTACAAGCATGAGAGCTGCTAGTTGATCAATGCATCATAAGCATGTGTGTCGGTTAGTCATGCATGGTAGTAACTTCTTCTTATATGTATTGCATTCATATGCATGATGATTATGATCATTGCATTTAAGATCTTCATGTTATATGGATCATGTTAATCTAGATTGTCTTGTGCAGATAGTTATGGTTATGGTATTCAGGTACAAATCGATATATTTATGATATTGCATCATACAAATCTAGACTGACATGTTCAAATGTGATAGCCTCTCATGAGCAAGGATAATTTTAGGGGCGAATGTTCGCCCTTTGGCGAAATTAAGGGGTCTTAAATTTTTAGTGGGCGAATATTTTGTATCATAGTACATTTTTACAAATCACCTCAAATAGCCCACCTTATTTTAAGGGAGATGGTAAAAAAGGTAAATTTAGCCCTTGATATTAGGAGTTACAACCTTCCATTCGCCCATTTTCAAGGATAGGTTTTATTTAAGTGAATCTATTCGCCCATTTTCAAGAATAGGTTTTATTTAAGTGAATCCTATGGGCCAAATACCATATTTATAAAAGAGGTATGGTAAATTAATAAAAATATAAATAAATGAGAGGTATGGTAAATAAATAAAACATTTTTTATATTTACTCCATAAGTCACCTGGTGTAAACAAATAAAAATATAAGTAAAGTGGAGGTACGGTAAATAAATAAAACGTCTTTTTATACTTACTCAAAAGGTATGGTAAATAAATAAAAATGTAAATAAACTAGACGTATGGTAAATAAATAAAACCTCCTTTTATATTTAGTCCATAACCCTCGTTCTATTTATGAAGGCTCAAGAAAGAGGTTTTATTTAAGTGAATCCTATTGGCCAAATACCATATTTGTAACAGAGGTATGGTAAATTAATAAAAATATAAATAAACTAGAGGTATGGTAAACAAATAAAACATTTTTTTATATTTACTCCATAAGTCACCTTATATTTACGAACACTCAAGAAATGGGTTATATTTAGGTGAAACCTATGGGAAAAATACTATGGGACAAATACCATGGACTAGATTGCTATTAATACCATGCAAAAAACCATTATTAACCCTAATATTAGAATTAATAAAAATAAAAATGGCACATGGTATTGACCCATGGTATTCACCAAAATGGCACATGGTATTGACCCATGGTATTCACCTAGAATGTGGCTTATTTAAATGGGGGAATTAAACCAGCATAGATCCATTTTTACTCTTCTCTAAGAGTTCACAATGCTAAGATTCACTAGGACTTTACAAAGTTTTATTATTTAGTGAAAGACTCACCAAGATCTTACAAGATTTTATAATTGAGTAAAATATTCGCCATGCCTGGTGAGAGATTCGCCAAAAAATTATATATACATATTATATTATTGATAAAATTGCCTTCCATTTTTCCTATATACCATGGAGATTCGCCCATTTATTATATTTATAAATTTAGGGGGGTTCTTAAAATTTTCCCTACTCATGAGGTATATTGAGGTATGAGTTTGATTATGTCGTTTATTTATTTAAACTAGTATGTTTACAAGTTGTATTATTGTTTGATTAATTTCATGATATGAGTACGTCTGTGTAAGTTTGCATGAAGGAATGATGTTTTTTTAAGATGATTGTACCAACACATTATGTGTGAGATAGCTCATATACACTTGAGTGTAAGTGGGTGATAGTTGTAGTAGTATGACTAATGACTGTGTGATTATTATGAGAGTGTCGTTAGTCTTGGTAAAGGTTTATTTCAAATTAATAGACATAATGTATTGATCATGGAACATGTGGTTGACATGTGTGAAAAGTGGTAGGAAAACATGCTTGGTATGTAACAATTGATTTTTTTATATAACAAACCACTTGTTGATGTGATCACTCATAATAAGGCTCAATTACAACAAGGTAAAAGGTATAAGAAAGGAATTGGGTGATAAATCCTTTGGCTATGTTTGGAAATGATAAATCCAAATGAATGAGTGCTTTACATGAATACAAGAAGTCTTCTTAACCTTGATTTTGCCTATCATTATATGGAAATATGTTAGGTTCATGAACATGTATTTGATAGGTATAGAAATGGGTTTTTAGTTATATAGACATTCATCAAGGAATTTAAGTTCCCTAAGTGATGGCATGAACATGTTCAATTACAACGAAACGTGTTTGGCACATCAAGGTAAGGTAACTGGTATGTTGATATATTTATTTATGCATTGACAGTTAGGTATTTATGGAAATATGATGTAGGGATTGCAGGGAAAAACAGATCACCATGAAGTCTTAAAGAAGGTTCAGGTTGATATTTCTCTTAAAAGTATTTGAAACACTTGGTGTTCAATCATGGTGTTTATTACAAGTTTTGTGCTTTCAGTGTTTTGTGATTTGTTTAGGCCTGATTTGCAATTTTATTTGTGTCTGGTACAAGGCCTTGCAACTTTATTTGTGTTATCATATTGCAATTGGGTTTTCATGGCTTTCTTCTTGTTTGAATTTTCCTTTTAAGTTTTGAGAGCCTTGGGATTTTGTTGGGAAATGAGGAAGCTAATGGAGCTTGCATAGAGATGAATGAAATCCAACAAGTAATGTAAATCTCAGATGAAATTCAGTGCATCTATAAGGGATTGGTTGGTACATTGGGATAATGGATTATGGCAGTATAGACATGAGAAAGGTAATCAGAAAAGGTAAGGCAAATGGATTTTAGGTGTCATATGCCTTGTCTACATGATAAATTGTTATTCTCAATGTTGTGCATGTTCTGCATGGAGAATGGGACTTATCGTACACTCCCCCTTATCATGTTTGTAATTATGTTGTGATCATGATTATGCTAATGTTTATATATGTATACATGTATGTATGTATGTCGTTGTGTGACAGGATCATGATTGTTTTTTGCTAATGTTTATCTGTATATATATATATATATATATATATATATATATATATATATATATATATATGTATGTCATTGTCTAACAGGGTTGTCAAGGATCATTCTGGTGGAGGAATGATTGCCTGTGCAAGTGAATGGCATGAAGAGGTTCCTAGTTTATGATGAATCAAGTGGGGAGAGTAGCATTAACAGATCTTTGAGGTCAGTATCATATGGATATGAATTAATATTATGTGCTTTCACAATGTCTATGTTTATGCTATGACAGATAATGTTGAGGGATACCTTAGCAGAATAAAAGAAATGCGATTTGTGGCATGATGGGACAAGTATGGATAGTGGAAAGACACTAGAAGTAAGGTTTCTTGGTAGAGATAGTGTGGTGTCCGGCTATGCAGTACTGGTGTTGTGAAAATATTGTATATGCAATTTTGTGTACATATGGTACTGTGCGCATGTTAGATATGCGGTGTTGTGTACATATAGTATTGTATGCATGTTGAATATGTTGTGTTGTGTACATATGGTTCTATGTACATCTTGAAAATGTGGTGCTATGTACATATGGTGTTGTGTGCGTGATTGTAAATGTGGTTTTGTGTGCATGTGGTCCTGTGTACATGTTGTACATATTGTTTTGTGTTTAGGTGGTGTTGTGTACACATCATTCATGTGGTGTTGTGCATATGTTGTGTTGTGTATACATCATGCATGTGGGGCTGTGTACATGTGCTGTTTTGTACATGTTGTGAACCTAGTGTTGTGTAGTTGTGGTATTCTTGTACATATGGTATTGTGTCCATGTCATACATGTTGTGTTGTATACATGTAATACTATGTTATGTGCATTTTTAGTCATTGTATCATGACGTGTATTTTTTGTGTTGTAATTTTTGTATGTATATGTATTGTGTTCTACACTAGGTGTAGGTGTATGTATTATGTTTTGTTATACACTAGGTGTAGGTGTATGTATTGTGTTGTGGTGTACATTGTGTGTGTTGTACATTGTATGTATGTGTACGTGATTGGAGAGAAGAGAAGGTACTGAGTGCTTGTTGAGTTTGGCAACCAATCCAATATGTGTACAGAAAGGGTGAGGATAAAGGCATATGAAAAGGATCGATTGAAGGATAAGTACAGATATTTTATTTTAGTTTTGATTATGCATGTGATCTATGATTCTAATTTATGATGGTTACATGTGATCTATGATTTTGTTTTATGATGGTTTCATGTGATTCATCATTATGATCTATGATGGTTGTGCTTTGAGCTAACCGAATTTGATACGTTTATTCATGATGATTTGATCAAACAACTAGTTTTACTTGTTATGATAGGAAGTAAAAAGAAGCGTAATTTTACCTTATTGAAAGGCCACTAATGAGGTAGGGTGTGGATTAATTTCAATTCATTTTGAATCTAATGGGAATTATGTGCTTCATATGGGAAACCATTGAAATTTCCAGAATGGGTGGTTGAAATGGACTACAAGAATTAGCAGCATCAGTGAAATGAATTGGAACTGACATCCATGTGTAGTAAAGAACTTCAAGAGAAGGGCCATTGTGGGACACTGATACCCAATATTGTCCATTGATTCCTTCAGAATGTTATGACCGGTATGATGGTTCTAAAGTAGGGATATGACTTGTTTTTTGTATTTTTTATTACGAGGAAATGATTCCAAGGGATGGATCCCCTGGGAAAGGGGATATCGAGGAACTTGTAAAGTGATTGACTGCATGAAAGCGAGTGACTTGATTTCTCAAGGAACTGTGTAGTAGATAAGGAATGGTCATGGATGGATTTGTTTTGGTCATTAACATTACTAGATGGAATTAGATACACATTAGTAGTGTGTCCTGGAACAAAGAGCCAATAATATTCATAGAGAGTACAAGTGACACAAAATTGTAGCCTTTGACATTGGAAGCAGTTTGACTTTGGCAGTGAATTGTCAACTTCCTGGGAAGGAGGTGAATCCTAGTATTACAATTAGGCTGGAGGTTTGAGCCTCTCGATTACCTTGTTGTGGATGCACGAAACATATCCTTTTATTTTTTGCATAATAAAATGTGCATATGTATTTATGTGGATATTATTGTAAATATTGTATGAAGTTGGATCTATAAAGTTGCATGAATAGTATGGTTATTTGTTAGTTGAAGAAAATGTGCATTAGGATATGTGGTTGTTATTGTAAACATCATAATGAGTTGTGTTATAAAGCTCCACTACATGGTATCGTTTTCATGTTTTCAACATAGGTCATTGTAAATATTGCAATGAGTTGGGTTATAAATTTTCCTAGTCCAAGTATGTTTAATTTTAAATGCTTTGCTAGTTATAGGTGTCAGAACACCAACGACGGTGTTCCCCTAAGTGTGAGGGGTCGGTAACAACCCCAGGTTAAAAGTTCATCTAATAAAGTTAATAAAGGAAAAATAAGAACCACGGCATGGGACATGGATTCCAAGATGAATGTTGGTAAAAACATCCTAGTGTGGGTGTTTGTTTGGTTTATTATGGCTAAGGAAATTGGCAAAGAAAAACACTAATTATTTGGAAAGGAAAGAGGTATTAATTGAAATTTTATTTATGGAAATAAGGGAAATAGGAGAAAAGCAAGGTGAAAGGTCAAATGTTTCATGTGATGAGGAAAAAAAGGGAAAACAACTGAAATTGAAGAAAATAGAGGCCTAATTGATGAAAAGGATTCTGAGGATTAGTTTTGGGCATTTTGACAGATTTTGGGTGGATCTCTATCCATTGTCCCTCTCTCACTCACTCTCTCTCTCTCTCTCTCTCTCTCTCTCTCTCTCTCTCTCTCTCTTACACAGAATATTCTTGGACAACTCTAGCATTGGAGGAAGCAAGGTGAATGAAGGACAAGAAAGAAATGGGAAGAAAAATATCAAGCAAGGAAGAGCAAGATTAAGCAATTACAATGGGATTACTTGCATGTGTCAACTTGAATGTATAATTTCGTTGCTAGTTTTGGCATGCATGGTACATGTATGTGTGTATTGGGCTCTTTTGCTATGTTTGGAATGGGTTTTCCAAGGTTTGATAGTGGCTTTTATCCTTTCCTTTCCATTTACGAATAGCCATGGTATGCTGGGGTTTCTGTTATTTAGTTTAGATGGATTATTGAATGGTTTAAAAGCAAAGTGGGGTGGTATATAGGGATAAACACAAGGCCTAGGAATGTATTGATTGGTGAAGGTTGGATTGCGGTAAATCCTAATTGTGTATACCCTTGTTGGGCCTAGGAATCCTCTCCCATTGAATGGTAGAATATACAGTAAAGCCTAGAGGGTGTAGCATCGTTTGGCCTAGGAATCCTCGACCAATGAATGGCAGGATGTATGGTAAAGCCTAGAGCTAGAGACGGACATATCCATCATGGATTAGGTAGAGAGATCTAGAGGCATCCATGAGTGTCTAGGCCTAGTGATCCCTCGAGCAATATATGGTGGAATCATGGTAAAGCTTGGTCATGTATGTTTCTTGTTTGGTCCTAGGAATCCCTTGGATGGATTGTGATAAAGCTTGATTGTATAGATGAGGGCTTAGGCATAGAATTCCTTGGTGGATTGTGGTAAAGCCTAAGGAAGACCCAGTTGTTTTGTTGTAACTCCCATATTCATGCTTGGAATATGGCATGGGGGTCATTGGGTGTAAGAAATATTTGGTTCATCCCAATCTATGGTCGGGTGGTACGTGCAAGTACTTCACTTGGTTGGATTTTTCATGTGTTAATAAGATCTCTTTCCTCCTCTATTTTATGTGTAAATGTACTACGTATTATGTGGCTTTAATGGTGTTATATCATTGTTATTCTCTTGGTTATATGATGGTTACAAGTATGGATTCATAACAGATTTTACTTATGGTTCTTAACATGTTTTGATTGGTATATGAATAGTTATTGAATACATGACCTAATCGATGTTATTCTAGCTATTTGAGAAGGCACTAGATATTCTTGGTTATTTTTAGATAAGTATCATACCCTTATGTTCAGATATGTATTTATAGCATGTAGATTACATGTTGATAATGTGTTCGATGAAATGTCTGTCATAGTTATGCTTAGTTAGGTCAATTCCTTGATCAGATTTTGCATTAGAGGGGTTTTAATATTTTCATTTAGTACTTCTAGAAGTTTCATGAAGTTCTCGGTATAGGCTTCAGCCTTGGCCATGAAAAACTCATTTGAAATATGGGGTCGCTAGCACAAAATTTTCTGAAAAAGGGCACAGTTGCCTGGAGGCATTGCTGTGGGAGCGACTTGAGGGTATTAGTGGCATGGACGGATTTTCATGGAAGTGGTTGGGGGTCTATTTCAGTCAAGAATAAATTTCTCTTAAGGGCTGGACACCTAGAGGGGTTGGTTGGATCCTCAAGGTCTTGTACCTACTGAGGAAGGTTAGTTTGGTTCTGGTTTGTCTATTCCACTTCATTAAATGTACTTGGGGTGTCGAATCATATCACGGTAACTCTTCGTCACATATTTACCCTAGTTGATTGGTTAGGTTGGGTAAATGTGGGAGGAGGGTGTTATAGGTATCACTTCCCCCACCCTTGTAGGTACACCAATGCCTTTTTATTGCATTGATGCTGCACTAGAAATGTTTTGTTCATTTGGTGTCATGTTTTCGCAAAAATAGTAGTAGGGTCGAGACCCCGGGTTCAGGCGCAGGGACCAACAACACTCCACTATACTTTAGCACAACACCCACATTTTCACCTTACTCTGGCAGGGTAGGGAGTATTACTAGAGGCGTGCCACAACCTTAGTTAAATGAGGGTTGGAATCCTGTATTAGTGAAAACCATATCAAAGAATAGTGAGCAGGGAACATTGTGTCGAATATTCATTATCAAATGAGGACTTTTGATGGAGGTTCCATAACTCTAACTGGTATGTTTGCCAGAATTGTCGTCGAATATCCAATGAATACTTATGTCAAATATTTGATGGATATGGATTCATCGGATATATAACAAACCTGTAGCTATTAAAATAGAAATTAAAGGTTGTTGAGTGAGAGCGGGAATGAAAGACTATAGTCGTTGAGTGTTTCCATTAAAGAATGTAGTTGTTACTCCACAAATATGGTCGAATGAAAATAATTTTATTCTTCAAAATATATCATTGTAGTAATTATTCAAGGATCTAAGTGATAAGGAATAGGAATATTGAAATTAGGAGAGATACAATGTTAGATACTTCACACATAGTTAAAAGTAAATTACATAAATAGGGGTATTGATCACTCCAATATATATATTTAAGAAACACAATTAAATAAAACATATGGAGCCCAAAATCAAGGTCAAATATCAAGCAATGCAATAACTCCAATGCCTAATCAAGGAATATATAATGTTGTGTATCATCTAGAGTATAATAATAAATATCGTATGACATACACATATGAAATGCAATGATATTTTACCTTGAACCATGTGCCAATGGAAGAAAACTTGGAATAATTGGAAGACCACTATAGAAGAGGAGGAATGAGTTTTGAAACAAAAGGACATTTTTAGGCATTCAACATGTCTTGGTGCTCTGCAACAACATAATCATTATCCTTGTCAAGGAATAGATCAACCTCATATGTAACCTGCAAGAAACATAAAAGAAAAAACTTAAATATTTGGAAAATATAAGAAAATGGTTATAGCTAAAACCAATTGAATGGTAATGGTCAAATCCACTACTTGTTCACATCAGCCACATAATCAACAATTGAAAATTAGTTCTAGAATTTTTTGGCTTGTTGAAGTGCTCGTGGCTATTGAAGTGTTGGTAAATCTTTTGCACAAAAATTTCATGTGTTGATTTTGGGAAGATACTACAAAACAAAGTCAACTTTTTAAAAAACAGCTAAATGAAATGCATTCAAGTTTGTTCCTCTTCATGATATTGATTGAAAAAAATATCCAACTGTAATAAAGTGTTCCATGTGCACAGTAACTAGCCATAAGCCTACTGCTAGCAAAACAATAAGTTCTAGAAAATTGTAAACTGCTACAAAAACATCAAAATGCATATAGAGGAAGAAAAGACGTGTGTACCAAGCTTCGTCCAAAAGGGCAATGAATCCTCCTGGTTTCCATAACATAGAATTTAATATTACTAAGTACATGTTGTATTTTCATAGACATGAATCAACATTTCTATAGATAACATGAAAGGATTTGATAGAATTCATATGGTTTACAATACAAGGATATAAAATGCATTGTAGAACTATATAATATTCTCTTGCAAATTTTAAGAACTTCCATTTCCATGATTATATGAAAAAAAATCACAGGAATGTCATAAAACAATATGAAATCATAACAAAATTTAAAAAACTACAATAAATAATGTAAAGGTATTAATTTCTTGAGGGAATCAAACAATTAATACAATTATTTCATCAAGTTGCTAATAGAAAATACGTTCACCACTATGTTTCCATGTGAAACATAGAAGAATTTGGTTAATGGTATCCTGAGGTTTGATAGGAATAATCTTGGAAATCTCTTTGTGAGGTTCAAATCAATGTTTGCAAAAATCAAAAGTTTAAAACAGATGGGCTAGCATTATTATGAATGCGTCCCATGAACCCACCTATCAAGCATAAATTAAACGAATAACTCTCACTCGACTGCTTATTTCTTATTACACCTTTTATAATCAAAATAACAAAATTGTAACTATTGTATACTTGTCAATACGAAAAATTTAAAACCATGGAAAATATGTGCCAAATAGATCTACCAGTGATAGAATCACAACATCCTTATTCGTACTTGACCATCTGAAAGCTAAGATGCTCTAATCTGGAAACACCTTTTTTTAGTAGGATTTTAGGTCGAGACTCCAAAACATTATTGAATTGAGGCTTCTGTGATCCATAATAGTTGTAAGCATAGCTTCGGCGAAAATCACATGAGGAAAGACCTTTGTCAACGCGTTTCGAACCAACCAGTGATCTAGATTAGCATGTTAAATAGTCTGAGTCAGAGACTCCAACGGTTAAATCGACTAACGGCTAATTTTAGTTGTAATCAGAGCTTCGGCGAAAATCACATGAGGAAAGACCTTTGTCGACGCGTTTCGAACCAACCAGTGATCTAGATTAGCATGTTAAATAGTCTGAGTCAGAGACTCCAACAGTTAAATTGACTAACGGCTAATTTTGACCTACAGACCCAGATCAAATTACTATTCATTAATTTAATATTAATATTATTTTTAATATTAAAACATAAAATATTTTTAATCGTTAGTTTTAAAAATTAATTAATTAATTTATTAATAATTATATGATGATGATGATGATGATGATGATGGTTAACGTCCGCTGAGACAAACTAATGGTCTATCGGACCTAAAGAAACAAATTATCTATTTTGATTTAAGATTTTATTCCTATGCTCAAAAAGCTTGGAGAGAAGCCTCCCGAGCTCACTATAATTTTGACATTGTAAAAGGCTAGGAAGGTAAGTATTGTAACAAAGATTGTAAAACTGAGATCTAATGTGGTTATACGCGGGGCACTCTAAGAGGAAGTGGTTTTCATCCTCGATGTTCCTATTCTTACATATATGGAAGATCCTTTCTGTCCATGGCGTTTTAGGAACTGCCCAACGACCTGTTTCACTATGGAGCTCATGAGAATTCGTTCTAATCTTTGCTATATTAATTTTCTTCTTTGAGCTAGTTAAAATAGAGAGATACTTTTGATCTTCTAGGGTGGGGTTGATGACCTTCTTATAATAACTTAATTTTCTTTTAGCCGCTAAGTCTTTCTCACACCACATTTTCTTTAAACTTAGAAGTAACAATATCTTTAATGTTATTTATGTTTTGCAATGCATCATTTTCGTTGATCTCCCAATAGTTTAACCAGACCCTTGTGTCTTTATGCCACCCTCGATTGAGCCTTAGGTGGTTTTGGCTAGAATTTAAAGCTAGCTTAGGAAGTCTATGATCATGTATGTTACTGATTTTGTGCTTGTACAACAGAAACCTAAGCATAGCTAGGCTCTCAATAGGGGAAAGACCTGCTTCTATAAGGAGAATAGGATAGGGTATATTACTTTTAATTTTCAGGTTATAAGTTATAAAACGCTTCTGGATTTGCTCAATCTTTCTCCATGATTGTCTGGAGATGCTGCAACCCCAAACCTCATAGCCATATAAGATAACAGGAGTGACTAAAGTTTCAAAGAGGAGCTTCTTTTTATCCTACATTACAAGGTTTTCAATTTTACAATTATTTTCAAGACTATAGTAAGCTTTCCACCCCCCATTAATCCTTTTCTCAATGCTATGGTTCCAGCTGAGCTTGTGATGAATATCAATTCCTAGGTACTTGTAAGAATACACTTCCTCCAAGTTATTATTGTCATACATAAAATTAGTGTAAGTGTCCTTCTTGGATTTGATAATCATAACTTTTGTTTTGTGAGTGTTAACAGTCATACCCATGGTAGAGCAGAAATCCTTAAGAACCCTGAGTTGCTTATTAAGATCAGACGGGCACCTTGCCAAAAGAACAATATCGTCAGCATAAAGAAGAAGGATGACGACTATCCCAGCTAAGATCATGCCATCACATCCTGCTTCCTCTAAATAGCCTTCGAGCTTATCGATGTAAATGCCAAATAGGGTAGGGGAGAGGGGGCAACCTTGTTTAACTCCGATGTTACACTTAATATCTTTCGACCACCCTTCATTGCTCTTAGCTTGGCAATTACATTCTCGTATAACCTTATAGCGGCAGCTCTCAACTCGAGAGGAACCTTTAGCTCTTCTAATCTATTCCAAAGGTTGGATCTAGGAACCTTATCGAAAGCCTTTCTAATGTCCGCAAAGCAACAAAATAAATTGGATTTATCATTACGACATTCCTCCGCAATAATCCTAAGCGTAACAAGGTGGTCATATATATATATATAAACATATTAAAGTTATGATATTAGGTTGTTAATAAATAAATTACTTATAGTGGTTAGTTTAAGGAGATATTAACTTATTTATTTAAATTATTTAGTAATTATTGTTAATATAAAACATAAATATATATAATAATATGTTGTTAAGGACCAGAAAAATTATCGATGGTTAAAGTAATTTATTAATAATATATATATTTCAATTAAAATCATAAAGTTAAGGTTAAAAATATAAATAAATAAAATAATTTGAATGTTAGTTAGAAAAGGTAATTTATTTAATTAAATTAAATTATTTATTATTATATATTAATAATATAAGTAATTTTTAGTTTAATTAAATTATTTATTGAATATAATTAATATAATGTTAGTAAATAATTTAAGTAAATAAATTAAATTAAAGTTTTTATAACTAACCATTAAAAGTATTTTATTTATCTATATATTTTACCTAATTTAACTTATTTCCATAAATAATAATAATAATAATAATAACATTAAGAATAATATTAAATTAATAATAATATTTTGACGACTAATATTAATAATATCAAGACTATATTACTAATATTATATTTAATAAATAATTTAATTAAACTAAAAACTACTTATATTATTAATATATAATAATAAATAATTTAATTAAATTAAATAAATTACCTTTTCTAACTAACATTTAAATTATTTTATTTATTTATATTTTTAACCTTAACTTTATGATTTTAATTGAAATATATATATTATTAATAAATTACTTTAACCATCGATAATATTTCTTGTCCTTAACAACATATTATTATATATATTTATGTTTTATATTAACAATAATTACTAAATAATTTAAATAAATAAGTTAATTATCTCCTTAAACTGACCACTATAAGTAATTTATTTATTAACAACCTAATATCATAACTTTAATATGTTTATATATATATATATATATATATTAATAAATAAATTAATTAATTTTTAAAACTAACCATTAAATATATTTTATGTTTTAATATTAAAAATAATAATAATATTAAATTAATGAATAGTAATTTGACTTGGGTCCGTAGGTCAAAATTAGCCGTTTGTCGATTTAGCCGTTGGAGTCGCAGTTGGAGTCTTTGCTCAGACTATTTAACATGCTAAGCTGGATCTGTTTCTTCAACTTGTCCTAACGATGAACCACACTGGTTGGTTCGAAACGTGTCAACAAAGGTCTTTCCTCATGTGATTTCCGCCGAATCCCTGCTTACAACTCCAAAACATATTAGATATTTAGAGGCCTGGAATAGTTTTTATGAAAAATCATTCAACAACAATCACACCTAGTCTCTAGATCTAACATAAGTTGTTTCACACATAAAACAGTAAATTATTTCATGACCCATAGCTAACTGATTCACTCTCTTTAACTCTGATATGGCATTGAACCACATCATCTCTTCAATGCCCAAGTAACACTAATCCACAACACCAATAAATGATAAATTGTAAGTATTTGTGACCAATAATTAGTAAATAACACAACATGAATACAGGGCCAATAGGAAAAAGCTTCTCAACAAGATCTAGTACATCTTGATTATTGACAAACTTAGTGTAACTCAAGTTAGTTTCCTCTTTTGTCTATTCTTCTTGCTCCATCTTAAAAATATGCTGCAAAAGAGGTCCCAACAAAGTAACAACATCCTCTACAAAGTAAAGTTTGTAAAATTTATTTAAGGTGTCAAGAGTAAATGATAGTCATAAAAGAAATCCTCTATATGCTCTCCTAACTAATTAAAAATGTTCCATGAATAAACATGAGCGATAAAATGACTGCATATGATCTTTATCTAATTGAAATGTTGTTGCAACCTCTTATATGTGAAATTTATGTAAAACTGCTCAAAACTACCACAACTAAAAATAATATTTTTCTCAAAAATGAAGATAGAATCACATTCACAATGAAAATCCTATGGCATTCTTGTTTTGATAGCCAAAAATCTTAACATTTAAGCATTAACTAGTAATAAAAATTACTTTAGAAAAGATATGATGGAACTATTGGAAAACTAGTGGTGGTTGTGTTAGTATTGGCATTAATGTTGGCATTGATGTAAACGAAACTAAAATGAATGGTTGTCGTAGCAGATGCATCCATTAATGGCTCAAGATCACTCTATAGTAGTTGCAGGATGTATGTAGAGAATCATCACAGTAGTAGGCTTGTTGGAAAAGCCATAAAATGATGACTATTGTTTTGTTTAAGATGAATTCCATGGTTGTTGGAGTGTCTTATAGAAAATCATCATAGTATCAGGATTAGTGAAAAATCCATAAAAGGATGACTATAGTGATGGACTAGATGAAATCCTATGGTAGTTGCATGCTTGATGTAGAGAATCATCATAGTAGGAGGCTTATTGGAGAAGCCATAAAATGATGACTATTGTTTTTGGGAGTTTAGTATTCCAAGCAAAAGAAGAAGTGTCCAAGATAAATGTATGGTAGAGAGTTTGCAGCCATCTCAGAGGTAGCATATGGCCTCAAAGTCTACTCATACCTTCTTCATTGGAAATTTCTTTGAAATAGATTTCAAATGGTATGTAGAAGTCGAAAAGTGGACTCTTCGATCAAAATATATGGCTTTCCAAAGTCTGGGGACTTGAAATATTAAGAAGGATGAAAAATTAGAGAACGAAGCCCATAGGGACCTGATATCAGAACCCCTAAGACTAGCATATTAAACATCAGAATATTGGAGATCGGAGCCGATAGGGACCTGATATTGGAACCTTGGAGACCTGCCTATTGGCTATCAAAGCATCGTAGCATCAAAGAAAGTGACATATAGAATACTAGGATATCGAAGCAGGTGGCATATTAGATATTGGAATATCAGAGAAAGTGGCATATCAGAATATCACAACTTCTTATTAGAGGAACTTTTAAAAGTTACGAGATATAGTAGGGACAATAGTTATAAAAAGCATCGAGGATTGTCGAGTGAGTTAGCAAAGGAATTGTTGCATAGTCATGGATGATCGAGACTCTTTCTCTCTCCTCTAGATGAACACGTGGCAACATGTCAATGGGCCCAAGAATGTGCAGTGTCTGGTGATGTAATCATGTTAGAGTATAGGATATTGAACATAGAAATATTGTAACATTTCAATTGTGAGAGTTATGATATTGAGGAGCTCCGATATAGAGCCAAGCCCCTAGTTATAGCACTGGGTCCTATGTGAAAGAAGTTGTTAAATGAGCTAAAGGAAAAGGGAGAAAAGCATATTAGGGAGTGAAATATCATAATATTATACCTGTGTAAGTCATGATATGTTGTGTTTTGAAGAGCCAGTACAACGATTTAATTGATGAATGAGTCGAAAACTATAGAATTGAATGTTGGATCATTGGAGTTGATTATTGAAATGGGGTAAGCTTGTAGAGGTCTCTCAAACAAGGAAAAAAGGAAATCATTTATTCGAAATGATTGTATAGGAATGAAGGAAGCAATTGGCTCCTTCGTGTGCATGATTGGGAGAATTAAATGACTTTAGGGTAGTAATCCTTGAGGACTGTCAAGCTTTGTTGATCCATAACTATGGATGGGACACTCGAAGCTATGTGAAGGTCAACTGAGAATTAAACTCCCAGCATGGAAATTTATGTTGTTGATCAGTAAAAAGCTCCATGGTCCATTTCTAATTTAATACTATGATAAGAAACTACTAGGAGTCGTAACAACGGTAGGGGGAGCCATGAAAAAAGTACATTTGGGAAGTTAGAGTAAAAACATCGAAGATAGCCTTGCATAGAGTACCTCTTTGAAACTAAACAAACATTTGCAATTGAGAAAAATCTAAGTTGATCATATTTCCAATGTGCTGAGGAGTGAGACGTGTGTGTAGAGATAAAGAGGTCTAACCATCGAGATCACATGGAGTGATTGTGAAGTAATCAGAGAAGTGTTGGAGAACACGAAGTAGATGATTGATGTAAGAAGAACAATGTGAGTTGAACAAAGGCATTGCAACAGAGAAGGCCATGAGAGAGGAGGAAAAGTGCTAAGGAGATGTTGTTGTGAGAAACAAGTAAAGAAGAGGTGCATGAGACCAAAGGGAGTCTATGAAGGAACAAGAGATAAAGATCATAAGTTGAATCTACAACCAACCATTTTGGTATTTTACTTGTAATATACATGCCTTTGTTTTTAGTTTTAAAATTCTATGAAATAGTAGAGCAGTGGCAAGCACAAGTTGGTGCTTGCATTCAGAAGAGGTTAGTACCTCTTCTATATTTGGTTCTTGCTAACCAAAGGGGTTGGGTTCCTCCTTTGAATGTGTAGTCACAAAGAAACTAATGTGATTAAGTAGTTTATTAATTCCCATCATAAACAAACAACAAATTTGGTGGTTTTGTCCCTCTAGGTTTCAACATGAAAAACATTGTGTGAAATGTGTGTGCTACTCACGTGATTGTTGTATGAGCATGTATGTCTAAATTTTTTTTCACTCCATCTATGAATGAATGTTCTCACAAGTATAAAATATAAAAAGAGTCTGTAAGAATAATGTAAAAATAAAGGAATCTCACAATTAGTGATTCACGCGCGCACACCCCCCCCCCCCCCCCCCCCAACAATTCTTTATTCCAACAATTAGTATCAGAGTGGGTTCCTTTAGGAACAATCTAATCACTAGAAGGTAGATCTATAAGGAATTATGTCTAGAAAAGAGATTCAAGAGGATTACTCAAGTAGAATACAGTGTTTGGTGGGAAGAACTATTCCTTTTGGAAAGTAAGAATGGAAGTGTATCTTATGTCCCTCGAAGTAAATTCTTGGACTTTAGTACTAGTAAGCTACAATGTCCCTGATATTCCTCCCACTGATGCATATGGTAAAAAATTATATGGGAACAATGTTAAAGCCAAGAATTCCATTCTATTTGATCTTAGTCGATTAGAAGTTGTAACATTTATTAATTTTAAGTCTGCTAACGAAGTGTGGGTAAAATTTAATCAAAGTCATGAAGGCAATGACAAAGTCAAGTAGGTGAAAATTTAGACTTTCAGAATGAGGTTTGAGAGCTTTATAATATGCGAAAATGAAAGCGTAGAAGAATAATTCCTTAGATTTGTTGAAGTAACTAATGTGATTAGAGGACTTGATGAAGAGGTCAATGACGAGATGACTATTCCTAAAATATTAATATCTTTGTTCATTAGATTTAATGGAAAAGTCTCAGTTATTGAAGAAATGGATAATTTAGAGGATATCAAGATCGACTAGCTACATGGTAGTCTAACAGCCTATGGGATCACAACAAGAATAGAAAAGTATAAACCTATTAAATCAACTTTCAAAGTATCCAAAAAAGCCAAGGAAGACTACTCTAGCTGTGAATCTGATTAGGGGTTGGCTCAACTAGCAAGAAAATTGAAGTGTGGGTTAGTAAAATGTAAAGGGAAGTTTCCCTTTAAGTATTTTGACTGTGGAAGAGTTGGAAATTTCTCATCCAAATTCCCTTATAAATAAAACGACGAAAAGGAGGACTATAAAAATTTTGGAAAAAAGCCTCTAAAACATCAAAAGAAAAAAATCTATAAGAAAAATTGGTTCTACTCCAAAGATCGTAGCTCAACATTAGAGTCAAACATCGAGAAATCATCAGAGAACGTGTCAAGTAAATATAACTTATGAATTTTGAAACAAAATCCAAGAAACAAGGTGAGAGAAGGAATAGTGAACCTTGAAGGGAAACTCATCAGTGCCCTTAATGAGCTAAATAATGCAAGAAAGAAGAACAAGCAGCTGAAGGAATAATTACAACCTGTAGAGGAAGGTATTTCTAACTCAGAAAATGAGGAGTTTTCCTATAAAAGGAAAAGCTTGAGGAAACTATCAAGAGAAAAGATAGTCTAGTTCTTATATTAGAAGAAAAACAAGAAACCTTTGAGAGATTAGAAGAGGATAACAAGAATTTAAAACATGAGATTCTTAAGTTAAAAAGGGAAATGATCTCACAAAAATGAAAATATGATATCTTATATTTGAAAGTTAAACTGGAAGAGGCTAAACGGAAGGAATAAGTTTGTCAAGATTTGATCCAGGAATGAGAAGAGAACTATGAGAGTCTTAAAGCATAGGTTGTTTATCTAATAACTGACCTTGAGGGAATAAATATTGAGAATTGGTTAAACGAAAAATTTGTAGAAGACACAAGGAAAATAGATCAGTTTATAAATAGCCAAAGTCTCTCAGGAATGAAAACATTTATGGGATGCTCACAAACATAGGAATCCTCTATGAGAAAGACCAAGTGCAAGTCCATAGGATTTGGAGAACCACGGAGCTATGAGAAGAATCTTTAAGGAAGAATCAATGAAAATAAAAGAACAACAGGGAAAATAGGAGACCATCAATGGAAGATGACACAACCAACCAGAAAACCAGGGTACTTTCATACACAATCCCATAACACTTCCAACTATATGCACACATGTTTATTTTATGGTCATTCTCATCGATGTCATATCTTTGGTCATAAAGTTGTTGGAAAGAAATAAATATCCTAGATATAAAAAATTTCAGAGTTATAGATCTTAGAACTCTTGTCTTAGAGATCAAAATGTCTTCCCTCATTTTTTAGGTGAAGAAGAATGATTCAAATATAATAATTTTTGGCTGAAAGAAGTGAGTGCAGAAGCAAGATTGAGTATTGGTATAAGTTCTAAAATGTTAGATAATCAATTATCCAACATGAAAATCGAGAAAATAAATGGTAAGTGGATAGTGGTGGTTCGAAAAATATGACTGATGAAAAAATAAAACTCCTCTTGGTAAAACAAAAGGACAGGGGAAATAATGTCACCTTAGAAATAATGCTCTAGCAAGAATCAAGGGTAAAGGTGTAGTCAAACTTGATAAAAATATAGAAGCACAAAACATTTTGTTAGGTCCATATAATACTAGTGATTCCCCCATTACTATTGTCATTGTATCCCTTATTGTTATTACTGTGCCCCTAGTTTCCCCATTTTCTTATCAGTGTGCCCCATAGAAGCCCACTATTGTTATTGTTCTGCCCTTATATTATTATTGTTATGTCAGCTTTGATTATATTGTGACCCTTTAGAGTCCTATATATAGAAAGGAGGTTGAGTCATTCAAATCATCCAATAATTTTTCAGTTTATAATGTATAGGAGGTTTTTTCCTCAAAGAGGTTGATTTCTAAGGCATTGATCTATCTTGTCTATATTTTTGTGAGTTGGTTCCATAACATTTTTTATCAGAGCTTTGGATTCTAGTATTTCACTACTCTAAACAGGTAATCCTGGCACTTTCACGGTAAAATTTTTTCTGCACCATTTCAAAAGCTAAAAAAACCCATTTGAGCAGAAATCTCATTGATCATCAGGACCAAATTTTAGATCTTGTATCACTATATTTCTGGAAATATGATATAGGGAAGTTAGGGTTTTTGCAGGCTCTAGAATTACATCCCAAATAGGTGACCTTGGGAAAATCATCATAAATTTCTCTTTGTATATTAGATTGAAATTTTGTAAGAAGTTATAGAAAGAGGATGGACAATAGTTTTCTGTGCATCATTTTCAGGTTCGAAGGTTGAAACAGTGACACGCGGAACTTTGTACAAGTCCGCTCTGTTGAAAAAGCATATAATCATGTCATCTTGTGAGATTGAGCATATCTATTTATTGGAGAATCCAATTTCGATCATACTAGTGGCATTGGAAAGAGGACTTAGAGGGCTACTAGGATGATCAATTTCAGATGTTGGAGATTTGAAATTTCAACAATACATCAGATTCAATATCAAGATCCTAGAAAGTGAAAAAGGTGTGTAGTTTTGTTTTTTAATTTCGCATAAGTTTGGATCGAAAAATTAGTTTGAAGGAATTCAAAGGGCATAGTGAAGCATAATTATCATTAATTGATGCCCCGATGAAAGAAAATGGAAACACCTAGTAAGCAACCTAAAATATTTAGCATGACTCATGAAGAAGAAGAAGAAATGCAACATGATATATCAAAATTACGAGACCAGGTGCAACAAAATTCATTCTCACAAAAAGTAATAGAAGCTAAGATGGATGGTTTAAGGAAAGGCATGGAAGATAATATGGATGGCTTAAAGAAAGACATGGAAGCTAAGGTGAATGACGTGGAAGCTAATATTGATGGTTTGAGGAAAGGCGTGGAAGCTAAGATGGATAACGTGGAAGATAAAATGGAAAAGTTGAAGACACATTTGACAAAGTTGCTACAAGAAATGTTTACTAATGGGGAAAGGGTAGTAAAGGAAACTCATGATGAGAAGAAAAGAATTGTTAATCATGATTTCATAGACTCTAACATTAGATTGAATAGCCGCCATGTTCCAAAGATCGATATGAGGAAGTTTGATGACAAGGATCATATAACATGGATACTACAGATGGAGAAATATTTCGATCTCCATAATGTGGAAAACACAAAAAAGGTACGCATTGCAACATTATATCTAGAATCAAATCAGTTTGTATGGTATGGATGGCTTTTCTCTCGTAAAAAAATTGTCACATGGGTAATTTTTACAAAATAAATGAAGCACATTATGAGGATACAAAAAGGAACACTTTTTTTAGCCAATTGATAAATCTCAAACAAAAGGGGACAATCATGGAGCACATTGGGGACTTCCAAAAATTGAATATAAGGGTAAAAGGTATTCTAGGGGAGCATAACATTGATGTGTTCAAAGTGATTCTAAAGGATAACGTCCAACATGAGGTTTGTCTTTGGGAACCTGATTCATTAGAGAAGGCATTCAGGTTGGCAAGAAAAATGGAAAGAGAAATTATTGCAACAAGGAAGCCTACCACTCACAACTATAAATATGGAAATGGTGTTTCTCCTAGTCTTCCACAACCTACAAGGTTGACACCACAACAATTGAAGAGAAAAGAGAAAAAAGGCTTTGTTATATTTGTGATAGAAAATACACTAAAGGTCATAAGTGTGCTGACTAGAAATTATTCTACATATATTATGAAGAGGAGGAGGAAAAGGAACAAGAAATGTCAAAAGAAGAGGATATACACCAAGAAAAAACCTTAGGGGAAGAAGAAATGAATCTGGCCATACCTTGTAATGCATTGGCTGGAATTACCACTCCTCAAACTATAAACATAGAAGGACATAACAAGAAGAAAAAGGTAATAGTGTTGATTGATTGAATCAGTACCCATACTTTTATTCACTATAAGATAGCCAAGGAATTGATTTTCTTCCTATATCCACCACCAGAGTGTCAAGAGATGGTTGCAAGTGGAGGAACCATAAATTTCTCTTGAAAGTGCCATAATATCAATCTATCCATGGGATAATATGTATTAAATAGCCCAATTCTTTCCATTCCAATGGGTGATGTTGATGTTGTACTAGGATTCCAATGGCTATAATCCTTGGGTACAATAGCTTATAATTTTCAAGAAATTTTCATGAAATTTGGTTCAGAAGGAAAGGAAGTTGAATTAAGGGTTTATATTAGGGAAACAGGGAAATATAATCAGATCTAATGGAATGGAAAATTTTCTAAAGAAAGAACAAAGAGGCGTAATTGAACAATTATGTTCACTAGAGGTTCCCACATTGAAATCATCAATTTCTCCAGATCTCTAAAAAGTCTTGGATAATCATTCCAAGGTATTTAGACTCCCAAAGCCTTCCCACCTATTCGTAATCATGATCATGCTATTCATTTGATCCTAGGAAGTGTTCCTCCAAACATCAGGCTTTATAGATATCCCTATGCCCAAAAGAGTGAAATTGAATGTATGGTTGCAGAAATGCTAGAGGTTGGTATAATTCAACCTAGTTAAAGTTCTTTCTTCACTCTAGTAGTATTGGCGCACAAGAAGGATGGATCATGGTGCATGTGTTCGAATTATAGGGAGATCAACAAGCTCACTATTAAAGATAAATTTCCCATTCCGGTCATTGGTGAATTATTGGATGAATTTCATGGATAAATTTACTTCACCAAGTTGGATCTTCATTTAGGATATCATCAAATTAGAATGAAGATTGAAGACATTTCGAAAATAGCATTTAGAAATCATGAAGGTTGTTATGAATTTTTGGTCATGCCTTTTAGCCTTACCAATGCACCTTCTACATTTCAAGGTTTGATGAATTCCATTTTCAAACCCTTCCTTAGAATAATTTTGTTAGTATTTTTTGATGATATACTAATCTATAGCAAGTCTTGGAAGGATCATGTTCAACATGGTGACAGGGTGCTTAAACTATTGGAGGAGAAATAATTATATTCAAAAATCCAAAAATGTTTCTTTGCAGTACAAGAGGTGGAATATCTAAGTCATATTGTATCTCATCAAGGTGTTAAGGAAGACCCTACCAAAATTAAAGCCATTAAGGAATGGAAAATCCTCACATCCATAAAGCATTTGCAAGGATCTCGTAGGTTAACTGGGTATTATCGAAAGTTTGTTAAGAATTATGGGAGAATAGCAGCACCTCTAACAACACTATTGAAGAAAGATGGATTTTCATGGACTCCAAAAGCAACAAAGTCCTTTGAACATATTAAATATGCAATGTGTCAAGAACCGGTCTTAGCTACGCTTGACTTCACAAAAATCTTTATTGTGGAATGTGCTACCTTAGGAAATGAAGTTGGTGCTATTTTAATGCAATAAGAAAGACCCATTTCTTTCAAAAGTCTTCCAATCAAAGGAAAGTATTTACACAAATATATTTACGAGAAGGAAATGTTGGAAATACTGTACATGCACTTAAGAAATGAGCACCCTACCTAATGGGAAGACACTTCAAGGTAAAAACAGATCATGATAGTCTTAAATACATTTTAGAAGAAATATTATCTTAAGAAGAGGAGCAGAAATGGGTCACAAATATGTTGGGTTATGACTTTGAAATCATATACAAAAAAGGAAAGAAAAATGTTGTGGCAGATGAACTCTCAAGAAAGGATGAGGATGTGGAAGCATTGCTTTGCACCATTTCTATTATCCAACCAGATTGGATAAACAAAGCAAGGGATGAATGGAACAATGACGAAGAACTGTGTGCACTCATTCAAAAGATACAACAAGATCCCAGTACATCTAGTACATTTAGTTGGAAAAATGATTCGTTGTGGTACAAAGATCTCTCACACCTATGTAAGAATGCCCAACTCAAACAAAATATTCTTATGGAATTGAACACTTCTCCCTTAGAGGGGCACTTGGGATTTTTAAAAAAGGACCACAAGATTAAGAAGGAATTTTTTGGGATGGCCTTAAATCGGATATTCAAAAGATTGTGGTGGAATGTTTGGTTTTCCAACAAAATAAAGTTGAAATAATTAAGACGCCATGTCTATTACAACCTTATTCCATTCGAAGGCAACATTGGGAGGATGTTTCAATGGACTTTATCACAGGTTTACCCAAGTCTGAAGGAAAGAGTGTCTTGATGGTGTTAGTTGACAGAATTACCAAGTATGCACACTTTTGTGCATTATATCATCCATTTAAAGAAAGTACAATTTCTACTACATTTATGGAAACAATTAAAAAGCTACATGGAAGCCCAAAGATTATTGTAAGTGACAAAGATCGCATTTTCACTGGAATTTTTTGGACAAAATTATTCTTTTGTCTTGGCACTTAGTTAGCCCATAGCTCACCTTCTCATCCTCAATCTGATGGGAAAAATGAGATAGTAAAGAAATGATTGCACGGATATCTTCACTGCTTTGTGTTGGATAAATAGACACAATGGGTCAAATGGTTGCCTCTAACTCAATGGTGGTATAACACTTTGTTCTGGTATCACACAAATGGTTGCCTCTAACTCAATGGTGGTATAACACTTTGCCCCAAAAAATTACCCCATTTATGGCACTTTATGGATATCATCCACCATTCATCACATCATATTTAAGAGAAAATTATAAGCTTCAAGTAGTGGAAGATCACATCAAGCATCAAAAACAATTTCTCCAACTCTTAAAGGATAACCTCACTTTGTGATAGAATAGAATGAAACAATAGGTAGATTAACATCGCAGCGAAAGAAGTTTTTATGTAGGTGACTAGGTATTGCTACAACTACAAACATATAAACAAATGTCCCTCCAGCAAGCTAAGAAGGATAATAAATTATCACCAAAGTATTATGGTCCATATAAGGCGTTGTAAAATATTGCTATTGTGGCATACAAATTGGAGCTTCCTGCATCTTCCAGAGTGCACCAAGTTTTCCATGTTTCATGTTTAAAGAAGGTTATAGGTGACAAGCTCCCAGTTCAAACAAAATTTCCAGAACTTCACAAGGAAGGAAAAATCATATTGCAACTTGAAGAATTCATAGAAACAAGAACTTGACAACTACGAAATCGATCAATTTCAGAGTATCTAATCAAGTGGAAGAACTTACCCGTTGAAGATTCTACATGGGAGGATGAGAATTTTATACAGAAGCATCCAGAACTACTCAAGCACTGATGAAAACACTTTTTTGAAGGATTGGGGCATTGTAGGTCCCTATAATGTTATTGATTCCCCCACTTCGATTGTCATTGTAGCCCTTTGTTATTATTGTGCCCCTATTGTCCCCATATTGTTATTAGTGTGCCCTATAGAAGCCCACTATTATTATTGTTGTGCCTTTATATTATTATTTTCAAGTTGTCTTTGATTATATTGTGACCCCTTAGACTCCTATATATAGAAAGGAGGTTTAGTCTTTTGAATCATCCAGGAAATTTTCATTTATGTAATGTAAAGAAGATTTCCCCCTCGAAGAGGTTGATTTCTATGTTGTTGATCTATCTTGTCTATCTTTTCATGAGTTGGTTTCATAACACATTCTGTATGTAGAAGGTATCAAGAACAATATTCTCAGTGTTAGCCAAATGTGTGATAAGGGATACAATATGAACTTTCGATGTAAAGAATGTGAGATCCACAACATGAAGAACGTAAAACTAGTGGCAAACGAAATCAGAATCCACAACAATGTATATTTGTTTAAATATTCTAGGGTTATGTTATATTTAAACAAAACAAGTGAAGCACAGTTATGGTACAAGAGGATTTTGCATATGGATTTTGACAGTTTTATAAAAGTTAGCAAGATTGGAGTCGTGAGAGTATTATCAAGAATGTCAATGTTAGAAAATTATATATTACGGAGCAATGGAACACATAAAATATTGCAGAAATATAGACACAGAAAACACACAAAACAAGAGAGACACAGATATACGTGGTTCACCCAGTTTGGGCTACGTCCACCCAGAACAGCCAGTCCTTCCTTTTTATTATCCATCAAAATGAAGAGACACAACCTACAGCAAATCCGCTGTAATATCCTCTATTTTCTCTCACAGTCTCACCTCTCTGTTTCTCACTCACACAATACACATCTATCTCACAGCCTCAAATACAATACCCTCATACAAAGAGAGGGGTTGCCTTCTAGGGCAAAAAACCCTAAACTAAATATAAGTTCTACCGTCAGATCATCCACCTAATGAACGGCCCAGATTGACTAGAAATTACTATACTTTTACAAGGTAATTTTACAGTTGTTTTTAGCTTCGGGGGCGCTGCCCCCGAAACCCCCCGCTAGGGGGGGCTCCCAAAGGTCGCAGCCACCCCCCCTGGACCCCCCCTACAGCGAACATTTTACGGGGGGCGTTGCCGCCGCCATTTCGAGCTGGGGTGCTATGTGGCGATACCTTTGAATATAGAAGATAATCAGGCTCCACACCCAACAGTCAAGTCATGATAACTCAAACTGCAAGTCATGACAGTTTGGAAAATATTCTAGGACTCATTTCAAGTCAAAAGAGTTCTCCTCATGCAAACTTATGGAGATCATTCACACAAAAATTTGTAGCCCAACTAGAGAAAAAATGACAAAAGGAGAAAAGTATTTCATGCTGCTCATTGATGATTTCGCTAGGGCCACTTGGATTGTGCTCTTAAGAGAAAATTCAGAAGAATTTAGGCATTACAATAAATTTAAAGCTCAAGTAGAGAATGAGAAATACTTGTAGATAAAATTCTTAAGATCATACAGAGGAGGAGAGTACATCTCAAGAAAATTTGAGGAATTTTGTCAAGAGCACGACATCACGAGGTAGTACTCAATGGCTAGAACTCCACAACAGAATGGAGTAGTGGAGAGGAAGACCAAAACAATCCAGGAAATGTCCAGAGAAATGTTAGATGAAGAAGGTGTGTCTCACATCTCCAAGAGAGAAGAAATAGATCCAGTAGTGTATATGTCAAATAGAAATCAACTCAGACCTAATAGTAATAAAACACCCTATGAGCTATGGAAGGGGATACCTGCAACAGTTAAGCACCTCAAGATGTTTGGAAGTAAGTGCTTCATCAATAGGAATGATAAGAATATTGGAAAGTTTGACTCTCGTGTTGAAAAAGAAATATTTATTAGGTACTCTACTCGAAGTAAAGGATATAAGTGTTACAAGTGGAAAAAGAATATTGAGGATTGCATTGACATGATAGTAGATGAAATACGTTCACAACCTGATTCCTCTAAAAGAAATATGAACTCATATGATGAATAAAAATTAGATATGAGTTCTATATATCTTGAGGAAACAGATTCAGAGAATGATGGCAAAGAAATAGGAAACAATTCAATGCCAACGAAACCCTCCAAGTATGTACAAAATAACATCCCGGGGGTAAAATAATTGGAGCTAAAAAGTAAGGTGTCTAAACTAGGAGAAAGCTTTTTGGGAATACAAGATATGTAATTTTGGCTCTATTGTCACAGATTGAACCCAAAAATTCCATCCAAGGAAGTGAAGACAAGTTCTGGGGAAAATTATGAATGAAGAAATTGACCATATTGAAAAGAATAACACTTGGGAGATTGTTCCAAGGCCTAGAAAGAAAAATGTTATTGTAACCAAATGGGTTTGGAAAAAGAAGAGGAATGAGTAGGGTCATGTCTTCAAGAGAAAAGCTCGATTTGTTTATACCCCTCATTGCCAATCGAAAAAATTGTGTTGACATGGCTTGGAATGTGTGTCAACCGACTGAGGGCTTGGCATATGCTACATCTTAGAATCAAACAAGCATGGAAACCAAGACGAACAGAGAACTGAACAATACTTTAGGAAGTGCTAGACTTAGTATTCATGAGCAAGGTCCATTCAGAGAGCTGGAGTTCTACCAGTGTGTTGCTAAGTGTTGTAGCGCCTACATCAACCTCCAAAATTTTTCCTTAGCCTCATTTTGGAGTCTCCCTACCAACCATCCTTAGCAACATGTCTTACACCATCAACCATATAGGATTCAACTTTTTCTCAGTGTCTTGTCAGCCTGTGCATGTTAGTTTGCTTCACTCCCCTCACAAGTTGTCTTTTTAGACTTAGCCCATGTGATGGCCAAGAAACTCTCCCAAAAATTGTGCAATTTTGGACGGGAACCAACCTTACCCCCAAAACTCGCACAAACCAGCTGGCCAACCTGCTGAGTTCAATAACTATGCAAATAAGTTTGTCAAGATTCCCCTAGAAAATTGCGCAATTCTGGAGGAGAACCATCCTTGCCTCTAGATATTGCGCAAACCAACCTGGTAGCTTGTTGGGCTCCAAAATTACCTAGATCAGTTAGTTAGCCCTCGTCCAGAAAACTACGTAATTTTATCCAGGACTGCTTCTCAGCCCAAAAATTACGCAATTCTTGGTGGCAGTCACCTGCTATCCCCAGAAATTGTGTAATCCCTCTAGGACAACTAGCCCAGCTCAGCCCAGAAACTATGCAAAGTTTCATCCTAGGATCGTAGATCGATGCATGTGCCTTTAGGTTGACCAGTTCCCTTCGGGATTGAGCAAAAATGATTTGCATGCATGGACTACTTTTTCCAATGTCGCATGCAAAGGCATCCCTAGATTTAGGAAGCTATTTTTAGTAGGTAGAGGTTACATTCAATGCTCATTTTTGATTTGTGGCATGCGCGTCATAACCTTGATTTTATCAAAACTTATGAACGTGGCATTGTAGAGCTCATTCCTCACATCGATCTTGTAGCTCTAACATCCCACATCACATCTAGGAGTCGTCGACACATTCATATCATATGTTGCTACGTAAGCCCACTTTGGATGTCTTGCACTACGTTTCTGTCTTTTTTTGTGTTTCGGCTTGTGTGAGTGTTGTCTGCTTGATTTCTATGAGAATGTTTTGTTGTCTCAATATATTTTAGCTTATAGAAGCACCATTTCAATTTTCATTCACATCTCACCACTATCGCATGCATGACACTGTGTTTGTACCAACGGTCACTGTTGTAGTGACTTGCTTCACACACATGCATGCTTTCCTCTTTTCTGAATCCTACACTTACTCTTTGCATGTGTGATTATTCACTCTTGTTTACGCTCAGTATCACCATGCATTCTAATTTCTCATGTTTCCAGTCACCCATCGGTGGGTCTGAGTTGCCTTAGCCCGGACCTTGGCTTGCCCAGCTAGAATTGTGCATTTCTAGAATTGAAGGCTCTACCTTCCCTCTAGAAATTTCGCAATTCTAGCCCAACACTGACCTCCCGACTTGCATTGCACAATTCTAGGAGGCAGTACCTTGTTGGCCCCAAAAACTGAGCAATGCAGTTTGTTGGTTTGCATGTCACTATTGACTAAAATTGCACATTGTACAATTTTAGTCCTCAGCAGGCTAGGCTAGAATGTGCATTGCGTAGTTCTAGTAGTCAGTTAGCCTCCTAAAAACTCGTACTATGCTTTGCACAGTTTTGACATTCAGTATCCTAGCCTCCCAGTGAAATTTGCGTAATCTTCACAGACAATCACACAGGTATGTTGCACGTCAGTCCTTCAGTTTGTTTTGGTTTTTGACTGACATATTTCTCATCATGAGTGTTGCTATGTCTCCAGGTATCAAATTTTTTTGTTTGCCTCTCAGCAGAATAGGTACAATGGCTTACAAGAGAGAAGAGTTGAAGACACCATTGAAATCACAACTAGGAATGCAGTTGATCAAGTGTCTATGACCTTGCCTATCTATGAATATATCAAGTTCCTCATGGACAGGGATATAAAGGTGAAATGGCAGCAGTGTCACATCGAGCAGCACCATCAACAACAATAGAAGGTAGAACACCTGCATGCAATAAATGCAAGAGGAAGGTTGTTTACAGCATGAAGGTGGAGCAAAGATTCAAGTTCAAAGCAAATCCACTTTTGATGATGAGAACATTGAAGATTAAGGCTATCATGTGATGATGTGACATGGAGATTGCACGAAGGTATAGAGAGAAACAGAGAAGGAGTTGCAGGTGTTGAAGCAACAACTCAAGGAAGAACATGAGTTGCACAAAAGACAGAAGGAGTTGCAGCAAGAATAGGCCCAATAGTAGGTGCAACATATGCATACCGATGAAACTATGCCCATATAGGTTATGGACCCATCCAGTAGCTGACATGGAGAAGACAGGGTGAGATTTTTTTTCAATCGCATGCAAAGGTATTTAGTAGCATGGATGTCATTGTGTGCACACATGCAATCCCACACATTTGGCACACTCATTGAGGTGAAGACAAGAAGAAAGTCTGAATGGAGCTAATCATGTATTTTGATAAGTTGATGTCCATGGCCAACAACACACACTCAGAGATAAGCACAAACATTATGCATCAGTATGTTGTTGTTCCAACTACACTGAAGACGATGATGTGCATGTTATTAGATGAGTTGGATAGAGGAGCCATATTAGTGTACTTCGATGCAATCAAGGCAAGAGTTCGCTTTCAGCAGGATGTCACCATTGAGTGCATGGACACCATCACATATGACCAAGCTTGCCTTAAGTTCACCATTTTTAATCATTGCAATGATGTCGAAGAGTTTGTCTTACCACACTTGTTTGAGTGTTAGTGATGTTTTGCAAGGTGTATTAGATGGATGTGAAGTATGCATTTCTAAATGGAGATTTCAAAGAAGAGGTTTATATTCAGTAGTCAGAAGGATTTATACTCACCTCAGATGAAGGGTTCTTATGCAAAATGAAGAAGGCCCTATATGGACTCAAATAGGGCTCCCAAGGCTTGGTACGAATGGGTGGATAAATACCTTGAGCAACAAGGGTTTAAGAAAGGTATAGTTGACTAAAATTTATATGTCAAGTTTGAATGTGACCATATACTAATTGTAGTTGTGTATGTGGATGGCATAATATTTGGTAGTGATATGGAACAATTTGGGCTTCAATTTGCAAAATGTATGCAAACAGAATTCAAACTGTCCATGATCGAAGAGTTGTCCTTCATCTTGGGTTTGAAAATTGCTCAGTCTCCATAATGAGTGTTTATATCCCAATCCAAATATCTTAATAAAACTCTTAAAAGAATTTGGATGGATGATTGCAAGCTAGTAAGAATGCCTGTGACTACACTCTACAAGTTATGCAAAGAAGATGAGACTTCCCCAGTAAATTAGGCTAAATACAAGTCAATTATAGGAAGCTTGTTGTATCTTAGAACTTCAAGGCAAGACATCATTCAAGGATTGGTTCTTATGGCGAGATTTCAGGCTTTCCTATTAAGATTAATGTTGTTGTTGTCAAGAGGATTTTAAAATATATTCAAAGGACAACAGAGTATGGATTGCGGTATGCTAAGATAGAAAAATTCATGTTGAAGGCCTAAACTGATGCACATTGAGATGGAATCCTTGATGATAGGAAGAGTACTTCTAGTACAACTTTCTTCCTAGGAAAATGTTGAGCGATGTGGGTTAGCAAGAAACAAGACTCAATTTCTTTGTAAACTGCTGAAGAAGAGTATATTGCTATTGCTACCTGTTGTATGCAGTGTCTATGGATGAAGAAAACTTTGAAATATATTTAGCTAGATCTCATTGATCCCATTCCAATAATGTGTGTCAACTCAAGTGCCATCAACATCTCCAAGAACCCATTCATGCATTCAATAACTAAGCATACTCCTTATCAAGTTCCATTTCTCGAGGGAACATGCTGCAACCAATATTATCAGACATGAATATGCATCCATTAAAGAGAAACTGGAAAATATAAATACTAAGGAACTAACAAGAGAACCATTTGAATATCTCAAGTAGTACATTGGAGTTGTATCTTCTCCCTCCAAATGACTACATTTTCGTAAGTGGTGGTAGCTACTCAGCATGTGAGAGACATGAAAGAATAGGTTGCAATGGTTGAGGGGGATATTTCAACAATTATTCCTTTCCATTGATGTCAAAGGGGGAGAATATTACTCGCACATCAATGAAGACCATGACTATCCTGAGGGGGAGATTATGGTGTTGCTATCAATGGTAAAGGGGGAGAGTCTTAGGCAATTCGTGGTGGTTGTGTTAGTATTAGCATCAATGTTGGCATTGTTGTCAGCCAAACATGCATGAATTCTTGTCGCAACAGGTGCATGCAGTAATGATTGAAGAGCACTCCTATGGTAGCTATAGGATTTTTGTAAAGAATCATCATAGTAGCAGGTATTTTCGAAAAACCACATGATGATGATTTTTGTATTGTTGAGGCAGAATCACATTGTTGTTGGAGTGTTTTATAAAAATTCATCATAGGCTTATTGTAAAAGCCATAAGATGATGACTAAAGTGATGGACCAGATGGAATCTCATGGTAGCTGAAGGCTTCAAGTATAGAATCATCATAGTAGTAGGCTTAGTACAGAAGCTATAAAATGATTACTATGGTGGTTGGGAGTTCAACATTCCAAGCACAAGAATAAGAGTCAAGGTGAAAAGTGTGGCTGAGAGTTTGCAGCCAATCCAAAGGTAGAAGATGGGCTGAAATCATACATTAGACCTTCCCCATTGGAAATTTCTCGAGAAGATCTTTCCAATGGCATGTTGAAGTCTAAATGAACTCTTGGATCAAACGATATGGTTTTTCGAAGTCTGAACACTTGAAGCATTAAGAAGGATGAAATATCTAAGATCAAAGCCCATAGGGACCAAATATCAGAGCCGCAGAGACCCACGTATTGGATATCTGAATATTGGAGATCAGAGTCATTAGGGATCTGTTATTGGAACCCGAGATACAAACATATCAGATATCAGAGAGTTAGACCATCAGGGCTAACGATATATTGGATACCAGGATATCAAAAGAGGTGGCATATCGAATATTGGAATATCATTGCAGGTAGAATATCGTATATCAGAATATTGAAACTTCTTAAGAGAGGAACTTTTAGAAGTTGACGTATTTAGCAGTGCTAATAGTGTTAAAAAGTGTTGAAGATTTTCGAGCAAGTTAACAAAGGAAGTATCGCATAGTCAAGTATGATCAAACCTTTTCTCTCTCCTCTAGATGAACACGTGGCAGCATGTCTATGGGCCTGAAAAGGTGGAGTGGCTGGTGATGTAATCATATCATAGGATAGGATATCAAATATAGAGATATCGTAAAATTGTAATTGTGTGAGTTAATATATTAACAGGCTTTGATATAGAGCTAAACCCCTCGTCACAACTCTTGGTCCTATGAGAAAGAAGCTCCTAAATGAGCTGAAGGAAAAAGGGATCCAAGGATATCATGGAGTGAAATATTGTAACATTCTGCTTGTGTAAGTCACGATATGTTGTGTTCTGATGAGGCAATACAATGAGTTAATTCATGAATGAGTCGAGAACTATAGAATTGAATGCACGATTATTGGATTTGATTGTGTGGGAATGAAGGAAGCAATTGGCTGCTTCACATGCACGACTCAGAGAAATAAATCAAGTTAGAGAGGTCATCTATAAGGAATCTCAATAATTAGGTGGATGGATAAATTTATCTATCAATAATTAGCTAGATTGATAAATTTAATCTCCGTGGAATGTGTTAGAATATTTATATTAGTATCTAGAGATCAAGGGTTAAGTTTTATCTCAAAGCTAATTTCTCTCATTTAACTAATTTTTAATAAATTAATTAATTAAACAAAATATGATATCAACTCTATGGTATTGATAATATATGATATTGGTCCATCATATTGTAACACAAGCTATTTACAAATTAAGAATTCACATGGTAAAGTGTGGGTGAATCTTCATGTTATTATATTGTTACATGGTTTAGTATATTAACCACACCATATAAATTAAATTGTTCAGATATAAATCCATGGTAAACAGCAAACACTTAACCCATAATCCATGTCATGTTGTCATAATTAAAAAAGACAATAATTTTAAAAGCTGAACTATAATTTTATATTAAATTATTATTATTATTAATTATAAAATGAATATATATATAGATATAATTCACCTCGTGATTTACCCCAACTATATCAGGTAGATTCTTAATTCTTAATTCTTAATTTGATTTTTTACAATGTAATGGGCCAATATCATCGGTTACTAAAAGTACATGTCCAAAAAACCATAATTGTGTTCACATGACAAATGTCATATGATATTTAGAGTGGATTATGCTAACTTTCTTTCTTCTTGCAAAGCACATGCTTATCCAATAATTATGGTGAATTTATAAAAATAATTATTTTTTTGTTTGTCAAGTTGTTTGAGTCCTCCATAAATTATTGTAGGCTTGACCTTTGGCTTCAGAAATTGCAACCCAGGGGAATCTAAGTCATCAAAATCACTGGCAGATCGTATCGAGCCAAAGCCGTACCAACCCCACCAACCCTTAACATGACATGACTCTATCTTTGACTAGAGAGCCACACCAACCCTTGACATGACTAGATCTTTTCTCGGAGAGTTTCTAACTTATTGGGACCTTCATATTATGGAGATACTTAAAATTAGATTCCATCTATGTCTATTCAATCACCCATGGGCTTACAGAAAAATAAATAAAATTTCAAAAAATTAAAATCAAATAAAAAATAAAAGGGCTATTAAATTGAACTATAGAAGTGTGTGTTTTGAAAATGGTATGAATAATTTTGTTGCATTGCCACTTTCCATTTGTCGTTGACTAAGCCAAATTACATAAAAGTAAAAACTAAATGAAATTAAATAAATAAAAATAATAATGTATTGTATTGTGAACATTTTAACCATGTAGTGTAAACAAGATACATTTTCCACTCAAAAAATAATGTAAATTTCGGCATGATTTTGAGAAGATCTAGCCTATTTTTTAAAAAATACCAGTTATAGTGGTAAACTTCATGATATTGGGTGCCCAATCCATTTCCAATGCTAAAAAAAACATAAATTCTCCCACATTAAGAATAGCTGTAACTTTTTTCCTGGTTTAAAATTAGTTAGTTTAGTATTCCTAGCGGTCACTACTACGATTTTAATTAGAGTTATTCTCGTTTCTTTTTCTCAATTGCATGCAACATAAAATAAAAATCATAAAAACCATAAAACAAGAGAAACTTAAAAAATAAGCTCATTACATAAAATTATATGACTGATTTCGATCTCTCATCTGGACATTATATTCCAGAGGGTCACTTTGATCACTTCGATCTCTTTATGGTAGACTTATACATCGATAAATCTGGACATAGTTAAAAGTGTAAAACAAATTCCTTTCTTATATTTTTAATTGGGTTTAGGAATAGTTTTAGATAGGAGGATTAGTCATTATATTAGGATTCTTAAGGCAACTGGGCCCGGCCTATAATCCTGTGAATTCCATCTCAACCACTAAGGGCCTCTCTTGAGAGGGTGATCATGAGGTTACAAGCAAGTCATCCTCAGCCTATCAACATGCTCATGGATAAAAGTTCTTTTCGTTCAAATGACTGATGTTGTTGAAACATAGCAACACCATCCAATTTTTTATTTTTTTGGGTTAGAATTTGGTGATGTGATGTACTTCATTTACACAGAAATAATAAATTATTGACTAACATAATTATGGTGACACCGGTGATTTTCATTAAGGTATACATCTTAATATAAATTTGGAACATTAATCACATTTCTCTTTTCCATTCATATGTGTTATGTCACCCTTAATTTTGTATCACAGTTTTTATATTCATCATTTCTAGTAGTGGTTTTGATGTCTTCGTTTCCGAGATGTGGACGGGGTTCTAATTCACCTAGAACATCACAATTGTAGAGACAGAATCAATGATCACTTCAATTCTGATTAAATGAAGTAAATCCTCATATAGAAAGTCAGGGACTTACAACTACGAAATATAAACTCTCCACGTAACCATGAGACCTTAGAAAGCCAGGCAGATAAGAGTAAGAAACATCTGAAAACATTACAATTAGATTTCGATCTTTCACACTACTTCAATAGGAAGAGAAACAAGCAAATGTCGGAAGTACTTAGCATCAATAGTAACTCTTTCACAAATTGTTCCATTTCATGTTTGAATTTGTTTGTGTTTTAGTAAATCCCTCATCAAATTATACCTTATATAATATAGAGAAAAACAACAATACAGGTGATAAATATCTATATACGATGAAATGGACCAATAGTGATACATTTTCCTACATTTTCTTGTTGCACTTTCCACAAAAATAGTGTTAAGAGATCAATAGCTAATTGTAATGTTTCCTTATATCTCGTAGTCATATCTACCTCACTTTCCAAGCTCTCATGGGAAAGTCGAGAGAAATCAGATCCAATTGTAATTCATTCACTTTCTAGATGGTTATTTACTTCTCCAAATCGAAGTGGTACTTGATGCTATCTCCATGTTTGTGACGATGAGTGAATTTCAACCTTGTCCACTACTGACAAAGGCATCATAACCACTATTAGAAACATAAATGGTGTTGAAGTATGTATTTGGTATCTAATTTTCCCTTTCTAGACAAGAATGTTTCCAACTAAAGTGTGACTTGCACATCAATGAAAGAGGTAGAGTATTAAAAAAATGAAAATAAAGTAAGAATGGCATACAAAAAATTCAAAACAATATGTTCATTCAATTTCAAAGATATTTTTTTTTACAAAATATAGATTCCTTCTCTCTATTTGTCCACTCAAATGTCCTCTACTACAACTATGTTTTCAAACAGAAGAGGAGATTTGATACAAATCAGTTTAGACACATCATAAGAGCTTTGTTACAACTATTATCAAACACACAATAATAGCTCTATTAGCATGCAAAAAAATATTTCTATTTAGACACATAGTAAGGTCCATGTTCACATATAAACAAAAACCACGCCATCTTTGTTTACACACAAAAAATATAGTATATGCATCTCAGTTTACACATAGTAACACATAAAATTTTAAAGAGAAACAAGTTTCATAGTGTTGTGTACATGACCAACCATTCAAGGAGAATGGCAAGAGTGAAATTGAATTTATTATGCATCATTTCAGCCTTAAAAGGAGATTTGTCAAAACATCCTTTATCCTAATAAAATTATTTCAGGGATATGAAGAGTAAATGTAATAGTTGGGATTACTTCCAGCACTCCACTATTGATATTCATGATTCCCAAATTGTCACTTACATGTACAAAACTTTCATTTTCCAATTATCTGATCTAGATGTCCACGTATTATTCTTAATACCAGCAACGTTCTAAAGTAATGTATCCATCATTGATGAACTGTATGATGATATGATACCCTATATCATTGTGCTTATTTTTTTTGAAATACTTAAGTTTTTGGATAAAGAAATTATAGAGATATTGTCACAATATGTATTTTCGTCTCTTCTTATTTATTTCTTAAGTCTTTCAAAATTATTCTAGTCCAAACTCCCTTACAACATACCCATATTATTGCTACATTTTAGCTTCAGATGTGGAAAGAGAAACAATTAGTTGTTTCTTGGAAGCCCATGAAATGAAAGGTGAAGAAAAATTAGAAATATATTTCGATGTGATCTTTATATCATCTACACTTCCTAATTGGTCACTCTCTATATATCCTTCCAGCATAAATTCGTCTCTCATTCTATACAAAATTTCATATCCCTTGCTTCTATTAAGATACCTTAGAATTATTTTAACTGCTAATGAACATGTCTCCTTTGGACTCTCCATCAATCTAGGTACCAAACTCACTGTATACATTAGATCATGTTTAGTTGTAGCTAAATACATCAAACATTCAACCATGTTTTTTCATAGTGTTGAATCTGCATTGTTGTTATAATATTATTTGACTAATTTCAAACCCATGGTTATTCATGTTATGGCTGACTTGTTTTGTTACATTTTAAACATCCTCAAAGATGTCTTTTTCATATGTTGTTTGTGAAATATAAGTACCAACTTCAATTTGCTTCACTTCTATGCCTATAAGAAACCATCACAACCCAAATATGTCATTTCAAACTCATTATTATTGACTTCTTTGAAATTAGTATCAAGAATATCATCACTCCATATCAAAATTAGATCATATACAAATAAAACCACAAGTAAAATCTTACTATCACTTTCATTGATGTAGCACATAATTTCACTAGAAATTTTGCTAAAGGACGTTTCTAACAAATATAAGTGTATTCTACTATAGCATACTCATGATGCTTACTTCAACACGAAGATCTTTGTTTATTCTATACAACTTATCTTCTATCACTTGAACCTCATAACCAGTTAGTTTCTCCACATAAATTGCCTCTTTCAATACTCTATTGTAGAAGGTTCATTTCACATGCATTTGATATACCTTCAACTTATGTTAGGATGCTATTGATAAAACTATCTAGAGTTTTCTTTTTTGCAACTTGAGAAGATGTTTCAACATAATATCTTTCATGTTGTTCTTTGTATTCCTTAAAAACTAGCCCCACCTTACGCCTTTACATCATTCTTTCGACATTGTTGTTGGTATTATAGACCCATTTGACAGCTATGACTTTTTTCCTCGTGAAAGACACTAATTTAATGTATCAATATTTTCTATGGAATTTATTTCTTCATCCAATGTTGCTACCAATTTTCGTGCTTAAGTGCATATTCAAAATTAAGTGGACCATTTACATGTAAATATAAAGCAAAGAGAGAATGCAAGATTGCACTACTTTCACCTTTATTTTTCTCCTAAATATCTCTCAAACTTGTGAATGTTTCTCTTCTCAATATTTCGAGAGTTGGATTTTATGTTTCACTTGAAGTTGAAGTAATAGAGAGTGGACTTGTTTTCCCCACATCAATAATTCTTGGTGTTAATGATATTTGTTATCCACTTTGAGAAGATTTTTTATTGAATACATGAGGTTGTCGTTTTCCTTTTTGAAGGTGTCACTTGAGGACTACCTTTTTTAGCTTCAATATTTTTGCGAGTCACAATTGAAGAATTACCTATTGCTATTAATTCCTCATTACCTTATTGTGGTAAACTTGTTGTTACATTAATTGTTTTCTCTAAACTTCCATCTCATTCCTCCTCTTCTATATTTTATACATCTTTGTTGATTATGGTTTTTTGGGTTATTGGATGTATAGATTGTATGCCTTTGATTCATCACTATAACTCACAAATATGGAGTTCTCAATTTTGTTGTCTATTTTTACGCTAGCTCATCTATGATATTATTTTAATAACGGAATTAGGAATATGGTTGGCTAGGAAATTTTCTATTTTTCAAAGAAATATTCCTTTGATAAAGTGCAACCAATGGAGTTAGCACATAGAGTTATTTTTGGTAAGATTACGAAGAAAATGAAGAGACAGTATTAGTTTAAGAACATATTGGTAAGAGCTTTAACTAGGCATTTTTTTATGCAGCATCACATGGAGATTATGTTGAATATGGAATGGATTATGTTCTATTCATTATAAATCATTATTTCTTTAAATTTTGTGAAAGATTTGGGTAGGGATCAAATAACTATAAATATTTTCTGGAACTTATACTAGCATTGTTGTTGTAAAAATGAAAAAAGAATTAGCAATTTATAGGTGTTTGTTCAGTCCAAAGCTATCATCAAATTGGTCAATATTAACATAAACGCCATAAAGTTTTTATTATATTTTTCCTTGGGAGTGGTCAAGCGTTTAGAATAGTTTTCAACAATATTTGTCTTCATTATTTGTACATGGAGAGAAATATCGATGAGGATACTTTATATAAAGGTATAACAATGATGTATCATGCTATTACATGATTGAGCTAAGAGGCTCATTCTATAGCCTAGTACGATGTGTAACTTTGTCTATCCATCATCAATGTTGAAATTTTTCACATGTGGGCCCAAAAATAAATAAATCAACTATACAAAATATCTAAATAATGTATGTTCATTAAAAAAATTACTTGAAGAAATTGATTTAAACACGAAGAAAATAGATCCCTCATAGCTAACGTTAGATACGTATTTAAAATGGATCTTTGTTGGTAATAGAATATAGGAAGAGCATTATGAAGAACTTTCACGATTGCATACAAAGGTGAGTTCCCTACACCTAGTGGTTTGGTTTAGAAAAATGGAAGGAAAAGAACATAAAGTTATCCTTAGATAAATTATAGAATGAGAAAGAACCCTTCCTCAAATCTATACCAATATTACCTTTTCTCCTTGCTTGTAAGCTCCAATTTCGGCTCCAAGCGTTATAATTAAAACTTGCACATATGACTAAAACAACCAAAGGATCCACAACATCTATGTAGTATAGTTTAAGATATATATTCAATAAATCAACATGGCATTGAAATATATGAGTGCAAACATAACACAACACATATAGGAAGACAAGATACTCTTTGTATTAATAGATATAAGAGAGAGTTTACAACCATAAATAGAAGTAAAATTGTGGATATCTCCCCAAGTTGACTTGTCCGTCCTTGTAACAATGAACACCTTAAAATAAACCGTAATGCATGAATATGGTCAGACCTTTACGGAAAAAGCAGCAACATGAGGGAATAATCAATCTCCAAAATCCAACCATGAGGCTATGTAATATAGTAAATTTATAGTATCAAAGCGGTAGTTTAAGATTTACCATCTTAGGCTTCACATCCACTTATGATGGGAGGTTGAGATGAATGGATAAGAGATAGGTCAATTAGGATGCAATCATATAGGAATTTGAGATCTATATCATAGGTAAATGTTAGGCCCCTATAATACTAGTGATTCCCCCATTACTATTGTCACTGTATCCCTTATTGTTATTATTGTGCCCCTATTGTTCCCGTATTGCTATTAGTATGCCCAATAGAAACCCACTATTTTTATTTTTGTGCCCTTACTTTATCACTGTTATGTCGACTTGATTATATTGTGACCCTTTAGACTCCTATATAGAGAAGGGAGGTTTAATCATTTGTATCATCCAAGAATTTTTCATTCATGTAATGTAAAGGAGGTTGACCCCTCGAAGATGTTGAATTATAAGGCATCAATCCGTCTTTTCTATCTTTTTGTGAGCTGGTTTCCTAACATTTGGTATCAGAGCTTTGGATACTAGGGTTTTGCTACTCCAAATAGGTCATCATGGAATTTTTGCTATATCTTTTTTCTGCAACACTTCAGAAGCTACAAAAAAACCCATTTGAGATGAAATCGTTCTAAAATTTGAGTATGAATTTTAGAGCTTGGCTCGCTATATTTACGGAGATAGGATTTGAGGAATTTAGGGTTTTTGCAGACTCTCGAATTGCATTCCAAACAAGTGACGAGGGGAAATTGTCATAACGTTTTTTTTACACATTAGATTGAAATCTCGTAAGAAGTTTCAGAATGAGGGTGACCTGTAGTCTTCTATGTATTAGTTTTAGGTACTAAGGGGGAAACAGTGACATGTGGCACGTCGTACAAGTTCGCTCAAGTGAACTAGTCTATAATTAGGTCACTGTGGGAGATTTGTAGTAACTCTTCCTTGGAGAACCCAATCTTGCTCCGACTTGTGGGGTTAGAAAGAGGACTGAAAGGGCTACTGCAGGATGAGTCTTCAGATATTTGAGATCCGCAGTTACATAGATACAACGGATTCAATATTAAGCTCTTACAAAGTGAGAAAAAAGGTGTGTACTTTTTTTAAATTTTTTCATAAGATTGGTTTGAAAAATTAATTTGAAATAAATGAAAGGGAATAGTGAAGAATTATTAGCATTAATTAATGCCCCAAAGAAAGAAAATGGAAACACCTAGTAAGAAACCTAAAAGCTCTAGCATGACTCATGAAGAAGATGAGTAAATCCAACATGATATATCAAAATTACAAGACCAATTACAACAAATTTCACTCTCACTAAAGGTAAATGAAGCCACTTGATGAATGGCGTGGAAGCTAATATGAATGGTATGCAAGTTAAGATGGATGGCATGGAAGTTAATATGAATGGCATGAAAGTTAATATGGATGGTGTGGAAGCTAACATGGATGGCATGGAAGATAAGATGGATGGAATGGAAGCTAAGATGAATGGTATGGGTGCTAAGATGAATGGCATGTACGATAAGATGGAAGAATTGAAGATAATTTTGAATAAGTTGCTACAAGAAATGGTCATTAATGGTGAAAGGGTAGTAAAGGAAACTCATGATGAGACCAAAAGAAATGTTAATCACAATTTCATCGACTCTAATGTTGGATTTAAGACCCACCATGTTCCAAAAATCGATATGAGGAAGTTCAATGGCAAGGATCCTAGATCATGGATAGTATAGATGGAGAAATTTTTCGATCTCCATAATGTGAAAAACATAGATTTAGGTGCAAAAATGATTCATTATGCTACAAATATTGCTTATACCTATGTAATAATTCCCAACGCAAACAAAATATTCTGATGGAATTGCACACTTCTCCTTTAGGCGGCCGCTTAAGATTTTTAAAAACCCACCACAGGGTGAAGCAAGAATTTTTTTGGGATGGCCTTAAATTGGATATTCAAAAGTATGTGGGGGAGTGTTTGGTTTGCCAACAAAATAAAGTTGAAACAATTAAGACCCCAGGTCTATTACAACCTTTATCCATTCCAAGCCAACGTTGGGAGGAAGTTTCAATGGATTTTATCACGGGTTTACCTAAGTCTGAAGGAAAGAGTGTCATCATGGTGGTAGTTGGCAGACTTACCAAGTATGCACAATTTTGTGCACTATCACATCGATCTAAATCTAGTACAGTTTCTACTATATTGATAGAAAGAATTCAAAAGCTACATGGGAACCCAAAGATTATTGTAAGTGGCAGAGATCCCATTTTCACAGGAAATTTTTGGAGCAGTGAGGATCAGAACAATAGATGAAATTCAGACTCCTCTTCTTGTGAATGGTCATAGATTGAAAATATATCAGAAACCAATCTCAAAGGAGGAGTTCATCAAGATCTTCTAGAACAATTCTGAAATGAAGTTAGTGAAAATGAATCCTTCTTCTACACCAACTTAGTCTTTATTTTTTCTAGATATATATATATATATATATATATATATATATATATATAGATAGATATATATATATATATATATATATATATCTATATATATATTTATATATATATATATATATATAAAATAAATTGTATAAGGTTGAAAACCAATCACTGTTTGGCATGCTTATACAGAAAATATAGTGTGAAAACCAGAAGACTATGACACCCTATATTTTCCATTTCTGAAAAAAATGATGACTCACTCTAGATTCTACAAAATTCATTGTCTCATCTCATTTCACTTTACTTTTACAATTTCACTTCACTCCATTGCCATGTTTCACCAATAAATTTTTCTTTTCCAACATTTCTTTCATCTCCATTTTCATTTATCATCTTCTCATATTTTCGCTTACACAAACATTTCCATTTCATCCATTCATCAACCATATTTTTCTCTCTGTTTTACGTTCTGCAACTATTCGCATGTTCTGTAGCTAATTCCATTCTATAGTTGATCCTATTCTACATCTAATCTAATTTTGCAACAATAGTTTGATTATCAGTCCAAGCACAAAGTGGCCACTTCATAATAAAATCTTGTATGGAGGTAATTGAAGAAAAAAACAACTTTGAAGACCAATCATGCCTAAAGCACTTGTGGAAGCAAACATCAAAATATTAGCAAGCAGAAGGTAAGGTTCCAAAGGTAAAATACAAAAATTTATTTCAAAAAGCAATCCAAAAACATAACCTTGTATAGCATGTATGATCACATGTCTCCTTGATTAAACATTATGTTATTTGACTGCCACAATGTCTCCACTACACCTTCCGTCTTCAATGACAAATGGTCCAATGATTCCTTCATAATTGATCTCTATTTTAAACTCCATAAACTTGTACTTAACAGAACTTCTACAGCTATACCTATTAACGGTTATATTAATGACATAACCTATCTATGTACAACTCTTCAAACCCTGATTTTTCATTTATTACATTTGCATACAGTCACTTTGTTTTCATATACTTTGTGTATACAATCACTCCATTTCCACACATCTTGCGTATATCTACTCTGTTTCCATATATTCCATATATACAGTCATTTTATCTCATATTCAAAGTCATCCTAGTTCCATATACTCTGTCATTCTATTTCCATATCCACAGTCATTCTGTTTCTATATACACATTTACTCCATTTTCATATAAATAGTCCTCTTTACGTAGTCATTCCATTTCTCAGACAATGAGAGAAATTTTGAAGAGTAGCCAAGAACAGAAGTCATGGGGCTTATTGTTAGAACCGAACCCATAGGAGTGAAATACATGGAGGGTTATCCATATCTGAAGGGAATGTTACAGAAGGCTGGTTGGATGGGTTTTATTGAAAAATTCAACAGTTGCCACAAACAAATCCCTAAATCCTTTGCAAGATTCTTTGATGGTACCGAATTGGAAATTGGGGACATCAAATATGCAGTTATTGAGTCCTTTATATCTAAACAAACATAACTCCCAAGGCTAAGAGAAAGGTGGTTTAAGAACAAAGAGTTTCATGATGAATCTTGGAAGGTCATTCTTAGAAATCCAGGTATGGACATTTTAGTTTTTAGAAAAGGGTTTCCAATTTCTGCACTCAAAAACAAATGGAGTAGCATGTTGCTAATTCTGCAAAAGTTTATTACATGAGAAGGGAGGTTTGGATCTATGTATGTGTATCATATATGACTATTAATGAATTTTCTAGAGAATGGAACCCTCAATCTTACCTTTTTCCTATTGAATGGTCTGAGAGGAGTGGCAACTAATATTCAAAAGAAAGTTGAATCAATAGAAACCACTCTATATCACAATGGACTAGTGAATATTTTAGTTGAATTTCATTTGAAAAGTGTAGGGGACGCATGGGAGGACTTCATCACCTAAAGAGGATGAACAACTGCTTTCTGAAAGACTAGTCAAAATCAGGGAACAGATCAAGAAAGATAAGGAGAAAGGAAAGAGGAAAAAGGATACAGAATAAGAAATCATAGGCTCCCAAAACTTGAGGAGGAGTTCTAGACTTCGGGGAAAAGTGAAGAAGGTGAAATCAAAAGAGACCTAGTTTATAGATTTAGAGGAAGAAACTCTAACTTACTCCCCTGACAATATTCCATATAAGCAAAGTCCACGCAACTCTCCTCTACAAAACTTTGAAGGTAGCCCAAGTAGAGCCTCTCCTAGTATTGATCCAATACAAAAAAAAATATATCAGTACATAGAGTCATTAGAGAAAAGTATTACATCAGTAGACCCAGGAACTGCAGCTCATCCAGAGCAGCCTACCACCTCACAAGAAACTTTAACGATCTCCCTCAAATAGGAGATCTTTGATCTAGAAATTCTAAATGGGCACATCCAAAGAGAAAATGAAGCCTTATAGGAACATAATAAGTTGGATAGGACTATTCATAACAACACTACACTTCACTTGGGTTCATGACATAAGAATAACGTGAAACTAAAAAGGAAGAATAAGAAGCTGAACAAGGAACTTATTAACCTCAAGTACAAATTTCTCATGAGGAAGCCAAGAATGGAAGTTGGTACAAAGAAAAGCAGGAAGAGGAAGTTGGATGTGTTGGCTGAAGTACCAGAAAAAATGTAGTATGAGGAGGAAGTTCAAAATTTTTATTGCATGGGGACATGCAATAGTCTTGTAGTGGGGGTATGTTGAGCCTCAAAACTGCCCTTTCCTTAGCCACTTTTTCATCCCTTCTTCTTTGCTTTTCCATGAAGAAATGCATTCCTATCATCAATAACCATTATACATTTCCTTAAAGAGAACATTTTAGTGATTTACATGTTATACTTTTATGTTTTCTATTTGAATAAGCTTTTATCTTTTAGCTATAGAATGCAGCCTATTCTATATCTAATCGACTATTCCGCAACTACTTTCATGCTTTTACGGGTTCCAGGTGTCAGAAGGAGGAAATAACTACATGGATAGCTTGGAAAACATCATGGCATGGATCATGTCCTATTCACCTAGCCTAGGTCAACAAGAAAGACTTCGGTCAAAGGAGAAGTCAAACATAGAGACCTAAGGCAAACACGACTCTATTTTGTACACATTTCTCAGTGATGGGATCCAAAAAATTTCCTAAACCCATGGACTTCAACAACCATTTGTGAAAATTGAATCCAACAGCCATTACCTTAGATTTATGTATCCAACAAATGAGGAAGAGAATTTTGTGTGCTTGTATGCTACATGTTTTTGACTGTAGCTTATTTTTCTCCATAAAATAGTTGTATAATTTCTCTATAAATACTTGTGTGAAGAACGCAGAACTAGTTTGAATTTGCTCATGTATTAAGTTCAAATTACTGCTCTATAATTTTGAAAACTCATTCTCTGTTTTTAATATGAAGACTATGTGTTTCATGGATATTTGAAAGCATTTGTTGGAGTGTTCATTATTTATGCATAACCTGAGTAGTTGCAGAGGGCCCCTGCGCTGACTAAGGTTTCATTTCATTTTGCTTTGTCTTTTATACTTAAATTGTAATTTCATTGTTTCTTCCATAATGTTTATAACCATTCTCTAACCTTATTCATAATGCATTCTTTACCATTTTCTTACTGACAAAAAATAGCTTATTTCAGTACAAAATAGTCCTTTTTGTTTAATTTCTTTCTAGTTTCTTGTCACTAGTTCGAAGTTGAATTCAATATTGTAGAGTAGTTTGTTTCATTTACTGTTTCATTAGTCTTTAGGTTTTCAATTAAACTTATCAGTGCCATTACTATTCTTTCCATTTTATTTCTAGTTTAGTGACTCATGTTGTGGGCGAATCTTTCTAAAAATCCCTTCTAGTTGATAATTCATCTTAAACTAAGTGGTTGAATGCTTCATTTATGCAATGAGTCTTTTCTGCATTTTTGTATTTATTTTTCCTTAGATTAATGAAGTACAAAATTCCTCAAAATGTCATCACAAGTAGGTTGTTCTCCCAAAATTGAGAGGCAGAGTAACTAAGCACTTCATTTAGTTTCCATAGTAGATTAGATGCAATTTCATTTTCAGTATCAGTATTTAATTTAGTTCTATTTCCATAATAGATAGTTGCAATTCCACTTTCAGTTTTAGTTTTTCATTAGTTTTCTTCTTGTCATGGATTAGATAGTAGTTGCAATTTTACTTTCAGTTTTCAGTATTTCATTTAGCCTAGTTTTTGTAATTGATTAGACAATAGTTTCAATTTCACTCTTAAGTTATTTTAGTTCATGATTTGGAAACGATAATAAGAGCAGAAATAGAAACTCTGGTTTCATTTCCTTGATTAAACTTTACATCCAAATCTAGCTTAAACCACTTTTAGTCCTCATTTCATTTATTTGGATTCTTAGTAGAAGTAGATTTAATATTTTGTTAAGTACATTGTAAATCATTAGGGATTAAAGGATCAAAAACCCCTGATCTGGATTTAAACAGGAACGCAATACAATACAGAGGTAACCATAAAGACAGATATGCAGTGGAAATAATACCTCAATTCATTACTGTAAAATACTGAAATATGCTTACAAACATAAATGGAAATAAATCAGCTAGGGCGATGGTAGCTTATCTCTGAGAAGAGATGTGGTGGCTACATGCCTCTGAACTATCTTACAATGAGGCTCAAAGGCCTATTTATTGTTGAGAAACAATGGAAAACCCTTCACATTCCAAAACCTAACCCTAGAAGATGAAACGCCAAATTATGGGTCCCGTTTTTGGGTAAGTTGGTACATCAACTTCCCGGGGTCGCGAATTGGTCATACTATCTCCGTTTGACGTGCATGATAGCCCGTTGGAAAGATCTCTCCGAGGACTACGACGAAAAAGAAGATTAGAGAAAGATTTCGGCGAAAATCACATGGAATCTCATTTGTCAACGCGTTTCGAACCAACTAGTGTGGTTCATCATCAGGATAAGATGAAGAAACAGATCTAGCTCCTCATGTTAAATAGGAGCTAGATCTGTTTCTTCATCTTGTCCTGATGATGAACCACACTAGTTGGCTCGAAACGCGTCGATAAATGAGATTCCATATGATTTTCGCTGAAATCTTTCTCTAACTTAATATGGATCACAGAAGCCTAAACTCGAAAAACAAGATTTTTAGATAGAAGAATTTTTGGCGGTAGATTTCCCAAAAAACGTTGTTTAGGGCCTCAAAACGGCTCCAGAAGTTTAGGACCCGAAAAACTTCTAAAAATAGTAAACTGTGCTATAATTAAGGAAACTGAAAAAACTATAAGAAGCACTAGAGGGGATCCAAGTGGAATTAGCGGGTGGCCACCAATATCCACCTGGATCATTCCTCCCCCCTTAGGAAGCAATGGTACCCATTGCGTTGAGTTCCTCCATGAGATGAGGGAACTTCTGCTGCACTTGGTCCCTGGTGAGCCACTTGTCCTGGTGAAGGAGTTGTCCTTCCTTGACAACTCGATACAGTTGGATATTCTGCTGGCGAGTGTGCTTGATCTGTGTGTCCATGATCTGATCAGTTGCATATTGTTCCATGCAAGCTGGATTTAACTCTGTGGGTGTGAGTTGTTCTGCAATGACGGACGTGTCTAGTAATGGTGGAAAGTATGGCCGAAGGCAGTCGAGATTGAACACCGGGTGCAGGCCAAGGAATGGGGGAATGCTGAGCTCAAATGCATTGTCTCCCACAACCTTGGTAATGGTGTAAGGGCCATATCGGAGTGGTCTGAGTTTCCGATAGGATCCGGTAAGATGTTCCTTTTGCAAATGAAACCAGACTTTATCGCCCACTTGAAACTTGTGTACCACCCGATGTTGATCATGTCGCTGCTTGTACTTGGCATTTGATTTCTCCATAATGTCATGGACCTACTGGCGAATATGTTGGATGTGCTCAATGAAGCTGTTTGCCTTATCTGTTTCAGACTTGACATGAGCAAAATCTGCGTGAGTAGCTGCAAATGGCATGGCCACATCGATGGGACATAGTGGCTGGAATCCCAATCCCACCTGAAAAGGGCTGTGGCCAGCCGAGCTGAAGAGAGCCCAGTTATAGCTGTGCTGAACATAGGGGAGGCTCTTGTCCCATGTGCATGGATGCTTTGAGTTGTACATGCGTAGAATGTGTATGATCATCCTGTTGACGACCTCAGTCTGGCCATCAGTTTGAGGATGGAAGGCTGTGGACTTAGTGAGTTTGGTGTCCAGCATCGACCAGAGGCTAGACCAAAATGTACTGAGGAACCTGCTATCCCGATATGAAATGATAGACTGTGGGATCCCAAAGTGTACCCATACTCGTTCAAAGAAGAGTTTAGCAGTGGCTTCTGCTGTGATATTCTTCTTGCAGGCTTCCATAATGGCCATCTTCGAGAACCTGTCGACGACCACAAAAACACAGTCATTTCCATGCCTAGTGGAAGGGAGGCTTGACATGTAATCCATGGAGATGGATTCCCAAGGTTGACTGGGGGTAGGCATCGGGGTATATAGGCCTTGTTTCTTGATGGTCGGTTTGGTAATGACGCAAGCAGCGCATGATCTGATGTACTTCATGACAGTCTGTCGAAGATTCGGCCAATAGAAATATTTCTGCAGTACTGCCACTATTTTTTCGACCCCAAAATGCCCAACGGCCCGACTGTAGTGTGCTTCCCAGATCATCTTGGCACGCTCGCTTGAAGGAACACAAAGGTGACCCAGGTGGCATAACAGGTCGTCCTGGAGGTGAAAATCTGGAACATGTTGACCCTCCAAGAGTGTCTGGTATGTGTGGCCGAGTTCCGGGTCGCTTTTGTAGAGAAGTGGCCAATCAGAAGTCTCATGCCCACAAGAGTTGAGCACGGTGGTTAATGCCATGATCGGTGGTCGACTGAGGAAATCTACAACATTATTGGTGCTGCCCTTCTTATACTTGATATTCAAATGGAACTGTTGCAGGTATGTGGACTACTTCTGATGGCGATCATTCTACAATTTCCCTTGGGTCTGTATGAACTACAGGGGTTGGTGGTCTGTGTGGATGACCGTTTCCTTCCCCAAAATGTAATGCTTCCATTGTCGGTAGGCCTGCACAATGGAATACATCTCTTTGTCATAAGTGGGATACTTCCGAACTGTGTCTGAAAGTGTCTCACTGTGATATGCCACTGGATGCCTGTGTTGAGTAAGGACTACCCCAATAGCATAGTCAGAGGCATCTGTCTCGACCTCAAATGGTTGTTGCAAGTCTAGTAATGCAAGAATTGGTGCTGTGCAAAGTCGATCTTTCAACTCTGTGAATGCCTTTTGTTGAGATTCAGACCAATTTTTTTTTTCTTTTGCTCCTCCCTTGGTGACCTGACTTAAGGGCCAAGTGATATGAGAAAATCCAAACACGAACCTGCGGTAGAAGTTGGCAAGGCCTAGAAAGCTGCGAAGCTCTGTCAGAGTGGTTGGAGATGGCCAATCCTGAATGACTTGGATCTTGGCTGGATCCACATGCACCCCCCGTTCATCAATAATGTATCCCAGATACTGAACCTGGGTCATGCCAAAAGTGCATTTCTCCAAATTGGCACATAACTTGTGTTGTCGCAGTGTTTGGAGAACCTGTCGGATGTGGTGGAGGTGCTCTTCCCAAGTCTTACTAAAGATCAAGATGTCATCCAAGTATACCACTACAAATGAGTTGGTGAATGGCCGCAAGATGTCATCCATTAGCCTCATGAAGGTTGCAGGAGCATTCGTCAATCCGAAAGGAATAACCAACCAATTGAAAAGGCCCTCCCTGGTTTTGAAGGCAGACTTCCACACATCGGAGGGTTCGATTGGTACCTGGTGATATCCTGACTTCAAATAGATCTTGCTGAAATATTTTGCCCCCTTTAGTTGGTCCAGGAGGTCATCAATCTGTGGGATTGGGTACCTATTACAGACAGTGATCTTGTTCAGTGCCCGATAGTCAATACAGAGTCTCCAAGTCCCATCCTTCTTTTGTACCAACACGATCAGGCTCCCACAGGGTGATGAACTCGGACGGATGTGACCTTTTTGCAGCAGCTCCTGAATCTGCCTCTTGATTTCATCGTTCTCCAGAATAGAGCGCCGATAGATTAGTCCATTGGGCAGTGGCGAACCTGGGGTTAGATCAATGGAGTGCTTGACTTGACAGTGCAGAGGAACCCCTGCGGGGGAGGTGAAGATGTCCTCATACTCCTCCACGACCTTGTCCATCTGTAGTTGTCATGTAGAGGGGCCCTGTCTGGAGGTCGTGGCCACCATCTTCTTCTTTTCTTGAGGGCGTATCATCAGGAAAACAAACTTCCCAGTTTTGGAAATGAGCTTACTGCATTGTTTTGAAATAACCAAAGAGATGGCGGTAGGCAGTGCTACCTCTAGTATCCTATACAACTTATTTCCCAAAGTAACAATAACAGCACGGGGCCTTGACTCATACACAGCATGTCGCTTCCACAAGTATGGTTGTCCTAATAACACATCACAAACTTCAAGGGGAGCAATATCACACAATACCTCATCTGTGAAGGGCTTGATGTTGTATGGAAGGCGACACTGTTGGCTCACGTGAAGATCCCATGCTTGGTGCAGCCAGCCAATGGTGTATGGTTGTGGATGTGCTGTGGTCGGTAAGCCCAGCCGTTTCACGACCTCTACCGAAATGAGGTTCTTTTGGCTCCCGCTGTCGACAATGAACTGTAGCGGGGAGCCCTTTACCCACATCTGGGAGTGGAAGAGACACTCCTCCTCCTCTGGATCTTCAAGTTCCTCCTTCTGGATCTTCATGGTGGCAACAGTGGCGTTGGGCTCCACATCGATAATCTGCTTCCCTTTTTCATTACCCTTATCGAGTTCTGACTCAGAGTCAGAACATGCATCTGATTCTGAAACCTTTAGCTCGGCCACTAGTGACTGCTTGGCCCGACACTCACTTGTGTTGTGAGTGGATTTCTTATGGAACTCACACCACTTTCCGGTGTCCTTTTTCAGCTTCGCGGCGCTGTTCTTTGCTTGCAGCTTTGGCAGGTTGTCTTGGGCTACCTCACCTTGGCTTTGTCCTTTGTTCTGCGATTTGGGGGCACCTTTTTCTTGTTTCAGATTCGCAGACGCAAAGTCTCGCTTCTTCCATTTAAACTTTTGATCAACCTTGACGGCATATCGGTATGCCACGCCGAGCGAGGAGATGTTCAGGAATTCTATTTCTTCTTGGATGTACTTGTGCAGGCATCCATGGTATTTTAGTACCAAATGCTGCTCTGTATCCTTGATACCCAACTTTGTGCGAAGGGTATGGAAAATATTGGTAAACTCTGGTACGTCTTGGTCCCTTCCCTGCCGTAGCGTGGTCCACTTTATGTATTGATCCTCATAGCTTCCGACAAGGTAGTACTGCTCCTTGATGGCATCTCAGAATGAATCCCAAGTCGGTGCGACTAAAAATAGTGAGCCTGTACTTTCATCCTTCTGCTCATAGTAGGTTTCCCACTAATCCTTGACGTGGGGGGCTGCTTTGAGAAGAGCGAAAATAATCTTTTCCCGACTGGAAAAATTATGAATAGAAAAATAACCCTCTAGCACATTTAACCATTTATCGATGTCATCTGCGTCTATCTGACCCTCGAATATGGGGATTTCAAAATTAACTTGTACCTTAAATGGTGTGGCATTTCCAGAGTTTCTGTTGGAAGCCGATGCGTCATCTCTGGGTAGCCGCTGAAGGATTTGGGCAAAGTTGTCCATCATCGCGTTCCTTTGTCGCTCGAGGGCTTCTTCGAGCAAGATTTTGATACCATCTCCTACCCCCTCGTCTTTCTTTTCATCCGCCATGGGAGGCCGTCGGGATTTGCGAGGCTGGTCTTGCAAAGGTTCGACCAATTCAAGCCCTAACTCCTTATATCCTGACCTCGTTGGGGACATGCAAAGAAAAACAGAGAAGAAAAGCAGACCGCTCTGATACCATTGATCTGGATTTAAACAGGAACACAATAAAATACAGAGATAACCATAAAGATAGATATGCAGCGGAAATAAAAAAAATGCTAAAAATAGTAAACTATGCTATAATTAAGGAAACTGAAAAAACTGTAAGAAGCACTAGAGGGGATCCAAGTGGAATTAGCAGGTGGCCACCAATATCCACCTGGATCAACCCAAAAACAACATAAAACTTAAAAACACTAAAGTAAGAAGGGTCATCTAGCACATATAGTGCACTATACTTCATCAGTTTACGATACACAGATTGATAATTTATGTAGAGAAATTTAGGACACTAAATTGACCAAACATTTTGGTGCAATTGCCAAGGAAGTGTAACTAGGTAGCCTTATCTCTTACATTAAAAAAAAAGAAAATAATGACATGCATAGAGAAAGAGACTCTAGGGGCAGATTTATAGCTATGGGTAGAAGTTTGATTCCTGCAACTCCACCTACTCCACCAAGAGTTAGAAAAGACACACCTCATCCCAGAGTCATACTCCCGGCTATAGGATTCCTAGAATTCAAGGGGCAGAAACTCAATCAGAAGATTCTCCTACTTCATCTACTAAAATAGTCATAGGAGAGAAAACTTTTGAATCTCCAATAGCAGGGATAACCTTTTTCACCTCCATATGAGAGCCTATTATAGTTGAAGAATTAAGAATACCTGGTAAGGAAGAAGAAGTAGAAACTCTCTCCCATAGTCCATTAATAAAAGAACCAGAGGAGGAGGGAATAGCCTTGTAGGTTGAACCCTATACTGACTCTGAAGAAACTATAATGGCAGAAGAAGAACAAGATCGAGAATTCTCACTATTTGCAGGAGGGGGTAGAGGGAGAGGTCGAGGAAACGATGGAGGAGGTAGAGGTAATAATGGAGGGGAAGAGAAATTGGGAAGTAGATAACTCTTTTGGATTCCCCATAGTGATGAGGAAACACATACCATAATGAAAAACATCTCACCATCTGTCCTCCCAAACTTCTATGGGTTGAGAGGTGAGGACCTTGAAACATTCTTATTTGAGTTAGAAGTCTTATGTAGAACGTATGACTATTTGGAGGACTCTCAAAAACTCAAATTATTCCCTTCAACACTAAAAGGGGCTGCTTTGAAATGGTTAATGGGGTTAGTCACTAAATCCAATAGAATGTGGAATGACATGAAAAGGGAATTTTTGGATAGATACTTGGATTATTGGATTCCTACCAATCTGAAAGATGAGGTATTCAAAATTATGAAAATAGAGGATGAAAACATAGAAGACATGATTTAGAGGTTTAACTGTAATTTGAAGAGAGGAAAGATGAACAATTTAGATGAAGAAACTTTGAAAGTTATTTTGCTAAAGTCCATTAGAGACGAGTGGATAGATATCCTTAACATGGTGGGGAAGGGGGACATCTCTCAACTTCCATTGAGTGAAATAGGAGAAATTTTTGTTCGTCTCTCAAGAGGGAAATTTAAAACAGGGAAAGGACTGAGTGATCCTTCTCTTGTTAGAGAAAACAAATCTGCAACCGTATCTGTAAGTAGGGCAGGAATTGGCAATATGCTTGATGAGTTTAAAACTAACATTTTAGGGAGCCTTAGTGAGCAACTAGAAACCCTTAAAATTCAAAACAAGCAGAAAGCATAGGCTCATGCTTTAGCCATCTTTTGTTGAACATGCAGAAAGAAACATGCTATAAGGGAATTTCCTTTAAATGCAAAAATTGTAGAAACTTATATGATTTATTCAAAAAGTCATGATACCAAGGGTTGTCCCTCAATCCCAGGTCTTAAGGTTGTCTTTCAGGAGGAAATAGTCCCATGTTTTGCAGAACCTGTTTGTTTTATTGCAAGCAAACCTTGGCAGGGGCCATAAAATTAGGGATTTAATAATCCAATATATCTTCAACCCCAACCAAACTGGAACTCTTGGTAGCAGCCTTGGCCTCAACCTCAACCTTAGTATCAATATCAACCATGGGTGCAAGGGGTACAAAATACTTATAGGAGATTTTCTCAATATTATCAATACCCTCCATCCTATCAGAATTATACTCCCCCACAAAATCAACAACAAAATCAGTAGCCACAACTCCAAAATGAAAATCCTCAACTTTCAATGCCATTTCCACAACAACCTCCACAACAAAGTCAAAATCCTCAACTCTTGTTTCCATATAAGTAGAAACCAAATCAGGTACCTACCCAACCATTACCGAACCCCAACAATAAAAACCCTTAGAATGCTTACATGGTAGAAGGACAAAAATTTCCAACTTACATGATTACTCCTCTAGATCTTAATGATTTTCAACTTAGATCTGGTAGGATATTAGAAAAGGATAAACCTTCTATAGTTATTCAAGAATAAAACATTTCTGAGGAAGACTATGTAAAAGTAAATAAAAGTTTTGAGGGAATATCCCTCCAAAACCAAAACATTGAAAAAGAAAAACAAAAAGAATCAATAAACACAACTCCTAGCATTGAGAAACCAACATCTACTTCTACACCTCCTTTTCCTCAGAGATTACAAATTGATAGAGGAGTAGAAAAACAGATCTTGTTGCCCAATTATGATTTTCTAAATGAATTGAAGAATGTCTATATCAAAATTCCTTTGTTACAAGCCATTAGAGAAATTCCAATTCTAGCAAGGACAATAAAGGAGTTGAGCATCAAAAGACCAGGAAGAAAACCAAGAGAAACAAAAAGAATTCACCTAGTAGAAAAGATAACAGACATAATGATGGGAAAGATTTCCATGCAAAAATATGTGGATCCAAGAAGTCCAATTTTTAAGACACATATAAATGGAATTGAAATTCCAAACACATTGATTGACTTAGGGGCAGCAATAAACATTATGAGTAGACAAACTGAGTAGCTTAAACATCCTAACCTTCTTTACACACCAACCTTACTGCAACTTGCAGATAGATCAATAATAAATCCAGAAGGTTTGCTAGAAAAAAATTGAATATCCTTAGATTCTTGGGAATATCCTATGGATTTCATGATTTTAACTCCCAAGAATAATTTAGGAGGAAACCCACTCATATTAGGAAGACCTTAGCTGGCCACAGCTCATGATTTTATTAGTTGTAGATCTGGTGACATGTATATTTCTTATGGTAATTCAACAAAGAAATTTACTTTGTATCCTCCAGGAAAAGCAATAACAGAAATAGATGACAAGGAATGAATTGATGATGAAGATGATATTCAACCTCTCTTTACTATGTTAGAAATTAGTGATGATAGTCAAATTTTGAACACATTGGAAAATTTTGAAACATCTTCAGAATATGATCATGCACAATTCAAACAAAAATCTAATGTTTAATACTTGTCTTCTAGGCAGATGTCTCTCTATTCTATGGAAGAATTTTGTAGCTGTACAATTGAAATTTTTCCAGCTAGGACATTGAACATAAACATAAACTTGGAGAAACTAAAACAAAAAGATCTAACCAAAACATTACAAAACATTTTGCTGCATTTGCATGGGAGTACACCGACATGAAAGGTATTGATCCTAAGACTTGTATCCATCATATTTATATTGAGGAAAACAGTAGACCAATCAGACAACCTTAGAGAAGAATGAATCCAAATTTTAGGGAAACTGTGAAAGAAGAGCTCCAAAAACTACTAAATGTAAACTTCATTTACCCAATTTTAGATAGCCAATGGATTTCTCCTTTGGTAATTGTTCCTAAAAAGAATGCTAAATGGAGGGTGTGCATTGATTACCGAGAATTGAATAAAGAAACCTTGAAAGATCAATTTCCTTTGCCCTTTATAGATCAAGTGTTAGATACATTAGCAGGTAAGAAGTATTTCTCATTCTTTGATGGTTTTAGTCGTTATAATCAAATTTAGGTAGCACCTGAGGATTAGGATAAAGCCACATTTACTTGTCCATGGGGAACTTTTTCCTTCCGAGTGCTTCCTTTTGGATTATGTAATGCACCTACAACATTCCAAAGAGTAGTACTAGGAATTTTTCTATCTAATACATGATTGTGTAGAGGTATATATGGATGATTTTACAGTCTATGGAAACACATTTGAAGAAGCTTTGGAAAATTTGGAAAAAGTTCTTAAAAAATGTAAAGAAACAAACCTTTCACTAAGCCATGAAAAATGTCTTATGATGTTTGCAGGAGGTATTGTTTTAGGACATCACATGTCAGGAGATGGGATTAAAGTTGACAAATCTAAAGTTGAAGTCATCTCTAAGTTATCAATTCCAAGTTTCCAAAGGGATGTTAGAAGTTTTCTAGGATTTATAGGATACTATAGAAGATTTATAGAAAATTTCACTAAAATAGCATCTCCACTCTTCAAATTTCTTAGAAAAGATTATGAATTTAGTTGGAATCCTAATTGTCAACTAGAATTTGAAACCTTGAAAGAAAAAATTTCTGAAGTGCCTATTTTAAGAGGTCCAAATTGGAAACTTCCTTCCCATATTTCCATAGATGATTCAGATACAGCTTTGGTATCTGTATTGGGACAAAAAGGTTTGATTCCTTATGCCATTTACTATACAAGTAAAAATTTGACTCTCACTGAGTTGAATTATACTATGACTGAGAAAGAATTCTTAGCTGTTGTTAATGCAATTAATAAGTTCAGACATTATATAATAAGCTATGAAACCTTTGTTCATACAAATCACTCTACAATTAGGTATTTGATGAATAAACCTATTACTAATGTCAAAGTTACAAGATGTATTTTACTTTTGTAAGAATCTAACATTACTAAGTAAGATAGACCTGGAAAACAAAACAAAGTTGTTGATTTCTTGTCTAGGATTCAGAATATCAAATTAGACTCTTCGGTTGAAGATAAGTTTCTTGATGAATAGCTTTTTACAGTAACTACTCAAGCTCCTTGGTTTGTAGATGTTGCTAATTATTTGGTTGCAGGGAAGCTACCTTAACATTTGTTTTCTAGAGAGAAAAGAAAGATTATTCAAGAAAGTGAAAGATATTCATGGATCACTAATGAATGATATAAAAGAGGGCCAGATCGTATGATCAGAAGGTGTGTCAGGGAAGATGAAATGCCTGATATTCTCAAAGCATGTCATGATGAGCCATGTGGTGGACACTTTGCTGAAAAGATGATAGCCTATAAAATCCTTTATTTAGGATATTATTGGCCATCCATCTTCAAATATACTAAATAATATGTCGGAAGGTGCGACAACTGCCAAATGGTAGGGAAACATGCTCCCTCAAATGAAATTCCATTACAAACTCAGGTACCTATCGAACCCTTTGAAAAATGGGCTTTAGACTTTATTGGACCAATTAATCCTTCATCTAAGTAGAAAAAGTATATATTGGTATGCACTGATTATGTCACCAAATGGGTAGAAGCCAGAGCATTAGTTTTTGCTAACGAAAAATATGTAGTTAGTATTCTTTTTGAAGACATCTTTACTCGCTTTGTGACAGATCAGGGATCTCAATTCACATCCAACATGATGGAAAGGCTTATGGAGGAGTACAAGGTCAAGCATAGGAAATCTACTCCCTATCATCCACAAGAAAACGGTCAAGTGGATTCTACAAATAAAGTGATTGAAGGAATCCTCACCAAGACTGTGCATCTACATAGAAGAGATTGGGTAGAAAGGCTACCTCAAACCTTATGGGCCTACAAAAATACATGGAGGTGTTATCACTAAGAATTTCCTAGAAGTTGTAAGAAGAGGAAAGGGGTCTGAGGTAACCGCAAACCAACTTTTGGGCACAGAGTGTAACCAATATATACCTATAGAGGGCTCTCTCTTTAATATTTAGCTTTGTTTTATAAGGTTTTAGGCTAGTTATTAGAGCTTTGGGATTTTGATTGTTTTTGATGGTGAAATTCAATAGCAGAGGGGTATCACTAAGTACTTCAGGCCATTGGGCTAATGGAGTCAAAGGAAGATGGCTCAACTGGATTTGGTTTCTTTGCAAAGGATGGCTTCACAGGGAAATATAGCTAAACAGGGAACAAATGATGACTTGAAAAGATGAGATGGGCTCAAAAGTGAAGAAGGGCAATTAAGAATCCTTCCACATGTCTTGAGAGAAGAGAACTTGACTGATCACCAATAAAGAGAAATTAAGAATTCTTTACTAAATGATCAAAATGAGTAAACTAGGAAACAGGAGCAATTAAGAATTCACTGCTTATCATAGTTTAGAGGAAAACATTGAGAATAAAAACGATTGAAAACAGATTGCACTAAAGCACTTTTTGAATTAAGATTTTTCGTTTTAATATTCAGATATGGAACATAATTGAAATATTTAAACAGGAAAACAATAACACATGAGTTATAAGATACTTATTTGTTCGATGTATTGCACTTGAATTCTGTGAAAAGCCCTTTGTATCAATTCTACATCCAGCCAGCCATGCAAGATTTGGTCCAATAGCACTTTATTCCAAAATAATCAATTTTACAGCAATGTTCAAAAATCCACCCTCAATACTTCAATTGAGGGAGTATTTATACAGAAAAATTTACAGTAAAATATCTCATAACAAAGTGAGATATATTATGAGATGACTAACTATATATTAGATGAAAATAGAGACATATGATCTCATAGGTAGCAGATCGAAACAAAATGATGGTTTGTTGTCCCTACTCTTGAGAATGTGTTGGAGTCAGGTCCTATAATTTGGCATCTCACTGTGTTTGATGTAATTTTCTGCTGGCTACCTTACTTTTCATCCTTTTGTTGATACACTTTATCCTGCTCTGATACTCTTTACCTGTTTTCTCTTTGTTCATCCTCTTTACCCTTATTGACTGCAATAAAAATCAAAATTTACCTTTTTACCAAGGATAAATTACAAAATTTCTAGCATTTCTTCCCACCATTTTTGCTGTGGTATTCTGGTTTTCTGAAGTTTTCTAAGGGTCTCATCAGTCTCGGTATATCTGAAAAAAGGTAGGATGAATTGAGAACAAGTGTTTGATTTCATGCTCGACATAGAACATGTTCTCTAGACTGTCACAGAGAACTCTGCCTGTAGGCAGTTCCTTTGATCTTGATGTACCTGTTGATGAACTTGTCTGGTTGCCTGCATATTGATTGAATTTATCTACATAATCTATATGCATCATTAATTTGTCATTAATAACTAAAGGACTAGGTAGCCCCTTGCTTTGCAAAATGACAAATTTCTCCATAAAAGCATTAATCTCTGCCTACATGTCCGAGCATCTTCTTTCTAAATTTTGCATCAAAGTCCTTTTTGTTAATACCCTTTTGATTTCTAAAATGGTCCCTATTCTGTATTGAATGCCCGGTTCTTCAAGATGGTACTTATTCTTAGTATTCAAAAAATTTATGAGCCTATTGGATTTTTCAGGAATTCTTCCTAATTCTGCTCTTGTCCTTTGAATTTGTTCTTGGGCTGCCTTCACTAAATCAATTTGCTCAAAAATTGTTTTGATGGATGGCCAAACATCATTTATTGACTGTGTGATGTTTGCCCAAAGAATATTTTTAATATCTGCCAAGGGCTTGTCAAACGTAAGGTCTTTATCTCATGATTTTACCATGTTTTCTAACCCTTTAATCTCCCTTGTCTTTTCTGCAACATTTATTTTTGAGAGATCATACCTTTGTTCTAAGTTGGCATACTATTCTTTTACCTTCTTTAGCTCTGAAACTTGCAGTTTCATGTCCTCCACTGATTTTATCAGTTCCTCTCTGCTCAAATTGGAAGTATTGTCCTATGTTGTTCCTACTGTTGTTGTACCTGTGACCACCTCTGCTGTGGTTTCTTGAATGTTTGGTGCCAGAGATGTTCCTAGGGTTGATGGGACTGTATTCAAGACTATTGGCATCACATTGGGAGGCTAAGAAGTCAACTCTCCCTGCTTGTCCTTCATTGTTTTTTCTAGTTCTTGCTGAGTCACATTTAGTCGTTCATTAAGTTTTAAGAGCAAATGCATCAGCCCTTCTTCAGATTTTTGCTTTATGATCTCAGCAGTCTGTGGATGCCTAGAAGGAGGCAACTTTAGCTGCTTCCTCAAGGCAACAATATCTTCATATTTCTTTTTGATTAAGGCTTCTGTATCCCTCACATCTTTGGGATCATGACCCAATCCAATAATTATTTCTTCTAAAGATTTTATTCCGCTATCTTTAGCATGTGAGGAGGCTTTCCCCAGCTATAGTTGGGTAGTTGTTTTATTCAAAGAATTTTCGAGCCTTTGGGCCATCATAGCCTTACCAGCGAAGGTGGAATAAATCATCTGTCTGTTTTTTTGTGCAATTCAATTTGGTCCAAAGGATGAATATCCTTTTCCATAACCTCAAAATTGATTTTGAGATAGTCTATTGTGGATTAAGGCTGTTGCACTTTAGGTTTGAAATAACTCATTATCATTTTACCTTCCTTGATGTCATAGGCTGACATCAAGCTGTTTTGATTAGTGGGAGCCATTTTCAAATATTGATTGTAACTTGAAGCCTCAATGGCTCGTTTCTGGCTTTTATTTCTATAAATGTCTACTTGATATCTAAAGTGTCCTTTCTTGGTGGCCTGAATAATGATACCTTTGCATTTTGCTACCTTTCCAACTCATGTATTTGTGATCTAGAAGGTGTTTCTTCCACTGGGAATATTTGATGACTATCTTTTCCTTCTTTCGTTTGACTATCAGTAGTCTCATCAAAAAATTCCTCTTCAGAAAGAGGATTTAACCTTTGCCTTTTTGTACTAGGCTGCTCTGAGTGTCCACTAGCAGGGGTAGCTACTTCCCTATCTCTTTTCTTATTCCTCTCCTCATTCAAAGGAGTCTGCAAAATTGGAGGTTGTCCCACATTGCCCTGAGTTAGGGGAGCTTGCATCTAGGCATGTTCCTTGGAAGTTTCAGGCTATTTTGACATTGTAGATTGTTCAGTAGCATGTGTACTGGTCTCTATCTCTTTACCCTTGGAGGTCTCTATGGCTGGTGTATTGGTCTGCTGTGAGTGCCTTTCAGAGGTACCAGTTGCTGATGCACTTATTCCTGATGTTGATTTTTGAGAACTATTATGTTGTACCTACCCAAAAGAATCCAAGTCAAGAGTCTTTTCAATGTCTCTCATTACATTTTCAATATTCACCTGTTCACTGTCAGTAGCTACTAAGGTCCCTTCTCTCCATTCATCCATATTGGCAAACTGTTCAATTTCTGGGATCCTATGATGCATGTAGGGGGACAAACTATTCTTCATTCTTCTATCACAGATAAAACCCTGAGGGTCATATGGGGCCCAACCAAAGATCTTTTGTAATCTAAGGTAGTCTTCTAAAATCCTTTCTGCCGCTTGCCCTAGTTCTCTACTGTTCCAAACAAATGGCCTATTTGATGTTTGATCCTGAGCTGTGCTTTCTTTTTGGCTTTGGTAAAATGGATCAAATCCGCATCACACATCTGCCTCTAGTATTCCAATGCAAACAGTCACATTGGAACATACTTTGGTAATTTGAAGGGGGCAATCTCACAACCATATATCCTGAATTCAACGACGTTCTGATAAATGTACCAATCTCCCACTTTGTACTATTTAGAAAGTTGAAGAGTATTTCTAATATCAGGACTAATCCTTCGAGGGGAAACCCCTGTTAACAAGGTATTTTCTGGATGAATGAATAGGTTAATGAACTCATTATAAGAATAAGGGGTTTCAAAGGAATCATGGAAGACTGCAGACGAGAAGATCATAGACCTTAGATTTCCTCTCGTGTCAACTTTTAGGATAGGGAATGGGAAGTTGTCTGATTGATAAAAGAGCATAAGATGGTATATAAAGGAGTACTTGAAAACTCTTTCATTTTCAAGTCTCATGAACTGGTCATGAATCTTGTCAGCAATGTACGAGGTGAAGTCATATTTGATAGCAGGGGGTTGTCCAGTAGTAAAAATTGACAACATTGCTAGGGTTTCCTCATCAACAAACTCGATAGTATTGAAACCCATTATTGATGATATCATGTCAATTATGAGCTATCCCATATCTATAAAGAAAGTATGTAAGGAGGTGGGCCATCAGGTTGATGTTGTGGTGACATGAAAGTTTGATAGAGGCGATTGAGATCCTCTTGGGATAATTTAGTTGATTTCTCAAGTAAATCTCCCATGGAAAGGGGAATCAGGGATTGACTGGGATGGAACTGTAACATTTCATTAATTGACTCAGTAGTTATTGGAAAAAGAGTGGTCTGGATCAGGGAGATGACTGCTCGGCAATTAGGGTCATAATTGGCATGACAACGATGAACTATCTCTGGGAAAACGTGGACTGAGGGTAGAAAATACATAAGAAGGTTGGATTCCCATAGTCCTAGAACATTAGAGCCATTTAGGTAGTTATCTCTGCTCTGGAAAAAGACTTTCAAGTGATCTTTGTCAGTGATGAGTTCCTTTATCTGGAAGTCCCTCTCAGCTAAAGGCAAATAGTCCAAATATTTGTGTGGAGCATTTAGTGGTGCAACACTCAGGACTACGAGGGTTTCCATGTCTGGTTCTTGTGGATTTAGACAGAAATGTGGATTTTCTATTAAAATTGGGTAAAACACAGGGTCTGGTAATGTATATGATGAAAACAAATACTGGATTTTCAATGAATTTTGGTCTTTTCTATCAAATTATAGTGGAAAACGAGAACTTGCAGGGTTTTATTAGGAATTTTGATAAATACCTATGTTCGGGGCATGAACAGTGAAATTCAGGTACTGGTCATGGCTAACAGGTTTTGGGCTGCGTCGGATGCAAGTTTTCGAGCAAGTTGGTGGTTAGAAACCTTGGATAGTTGACCTCGACATTATTTGCATGGGAGCACAGGTTTGTAGTACAAAGCGTGAAAATGACTTATTTGTTTGTTTATTAACAAAGTCAAGGGTTGGCGGGGGTTTTTTATTTTCCGGAAGATGACGTCAATGGGAGCGAAGTGACATTTTTTCATATGCGGGATAGCGGTAAGTGGTTTGGTATCGCACTGCTTTTGGGGATGGGCAGTAACTAGTCTCAGACCAGCAATTGCACAGGCTTCTTGAAGAGTGGCAGAGGCACTGTGCAAAAACCGCTTGGTGATCGTGTGTTAACGTGCTGTCACCAAGGGGTGCACGATATGGATAATAACCGTTAGATGAGGAACGTGTGATCGAATGGTAGATGGGAGGCACGATGTGGCAGGGTTTAACGACAGCAGGCCCAACAGAATTAAGAATTAATTAGTCATATCGGGGGTGATATGATTGGTTGGTGGGTTCTTAATTAACCAGGAAGGTTAATTAATCCCGATTAATGCAATGGGAGGATTAGGATATTAACTAGTTACAGGTTAACTAGTTAATCCTCTTTAACATGTATTTATGGTTATAATTAACCAAAGGGGCGAGATATATAGTAATTTATTGATTTTTAATATATTTAAATAATACGGGAAAGGGTAATATTGTGCGGGAGCTATATATTAAATAGGTAAATAGTTAATATGACTATGAAGTGTAAAAGTGCCAAGTAAAAGACATTAAAGTTGTGTATTTAACTTAGGCTTAAGTGGGAAAAAAGGGGTTTTTATTGATATTGTGTATTTTTCCTAAGTAAAATAGGATTTTACTTAGGAAAAGACTTAATGAGAGTGAATGAATGATGGTTTCAAGTACTTAGGCTTTTTAAATTATCGGTCTGAGGGTTTGGTCCCTCCAGAAGTCAGAGAAATGCTTTAACCCCCTCCAATTTAGCAAATGTCTTAGTACTTAAGAGATATTAGTGAATAATTAGGGAAAATGAGAAGGGGAGTTAATTTTTGTGAATTTTCTTTGCTTGAGATGCTTTCAATATACTGTTTGCCTTGGCCTTGTGATGAAAGTGAAATATTAACATATTTAGAGACATTAATCATAACATATAATTCTGCAACATCAACTACCTACTCTACCTACTTTAACCTAGCATTTTTTCTTCTTTATTAGGGTGCACTTAGACTAGCAAACCCTTATCAAATCTTCCTTTTCTTTTACATGGAATGCTAGAAAATTATATATTACAGAGCAATGGAACACATAAAATATTGCAGAAATATAAACACAGAAAACGCACAAAACAAGAAAGACACAGATATACGTGGTTCACCCAGTTTGGGCTACGTCCACCCCGAACAGCCAGTCCTTCCTTTCTATTATCCAGCAAAATGAAGAGATACAACCTACAACAAAACCGCTGTAATATCCTCTGTTTTCTCTCACAGTCTCACCTCTATGTTTCTCGCTCACCGAATACACATCTATCTCACAGCCTCAAATACAATGCCCTCATATAAAGAGAGGGGTTGTCTTCTAGGGAAAAAAACCCTAAACTAAACATAAGTTCTACCGTCAGATCATCCGCCTAATGAACGGCCCAGATTGACTAGAAATTACTATACTTTTACAAGGCAATTTTACAGCTGTTTTTAGCTTCAGGGGCGCTGCCCCCGAAACCGCCCGCCAGGGGGGGGCTCCCAAAAGTCGCTGCCGCCCCCCCCCTAGACCCCCCACGGCAGTGATTATTTTACGGGCGGCGTTGCTGCCCCATTTTGAACTGGGGTCCAATATGCCGGTACTATAGAAGATAATCAGGCTCCACACCCAACAATCTCCCACTTGGAGACTGATTGTAGCAACTCCACCGCTGCTCCATTTGCTGGAAAATGACTCCTCTTTGGACCTGGCTGTTTCTCATCTTCATCGTCATCCTTGAAGACCAACTGAAACTGAGCATATTCTCAGTTTCTTCCTGGTTACAACTTTTGTTAGCATATCTGCAGGGTTCTGGCTAGTGTGTATCTTTTCCAGCTTCAACTCTCCATCTTCCAACACTGATCGTATGAAATGGTACTTGAGCTGTATGTGTTTTGTCCTGGAATGAAATGCTGAGTTCTTTGCAAGATGAATGGCACTTTGACTATCACTGTATAACGTGCCCATATCATGCTCCTTACCCAATTCACCCATAAACCTTTGTAACCAAATCATTTCTTTACTAGCCTCTGTAGCAGCAACATACTCTGCTTCTGTTGTTGAGAGTGCAACAACACTTTGGATTTTTGAAACCCAACTGACAGCTGTTCCTCCGACAGTAAATACATATCCTGTAGTGCTCCTCCTATTATCTTTGTCACCTACCATATCTGCATCAACATATCCTTGTAGGGATATGTTTGAACCACCAAAGCATAATGCCTGATTTGTGGTACCTCTCAAATATCTGAGAATCCATTTCATTGCCATCCAATGTTCCTTTCCTGGATTGTTCATGTACCTGCTTACAACTCCCACTGCATGTGCAATATCAGGCCTTGTGCAGACCATTGCATACATTAAACTTCCAACTGCTGATGCATATGGAACTTTAGACATATAATCCATGTCTTCTTGGGTCTTTGGGCACATTTCTTTGCTAAGTTTGAAATGGCTAGCAAAAGGTGTACTAACTGGTTTTGCATTTTTCATGTTAAATCTTTTCAACACCTTTTGTATGTACTCATTCTGAGACAATGTTAATTTTCTATTTTTCCTGTCTCTAGTTATTCTCATACCAAGGATTTGTTTTGCAGCACCCAAATCCTTCATTGCAAATGAATTTGCCAATTTTCTTTTGAGCACATTTATTTCCTGCATGTTAGATCCTGCAACAAGCATGTCATCTACATACAATAACAATATAATATAGCTGCCATCATTTTGCTTTTTCAGATAAACACAATGATTAGAGTGACATCTAGTATAACCTTGTTTAGACATAAACTTGTCAAATTTTAGATACCATTGCCTTGGAGCCTGTTTTAAACCATACAAGCTCTTCTTCAACCTGCACACAAGCTTCTCCTTCCCTTTCACCTCATATCCTTGTGGCTGCTGCATATATATTTCTTCCTCCAAATCCCCATGGAGAAAGGCTGTCTTTACATCTAACTGCTCAAGATGCAAATCTTCAGCTGCTACAAGACTTAAAATAGTTCTGATTGAAGTCATTTTAACAACAGGAGAAAATATTTCATCAAAATCAATACCTTTCTTCTGTGCAAACCCCTTCACCACAAGTCTAGCTTTGTACCTTTGCTTTCCTCCATCTTCTTCCTTCAGCCTGTAAACCCATTTATTCTTCAATGTAGTTTTTCCTGCAGGCAACCTGACTAAATCCCCAGTCTGGTTATGCATTAAGGAGTCCATCTCTTCTTCCATAGCTACCTCGCACTTCTTCTTGCTTTCAACCTGCATTGCTTCTTCATAACATTCAGGTTCACCGGAATCAGTCAACAATAAATAATATAATGAAGGAGAGTATCGTTCAGGAGGTCTACTTGTCCTGGTAGATCTTCTAACACCACTTTCAGGTTTTTGGGGTGCCTGTTGTTGTTGTGATGGTTGATGTTGTTGTGGTTGTTGATTATTATTATTTTCAGGCACCTTTACTTTTTAAGTAATTTCATCAAGAACTATGTATTCCTTGTTTTCTTTTTCTTGTTTCTTTTCCTGCAACTGATTCTTATACAAGAACTTTTCATTGAATATTACATCTCTGCTCCTAATGATTTTGTGATTTTCATAATCATATAAGCGATAACCAAAATCATTAACACCATATCCAATAAAGGTACATTTCTTTGACTTTTCCTCAAGCTTTGTTCTATTTTCTTTATCAATATGGACAAAGGCCGCACAACCAAAAGGTTTTAAAATAGAGTAGTTTACCTTTTTCCCTGTCCATGCTTCCTCTGGAACGCCACCATCCAAGGAACTTGAAGGTCCTCTGTTTATTAAATAAATAGCAGTATCTACAGCATCTGCCCAAAACTGTAAAGGCAATCCCGCATGCAATCTCATGCACCTTGCACACTCCATGATTGTTCTGTTCATCCTTTCTGACACACCATTTTCTTGTGGTGTTCTTGGAACTGTCTTCTCTCTGCGAATTCCATGCTCTGAACAGTACCTATCAAACTCTTTGCTACAATATTCACCTCCATTGTCTGATCTAAGACACTTCAATTTCTTTCCTGTCTCAATCTCAACCAAAGCTTTCCATTTCTTGAAAGTATCAAATACATCAGATTTATTCTTAATACAATAAATCCAAGTTTTTCTAGTTGCATCATCAATAAAAGTAACATAATAACGAGAGCCACCGAGAGATGATACCTGAGCAGGTCCCCATACGTCTATATGCACAAGCTCTAATTTTTTGTTCTTCTTTTCTTTCCCAACTCTGAGAAATCTGACTCTCTTCTGTTTTCCATAAATGCAGTTCTCACAGAAATCCAAATCAACATTCTTCAAACCTAGCAACAAATTCCTTGAGTGAAGAATCTTCATCCCTTTTTCACTCATGTGTCCGAGCCTATGATGCCATAATGCTGCATCTGCTCCTCTGGATGTTAAAGCATTAACAGAGTTAGAAATACCATTGCATAAATACAATGTACCAACCTTTTCACCTTTTGCTATTACCAGAGCTCCTCTAGTGACCTTCCAAGCTTTATCTGTGAAAGTTGTCACACAACCTTCACTGCCTAACTGCCCTGTTGAAATCAGATTTTTCTTTAGATCTGGAACATGCCTTACCTCCTTTAGTAGCCATTGGTTTCCATTCTACTGTTTTACAAGAACCTTACCCATTCCAATGATTTTACAGGGTTTATCATCACCTAGACGAACTTGTCCAAAATCTCCTTGAACATAGTCATGAAAGTATTTCTTATCAGGTGTGGCATGGAATGAAGCCCCTGAATCTACCACCCAGGAATCAGTAATATTTTCGAAAGAAAGAATCAAAGCATCTTGTAACACCTCACCTGTCACATTTGCTTCATGATTGTTTTCTTGCTGTGCATCTCCTTCTTTTCCCTTCCGAGATCTACAGTCTTTCTTTAGGTGTCCTTTCTTTCCACATTTCCAGCACACTATCCCCGATCTGGACTTGGATCTGCCTTTCCTTGATTTACTGCGATATCCTGAGCTCTTTCCTCTTTCCATTTTTCTTCCTCTAGACTCTGCACTCAAAGCATTTCCCGATGTCTCACCGGAGCTTTTCCGTCGCATTTCCTCGCTAAGGATAGCACCGACAACATCATCAAACTTTAAAGTACTAGATCCAGAAACAGAGTTACTGATGGCCATTACCAAACCATTCCAGCTTTCTGGTAACGAGCATAAGAATAATAGAGCTCTAATTTCATCATCAAAGTTTACCCCTACAGAACTTAACTGACTTGTAACTGTATTAAAATCATTTAAATGGTCTGCAACAGATCCACCTTCCGACATATTCATATTAAATAACCGTTTCATAAGAAATACCTTGTTAGAGGCCGAGGGTTTTTCATATAGTTTCGACAACGCCTCCATCAAACCTACTGTCGTGGTTTCCTTCGAAATGTTGAAAGCGACTGACGCAGCAAGGCACAGCCGTATTGTTCCGAGTTCCTTTCTATCGAGAAGGTTCCATTCTTCATCTTTCATACCCGTCGGCATCTTTGTTTTTCCGCCCAATGGTAGGTATAGATCTTTCTGATACAGATAATCTTCCATCTGCATCTTCCACAGTGAGAAGTTTTGGCCATTAAATTTCTCGACCCTAAACTTACCCTCTTCTGCCATTGCTCCCACTCAAACCAGGAACCCTTCTTTCCTGCGAGTTTATCAGCCAAATAGACCTTCGGCTCTGATACCAGTTGTTAGAAAATTATATATTACAGAGCAATGGAACACATAAAATATTGCAGAAATATAAACACAGAAAACGCACAAAACAAGAAAGACACAGGTATACGTGGTTCACCCAGTTTGGGCTACGTCCACCCCAAACAGCCAGTCCTTCCTTTCTATTATCCAGCAAAATGAAGAGATACAACCTACAGCAAAACCGCTGTAATATCCTCTGTTTTCTCTCACAGTCTCACCTCTATGTTTCTCGCTCACTGAATACACATCTATCTCACAACCTCAAATACAATGCCCTCATATAAAGAGAGGGGTTGCCTTCTAGGGAAAAAAACCTTAAACTAAACATAAGTTCTACCGTCAGATCATCCGCCTAATGAACGGCCCAGATTGACTAGAAATTACTATACTTTTACAAGGCAATTTTACAGCTGTTTTTAGCTTCGGGGGCGCTGCCCCCGAAACCCCCCGCCAGGGGGGGGCGGCAGCGATTATTTTACGAGCGGCGTTGCCGCCCCATTTTGAACTGGGGTCCAATATGCCGGTACTATATAAGATAATCAGGCTCCACACCCAACATGGAAAAGCCTATCTAAGTCTACACTTATTACATCCAAGGGCTCAGATTAAACTATTGAGCTCATTTTATTTACTCTACCTATCTACTTATCTGCCAAGATTACACTGTTTGGTTAGATGCTTATTCTCTATTTCTACAACAAGAAATTGAAAAATGAATTAGCTAAGTTTAAACAGTTTGACTATCCATGAATTGTGGCATCAATCACAAGCTGCACACAATTATTTGTTACACAAAGTGAAAAAGTAGTGGCATTTAGACTTGCACACTGTCCTGGTCTATTTTTTGTTTGGGGTTCATTTTCTTTCATTTTTTGACCATCTTTTATTCCTTTTACCCTTTGATTTTTCTTTTAGGGTATACCCTCTTTATATTTTTTAAATTTTTTGATTTCTTTTGAAAATATGGAAAACATTTGCAACAAGAAAAGGTATGAACATATTACGTAGCTCATCAAGTCAATCATGACATATGACACCTATTGGTATAGGGGCCTAACAGTGGCTCCACTTGGGGATGGATTTTCCTGGTGGAAAGTCAAGAACAGTAGATCAGATGGCCTTTGAATGACTTTGAATGTATTCTGCAATCTTCTTTTCGTGCTGCTTTATTATATGTATGACAGTGGTACTTTCTAAGCTTAGGGCCTTCTCTTCGAGCTTCAATTCCAAGAGTCACTGTCCAATCAAAACTGTAACATTACAAAGGATATAGTATGTACATGTTAGTCATCATGATAAATCCTAGTAAGTAGGATCAAAATAATGTTTTAACATTTGACCATTGACTGGTCCTTCTTCTGCTTTTGTGCCATCCAAGTTTCTTATAAAATATGTGTTGTTTCCTTGTAGGGCATGGATAATGTGAGGTCCTTTCCATAGGAAGTCAAACTTCCCATGTTTCCCCTTATCTTCTCTTCTGGAATCCCATCTTAGCACTTTATCTCCAAGGTGAGAATATTCTGCCTTGGTTCTTCTATCAAATGTCTTCTTGAGCTTTTCTTGCAACACTTGGGATCTTTGACACACATCCTCTCTAGTCTACTGTAAATTGATGGCCTGATTTATCATTTTTTAGATATCATTGGGTTCCACCTGAGCTTTTTGGAGTAATTTCATAACATGAAATCCTAATGATAAAGGAAATACAACCTCCATACCATACACTAACTCATAGGGACTGGTGCCAATGGATTTTTTGCTTGTCAACCTATCTGCCCATAGTGCATTTATTAGTTTCTTATGCCAAGTCTTTTTATTTTCTTCCAACAATTTTTTAATGATATTAATGAGGCTCTTGTTGGAAGATTCAGCTAAACCATTCCCTTGTGGATAATAGGCTGTGGAATGGCCTAGGGTAATGTGGTACTTATTGTAGAAATTGATAATCTTTTTTTATTTAAACGCTGCAGCATTATCAATTATGATTTTGGTAGGGTAGCCAAATCTCGAAATATATTGGTTTCTAGGAAATGTATGATTACAGTGTCATTGGGCTGTCTGGAGGGGATAGCTTCTATCCATTCGATAAAATAATCAGTGGCAGTGAGAATCCATCTATGCTGGCCAGAGGAGGGAGGATGGATTTCTCCAATGAAGTCAAGGCCCCATTGTTGAAATGGTTTTTTAGTAGAGATGGGTCTCAGGGGTAAAGGTAATAGTTTTCTCTTGCCCTAAAATTTTTTCCATTTATGGCATCAAGTGAAAAATTTCTTTACATCAGAAAACAAGGCTGGACAGTGGAAACCAACCCTTAAGATCTTATTTGCAGTTGATTTCCAATAGAGGTTTCCACCACAATCTCTTGCATGAAGTTCTTAGAGAGCCTTTTCAGCTTTATTTCTTAACAAACAATTTAATAATATTCCTTCATGATTCTTCCAAAAAAGAGCATTATCTAAAATACAAAACTTTAAAGCTTTCATCTTTAAAAACCTATTTTTTGTTCTGGATAACCCTAGAGGAGCTTGTAGGTTCTGTAACACATAGATTATATCAACATACCAAGGTGAATCTAAAAAGTCCTAGCTAATTTGTGGATTCACCATCTCTTGTTCGTCATCCGGTTTATTTATATCCAGGGCTTGACAATTTGTTTCTACCATGAATTTGGCCAATCCCTGTCCTTTTACCAGTTTTATAGGTTTTATTTCAATATCATATTCTAATATGGTAGCAATCCGTTTGCTCCTTTTGCCCTCAATTCCATCCTCAGTCACGATGTCCTTGACAACAATATTTGGTATATAGGCTATCACATGAGAATATAATATATAAACTCTAAAGTCTTTAATTGCTTTTACAAGTGCAAATGCTTGTTTTTCCATGATCTTGTATTTCAGTGGTGCATCCCTTAGTGCTTTACTAAAAAAGGCTATAGGTTTTTCACATCCTTGGTCGTCCTTTTGTAGTAAAATAGCTGCTATAGTGTTCTCTGAGGAAAAAGTGAAAATTATGAAATCTCTATCAAATTGGGGACTTCTGAGGACCTGTGTTCTAGTTAAATCCATTTTAATTTTTTCAAACGCTTGTTTGGCTTCTACTGTCCATTTTATACTTGAATCCTTTCTTAACATGTTATTAATTAGCCTAATTAGTTCTGCTAAATTAGATATGAATCTTCTCAAAAAATTTATCTTTCCTACAAAAGCTTGAAGTTCTTTGATACTTCTAGGATGAGGTATTTGTAAAATTGCATCTATTCTAGCAGGGTCAATTCAAATTCCATCCATTGAAATGATGTGACCTAAATGTTTACCTTCTTCCAAGAAAAACAAGGATTTCTTAGGATTTAAAGAGATACCATATTTTATGTATTTGAGAAATACCTGTCTGAGATGGTCCAAATACTGCTTATCTGACTTAGAAAAAATAGTTAGGTCATGTAGATATATGACAAGGAAATCATAAATTTCTTTAGCTAATGCAATATCCATTGCTCTCTGGAAAGTAGCTCCTGTGTTTTTAAGTCCAAATGGCATTTTGATATACATAAATGTGCCCCATGGTGTGGTAAAGGAACTTTTTCCTTGGTCATCAGGATGGACCAGAATCTGGTTATACCTTGAAAAGGCATCTAACAAAGAAATTATAGAAAAACCTACTACCTTTGCAAAATATGGTCCATCTTGGGTAAAGGGTAATTATCCTTCAAAGAAACCTTGTTCACATTTCTTAGATCTAAACATGATCTAATTTCACATGCTTTCTTCCTAGTCAGTACTAAGTTAGATACCCATTTTGAAAATGTTATAGGTGCAATTATCCCTGCCTCATACATACATTTAATTTCTTTGTCAATCAATGGTAGTAATATAGGGTTGATTCTTCTCAGTTTTTGTTTGAATGGTTTCTAGGTTTCCTTCAAAGGTATAGTATGTTGAATTATTGAGGTATCATATGGTTTCAAATCCTCATAACTCTAGGAAAAAACATCTTGGAATTCTATCATGAGTTCAACATATTTTAACTTTTGGTTAGGAGGTAAAGACTTTGATAGTTTTATCATTTTTTTATTTTCTTCTGTCCCTAAGTTATATTCTTCAATGTCTGCCTTCAATGGTTCCATCCTTGGTTTCTTCAGAATATCATTGGAATCAATGAGGTCTTATAGAGGGGCTAATCCCTTAGGTAGATGATTATATTTTAGATCAATTACCTATGTTTCTTGTTCATTTATCTCATCAAGGTCCGTCTGTTTTAACTCTTGAACTTCCTGCTTGGTGAAAGTTGTGGGGTGAAGCATTTGAATTCAACTTTCTTCTAAAATGTTAGCATCTACCTCATCTATTTGTTTAATGTTACTGTCTGTATCAATATCTATGTAACTATGAGAAAATTCTTTGTCTAAAGCTAGAAAGTTATTTATCTATTCATCACTTTCAAAAAATTGCCAGTTCTTTAGATTGTCAAGGATGGCTGGCCTATGTCTAATTTCATCAGTGAAATGATGATTACATTCGAAAGGTAATTTACAGGTGCTGGCAAATATGGCCCCACTGTGAGCATGTAAGTTTTGTTCCCTAGGTACAACAACAAGGTTAGTTTCCAAAAAAGTATTAAGAATCTCTATAATTGTTCCTCTATAGTGTCCTAATCTAGGATCCCTAGTTAAATACTTCCCATTGATCTACTTTATGATTAACTCTAAATCCCCTATGATAGATACCCTAATTTCTCATAATCTTTTTACAAGTTTAAGTCCAAGAAAAACAGCTTCACACTCTGCCATATTATTGGTACATTTAAAGTTTAACCTGTAGGCATGGCCTTCAGCATGGTCATTTTCTACGTTATGCACCCAAACTCCTGCTCCAGCTCCTAATTTGTTGACTAAGCCATCAAACTCTAAATGCCAAAGAATTTCATGGACATAACCAGTGTCACGGGTGGGAGGAATTTGTTTTCATTTGATTTTTCTTTGCTCTCCGAATTATCATTGGTATTTGAGATTTCTTGAATCTGGACACATGTTTTTCCTTTTTTAATTTCTTTTGGTTCTGTTGCTAAAAATTGTTCATTGTTGGCAGGATTGGTTTCAGCATTGTACAAAATAAATGAATCCATATCAAAGTGTACTGAGTAGATAGGGAAATTTTGTGGTTTTTCCTTACTACTTACTACATATTTCATTAATGTCTCTCTGTATAGCTTCTTAGGCTGGCAAAAAAAAAAGATAGTAGCATAAGACATGTCCAATTGAAGTGATCCTTGAAGCTTAGCACCCCAGGACCTAGATAATAACATTCCATATTTTGGAGGTATGTCCACTACTACTATATCCATCAGGATTGTTTTGGCAGGGTACTGGAATAAAGAAGCACACAAGTCTTTTATTAATCCTAAGCATCTCACTTGACTTGAATCAAAAGAAAAGAGATCTTTATAAGGCCTTGTAATATCAAGATCTAATTTCTCCATTACTGACTTGGGAATTAGTTTGTGAGATGCCCTAGAATCAAACATATCATTGTGAAGGATTTTATCACGAATATTCAAGCTCACATAGAAGGGAGGAACACTTCCTTCTACATGTTTCCCATTTACTTCATGGCCAAAGATTAGTTATGGTTGGTCATCAAAGAAATTTACAGAATCTTCAGTCTCGGTGATGTTCAGTGATTTTTTGATTTGACTTCAGTGGGCCTCATGTTTGGCTAATTATAACAATGGAACAATAATCTTTAACTTGCCTAGTTCAGTTTCTAGATTGAAAGTTTTTTCTGTTTGGGCTTTGGTGTTTTGAACAGTGGGATACTCCTTGATTTTTATATTTTTTATGTTTTTCTCCTTTTCAGGAGTAGGGTTATGATTAACTGTTTCATCTAAATCAACTTTTGGGGGTTCTTCCACATTTCCATTGGAAGGAGGAGGAGTGGAAGAATGTCTGTTATTTTGTTGATTGTCAGAAATATCTTCAATTATAGGGTTAGATGGGTTATTATTTGATCTAGACAAAATTTGTACATGTGGAGGGACTACTTTACCTTTGGTAAGCTGTTTTGGAGCTTTCTGTTTGTTGCTTTCAGGAACATCAATTCTTCTACTCCTTAAATTATACTGCTTGTGCACTTCATAGATAGTTGTGTCATATCCCTCCCTAAAGTCAAACGATTCTCCTGATTGAGTTTGAAATTGTTTGAGAATGTGTGCCTCTTGATCATCTTGAGTTAGGAAGAATTCTCCTTCATTGTTAAGTCCCATTAGATTTATTTGAGTGTCTTCATCAGGGTCTTCAGAATTTGAGCCTTCTGCATAATTATCCTAGAAAGGAGGTCTAATGTTTTGGTCTGGGCCAGTATTTCCAGGGTTCGGGTTTTGGTTTTTTTTGAAGTTTGGATTCCTCCTAGTGTTGGATGGTTGTCCATACCAAGGAGATTTTCTTTCTATTATTTCCACTCTATCTCCCCATCTCTCCATCCTTTTGATTATAGCATCTAGTTTTTGTTCAACAGGTGAAGCTTCTTCTTTCAGTGGTATCCTTCTTTCACTTCAAACCTTGGCACATTTAGAGATCAAGTTAGCTTCCACACTGAGAGCTATACCTTGCATTTCTTCTAAAGTTCTAGGAGCTCTTTCCCTTCGTTGAAAGGCCATATCCGAATCAAATCCATCAGGGAATTTGATTAGGGCCAAATCAGGTGGGGGTCTGAGGTTTTGAGGAATGGCACTGTAAACATCATTAAACCTAGTGTAGTCATCTTGCATAGTTTCTTGAGTTCCTCTCTTGAGGTTCTCATATTCGGCTAAGATCTGCAGAGGACCTTTCTTTTTCTCCCAATGATTTAAGAACTGTGTATAAAGGGTTTCTAGGCTATCTACGTTGTTTGGTCTTAGAGCTCTAAACTAGGTTCTGACTTCAACAGTTAGTCTCTGAACAAATATTCTCATTCTTACATCATCATTGTCAATCTTATATATTTCAAAATAATTAGTGATTTTTTTGGTATGTGGTTGGGCTGTGTAGGTACCAGTACCATCAAATGGAGTGATTTTACTTTGATAGTGATGCATGGCACCTAATTTATCTAGTAAAACCAGCGGGGTATACCTATTTTCCATGGCTGCAGGTAGTGATGCAACAACAACTAAGGGAAGGGTAACAATAGAGATTTGGGTTGTGGATGGGGGGATAGAAGGAGGGGTCTGTGGTGGAGTGGTTTTGGGTTGAGATGTATGGGGGAAAGGTGAGGAACTTGCAGAAGCAGTAGTGATTGTAGAGGGATCAGGGGTTCCTTCAGAAGTAAGCTCAGATTGTATAGAATTTTGTAAATGTTTGTCAATTGAGATACTGATAGCTTCAAATTGTAATTCTTCAATAAATACTAGTTCTGGAACCAAGTGGGGCAATCCAGAGTAAAAAAATGTCACAAACAAAGAGGTCTCAAATTGCTCATCAAAGGGTTCATCCTCAAGATAAATTTAAATCATGGGGCAGGATCTTGATCTATAGATGGGGCGACAACTAGCAGTACTTTCTTGGCTTTCCTGTCTCCTAAGAATTTTGGGAATCAGATTGGGGTTTTCAAACATAGGTGATGGATTTGGATCAGGATTTGACCTAGTGTAATGAGTTCTTTTTGAAGCTAGATTTCTTGGTTTTGATTTTCTAAATTAATATCAACAACAACTTCTATGATTTCTCTAAGATGTTTCAGATTTGAATTTAAAACATTCCTAAATATCTTTTTGATTGAGGAATTGGTTTATGTTCAGTCCATAAACTAGACCGGAGATAAACTGAAGCAGCATTCATATACTTATGTTCTCACAGAGCAAGAGTAGTTCGAAGGCTACCTTGCTAACTTCAGGCTCCGTCTGTAGTTTATAAAGTAAACAACAAATTTTCGTTCCCCAGTGGATTCACCACTATGTTATCACTAAGATTTTTCTAGAAGTTGTAAGAAGAGGAAAGGGGTCCGAGGTAACCACAAACCAACTTTTGGGCATAAAATCTAGCCAATCTATACCTAGAGAGGGCTCTCTCTTTAAGATTTAGCTTTGTTTTATAAGGTTTTAGGCTAGTTATTAGAGCTTTGGGATTTTGATTGGGTTTGTTGGTGAAATTCAATAGCAGAGGGGTATCACTGAGTATTTCAGGCCATTGGGCTAATGGAGTCAAAGGAAGATGGCTCAACTGGATTTGGTTTCTTTGCAAAGGATGGCTTCATAGCGCAATATAGCTAAACAAGGAATAAATGATGACTTGAAAAGATGACATGGACTCAAAAGTGAAGAAGGGCAATTAAGAATCCTTCCACATGTCTTAAGAGAAGAGAACTTTACTGACCACCAATAAAGAGCAATTAAGAATTCTTTACTAAATGATCAAAATGAGTAAACTAGGAAACAGGAGCAATTAAGAATTCACTGCATATCATAGTTTAGAGGAAAACATTCAGAATAAAAAGGATTGAAAATAGATTGCACTAAAGCACTTTCGAATTAAGATTTTTCATTTTAATATTCAAATATGAAACATAATTGAAATATTTAAACAAGAAAACAATAACACATGAGTTATAAGATACTTATTTGTCCGATGTATTGTGCTTGAACGCTGTGAAAAGTCCTTTGTATCAATTCTACATCCATCCAGCCATGCAAGATTTGGTCCAACAACACTTTATTCCAAAATAATCAGTTTTACAACAATGTTAAAGAATCCACCCTCAATACTCCAATTGAGGGAGTATTTATACCAAAAACTTTAAAATAAAATATCTCATAACAAAGTGAGATATATTCTGAGATGACTAACTATATATTACATAAAAATAGAGACAGATGGTCTCGTAGGTAGCAGATAGAAGGAAAATGATGGTTTGTTGTCCCTACTCTAGAGAATGTGTTGGAGTCAGGTCCTATAATTTGGCATCTCATTGTCTTTGATGTAATTTTGTGCTCGCTGCCTTGCTTTTCATCTTTTTACTAATACATTTTATCTTGCTCTGATACTCTTTACCTGTTTTCTCTGTGTTCATCCTCCTTACCCTTATTGAGTGCAATAAAAATCAAAATTTACCTTTTTACCAAGGATAAATTACAAAATTTCTAACATTTGTTCCCACCATTTTGGCTGTGGTATTCTAGTTTTCTGAAGTTTTCTAAGGATCTCATCAGTCTCGGTATATCTAAAAAAGGTAGGTTGAATTGAGAACAAGTGTTTGATTTCATGCTCGACATAGAACATGTTCTCTAGATTGTCATAGAGAACTCTGCCTGTAGGCAGTGCCTTTGATCCTGATGTACTTGTTGATGAACTTGCTTGTTTTCTGACATATTGATTCAATTTATCCACATAATCTATATGACTCATTAATTTGTAGCCCCTTGCTCTGTAAATGCCAAATTTCTCTATAAAAGCATTAATATCTGACTGCATGTCCTAGCATTTCCTTCTAAATTTTGCATCAAAGTCCTTTTCATTAATACGCTTTTGATTTCTAAAATTCTCCCTATTCTATCTTGAATGCCCAGTTCTTCAAGCTAGTACTTATTCCTAGTATTCAAAAAATTTATGAGCTTGTTGGCTTCCTTAGGCATTCTTCCTAATTCTGCTCTTGTCCTTTGAATTTCTTGTTGGGATTCCTTCACTAAATCAATATGCTCAAAGATTATTTGGATGGATGGCCAAACATCATTTATTAACTCTGTGATGTTGGCCCAAATAATCTTTTTAATATCTACCATGGGCTTGTCAAATGTAAGGTCTTTCTCTAATGATTTTACCTTGTTTTCTAACCCTTTAATCTCCCTTGTCTTATCCACAACATTTGTTTTTTAGAGATCATACCTTTGTTCTAAGTTGGCATACTATTCTTTTACCCTTTTTAGCTCTGAAACTTGCAGTTTCATGTCCTCCATTGATTTTATCAGTTCCTCTGTGCTCAAATTGGAACTACTATCCTATGTCATTCCTACTATTGTTGTACCTGTGACCACCTCTGTTGTGGTTGTTGGAATGTTTGGTGCCAGAGATGTTCCAAGGGTTGATGGGACTGTAGTTGAGACTACTGGTATCACACTGGGAGGCTGAGAAGTCGACTCTCCCTACTTGTCCTTCAATGTTTTTTCTAGTTCTTGCTTAGTCTCATTCAATCGTTCATTAAGTTTTAAGAGCAAATCCATCAGCTTTTCTTCAGATTTTTGCTTGATGATCTCAACAGTTTGTGGATGCTTAGAAGGAGGAAACTTTAGCTACTTCCTCAAGGCAACAATATCTTCATATTTCTTTTTGATTAAGGCTTCTGTAGCCTTCACATCTTTGGTATCATGACCCAATCCAATAATTATTTCTTCTAAAGATTTTATTCTGTTATCTTTAGCCTGTGAGGAGGTGTTTTCCAGTTATAGTTGGGCAATTTTGTTATTCAAAGAATTTTCGAGCCTTTGGGCCATCATAGCCTTACCAGTCAAGGTGGAATAAATCGTTTCTCCAGTTTATTTTTGCAATTCAATTTGGTCTAAAGGATGAATATCCTTTGCCATAACCTCAAAATTTGTTCTGAGATAATCTGCTACTGATTAAGGTTGTTGTACTTTAGGTTTGAAATAACTCATTATCATTTTACCTTCCTTGATGTCATAGGCTAACATCGATCTCTTTTGATTAGTGGGAGCCATTTTCAAATATTGATTGTAAACCTAAAGCCTCAATGGATCATTTCTGGCTTTTATTTCTGTAAATTTCTTCTTGATATCTAAAGTGTCCTTTCTTGGTGGCCTGAACAATGATAACTCTGCATTATGCTGCCTTTCCAACTCATGGCTTTGTGAGATAGAAGGTGTTTCTTCCACTGGGAATGGTTGATGACTATCGTTTCTTTCTTTCCTTTGACTATCAGTAGTCTCTTCAAAAAATTCCTCTTCAGAAAGTGGATTTAAACTTTGCCTTTTTACACCAGGCTGCTCTGAGGGTCCACTAGCAGGGGTAGCTAGTTCCCTGTCTCTTTTCTTATTCCTTTCCTCATTCAGAGGAGTCTACAAATTTGGATGTTCTCCCACATTGCCCTGAGTTGGGGGAGTTTGCATCTGGGCTTGTTCCTTGGAAGTTTCAGGTTGTTTTGACATTGTAGACCATTCATTAACATGTATACTAGTCTTTATCAATTTACCCTTGGAGGTCTCTATGGATGGTGTATTGGTCTGCTGTGAGTGCATTTCAAAGGTACCAGCTACTGAGGAACTTATCCCTGATGCTGATCTTTGAGAACTATTATGATGTACCTGCCCAAAAGAATCTAATTCAAGAGTCTTTTCAAGATCTCTCATTACATTTTCAATATTCACCTGTTCACTGTTAGTAGCTTCTAAGGTTCCTTCTCTCCATTCATCCACATTGGAAAATTGTTCAATTTCTGGGATGCTATGATGCATGTAGGGAGACAACCTATTCTTAATTCTTCTATCATAGATAAAACCATGAGGATCATATGGGGCCCAACCAAATCTCATTTTTAATCTAAGGAAGTCTTCGAAAATCCTTTCTGTTGCTTGCCCTGCTTCTCTACTGTTGCAAGCAAATGGGCCTATTTGATGTTTGTTCCTGAGCTATGCTTTCTTTTTGTCTTTGGTAAAATGGATCAAATCTGCATTACACATCTACCTATAGTATTCCAATGCAAACAGTCACATTGGAACATACTTTGGTTATTTGAAGGGGGCAAGCTCACAACCATATATCCTGAATTCAGTGAAGTTCTAATAAAGGTACTAATCTCCCACTTTGTACTGTTTAGAAAGTTGAAGAGTCTTTCTAATATCACGACTGATCCTGGGAGGGGAAACCCCTGTTAACAAGGTAGTTGCTGGATGAATGAATAGGTCAATGAACTCATAATAAGAATAAGGGGTTTCAAAGGAATCATGGAAGACTGCAGACCAGAAGATCACAGACCTTGGATTTCCTCTGGTGTCAAGTTTCAAGACAGGGAATAGGAAGTTGTCTGATTGATAAAAGAGCATAAGATGGTATATAAAGGAGGAGTACTTTAAAACTCTTTCATTTCCCACTCTCATGAGCTGGTCATGAATCTTGTCAGCAATGTAGGAGGCAAAGTCATATTTGACAGCAGGGGGCTGTCCAGGAGTAAAAATTGACAACATTGCTAGGGTTACCTCATCAACAAATTCACTAGTATTGAAACCCATTATTGATGATATCATGTCAATTATGAGTTGTCCCATATCTATAAAGAAAGTATGTATGTAAGGAGGTGGGCCATCAGGCTGATGTTGTTGTGACGTGAAACGTTGACAGAGGCGATTTAGTTCCTCTTGGGATAATTTAGTTGATTTCTCAAGTAAATCTCCCATGGAAAGGGGAGTTAGGGCTTTACTAGGATGGAACTGTAACATTTCATTAATTGACTTAGCAGTTATTGGAAAAATAATGGTTTGGCTGAAGGACATGACTGCTCGGCGATTAGGGTCATAATTGGCATGGAAATGATGAATTATCTCTAGGAAAGCATGGACTGAGGGTAGAAAATACATAGGAATATTGGATTCCCATAGTCCTAGAACATCAGAGCCAGTTAGGTAGTCATCTCTGCTTTGGCAAAATACTTTCAAATGATTTTTGTCAGTGATGAGGTCCTTTATTTGGAAGTCCCTATTAGCTAAAGGCAGATAGTCCAAATATTTGTGTGGAGCATTTAGGGGTGCAACACTCAAGGATACGGGGGTTTCCATGTCTGGTTCTTGTGGATTCACATGGAAATGTGGATTTTCTATAAAAAATGGGTAAAACAAAGGGTCTAGTAACTTATATGATGAAAACAAAGACTGAATTTTCAATGAATTTTGGTCTTTTCTGTCAAATTATAGTGGAAAATGAGAACTTGCAAGGTTTTATTAGGAATTTGGATAAATACCTGTGTTCGGGGGATGAAAAATGAAATTCAGGTACTGGTCATGGCTAATAGGTTTTGGGCTATGCCAAATGTAAGTTTTCGAGCAAGTTGGCGGTTGGAAACCTTGGACAGTTGACCTCGATGTTCTTTGCATGGGAGCATAGGTTTGCAGTACGAGGGCAGAAAATGACTTATTTGTTTGTTTATTAACAAAGTCAAGGGTTGGGGGGGGGTTTAGATTTTCGGGTGGATGAAGTGAACAGGAGTGAGGTGACATTTTGTTGTACACGGGACAACGGTAAGCAGTTTGGTATTGCATTGCTTTTGGGGATCGACAGTAATTAGTCTTGGACCAGTGATTCCACAGGCTGCTTGATGCATGGTGGAGGCACTGTGTGAAAACCACTTGGTGATCGTGTCTTAATGCGTTGTCACCATCGTGTGCGTAATATGGATAATAACTGTTAGATGAGGAAGTCGTGATCGGATAGTAGACGGGAGGCGTGATGCGGTAGGATTTAATGGCCGCAGGCCCAACACAATTAGGAATTAATTAGTCGTATCAGGGGTGAAATGATTGGTTGGTGGGTTCTTAATTAACCATGAGGATTAATTAATCCCAATTAATGCAATGGGGGGATTAGGCTGTTAACTAGTTACAAGTTAAGTAGTTAATCCTATTTAACATGTATTTATGGTTATAATTAACCAAAGGAGTGGGATATATAGTAATTTTAGGATTTTTAATATGTTTAAATAATACAGGAAAGGGTAATATTGTGCGAGAGTTATATATTAAATAGGTTAATAGCTAATATGACTATGAAGTGTAAAAGTGCCAAGTAAAAGACATTAAAGTTGTGCATTTAACTTAGGCTTAAGTGGAAAGAAAGGGGTTTTTATTGATATTGTGTTTTTTTCCTAATTAAAATAGGGTTTTACTTAGGAAAAGACTTATGAGAGTGAATGAATGATGGTTTTAAGTACTTAGGCTTTTTAAATTATTGGGCCAAGGGTTCGGTCCCTCCAGAAGTTAGAGAAATGCTCTGAGCCCCTCTAATTTAGCAAATGTATTAGTATTTAGGGGATATTAGTGAATAATTAGGGAAAATGAGAAGGGGAGTTAATTTTTGTGAGTTTGCTTTACATGAGATGTTTTCAATGTACTGTTTTCCTTGGCCTTGTGATGAAAGTGAAAGATTAACATATTTAGAGACATTAATCATCACATATAATTCTGCAACATCAACTACCTACTCTACCTACTTTAACCTAGCATTTTTTCTTCTTTATTAGGGTTCACTTAGACTAGCAAACCCTTATCAAATCTTCCTTTTCTTTTTCATGGAAAATCCTATCTAATTCTGCACTTATTACATCTAAGGGCTCATATTAAACTGTTGAGCTTTTTTTATTTACTCTACCTATCTACTGATCTGCCAAGATTACACTATTTGGTCAGATATTTATTCTCTATTTCTACAGGAAGAAATTGAAAAATGAATTAGCTAAGTTTAAACAGTTTGACTATTCATGAATTGTGGCATAAATGACAAGCTGCACACAATTGTTTATTATAAAAAGTGAAAAAGTAGTGGAATTTAGACTTGCACACTTTCCTGGTCTATTTTTTGTTTGGGGTTCATTTTCCTTCATTTTTTGACCATATTTTATTCTTTTTACCCTTTGATTTTTCTTTTAGGGTATACCCTTTTTGCATTTTTTAAATTTTTTTATTTTTTTGAAAATATGGAAAACCTTTGCAATAAGATAAGGTATGAACATATTACATAGCTCATCAAGTCAATCATGACATATGACACCTATTGGTATAGGGGCCTAATAGGAGGAACACAATAGGACATACACCTTGTGAACTTGTTTATGTGAAACAAGTCTTGTTCCCTATAGAGTTCCGAATTAGAACTTTCAAGATGGCAGTCTAATTGGGAATGGATTTATCAGAGGCTCAAAAACATAGGCTGGAGCAATTAAATGAACATGATGAAATCAGACAAGTGGCAGTTCCAAGAACTGGCATAGTCCAACGACGGAGGGATAAATGACATAACAAATACATCAAGGATAAGAGGTTTCAAGAGGGAGATTGGGCATTGTTATTTGATTCAAAGCTTAAAGATTTTCAAGGGATGTTTCAAACTCATTGGCTTTGGCCATATGAGATTGAATTTTTTTTAGTAATGGAACAGTGAAGAACATAAAAATAGATTAAAGTCAAACTCCTCTTCTTGTGAATGGTCATAGATTGAAAATATGCCAAAAACCAATTTCAAAGGAGGAGTTCATCAAGATCTTCTATAACAATTCTGAAATGAAGTTAGTGAAGAAGAATCCTTCTTCTCCAGCAACTTAGTCTTTATTTTTTCTATTTAAATATATATGTATATGTATATGTATATGTATATATATAAATATATAAATATATATGTATATATATATTGTATAAGGTTGAAAACCAATCACTGATTGGCATGCTTATACAGAAAATATAGGATGAAAATTAGAAGACTCTGACACCCTATATTTTCCATTTCTGAAAAATGGTGACTCACTTGACATTCTGAAAAATTCATTATAACATTTCATTTGACTTTACTTTTACAATTTCACTTCACTCCATTGCCATGTTTCACCACTAAATTTTTATTTTGCAACATTTCTTTCATCTTCGTTTTCATTTATCATCTTGTCATACTTTCGCTTACACAGCCATTTCCATTTCATCCATTCGTCAACCATATTTTACTCTCTGTTTTACATTCTACATCTATTTTCAAATTCTGTAGCTGATTCCATTCTGTAGCTAATCTTGTTTTGCGGCTAATCTGATTCTGCAGCGACAGTTTGATTATCAGTCCAAGCGCAAAGTGGCCAATTCATAATAAAATATTTAATGTAGGTAATTTAAGAAAAAGAACAACTTTGAAGACCAATCATGCCTAAATCACCTATCGAAGCAAACATCAAAATATTAGAAAGAGGAAGGTAAGGTTCCAAAGGTAAAATAAAAAAATTTATTTCAAAAAGCAATACAAAAACATAAGCTTGTATAACATGTATGATGACATGTCTCCTTGATTAATCATTACGTTATTTGACCACCACGATGTCTCTGCTACACCTTCCATCTTCAACGAGAAACGGTCCAACGATTCCTTCATAACTGACATCCGTTTTAAAATCCATAGACTTGTACTTAACAGGACTTCTACAGCTACACCTATTAACAATTAGATTAACGACATGACCTATCTATGTATGACTCTTTAAACCCTGATTGTTCATTTATTACACTAAGTTTTTCTCTCATACTTATGCAACCTCTTTGTGCATACCGTCACTCTATTTTCATATACTTTGTGTATACAGTCACTCTGTTTCCACACATTTTGTGTATACAACTACTCTATTTCCATATATTCCGTATATACAGTCATTTTATCTCATATTCAGAGTCATTCTAGTTCCATATACTCTGTCATTCTGTTTCCATACCCATGTTCATTATGTTTCTATGTACGCAGTTGTTCAATTTTTGTATACACATTCCTGTTTACGTAATCATTACATTTGTCAGAGAGTGAGAGAAATTTTGAAGAGTTGCCAAGAATAGAAGTCATGAGGCTGATTGTTAGAGCCAAACCCATTGGGGTGAAATACATGGAGGATTATCAACAGCTAAAGGGAATGTTAGACAAGGCTGGTTGGTTGTGTTTTATTGAAAAATTCAATGGTTACCACAAAGAAATCACTAAATCCTTTGCAAGATCCTTTGATGGTACCGAAGTGGAAATTGGGGACATCAAATTTGCAGTTATCGAGTCCTTTATAGCTGAAGCAACAGAACTCCCAAGGCTAGGAGAAAGGTGGTTTAAGAACAAAGAGTTTCATGATGAATCTTGGAAGGTCATTCTTAAAAATCCAGGTACGGAAATTTCAGTTTTTAGAAAAGGGATTCCAATTTCTGCACTCAAAAACAAATGGAGTAGCATGTTGTTAATTCTGCAAAAGTTTATTACATGCGAAGGGAGGTGTGGATCTATGTATGTGTGTCATATACGATTGTTAATGATTTTCTAGAGAATGGAACCCTCAATCTTCCTTTTTTCCTGTTGAATAGTCTAAGAAGAATGGAAACTAATGTTCAAAAGAAAGTTGAATCAATAGAAACCACTCTATATCACCATGGACTAGTGAAGATTTTAGTTGAATTTCATTTGAAAATTGTATGGGACACATGGGAGGACTTCTTGGTAAGGAATTTATTCTAAGATGCTCTAGATTTGTCTGAGGGAAGTCATGTTAAAATAAGTAGGAGGAAGAAGACCAAACTCACGATTAAAAACACCCTTGAAACTTCAGCATAGAAAAATGATGAAGAAGAACCAATCTTTGAGAAATTAACAAAGATCACAAAGAAGAATAAGCACAGGAGAAAAATGAAATAAAAGGTTGAAGAAATCCACAGGGATATTCCTGAACCTTCATCACCTAAAGAGGATGAACATATGTTTTCTTAAAGATGATCAAAATCAGGGATCAGATCAAGAAAGATAAGGAGAAAGGAAAGAGGAAAAAGGATATAGAAGAAGAGTTCATAGGCTCCCAAAACTTGAGTAGGAGTTCTAGACTCCAGGGTAAAGTGAACAAGGTGAAATCAAAAGAGACCCAGTTTATAGATTTAGAGGAAGAAACTCCAACTCAATCCCCTGAAAATATTCCACATGAGCAAGTCCACAGAACTCTCCTCCACAAAACTTTGGAGATAGCCCAGGTAGAGCCTCTCCTGCTATTGATCCAATACAAAAAAAAATATATGACTACATAGAGTCATTAGATAAAAGGAGTACATCAGTAGACCGAGGAACTTTAGCTAATCTAGAGCAGCATACCACCTCACAAGAAACTTTAACTAGCTCCCTCAAATAGGAGCTCTTTGAGCTAGAAATTCTGAATATCCACATCCAAAGAGAAAATGAAGCCTTAAAGGAACATGATAAGTTGGATAGGGGTATTCATGATAGCACTATGCTTCACTTAGGTTTATGGCAGAAAAATAACATGGAACTAAAAATTAAGAATAAGAAGCTGAACATGGCACTTATTAACCTCAAGTACAGATTTCTCATGAGGAAGCCAAGAATGGTAGTTGGTACAAAGAAAGCAAGAAGAGGAAGTTGGATGTGTTGGCTGAAGTATCAAAAAAAATGTAGTAGGAGGATGAAGTTCACAATTTTTATTACATGGGGACATGCAATAGTCTTGTAGTGGGGGTATGTTGAGCCTCAAAACTGCCCTTTCCTTAGCAACTTTTTCATCCCTTCTTCTTTGCTTTTCCATGAGGAAATGCGTTCCTATAATCAATAACGATTATACATTGCCTTACAGAGAAAATTTTAGTCATTTACATGTTATACCTTTATGTTTTCTATTTGAATAACTTTTTGTCTTTTAGCTACGAAACCCAACCTATTCTGTAGCTAATCATCTGTTTCACAACTACTTCCATGCTTTTACAGGTTTCGGGTGTCAGAAGGAGGAAATAACTACATGGGAAACTTGGAAAACATCGTGGCATGGATCATGTCCTATTCACCTAGCCCAAGTCGACAAGGAAGACTCTAGTCAAAGGAGAAGTTAAACTTAGAGAACTCTCATGGAAATGGTCATACGTTAATGACTTACTTAATGCAGTTGAATCCCAAAAATGATATCTAATATAATGCACTGCGTAAACCCCTAATACTTAAATTCAAAAGGAGTGAAGGTATCTCTACTTGAATGGTTCATGAGGCACAATACTTGCTAAGGTTTTGCAAATGGGGTAGCAAGCTAAGTGGGCTTGATTGTGGGGAAAACTCCATAGTTAAGCGCGCTTGAGCGAGAGGAGATCTCGGATGGGTGACCTCCCGGGAAGTCCTGGTTACCGGGTGCAAGCCCCGGAAGTGACGATTGACGCTATGTGATTCATTTCACTAGTTTCAATCCCACTTCTTCACCCCTGTGAGCATCACCCAATGCAATGAGTGCTAAGTGAACAATTCAAAAATCATGAGAAATTAGTCAGTTACGACTACCTCTCATGGAAATGGTCATATGTTAATGACTTACTTAACGCAGTTGAATCCCAAAAATGATATCTAATATAATGCATTGCGTAAACCCCTAATACTTAAATTCAAAAAGAGTGAAGGGATCTCTACTTGAATGGTTCATGAGGCACAATACTTGCTAAGGTTTTGCAAATGGGGTAGCAAGCTAAGTGGGCTTGATTGTGGGGAAAACTCCATAGTTAAGCGCGTTTGAGCCAGAGGAGATCTGGGATGGGTGACCTCCCGGGAAGTCCTGGTTACCGGGTGCAAGCCCCGGAAGTGACGATTAACGCTATGTGATTCATTTCACTAGTTTCAATCCCACTTCTTCACCCCTGTGAGCATCACCCAATGCAATGAGTGTTAAGTGAACAATTCAAAAATCATGAGAAATTAGTCAGTTACGACTACCTCTCATGGAAATGGTCATACGTTAATGACTTACTTAACGCAGTTGAATCCCAAAAATGATATCTAATATAATGCACTGTGTAAACCCCTAATACTTAAATTCAAAAAGAGTGAAGGGATCTCCACTTGAATGGTTCATGAGGCACAATACTTGCTAAGGTTTTGCACATGGGGTAGCAAGCTAAGTGGACTTGATTATGGGGAAAACTCCATAGTTAAGCGTGCTTGAGCCAGAGGAGATCTGGGATGGGTGACCTCCCGGGAAGTCCTGGTTACTGGGTGCAAGCCCCGAAAGTGACGATTGCCGCTATGTGATTCATTTCACTAGTTTCAATCCCACTTCTTCACCCCTGTGAGCATCACCTGATGCAATGAGTGCTAAGTGAACAATTCAAAAATCATGAGAAATTAGTCAGTTACGACTACCTCTCATGGAAATGGTCATACGTTAATGACTTACTGAACGCAGTTGAATCCCAAAAATGATATCTAATATAATGCACTACGTAAACCCCTAATACTTAAATTCAAAAAGAGTGAAGGGATCTCTACTTGAATGGTTCATGAGGCACAATACTTGCTAAGGTTTTGCAAATGGGGTAGCAAGCTAAGTGGGCTTGATTGTGGGGAAAACTCCATAGTTAAGCGCGCTTGAGCCAGAGGAGATCTGGGATGGGTGACCTCCCGGGAAGTCCTGGTTACCGGGTGCAAACCACGAAAGTGACGATTGACGCTATGTGATTCATTTCACTAGTTTCAATCCCACTTCTTCACCCCTGTGAGCATCACCCGATGCAAAGAGTGCTAAGTGAACAATTAAAAAATCATGAGAAATTAGTCAGTTACGACTACCTCTCATGGAAATGGTCATACGTTAATGACTTACTTAATGCAGTTGAATCCCAAAAATGATATCTAATATAATGCACTACGTAAACCCCTAATACTTAAATAGTTCTTTTCGTTTAATTTCTTTCTAGTTTCTTGTCAGTAGTTAGAAGTTGAATTCAATGGTGCAGTGTAGTTTGTTTCATTTACTGTTTCATTAGTCTTTAGGTTTTCAATTAAACTAATCAATGCCATTACTATTCTTGCCATTTAATTTCTAGTTTAGTGACTCATATTTTAGGTGAATGTTTCTAAAAAGCCCTTCTAGTTGATGATTCATCTTAAACTAACTGGTTGAATACTTCATTTATGCAATGAGTCTTTTCTACATTTTTGTATTGATTTTTCCTTAGAATAATGAAGTACAAAATTCCTCAAAATGTCATCAAAAGGAGGTTGTTCTCCCAAAATTGAGAGGCGGAGTAACTAAGAACTTCATTTAGTTTCCATAGTAGATTAGCTGCAATTTCATTTTCAATATTAGTATTTCATTTAGTTATATTTCCATAATAGATAGTTGCAATTCCACTTTCAGTTTTACTTTTTCTTTAGTTTTTTTCTTGTCATGGATTAGATAGTAGTTGCAATTTTACTTTTAGTTTTCAGTATTTCATTTAGCTTGGTTTTTGTAATTTATTAGACAGTAGTTGTAGTTTCACTCTTAAGTTCTTTTAGTTCATGATTTGGAAACAATAATAAGAGCAAAAATAGAAACTCTATTTTCATTTTCTTGATTAAACATTACTTCCAATCTGGCTTAAAGCACTTTTTGTCCTCATTTCATTTCTTTGGATTCTTAGCAGAAGTAGATTTAAGATTTTGTTAAGTACATTGTAAATAATTAGGGATTAAAGGATCAAAACCCGAAAACAACATAAAACTCAAAAGCACTAAAGTAAGAAGTGTCATCTAGCACATATAGTGCACTACACTTCATCAGTTTACGATACCTAGATTGATAATTTATGTAGAGAAATTTAGGACACTAAATTGACCAAACACTCAGTTAGCTCATAGCTCATCTTATCATCCTCAATCTGATGGGAAAACTTAGAGTGTAAACAAATGTTTGGAAGGATATATTTGTTGCTTTGTATCTAATAAACAGACACAATGGGTCAAATGGTGGCATCTTGTTGAATGGTGATATACCACTTCCTTCCATGCTACAGCAAAAATGGCCCCATTTATGGCACTCTATGGATATCATCCACAGCCCATCACATCATATTTAAGAGAAAATTCTAAGGTTGAAGCAGTGGAACATCACATCGAGCATTAACAACAAGTTCTCCAACTCCTAAAGGATAACCTCACCTTGGCACATAATAGAATGAAACAACAAGCAGATCAACATCACATCGAAAGAAGTTTTGATGTAGGTGACTGGGTATTCCTACGACTACAACCATATAAACAAATGTCACTCAAGCAAGCTAGGAAAGATAATAAATTATCACCAAAGTGTTATGGTCTGTTCAAGGTGTTGCAAAAGATTGGTACTATGGCATACAAATTAGATCTTCCTGCAGCTTCCCAGGTGCACCAAGTTTTCCATGTTTCATGTTTAAATAAGGTTATAGGTGACAAGCTCCAGGTTCAAAAAATATTTCCAGAACTTGACGGGGAAGGAAAAATCATATTAGAACCAGAAACAGTCACAGAAAAAGAAACTTGACAGCTATGAAATCAATCAATTTCAGAGTATCTCATTAAGTGGAAGAACTTATCTGCTGAAGATTCCACATGGGAGGATCAAAATTTTATATAGAAGCATCCATAACTACTCAAGTGTTGAGGAAAACACTTTTCAGAAGGGGAGGGGCATGTTAGGCACCTATAAAACTAGTCATTCCCCCATTACTATTATCATTGTATCCCTTATTGTTATTATTGTGCACCTATTGTCCCCATATTGTTATTAGTATGCCCCATAGAAACCCACTATTGTTATTTTTTGGCCTATTATGTTATTACTGTTATGTCAGCTTTATTATATTATGACCCCTTAGACTCCTATATATAGAATGGAGGTTTAGTCATTTGTATCATCCAAGAATTGTTCATTTGTGTAATGTAAAGGAGGTTTCACCCTTTATGAGGCTAAATTCTAAGTTGTTGATCTATCTTTTCTATCTTTTTGTGAGCTAGTTTCCTAACAGTAAATAGTTAAAATCACCTTAAATCTTATGAAAGAAAAAGCTTCAGCGATATTTTTTACATTTCGCAAATTTCTAGAATCAACAGACCTACAAAAGGGAGCAACATGAACTGATAAATGCAAGTGCTCAGTTATGAAACATGTGTCCATCATAGGTAGGCAATTATGTAGGGCGCAATGGGGAAAATAACATTGTTTTGAACTATCTGTAGCAGAAAATCAAACTTTTTTAGAGAAGTGACACTTAAGTATTTGTAAGTGATTATGAAAAAAAATTTCAAGGTTGTTGATTGATCCAATTTGTAGGCCTATTGACCATATGTGAAAAATGGAATGTAATAGATTTCTGTATAAATTACAATGTCAGAAACAGTAGTGGAGGATTGAAGCGCTTTACCTTTCGATAAGTATATATCAAGAAAAACTTGATTAGATCATCATATGCTACAATAAAGTCTTCATCATGATATCACTGCCAAGGGAGGCATACCCATGCTCAACATGTAAGCCAATATTACATGTACAGTGATCAACATTCTCGTCCACGGATGACAAAGTGTGGATGCATGTTTGTATGATTGTCTGAGTGGTCATAGCCATTATACATTGTAATATTATATTAATATTGGAATCACAACCCAGATGGATGAAACTAGACCCACGTTCTTCTATCTAAACATGTGAATGAATGAGATGATGTCTAACATGCTAGACACCATCCCATTATCGACCAATGATGTAAGACATTAACAGATGTGAGAGAAACCATCATTGATGTTAATGGATCTAAAGGTGTTGTAGTGTAGTTGGTATGTTGTGAATAAATGAGATGAAATTGAACACGAAAGAGAATCCTTTGGTTGAAGGCCAATGATGAAAATTTTTCATTGAAAGCGAGGAAACATTTCTGATGTATGCAAGTATTGGTAAACTTGTCATTAATGTCAATATGAGTACAAACCCTATGTGAAAAACCTCAACCCTAGCATTGGTAGTTGATGATGAAAACCCTAGATACATGGGAAATCTCTTGCTCGCAGCATCCCTAAATATATTTGATGAAACCCTAACCCTAACATTTCTTGTTGAGGATGAAAAAACTAGATACATGGAAAAGCTCTTGTTGACACCAACCCTAAATCTATTCGATGAAACCCTAGTTCTATGCCATTGCATGGCTCATTCATATGAAGAAACCCTAAATAATCTCATGTTAGCCTAAAATTCCTAGAATGCATAAATTATGCCCTAATCAATATAATGAAAAAATTCTAAACCACATGATGCCCTAATTCCACAATAGAAATTCTTTAATAGGGATATTATGAAAAAATATGTATATGATGAAAGAAAAATAAATTATCATAATCAAAGGTCATATCTTGAATTGAATATGATATCATCTTATAGAGGATGTTATAGGATTTCCAGTGACTACACACTTGCCTCCTAATTCCTTACCATTGAAGATAAATCAATTTTTGAAATCAACATCTGTAAAAAATTATCAAATTGTCCAAGACGACTTGAGTAGGCTCATAACCCTTCGCAAAGAGATCTTTCCATTCAGAACATGAAAAAACCACTATAATTATAAACCTAAATTCATCCATTCAAGCTCATATTTTTTGGTGGATACAGACAAGAGGTAGAGAAGCAATCACAACCTTGAAAAGTGAGGAAGAAATTTTTTTGCAATTATTGATGGGTTAAATAGTCTCCCACATGCTTGAGCTAGGTGTAGAGAAGTTTCCATAGTTTTCCTAGTCGAAGTTGCCATACCTTCCATGGTTGAAGTTGCCATAGTTTTTGTGGTCGAAGTTTTTGTAGTTTTCCTAGGCAAAGTTGTCGTAGTTGGCATCGTCAAAGTTGTTGTAGTTGTCATGGTTGAAGCTCTCGTAGTTTCCATGGTTGAAGATTCCATGGTCAAACTTTTCATAGTTCGTGTGGCCATAATTGTCATGGTTGAAGTGTTTTTTCAATGGGATTCGATAAATAGAGCTTGTTGAAGTGGTCCCTTGAGAACATAATAGGGAAGAGTTGGAGAACATTTGAAAAAATTATGAGCAGTCTTTGAAGTAGTATCATTAGAAATTCCTTGAAGCATAAATTGAAGGATTGTTGAGCACTATTGAGGAATGTGGAAGGGACATTGAAGACTTGGGATTATGTTGAGATTGAAAGGGTATTTTGAAGGTTTAGTCAAAGCATTGTTGAAGATCCCTTGAATCAATATTAAGAAACTTGTTGAGGATATTGTGAAAACATATTGGGAAATAATTATTGTAGACAAAAGCTCATTTTGAAGGCACCCTTAGATATGATAATGCACTGATGGGAGTCTTGATAATGTGATCTTGCAGAAAATTGTTTGGATGGAATGAAGAGTTGTGGAGTCACCATTTCAGAACTGTAAAGTTGTCGTCGATGAAAGAAGGGTTATTTGAAGATTTATTGAAAAAATTACTAGGGTTTGTTGCAAAATATATTGGAAGCCTTGAAGAACAATTAAATCCATATTAAAGATCTACTGAAAAGGGGTTTGAGCCCTAAAGGATAGGAGTCCCCAAGAAGATCAAGTTGAATCACCCGCCAATGGAGAGGGTTAAAGCCCTAGATGTTGTAGCGTCATAAAGGAAATGTTGGGGCCTTGTGGAAAATAGGGTTGTAGCACTAAAAGTTCGAGCCTCATAAAGAAAATGTTGGAGCTTGTAACCTTGTAGGTTGTAGCTTAATAGGTTGAATATTGGTGTCTTTAGTGTTGGATCCCTAAGCTATTGGTGTACTTGGTTATTGTAAAACGAGGATTGAATTCCTAGTCATTGATCAATAAAATTATTATTCTATCTTTGTTTACATTGTGTTCTAATTATAAGTGATCCTAACTAGTAACAAAAAATAATGGTTGGAAAAAAATATTGATTCACCCCCCCAGAATTTCGAACAATTTGTTTAAAATCTAGTACCTTCTCCCAAACATAACAACTTGAAGGTAAATATTTAGAATACAAATGGTGTCACATCCTCATTGGGTAATCAAATTGCGAAAGCTCCATTTTTCAATGGAAACTTCGAAATATGGAAGGTAAGAATGAGGAATTTCTTAATGGCTGAAGATTTTGAATTCTGGGAATCAGTGGATAGAGGAATGACATTGGAAGAAAAAAGATAACAAGGAAGAAAATGCAATAATTATTAAATCTATATTGAGTGGCTTACCAAATCCTATAAAAGAATAAATGGAGAAATGATCATCACCAAAAGAGATTTGGGAAAATAGTGAATGTCTCCACTCAAAAGGATTGTTGGTCATGACTTCTGATCAAGAAGATGATGGAAAATTATGCAAAGATGACCATATAACATTATTTAAAATAAAGGTGACAACACTAGTTTCATAAAGGAAGATGATCAATAATTCTTGAAGTAGAAGTTGAACTAAATCTAAGACAAGGCTTGTAGTTGTCCTAGAAGATATAAGCAGGTTGATAAAGGAAAATGAGGAGCTGAAGAAGAAAGCACAAGATGGTGACCATGGCCTTGAAAAGAGAACAAGGGAATTTCACCTTTTCAAGTTTCAAGTCCAAGAAAGAGTTAAGGAGATGACCAAACTTGAGGAATTCAGGGAAAATTTTAAGAACTCCCCCTAAATTTATAAATATAATAAATGGGCGAATCTCCATGGTATATAGGAAAAATGGAAGGCGATTTTATCAATAATATAATATGTATATATAATTTTTTGCCGAATCTCTCACCAAGCATGGCGAATATTTTACTCAATTATAAAATCTTGTAAGATCTTGGCGAGTCTTTCACTAAATAATAAAACTTTGTAAAGTCCTAGTGAATCTTAGCATAGGCTACATGCCGGTTTAATTCCCCGATTTAAATGGCCTACATTCCAGGTGAATACCATGGGTCAATACCATGTGCCATTTTGGTGAATACCATGGGTGAATACCATGTGCCATTTTCATTTTTATTAATTCTAATATTAGGGTTAATAATGGTTTTTTGCATGGTATTAATAACAATCTAGTCCATGGTCTTTGTCCCATAGTATTTTGGTCATAGGTTTCACCTAAATATAACCCATTTTTTGAGTGTTCCTAAATATAAGGTGACTTATGGAGTAAATATAAAAAAATGTTTTATTTGTTTACCATACCTCTTCTTTATTTATATTTTTATTAATTTACCATACCTCTTTTACAAATATGGTATTTGGCCCATAGGATTCACTTAAATAAAACCTCTTTCTTGAGCCTTCATAAATAGAATGAGGGTTATGGACTAAATATAAAAAGAGGTTTTATTTATTTACGATACGTCTAGTTTATTTATATTTCTATTTATTTACCATACCTCCACTTTACTTATATTTTTATTTGTTTACACCCTTACATGTATATAAGGTGACTTATGGAGTAAATATAAAAAATGTTTTATTTATTTACCATACCTCTCATTTATTTATATTTTTATTAATTTACCATACCTCTTTTATAAATATGGTATTTGGCCCATAGGATTCACTTAAATCAAACCTATTCTTGAAAATGGGCGAATGGATTCACTTAAATAAAACCTATTCTTGAAAATGGGCGAATGGAAGGTTGTAAGTCCTAATTTCAAGGGCTAAATTTACCTTTTTTACCCTCTCCCTTAAAATAAGGTGGGCTATTTGAGGTGATTTGTAAAAATGTACTATGATACAAAATATTTGCCCACTAAAAATTTAAAACCCCTTAATTTCGCCAAAGGGCGAACATTCGCCCCTAAAATTATCCTTGGAGGAATTGCATGAAAACAAGAAAGGGTATCAGGAAGAAGTCATATCAATGACAAATCAGTTAGATAAAGAAAAGAAAAGGGAATACATTTTGTTAAACATCTTGAACAAAGACATGAGGATTTGAAAAAAATTGGAGAAAAAATTGGTCAATACAAGGTAGAGGTCTCCTTTGTTAAATCTCAGATAGAAGAAGAAAAGAAAAAAGTGAAAGGATCTAAAAAGGTGATGGAATTTTTGGTCCCCTTGAAGGGACAAGTTGATGAAGCGAAAAAGGAAATAAATATGATGACATGCCAACTAGAAGAAAAGGATGAAGATATCATCAAATTAAAAATAGATATCACCTCACTAAAGGCCCAATCATGTGAAGCAAGGAGGATGAAGGAAAAAATGGAGAATCGTCTAGAAAATAAGGATCAAGAATGGAATATGATGAAATAATAAATTCATCTCTTAGTTAAAGAATTTTATCATCTGAACAAGTGTCTAAAGATATCTCAAAACCTAGATGACATCCTAAGTCATCAAATATCTCCCCTTGATGAATCAAGTGTTGGTTATGCAGGTAAACCTTCAAAGGAAAATAATGCAAACCCTAGTCCATCAAAGAAGAAGGATGCGAAGAATATTGGAATAGATATTCATACCCCTAGTTCCACCAAAAGCAGGGATAAGTGTCAAGATGGCAATGGAAGAAATGCCGCTCTAAGAAGATATGTATATGATATCAAGAATGAAAAAATAAATGGATTTCATCAAAGGATCACAAGGAAAAGAGACTTCAAAAGTACATGAAGACAAGCTCCATCCTCTAGGTACCAAAGTATATTTCTTGGGTAATTCTATTATTGTAAAAATTTTGGGCACATGGCAAAGGATGGTAGGGCATACCAGAAGGAAAAATATAATGGTCCTCATGAGTCTCCTAGAAGTAGCTTTGAAAGAAGAATTCATGCTCCCTCATTGCTGAACAAGAAGGAATGCATCATATTCCATAAGATTGGACATATGGCTCATGATTGTAACTTGACTTGGGTAAAAATCTAAAACCATGACACCCAAGCATGAAAATAAAGTAGAACAAGTATGTAGAATAAATAAAACTAAGGTCAAAAGTGTCTTGGACACTGAAGGCATCAACTCATGTTGTTGATATAATGAGTACATCTTTGGAACATATAATATTTCTAGTTTTGACAATGAGATTCAGCCAGGAATACCATTCATATTGTTAGGGGGAGATATTCTATTAAATAACCTGACTTTTTTCCCACTACACATATGATGGGTTCCATAAGAAAAAGGAAGAACAAGAGGAGTTTATGCAAGCAAGTGGAGTTGCTTGATCACATGAAGAAATGAAAACTATGGCCATGTATCTTATGCCACATTATCAAAAGAAGGAAATTATGATGACAGGGGGAGTTACATGAAAATGAAAAAAATGGAGAAACATGGAAAGCATGATAGAGGGAGAAGAATGGACAAGGATAAGCATGAAGATAGGGAGAGAACTTAAAGGAAAAAATTGTCAAGGAAAGTGCCCCATTTTACATTAATGTCAAAGAGGGAGAGAATACTAAAAACGGGGAGAATATTTCCATCAATCACAAATGGGGAGATTGTTGGTGAAGTTGTCATTGATGTCAATATTAGTACAAACCCTAAGAAAAAAACATGAAACCTAACATTTCTTGTTGAGGATGAAAACCCTAGATACATGGAAAATATATTGTTGGTACCAACCCTAAAGATATTTTATGAAACGTTAATTCTATTCCCTTGCATGGCTCATTCATATGATCAAACCATAAATCATCTCATGTTAACATAAAAGTCCTAGAATGAATAAATGATGCCCTAATCCTAATGAGTTAAAAGCCCATGTGTTGAAGCCCTGATCTAGTAACCCTATCTGTATGAATATGTCAATGAAACCCTAGTCCTTGTATGCAATCCTAATGCATGAATATCACATGCACTCACCATGTCAAGGCCCACTTTAGGTGCTAGAACCAAACCTAGCGTTGGCTCCAGTTTTACCCCGGTAGCAACATCTAGCAGAACTGTCTCAGGAACTGTTTTGGAAGCTCCGATGCTACCTTTAATGGTTGGGTTAAGTCTCCTGAATTTTAGTGAGTTGATAAATTATCGTATACACCATGACGCTGGTTTGCCTGCCATGCTAGCTAAGCTTCCCGATGACATCCCCAATTTTTGAGGGTAATTCTTGAGAGGACCCCGGCAATCATGTCCAATCCTTCCATTTGTGGTGTTCATCCAATTCCATCACTGATGATTCCATTTGTCTTCGGTAGTTCCAACGCATGCTTAGTGGAGATGTTTCAAAGTGGTACATTGACTAGCCCGCCACTTCTTATTCCAATTTCGTGACACTTGCTAAAGCATTCCTTTAATATCTTTAGTTACCTCGCTGATATGACACATGAATGAAGCTCTTGAATGCATTTTGTCAGTCCTCCACCACCTGTCTTTCCAATGATGTTCAGGAATGGAATAAAAGGAGGAGTATGTATCATGCTCCACCTTTCAAAGACCATGTCTACCTTGATTAGTATCTTAGGACTCTTTTAGCACCTATTGTCACAGATTTCGCATCTCATTTTCCTTAGATAGAGAAAAAGGCTCTCCAGACTACTATGAGATATGACTTGATTTATGCTCAATCTGGTTATGTCTATACCATTATACCAAAACTCCCTCGTCCTGGTGGTGCCAATGCATCAGTAGAATCTCACACACCTAATGGTATCATTGGCTATATTTCTCATCCTTCGCCATATACTCAACGGATTTATGGATATACATAGGGCGACACACGTTCCTCTAACACTTATGAACCTCCTGCTAGCAAAATTTATTCAGGACAAGGAACCTCTTATGCATTTACTGAACCACATGAGTAGATGTTAGGCCCAGCTAGTGCTCAACTTGTTTACTAGACCATTGCTCCTTCACCATCTTATACCTATGCATTGTCGAGGGCTCTGTCGGTCATGCATCAACGTTGTAGCCTCCAATGCATCCTCAACCCCAGTAGCCACCACCTCCTCAGGGTGAATTGTTTACACAACAGAGTGCGACCAATCCCAAAAGTTAGAAGAAAAAGAATAAGTGGAAATGTAACAAGGGTAACCATAGTAACCAAGGTAATCAACCTAATGAACCCTAGGGGAATGAACCTTACACCAACATCCAGCAAGAGGGTGACCAACCCAAGAAAAAAAATTCTATTCGTATGAAAAAGCCTTGTGCATATTGTGGTGTACATGGGCATTACATACATGAGTGTCCTCTCCTACCACAAATGTGCCAAATGTGTGAAGCCCAAGAAACTTCTAGAGGTCAACCGCCCATGGATCAATTGCCTCATAATCATGTGCCATCTCAACCAGTCGTGCTCACAAATACTTTCCTTCAACAAGGATTTGTTGCTGCTCAACCTTAGCAAGGTCAAGCAACCCACCTTCCCAAACCTTTTAGTCGTCATGAACACTAGATCTTCATGAGGAATTATGATGAGGTTAATGACTGTGATATCAACTTGAAAACTTGGTCACTTCAATATGACAAGCCATCAACTTTGTCAGCGACTGAGTCCAAAAACAAAGCATCTACTATGCCTCCTACAACACCAAATGGTTCATTATAGATCCCTCAACCTAAGGTTGAGTCACTTCCCAAGATCCCCAAGGGACAATTACATCGTAATGCAACTTATAACTGAGCTTCCCATACATACAATATAGTAAATTCCTTGGCACAATCGTCTCTTGCCCTATCGACACTAGAGTTATTCTAGTCGTGCCCATCTCAAAAGAAATCTATACTAATTTTTTTCGGTGCAGTATATCCTTCAGATAATTGGTCGATTTTCTTCCCTATTGATACATCATAACATCCTCCATTACCTCTACCGGCTGCTTTCTAGATACCAGTCAGAGTTTATAATGCCATCATTTCCTGACACATTATTGGTGAAGGTGCATCCAGCTGCATGATGTCCACTACTATTTGGAAGCAACTCAAGTCACCTGAGCTGTCCCCATCCACCATCACTTTCCGTGCTTGGGACAGTCACTCCTCCCAGCCCCTTGGCAGGTATTACAATTTTCTAGCGACTCTTGTGGGAAAGACTCTTGATGTACACATCAAGGTTATTGATTCCCCTCTATATCACAACATTCTCTTGGGTCGTAGTTACACTTATGCCATGTTAGTTGTCGTGTCTGTAGTTTTCTGCAAGATGTGTTTCTCCCATGAAGGGAAGATTACCACTATTGATCAGTTGACACACTATGAGCCGACATCCTTGACCTCCACCGAGTCCATTTGATATCCAACAAGTAGTATTCTACCCCTCTCACTGGTGTCTCACTCGGATTATACAAAGATTCCTCGTTATTATCTGTTTTCACCAATCCTCCCCCTCCTATCTCTCATCCAATCTCTTTGAGCATTTGCATGTTACAAGTGTCACATGTTGCTGACAAGTAGTCTAGTACATCTGATCAACATTCATCTTGTCAGCACACTTTTGTTACCATCTCAACTGAGCCATCCAGATCCACCCCCCCAATACCTCCTTTGTTTGTGGGTGCCTCCCCTTTGCTCCCACCAGGAATTGTTCCTCCACATATTTACCATCCAGGAGTTTTTCCACTGGGACATTTCCCTAAACGACATATACCTTTCCTGTTTCCTCCTCTGAGAAATTTTTTTGTCCCTTTTATGGCTTTGTTGGTCCTCCATAATATGACTTTGGGGATCCCAGTGTGGTACATTGATCCCTTAATGAACAATGTGCCTGGTCATCTCAGACAATATCATGTTTTCACCCTGATTCAATCAGTCCCTATGACCCTTGTCACTTCTCCAATTCCACCACAAACTCAACAGGAGCCCACTCCTATTATCAAAGTATCCAGACAGGTGGGGAAAGCCATGAAAAAGGAACCTAAGGAAAAGGCTCCAAAAGCACCATCGACTCCTAAAGCTCCAAATTCAACACCTTTATGTACTTTTTTTGAGGTTTTTTTGGCATGAAAAATTATTTTTCCTGAGCTTCCTCATTTCAAACCTTTGGTTCATGAATTGTTCCTTCAGTCAAATATCCCTAAGGTCCATGTTACCTTACAGGGACCAGCCAAGAAACTGAAAACATTGCACACAAATCACCCTTGTTCCTTCTGCGATCATTATGGTCATTATTCCCATTGTTTCCATCGTCTCAACAAATTTTGTGATTTCCTTGAAGAACTTTGCGAATACAAGGCCACTCATAGTGGATCACCTACTCCTCTACTTATGGATTTCTCTACCACTAATGTACCCAAAAAGGTGGACTTTGGTCCCACATCGTGATCCATCCCCCTGATGTTGAGATGATGGACTCCATGATTCATATCCTTTAACTGCCATCATCCTTGAGTTCCTCACAAGAAAACCTTTATGAGGTTTCTGCGTGCGCCTCTATCGAACCTACTTCACTAGAAACCCAATTCTCAACATCAGTAGATTCTCCATCTAGTAGCTCATCGTCTACCATTCCAGATGATGCGTATGTGAACGTTATTTCTTAGGATGATGCACGAGGTCCCACCACTGCATCATGTAGTTAGTCTTCCTCCCGTTTGCCCATCTTCCATTCTGATGAGGATATCATGAAAGCCACATCTATCCCTAATTACCGTTGGGGTGATATGTGCCATCATGCATAGTTCCTTTGGAGGATATTGTGGCAAGTTGGTCTGTTATTCCTTCTTTGAGCACTCAAAACAGAATGACGCTCCACAAAATCCTCCTGCTAGGGGGCATCATTCCAACCTTTGCATTCTAGATCACTCCCATCTATCACATATGCTTACAGGTAGTATCCATGCTTGGGGGCATGATGGTTTTCCCATGGCCATCTTCTAAATTGATTAACAAAAGTCTTCACCTAGATCACACAAGATCTAGGTATGGCCAATTATCCTCCCATTACCTGGATAGTTTGTCCTACCGGCCTCTCCAACAAGCCATATTCACATCACATATTATAGACGTTTGTTATCATATTTTAAAGTATTCTACTCTATGTCCACACATTCACCATGTTTGACTACATGGGTGAGGATGATTCTATACCTCCTCTAGTAGTTCATTCTTGTTTTCCTCTTCCCATAGTTATTCACTAGGAACTATTGCTCAAAGAAGAGTTAAGGCCATGTTTTGAAAAGGAAGGCTACTTGCTTGAAAGCCATAGATCCTGATTCCAACGGTCGGTTTGTCTGCTATGATCTCCACAACATAAGGGTGCTTTCTCCTCCTCTCAAATTGGAGGGAAAACACACTTTTATAAGAAAACCAATATTTTCTCTATCACACATTGTGACCAGACCATAACTCCATATGATAAAGTATCAACATCATTGGAAAAATCTCAATGAGTACTATAATGCGTCTTTCTTAGCTTTTCATGATCTGACACTTCACAAGGAGGCCAATTTTCCAAGAAGTGTCACTTTATCACCTCTCAAAATTGAATTTCTTCATAAGGGACACTTGTAATTTGGGGTCCATGTTCCGTTGGCACTTTTCATCTCAAGTGTCTATTTTCATCATGAGAAACCATAATTTTGTGATTTTCTCATGGTCCCCACTAGGCTTATTCTGTGTGGTAGCGTCATTAAGTCATCCTTGTTCAGAGCATTCGCGATGAGCCACCCTTGCATCCACGGAGTCTGTTTCGCATCCCATTATATCATGTCATAGTACTCCATCCATTTTTGCATACCATTCATCCCGTGTTGCCCATTTTGACCTTCATTCATACTCTACACCACCCCCTCTAGAGTCGAGTCAGTCACTGTAAGGTTAACCATGCACTTTATGCTCTCACAAGGGAAGTCAATTGTTTGTCCCTCAATCCCATTTTTCTCATTGTCCTTGGTGTCAGTCTATCAGTCACATTACTATTTCCCCTTGTGACTTAGTTGAGGATCCTCATTGTCTCACCTATAGTGGTCCCTATTCTATCAACATCAACACATCTATTCCAAGAAGAATGACATATATGGAATTGTATCTTGGTTATAGCTTCCACTCTTGTTCGGTGCCTCAAATCAAGGAAAGGGAATCATCATTTCCATTTAAATTTCCTTTTTCATGTTTGTGATTCATACACATGATGGTCCAGTGATGCAGCAGATTGTTGTAGTGATTCCTGAGTGTGTGTGAGATGATCCAGAGCTCATGAGGATGTGTCCCTTTAGGTAGCCCCCTACATGCCCAAATGACTTCATATTATACTACAACCTCAGATGCAGTTCTTTATATTCGATGGATTCAGTTCCCGCCACTTGCAACATTCATAGCATGCATGTATCCTTCATATGATCCATTCAATTTTGCAAAGCCCTTCCCTATGCAGTAGGGCCTCTTAAGTTGTTCTACCGTCCCTCCCACCCATTTTTTGAGGGAAGGGACATTATAAATCATGTACTCAGAGGTTATTGTATTCATTCCTGGCTCAATTTTTTTCCACACATTATATATATGGGCCACGTTGTATTATTTTCTAGATCACTATCCTCTTTTGCTTCAGTTGCATTGGCCTCTCTCTCTCTCTCTCTGACTCCCCTTCATTGTCTAGTGATTATGTCCTTACAATGTACCTCAGTCATAAATTTTTCTCCTAATACTCATATGTTGGGGGGAAATTTGTTACCACAGAAAAAAATGATCGTCTAGACATAATGTACTAGATGGATAGAACTACACCATGTAGGGCCAATTTTACCATAGTAAAATTTCTTTCTCTATGAGAAATTATTGAATAAACCATATTTTTTAAGTCATTTATAATCAAACCCATGAAGAATAATTAAATAAATAACTATTTATTTAATTATCTTCTAGGAATTATTAATCAAACCATTGTTTAATTAATATTCCTTGTCACATTTGACACAATTATGAGAAATAAATAGATAAATCCTTAATTATCTTATTTTTCTATAGGAATAATTAATTAATAACTAATTACTTATCATTCCTTATCAAGTTTGACCAATTGCCTTAGGAATAATTAAATAAATCATTACTTGTTTATTATTGCTTAACCATATTTCTTGAGATAATAAATAAATCATTTATTTATTTATTATTTCTAAATAAAAGTTTAAATACTTTTTCCCTCTAACAAAACCTAATAAAATATTCCAAATAGTTAATTCTAGAATGGGTTTAATAGCATTTTATTATTACTCATTATTCTAGGATAACCTAATATTTTGTTATAAATAGAGGGGTGTTCCTTTCATTCTTCAGTTTTGATCATTTTTATTGTTGCACTCAATGTTGTAACTTTGATTCTTATCACTGTCAAACATAATGTTTCGTTTCCATTTGATTTCTGAGTCATCTCAAACCTTTTATTTACTGGCTTTTACACCTTATAGAGGAGAGATACTCTACAAAAGCTGAAGACATTTGAGGATATGGAAGAACCCATCCCATAGAGGGGAATTGGTAATGTTATTTTTTCCCTTCATACGTGTTGTTTAATAAAATATATTCTTTATATATATTGTTTCCATTGGATTATCGAAGTTATTTGTGCTTATTTTACTACTTCATTTTGACATTTAACTATGATTGTGGCATAAATATGGGCTTTGGCAGGTTTTGTTTCTATCATTTGTTGCAGATCTACAATGTTTAGCAACCATTTATATTGTTAGGACTTTTTTTCATCCACAGTCTAGAGTGATTCCTTTTGGTACACATATGAGAAGAAAACACAATAACAACCCCCCTTCCCCCTTCCCCTTAATCATAACTATTGATATTCGTGATGCCCAAACTATCTCTTAGATCTACAAAACTTTCCATTCCTCGTAACTCGGTGGAGATGTCTACATATTATTCTTGATACTTATAATCTTCCAAAATAATCTCCCCATCATTGATCAACTCTCCAATGAAATGGTATCTTTTGTCAATAGCGTTACCTCTTTTCTGAAAGACTCAGTTTTTTGATAAAGAAATTGTAGATCTATTATCACAATAGATATTTATGTTTCTCCTTGTTCATGCCTCAAGCCTTTCAACATCCTTCATATCCAAATTTCCTCATAAATTATGCATGTTGCAAATACATATTCAACTTTATTTGTAGAAAAAGAAACAATAATTTTTTTCTTGGAGGTGCATGAAATGTCCCCAAACCAAAATGAAAAACATAGCCTACTGTGATCTTTCTATCATCTAGAATTCTTACCCATTCACTTTGTCCATATATATCCATCCAAAAACCATTTATTGTGGTATACAGGATGCCATGTCCCTTGGTTCCATTAACATTCCCTAGAATTTTTCTAGTTTCTAAACAATATGCTTGCTTTGGAGTCTCCATGAATCTAATGAACAAACACACTACATACATTAGATCATATATAGTTGGAGATAAATACATAAAAAATTCTAAACAAGCTTTTTTTATGTTGTTGGATCTACATTTTTGCTACAATATTATTTACTTAATGTCAAACCCATGGATATTTTTTGGTAGGAAAGGTTTGCTATTTTTGTTTTTAAACCTTCTTAATATGTATGTTGCATACTTTTTTTAAGAAATAAAAATTCCATCTTCCATTTGCTACATCTGTATGCCTACAAAATACCTTAACCCCAAATCTATCATTTCAAAATCCTTTTAGATGAACTCGTTGAAATTAACAAAGTGAAGATCATCATTTTATGTGAAAATAGGTAATTTACATGTAAAAGTACAATTAAAATATTATAATCACTATATTTGATATAGAGGTAGGTTCACCGTCATGTTTTCTAAATGAATTGTTAAACAACTATGACTTTATTCTACTATACCATGGTCGTCGTACTCACTTAAACCAATAAAGAGCTTTCATTATTCTATACAATTTGTCTTATTACCTATGCCGCTCATAACTAAGTGGCTTATTCACATACACTTCCTCTTTCAATTCTCCAGTCAAGAAGGATTATTTCATATCCATTTAATATACCTTCCACTCATGCTTGACTATTATTGCTAAAATTGTCCACACATATTCCATTCTTGAAATTAGAGGAAATATTTCAATATAATCACTTATAGGTTATTGTTTTCTATAACTTAACAACTAGACTTAATTTATTCTTTTCCATCATTGCTTATGCATTTCTTTTGGTACTATAGACCAACTTTACAACTATGACTTGTTGTCCGTATAGAAGACTCATTGATTCCGATGTATCATTCATTTCTATAACACCTATTTCTTTATCCATTGTTTCTATTCATTTTTCCTCCTTAGTTACATCTTCAAAATTAAGTGGAACATTTACATATTGATATAAAGTAGAGAGAGAATTCAGACTTGCACTACTGTCACCTTCATTTTGCTCTTAAATATATCTCAAACATCCATATTTGTCTTCTAAATATTTCCAAAGTTGTATTTTGTTCGACACTTGAAATTGAACTTGTAGAATACAATGTCATTTTCCATGCATAAAGAATTATTGGATAAAGAAATTGCATAGTTGTCATCGTAATAAATATTTTTTATTTCTTCTTGTTCATGCCTTAATTCTACATTCCTCTCATCAAAATTTCCTAACAAGCTACCCTTACTGTTTCTACATATTTAGCTTCAACTATGGAAAGAGAAACAATTGGTTCTTTCCGGGAATCCCACAAAGTGATGCCCGAACCCAAATGAGAAACACCTTCTAATGTGATATTTCTATCATCTACATTTCCTACCCATTCACTGTCTACATAGATAGCTAACATAAATACATTTATTGTGGTATAAAAAATTCCATATCCCTTAGTTCCATTAACATACCATATAATTCTTTTAGCTGCTAACCAATTTGTCTCCTTTGGAGAATCCGTGAATCTAGAGACCAAACTTAATCCATACATTAGATTAATTATAATTGTGGTTAAATACATCAAACTTCCTACAATGTTTTTATTTAGTGTTGGATCTACATTGTTGCTAAAATCTTCCTTACTTATAGAATATCCATGGTTGTTTGCGTTGGAGGAGCCTTGCTTTTTTTCATTTTAATCTCTTCAAGATGTTTGTTGTGTATGTTTTCTGACAAATAAAAATTGCATATTCCTTTTGATTTAGTTCTATGTGTATAAAATATCATACTAACACCAAATCTTGTTAAAAATTGTAACTAGGTTTGGTTTGCATAATTGTCAATGTACCTATGTATTACATATTTTATGTAAAATAAAAAAGAAAGAAAAATATATTTATTTTTTCAAGCATCTGTTTCATTCTAAAGTCAATTTTCTAATTAGGTGAAGCATATTATTCATGATTCTAGGGTTTATTTAGTCAAAATAATATTTGTTTTTGAGTCAAAGTATTGTAATGTAGTAAAGCCCCATTTTAAATTTGAAAAGAAATTGGAGAAATATTTTTTATTTCTATCAAAATTTAAATTTTGTCTTCAAAAGAAAAAGTTGACCCTACCTGGACAAGTGAGCCTTGAATGTGACCCATTCAACCTGCCAAATGTGTGTATGTCGAAGACAATTCAACATCATTTGGAGTATATATCAAGCACGTTCGATTTTCATGTGAAGAAGAAAATAAATACAATAAAATATGCCTAGAGAGAAGACTAAAGGTATAAGGAATAAAAGATAGAGAGAAATAGTGAAGGTCTAAAGTTTTTTCTACCCTAATTCTCTCACACGTGCAAGTTTTGGAGCTATCGTAGGGGTCAAAATTTTTGGAAGTTAGAGTATATCCAAAGTTCTATTGCTACGAGCTAAGAATTTAAGATTTGACCTAATTTAGAGAGCTTGGAATATTGTTGATACAATTTGACATTAAATTATTAGAAGAGACTTAAAGGAGGGTTAACTTGGATCTTTTGGGAAGTCTTGGTGTTCAAATTCTCACTTTCATCTAATCTTATAACATAAGAATATTTTCTTGGTTTTCCCCTTGGAGGGATTTGTAGGGTTTAACCCTATACAAAAATTACCTCCATACAAATTCAAAAATAGAAAATAAACAATGGAGAGAGCATAAAACATAAAATAGATATACACAAATATTTTTCCCTGGATCCCGAAACTGGGACTACCAAATTTATTTTTCATTATGTTCTTTGAATGTTACAACACATATATATGCCTGTTGAAGCATCCAAAAACCCCAATCCATTAACCCTGGATTAAAACATAACCATAATTCCCTTGACTAGATCTACAAATAACATGGACAAAAAACCATGATGCTCGAAACCATGTGCGAAATCCATGCACAAAACCATAGGTAAGTCCACCCACCTAATATAGGGTCTTCATATGGGTTAGTCATGGAAAGAATATAACATAAACCAACATTCTCTAACTTGTTGTTTTATTTCCATAGGGGGCACATGAGAGCTTAGTCATTGATCCATCCCTCCAATGCCCATTGTTTCTCAACAACAAGAGAACTTCTAAGTGCTCATAGACATTGTCAACGCATCTATAGAATCTTCAACGTTTCCATCTTGACCAGCAACACCTTCTTATCCTCAACCATATCCCTCACAAAGTGATACTGAGCATCAATGTGATTTGTATTTGAACGATAAGCAAGGTCTTTTACCAACGAAATTGCACTTTCGTTGTCACAATCTATCCTTATAACGCATTGTACTAACCCGATATTTGAACACAATATATACAACCAAACTGCTTTCTTTGTTTCATGAGTTGTTGCCATGTATTCTGCCTCTGTAGTTGAAAGTGCCACTACAGACTGTCAGACTCATCCAACTGACTGTACCTCAAAATACACTAAACTCATACCCACTTGTAGATCTTTTGTGATCCAGATCTCCAGCGCAGTTTGCATCAATAAAGACATGGATGTCCAAAACTGTGTCAAATCCTGGTCTTTCTTGGTAGCACAAATCACAATCAATAGTGCCATGCCAATTCCTGAAAACGTGCCTCATTGTTTTCCAATGCTCCTTCCCTGGTTTTGACATAAACCTGCTCAATGCTCCCATTGCATGCCCAATACTAGGCCTAGTACAGGACATTGCATACATTAGGCTACCAACTGAACTTTCATATGGAACATGGCACATGTCCTCTTCCTCTTCCTATGTCTAGGGACATTGTTAAATAGATAAATTTATAGCTACAGGAATAGGAAACTTCACCGGTTTATTGTCCTTCATATTAAATCTTTGCAGTATTGTATCAACATACTTCCTCTCATTTAATCAGAGATTCCTCTTTGCCTAATCTCATTTAATTTCCATGCCCAAAATATATTTTCTAACACCAAGATATTTCATGTCTAATTTGGAGGACAATTGGGTCTTGAAATCATGGATAATTTCTTTGTCATTGCCAAAAAACAACATATCATCCACATGCAAGACCAGATAAATAACATGTACACCAATTAATTTAAAATAGACACAGTGATCTTCTTTTTTTTTGGTGTAGCCAAGTCCCCATATAAATGTATCAAATTTTTTATACCACAAGCTTGTTGACTGTTGTAAAACATACAGAGACTTTTTTGACTTGCATACCAGTTCTTTCTTACCCTTCACTGCAAAGCCTTCATGCTTCTTCATGTAGATCTCTTCTTCCAGATCCCCACGAAGAAATTGTGTCTTCACATCCATCTGATCTACCTCAAAATCAAAAGTGGTAGGAATTGATAAAATTAATCTAATAGAAGCTACATTGGCAACAAGAGAAACAATATCACCAAAATCAATTCTCGGCACCTAAGGATAACCTTTTCCTACCAACCGAGCTTTGTATGTCTCCACCTTGCCTTCTGCATTCATCCTTGTCTTAAACACCTATTTTCTTCTAATGGGTTTCCTTGCACCCGACAAATCCACCAGATCCCAAGCCTCATTTTTGTGCAAAGATTCCATTTCATCAACCATTGCCTCTTTGCAGGCTTTTCCATCATCTGAATCTACTACTTCCCTCATAGTTTAGGTATGATCATCAATAATAGATAAAGAAAAAATTGAATAGAAAGCAGTTGGGCTATACCTTTCTGGCTGCCTTCTTTCTCGAACTTATCTTCTCAGACCTATAGTTTGTGGCTTTTCATATTTTGATTTCGTTTCTTCTATATAGTCTGATTCTTCCTCCTTTAGGTCAAACTCTATCATCTCAAATTCTTTTGGTAGGACTTCATGTTTAATAAAATATTTCACCTCTCTAAACACCACGTCTCCGTTGTACAAAACCTTCCTTGTTTTTGGGTTCCAAATCTTATAACCTTTGAAATGATATTTATACCCAATAAAGGTGCACTTTTCAGATTTACTATCCAACTTTGTTCTTTTTCTCCTTTCGAACATGTACATATGCATCACATCCAAATACCATCAGATGTGAAAGAGAAGGTTTATTACCATTCCATACCTCTTGTGGAGTCTTATCCTCCAACCTTGATGAAGGTTATCTAGTGACTGGTAACATGCAGTCTCCACCAACTCTGCCCAGAATTCCTGTCCTAACCCAACACCACTTAGCATGTTTCTTTCCCTTTCCATCAATGTCTTGTTCATTCTTTCTGCAACTCTGTTTTGTTCAGGCATTTATGGAGTATTCTTCTCTCATGCTAGATCACACTTCTTATATAATTCTTCAAATTCCTTCTTTTAAAACTCTACACCATTGTTTTCCCTCAACACCTTTATCTTCTTCTTTGTCTCATTTTGCACCAAAGCCTTGAATTGTTTAAACCTATCAAAGACTTGAGATTTATTCCTGAGGAAATATATCCATATATTCCTTGAGAAGTCATCTATAAATGATACATAGTACACATACTTTCACAGTGATGGGATTGACATAGGTCCAACACATCACTCTACAGAAGCTCTAATATCTATTTCTCCCTCTTACTACCAAAGGGGAAACTCACCCAATTCTACTTCCCATATACGCAATTTTCACGCAAAATAAAATCCATAGATTTCTTAGAAGTATCTTCTACCATACCATTACGATGAAGTATTCGAAGGCCCTTCTCTCTAATATGTCCAATCATTTGATTCCATAGCATGGTATTTTCTCCGAAGACCACTAGATTTTTTTCTCCACTTTCAGGAATCATAGAAGTGTTTCACCCATCAATAACAATGCTACCTTGAATCTTGTAGAGAGTTCAAATCCAAACTCCCCGGATGAATACCAGTGCTTCCTGAACCATATTGCAGGTATCTTTCTTGAAAATTGTTTTTAAACATGCATTATCCATCTTGCTTACGGAAATGAGATTTTTGGCCAATCTAGGAATATGCAGAACACCTGGAAGTGTTCTAATCCTTCCACCTTGAAACTTTAACTTGAATGATGAATGATCCTATCCTTCCTTTCATCCCCTAAAGAGATATCACCACCATCATATTTCTCATATTAACAGAACCACTCTCTATGGAGAGTGAAGTTAAAGGATGCACCTGAGTGAATCAACCATGCCTCATGATCAACATGTGTACTTGAAGAAGAAGACAAGTACACATCCCCACCTTCATATGAGGTGGTTTTCACTTATGCAGAAGGAGCATCATCATATTCCTTTCCTTTCTCAAGAGATTTAGATTTATAGTCCCATTTGAAGTGCCCTTCCTTTCCACATTTTGAACACACCTTTATAGGTTTTCCTGGAGATTTATATCTCCCTCTAGACTTAGGTCTCCCACTCGAGGAAATATTTTTGTTTTTGTTTTGGGAACATCATCATATAGACTATTTCATAAAACTACAAGGTAGTTGCATTGCTACCTATTGCAACAGCCATACTATCCCACAAATTTGGTATAGAACACAACAAACTGATGCACTTATCTTCATCTGAAATTTTAATATCAATAGATAACAACTGGATTACCACAATATTAAATGAATTCAGAGGCTCTGCCACCAAGTCTCCATCTTTCATCCTCAGGTTATACATATTTTTACGTGGTAACAATTTATTCACCAAAGACATAGATTGGTACAAATTCCCTAAATTGTCTGACAAAGTCTTCACCGAACTTTCCCTGATACACTCAACAATACTGAATCTTAGACACATGATTGTATTGTTCTCTTTTCCTTCCAATCCAACTTTGCCCGATCCTTAGGTGACATTATTGTTGGTTTCATACCTGGAACTACCGTGATCGACTTATCTTTGTCCACCAGCAGATCCTCCAAATTGAGTTTCGACAACTGAAAACTTTGACCGTTAAATTTCTTGATCTCTATCTCTCCACTACTTGCAATTTTCTTTCACCATAAGAATTGATCATGAACATCTCCCACTAAACAGGGTCTACCATTGGCCCGAGCAAAAAACTCTTAGTAGAAAACGTGTCCCCTTGAAGGAAAAAAAACTTTGATACTAGATGTAGGTTTTAATCCTGTACAAAAATTACCTGCATACAAATTTTAAAAGTAAAAAATAATAAATGTAAAGAGCATAACACATAAAATAGATATGCACAGAGACTTTCCCCTAGATCCCAAAACTGGGACTACTAGATTGATTTTTCATTATGTTCCTTTCAATGTTATAATACATATATAATACATATCGAAGCATCCATAAACCGGAATCAAGTAACCTTGGATTAGAATATAAACATAGTTCCCTTGATCGGAGCTACAAAATACATTAGAAAAAAAACCATCGTGCCAAAAACCATGTGCGAAATCCATGCACAAAACCATAGGTAGGTCCACCCACCTAATATAGGGTCTGGATTCATCCCCCTTGTGACCTTCGGAAGTGTTTGACGCAACCTATAGTGGGGACTCTTCCCCCCATTATAACACCCCCTGCACATGTGGGGTGGTCGTTGAAAGAATATAACATAACCCAATAGGGGTTTTTCATGGATTGCAACCTATCTCTTATGTTCATTGTATTTTTTTGATCTTCATAGTTTATGGTTTTTATAATTTTTTTATAATGAGGCCATAATAAAAATAATAATAATCCAAAGTGTGATCGTAAGAAATTATCAAGTTAAATGAAATCAACCCTAATTATTTCCCTAGTTATTTCTAAACATGGTATCAGAGCTAACGTGAGGAGAACGTAGATTGAATATCACTCTTGTTGGCATAAGTGGAAGACATTCATAAATATTACATTGCAACACATCATTTTCAAAAAGGACATAGGAAGGATATAAGAAATGGTACAAGGGAGAAGATTGAAGGATCAACATTCATCTTGAAGGAAGGCTACTACATCAAGTCATCATCATCTCCCCTCTCTATGTGTCTATCAGTGAAGTCTCTTGGTTACTCATTATATTTTGAAGAAGATCATCATATTATTAATCTATCCCTTGAAATCTCTTTGATCATGAAATGTCGCAACGGAAATTTCTAAATTACATAAAAGTATAACAATATTAATTTAATAACATGAAATATAGAAATGCAAGAATATGATTATTTCACTAGATATTGATAAATACTTCCGAGAATCCTTGTATTGAATCCCCCTCAAAATAGTCTCTTCTAATGCAAAAAAGCCATATTTCTAGTAGAAACCCCTTTTATACACCCTAATTGCTTAAAACCCATTGATACACTACATTCCCCCTCACTCAAGCCTCACTCTTCCCTCCCAATAAATACCTACAATATTTTGAATTTACCTTTCATTATTTAAAAATCCCCTATATGAATGAAAATGATAAGATATTGGTCAACAAGGTGAATACCACATGGGTTATGCAAGCTTTGGAAGTAGAAATGTCCATGTAAATTAAGTTTATTTACATGGTGTTTATTGTTGAAAATAATATTAACTTGGGGTAGATTACAAAATAGTAATTGGAAGGAGCATAATAGATGTGCTCTTTGTAAACTCAGTTAGGAGATAATTTGCTATTTAGTCATGAATTGAAAATACTCAAAATACTTATAGATAGAAGTGGAGTTACTAATAGGATTGACTTCTTGGGCAATGATTTACATTCAAGCAAGTTTTAGGAACTTGTCATGAAATACACAAAGAGATTATTTTAATGGTTTCATATTAATAGTTTCTCGAGGAATATGGTGAGCTAGGAAATTTTTAGTTTTGGAAAAAAACACATTCCTTTGATAATGTGGAACCAATCAATTAGAAAATTTATTATTAACCATAGGATTAAGAATAAAAATAGTGAGAATATTAGTTTAAGGTCATATTGGTGAGAGATTTCACTAAGAATTTTTTTATGGGGCATCCCAAGGAGATCATGTGGTATGTGGAAGGGAATGAATTCTATTGTATGTAAATAATTATTTCTTTAAATTTAGTGCAACACTCAGGTAGTCATCAACTAAGTATATATATTCCATGGCAGTAAAAATAGTATCGTTGATAGAAAATTGAAAAAATAATTAACAATTTATAGGTGTTTGGTGACTCTCAAGCTATCATTAGACATGTAAAATAAAAAAAATGTCATAATGATTTTTTATGGGTAGAGAGGTTTTTATAGTTTTTTTCAACCATCCTTCACATCATAATTTGTATATGGAGTTAGAGATTCATGATTATGCTTTGTCCAAAGCTATAACTATGATGTAACATGCTACTTACATGATAGAAAAAAATAGGATTAGGGACATTCAAAATAATATTACCTTCCTTTTCTTGAAATAATGGCCATAGCAATAGATTATCCTATGTGAGAGATCTTTTCTCTCGAATGGAAGCTTACTCTTTATCAAGTTTGATCGCATTATTATTCTATTTGTAGATATTAAGGTCATATCTCTAACATCTAAAGGATATCCATGAAGAAGTGGACTTTTTTCTTGATGTAGTATATCTAATTAAGTTAAGAAAGATCACTTCCATCTCTAGATTCTTTTTTATAGCTTTATAATATCGTACATGAGGATAATTACTAAAGAATAATTGAAAAAGAAGGTGAAGGATACAAAAATTTGTAACCTTTTCAAAGAATTGAAGGAGACATAAAAAATGTTTGATGAAATGCCTCAATGAAACTATTTATCATATGGTTATTTGGTATTGATATAATAAATTGTTGGAGGAGAGCTTTATCAAGCAATAGCTAGTCAGAGAAGTGTTAGTTGCACTGAGAGGTTATCTCTAGCCTAATACTAAAAAATGTTGTCCTTCCGTATCTTGTTATGTTAAGTAAATACTTTGTCTTAGTCAAATTAAGTATAAAAAATAATTAAATTAAAAAATAAATTAAATAAAGTAATTTTAATTGTAATTAATGATTAGAACATGTTAGATCCATATTAACTCCATATGGACCAAGTGCCAAGTGGGGTCAAATACCTTTTCACCCTAAAGGAGGTTTCCACCTCAAGAGATTTAACCCCACTCAACACTTGATACACTATAGATAAGATGAATATTTTAAAATTTCTAAATTTCTAATTACATAGATAGGCATGTCTATTTTAGAACAGGCCTTATATAATTTCAATTTATGTATCACTAATTAGGTGGATGAATAAATTTAACCTCCATCAAATGTGTTAGAATATTTATAGTAGTATCTAGAGATTAAGGGTTAAGATTTACTTTGTCTTTGAGATTTCTGCGAGTTTCTTGATTCTGTAACATATCTTCCCGATACATTGCATTCAATTTGTTTATAGTCGACGTTTCGAACCAGCAAGATGTGAAAAATTGTTGAAAGAATAATCTCATTTTTTTCAATAAATAGAGATGTGTGAGATGTCGGCTAACATCTCACACATCTCTATCTATTGAAAAAGATGAGATTAGTCTTTCAACAATTTTTCACATCCTGATGATGAACCATCATTGCTGGTTCAAAACGTCGACTATAAACAAACTGAATGTGATGTATCCGGAAGATATGCTACAGGTTAAGATTTATCTCAAAGTTAATTACTCTCATTTAACTAATTTATCATAACTGCATTAATTAAACAAAATATCATATCAACTATCATATTATGTATGTGGTTTTGATAAGATATGGTATTGGTCCATGGTATTGTAACACAAGGTATTTACAAATTAAGAATTCACATTGTAAGGTGTGGGTGAATCTTCATGGTATTATATTGTTGCATGGTTTAGTATATTAGCACAACCATATAAATTAAATGGTTTAGATATAAATCCATGATAAGCATCAAAAACTTAACCCATAATCCATGTCACATTGTCCAAATTAAAAGAAAAACAATAATCTAAAAAGCTAAAGTATAAATTTATTTTAAATTATTATTATTATTAATTATAAAAGGAATATATATATAAAAACATGCAACAAGATTCACATCATGATTTACCCCAACTTTACCATGGATATTCTTAATTCTTAATTTGAACTGTTACAATATAATGCACCAATACCATGGGTTACTAAAACCACATGTACAAAAAACCATAATTGTGCTCCATAAATTATTGTAGGCTTGACCTTTGGCTTCAGAAATTGCAACCCATGGGAATCTAAGTTATCAAAATCACCTGCAGATAGCATCGACCTTCAGCCACACCAACCCCAACAACCCCTAACATGACATGACTGGATCTTTGCCTAGAGAGTCACACCAACCCTTAACATGACATGACTCGATCTTTGCTAAAGAGTTTATAACTTCTTGGGACCTTCATATTATGGAGTTACTTAAAAGTAGATTCCATGAATGTCTTTTCAACCACCCATGGGCGTACATAAAACTAAATAAAATTTCAAAAAAATCAAATGAAATAAAAAATAAAAGGGCTATTAAATTAAACTATACAAGTCAATATTTTGACAGTGGTATGAAGAATTTTGTTGCATTGTCACTTTCGAGTTGTTGAGCTAAATATGACAGAAATGTTGTAATGTTTTTCTTAACATTTTTACTAAGTCAAACTAAATAAAAGTAAAAACTAAATGAAATTAAATAAATAAAAATAATAATATGGTGTATTGAAAACATTTTAATGATGTAGTGTAAACAAACTACATTTCCACTCAAAAGATAATAGAAATTTCGGGATGATTTTGAGAAGATCCGGCCTATTTTTTTGAAAATATGGGTTATAGTTGTAAGCTTCATGATATTGGGTGCCCAATCCATTTCCAATGTTAAAGAAAAAAATTAATGTCTCCCACATTAATTTATCATGTTGTGGGCTCAATACAAAAGGCCCAGTTTAACTGTGTCAAAATAAAATAACCCTCTAAAAATAAAATAATAACAAAATAAAATTGAGTCATCATATTGATTCATGGTATTGAGAGCTCATGGTATTGACCCATGGTATTCATGTGAAATTTAATCTATTTAAAGGGGGAGATTGAGCTAGTTTACGTCCAACTTAACTCCAGATCTACCAAGTGGGGATAAAGATCTAGACTTAAGTTGATCTAAGTTGGTTTTCAATGTTCGATCTAGTAATGAAAAGATTAAAACACTTGTTCAACCGCAATTTGGACACAACTAGTGGAGCAGACTTGCTCTGCAAATCAACCCAGCCTTAAAAAATTTTCTAGAATTATGTCCTTCATGTTTAGTGTCTGTGAATTTGACCTCTTCATTTAATTCAAATTCAAATGTTTCTTCGTTACCTCCTAGTGTAAACTTTCCCACAGTCGCTAGCTCTTTCAAATCTACAATTTTACCAACTTACATATCTTTCTTTTTCTTTGCTTAAGAAAGAGTTGTACCTTCATTTCCATTAAATCAATAAAAAATTACATTATTTACACACTTCCACCAAACTGAGTGGTGATAGGCAGAAAGAAAAATCCTATGACAACAAGGCCCTCTAACCGCAAAAAGTGCCCGCTAAACCTTTGAAAGCCGACAAAAAATAAGCGATGAGGGTCATCGGGGACAAGAACCCACCCCACTAAGACCCGCGCCAACGAGCTCTTGACCAACCTTTATATCACAACTGTCCGTTAGCCTATCTAAACCCGATGTTTGAGATGCAAAACTCTTCAAAAAGAAGCAAGGAGTTTAACCCCCGGTCCCACCAAACCACATGGACAATCCTGTTCATTGATCGGGCTTGCCAAGATCGGACAGCTATGCTGAAAATCGCTCGCCCAAAATGAACGAGGTTTAATGTGCGATGAGGGTGGTTTTCTAACCCAGCCCTCATCCACGTGTCTGTTGATGTATGGTATCATTTCCAAGTGAACAAAACCGCATTCGTGTTGAAAGCGGTGCGATAACGCCCATATCACTCCAGAAGTGGTTTAGCCTCCTAACCCTGTAAATAATGGAAAATTATCGCCAGAACAGAACCAACGGTTAATAATCTCAACCATTTACCAATCTGCAAACAACACATTGTCTGCCTTCAGATATTTTCAGTGTTTGTGAAAACCATAATTGCAGAGACCATCCCATGCGATTCAACCATCGTAGAGCTGTCTGACCCAAAAGAGAATCCTGCAGCAGTCTTCTTATTGCATATTCTCTTCCTTGGTTTTGTGCTCATACGCTTTTTTATCCTCTTCCACCTGGTTATGGCATAATTCTATTAGTTTTTTGTATGGCATAGCAATCCAGCCCATCGAAAGTTTGCCATCCCTGCAGGTAACACCTTGATTAGCCAGAATGTCTGCCAATTTGTTGGATTTTCTGTGCACATGAATGCATGTGAGTGTGCGTAGTCCTTGAAGATGAACCTGTATTTTCTGGAGCACCCTTATTAACCTCTAGTGTTTTGTGACTTCTTCCAGCCTCGTTCCATGGCTGATTTTCTTGGTCGCGTTGATAACTAACCCTAAATCAACTTCTATTATCACATTTTGTCAGTTTTCTTGTTTCAGAAAATCTGAGCATTGCTCCAAAGCCATTAATTCCACCATGTTGTGGTGGCCTTTCCTAAATGACAATGGAAGAGGGAGATGATGCTTCCATTTTCATCCCGTAGAAATCCTCCAAAGCTAGCCATTCCAGGGTTATCTTTTGAAGCACCATAAATGTTATACTTCAAAAAATCTTTCGGAGCGGTTTTCCATAATTCTTTAACCATTTCCCTCATGCTTGTTTTCCTATCCATACCTTGTGGAGTGAACCCTTCCAAGTCTAACTGCTTGAGAATTCTCAAATTTGTTTCTGAGGGAGAATTCTTGGGGAGATCCCTAATAGTTGTGCATATTGTCTCTTTTAACTATTTCAAGATCTGTTCCAATAGTCGGAGAGAGGAATTATTCTCTTCTTTGAAAATTCTTTTGTTTCTTTGTTTCCACACATTCCATATCATGAAGCTTGGCAAGAGAGCCCAGGCCTAGTTAAGAACTTCATTATCTAAAACCTTATTCCTCCAATTACTTAGGGTGTTAGTGATACAATTTTTGTCTCTGTCAGACTGATTAAAGATGGTGGAAAAAAAATGCCATAACCTGGAGGTCAAACTGTAGCTAATGAGAAGATGTTCCATTGTTTCCTCTTGAGCTTCATAGAGCTGGCATTTGGAGGGCCCTAGCATCCCCCTCTTTCTAATGTTGTCCCAGGTTAAGATTTCTCTATGGTTGACCAACCACATAAAGAGTTTGATCTTCATGCAGCTCTTTCTTCTCCAAAGTTTCTGCCAAATTTTGTCCGGATCTTGGGAATCTGGCCCTAAGAGAATATATTTAGCCACCTTAATGTTAATGTTGCCCTCTTTGTTGTTACCCCATCTTAGTTGGTCCTGCCATTCAGTGACAAGAATCATTCTCTGATCCAACATCCTCTTTAGGTTCTCAGATCTACTGTTGATTATTTTGTCCCCTCTGCCAACTATTTTTTTCAACACTCTCCATTTTGCTTTATTGTGATGATGATCCCAGAAGTCCTTTACCTTTACTAGTCCTTGGTTATCTGTCTCATGCTTGAGGCTCAAAAAATCCTCTCTCAAGAGTGTTGGCTCTTGTTCCCACTTATCCTCCCAGAATAGTGCCTGATTTTCATTTCTAATTTCCCAGAAACTTTTTTTTTGAACCACCTCTCTGTTCTCCCAGGCCTTGTTCCAAATTGGTGAGCCCTTTATATTTCCAGACAATCTTATTAGCTCAGGATATTGCTGGGAGCTGGCATATTTTTCCTTCCAGATGTTTACCCATTGAACCTTAGGATCTTTAACCCACCGCCACCAAAGCTTGGCTCCAAGAGCCTTACTAAGAATCTCTGGATCATCTAGTCCTAGTCCTCCTTAGTTCTTATATTTACAGATCTTTTCCCATGAAACTAAAGCCCATTTTTTCCTAGTTTCCTCCTTGACCCAAACAAAATATCTTTGTATATTTCTAAATTGATGTAAGACACCTTCTGGAACTGGGAGAGCAGAAAGCATAAAGACTGGGATAGCTTGGAGCATAGCTTTTGTAAGGACTAGTTTGCTAGCCAATTTTAAAGATCTAATCCTCCATTTTATGACCTTATCTTGCATCTTGTTGATTAACTGTTCCCAAATTCTCTTATGCAAAGCTTTCGTCATTAGAGGAACTCCCAGATACTTGAAGGGGAGGGATTCTCTTTGAAAGCCAAGAATTCTGGAGACATTTCTCTGAATGGAAATGTGGGTTTTGAAGAAGAAAAATTTTGATTTGGAAAGATTGACCTCCATACCTGTTGCCATTTCAAAGTCATTCAAAATTTGTTTATAGGAAAGTGCTTCCTTGACTGTGGGAATTCCTTGTAACATGGAATCATCAAAAAACTGTTGATGGTTCAAAACTTGACCATTCTCTAACAGTTGGAGTCCTTTAATTTTTCCCATTACTTTAGCATGCTTAATGGACCTTCCTAGCCCTTCCATCATGAGGATGAAAAGAAAAGGAGAGAGCAGGTCACCCTGTCTGAGACCTCTAGAAGGAAGAAAAATTTCAGAGGGAGATCCATTAACTAAAATTGAGAAGCTGGAGGAAGTCACAAGGGCCATGACCCATCTGATCCAATTATGATCAAAACCATACGCAGTGAGCACTTTCCTGATATATGTCTGGTTTACTTTATCATAAGCTTTGGATATGTCCAATTTCATTATCATGCTTGTTTTCCTCCTACTTGTTAATGAGTGAACCACTTCGTGAGCTTGAATGATGTTATCTAGAATTTGTCTACCTTCAACATACCCCAATTGTTCACCTAAAACAAGTGAAGGCAGCAAAGGTTTGAGTCTGTTGGCCACCACCTTGGAAATTATTTTATAAACTACATTGCATAAGGCAATGGGCCTATACTTCTCTGGCATTTGAGAATTTTCCTATTTTGGAATAAGGGCAATGAAAGAGGTGTTGAGAGCTTTCAAAATCGATCTGTTCAGCCTGGAATCTTCTACTACCCTTACAATATCCTTTTTGACTATGTCCCAACAAGCTTTGAATAAATCTGCATTAAATCCATCCAGACCTAGAGCTTTGCCATTTTTCACTTCTTTGAGTACCTCACTAACCTCCTTTTCAGTTATAGGTCTGTTTAGATTACAGTTTTCCTCTTTAGATACTAGCTTAGGTATGTGTTTAGTGAAGTCCTTGATGAAAGGTTCCCTTATTAAGATGTTTTCCTGGGCAATACCTCTAAAGTGTCTAACTAACACCGCTTCTATTTCTTCATGGGATTGATGGATCTGCCCATCCTCGTCCTTGATCGAGGAGATCCTGTTGTGAGTCCTGTTAGCTATAGTGGATCTATGGAAAAATTTAGTGTTGTTCTCCCCTTCCTTTAGCCATTGAACTCTAGATTTTTGTCTCCAAAAAATTTCCTCTTTTTTACATAATTGTTCCCATTCTTGATGATGTTTCTCTACCTAATCATTTTTGTTCTTATCAAATCCTTCCTTGATCAAAGCTTGGTTGAGCTCCCGGATTTTATTTTCAACAGATTTCTTGTCTGCAAAAATATTTCCGAATTCATTCTTGTTTTAATCTTTTAGCTTCATCTTGATGTTCTTTAAACTTTTGTGTAGCAGGAACATTGAAGATCCCTGAATCTGCAGATCTTCCACCCACCATTTTTCAAAGCTGCTTCTGAAATCTAGGTGTGAAAGCCAAAAATTTTCAAATGTGAAAGGCTGGTTTCTTGGGCTACCTATGCCCTTGATCTCCATTTGAATCGGCCAGTGATCTGAGCCTCCAAAAGGTAGAATTTCTGTAATTATTTCCTTGTCTAAAAGCATGAGATCCTCTGAGATCATAAATCTATCTAGCTTGGAGGCTACCTGGGAATCCCCTCCTCTTTTATTATTCCATGTGCAGAAGCCATTGTTCGTCTCAATGTCCACAAGCTTCATGTTTTCTGAAAAGTTTTGGAAGGATGAGGAATCTTTGTTTAGAGCTCTTGTGCCCCCTTTTTTCTCCGAGAGGGATCTGATCATATTGAAGTCTCCTCCAATGATCCATGGTAACCCTTCATGCCTGGCCCGTAGATCCACCAAGGAGTCTATAAACCTGATTTTGTCATCTAATCTTTGAGGGCCATAAACATTCGTAACTAGAAAAGTGTCCCTGTCTCCTATAGGTTATATGACCACTGATAAGTAATTCCTTGATGCCTCCACATCGATTATTCCAATCTTCATGGGGTTCCAGAGGGTGAGGATACCCCTCATTGTGTTTTCTGCTTTAACTTCAAGAAACTCAAATCTACTGAGCCATTTGCTATGAATTTGTCTTAACTTTTGAATAGAACATTTTGTTTCTTGTATAAAAATTATATCTAGGGTTTTTTTCTTCATTCTTTTATTCAGAATTCTTTGTTTTCTCTTGCTACCTAGACCTCTAATATTCCAAGTTGTGAACTTCATGATTAAAGATTGGTGAAGGAGTAACTGGTTAGATCTTTCATCTTACCTAAGTCCACGATGAGTTTTTTGCATTCCATTAGAAGCTCATTCTACTTTTTCCTTCCTCTTTTCTTTCGAGGATATCTCGGTGCAAGCCCCGAAGTTATTTTTACTGCTTTCACTCCTTCCTTCCTCTATTTATCAGTGTTGTTTACATCCTCCAAACCCTTAGCCTGAGTTTTCCATAGGAATAACTACCGAATTCTAATTATCTCTTATTGTGGTAGTAATTCTACCCCACTTGTAGTTCCTTGATGTAAGAACCCTTCTAGATCTAGGTTTTCTCTATCCAAAATCTCCTATAGCTCATTGTCTCATGTTTCCATCTCACTCTGGTTCATCTCCTGATCCATTCCCAGTTCTAAAACAATCATCATTTTTCCTCTCTGTTTTTCATTTTCACGTGTTTGTTCATTATCTTCTTCCTTTTCCCTCCTTTCATATCCTTCCTTCATTACTTGATCTTCTCCTACTATTTCTTCTTCCTCTTCAAGAACTTGGAACTGATTCTGACTGGCCTTTTGACCTCCCACTTGGTGTTGTTTTGGCCCTTTTTCGCTGTTTTTTCCTTTGTGAACTACTTTTTGAAAATTGTTTGTATCTTTCGTTGTGTTAGTGTTTCTTTTGTTTTCTGCTTTGCTGAGAGGACAGTCTCTTAAAAGGTGTCCATGTTCATGGCATCTACAACATCTAAATGGAATATGATCGTAGTCTACTATCTATACCCATTCCTCATCAAAAACCTCCTTGGTGACTTCATCAAGAAGAGCTCTAGATAGATCCATCTCCACACAGACCCTAGCAAAGGAAGTATATTTTCTTCTCCTAGTGGCTTCAGTAGCTTTAACAAACCTTCCTAATTTATTGCCTATGGCAGCTAGTGATTCTATTTGCCAATAATCAAGAGGTAGAGAGTAGAGTCTTACCCATACCGGCACTAAAGTGAAGGTTTCCTTCTCTGGAACAAAATTCATCTTCCATGGCCTCATATAGAGCCCTGCTGCTGCATTAAAGTAGGGCCCGCCATCAAACACTCTATCTTTATCCTCAATGTTGGTGAACACCACAGTGAAGAAACCCTTGGACCCTAAATGAAGATTAATGCTTCCTTTGAGTTTCCAGTGGTATCTGATCTAAGATTGTAATGCATTTTTAGTGGACCATAGTCCCATGAATTTGCATATGATTGCATAAGTCTGCATGTGATCCCTGTGCGCTTGCAACTCAGGATTATTTAAAACTACTCTCGGAGTGAATTCAGCCTTGGGTTTACATGGTCCCTTCCGATTTTTGTCTTTTGTTCCTTGTTTTTTGTCACTTTCCTCCTTGTCTTTTGTGCTATCATTCTCCGTCGATATGGATTCCTCTGCTTCCTCTTCCCTGTTTTTCCTTCCATCCTCTGCATTACTCCTGCCTTTATCCAGAGGTTTTTTGCTTTTGTTGACCACCGCTACTTTGTAGGAGGGGGTGGAGCCCCCTCCTCTGTGCCCATCCATGGAAAAATCCTCTTCGAACTAAAACCCTAAACAACTATTTTACTAATTTACAGATCTTTTGATTTCATCACTCACCTTTTCTTACTTTTAGGGCTTACATATTTTTTTTTAATATACTTTCCCTCCAACTCCTCAAGTCCCACTCTACCACCCAAAAACCCTAGATAGTGACAACTTGGAAGATAAAATATTCTACGAAAAGGAAGACAGTCTCGAACCACTAGTTAAATAGCTTCCTCAATGGGCCTTGGTACCACTGGTTAAATAGAAACTGTTACCAAACACGAGCAAAAAAATGGTGAAGTTCAGGACCATGTAGTATTACAATGTTGTGATGAGAAAAAATGAGGTAGAACCATTACAAGCTTCGATGTTTTTGGTTATCCGTAGTTTAAGTTTTAATATGTTTTATGGATAGTTGTATGGGTTGCATCCAGGACTGAACTCATAAATACACAAATAAAATCTAGTTTCTTGGTTATAGAAGTAGATACAATAGCAATAAAATAAAGAGTGTAGACTCCTAAAATAATATTTTCTCAAATTTTCAGTATAAAACAAGCCGAGCTTTTTGCATTGTCGTGCATTGCTTGCATATTATGTGAATAGCAATCTAGCTTTCAGATGAATGTCACTAGGATTGTAGAGTTTTGCAGTTTGAACAATAACTTAGATGCACCTCGTCAAACACACTACCAAAACAAAATAAGTGATATATATATATATATATATATATATATATATATATATATATATATATATATATATATATATCATGTCATAAAAGGATTGATGCCGAGTAACAGTCTCACGTAAGGAAGAATCTGGAGTTTTATCTTTGCCTTCATCTAGTTGAGGAGGTGACCTGTCTGTCTGAATATATTGAGAGAGAAAATGAATTTGATATGATTCCTGACACTGAGGTATATATAATTGACGTCCCTTTTCAACCTTGTCATTCGGGTATATGTGAATATCTACTGAATGTTGTAACATCGTTTGAATAGCTTGACATGATGATAATCGAAATGTCTTCAGATAGTGATTCGAATGGTTTTGGTGAAGCGCTACACTATTTACCTGTAATTCCATTGCCTAATAGTCCTAAGCAGAAGGAACAGTCTTCAAGAAGCTAGGGTGAACTTGGAAATCGTGCTCAGTCAGACAGGTCACCTCCTCTAGATGAAGGGAAAGATAAAACTCTAGATTCTCACTTAGTTGAGAATATTACTCGGCATCAATCCTTTTATGACATGAGAGTCTGTTATATCTATATCTATATATCTATATATATATAAGTCGAGGCAGAAACACAAAGTAATTGAACACTTATATATATATATATATATATATATATATATATATATATATATACATATATATATATATATAAGTGTTCAACTACTTTGTGTTTCTGCCTCGACTTATGGAAATGTCCTCCACTGACCATCCTACTAATTTTGAGAATCAATTTGGAACCGTAAATAATTTAATCTTCGGCTCATTTTGACCTAAATAACTACATTGGTTTTGAGACTTTGCTTCAAGATCAATAGCTAATTGTAATGTGTCCTAATATCTCATAGTCATATCTGCGTCACTTTCCAAGCTCTCATGGGAAAGTCAGGAGGAATGAGACCCAATTGTAATTCATTCACTTTCTAGGTGGTTATTTACTTCTCTAAATTGAAGTGGTACTTGATGCTACCTCCATATTTGTAATGATATGAGTGAATTTCAACCTTATCCACTACTAACAAAGGAACCATAACCACTAATGGAAATGGCGTTGAAGTATGTATTTGGTATTTAATTTTTCTGTAAGAATATTTCCAACTAAAGAGTGACCTTGCACATTGATGAAAGAGGTAGAGGATTAAAAAAATGAAAATAAAGTAAGAATGTCTTACAAAGAAATTGAAAACAGTCTCTATTCATTCAATTTCAATGAGATTTTTTTTTACAAACTAGAGATTCCTTCTCTTTATTTATCCACTCAATTGTCCTATGTTACAACTATGTTTTCAAACACAACAAGCGCTTTGTTACAACTCAGTTCACAAACATCATAAGAGCTTTGTTACAACTATGTTCAAACACACAACAATAGCTCTATTAACATGCACAAGAAAATCTCTATTTAGACACATAGTAAGGTCCATGTTCACATATCGAAAAAGAAACCCCACGACATCTTTGTTTACACACAAAAAATATAGTATATACATCTCTTTACACATACTAAGACATAAAATACCAAAAAGAAACAAGTTTCATAGGGTTGTGTACATGACCAAACATACAAGGAGAATGACACTAGTGAAATTGAATTTATTTTGCGTCATTTCAGCCTTAAAAGGGTATTTTTGGAAGCATCCTCTATTGTAGTAAAAGTATTTCATGGATACGAAGAGTAAATGTGATAGTTGGGATTACTTCTAGCACTCCACTCTAATCGTAACTATTGATATTCACGATTCCCAAATTGTTACTCACATGTACAAAATTTTCATTTTCCAATTATCTTGTCAAGATGTCCACATATTATTCTTAAGACATGTAGTTTTCTAAAATAATGTATCCATCATTAATGAACTCTATGATGATATGATACCCTATGTCATTGTGCTTATTTTTTTTTGAAATACTTTAGTTTTTGGATAAATAAATTATAGAGATATTGTCACAATATTTCTTTGTCATTTATTCTTATTTATTTATTAAGTCTTTCAAAATTCTTCTCGTGCAAACTCCCTTACAAGATATCTCTATTATTGCTACATATTTAGCTTTAGATGTGGAAAGAGAAACAATTAGTTTCTTCTTGGAAGCCCATGAAATGAAAGGTGAAGAAAAATTAGAAGCATAGTTTGATGTGCTCTTTTTATCATCTACACATCCTAATTAGTCACTCTCTATATATCCTTCTAGCATAAATTCATCTGTCATTCTATACAAAATTTCATATCCCTTCTATTAATATACCTTAGAATTATTTTAGCTACTAATGAATGTGTCTCCTTTGGTGTCTCCATGAATCTAGATACCAAATTCACTGTATACATTAGATCATGTTTAGTTGTACTCAAATACATTAAACATTGAACAACGTTTTTGCATAGTGTTGAATATACACTGTTGTTATAATATTCTTTAACTAATTTAAAAACCATGGCTATTCATGTTCTAGCTGGCTTGTTTTGTTACATTTGAAACATCCTCAAGATGCCTTTACCATATGTTGTTTGTGAAATATAAATACAAACTTCAATTTGCTTCACTTCTATGCCTAGAAAATACCTTCACAAGCCCAAATATGTCATTTCAAACTCATTTTTCTTGACATCTTTGAAATTAGTAATGAGAAGATCATCACTCCATATCCAAATTATATCATATACAAATAAAACCACAATTAAAATATTTCTATCACTTTCATTGGTGTAGGGTGTAATTTCACAAGAAATTTTCCTAAAGGAAGTTTCTAATAGATATAAGTGTACTCTACTATAGCATGCTCATGATGCTTACATTAACACATAAAGAGATTTGTATATTATATACAACTTATCTTCTACAACTTGAAACTCATAACCAGTTTGTTTCTCCACATAAATTTCCTCTTTCAATACTCTATTATAGAAGGTTGATTTCACATCCATTTGATATACCATCCACTTATGTTAGGATGCTATTGATAAAACTCTCCCCACAATTTTCTTTTTTACAAATTGAGAAAATTTTTCAACATAATATGTTGCATTTTGTTCTTTATATTCAGAAACAACTAGCCCTACTTTACACCTTTCAGCCATTCCTTCCACATTGTTGTTGGTATTATAGACCCATTTGACACCTATGAATTTTTTTTCCTTGTCAAAGACTCACTAATTTTAGGCATCACTATCTTCTATGGCATTTATTTCTTCATCCATTGTTGCTACCAATTTTCTTGCTTAATTGCATATTCAAAATTAAGCAGATCAATGAACCATTTACATATGAATATAAAGCAAGGAGAGAATACAAAATTGCAGTACTTTCACCTTTACTTTTCTCCTAAATATCTTTAAAAATTTTAAATGTTTCTCTTCTCAATATTTCGACAGTTGTATTTTATGTTTCACTTGAAGTTGAATTCATAGAAAGTGGACTTGTTTTCCCCACATAAATAATTCTTGGTTTTAATGATCTTTGTTATCCACTTGGAGAATATTTTTCTTGAATACATGAGGCTGTCCTTTTTCTTTTTGGTGACATTTGAGGACTAATGTTTTGAGCTTCAATATTAGTGCGAGTCAAAATTGAAGAATTACCTATTGCTATTAATTCCCCATTACCTTATTATGGTAAACTTCTTGTTAAATTATTGTTTTCGCTAAACTTCCATCTCATGCTTCCTCTTCTATAAATTATACACCTTTATTGATTATGACAGTTTGGGTTATTAGATATATAGATTGTATGCCTTTGATTCATCACTATAACTCACAAATATGGATTTCTCAATTTTGTTGTCTATTTTTTCCCTAACTCATCTATGATTTTATTTTAATAAAGGAATTAGGAATGTGGTTGGCTAGGAAATTTTCTATTTTTCAAAAAAGATAAGTTCCTTTGATAAAGTGAAACCAATGGACTTAGCACATTGAGTTATTTCCCATAAGATTAGGAAGAAAATGAAGCCACAGTACTAGTTGAAGAACATATTGGTAAGAGCTTTAACTTGGCATTTTTTGATGCAGCATCACATGCAGATCATGTTGAATGTGCAAGGGATTATATTTTACTAATTGGAAATCATTATTTCCTTAAATTTTGTGAAATGTTTTGGTAGGGATCAAATAACTATAAATATTTTATGGAACTTAAACTAGCATTGTTATTGAAAAAATAAAAAAAGAATTAACAATTTATCGATGTTTGCTCACTCTCAAGCTCTCATCAAATTGCTCAATATGAACATAAACTCCATAAAGTTTTTCTATATTTTTCCTTGGGAGAGGTCAAGCATTTAGAATATTTTTCAACCATATTTTTCTTAATTATTTGTACATGGAGAGAAATATCGATGATGATGCTTTATATAAAGGTATAATAATGATGTATCATGCTACTTACATGATTGAGCTAAGAGGATCATTCTATAGCCTTGTATGATGTGTAACTTTTGTCTATCCATCATCAACGTTGAAATTTTGCTCATGTGAGCCCAAATAAAAATAAAATAAAAATTAAATAATTACAGAAAATATCTAAATAATGTTGATCCATAAAAAAATTACATGTGAAGAAATTGATTTACACATGAAGAAATTAGATTCCTCTCATCTAATGTTAGATCTGTATTTAATATGGATCTATGTTGGCAAGAGAAAGTAGGAATAGTGTTATCCAAAAATTTCACGATTGGAGACGAAGGTGAGTTGCCTAGACCTAGTGGTCTGGTTAAAAACAACGGAAGAAAAATGACATAAAATTTTCCTTAAATAAATTATAGAATGAGAAAGAACCCTTCCTCAAAAACATAGAAATATTTCCTTTTTCTCCTTGCTTGTAAGCTCCAATTCCAGCTCCAAGCATTATAATTAAAACTTGCACATACGACTAAAACAACCAAAGGATCGACAACATCTATGTAGCATAGTCTAATATATATATTCAATAAATCATCATGGCATTGAAATATATGAGTGCAAAGATAACACAACACATATAGGAAAATGAGAAACCCTTTGTATTAATAGATATAAGAGAGAGAGTTTAAAACCATAAATAGAATTCAACTTTGTGGATATCTCCCCAAGTTGGCTTGTCCTTCCTTGTAAAAAAGAGAACCGTAAAATAAATGCTAACACATGAATATGGTCACACCTTTAGGGACAAAGCAGTTGCTTGAGGGAATAATCAATCTCCAAAATCCAACCATGAGGCCATGTGAAGATCGGGAGAGCACTTAAAGGAAAAAACTATCAAGAAAAGCACCACATTTGGCATTGATTTCAAAGGGGGAGAGAATACTACAAAGGGGGATAATACTTACATCAATGGAAAAGGGGGAGATTTTTGGTAAAGTTGTCATTGATTTCAATATGAGTACAAATGCTATGTCAAAAACTCTAACTCTAGCATTTCTTTTTGATGATGAAAATCCTATTTCTTGTATGTAATTCTAATGCATGAATATCACATGGACTAGAATGACAAAATAGTGAAAATTATCTAATGAAATTGATGCTCTAATTCCATAAAAGAAATTATTTAATTGGTTTGTTATGAAAAATATTTATTTCATGAAATAACAAAAAATTTCTATTATTAGTGGTGATATCTTGAAGGAAGTACTATATTATCTTATAGAGGAGGTCATAAGTTTTCTAATGAGTACTCACTTGCCTCCTAATTCTATAACATTGAAGAGAAATCAATTTTTGAAGTCAGTATATGTGAGAAATTGTCAAATTGTCCAAGATGACTTGAGTAGGCTCTTAACCCTTGGAAAAGAGACATGTCCCTTCAGAATATGGAGAAAACACAATAAATATAAATATAAGTTAGTCCATTCAAGCTCATAGTTTTCAGTGGAGACATACAAGAGGTAGAGAAGTAGACACAACATGGAACAACAAGGAAGACAAGTTTGTGGAATTTCTCTTGGGTTAAATAGTCTCCAACAGGTTTGAGCTAGGAGTAGAGAATTTGGCATAGTTTCTGTGGTCGAATTTGCCATAGTTTTCATTGTTCACATTACCATATTCTTTACGGTAAAAGTTGACATAGTTATTGTGGTCATAGTTTTCATAATTTTCACGGTCGAAGTTGTCATAGTTGCCGTGGTTGAAGTTGTCGTAGTTGCCATGGTTGAAGTTGTTGTGGTTGAAGTTTTTGTAGTTGTAATGGTCAAAGTTGTCATTGTCAAAGTGTTGACTTATTAGGATTGGACAAATAGAGCTTGTTGAAGTCTTATTTGGAGAACAAAATAGGGTTGAGTTGGAGAACATTTGAAGAACTTATGAGCAGTCTTAGAAGGAGTATCCTTAGGAGTTTATTGAATCATAAATTGGAGGCTTGTTAGGAACTATCAAGGCTTGTTTAAGGCACATTGAAGACGTAGGATTTTGTTGATATTCAAAGGGTATTTCCAAGGTTTGGCAAAACTATTTTTGAATACCACTTGAAGACAAAATTAAGAAGATTGTTGAGGATATTGTGAAGACATATTGGGAAAGAATTATTGAAGACTTAAGACAATATTGAAGGCACCCTTGAATATCGTAATGCACTAATAGGAGTCCTCATATTGTGACCTTCAAGAAATTTTTTGGGTGGCATGAGTAGTTGCGGAGACACTTTTTGAGAATGATAAAGTTGTCATTAATGAAAGAAGGATTATTGAATATTGATTGAGAACATTACCAAGGTTGGTTTTAGAATACATTGGAAGCATTGAAGAACCATTGAACCCATATTGAAGATCTGGGGTAGATGGTTGGTGCCCTAAAGGATAAGAGTCCTCAAGAAGATGAGGTTCAATTCTGTGCTAGTGGAGAGGGTTGGAGACCTAGATGTTGGAGGCTCATAAAGACAAGGTTGGATGCTTGTGGAAAATAGGTTTGGATCCCTAAAAGTTGGAGGCTCATGAATAGCAAGTTGGATCCAAAAACCTTGCAGGTTGGAGCCTGTTCGATTGAAGATTGGAGTCCTCAAGGTTGGAGCCCTAAGATATTGTTGTACGTGATTATTGTAAAATGAGTATTGAATTCCTTGTCACTGGTAAATAAAATTATTATTCTATAATGTTTTACTTTGTGTTCTAATTATAAGTGATATTAACTGGAAAAAAAATAATGATTGTAAGGAAAGATTGATTCACCTCCCCTCTAAGTATTTCCAAAACCAAGTTCCAAGGGACTAAAGGGAGTTTCTAAGTTAACTTCTTGGATAATTAACTGATTTCAATAGAAAGAAACCCATTTGAAGAGGTTCTTGATGTACCCCTCACTAATGAGACAAAACAAGTATCAAAATTTTAGATGGAATAATTGTTATGTAGAGCTGGTTTAAGAATGATAGACATGAAATGATGCTTGCTGGTCACTTTAATTGTTTAATAATAAAACAGTAGAGTGCCACATTAATTATCAACCCAGGAAGGTCTGATTATTCCAAAGGTGACTACGCACTGTATGTACTCAATCTTAATTGTATTAAAAGCTGTAGTATAAACAATCTACTATCTATCAAATCCCTACTCTGTGTTACAGCAGTTACAGTAGTTACAGCCTATTGCAGAAAATGAAGTAAGAACAAATAGTTTAAAGGAAACAAATCTGCAAAAGGGAGTGATGGCTGTCCTGCAACAAAGGATCAGGACCCTATCCTTAGAGTAACGAATTTCAGCACCTGCCTCTGTTGTCCAGTTCACCCATACACTCTGTAAATTTGATTCACCGGTGAGGCACTCATATGCAACATCAATCAGTTAAAAAGTAAAACAAAGTTTCAGCAAAAGTAAATATCTTTAGAAGCAGTAACTGTAATATAAACAGAAATCACACACACACACCACACAATAGAAAGAAGATGGGTGAATCTTGTGATGAAGACGGGCCCTGTCCTTCTCACAAGATTCCCCAAAACACAGGAATTAAAATAAAATACTCAGAACAAGATTGTATTCATCTGCCAATAAACCATATTACAAAAAGAAATTTAGTTTCATCCCTTCACTACAAGTTCTGTGTTACAGTTTTTTACCCTCCTTTCAGTCCCCCTCTCTAATGTATATGTCTCCTCTTTATAGAGGAGACATCTATTACAACATATTTTCATACATTCGGATTCAACCCTTTTGTACCAAAAATAAGAAAGTCAGTTCTTGATAACAAAATATTGTTACAGCCATGAGGATCATGATCATTATGACCAATATAGTAATCGGTCAGACTCCTTTGTCGATGCAGATTTGTTACGTAAATCCCAACTGTTCCTCAAAGTGTGCATGTTGTTCGTGCTATTTTAGCTTGAGGTTCATGCTGTTATTGTTGTTTCAGCTTCACGGTTTCCGTTGTTTCTGCTGTTTCAGCAAGGGAAAAATGTGATCCTGCCAGTTAGGTAGTTTTAGCAATTAGTCAACACTTTAATCAACTTCAGGGAATAATTATAAAGATAGCATGGTTACATGTTGAATAATTAAACATATAGAAATGAGTAAAGTTATTCTGTACCTTTTGGAGTGATTAAGCCAAAACACTAGCAAAGGCTTTCACTTAAGGGTTGAAGAGGGTAATACAATGGCAAAATATACAGTCAAAAATAGAAAAAATGGGAACCTAACATCCCCCCCAACTAAAAAAGTTGCATGTCCGCATGCAACGCCTAATCTGAATCGGAATCAGAATACTGGGCTGAACAGTGTAGATTGCTTATATAGAAAGTGTAGAAAGTGCTGTCAACCATGTCTCTAAACCCTTGGGCATTCTAAATGCTTTTACATGATGCCAATTCTTCCTTTTTAGTCAATGTAAATTGAGCCTTGTATTGTTCTCCAGGAAGCCATAAGAGAGGGAAATGAAAACGGTAACCAATCCACCGTTCAGCACATTGTCTCATGCATTTTACATAAGCAGGGATCCTTGAGATTGCTGCCTGCAGATTGAGGGGATTGTAGGGATGATATTCCCTTCTTTATTTGGGACATTGTTCCCAGAAAAATTCATTTGCTTTTATGGCCAGAGGTCCTTTAGTTTTGACATAATGCTGGTAGTCTTCCAAGGCTGCTGCTTGCAAATTCCTAATGTGATCGGCCATGCCTGGCTCTCGTAGATTCCGTTGATGTTCCATGAGGAAGGTGGCTACATTCTGTGATTCCGGATGAATCCAGAGAAGACAGTTCTCCTCATTGTGTTGTGCAGACATGAAAGCATTCTTCCAAGTGAATTGGTTGGCCAAAAAGGAAATAAAAGCTCTTATTTGAATATCACCACAAATAGGAATTAAATTAATCTTTCTATCTTTAGGCATAGCCTCATTGTGAAGATAGAGTTCGCACAACAAATTCTGATCATTGTTTGGTGCTTCTGCAAAAGTTTCAATGAATTGCTATGGTGTAGAGACCTAGTATGGCCTTCCATCCTTTATTGCTTTTAATTGGAGGAACACTAAGCGTTCTCTCAAGAATACAAAATAATTAAAAGAAGGCTTTGTTGTAGCCAGTAAGCGCTGGACCAAATCGAGGATAAATGACAATCTGGCTTTTAATTGCTTATTTTCTTTGTACTGTGCATGAGACTGTTCCATTGCTTCCCAATTCCTATAGGCATAGTTAAACTGTAATGACTTCTGCTGTTGAAATGCCTTTTCTTGGGAAATCTCGTATTCTGCTCTCCATGTGTTGCTTAATTCTTGAAAAGTAGAAGTCTGTGCATGAGCATCGCTAACACAGGGAGGTTCAGTTTGTATATGCACAGTTGTAAAAGATTTTGATTCTGGTTCCTGCTCATCAATAACTTGGGTAGGCCGGGGTGGTTCTACTTCTTCTTCTGATTTCTGCTCATCAATAACTTGGGTAGGCCAGAGGGGTTCTACTTATTCTTCATATTTCTACTCATCAATAACGTGGGTAGGCCGGGGTGGTTCTAATTTTTCTTCAGATTTCTGCTCATCAATAACTTGGGTAGGCCGGGGTGGTTCTTCTTCTTCCTCTGATTTCTTTGAAGACCCTGCTGGTTCTTGTGTAACAGCAGGGTGTTCCTTTTTAAATATAACAAGGTTGGCTCTAGGCAATGGGACTGCAATTATTTTATATCCTACTTGAGTATATATATCCCCACTTTCACTGCACATGTATTCATTGTATTGCTCTTTCTCTACACTCTTTTCAGCTTGAGATGCTACTTGAGCTAACATGTACAGATTGAGTTCTTTTTTATAGGCTTCCCTAGGCATTGCTAATTCTTTTTGATAGGCCTTAATTTCTGATTTTAAGAACTCATTTTCTTCTTGTAGGGAGGCTAGAGTGACCGGGGCTTCTACAGTTACAGATTCCAAAGGAAAAGAAAATTGTTGTTCAGCATTATCTTCATCATGTGTGTCCCCAACAGGTGGTTCTTGTGTTTCACCTATTGGGTCTGTTTGTGTATCATTTTTACCTAGGGCATCTTCTTCTTACTCCCTAACAGGTGGTTCTCGTGTCGCACCTATTTGGGTCAGTGGCTAGTTTTTGTGTAACAACCAAATGCAGGCCGTCTTCTTTTTGCTCCCCAATAGGTGGTTCTTGTGTGGCACCTATTGGGTCAGTGGCTGGTTCTTGTGTAACAGCCACATGCAGGTCGTCTTCTTTTTGCTCCCCAACAGGTGGTTCTTGTGTGGTACCTATTGGGTCAGTGGTTCGTTCTTGTGTAACAGCCACATGCAGGTCGTCTTCTTTTTGCTCCCCAACAGGTGGTTCTTGTGTGGCACCTATTGGGTCAGTGGCTGGTTCTTGTGTAACAGCCACATATCCTATATCAGCTTGGATGTCTGGTTTGAATTTTTCGGCAGCTGGTTCTTGTGGAGCAGCTACCTCTGTTGAGAAAAATGATGTTACTAAATCATGAACACTTTGAATTTCGACGTCTGAGGGTGAAGGAGGTTAAGGTTCAGGGCTATGGGGAATATGGGGATTTAAAATGATAGGAGGAACAGCCTCGGTTGCTGTAAACAACCTTGTTCGTTGCTGCGGTAGGGAACCAGGAGAGACAATAGTTTTCCTCTTGCGAGGACTTTTACTCAGGGAATCATCAGAAATAGTAGTTGCCTTTACTGAGGCCCTGGTTCTTCTTTTTGACGGGGTTGCAGTTTTCTGTTTCTTTTTCCTTTTTAGGAAAGTGATGAGGGTATCATCGCCTGAATCATTGGTAGGGATGTGAACTATGGGAGTGGACGGTTCGGCTTCATCATGGTGTGAGGACTGCAGCGGATTTTCAGTGCTTAATTGAGGTGTTCTTGTTGCTGGTTGCTGAGTTTTAGCATCTTACAGGGAATTTTGTTCATTTTGATGAGGAATTTCTTCAGCTTGCTCGGGAGGGTTAATGAGGGGAGGTGGGTTATGTAGGGAAAAGCCTCTATTTATCAGGAGTTGGACCAAATGATGGTGCGTGAGAAAGAGGAGTTGATGCCTAGTGTTCACAGTGTAATGTGCCATATTTTTCAGACATACAAGGAGATGATAAGGCATATTTACTAGACGACCATGCCGCAAATTATTTAATAAGACGAAGTCATGTTGATAGACTACCTGATAGCGGCCCTTGCAAGTGAAGTAGTGCTTGACAAATTCTGCAACTTTAGGCCAAGGCGGTGGTAATGACCGAAGCGCAACACCCTTGCCTTTGGCTTCCACCTGCTCCCCAGGTAGCAGGAAATCTTGCTGTGCATTGAGGATAAGATGCTTCCTGCTGAACCAGTGAATGTTGTTGGTTGGAAGCCCCAAAACTTGTGCTATGTCTTCTTCTGTTAATGGGATTCTCACCCCTTGGACAGTAGAATACCCCTCCCTCAAGTTGCATGCAAATTCAAGAACTTGCTGCAAATCAAATTTCGTAAGTCTTCTGAAATAGTCCACCCATCTTACTTGAAGGAAGATTTGGTATGCATCTGGGTAAGGTTCCTGTAATGCCGTCAAGCCCAGTTCATGTCTAACAGCATCTCCACCCATGGTTATTGTTTTAGGCAGAATACAAAGTGCAGAGCCGAGTTTCCGAAGTCGAAACAGAGCAGAACGTTGCAAAATGAAATTATGACGTGGTAAGGCATAAGCAAGGTGGATTACACACAATCGGGATGAATAGGGATGGTGGTGATGGGCATGTCCTCTAATGATTACGATATTTCGGTAATCCCCCCCAACTACGACTGAATGATATGGTTGGCAGTACGATGCTTTTAGCGGTCTTGTCAACTATCTCCTCATTAACTACAATTTAATATTCCCACATAACATGCATACCTTTACAATTACCTTTGGTTGTTGCGCCGAAAAGCGTTACCTCGTCCTTAATAGGTTAATGATCATTATAAAAAAAGGGTTTGTAAGGTGTGAGGGTTTTTATCCACGAGGTTTTTATTATTCACGAGAGGCAGTAGTGAAGGGGTATTATTAACAGGATAAATGGCTAATTCCTTTGAATAAAGAATGATATATTTCTTTTTGAAATAATAGTTCATTCTCGGGAGTAAAAATGGGGATATTTAGGAAAATATAAAAGGTTGGTGTTTAAGCAGTGGGATTTGGTGTTTCGACACTGGAAAGTAGTGTTTCAGCAATCGAAAATGGTGTATCGGCACGGGAAATGGTGTATCAGCAACGGGAAATGGTGTATCAGTAATGGGAAATGGTGTATCAACAACGGGAAATGGTGTATCAGCAACGGGAAATGGTGTATCAGTAACGGGAAATGGTGTATCAGCAACGAGAAATGGTGTATCAACATCGGGAAATGGATTATGATCTGGAATGACATGGCAATGCTTTTCCAATCTGCAGATTAATTCTCCCTATATTGGAATTTTTCTTTTTCAGCCACCATCCAAAGCTAAGACCTGCAAAATAGTTAATTGTAACATGGAAACCCTTGACAGGGATTATTAGTTAACAAATCTAATCTAGAAATAAATACATAAACAGGAAATTAAGTGCATTGAGGGATAACTGGTTCCCCCAAAAAGGTATAGTGTATGTCCGTCATGCAGGTAGCTTTGAAATCCTCTTTAGAAATAGGTTGTTTATACAAACGGAGTCGATACCCATTCACTAATAATGGTGTTCTACTATCATCAATCGTTAGGAGTCTGACTGTTCCATTTGGAAAAACAACATCTACTTCATAAGGTCCTAGCCACCTTTTTCTTAATTTGCCCTGAAAATTTTCAAAACGGGAGTCATACAGTAAGGCCCAGTTACCTTTTTGGAACTGCTTGTGCTTAATAGTTTTGTCATGCCACCTGGTTCTTTGTTGTTGTATCATGGTTGTTTGATGGATGGCATCCAACCTCTTTTCATCCAATTCCTGAAGCTGCTGCAACCTAGCTATTTGTGCATCAGTCAAATCAAGGTTAACAGCTAAAGCAGTCCTTAAGGTTTTGATTTCAAATTCCACAGGAAAAACAACATTCTTTCCATAAACTAATTCATAAGGTGAAAAACCCGTAGTGTTCCTCCAAGTAGTTCTGTAAGCCCATAATGCTTTAGGCAACCTTTGAAACCAATCCCTTCTATTCTCCTTGACTGTCTTTGTTAAAATGGCTTCTATGACTTTATTTTTCCTTTCCACTTGCCCATTTTCTTGGGGGTGATAAGGTGTAGTCATCTTATGCTTAATGTGATATTTCTGGAGTGTATCTTTGAAGCCATCAGAATTAAAAGGAGGTCCTCCATCTGTGACTAGTTCTCTAGGCAGACCAAACCTGACAAAGATTTCTTCAAATAGAAAATTTAACACTGATTCTTCATTAGCTTTGATGAGTGCCTTAGCTTCTACCCACTTAGTCATATAATCTGTTCAAACTAGTATATAAACAATTTGATTGGATGGAGGATTGATGGGACCTATAAAATCTAGTGCCCATATTTCAAAAGGTTCAAGTATTACCTAGGGGTTAAGTGGCATTTCATCCCTGTGATTAGGCTGGCCCATTCTCTGACAGCTACCACAGGCCCTAACATATTTATTTGCATCCTTGAAAAGTGAGGGCCAATAGTAACCCATTCTGAGAACCTTCTGTGCTATTCTTTTATCTGCAAAATGCCCTCCACAAGGGCCATTGTGGCAAGCCTTCAATATATCATAAACTTCATCTTCTCTGATGCATCTTCGAATTTCCTGATCAAGGCCTGTGTGAAAGAGACACCCACTTATCCAACTGTACCTAGCACTTTGTTGAACGATCTTTCTTTTCTCTCTCTGCGATAGGTATGATGGTAGTTTCCCTGCAACTAAGTAATTGGCAATGTCTGCATACCAAGGTGAGTGAGCAGATACTGCAAATAAATATTCATCAGGAAAAAAATCATATACTAGAATATTTTCATCAGTTTTTAACCGAGAAAGAATATCAACAACTACATTTTCTTTACCTGGTCGATCTACAATTGTGATATCAAATTCTTGTAATAATAATAACCATATGGTAACTCGAGCATTTGTAACTGATTTTTTCATTAAATATTTAATGGCCGAGTGATCAGTATGCACAAAAGTAGTGTAACCAGTAATATAATGTTGAAACTTATTAATAGCATAAATAACTGCTAAGAATTCTTTCTCGGCGACTGTATAATTAAGTTCAGCAGGGGTCATATTTTTACTAATAAAATAGATAGCATAGGGAAGATTGTTTTCTTCTTGACCCAAGACAGCTCCAATTGCAGTATCTAAAGCATCAAACGATATATGAAAGGGGAGTGCCCACTCAGGTCCTCTCAAAATGGGAGCTGTAGACAATTGATGTTTAAGTTCATTAAATGCTTTTTGACAACCGTTAGTCCACTTAAATTCACCATTTTTCATAAGTAACACAAACAAAGGAGAAGCTATTTTAGAAAATTCCTTGATAAATCTTCTATAATATCCAACATGTCCTAAAAAACTTCTTACATCAGTTTGTGTTTTCGGGATAGGTAGAGTCTGAATTACTTGTACTTTAGCTGGATCAACCAGAATTCCTAGGAATGAAATGAAGTGTCCCAAAACAATACCTTGGTTCATCATCATATGACATTTTTCAGTACTTAAGGCAAGATGTGCTTCTATACACCATTTATGTACTTTTTCAAGGTTTTGTAAAGCATCTTCAAAAGTCACACCATAAGGAGTAAAGTCATCCATAAATATTTCTAAGGAATCATTAAGCATATCAGAAAAAATTCCTATCACCGCTCTTTGAAATGCTACTGGGGCATTACATAGTCCAAATAGAAGAACTTTATAGGCAAAAGTCCCCCATGGACTAGTAAAAGTGGTCTTGTCTTGATCTTGGGGTGCAATCTTGATCTGATTATAACCACTAAATCCATCCAAAAAGGAAAAGAATCTCTTACCTGCCAAATTATCTAATACCTGATCAATAAATGGTAAGGGAAAATGATCTTTCTAAGTAGCCTTATTCAGAGCTCTATAATCCACACACACTCTCCATTTCCCATTTTTCTTAGGTACTATTACTAATGGTGAAACCCATTTGCTATCAGATATAGGATATATAAATCCTGTGTTCAACAGTTTTTGAAGTTCTTCTTTCACAATTTCCCTTAAATTGGGATTCATTCATCGTTGGGGTTGGCAGACTGGGCGAGATCCTTCTTTAATATAAATTCGGTGAGTACATAATTCAGAAGAAATTCCCTTCATATCTGTGTAATCCCATGCGAATGCTTGTTTATTCTCGTGGAGTAACTTCATTAACTGTTGTGTTTCATCATCTGTTAAGTTAGGGTTTATATTTAATGTTTTCCCAAACTCGACTTCGACTGCTATACTTTTGGAGGGGGTGTCAGCTGATGTCTGAGATAAGTCTTCAGTTTTAAGATTCTACTGTGATTCATATTCCAAGATTGTAGTCAAGTGATCATGTATTTAAGAGTTAACCGAAGAAGGTTCAGAAATAAAGCTACTAATTAATTCATCTTCGGTTGAATCTTTAAAATTTAGGGCTTGTCCGACAGTCAAGATGGGTTGAGTCTCATCATCCTCATAATCTAACCACACAGAGTTATCATTGTTAATCATACGTGTGGAATGAGGGTACAGAGTAAGCTTTTTGGTTTCACAGCCATTAGAAATTGTCATTGAACCTGACCTACAACTAATGAAGGCATCTGCTGTAGCCAGCCAAGGTCTCCCTAAAATCAATGGATGACCCCCAACTTATTTTTGGTCTATAACACCACAAAATCAGCTGGGTAGTTCCAAGATTCGACTAAAATTATCAGGTCTTCAATGACTCCAGGTTTGATTGTGGAGTGGTCAGCGAGCTCTAGAATGGTTGGGGTTTCCCTAATAAAAATTTGTAACTGCAGTAACTGTGCTGTTTCAAGTGTCATGATGTTTATTGCAGCATCAAGATCTACTAGAACTCTAGAAACAAAGGTTTTACCAACTTGAACTGTGACTGTAGGGTGACCAGGGTCACCATATTTCACAGGGGGATTTTTTTCTGACATTAGAGCAGCTAGATCACCCATCACATGAACTGTGAGGGTGTCTTTAGCTTTTCTTCCAGGTTTCTTAATACAAATATCTCTAACAGTTCTAGCATAAATCGGTACATCTCGTAGTGCTTGCAAGAGTGGAATTTTAACATATAAATTCTGCAGCTCTCCTAACAGATTAAAAGCAGGTGGCTCAAGTGTTTTGGTAAGAGCCAAACGTTAAGGAAATGGTGGCTCTGCTACTTCAACAATCTTTTTAGAGGATGTTTCAACTATTTCAGCATTGTTATTAGAGGATGATCCAACTGTTTCAGCATTAGATTACTTTTCTTTTCCAATTTCTTCTTTATCATAATCGGAAGCGATGTCATCAATAATGGGTTCAACTATTCTTCTAGAGCATAAATGAATGTCATTACATCGCATAGGGGAGACTAGTTGGTTTTGAACATCAATTACTTGCAGAGCTTTATTATTATTCGGGTTGGGGTTAGGTTGTACAGGAAACTGGGGTCTTATTGTCTGATTATTAGGTGGGGCATTTGACGGTATGGAGAGAGATTGCTGATACTGAGGTAATTGGGTTGGAAATGGGATTTGTGGAGCTGTCCAATTCGGATTCCATTGATTAAAATAGGTTTACTGTAGAGCCCAGGGATTCCACATCGTAGGATCAACAAAAGGAGGGTTTGGTTGCTGCATTGGCGGAAAATTCATTTGATTAAGGTGTGGGTACTACATTTGGTTGAAGGGTGGGTAATTTGTTTGAAAAGGAGGATGATTATTGCAATGATTAAACGTCATGTTAGAATTCATACCTTGTCCTCGTGGTTACCATTGTCTTCTCTGCGTGAGAAGGTACACTGCTTCAACTTCTTCTTCAGTTGGCTGCAATGCTGCTTTTATTCCTGGCAAAAAAGGGCATTGTTGAGTCTCATGGTCCTTTTCGCAGATAGTGCAGATTGGTACCTTGTCCAGGGGGCATTCCCTTAGTGGGTCTTTTCCCCTGCATTTAGAGCAGAAAATAGCCAGAGCAGCTTCTGCTTCTGCCTGCTTCTTTTTAGCCTGCAAGGTATCAATTTGTGAAGCAAAAGAGCTTAACATTTCAGTTTTAAATTCTTCAAGTAGGTTGCCTATTTCGGCCCGTGTTGCTCCTCCACTTGCTGATTTCTGGACTCCTGAGTATGTACTGTCTTTTCTCTTTGGTCTGTTGGCTGCTCCTCTCGAACATCTTTTACAGAGATTGATAATCTCATCATAGGATTCCTTAGATATGTCTCCTTTTCCAAGCATATTCAACATATCTAAACAATCATCTTGTACCCCTTTTAGCAATATTGACTTGAGAATATCCTTACTCATATCAGGATGATCAGATCACTGTAAGTTATATTGTAGCCTTTCCACGAAGTCCTCCAGACTTTCATCCTCCTTCTGAGTCATCTTGAATAATTCCTCCTTCCTTTCTCTTATTTGACAATAATCTTGGTATTTAGCCAAAAATTTCTCCTTCATCTAGTCCCATGTTGTAATCAAATGAGCTCCCAAGCTCATGAACCATCTTAATGCGTTCCCTTTAATGTAGCTGGAAACAACTTTAATTTCTGAGCATAATTAACATAGTCATAGCTTCTACACAGTGTATCAAATTCAAAAAGAAATTCATCAGGATCTTCTGTGGATGGCCCATGGAAATTGGGTAATGCTGAAAGTGGGATATTCTTCATAGGAGTTGCTCCTCTGGGGAGATCTCCAATGGGGATTTCTAGGGTGGAGAGAGAATTTTCTCCCCTTCCCTCTATTTTGTGACCTCCACCGAAAAGTCCTTCATTTTTATCCTCCATTCGTTGTTTTCATGATGCATTTGCCCGGTCTTCAGAGTTTTCTGTTGGAATTTCAATGTCCTGCACTAGTTCCTCCACCTTAACCTCCTCTATTGGTTCTTCTACTGGTCGTTTGCCTTCTTCCACCGGTTCCTCAGCATATTTTGATGATTCTATAACCCTCTATGGCCCCACTACTTCCTCTGTCTGAAAATCTGTCTGGGAAGAGTGTTATGTTTGTGGCCTCCGAGAGCTTAACCTCTAGGATGTCTCAACTTTTGAAATAATATCGTCAATAAAAGTTTTTCTTCCTCCTCCTCTGCCTTTGCTGCCTGAATGGTTAACCTTCTTGAGTCCTCTCATGCATCCTACATTTCTAAAGAAAAATGTTAATACCCTTAAAATCTTTAGTTGCCTTCCCCAGCAACGGCACCAAAATGTTGGTCACTTTAATTGTTTAATAATAGAATAGTCGAGTGCCACATTAATTATCAACCCGAGAAGGTATGATTATTCCAAAGGTGACTACACATTGTATGTACTCAATCTTAATGGTATTAAAAGTTGTAGTATAAACAATCTACTATCTATCAAATCCCTACTCTGTGTTACAGCAGTTACAGTAGTTACAGCCTACTGCAGAAAATGAAGTAAGAACAAATAGTTTAAAGGAAACAAATCTGCAAAAGGGAGTGATGGTTTTCCTGTAACAAAGGATCAGGACCCTATCCTTAGAGTAAGGACTTTCAGCACCTGCCTCTGTTGTCCAGTTCACCCCTACACTCTGTAAATCGAATTCACTGGTGAGGTACTCATATGCAACATCAATCAGTTAAAAAGTAAAACAAAGTTTCAGCAAAAGTAAATATCTTTAGAAGCAGTAACGGTAATATAAACAGAAATCACACACACACACCACACAATGGAAAGAATATGGGTGAGTCTTGTGATGAAGGTGGGCCCTGTCCTTCTCACAAGATTCCCCAGAACACAAGAATTAAAATAAAATACTCAGAACAGGATTGTATTCATCTGCCAATAAACCATATTACAAAAAGAAATTCAGTTTTATCCCTTCACTACAAGTTCTGTGTTACAGTTTGTTACTCTCCTTTCTGTCCCCCTCTCTAATGTAGATGTCTCCTCTTTATAGACGAGACATCTATTACAACAGATTTTCATACATTCAGATTCAACCCTTTTGTACCAAAAATAAGAAATTCATTTCTTGATAACAAAATATTGTTATAGCCATGAGGATCATGATCATTACGACCAATATAGTAATCAGTCAGACTCCTTTGCCGATGTAGATTTGTTACGTAAATCCCAACTGTTCCTCAAAGTGCGCATGCTATTCGTGCAGTTTCAACTTGAGGTTCATGCTGTTCTTGTTGTTTCAGCTTCACGGTTTGCGATGTTTCCGTTGTTTCAGCAACGACAAAATGTGATCCTGCCAGTTAGGCAGTTTCAGCAATTAGTCAACACTTTAATCAACTTCAGGGAATAATTATAAAGATAGCATGGTTACATGTTGAATAATTAAACATATAGCAATGATGAAAGTTATTCTGTACCTTTTGGAGTGATTAAGCCAAAACACTAGAAAAGGCTTTCACTTAAGGGTTGAAGAGGGTAATACAATGGCAAAATATACAGTCAAAAATAGACAAAATGGGAACCTAACAACGCTTAGGAGTATTGTAGCAGATATTAACTAAGGGGATTATCTTGAACATACTGGAAACACTTTATGGATATTGAAACATTGAATAAAAACTAATTATGGAGGTTTACAACACAGTGTGATGAACAAAAAAGGCAAGAAAATTTGCTAACCCAACAGTCATTGAGATGAAGTGAAAGAGTGTCATGTTCAAGAGCGACACACTTTTATTAATAGATTAAGTACTCGATTTTCCCAATTTACAGAACCATTTCTGCTTAGTAGCTCTTTACTTTTTATAATCTTGAGGAGCATAACATATGCTTGATCAACAAGTTCATCCTTCTAATGAATCCCTTAGAGTATTTTGATTGAACCTTGAAAAGGAGTGGTTCAGTCCCGTCATGTTTGTTTGATGTTTCCATTAGTCCAAAGAGTGTATAACTCAGCTTTTGTTTCATGTTTTAAGAGTTTGAAAAAGAGGTGAGAAAGAAAACTCAAAGGGTTTATTTTCATGAATCATCTCTTAAGTACGAAAAGGAAAAAAAGAATACTCAAGAGAAACGCTTAGCAATGTTCGAATAAGGTATTTATTTTTCATAAATAGTGCATCCTTTTGCCAAAAAGGGTTAAACTTGTACTGGGAAGACATATTTTCATTTATTTTAACGAGTTCTAAGTTGGTGATGCTTTTGTGTTTAACAAGTCTGAGAGGAGTTGAAAGAGGAATCCTCTTAGAAGAATGAGTGGTATAAAGGATAGAAACTAGTTCCATTCATGGCGGATTTCCTCAAAAAATATAGAGATCAAGAGGTTGGCTAAGAATACCACTCATCATCGTGGTTCCTTAGGAAAGGATAAAAAACCAAATTGAAAGCACATGATCAGCCGAGCATATGGTGACGATGGAATGAGAATAGGTGTGGAATAGGTTTTATTTTTATACAATGTTGAAACAAAGGAAAAACTATGCTTGTGAGTAGTTTAGTTTTTACACAAGCTTGAAACGAGGAAAAACTATGCTTGAAATAATTTTTCATGCCCCTAATGTAATAACCTGATTCTATGAACATGCCCCCAAAGATTCATTTCATTAACCTAAGTAGACTACTGCCATTTAATAGGTGAATGGAGTGAACGTTCATTTACAATATCAAGTGAGAGACTCAACTGGGAATTTATGAGATCTAATCAAAGACTCAAATTGGAAGGGTATTTGTTTCATTTTTTAATGATCTTGATAGGAAAAGCACTATTCTCATGACACCTTGTTTAATTTTTTAACGATCTTGAGAGAAGTGAAGGAACTCTTCTCATGAGACCCTATTTTAGTTTTTAACAATGTTGACACAAGAAAATGAACTATGCTCTAGGTTCCTTGATCATGACCTCGAAGGGGTGATGCCTTCGAAGACTTTCTCATAATATGAAAGAAAAATTATATTGAAGGGACACATATCAAGAGATCTACTATAAATATCATGCTCCAATGCCCTCAATAAGTGATTTACCATATCACCTTCTAGATCTAGATCAAAAGTAGTGGAGCAAACAATCAAAGGCTCTTCTTCAATAATAGGTACAGTTATGGGACAACTTTCCATAGAATTAACCTATGGTGGGGAAGATACAACTTCCATATAATGACCATTTAGGGAAGTTGATTGATTGGGAGTCAGATTAGGACCAACGGATGAAAGTTGGTCAATGGTCATGATCCTTCCTTCCAAACACAACAAATGAATGAGTGAAGAGACAATAGCTCCCATGTCGCAAACATAGTTATTCCTAAGGAGTAAAAATCCAAAGGAAATTAGACTACCATCACATTGATACAAAAAATCTTTCTTCGCAATGTAATATGAAATTGAGGAAGGATCTCTAATGGTTGAGTAGTCCCTATATTAAAATCCAATAGATTATGGGTAACAGGCACAAGCTGTAGAGAACCAAAGGCTTGCAATAGATTGAGGCAAAAATACTAACAAACATTTCTTCATTTATGACTATGTTGGGTACAACCATATTATAAGTCTATAATATGATCTAGAGGGGAACCTTAGGAGGAATTAGCAATTCTTTCCAAGGAATTGGCAATATTCTCTTTACTTTTTTTTTAGATATGTTAGTGATTATGGTAAAGTTTTATGCTTTTCTATATTAATGAATTATTATATAGAAAAACATCAAACTTTACCAAAATTATGAACATATCTACAAAAAACAAAATGAAGTATTTTTGAATCCTTGGAAAGCATTAAAAAAGTAAGAGCTCAAGAGGCAGATGTTATGGTGGAATAAAAAAAAACTATTGTAATAAGAAAAATAACTTTCAAAATAATATTTTTAATTCTTTGGAAAACATTAATGATTAAATAGGTCTATGCAATGGTAAAAATAATACTGTTAATATGTGAAAAATCATTAATATTGAAATAGGCACATGCAATGGTGGATCTGAATAGAATTTTTCTCATATGATTTACAATAAATGAAAATCTGATATTAAATGAAAACCTAATATTATTGGTGTGTCAACAATTTAATATTTCTCTATGGTTAGAAATGTTTAGAAACCCATAACATGATAGACAAAAGAATGGTGAATAAAATATTCTCTAGTATCACCTGCGGCAATGGTCTTTGATTCATTACCTTATGCATAGGCACATATTAGTTTCTCCTTTTGAGAGACATGTTCACTGAGGTTGGTGATTGTTTTTATTGAGGGGAATAAGATTTAGATTCATACCACCTATGGATATTTATAACAAATCTCATTCCAGTATTTACAACATATCAATTCCTGGAAACATGAAAACATACAACTTGGGTCATGGATAGATGGTGATTGGATGCTCTGTTAAGGCACTTCTTGATGTGAAGTCATTGGTTCGATTCCCCACCATAATTGTGGTGATATATTAGACATGATGAAGATGTAGTGCCACCAAGCTTACAAAAAAAGAAATTAACAAAACCATAACAAACATACAACTTGCTTGAGCTTTATAACATATCTCATTATGGTATTTACAATAACAACTATATAAACAACCATACTATCTATGGAGCTTTATAAATCCGGCTCGCTAATATTTACAATAATGTATAGATATGCACATTTGCTCAACCAACGAATAAAAGGATACAATTTCTACATCTGCTACAAGGGAATCCATAGCCTCACACCTCTACCATTAAAGCAGTAGCAGGATTCATATTGCTAGCAAGTTTAGAATTCACTGTCAAAGTCAAAGTTGCATCCAATGTTCAGCACTGCAATTTTGCATCAGTATCTTCTCAGTGAATAGTTATGAACTCATTTTTCCATGGCACACTCCCAATATACATCTCATTCCATATAGTAATTCTAGTGATAAAACAAATCCATCCCTGAAACTCCCTTCTTTGTTACATAGTTCCTCGGGTATTGTGGTAACCCCCGTCCATGTAGTCACACCCCTTCCAAGTTCCATGAGCATCCCCTTCTTTGCTACATAGTCCCTTGGGCGAACCCTCCCTTGGAATGGCTTGCTCACATCATAAGATACAAAAAACAAGACATATCCTGTCTCAAAACCATGATACCAGCCATAGGATGTTCATGGAAATCAATGGACACTATTGGGTACTAGTGTCCCACAATGGCCCTACTCTTAAAGTTCTTTACAATTATATTCCTACCTATTCCAATTCCTTTCACTCCTACTGCTAATTCTTGCAATAAGTTTCAACCACCTAACCGTGTAATTACATGCTTTCTTGTACCAAGAATATAAATTCCATTACACTCAAAATGAATTAAAACAAAATAAAATCATACCTCATCGATAGGTTTTCAATTAGGTACACTTGAAATCCTATTCACTTCTTATTACAACAAGTAAAACTAGTATCTTGACCAAATCATCATGTATAAGAATATGACATCTAGTTAACTCAAACTCTGCCATAATAAATCAAGAACCATGATTTGCATATGATCACCATAAACTAGAATCATAGATAACATGTATAATTGAAACCAAAATAAAATAATAATACTTATCCTCTAATTGGTTCTTTGTATTTTCCGTATGCACACCATACTGGTTGCCACACCCGACAAATACCAGCTCCTTCCATTTAACCATGTACACATGGACATAGTGTGCATCAGATACATGCAACCACACCCAGCATACAACACAAAAAATACACCTACACCCAGCTTACAACACAATAGATACACCTGCATCTAGTGTATCACACAACACCTACACCTATGCAGAGTACATCAGAACACAAGAAGCATATGTGAAAATGTACAACACAACGAATACACATCTCATGGTACCATGACTACACAATGAACATTCATAGTAACACATGTACACATAATAACATGTATAACATGCACGCAATACCACATGTGCACAACACATCATGTATGGCATGCACACACTACCACATATACGACAATACCATATGTACAACATGTACAAAATATCACTTGTACATAACACCACCTACACAACATGTACACAACACCACCTGTAAAATCTGTACATAACACCACATGTATACAACACCACCTACACAAAGTGTACACAACACCACACACACAACATGTACACAACACCTCATATACATAGCACCACATGCATGATAGGTGCACAACACCACCTACACACAACATCCCATGTACAACATGTACACAACACCCCATGCACACAAAACCACATGTACAATCATGCACACAACACCACATGTACATAACACCTTATGTACAACATGCACACCATGGCATATGTACATATAATCACATATCCAACATGCACACATCACTGTTTGTACAGAACATCGAATAAACAACATGGATATAACACCATACATACATAACATTGCATATATAGCATGTACATAGTACCATCTATACCCAACACTGCATATGCAATATATACATAACAACATATGTACAACAGGGAGACAACACCAACTGTACATAGAACTGCATAAAAAACTTATACACAGCAACATATCTACATGGTATTACATAAAAAACATGTACACAACAACATTTGTACATAGTACTTCAGAAACAACATGTACGCAACACCATGTGTACATAGCACTTCATAGACAACATGTACAAAACACCATATATACAAAACATTGCATGCACACATAATCATAGATGTAACATGTACAACATACATACAACAATAGTACCACACAAGCCTAGATCACACACTGACTTTACAAAGAAAGCTTACTTCGAAGTATTTCCACTATTCATGGATGTTACAGCATGCTCCCAATCACACTACTTTCATTTCTCGATGTATCTATCAACCTTACATATCCATAATAGAGACATAGAAATAGTGAAGTTACATAATATCAATTAATATCCCCATGATACTGACCTCATAGATCTTCTAGGGCTACTCTTCCTATTTGGTTCCTAATAAGACCAAGAACCTCTTCATGCTATTCATCTGCATAAGCAATCATTCCTCCATCATAATGATTTTTGGTGGCACTGTCAAACAATGATATATATATAAACATGAACATAATCATAGTCACAACACAATTACCAGACATCGTAAGATCTAGGTTAAGAGAACACCCTTTATCCATGCAACACATGCACGATATTGAGAATAACATTTCCCAACTTAGCCAAGGCATCTGATGCCTCAGGTCCATTTAACTTACTCTTCTTGGTTACCTTTCTAATGATTGTATGTGACCATTCATTTACCACAATGGACCCAACCAATCAAACCGGTTGTCATATTCTTATGTTCTGCTTTTCTTATGCATGCACTAAGTTTCATATGAGTCTTACATTACCTATTAGATTTCATTTATCCCTTCCTGAGCTCCATTAACTTCCTCTTTCCCAACCAATTCCCAATGCTCCCAAAACATAAAAGGAAAAATCAAGATACAAACAAGGATAAATCCATGAAAACCAATAGAAATACGACATCAGAAACAAAGTGGCAAGGCCTTACACCATGCATAAAAAAAATTGCAAATGAAGCACACCAAATCACGAAATACCAAAAGCACAAGACTAGCAAAAAACTCCATGGCTCAATCCCCATGGCTTCCAAATTCTTCCAAAGGAAAAGATGAACCTGAGGCTTCTCAAATATTTTATGGAAGTATCTTTTCCATGCAATCACCTACATCCTATTGCTAGAACCATACAAATGTTAGTGTATAAGTAAATATAACAATATACTGCTTACCTTCCCATGTTGTTCCAAGCACTTTGCCTTGTAACTAAACACATCCACGTCATCTATCAAGGGAGTCTAATTTCCTTCATGGATCTGACTATAAATATAAACTACTTGATATACCTATCAAATACATATTAAGGAATATAACACATATCCATAGAATGTCAGACAAAATCTAGTAAGAGGACTTAATGTATTCAAAGCATTCATTCGTTTGGAATTGTGATTCCCAAGCATAGCCAAAGCAATTCTCACCCAATTCCTTTCTTTACCTTTTCAGCTTATAGTAATCGAGTCTTACTATGTACTGTCACATCACCCAACTGTTAGTTATATAAATAAATCAACTATTACCTTGTCACACTAATGCCAAGGATGTTTCTCTGCAACTGGTCACACATGTTAGCCACATGTTCCAAAGATCAAGGCATCATATCTAGTAATTGAAATTAACCTTTACCAAGACTATCAACCATGTCATAATCAATGGTAAACTCATAGTCATAAACCATACCACTACAACTAGTAGTCACTTGTACTCAGTTACATATCAATTATCTTAGCACATAATGCTTTAGTACAACTATCTTAAAACAAAATCACTCCTACATTCAATATTATAGACACATAGTCATATCATGAAATTAATCAAGCATTCAATAACCTTTTAAACATACCATGCTAGATAAACCAAATTGATAACTTAATCAAACTCATACCTCAATGTATCTTAAGGGAGGCTATCACATCTACACAAGTCATTCCATATTAATATGACACGGCATCACAATTATATCATCTCATACCTGAATGTAACAACCATAACCATCTATATAGGCCAATCCATATCAACATGGTACATATAACATCAATATATTAATGAAAAAACCCTAATCATCAAGTTAACTAACATATAACAACAACTTAATATATAAGATACTCATTAACAACATATAACATAATCATGAAGTTAAATATGATATAACAATCAACAAGTTAACATATGACATATTTATCAACAACATATAACATAATCATCAATTTAGCTAACATAAAACAACAAGAAAAATGCGTATAAGAACAATTTACTATCATTCATGTATATTCGACACGTGCATATGACCACACTCATTCACTAGGATCTACCATGCATGTAACCAAAACAAAAATAAAATGGAAAAAATGTATATAACCGTAATGCATATAACAATCTCTTAACTAACATACCTACATGAAAAACATATAATACATGTATTATGATATTCTATTACCCCCAAGTCTCATGCTGCAAACTCACTCTAATAGTCTACATCTCTTTCTCTATCTTAGCCATCATATCAACCTCATATATTATCAACAACATCATGATGACATAACTACATACAATGACCTCACAATGCACATCTAACCTATTATGCATGCATAACCATAAAAATAAAAATGCATGCACAAAAACCTATAGACAATGACATGCATAACAAAAATAAACTCATGACTACCACGTCCAATCAAAAAAACCATCAACTTTCACATGGAGACACCAATGCAACTGTGAGCAACACCATGCATATGCAATAGCACGTAGACCACAAGCACAGGGAGAACATATGCAATTGGCATTAATGCATGACCAATAGACATCGCTCATTAAGTACAAGTTTTGAACCATTCTCTAATATAACTCTACAACACCGTCCTCCCTCATTTACCCAATTTAACCAATTCATTGGGGTAAACATTTTACGAGAGGCTACTACTTTTTGATTCAAATCCCCAATTACAATTAAGGAAATGCAACTGACACAACATAATCGATATGAAATTACACACATCCTACAGAACCTTCAGGAGGCAACCCACCCTTCTAGGTGATCAAACCCTGAGGAAACTCAACATTTTGCTGACCTAGAGCCCTAGTTCCTCCCATGCCAAGCCCTCCAAGTGGCTGAAAGCCCCATTTGCTCCCATGAGACTGCCTAAGTGCGGTTGTAGCCTATTTTCTAGGGCTAGTACCTAGTCACTTCCAAGACACTCATGAAGCTTCCAAAAGCCATAAAATGCATGAATGGAATGTTTTTGATAACAGACATGATTAAATACCTAACTGGACCCCAACTAGTCATGACAAACATTTCGTCCAACATGTGACAAATATGCATTCTACAAGTTATAATAGTAAGTCTGAGCATATTGGTCTCATACTTATTTGAGGATCACTAAGAAGCATTGTTTCCTCGTCACATTAGATGCATTATCATATACTAGGTCATATATTCAATGTTCATTCATTTATAAATAAAAACATGATGAGATTCATACATCATCACTATCATAAAACATGCTCATACCTAACATATAACGAACAGAAATAATAAGGACACAACATCCATAGAATCCTCATATAAACCAATACATTTACTCATGAAATACCAAGAAGAAGGAACTCTTTCTAATTAATGTAAAATCCAACCATGTTTGGGACTTCTGTGAACCACCTAATTGTATATTGGATGAACCAAATCTTTCTTTCATCCAATCACTGTCATTCTATAATCCAAGCATGAATATGGGACACAAAATAAACAAAATCAACCAGGGCTTCCCGAGGCTAAAATACCTCACCCTCATTAGTAGAACCAGGCTTTACTACAATCCTCACCGGATCACTAGGCTATAAACAACAAACATACCATACTAGGATTTACCTTAATCCACATCAGATCACTAGGCCATAAACAATCATGGATGCAAACAGATTTCTCCACCTACACCATGAGGAATCTTTTTCCAATCTCTTAGTCCCTAGGCTTTACCACAATCCACACCAAATCATTAGGCCCTAACTGAGATGTGAGTCTCTGGAATTTACCACAATACACACTAGATCACTAGGGCATAACCAACACTCCACCCTCCTGGATTTATCGTATATCCCATCCAGAGATTCATTGCCATGATGGAGAGAACCCACCTCTATTCTTTACCATATATCATCGCATTCATGGGTTGAAAATTCCTAAGCCCATTGAGGCAACATAAAATCTAGCTTTACCACAACCCACCATCTGTTTAAGCGGTTACTAGGCCATGTCTTATTTCTTTTAGAGCCCACCTCACTTATTGTCGAATCTCTCCGGAAATCTAACTCAGCCAAAATCATGAGAATCCATCAGACCATGGCTATCGAGAAATGGAAAGGCTAGGCTAGTAAACACTATCTCACCTGGAAAAACCCATGTAAATGATAGAAAGATAACCAAGAACACAAAGCATAACAATGTATACCAAAAATAGCATGGAAATCATACATGAAACTTGATACCTATAAATAATCCCATTGTAGAAACTTGATCCTTCTCTTCCTTACTTAAATATTTCTTTCCTTTTCCTTCTTTCCTTTCTTGATCCAATGCTAAACTGCTCCTAGAAAATTCTAATTTTCCAAGAGTGTGAGAAACAAAGAAGAGAATAACTAGAGATGGTAAAAATAAAAAATTAGCATTGTCTCATTGTTAATACATAGAAAATGTGTGGAAATATTTAATATGCATAATGAAAAATGAGTTCGTAAACCTTTGTTTAGCCATTTGAAACTAAGTAACGATAAGTATCCCAAGCCCTAGGAAGAGATATATTATATCTATAAAGTTCCACACACAACAATTTTTGGAAGTTTAATGTATGCAATGGTCTACACAATACCTTATATTTCATATGTAGTGGTAGTTGTAATAAGGTACATGAACAATCCAAAAGAAGAGAATTGGATGGCAGTGAAGTGGATTCTCACGTATTTGAGAGGTACCACAAATCAAGTATTATTATTTAGAGGTTCAAATATTATTCTAGAATGATATTTTGATGTAGATATGGTAGGTGATAAAGATAACAAGAGGATAACTACAGGGTATGTGTTTACAGTATGTGGAACAACTTCCGATTGTGTTTCAAAATTGCAAAACATTGTTTCACTTTCAACGATGGAAGCAAAGTATGTCATTGCCACAGAGGCTAGTAAAGAAATGATTTGGTTGAAAATATTTAAGGATGTGTTGGGAAAGAAGTAGAATATGAGTTGGTTATATAGCGATCGCAAGAGTTCCATTCATGCTGCAAATAATTGAGCCATTTATTCTAAGACTAAACATGTACATCTTATGCATAATTTAATACGGTTAATTTTCGATGATGGATAGTTGAAGCTACAAAACATATACAATAGTAAGAATCTTGAACATATATTTACAAACGTGGTAACTAAGGAGAATTTGAGATACTTCTTAGCTACAATTGGCCTTCAATAATGATGCCAATGTTGAGAAACAACCAGGTCCAAGTGGATTAATTATCTAGCAAGTGAAGGAAGGATGGAGTTTATATAATCAGTCTCTAAGTGGGAGATTGTTTGGTGTGGAGAATCATTATCTTTCTTATTGTTCATAGGTATTTTTTTTCGTTGTGTTAGATCTCTATTCCTAATGGGGCCAAAAAATCACCCGTAATATCACCGCTAAGGGGGTCTATGGGGTCAATGTGGGTCATTCATTATGTAGATGATCTGAGGGTAGAAGTTATGTTAATTTAGGGATTTTTTCTCTTGAATGAAACCCTTCATTTATATGAGGGAATTGTATTGCAACTATGTATTACTATTCTAAGAGAGATCGGGTGAGGAGACTATGTGGGAGCGATGAGGAAATTACATAGGATCTACTCTAGGTTGTATCTCTTCATTTTTCTAGATAATATAAACGGAAGGGCTAGCTATTTCTTCATGTACATAGCACAAATTGGGTGAAGCACATATATCTGTGTCTCTCTTATTTTATTTGTTCTCATGTTTATGTTTCCACAATATTCTATGTGCCCATTGCTTTGTTAATTAATTTCTAACACTTAACTCGACACGATAGTTTTCTAGAAAGGATAAATCGCATACCTTATACAAAACTCAATTCCATTTCTACTGGTGATTATTATTCCTTTTTACATTACTGGATGAGGTTTTAATTCACCCACATTATTACAACAATGGAGACACCATTAAGTAAGACTTCAATTAAAATCAAGTGAAGTAAATCCAAATCTAGAAAGTCAAGGAGTTACAACTAAAACTCGACACCCTTGACATCCCCATGACACCTTGGAAAGTGAGGCGAATAAGAGTAACAGATATTAGGCAACACTAAAACTAGGTGTTGATCTCTTACCACTAAGTCTAAGATATATCGGGCAACATTGTTTGGTTGTGTTATATTGTTTCCACAACTAGCCCACGTAGTTAACTAGGGGGTTAGAGAGGGGGCGGAGCCCCCCTTTGTTGTGTCGATTATGTAGTGGTGGGGGTTACCCGGGGTTTGAGGCATTCCCGTAACCCCACTTTATGGGTTCTGGCGCAGTGCCCCAGAAAATTTTGGTTTTGGACCCTATGTTAGGTTGGGCGGACCCACCTAAGGTTTTGTGCATGATTTTTGCACATGTTTTTGGATGCGATGGTTTTCGGTCCATGGTATTGGACGTAATAATTTTTCGGTCCATGGTATTGGACGCGATGGTTTTCGTTCCATGGTATTGGATGCTTCAACATGTGTGAATATGCATATTATAACATTGAAAGGAACATAATGAAAAATCAAGTTGGTAATCCCAGTTTTGGGATCTAGGGGTAAATCTCTGTGTATATTTGTTTTATGTGTTATGCTCTCGCACTGTTTATTTTCTATGTTTTAGAATTCGTATGCAGGTAATTTCTGTATGCCGTTAAAACCTACATTTGGTACCAGAGCCAGGTTCGGCTTCATTGGGACGCCTTTGTTGCTGAGGGGTTTCGCTCGGGCTTGTGGTAGACCCTGTTCAGTGGGAGATCTACGAGATTGATTCTGGTGGTGAAAGAAGATGGCGAGCAATGGAAAGATAGAGATTGATAAATTTAATGGTTAGAGTTTTGAATTGTGGAAACTCAAGATGGAGGATATGTTGGTGGATAAATATGAGTGGATTGCGGTAGATCCGAGTACTAAACCAACGTCAGTGTTTGATGAAGAATTGAAGAAGTTGGATTGGAAGGTAAAGATAACAATACGATTGTGTGTCTTAGATTTAGTATTGATGAATGTATCAGGGGAAGCTACGACGAAGGCTTTTTGGGACAAGTTAGGGACTTTGTACCAATCTAAGTCTCTGGTGAATAACTTGTTCATGCGGAAAAAGATGTATAACCTGAGGATGAAAGATGGAGACTCAATGACAAAGTATCTGAATGCATTTAATACTGTGGTAAGTCCGTTAGCATCTATTGATATTAAAATTTCAAATGAAGATAAGTGCATCAGTTTGTTGTGTTCTCTACCAGATTCGTGGGATACTCTGGTTATTGCAATATGTAGCAGTACAATTGCCTTGCAGTTTGATGAAATACTCTCATCTTTGCTGATGGAGGAGATGAGACAGAAAAATATGGAGAGCCATAATGGTGATGCCTTCTCTATACAAGGATGGTCCTAGAACTGAAACAAAAATAAGTCATCGAGTGGGAGATCTAAATCTAGAGGGAGATACAAATCTCCAGGAAAACCTGTAAAGGTGGTGTGCTGGAAATGCGGAAAGGAAGGGCACTACAAAAGGGACTATAAATCTAAAGCTGCTGATAAAGGAAAGGGATATGATGATGCTCCTTCGGTAGAGGCAAAAACCACCTCAGATGAATGTGGGGATTTGTACTTGGCTTCTTCAAGTACACATGTAAATCATGACGCATGGTTGATTGATTCAAGTGCATCCTTTCACTTCACTCCCCATAGAGAGTGGCTATGCGAGTATGAGCAATACGATGGTGGTGATGTCTTCTTAGGGAATGATAGTGTTATCGGGAAAAGTGTCTATCTAGATCTGCTCTATCCCACTAAGGTGTGACAACGACCTTAGAAACAAACAGAGAAAACTACTTTTGTATTCTTCTTTATGAACTATAAACAAAGAGGAATAGGATGAACCAAACTGTGTCTTGCTCTAGTCCTTTGATCCAATCTCTCTCCTCTTTGACAGCTTCCAGCTACCTGGTCTCTCACTTGCCCAGCTTCACCAAGTTCCTGTAAGATCACAGAAGAAAGAAACTATACAAAGACATGGGTTTATATTCATAAATAACTTAGGATCAGATTTAAGTTAACCATACAAATGTAACAAGCATCAATGAAACACAAGCATGGAGAAGAAAATCAAATAGTTTTATTGATATACAAGAAGATCCAAGAGGAGTTACAACCGATGATTCCTGACCCAGCCTCAACCTCCCAGCAAAGAAGTCCCTTCTTCAACCCCAACAAAGCATAGATTACCCAATCCTCTGATATGTATCTCAAAACCAACAGCAATTCCTTACAATGTTCAATATTCCAGCCTCCAGATCTATGGGATGAGGGATCCATATATAGATGTATGCAAGGAGGATGAGTCAGCTCATGAATTGATTAGTGGCTTCTCTCTGTCAGTTCTTGCTTCCACTTGGAGACTGAGAGCCTCTTACTCATCCTTGGTCGAATTCAGTGAGGCAAGTGTCATTGGAGAAGATTCTGGAAGCTTCCATTGTCTCTCCACCTCGTGGAATGACTCTGACACTTGTCATTTCCCGCTCAACGCACCCTGGTAGTGCATTTAGGTGTGTTGCAACGCACCTAGCTAGTGGACTTAGGTGTTATGCAACGCACTTGGCTAGTGGAGCAGCTGAAATGATCCTGATTTGACTAGTTCTGAGCAGTTTCTGGTGGAGAACTTCTGGGAGAAGCTGTAATTTGTTGACCTTGTTCCTTTAGGAGTTAGAACAACACGTTTAGGGACTTAGGAGCCCTTGATTTATGGACATTTCATGCTTAGAGCTGTAAGGCGCAAAAATGTCTATAAGAGTTGCCCCCTAAAGTATGAGGCCGTTTATCAGGTGAAATGCTTTATTTGGAGGATCCGAAGTTCTTTCAATGTTGGGAGGAGACCTGTAATAAGATACAATACAATACATTATCTTCATACTGTTTTCATGATCTAGCTAAGGCGAGCATTCCCATGCTCAGCTTTATAAATTCATTTTCATGTACATAGGACAGACAACCGTCTGATGGTAGAATGATGATTCTGATAGAGCCATCATCCTTTTGGTAGGATGATTATCTGTGCTGCAATGTTGTACATTTCAATGTCTTTATTTTCCTGAATATATATCGCAGCCCAGATGGATGAAACTAGATCCGGGGTCTTCAATGTCGTCCGATCTTCACTCGAAGTACAAGTCGATCCATGTGAGAAATGTTTTGAAGTCGAACATGGAAAGACATCGCTTGATTACCAGTCAATGATGTAAACTATTAACAAGCGCAAGAGGAATCACCGATAATGATAATGACCCTCAAGGTACTGCAGTAAAATTCACGTGGTGTGAATAAAGGACTTGGCGTCGAACACCACGCAAAATCCTTCGGTCGAAGGTCATTGATGTATACCTGTCGCCGGAAGTGAGAAACTTGCCATTGAGGCATGCAAGCTTCAAAGTACTGAATGGGGTGTTCCTAGATCAACTTCTTGGATAATGAGCTGATGTCAACAAGAAGTGATCCCTCATAGTGTTGTGGGGAAAAATGCCTATACAGGACGATCCTATCCACCTAAGGTGTGACAGTGCCTTAGCAACAAACAGATACAGCTATTCTGGTTTCTTCCTTTATGAAATGTGAAAGAGGGGAGATCGATAGACTTACCGTTGTCTTCCGTTTGTCCCTCGATCTAGATCCTCTTCTCTTTGGGTGTTCACAGCTACTTGCCTCCTCGCTCGTCCAAGAGAACAGCTACTTGATTCCAGCGAGATCACAAGAGAACAGCTACCTGTGACAAGAGAACAGCTACTTGCGACAAGAGAAGAACACAACACAAAGGCAAATATTCATATTCATAAATGATTCAGGATTAGAAGTAAATCAAATACACTAATGCAATCATACAAATACACCAGTATATAGGAGAAAACCAAGATAGCTTTATTGATTGATAACAAGGTTCAGGAAGAGATACAACCCAGAGGGCTCCAATCCAGCATCTCCTTCCCAGCAGAATGGAATTCCTTCTTCAGCTCCCTTCAAAGCATTAAGCACCCAATGTTTCCAGTCTCAAACCAACAACAATTCTTTGCAATAACAAAATTCCAGCCTCCAGATCTCATGGAGGAGAGATCTATATATAGTTATTTTGGAGAGAGGATGAGTCAGCTTGAGATCTAACTAGTGTCCTCTCCCTCTCTCAGTTCTTGAGTCCACTTGGAGGTTCTTGCTTCCACTTGGAGATTTGGAACCTCTTACTCATCACCAGTCGAATTCCCTAAGGCAAGTGTAATTTTGCAAGCTTCCTGAGCATTGACACATTGAGGAATGAGCCTGCCACTTGTCCAAACTCACTCAGCGCAGGTAGCTAGTGTTGGAGTTGACATTCAACGCAGGTAGCCAGTGTAGCAGTTGACATTCAGCGCAGATGCTCAGTGGAGCAGTTGACATGATCCTGAATTGACTTGTTTTTGAGCAGTTTGAGGTGGAGAACTTCTGTGAATTGCTGTGGTTTGTTGGCCTTGTTCCTCTAGGGGTAGGAACAACATGTTTAGGGACTTTGGATCCCTTGATTATGGACATTTCATGCTCAAGGCTGCAAGGCACAAAAATGTCTATAATAGTTGCCCCCTAAAGTATGAGGCCGTTTATCGGGTGAAATGCTTTATCCAGGAGGGTCCGAAGTTCATCCATTTGCTGGGAGGAGACCTGTAATAAGATACAATACAATACATTATGATTCATACTGCTTTCATGATCTAGCTGAGGCGGGCATTCCCATGCTCAGCTTTATAAATTCATTTTTGTACATAGAATAGACGATCGTCTGATGGTAGATTGATAATTTTGGTGAAATTATTATCCTTTGAGTAGGATGATCATCTGCTGCAATGATGTACATGTCAAATGTCTTTATTTTTCCTGAATATATATCGCAACCCGGATGGATGAAACTAGATCCCGGGTCTTCAAACTCGTTCGATCTTCACTCTAAGTACAAGTCGATCCATGTGAGAATTGCGCTGAAGTCGAACATGGAAAGACATCACTTGATTACCGGTCAATGATGTAAATCGTTAACAAGCGCGAGAGGAATCACCAATAATGATAATGACCCTCAAGGTACTGCAGTACAATTCACGTGGTGTGAATAAAGGACATGGCGTCGAACACCACGCAAAATCCTCTGGTCGAAGGTCATTGATGTATACCTGTCGCCGGAAGTGAGAAACTTGCCATTGAGGCATGCAAGCTTCAAAGTACTGAAGGGGTTGTTCCTAGATCAACTTCTTGGATAATGAGCTGATGTCGACAAGAAGCGATCCATCAAAGGAGGGCCTTAATGTATCCCACATCAGTGACATGGAACGGAGCTAATGATTTTAATGGAGGTGAAAACGATCTGTGACATATGATTCAGGGTGGCGGTCATGAATGGATGAAGGATAATGTATGGCAGTGGATGGGACCTGGTTGACTTTTTCTGAACGACTTCTCTTGAACATATGGCGACACTGATGCGATGGATCGGTAGCATTACCCCAAATATGGATGGTATGGTGAGACCATGGTGATGTGACCAGTGAATGAAACAACCCAACCCGATTGTGGTATGGAGGAAAAGTGTCATGTTCAAGAGCGACCTGCTACCATCAAAGTTTTCTTGATTTTCTCCCAATTTTTCCCCAGTCATTGCTGACCAGTACCTCTTTATTTTTGTCAAGCTTGAGGAGGATAACATATGCTTGTTCTATAACTTGCCCTTCGGGCAAGCCCATCGCTATGTTTTAACGAGCCTAGCGATAGTGAAACTCGTTCTCGTCTAAAGACAAGTTTGTCGCTATTTAGTGATTTTAACGAGTCTAATGACAAGGATAACTCGGTCCTTTTCATTTTAAGAGAGTCTGAAAAGGTACATAAAGTTAACTCCAAAAGTCATTTTTCGTCATCTAATCCCTTAAGTCCGAAAAAGTATAAAACAATACAGAAGGGATGAGTTTTCGATAGTTTTAATGAGCCGAAGAAACAAGCGCTCGATCTTTTTGTGCAATAATCCCTCAGGTCCAAAAAGATTAAAATCTAGAGGAGGGATAGCTCTTCCGGTCGCTTTAACGAGCTGGAAGGCCAAAACTCGGCAATCTTTTCATTTTTTACGAGTCAGTTGAAAAGAGCTTAAAGAAGACTCGTCTTTTGAGGAACAAGTGATGAACAGGGGTAGCAGCTGATTCCAGGTACAGGTTGGAATTTTCCAATCACGGCATTGTCACAAGGATGGCTAGGTGAAATCACTCTTCGCAGCTGTTCCTCAAAAAGGGTAAACAATCATATGGAGGTGAACGATCGGCCAAATGAAAAGTGGAGGTGACGGTGCAAACACGACCAAGGCTTTTATGGCAGATGAGGTTACATACACAATGGTTATTTATCGGAATAGGTTCATTTTTTAACGAGCTTGAATGCGCCAAAACACTGCTCGGACTTATGTTTATTTTTTAACGAGCATGAACTATGTGCTAAAACTGCTCGGATCTTGCATTTATTTTTTAACGAGCATGAACTTTGTGCTAAAACTGCTCATTTATATAGTCAAATCTTGATTTTTTACCATGACTAGCTTTTCTCTTTTCAAGGATAGTACTGCATTCTCAATCGCTGCATCAAACTTAGTTAGAAATAAATAACATTTGCTTGAAAATGAGATTAAAACCCTAATATTTCGCTTTGAACTACGTAAAAAGCAATCAAAAAGTGTTTTTACCTCTCATTTTACCATTTCATTTGAACTTGGTTTGTTGGAGCTCTGGAGGTGCCTCTTCCCCCTTGATTTTCACCAGCTGATTTCAGGAGATTCTGTGGATGATTCTCGGCGCCGTCTGGACCAGGTAGGAGCTAAACCCTAGCTCTTTCTTTTCATGGTTTCATTTTTCAATTCTGTGCCTGTTTCCCAGTCTTTCTGAGCACCTGGGGTTTTGCCAGGGCGCCCTGTCATCAACGCAGGTGGTCCACTCGAAGCCTGCGTTGAATTTCAAGCTGCCTTAAGGTAGCTTGACCTTCAACGCAGGTGGGACACTGTCTACCTACGTTGGGCTTAGAAAACTGATTTTTTGGCACAGTTTTTGATGAAATTTCGTTAGTTTCTCATCAAATCCAGGATCTTACTCATTCTCTTGTTTGTTTTGCAGGGACCTTTGAGCAAAATGTCCCTTACATGGCGAGAACGAGAACATGAAGAAGAAGATATGATTGCTCTCCATGACCCTGTCACGGTGAATGCGCTGCGGAACTGTGGCCTGCTGAAGTTTTTCCGTATCTCTAGCATGAGAGCACAGATCTCTTTACTGCAGTATATGCTTGATGCTTGGGATCCCATCAACCAAGTATTCCAGATTAGGGGAAAATCCATCCCCTTGACCATCGTAGACATTTACTTCTTGACTGGGTTGTCAAGGTGGGGTGCCCCCATTTCTTTGTCAGGTTCGGCCCGGGGGAATGACTCCGTGAGAGACTATATCCGCCAGTATTGCAGGGAAGGTTCCCAGCCGAGCAGAGACGGCAAGGTTGTTATCCGTGAGATTACTGACAGGTCTCTCAGGTCCATTCTGTATACTATTGGTAGGATGGCCGGTAGTGCATCTCTTCATGTTGCCAATAGATCTTACGTGCAACACGCCTTGGAGTGTCTCCAACCGAAAGTATTCAACTGGTGTGATGCAGTACTTGTTCAGATGAAAAGTCAATTGACCAAGGTGAAGGACGGGAAGCTGAAGAACATTGGATTTGGTTCTATTTTGACTGCCTTCGCCTTGGAGAAAATACCACTGATGCAGCCTCAGTATATTGCACTCGACTTGCCTTCTCCAACCGAGCCACGCATGTAGAGATGGGTCGATCACATGTCTAGGCATGTTGGCCAACCTCAGATTACTTTCACTGATACCTTCTTTAGGTGGTTCAAGCGCCAGGAGATGGTCTATTTGGAGTATCCATATGTGGGCATGGATTTCCGAGGTGATCCAGATTTGGTGTTACCGGACGGTGAACAGTGGGGCGCTATTGGTAAAATCTTTGACTATATCACTGTTTACTGTTTTTATTCATAATGTTGATGTGCTTTATTCTATCAAGACTTTTAATCAAACTCTTGTGTGCATGCATATGTTGTTCCTGTTTGTCCAGCAGTTCGTCCGAGACCGCCAGTTGCTGCCCCAGTAGGGGAGCCTACTGGGAGAGTTATTCTTCGCGACCTTGACGTAGCCGAGACCCTTACAGCTGTGCAGGAGCAGGTTGAGAGCCTTACTCTTGGTATTCCGGATGTACGGATCGACGAGTTACCTTTACAGTTGCAGCGGCATACTACTGGTGTGCCTAGACGATGGACTCGTCTCTTGCGCATGATTGCACAGGCCGTGACGTGCTATCATGAGCATCACTAGGCTAGGGTGCCCCCTAACACTTTTTGAGTTTTTGGGTCATGCGACCAATTTTGTCTTGGTTACAGAACATTATATGTAAACGATAAACAACTTATATATATATATTTTGATTTTCGAGGTTTATTCTGGTTGAGTAACATGATCCAATTGTACAATATTGATGATGCATTTCTTTTTATAAATGTCGCAAATGTCTATCTAACACATAGTTTGCTAATGAATCGGTTAATGTGTTTAAGTTCCTGGAAATATGTTGGTATTGAAGTAAATCAAACTGTCTTTCCAAAATCTTAACTCTTAGAAACATATGATAAATAGTTGGGTTGCGGACAAAGTATATACCATTGAGTTGTAGTATCACGAGTTGTGAATCTAGCCTGACGATCAGTCGGCGTATACCATGGGTGATGGCATCAGAGAGGAGTTCTATAAACGTGCTATACTCAGCGATATTATTCGTTGATTGTCCAATACACACACCTCTGAAACTCACTAACTTGCCGCTTGGATCAAAAATGGCCCAGGCCACGGAGGACAGGTTCCGCGAACTACGACTCGCTCCATCAGCATATCCCACACATGTCTCAGAAAGGTTCGACATCTGCAGTAAATGTAAAAAGGTGGATTACTCGACTGAAACAAACACTATAGCGAAAACAAAATACAACAAAAGCACACAGGTTACTATTTAGGCATAGTAACGCTTGAGGTACAACCCATTGCGGGGTTGCGCCAGTGGAATTCCGTCATAATCCATTAACTCGTAGGCTCCTTTTGCTAACACTCGTTTAACAATATAGGGGCCCATCCATAAAGAATTAAATTTTCCTGCTCCCAATTTACCAGATTCTTGGTCGTAAAGCAAGACCAAGTCACCTTCTGAGAAGACACGGGGTTTGACATTTTTGTCGAACTGCGCCTTGACTTGTTTCTTATGGGCTTCGTTAGCCAAAGCGGCGTCACGACGGGTTTCATCCAATTGGATTAATTCCAAGAAACATGCCTCTTCTTCTGAAGTTCCGGGGAGGAGATCAATTGCGAGTTTAAGAGACGAAATTTCACAATGGACTGGTAAGACTGCTTCCAGGCCATACACCAGTTGGAAAGGTGTGAACCCAGTCGCATTCTTTACCGATGTTCGGTAAGCCCACAAGGCTGAGTACAGGATTAAGTGCCACCTTCTTTTGTGAACCTCGATCATCCTTTGCAACATACGCTTCAGGACTTTGTTGATTGCTTCAACCTGTCCGTTGGCTTGCGGATAATACGGGGTAGAGCTGTCGTGAGATAGCCCTAGCTTGGCAGCTATTTCAACCATCATGTGATTGCGAAAATGCGATCCATGATCTATAACTATAGCCTGCGGTATGCCGAACCTGGTGACTACATGATTGAAAAAGAAAAGGGCAGCTGTTTCACCAGTGTTATCCAATGTAGGCATCGCCTCGGCCCATTTGGTAAAATAGTCAACGGCAACTATAATATACCCATGCCCCTCGGTCGAGGTGGGGTTACATTGCATGAAATCAATGCCCCATTTGGCGAAAGGCCCAACAGCGACTATTGGCTGCAAAGGTGCGGGTTGTCTTCTGGTTTTGCTATCAAAAATTTGACAAGCATGGCAACTTCTGACTGCGATTATGCAATCTTTGAACATGGTTGGCCAGAAGTATCCTGCTCGTAAGATTTTTTATGCTATTGCAAATCTAGATTGATGCCCCCCACACGCGCGTGAATGACACTCATTCAGGGCTTTTTCGGCCTCCTCATGGGTAAGGCGCCTCCTCAGAACTGTATTGATACCACGACGGTAAAGCGTATGACTGACGATCATGTAGTCTTTAGCTTGGTATCGTATATGTTTCTGTTGAGAGTGAGAGGTGTTAGGCCTGAACTTTTGGGTTTGGAGATAAATTATGATATCTCCATACCATTCATTGCTTGCAGATATCAGAAACAAATTCTCGTCCACGATTGATTCTTCGAATGTTTCATCGTTGGACGACGATGGGAGATCGCACAATAATTCCGCGAAAACTAGAGCTTTCTTTGATTTGGATTTTACAAATTTCAGATCAAACTCTTGAAGGATCGCTATCCATTTTGAATATTTGTCCCCCAGCAACTGTCGCGACAGTATATAAGTCATGGGGTTGCAATCTAATAAAATGGTAGTTTTCCGAAAGAGGACATAATGTCGAAATCTTTGAATCGCTTGAATAGCTGCAAGCACTAGTTTTTCAACATAGGAATATTTACTTTCTGTATCATTTAAGTTTTTACTTAAATAATATATAGGATGTTCAATTCCATCGACTTCTTGAACTAAAACCATCGCAATGGTCGTATCCGCTGCAGCCAGATACAGGTTAAACTCTCTTTAATAGTCTAGGGCATACATTAATGATGCTCTTACTAGAGAATCTTTCAGAGAATCAAAGGAAGCTTGCGCCACCTGATCCCAGACAAAAGGTACATCCTTTTTCAAAAGACGAGTGTAACCTTTAGCAAGTTCTGTGTAATTTGGAATGAACCTCCTCAGAAAGTTTGCTTTCCCTTGGAGTTTCTGAATCTGAAGCAAATTTGAAGGTGGAGGCAAATTAATGATTGCCTGAACCTTGCAAGGGTCGAGACGAATCCAATCCTTAGAGACTACAAAGCCAAGTAAACGACCAGAACTGATGCAAAACACACATTTGTGCGGATTGAGTCTTATCTTGTAGTGTCGGCAACGTAGAAATATCGCTCTTAAATGCTACGGATGATCAGTCCGCTTTCACGAATGAGCCGGAAGGTCGTCGAGACATGGTTGAATGATGTTCTTGATGTCATGGAAGGCATAATTCATTGCCCTCTGAAACGTCACCCCTGCGTTCTTTAAACCAAAGGGTAATTTTCGATAAGCGAATGTGCCCCACGGACAAATAAATGCAGTCTTTGACTGGTCCTGTGGGTGGATATTTATCTGATTATACCCGGAAAATCCATCCATAAATGAAAAGATTTCACATCCGGCGCATTCATCAATTATCTGGTCGATGAAGGGTGTAGGGTAGTTGTCCTTCGGACAAGCTTGATTTACATCCCTATAGTCGACACACACTCTAATCATCCCCTGTTTCTTCATAACAGGGACAATATTCGATACCCAATCGGTTAGAGGAACTGGGTAGATGAAACCAGCATGGAGAAGCTTTTCAACTTCTGCTTTAATGGCAGCGACTTTCTTGGGGTGCACCTGTCGAAGCCGTTGTCTTACTGGTTTGACATCAGGATACATCTTGATTTCATGTTCAACAATACTCGAGTCAATGCCTGGCATTTCATCATATGACCAAGCAAAGACATCTCTGAACTCGCGAAAAAGAGTGTTATATATTTCCAGTTCTGAAGGGGAACAACCTTTTCCGACATAAATATTCTCTACAACATTTGGTTTAGTCGAGATATTTATGGCTATAGTCTCTTCAATATTGGATAAGTTTCACTCTGAATCCACCGTATTTACAATATTTGATAGGAATTCAAAAACTGAAGGGTGGTAAAGGTCGTGTTGAGTATCTTCCTCATATTATGGAAGAAGGGAACGATGGTGGTGATCATTCCATGGTGCCTCCTCAATCAACATTGATTGTAAGATTCCTTCGTCAGTCCCATGTATTTTCGACCAAGGATCTAATGGGGTACCATATTCTCTAGACCTATCTACCCAAACGCTTGACGAGTGTTGATTTGGGTTCGCCTCCCATGCCCGAAACATTGATTTCTACAATATTTCTATTGGGCTTGGGGGCAGAACCATGGCATGATCCATGTCGATATTTTCTTCTGTGACCTTCGTGGAAGATATCATGTTGCAGGTTGCTACCAACGCTATATTTCCTATGTAGATAGGAGGTGGAAGCGCGAAATTTCCCATCATTGTGGGGTCTTTAATAGGCCTATTCCGATATCTTGAAGCGAATGGTCGCTTCCATGGATCATGGGAATGCTTCCTGTAACTTGTGAACCATTAGGGAGGAAGTTTTGCTGGTCGACGACCGTAATCCCTCCTTGAAGAGGGAAGGCGATCTTCCTAAAATAAGTCGACACTACAGCTGCCATGGCATATATCCATGGTCTTCCCAGTAGGATGTTATAGTCAAGATTCCCATCGATGACTTCAACATCAATTTCCACTGTTTTTCCTCCTAGTTCAACCTTCAAGTTATTTAGGATACCGTACGGGGTGTACGTCCTCCCGTCGAATGCTTTTAATTTCATCGAAGATCGCGACAAGGTTGGAGATCCGAGAGTTTTCCAGCAACTCATCGACATGATACATGTGGATGCCCCCTCATCAATAATTGTTCGGTGAACAGTTTTGTTGAGGGATTTCACTTTAATAAGGAAAGCTAGTTGAGCTGGTAACTGAGGATCATATCCTTTGTGGTCAAAGGATACAAGATTGGAATCCTTAGGATCAACCCCACCAATAGCCGATAACAAAGCCTGCCTTTGGGATGGGCAATTTTGTAGTACCTCAAGAGTCGACATAGCAGATGGCGATTGCGCCAAATCTTCCACTATGTTATAATGCTGCGCCACTCTGGCGCGAGGATTAAATGTCGACTTGTGTACTACTCCCTTCGGTGGTTTTATTGTTAATTCAGGAATGATGGGTGGTACAACTTCTGTCGAAGTTGTTGTCGAACTACTCGGTTGATCTTTACCTTTGTTGTTCGACAGCGGCGGATTCCCGTAATCTTTGTTCCTTGTCGAAATCAAAGCATCATTTTGTTGCTTGGAGATCGACAACATTAGCACTTGCGACGGGGAAGCATTTCCATTATCAACCAGATTTTGACCTGGATTGGGAAACGGATCAGTTAACATAGCTGAATTCTTAGGACTCTTAAAGAATCTTTTAATCTTAGCTTTGTACGGACATGCTCCTGTCCGATGATCCTCATCACATATCTGACATGGATATTTTGGTTTCCCTTTCGCAGGAGGGTTTGAAGAAGTTTTCTCAGGGGATGACTCACCCTGTTTCTTCTTCTTCCCTTTGTTTTGCTTCTTCTTGCTTCCTGGTTGATTGGTTTCTCTGCCTTTATCTCCTGATACGGCATTTACTTTCGAAGCAAGAATTTCTTCTTTTGCATTTTGATCAGAAGTCTTACGGGCTTTCTTAGACGAAGCCTTTGTCGACTTTGCGTTTGCAGTGCCAATCACATTATCGTCGGCATGAGAGTCACTACTTGATTTGGGAGGAGGAGGAATTGAAAATTCAGGTCTAGGGGCATCAGGTATTTTGTCGTAGAGCGTGCCAGAGTGAGTATATACTAAGTCTAGATATTGTGCATGAGCAATAACTTGCTCCTCCGTTACGACTCCCCCCTTGGCCACATCTTCTGTTATGGTAGGGAGTAATGACTTTATAAACCATTCAGCTAATAGCTGATCGGGAATGTAAGTCTTCACCATCCTGCGACGACGACGCCACTCATGTATATGATCGGATATATGGGTGGCCATCGTCTGCTTGAAGTTGGTTAAGATTTCTGTTCCAGTTTCATACCTTATCGGTAATTGAAAATGGGTTAAGAAAGTCATGGCTAGGGAACTGAAATTATCGAAAGAGGCTCTAGGTAATTCAATATACCATTTAGCCGCTGGACCTGTCAATGTCCTCTGAAAAAGGCGAAGCCTTATCTAATCATCGTTCAGGGTGTTCGACGAACACCACAGATGGAAAGTCATCACATGATTCGATGGGTCTTCACCTAGATTTCCGTTGAATTTAGGAATGTCCGATGGAAGTTTGTGAGGAATCGTTGGCCACCAAGGGGCGTAAGCAATTGGATCGTTTGTTCACCGGTGTAAATCAGGTAATTCTAAAGTTTCCATGAATGGTAACTGTTGACTCAGGTTAGGTGAAGCGTACCTAGGATACGATGGAATCGCCTGAGCAGTAGGCCTTTGCATACCAGCATAATGTAATTGATGTTGGTATGACTGATACGGTTGGTGGACTTGACCATTGTAAAGCGGTTGGTTTTGACCGTTTTTAATATACGGTTGTCCACTGTTCGCAAAGATTTGCTGCTCAGAACCTTGGTACACTTGCTGGAATTGTGGTTGTTGGTATTGCACCAGCCATGGTTGTGAAGCCATGTTCTGCTGCACTATACTAACCATAGGACCAAGATGTGGGGTAATTGTACCCGTTTGGACCTGTGTCGCCCCACCAGTTGGCGATTGTGGTTGTGTCACAGGGTCAAGGGGCTGTTGCATTACAACCTGAGAAATCTGAGGTTGACACACAACAGGCATCGTTCGAACTTGCGACATTGTTACAATAGCTGGTGTTGTCGTGATGTTCGACATAGGCACACATTGTTGCATAGAATACACAACTCTTGGTTGTTGGGGTAGCATAGGTACCTAACCACTTGTCATAACTCCAGTATAACCTGAATACTGTTGAGAACTGTCGTATGGATATCCTCCCGGAGGGGGTAATGAAAAGGCATACTGCCCCCCATACGGTAGTAATCCGGAACTCAAGCGGATTGTTTGCCCTTGGGGACTGGATGGCCCAAATTGACCTCCATAGGGATCAATCTGTCGAGTCTCAACATAAGAGTTACCGGATATTATTCCGGAGGAAAAAACTGGAACAGACCACACTGTCGAAATAGTCCCTGGGTGGACTCCTTCTAGCGTTTGCGAGCTAGTTGGGACAGATGGTACACCGACAAACATCGTCGGAGTGACGGCAGGGGGTTCTGCTGTCGCTATGTCGTTCGACACAGTCCTAGATGTTGACGGTTGTTCAGACATTTTAAATCTATCCAATAAATCGCCTAGCGATTCTATAGGAACTTCCACTGGTGATGGACTAACTTCTGATGTAGAAGGAAAAAGAGTGACCCCTACTCCAAAATGGGTTGGAGTACTTGCTTGCGGATCCTCTACAATTTCCTCTATCGCAATCAAACCAGGTGGAAAAGGAAGACCGTCAGGTCCGTAAAAAAATTCTGGTGCCGAAGAAGGGGTTGTTTCGACATCGACAGTTGTTTGAGGAACAATACTCTCTGGACCGGTCACAGATGGAACTAGTTCAGTAATGCAAGTATTTGTTCTCAGACTAGGATCAGTGTCACTGTCCCTCTGTGGCTGTTGAACTTCTTCAATAGAGGCAGGGTTTCCAGAAATGTTTGGAGTAACCGGAATCTCAGATGTTGTCGGAACACTTGTTCTAACTTTGATAGGAGATTTCGAACCGGTTAAACGAGTCCGCTTTGTCCGTACTGTTTTCGATTCCGGAGACAAAGACGGTTGACTCACAAGCCTCTGCGAACGACGGGGTTTCAATTGACTTTCTTCCACGATTGTAGATTACTCGATCAACTAAAATACAAAAGGGGAAAGTGTATTTCTGAATTGAATGAATTTTATTAGACGCTTTAGACACAACTTGCTTTTTCACTTTTAAAGAGTCGAGAAAAAGCTAAAGATGACTCTAGTCTCCTTCGATGTTTTAATGAGCCCGAAGTGACAAATGCTCGGATGGAATTTTTCTGTTATAGAGTCTGAAAAAGGCCAAAAGAAATTGCTCTGGAGATCTAGGTAGAGGGTGTGCCAAACTTTTCGCAAAACCGCAGAATACTTTTTAAGGTACGGGCGATCAATCTTCGTGAATGCTGTGTTCACTGCATTGCGATCAGTAGGGCGGCCGACATGACTTCCTAAGGATAAAAGATATATGCCTATAGGGGTCTCCAAATATATACGCTACGGTACGTGGGAGCACAATCCATACTAGCGCTATCCTCCCTCAAGAGGAATCACCCACCTTCCACGAGATCGACAGTCACTAGGCTTAACGACGCCGGAACACGTCTCTAGCCTAGACCTCTATGTTGTGCGTTATGTTGCAAAGCGTTGTTAGGTTCATTCAGTTTATTTTAAGTTGATCTTTTTAGAAGTTTGCCTTTCAGGATCACCACGAGATGTACGGTACAATTCCTAAATGCAGTCTAAGATGATAAGCAAGCTTTATAATCTTTTCAACTTTGAAAATCCTAGCTACTAAGGGAAAAGAAAGACACTATCTTTTCTCAAAGAGCAATCAGCACACTCTAATGCACTCTTTCCTAAATCAATCATGCAAACTTATCAAAATGCAAATGCACAATGCAGGTGTTTGTTTTCCGCTTTCTTAGTATTAATGCCTACAAAGAAAGCTTTTTGTACAACTTTGAATTTGCTTTTAAATGACAAGATATAAACAAGTTTACTTTTTCGAAATCAATAAGGGTAGAAGAGATTACAATCACTTTGCGATTTTCGAAATGAATACTTGTTTCGACACCTAAAAGAGACAAACTCAAACCAATAAGCAAAAGCAAATGTATAATCAACTGTAAACAGCCAATGAACTCTCTCCTAAGATCACAATCAATCAGATCTAAATCAAGGGCTATAGGATGATTATTTCACTCATGCAAAGGAAAACTGTAAATGACGCCACAAACACATAAAAACACTTACAGTATTTTTGTACAAAAGGAGGTGGAATTCAAGCAAAGAAAAGGAGTTATTAGACTGGTACCTATGCTGGTTAAAGGCTGCAAAAACAGAGATCAAAATAGGGCAACAGACAGCAGAGAACCCCAGCTGCACAAAGCCAAACTGGTTCAGCGCAACCTCAACACCGTGGGTTTGACATTCAGTGCAGGTAGCCTTCACGGGACCTGCGTTGAAATGCAAACTGCCTTCACAGCAGTTGCGCTGAAGGAGAAACTCTCGTTTCTCTTGGGTTCCGGGTCATAAAATGCTCAAAAATCAACTGTTTCAGGCCAAATCAGAAACACAAGCAAGGCATAATCAAAGGGATGCTTTGAGAGGGTACTAAAGACTATCACAAAGGATCATCAAGTCATTTGTGAGTCCATTGTTCAGATCATAGACAAAACCCAGTGAAGGATCAAGGCAGCAACAGTCTACTTTGCAGAAGCAGTTCGATTGTTGCTGTTGAGTCTATCAAACAAACAATGATGTAAACACAAATAAAATGACTAAAAAAAATGTCCCCAGCGGAGTCGCCAATTTGTTGTGGGGAAAAATTCCTATACAGGACGATCCTATCCACCTAAGGTGTGACAGTGCCTTAGCAACAAACAGATACAACTATTCTGGTTTCTTCCTTTATGAAATGTGAAAGAGGGGAGATCGATAGACTTACCGTTGTCTTCCGTTTGTCCCTCGATCTAGATCCTCTTCTCTTTGGGTGTTCACAGCTACTTGCCTCCTCGCTCGTCCAAGAGAACAACTACTTGATTCCAGCGAGATCACAAGAGAACAGCTACCTGTGACAAGAGAACAGCTACTTGCGACAAGAGAATAACACAACACAAAGGCAAATATTCATATTCATAAATGATTCAGGATTAGAAGTAAATCAAATACACTAATGCAATCATACAAATACACCAGTACATAGGAGAAAACCAAGATAGCTTTATTGATTGATAACAAGGTTCAGGAAGAGATCCAACCCAGAGGGCTCCAATCCAGCATCTCCTTCCCAGCAGAATGGAATTCCTTCTTCAGCTCCCTTCAAAGCATTAAGCACCCAATGTTTCCAGTCTCAAACCAACAACAATTCTTTGCAATAACAAAATTCCAGCCTCCAGATCTCATGGAGGAGAGATCTATATATAGTTATTTTGGAGAGAGGATGAGTCAGCTTGAGATCTGACTAGTGTCCTCTCCCTCTCTCAGTTCTTGAGTCCACTTGGAGGTTCTTGCTTCCACTTGGAGATTTGGAACCTCTTACTCATCACCAGTCAAATTCCCTGAGGCAAGTGTCATTTTGGAAGCTTCCTGAGCATTGACACATTGAGGAATGAGCCTGCCACTTGTCCAAACTCATTCAGCGCAGGTAGCTAGTGTTGGAGTTGACATTCAACGCAGGTAGCCAGTGTAGCAGTTGACATTCAGCGCAGATGCTCAGTGGAGCAGTTGACATGATCCTGAATTGACTTGTTTTTGAGCAGTTTCAGGTGGAGAACTTCTGTGAATTGCTGTGGTTTGTTGGCCTTGTTCCTCTAGGGGTAGGAACAACATGTTTAGGGACTTTGGATCCCTTGATTATGGACATTTCATGCTCAATGCTGCAAGGCATAAAAATGTCTATAACACATAGGAGGGACTTAATGAATCCCACATCAATGACACGGAACAGAGCAAATGATTTTGATGGAGGTGAAAACGATCTGATGATATATGGTTCAGGGTGGCGGTCATGAAAGAATGGAGTATAATGTATGGTGGTGGGTGGGACACAGGTGGCCTTTCTGGATGACTTCTCTTGAACATGTCGGCGACACTTATGTGATGGATTGGTAGCATTAACCCCAAATGTGGATGGTATGGTGAGACCATGGCGATGTGACCGGTGAATGAAACAACCCAACCCGACTCGGGCATGGAGTGGAAGTGTCACGTTCAAGAGCGACTTGCTACCAATAAAGATTCTTTGAGTTTTCTTCCCAATTTTTCCCCAGTCATTGCTGACCAGTACCTCTTTATTTTTGTCAAGCTTGAGGAGGATAACATATGCTTGTTCTATAATTTTCCCTTCCGGCAAACCCATCTCTATGTTTTAACGAGCCTAGCGATAGTGAAACTCGTTCTCGTCTAAAGACAAGTTTGTCGCTATTAATCTTTTTAACGAGTCTAACGACAAAGATAACTTGGTCCTTTTCATTTTTAGAGAGTCTAAAAAGGTACGTAAAGGTAACTCCAAAATTCCTTTATCGTCATCTAATCCCTTAAGTCTGAAAAAGTATAAAACAATACAGAAGGGATGAATTTTCGATTAGCTTTAATGAGCCGAACAAAACAAGCACTCGATCTTTTTGTGCAATAATCCCTTAGGTCCAAAAAGATTAAAATTTAGAGGAGGGATAGCACTTCCTGTCGCTTCAACGAGCTGGAAGGCCAAAACTCGACAATCTTTTCATATTTTACGACTCAGTTGAAAAGAGCTTAAAGAAGAATCGTCTTTTGAGGAACGAGTGATAAAATGGGTAACAACTGATTCCAGGTAAGGGTTGGAATTTTCCAATCACGGTAGTGTCACAAGGATGGCTAGTGAAATCACTCTTCACAGCTGTTCCTCAAAATGGGTAAACAATCAAATGGAGATGAATGATCGGCCAATGGAAAAGTGGAGGTGATGGTGCAAACACGACCAAGGTTTTAATGGGTGAAATGTTACATTCACGGTGGTTATTTACCAGGAGATAGTTCATTTTTTAACGAGCTTAAACATGGGTGGAAACATTTGCTCATGTATTATGTTTATTTTTTAATGAGCTTGAACTATGAGCTAAAACTGCTCGATCCGGGTTTATTTTTTAACGAGCTTGAACCTCGCGGTAAACACTGCTCAATGCGAGTTTATTTTTTAACGAGCTTGAACCCTACAGTAAAACTGCTCGATGATAAGTTTGCATGCCCCCAACATAATAACGCAAATCGAGGTGCATGCCCCCCAAGCTTCATTGCATTCAACTCGGTGGTTGGAATGAAGGTTTACCTTTGAGATTTGGATAAGGGAGTTGTTTCATTTTTTAATGAGGTTGACACAGTAAAAGAACTATCCTCAAGATTCCTTGTTTCATTTTTTAACGAGGTTGACACGAGATAAGAACCATCCTCGAAATCCAAATCCATTAGATATAGAAGATTTCATATTCCACTGTGGCCACTTTTGCTAGATTACTCGGAGGCGATAGGGCAAAAGTACCCATTAAGGCAGGGTCTTTTAGGAGGCCTACTCCAATATTTTGAAGCGAATGATTGCTTCCATGGATCATTGGAATGCTTCTCGTAACTTGCGAACTATTGGGGAGAAATGTTTGTTAGTCGACGATTGTAATTCCTCCTTGGAAGGGAAATGCAATCTTTCTGAAGCAGGTCGACACAACTGCAGCCATGGCATATATCCAGGGCCTTCCCAGTAGAATGTTGTAATCAAGGTTTCTGTCGATTACTTCAACATCAATTTCTACCGTTTTGCCCCCCAGTTCAACTTGCAAGTTAGTTAAAATCTCGTATGGAGTGTATGATCATCCATCAAATGCTTTTAACATTATTGACGATCGCGACAAGGGTGGTGAGCCTAAATTTTTCCAGCCACTCATCGACATAATACATGTGGATGCCCCCTCATCAATAATTGTTCGATGAACAGTTTTGTTGAGGGCTTTCACTTGAATAAGGAAAGCTAGTTGAGATGGTAACTGAGGGTCATATCCTTTATGATCAAAGGCCACAAGATTGGAATCCATTTGGTCAATCCCACCCATTGCTGATAATAAAGCTTGCTCTTGGGAGAGGAAATTTTGCGGTACCTCAAGTGTCGACATAGCGGACGACGATTGGGCCAGATCCTCTATTATATTATAATTCTGTGATATTTTTGCACGAGGATTAAATGTCGATTTGTGTGCTACTCCCTTTGGCAACTTTATCATTTGTTCAGGAATGATGGGTGGCACAACTTCGATCAAAGTTGTCGTCGAACTACAAGGTTGTTCATTAGCCTTGTTATTCGACAGTTGTGGATTCCCGTAATCTTTATTCCTTGTCAAGGCATCATTTTGCTGCTTTGAGATAGACAACATAAGCACTTGGGATCTTGAAGCATTTGAATCAGAAACCAGTTTGGTTCCTGGGTTTGGAAACGGATCAGTCAATACTGCTGAGGTTTTTGAACTCTTAAAGAGTTTCTTAACTTCAGCTTTATGTGGACAATCTCTCGTCCAATGATCCTCATCGCATATGTGACACGCTGTAGGGGGTTTCCTTTGCCCGGAAGGGTTTGTAGAAGTTTTTTCAGGAGATGACTCATCCTGCTTCTTTTTTCTCCCTTTCTTTCTCTTCTTGCCCCTTGGTTGTTTCAGTTGTTTGCCCTTGTCGGTCGACACGACATTTACTTCCAAGGCAAGAAGTTCTTCATTTGCATTTTGACTAGAAATCTTACGGGCCTTTTTAGATGTAGCCTTTGTCGATTTCGTGTCTGTTGTGCCAATCACGCCATCGCCGGCATGAGAGTCATTGTTTGATTTAGGAGGAGGAGGAACTGAGAATTCGGGTCTGGGGGCGTCAGGTATTTTATCGTAGAGCGTGCCGGACTAAGTGTAAATCAAGTCCAAATATTGTGCACGAGCGATAACTTGCTCTTCTGTTACGACTCCCCCCTTTGCCACATCTTCCGTGATGGAAGGCAGTAATGACTTGATAAACCATTCAGCTAACAACTGATCGGGGACATATGTTTTTACCATTCTACGACGACGTTGCCACTCATGTATATGATGAGATATGTGAGTGGCCGTTGTCTGTTTGAAATTGGTAAGAAGTTATGTTCCCGTTTCGTACCTTATTGGTAATTGAAAATGGGTTAAAAAGGTTGTGGCTAAGGTACTGAAGTTGTCGAACAAAGCTCTAGGCAATTCGATATACCATTTTGCTGCCGAACCAGTTAACGTCCTCTGAAAAAGGCGAAGCCTAATCGAATCATCGTTTAGGGTGTTTGATGAACACCACAGATGAAAGGTCATCACATGATTCGACGGATCTTCACCCAGATTTCCATTAAATTTAGGAATATCTGACGGAAGTTTATGCAGAATCGCTGGCCACCAAGGGGCATAAGCAATTGGATCATTCGTCAGCCGGCTTAGATCTGGTAATTCTAGAGTTGCTACAAAAGGAAACTGTTGATTCAGGTTAGGCGAAGCATATCCAGGATAAGATGGAATCGCCTGAGCAGTGGGTCTTTGCATACCAACATAATGTATTTGATGCTGGCAATTTTGACAAGGTTGATGGGCATAACCGTTATGATATGGTTGTTGATAACCTCTTTGGGAATGTGGTTGCTCATTACTTACAAAGACTTGTTGCTCAGGTCCTTGATATGATTGCTGGAATGGCGGTTGTTGAGATTGAATCAGCCATGGTTGTTGGACCATTTTCTGTTGCCCAATACTAGATGGTTCACCAAGATGACAAGTCATAGTACTTGTTTGAGCCTGAGTCACTCCAGATAAGGAGGCACTACCCTGAGGTTGTGATTGAGTCGTTGAGACAAGAGGCTGTTGTATTGCAACCTGAGAAACTTGGGGTCGACATACAACAGGTAGTGCTTGTACTTGCGACGCAGTCACCATAGCAGGTATAGTGGGAATATTCGACATAGGGTGGACTCATTGCATTGAATATACAACCCTTGGTTGTTGAGGTAGTATTGGTACCCAACCGCTGCATGTAATTCCAGTTTGACCTGAACTTTGTTGTAAACTCTCATATGGTTGTTCTCTGGGAGGGAACAATGAAAAGGCATACTGCCGTCCATATGGTGGAAATCCAGTACTTAAAGGGTAGATTGGCCTTTGAAGACACATTGGATCAATTTGTTGAGTTTCAACATAAGAAATACCAGATGATAATCCGGATGAAGAAATAGGAACTAACCATCTCGTCGTCCCTGATTGGACTCCGGCTTGTTGTTGATAACTTGCTGAGACAGATGGTATACCGGCGAACATTGTTGGAGTAGCAGTAGGAGGTTCTGCTGCTACTGTGTCGGATGACACAGTCCTAGATGTCGACGATTGTTCAGACATATCTAGCCTATCCAAAAGATTTCTTAGCAATTCTACAAGAACTTGTGATGAAGGGAGACTAACTTCAAAGATCAACAAGGGAAAGGTGATGATTATTCCGTTTAAAATAATTTTTAGACGCTTTGACACAACTTGTTTTTTCAATTTTAAAGAGTTGAGAAAAAACAAAAGATGACTCTAGTCTCCTTCGATATTTAGTGAGCCTGAAGTGACAAGTGCTTAGATGGACCTTTTCCATTAAAGAGTCTGAAAAGGAATGAAAGGGACTTCTCTGGAGGTCTAGGTAGAGGGAGTACCAAACCAATCGCAAAACTACAGAATAATTTTTACGGTACGACAATCAATCTTCCCGAATGTTGTGTTCGGTGCATTGCGATTAGTAGGGCGGCCGACACGGCTTCCTATGGATAAAGGATTTAAGCCTATAGGGGTCTCCCAATATATACTCGACGGTATGTGGGAGCACAAGTCCGTACTGGCACTTATCTTCTCAAAGTGGAGGAATCACCCAACCATCAGTGAGGACAACAGTTACCAGGCTTTACGACGCCGTAATACGTCTCTAGCCTAGACCTCTAGATGTTGTGCGTTAAGTTCCAAAGCGTTGTTAAGTTCATTGAATTTATTTTAAGTTGATCTTTCTTATGAAGTTTGCCTTTTTGGATCACCACAAGATGTAGATGTAATTCCTAAAATGCAATCTAAAGATGATAAACAAACTTTTATCTCTTTTCAGCAATGAAAATCCTAGCTACTAAGGGAAAAGAAAGACACAACCTTTTCGCAAAGAGAAAAGAGCACACTGTAAATGCACTTTTCCTAAACCAAGCAAAACAGACTGCTAATATGCAAATGCACATGCATGTGTTTTGTTTTTCACTTTCTTAATATTGATGCCTAAGAGGAAAGTTGTTGTACAAATCTGAATTTTCTTTCAAGTGACAAACACAAACAAGCCTCTTTTCGAAATCAAAAGGGTAGAGATGATTACGACACTTTATGATTTTGAAATAAATACTCGTTTTGACACTAGAAAGTGACAAATTCAAGCCAAAGGCAAAAGTAAAAGCATAATAGACTATCAATAGCAAATAAACTTTCTCCTATGATCAAAATCGACACTTGCGACAGATCTAAACCAAAGGACGACATTACGATTATTCTACTTTTGCAATGGAAAACTGTAAATGACGTAACAAACACATAAAAACATCTACACTTTCTTTTGTACAACTGAGGTGGAATATCAGTAAGGAAAAGGGGTTTGAAACAGTGAAATACTGATCATAGGCTACAGAAACAGAGACAAAACTGGAAAAAATGAAGCAAAGAACCTCAGCTGCACAGGGATAGGCTGATCAGCGCACCTGTTACACAGAGAAACTGTATTGCAGCACAGGTATCCCTCTCGGGAAGTGCGCTAAAATGCAGAACCTATTCACAGAGCCTGCGTTGGGGTAGAAACGAGAGTTCTATCCGGGTTCTGGGTCACGGTTTGCAGTTTAATCTATGGTTTTTGGCTGAGTAAAAGCAATTAGTAATACACAATCAGAGGTAGATCTAAGGGGGGTTCTAAGAGCTATCACAAGGGTAATCAGTTGGTTTATGAATGAGCTGTTCAAATCATAAACAAATCCAATGAGTGGATTGAAGCAACAGATGTCTACTTTGCATTTGTTAATGGCAAATGTAGTTCGATTGCTACTTCTAAGTTTGAGACAAACAACAAGAGAAACACAAAAAAACTAACTAGACACGATCCCCAGTGGAGTCACCATTTTGTTGGTATTGGGAAAAGTGTCTATCTAGATCTGCTCTATCCCACTAAGGTGTGACAGCGACCTTAGAAATAAACAGAGAAAACTACTTTTGTATTATTCTTTATGAACTATAAACAAAGAGGAATAGGATGAACCAACCTGTGTCTTGCGCTAGTCCTTTGATCCAATCTCTCTCCTCTTTGACAGCTTCCAGCTACCTGCTCTCTCACTTGCCCAGCTTCACCAAGTTCCTGTAAGATCATAGAAGAAACAAACTATACAAGGACATGGGTTTATATTCATAAATAACTTAGGATCAGATTTAAGTTAACCATACAAATGTAACAAGCATCAATGAAACACAAGCATGGAGAAGAAACTCAAATAGTTTTATTGATATACAAGAAGATCCAGGAGGAGTTACAACCGATGATTCCTGACCCAGCATCAACCTCCCAGCAAAGAAGTCCCTTCTTCAACCCCAACAAAGCATAGATCACCCAATCCTCTGATATGTATCTCAAAACCAACAACAATTCCTTACAATGTTCAATATTCCAGCCTTCGGATCTCTAGGATGAGGGACCCATATATAGATGTATGCAAGGAGGATGAGTCAGCTCATGAATTGATTTATGGCTTCTCTCTATCAGTTCTTGCTTCCACTTGGAGACTGAGAGCCTCTTACTCATTCTTGGTCGAATTCAGTGAGGCAAGTGTCATTGGAGAAGATTCTGGAAGCTTCCATTGTCTCTTCACCTCGTGGAATGACTCTGCCACTTGTCAATTCCTGCTCAACACACCCTGGTAGTGCATTTAGGTGCATTGCAATGCACCTAGCTAGTGGACTTAGGTGCTATGCAACGCACTTGGCTAGTGGAGCAGCTGAAATGATCCTGATTTGACTAGTTCTCAGCAGTTTCTGGTGGAGAACTTCAGGGAGAAGCTGTAATTTGTTGACCTTGTTCCTTTAGGAGTTAGAAAAACACTTTTAGGGACTTAGGAGCCCTTGATTTATGGACATTTCATGCTTAGAGCTGTAAGGCACAAAAATGTCTATAACAGATAGGAAGGCTAAAATCATTGGTCATGGAAAAGTAATGTTGAAGTTGCAAGGTGGACGGATTAGAACACTTCTGGGTGTTTTGCATATTCCTACATTTTCCATAAATATGATTTCTGTAAGCATGCTGGATGATGCAGGTGTAAAATTAGTGTTCGAGAAAGATACCTGCAAAATGGTTCGGGGAGCACTGGTATTGATGTGGGGATTTTGAATTGGAACTCTGTACAAACTGCAAGGTAGCACTGTTATCGATGGGTGCAATAGTTATGTGGTTCCTAAAAGTGGAGCAGAAAATCTAGTGGTCTTTGGAGAGAAGACCACGTTGTGGCATGAAAGGCTTGGACATATTGGAGAGAAGGCCCTATGAATACTTTATGGTAAAGATATGGTAGAAGGTACGAGTAATAGCTCTCTGGATTTTGATTTTTGTGAAAATTGTATATGTGAAGCAGAATCGGGTGAGTTTGCAAAACAGATATTAGAACTTGTGCATAGTGGTGTGTTTGGAGATGTGAAGTTTCTATCACTGGGTAAGTCTATGTACTATGTATCATTTATAGATGACTTCTCAAGGAATACATGGATATATTTCCTTAAGAAGAAATCTGAAGCCTTTCATAGGTTTAAAGAATTTAAGGCTCTGGTGGAAAATCAGACAGAGAAGAAGATAAAGGTGTTGAGGACAAATAATGGTGGAGATTTTTGCAGTAAGGAATTTGAAGAATTTTGTAAGAAGTGTGGTATAGCATGATAGAAGACTACTCCATATACACCTCAAAAAAATGGATTTTCAAAAAGGATGAATAAGACGTTGATGGAAAGGGCAAGAAGCATGCTTAGTGGTGCCAAGTTAGGAAAGTAATTCTGGGCAGAGGTGGTGGATACTACATGTTACTTGGTTGACAAATCACCTTCATCAGCATTGGAGGATAAGACTTCACAAGAGGTATGGACTGGTAAGAAACCCTCTCTTTCACATTTGAGGGTCTTTGGATGTGATGCATATGTACATGTTCCAAAGGAGAAATGAACCAAGTTAGATAGTAAATCTGAAAAGTGCATCTTTATTAGGTATAAGGATGGTTTAAAGGGTTATAAGCTTTGGAACCCAGTCACACGGAAGGTTGTGTACAACAGAGATGTGGTGTTCAGAGAGGTAAAATATGTTATTAAACATGAAGTCCAACCAAAGGAATCTGAGAAGATAGAGTTTGAGCTAAAGGAGGAAGAATCAGACTCTACAACAAAGGAGGAATCAGAAGATAAAGAGTCACAAACTTTGGGTGTGAGAAGATTAGTTTGAGAAAGAAGGAAACTAGAAAGGTATAGTCCAGCTGATTTCTGGTCAGATTTAGCTTTATCTATTACTGATGATGATCCTAGAACTGTGAAGGAAGCAGTAAATTCAGAGGATGGAAAACTCTCGAAAGAGGCCATGGTTGATGAAATGGAATCTTTGTACAAAAATGAGGCTTGGGATTTGGTGGAGTTGCCGGCTAGAAGGAAACCCATTGGTAGCAAATGGGTGTTCAAGAGGAAGACAAATGTAGAAGGAAAGGTGGAGAAATATAAAGCTCGGTTGGTAGAAAAAGGTTATTCCCAGGTATCGGGAACTCATTTTGGTGATATTTTTTCTCCTGTTGCCAAGGTAACTTCTATTAGATTACATTTATCTGTTGTTGCTGCTTTTGATTTTGAGGTAGAATAGATGGATGTGAAGACAACATTTCTTCATGCGGATTCAGAAGAGGAAATCTACATGAAGCAACCTCAAGAATTTGCGGTGAAGGGTAAGAAAGAGCTTGTATGCAAGTTAAAGAAATCTCTTTATGGGTTAAAACAGTCACCAAGGATGTGGTATCAGAAATTTGATACATTTATACTGGGACTTGGCTTCACCAGAAGCAAAGCAGTTCACCGTGTTATGAAACCAGCTCAAGAAAAGATAGAAAAGATAGATCAACGCCTTAGAATTCAGCCTCTTCGAGGGGGCAACGTCCTTTAGATTCCATAAATGAACAATTCTTGGATGACTCAAATGACAAAACCTCCTTTCTATATATAGGAGTCTAAGGAGTCACAATATAATCCAGCCAACCTGACAATAATAATATAAAGCCACAAAAATAACAATAGAGGGATTCTATGGGGCACAGAAATAACAATATGGGGGTAATAGGGGCACAACAATATAAATAAGGGGTATAACTATAATAGTAATGGGGTAATCACTAGTATTATAGGGACCCAACATGCCCCTCTCCTTCAAAAAAGTGTTGTCCTCAACGCTTGAGTATTTCTGGATACTTTTGCATAAAATTCTCATCCTCCCATGTGGAATCTTCAGCGGATAAGTTCTTCCACTTGATAAGATACTCTAAAATTGATCGATTTCATAGTTGTCGAGTTCTTGCTTCTGTGAATGCTTCCGGTTCCAATATAACTAAATTTCCTTCCTTGTCAAGTTCTGGCAATATTGTTTGAATTGGGAGCTTGTCGCCTATAACCTTCTTTAAACATCAAACATGGAAAACTGGGTGCAATCGAGAAGTTGCAGGAAGCTCCAATTTGTATGCCATAGTACCAATCTTTTGCAACACCTTGTACGGACCATAATACTTTGGTGATAATTTATTATCCTTCTTAGCTTGCTTTAGGGACATTTGCTTATATGGTTGTAGCCGTAGGAATACCCAATCACCTACATCAAAACTTCTTTCACTGCGATGTTGATCTGCCTGTTGTTTCATTCTATTTTGTGCCAACACGAGGTTATCCTTTAAGAGTTGGAGGACTTGTTGTTGATGTTCGATGTGATGTTCCACTGCCTGAACCTTAGAATTTTCTCTTAAATATGATGTGATAGATGGTGGTTGATACCCATAAAGTGCCATAAATGGGGTCATTTTTGTTGTTGTATGGAAGGAAGTGTTATACCACCATTCAGCCAGAGGCAACCATTTGACCCATTGTGTCTGTTTATCAGATACAAAGCAACAAAGATATCCTTCCAAACATTTGTTTACTATCTCAGTTTGCCCATCAGATTGAGGATGATAAGATGAGCTATGAGCTAACTGAGTACCAAGACAAGAAAATAATTCTGTCCAAAAATTTCCAGTGAAAATGGGATCTCTGTCACTTACAATAATCTTTGGGTTTCCATGTAGCTTTTGAACTGTTTCCATAAATGCAGTAGAAACTGTACTGGCTTTAAATGGATGTGATAATGCACAAAAGTGTGCATACTTGTAAGTCTGTCAACTACCACCATGATGACACTCTTTCCCTCAGACTTGGGTAAACCTGTGATAAAATCCATTGAAACCTCCTCCCAACGTTGGCTTGGAATGGATAAAGGTTGTAATAGACCGGGTGTCTTAATTTTTTCAACTTTATTTTGTTGGCAAACCAAACATTCCGCCACAAAATTTTGAATATCTGATTTAAGGCCATCCCAAAAAAATTCCTTCTTAACCCTGTGGTAAGTTTTTAAAAATCCTGAGTGCCCTCCTAAGGGAGAAGTGTGCAATTCCATAAGAATCTTTTGTTTTAGCTGGGAATTCTTACAGAGGTATAAGCGATCTTTGTACCATAACGAATCATTTTTCCAGCTAAATGTATCAGAAGTACTGGAATCGTTTTGTAGCTTTTGAATAAGTGCCCACACTTCTTCGTCATTCTTCCATTCCTCCCTTGCTTCGTTTATCCAATCTGGTTGGATAATAGAAATGGCACACAACAATGCTTCCACATCCTCATCCTTTCTTGAGAGTGCATCTGCCACCACATTTTGCTTCCCTTTTTTGTAGATGATTTCAAAGTCATAACCCAACATCTTTGTGACCCACTTTTGTTGCTCTTCAGAGGATAATCTTTGTTCTAAAAAGTATTTAAGGCTATCATGATCCGTTTTTACCTTGAAGTGTCTTCCCATTAGGTAGGGTCACCATTTCTTAAGTGCATGGAGTATTGCCAACATTTCCTTCTCATAAATAGCTTTGCTTAAAAACTTTCCCTTGATTGGACGACTTTCAAAAGCAATGGGTCTTTCATCTTGCATTAGAACAACACCAATTCCATTTCCTGAAGCATCACATTCCACAATAAAGGTTTTTGTGAAGTCCGGTGTAGCTAAGACCGGTGCTTGGCACATTGCCTCTTTAAGATGTTCAAAGGCCTTTGTTGCTTTCAGAGTCCATGAAAATGAATCTTTCTTCAATAATGTTGTTAGAGGTGCTGCTATTCTCCCATAATTCTTAACAAACTTGCGATAATACCCTGTCAACCCAAGAAATCCTCGCAGATGCTTTATGGATGTGGGGATTTTCCATTCCTTAATGGCTTTAATTTTGCTAGGGTCTACCTTAACTCCTTCATGAGATACAATATGACCCAAATATTCCACCTCCTGGACTCCAAAGAAACATTTGGATCTTTTTGCATATAATTGTTTCTCCTCCAATAGTTGTAGCCCCCTGTCAACATGTTCAACATGATCCTTCCAAGACTTGTTGTAGATTAGTATATATCAAAAAATACTAACACAATTTTCTAAGGAATGGTTTGAAAATTGAATTCATCAAACCTTGAAATGTTGAAGGTGCATTGGTAAGGCCAAAAGGCATGACCAAAAATTCATAATGACCCTCATGAGTTCTAAATGTCGTTTTCGGAATGTCTTCAATCTTCATTCTGATTTGATGATATCCCGAATGAAGATCCAACTTGGTGAAGTAAATTGATCCATGCAATTCATCAATGAAAGGAATGGGGAACTTATCTTTAATAGTGAGCTTGTTGAGCTCCCTATAATCCGGAAACATGCGCCATGATCCATCCTTTTTGTGCACCAATACTACTGGAGTTGAGAAAGAACTTTGACTCGGTTGAATTATACCAGCCTCTAGCATTTCTGCAACCATACGTTCAATTTCACTTTTTTGGACATAGGGATATCTGTACGGCCTGATGTTTGGAGGAACACTTCCTGGAATCAGATGAATAGCATGATCATGATCACGCATAGGTGGGAGACCTTTGGGAGTCTCAAATACCTTGGAATGATTGTCCAAGACTTTTTGGAGATCTGGAGAAATAGATGATTCCAATGTGGAAACATCTAGTGAACATAATTGTGCAATTACACCTCTTTGCTCCTTTTTTAGAAGCTTTGTCATGCCATTAGAGCTGATTATCTTTCCTGGTTTCCCTGCAATACCCCTTAATTCAACTTCCTTTCCTTCCATAGAAAATTTGATGAAAAGTTCTTGAAAATTAAAAGCTATTGTACCCAAGGATTGTAGCCATTGGACTCCTAGTACAACATCAGCACCTCCCATTGGAATGGAAAGCATTGGGCTAGTCAATACATATTCTCCCATGGATAGCTTGATATTATGGCACTTTCCAGAGCAATTTATTGTTCCTCCATTTGCAATCATCACTTGACACTCTGGTGCTGGATATAGGAAGCAATTCAATTCTTTTGCTACCCTACAATGAATAAAATTGTGGGTGCTTCCTGAATCAATCAACACTATTACCTTTTTCTTCTTGATTTGTCCTTCTATCTTGATGGTTTGAGGAGTGGTAATTCCCGCCAATGCATTACAAGATATGGTCGGATTTATTTGTTCTTCATCTAGGCTTTGTTCCTGGAGTATATCCTCTTCTTTTGACCTTTCTTGCTCCTTTTCTTCTTCCTCTTCACAATCTATGTAGAATAATTTCTTCTCAGCACACTTATGACCTTTTGTGTATTTTCTATCACAATTGTAACAAAGCCCTTTTGCTCTTTTTTCTTCCAATTGTTTTGGTGTCAACCTTGTAGGTTGTGGAAGACTAGGGGCAACAACACTTCCATCTTTATAGTTGTGAGTGGTATGCTTCCTAGTTGCCATAATTTTGCTTTCCATTTTTCTTGCTAACCTGAATGCCTTCTCTAATGAATCAGGTTCCCAAAGGCGAACATCATGTTGGATATTATCCTTTAAAGACCCTATGAACACATCAATCCTATGCTCCTCTGGAATATCTTTTACCCTTATGTTCAATTTTTGGAACTCCTCAATGTGCTCCATTATTGAACCCTTTTGTTTGAGACTTATCAATTGGCTTAAAAAAGTGTTTCTTTTTGTATCCTCATAATGTGCTATCAATTCTTCCGTAAAAATTGCCCAAGTGATAAATTGTTTACGAGAACAAAGCCATTGATACCATACAAACTGATTTGGTTCCAAATATATAGTTTCCATACGTACCTTTTGTGCGTTTTGCACATTATTGAGATCGAAGAATTGCTCCATCTGTAATTTCCATGTGGTGGGATCCTTGCCATCAAACTTCCGCATATCGATTTTTGGAACATGTTGAGTCTTTGATTCAAGATTAGAGTCTATGGAATCATGATTAACATTTCTTTTGTTCTCATCATGAGTTTCCTTTAGTACCCTTTCACCCTTAGTGACCATTTCTTGTAGCAACTTATTCATATTTATCTTCAATTCTTCCATCTTATCATCCATGCCATCAATTTTAGCGTCCATGCCATTCACCTTAGCTTCCATGCCATCCATCTTAGCTTCTACACCTTTCTTTAAACCATCCATCTTAGCTTCTACATATTTCCTTAAACCATCCATTTTAGATTCTGTTATTTTTTGTGCAAGTGACACTCGTTGCACTTGTTCTTGTAATTTTGATATATCATATAGCATTTCTTCTTCTTCTTCATGACTCATGCTAGAGATTTCAGGTTCCTTACTATGTGTTTGCATTTCCTTTCCTTGGAGCATCAGTTAATAATAATAATGCTCTATTATGCCCTTTGAATTTCTTCAAAATAAATTTTCAAACCAAGCTTAAGCAAAAATTTAAGAAAATCTACACACCTTTTTTCACTTTGTAGGAGCTCGATATTGCCTCTGATGTATCTCTATCCTTTTTAATCATCTAGTTCTAAATTTGTGACCCCTCTGTGTCCTCTTTACAATGCCACAAGTTTGACCCAAATTGGATTCTCCAAGGAAGAGTTATGCGAAATCTCCCATAGTGACTTGATTACAGACTAGTTTAGTAGAGCGAACTTGTACGACGTGCCACGAGTCACTGTTTCGATCTTTGGATGTGAAAAATGCACAAAAGAAACTAAAGTCCGTCCTCTTTCTGTACCTTCTTACGAAATTTCGATCCGATCCCCAGACAGAAAGTTATGACGATTTTCCCCAGGTCACATTTTTTGAATGTAATTCAGGAGTCTACAAAAAGACCAACTTCCTCAGATCATATATCCGCAAATATCGCGCGAAAAGCTCTGAAATTTAGACCCAAGGTTCAACACAATTTCTTCTCAAATGGGTTTTTCTTGTGTCTTCTGAAACATCACAGAAAAAAAGTTATAGCAAAAATTCCACGATGACCTGTTTGGAGCAGTGAAACCCTAGAATCCAAAGCTCTGATACCAAATGTTATGAAACCAGCTCAAGAAAAGATAGAAAAGATAGATCAACGCCTTAGAATTCAGCCTCTTCGAGGGGGCAACCTCTTTACATTACATAAATGAACGATTCTTGGATGATTCAAATGACAAAACCTCCTTTCTAGATATAGGAGTCTAAGGAGTCACAATATAATCCAGTCGACCTAACAATAATAATATAAAGCCACAAAAATAACAATAGAGGGATTCTATGGGGCACAGAAATAACAATATGGGGGTAATAGGGGCACACCAATATAAATAAGGGGTATAAGTACAATAGTAATGGGGTCATCACTAGTATTATAGGGACCCAACAGACTGTGTGTATTTTAAATTAGTTGGCGACCGTGTTATTTATCTTGTCTTGTATGCGGATGATATGTTGCTAGTTGGAAATGACAAAGAAATTATCTAGGATTTCAAGACCCAATTGTCCTCTAAATTCGACATGTAAGATCTTGGTGGTGCAAAATATATTTTGGGCATGGAAATTAAAAGAGATCAGGCAAAGAGGAAGCTATGGTTAAAATAGGGGAAGTATGTCGAGAAAATATTCCAAAGATTTAATATGCAAGATAGTAAACTGATGAAGGTACCTATTCCTGTAGGTGTAAAATTGTCTGCTGAACAGTGTCCCAAGACACAAGAAGAGGAAGAGGAAATGTCCCGTGTTCCATATGCAAGTGCCGTCGGTAGCCTGATGTATGCAATGGTCTATACTAGACCAGACATTGCACATGTAGTGGGAGTATTGAACAGGTTTATGTCAAAACTAAGGAAGGAGCATTGGACAACAGTGAAACAGGTTTTCAAGTATTTGCATGGCACTAGTGATTATGGTTTGTGCTACCAAGGAAGACCAGGATTGGATAGAGTGTTGGATATTTGTGGCTTTGTTGATGCAGACTAGGCTGGAGATCTAGATCAGAGAAGATCTACAAGTGGGTATGTGTTTAACCTATTTGGAGGTGCAGTCAGTTGGATGAGTACGAAACAATCTATAGTGGCACTATCAACTACAAAGGCAGAATACATTGCAGCCACTCATGGAAGCAAGGAAGCAGTTTGGTTGCAGAGACTGTCTTCAAATATGGGGTTAGTACACGGAGCTATAAGGATAGACGGTGACAGTCAAAGTGCAATTTTCTTGGCAAAGAACCCCGCATATCATTCAAAGACAAAGCACATTGATGTTCAGTATCAGTTTGTGAGGGATATGATAGTAGAAAAAAGGTATTACTGGTAAAGGTGGACACTTTAAAGAATACTGCAGATGCATTGACAAAATCTATGAGCTCTGGGAAGCTCTCTTGGTGTAGAGAGACAATGGGCATTTCAGGGCTGGAAAAATGACTAAGCTCTCTTGTGGCCCCCTGTGGAAAGAAAACAACAAGTGGGAGAATTTTGGGTTGTGTTATATTATTTCCATGACTACCCCACGTACTTAACTGGGGGGTTAGAGGGGGGGAAGAGCCCTCCTTCGTTGCGCTGATTGTGTAGCGGGGGGTGGGGGGTTTGAGGGGTACCCGTAACCCCATTTTGTGGGGTCTGGGGCAGCGCCGTGAAAAATTTTGGTTTTGGACATTATGTTATTTTGGGCGGACCCGCCTATGGTTTTGTGCATGATTTTCTCATATGTTTTTGGACGCAATGGTTTTTGGTCCATGGCATTGGATGCTTCGACATGTATAAATATGTATTATAACATTGAAAGGAACATAATGAAAAATCAAGCTGGTAGTCCCGGTTTTGGGATCGAGGGGTAAATCTCTATGTATATGTGTTTTATGTGTTATGCTCTCGCATTTTTTATTTTCTGTGTTTTAGAATTCATATGTAGGTAATTTCTGTACCGAGTTAAAACCTACAAACATTACAATTAGTTATTGACATCTTAACACTACTTCAACAACAAAAGAAACAAGCAAATGTTGGAGGTACTCACCATCAATAATAACTCTGCAACAAATTTTTCCATTTCATATTTGAATTTCTATGATTCAGTAAATCAATCATAATATAACACTTTCTACAATATAATCGAAAACAACAATGTAAATAATAAATATTTAGATACCACAAAAGTGGCCAATTTTTGGAATAGTTGTTACTAATATTGAGTACTTCTTATATTTTCTTGTTTCTCTTGCTACAAAATTAGTGTTAGGAGATAAGAAACTAATTTTAATGTCTTTCAATATCTCTTAATCATATTTGCCTCACTTTTAAAGATATCATGGGCATGTCGAATGTGTTCAGTGCTAGTTTAAATTCCTTGAATTTCTAGAAAGGTATTTACCTCACTTGATTCAAATTCAATTGGTACTTGATTCTACCTCCATAGTTTTGATGATCTAGGTGAATTAGAACCCCATCCACTACAGTCAAATGCATCATAACAACCACTATAAATTTCATTGAGATCTATATATGATATCTAATTTGTCCTTTCTAGAGAAGAAACTTGCATATTTGAGAGTGTTCTTGTACATACATGGAAGAGGGAGGGGATAAAAACATGAAAATAAAGTAGAATGCAAAAAAAAGAGCTATGTTGACACATAGGAAAATAACATGCAATCTGAGATTTGTTTACATAGGCTCAAAAGGCAGTACATAAATCTTATTTTACACATATAAAAATTGAAATTATCGAAGGGAAACAAGTTTCATAGGGATTTGCATATTGTAACTAACCTCCTTAGCCTACCCTAGAATTTATCTCCTAAGCTCCCATTTTGTAAATTCTTTCTATATTTGATCATTAAGATGCAATACTTGCAAGGGGTATATTTAGCCCACCCTTATATCATGATTAGTAATTCTATAATGGACTCCACAATCATTATCAATTTAATTGTAGAGTGGTTATGGTATGTTCTTTTAATCTTATTGTGAGGCTTATGTGTTCCATTTCTAATAAACATGAATTAGTAGATAAAGACAAAAGTAACCATAACATGCAACCTATACTAATTTTCTTAGAGATATTTTTCATTATAGCGTCAGCAACCTGATGATATTCAAGTCAATTTCACTAGATATCTTACATACCCATATATACATAACTAAAAGATATAGCATCAATTCCTTCCTTATACTGCATGTAGGAGCAACTAATTTCATTATTCACGACCTAGACCATGGTGAACCATAGGCGTCCTAGGCGTCCCCTTGGGCAAATCAATGCGGCCACGCCAGTCCATAGCTAACGTCAAGAGCAGCGTCGCATAGGTGCCCACGCCGTAGTAAGATGAACTGGTTGGCGGAAACTCGGCATCGCGGGTGAAGCGGTTCAGAACAAGGTTCAGGCGCGAGCAGAAGGAGCGCATGCTGGCATTTGCGATGAGATTTGGGTGGAGAGTCGAGACTGCAAAAAAAAACGAGGCCACCATGCAGTTTTTCTGTGAAGAAGTTGGCATAAGGCAACACGTTCTCAAAGACGTGGATCCACAACCACAAACCATCGCCACAAAACCGCATGCTGACAACAACCACAGGACGGCCACGCCCAATAGGTGCAGCAATTATTCAACCCCTCCCTAAATATTTTCACTGGGCTCCGTTATTTCGCCCCCAACATAGTTCTGTTTGTTCTGGCTTGGGGCGCTGTTCTTGGGCCTTGGTCGGATGGCGTGTTTATTGTTGTGAAACCACACTTTGAGAACTTGTCACCTCATCACAACTTCCTGACAGAAACTTTGCAGGGCAGTCTCTTCTTTCTTTAATATCTACCTGACTCTATGCTTAAATAGTCAAAACTTAAATGCTGGATGTATTATCTCATCCATCACATCCATCCTCTTCCTTTCCAATCGCATTATTATTAAAAAATAATTAATGGATTTTGGTATTTGCATTTTTATATCTATTTCCAAAATTAGATTTCTGGGAGTCAGGTAAAATTATGGAGGTGTAAAAGACGTCGTTTACAGAGGAATCAATTTTACAAAGGTCAATCAAAAATTACAAATTGCTATTTTCTCAAACATATTGAAGGTAGAAGTGTTTCAATGGTAATTTTTAATGGTGCAAGTGAATTAAGTACCATCAATTATATTTAGAATATCAAAAATCTTTAAACTTGAGAATTGTAACTTATATTTCCAAAAATTTCTACCTCATTTTTTTGAAAACCGTACAAAAAATTTAATATTTTCGCCATCAAATTAAAATAAGCTTATCATTTCTTAATTTTTTAATAACAGAATTGTAACTTATATTTCCAAAAATTTCTACCTCATTTTCGCCATCAAATTAAAATAAGCTTATGATTTCTTGCTTTTTCAATAACTCTCTGTTCCGTATATTTCATATTATCACCACCCACCCACGTGGACTTATCTCATGTTCAATGTATTTTTGACCCATCAACAATAACACAGATTCCGTAGCTAAATGATGACTTAGAACCGGTGGAGTTATGCGCTTTGACATCTTCCTCTATTCAATGTATTTTGGATTTGCCCATATTCAATGTACTTTTGATAAAAGTACTAAATGCATAGCTAAGTGTTACCTAGGAGTAAGGGGTTATTGCTTTTCCAATAACTCTGTGTTTTGCATGTTCCATATTCTCACCACCCACCCACATGGACTTGTCCCATGTCCAATGTATTTTTTGCCTAAACAACAATAGCACAAAATCCATAGCTAAATGTTGACTTCGAACAAGTGGAGTTACCCGGTTTGACATATTCAATATATTTCGGATTTTCCCATGTTCAATGTATCTTTTGATAAGAGTACTAAATGCAATTAGCTGGTTTGACATGTTTTTATGTTCAATAATTTATTTTTTTTACTAAAAATGAACTTTTGGGAGTTTGATAGTAAAATAAGAGTACTAAATGAATAACTAAGTGTTGAGTTGGAGTAAGCTACAAATAGTTAGTTTGACCTATTTCTAGGTTCAATAATGGTTTTTACTAGAAATGAATTTTTGGGTAGTTTAGTAGTGAATCAATTATGAAAGGTGATAAATTTATATTTTTGGTTTAGGTAGTTTTTAATATAATTTGATATTGCATTGTAATTAATAAGAATTTGGTAAAGCTAAGTAAAATGGAGATAGAAGAAAGATTGAAAAAATAATATAAGTATGTATTAATTACAATAAAGAATGTTTGTGATATACTATAGTACTTCCTATTTATTTTTAAAACTTAAACATTGTGATATGTATTGATCAATGCTAAACTAACATTAGTTAATAGGAAAATGGATTGCTATAGTCTTACATTGGTGAAGGCTAATATAATATATTGATATTGATATATGAATTGGAGAAACTAATTTGGTACTTAAGCGTAAGGACTTAGATAAATTTTGGTTCATAGTAATCACTAGCAAGTATGTGCATTTCAAATTTTAAGTCTACTAATTAAAGTGTTGAGTATCACATAAACTAGTGTAGCCATTTAAATTAAATGGTTGGTAAATATTGATAGACATCAAAACACTTACTTCCTATATCTTTGACATTACCAAAATTTAAAAAACATAAAAATAACCTAGATTATAATATTTTTTAAATTAATATTATTACTATCAATTGTAAAATAAAATAATCTATCTGTTAAACATATTAATATTTACCAAAAGAAACATTCAACAAGATTCTTCATTATGGAGATGCAAAGCCAAATTCGTAGTATTAACCTAGAAATAATGGTTGTGATGAGACAATCAGTCAACACCACGACCTATTAATTCCACATCCCCAAGAAAACATAATTCATATTCATATGACAATTTTTATAATTTATAGATTTAATTAAAACAAAAAAATGACATATCTATTTTTTATATAAATTTGAACCTTTCTTCGAAGAATATCCCAAAATATTTCCTAGAGGTTAAATCTCTACTATCACACTACTATTTATTGAATTAAAATTGTAATTTGGCAAGGTCTATTCCAAAATATATATAAGGTGGGCAGTAATTGCTAGTAAGTATATTTATTTACATCTTATTCTTATTGATTGTTTATGTAAAGAATTACATAAATAATGATGGGCATAAATTAATGGTAAATCTGTTATTCAAATTAGTATGATCTACTTTTAAAGATTTTAATTTGATTTGTTTTCATGCAAATAAATTAATGGTAAATCTATTATTCAAATGAGTATGATCTATTTTCAAAGATTTTAATTTGATTGGTTTTCATGCAAATATTAACAATAAAAAAACATTGCATCAATATTTAAAAACCATGACATGGATACTACAACTATATTACAAATTATAAAAAATGAATTAGGTTATACAAAATCTGATTTTATTTTTAAACTCGAGAAAATAAAACATCAAAAATCTATATTTTACTTAATAAATTTAATAAATTTTATCTTCTATTTTAAAATCCTAAAAAATTACATCATTTGAATATTTTAATTTTACTCAATGTTATTCAGAATCCTTGTTCCAAAGTTTCAAAATTGTTAAATAATCCTTCTGGATATTGTAACATTATTACATTAGAATTGATAGTTTAGGCAGTTTATGATTTATAGTTAACAAAATCAACAAACTGTTGAGATATGGTAGTTATTCTCAGTTTGTATAAATACTTGATGATCTTACTCTATAATATCAGGTTTTTATTTGTGGAGTTCTTTGGGCCTGTAAGAGTGGTATTATAGTAGGGAGGCTTGGATAGCATCGAAGTAATAATCCATTGAGTCTCATTTGAATGCCGTTGATGTTTGGCTAGGTGGGAATGTTCTATTTATTATGCGTGAGACATTGGTGATTTTGGAAATGAGCCACGACATCATTGATCATGGTTTTAAAAATCTAGGAGAGTATCCCCATAGTACCTTGGAGTCGTTGATTAAGAGATAGGCCTTTTTCGTAAAATCTTTCCTGAGACCACTCATCTCATTGCACTTCGGCAAGTTTTGTGCCATCGTACACCATTGGAATTGTCGATGTCGATCCATACCATTGTTTGGATTTGGCATGTGTAGACATCTATTTTGTTGTCCCCACTGATCTCACGCTGGTTATTTGTCATAAATATTATTTCTTGGTCATTAATTAACATCAGTTGGATTTGCTTGATGATCATTACATTGATGTTTATTGCAAAGTCCTTGCCACAAGACCCTTGATAGCATACAAGATGAAGGATAATGATCCAATGAGATTGGCTTATGAAATATAGGCTTTTTCCATGATATAGAACCCACAGTTGTTAAAGTAGCTAACAATTAACTACCTTCATCAAATCCCGACACCCTAGATACCCTCACTACTTGCAATCTCTCCAAGGTAGTGGAAAATTAAATGATATTACTTTTGATAAGTTAGTAAATAAAATTGCAGAATGATAAAATGATTTTGGGAAGAAAGAGTTTGTTTCTAATGCTAATACAAAAACATTTTTCCATGCAAAAAATGAACATAAACCACAAAATGAGACAACAAGAGGTAGCAAGAATCCTTGAGGCCTATGTAGGATAAACTTTAGAGGATGAGGGAGAAGAAAGAACAACAGGCAAGGTGATACTCAAGAAAATAACCAGGCGCAAAAGATTTTTTAGTATCATAAATGAAACATCATATGTTATAGGTGTGGCAAAATTGGTCATAGTTCAGTTAATTACAACGTTCCTTGGGAGAAGGTTACAATAACAAATTAATTATAATAAGAGAAACCACCTTCTGACAACATTAAAACAAATGAATCTTATAATTATAAAGTTGGTCACTGCAATTTCAATATTGAAAATATTTTTAATACTGCATTTTCTTCATGGGAAGATAGTTGGATTTTAGAGTCAGGTGCTACTTGGCATATGATATCCCGGAAATATATGTTTGAAAGTTTCAGTGATAATGTTCATGGTGTTGGTTATCTTTCTCATAATTTTTAATTTAAACCATCATGAATTGGATTAATTAGATTACAAATTCCACATTTAGGAGATCACATATTGAAGGATGTGTTTATCTTCACCAATTTTGGAGGAACTTCATGTCCCTCATTCATATGAGGTAGTAAGGACATTCAATCCATATTTTTATTGCATAATTGAAATTCGTAGAGAAAGTTATATTTCAGTAATTATGACTGGTGTTGAAAAAGGTACGTTGTTGAAATTGAATAGTCATTCATCTATTAGATAGTATGCTACCAATTCAGCTCTATTACTCCAATAAGACAATTTTGCGTCTTCAAGTTTATTATGGAATTCTATATATGGTCACATGAAGTATAAAAACATTAGAATGATGAAAGAGTAGGGAATTAAAGGTATCCCTTTTATTTGAAGAAACATCACACCATGTGACGCTTACAACTTGGGGAAACACACTAAGCAACCATTTCATAGTTCTATTTCTACATCTTCCAACAAACCAGGTATCATACATTCTGATTTATGTGGACCTGTGCATGTGCCAACTGCAAATGGAAATAAATATATACCCACCTTTATTGATGACTATTTAAGGATTTTCTTGGTTTATATTTTGAAGGAAAATTCACAAGTTTTTGATATGTTCAAAACTTTTCATGCTATGGTTAAAAGTAAAATTGAACAGAATATTGGTATCTTAAGGATTAATAATGGAGGTGAATATACTTCAACACCTTTTGAACAATGTTTAATATATAATGGGATCAAACACCAAACTACTATTCCATATAATCCACAACAAAACAGTGTTATGGAAAGGATGAATAGGACATTGTTGAACCTGGTTAGATCGATGATGTTTTTAAAAATGCCAAATTAATGTTTTAGGGAGAAGCAATACCCTATGTACCATTTATTAAAGATAGATGTCCTCCTTCTTTCCTCAACAGAAGCCACCATATCATGTTTGGTACAATAGGCTACCAACAATTCAACATTTAAAGGTTTCTCGATCTTCTTGTTATGCAATTATTCCTAAGCATCAAAGAAACAAATTAAATACTAGAAGTCACAAGTATGTTTTTTGAGATATTCCAGTAGTTCAAAAGAATATATATTATATGACGAAGAAAACAGAAAATATAATCTTTCTAGAGATGTAATTTTTTTAGAATCTGCAAAATATTTCTCTACTATGCATAGACAACTTGCTCATTTAGATAAATTTGCATCCTAGGAATTTTATTTTGAATTCTGAAATAGAGTTACACATACTCATGGGGGAATTCCCATTGTGGATCAGTCTATGGGTTTTCCATCTTTAATTCATGAACATGTTTCTTCTGAGTAAAATTTGGAAGATAATATTGTTTATGCAAAATCAGAAGTGTTACTGAAGAACCTCCCCTTCTGGATGAGCAATATTCACAACCACCTGAACAATATTTAAGAAGATCCACTCGTATTCACAAACTTCCAAGAAAATATGATGAATATGAGATAGGAAGTCCTTCTGCAGATAATGTTTCTTATGATTGTAATTATTCCACATTTAGTGGCCCTAGTTTTTTTGAATAAGAAATTAATTTTGATGAATGGAAGGATGCAATGAATAAAAAATATGATGCCCTTATTAAAAATGGCACATCGAGGATGGTGGATCCTCTTGTTGGCATCAAATGTATTGGTTGTAAATGGTTCTATAAAGTCAAGTATAAAGGTGATGATTCACTTGACAAATACAAGGTCAAACTTGTAGTTAAAAGGTATTTTTTGAATAGCGTGGGAGGTACTCCAAGCCCTAGGGTTCGGGGTTTGGAAGTAAATGCACCACAAGAGTCACTTGTGGACTTAGAACCCAAGCTTTTTGTTTTTGACCCATCATGGTTTGGGCCAAAAACATGGGCACATTTCGACATGTGATGGATAAGGATGATATCTCTTGTTGAGATGAATCTAACGCAATGAAAATAATCTAATTGAAAGTTATAGAAATGGAGATATGAATTTTTGAATGAAATTTTAGGTTAATGTGGCACCAAATAAAGGTCGACTTAAAAATTTCAAGTTCCACAAGTTGTGTTTTTAAACCACACAGAAATGTATAAATATGAGTGACGTTCGAGGTCACTTATTATCCATCCAAGTGCAAGAAATAACCTCCATTATTCTATGAGACAACCACAGTCATAATACAAGAACAACATGGGGAATTTGTGTGATTTTTGAAGTGTTTTGAGGATTGTTTAGGGATTCTATAGGATGTTGATAGCCTAAAAAGTACTCTAGAGGAGAGAAGTAATGTTGGTAGTGGGCTGGAAGGCTCACTCAAGGACTAAAATCTCCCTCAAACAGAATGCTTAACAATAGGAGCAGATTGGAGCCAAGCCACAGTTGTTGGAGTGATTCTGAAGGGTGAGTAGAGGGTTGTAGTAGTGGGTGATAAACCCTATTGTAACAACCCCAGTTAAAAATCCATGTAAATATATATAAGACAACAGTTAATGGGACACGCATTCCATAATGAATGGTGGTAAAAACATTTCAGTGGGTGTTCATTTTAGTTATTATGGCTAAAGGAAATTACAAAGAATTTGGAAAGGAAAAATGGTATTTTTAGTGCATTTATTTATGAAAATAGTGGAAAATATGAGAAAAGGGAGGTGAAAGGTCACAAGTTTCATGTTAGGAGTAAAATGAAGGAAAGAGAGGCCACATTGATAAAAAGTCTTCTGAGGATCAATTGGAAACTCTTGCTCAGGTTTTGCATTGGATCAAGAAAGGAAAAGAAGGAAAGAGGAAGGAAGAGCAAGATCAAGCAACTACAACAATATACACTACATGTATCGATTTGCATTTTTATTTTCCTTTGTAAAGTTCGCATGCATGGTATTTCATGTGGTTCTTTTGTTGTTATGGCATGGGTTTTTCCATGTGCGACAATGTTTTCAGCCTAGCCTTACGATTTCTTCATAGGCATGTTGTGATGGGGTTCTCATGTTTTGGTTGAGATAGATATTCAAATGGATTAAAAGCTGAGTGAGGTGGATCTTTGAATGATAGAACACATGGCCTAGTAACCTCTGACCTAGACTATGGGTTGTGATAAAGCTAGATTTTGTGTTGCCTTAGTGGGCCTATGAATCCTTGTTGGTGAATGGCGGGATATACGGTAAAGCCAAGAGGTGGATTTCTCTCCCTTGGGCCTATTAATCCTAAGATTGGATATGTGGTAAATCGTACAGAGTGGGTTTTGGTTTAGTGCCTATTGATCCGGTGTGGATTGCGGTAAAGTCTGAGAGACTAGGAGATATGAAAATTCCTCACGATGTAAGTGACAAAATCTTGTGGCATCCATGCTTGTTTTGGCCTAGTGATCTAGTGCAGATCATGGTAAAGTTTGTTATTACGTGTTCATTGTGTTGGCCTAGTGATCGAGGAAGGATTACTGTCAAGCCTAGTTTTTGTTGATGAGTGTGTTTTGGTTTAGCCTCGGGATGTCTTCGTTGGTGCTTTTGGTTTGAGTCCGACATTCATGCTTGGAATATGGCACGGGGGTTTAAATGGATGAAGAGAAATTTGGCTCAACCATTATATGGTCGGGTGGAATGCGGTAGTCCCATCTCAAATTTTTATTTTGTATCATTAATGAGATTTTATTTCTCCTTGTATTTCTGTGAGTATTATATTGATTTATATGTGGATTATATGGTATGGCTCTCATCATGCTTTTACTTGTAAATGAATGGACTATGTATCTATGACCTAATAGATGATAATGCAACCAATGATAAGAGGGAAAAATTGTTCTTAATGATTCTTAGATAAGTATGAGATCCCTATGCTTAAATATGCTATTTACATGTGTAGATTACATATTTGTGATATGTTTGATAAAATGCTTGTCATGGCTAGTAGGGGTCTAGTTAAGGGATTAGTCAATTATTTGTTTTTGCATCATTGTTTCCCTATTATTTACTATTTTGGAGATGTCGCTCCATTTTGGGCAGTTACCTGGGCTTTGGGCCTCAAAAAGTGTCTTAAATCTTGGGGATGCTCGCACAAAACTAAGAAAAATAGTCCCTAGACGCTGCCATGCCTTATCATGAGAGAGTTCAGATCCTCCTCGATGTTGGAAGGCCTATTGTATGAGAGTGTCAAGAGGTCAAGTGGCCTCAAACTTCAGTGGGACCCAGGGGATAGCTTTCTAACATGTTGGGATGGTTCTCAGGGGTCCTGTAGTTGATGTGGAAGGTCATTCTGTTATGTTTTCATTAATTCTGTTTCCTTAAGGTCATATAGGAGGTTGAATCTGATCATAGTAGCCTATCATCACATCTTTACCCTGGTTGGATGGTTAGTTGGGTAAATGTGGGAGGGGAGTGTTACAAAGTAGTATCACAGCATGGTTCACCCCTCGGATTGGATGGGCGGTGTGTTGTTCATGCATTCATGTCAGTTCCATATGTGTTCCTTATGCTTGCATTCCACGTGCTTGGTCCATTTTCATGGTGTTAATAGTGGTTGTAGTGATGCCAGCATGTCGAGGTTGATGGTGTTGTTGTGGGATGTGTCGTCATGAGTCTATGGTTTTATATGTATTTGTTATGCATGTCGGTGTCTATATGTTGTTATGAATACACTTTCATGGTGAAGGTTGTTGTAAGGTCATTATATGAAATTAAGTCATCATGATGTTGTTAGTTGTTATGATGTTGATGTGTTGGCTGAGATAGGTCAGGAGATGCAAATCATTAAAGTGAAGTTTGAGGATTGGGCCTTGAGGCAAGACCATGTCATCGTACAGGTTGTATGTTGGGCATGGAGATATGTAGGTTAAGGATTGTTATATGCATTACGGTTATGGGTATTCCTTTCATTCTATGCATGTTATGGTTACATACATGATAGATGTTAGTTGATTAATGTACTCATAAGTTCATGTTTCAAATGGTCATGAATGATATTAACCTATGGTTATATTCATTTCTATTGTGGTTCTATGTTAGATAACTTCATGATTATGTTATATGTTGTTGATGAGTATGTTATAGGCTAACTTATTGTTTTTATATGATATTTAGCCATATGATTAGGTTATATGTTCAATATGAGCATGATATATGACATGTTGTTGTTATATTCTAGTAAATTGATCATTAGGATTATTACATTAAGATCTTGATGTTACATGTATCATACTAGGTTGGATTGGTCTATGAAATCAGTTAGGGTTAGGAATTTAGGTATGACTTAATATAATGTGATATTATGTCGTATTAATCTAGAATAACTACGTAGATGTGATTATTATGTATGAATGATAATTTTTTGTGAGTTCATGATGTGAACATGTGAGCTAGTGACTATTACAGATATTATGACCTTATTTATCTTTGAGATGATATTTCATATCATGCTAATCTAGCTTGATTGTGCAGACAAGATATCCTCCCCTAAGATACATCAAGCTATGAGTTTTCTTATGTCATATATTTGGTTCTTGACTGTTTCATTACGTCGTCTATTTTGTGTTTGAGTGTTTGGTGTCTATTATGTCATCTAGTTGATTTATCTAACAATGTGTGTTTATACTTTGCTTAAATGTTTGATGAATTGCTCAATATGAGTATGTGTCTGTAAGATTTCATGAGGAAATGATCTTGTTCTAAGATGGTCGTATTAACACATATGTGTTGAGACAATTGATATATTTTTGAGTGTAGTAGGTGAAAATTGTAGCATTATGTTTAATGACTATACGTGGACTGTAAATTATTACATGATCATTAATCTTGGTAAAGGTTGATTTGAAATTGATAGATATGATTGTCTTAATATTTGGGAACATGTGGTTGACATGCAAGAACAATTGCAGGGAAACATACGTGGTATCAGCTTGACAAGGTAACCAACAATGTAAACTTTGAAACGGGAACTATTAATGGCAGAAGTGTCCACGTAATTTACAACCAATGGGTTTAACATTTGCTGGACAATCAACAAGTTTCCAAGATCACTTATTAAGTCTTCCAATCTTGCATGCCAAATCGCTGAAGAACCTCTGTGGCATACTTACTCTGAGAAATTAAAATATGATGTGGATGTTGGAAGACTTCAACTCCAAGATAGTAGTGAAGTAATCCCAAATCGGTCATCTTAAAACCTGCATGTAACTCCTTTTTTACCTGTGCAATATGATCATCATGATTGCCAGTGATGATCAAATCATCTACACACATAACAAGAATTACCAGATATTTGCCTTGTTGTCGCACATACAAAGTATCATCAGATTCACTGCGTTGAAAACCAACTTTCTTAAGGTAATCATCCATCTTGGCATACCAGGCTCGGGGAGCTTGTCTTAACCCATATAAAGCCTTGATCAATTTGCAGACTTTATGTTCTTGTCCTTCCACTTCAAAACCTGGTGGTTGGGTCATATACACTTCCTCCTGTAAATCCCCGTTGAGAAAAGCACATTTCACATCCATTTGATGAACTTTCCATCCTTTTTGAGCGGCTAATGCAAGTGTTAATCGGATGGTGTTCCATTTAGCTGTTGGAGCAGAAGTTTCTTCATAATCAATGCCTTCCTGCTGCACAAAACCTTTTGCGACAAGTCGTGCTTTATACTTGTCAAGTTAACCCTTCTGATTATACTTAATTCTGTAAACCCATTTACAACCGATGGGTTTAACATTTGCTAGACAATCAACAAGTTTCCAAGTGTTGTTATCAATTACTGCTTGATATTCTTCAACCATAGCCTGTTGCCATTCTTTATGTTTTACTGCCTCTTTGTATGTGGAAGGTTCAGTAAAATCATTTGCTATCAAGGCAAAATTGCCTTCACTTCTATGTGCCCTTTTGGTGCCAGTTTTATTCTGTTCATCGGGCTTTACATCTTTCAAAAGTTGAACTACCCATTTCGGAAGTTAGTGCTCACTTGTTTGCGCTTCTGTAAAGTCCCCATCATTGTAAAGAGGATTAATATAAACTGATGTTCGTCGTTCAGGTGAAGAATGTGGAGACTCACTATCTGAAGAACTGCTGCTGCTTGGAGATGCGGATGAACTGCTAGAAGATCCAGATGATGTTGTTGATGTAGATGGACTGGATGACTCATCTTCAGAGGAAGGAAAATCAAGTTCATACCAATTTGGTGAAGTTGGTTGAATTTGCATTTGTCCATTTCTTTTACTTCCCTTAGTTTCTAATTTGTGAAGAAGATTTTCAATTTCTTCAGCACTCTTACTCTCTGTTTCATCAAAAAAGACATCCCTGCTCACAATGAATTTTCCATTGGTCAAAAGACGATACCCTTTCTTCTCATCAGAATAGCCAATCATTGTGCATTTTAAGCTTCTTGAGTCAAGCTTAGTTCGTTTTTCTTTCGGAACAAAGGCATAACACACTACCCCAAAAACTCTAAGATGTTTAGCTCGAGGTTTGAAACCAAACCAAGCTTCATAAGGTGTGATTCCGTCTAAAGAAGCAGTTGGAGATCTGTTTCTTAAGTAGACAGCTGTATGTATTGCTTCCACCCAATATGTTGGACTTAACCTCTTGAAGGTTAACATGGATCTCGCCATTCCTAACAAAGTGCGATTCATTCTTTCGACTACTCCATTTTGCTGTGGAGTGTAAACATTAGTGAGATGTCATCTTATGCCATTTTCACTACAATAAGTTTTGAATTCATTTGAAGTGAATTCTCCCCCATTATCCGTCCTAAGAGTACCTATCTTTTCTTTGACTTCATTTTCAACAAGTTCGCGAAAAAGTTTAAACTTATCAAATGCTTCTGACTTGTTCTTCAAGAAGTAAACCCAAGTCATTCTGCTGAAATCATCAATGAATAGTAAGAAATACTTGCAACCACCAAATGAGGTTTGTAGTGGACCACAAACATCACTGTGAATTAGTTGAAGCCGCCTGTTTGCTCGCCATGAACTTGTTGGAAAACTTTCTCGATTTCCCATAAATGCAAGCTTCACATTTTGCATTTTCCCTTTTGAATGTGGGAAGTCCTTTAACCATTCCTTGTTTCTGCAATTGAGAAAGACTCTCAAAATTCAAATGTCCATATCTTACATGCCATAGTCTGATAGGTGAAATACCTGTAGTCACTGCCCCTGCAAAATCAGAATGCCTTGGAATAACTGTCCCTTTCATCCGTAACAGTTTTCCATCTTCATAACCTGTCATAATTGTTTTCAAGTTCTGTTTCACTGAATTAATCTTCACTAAACAATCTTCCATAATCACCTGATGTCCTGCTTGTCGAATCGCGACTAAAGAGAGCAAATTTTTCTTGAAACTAGGTACATACCATACATTGGAAATCAATTTTTCTCCAATGTCAGGGAGAAAAACTTTTGCTACTCCTTTTCCATAAGGAGTATGTTTTGTATCATCAGCAAGAAAAATTGAATTAAGTTGGCATTCTTGAAAATTCCAGAAAAAATCACGTTGACAAGTCATGTGCTGAGTTGCCCCGGAATCCAAGATCCAGGCATCTTCATAGTCACTTCTAAGATGAGATGAAATTTGTGATGCTAGTGAGGAAGCAAAAACATATTTTGAGCTATCTTCATCTTGATCATTTGCAAATTGTGTTGAACGCTACTAAAACTTGGGAATTTTATTAAGTGAAGTTCGACAATCTTCAGCATAATGGCCAACTTTGTTGCATCTTCGACACACAATTTGACTAAAGTCTCTTCCTCGGCCTGAAGATTGTCCTCTTCCTCTGCTTTGACCTCTATTTTGAGATTGTCCTCTACCTTGACTATTATATCCTTGTCCTTGAAAATTGCCTCTTCCTTGGTTGTTTCCTCTACCTTGAAAATTATTTCTTCCTCCTCTGTTAAAATTGTTGCCTCTTCCTTGGCTTCGACCTCGATTATGTGTTGCTTGATTCTGATTCCATCTGCCTCTTCCTCGAGAACTATCTGCTGATGTGCTGGCTTCTGTGAGAAAAACATCTTCACCAACTTTCTTCTTCTTCCCAAAAGTTTTATCATGTTGACTTAACATTTCACAAAGTTCATCAAACTTTAGTTTTTCTAATTTCCCAGTTACTTGTAAAGTTTCTAAAAAATGCGTATAGGAAGAAGGAAGCCCAGCAATTACAATTGTGACCAATTGTGACCATAAAGCTATCATCAATTGCGGGAAAACCAGCATTAATAATTTCCTGCTTAATATTCTTAAGTCTGGAGAGATATTCAAGAATATCACCATCTTTAGTTAATTTTTGTTGCAACAATTTTAACTGTAGCTCAACCTTCTTTGATTCTGGCTGAGTATCAAAGAGGTCTTTAAAAGTTTTCAAGGTAGTCCATGCATCTGTGGCATTCTCTATATGTAAATACATTTCATCATTCACAGACGATTTAATAAGAACTAAGGCTTTAGCATTCTTGATTTCCCATTTTGCCAGTGGATCTGCATCTGTGGGTTTATTCGGCTTAACATCTCCATCACATATTCCTTGCCATAATTCATTGTAAATGAGTGTGATTTCAATAAGACAATGCCACGTTTTATAAGATTTGGTGCCCTCAAGTTTGTCGGAATGAGAAAATAAGTTAATCAACTTAGACATTTTATGGTTGAAGAGATGCACCAAGAAGCAGAACAAAAAGTACAAGATAGTCAACACAATACACCACGCAAAAAACACGATCTATCGGGGCTTGTCCTTGACCCTCGAATAGTCGTCAAAATAGGAGAATATTGACTGAGCTTTGCACTTGGCTCTAGTCAATTTCTCAAATTTTTACAGGGCAACTTTCAAAATTTGACTTTTTACAATGGTGCTTTGCACAATCTGGTAAAAAAATTACCCCCCCTCAAAGCAAAAAATACTTTGAGTTACAATGTGATGATCCCAATTGAAAAATAAAATAGAACTTCTTAAAGAACAAATTACCCAACTCACCTTATCTCTCCAATTTACAAATTACAAAGAAAAACTCCTTATTACTCCAAAAAATTACAAATCACCTTATTCCTCCACAAATATTACAATTAAAATCCAAAAATTTACACATCCCCTTATTACTCCACAAACAATAAATTAAAACACCCCATATCTCTCCAAAATACAATATTAAAAAATCCTTATCTCTCATATAAATATTCTCACTAAATCTCTCATGGAAACACTCCACTCATTCTCTCACATTCCACTTGCTATCTCTCTTTTGTTTTTACATTCAATAGAAAATTAAACCCAAAAGAGAATGTCTCGTTGATAACTATTTGAATTACTTTAGGTTTATGAAAACCGTGATTAGTATCCCCACATAAAACTATATGTCACTTATTCCTCCATAAAATGTATGCCGCTTATTCCTTCGAAGATGACGCTGTGAAAACTGGATGCAAGATGTATATGCAATAAATGTTTGGCACGAGAACTGAAGCGGTCAACTATTTCCACGAGCACACAATACAGGCAATAAAATTAAACCACTCCGCATTAATATTACAAAAACAAAATATTTATGATCCAAGCTGACAGGCTTTTTGTTGGCAAGTGGGCTCATGCTGGCTACTTCACTGCCAAAAAAACGCTGCAGATACCCAATTGGACAGATCAACTTAAATTGCAATTCATAGAATCATATTCCAAACAACGGCGCAGCAGCTGTAGATATCGAGTCAACCTCAAATGAAGCAGAGTATAGAGCAACTTGGCAGCAGACACAATGCGCAAAGCAACCAATTTAAAAGAACACACACCAGATTATATAAATTTCTAATTTTCATTTTGCCCGATTTCGATTCCAGATTTCGATTCCAGATTTCGATTTCGATTCCAGACTTCGATTCCTGATTTCAATTCCAGATTTCAATTTCTAATTTTCATTTTGATCCAGATTTCGATTTCTAATTTTCATTTTGATCCAGATTTCGATTCCTGTTCACTGAAAAATGGCGAGAGCAAAAGACAGTTTATGAAAGAAGAATTGTAAGGGATTTATGCTGCAAGTACTCGACAGTTGGCTATCGCATACTTTCAATACCATCTCTGGGTGGTGAAAATGGAGGAGCAGAAGGATATAACGGGCATTCCTTTTGCTTACAGTACTATATGTACATCGGTGAGAAAAAACACGTGTTCGCAGGGACCACAATCTTTGCTGTCGTTTTCAATGTTCCCTGTTCTTGTCCAACAGAATATGAAAATAAATTTGATCGATATTATCCTGATTTTCAGTCGAACAATCTAATACTGAGGAGTCATGATAGGAGGTTTCGCCCAATTTTCTTTAGCAAGGAAGACTTGAAAGGATCTCTTGCACGAGCATTTCAAAAGCAGAGGCAATTTTTTATCATAAAAAAAAATGAATTTTAGATTTTAAAAAATCTAAAATCAATGATAAAAAAAAAATTATTTTCCTTTTAAACAAAACTGTACAATTTCCATACCAATGATTTGCTGGCCAACTGAATGGAGTTTTCCAGGACTTTGTTGAGTTGGAATCTCCTCAAATCCACTGCAACATTACTGGAGCTCTGATACCATAATAATGGCAGAAGTGTCCACGTAATTTTATTAATCAGAAAAAACAATTACATAATTGATTTGCAAGAGCTTACACCCGAACAACCAAACACTCTTGCAATGAGCTATTTGTAAGCTCCATGTCCTAACTACCTCTAATTATGGATCACTTATTAAATAACAAGTGTCCATTTACAATAAATGCTATTCAAACCAACTAGCTAAATAATCTCCTATAATAGAGCCTAAGATACGACACATTTGGAGAGTCATATCTAGTTACAACAATATGCTAATTCTAAAAGTCTCCATTAAATAATTAAACATTCTAGAATAATAATTATTAATTTAATATCTTAAATTAATAATTATTTTATTCTAATTTTATAACCTATGATAAAATTTGTATTTTTGGATCATCTAACAACTATAAACTCAAAACGGGAACTCTGGCCAAAAAACCCCAAAAAAACATTAAAAACAGTGCTAAAAATGAAAAGTGTGTATACTGGAACGATTTTTTTTTTTAGGTGTCAATTTTGAACATGTTTTAAAAATGGCAGTGACTACGAAATTTACTACGAAATTTTCGTGCAAAATATAGCTTCAAAATGAAAGTGTTGATACTCGAATAATGATTTTTTTTTTTAGGGTCAATTTTCAAACTTTTTAAAAAATGCTAATAAAACCAGTTTTTTATGTTTCAAACAAAGTTAAATTTTAAGGAAAAAACACATTAATGTTTCTGGTAGAATATCATTTTTCTTTCCTAAGTATAAATTTAACATGTTTTCAACCACATCATGCTAGATACAAAAGAAATTGAAAGTTTTTCAAATATAAAACTAAAAAAACCTGACATTATGAACAAATTATATCACTGAATGAATTCAAAAGTCTTTATTTGTATACTGAATAAAACATACATTATATCTCTAATTTGATATTGCATTGTAGATATTTAAACAATAAAATTTATCATACTTAAGACATAATCGAACAACATAAAAATGCTTCATAACTTCTCATTTAACAAAATATGGAAAAAATTAATTTTATTTGAAGATACTATGCATACATCAGTTATATAAATTGTCTTAAACAATTATTCAAACTCAATCACCCAATAACCGTGGGTAGGCCGTCGTCGTACCCCCTTCCCCCAACCCATTACCGATCTTTCCCATTCACCCATGCCCTCTTCCCCCTTCTGCCCTACCCATGCACCAGCCCTTGCTACCCCCAACTCACCCACCCATGCACCATTTCCTCAACTCTTCCTTCCCTACCCACAACTCTCCTCCCCATAAGCCCACCCCCTAACTCCCATTCCCCTCCAATCTCAACTCCTTCCCCCCTTCCTTAACGCTAGCCCCATGGGCCTCGCGCCCTACCCCCCTCCACCCTACCCTTACCCCTACCCCCACCGCCCACCCTTACCTACACTAACCCTACCAATGAATATACTAAAATAAACACCCTCCTTTTGAATATGAGATATTTAAATGATTAAGTTTCTAAAATGAAAAAGAGAAGACATTTATTTATTTATTAATTCATGCATGATTTTAATTGTTTACATTTAAGTGGTTACTTTTTTTTTATATTTGTGAATATCAAATTCAATATTAATCACATAAGAATACAAAATAAACTTATATGTAATAATTTATTTAACAACAATTAAATAAAAGAAATTATAATCTATTTAAATTCTAATTAAAATATAACTAACTATATACAAAGGGTTTATATGAAGAAATAAAATAAAACAAAAATTGTATTTACATAACACCATTAATGCATATAAATGATTATATAATAAAATTAATCAAAGAAGAAAAGGCGGTCACATTAATGCATAAGAATTACATTTTCTATATATATTTAAATAAAAAATTCCATTGTTTGATTACGATAATGAAAATAAAATTTTACGTCTCCCATTTTCACGACTCACCAAGGAATGTAGATCCGCTTTTGGTGCAATTTTGATAGTCGCTTCCATTCCTTGTTTCTTATTCATAATCGTGGGTGGCGTTGCTTTTATTTGATTTACAAAATTATCTACTTTACCTTGTACACTACCTTTTGTTCTTTCAAAATTTTGATTATCCAGGCCCTTCAACCTAATCAAGTATATCACATGATGTTCATTTTGCTAAGCTTTATCAATGTATTGAACAGCATGAGGATGACATACCAGAAATTCGGCGCACATGTTTTCTATCTACATGACACAGATGAGATGACTTCCATTAGAATGAAAAATAATTTTAAATTCAGATAATTAAATGAACAATTTCAACAAATGAAAACTTACAGGGATACATAATTTTCCGGTCAAAGTATATAAAACATAACTCCTCCAAGCATCCAGGTCTGTGTTACAAATCTTCACATTTCCAGTGAGGATTGTCCTCCCATCTCTGTAAAACACAGACACACATAAATTCATTAAACAAATGCTAATAAAATTGATAGATCGCTCATAAATACATTAAACAAATGTTAATAAAATGGATAATTCATTAAACGATTAATGTTAATAAAATAGATAATTCTATTTGAGTAGAGAGAGAGAGTAAAATATAAATATACACACCTGACATGTCCTGTGTGCTCTTATGAACTCTTCAACCATGCGTTTGAGGGTGCCTCGAGTTACACGATGACAAGAGTTAGTGAAAGGATGCACTGTTTGATTAAAAATTCCAGTGTTTGATTACGATAATGTCACTATCTAATGCTCTAAGATTGCATACAACATTTCTATATCGTTATCCTATGTCATCTGTGACTGCATTTCAGAAATTTCTTCATTTTGGGTGATCGTGGGCGCAGCGCCACCCCCGGGCCGCCCCGCCCCGCCCGACCGGCGGTGGGTCGATTCCGGGAATCGACCTGCCGCCGGTTGGGCGGGGCGGGGCGGCCCGGGCGTGCCGCTGCGCGCCCGCAATGCCACCCCCTGGCCGCCATTCCGAGAATCGACCCGCCGCCGGTCGGGCGGGGCGGGGCGGCCCGGGCGTGCCGCTGTGGGCGCGCAGAGTCATGGTATGCTCTTTAAATTCAAGAAATGGTTTCTTTATTTATTCAAAGAGTAATAAATTCAATAACACGTTCTTATTTGGATTGTTGCTACAAGATTGGAGCAGAGTTATCCGGGTCTCTCCTTGGATTCCTATTACTCTACGGTAAGTGGCTACCATCTAACTTGTTTCACTGTTTCTAATTTATAATTGAATAACTACTGGCACTTAAACTATTATGGTATACTTTCAGGGTTAGTCATATCCTTCATGCATGGTATACAAGAATTTGGGCATTGTTCCCTTTGCGAGGTTTTCAGTTAAGCTGTCTGAACGAGTAAATTTCCAAGTTTCCGGTTTTGCGGTGGAAAGAATCCCAACTCGACTTTTTTGTGCCCTTCCTTGCAGGAAGTTTGATGGATGGTTCGCGTTATATTCGTACCACTTCTGGTTATATCCTGTTAACATGGAACCCGGGTTCCTATATTATATGATTAGTCTTTGAAAGAATTGAATAGTTTGTAGCTTATGGATTTCGTCCATTATTCGGAACTACAAACCCCTGTACATTTTGGGTTTTCTGCTTACATTGTTTCTTTGTGATTTTTGTTTTAAACATCGACCATAATGTCGAGTCAGATTTTCTTTAAGTTGTGGTTGGACGGTTTTAGAGGGTTTTTGTTAAACTTCTTTCAAGGTTTCAGATTTTATAAGCAATTATTACTGTTTCGTTCGATCCTCATCGTTCCTTGGTGTTTCATGACTATCCGAAGGTCTTTTCAGGAAGAACGATCAGTTTTGTGAGTTTAATCTATATATGCTTACCTGTTTCTATCTATAATGTTTTCTTAGTTACCAGACCACTGGCTGTGAATCTTATATGATGCATGATTGATATTCATGGAATTTAACAGATAATTTTGCCTATGTCTGCTATAGTTTTTAGCTTTATTTCTAAGGAATTCTTGGCTCCACCAACTGGAGGTTTCGTTCCATATTTTATTTATTTCTATCAGGAATCGTATTTCGATGATGACCAGACCCGACTTCTGATACCCCTCAGTTGCCGAGTCTCAACCTCTTTGATTCCTCCAATGTACATATATTTCATAACAATGGTCTATGTGTTATTTAAATTCTACAACGATTTATTTACGCATGTTGCTAGTAAATAGTTCTATGTTTCCTTAAAATTGCTTGCCACTGTTTTTCAATTAACACGTTCTTAATCAAGGATTTGTTCGGCACTCATTTTTTCCATGCTTGTCCCTTATTTGATGTTATAAATTCTACAGTCCGTTTATTTACCTCTCTAGGGTAATCTCTATCATTATTCATGAAGAATAGTTTTAAAAATAGGCTTAAACAAGAATAATCTAATAACAGGCTTGAGTAGTCACTGAGACCTATAATTTGAACAGTCACCTAGACTTGTTTACCGAAAGCCTTACACGTTATTTTCCGCGAATTTTTTCCCTTAGTCCAGCTCGACAAACACAACTTAACCGTCTATCTCCCGATGTAATTGTTTCCATGCTACGGAAAATAAGTGGAAGATAATTTGTTATTTGTTCCTAGGGATTCCATTCTCAAATGTTCTTAGCACATGAAGCCATAGTGAACTGCAACAAACTTAATTTTAATTCAATATTGTTACTTTCGACCATCCGCACTACTTAATTCTGGACTTAATAGAAATTTCCATCATTAATCACTGTGCTTATTTCAAACGTTTTTTCCAAGACAATTCACATAAAATAATACGACTCCCAGCTTAAATCATTACATCATTAAAATGAAACTAAACAACATCAAACAGAACTAGCTATTACTTATGTGTTCATTCAATTTTCCAGAATTTATGTAAGCCTGAATCTGATCATTCGATTTTCCAGAATTATGTAAGCCTGAATCTGATCCTCCCTAACGTGAGAAGGGAAATGGTCTTCGATTGCTCTTTGAATAAATAAAGAAACCATTTCTTGAATTTAAAGAGCATACCATGACTCTGCGCGCCCGCAGCGGCACGCCCGGGCCGCCGCCCCCCCCCCCGCCCCGCTCGACCGGCGGCAGGTAGATTCCCGGAATCGACCCGCCGCCGGTCGGGCGGGGCGGCCCGCGGGTGCCACTATGCGCCCGCAGTGCCACCCCCGGGCTGCCCCGCCCCGCCCGACCAGCAGCCGGTTGATTCCGGGAATCGACCCCCCGCTGATCGGGTGGGGTGGGGCGGCCCAGGCGTGCCGCTGCGGGCGCGCAGAATCATGGTATGCTCTTTAAATTCAAGAAATGGTTTCTTTATTTATTCAAAGAGCAATCGAAGACCATTTCCCTTCTCACGTTAGGGAGGATCATATTCAGGCTTACATAAATTCTGGAAAATCGAATGATCAGATTCAGGCTTACATAAATTCTGGAAAATTGAATTAACACATAAGTAATAGCTAGTTCTATTTGATGTTGTTTAGTTTCATTTTAATGAAGTAATGATTTACGCTGGGAGTCATATTCTTTTATGTGAATTGTCTTGGAAAAAACGTTTGAAATAAGCACAGTGATTAATGATGGAAATTTCTATTAAGTCCAGAATTAAGTAGTGCAGATGGTCGAAAGTAACAATATTGAATTAAAATTAAGTTTGTTGCAGTGCACTATGGCTTCACGTGCTAAGAACATTTGGGAATGGAATCCCTAGGAACAAATAACAAATTATCTTCCACTTATTTTCCGTAGCATGGAAATAATTACATCGGGAGATAGACGGTTAAGTTGTGTTTGTCGAGCTGGACTAAGGGAAAAAATTCGCGGAAAATAACGTGTAAGGCTTTCGGTAAACAAGTCTAGGTGACTGTTCAAGTTATGGGTCTGAGTGACTACTCAAGCCTGTTATTAGATTATTCTTGTTTAAGCCTATTTTTAAAACTATTCTTCAGGAATAATGGTAGAGATTACCGTACAGAGGTAAATAAAAGGACTGTAGAATTTATAACATCAAATCAGGGACAAGCATGGAAAAAATGAGTGCCGAACAAATCCTCGATTAAGAACGTGTTAATTGAAAAACAGTGGAAAGCAATTTGAAGGAAACATAGAACTATTTACCAGCAACATGCGTAAATAAATCGTTGTAGAATTTAAATAACACATAGACCATTGTTATGAAATATATGTACATTGGAGGAATCAAAGAGGTTGAGACTCGGCAACTGAGGGGTATCAGAAGTCGGGTCTGGTCTTCGTCGAAATACAATTCCTGATAGAAATAAATAAAATATGGAACGAAACCTCCAGTTGGTGGAGCCAAGAATTCCTTAGAAATAAAGCTAAAAACTATAACAGACATAGGCAAAATTATCCGTTAAATTCCATGAATATCAATCATGCATTATATAAGATTCACAACCAGTGGTCTGGTAACTAAGAAAACATTATAGATAGAAACAGGCAAGCATATATAGATTAAACTCACAAAACTAATCGTTCTTCCTGAAAAGACCTTCGGATAGTCATGACAAACCAAGGAACGATGAGGATCGAACGAAACAGTAATAATTGCTTATAAAATCTGAAACCTTGAAAGAAGTTTAACAAAAACCCTCTAAAACCGTCCAACTACAACTTAAAGTAAATCTGGCCCGACATTATGGTCAATGTTTAAAACAAAAATCACAAAGAAACAATGTAAGCGGAAAACCCAAAATGTACATGGGTTTGTAGTTCCGAATAATGGACGAAATCCATAAGCTACAAACTATTCAATTCTTTCAAAGACTAATCATATAATAGAGGAAGTCGGGTTCCATGTTCACAGGATATAACCAGAAGTGGTACGAATATAACGCGAACCATCCATCAAACTTCCTGTAAGGAAGGGCACAAAAAAGTCGAGTTGGGATTCTTTCCACCGCAAAACCAGAAACTACGAAATTTACTCATTCAGACAGCTTAACTGAAAACCTCGCAAAGGGAACAACGCCCAAATTCTTTTATACCATGCATGGAGGATATGACTAACCCTGCAAGTATACCATAATAGTGTAAGTGCCAGCAGTTATTCAATTATAAAATAGAAACAGTGAAACAAGTTAGATGGTAGCCACTTACCGTAGAGTAATAGGAATCCAAGGAGAGACCCGGATAACTCTGGTCCAGTCTTGTAGCAGCAATCCAAATAAGAACGTGTTATCGAATTTATTGCTCTTTGAATAAATAAAGAAACCATTTCTTGAATTTAAAGAGCATACCATGACTCTGTGCGCCCGCAGCGGCACGCCCGGGCCGCACCGCCCCGCCCGACCGGCGGCGGGTCGATTCTCGGAATCGACCCGCCGCTAGTCGGGCGGGGCGGGGCGGCTCGAGGGTGGCGCTGCGCCCACCATCACCCAAAATGAAGAAAATTCTGAAATGCGGTCACAGATGACATAGGATAACGATATAGAAATGTTGTATGCAATCTTAGAGCAATAGATAGTGACATTATCGTAATCAAACACTGGAATTTTTAATCAAACAGTGCATCCTTTCACTAACTCTTGTCATCGTGTAACTCGAGGCACCCTCAAACGCATGGTTGAAGAATTCATAAGAGCACAGAAGACATTTCAGGTGTGTATATTTATATTTTACTCTCTCTCTCTACTCAAATAGAATTATCTATTTTATTAACATTAATCGTTTAATGAATTATCCATTTTATTAACATTTGTTTAATGTATTTATGAGCGATCTATCAATTTTATTAGCATTTGTTTAATGAATTTATGTGTGTCTGTGTTTTACAGAGATGGGAGGACGATCCTCACTGGAAATGTGAAGATTTGTTTTCGGCCTCTACGCGTTTTGAAGATCAATTTGACTATTTTTTAGTACTAACAATTGTAGCCTCAAATAACACAGACCTGGATGCTTGGAGGAGTTATGTTTTATCTACTTTGACTGGAAAATTATGTATCCCTGTAAGTTTTCATTTGTTGAAATTGTTCATTTAATTATCTGAATTTAAAATTATTTTTCATTCTAATGGAAGTCATCTGATCTGTGTCATGCAGATAGAAAACATGTGCGCTGACTTTCTGGTATGTCATCCTCATGCTGTTCAATACATTGATAAAGCTGAGCAAAATGAACATCATGTGATATACTTGATTGGGTTGAAGGGCCTGGATAATCAAAATTTTGAAAGAACAAAAGGTAGTGTACAAGGTAAAGTAGATAATTTTGTAAATCAAATAAAAGCAACGCCACCCACGATTATGAATAAGAAACAAGGAATGGAAGCGACTATCAAAATTTCACCAAAAGCGGATCTACATTCCTTGGTGAGTCGTGAAAATGGGAGACATGAAATTTTATTTTCATTATCGTAATCAAACAATGGAATTTTTTATTTAAATATATATAGAAAATGTAATTCTTATGCATTAATGCGACCGCCTTTTCTTCTTTGATTAATTTTATTATATAATCATTTATATGCATTAAGGGTGTTATGTAAATACAGTTTTTGTTTTATTTTATTTCTTCATATAAACCCTTTGTATATAGTTAGTTATATTTTAATTAGAATTTAAATAGATTATAATTTCTTTTATTTAATTGTTGTTAAATAAATTATTACATATAAGTTTATTTTGTATTCTTATGTGATTAATATTGAATTTGATATTCACAAATATAAAAAAAAAGTAACCACTTAAATGTAAACAATTAAAATCATGCATGAATTAATAAATAAATAAATGTCTTCTCTTTTTCATTTTAGAAACTTAATCATTTAAATATCTCATATTCAAAAGGAGGGTGTTTATTTTAATATATTCATTGGTAGGGTTAGTGTAGGTAAGGGTGGGGGTGGGGGAAGGTATGTGAAAGAAAGAGAGAGCACAACTGTGATTTTCGCATTGATTTTTAAGTTAATTATTATTTTTTGAAAAAAAAAGTTGTTATTATTATTTTTTGACATGAAATTCATAAAAAAAACTATTATTTGACCATTTTTAGTTAATATTTTTGTATAAAAATTGTGATTTTGACATGTTAATTCTAGCAAAAAATTATCAAAACGTTTAGTTTTTTTGTTATATTTATGTTAAAAATGGTTATTTTTATGTTTATTGTGAAAAAATGTTGTTTTTTAGAAACAATTATTTCATGTGGATTGAAAAATTAATTAAGGATGTATAAATATGTAGATTATCTAAAATTCAAACTATCGAATTTCTAATTTAAAAACGCAAAACAATAAAAACCCCCCTAAAAAAAAAAATTTAAGATAGAGAACAAGAAAATATGAATAAAATGACGACTTCAAAAACTATCAAATTTAGAAAATAATTTTTTACATTTCACACACTAGAAAATTAAAAGTCAAAAAATAGGTCTTTTAAAAAAAGGGTGTGATGCAAAATACTCACTTTTTAAAATCAGCATGAAAATCACTACCATTCTAAAACTTGATTTCATCCTTGAACATGAAAAAAAATTAAAGTTCCAAAAACCATGTTCTAAAAAAAACATGTGTATTCTGTATCACCACTTTTGAAAATCGGGTCATTTTTTTGCTACCTCTACGAAACGGGTAACAGTATCAGTTCCCGTTTCAAAGTTTACATTGTTAACCATTGAAATTTTATATATAAATAATAGTTGGGTGAAGTGATAGCATGTAGTAAGCCTCGATTGCAACAAGGTAAAAAGGTAAAAGAAATGAATTAGGTAAGAATTCCTTTTTCTATGTTTGGAAAACCTAATTCCAAAATAATGAGTGCTTTGCATACCAAAAGTATTCTTAACATTGATTTCATCTGTCGTTATGTGGCCTCGTGCTATATTCGTGGACATGTATTTGACATGTATAGAAGCTTGTGTCTAGTTATAGCTAGATATGTCAAGGCAATGGGAGTCCATTGAGAGATGGCATAGATATTTTTATTTGCAACAAAACACGCTTGGCACAAAAATGTAAGGTAACTAATGTAGTGTTATGTTTATTTATGCTTTGACAATTATGTATTGATGGTTTCATGATGTAAGGGACTGCATGGAAAAAGGGCTATCATGAAATCTCGAAGAATGCTCAGGTTTAGATTTCCCTTGGAAGAACTAGAAACCATTGGGATTGAGTCATGGAATATGTTGTTAGTGTTGTGATTTTTGTCTTTTGGTGATTTGTTGTGCTTGAATGTGGTTTTGTTTGCGTCTGCTACATGGCCATGGCACTTCATTTTTGGTGTCGTATTCTTATTGATTTTCATGGTTTTCTTCTTGTTTCTTTCTTGTCTTTCTTTTATGTTTTGAGTCTAAGTGGGAATTAGTTGGGAAAGAAGAATGTTAATGGAGGTCAAGGAGAGTTGTGTGGTACTTGATGTGTAAGGTAAGACCTAGATAAAGCTTGGTGCTCATATAAGTGAAGTTGAAGGCAAGAGTATGACAACTAGTTGGACTGGTTGGGTCCATTGGTGTAAATGGATGATGATAGGAAAATCATGGTTAAGGTAATCAAGGAAGGTAAGGTGAATGGATTTGAAGCATCCTATGCCTTGGCTATGTCGGGAACTGCTATACTCAATGTTGCGGATGTGTTTCACACATCAAAGGAGTTGTATTAACCTTGACCTTATGATATCTAGTAATTATGTTGTGGTCGTGATGATGATGATGTCTATATGTGTATAGATGTATGTATGTATGTCATGTCGGACAGGATCATCATGGATCATGATTATATTATGCTAACGTTTACATGTACATATGTATGTTATTGATTTACTAGATCATTATTATTTTATGTTGATTTTTATATGTATATATGTGTATGTATGCATATAGTTGTGCGATAGGATGATGATTGTTTATGCTAATGTTTATGTATGTATATGTATATATCCATGTATCTATGTCACTGTCCGATAGGGTCATCAACGATCATTCTTGTGGAAGAATGATTGGTTATGTACGTGAATGGCTTGAAGAGGTTTCAGTTCTTACGAGGAATAAATTCAGAGGAGTAGTCCTAACAAATGTAGGAGGTCAGTATCATGCGTTATGAGTTGAAATTATGTGATTATATTATGTTTTTGTTATTGAAAGGCTATATCGAGGGATGCACCAATTAAATGAAAGAAGTGTCATTTGCGACATGTTGGGAAAAGCATGGATAAGACATTTGAAGCAAGGTTTCTTGGTGGAGACAATGTGCTTTCGGATATGATGTACTATTGTTGTGCATATGTTCTATATGTTGTACAAGTTGCATCTGTGATGTTGTGTGCATGCAGTGTTGCGTATATATTGTGTGTACATGTGTTTTATGCAATGATTATGTATAAGGTGGTACAAATAGTGTTGTGCGAATGTTGCATTTGCAATGTTAGGTATAGACGATGCTATCTACATATTGGATATGCAGTATTGTGTACATATTGCACTGTGCACATGATAGATATGCAATATTGTGTGCATATGGTGATGTATGCATGTTGGATATGTAGTGTTGTGTACATAAGGTGCTCTGTCCATGTTCTGTATGCAGTGCGATATACATATGGTGTTGTGTGCATGTTGTACATATGGTGTTGTGTGCATGATTGTACAAGTGGTGTTGTGAGAATGTGGTCTCATGTACATGTTGTACATGTGGTGTTTTGTGCATGTGGTATCATGTACATTTCGTGCATGTGATGTTGTGTGCATGTGGTGTCATGTACATGTAATTCATGTGGTACTATGTACATGTGTTTTTTCGTGCACGTTGTACAGGTGGTGTAGTGTACATGTGGCATTATGTACACAGTGTGCAGGTGGTGCCATGTACATGTGATGTTTTTCACACATTGTGCAGGTGGTGCAGTGTACAAGTGGTACTATGTACATCATGTACATATGGTACTGGTGTACATGTGGTAATACGTGCATGTCATGCATGATTTTTTATGGTCATGTGGTACTATGTATGTGCATTGTGTAGTTGTGGTATCATGACATGTGTATTCCTTGTGTTGTAATATGTATAGGTATATGTATTGTGTTGTACACCATGTGTAGATGTATGTATGTATTTTTTTGTCGTATGCCAGGAGCAAGTGTATGCATGTATTGCATTGTACACTGGGTGTAGGTGTATGAGTTGTAAGTCAGGTGTAGGTGCATGTATTTCATGGTGTTGTGTGTCATGTGTGGTTGTATGTGTGTGATGCACACTATGTGTATGTGCACATGGTTGAGGACAAGCCATTGGGTGTTTGTCGAGTGCGACAACCGATCCAAAGTGTGTAAACAAGAAGGAGTAAGGTATAAACTAAGGGTTGATTAAAGGATAAGTATCATTATTTTATTTCAGTTCTAATATGCATGTGATTTATGATTTTTGTCTATGATGATTACATGTGATCTATGATTATGGTTGATGATGGTTACATATGATTTATGATTTTGATCTATGATGGTTGTGTTTTGAGCTAATCTAATGTCATATGTTTATACATGATGATTTGGTCAAATATGCTAGTTTGACTTGTTATGACATGAAGTAAACAATATTGCAAGAGTACCTTATTGACGAGTTACCAATGAGGTATGATGTGAATTAATTTAAATTTATTTTAAATCTAATGGAAGGTATATGCTTTGTACAGAAGCATGGAAATTCCTAGTTGGGTGGGTGAAATTACTTGCAAGAATTAGCAGCAGCAGTGAAAGAAATTTGAATAGGTAGTATTATGTTGGTAAATTATTGAGGAGAACGACCATTGTGGGACACTGGTACACAATAGTGTCCATTGATTTCCATGAGCATTATATAACCAGTATGATGTTTTTGAGGTAGGGATATGCCTTGGTTTTTATATCTTCTGATGTGAGGAAGCTTGTCAGGGGATGGACTTCCTAGGTTGGGGGTGCTAGTGGAACTTGGAAGGTGTGTTACTACACGGAGGGGGCGACCAGATTTCCTAAGGGACTATGTACTAGAGAAGGGAAGACTGGGAATATATTTCTTTTGGTCAATAGAATTTCTAGATGGAATGAGATGCACATCGAGAGTCCTCCCTATAATAATGAGACGATAATAGTTAATGAGAGGACACAAGATGCAATATTATAGCATGGGCCATTGAATGCATATTTTACCTTGCAGTGGATTCTAGACTTCCTTGGAAGGAGGCGAATCCTGTTATTACTTTAAGGGTGGAGGTGTGAGCCCCTGGATTCCCTTATTTATGATGCAAGCATTGCATGCTTTTATTTTCTCATTGAAAAAGTGTAGATATGTCTATATTCTCGTAAATGTTGTGTCTATATGGATTTATAAAGCTCCATAGATAATATAGTATTTGTTGGTTGAAGAAAATGTGTATGTTTGTGTATGTCATTATTATTGTAAATATCGTAATGAGTTTTATTATAAAGCAATAGTGAACAATATGTTGGTCATGCTTTAGTAGATGGTCATTAACAATACTGCAATGAGCTATGTTATAAATCTCGATGGGTAGTATCTTTTTTTTAGAAGTCTTGTTGGTTATAGGTGTCATTGAACGCTGTGAACAGTATCCCCCAAGGGAGAGGTATATGTAACATCCCTAGTTAAAAATCCATGTAAATATATATAAGACCACAATTGATGGGCACATATTCCAAGTTGCATGGTGGGAAAAACATCCTAACGTGTGTTCATTTTCAATATTATGGCTAAAGGAAATTATAAAAGGAAATGGAAAAGGATTTGGAAAGGAAAAATGGAATTTTTGGCACATTTATTTATGAAAATAAAAGGAAATAGGAGAAAGGGGAGGTGAAAGGTCACAGGTTCCACATGAGGAGGAAAATGAAGGAAATATAGGCCATGTTGATAAAAACTCTTATGAGGATGAGTTGGCAAGATTTTTCTCAGGTTTTACATTAGATCAATAAAGGAAAAGAAGGTAAGAGGAGGGAAGGAGGAAGCAAGCAAGAGAAGGATGAAGTAGTTACAACAGTATTCAGTACAGGTATCAATTTTTATGTGTATTTTCCTTGCTATATTTGGCATGCATGGTATTTCATGTGGTTCTTTTGTTGTTATAGCATTGGTTTTTCCATGTGTGACAATGTTTTCAACCTAGCCTTTCTATTTCTAGATATCCATGGTGTGATCGGGTTATCATGTTTTGGTTGAGCTACAAACCCCTAAACTAACTATCAGTTGCGATAAAGCCACATTTTTTATTGCCCCGGTGGGCCTAGGAAAGCTTGCTGGTGAATGAAGGGATGTGTAGTAAAGTGAAGAGGTGAATTTTCCTCCGTTGGGCTTACTAATCCTAGGATAGGATATGCGCTAAATCCTAGAGAGTGGGTCTCGGTTTAGGTCCTAATGATTTGGTCTCAATTGTGTTAAAGCTTGAGAGAGTGGTGTCTCGGTTTAGTGTTAGGGCCCAGTGATTCAGTGTGCAGTGTGGTAAAGCCTAAGGGACTAGGAGACATGAAAATTCCTTACAATGTAGGTGAAGAAATCTAGTGGAATCCATGATATTTTTTCCTAGTAATCTCATGGACATCATTGTAAAGCCTCTTATTACATGTTTATTTTGTTGGCCTAGTATATGTGATGGATTAAGGTAAAGCCTGATTTCTATTAATGAGGGTGGGTGGATTAGCCTCATGATGCCGTGGTTGCTTCCTTAAATATGAGTCCCATATTTGTGCTTGGAATATCGCACATGGGTGAATGGCTAAAAAGAGATTTGGCTCACCGATTCTATGGTTAGGTTGAAAATGGTAGTCCCATCTTGGGTTTGAATTTTTCATCATTAATGAGAGGTTATTTCTCTTTGCATTTCTATGAGGATTATATTGATATATATGTGGATCATATGGTTGTGGTTTCATTGGTATTTATAATGCTATTATTCTGGTTATATATATGTTTTATGATAGTGGCTATATATGGCTCCCATCATGTTCTTACTTGTAAATGAATGGAAAATATATCTATGACCTAATAGAGATAATGCAACAAATGATAAGAGGGAACAAGGGTTCTTAGTGATTCTCAAATAAATCTGAGATCCCTATGCTTAAATATGTTGTTTACACTTGTAGATTACATATTTGTGATATGTTTGACGAAATTCCTATCATGGCTAGTAGGGGTCTGGTTAAGGGCTTGTTCAATTGTTTGCTTTTGCATCATTGTTTCCCTGTTATTTTACTGTTTTGGAGATGCCACTCCATTTTGGGCAGTGACCTAGGCTCTAGTCCTAAAAAAGTGGCTTAAATTACAGGGATGCTAGAACAGAACTGAGAAAAATAGGCCTTGGATGCTGGCGTGCCTTGTCATGAGAGAATCCAAAACCTCCTGGATGTTGGTAGGCTTATATTATAAGAGCGTCCAAAGGTCAAGAGGCCTATAACTTCAGTGGGACCTAGGGGCTAGTTTCCTGAAGTATTGGGATGGTTCTCAGGGGTCCTGTAGCTGGTGTGGAAGGTATGTATGTTGTGTTTCCATTGATTCCATTTCCTTAAGGTTACATAGCAGGTTGAATATGATCATAGTAGCCCCTTGTTGAATGTTTAACCCGGTTGGTCGGTCAGCTAGGTAGACATGGGAGGAGGGTGTTACACCTAACTAGGAGCACAACATGAAACAATGAACATTCGAACAAACTAAGGTATGTATGGATGGTTGTTGGTTGATTTGATTCAAGGGATGGTGTCCATGTGTGGACAAAATGTGTGGAAGTCAGTGGGAGCCATTTGGAGGACTTTCCTTGATGGTTGAAAGTCATTCCTAGGAGAATATCTTGCAGTGAGTGGATTGGGTGTCATTGGACTCATGGAGGGTGTTAGGTTCATATACCAATAGGAGTCATAATTTTGAATGGCTAAGGTTAAGCCTTGTAATATGTACATACCTTTTCTTTCTGCAAATGTTTTCCATATTTAAAAATCAAAAAATGAAAAGAGGGTATGTCCTAAAAAAAAAATCAAAGGACAAAAAGAAGAAGAAAAGGTCCAAAAAAGTGAAAAATATGAACCCCAAAAACAAAATACCATGAAAGTGTGCAAGTCAAAATGCCACTACTATTTACTTTTATGCATAATAACGATTGTGTGCAGCTTGTTATTCATGCCACAATCCATTGTAATCAAACTATTTAATCTTGATTATGCCATGCTTCAAATTCATGTTGATAGTTAGAGAATAAAATCTGACCAAACTATTTAATTTTGGCAGATCATTGGATAGGTAGAGTAAATAAAAGGAGCTCATCAGTTTAATTTGAGCCCTTGGATGATATAAGTTTAGAATTAGATAGTTTCCTACTTCAAAAGAAAATGGATAAGGGTTTTCTAGCCTAAATGCACCCAAATAAAATGAAGAAAAAAAATGTTAGGATGAGTTGATGGGTAAGTAGAAGAAATGTTGTAGAAGTATGATGATTGATTAGAAAAAAGAACATGTATTATCTTCCAACATGTATTTCAAATGTGAATGGGAAATTAAGCATGCATAAGGTTTACAAAGTCAATTAATTAACTTCGCCCATTTATTTCAACCCTTTACTTTACATTTCCCATAAATAAATTGTAACTGCTCAAAAACCTTTAAGTTGAAGAGGCTCAAAGCATTTCTCTGACTTTTGGAGGGACGAGACCCTTTGCTCAATGACTTATGGATGTTAAGTACTAAATTTCCCTCAAAAAAATTCATCTCCCTTCATTCCCCCTCATTTCCCTAATAGAACCCCTTTTCCTAAGGTTAAAACACTATTTTCCTAGGGAAAGTAATCACCCCCATGTAAAACCCCTTTTTCCCAAAAAACCTACTAAAAAACTTTAGCCTAAGTTATAATGCATATATGTGAAAAGCAAACAAATCACAGAAAATACATTATGCTTAGCGCAATTCACTTTCGCCTTTCTCATATTAACTTTTATATATTATTTCCCATTAATACCCTTTCCCATATGTATATATTAAATCCCTTACATTAATATTCCTAGACATAGTTTTAACTATAAAACTACGAATTTCACCCAAACCCTAACAAAGTTCATTAACTGATTGATTCGCGATTACGTTAAGTGAAACTCCACAAAGCACCCCCGTTGCCTAAGTTCGTCATTAATCCATGCTTAATCACCATACCACTACAATTAACCCATCATCCACCGCCTTTCCCCTTCACGCACGTTCGTAGAGCGATCACAGTCTAATCTGAAGACCCACATCCAACGCTCATAAGCCTTTTCGGGTGGGATCATCCACCGAACAATACACACTCAAAAAAGTGGTTTTCTACCCAGCCCTTGATGCTACATGTCATTCAATGAATGGAATCAGGAAATCCCTCCCGAAGACCACCAGGCCCACAAAAGCACTGCGAAATAAATTTCTTACTGCACTCTCGCTAAATGACAAGACCGTCTACTGTTCACCTTGTGCCAAAATTCAAAAAAATCAAACCTCTACCTGTTTAAAAATGAAAACCCCAATTTTTCTCATTTTTGCTTGTTTGTGCAGTAAAACCCTGTGTAACCCTTTTGTAACACCTGAAGCTTGTGTTAACCAATTCAAGCATGGTTTATCTCCCAAAAGCACTTTGGACTTACTCCATAGACCTATAAAGCTCGATAAAGCCACTAATGACCCTCCCTGTCAACCCAACATTTTCCTAACAATTTGTTTGATTTTACAGGCGATCAAAAGACCTCAGCCTTAGATAAACAGTCTTAATACTAGTCATAGGACCTTTTTACTCCAATATTGTTATCAAATCCATTCAAACAGAGATGGAAAATAAAACATACATTTAAAAGACAAGCAGAGGAAACATGAAATTATATGATTTATTGTTTAAATAGATAGTAAAAACCTAAAATATACAGTGGAGGTAAAAGGACACAGTAAATAATAGTCAAAGTGTATCATCATTAAAGAGTATCAGATTGGAGACCAAGTCAAATAAAGTAGCTAGCATGAAGACAAACAATAGGGAAGATAGTTACAAAGCATACATATTCATGTCAACGTGAAGAAGATGAAAAAAAACATATTGATAAAAGTAAATAGTAAAAGTAAACATGGAGGCAGTAAGGGTTAAACAGAGATGAAAACACTTTCACTAGAAACAATGAAGTTTATACAAAATAAAAGTGAAAAACAATTAAAAGAAATTTAAGGTTAAAAGATCAAATCAGAGAAGAAATGGTACATTCCTCAAAAATTTCCTGTTTAAGTCATAGTTGTTCAGAAACTAGTTCAGCCAATGCAAGATGCATTTCGAGAAATTGCAGTAGGTTTGTGTTCCTAAAAGGCTAGTATACAAAAACATATCTCACTTTTTACACAGGTATTACCAAAAGCGAGATAAGTGCATGTCTTCACAACTTATTTTTTGGACTTTGCAAAGTCCTGTTTTTTACATATTTTTGTAGAGAATATTGTGAACTGGGGAAGCTGAATTTTAGGAACTTGAGATATTTTTATGTCAAAAACGTACTTATATACAATAACCTCTTTCACTTTCTACATATCTATGTCAGATTGAGATATAAAACGGTATCAATGGACCCTAATTTTGCAGAATTGCTGGGGCAGAATGCAGAAAGAAAGGATGAAGTTAGTGACTTGGATGCATCATCATCAATTAGGAGTTGCTATCAAATTCAAATTTATCTTCTTTTATCACCATAAATCCATAAATATAGTGCCAAATAGATTCATTAGTTTTGAGTGTCCTTTATCTAAGTTATATTAATGTAAAATAGTTTGAGGTATTTGTAAAACCAATCTTGATATTTTTTCAAGATATTCCAGTTTAGAATTTGTATAAATACTTCTTCATTTGAAGTATTTTGGGGGGATTCGAAGATATTTCTACAGGCATTTTCTCTCAAATCAAAATTCTAAATTGTATAAATGACTCAATTGGCATGTTCAATCAAGGAATAAAGATCAGATATTTTACAGGATTCTTCAGCAAAGCGAAATACAAATAAGTATTCTCTCATGTCCAATGTTGTCTTTCCTTATGTTTTTTCCATAATCTTATTTGTATCTCCAAAATCTAAATGTATAGTATGGAATGATATTTCAGAAATTGCTTAAATGTACTCTGTCTTGATCGTTTTACATTCTGAATGTTTTCTCCTAAACTATCTTAGCTAGGGAATTATTAACTCCTCCTTAGCTTCCATAGTTTCTCCTCTGGTCTATAGGAAAGGATTCTTAATTTCCCTTTTCTCATGATCATCCTCTGTTCTTCATTCTGATCCTGATCCAAGGATTCTTAAGTTCCCTTTCACCATGATAAGAATTACTTCACCCATTAGGCCTGAAGATTTGTATATTTCTTTGCTAGTCTACCCTGTGAATATTCCCTTTAATGATCTGGTCTAGTCATGCTCTCCATTCATTGACTCCATTGCCTAATGGCTTGAAGACTTAGCTCTATCCATTTGCTCCAAGAATTCCACCACCCAACCTTAAAATCAAAACCAAAACCCCATGAACACTAAGAACTAGCCTAAAATCCCATGAAACAAAGCTAAATTATAAAGAGAGAGCCCTCTCTGGACTTAGGTTGGCTAGAGACTAAGCCTAAAAGATTGGTTTTTGGTTACCTCGGTTGCTTCCTTCTTATAATAACTTCTAACAAAAATGCTCAGTAATAATAGAGGGTAGTATGTTGGCTACCCAAAGAAGCCCATGACTAGCAGTCCTAAAGGAGGTGTGCCAGCTGAAGTTTGGTTTATGTTTTTGAGCCTATGTGTAACTCATTCATGGATGAAAGAGGCTACTAGATGACAGCTTGGAGCTCAGGTATTAACCAACCTGGAGAGAAAATTAGATAAACATGTGTTGATTATAGTAGAAGTGACGTGTAAGAGTGATAGGTGGAAACCCTCCTAGACATTCTATGTGTTTTCCTTTGAGGGAATAAAGTGAAACTAGAGAGAAGATCGGGAGAAAAGGACCAACAAACACATATTTCATTAAAATTGGAAGTATTTTATTACAAGGACATCACTAGAATTGAGCTTTTTGGTTATTTTGAAATTCTAGATCCACTATTTACTTCCAAATTTAATGAAATATGTGTTAACATGACAAGATACAAAATAGAGTCTGTGCCATGTTTGCCATTATATCTTCTATTCAATAGAATGTTTTATTATTCAGATTGGTTTAATATCATGAAGATTGGGTTGTACATTATTTTACAATATTTTGTTAGAAAAATTATATACTTGTGCATATAATATTTACTTATTTATATTTTTTGTTCTGTAGAGTAGATTTTGTTGAGATTCTTAGTTTCGTAGCATGAGAAATTTTAAGATTCTAACCTACACCCAAGATTGCTAAAATTAAACGTGGTATCAAAATGTGTGTGAGATACATTAAAAGTCAGTGAATCATAGTTGTACAGAGTGAAGTACAACTTAAGAGTGAGTTAGTCACATTGTAGGTGACAATGTCGAAGTTGCAGGATGGTATTCATTATGAGCATAGGTTGGAGGGGTTGTACAACTATATTCCATGAAAGGAAAGAATCAAGGTGGTATTGCAAGTCAATAGGATCTAGGAGTTTTCCATGAAAGTTATCAAGAAGCCAACTACCGTAAAGGAGACAGAAGTGTACAAGGATTTTGATACGAGGGAAAGATTGATCATCCTTGACTGTGTATAATATCCCCTAATAAATCATTTTCCTAGGAATAAAATTGCACATCAGATGTCGATGGGTCTTCAAAATTTTCTCCAAATAAGAACGAGAACTATTTATTGGTATTGGAGGATAAGTTGGAGTCCACCAAGATGATACATGGTGAAGGAGTGGCTTCATATCTCACAAGATTATCTCAAGTCAGAGATGAGCTTGCTTTCGTTAGTGTGACTATTTCATATTCTGATATTTTGAGGATCGTTTTGCAATGATTCACCAAGGAATGGAAGCCCCTCATAAAAAGGATTGTTTCTAGAGAGAAGTTCCTAGACTAGAATAGGTTGTGGGATGACTTCATTTAGGAAGAGTTATGAGACGAGGATTTTTATTTGAAGAAGAGGGCTTCAAATGATAACACGGAACTTGCAACACGAATGAAGGTTAAGCAAAAGAAGGACTTGAGTAAAGTCAATTTTTTCAACTGTGGTGGGAGAGGTCATCAGTCAACATGTCACAGGGGTTGCCACTTCTGCTAAGATATATGCACTCACTAGGACATTAGAGGAGGAGGAATTTTCTATGATCTCTCATTTCACATAGGGGACTATTGATGAGGATGGATGGTACGTGAAGGGTGGTGCATCGAACCATATGACAGGGTCACATGAGGTTTTTCAAACTCTAGATGAATGGGACTTGAATTTGCACATGATGTTGGGTGATAAGAGTCAGAAGGAGATCCAAGGATCAAGAGTTGTGCCATTTAGGATGGATACAGGAGGAGTGATAAGAGTATATGATGTAAGATTACCAGGACTAAAATATAGTGTGATATTTGTCCTGATGATTGAGAAGAAGGGGATTTTGGTCTTATTCCAAGATGGAAAGGAAAAACTTAGGCTTAGAGGCTCTAACTGTGATGGGATTGTTGTTTGAGTTAGAAAGCATGTTCTATAAAGGATGATGGGAAAGCCTATGGATCATCTTAAGAAGAAGAAGGACTAGGTGTAGGTTTGAGAGAAACAGTTGCAAGTGCATGCTTCAGAGGTATAGGTATATGTTCCATAGAAAAAGGTCCAGGGTCTATACGCTTAGAAGGATTCATGTTCTAGTGGGAGCTTGCAAATTCAAAGGGATACTTTGTAGCTCAAGAAGAGCATGTGGTCCATGGGGATCAAGGGTGCTTCGACATCTGGTAAGAAGTAATGATCGAGGGATTTGAAAGTGATACATGAGAAGAAGAAGAAGCAAAATTCTTCCAGTTATAGTGAGGCATAGTTCATGCTTCATGGATTCCTCCAGTGGTGAGCATCAAGATTTGGGTGAGTGTTGCAAGTAGTGATTATGATGATGAGTTACTTCCTAGTATTGAAAGTACATCCCTCACTAAGAGGGAGCATTTATTTTTTAGTATTTTAAGTATCGTGGGAGGTACTCCAAACACTAGGGTTTGGGGTTTTGAGGGTGAGGTGCCACAATAGTCACTTATGGGAGTGGAAACCAATCTTGGGGTTTTTCAGCCATCATGATCTAGGAAATAACCATGGGAAAGTTTAAACATGTGATGGATGAAGATGATAGGTCTGGTCAAGATGAATCTGATGCAATGAAAATCATTTGTTTCTGAGTTGTATTTAGTGAGACTTTTTGGAAGTTTTTCTTGTGGGCTTTTCTAATATCTCTAAAATACTATACGAATTTATTGAAATCACAAGCTTGATGGGTAACCCCTACACAATCGAACTGTCGTAGTGGTTTTTCAATACAAAAAACCAAGGGTTTTATTTTATATACAAAATAAAACTTATATATATATAGATATATATATATATATATATATATATATATATATATATATATATATATATATATATATATATATATATATATATATATATATATATATATATATATATATATATATATATATATATATATATATATATAGTAGGAATTTATCGGGTAAGTTCATCAGACAGAACACCGAAGGACACCGCTCACACACAGATCACAGATCAATAACCAATATTTTTGACGTGGTTAAAACCCTCAAAGAGGGAAACAGTCCACGGCCTGAGCCAACGTGGCCACTTCAGGCAATTTATTAATAAAAGAATGAAAGTTTACATAAGCTTCTCCCTTGAATAGTTAACCTACAAATGACCCTCCATGCTCTGTAAATAGAGATCATGCACCAATCGGGTGTTAAGCCATGGATCAAGTGTCGGTAATACCGAGGAGAGAATGAACCGTCGGATCACTACATATCGTGATCGTCGGATTGTAAGTTACAAAATGTACATATTAAAGAAACACACTTTACCTAACTCTATACTAGACCAAGTTATAATTAACTATTTCCTATGTGTCGGAATATCATAACATCCACCTTTAAGAAAAACTTGGGATAGGATTGAAGGATTTACAAATATGACACAATAGGAGAAGGAAGGAGGCACTAGAGCCTATCCCACCTTAGTGACAACTTCCTGAACTCCAACCATAAATCGAAGTTTAATAAACTTCACCTCTGTGAGAGCCTTTGTAAAGATGTCTGCAACTTGATCATCTGTTGAACAATATTGCACTTCAAGAACATGGTCGTGAATGAGCTTTCTGATAAAGTGCATGTGCAGTTCAATGTGTTTGTTGTGCTGATACTGGACTGGATATTTGCATAGTTGAATGGCACTTTGATTATCACACCAAAGGGTTGTCAGATGCTGCTGCTGAAAGCCAAACTCTGACAGGATCTGACGAAGCCACAAGGCTTCCTTACTAGCTTCTATGGCACCACGATACTCTGCTTCTGCTGAAGAAAGAGAAATGGCACCTTGTTTCTTGCAAGCCCATGTAATAGGTCCTCAACCAAGAGTGAACATATAACCTGTAGTAGGCTTCCGATCATTAGGGTCACCAGCCCAATCAGAATCAGTGAAACCAACCAATAGAGGAGCTGCTTTGGCACTGTAATGAATCCCAAACTGAATTGTACCTCGAACATAACAAAGTATTCTTTTAGCTACTTTCCAATGACTTTCATACCATGTAGGAATTTACAAGGTAAGTTCCTCAGACAGAACACCAAGGGACACCGCTCACACAGATCACAGATCAATACACCAGTATTTTTGACGTGGTTAAAACCCTCAGAGAGGGAAATAGTCCACGACCTAAGCCAACACAACCACTTTAGGCAATTTATTAATAAAAGAATGAAATTTTAAATAAGCTTCTCTCATGAACAGTTAACCTACTCTTTAAATAGCTATCACGGAGCAATCAGGTGTTAAGCCACGGATCAAGTGTCGGTAATACCGAGGAGAGAATGAACCATCAGATCACTACATATCGTGACCGTTGGATTGTAAGTTACAAAATGTACATAGTAGAGAAACACACTTTACCTAACTCTATACTAGACCAAGTTATACTTAACTATTTCCTATGTGTCAGAATATCCTAACAGATATATATATATATATATATATATATATATATATATATATATATATATATATATATATATATATATATATATATATATATATATATATATATATATATATATATATATATATATATATAGATTAAAGAACTTCTCGTGTGTTTGAAGGTGCAAAATCTATTTATGCAATCAAAAATGTATTTTAAATTACAAAAAATCACAATTTTAGTAGAAATTGTATAACTAGCTTCGCACCAAAAAATCATTTCCTGTATTAATTAGTCGATCCCTATTTAAATTTAAGATAATAATTAATTTATATTAATTTAAAACTTTAAATTCCAACCATTTAAAATATATTTTTTTTTAAATAATCAATAAATATTTATTATATATTTTTTTCAAAATTTAGAATATTATATTATAAATTATATTAATTTATAAAAATAATATTTAACTAATTGTAATGGGTATATTAATACAAACATAAAATATTATAAATGCATTTTAACTCTAAATCTACTAAATAAGATAGAGATATGAAATCCCTCACATATAATCATATTTTAAAGATGAAAAAATTTCGATCCTTCAAATTTCAGGATAAATCCCAAGTTTAAAATAAATTTAAAAGAAATATTAGCTACACCAATTAAATTTAAACTTAAAAAGAATATTTTTTTGTCATATAATAAATCTGATGGATCCCATTTATGATAACACTTTTAAGCCCAAATTCCCAAATTTTGAGGGTTAATGCTCTGGTAAAATTTTAAACATTCAATAAAACATTAAGTGTTCCAAATTTTTTTTTTCTCTAAATAAGATTAATATATTAACATAAAGGGAGTAAAATTACAACATGACCGTAGTCAAAAAACTGCACTGAAGAAAGGCATAGTTGTCAAGATAAGCAAAGAAGGAGACTGCCCCAGGGCAGGGAGCTCAGTCTTGAACCAGATATCAGAACCCACGCAGGGGAGCAAGTTATGATCTTCTTTATATTGCAGAGTTTACAAAAATTCAAAAATGAACGGAAGTTCCACATAGCAGTTTGAACAAAATCTTGCCCAATAGTATTGGCCGCAAGGCACGATAGCAAGGCAACAGTGAGCAAACTAATCATCTGGAGGCTCTTCAACTATACGTCACCAACTTGTATCTGGCATATCCCTTGCAAGAGCAGCAGCAGAAGCTGAAGGACCAAGATCAGTCGGCGCCATCAACACCACCTGAGGGCTGCGAGCTTGAGCATCTGGAACCTGCAAAGATCAATTGCCAGTCCCTATCTGGAGGTTTGAAGTCAGAACAGTGATAGAGTCAGGGCCCTCCTGATGAGATCTAGACTCCCCTCCTGGGCTTCCTCATGGAAGACCACCGAAATGAGAGCGGTAATCCTAGAATACCCCACATGAAACGAAGTTTCTATGTCAAATCTTCTTTTTGATTCTTCAATACCAACATCGTGAAAATCTTCTCTCGGATTTGGTATTATTTAAAAACATCACTCGAGTATGCATCCTAATCTCTTTCGTACATTTCCATTTTAATCCTAGGAAAATTGGGGTGAGTATCAAAATATCAATCAGTTAGGTTGTTTTAGTCTTGCGGTTTTTACACTCAAATGACCCATGTAATTAAAACATAGGAGCACCATCATATGCTTTTAATTTTATTTTTTGTGGTTAGAATTTGGTGATGTTATTTTATTTTTTTGCTAGAAATTGGTGATGAAAATTTGTGTGATATTAACAATTTTTATTGTCTATTTGATCACTCTAAACTCAACAAGCTACTTCTCTAGAAAGCATAAATCACATACATGATACAAAGCTCAATTCCATTCCTAGTGGTGGTTATGATGCTTTTTGGCATTGGTGGACGGGTTTATAATTCACCCAGATCATTACAACTATGGACGCAATATCAAGTACCACTTCAATTTAGATCAAGTGAAGTAAATCTCAATCTAGAATGTCAAATACTTCCAACTAAAACTCAACACGCTCGACATGCCCATGAGACCTTCGAAAGTGCGACAGATAATAGTAAAAGATGTTAGCCAACACTACATTTAGGCGTTGATCTATTAACAATAAGAGTATGATATCTTGGTAAACATTACAATTAGGCATTGATTTGTTAACAACAAGAGTATGATATCTTGATAAACATTACAATTGGGTGGTAAACATTACAAATGTAGGAAGTGCTCACCATCAGTCATAACTAGTCAACGATTTTTCCTTTTTACCTTTGAATTACTTTGTTTCAGTAATTCACACATAATATAATACTTTATATAATATAACATAAAACAACAACATTTATAATAAATATTCAAATACCACAAAAGAGACCGATTTGTGGAGAGTTGTTACTGATGTTGTGTATTTCCTACATTTCCTTCTTTCTCTCGCTACAAAATTAGTGTTAAGAGATCAACAACTAAGTGTAATGTTTCTCGATATCTCTTAATCGTATGTTCCACACTTTCCAAGATCTCATGGACATGTAAAGGGAGTTGAGGTCTAGTTTTATCTCCTTGAATTTCTGGATAAGGATTTACTTTACTTGATTTGAATTGAATTTATACTTGATGCTACCTCCATAGTTATGATGATATAGGTGAATTATAACCGCATCCACTACCGCGAAAGGCAACATAACCACCACTAGAAATGTCATTGAGCTCTATATATGGTATATAATTTGTCCTTTATAGAGAAACATCTTGTGCACTTGAGAGTGGTATTAAACATTGATGGAAGAGGGAGGGGATTAAAAAATGAAAATAGAGTCAAACTCAGGAAAAAGGAAATTCAAAATAGAGCTATATTTATTCAATTTCAGAGAGAATTTTTTCTACAAAACTATTGATTGCTACGCTTTTTTTAACCACTTCAAAAGACCTATGTTACAACTCTACTTTCACACATAGTAAGAAATTTATTACTGCTCTATTCACACACAATAATAACTTTATTACAACTTTGTTCACACACACACTAAGAGAACTACTAACAAATAGAGTAAAATATATGTTAACACACACATTAATATATATGCTCAGACATAAGAAAAGGATACACAACCTGAGAACTGTTTACATAGACTCAAAATGAGAAATTATTCATCTCATTTTACACACAAAAATTGAAAAATTGGAAGGGAAAAAATATTCATAGGGTTGTGTGCATGCCTAGTTGTACAAGGAGAAATACACTAGTGAACATCAATTTATTATGCTCCATTTCAACCTATAAAGGAGACTTGTGATAGGAGATTTTATGGTACACAAATTTTGATACAGATTATTACCAAGACTGAATATAGTAGTTAGGATTATTTATATCACCCTCCCTTAATGGTAACTACTGATATTCAGGATGACTAAACTATTTCTTAGATGTGCAAACCTTTCCTTTCCTTGTAATTTGGTGGAGTTGTCTGCTTATTGTTCTTAATACTTTCAATGTTCCAAAATAAGCTCTCCATCATTAATCAACTCTGACGAAATGGAATATTTTGTTATTATATTTACCTCCTTTTTGAAAGACTGAGTTTTTTAATAAAGCAATTGTAGAGTTGTTGTCACAATATAACCTTGTTTGTTATTCATGTTCATGACTCATATCTTTCAACATCCTTGTCATAAAAAAATTTGTGAGAATTTGCACCTGTTGCAACTTCATATTCAACTTTAATTGTATAAACATAAGTAATTTGGTTTTTATTGGAAGCGTGCAAAATGAGTCCCAAAATAAAATGAAAAACATAGCATGATGTTATCTCTCTATTATCTACACTTGTTGCCTAGTTAATGTCTATATATATAACCAACCTAAATTCACTTGTTGTAGTATACAAGATGCCATATCCCTTGGTTCCATTAACATACCATAGAATTATTTTCATTTCTAACCAATGTGCTTACTTTTGAGTCTCCATGCGTCTACAAGCCAAACATACTACGTAAATTAGATCATGTCTAGTTGTACTTAAATACATAAAACTTCCAACCAATATTTTTTATGGTTTTGGATGTACATTTACACTATAATAACATTTACTTAATATCAAACCTATGGTTATTGAATTCTCCTAGGGCTTGTTGTTTTTCATCTTAAACATCCTCAAGATGTATGTTACATAATTTGTTAGATAAATAAAAAATGCAACTTCCATTTTCTACACCTCTATGACTAGAGAGTATCTTAACCCCAAATATGTTACTTTAAACTCATTTCACATTGGTGAGCACCAGTATTGCAACAAGAATGCTGCAACTCCTCAGCTTCCTACTTTACTCATATCAACCCAGTAGTTTGTAACAAACTTGGAAGCGACAGTGTTGTATGCACAAGTACTAGTTCTTACTGCAGGTTGTCACTTGGTCAGCCGGCGCAAGACCACTAGGAGCTCAAGCCAGCTTATATGGATTCTAGAAGAATCTATATATGTGATGAAAGGGGAGAAAAAAAGAGATTACTCTATAGCTGCTATTCTACTTGCAGAAAGGGAGACTAAAATATAAAGCAAACCAACTAATCCCACTTTTACAGAAAGCAATATGAAAACCATGAAAATAATGCCACTACCTACTCAAGGGAGTAAAAGCCATCTAACTGAGCTATTGCTAGAAGTAAATTAGCAAAAAACATCTTTTTGGATTTTTATGTATTTTTATGTAAATTTGGCACGTTTGTAATTGATTGCTTGTGAATGTGGTAGTGAATAGGTGGCGTTAAAGGGCGGTTTTGGGACTTGGGAGGATGTAGGATGGTGTGGATGGGTCCTAGGAGGTTTTAGGTGACCTTATGGAAGCTTTTCCCACACTCAGCCTTCAAAAGAAAGCCTACAAAAAAAATCTACAGGAGGACACATGAAATCTACACGAGGAAAAGCATCGTTCTACAGGAGGAGGCCGAGAGCCGTTTTCACTATTTTGAAGGTGTGAGAGTGGATGGAGAAGGTGACTAAAGGTTGGAATGAAGTGTTAGGTAACTTAGGGTCTACGAAGAATCATTAGCAGAGAGAAAGATGATTGGATTTTCTCAAGGAGAAAGGAAGAAATTCTATGAAAAATGCAGGATACTAAGGGATAATTAGGGGGGGACTTGGGTGACCTGTGGGGCATGGACCTGATGGGGATGGAATGGATGATAGGCTTATCTTCTGCTAGAAGATACCTTCTACATAAAAAAACTGACAGTCAACCACTGAGATTAAGAAAGCACTGAAATAAGTGCATCTAGAAACTAGAGTTTTTGCATCAAAATAAACTAGGATCTATGAAAGGAAATGCTGATAACTGCTGCAGGAAAGGAAAGAATTAAGGAGGAATGTTGTAAATAAAGAAGTGAGCATGATGAAGATGTTATGAAACAAGGAAAAACTAGACTATGAACCACTAAAAAGCTGCAAACACTAGATGTCCTATGAATGAGAAAAATTTGTGTTTTTGGGGCAGGAAGAGGGTCTTTGCCTCAAATCATGGTCCCGAAGGGAGGAAGAGAGGCCAAGGCACTGTTTCTAGCCTTTTGAATCACTACTTAACCTACTATAGAAAGAACAAATGGAAGAAAACTAATGAATCATCAAAAGCAACCTATTCTTAACCATAAAAGGAAGGCATCTAAGAGCAACCTAATCTACAAACTGAAATGAAACATAAAAATACAAGAAAAGAGGAGATTGGTTGCTTGGATTGTGCCCTAACCCAAGAGCCTCAGCCCTCTAAGGTAACTCAGTGCTAACTCAAAAAGGATTCCCTCTTTATTTCCAAAACAATAACAATATTACATGAATTGTCACAAAATAATAAGCTCAAAGTTGAGTAGAGTTTACATAACAAAAACTACAATAAAAATCCAATAAAAATTCGATGCTAGTGAGGGCCTAGGCCTCTCTACTTATACAAATGAAGCTACCGACAACTTCCTCAAAATCAGGGAGGCTTGGCTCCCAAAACTCGAGATAATCATCAGTTATCCTCCGCTTGCTCGGTTGCTTACTAATGCATGACTTGGCTACATGTACTCTGAGCTGAATGAAGGGGAATTCGAAGTGATAAGTAATAAATGAGGGTGATTCCATCCTATAAGTCCTCTCCTTTGTCCACTTGGAGTTATTACTATCATTTTTCCAGTGGATCCTTGACTTTGCCCACAAAATTCATCAATAATGTGCATTAAACACATATTAGACCACATGGCATCATAACTAACTCAACTCACTCTATAAGCATAAATATAATCATAAAATCATACAATAAGCTAAGAGAATGGTTGATTTGACTAGGTTAGGAGGTAAAATGAGCCCATATAATTACCCATTTATGAGGCTCATCATCGCCCCCTACTGAAAGTGTTGCTCATCCTCTGAGCAACTTAATCCATCTCCTCATCTTTTATGGCCCTGGTGGTCTCCCTAGCATCCCATGCTTCTGATTTCGTCCCCTCTTCCTTGTCATAGAATCCTGCCTTCCTATCTATTTCTTCCCACTTCTTTTGCTCTTTTTCTTCTCTTCTGGCTTCCAGCATGCCTAGCAACAGTGGGGGACTCAATTTGGGGCCAATCCAATTGACCTTGAGCCTTTTCATGGAGCACTTGTACATTGGCACTCTCCTTAATGCCTCCTTCATCCTCATTTGGGAATGATATTCCTTGATCTTTAGAATGTGTGGTAAGGTGTTCCATCTCCTCATACATGCATGGACACAGTCATCCCCAAATAACCTTTCCATATCCTCAGAATGTGCAATGGATTGAGCCAGATCACTGATATATCTAGGGGAAATCTTAGGATTATTGGCAGGTATGTTATGTGTGCTGATTAGTGCCATGGGGTCTGATGGTTCGGCTCTGATCATTAATTGATAGTTGTGCTCCTTTATCATCAACCTTCTTATTTATGTTGCCCTTAACTCTTCATGGTTCATCCATGAGGCCATGGCCATTAGTTGTAGGTCCCCTAGCCTAGCATTGGGGTCCCACACATTCATGTCTGTGAGGGCCATGTTATGCAGATAGAATTCTGTCATCTTTGCCTTATCTTCTAATGCGCTTTGGTCACATAGGTTCATAAATTGCCTGTAATCTTGGAAAGACATTGTGCCTCTTTGTACCAAAGTCTTTATCTAAAATTACAACCATTGGTCCTTGAAATACAGGCCATAGGATTTTTCTAGTGTCCTACACTGTAATGCCTCCATGGACTAGTTGGCCACACATGCTAGTTGGTTCTCTTTCTCTTGCAGTTGTCTTCTTAGAAATTCATTTTTAGTTTCAAGGTGACTTCTTGTGATTGTTTCTTGGTTTCTGACAGCACTTAACTCTCTGCCCATTTCACTGAGTTTGCTCTCCATGTGGCCAATATCCTCAAATCCTTTGGATTTGGCTATTTGCATCCACGTATGGGCCCTTATTCTCTCCTTCTCTAATTAAAAGAATAATGGAATTGCAAAATTTTGTGGAATTATTCTTCCCCCCTCAAGAAGATTGTAATAGGAGCAAAGGCTAGAATGGGGATCAGGTTCTTATGCCTATGTTGCTTCCTCCTTTCCCTGTGGCTATCCTTCTACCCTTTTCTCAAGCTTTTGGGTGTCTTGTAATTTTGACAGGGTCTCCTGTAGAACTGTCTATGCCTCATGTAGGACTATTTTCGAGTCCTATAGTTCTACCTTTTCTTTCCATGTGGGGGATATAGGAGTCCCCCTTTCATATGTGATAGGTGCCCTGGAAGGGGACTCTTTTCCTTGGGCAGACGGTGAATCTTCAATAATAATTGGCACTTTAGAAGAAGGCTGTGGTTTCCCTATTTTGATCCTTGTGCTCTTCCTAGCCGTTAAATACATTGAGGCCTGCCTCTTCCTCTTCTGTTTTGGCTTAATTGGTGTGTTGAGTGTAGTGAGAGTAGCTGTTGGCTCTCTTTCTAGAGTCTTAGGGGACACTTCTGTCTTTTCTACCCCTTTTTCTCCTCATTCTGTCTCTTTCTCTGTCTCTGTTTGCTCTATTTCTTCATCTTTCTCCTCCTTTATCTTGGTCTCTTCCTTATCCCCTTCTTGTTCTTCTAAATCACTAGTTGCTTGACCTTCACCCCCTTGCTGCTCTTCCTCCTCACTGCCAGTAGGACTGATATCATAGGTCAGGGTATTTATGTCATCTTCAACTATCATGTTTTGGAAGATTTCCCATGCTATGGGGAGTGTGAATGTATAGAGGTCTTCTTCCACTAAAATTTTGATTAACCCATGGTGAGCTAGCTGCTCTGGATTTCCTCCTTTTACTTTAGTACTGAAGTCAGTGAGGGACTACAGGAGGAAGTAGGGGATGCTAAGCTTCTGACGGGCTAGAGTGTCCATGCCATACCTTAATTCATGCATGATTCTAAAGTGTTAACCATAGACAATGTCGTACCTCCACTCACAGGAAATATACTTGATTATTTGATAGATAACCTCATCCAAAGGGTATGGTATGCTAGCCCTTCTTATGCCATTTTTATCTTCTATAGGGGTTTCATTGTCTTGGAAGAAGTTTTTCTTGGCAGTCTGGCCAATTGATTTTTCATCCTTACTCCAAGACAACCAACGAGGAAGGGTAGTGACCCTACTGATAAATTCAAGGGTTATCTCCATGGAAAGGCCTCTAATGGTGACAGTGGCATTTGTTCTGGTGTGAGGGACCAAAGAGTGGGCAAATTCTTGAGCAATTTCGTCATCAAACCCTCAGAATTTCTCAAAAAAGTTCATCAAACTTTCTCTTGTGAATATGTCCACTACTTGGGGATGTGCATGGAGCATGGAGAATTTGGTGGGATCCTTCCTCATAAAACCTCCCGTCATTTTTTATGATTATTTGGGAAACCAAATGTGGAGATGGAGACAACAATTTTTTGAAGATAAACAGAGAAATAGAGAGCCTGTGGATTTTTTTAAGAAATAAGCAGAAATTCTTTTATGTATTTCCTCCACATAAAAGGCTTTATTTCTTCCTCAAAATTAAAACACTGCTTGCATGTTTTGTTTTTCAATGGGGGTATGCATAGAAACTAGCTCCTTAGCCCGAGAATTGTGCTAAAACCTATGTTTTCTCCATTCAAAACAACTCACTTGCTGTCATGTAGAAGACTACTAGCCCATTTGTAAAACCTGTAAGTGCTCCTATAGAAAATGCTGAGAGCAAGAATATGGGAGAGATCAATGGAGAATGATGGTTATGAAGCTCTAGGGGCACGAGAAGGTAGCATGAGGAGAGCTTTGAGGAGAGAATGAAGGAAAAAATGGTGAGAGTGCTCAGGGAGAAGTACTTATTGTTTTTATGGGTATTCCTAGTGATGAAGGGTGAGCTAGCAAAGTGTACATTGGCCCTATTCAGACCGTTGGTCCCCACCTACATTGTCATCATGGCCCTTTCCTTGTAATCATCCCTCATGATTTTATCAGAGTTCACACCACCACCACTACCTGTCATTGACATCTCCCTTGAGTTAACTGTGCGCACATGTGGGTGACATCTTCGGATGATTGAAGTCAACTAGATGAAGGTGGCCGGGTTAACTAGCCACCTTTCCCGCATTCAACCTCAACCATCCCATTGTTGTTGCATGAATTCTAATTATACAAATGCAAATAGAGGAGTGGGTTAGTTACTCACCTGAGATCCGAATGCATTTGTTGTGAGGTGTTACGGCTCTCTCGCTCTGCTGCATGCATTTATTTATTTTGATACATTCTTGTCTACTTCTTGATCTGTGGCTGTGCTTTGTGCAGGTTCCTCTTTGGCTGGATCTGATCTTTAGGTTTCTACTTCAACCTTCATATTTGCACCCACTTGTTGCTAATGCTAGATTTTAATGGGATCAGCTGGCACAGGAATTCCTACAGGAGCTCCTGTAGCTGATTCTGTTGGGTCCCTATAATACTGTGATTACCCCATTACTATTGTAGTTATACCCCTTATTAATATTTTTGTGCCCCTATTTCCCCCATATTGTTATCACTATGCCCCATAGAATCCCCCTATTGTTATTTTTGTGGCTTTATATTAGTATTGTTAGGTCGGCTCGATTATATTGTGACTCCTTAGACTTGTATATATAGAAAGGAGGTTTTTTCATTTTTATCATCCAAGAATTGTTTATTTATGTAATGTAAAGGAGGTTTCCCCCTCGAAGAGGCTGAATTCTAAGGCGTTCATCTATCATTTCTATCTTTTCTTGAGTTGCTTTCATAACATTTGGTATCAGAGCTTTGGATTCTAGGGTTTCGCTGCTCCAAACAGGTCATCGTGACATTCTTGCTATAACTTTTTTCTGTGACGTTTCAGAAGTCACAAAAAACCCCATTTGGTAAGAAATCATGTTGAACCTTGGGTCCAAATTTCAGAGCTTTTCGCGTGATATTTGTGGAGATATGATCTGAGGAAGTTGGTCTTTTTGCAGACTCCCGAATTACATTCAAAACAGGTGACCTGGGGAAAATCGTCATAACTTTCTCTCTGGGGATTGGATTTAAATTTCATACTAAGGTATAGAAAGAGGACGGACCCTAGTTTCTTGTATACATGTTTCAGATCCAAAGGTCGAAACAGTGACTCATGGCATGTCGTACAAGTTCGCTCTACTGAACAAGTCTATAAGCAAGTCACTGTGGGAGATTTCACATAACTCTTCCTTGGAGAATCCAATTTGGGTCAAACTTGTGCCATTGGAAAGAGGACACAGAGGGCTACTACAACTCACAAATTTAGAACCAGATGATTGGAAAGTACAGAGATACATCAGAGGCAATATCGAGGTCCTACAAAGTGAAAAAAGGTGTGTAGATTTTCTTAAGTTTTTGCTTAAGCTTGGTTTGAAAATTTATTTTGAAGGAATTCAAAGGCCATAGTAGAGTATTATTATCGGTAATTGATGCCCCAAGGAAAGAAAATGCAAACACCTAGTAAGGAACCTGAAAGCTCTAGCATGACTCATGAAGAAGAGGAAGAAATGCAACATGATATATCAAAATTACAAGACCAAGTGCAACAACTGTCCCTTGCACAAAAAGGAACAAAATCTAAGATGGATGGTTTAAAGAAAGATGTAGAAGCTAAGATGGATGGTTTAAAGAAAGGTGTAGAAGTTAAGATAGACTATTTAAAGAAAGGCGTAGAAGCTAAGATGATTGCCGTGAAAGCTAAGATGGATGATTTGAAGATAGATTTGAAGATAGAGATGGACAAATTGAAGATAAATATGAATAAGTTGCTACAAGAAATGGTCCCTAAGGGTGAAAGGGTAATAAAGGAAACTCATGTTGAGAACAAAAGAAATGTTAATCATGATTCCATAGACGCTAATGTTGGATCGAAGACTCACCATATTCCAAAAATCGATATGAGGAAGTTTGATGGCAAGGATCTTGCCACATGGATATTATAGATGGAGCAATTCTTCGATCTCAATAATGTGCAAAACACACAAAAGGTACGTATCGCAACTTCATATTTGGAACCAAATCAGTTTGTATGGTATCAATGGCTTTTCTCTCGTAAACCATTTATCACTTGGGCAATATTTACGGAAGAATTGATAGCACATTATGAGGATACAAAAAGCAACACCTTTTTTATCCAACTGATAAGTCTCAAACAAAAGGGTTCAATAATGGAGCACATTGAGGAGTTCCAAAAATTGAACATAAGGGTAAAATATATTCCAGAGGAGCATAGGATTGATGTGTTCATAGGGTGTTTCAAGGATAATATCCAACATGATATTCAGATTTGGGAACCTAATTCATTAGAGAAGGAATTCAGGTTAGCAAGAAAAATGGAAAGCAAAATTATGGCAACCAGGAAGCATACCACTCACAACTATAAAGACGGAAGTGTTTTTGCCCCTAGTCTTCCACAACCTATAAGGTTGACACCACAACAATTGGAAGAAAAAATAGCAAAAGGGCTTTGTTACAGTTGCGATAGCAAATACACTAAACGTCATAAGTGTGTTGAGAAGAAATTATTCTACATAGATTGTGAAGAGGAAGAATAAAAGGAGCAAGAAAGGTCAAAAGAAGAGGATATACTCCAGTAACAAAGCCTAGATGAAGAACAAATAAATCCACCCATATCTTGTAATGCATTGGCAGGAATTACCACTCCTCAAACCATCAAGATAGAAGGACAAATCAGGAAGAAAAAGGTAATAATGTTGATCGATTTAGCAAGAACCCAAAATTTTATTCATTGTAAGGTAGCAAAAGAATTGAATTGCTTCCTAGATCCAGCACCAGAGTGTCAAGTGATGATTGCAAATGGAGGAACAATAAATTTCTATGGAAAGTGCCATAATATCAAGCTATCCATGGGAGAATATGTATTGACTAGCCCAATGCTTTCCATTCCAATGGGAGGTGTTGATGTTGTACTAGGAGTCCAATGGCTACAATCCTTGGGTACAATAGCTTTTAATTTTCAAGAGGAAGTTGAATTAAGGGTTATTGCAGGGAAACCAAGAAAGATAATCAGCTCTAATAGTATGACAAAGCTTCAAAAAAAGGAGAAAAGAGGTGTAATTACACAATTATGCTCGGTAGATGTTTTTACATCAGAATCATCTATTTCTCTAGATCTCCCAAAAGTCCTGGACAATCATTCCAAGGTATTTGAGACTCCCAAAGGTCTCCTAGCTATGTGTGATAAGATCATGCTATTCATCTGATTCTAGGAAGTGTTCCTCCAAACATCAGGCCATACAGATATCTGTATGTCGAAAAGAGTGAAATTAAACGTATGGTTGCAGAAATGCTAGAGGCTCGTATAATTCAACCAAGTCAAACTTCTTTCTATGCTCCAGTAGTATTGGTGCACAAAAAGGATGGATCATGGCGCATGTGTTCGGATTATAGGGAGCTCAACAAGCTCACTATTAAATATAAGTTCCCCATTCCTGTCATTGATGAATTACTCGATGAATTTCATTGATCAAATTACTTCACGAAGTTGGATCTTCATTCAGGATATCATCAAATCAGAATGAAGACTGAAGACATTACGAAAACAACATTTAGAAATCATGAGGGTCATTATGAATTTTTGGTCATGCCTTTTGGCCTTACCAATGCACCTTCAACATTTCAAGGTTTGATGAATTCAATTTTCAAACCATTCCTTAGAAAATTTGTGTTAGTATTTTTTGGTGATATACTAATCTACAGCAAGTCTTGGAAGGATCATGTTGAACATGTTGACAAGATTCTATAACTATTGAAGGAGAAACAATTATATGCAAAAATATCCAAATGTTTCTTTGGAGTCCAGGAGGTGGAATATTTGGGTCATATTGTATCTCATGAAGGAGTTAAGGTAGACCCTAGCAAAATTAAAGCCATTAAGGAATGGAAAATCCCCACATCCATAAAGCATCTGCGAGGATTTCTTGGGTTGACAAGGTATTATTGCAAGTTTGTTAAGAATTATGGGAGAATAGCAACACCTCTAACAACATTATTGAAGAAGATGCATTTTCGTGGACTCTGGAAGCAATAAAGGCCTTTGAGCATCTTAAAGAGGCAATGTGCCAAGCACTGGTCTTAGCTACATCGGACTTCACAAAAACCTTTATTGTGGAATTTGATGCTTCAGGAAATGGAATTGGTGTTGTTCTAATGCAATATGAAAGACCCATTGCTTTTGAAAGTCGTCCAATCAAGGAAAAGTTTTTAAGCAAAGGTTTTTATGAGAAGGAAATGTTGGCAATACTCCATGCACTTAAGAAATGGCGACCCTACCTAATGGGTAGACACTTCAAGGTAAAAATAGATCATGATAGCCTTAAATACTTCTTACAACGAAGATTATCCTCTGAAGAGAAACAAAAGTGGGTCAAAAAGATGTTGGGTTATGACTTTGAAATCATCTACAAAAAAGGGAAGAAAAATGTGGTGGCAGATGCACTCTCAAGAAAGGATGAGGATGTGGAAGCATTTTTGGGCGCCATTTCTATTATCCAACCAGATTGGATAAACGAAGCAGGGGAGGAATGGAAGAATGACAAAGAAGTGTGGGCACTTATTCGAAAGTTACAACAAGATTCTAGTACGTCTGGTACATTTAGATGGAAAAATGATTCGTTATGGTACAAAGATCGCTTATACCTCTGTAAGAATTCCCAGTTAAAACAAAAGATTCTTATGGAATTGCACACTTCTCCCTTAGGAGGGAACACAGGATTTTTAAAAGCTTACCACACGATTAAGAAGGAATTTTTTTGGGATGGCCTTAAGTCAGATATTCAAAAGTTTGTGGCTGAATGTTTGGTTTGCCAACAAAATAGTTGAAAAAATTAAGACATCGGGTCTATTATAACCTTTATCCATTCAAAGCCAATGTTGGGAGGAGGTTTCAATGGATTTTGTCACAGGTTCACCCAATTCTGAGGTAAAGAGTGTCATCATGGTGGTAATTGACAAACTTACCAAGTATGCACACTTTTGTGCATTATCACATCCATTTAGAGCCAATATAGTTTCTACTGCATTTATGGAAACAATTCAAAAGCTACATGGGAACCCAAAGATTATTGTAAGTGACAGAGATGCCATTTTCACTGGAAATTTTTGGACATAATTATTTTCTTGTCTTGGTACTCAGTGAGCTCATAGCTCATCTTATCATCCTCAATATGATGGGCAAACTGAGATAATAAACAAATTTTTGGAAGGATATCTTCGTTGCTTTGTATCTGATAAACAGACACAATGGGTCAAATGGTTGCCTCTGGCTGAATGGTGGTATAACACTTCCTTCCATACAACAACAAAAATTACCCCATTTATGGCAATTTATGGGTATCAACCACCATCTATCACATCGTATTTAAGAGAAAATTCTAAGGTTCAGGCAGTGGAACATCACATCGAACATCAACAACAACTCCTCCAAATCTTAAAGGATAACCTCGTGTTGGAACATAATAGAATGAAACAACAAGCAGATCAACATCGCAGTGAAAGAAGTTTTGATGTAGGTGATTGGGTATTCCTACGACTACAACCATATAAGCGAATGTCCCTCAAGCAAGCTAAGAAGGATAATAAATTATCACCAAAGTATTATGGTCCATACAAGGTGTTGCAAAAGATTAGTACTATGGCATACAAATTGGAGCTTCCTGCAGCTTCTTGATTGCACTCAGTTTTCCATGTTTCATGTTTAAAGAAGGTTATAGGCGACAAGCTCTCAGTTCAAACAATATTTACAGAACTTGACGAGGAAGGAAAAATTATATTGGAACCGGAAGCAGTCATAGAAGCAAGAACTCGACAGCTACGAAATCGTTCAATTTCAGAGTATCTTATAAAGTGGAAGAACTTATCTGCTGAAGATTCCACATGGGAGGATGAGAATTTTATGCAAAAGTATCCAGAACTACTCAAGCGTTGAGGACAACAATTTTTTGAAGGAGAGGGGCATGTTGGGTCCCTATAATACTAGTGATTACCCCATTACTATTGTAGTTATACCCGTTATTAATATTGGTGTGCCCCTATTGCCCCCATATTGTTATTATTGTGCCCCATAGAATCCCTATATTGTTATTTTTGTCGCTTTATATTATTATTGTTAGGCCAGCTGGATTATATTGTGACTCCTTAGACTCTTATATATAGAAAGGAGGTTTTGTCATTTGTATCATCCAAGAATTGTTCATTTATGTAATGTAAAGGAGGTTTCCCCCTCGAAGAGGCTGAATTCTAAGGCGTTGATCTATCATTTCTATCTTTTCTTGAGATGGTTTCATAACAGCTTCTCCCTTTGAAACTTCAGCTTCTTTCTATGCTTGGAGCTGTGAGGATGAAGCCAAAAATGTAGATAGAGATGGAGAGGTAATAGGTAGGCTTCAGGTGAGGTGGATGGTGCTGTTTCCTTTCTTATTTTTTTGTTTTTCTTTCTTTTTTTCTAATATATATATATATAGATATATACATTCTATGTTTTTTATTGGGCAGTAAGAAGAATGATGCTTGGGATGTGATGAAGGTTTGGAAGTGATGGGAAGGAGGTTTGAAGACTGCAGGAGGATTTATGGATCTTTAATGAAGCTTCCCTATCCCTAAAAGTGCCTTTTATATCCATTTCTAGCTCTGTGTAATTCCTACAAGAGCCTCCTATAGAAAACACAGTTTTTGAAAAGGAAGCACAGTAAGGTGAAAAGAATGCCAAGAATGATAGAGAAAGGTGTGGGAAGGTAGGATAGGTGATGGTATTAGTTTCAGGGCTCCCTTGGCACCTTCTCCTACTTCCTGTAGCCCTCCTGCAAACCTGAAATTCAACTAGAAATCCATCTTTCATTTTTTTTTATTTTCTCTATCTCTTTTTTTTTTTTTGTTAAAAACCAGGGCGCCTCAGGGAAGTTTTCACCCTAGTCACCTGCCCTAGGCACCTCCAAGGGAGGTTTTCACCCAGGGATGTTATTTTTTTCTTCTCTTTTCTTTTGACATCACTGGGCTGCCTCAGGAAAGGTTTTTAAGCCAATGATGGGACTCAAGCGCCTCATGGAGGTTTTCACTTGAGTCCTTATTTTTTTATTGTTTTTTATTTTTCTTCATGGATTGGGTAAAGTGGAGGCTAAGACATGCTCCACTGCCATCACTCTATTATTCAAACCTTCAATGAACTCTCGCTTGGAGAGGGGTTTCTTGTACACTTTAAACTAGTGTCCATTGGCAAGCATGGGGATGGCTTCATCATCAATGGTTCTGATCAGAATTGAACCATTGTCATTGCATTTATCCATAGTGTAGGGTCCCAACCATCTTGTCCTTAGCTTGCCCTTGAAATATTTGTATATTAAATCATAAAGTAGTGCCCAATATCCCTCTTGGAATTGCTTCTCCTTGATGTTTTTTTCATGCCATATCTTTCTTTGAAGCTAAACTACCTTTGTATTGAGAAGGGCTTGCATTCTGTGTTCATCCAATCCATTGAGCTAGAGTAATCCTTCTTTCTGTGCATGGCTAAGGTCTAGGTGTAGCTAAGTTTCCATCCTCCGGGTATTGAATTCAAATTTTATTGACATCAATGTCTTCTTCCCATAGACCAGCTCACAGGGAGTGAACCCTGTAGTGGTCTTTCATGTTGTGTTGTAGGCCCAACTAGCCTCAACTAATCTGTCCGCCCAGTCTTTTCTACTGCTACTCACTAGCTTGGTTAGGATCCCCTCCAAAACTCTGTTAGTGACCTCCGCTTGCCCATTGGCTTTTGGATGGTAAGGGGTGGAAGTCCTATGCTTGATTCTATGATGTGTGAGCAGATCTTCAATCAAATTGGAAGTGAACTAGTTGCCTTGATCTGTGACCAACTCTCTTGGATACCCAAACTTATAGAATATGTTCTCCGTCAAAAATTTAGCTAATTTTTCCTTTGTTGCTACTTTGATTTCTTTTGTATCTACCCACTTGTCAGGTAATCAGTGCACACAATGATGTATTGCCTCTGCTTTGAAGGAGGGATGATAAGCCCCACAAAGTCCATGCCCCACTTCTCAAATGGCTTAAAGGTCACATGAGGTTGCATGGGCATTTCATCCTTTGGAGTAGGTTTCCCCATCCTTTGACACCGATCACACTGGCTAGTATATCTCCTCACATCCTGATGAAGAGTGGGCCAATAGTAGCCTGCTTACAGTATCTTGAGGGCAGTTATTTTTATTGCAAAATGACCTCCACAAGGCCCGTCATGACATATCAGGAGGATGTCAAAGACCTACTCCTCCCTGACACATCTTCTCAAGATCTGATCTAGGCAAGGTTTGAAGAGATTGCCCCCAATCAAGTTGAAAGGGGCACTTTTGCTTACTAACTTTCTCTTCTCTTTTGAGGACAAGTGTGGTGGGAACTTTGCTAAAACCAAGTAGTTTGCTATATTAGCAAACCATGGAGACAATACTGAGATACCAAACAGGTTTTCATCTGGAATTTGATCATCCACCATTCCTTCTTCACCTGTAGGCAAATTTACTCTAGACAAAAAGTCAACAACAACTTTTTCTTTACTAGGGTTATCAACAATAGTCAAATCAAACTGCTGTAGTAGAAGAAACCATCTAATAATGCGAGCATTTACATCCGGTTTGTTCATTAAATATCTAATTATAGCATGATCAATGTGCACAAAGGTTTGATAGCCTATGATGTAATGTCTGAATTTGTTTATGGAATGCACGACAACTAGGAGTTCCATTTCGGTAACTGTATAGCTCAAATCCACCTTTTACAAGTTTTTTCCTATAAAGTATATTGCATAAGGTAACTTTTCATTAATTTGTCCCAAGGTTGCTCCTATTGCTTTGCTCGAGGCATCTATGTGAATGTGGAAAGGTAGGGCCCAATTTGTGCCTCTCAAAATTGGGGCAGTCACAAGTTTGCTCTTCAACGTATCGAGGGCTTCCTGATAGTTTTTCAACAATATAAATTCAACATCTTTACCTAAATGGCCAAAAAATGGAGAGGCTAGCTTGCTGAAATCTTTAATGAATCTTCGGTAATACCCAACTAAACCTAGGAAGCTTCTGACATCTCTCACCTTTTGAGGATGTGGGACCCTTTGGATGATGGCAATTTTGTTGGGGTCCACCTACAGTCCTTGTTGAGAAATTGCATGACCTAGCACGGTCCCTTCAATCATCAAAAATTCACTTTTTTCCAGATTGAGGGATAGGTTCATCTCAATACACTTTTCTAGAACCTTTCCTAGGTTAGATAAAGCTTCCTGAAAGTCAAAGACATAAGGAGTAAAGTCATCCATGTATATTTCTACTGCATCATGAACTAATTCATAAAATATACTCAGTACCGCTCTTTGGAAAGCGGTTGGAGAGTTACACAAACCAAAAGGAAGGACCCGGTATGCGAAGGTACCCAAAGGACATGTGAAAGTGGTCTTATCTTGGTCTTTTGAGATGATTTGAATCTGATTGTACATGCTAAACTAAACTAGGAAAGAGAAAAACTTTTTCCCTGCCAGACTGTCTAACACTTGATCTATGAAAGGTAAAGGGAAATGGTCCTTTTTAGTGGCTTTGTTCAATTATTGATAGTCGAAACATATTCTCTACTTACCATTTTTATTTTGCATTAGCACCAAAGGAGAGACCCATTCACTATCAGAGATGGGATAGATGAATCCTACATCAAGCAATTTCTGCACTTCTTCCTTAGCAATATCTTTAAGTGCTAGATTCATCCTCCTTTGAGGCTGCCTAACTGGCTTGCAACCTTCCTTCATATATATATGATGAGTACAGACTGAAGGGTGCACTCCCTTCATCTCCTTATAACTCTAGGTGAAGGCATCTAAGTTCTTTCTCCGCAGGTTACACAGTTCCTTCTCCTAGGAAGTGGATAGAGATGGATTGATTTTCAAGGTTCTTTATGGACCGAACTCTATATTCCTAACATGGAGAGGGGTGGAGTCGACCACACAAAGATCGGTTGAGGAGTTGTTTTGGGTTTCTCTTACTATGTCCTCTAAGGGTGGTACACTGGGAGGTGGATTCTGAATCACATTTTCAATCATATCATCCTCATCTTGTTGTTTTCCTCCCATGGCAATTTCTAATGTACAAAGCAGTCTAGAAAAAACTTCATCCTCATCTTCCTCCTCCAACCAGAGAGGTAGATCATGTTCTAACAAAGGTTGGATAGGAGGATATAGGATTAACTGCTTAGACATATGCCTGTTCTTTATGGTCATGTTCCCAGCTCGACAGCTAATGTAGGCATTGACGGTAGCTAACCAAGGTCTTCCTAGAATGAGAGGATACCTAGTGAGCTTTGCCTTTGGCTATAGAACTAAGAAATCAGCAGGGTACTCCCAAGAATCAATGGAGACCATCACATCTTCCACAATCCCCTCTGGGGTCACGTTGGAGCAGTCTGCTAACTATAGCATGGTTGTGGTCTTCCTCAAAGAGCCCTAGAGGTTGAGTTTGAGCATTGTCTCCTTTGTCATCACATTAATGGCAGCTTCTAGATCAATTAAGGTATGTGGGATCATGGTTCCATTGATGTGGACATCAACTATTGGGCTTCTAGGGTCTAGATATTTTGGATAGATTACCTGCCCCAACATCAGGTCGGACAACTTCCCTATGACATTCATAGTTGGGGCATCTCTCTTGTGCCTTCCTGGATTCTTGAAGCACTTCTCTTTGATCGACCTATTGCAGATAAGCACATCTTTTATGGCTTGGAGAAGTGGTATCTTGACACATAAATGTTTCAATTTCCTTAGGAGTTCAGTTTCTTCTGGGGTAGGCTGGAATGTCATGGATAATCTCTCAGGAAAGGGTGGAATAGCTTTAGGTTCACTTTCCTCTTTATCTTCCTCAACCTCCCTGGGTGGAGGTTGGCTATCTGGGAGAACTTTCCTAGATCACAAGTTAATTTACTAAATGTCAACAGCATAAGTTGGGCATGATGGTTCCCCACTATACACTTGTTGAGCCTGTCTTCTGTTCAGGTTCAGATTCGGTTGGGTAGACATTTGGGGTTGCTTTGGTTGAGCAGGAGGTAATGGTTGTGGTTGGGAAAGTGGTGGAGGCAAAAGAGCGAAAAGAGAGTTGTATTCGGGCCTCCACTCCTGATGAGGTGCATTCCACTGAGGTAGGGGTTGAGCTTAGGATTGCAATGAATGGTAGGCTGGTTGGGCATGATATTGAGATGTGAGGGACAAAGGAGGAGGCATGGAATAGGAAGGATGAGAAGGGGGACCCCAAGAAGGTATGAAAGTGACTTGGTTGGGGTTGCAGTATGCCTGGGATGTCCCTTGCATCCCCTGCTAGTATGGTCTAGGTCCATACAACCTTCTTTCGTTTATGTAATAGAGCTATTAAGTTACTCCCTCAGACCCTTGATATATAGCTTTAAGTCTAGGTAAGGAAGGGAACTTTTCTGTAGAATGATTTTCTTCACATACTAAACAAACCTCTATAGAGTTCAATGGGCATTCGTTCCTAGGATGCCTCCTTGTGCATCTAGGGTAGAAGATGGCCAAATCCCACTCTACTTCCTCTTGTTTCCTTTTGATATGCAAGGTACCCATTTGCATGGCAAGAGTTTGTAGCATCTCACTCTTGAGGTCTTCCAGCATGTTTCCAATTTCTCCTTTGATGGATGAGTTAGAAGAAGAGGTATTGGCTATGGGTTAACTCCCCCTACCTTTATTTCTGCCTACTCTAGAATGGTTCCTAAAAACAATATTTATGTCTTCATATGACAATTGGTAGATGTCTCCCCCAGCTAGTAGATGGAGGGTGTCTAAAAGATCTTCCTGAATTTCATTGAGCAGGATCATCTTCAGAGACTCAGGGTCAAGTGTACACCTGACCCTTTTGTAACATAGATGGAACCTCTCCTCATAGTCTTATAGGGACTCATCACTTCCTATAGTCATTTAAAAAATTTCTTCTTTAGTATTTGTTGACCTACAATAGTCTCGATACATGTTGTTAAAGGATTGCTTCATTTGAGCCCAAGTTGTGATACAATTTCCATGTAATCCCATGAACTAATGCAATGCTGCATCCTTGAGAGTAGAAGCGAACAATTTCAACTTTTTCTCATCTTCTGCATAGTCATAGGTTCAACAGATAACAAGAAACTCAAACAAGAAGGTGTCAGGATCTTCTGTAGTTGGACCATGGAAATGAGGTAGGGTGAAAGGGCTTATATTCTTAATTTTGGTGTCCCCATTTGTCTCTTGAATGGGAAAGGTACCCTCTATTCTTTCTCCATTCCCCCTAGCATTTTTTTGTTCAGCCATTGGCTCCAAAAGAATGCTCTATTCTTCTTCTTCCCCTATAGGTTATTCAAATATGTCGGGCTATTCACCTAAGGGTTCTTCTTGATCACAGCCACCGAAGAAGAGAGAAGGTTGGTTGTTTGAAGCAGTTGGGGTGTTGAGAAAATTTTTTCCTGAATTTTCTCTATTCCTACGAGGCATGAAAGGAATTTTTTTTGGTTGGTTTTTGTTTTTTCCCCACACTCATAGTACCTAAAAAATTGAATTTGATTGAACGAACAGATTGCAACTAATTGAATTGAACTTGCTGTAATGAAATTGCAGAATTGAAGAGGTAAGAAAAAGAAATGCAGAACTGAAAGCAAGTAAATGACTAATATACTTTTTCTGAAATGGAAATTACAGAATGGAACAGGAAAGCAAAAGAAATGCAGAACTGAAAGATGGTAAATGACTAATCTACTTTTGTTGAAATAAACTATTAGTCGAATGTTGCAATAGAAAATGGAAGAAAGTAGTAATCACAGAATACTCTGACACTTCCCCAGAAATGGCGCCAAAAAGTGGTGAGCACCATTATTGCAACAAGAATGCTGCAACTCCTGGGCTACCTACTTTACTCTTATCCACTAGGTAGTTCGTAACAAACTTGGAAGCGATGGTGGTGTATGCACGAGTACTAGTTCTTATTGCAGGTTGTCACCTGGTCAGCCAATGCAAGATCACTAGGAGCTCAAGCCAACTTCTATGGATTCTAGAAGAGGCTCTATATGTCATGAAAGGGAAGAAAAGAAATAGATTAATCTACAGGTGATGTTCTACTTGTAGAAAGAGAGACTGAAATATCAAACAAACCAACTAATCCTACTTTTGCAGAAAGCAATATGAAAACCATGAAAAGAGTGCCAGTACCTACTCAAGGGAGTAAACAACATCTAACTAAGCTATTGTTGGAAGTAAATGAGTAAAACCCATATTTTTGGATTTTTATCTATTTTTATGTGAATTTGACATGTTTGTAATTGATTTTTTGTAAATGTGATAGAAAATAGGTGGCGTTAAAGGGCGGTTTTGGGACTTGAGAGGATGTATTATGGTGGGGATGGGTCCTACTAGGTATCAGGTATATTTCTAGAGGCATTTTCCACACTCGACCTTCAAAAGAAAGCCTACAGGAAAATCTACAGGAGGACACATGAAATCTACATGAGGAAAAACAACGTTCTATAAGAGGCCTACAGGAGGAGGCCGAGAGAATTTTTCACTATTTTGAAGGTGTAACAATGAGTGCAGAAGGTGGATCAAGGTTGGAGTGAGGTGCGAGGGAATTTTGGGTCTAACAAGAATCATCAGGAGAGAGAAAGATGATTGGATTTGCTCAAGGAGAAAGGAAGAAATTCTATGGAAAATGCAGGATACTAAGGCAGAATTGGGGGGAGACTTGGGCAACCTGTAGGGCATGGATCAGATGCAGGATGGGACGTCTGATAGGTTGGTCTAGTGCTAGAAGATATCTACTACATAAACAACTGACAATCAACAAATGAGATTAAGCAAGCAATGAAATAAGTGCATCTAGAAAACAAAGTTTTTGCATCAAAATAAACTATGATATATGAAAGGAAATGATGATAATTATTGTAGGAAAGGAAAGCATGAAAGAGGACTATTCTGAATAAATAAGTGAGCATGATGAAGAAGTTATGAAACAAAGAAAAACTAGACTATCGACCATGGAAATGTTGCCAAGACTAGAAGTCATATGAATGAGGAAAATCTATGTTTTTGGGAAAGTAAGAGGGTCTTTGACTCAAATCATGGTCCCAAAGGGAGGAAGAGAGGCCAAGGCACTATCTATACCCTTTTGAATCACTTCCTAACCTACTATAGAAAGTGCAAATGGAATAAAACTACTGAATCATTAAAAACAACCTATTCTTAACCATAAAAGGAATGCATCTAACAACAACCTAATCTACAAACTGAAATGAAACATACAAATATAAGTAAAGAGGAGCTTGTCTACATGGATTGGGCCCTAACCCAAGAGCTTTAGCCCTTTGAGGTAACTCAGTGCTAATTCAAAAAGGATTCCATATTTATTTCCAAAACAATAGCAAGATTACATGAATTGTCACAAAATAATAAGCTCAAAGTTGATCAGAGTCTACATAAGCAAAACTACAATAAAAATCCAACAAAAGATTGATGCTAGTGAGGCCCTAAGCCTCTCTACTTATACAAATGAAGCTACCAATAACTTCCTCAAAAACAGGGAGGCTTGGCTCCCAAAACTCAAGATAATGATCAGTTATCCTCCACTTGCTTGACTGCCTGCTAATGCATGACTTGGCTGCCTGTACTTTGAGCTGAATTAAGGGGAAGTCAAAGTAATGAGTAATAAATGAGGCGAATTCTCTGCTGTAAGTCCTCTCCTTTGTCCACTTCGAGTTATTGCTGCCATTTGTCCACTGGATCCTTGACTTTGACCACAAAATTCATCAATAATTTGCATTAAACACATATTAGACCACATGGCATCATAACTAACTCAACTCACTCTATAAGCATAAATATAATCAGAAAATCATACAATAAGCTAAGAGAATGGTTGATTTGACTAGGTTAGGAGGTAAAATGAGCCCATATAATTACCCATTTATGAGGCTCATCACACATGAGCTATTCGAAATTATCAATGAGAATATTATCACTCCATGTGAAAACTATATAATTTACATATAAAACCACAATTAAAATATTATGATCACTTTCTTTGACATATATTGTAGGCTCATGATCACTATTGTTATAGGAATTATTCAATAAGTATGAATTTGTTCTGCCATACCATTGTCATGGTACTTACTTCAAACCAGAAAGAGCTTTTTTTAGTCTATACACTTTCACTTCTTACCAATTAACCCCATAATTACGTGGATTATTCACTTACACTTCCTCTTTCAATTATCCATTCAAGAAGGATTAATTCATATCCATTTGATATACCTTCCACTCATGTTGGGTTATTATTGCTAAAATTGTTCTCATAGATTCCATTCTTACAACTAGATAAAACGTTTCAACATAATCTCCTCTAGGCTATTGTTTTTATCTCTTAAAAACCAACCTTGATTTATACGTTTCCATTATTCCTTTTGCATTTATTTTTGTCTTATAGACCAACTTTACACCTATGATTCCTTGTCCTTGTGAAAGACTCACTCATTCCCATGTATCATTCATTTCGATAGTATACATTTCCTCATCCATTGTTTTTATCTATTTTTCCTCCTTAACTACATCTTCAAAATTAAGTGGAATATTTACATATGAATATAAATAAGAGAGAGAATTCAAATATTCACTTCCTTCACCTTAATTTTTCTCATAAATATAGCTCAAACTTCTAAATTTGTCTTCTCAATCTTCCCAATGTTATATTTGATTTGTCACTTGAAGTTGAACTTGCAAAATATTGAGTTGTTTTCCTTGAATTGAGAATTATTCATATTGATGATCCCTGTTGATCCATATACATGCTCATGAGACATTGGAAACTGAGGAAAACAAGAGTAAGTCATCTTGCATATTTTTAGTTTTATGAATTTGACATATTAGGTGTAGGGTTTACATTTGAATTTAAGGGTAGATTCTTTTCCATATAACAAACATGATCGATTTTTAATAACCATGTACCACTACAATTAAGATTAAGAGAAGTGTAGCCCCATCTAGAAACTCAAGGGATTACAACTAGAACTCAACTCCCTCAACATCCTCATGATACATTGGAAAGTGAGGAAAATAAGTGTAAGAGTAATGAGATGACACCATAATTAGTTGTTGATCTTTTAAAACTAATTCAACAAGAATAACAAGAAGTAGATGTAGAAATTATTGAGCATTTGTAATAAATATTCCAAACATTGGTGTATTTCATATTCGAATTTCAACGCACTTCACTAAATTGATCATAAAATGATACCTTATAGAATATCATAGAAAACAACAACATGCATAATAAGTATTTAGATAACATGAAATGGACTAATTTGTAAAAGAGTTATTACTGATTACTTCTTACATGTTTTGGTTGATGTCAATGCATACGTATTGTTATGAGATCCATGACTAAGTTTAATGTTTCCCAATATCTCCTACTCATATCTACCCCACATTCGAAGGTCTCATGGGAATGAAAAAGGATTGAAAATCTAGTTGTAAGTCATTGAATTTCTATATGGGTATTTAATTCGCTTAATTCAAATTGAAGTTGTACTTGATGTTACCTCCAAAATTTTGATGATCTTTGTGAGTTAGAACCCCATCAATTGTAGCTAAAGGTATCATAACCACTACTATAAATGGAATTGAGATTTGTATATGGCACCTAATTTGTCCTTTGGAGAGACTTAGCTTCAGACTTGAGAGTGGCCTTTCACATTCATTAAAGAGGAAGAACATCAAAAAATTAAAATAGAGTAGGATTGAAATAAAAATAAATTCAAAACAGAGCTTATGTCCATTCAGATTAATAGATACAATTTTTTAGAAAACCAGAGATTGATGCTCTTTTCTTAACTACTTCAAAAATCCTTTGTTACAACTTTTCTTTTAGACACAACAAGATCTTTGTTACAATTTTGTTCACACAAATAATAAAATCTGTTTTACAACTATGTTCACACACACATTAAGAGCAATGTTCACCAAAAATAAAAATAAAAAAATACACCACATGAGTTCTATCTATATTCTCTCAAAAGTATATAATATACATATCACTTTATAGCTAGAAAAATATAAAATATGAAAGAAAACAAGTTTCACACTGTTTTGGGGTTTTATACATGCCCATATATACAAGGAGAATTATGGTAGAGAAATTGAATTTATTATGCATCATTTGAGGCATAAAAGGAGATATGTGATAGGATCTTTTTTGGTACAAAATGTTTGTCATGGATATGGAGAGTGAATGTGGAAGTTGGGATTATTTCCATCACACCTTAATCACAACTACTAATATTTATGATGTCGAAAATGTCTCTTAAATTTAGAAGAGTTTAACGAGGTTGTGATAGTTACTGCCTTGTTAAGTATTATATTTTTATTTCATTGTACATTTACATTCAAACTCTACATGGATTATTTAACTGTGAGCTTACACCTAAATAATGGTATATCCATGAATATTCTGTTAGAAATGACTTTTCTATTTCAAATATTGTGTTCAATTCTTCACTACTAACATCATGGAAATATTCTCATGGGTTTCTTATTAGTTTTGAAAAAATATCATCATTATGGGATTATGATATTTGCCACACATTTCCATTTCAATCCTAGAAATTTGGGGGAAATGATCAAAATATCCGTCAGTTGGCTTGTTTCAGTATTTTGGTGTGATTTAAATTTTAAATCCATGGATAAAGTTTTTTTCACTCAAAGGACTAATGTAATTAAAGCATAGGAGCATCATCGTATGTTTTTACTTTTTATTGTGGTTAGAATTGATGAAGTTAATTTTTTTTAGAAATTGGTATGAAAATTTGTGTAATATTAACAATTCTTATTGTATACTTGATCACTCTCAACTCTAAAAACTACTTGTCTAGAAAGGATAGATCACATAACAGATATAAAGCTCAGTTCCATTTGTAGTGGTGGTTACGATGTCTTTTGGCATTAGTGTATAGGGTTCTAATTCACCCAAATAATTACAACTATGGAGGGAACATTAGGTACCACATCAATTGAAATAAAGTGAAGAAAATATCAGTCTAGAAAATCAAGGACTTACATCTAAAACTTTACACCCTCAAAATGCCCATGAGACATTGCAAAAAAAGTCGGATAAGAGCAAGATATATTAGACAACACTACAACTAGTTGTTTATCTCTTAACACTAAGAGTGAGATGTAGGGTAACGTTACAATTAGGCATTGATATCTTAGCACTACATTGACAACAAAAGAAACAAGAAAATGTAGGAGGTACTCATCATCGATAATAGATCTACAACAAATTTGTCCACTTCATATTTGAATCACTCATAATATAGTACTTTCTACAATATAACAAAAAACAACAATGTAGATAATAAGACTTTAGATACCACAGAAGGGACCAATTTTTTGAAGAGTTGTTACTAATGTTGAGTACTTCTACATTTTCTCATTTCTCTTACTACAAAACTTGTGTTAAAAGATCAAAAAATAATTGTAATGTGTATTGATATCTCTTAATCATATCTGTGTCACTTTGCAAGGTGTCATGGGCATGCCAATGGTTTTGAGTTTTAATTTTAATTCCATGATCTTCTAGATAGTGATTTACTTCACATGATCCAAATATAAGTGCTACATGATGCTACCTCCATAGTTGTGATGATGTAGGTGAATTAGAACCTCATCCACTTTTACCAAAGGCATCGTAACTACTAAGAGAAACAACGTGGAGCTCAACATATGGTATTTAATTTGTATTCACTAGAGAAGAAGATTGCACACTTGAGAGTGATCTTGTACATTGATGGAAGAGGGAGGGGATAAAAAAATAAAATAGATTCAAGCTCAGAAAAAAATAAATTCAAAACAAAGCCTATATTTATTCAATTTTCTAGAGAATTTTTTCTAGAAAAGTAGAGATTACTACTATTTTCCTGACCACTTCAAAAGTTGTATGTTAAGACTCACACACAGAGTGAGAACTTTGTTGTATCTTTACTCACACACAGAGTAAGAGAATTGTTAAGACACACCGTAAAATATATGATAACACACACATTAAGAGCTATGTACACATAAAGGAAAAAATACACTGATCCACATGGATATTGGTGTCCACCAGCCTATTCCACTTGGAAAATCAACATTGTTTCTTTCAGTTTTTCAATTTCCTTAATTGTAGCACAGTTTATTATTTTTGGAAGTTTTTTGGCTCCTAAACTTTCGGAGATGTTTTGAGGCCCTAAACGACGTTTTTCTATCAAAATTCCTATGGCGATTATGATGATAATTGCACCAGCAGTTGTATTCCTCAAATATATCTTTCTGATGAGGTATCATACATGTTAAACAAAGATAATATGACCAAGTTACGACCCCGGGAGGTTGGTTTCCGAAGTAACCCCAACGGTGCCCATAAACTCTTGGTGTTACATCTCCTCGGGTTAGGGTTTTGGTTGTTTATGGTATTTTATATTGTTCAATAATAAAAAGCCACTTGAGCCTCATTGTAACTAAGTTCAGAGGCATGTAGTCACCACATCTCTTGTTAGAGATAATCTTCCATTGTCAAAGCTATCTTATTTCCATTATGTTTGTAAGCATAGTTCAGTATTTTTCTATTAATGAAATGAAGTGTTTTTCTGATATATCTTTGTATTTATGAGTTTTTATGTAAGTTGTTGCATTCCCATTTAAGTTTGGATCAGTGGTATCAGAGCATTCTTCACTTTCTTTGCTTTTCTTTGCATGTCCCAAACAAGGTCAAGGTATAAGGAGTTAGGGCTTGATCTAGTTGAACCATTGTAGGATAAGCCTTGCAAAACCAGATGTTGCTCGAAGAATCCCTTGAGGGACAGAGGGAAGCGATGATGGATAACTTTGTCTAGCTCCTTTGACGACAACCCACAGGCGATGCATCTTCATCCAGCAGCCAGTCTGGAGGCTCCACTACCTTTAATGTACAAGTTAAGCTTGATATTCCCATATTCAAAGGCCTTATAGATGCAGTTGTCATAGATAAATGGTTGAATCTATTGGAAGGATATTTTTCGATTCACGACTTTTCAAATCAGGAAAATTTTACATTTGCACTTCTCAAAGCTACCCCACAGATCAAGGACTGGTGGGAAACCTACTGTTAAAAAAAGGATAAGAGTGATGCCTCACTGTTTTCAGTTACACCCACTTGGAATTATTTTCAAGATGCCATTAAGGAACAATATTACACTGTTGGGAGCTAGGAAGATAAATACATAAAGTGGACCATGCTATGATAGGGAAGGGACCAAGATGTATCAGAGTTCACAAATACTTTCCATACACTTTGCACGAAGCTGGGGATCAAGGTTACTGAGAAGCAATTGGTGCTCAAGTACTGTGGCTATCTACACAAGTACATCTAGGATGAGATGGAGTTCCTAGACATTTCCTTGCTCAACAAGGCATATCAGTAGGCTATAAGGATCGAGCAAAAGTTTAAACAGAAGAAGAAATACTTTGGATCTGTGAATCCAAAGAAAGGAAAAGGCACCTCGAAATGATAGAATAAGGGACCAAACCAGGGGGATACCCAGGACAACCCATTGAAGCCACAAGTAAAGAAAAACACTAGGAGGATGAAGAAGGATATGGAAAAATGGTGTGAGTTCCATAAGAGATCCACTCACAATACAAGTGAGTGTCGGGCCAAGCATTCACAGGTGTCCGAGCTAAAGGCTTCTGAATCAGACATAGGTTCTGACTCTGAATTAAAACCCAATAAGGGGACTGAAAAAGGGAAGCATATTGAAGCCTAGTGCTAATGTGACCACTACTGGTATCTAGAAAATTTAGCCTGATGATCCAGAGGAGGAGGAACACCTCTTCCACTCACAGATGAGCATGAAGGGTTCTATGTTGTAGTTCATTATCGACAGTGGGAGCCAAAAGAACCTCATTTCAGTGGAAGTCATGAAGCAGCTAGGCGTAAAGACTACAATACATCCATAGTTGTACACCATCGGGTTGCTTTACCAAGGATGAGATCTTCGCGTCAGCCAACAGTGTTGCCTTACCTACAACATCAAGCACTTCATGGATGAGGTATTGTGTGACATTGCTCCTCTTGAAGTTTTTGATGAATTTTTAGGACAACCATACTTGTGGAAGCGGCATGATGTATATGAGTCTAGACCTTGCTCTGTTATTATTACTTTGTCTAATAAGTTGTACAGGATACTAGAGATAGCCCCACCTACTGCCATCTCTTTGATCACTATAAAGCAATGCAGTAAGATCATTTCCTAGAATAGAAAATTTGTTTTCCTTATGATTCACCCCCAAGGTAAGAAGAAGGTTGTGTCCATGGCTTCCAGGTAAGGGTCCTCTTCACAACAGAAATAGATAGACAAGGTCATGGAGGAGTATAGCGACATTTTCACCTCACCAACAGGGGTACCTATGCACTCTTAGGTCAAGCACTACATCGATCCAACCTCGGGCGCCCCACTACCCAATGGACTGATCTATCGATGCTCTATTCTAGAGAATGATAATATCAAGTGAAACATTCAGGAACTATTACAAAAAGGCCACAACAAGCCAAGCCAATCATCCTGTGGGAGCCCGATTGTGTTGGTACAGAAAAGGATGGCACCTAGAGGCTCTGTATTGACTATCGGGTGCTAAACAAGATCATTGTTTGGAATAGGTTCCAAATCCTGTGGATTGATGACCTTCTGGACCAGCTCAAAGGGGCCAAATATTTCAGTCAAATTGACTTGAAATCAAGTTATAGAGAGGTGCCCATCGAACCCTTTGATCTGTGGAAGACTCCCTTCAAATGCAAGGAGGGCCTTTTTGAATGGTTGGTCATACCGTTCAGATTAACAAACGCCCCTTCAACCTTCATGAGACTGATGGATGACATCTTGTAACCCTTCACCAATGCATTCGTGGTGGTGTATTTAGATAAAATCTTGATCTTCAGCCAAAGTTTGGAAGAGCACCTCCACCATATTCAGACGGTCCTTCAAACCCTTCAACAACACAAGATGTATGGTAGCTTTGAGAAATTTTCCTTTGGCCTGACCTAGGTTCAATATCTGGGGTACATCATTATTGATCATGGTGTACATGTGGACCCATCCAAGATACAAGTCATTTGGGAATGGCAAGCCCCAACCACTCAAAGAGATCTCCATAGATTTTTGGGTCTTGCCAATTGCTACCGTAGCTTTGTGTTGGGGTTCTCTCATATCGCTTGGCCTTTAAGTCAACTCACCAAGGGTGGAGTGAAAGCCAATTTATTTTGGTCAGAAACCCAGCAGCTCATGTTCTCCGAGTTCAAGAATCACCTATGTTCTGCCACAATGCTCACGTTACGAAACCTGCAACGACCGTTTGAGATTAAGACAAATGCCTCTAACTATGATATTGGTGTAGTTCTTACTCAACATGGGCATCTAGTGGCTTACCACAGTGAGACACTTCCAGAAATAGTCTCAAAGTACCCAACTTAAGACAAAGAAATGTATTCCATTGTGCAGGCATGTTTTCAATTGAAGCATTACATTTTGGTGAAGGAAATGGTCATCCATGTAGACCACCTGCCTCTACAGTTCATACAGACACAAGGGAAGCTGTAGAATGATCCCATCAAAAATGGCCCACCTATCTGCAAAAGTTCCATTTGAACATTAAGTATAAGAAGGGTATCACCAATAATGTCACTCATTTCCTCAGCCAACCACAGGTCATGGTGCTAATCACTGTGCTCAACTTCTATGGGAGCGAGACATCAGGGTGACCACATAATTACAAGAGTGATCTAGAATTCGGCGACATATACCACAGACTCCTGCAAGAGAAGAAAGTTCCAAATTTTCACCTTTAGGATGCATTGTTATGCCACGTGGGACACATATGTGTTCCTTCAAGTGAGTGTGCCAAGATGATTTGGGAGGCACACTACAATTGGGTTGTTGGACATTTCGAAGTAGAGAAAATTGTGGCAGCATTGCATAATTGTTTTTATTGGTTGAAACTTTGTCAGAATGTTGGAAAGTACATTAGAACAGTTTCATCCTTAAAACAATTTTATGTATGAATTATGTTATTTGTGTCATTTAGGAGAATTTCCTAAAATTTAATATTAGTATAGAAGTTATGATGTAATATAAGTTGGGTTATAGCTTATAATAATGGGTCTAGTATTAAAATAATAAAAAAATAATACGATAAAAGTAGAACATTAAGGTTAAAATTTAGGATTTTGACGCCAATTAAAAGTTATTACTCATTTAATTAAATAATTAATTTATCTCCACTTATATTAAAACCATAATATTCAAACACAATATCAAAATGAAATATTACTATGCTAATATCAAAATTTCATGTGGTTGTGCAAGTGGTTGATATAAGTCTATCAAGATACATCAACCACATTTGTTAATATGGTTATGGTAATTATTAGCTTATTAGATATTTTTTATTTCATTATACATTTGCATTCAAAGTCTACAATGATTATTTAAATGTGATCTCACACCGAAATAATGGGACATCCATGAATACCCCACCTGCAACTAAGTTTCTATGTCAAATATTCTTGTTGATTCTTCAATACCAACATTGTGAAAATCTACTCTCAATCTAGAATGTCAAATACTTACAACGAAAACTCAACATGCTCGACATGAGCATGAGACCTTCGAAAGTGTAGAAGAGAAAAATAAGAGATATTACACAACACTACATCTAGCCGTTGATCTCTTAAAAATAAGAGTAAGATATATTGGGAAACATTACAGTTAGATGTTGATCTCTCAACACTGCTTTGACAAAATAAAATAAAAAAAAAAATGTAGGAAGTACTCACCATCAGTCATAACTCATCAACAATTTTTCCTTTTCATCTTTGAATTACTTTATTTCAGTAAATCACACATAATATAATACTTTATACATTATAAAATAAAACAACAACATCGATAATAAATATTCAAATACCACAAAAGGGACCAATTTGTGGAGAGTTGTTACTGATTTTGAGTACTTCCTACATTTTCTTCTTTGTCTTGCTACAAAATTAGTGTTAAGAGACCAAAAAATAATGTAATGTTTCTAGATACTTCTTAATCATATGTTCCTCACTTTTCAAGATCTCATGGGCATGTCAAGGGAGTTGAGTTCTAGTTTTATTTCCTTGACTTTATGGATTAGGATTTCCTTTACTTGATCTGAATTGAAGTTGTACTTGATGCTACCTCCATAGTTATGATGATATTGGTGAATTAGAACTCCGTCCACTACTGCGAAAGGCATCATAACCACCACTAGAAATTACATTGAGCTCTATATACGGTATATAATTTTTCCTTTCTAGAAAAACATATTGCACACTTGAGAGTGGTATTACACATTAATGGAAGAGGGATGGGATAAAAAATGAAAATAGAGCCAAACTTAGGAAAAAGGAAATTCAAAACAGACCCTATATTTATTCAATTTCGGAGAGAATTGTTTCTACAAAACTAGTGATTTCTATGTTTTTCTTAACCACTTCAAAAGCCCTATGTTACAACTCTACATTCACACACAGTAAGAACTTTTTTACTTCTCTATTCACACACAGTAATAAATTTGTTACAACTTTGTTCACACACACACTAAGAGAACTATTAATGAAAAGAGTAAAATATATGTTGACACACACACTAAGATATATGCTCAGACACAAGAAACAAATATAGAACATGAGCACTTTTTACATAAACTCAAAAAGACAATATATACATCTCATTTTACACAAAAAATAGAAAATTTGCAAGGCAAATAATATTCATAGGGTTGTGTAAATGCCCAGCCATACAAGGATAATTACAGTAGTGAACATCAATTTATTATGCACTATTTCAGCCTAGAAAGGACATTTGTGATAGGATATTTTATGGTACACAAAGTTTGGTACATATATCAAGACTGAATATAGTAGTTAGGATTATTTATATCAACCTCCCTTAATCGTAACTACTGATATTTAGGATGCCTAAAATGTTTCTTAGATGTATAAACCTTTCCTTTCTCGGTAATTTGGTGGATATGTCTATATATTGTTCTTAATACTTACAATGTTGCAAAATAAACTCTCCATCATTGATCAACTCTCTGATGAAATGGAATCTTTTGTTAATATATTTACCTCCTTTGTGAAAGAAAATTGTCTAATAAAGAAGTTATAGAGTTTTTGTCAGAATATATCTTTTCTTCTTATTCTTGTTCATCCTTCAAGCCTTTCAACATCCTTCTCATCAAAATTTCCTGAGAAGTTGTGCTTGTTGGAGCTTCATATTGAACTCTAACTCTCTAAACATAAATAATTTGGTTTTTATTGGAAGCGGACAAAATGAGTCCCAAACTCAAATGAAAAACATGGCATCATGTTATTTGTCTATTATCTACACTTGTTTACTAGTCACTGTCTATATATATAACCAACCTAAATTCACTTGTTGTGGTATACAAGATCTCATATCCCTTGGTTCCATTAACATACCCTAGAATTATTTTAGTTTCTAACCAATGTTCTTACTTTTGAGTCTCCATGAGTCTAGAGACCAAACATACTGCATAAATTAGATCATGTCTAGTTGTACATAAATACACAAAACTTCCAACCAAGATTTTTTATGGTGTTTGATGTACATTTTCACTACAATATTCTTTACTTAATATCAAACCTATGGCTATTGGTGGTGGGTAGGGCTTCTTGTTTTTCATCTTAAACATCCTCAAGATGTATGCTACATACTTTGTTAGATAAATAAGAAATGAAACTTACATTTTCTCCACCTCTATGCATAGAAAATAGCTTAACCCCAAATATGTTACTTTAAACTCATTTCACATTAACTATTCAAAATTATCATTGAGAATATTATCACTCCATTTGAAAATTCTATAATATACATATAAAACCACAATTAAAATATTATGATCACTTTCTTTGATGTAGATTGTAGGCTCGTGATCACTATTGCTAAAGGAATTATTCAATAACTATGACTTTATACTTACATACCATTGTCATGGTACTTGCCTCGAACCATAAAGACATTTCTTTTATCTATACTCTTTCTCTTCTTACCAACTAACCCAATAACTAGGTGGATCCTCCACATACACTTCCTCTTTCAATTCTCCATTCAAGAAGGATTACTTCATATCCAATTGATATACCTCCTACTCATGTTGGGTTATTATTGCTAAAAGTTTCCTCATAGATTTCATTCTTACAACTAGAGAAAATGTTTCAACATAATCTCCTCTAGTCTACTATTTTTATCTCTCAGCAACTCACCTTATTTTATTCCTTTCCAACAATCCTTTTGCATTTCTATTGGCCTTATAGACCAACATTACACCTATGTAGCCCATGGGGCTTTGGATTGACGGTGAATGGGTGCGCTGTTAAGGCACTCCTTGTGATAGGTCACCGGTTCAAATCCCCGTGGGTACTTAGGTTAGTCTTAAACTAAAAAAAAAAAAAAACATTACACCTATGTCTTCTTGTCCTTGTGAAAGACTCACTAATTCCCATGTATCATTCTTTTCTATAGTATATATTTCTTCATGCATTGTTTTTATCTATTTTTCCACCTTAACTACATCTTCAAAATTAAGTGGAATATTTACATATGAATATAAAGAAGAGAGAGAATTCAAATCTTCACTTCCTTCACCTTCATTTTTCTCATAGATATCACTCAATCTTCTAAATTTGTCTTTTGAGACTTCCGAATGTTGTATTTGATTTGTCACCTGAAGTCGAACTTCAAAAATATTGAGTTGTTGTCCCTGAATCGAGAATTATTTGTATTGATGATCCATGTTGACACATAGACATGCTCATGAGACAATGGAATGTGAGGAAAACAAGAGTAAGTCATCTTGCATATTTTTAGTTTTATGAATTAAATATATTAGGTGTAGGGTTTACATTTGAACTTAAGGGAATATTCTTTTCCATATAACAAACATGATGGATTTTCAAATAATCAAGTACCATTACAATTAGGATTAAGTGAACTCTACGGCTATTCCTTAACTCTGCGACTCTTCTCTCGCAAGTCTGCTGATTCCTCTACGGCTTTGGTTTTATATTTCTTCATCTCGGGCTCTTTACTTCAGAGATCTGCGGCTTGATTAGGACTTCGGTGGTTAGATCTGCGGCTCCCCATCACCAGAACGTAGATCTGCCAATTCCTCTGAGGCTCTTAGCGTAGGAGATTTGAAGCTAACGTAAGTCTGCGGCTCTTCGGTCGTTGATATTACAATTTAGTGAGATCTGCGGCTTGATTGGGACTTCGGTGGTTAGATCTGCGGCTATCACCAGAACGTAGATCTGCCAACCTCTGAGGCTCTTATTGTTACATTATCATACCAGAATGTAGATCGGCCTATTCCTCTGCAGCTCTTACTATTAGAGATTCCAGAAATATTTCACAAGTCTCGGTGGGATTCCAGAAGTCTCGGTGGCTCAGATCTCCTATTCCGCAGATCTCAGAAGTCTTGTTTCACGGCGAGGTTATAGATCTGAGGCTAGATCTAGGCAGCTAATTTCTACGGTCAGATCTAGATCTAATCTTATCTTCTGTCTTATTTATCTACGGCTGCGTTCTACGAGCAAGTAAAATATGGCTCCGAGCTTCGCAAAAATAACTGGTGGCTCATCCGCCTCTGAAGGGAAATCTCCTGCCCATATCGTGAGTGAAGCCCCAACTCCCACTATCCAAGTGGTCCAGGACTCACTCGATGAAGCTTTGAAGTTCTCCGAAAGTGCCCTAATTTGCCGGTTCAATGGTTTTTGGCCGCGGCTGATAGCACTCCACAATTGGATCTCGGAGGTATGGAAGCCTATCATTTCTAATGAAATTAATATCTACCCCTGTGCTAGAGGTTTCTTTATAGTAGATTTTGAAAATCCTGAAAGCAGACAATGTATTCTAGACTCCGGCCCTTGGTTTTGGGAAAAATCAGGCCTATTCATGAAGCCATGGAACCCATCATTCGATCCCTCTACAGCAGTGATAACCTCAACACCAGTTTGGGTGAGATTGCCAAGCCTACCCTTGCATCTCTGGAATCTCTCCTCGCTAAAAGCCATCGGAAATGCAATTGGGAAATTTTACTGCAGGTGCCCAGAAACAGAGGAATATGCCAGAACCACCTATGCACGCATCTGTGTGGAAATGGATTTCAGCGCCGGATTCCCAGCTGAAATAAACCTAACAAGTAAAGACTATGTGTGGAACCAGAAGCTTGATTATGAAAGTGTCCTCTTCAGGTGTCGATCGTGCTTTGAGATGGGGCATCTAGCCAAAAATTGCCCAAAAGCCTCGGAGAAAAATTTTGCTAGAAAAAACCACCACAGATCTACATGGTGGGAAGGAGCACAAAAAGAACACTACACTGTCATCAAAGAAGAAGAATATTCTAGAGAAAATGAGTCACAAGAAATCAAGGAAGAAGGAAGCAACTCTCAAAACAAGCAAGGAGAAAGCCCACCCCAACAAATCAACAGTTATGAGGATTTGAATACCGCAGAAAATAAATCTTCATTTAACAGCAAAGCAGATCTCCTAAACCAAACTTCTTCTCCGACTATTTTCAAAAGAATGAACACAATAGATCACGAAGCTAAGACACCAATGTCCCAAGAACCAGAAGAGATGAAGGAGATGCAAGACAAAGGAAGTTGGAAGACCGTAGAGAAAAGAAAGAAAGCTACAACACCAATCTTGCCAAGAAGGACGAGGAGCCAGACAAGTAAAAATTAAGAAAATTGTAGGTCCGATAGACCAATTTGGTCTGAGTGGACGTTAACCATCATCATCATCATCATCAGAAACTCAAGGGCTTACAACAAGAACTCAACCCCCTCAACATCCTCATGGTACATTGGAAAGTGAGGAAAATAAGTGTAAGAGTAATCAGGTGACACTAGAATTATTTGTTGACATTTTAAAACTAATTTGATAATAATAACAAATAGATGTAGCAAGTATTGAGAATTTGTAATAAATCTTCCAAACATTGGTGAATTTCATATTCTAATTTCTTTGCACTGCACTAAATCACTCATAAAATAATACCTTATATAATATCACAAAAAACAACAATATGGATAATAAATATTCAAATAACATGAAATGGAGCAATTTCTAAAGTTTCCTTTTTTTTATGTCAATGCATAAGTATTGTTATGAGATCCATGACTAACTTTAATCTTTCCCAGTATCTTCTAGCCATATCTACGTCGCATTCCAAGGTCTTATGGGAATGAAAAAGGATTCAAAATCTAGTTGTAAGGAATTGAATTTATATATTGGTATTTAGTTTGCTAAATCCAAATTTAAGTTGCACTTTATGTTACCTCCACAAATGTGATGATCTGTGTGAATTAGAACCCCATCAATCGTAGCTAAAGATATCATAACCACTACTATAAATGGAATTGAGTTCTGTATCTCGCACCTAATTTATCCATTGTAAAGACTTAGCTTCCCACTTGAGAGTGACCTTTCACATTGATTAAAGAGCAAGAACATAAAAAAATGAAAATAAAGTAGGATTGAGATAAAAATAAATTCAAAATAGAGCTTATATTCATTCAGTTTAATATATACACTTTTTTACAAAACCAGAGATTGTTGCTCCTTTCTTAACTACTTCAAAAATCCTTTGTTACAACTTTTCTTTCAGACACAACAAGATCTTTGTTATAGTTTTGTTCACACACATACTAAAATCTCTTTTACAACTATGTTCACACATACATTAAGAGCTATGTTCACAAAAAAAAAAAAAAATACACCACATGAGCTCTATCTATACACTGTCAAAAATATAGAATATAAATATCACTTTACAGATAGAGAAATAGAAAATATGAAAAGAAAACAAGTTCAAAATAGTTTTGGGGTTTTATACATGCCCATATATACAAGGAGAATTATCGTAGCGAACTTGAATTTATTATGCATCATTTCAGCCATAAAAGTGGATGTGTGATAGGATCTTTTATGGTACAAAATGTTTGTCCTGGATATGGAGAGTGAATGTGGCAGTTGGGATTATTTCCATCACTCCTTAATCACAACTACTAATATTTATGACATCAAAAATGTCTCTTAAATTTAAAAGAGTTTAATGGGGTTGTGATAGTTACTACCTTGTTAAGTATTATATTTTTATTTCATTGTGCATTTACATTCAAAATCTACATGGATTATTTACCTATGAGCCTACACCTAAATGTTGGCATTATGATTCAGGTGTTGTCCTTGATGGCAAACTCATTCAGGTGGTAAATCAAGAAGGACGCAGGAAATATGTTCAGCAAGTGCGTCCCCGCAGGTATACCATACAGAACCCGCGTCCGGGGACGCAGGCCAGCCGTTCAGGAGGTGCGTCCGCCCAGTGCACACACTTCAAGGCAGAGAAAAGCACGTGGGGGTTTCTTGTGTGGTATCTAGCCGACGGTTTTGTGTTTCTATGGTGTCGGCTCGTGGTATTGTTCCACGCTTTGGGGAGAAGCTTGCCTATATAAAGCAAAGGAGTTCATTTGGATTAGGATCATCTTAGTTGAACATCTCTTGGTGAGATCTAGTCCAAATCTCTAAGGGCAAATCTTCTAATGGACTACGATCTATATGGCGCATGATCAGATCTGTGGATCTGAGTGTTTGGGTTGGTTCTGAAGTCCTCTTATCTTCTATATCTGAAGGGACGCAGATTCAGTGAAGGGAAAGTGCGCCGGGACGCAGTACAGTAAAGACTCAGGTGCGTCTCTGAGGCAAAGGACGCGGCGCGACTGTGGTATTGGGTGCGTCTTTGAAGCGAAAGACGCGGCGCGATAGTGTTTCTGGGGGCGTCGGTCGCAGAAAAGCAAAGAGGAACAGTGCGTCTGTATGCAGAACAGCATAAGGTATACTGCGTCCAGTCGCAGGCCACAGAAAGAAAATATGCGTCCCTGTCTTAAGATGATCTGTTGACTGTATATTTCTGTTCATAAGGTGTTCTGGGTTGTTTATGTAATTACTGATCTGATATCTGTAGTAGACTGCATCTGTTGTATACTTGTTGATCATTTGATTCTTCATGAAAAGAAGTAGGGGGTTGTAGCTCCCTTCCAGGAGAAACTGGAAAACGAGAAAGAGTTGTAGCTCTTTGCAGGTTGCAGCCTGCGTGCTGGTAAAGGACTGCACCAGTACAAAATCATTGTAAAAAGAATTTCTTGAAAGAAGATAGAGACATATTGCAGCAGGTGGTTTTTCTCCCGCATTGGGTTTCCACCTTACATCTTGTGTTCTTTGGTGTGACTGTCTATTTTCTTTATTCATGCTCATTGTTTTATGGTACTGATATGCAAGAATATTTCAAAAGATCAAATAAGGAAGATTTGGTAAATTGCTAGATAATACTGATTCACCCCCCCTCTCAGTATTATTTCCAACAATTGGTATCAGAGCAGGTCCTTCTGAAAAGCTTGATCGCTTGAAGGTAGATCGTTCATCATGAGTAACTACGAGAGAGAAGCATCAATCAGGCCACCCGTCTTCGATGGGACAAACTTCAATTATTGGAAGGTAAGAGTTACTGCATATCTTCAATCTCTTGGTACAGAAGTTTGGAACATTGTAGAATCAGGCTATGCCTTTCCTTCAGTTACTCCTACAGATCCAGCTGAGAAAAAGCAGTATGAAACAAATGCAAAAGCAGTCAGTACTCTATTAGGAAGTATATCTCAAACAAAGTTCATGAAGGTCATGCACTTCAAATCAGCAAAAGAGATATGGGACAAAATGATCACTAGCTATGAAGGAGATGAACAGGTAAAAGAAGCTAAACTTCAAACTCTCAGGATTCAATATGAGACTCTCAAGATGTATAATGATGAAAGTGTGGCTAATTATTTTCTTCGGGTAGATGAGATTGTTAATTGTATGAAAAATTTGGGTGAAGAAATAAAAGAGACTATAGTAGTTCAAAAGATTCTAAGATCTTTATCCCCCAAGTTTGAATCTAAAGTATCTGCAGTAGAAGAAAAGGAAAATCTCCGTGTTCTCACTATGTCTCAGCTGCATGGAATTCTAACTGCTTATGAAATGAGAAAGGGAGGTCCATCAGACAGAAGGGAAGCTGCTTTTAAAGCATCAGGCAAAGAAGATCACTATGAAGCAAGTCATGTTCCAGAAGAAGAGGAAGAAGAATCAAATTTTGTCAGAAATCTTCAAAGGGGTTCTGGAAGGTTCAGAGGTAAGCTACCTTTCAAATGTTTTGCTTGTGGAAGAGTAGGTCATTATGCTGCAAAATGCTCTTATAAGGATAAAGGAAAGGAACCAGTTAGATGGAACAAGAAACAGGGTACAAATAAGAAAAGCTACTACACCCATGAAGATAGTGATGGCTTATCAAACAGTGATGAAGATGAACAAGGTAACAAATATAGATTGTTAATGGCATTTGAAGATGATGATTATGAGGATGATGTAGATGTGGATAACCTTTATGATGAAATTACTAGACTCAAGAGATGTATAGAAGAAAAGAACATGATTATTGATACTCTACAATTTCAGATTGATGAAAAGGAAAAACATCTTGAAAAATTAGAAGGTGAAATTGTTGGTCTTAGAAAAGAAATTGAGAAAACAAAAACTATTAATCTCAAGTTTGTCAAAGGATCTGAAACGTTGAATGAGATTATCAGTGTGCAGCGGTCTCCACTAAATAAGACAGGTCTGGGCTATAATGGAGAAACTTCTCAAGCATCCACTTCAAAAAGTTATCTTGATGCAGCAAGAAGAAATGAGCAAGAGCACAAGGAAGATCATCAGGTAAAGCAGGGACAAACGTCAAACAGAAACTATCAGGGGCAATCCAGCTTAAGGGTGAACAAAAGCCACAACTAGCCACAGGTAAAATCTTCCCAATTTGGTTCAAGAATAGATGAAAATAGAAATTACAATCAGTTGGCTAGTAGATTCAATAATCGCAGAAACTTCTTCAATGGACAATGCTTTTCTTGCCATAACTTTGGTCACAAAGCAGCTCAATGTGTTGCGTATAAAACAATCATGACTAGGGAAGCTCAAAAACAAAGAAGTATGACAGGGATTACAAAAAGGACCTATAACAATTTTTCAGCTCTTGAAAATGAAGTTGAATGCTCTATTTGCAATAATTTTGGACATGAAGATTTTGAATGCAGAAGCAGGTTTCCGGAAAGAAAGGTACAAGAACAAAAAAGGGAACAAACCTCAGGCACCAAAACATGGAAAATAAAGGAACCTCAAACAGAAAGATGTGGGATAGCATTCTATGCAGAAGGACAAGAAAATCTATGGTACATTGACAGTGGATGTTCAAAGCATATGACAGGTGATAAAGAAAAACTTGAATCTTATTCTAATTTAGAAAAGGGAAAGAAAGTCTCTTTTGGAAATGATACTCCTGCAACTATAAAAGGAAAAGGTATTGCTCCTTTAAAAGAAGATGTTAAGGCTGGAAATGTTTTGTTTGTTGATGGACTAAAGCATAATCTTCTAAGTGTAAGCCAGATGTGTGATCAAAGAACCGAGGTTATATTCAGATCAAATGGATGTCTTGTTCGTGATCTTGATACAGGTAAAACAGTTCTCAAAGGAAAAAGAACTCCAAATAATCTATACATTTTTGATGAAGAACAACAACAATGCTATCTAAGCAAGGATGAAGAGCACTGGTTATGGCATCGAAGGTTGGGACATCTAAGCTTCTCACAAATAAGGAAAGCTTGCAAATATCAGGCAGTTCGCGATCTTCCAGATATCAAAATTCCTGACAACACCATATGCAGATCATGTCAGTTTGGAAAACAGACCAGAACTAACTTTCCAGAGAAAGAAGGATCAGCCAGCATGCCTCTTGAGCTAGTACATACAGATGTATGTGGACCATTCAGAAAAAGAACACCTAGAGGAGAGGAATACTTGATATTATTTATTGACGATTTCTCCAGGTTTGTTTGGTTAGGACTTATGAAGCACAAAGATGAAGCTTTCGAAAAATTCAAATCCTTCAAAGCTTTGGTTGAAAATGAATCAGGTCACAAGATTAAGTGCCTCAGATCCGACAGAGGTGGAGAATTTACTTCAAATGAATTTTTCGATTTCTGTGAAGAACATGGGATAAGGAGAGAATTTTCTACAGCTAGAACTCCTCAGCAAAATGGAGTAGTGGAAAGAATGAACAGAACAATCCAGCAAATGGCTCGTGCTATGCTTGATGAATCAGGAACTCCTGCAACCTTCTGGGGTGAAGCTGCACATGCGGCAGTTATTATTCTCAACAAGACAAATGTCCGAGTGAACAGCACTCAAACTCCTCATGAGCTCTGGAGTGGTAAAACTCCTTCGGTAAAGCACTTCAAAATCTTTGGGAGCAAATGCTATATCAAGAATACTGAGGAGCAGCTTGGCAAACTTGATCCTAGAGCAGATGAAGGAATTCTTCTTGGCTACTCTCCACATAGCAAAGCATACAAATGCTACAATAAAAGACTTGGCAGAATTGTTGACAGCATTGATGTAGTGGTTGATGAGAAGGGATACATTCCTAGGCAAATACATCGTGAAGACATTGAAGAAGATGAAAGCTACCCTCAAAGACAGAATGATGAAGAAGAAGAACCGCAAGAACAATCTCAAGAAGGACCTCACGAAGAAGCAGAAGAAAGAACAAGAATAGAAGAAAAGACTCCATCCAGATATGTTCAAAAGAACCATCCAGAATCTCAGATCATGGGACAAAAAGAAGCAGGTATACAAACTAGAAGAACAGTTGCAGAAGCTTCAAGTTATTTGGCATTACTCTCCTCTACTGAACCACAAAATGTGAAAGAGGCATGCAAAGATGAATGTTGGGTGAAAGCAATGGATGAAGAACTTGAGCAAATTGAAAAGAACAACACTTGGGAGCTGGTTCCTAGACCAAAGGATAAGAATGTTATCGGAACAAAATGGGTTTTCAAAAATAAATTGAATGAAAATGGAGAAGTAATTAGAAACAAAGCCAGACTTGTTTGTAAAGGGTATGCACAGCAAGAAGGAATAGACTTTGAAGAAACTTTTGCTCCTGTTGCAAGACTTGAGGCCATCCGAATGTTTCTTGCTCTCTCAAGTTGTCAGAACTTCAAAGTATTTCAAATGGATGTGAAATCAGCCTTTCTGAATGGAGACTTGGATGAAGAAGTGTACATTGAACAGCCAGATGGTTTCATTCTTGGAAACGATCCAAATCTTGTATGCCGATTAAAAAAGGCTCTCTATGGTCTCAAACAAGCTCCAAGGGCTTGGTACTACCGGTTGGACAAATATCTTCATCAACAAGGTTTTTCAAAAGGTTCAGCAGATAGCAATCTTTATATAAAAGTTGAAAATGACAAATTACTAATACTTGTTGTGTATGTAGATGACATTATTTTTGGCAGTAATGAAGAAGCTATGAGTCAAAGCTTTGCCTCGGTCATGCAGAAAGAATTTGAGATGTCCTTGCTAGGAGAACTGACATACTTCCTTGGTTTGCAAATCCAACAAAAGAAAGGAGGAATCCTTTTATCTCAAACCAAGTATCTCAAGCAGATTTTGAAGAAATATGGCATGGAAGATGCAAAACCAGTATGTACACCCATGGTCACAGGATGTAGTCTCAGTGCAAATGACGAATCTGCAGCAGTACATCAACCAACCTACAGATCTATGATTGGAAGTCTACTATATTTGACAGGTACCCGACCAGACATCATGCATGCAGTTGGAATAGTTGGAAGGTTTCAGACAAATCCAAAGGAGACTCATCTTCAAGCAGTGAAGAGAATCTTCAAATATCTTCAAGGGACTCAAAATTATGGCCTATGGTATCCTAGAAATACAGATCTCACTCTTCATGCTTATACAGATGCAGATTGGGCCGGAAGCGTGGATGACAGGAAAAGCACAAGTGGTGGTGCATTCTTTATGGGTCCCAGACTGGTATCTTGGTTCAGCAAGAAACAAAGTTCAATTGCCTTGTCTACAGCTGAAGCGGAATATGTTGCTGCTGCATCTTGTTGCACCCAACTTCTTTGGATGATGCAGACTTTGCAGGATTATCAAATCACTTGTACACCTCCTATTCCTATCTTATGTGACAACACAAGTGCAATCAGCATCTCAAAGAATCCGGTTATGCATTCAAAAACCAAGCATATACCAATCAAGTACCATTTTCTCCGGGAACAAGTACTTGAACAGAAGGTCAAGTTGGAGTATGTTCCTTCTAAGGAACAAGTTGCTGATATTTTCACCAAACCATTGCCCAGGGACACTTTTGAATACCTCAGGCAAAAGCTGGGGGTTGTTGATGCATCGTCTCACTGTTGATCATCTTCCTATTGATGGTATAGGCTCAGGGGGAGCACATAATGCATTGTTGGCATTATGGAAAAGGAGATCTTGGAAATAGCTGCAATATGTCTCTGTCTCCTTCATGATGGATTTCTGGTTACAGATCTGGAGAAGCATGAGCATAGGGGGAGCATACCCTTTGCCCTTGATGTCAAAGGGGGAGAATGATGAAGCTGAAGATTATGTGGTTGCCATCAAGTCCAAAGGGGGAGTTTGTTGGCATTATGATTCGGGTGTTGTCCTTGATGGCAAACTCATTCAGGTGGTAAATCAAGAAGGACGCAGGAAATATGTTCAGCAAGTGCATCCCCGCAGGTATACCATACAGAACCCGCGTCCGGGGACGCAGGCCAGCCGTTCAGGAGGTGCGTCCGCCCAGTGCACACACTTCAAGGCAGAGAAAAGCACGTGGGGGTTTCTTGTGTGGTATCTAGCCGACAGTTTTGTGTTTCTATGGTGTCGGCTCGTGGTATTGTTCCACGCTTTGGGGAGAAGCTTGCCTATATAAAGCAAAGGAGTTCATTTGGATTAGGATCATCTTAGTTGAACATCTCTTGGTGAGATCTAGTCCAAATCTCTAAGGGCAAATCTTCTAATGGACTACGATCTATATGGCGCATGATCAGATCTGTGGATCTGAGTGTTTGGGTTGGTTCTGAAGTCCTCTTATCTTCTATATCTGAAGGGACGCAGATTCAGTGAAGGGAAAGTGCGCCGGGACGCAGTACAGTAAAGACTCAGGTGCGTCTCTGAGGCAAAGGACGCGGCGCGACTGTGGTATTGGGTGCGTCTTTGAAGCGAAAGACGCGGCGCGATAGTGTTTCTGGGGGCGTCGGTCGCAGAAAAGCAAAGAGGAACAGTGCGTCTGCACGCAGAACAGCATAAGGTATACTGCGTCCAGTCGCAGGCCACAGAAAGAAAATATGCGTCCCTGTCTTAAGATGATCTGTTGACTGTATATTTCTGTTCATAAGGTGTTCTGGGTTGTTTATGTAATTACTGATCTGATATCTGTAGTAGACTGTATCTGTTGTATACTTGTTGATCATTTGATTCTTCATGAAAAGAAGTAGGGGGTTGTAGCTCCCTTCCAGGAGAAACTGGAAAACGAGAAAGAGTTGTAGCTCTTTGCAGGTTGCAGCCTGCGTGCTGGTAAAGGACTGCACCAGTACAAAATCATTGTAAAAAGAATTTCTTGAAAGAAGATAGAGACATATTGCAGCAGGTGGTTTTTCTCCCGCATTGGGTTTCCACCTTACATCTTGTGTTCTTTGGTGTGACTGTCTATTTTCTTTATTCATGCTCATTGTTTTATGGCACTGATATGCAAGAATATTTCAAAAGATCAAATAAGGAAGATTTGGTAAATTGCTAGATAATACTGATTCACCCCCCCTCTCAGTATTATTTCCAACACTAAATAATGGTATATCCATGAATATCTTGTCAGAAATGACTTCTCTATTTCAAATATTGTGTTCAATTCTTCATTACTAAGACCATGGAAATATTCACGTGTATTTCTTGTTAGTTTGAAAAAATATCGTCAGTATGGAATTATGATATATGTCACACATTTCCATTTCAATCCTAGAAAAATTGGGGGAAAGGATCAAAATATATGTCAGTTTTCTTGTTTCAATCTTTTGGTGTGATTTACATTGTCAATCCATCGATAAAAGTGTTTTTCACTCAAAGGACTAATGTAAATAAAACATAGGAGCATCATCATATGTTTTTATTTTCTATTGTTGTTATAATTAGTGAGGTAATTTTTATGTTAGAAATTGGGTATGAAAATTTGTGTCATAGTAGCAATTATTATTATATACTTGACCACTCTCAACTCAACAAACTACATAACTATAAAGGATAGATCACATAACAGATATAAATCTCAGTTCCATTTGTAGTGGTGGTTATGATGCCTTTTGGCATTAGTGGATAGGGTTCTAATTCACCCATTTCATTACAACAATGGAGGGAACATCAAGTACCACATCAACTGAAATAAATATCAATCTAGAAAATCAAGAACTTACAACTAAAACTTGACACCCTCAAAATCACCATGAGACCTTCCAAAAGAAGGCCAATAAGAGCAAGAGATATTAGGAAACACTACAACTAGTTGTTTATCTATTAACAATAAGAGTAAGAGATATAGGGTAACATTACAATTAGTCATTGATCTCTTAACACTACATTGACAACCAAAGAAAGCGGAAAATGTAGGAGGTACTCACCATCGATAATAGATCTACAACAAATTTGTCCACTTCATATTTGAATCACTCATAGTATAGTGCTTTCTACAATATAACATAAAACAACAATGTAGATAATAAGAATTTAGATACCACAAAAGGGATTAATTTCTGGAAGAGTTGTTACTAATTTTGAGTACTTCCTACATTTTCTCATTTCTCTTGCTACAAAACTTGTGTTAAATTACCAAAAAATAATTGTAATGCCTCTCGATATCTCTTAGTCGTATCTACATCACATTGCAAGATATCATGGGCATGTCAATGGATTTGAGTTTTAATTTTAATTCCTTGACCTTCTAGATAGAGATTTACTCCACATGATCCGAATTTACGTGGTACATGATGCTAATTCCATAGTTGTGATGATCTAGGTGAATTAGAACCTCATCCACTTCTCCCAAAGGCATCATAAATATTAAGAGATATAACATGGAGATCTACATATGGTATCTAATTTGTCCTTAATTGAGAAGAAGATTGCACACTTGAGAGTGAACTTGTACATTGATGGAAGAGGGAGGGGATAAAAAATATAATACATTCAAGCTCAGAAAAAAATAAATTCAAAACACAGCCTATATTGATTCAATTTTGGATAGAATTGTTTCTAGAAAACCAAATATTACTACTATTTTCTTAACCACTTCAGAAGTCATATGTTAATACTCACAATAATAGAATTGTTAAGACACACAGTAAAATATATGATAGTAAACACATTAAGAGTTATGTACACATTAAAGGAAAAATACACAAAATAAACTCTATTTACATAGACTCAAAAAGGAATTATATACATCTCATTTCACACATTGCAAAATAGAAAATGTGGAAGGGGGACATATTTCATAGGGAAGTGTACATGCCCACTTTTACAAGGATAATTATGCTAGTGAACTTCAATTTATTATGCAACATTCAGGCCTAGAAAGGACGTTAGTGACAAGATATTTTATAATACACCACATTTGTCAGGGATATCAAGAGTGAATGCAATAGTTGGGATTATTTCTAGCACTCCCCCTTAGTCAAAACTACTAATATTAATGACAAGCAAACTGTCTCTTAGATGTACAAAACTTTCCTTTCCCATTAGTTTGTTGGATATGTCTGCATATTGTTCTTCATACTTGAAATGTTACAAAATAATCTCTCCATACTTTAAAAATTCATTAATGAAATGGGATGTTTGTCTATATGTTTACCTCTTTTGTGAGAGACTAAGTTTTTTGATAAAGAAATGGTAGAGTTATTGTCACAATAGATATTTATGTTTTCTCCTTGTTCATGCCTTAGGTCTTTCAAATTTCTTTCTGCCCAAATTTCTTCAGAAGCTACTCTTGTTTCAACTACATATTAAACTTCCATTGTAGAAAAAGAAATATTAAGTTGTTTCTTGGAAGCGCAAAAAATTACCCCCAAACACAAAAGGAAAACTTAGCCCAATTTTCTCTCTATATAATCTTCATTTCTTTCCCAGTCACTGTCTATATATATAACAAACCAAAATTCATTTCTTGTGGTATACAAGATTCGATATCCCTTGGTTCCATTAACATACCCTAAAATTATTTTAGTTTCTAACCAATGTGCTCACTTTGGAGTCTCCATGAACCTAGAAACTAAACACTCTACATGCATTAAATCATATCTAGTTAAAGTTAAATAAATAAAACTTGAAACCCAACATTTTTCTGGTGTTGGATCTACCTTTTCGCTACAATATTCTCTACCTAATTTTAAATCCATGGCTATTTGTGGTGGATAAAGCTTTTTGTTTTTTTTTTTTAACCTCCTTAATATATATGTTACGTACTTTTTTCAAGAAATAAAAATCCCATCTTCCATTTGTCTCACGTCTATTCCTATGAAAGACCTCAACCCGAAATATATAATTTTAAACTCTTTTTCATGAAATCTTTGAAATTAGATATGTGAACATCATCACCATGTGAAAATTAGATAATCTACATATAAAAAAATAATTAAAATATATATGATCACTTTGTTTGAGGTCGAGGGTAGGGTCACCACCTCTTTTTCTAAAGGAATTGTTCGACAACTATGGCTCTATTATGCCATACGATGGTCATGCTACTTGCTTCAACCCATAAAGAGATTTCATTAGTCTATACATGTTGTCTTCTTACCACTGAACCTTATAACTAGGTTGCTTCTCCATATACACTTCCTCTTTCAATCATCCATTCAAGAACGCTTATTTCATATCCATTTGAGATACCTCCCACTCGTGTTGGGATATTAGTGCTATATTTTTCCTCATAGATTCCATTCTTGTAACTAGAGAAAATGTTTCAACATATTCTCTTCTAGGATATTGTTTGTATCAGGTTACCACTTAAACTAGTAGGGGTCCTAGGAGAGGATCCTATAGAGAAAGTGCTAATTTAAGGGGAAACAATGGGGTGATAAACCATTGTCACCTTAGCTAAAGTTCCCTACTCTTTATGGACTTTCACCAGTGGGAGGAGACTCGATGTAATAGGAATCACAAGGATGATTAGAGCAATGAAGTGATGGAGGTTGATTCCTAAAGCCTATTCACAAGAGGGACCTAATTATCTGGTTTACTTGCTTAAGATGTAAGGGGATGGGATCTTTGGAAAAGGCTAAGAGGATGCATAAGCCTAGGATTTGGGATTATCCCTAAACAAGAAGCTTCCTAGGTTTAGGAATCATTATGGAGAAATGGCTTCTATGCAATCCTTATAGAATTTAAATTCCAAGTTTGTGGTACCACAAAGAGCTTAATTGGACCCAACTAGGTCAAGGGCATGGAGTTAGTCACCAATAGAGGGGCTTGACCTAATCATGGTAGCGAATAGGATTAAAGGACTAATTTTCTTTTTAGATTTGAATGTAATGATCCAAGTGAGAACACTATCTCAAATAAACCTAGGGAAATACTTCGTCTTATGGCTAGGACTTGCTATATCTTAGGATTCCACCAGAGGATTTTCTTCAAACTTAGAGGACCTCTAGAGAAAACCCCAGCATAGTAGTGAGCAAATATTCAAGGTGTTTGGATGGATACAAAATATTTTGCTTCATGTCGTAGGTGACCTACTAGGGTTAAGGCTATATTTGAAAAAGGAGAAGAAAAGAAGGGTTATTTTAACCACCAAAGGCCTGTGAGGATTAGCACATTTATTTTTGGCCTAATGGAGTGAAGATAAACCTATATCAAATATGTTCATGAACTGAGGAGCCCTAATTAACCTTCACTACCCTCTCCAAGAGAAGTAACTAGACTATTATGGTTTTATACTTCAAATTTGCAAAGGATATGAAGTGTTGAGGTCTTTCAACCTAAGAAGTGTATGTATGAACATTAAACCAATGCCTCAAAGTTAAATACATGCATCGAATCATTTATTCAAGGCATCTAGAAGAATTTCACATTACTTTGACCCATACAAGAATAATGGTAAAAAGAACATGCAACAACAAGTAAGATAACAAGAATATCATTAAAAATTCACTTACAACAAAGAGATAGCATATTCATTCTTCAAATTTTCATTACAAATAATCTCTAAAGAAAATTTCGAAAACCAAAACATCATAGTTCATCAAGACCTTGAAGAAAATTTTTGTAGCAACAAGTGCAAAAATGTCTGAAGAGATATTAATCCAATCCAAGAGATGATGAGAGAAATGATTCACCTCTCATTTATTTTGTAGAATTCCAAATGGGATTTGTGTTATAGACATTTTTGGGCACTGCAACCCCAAGCATAAAATTTCCATAAACCAAGGGCTCCTAAGTCCCTAAAAGTGTTGTTCTAACCCCTAAAGGAACAAGGTCAACTGATTGCAGCTTCTCCCAGAAGTTCTCCATGGAAAACTGCTCAGAATTGGTCAAAACAGGATCATTTCAGCTACTCCATAAGCCAAGTGCGTTGCATCTCACCTAAATACACTGTGTGGGTGCATTGCATTTCAAAAAGCCCTTCTATGGGGTGTGATGGGCGAGAAATGACAAATGGCAGTGTCATTCCGCGAGATGGAGAGGCAATGGAAGCTTCCAGAAACTTCTCCTGTGACACTTGCCTCTCTGAATTCGACCAAGGATGAGTAAGATATCATCAATCTCCAAGTGGAAGCAAGAACTATCAGAGGGAAGAAAGTAATCAAATCACAAGCTGACTCATCTCCCTTACAGGTATCTATATATGGATCCCTCATCCCAGAGATCCAGAGGCTGGAATTTTGCATATTGTAAGGAATTACTGTTGGTTTCTTGAGACAAACATCAGATTGTTGGGTGATCTAAGATTTGTATGAGGTGAAGAGGGGCTTCCTTGCTGAGAGGATGATGCTGGGTCAGAACAACTAGTTGTAACTCCCCTTGGCTCTTTCTTGTTTATCAATAAAAGCTATTCAAGTTTTCCTCCATACTCTTGGGTAATTTATGTTTGTTGCATTTGTATGGTCAATTTACATCTGATCCTAGATTGTTTATGATTATAGATCCATGTTCTCGTATAGTGCTATGCTACTGTGATCTTACAGGTACTTGTGAAGCTGGGCGTGCAAGGGAACACGTAGCGAAAGACTATCAAGAAAGAGAGGGATCGAACCAGGAGATTAGCACAAGACAGAGGTTGGTCTTCTTTGTTCTTCTCTATCTATACTTCATAAAGGAAAAATGAAAGTAGCTTTACTTTGTTTGTTTCTAAGGCAGCTATTACACCTTAGTGGGATAAGCAGTTCTGAGTAGACACTTTTCCCTGTAACAAAATGGCGACTCCGCTGGGGACGAATTAGTTTGTTTGTTTATCTTCCTTGTTGTCTATTTCATAAACTTACAGATGGAGTTTGAAGTCGTGCTAGGTAGCTTTCGAACTGCATTTGCTATGCAAATGAAAAGTAGATAAATGTCGCTTCAGTCAATCGCCAGGATCTATTTATGATTTAAACAATTGATTCACAAACTCTCTGATTGCCCCTTGTGGTAGCTCTTAGATCCTCCTTAGATCTACCCCTGATTGTTGCAATACTGATTACCTTTTGCTCAGCCAAAACCCATGAACTGAACTGCAAACTGTGACCTGGAACCCAAGCAAAGTCTCGTTTCTGGCGCAGCGCAGGTACTGTTCTGAGAATCTAAAATTCAGCGCACTTCCCGAGTGTAGTAGGTGCACTGCATTTCAAATTCCCTGTGTTATAGGTGTGCTAATTAGACTAGGCATTGTTCAGTTTTGGTTTCTGTGTTTCATTCTTTCCAGTTCTATTCATGAATTTTGCTTCCTGTGATCAGTATATCTCTATTTGAAACCCCTTTTCCTTGCTGTTATTCCGCCTCCTTTGTACAAAAGAACTGTAAATGTTTTGTGTCTTTGTTGAGTCATTTTCAGTTCTCCTTTGCAAAAAGTAACATAATAACACTGTCCTCCTTTGATTTGAAAGTTTCGCAAGTGTTGTTTTCAATCATAGGAAAGAGTTTGATTGTTGTAGATAGTCGATTATCCTATTACTATTGTTTTTAGTCTGAATTTGTAATTTTTCTAGTGTCAAAAACAAGTATTCATTTCAAAATCGTAAGGTGTTGTGATTGCCTCCATTTTTTATTTCAAAAAGAAACTTGTTGATAATTGTCGCTTGAAAAGAAATTCAGATTTGTGCATCAAATTTCTTGTTATCATTCATATACTAAGAAAGTCGAAAACAAATACATGCATGTGCATTTGCATTTAGACAGTCTGATTGGTTTGATTTAGGAAAGCGCATTCAGAGTGTGCTCTTTGCTCTTTGTGAAAGAATTCTGTCTTTCTTTCCTTAGTAGCTAGGATTTTCATTGCACAAAGAAGATAAAAAGATTGTTTATCATCTTAGATTGCATTTTAGGAATTACATCTACATCTTGCGGTGAACCTGAAAGGCAAACTTCATAAACAATATCAACTATAAAATAAATTCAATGAATCTAACAACGCTTTGGAACCTAATGCACAACATTTAGAAGTCTAGGCTAGAGACGTATTCCGGCATCGTAAAGCCTGGTAACTATTGTTCTAACTGATGGTTGGGTGATTCTTCCACTTTGAGATGATAAGTGCCAGTACGGACTTGTGCTCCCACGTACCATCAAGTATATTTTGGGCGACCACAATAGGCTTAATCCTTTATCCATAGGAAGCCGTGTCTACCACCCTATCGATCACAATGCACTGAACACAACATTCGAGAAGATTGAATGTTGTACCGTAAAAATTATTCTGTAGTTCTGCGATTGGTTTGGTAATCCATCTACCTAGATTTCTAGAGCAGTCCCTTTCGTTCCTTTTCAGACTCTTTAACGGAAAAGGTCCATCTGAGCACTTGTCACTTCAAGCTCATTAAAAATCGAAGGCGACTAGAGTCATTTTTCATTTTTTCTTGACTCTTAAAAATTGAAAAAACAAGTTGTGTCAAATCGTCTAAAATTTATTTTAAACGAAATATTCATCACCCTTCCATACGTTTATCTTGGGTTGAGAAAATGGAATCCACCAACCAACGAATTCCCCTTGGAGGAAATCCTAGTCCCTTCTCCTCTTGGGGAGATGTTGGTGTGCCCCATATGGCCACATTGTCACTTCCAGTACTGACAATCGGCTTGCCTGTATGGCTCTTCTCAACCTCTGTCATTCAGAACACTGCAATTCCTGAACAATTGAGTCAGCAACTAGATGATTCCAGAGTTACCCACCAACCTTCTACTTCCTCCAATTCTTCCTCTCCTCCTTCCTCTTCACTTGATGGGGCCGTTAAAGCCAAAAGTCAAGTACCTGAGAAGAAGAAATATAAGAAGAAGAAGGAGCCAGAAGCGAAAGGGGGCAAATGAGCGTCGTCAAGAGAAAATCCACACACTGCACCGACCAGGCCTAAATCGCCATGTGTCATTTGCAAAGGAGACCACTATCATAGAGATTGTCCTTGTATCCCTCGGATCTTAAGGGACTGGTCTCCTCGTTTTCACAACCCAGTGTCGTCAACCCTTGATGATCATATTGAAAACAAGCCGTCGAGTAGTGAAAGTGAAGCCCTAGGACAAAAAGGAAAATATAGATTTCCTTGTAAACTGTGCGAAGGCGATCATGCCATCGACCATTGTCCCTTATTAGACGAGGCTAAAAGCGTTTTTTACGATCATCCGGTTTCACCGTTACGACTTCCTCCTGGATATAAAAAACTCTTGCCGAGTCCATCACTAGTTGAAAATCTGGCTAGCCCACTCAAGTGGTTGGCTAAAGCATCTATCATTGAAGACAAACCATCTGAACCCATACCAGACGAAATTCAAAAGGTCGAGGTGGCAGTTGACCCGGTCTTGCCTTCAGAGGTTCCATCTTCAGATGATATAGTCACCAAAGAGAACAAGGATGACACCGTCCAAATTCTTTTCGTGAGCACAGACTCTGATGAACATGGCGGCAATTTACCCGTTCCTTTACCGCAGGAAGGAAGTTCATTAGAGTTGTACCTGGCCGTCTATTTGGTCCCATCTCCAAGCAACCTAGCTGTCTCCTTTGATTGGAATCAACTAGGCAGACCCCGTTTACCAGCTAGTGTACCATTCCGAATAATTGTTCAAATATATAGAATGGTTATGGCCGGTACCATCATAGATGAAGGGGCTTTTGTGAGTATCCTTTCTTCGACTGCTTGTAAAGCACTTGGTTCGCCATCGCTTTTGCCTGAGATGAGAAATCTAACAGCCTTTGATAAAGGAACCAGTCGACCGTTAGGGATCCTTCCTAATGTGCCCATAACATTGAGGGGGAAAACCATTCAAATGAACGTAATGGTAGTTCAAGGACCCTTGGATTATAATCTACTCCTTGGACGAGACTATATTTATTGCATGGGAGTGATTGTCTCTTCACTCTTTAGAGTAATGTGTTTTATGCACGAAGGAAGAGTGGTCAAGCTCGTAGACCAGCTTTCATTCCCCGGTTCACGCATAGCAAATAGTCATATACCATCCCTGAATGGTCTTTTCACGCAAGAAATGTCTCAATCCCCAGTCCGTCCGCCCGATGAGCACGAGTAATTCGGGGGACATGACTGAAACCCAGGGGGCATGCACCCTGGTCTGCTTCGGAAGCAAAAATTCAGGTATAGGGTAGGTTTCCGCGAGAGTATATGACCTTCGTACTCCCATCCCGGATTGGAAGAGGGAGTTGGACTGGAATAAGATTCTCTTGTTAAAGTTATGTGGGTTGGCAAGCATTGTCACTCACCTTTGTTTATTTCGATAAACATCGCCGAAGAAGTGTTTTGTTTACGCCGTGAATAGAACAATCTTTGGTAACCTGTAAGAGGTATACCTTTCCTGATAAAACAGATGTTTTGTTGGTGATTTGAAGGGTGACCTTGAAACTCTGTTTTATACCTGGGAGCATGCAAACTTTTTGGCATGCAAGCGAAGAGTGAATATTTTTTTATATATTATTTGTAGGTCCTCTAACCCTTTAAACTCATAGGATTGGTCGTTTCCTCACTTGCATAAAGAAAGGATGTGGGGCAAAACTCTAAAAATTGTCGTTTTTATATATGAGACATTCTTATTATACGACTGGATCAATCGAGCAGTTTTAGCGCGGACTTCATGCTCGTTAAAAAATAAACATAAGCAATGAGCACATGTTCCTCCAGAGTTTAAGCTCATTAAAAAATGAACCAATTTTTGGTAAATAACCATCGTGAATGTAAAACTTCAGCCTTTAAAGCCTTGGTCGTGTTTGCACCGTCACCTCCACTTTTACATTGGTCGACCATTCACCTCCATTTGATTGTTTACCCATTTTGAGGAACAACTGCGAAGAGTGATCTCACTAGCCATCCTTGTAACACTGCCATGATTGGAAAATTCCAAACCTTACATGGAATCAGTTGCTACCCATTTTTATCACTCGTTCCTCAAAAGACGAGTCTCCTTTAAGCTCTTTTCAAATGACTCGTAAAATATGGAAAGATTGCTGAGCCATTGGCCTCTCCAGCTCGTTAAAGGGACCAGAAGTGCTATCCCTCCTCTAGATTTTAATACTTTTGGACCTGAGGGATTATTACACAAAAAGATCGAGCGCTTGTTTTGTTTGGCTCGTTAAAAGTATCGAAAATTCATCCATTCTGTATTGTTTTATACTTTTTTGGACTTAAGGGATTAGATGATGAAAAATGAATTTTGGAGTTTCCTTTACGTTCCTTTTTAGACTCTCTAAAATTGAAAAGGACCGAGTTATCCTTGTCGTTAAACTCGTTAATTTTTTAATAGCGACACACTTGTCTATAGGCGAGAACGAGTTTCACTATCGCTAGGCTCGTTAAAACATAGCGATGGGTTTGCCCAAAGGGAAAATTATAGAACAAGCATATGTTATCCTCCTCAAGCTTGACAAAAATAAAGAGGTGCTAGTCAGCAATGACTGGGGAAAAATTGGGAAGAAAACTTGAAGAAACTTTGTTGGTAGCAATTCGCCCTTGAACATGACACTTTCACTCAGCATCCAAGTTGGGTTGGGTTGTTTCATTCACCGGTCACATCACCATGGTCCCATCACACCATCCACATTTGTGGTTAATGCTGCCAATCCATCACGTCAGTGTCACCGATATGTTCAAGAGAAGTCATTCAGAGAATTCACCTGTGTCTCACCCGCTACAATACATTTATACTCCATTCTTTCATGACCGCCACCCTGAACCTTATATCAGTAGATCGTTTTCACCTCCATTAAAATCATTTTCTCCATTCCGTGTCATTGATGTGGGATTCATTAAGGCCCTCCTGTGACGGATCACTTCTTGTCGACATCAGCTCATTATCCAAGAAGTCGATCTAGGAACACCCCATTTAGTACTTTGAAGCTTGCATGCCTCAATGGCAAGTTTCTCACTTCCGGCGACAAGTTTACATCAATGGCCTTCGACCGAAAGATTTTGCGTGGTGTTCGATGCCAAGTCCTTTATTCACACCATGTGAATTGTACTGCAGTACCATGAGGGTCATTATCATTATCGGTGATTCCTCTCGCGCTTGTTAACAACTTATATCATTGGCTGGTAATCAAGCAATGTCTTTCCATGTTCGACTCCAGAACATCTCTCACATGGATAGACTTGTACTACGAGTGAAGATCAAACGAGATTGAAGACCCCGGATCTAGTTTCATCCATCCGGGATGCGATATATATTCAGGGAAATAAAGACATCAAATGTACATCATTGTTGCACATATAATCATCCAATCAAAGGGATGATGGCTCTATCAGAATCATCAGTCTACACTCAAACTATTGTCTGTCCTATGTACATAAAAATGAATTTATAAAGCTGAGCATGGGAATGCCTGCCTCAGCTAGATCATGAAAATATTATGAAGATAATGTATTGTATCGTATCTTATTACAGGTCTCCTCCCAGCTTGAAAAAACTTCGGATCCTCATAATAAAGCATTTCACCCGACATCAAAAGATTAACGACCTCATGCTTTAGGGGGAAACTGTTATAGACATTTTTGGGCACTGCAACCCCAAGCATAAAATGTCCATAAACCAAGGGCTCCTAAGTCCCTAAAAGTGTTGTTCTAACCCCTAAAGGAACAAATTCAACTGATTACAGCTTCTCCCAGAAGTTTTCCATGGAAAACTGCTCAGAATTGGTCAAAACAGGATCATTTCAGCTGCTCCACAGGCCAAGTGCATTGCATCTCACCTAAATACACTATGTGGGTGCGTTTCATTTCAAAAATCCCTCCTATGGGGTGCAATGGGCGAGAAATGACAAATGGCAGTGTCATTCCGTGAGGTGGAGAGGCAATGGAAGCTTCCAGAAACTTCTCCTGTGACACTTGCCTCTCCGAATTCGACCAAGGATGAGTAAGAGATCATCAATCTCCAAGTGGAAGCAAGAACTATCAGAGGGAAGACACTAATCAAATCACAAGCTGACTCATCTCCCTTACAGGTATCTATATATGGATCCCTCATCCCAGAGATCCAGAGGCTGGAATTTTGCATATTATAAGGAATTGATGTTGGTTTCTTGAGACAAACATCAAATTGTTGGGTGATCTAAGCTTTGTATGAGGTGAGGAGGGGCTTCCTTGCTGAGAGGATGGTGCTGGGTCAGAACAACTGGTTGTAACTCCCCTTGGCTCTTTCCTGTTTATCAATAAAAGCTATTCAAGTTTTTCTCCATACTCGGGTAATTTATGTTTGCTACATTTGTATGGTCAATTTACATTTGATCCTAGATTGTTTATGATTATAGATCCATGTTCTTGTATAGTGCTATGCTACTGTGATCTTACAGGTACTTGTGAAGCTGGGCGTGTAAGGGAACAAGTAGCGAAAGACTATCAAGAAAGAGAGGAATCGAACCAGGAGATTAGTGCAAGACAGAGGTTGGTCTTCTTTGTTCTTCTCTATCTATACTTCATAAAGGAAAAACAAAAGTAGCTTTACTTTGTTTGTTTCTAATGCAACTATCACACCTTAGTGGGATAAGCAGTTCTGAGTAGACACTTTTCCCTGTAACAATTTGATTTTCCTAATTATCCTAGCAATGTTCCTAATAATAAAATAATTTACAACAATGATATGACTTAGTGACAATCCCTCCAAGATAACTCAATAATATAATGAAAAGCCTCTAAAGAGTTGAAAATAATGAACATGATGAGTCGTTGGGAAATTGAAGATTTCTAATGGAATACAAATGTGATAAGTTAAGTGAAGATACTCCAAATCATAGTGGAAAGGAGGTTGGCCCCTTGTTTCCAATGCAAGTCACATGTGGTGCTCGCAAGCAGGCATGTGGGCACAATGAAATCCTCATGGGTCTCCAATTGGATAGATAGTTCCTATAAACCATATTCAAGGTCTACGATGATGACATAATTCCTCCATGTATCTGCTCAAGTGAGACACATCCTCATATAGACTCTGGAAGATATGCCAAGCATGTGGTGCAAGTGTGGATCCAACTAGGCATGGTGAACCAAGTGCATCATCCTCATCAAAAAGGTGGAACACGAGCAATCAATGAATGGTTTTGGGGATACACGAAGTGTTATTTTATATTGTGGATACCCATGGCTCTCTATGCTCACCCTAAAAGTGTCAATGTGACCCTCTATAGGGCTTTGACACCATATAAGGAGATCAAACCCCAAATGGAGATCCATCTGTAATGCTACATAAGATCCAATGCATCCCCTCACCTTCCAGTATGACAAATAATTAGAGTAATCATGTAAAATATCTTATAAAACATGGAAAACAAGTGGGAACTTCATAGTTGCATGCCCTTCCATAGTGGGATTTGACATGTATAGGTGTCTCCATGATAAAAAGGAGGTTAACCAAGGATCCCAGTAGGTGGCTTATAACTTTGAAGGGGGTGACATGTCCATGGTATATCCTTCAAATGGTTGGTGGATTATGATAGCTTGATCGAATGTAATGGGGCATGAATTGGAAGCTCTAGGCCAGATCCCATGGTACAAAGGTAGCTAAGATAAGGCAAGGCCACACTTTGGTATACGAGTGTAGCGAAAATCGGTTTAGCGCATTTATTATCTCCCATGGCATTAGGAAGAAAAATAGTGAGTATTAGTTCAAGGGCATATTGGTGAGAGATTTCACCAAACGTTTTTTGATGGGGAATCACAAGGAGATCATGTGGTATGTGGGATTTTTCATTCCATTCTACATAAAGAATCATTTATTTGAATTTAGTGAAAGGTTCAGTGAGAGATAAATTAAATATACATATTTCATGGCGCTAAAAGTAGTATTATTGATAGGAAAATTAAAAATAAATTAACAATTTATGGGTGTTTGGGGACTCTCAAGCTATCATTAGACATGTAAAATATGAACAAAAATGTGAGAATGTTTTTCTATTTGTAGAGGTTAAAGATTGCATAGTGTTTTTTAACCATCTGACTCTTCATCATTGTATAGGGAGTTAGATATTGATGATGTTTCTTTGTCCAAAGCTATAATTATTATGTAACATGCTACTTACACCATAACAAAAAATAGGATTAGGGACATTCAAAGTAATATTACCTTCCTTTTCATGAAATGATTGTCGGAGGAATATATGCTCCTATGTGAGTGCTCTCTTATCTCTAATGGAATCTTACTCTTTATAAATTTTGGTCATACCATTATTCTATTTGCAGATATTAAAGTCATATATCTAACATCAAAAAGATATCCATGAACAAATGGACTTATTCCCTATGTAGTACATCTAATTAAGTTATGAAGTAGACAATTCCATCTCTAGACCCTTTTATATAGCTTTATAATAACGTACATGAAGATAATTCATAAAAGAGATCAACAAAGTATGTGAAGAATACAAAATTTCATAAATTTTTCGAAGAAGTGGAGGATACTTGCAAAATGTTTGATTGAATGCCTCAATGAGACAATTTATCATACACTTATTTGGCATTCATATACTAAATTGTTAGTGGAGGCTCTATGTCTTTATGAAGCAATAGCTAGAGAAGTGTTACTTGGACGGATAGGTTCTATCTAGCCCATTACGAAAAATATGTTGTCATTCCCTATCTTGTTATGTTATGTAAATATTTTTGTTTAGTAAAATTACATATAAAAAATTAAATTAAGAAATAAAATAACTAAAACAATTAAAATTAAAATTAATAATTAGATCATCCTAGATTCATCTTAACTCTGTATCTGCGAAGCACCGAGATGGGTCAAATAAATTTTCACCATAAAAGAGGTTTCCACCTCAAGATATTTGACCCCCAATTAGCACTTCCTAGATTGGAGTTACCATGGATCTTTTATTATATCCAAATTTCTAATTACATAGATAGTCATCTATATTTTAGAATATTTCTTACAGAATTTTATTTTATGTATTAATAATTAAGTCATATGAGAGATTTAACCTTCATGTAATATTTTAGAATATTTATAGTACTTTTGAGGTTTAAGAATTATCTCAAATTTAATTATTCTCATTTAACTAATTTATCAAAAATTAGTTAATTAAAGAAAATGTCATATCAACTACCATGGGCATGTGGTATTGATAAGCTATGGTATTGGTCCATGGTATTGTAACAAAAGATATTTACAAGTTAAAAATATACATAGTAAAGTGTGGGTGAATCTTCATGGTAAGAATATTGTTACATGGTTTACTATATTTACATAACCATATAGACTAAATTATTTCAATATGAATCCATGATAAGAATCAAAACACTTACCCCATGATACATGTAACATTTCCCAAATTAAAAAATAAAAAATAAACAAGAATCATAAAAGCTAAATGATAACTTTATTTTAAATTCCTATTTTCATTATATATATATATATATATATATATATATATATATCAAGATTCAATAACAAGATTCATCTCATGATTCATGAGAAATTTACTGTGGAGATTCTTAATTTGAAAATATGATTTGTTAAAATACCTTCAATTAGTAATACCAAAGGTCAAAAAAATCATAATTGTCTTCACATGACAAATATCATATGATATTTAGAGTAGAATATGCCAATTTTTTCTTGTTGCATAGCACATAATGATATGATATTTACAGTGAATTATGGAGGAGATGTTGTAATGACCTATCTTGTTATTTCATGTAAACATTTTGACTAAGTCAAATTACATAAAAATAACATTTTGATTAATCAAATTACATAAAAATAATTATTTTTTTCTTTTAGAAATTGCAATCAAAGGGCATCTAAGGCATCAAAATCACGCGCCTAGCCACCGTGGGTCACATTATCCCTTAACATAACTAGACCTTTTCCTACATAGGTTGAATGAGTGAGGTAGAATTTAGCAGTGCACCCCCATAAAAATCTATTCTATGCGGTTTGGGCTTACAAAAAAATAAGTAAATTTTCAAAAAAATAAAATCAACTAAAAAATAAAGGGGCTATTAAATTAATCCATAGGACTCATTGTTTTGACAACCTACCATTTTTCTCATATTATTCTTCTATAATATAACCTATTTAAAGGATTAAAATTTCGAGAGAAGAATTTTGGTGCATTCAACTCGAATATGTAAGAGATATTGCAAGGAGTAGTTATTCATGGGAATTTTTAGAGTTATTTGGAGGAAAAATTTGAGGTGTGTTGGAATTTGGAGGAAACATTTGAGGTGAAAACTTGATTTGTGTTATTTAAATTGGTTTTTGATTATATATATGGATTCTGCACCAATACCCATAGGTCACTTCCATTGTGCATCGGATTACCCATCAAGCAGGGGATTTCAATAAATTATTAGTCTCGAAAAACCCACCGGAAAAGCTTCCAAAAAGTCTCACTAAAAACTACTTGAATATTTTGTTTAGCGTTTTGACTAAGTCAAATTACATAAAAATAAAAATAAAATAAATAAAAATATTAATGTAGTGTAATGTAAACATTTTAGCCATGTAGTGTCACACAAGCTACGTTTTCACCTACTGAAATTTTTTAAAATATGGCTTATAGTTGTAAACTTTATGATTTTGGCTGCAAGGTTCTTCATAGTGTTGAGACCATTACACTATCAAAATAAAAATAAAAAAATAAAAATAACACTATAAATAAAAGAATAACAAAATAAAGACTAGTCATGGTATTGGCCCTTGGTATTGAAAACTCATGATATTGATCCATAGTATTCAGGTGAAATATAAGCTATTCAAAAAGAGAGATTGAACTATCTTAGATTCAAGCTAACTCCGAATCTACCAAGTTAAAAGAGGGATCTAAAATCAATATAGATCTAAATCATTTTTAAATAACTACTCTGCACAATTTTTGACAAGTAATGTGGTAGACTTGGGTTTTACATCAACCTTTAGAATTTTCTCTAGAGGTTGTCCTTCATGTTCAGGGTTTGAGAATTTAACCTCTACATTTAATTGAAATTCGATTTATTTTTGTTCTGTCCTAAACACGAGCAAGGAAATGGGTGACTAGTGCGCCCAAAAACCAGCTCCCGGGTAAGTGGATAAGTGTTCATTTACTTCGTATTTCTGCCCTCGATTTATCGCAAAGCCCTCCACCGACCATCCAGCAAAGAAGTTTGTTTGCTAATCTCATGCCACTTTAAGTTACTCCAATTTTAACTTTGGCGACCCCAATCATAACCAGTTTCAGAGGTTCGTCATAAATGATACCAATTACTGTTTTTTTTTTTTTTTTCAAATGGATTTCTAAGGCTTTTTTAACTTTCAATTTGGCAACCATAAAGAAATTAATCTCGTGCCACGGTATTATTGTCCAGATGACGTTTAATTCTGACAAAAATATACCAAAATGTGTGTGTCTTCATTGCCTTATTCCCTTCGTCTCAGGAACCTAAGGTTTATATTTAGGGTGGAATTTAGATTCCCATTTTATTTAAAATCATTCTCCCAATAGACATCTCTGATTCCTGCCACCATGGTACAGGATTGAAAATGTGAAGTTGTCTATCAATTTTTACACAGAACTTTGAGCTTAGAGTGCGATTTGCAGATACTCTAAGCAAGCACGCCCGAACTAAATTATTTGAAAGAGAAGATGCTCCTCCTCTCTTCCTAATGCCACCCAGAGTATATCGTATATCATCTCGAGGAGAAGGAAGCATCTCCTCATCTCCTCGTAGTGCCACCTTCTTTGATGTATCAAAAACAAATAATCAAAATAAACTTCCGTACGATCAAGGAGGGTGGCACTACAAAGAGAGGAGGAGATGCTTTCTTCTCTTCGAGATGATTTAATTCGGGTGGCACTATGAAGAGAAAAGGAGGCCCTTTCTATTCTGGTTGCTTTACTTCGAGAGTGCTATTCTGGTTGCTTTACTTCGAGAGTGCTTGCTTAGAGTACCGTAAAAATCGCACTCTAAGCTCAAATTTTTGTGGAAAAAATGGAAAGATAAGAGAGATTTAGGATGGTTGTTACCAATGTTAATATGTTTTTACAATTTTGGTGCAAGTTATACATATACTAATACACAGTATTGTGAGTTATAACATTCTGTACTAATTATATTTGATTGCATAGGATAATTGTATTTTGCCTACAAACGTAACTTAATATTTATTTTTGCTGGCAATGGTCGAAGGTTTTCGAAGAAATGGGTATCAATAACATTACCATGTTCCATGTAAATAGAATTACAACTCTGGTTAAAAAGTTATGAGTTTTGTTTTTTACCATAGTTGTTGCACTTCGAGATAAAAAAATCTATATCCTTAAGCAATTATGGACATGAAGCAAGTCTAGTCTAAGGATTCATACATTTGTGTAAAAGGTTTCAAGTTCTACAATTGTAATATGTTTTTCCTCTTGATATGTAGACAATTTGAGCCTATGTTGTCATTCTTGCTATACCTTGGGGAGCATCCTTGATTTCATGGAATTTTGTAGCCAAGAAGATGGCACCTACTTTTTTATTCTTGTAAGTATGCATCTCAGGATACCCAAAAGGGGATGTCTTTTGGGGTGAGAATGCAAAATCTCAATTGGTCATTGTTCTATGCTTTAATTCATTTTTCTTGGTGATTCACAATCTTCTACTAATTAGACAAAGATGTAATGTCTCTTAATAATAAATAATAAATAAAAAACAATAATAATAATAATAATAATAAATAATAAATCACTTAATAATCAATAATAAATAATAAATAATAAACAATGAATAAAAAAATAATAAAAATAAAAATAGTAATAAATAACCATACTAAAGCTCTAAATAAATATAAATAGAAATAAAACAAGAAAGCAATAAAAAAATCAGTAAAGTTATTAGATGGTGAGGAAGATGGAAGGCATTACAAGATTCTATCATTCATTTTCTTGGGAGAACGGTGTACTAAGACAAAAGGGATTCTCTCGCAGTAGTACATTGATTGGGCTTGAGGGTGGCTAGTTGTAGCAAGTTTTTGAGCAATTGAGCCTACAGTTCCGTGGAGAGTCATTTCCAAAACCTTGTCAGAGTTAGCAGATTTCAAGTGAAATCATAGGTAAGTATCTCTACTAATAGTTTTGAGCTTTGATATCAATTAGTTGATAATTGCATGTTAATTATAGATTAATTGATTAATCTAAGTAATTATATGTTTTTATTTAGGGGCTGTTACATATGGTATCAGAGCATAGGTTTAAACACTCATACCTATGGACCAATCCACTTGATGTAGAATTTTAATTTTAGTTATTAAAAAGAAAAAATAATTGAAGTGCTCTAAATAATGAAAATCACTGATGATCACTCGTGAACAAAGGGTTGCCTAAGGACGAATCCCAGTATTACAAATGGTTTAATTAAAGAATTATAGAAGTAATAACCAGGTATATGTTATCGGTGGTTTATATGTACTTGAGATGGGTCATATGCAGAGTTCAGGTCGTATGCATCGTTCTTGCTGCATGCATCTGTTGGGTAGAAACAAGAAGGTTAAACAATGTCGATGGGAGATTTCTGAATAAACCTGGGTTGCGTGCATATTTACATCGTTAAGAGCCAAGTTGTGTCAAAGCTTCGTTTCTTTTCTTGAGAAAATCGATCCAAAATCCTTGTTCTCTTTCCGCCCAAAAGCTGAAGGGATTACCACAGTTAAGTTATTCCTGACTGAGATGTTTGAATATACTAGCTCTTTACCATAGCTTTCAAGCTAGTTTCTGTTCACAAAGGGCGGCTCTGTACAGGCTTTTATTTGAGTTCATTTAAAGCATAATAAATTTAGTTAGAAAGTTAGATTATGCCAAAGGAAGTTCAAATAGCTTTTATAAAATACCTGAGAAAATTCTTTTAGATCGCTCTAAAATCTGCTATCAGGGTAGTAGCTCTTCATCACAGCCTTTATGCTATATTCTGCTAACAAAGGCCGCTTTAATAAACGAAGTTTATACAGTCAGAAGAATTAAGTATCATATACAAAAGATCAGTTGGAATGATTTTCTTGAAATATTTCAGAAGATGCTTGTATTTCACACTAAAATCTGCAGGAACACTTTCTAATTATTCAAAGATATTAAAGGGCCACGCTGCATAACCTGGAGTTGACATCGATTAAAATAGAGTAATTATAATTGCATATATTAAGCTATGTTCTTAATAATTGCTTTAAGATAAAATCTTCAGAATTTAGGGATGCTTTGTTGGATGACCCATTATTTTGAGGGCGCTTCACTGGATTTTCTTCTTCTGTATCAAACTAAAGGTATGAAAACTCTCTCTGCGATCCCGGTTTCAAGCACGGCTTTAGAATTATTGCTCTACAGCTGTGTTTTGTTGAGGATTTTCTGATATGATATTAAATTAGTTTATGTCTCGAAGCATTGCCTAGAATGACATGTAATTCCGATGGTGCGGTTTGAAATTGGATGCGTGAGTTTCCCTGGATTGAAAAAGTGAAATCCTCTATCAATGTCCATCCCCATTATTTGAAAATCTGTTGAATGATATGTCTTTAATCCGTAATTTGGATTAGTGTTATCAATTCATTAATTATTTCTAAATTTTCTCAATTATTGTTGCTTTGTTTGTTTTTTCTTGCTTCTGCTGAGATAAAGAGTGCAAAGGGTTGGGCGAATTACTTATTTCCACTTTGGAATTGAAAAAAAAAAGGTTTACGTGAATGGTCTTGACAATTTGCTTTGCTATATTTTAAAATTTTGAATAAAAATTTATGCAAAAGTAGATTTTAAAAGATTTTAGAATTAAAAACCCAAAAAACAAAAGGTATCCTAAATTTTTAGTTATGTAGTTATGACAATTTTCTTTACTCTATTTTCAAAATTTGAATAAAAATTTCTGCAAAATATTTCTAAATTTCTAGCTAAACGTAACGATGAAAATTAATTCCAAAAATGATAAATATATAAATATAAAACATAGTGGAATAAATAATTGATGTTAGGATACATATAGAATGTTTCTCACACTGTTAATATAGTGTTGAAATTCAAGCAATATTGCTATTCTTGTTGATGTAGCATTTAAATCCAAACAACATTGGTTATTATATTGCTGATGTAGTGCTGAAATTTTAGAAAGATCATGAGAATTATAAAATGTATTCCGATAGTTTAAGGTCATGCAGATGAGAATTATTGGTTAGGAGAGGAGTCACAAATTGTTGAATTCTTTTGGACTCAACCTGTAATGTTTCAAAGTGAAATTTCAATTTATCTTTGAAATTTTAAGGTTAGGCTGGTGAGAATTATAAAATCTATTTCAATAAATTGAGGTCAGAATAATGAGAATTATATAAGAGCAGAGAAAAACAAATGTTTAATTCTTTTGGATTTTGACCTATAATCGTGTGAAGAGAAAATTCAATATAATCGTGTGAAGAGAAAATTCAATTTCATCGTTGAAGAATCTGTGTGTTTGAATTGTTTTTTTTTTTATTTAAAGCCGTGTCCTTGACAATTGTAAAATCTATTCTATTTTCAGGGGGAAAATATCACTAGTGATAAGTGGCTTTTATCTAAGTACATATTATAACTCGATGTTTCCATATTCATCATTTGTTGTTGTTAGAATGGTTGTGTTTTTTTTTTTTAAATTACTTAATAAGCGGCTATATAATCTTTGAATGTCTGATTGAGGGAGTACCACATGTTAGCCAGCTGTTGCATTAAATTAGTTGATGCTTGAGAGATAAAACTCTGTGAATTAATGTGTTCCAAGCATAGCCAATATAGCATAAATATAAAAAGAACCTTATATTGCAAATTATGGTAAGATATAACTCATGTTGTTTTCTTAAAATAGCACTCTCAATATTCTCAATGGATTTGAGTGAAGTTGCTTTTTATGAGTTGTTTCAGCGGACATCATCCATCTGAGTTGCACTTTTAAGTCCTATTTTTTTAAAAGATATTTTTTATCAATGTTTTGAATTTTTTTTTTAATCTAATATCTGAAATTTTCCATTGTTTACTTTTAGATTAAAATGAAAATATACTAATTTTTTTTATATTGAGTCTTTTGCACCTATGTTTTAGCAACTCGCTTCTTTTGCAATTGTTAATTCGTATTTCCTCCATATAGTGATGACACCTTTTTACTAACTTAATAAAATGCTGACATCAGTTTAGTCAACCGGAGCTCCTGTAGAAAATGATATATCAATAATGATATTCATGTATTCACAACTTGTAAAATTTCGCACATTCTTAAATTTCTAAGTTTGGCAATGATTTGGTTTTATTTGCGAATTATTAAAAGGGTAGTTGAGGTGCATGCTTTCTTACATCCTCATGGGCTATAAATTATGAATTCTTGCTCTCTAGTTATGGTCACACTTAATAAACTCATGGATGGTGATAATCTACCCATAATTGATGATGTATAATTCTCTAAAAGATCGGTATTTGTCTATCGCTTATTTTTACATAAATTTTGCCTTGAGAATCCTAGGATACCTTGCTATGACGTTAAACATACCTTGAATGATGGTCATTTCTGAACATTGTAAACAACTTAATTTCACATCCTAAACATTCATTTCTTATGATTGAACAATACGCCAACTGACATGAATTGATCCGCAATGGATGGCATTTTCCCTAAAAAAATTTAGTACTATTGATATTGGCATCTTTTTTGTGGAGGAACAAATCTTTAATGCTGGTCTATTTTCTTAACTACTCACCACTAGTTCATTTTACAACACAGTTTACATAGTGCTTGAAGTATTTGGATAATTGATGTTGACATTTGTAATATTGTCACCATTTGAGGTGCTCTAAAATAGTGAAATCTATTCCAATTCACAATGGTATAAACTCTAATATCTTATTACCTTTAGATAATAATTTTTCACTTGCATCTGTTCATTACTTTATGGTTTCAATCTGATCTAAAAACACAAAGATAACATTCCTTGAATGTTGATCATATTATTCACTAATTATTTGGGTTGGATTGTTGTTCTCATTGTCCTTTAGTGATAGCAATTTTCTTGGCATTTCTCTGGTTTATTATTGCAAGAACACAAGTCTCTGAATATGATCTTCTAACGATGACAAAAAATCCTTGATGATTAAGATGTGGTGAACTAATTAGGAGTGCTTACTTAGCTAAGTCAGATACCTTTTATGGAGCATCTAAATCATGTTTTACTGTTTAAACTTTATGATACATCTAAATCGTACACTATGATTTCAGTTTAGTTGAATAAATTGTTACGATGTTGAGTATAATGTTACATGAGGTTTTATGGTTCAAGGTTAATTGCATATATTGGATAAAGTTGTCTAAGGAGAAATGGAAAGGAAAAACTTGCAAATTTTCTAATGATGATAACTAATGATAGATCATGTGATTATGGCCAACTTGGTGCTAGATAGATACTTATGGTGGTTGAGAGGAAGTGTCACAACAAGGGTAAGAAATCAATAAGAAGAGGCAACCTATTTCAGAACATAATGTAAGAGTTTGGTATAATGATAACTTGGTACTCTAAAGGTATCACGGTAAGGTCTATCTAAGGATGATGTACATAAAGAAGAAAATATTGTCAATCAACTAATGGAATTGAATAATCATGGTAATAATGAAGGTCATTTTTAAGGATCCTATAAGGTATGATAAAATAGAATGATTAGAGGAGATAAATTATGTGCATGAAAACATCTATAATAGTTTTCCCTCTAATGGGAGAGCCACATTGTAAAGTTTTCCATAGGTGACTAACTATATGAATGAATTATGGATAACAAGATGTATGATCAAGAAATTTTATTATGTTGATATCTTAAAATTGGAAATGATAAGCGGATTACATTTGATAGCCATCTTAATGAATTTATTTATCAAATATTACCCAACTTGTGGAATAGTAACAACATTTTCAAAGTATATCAATGCTATGACTTAAAGAGAGGAAGAAACAAAACCATAATGACTGGAGGTGAAAAATTAAAGTCAATTTAATAAAATAGAACTATGTGAATAAGTTTCCATTTTTTGAAGCTATTAGACATGGAATCTTAGGAAATTAAAACTAGAAGAAGAATAAAAACTATATCTATGAATATCTGGTAGGAGGAAATGAAGGGATGTTCTATCAAGGAGAAAGTTATTTTAAGGGTATTGATGAGTGGATGGAGAAACATTATTCGTAATGGTCATAGTGATGATCTACATAGTTTAAAAATGTGAAGAAGTTTTGTTCCCATAGCGTTAAAAGAGGTTGTTTCCACATAGCACTACACATTTAAATTTTTCATGGACAATGATGGTGGTAGTGTTTCCAACTATTTCAAAATCTAAAATAATGATACTAGTTAATGAGAAAGAGTCCCTTGTCGAACTTGAAGAAGGGTGAATTTACAATAAAGCAATCAAGTGGTATTGAGATAGGAACTTGATGAGATAAGAAAATATTTTTGTGGCTGAAAATGGTAATTGTTAAGTGATGTATGTATAAGTCAACATGGATCAACAAACCCTCATGTAAGTAAAGTATTCATGATATAAAATTAAATCATGATGTCCTAGTGTTTATATGCAATTGCATATAGCAATATTGGAATTGGTAAGCCAGATGGTAAATGGATGTAAAACCAATAGATTTTAATTTTGGGATAGAAGATTTAAATAATGATTGTATAATGAGAGATTAAGACTCAAGATGATGAGGCTCATGTGAAATTTAATGATGTACTTAGATGATTATACCTATGGTGTAAATCGTCACCTTCCTAGTTGAAAGAAGTAGAAATTATTATTGAAAAAGTAATTGGTATCTTGATGAAAACATAACACTAATAACACTGATGAGATAACATAGATCCTAGATGGATGTTGAATAATCTTTGTTCATATTTGAATGTTTATAAAGTAAATGAAATTGATTTTTCTGATGAATCATGATAAGAATGCTTATAGAGTATTATTATATAATTGATAAGTATTGAGATGTTTCTCATATTGATGATGTTTAATGATATGATGGTATGAGGGTGATCATGCACATGTGGTTCATATTTATATAGTTCTTACAATATTGATGATGTATCCTTATGATAATGATGATATGCATGGGACAATATATATTGAATAGCCCAATGCTTTCCATTCCAGTGGGTGGTGCTCATGTTATACTAGGAGTCCAATGGCTACAATCCTTAGGTACAATAGCTCTTAATTTTCAAGAACATTTGATGAAATTTTCTTCAAAAGGAAAGGAAGTTGAATTAAGGGGTATCATAGGGAAACCAGGAAAGATAATCACATCTAACGGAATGAAAAAGATTCTAAAGAAAGAACAAAGAGGCTTAATTACATAACTATGTTCGCTAGAGTTTCCCACATCAAAATCATCTACTTCTCAAGATCTCCAAAAGGTATTGGACAATCATTCCAAGGTATTTGAGACTCCCAAAGGACTTCCACCTATTCATGATCATGATCATGATATTCATTCTATTCCAAGAAGTGTTCCTCCAAACATCAGGCCTTACAGATATCCATATGCCCAATGGAGTGAAATTGTCGAAATGCTAGAGGTTGGTATAATTATCCAACCAAATTTAATAAATGAAGAAAGGGATGAAAGGAAGAATGATGAAGCAAGGAGGGGACTTATTCAAAAGTTGCGGAAGGTCCTAGTTTGAACAATATTGTGAAAACTTGACAAGGAAGGAAAAATCATACGGGAACCTGAAGTAGTCACAGAACCAAGAGATTAAAAACTACTAAATCGATCAATTTCATTGTATCTCATCAAGTGGAACAACTTACCCGCCGAAGAATCCATATGGAAGGATGATATTTTTCTATAAAAGCATCCAGAACTACTCAAGCATTGAGGACAACACTTTTTGAAGGATAGGGACATGCTAGGTCCCTATACTACTATTGTAACCCCTTATTGTTATTATTGTGCCCCATGGAAGCCCATTATTGTTATTGTTGTGCCCTTACATTATTATTGCTAAGTCGTCTCTAATTATATTCTAACCCCTTAAACTCCTATATATAGAAAGGAGGTCTTCTCATTTGTATCATCCAATAATTGTTCATTTGTGTAATGTAAAGGTTGTTTCCCCCTCAAAGAGGCTTATTTTGAAGGCTTTGATTTCTCTTTTCTATGTCTTTGTGAGCTGGTTTCATAACAATCATGGAGAAGGCTCCTCGACTAGATAGCTTCGGATGTCGATGCGCATACTGATTGGTACTCAGATTCACCTGAAGATAAAGACACATTGCTATGATTTTTTCTACTCCATGCTATTACCCTAGATCCAATACTGAATGCATAATCGGTGACATATCGACAATCATCCAAGTTACCTTCTCAATGAGAGTTTGAAAAACTTTTTAAAGTAACATCAAATGTATCAGTGTATAAAATACAATAATCACAAGTACCATGAAGATACCTCAGTACATGTTTTGGTACTACCCAATGAATTTCAACAGTTTTAGACATAAACTGCCTCACCACACTAACCGAGTATGCTAAGTTTGGTCTAGTTGTCATAAGATATATTAGACTACCAACTAGTTGCGTATAAAAAGTAGAATCCACCTCCTTAGAGCCCTCATCTTTGCACAATTTTGGGTTTTATTGGAAAGGTACTAATGATGTCATACATTGTTCCATTCTGAACTTTTTGAGGAGTCCTCTAACATACTTCCCTTGAGTGAGTAAAGTCTACCTAGAGTCTCTCCAAACTTCTAGACCTTGACAATAATGTAAACTTCCGAGGTATTTCATTTCAAAAGCCTATGACATCTGCATTTTGATTAATTCATATGTATTACCTATTATAATCATGTCATCCACATACAAAGAAATAAAAATTATCTGCCCCTATTCGTCATACATGGTATATAGATTTGGATCATTCTTACTCCTATGAAAACCATAATGTAAGAAAAATGAATCAATCTTCTCATACCATGACCTCGGTGCATGTATTAAACTATAAAGGGTCTTTTTCAATCTACAAACCAAATGTTCCTGCCCTTGTCTAACAAACCCTTCACAATGCATTAAATAAATATCTTCCTTTAAATCACCATTTAAAAATACATAATTAACATCAAACTGGTGTATCTTCCACTGATGTTTTTTAGCTACAACAATTAACATTCTAATAGTATTCAGTTTCGCTAAAGGAGCAAAGGTTTCTTCATAGTCAATTCCTTCTTTTTATGAATAACCCTTTGGTATGAGTGTGGCTTTAAGCTTTTCTATAATCCCATCTACATTAAATTTGGGTTTGTAAATCCATTTTCAACCTATGGGTGTTTTTCCTTCAGGCATTTCAACTAGTTCCCAAGTATTATTTCTGATAATAGATTAAAATTCCTTGTTCATTGTGGAAGTCCACTCATGAGATTGACTAGCTTCTTTATAATTTGTGGGTTCTATAGCATCTAAAATGTTTTACATTAAAGCATAGTATTTCAAGTTGGTTGGTAATTGAGTTTTCCTACTTGATCTCCTTGGTAAGGGACTCACAACAAATTTGTCTCCTTTCGATCTTAGCGGGCTCGACTTACTGATTGCATCACCTTCTTCTTCCCCTCTCTCATAATGTTGTTGTTGTTGCCGCTGCTACATGTTCTCACTGCTTTCTTCCATCAATAATGAAATGTGCCACTCTTCAAGGCTATTCTCCTTATTTTCTTCCCGAGTCTGCTCATGAAATAACACATCTCGACTCGCAAAAACTTTGTGAGTCAAAGGATTAAACAATTTATAATCTTTAAACTCATTGCAGTATCATACAAAGATGCTTTTCGTGGCCTTAGGATCTAAATTTTTCCTATGATCCTTGGGAATATGGGCAAAGGCTTTTGACCTAAAAACATTTAAATGATTCATTGTAGGCTTATATCCATAAATTTCCTCAAAATGAGTTTTAAAATTGAGACATTTAGTTGGAATCCTATTTTTCAAGTATACTCCAGTGTTAATGGCTTCAAGCCAAAAACCATGCGATAGACCTTTACCTTGAAGTATGCTTTTTGCACACTCCACAAGGGTTTCGTTCTTGCCTTCTGCACCTCCATTCTACTATGGAATGTGAGATACTATGAACTATGGAATAATCCCATGATTCATGTAAAATTCCATGAACTCTCCCAATTTGTATTCTCCCCCTTGGGCAGAGCGGAGAATGCAAATGAATTTTTGTGTCTGCTTCTCCACTATATTTTGAAATTCTTTAAAGCATTGAAATGTCTCACTCTTCTTTCTAATAAGATATACCCAAGAGTATCTAGTGCAATCATTAGTAAAGAGTAGAAATAATATGCACCACCTAGTGACCTAGTCTGCATAGGTTTGCATATATTTGTATGCACAACTTCTAAAATATCTCTTTTCTTCCTATCAACATTCAAAGGAAACTCTTCTCTATGCATTTTCTCTAATGCAGATTCATCACAATCTAAATGAATATTCTAAAAAGTAGGTAGTCCATCAACCATACCTTTTCTTTGTAGCAACATGAGATCTTGTAGGTTAAGATGACTGAATCTTTGATGCCAAAGATTCTCGGCTATCAATCCTGTTGAAGCCAGAGCTTGGTGTGGCATCACTACTACACCAAGGGAACTTTTAAGACTTTTTTTAAGACAAAATAAATCTTTTGTTTTAAAAAGCCACTTTTTATTTTAATTATTTTACATTAAAATTTAATATCAATTGAATTGTCTTAAATATAAAATTTAAGACAAAAACAGTTTAAGACAAAAATATTTTAAGACAAAACTTTATATTTAATATAAAAATAACTTAAGATAAATATATTTTTAGATACAATTTTAAATTTAAAACAAAAACAGTTGAAGACAAAAATATTTTAAAACAAAACTTTATATTTAAGGAAAAAACAGTTTAAGACAAAAATATTTGAAGACAAAAACAATTTGAGACAACAATATTTTAAGACAAAACTTTATTTTAAGACAAAAATAGTTTAAGACAAAACTTTATATTTAAGACAAAAACCTTTGAGACAAAAATATTTTAAGACAACTTTATATTTAAGACAATGGTCAATTAAGACGAAACCCATTTAAGACAATTAACAGTTAAGACAAAAACATATCAATTTAAGAAAATATTATCTAACAATTATGAAATTGACTCTCACAATGCACCCTAAGTCTACCAGCGTGTAGGCTACTACTGTATCGCACCTATACCAACACTGATATTTCACTTTCCATTCATGTTATCTTATATAAAGACGGCGACTTGTTGGGCTCTTCATTTTGTGGGGTAGTCGACTGTGAAGAACGAAAAAACTTTCTGTGGCAAGATTTCCCACACATTAATTACTCTTTTATCCCTTCAATCTCTGTTGATACGATTAGAGACAACTTATATGTTGTTGCATTTGACACTACTACATGGAGGGGAATTTTAAGACAAAATAAATCCTTTGTCTTAAAATTTTCAACATGAGGCACTAGTAAAAAGGGTAAAGGATTAGGGGTTCATCTTTACACTATTGATGGGTTCTTCGGAAAGTAGAGCAATTGAGGCTAACAACTACTAATGGAATTTAGGGCGATGGAGGCTGATAATGGGGGTGCACATCATGAGAGGAGTGATGGAGCCACTTTTGATGAATGTGGATAGTTGGTAACATAGTTGGAGTACTTTTCAGGGTCTCTATCGATTGTATTTTAATATGTTTTTTTTATTGTTTTATTTATTTTGAATGCTACTTAGATCCATTGGTTGGTTTTATTAGCACATTGTTGTGTTGGATTGGCAACATGGATTAGATTAACTTGAAGGATTTTTGAAAAATGTAGCAACAAACTCTCAAATTGATTTTACCTTGATTAAATTGAGAATATTTGAATTTCCACATTAGCAAAGAACTTGGATGCAATTAACTTGTATGACATGGCTTGTGTCACCAATTTTACTCAATAAATTCGAGTTGGAGGAGTTAGAGTTCAGTTAAGCATGTGTGATTGCTAATTTCTAGCTGTCAAAGTCAATTATCTCTAGTTGTTTTTAGTTAAACTAGTTCTAGTGGAAGGCCAGTTGTGCAGTGGGACTTCTGTCAAATGTAGTTATCATCTAGTTATTTGATCAATCAGCCAAAAATAGCTAGTGCATGCAAATAATTTGAGTTCCCCAGCTATGGTGGAGATTCTAAGGAAGTGTAACATTAGTTGTAGACTAGTCTTGAGCGTACAGGTGTTGCATGCAGTCACATGATCAACCTTAGGAATTGCACAATCCATTTTGGAAAAATTCCTAAATAATAAGGGCCTAATTTCTCAAGGAATTGCCCAAGGAAACAGGGGCTCAAGCAGAGGCAAGAATTGATGAAGTTTGGGTTTGAGCTTCTTAGTGAGCAGAGAGATAGGTTATTCACTTACAGGTTGTGCACAATTGAGTAAAGAAATTGTAATACATCTATATTCATCAGATTGATGCAATAATTCGTTAGAGTTTTTAGCAGACTGCTTTCCCCGGGAAAAGTATTGTGTGCATGTGTTTTATTTCTTATTGCATGCCTGAATTTTTTGTTCTAAATTGTGAATTAACTTCCATAGAGTAGTAGAGTAGGTTTGTGTCTTGTGATTTTGAAAAAACATCATGAGCAATTGCATATCTATACCATAATTTCTACATCGTATCATAGCAGGATTCACATTAGAGCGGGAATTTCAAACTTGTTTCTCAGGAGATTTGAATTTTTAGTTCAGTGGAGCAAGATCTCTTAAGAGCTAAGAAGATGACCTTCAACGGGATGAGGCTAGAGTGTACCTTAGAAGGAAACTTCAATTTCATTGAATGGAAGGATCACATGGAGGAGGTATTCAATGACAATGGATTGGGAGAATACATCAAGAGAGATGTTACAAAGCCAGCAAAATCTAATGCCCAAAACCTTTCTTAGTGGAAGAAAGATGTAGCCAAGGTGTGGAGAATAATATTGGAGGGAGTACAGGACCACAGTGTCAGCAATATCCATGGGAAAGAAAATCCTTATGCAATGTGGTTGGCACTGAAAAATCTATTTTAGAATAGTAGTGGCCACAAAAAGGTGGTGCTCAAGAATAAACTTTGAAATATCAAGATATAGAAGAATGACTTTATACTGCAATATTTGAGGAGGTTCACACAAGTTCGTGATGAGATTGCAGGAGTTTTTATTACTATTTTAAAGGATGACTTAGTAAGCATAACCCTTCTAGGCCTTCCCAAGAGTTGGCATAACTATCAAGATTAAGTGAAAGGGAAGGAGAAACTACTGAACTAGAAACACTTATGGTACGATTTGGTACAAGAGGAAATAAGGAAGAATACCAGAGATGGGACCTCATCCAAGGGAAAGGATGAATAAAACTTTGCATTGGTTGGAAAGGGAAAGAAGGGAAAAGGGAAGAAATCTCAAACCAAACCAAAATCCAGCCAAGGGGGAAAGAAGAAATATTTGTCAAAAAATAAATGCTTCCATTGTCATGAATACAGACACTATGCCATGAAGTGCCCACAGAAAAAGGCAAGCAAGATGATCTTAGGAGGAGCAGCAGGTGAAGCCTCAGCTTCACACTTTGACCTTGACTTTACCCTTATCACATGCATGTCCAACACAGTGATGGGGAGCGTATGGTACTTGGATTCAGGTGGATTTTTCCACATGGCAGGGTGTAGAGATTTTTTCAGTGACCTGGTGGAGAAATATCTCCAGATGCACCTCAAGCTAGGGGATGGCGAAAGGTACAACATGACCGGTATTAGTACTGTCACCTTCAGAGGGAGTTAGGCTCCCCTCTCAGGATCAAGGATGTCATATTTGTTCTAGGCCTAAAGAAAAATCTCATCTATGTTGGAGCATTGGAAGACTATTGTTATGATGTGATCTTCAACAAAGGAAAATAATTCATGAGACACATAGCGACAGGACAGGTGAAGAAGATTGAGGTTTGTGTGAAGAATTTGTATAAGTTAGATGTGGATGATTGTGCTACATTAAGCACTAAGGAAGATAAAGCGCAGGGTCGTGATGTAGGTGAACTTTAGCACATAAGACTTGGCATTTGCATCATGGAACCTTGAATATTGTACAACAAATAGCCACTAGCCTCCCTAAAGGAGCACTTGAGTAGTAGGATGTATGCAAAGGATATACCTTGGGGAAGTAAATAAAATCCACATTCCATGATCAGGACAACAAAGTGTGTGCAGTCCAAGAAAGGATCCACTATGATGTTTGTGGAACTTTCTCGATAGCCTCCACTTCCAAACAAAAATATTTTGTCCTTTTTATTGATGACTTCTCACATAAGTGTTGGATCTCCTCATGTGGAAGAAAGATGAGACATTCTCCAACTTTGTAGAATTCAAGGCACTGGTTGAGAAAGAAACCAGCAAGAAGGTGAAGGCTCTCAAGAGCAATAATGGAGGTGAGTATGTGTCAAATTAATTTAAAAATTTTTGTGTGAAAGAAGACATTCAACAAGAGTTGACAAAACCTCATAACCCACATCAAAATGGGGTGGTTGAGAGAAAAAATCGTAGCATTTTGGGAGAAACGAGGGTGATGTTGCATGACCAAGGTCTACGTCTACATTTGTGGGTTGAGGCTTGCAATACAACATTTGGTTTGTAGAACTAAAGTCCTCATCGAATTCTTAGCATGATTACACTAGAGGAGGCTTTCTCAGGAATAAAGCGGGATGTGTCATACTTCAAGATTTTTAGAGCCTCTATTTACTGCCATTTCTCCAAAGGACCAATGAATAAGCTTGAGTCGACCATACAATTGGGGGTATTTTTGGTTACACAGAAAATCCCCAAAACTACCATGTGTACTTGCCATCACTCAGAATTATAGTTGTGCAAGGGGATGTGAATTTTGATGAGGAGAAAGCTATGTGGTTCTCCCTTGGGAAGGAGCTTTAGATCCCACCAAAAGATGAGCTTTTAGCTTCAAATGAGGAACCTTAGGAAGTTGTAGAGCAGCCACAAATTGAGGAGCAGAGAGTGGAGACATTCACTCAAGCAAAACCATCCAAAGAAGTCAGAAAAGGAACTAAGGAAGTTGATAGAATGGTGAAGGATGCGAGGGCAAATGTGGGATATCCTTCAAATTTGTTTAAGAAAAGGAGGTCATCTAAGAGGTACACTAGCTACATGGCTCTTATGATTGAGCTTATAGAGATTGAGCCATCATATTTTGAGGAAGAAATAGAGCAAACTGTATGGGTTGATCCAATGGTGGAGGAATATGAATCCATTGCAAAGAACAGTGTTGGGGAAAAGGTCCCAAGACCAGCATATAAATCAATAGTGGATTTGAGATGGATCTTCAAGGTGAAGAAGGAAATAGACGCAAGAATAGAGAAGTATAAGGCCATATTTGTGGCCAAGGGGTACTCTCAAGTTGAGGGAATTGACTGTGAGAAGACCTTTTCTCTTATAGCAAGGTACTCATCCATTAGATCAATTCTTGCTTTGGTTATGTAGATGGGGTATAATATCCACTAGATGGGTGTAAAAACGACATTTATCAATGGGGTTATTAAGGAGGTAATGTACATAGAGCAACACAAACGTTTTGAGACATTTGATCAAGAGTCCCATGTGTGCAGACTCAAGCAAGCTTTGTATGATCTCAAACAAGCACCTTGTGCTTAGTACAATAGTATCGATAGCTATCTTACATGTTTAGGCTTCACCATAAGTGAAAGAGTCACTTCCTCCTTCACACACCTAGAACTCACCGACACTCCCTGTCACACACTCTTATTCATTGATTTCGATGCATTTTAAACTAGTACTCCCTTGTGTTTCTGTGGAACTCCCTAACAATCTCTAGCATACGTTTGCACACCCTAGAACCTAGCACATCTTGGCATGTTTCCATGGCCTTTAGCATGCCTTAGAACTACCTATAATATCTTGTCTCTCCGTCCTTAGCACACCTAGGACTCACTGACACCTTTTGTCACAAAATATTATTCATTCATTTCCATGCATTATGTTGACCTAGTGCTCCCTTGTGTCTCCCTGGCACTTTGCAACACTTACAAGCACATGTTGGCACACCCTACCAACTGGAACATCTTGGCTTCATGTTTCCTTGTCACTCTAGCATGCGTTAGCATTGCCTAACATACCATGTCACTCCCTCCTTAACACACCTAGAACTCGCTCACACTCTCTATCACACACTCTTATTCATTCATTCCATGCATTTTGACCTAGTTCTCCTTTGTGTTTCCCTAACACTCACTAACACTCCTTAGCATTCATTGGCACACTCTGGCACTTGGTACATCTTGGCACGATTCCCTAGCACTCTAGCATGCCTTGGCACTGCCTAGCATACCTTATCACTCCCTCCTTACCACACTTGGAACTTGCTAACACTCCCTATCACACACTCTTATTCATTCATTTCCATGCAATTGAAACTAGTGCTCCCTTGTGTTTCCTAACATTCCCTAACACTCCCTATAATGCATTGGCACCACACCCTAACACCTGGCACAACTTGCCATGCCTTAGCACTTGGCATGTCATGGCATGCCTAACATGCCTTGTGTCTATCTATCATGTGTTAGCACTTCTTGGCATTCCCTAGCACACGTTGGCACTCCCTAGTTGTTATTCCTTTATAGATAGCCTTACATTTTTTGCAACTTCATAAACCAACCAGGTCATTGAAAAAATAATGTTGTGCCTAGCCCAAAGTCTCCCATTGTCTGAAACTACTTTGCTCATGCCCTTATCACAATCGTAGGCTTCCTTCCTGCAAGTCCTATTCTAAAATTTTCCTAACACACTTCGTCCTTAAGGCACTTGGAATTCACTAACACTCCCTAACACACACTCATTCGTTCATCTCCATGCATTTTGACCTAGTTATCATTTGTTATGCCCTGACACTCCCCATTAACACTCCTTGGCATGCACTAACAATGATTGGCATGTGTTAGCACATCTTTTAATTCCTTAGCATGCCCTCGCACTCCTTAGTTATCAGGCTCTCACAACTACACTTACTTTTTTTGCAACATGGGAACCCAACCAAATCCTACCTCCACTACAACAACTTGACCAAGTTACAGTTACTACAATTACACTATGCCTTGTTCACCTAAGATATTCCTATAACTCATCTTGGCCTACTGATGTTAAATCTCCACTCATACAGCTTAACATGTTACGAAGACAAGGCTCGAATCCAACTGTGGTTGTATTTTAACTAGTTCTCCCTTGTGTTTTTGTGGCACTCCCTAACACTCCTCTGCACACATTGACACACTCTCGCACCTAGGACATCTTGGCATGTCACCCTGTGTTACAGGGAAAAGTGTCTATTTAGAACTGCTCTATCCCACTAAGGTGTGACAATTACCTTAGAGACAAACAGAGAAAAACTACTTTTGTATTTCCTTTATGAATTATAGACAGAGAGGAATAGAAAGAACCAACCTGTGTCTTGCGCTAATCCTTTCATCCAATCCCTCTCTTCTTTGATAGTCTCCAGCTACCTGCTCCCTTGCATGCCCAGCTTCATAAAGTACTGGTAAGATCACAGAAGAAGAGCACTATACAAAGACATGGATCTATATTCATAAACAACTTAGGATCATATTTAAGTTAACCATACAAATGTAACACGCATCAATGATACAAAAGCATGGAGGAGAACTCAAATAGTTTTTATTGATAAACAAGAAAAGATCCAGGAGGAGTTACAACCAGTGGTTTGGACCCACCATCAACCTCCCAGCAAAGTAGCCCCTCTTCACCTCAAACAAAGCATAAATCACCCAACAATCTGATGTTTGTCTCTAGAAACCAACAACAATTCCTTACAATATGCAAAATTTCAGCATCTGGATCTCTAGGATGAGGGATCCATATATAGATATCTGTAAGGAGGATGAGTCAGCTTGTGATTTGATTAGTGTCTTCTCTCTCTCAGTTCTTGCTTCCACTTGGAGACTGAAGGCCTCTTACTCATCCTTGGTCGAATTCAGTGAGGCAAGTGTCACAGGAGAAGATTCTGGAAGCTTCCTTTGCCTCTCCACCTCACGGAATGACACTTCCATTTGTAATTTATCACCCACCGCACCCTACAGAAGGGAGTTTTGAAATGAAAAGCACCCTCACAGTGTATTTAGGTGAAATGCAATGCACTTAGACAGCGGAGCAGCTAAAATGATCCTGTTTTGACCAATTCTGAGCAGTTTCTGGTGGAGAACTTCTGGGAGAAGCTGTAATCTGTTGACCTTGTTCCTTTAGGGGTTAGAACAACACTTTTAGGGACTTAGGAGCCCTTGGTTTATGGACATTTCATGCTTGGAGTTGTAGGGCACAAAAATGTCTATAACAGTTGGCCCCTAAAGTATGAGGCCGTTAACCTTTTGGTGTCGGGTGAAATGCTTTATTATGAGGATCCGAAGTTCTTTCAATGCTGGGAGGAGACCTTTAATAAGATACAATACAATACATTATCTTCATACTGTTTTCATGATCTAGCTGAGGCGGGCATTCCCATGCTCAGCTTTATAAATTCATTTTCATGTACATAGGACAGACAATCGTCTGAGTGTAGACTGATGATTCTGATAGAGCCATCATCCTTTTGGTAGGATGATTATCTGTGCTGCAATGTTGTACATTTAATGTCTTTATTTCCCTAAATATATATCGCAGCCCGGATGGATAAAACTAGATCCGGGGTCTTCAATCTCGTCTGATCTTCACTCAAAGTACAAGTTGATCCATGTGAGAAATGTTCTGAAGTCGAACATGGAAAGACATCTCTTGATTACCATTCAATGATGTAAATTGTTAACAAGCGTGAGAGGAATCACTGATAATGATAATGATCCTCAAGGTACTACAATACAATTCACGTGGTGTGAATAAAGGACTCGGTGTCGAACACCACGCAAAATCTTTCGGTCGAAGGCCATTGATGTAAACCTGTTGCCGGAAGTGAGAAAATTGCCATTGAGGCATGCAAGCTTCAAAGTACTGAATGGGGTGTTCCTAGATCAACTTCTTGGATAATGAGCTGATGTCGACAAGAAGTGATCCGTCACAGGAGGGCCTTAATGAATCCCACATCAATGACACGGAATGGAGCAAATGATTTTGATGGAGGTGAAAACGATCTGATGATATAAGGTTCAGGGTGGCGGTCATGAAAGAATGGAGTATAATGTATGGTAGTGGGTGAGACACAGGTGACTTCTCTGGATGACTTCTCTTGAACATATCGGCGACACTGATGTGATGCATTGGTAGCATTAACCCCAAATGTGGATGGTATAGTGTGACCATGGTGATGTGACCGGTGAATGAAACAACCCAACCCGACTCGGACACGGAGTGGAAGTGTCATGTTCAAGAGCGACTTGCTACCAACAAAGTTTCTTTGAGTTTTCTTCCCAATTTTTCCCCAGTCATTGCTGACTAGTACCTCTTTATTTTTGTCAAGCTTGAGGAAGATAACATATGCTTGTTCTATAATTTTCCCTTCGGGCAAACCCATCGCTATGTTTTAACGAGCCTAGCGATAGTGAAACTAGTTCTCGTCTAAAGACAAGTTTGTCGCTATTAATCTTTTTAATGAGTTTAACGACAAAGATAACTCAGTCCTTTTTAATTTTAGAGAGTCTGAAAAGGAACATAAAGGTAACTCCAAAATTCCTTTTTCGTCATCTAATCCCTTATGTCCAAAAAAGTATAAAACAATACAGAAGGGATGAATTTTCGATAGTTTTAACGAGCCGAACAAAACAAGCGCTCGATCCTTTTGTGTAATAATTCCTCAGGTCCAAAAAGATTAAAATCTAGAGGAGGGATAGCACTTCCTGTCCCTTTAACGAGCTGGAGAGGCCAATGGCTCGGCAATCTTTTCATATTTTACGAGTCAGTTGAAAAGAGCTTAAAGGAGACTCGTCTTTTGAGGAACGAGTGATAAAACGTGTAGCAGCTGATTCCACGTAAGGTTTGGAATTTTCCAATCATGGCAATGTCACAAGGATGGCTAGTGAAATCACTCTTTGTAGTTGTTCCTCAAAATGGGTAAACAATCAAATGGAGGTGAATGATCGGCCAATGAAAAGTGGAGGTGACGGTGCAAACATGACCAAGGCTTTAACGACTGAAGTATTACATTCACGATCGTTATTTACCGAGGAATAGTTCATTTTTAATGAGCTTAGACGCGGGTCGAAACATTTGCTCATGTCTTATGTTTATTTTTTAACGAGCTTGAACTATGTGCTAAAACTGCTCGATGCGGGTTTATTTCTTAACGAGCTTGAACCTTGCGGTAACACTGCTCGATTAATCCAATCTTGTGATAAGAATGTCTCATATAAAACGACAACTTTTAGAGTTTTGCCCCACATCCTTTCTTTATGCAAGTTACGAAACAACCAATCCAAAAAATAGATAAATGATCGCTCTTTGCTTGCACTCCAAAAGGTTTGCATGCCCCCAGGTATAAAACAGAGTTTCAAGATTACCCCTTCTTTATTCCGTTAAAACATTTGTTTTACCGAGAGAGGCCTACCTCTTACAGGTTACCCAAAGATTGTTCTATTTACAGTGCAAACAAAACACTTCTTCGGCGATGTCTACTGAGATAAACAAAGGTGAGCGGCGGTGCTCGCCAGCTCACATAACTTTGACAAGAGAATCTTGTTCTAGAATAACCCCCTCTTCCAATCACGGACGGGGGTACAGACTAGTCATATTCTCTCGCGGAAACTTACCCTATACCCGAAGTTCTCCTGCCGAAGCAGACTAGGGTGCATGCCCCCTAGGTTTCAGTCATGTCCCCCCGAATCACTCGCGCTCATCGGGTGGGCGGACTGGAGATTGAGACATTTCTTGCGTAAAAAGACCATTCAGGGATGGTATATGACCATTTGCTATGCGTGATCCCGGAAATGAAAGTTGGTCTATGAGCTTGACCATTTTTCCTTTGTGCGGATAATACATCACTCTAAAGAGTGATGAGACGATGGCTCTCATGCAATAAATATAGTCTCATCCAAGGAGTAGATTGTAATCCAGGGGTCCTTGAACTACCATCACCTTCATGTGAACGGTTTTCCATCTCAATGTTATGGGCACATCGGGAAGGATCCCTAACGGTCGACTGGTTCCTTTATCAAAGCCTATCAGATTTCTCATCTCAGGTAAAAGCGATGGTGAACCAAGCGCTTTCCAAGCAGTTGAGGAAAGGATACTCAAAGAAGCCCCCTCATCTATGATGGTACCAGCCATAACCATTCTATATATTTGAACAATAATTCGGAATGGTATGCTAGCTGGTAAACGGGGTTTGCCTAGTTGATTCCAGTCGAAGGAGACAACTAGGTTGCTTGGAGGTGGGACCGAATAGACGGCCGGGTACAACTCTGACGAACTTCCTTCCTGCGGTAAAGGAACAGGTAAATTGCCCCCATGTTCGTTGGAGTCTGTGCTTATGAAAAGAATTTGGATGGTGTCATCCTTGTTCTCTTGAGTGATTGTATCATCTGAAGATGGAACCTCTGAGGGCAAGACTGGGGCAACTGCCGCCTCGACCTTTTGACTTTCGTCTGGTATGGATTCAGATGGTTCATCTTCAATGACAAATGCATCGGCCGACCACCTGAGCGGGTCAGCCGGATTTTCAACTAGTGACGGACTCGGCAAGAGTTTTTTATATCTGGGAGGAAGTCGTAACGGTGAAACCGGACGATCATCCAAAACTCTTTTAGCTTCATCTAAGAAGGGACAATGGTGGATGGCATGATCGCCTTCGCACAGTTTACAAGGAAATCTACATTTTCCTTTTTGTCCTGGGGTTTCACTTTCACTAGTTGACGGTGTGTTTTCAACATGATCATCAGAGGTTGACGACACTGGGTTGTGCAAACGAGGAGACCAGTCCCTTAAGATCCGAGGGATGCAAGGAAAATCTCTATGAAAGTGGTCTCCTTTGCAAATGACACATGGCGATTTAGGCCTGGTCGGTGCAGTGTGTGGATTTTTGTTAGACGACACTCGTTTGCCCCCATTCGCTTTCGGCTCCTTCTTCTTCTTCTCTTTCTTCTTCTTTTCCTTCTTCTCCTTAGGAACTTGACTTTTGGCTTTACCAGCCCCATCAAGGCAAGAGGAAGGAGGAGAGAATGATTTAGAGGAAGTAGAAGGTTGGTGGGTAACTCTGGACTCGTCTAATTGCTGATTCGATTGTTCAGGAATAGTGGTGTTCTGAACGACAGAGGTTGAGAAGAGCCATACAGGAAAACCAATTGTCAGTCCTGGAAGCGACAATGTGGCCATATGGGGTGCACCAACATCTCCTGACGAGGAGAAGGGACTAGGATTTCCTCCAAGGGGAATTCCTTGGTTGGTGGACTCCATTTTCTCAACCCAAGATCAACGTAGGAAAGGGGTAATGAATATTCCGTTTTAAAATAAACTTTTAGACGCTTTGACAAAACTTGTTTTTTCAGTTTTTAAGAGTCGAGAAAAAACAAAAGATGACTCTAGTCGCCTTTGATTTTTAATGAGCCTGAAGTGACAAGTGCTAAGATGGACCTTTTCCGTTAAGGAGTCTTAAAAGGAATGAAAGGGACTAATCTGGAGATCTAGGTAGAGGGAGTACCAAACCAATCGCAAAACTGCAGAATACTTTTTACGGTACGGTAGTCAATCTTCCAGAATGCTATGTTCAGTGCATTGCGATCGATAGGGCAGCAGACACGGCTTCCTAAGGATAAAGGATTCAAGCCTATAGGGGTCTCCCAAAATATACTCGACGGTACATGGGAGCACAAGTCCGTACTGGCACTTATCGTCTCAAAGTGGAGGAATCACCCAACCATCAGTGAGGACAACAGTTACCAGGCTTTACGACGCCGAAATACGTCTGTAGCCTAGACCTCTAAATGTTGTGCGTTAAGTTCCAAAGCGTTGTTAGATTCATTGAATTTATTTTAAGTTGATATTTTTTATGAAGTTTGCCTTTCGAGTTCACCACGAGATGTAGATGTAATTCCTAAAATGCAATCTAAAGATGATAAACAAACTTTTATCTCTTTTGTGCAATGAAAATCCTAGCTACTAGGGGAAAAGAAAGACAAAATCTTTTCACAAAGAGAAAAGAGCACACTGTAAATGCACTTTCCTAAATCAAGCCAAATAGACTGTCTATATGCAAATGCACATGCATGTATTTGTTTTCGACTTTCTTAGTATTGATGCTAAAAAGAAAGTCGATGTACAAATCTGAATTTCTTTTCAAGCGACAAATATAAGCAAGCTCTTTTTCGAAACCAAAAATAGAGATGATTATGACACCTTACGATTTTGAAATGAACACTTGTTCTTGACACTAGAAAATCACAAATTCATACCAAATGAAATAGTAACAGGATAACCAACCATCAACAGCAATCAAACTTTCTCCTATCATCGAAATCGACACTTGCGACAAATTCAAATCAAAGGACGACAGTACGACTATTCTACTTTTGCAATGGAAAACTGTAAATGACTCAACAAACACACAAAAACATATACAGTTCTTTTGTGCAAAGGAGGCAGAATAACAGCAAGGAAAAGATGTTTCAAACAGACATATACTGATCACAGGTAGCAAAATTCAGGGATAGAACTGGAAAGAATGAAGCATAGGAACCACAGCTGCACAGAGCTAGTCTGATCAGCGCACCTGTAACACAGAGAATCTGAAATGCAGCGCAGGTCGCCCCTTTGAGAAGTGCGCTGAAATTCAGGATCTCTGAATAGTACCTGTGCTGGGCCAGAAAAGAGACTCTGTCTGGGTTCTGGGTCACAGTTTGTAGTTCAGTCCTTGGTTTTTGTCCGAGTAAAAAGCAATCAGTAGTGCAATAATCAGGGGTAGATCTAAGGAGGATCTAAGAGCTATCATAAGGGCAATCATATAGTTTGTGAATCAGCTGTTTAAATCATAAATAGATCCAGTGAATGGATTGAAGCAGCAGTTATCTGCTTTGCATTTGTTATGGCAAATGCAGTTCGAAAGCTACTTATAAGTTTATGAAACAAACAACAAAGAATGATACACAAACAAACTAATTAGACAGTCCCCAGTGGAGTCGCCATTTTGTTACAGGGAAAAGTGTCTATTTAGAACTGCTCTATCCCACTAAGGTGTCACAGCTACCTTAGAAACAAACAGAGAAAAACTACTTTTGTATTTTGTTTATGAATTATAGACAGAGAGGAATAGAAAGAACCAACTTGTGTCTTGGGCTAATCCTTTGATCCAATCCCTCTCTTCTTTGATAGTCTCCAGCTACCTGCTCCCTTGCATGCCCAACTTCACAAAGTACCTGTAAGATCACAGAAGAAGAGCACTATACAAAGACATGGATCTATATTCATAAATAACTTAGGATCAGATTTAAGTTAACCATACAAATGTAACAAGCATCAATGATACAAAAGCATGGAGGAGAACTCAAATAGTTTTTATTGATAAACAAGAAAAGATCAAGGAGGAGTTACAACCAGTGGTTTCGACCTAGCATCAACCTCCCAGCAGAGAAGCCCCTCTTCACCTCAAACAAAGCATAAATCACCCAACAATCTGATATTTGTCTCTAGAAACCAACAACAATTCCTTACAATATGCAAAATTCCAGCCTTTGGATCTCTAGGATGAGGGATCCATATATAGATATCTGTAAGGAGGATGAGTCAGCTTGTGATTTGATTAGTGTCTTCTCTCTGTCAGTTCTTGCTTCCACTTGGAGACTGAGGGCCTCTTACTCATCCTTGGTCGAATTCAGTGAGGCAAGTGTCACAGGAGAAGATTCTGGAAGCTTCATTTGCCTCTCCACCTCGCGGAATGACACTGCCATTTAACATTTCTTGCCCATCGCACCCTACAGAAGGGAGTTTTGAAATACAACACACCCTCATAGTGTATTTAGGTGCAATGCAACGCACTTAGCCAGTGGAGCAGCTGAAATGATCCTGTTTTGACCAATTCTAAGCAGTTTATGGTGGAGAACTTCTGGGAGAAGCTGTAATCTGTTGACCTTGTTCCTTTAGGGGTTAGAACAACAATTTTAGGGACTTAGGAGCCCTTGGTTTATGGACATTTCATGCTTGGAGTTGTAGGGCACAAAAATGTCTATAAGACCCTGGCACTCAAGCATTCCTTGGCACTACCTAGCAACCTTTTCACTCCCTCATTACCACACCTACAACTCGTTTACACTCCCTGTCACACACTCTTATTCATTCATTTCCATCCATTATAAACTAGAGCTCCCTTATGTTTCCCTGATACTCCATAACACTCCCTGGCATGCATTGACACACCCTAGCACCTAGCATATCTTTGCATTTTTCCCTAAACTTTAGCATGCCTTAACATTGCCTAACATACCTTAGTGAATAAGATTGTTATAGATGTCTTTAGAGTATACAATTGCGAGCATCCATATACACGTTTTGAAAACCTCCATATTGTTAACATAAATTCGACATAACTCTTCATATTTCTATTGGCCACAAGCCTTTTCAGGTGTGCTTGGGGTCCCAACAATTGGAACAAATTGATGTAGCTATATTCATGGTATAACACATGAAGATACCTCCTATACTTGGAATGAGATAAGTAAAACAACCAATTTTGAGGAATGTATCCAACAAATTCAAAAAAGAGGTCATGATATTTTGTACGGAGTTTCCAACTCCAAGTACATGTAATACACAATCCATTGGGTTCCAAATAAGTTTTAGGTTTTTGACAAGTTATGGTTGGACTTTCATAAAGGGCAATTGAAAAACTCCCATAAGAAGCACATACTACCTTGACACAAGCCTTAGACGTTACCTCTATAATGCTATGCATCTTTTGCTTCTTTTTGTTGTTGCATACCTCTAGGTAGGTTGGCATACAATTCCAAAATTTACTAGTAAAAAAATTAATTTTTGGGATTTGTCAAAATGAAACATTTTCTTTGATGTAAAGAATTGATTGAGCATCGGTCTAATAACCCATACAAGAGAGTATGTGATGCCTTCATATTGGATATTATAAAACATGCATTGGATTATAAGTCCTTGTGCAAGGTAGCAACAACTACATCTTCATAGGAGGCACGGAAGACCTTAGAAGTAGAATTTGGTATAGAGGAAAGTGACATAAAGCAACAAATTTTGATACAATTCCCTTAAATGGAATGGGCCTTTTCCATTAGTTGGGTTGTCATATGAACCCATGTGAAGCAAGATGGAATCAAAGTTCATTGAAAAACTAATGTTATGAACATAATTGGATGTTTTGAACATGAAGAAATATTTGTTTGGTCCTTGTCATCCTTTTAGAGACACCTCTTTTGGAATCTACTCAAATATGCATGAAAAATATGAAAACAAGTGATGCTAAGTTTCACTTTCAATAATGGTGATGTGGATAAATGAGTACATTTCTATAATACTAGATGAAGAGGTCCAAGGATCAATAAGTGATAATCATGGCATCAATAATTTGTAGAGAATACTAGTCAAATATTGTATCACTAAAGTTTGGAACTTCTATAATGCTAATGTGTCCAACTAGCTTGGGGAAAAAGGACTTCTACAAACTAGAAGATAGAACAAAATGACTTCTACAAAGTAGAAGATAGAACAAAAGAACTTCTGCAAAGTAGAAGGTTGTTCCATTTCCCTGGCCACATTTCAATGAAAAGATCTATACTTATAAGGATGTAAGACATCATATCCTTCCTAAGAGAATGATAAGAAATCTACATTTTATGGGTGTCAAAACATGTTGAAACATTTAATAGGATGTTGCATGAAAATCTATAACATGAAAGACACACATAACTTTCTTCTCTCTCCTAATGTTCTACTCTATATGCATCTTGTATGAAGTGTTGGATGAATGAATGAAATATGAAGTCATTGCAGAGCTTTTGGTCAATGTCTTGTGTTGATATTTTATAGTTGAGGCGTAATGCCAATAATGGTATCAATGTATGTGAAGCTATGTTCCCTTGTTGAGTGTCAGTTTTTATTGCGCTTGTATATTGAACTCATGTTGAATGGTTACTTTGTTGATTATGAAATGTTTTTACACTTAACCAATGTGCGTTGTTTGTAGTTCATTATGGATATTATAACACACAATATGAATGTAATTCCTTTTAAATGGTTATATTTACAATGTATGATGAATACCATAGTTTAGGTGTATCGTTTGGAATTGAAGTCATCTCTACTTGCCCTTTGCCCTTCAAACCCTTCAAATGTTCTTGCAAACTCATCAACGTATCTTGGGTGAGACCTCATCTGTTTGCAAATTTTGAAAAATGATAATATCTGAGGGAGTTTTTATAGCTTAGCTCTAAACCCTAGGTCACCCCTATGTGCCAACAAGTGTTTGCGAGCCTTCAATTAAGACTAAGAATTCTTTGTTTACTTAGTCTTTTATTCTTAGGGCCCTGGCTCTTGGCAGCTTATTGGTGCACTTTGGCATCCTATAGCCGAATTCCCTTTCTATGGTTTCCTTAAATATTAAGCTTCTATTTTAAATTTATGCATATGTCGAGTCACTTTGGAATTAGGTTATTCAATTTCACAACCAATTTCTTTCTATCTCCATTAATTTGAAAGTTTCCCCTTTAAGTGATACATTTGCACCTTAGCAACTTACTATAATTGAATCATTATTTATTTTATAGAAAAACCACAATGAATGTATATTAAATATGCTCAAATTGATAGGAGCTTTTCATGAATTGATAATTCACTATTTTGCACAAACTTTTACATGTAAATTTTTGGGCTACGTCCAAAAACTGGGGCTCAATGTGACACATTTTCACTAGAGCATTGGGCATATGCTCCTTACACTATGAGGATGGGGGCTTTAGTTAAATCTTCTTGCTCTAGGCAATATTAATACTATGAACATATATTAAGATCTAAAGTAAAGTGAGTTGTTTGGGAGATGTAAGGACCCATTCCTCTGTCCTCAAACTATGAAAAAATTTCTACAATTTCACAACATATAAAAAAAGGAGATTATTTAAGAAAGCAATATATTTGACACAATATATTAAAAGATTATTAAAAACCTACTTATGAGTAATTTATATAACTTAGCCAAACAACAAGAAAAATACCTAGTTATGGTGCCTCGGTTGCAGTGCTCCTTCAAGGACCACCGAACTGAATATGCCACACTGCCAACTAGGAATGTCTATTCAACTTTGTAGCCTAGGAAACTTCCACAAGTTCCCTATCCCTCTAATAACAAGACAAAACCACAACCATAGTGTGTCTGAATTTCCCATCTCAACACCCCTCCAGTGTCCAACACCAAATCCACCATTATTTGTGATAACCCAAAACCTCTCCAACCCACAAGTTCCCCAAAGACAAAAATCCTCCCCCTCCCCCTCAAAAGAATCCCTTCGACAAAAGAAAACCATCCTACTTATCTCCCCCCTCATGAATGTTACCAACCCCATCGTTAATGTTACCAACCCTCTCGTTTTGTTCATGGCCCATATCATCCCCCAATCTATTCCTCTATCCATAAATTAATTTGAAGAAGTCAAACTTGTCAAGTCATAAAGAATGATAAAATAATAAAATAATTTCCATAACAATATTAATAAAATAATAATATTTACTTAAGGGTCAATCAAATCAAATGGTTTTGTGAGAATCCTAAATAATCTAGTATTAAATTAATCATAATAATTATAAATCATGAATTATTTATTAATAAGGATTAATGGTTAATCATTTACTTAACCACTAATCAAACTTAACTATCAATCATGTTTAAGGCTAATTCAAGCTTAACTATTAATCGATCTCAAGGCCAATCATAGAATACTAATGTATCGTGCAAGGTGTGGGTATGTAGCTAGAATACAGATACCTTATATGCATACTACCCATCCTAGATCCATTTTAAATCTAGATCTACCAAGCAATGAGAGAGATTAAGTTTGAAGTTAATATGGATCTAAGCTAGTACTCTTGCATTCCACAATGTATTTCCTGAAGCCTTTAAATATGCTCCATCATAACAAATACCATAGACAAATACGATGGACCATGCAATACCATGAGTTTGTAAACCAACATGAGGAAACCCATCAAATGACCAACCTAAACATTTAATTTAATTTTTCTTTAATGTAATGTTATGTTGATGAGTCAACATAACATAACATTACATTTTACAACATTGCTACAGTATTAAACTATATAATACCTCTTGGCGTAATAATATTTATAAAAATTATTCATATGAATCAATCACTTAACAAGTAAATTAATAACCTAACATAAAATAATAAAATTAGAAAATAAAATTAAAAAAAAACACAAAAGCATTGAAAAAATGAACTTAAAAATCCATTAAAACTCTGACAAATTCTTAACACTAACCCTAACTATTCTTTTAATATAAAACCAAAAAAATCAAGCTTAACAAATCAATTATAGTCGCAGCTTGCAATTTTGATCTAAACTTACTATTGATGGTTTGGGACCATACCATGACGAACCCTTATTGAATGCTAGCCTTATGCAACCAATGATTGAATTTATAGTCATTGTTATGCATTTTTTTTTGCTTTGTGTGCATTAATCTCAAATCATTATGGCTTTTATGATTATGTGCCATGTGGTTTGTGTCATGTTTGTGGGGCTTAGTGGCCTTGATGAATGCGAAGCAATTATTCTAAACTTTATGATTATAGGATTATGGACAAATTTGATAGGTTATAGAGCTTTACCAACCTCTTTTTCATTTAGAGTGGCTAATAAATGATTCACTTTGCAAAATATATGATTGTATTAAAAATGTTGAGATTATTGGCATGAAAAATTGTAAAAGAAAACAAATTCATAATTTAAAAAACAAAAAACTTTGAAATAAATAAATTAACATAAATTTACTTTTATAATTTTTCTTTTTAAAGTATAAGATAGATTTATGCTATTTCCGTGAATTTAATTATATACCATAAAGATCTATATAGGGTTAACATCATCTAGCGCTTTAAATCCCAAGTCAATTGTCCTTTTGTTAGAAAGTGATCTATAGATAGTGGGCATATTTTCACGCCCCAAATTCAACGATTCTTCTGTGGACACGTTTTCCATACTTCGTGAGCTACACAGAGGTCTTTTTGATAGACACACAACTACCTAGGAGATGAGTCAATCTTGTGAGGGCAAAGCAACACCCTATTTTCATTTATGCTTCAGATTTATCATATCATTCGTTGATATGATATCATTCGGTAGCAATTCTATTTCTTCTTCGTTCTTTGCTTTATGTGCAATAGAAGCTAGGGGAGTTTCGTTTATTTCAACAGCCTCACACGGAAAAGGTACATTAAAGCCAAGCTCTCAGCCATCTCATATATCCTATAGATTTGAAAATTGTGAATAATGGTAAGGTAATATTCTTTCCAATGTCTTTTGCAGCATTTTGAAACCATAAGGGGTTTTGAGTTTGTGAAGTAATGGTTTTTTGATCTGTTGTATACATGGAAAATATTATGTTGGTTCTGTTTGTCTACAATGCTTGAAGTTTACCAAGTTTCGGAGTGAAAGCGGAGTAATTTTGATGGGGTTTCAATTTTTTGTTCCTATAATTTTTGAGGGAAAATCTTTCGGGTTTTGGGTGCCTCAAATATAAAAGAAAATGGTAATATTTTGATACAAGGTTTGTGGAAAATAATTTTTTGCCCATTTGTGAGAATTGTGGAAATTTGTAGGATCAAAGGCATCAGGGTTTTCTTCAAAAGGTACGTTCGTTGTTTGCTCCCTTCTCTTAAGATAATAGGGAATTTGTATTGAATGAACCTCTGGATAGTTTACTTAATTGAGTTTCTTTATGGGAGGTGTTGTGGCATTAATTAAAAAAACCCAGTCTTGGAATGGTTTTTAGAAATCAGGGTTGGAGAGTAAGGAGTAACTAGGAGGAGTATGCAGCGAATGAAAATTTCGGAAATTTAAATATGATGTGATGGCTCGACATTCTACTATAGGTTTTATGGGGCTAATTAAATTTGTTCTGCAAAATGTAAGGGTTTTTAGAAGTAACGGTTTGGTAGCATTAAGTGGGTTTTCGAAAGTAAGAAGTAATTACCAGGGGTTTTTGAAAACAATGAAGGTATAAGAAATACTAATACAAAGTTATGGATAGTCTACTGCACTGAAATTCTTTGCAAAGTTATGGATAGTCTACTGCACTGAAATTCTTTGCACAGGATTTTATTATCCTAGTAAGACTAAATCTGCAGAATGTGAGGGTTTTAATAATCCATGGTTCGAAAATTTTTAGATGGGTATGGACAATAATAAGTTATCGACGAGGATCTTTAGATTGCTGAAATATGAATTTAAAACATTCTAGGTTCGTAGTCCAAGCTAGTAAATCATCAAGAAATTGAATTTTGTGAACTAAGTTCGAAGGATAGAACCATAACAGTGTATTTGATTTTAAATTCACAAGTTCCGCTACAAATTGATCCAAGGTCATTGTTTTCTTATGCCTGGAGTAAGGAAAACTAAACGAAAAGTGATTTATGAAGCACCATTTATCACATTTTTCTGTATTTGAAGGAATTAGAGGAATTAGGGTTTTGTATTTCATATCATTGAAAGAATATGGTTGCTTGGGCTGATGGATTTTTGTGTTTTTATTTCTTAATTATGGATTTGGATTTTTGTAGAAAAAAGTGGATTTAAGTGGGAGTGAGACTAGTTGGAACTGCTGCTACTTTGTGTGTGTTTATTGTGTGATATTCCTCTACTGACTCCATTAGGCAAGTGTTTGATTACAAGGTGCATTGTTTGCATGAATGTTAAAAATGAGCGGTTGATATGCCATGTTTCATTAGTCTTTCAATAATTAAGAAAGATGTATTGACGTTTCAATAAATTTGAAGTGCTTGGTTCTAATGGTTAAAGAAGTTCAGTGATCTATTTAAGTGTTGAGCATCTTACATGAAATTCAGGGCTGTCGATCTTAGAATTTGAAGTCTTTTTTAAGTACACAGCATTGCCTGCCATAGGAATTTGTAGTAAGTCAAACAGGGAAAATTTTAAGAAGCCCCCCTATATTTATAAATATAATAAATGGGCGAATCCATGGTATATAGAGAAAATGGAAAGCGAATAATATAATATGTATATATAAGTTTTTGGCGAATCTCTCACTAGGCATGGCGAATATTTTACTCAATTATAAAATCTTGTAAGATCTTGGCGAGTCTTTCACTAAATAATAAAACTTTGTAAAGTCCTGGTGATTGAAGTCTTTTTTAGGTACACAGCATTGCCTGCCATAGGAATTTGTAGTAAGTCCAACAGGGAAAATTTTAAGAAGCCCCCCTAAATTTATAAATATAATAAATGGGCGAATCCATGGTATATAGAAGAAATGGAAAGCGATTTTATCAATAATATAATATGTATATATAATTTTTTGGCAAATCTCTCACTAGGCATGGCGAATATTTTACTCAATTATAAAATCTTGTAAGATCTTGGCGAGTCTTTCACTAAATAATAAAACTTTGTAAAGTCCTAGTGAATCTTAGCATAGGCTACATGTTGGTTTAATTCCCCCATTTAAATAGGCTACATTCCAGGTGAATACCATGGGTCAATACCATGTGCCATTTCGGTGAATACCATGGGTCAATACCATGTGCCATTTTTATTTTTATTAATTCTAATATTAGGTTTAATAATGGTTTTTTGCATGGTATTAATAACAATCTAGTCCATGGTATTTGTCCCATAGTATTTTGGCCAAAGCTTTCACCTAAATATAACCCATTTTTTGAGTGTTCGTAAATATAAGGTGAATTATGGAGTAAATATAAAAAAAAGTTTTATTTGTTTACCATACCTCTTGTTTATTTATATTTTTATTAATCTACCATGCCTCTTTTACAAATATGGTATTTGGCCCATAGGATTCACTTAAATAAAACCTCTTTCTTGAGCCTTCATAAATAGAACGAGGGTTATGGACTAAATATAAAAAGAGGTTTTATTTATTTACGATATGTCTAGTTTATTTATATTTTTATTTATTTACCATACCTTTTGAGTAAGTATAAAAAGACGTTTTATTTATTTACCATACCTCCACTTTACTTATATTTTTATTTGTTTACACCCTTACATGTATATAAGGTGACTTATGGAGTAAATATAAAAAGTTTTTTATTTATTTACCATACCTCTCATTTATTTTTATTTTTACTAATTTACCATACCTCTTTTATAAATATGGTATTTGGCCCATAGGATTCACTTAAATAAAACTTATTCTTGAAAATGGGCGAATGGAAGGTTGTAAGTCCTAATTTCAAGGGCTAAATTTACCTTTTTTACCCTCTCCCTTAAAATAAGGTGGGCTATTTGAGGTGATTTGTAAAAATGTAATATGATACAAAATATTCGCCCACTAAAAATTTAAAACCCCTTAATTTCGCCAAAAGGCGAACATTCACCCCTAAAATTATCCTTGAAGTCAAATATCTTGAGATCAGAATGGAAAACTTTGCAAGGGACAGTTTAGAATATGAATAAGCAATAGAAAACCATGAATTTAAATTCTAATTGACAATTTGTGAAGATTAAAAGAAATTTATATTCTGTCCTAATGTGGCATTGGAAACACGTAAATAGAATCAAACAACACATCTATAAGAATAATTATATAGACCAATTAAGCTCACCTTTGGCTTAGGATTGATAGCCACATTCTCAGATCATTTGAAACTATTATCTGTCTTTACTGAATCCACAAGTGAATCTTTAGACTTCGTACTATAATCCAGAAACCCTGTCTAATCATAGAACACCATGTAAAATGAATTACACTCTGATTGAAATTTGTAGTGTACAAGTTTTATCTTCATATTTTTTATTTTTATAAACAATACTAGTATCCTATTAGGGGAAAAAACACCATAGGAACAAAAAAATAGCATCATTCCAATGAGAAACAAGAAAAAATTGGCATGTTTACATTTGTGATGGAAGTTGAGTGTCAATCCAAGAATTCTCTTAAAGAACTCTTATACATCCTAAGAAATTCCATCACCGCCTCTCACAGGGCAAGAAGACATCATATGAAAAACATATATACCAGATAATAAAATTCCAATAGGACACAAAGTTAATCTTGCAAAGTAATTGCCTTTTCTAGGAATTTCAATTTACAATAATGTGGTCTCTTGATGTTGAAATATAGTGGTCTTAGAATGGACCAGTTTATGTTGTACATGTAATTCATGTTTCTCTTGGATTGTTAATGTGGGTTGTGGGGTTCTTTTGGATTTAAAAGAAACAGGAGTTGGAATTGAGAGGAGAAAGTGGTAGTGAATAAGGGCTTTGTGGAGATCTCACATGAGAAAATGGAGTAGCAAGCCTTGGGCCAACAACAACTAGGTATTGGGTTTTCAGTGGTCTACCTCAGATGCCCTATGGTACAGCGCCTATCAAATAGCTCAGTTGGTTGCACTTGTTGCTCCAGCCTCTGTTGTTGGAACTATTTAGTCTCCTAGCATTGACAAATTACTATATATTGAGCCTATTCCTCTCCTCCAAGGCAATTTGGATCTCTTATTTGAGGCAAGATAGCTCGCTGACCTGAGGAAAGATAGCTTGATGATCTGAGGGAGATAGCTCGCATTTTCTGAGGCATACTATCTGGGGAACAATGCAAATCTAAGGCACACTATCTCTTTGAAACATGCAGAGCTTATCTTTGTGAATAGTGCGAGCTTTGAGGCTGAGAAAAGGGCTGAAGTTTGACCCTCTTGGAGAGATATGGCACACAGAATTGAAGGGATCTTTGTATTGGATATTGGAGGGTTGGCTTGACAATCGTGTGAGGTTATCTTGCTGGTCAGTATTTGTCTATGTAATCTTGTCAAAGATATGCTATTTTTGATGTACAAATTGGATTGAATTATGCATTCTTTCATAAGGAAAGGTTGTTGGGTTTTTGCCTTTGGAGTAGGGTTTTCCGAGGGTAATTTTTGGTGTCTCTTCTTCATTGTCTTACTTTGATTTTTGCTATTCTATGGAGCTTAATGATTGTCAAATTGTATCAATGGAAGCAATTATTTGTTTCAAAATTTCTTTAGTCTTATATGATACTGGAAAAATCAACACTTCTTTCAACCTCAGGTGTTAGAAGTAGGCAACGAGGCTCCTCAATGGTTGCAGAAGACTCTAACAGGGAACCAGTGCCCTGTTTTCACACATCGCCCTATGCTATTAGACTTAGGAGACCTTGAGATCATTGGCCCCATTGTCCTATCTCCCTTACGCTCTCTCTCTCTCTTTACAGGTTCTTCTATTGTGTTGTCCACCTTTCGAGAAACTCACTTAGTGTTTTATATCACTTTACTTTTCTCATAGTTCTAAACAAGTGATATATATATATTTCCTTGTATTATTTTTGGCATTTTCTGGGTGTTGTGCTGGCACTCCCACATTCTTTTCATATTGTTTTGTACTCTTCAGTCCCATTGACCTACTTTTGTTGTCAGTTGTCGGACATCAATGCAATTATCTTACCTTATACTAGAATTAAAATGATAGTGGGTTGTGGTTTACTGTGCTTTTAGAAATGTTTGGGTGGGTTGTATCTCTAAGTCTTACCGGTCACTTTTGTCCAAACTAGACATAAATCAAATCTATTGTTCTATTACTTCTAACAGAATTTTCGAGGAGTTTCCAGATAGGTAATCCTATGAAGTAGATGGAAATATTTTTCATCGCAGTATGGTTACTTCCTTTTTCATTTTTATGATGGGATTTTAATTTTTCTGTTTGATGATTTATAAGGTTGTGCTAGAGGATAAACATGTTTTTTTTATTGATTCAAAATTGTATTTCAGTGGTGAAAGTGGCGCAGGCAAAACAGAAACTGCAAAAAATGCAATGCAATACTTGGCAAAACAAGGAGGTGACTGGAGTAGGTGATAAAATATTGCAGACAAATCTTATTCCAGAGTCATTTTGTAATGCAAAGACACTAAAAATTGACAACTCTAGTAGATTTGTAAGTTGTAATCCTTTTAATTCTCATATTTAAACAATTTCAGTGCATGGGAGATAGAATTATGATAGTTGTGAGTTTTCCATTACAATCGTTTCTGACTAAATATTTGTGATTCTGGATAGACAATCATGTTTGTAGCGAAGTCATTGTGTTTCTAGACATGTAAATCCCACATAAGGAATTGTAAAATTTTAAGGATATGCAGGGAAAGTTGATTGACATGCATTTTAATGACACTGGAAAAATTTATGGTGCACATATTCAAACATGTGAGAAAAGTTTAAGCTTTTTTTTAGTTTTGACTCTTTCAGATCTCTGTAATTGACTTCACCATTCCTTTTTGCACTATTTAATTTGAAATAGGTTTTTGTCTGTTAGGATATTCCGACACATAGGAAATAGTTAAGTACAACTTGGTCTAGTGTAGAGTTAGGTATAGAGTTAGGTAAAGTGTGTTTCTTTACCGTTGTACATTTTGTAACTTACAATCTGACGGTCACGATATGTAGTGATTCGACGGTTCATTCTCTCCTCGGTATTATCGACACTTGATCCATGGCTTAACACCCGATTGGTCCATGAATTCTATTTAAAGCGCATGGAGGGTCATTTGTAGGGTAATCCATGCATGAGAGAAACATATGTAAATTATCATTCTTTTATTAATAAATTGCCTGAAGCGGCTGCATTGGCTCAGACCGTGGACTGTTTCCCTCTTTGAGGGTTTTAACCACCTCAAAATACTGGTGTATTGATCTGCGATCTGGTTGTGAGCGGTGTCCTTTTGGTGTTCTGTCTGAGGAACTTACCCTGTAAATTACTACATGGTATTAGAGCTATTTGAGGGCCGCGTCCGTTGGTGATCCAAATCTGAAGCCGGTAGAACTGCATCCGACTGTCGTTTCTTAGATCTGCTATTTCTAACTGCTTTCGAGCCGAGAGGACTACTCTGTTGCGTTGGGAGCATCTGTTCCAGTGAGGAACCCCTTTCGTTTCATGTGAAAAGGTTTCCGGTAGCCCTAACTGCGTCATTTTTAAGATCTGGAGGTATACAGTGTTTACTTGCAGTTTACCGTTATGTTCTCTCGGTTTATTTAGCCTTTTTATTACCAAATCTATACCTTTCATTTCTGCGTATGCTCTTTGCCCTATGACTCTGTGCGATCTGGGAAAATCAGAAACAGAAAGGAAGGATTTTTCTCACGCGTATGCTCTTTTCCCTGCGCCTTAGGGTGATCTCAGAAAATGAGAAACATTGAGGAAAATATTTAGTTTCCGGCCAAAGCTAACTTTGAGCCGCAAGGTTCATTTTTGAAAATATTTAGTTTTTCGGCTAAAGCTAACTTCGAGCCATAAGGTTCGTTTTCTTTGCATGTCCGTGTTGGGTTTTGTGTTTTTTGTTTTGTAGGGAAAAAGAGCTTTCTCAAAGCAAGCACGCAACCCAAAGGCCCCCCCCCCTCTCTCTCTCTCTCTCTCTCTCAAATTTTTTGTATAGATCAATTGGTTCAAATCTATTTTAAGAGAGTAGAGGTCTTGGGTTCAAGTCTCCATTTTGCGGGGGCAGACTTTTTCCTTTCCGCACATTCCCGCACTTCGTCGGCAACTTCAACAACTTTTTTCCAAAAAGCCATAACTTCTTCATCCGGAAGCCGTTTTCAGAGCCGTTTTTTTTAAACCAGCCTAATTTTTCGAGATCTATCCATTGGGACACTTATTTTCAGCATCTTTAGCTTCAGTTTCCATTGAAATGGAAAGTCAATACCAAGTTACCCTTGACAGCACCAACTACTTCCAATGGCTGGCTTACATTGAGGATTTACTTAGAAGTAAAGGTCTCTACAGAATAGCCTGAGGCCAAGAAAAGAAATCGAAGGATGAAGATAAGGCTGATAAATGGGAAAATAGGCAAGATCAAGCACGTGGATTGATAGGGATGTCTATTTCTCCGGATCTTAGATTCCATATTGCAGAAATTGATACTCCTGATGAAGCAATGAAACAAATCAATAAAGTTTTTGGGATTAAAAATGAAATTAGAGCCCATCAACTTGAAAATGAGTTGCTTACATTGGACCCTAATAATTTTTCTTGCATTGAATATTTCTTGTCCAAGTTCAAGACCCTTACATATCTTTTGGAAGGTGTTAAAGTTAAGAAAGAAGATAGTAACCTTATCTATTCCATTCTTACAAAGTTGGGACCAGCCTACTCTGTGTTTGTTTCCACCTTCCATTCTACAAGAGAAGCCTTCATTTCTCAAGGAATAGACTACAAGCCCCCTTCCTTTGACTCTTTTTGTGATTCTTTAATAACAGAACAAGAAAAACTCTTACACCTTGGTCTTCTTAATCTTGGAAACTCTTCCAAGAAAGCATTAGCCGCCCAGCAGCAACCAAATTCAAAGAATCCTAAGAAGTCATATCCTAAAAAGAATGGTCCTAAACCAAACAAGGGTCCTAAGCAATTTCAGCCCCAAAATGAAAAATCATTTCAACAAAATGATAAGACAAATAAAAACAAAGGGAAGAAGACTGATAGACATTGCAATTTTTGTAATCGAGATGGCCACTTAGAATCAAAATGCTTTAAGAAGATGGAAGCCTTGGAAGCAGAAATGAAGAAGCATAACATCCATTTGGGGCAATCTTCAACTTCAACTTCATCTTCAGGAATGGCACTTTCCACATGTGGTTGTCAAGCATCTCAGTCTGGCTATGCATTAAATGTATCTTCTTCTTCTCATTCTCATGAGTGGCTCATTGATTCTGGAGCTTCTTATCACATGGCCAAAAACAAAGCCATGTTTTCTTCTTTAAATGATTGTAACACCAAAAATATATATGTTAGTGATGATAGATCTCCTAATGTTGTAGGGACTGGAACTGTTCATCTAGACAATGGTCAGTTTAATGATGTATTATGTGTTCCAACCTTATCCTGCAACCTTCTATATGTATATCAGATAACTCATTCAGGTGAAGGTAAAATCGTTGAATTTTCACCTCATGATGTTGTAATCAAGGACTTAAGAGATCCTAAACAGATTATGGCTACTGGCATTGCTGATGATTCTACAAGGTTGTATAAGTTTCACAACTTTGGGTCATCAAATCTTCCCTCAGTATTTGTTGCTCATAACGATGAAGTGAGCAAACTTTGGCATGAGCGATTTGGTCACTTAAACTATCGCTCCCTTCAGCATCTATGTAAAGAAAATATGGTGACAGGTCTTCCTATGGTATATTGCAGAGATGGTGTTTGTTCCGGATGTGTACTCGGAAAACATCATCGGGACAGTTTTGAAAAACGTGCCTCTTGGCACGCCTCAGCCCCTTTACAGCTTGTGCATAGTGATTTATGTGGTCCACTTCCAGTTGTGTCATTCTCTGGTTGCAAGTATTTCTTAACTTTCGTTGATGATTTCTCCAGATGCACTTGGGTATATTTCTTAAAACTCAAGAGTGAAGTATTTAACACTTTCTTGGCCTTCAAGGCCTTTGTTAAAAAACAATCTGGACATCAAATTCTTAAGTTAAGATCTGATAATGGCGGAGAATATGTTAAAAACACATTCATCAATTATTGCACTGAGAATGGAATTCAAATGCAACATACTGTTCCATATACTCCACAACAAAATGGTGTAGCTGAAAGGAAGAATCGCACCTTAAAGGAAATGGCTAATTGTATGCTACAATCTAAAGGACTTGGTCTTAGTTTTTGGGCAGAAGCAATTAACTGTGAAAATTACATAATAAATCGCACTCCTATTAAGGCTTTAAAGAATATCACTCCAGAAGAAGCATGGAGCTCAATCAAACCAGATGTAAGTCACTTTCGTGTTTTTGGAAGTGAAGCGTGGGCCCATATTCCAGATGAAAAGCATAAAGCTTTAGAACCTAAGAGTGAAAAATGTACTTTTGTTGGATATTCTGAAGATGTCAAAGGCTATAGACTTATTCCATTTAAGTCCAAAAATGTTATCATTAGAAGAGATGTAAAATTTGATGAAAATATATCGGCCTGCGAGCCTAGCCCGGCAGTTGTGCCACCTCTCCCTATCTCTTCTACTTTTGAAAACATTTCTTCTTTAGATGATGAAAGTGACGATGAAAATCCTCCCCCACCATATCAGGATCCTCCTTCAGCTCCTGAGCTTCCAAAATGGGTTCGTGCTACTCGAGATGCAGCAGGTGATCTTGCCAGTGATCCTACAGATCAGTGACGCACACGTTCTCAGTTCGAGAGAGCCTCTTCTTTACTGGCTCAAGCTCCAGTAAATTATGATCCTGACACCTTTGCAGAAGCTTCAGGCCATCCAGATTGGGAAGCAGCTATGAATGAAGAATATCATTCATTATTAAAAAATGATACATGGGATCTTGTTCCTCTACCAAAGGGACGAAAACTTGTTTACAGAACCAAGTATGGACCAGATGGGAAAGTTGATAAACATAAAGCTCATCTTGTTGCTAAAGGTTTTTCACAGGTTGAAGGCATTGACTACATTGAAACCTTCTTCCCTGTTGCCAAAATGAACTCTTTCTGCCTTGTTCTTTCCCTTGCTGCCTCTTTCAAATGGGAAGTCCATCAGATGGATGTTAAATCTGCCTTCTTGCATGGGGACTTGCATGAAGAAATCTATATGGAACAACCCATTGGCTTCATACAAACAGACTCCAGCCTTGTATGTCGACTTAAGAAATCCCTTTATGGTCTCAAGCAAGCTCCTCGGGCTTGGTATGCCAAAATGGATAGCTTTCTTTTAGAATCTGGCTTTTCTAGGTGTCATTTTGACAATACTGTCTACACCAAGAAAGTGGGCAACTCTCTTATCATCCTTGTTCTTTATGTTGATGATCTTATCCTTACTGGTAGTGATCCCAACCTTATAAACCATGTGAATTCTAGCCTTAAAAGGAAATTTGAAATGACAGACTTAGGACACTTACACTATTTTCTCGGTCTTCAAGTCTTGCAATCCAAGGAGGGTATTTCCGTTTCCCAATCCAAGTATGCTTGTGATATTCTACGTCATTTTCACATGGAAGACTGTAAGCCAGCCCCTTCTCCCTTTCAGTCTAGAGTCAAACTTTCAGTCACTTGTAATTCTCCTAAAGTTGATGCTACCTTATACCGTCAACTTGTAGGAAAACTTTTGTATCTAACCCATACTCGTCCTGACCTTTCCTTTGTTGTTGGCCTTGTTGCTCGGTTCATGAAAAACCCCCATGAAATTCATTGGAAAGTAGCTAAAATAATACTTCGTTATGTTCGAGGTACAGTTCAGTTTGGGATTCATTACAGTGCCGAAGCAGCTCCTCTATTGGTTGGTTTCACTGATTCCGATTGGGCTGGTGACCCTGATGATCGGAAGTCTACTGTCGGTTATGTGTTCACTCTTGGTTCAGGACCTATTACATGGGCTTGTAAGAAACAATCTGCCATTTCTCTTTCATCAGCAGAAGCAGAGTATCGTAGTGCCATAGAAGCTAGTAAGGAAGCCTTGTGGCTTCGTCAGATCCTGTCAGAGTTTGGCTTTCAGCAGCGGCATCCGACTACACTTTGGTGTGATAATCAAAGTACGATTCAGCTATGCAAAGATCCAGTCCAACATCAGCGCAGCAAACACATTGAACTGCACATGCACTTCATCAGAAAGCTCATTCATGACCATGTTCTTGAAGTGAAATATTGTTCAACAGATGATGAAGTGGCAGACATCTTTACAAAGGCTCTCACAGAGGCGAAGTTCACTAAACTTCGATTTCTGGTTAGAGTTCAGGAAGTTGTAACTAAGGGGGGATAGGCTCTAGTGCCTCCTTCCTTATGCTATTATGTCATATTTGTAAATCCTTCAATCCTATCCCAGGTTTTTCTTAAGGGGGGATGTTAGGATATTCTGACACATAGGAAATAGTTAAGTACAACTTGGTCTAGTGTAGAGTTAGGTATAAAGTTAGGTAAAGTGTGTTTCTTTACCATTGTACATTTTGTAACTTACAATTCGATGGTCACGATATGTAGTGATCCGATGGTTCATTCTCTCCTCGGTATTACCGACACTTGATCCGTGGCTTAACACCCAATTGGTCCATGAATTCTATTTAAAGCGCATGGAGGGTCATTTGTAGGGTAATCTGTGCATGAGAGAAACATATGTAAATTTTCATTCTTTTATTAATAAATTTCCTGAAGCGGCTGCGTTGGCTCAGGCCATGGACTGTTTCCCTCTTTGAGGGTTTTAGCCACCAAAATACTGGTGTATTGATCTGCGATCTGGTTGTGAGCGGTGTCCTTTTGGTGTTCTATCTGAGGAACTTACCCTGTAAATTGCTACAGTTTCAGATGCTGGAATAATGAAGAGAGGTCATTTAGTGGGATTATACCCTAATGTGTGAAGTGTGATTTAAAATAATCCTTTTTTTTCTATACAGGTTTGCTCGAGAAGGTGAGAAGCACACGATCATATTATTTGAGATTGGTTGAATTTATTTGATTTGATATTGTATGTTCTAGAAGCTACAATGCGATAAACTACCTATTTGTAATGGACAGTAAAGAGTAGTGCAACGGTTATAAGGCGAATGATCTTATCATATATTTTATCAGCTTTGTGCTGGGGCTTCTCCTGCTCTTAGAGGTATACAAATAAAAGGCTATTTTTTTATATAGTTTTTCTTCTCATTAGTTTGTTTTAGCAATAACTTTGTTCCATATATAAGCTGCCTTTTCTTTTCATAGATTGTATTGTAATAGATTTCTTAATTTTTCTTTTTTACTAGATATTAGGGAAGTTTCATAGTAACTTCACTCTACATGACACTAAAGTAGGTGGCATGCATTCATTCAATATGATGGCATCATTTTTATACAGTAGTAAGTTTGCCATCAATAATTCATGAATTGCATATACCAACCCTCAACATCCTCTATGAATTCTAAATATCTTCGCTTCTTTGCAGAACTTTTCATTCTTATCTATGCTTTACTCTTCTCAAGATTCCATTATGTTTCTGAAGCTAGCACTCTAGTTGCACCATCTTGGCTTGATTTGCTTACTAGACACTATTGCATGATGATGCATTTTCTTTCACATGTGATTAGATTTACATTATGTTGTTTGAAAGCAATTAGGAAAAAATCTTAGTTGCTTAAGTGTTCATCTAATTCACAATCTCCAAGACCGGCTAAAATCAGTTCTGATAGGTGCTCCTCACAAACATATCTACCATAGTTTTTTACTTAGATATTTAAATTTTAGATGCCCCTACTATTTTTTATTTGTCCAATTAATAGCGAGTTGGAGAAAATGTTGAAATTGATTATCTGCAGACTACAATTGAATATTTAAAACATGGCATAGGTTTCTTGTTTTTTTAATAGTAAATTTTATTGAATGAGGTGGCATGCCTCAGTTTTCAAGTGACACAGAGTTCACATTCTATACTTTTTTTATGCCTTGGTATATCATGATATCATCATGACAAGCTCTACTCTAACATTTTGGATGTATATTTCTGAGAAGAAATACCTGGATCTTGTTAGTGTCAAAGGATTTTGCAGCTTTTCACCCAAGCCTCTGGACATAGAATTCCCTTATGTATATATAAATTTTCATGAACTATTTACATATTCACTATCTTCCAAAATTATAGTTCCATCTTTTGTAGGCATTGTTTGCCTTGGTCCTGATACAAGGCAGATCAAAGAGCAGGTGAACTACAGTGACGAAAAATTTGTTAATGTTATCTTATCTTTACCTAGTTTTCTAGCCCATTTTACTTCATCTAAACTTTATTGATGAATTTTTTAGTTTGTGATGCTTGGATGTCATTTGAAGCTCATCGTCCTAAATATTTGAGTTAGAAATTCAATCCAAAATGATTTTTAGAGTCACCATTTTTTAGGTGAGGCAAGCTCTTTTTGCACTATGAAATGTGCTGATATATATATATATATATATATAATTTTGAAATGAGGGACTCTTTCTGGAATACGGTTAAAGTGATTTGAGCTATTATTGTCAGGTGTTTCATAAAAGTTCAGAAATCATGCAGGCATGTTGAGACAGGTATACTAAACTTCTTGACAAAATAATCCCTAATCTGTGCATTTCAGAAGTGTGCATTTTCTCCTTGTTAGGAAGCAGTTTCACCTTCCAAGTTAATACATTATAAATCAAAGAAGGGAACATTCTTTATTAAAATTTCTATTTCTTCTTTAGGAAATAGATACAAAAATTTCTCTACAAGATAGTTTTAGCACCATAGCAAAATAGAAAGCACCCTATGTTAGAAAATCAAAGGTAAAGTAGATTTTCTTACTTGTTAATTACTTGTGATAATTAATATTCTTTTCTTTGTTAGTTAATATTTATTTTTCAACAAGTAATTACACAAATTGTTCTTTCAAGAACACAAAGAAGTATGAGACACGGATTTAGGCTTTCAAGCCAGGGAAAAACCTCTCAACAGGAGAAAACCCGACGATCCTCCTCTTATTGAATTTATTCAAAATGAGATATCCAACACAAGGCCAAAGACTCCCTCCAAGTCAACCCTCCTCTTTGATTCAAGGTCAATAGTTGAATCTCTACCTAGTCAAACTCAGAAGCAGCTTCAAAATTTCTATCCTTATTGTAGGTTTAGTGTCTTATTATAATACGTTGACTACCAATTAGAGACTCGTTTCCTTCTATTACTGACCTTCAGGTACTACAACAAACCCTTGACTCTTCACCATAGATCTTTGGCTCCTGCTGTAGATAGATAGTTTTATATTGAGATTTGGCTTAGTCACAAACTTTTGTTTCTTTGAGTGTTCTAGACTTCTTTTTATCCTTGATTTTTCTTCTCTTGTTGGATTACAGACTTGAAGATTTTTCAAGCCAGGGAAAAACCCCTCAACTGGAGAAGCCCAACAATCCTCCTGTTATTGAATTTATTCAAAATGAGATATCCAACACAAGACCAAAGACTCCCTCCAAGTTAGCCCTCCTCTTTAAGTGAAGGTCAATAGTTGAATCTCTACTTAGTCAAAGTTAGAAGCAACTTCCAAAATTTTGTCCTTATTGCAGGTTTAGTCTCTTATCATAATATTTTGCATTCCAATTACAGGTTCATTTGCCTTCTATCACTGATCTTCAGCTACTACAACAAACCCTTGACTCTTTGCCATAGATATTCAGATCCTATTGCATATAGATAACTTTAGATTGAGATTCGGCTTAGTCACAGACTTCGGTTTCTTCAAGTGTTGTAGACTTCATTTTATCCTTGGTTTTGCTTCTCCCATTGGATTATAGACTTCGAGTTTTTTGACTTTCTTGGTTGCTACCCAAAAGAGGTTAAATATAGACTAAAGCGCTATCATTCTCCATGAGATTTGACTTAACTAAACAAAGAGCGACTGTGCCTGGATTGTTGCCTTTGTAATGTTGAAATGTCCTGCAATCTTTGCCTGTAACAAGATGCAATAGCCTTAATTGGACAACAATGAAACTAGCTCAATTCAATGTTTAATTGCCATGACCAATTCCTTCATTTTCCCATAGTAGCTATGCTGCAATAGTCTCACATGGAGAGAGGGTTAATTTGCACATGGACATCTCTCTTTTGATAATGAAGGAAATGTGTTAGGCTCTCATCTAATATATGTTGCTAAGATATAATAAAATTATGGTGTATGAGTTATCATCATTCTTAGTCCCTAGTTATAGTATATTTTCTCCCTATCTTTGTGCTCATGGCTGAAATAAATAATTCTCCATTGAATTTCTATTAGCATCATTCAGAAACTCTTTATTGTTTGATGCTCTATGAAATGCATCAGCTCTGAGTTACTCATAATCCACTTTCTTGCTGAGTTAGAGATCAATTACCATGGTTTTGGAGCTGTTTCATTTCCTCAATGAGTTTCTAATTTGGTTTTTGTACGACCATTAAGAATTTCTCTCTCCTTACCTAGAGTTTTCTTAAGCATTCTTGGGTGGATTTCTACTTACTAGAGTCATTTCCCTCTCCCCTAAGCATTATTTTCATTTGTTGGGGTGAGTTTGAGCTCCATCTTGGTCATCTAAGAGGCCATAGGTACTAGAGAAGGCCATACATAACTGTAGGAGATCATTGGCTTTCTAATTTCCCTTCATTCCCACAAATCCATCGAATACATGGGTGCTGAAATCTACAAGGAAGAGCATTCTTGATGTGTTTTTATTGTAGAATGTAATTATATTATAATGTTGTTAAATTGAGATTCATTACTTGAGTGATTCAAATTATGTGTTGTTCTATTCGTATTGGGAGTTTTTACATGAGAACCCATTAACTACAATTATTCACCAATAATATCCAGAGGTTCTTCTGTACTAGAATGATGATTGTCCAGTATCATGTATAATGAGGATAAGATTGAAGAAATGAATGAGGAGAAATCTCATTCAGGGAGCAGTGTGGATGAAGGTTGTACTATAGAAAAAGACAAATATGCAAAAATATGGACAAATTCCGATGAAGAACATGCAACATTAGCAAACATCGATGAAAACAAAAAATGTGAATAGTTTGAGCTATTTGATTTCGTATTTATTGCATATTCAACTGGTGGATCTATATCTTCTTGTATTGATAATATGGAAGATCAAGATTACATACAACAATGTATACACACTTTTACCTTAAGGCAAAGTGTTGCACAAAATACCCTCAAGGAAAACTCCCTTGAGACAAATATCAAGTCAGTGAGCAAAAATTGTTGTAAAGATGCTAGCAGTCAATTGTCCAAAGTTGATTTTTGGATGCCCTCGTAAGAGCTAAAGATTGTATCCAACTATCCAAAGGCTCTTCTCTCAACTACAAAGGGTATGCTAATAAATGCTTCTGGGAAAAAGGCACAACACATTTATCTTTGGTTGGGAGTTTATCCATATTTCTCATGATGTAAATAGTTATAATGTCATGATGAGTAGATTTTTGCACACCTTTAAGAAGGTATCATTATGGAATGGGGGCTAGAAATCCAAAACTTTATCGATTTAATTAGATATAGGATTATATTTTCCTAGATTGGAAGGTTGATATAGTTTGATCTTGTAGGAATTAATTATTGGAGAATACCCTATTGTAGAGGAAGCTTTGGGTTGAATGAAATTTCGTGAACCTACTGTAGAATTTGTGAGATAATTTTTTTGCTTTTAATATATTTTTTCCTTGTAGTATTTCTTATGATGGATGGCATATGATATGTAGGAAGCTTTTCACTCTATAGAAGATATTCATGGCCTTGTGTATCGTCAAGAAGATTCCTAAACCTCAAATGATGGCAATCTCCTATTAAAAGTTAACAAAGATATTTTGGATACTAAAAAGTCATTTGTATCATGCTTATGCATGGTACAAGCTCTATATCCTCCAGAAAAGCTACAATAAAAACTTAGCATAGAAGGATTTGCAGCTAATGGAATCATCTAGATTTTGGCTACCATTGTGAAATGGGATGAGGGAAATGTGTAGCAAAATCATATTTTAGAAACTATTTATCTTTGGCTGGGAGTTTACCCATATTTCCCATGATGTAAATAGTTATAATGTCATGTTGAGTAGATTTTTGGCACACCTTTAAGAAGGTATCATTATCGAATGGGGCTAGAAATCTAAAATGTTATCCATTGAATTAGATATAGGATTATATTTGTCTAGATGGAAAGGTTGATATAGTTTGATCTTGTAGGAATTAGTTATTGGAGAATACCCTATTGCAGAGGAAGCTTTGGGTTGAATGAAATTTCATGAACCTACTATAGAATTAGTGAGCTAACTTATTTTTATTTTTAATATATATTTTTGCCTTGTACGATTTCTTATGACGGATGGAATATGATATGTAGGAAGATTTTCACTCCATAGAAGATATTCATGACCTTGTGTATGGTCAAGAAGATTCCTAAACCTCAAATGATGAAAATATGCTATTCAAAGTTAAGAAATACAACTTGTCCTGATGATGAACCGCACTTGTTTGTTTGAAATGCGTCGATAAATGTACTATCATGTAATTTAAGCTGAGAATTCTCATAATAGTTTAGATATTAGAAAGTCATTTGTATCATGCTTATGCATGTACAAGCTCTATATCCTCCAGAAAAGCTACAATAAATACTTAGCATAGAAGAATTTGCAGTTGATGGCATCATCTGGATTGTTGGCTGCCATTTCTATTATGGCCTATGATCAAGAGCATGGGGCTCACCATTTTGAGCTGGAGAATGAGAAGGAAAGAAGTCCAAGAATGGCCAGTCTTTTATGTTTTGTGATTTAGTTTGGATTTTAAAATGGATTCTAGAGAAGTGGTAAGTTATTTAAATGTAAAGGCTTAATTTCATCTGTCACTGTCTGAGATGTTTGCATTTTTATAGGTTTTTTCTAGTATAAGTATTATATTTTATGCTTAGTTCAAGGAGTTTTCTTCCAATATGTATAATAATAATATGTTTTTTTGGCAGTTGTGACACTCAACACTTCTATCTGAAGTGGTAAGTAATATATATAGAGATCATTAACGAATTTATTTTTGAAATTAAGTCTTTCCTTGATGTTGCTGAGAAGTCAAAGCACACATATATTCTTCTAAGCACTTTTTATGCGTGTACAGGTTACCTCCCATATGTCTTTCCATATGTACCTTTACCTCCCAATGTACCTTGTTACCTCCAAACTTGTAAGTAAATTGTTACCTTCCATATGAAGAATTATTAGCCACTGAGATAGAAATCAATGTTTCACCTGCCAAAGGTCCCAATGTTCAATCAAAAGTAGTACCCATAGTAGCAACTCCACCTCCTTTCCTAGATCTTCTTGGTTATTTGATAGGCTTAGGCAATGCACTTGTCCCCGGAGATTAGTGAGCAGTAGGCTCTAGGTGGGTACTAGATAGTCAATTCCATTTCATTTTGTAAAAAATAAATGGAAAAAATTGGCTTTATTGTTGTTAGATGTGAATTGTATTTACTATGATAAGCGTCAACTTGATTAAAGAAACTTGTGATATTTGGTTAATGCTTTGTGCAAGCCTCCATCCCCTATTTTTCTTGCATCATCATTATGTCAAGGCCTTCAAATCAATGGGAAACTTATATGGCGGGATGGCCAAATCTTTTACAACTTGAAATTTTAGAATAACTCTATTGGTCTTGCAGTTGCTAAACCTCTATAGGTGTGTATTATTTTTTTGATTTATTGGTTCATCTTTGGATTGATTGAATTTTTGCTTGTCTGTGGGCTGCTTGAGAATGATTTGTTATAGCCCTTAAGAGTGGGTTTGAGGAAAAGAGGGGTTTTTTCAGTAAACTCATATTCTTTCAGTGTTTTGGGTATGGACATTTTGATTGGTTTACATGTGTTGTTTTTCCAATAGTGTCGGAGAAATTGTTTCAAGCAAAAATTGAAACTAGAACATCCTCACACTAGTTATTTTAGTTTTTTTTCCATATCCATTTATTGTTTGGGCATGAGCTGGTAAAGCTTGGGGTTCAACAAATGTAATATTTTGTGCCGCAGTTCTTGATCAGTTACAGTCACACAAAATATTACATTTTTTGAGCCCTGAGCTTTACCAACTCATGCCTAAGCAATATGCCCATTTATGATTAGGTTCATAATGCCCTGGTGACCTGAGGCTCTCTCAATGTAGTATGTCGTATTCCTAAATCCCTTTTGGTCTCCATTTCAATTTACAGCTTTATGATAAGGTCATAGTGTCCTAGTCACCTAGGGTACTCTTGGCCTAGTTGCTACCCCCAAAGTATCTAACAATGTTGTTGGACTTAATGGAAAAAGCTTACAATTCTATTCAGCACCTGCCCTTAGGGAAGGGTAGACCTGCGTTACTTATATGGTTGTTGACAGTTGACTTATTCGTACATTCGTTTTTTTATTAGTTGCTAGAAATCTTTCTTGGAGGAATTAGTGGATAGAGTTTAAATGGATTCCTAATGACAAGTAGAGTATTCCTACATTATGTATTTGTAATTTCATAGTTTTATTCACATTGAGGAAGAACGAGATTCATTATATCATTTTTTCTTTTCCCTTCTCCACTTATATAGCGACATTGCAGCTTTGGATTTATTTTCTCCTTCTACTTTTGCTCTCTGAGATTGAATCTAAAGTTTATAGTACCTAGAAAAGCCTTTTTCTCTTCTATCATAAGATTCATGTGCGTGTAAACCTATGTAGTTGATGAAATAATTTTGGAGTGGATTGAAACAGTGATATTTTGTTGTGGTGGTAGTCATGAATCATTTTTTCAATTGAGCATAACATGTCTATATGACATAATGTAGAAAAATGGAAAACAAAGCGAAATTTTCATAGGGTGCATTGACATGCTCTCTTTTGGCTATTCATCTCCAGTTGTGTTGAATGTTAGAAATGGGTTTCAACTACACAACGTTTTTTCTTTCATGAGGCTGCAAAAATCGATCACCAAATGAATTGAAAATGTCCTGGTGCAATCTGGGTTGTTCTATCACTAGTCTTACATGGGATGTTTGTAATCAAGTCATTCAGGTTATTATTTTTTTTAGTTATTTTATGATGTCCAACTATGTGGGGCCTTCTACATGGGTAAATTTCACTTGGGTATCATGGACAATTGAGTCCTCAATTACTTTTTGTGCTTTTTCTTTCATTACAGGGTCTTTAACATTCATTATTGTTTGGTATGCTGAGCATTAAATATCATCTGCCCTTCACCATAAATCATAAAAAAATGAAGCTTTCTTTATATATAATTTATTTGAATGAAAGAAAGGGAGAGAGTCGTTGTTTCAATTTCTCTAGCATGGCATACACCAAACTGTGAAACGCATCATTTCTATTTTAACAGAATAAGCATGCAGTCATCAAATTAAAAATCAAATTATTTCAAAGCTACAAATGAGAACACCCATTTTAAAAAATCCCCCTATCAGGGAACACCATGGAAATATGCTTATTTCCATTAGAATCTAGTGTCAAGGCTATGATACGCAGCTTAATGTTATGAACAATGCAGCCTGTTTAAATGAGATCGCCATTGTGAACTAATGGCATTCTAGGAATGGGTGTATTAAAAATCGAATTATATCAAAGCTACAAATCAGAACACCTATTTTAAAAAATCCCCCTATCAAGTAACAACATGAAAATATGCTTATTTCCATTAGAAACGAGTGTCAAGGCTATGATACGTAGCTTAATGTTATGAACAGTGTAGCCTATTTACATGAGATCGCCATTGTGAAATAATGGCATTCTAGGAAGGGGTGTCTTCCTTGTGTACAATCTGAAACAAGTTTTCCGTTAGATATATCAAATTTTCTGATAATACAACATTCAATAATCATGTCATTCTGGATCCTATGAATAGTAATAATGGGATACATAGGACTGAGAATTGAACATGGTTGGAAATGTCTAATCTTAGTAATTAGGCAGGGAAGACTCCAACTAAAGAAGGTGATGATAGCAAAGGGCCTCTGATCTAGGTCTTTTTCCAAGCATCTATTCTATAAATTCCTCAACAACTCAGACACATTTAGCCCACTTGTCCTGAGAAAGTGTCCAATACTCCACACATCAACTTTAACCCCATGAACACTCCAGACATCTCAAGAGCATGGTTCAAACCACTAAGATTATGAGGGTAAATCTGACGTGCACCAATGGCATCCTCAAAGTCTATTATAAACCACTCATATAATTCAATGTTCTTCATCAGGTTATCCCACCTGAGATCCCTATGCATAAACAAAAGGGTGTGCAAAGACTCTAGTGCCTTGGTCAAAAATTTCAGAGCTTCCACAAGCTGTTCTAGAGTCAAAGGTTTGGTTGCACAAGCCCTCACCTTGAACACCAATGCTAAATCTTGTTCTATAGATTTATGGATGTATTCAACATGGGAAATTCTGTTGTCTAGAAAATCATAGATTTCTCTGACAGTGGCCAATTTCCTTCTGTTAGGAAATATTTTTTTAACATGAATTGGCATTATCTCAATAATGTTCCCACTTCCTCTATCCAATCTTTGATAGTCACTATAAATATAGTTAGATTTCTACCCATGACAAGAGTCTGCAAGCAATGGAAAAATCCTGGATACACACCAGCAAGGGACTAGAGCTTTCAACCTCTGAGTAGGAGTTGACAGATTCATTGACACAAGATCAATCCTTATGACCCTCTCATGTGATTTTCTCAAGGCACAGAACGTAATAGTGTCACCAACAGCATAATACCCTAAAACGTAGGGCAAATCTCCATAAGTCCACAAGAGCTTTTCCACAATCTTGACTACAGGATCATCACCCTCCCTCACTGCATTAGGCTCATCACCTCTCAATAAACACAAGTTCTTCATGAACCCACATACGTTTGGCCATTGTTCTTGAGATCCCAAGTCTTGGTACCCTAATTTTCAAATCACCTCAATCTCCATTGCACAGAACTTATTAATGATACTCTTAATGCAATCATCCCACAACCCAATGAAAGATTCTCTGCCATATCTCCTACTATGAGGCATGAGGAGGGGTCCTACCACCTCATACATAAATGCCCTGTAATCTGTATCGGAGGATGGACAGAAGAAAATCTTCTTGCCTATTGGGAGATCCTCGTATACATCATGCTTGACAAGAGAATGCATGTCTTTAGAAGGGGGCTCCTGTAGATGTGAGGAGAGCTAGAATATACTCGGCAATGTGAACAAAAGAACCCTTAGACATCTGACAAAATAATCTGTCCAATTTCAAAGCCCAAGAGGAGGAAAAAATGCATAATATATACATAACAACACATAAGAAATTTTTATTTAAAGTTGAAATGTCCAAAATTTAAAGCTCTATCAGCAAATATATCCAATGTTCTCCACTCTAGGAAATCTGGTATTAAGTCCATGAGATTTTTTATTTCAGCAGTGGATATTGAAATTACTATTTAGCGTCCCCATTTCATTGATTTTTTTTTGTTGATATAGAAAGATGAACTTAACTTCCCTATGCCATTGAAATTTTCTAGTTATAGCAGTAGATATGGAAGAAAGCAAGTTTTAGTTCTTTTTCTATATAAAAAACACTAGCATGTAAATTAGTCTACTATTCCTCTTTACAAGAAATATCAAGTAATTTAAACTTTTAATTGATTATTTCAGTAAAAGAGGTTATGGATGTCCATGATTTTCTAGAGAAACAAGGTGCTCTATGGTCTTGTATGGGTAGATATCACTGTAAGATCTAGATATGTATGTTCACCTCTTTCATTATAAATTTAAAATTTTCCTAATGTTAATTTCCTTAAAAATAAACTCACATTTAAGCCAAAATCTTGAATATAGGTTTTAATTGATGGTGTTTGTGATCAGAGTAAAGTGCACCACAGTATAAAATGATAGAAGTCATGTTCTCTATTTAGCAAACAAAATGCATCTTTTAAGCCAGCATTCCTTAAGAATTTTGCAAAAAAAAACATTATCTATCTTTATCTGTTGAGTGGGAAACCCAGCAAAATCCTTGGGCATCATAAAACAACTAGTGAAACAATCATCTAGAGTAGCCAAAATCCTTAACCAATTATGATTTGCATTGGAATCATAGTTTCACTATTGTTACATGCACCATGCACCAGTAGATTTATTCTCAATCCATAGTTTTATTACATAAAATAGTTTTCAAAGAGAAAAACAATGAAGTTGAGATGAATCATACAACACTTTAATCTTATTATTAGCTTGGAAAGATGATAATAGAAATCTAAAGCTTTTTCTATTTCTTTTGAACTTACATGTGGAGTGTTCCAACTACTGAGGCTGAGCAGAAGATCTACACAACCAAACTATCAAATTTAATTTCTAAGACACCACTTCACAAGATTAGCATGGAATATCATATTACTCAACCATCCATAAATTCAAAGTTAAAATGTATACATAAATTCAAAATTGAAGTGGAAGAATGTTAGCTGAGAGTATAGCTCATTCAATTATCGAACTACATTCATTTAAAATCCACTCAATTATCCCACAAAATGCATTTCAAATGATAAAAAGTATTTTGTCCTCAAAAGGAGATCTACCTTGTCCCCAAAAAACCAAAATAGTACCCAGTGTCTTACCAGTCTTACATCTTCCAAACACTTTGAGTTGTTGACCACACATGAATCTAACATCTAGCAGTCGATAATCCTTTCAAGCCGCCCCCTTCAAATGCCTCAATGATACTTGTAGTCCATGTGTCATCAAATAATGTCAACTCATTGGCATGTAAAAAATTCCGCTGATCCACTTTTAGCCGACCTCTCTGATATTAACCCTCCTCAGCCAAGATATGAGTAGTTTCTTCCTATATAATCTTTAGGTATATTTGATGGGTGATGGTACTAAGTTTTCTAATCTATTTGTTTTATTGAGATATATGTGTTTGATAGGCTGATCCAAGAGGTATTTTAAGGTGAACGGTATATGATTTTTTGTAAATTTGGCTTGACAAAGTAAGTTCTTTTGATGGATTTTAGAATCTTTAAAGATATGTGAAGGGTAGATGATATTTAATTTACAATTGATTTTTTTTGAAAGAAAAGGTATGTCTCTGTTTAAAATATTGAAAAGAAAAAATTCATAACAAAGTGTTCATTGCACTGTGAATGCCTTATCATCTCCATCTATAGTTTATAAAGAGGAAAATCAGGCAATTTTATTGTCATTTCTCGCTCACTTTTTTTTTTCACTCAACTCTATTGAATTATGCAATTTTTTATTTTTATTTATTTTTGTTAGTTTTTAAGTTTTATCTTTTTATCTTTAATTTAAAATCAATGACTATAAATGTAGTTTTAAGGATTGCCATAACTCTTCACATAATTATTTAAAGTGTGCTAGCTCAATGGAAGAGCGTCTGCTTTACAAGTAGGAGGTTAATGGTTTCATTCCAATGTGCGCTAACATGAATTAATCAATGGTTTTGTAGTTCATTTTTAATTAAATGTTTTTTATATCGATTTATTTCAGTGGTGAGATATTTCTAGATTCATTGTTTTATATTGTCTCTAATGAGAGAAAATGATCTTTAAATAAAAATTTTATCGTCTCTAGAGAGACAATAGCTAGTATTAAAGACATATTGTCTCTAATATGTGTGTTGTCTTTAAAGAGACAAAAATGAAATTGTCTCGAGTGAGACAAAAATGAAATTCTCTCCTAAGAGACAATAATGGTTGTGTTATATACTCTCTTTATAAAGACAATATTTTTTAAGACAATAATATTTAAAACAATATTATTTAAGACAATAATCTTTAGGACACTATTTTTTAATACAATAATCTTTAAGACAATAATTTTTGAGACACCCACTTAAAGACAATATTTAAGAAAATACACAATCTTTTTTTGTCTTAAGTTCAGGCAATTTACCCAAAAAGTGTCCGAAAATTGTCTCAAGCATTGGGTAAGGTGTGACACCATTGATTAACATGACTTTCAAATGTGAGGGTGAGTAAACTAGCCATGACATCTTTGGAACATACTCTATGAGAAAGTCGAAGATGGCAATATTGAAATAGATGTTCATGAAAAGTGTATTCACCTTCACCCTCGAACTTAAATTCAGACAAGTTATGAATAACTTCTACAGGGATGATACCATTAAGCTCTTTAGAAAAACATCCTAGGATTATGATTTGGGGATGATCCATTTTACATAAGAGATTCAAACTAGACTCAATGGGCAAAACCTGTCATTTGGCCCTCCTTCTAGGGCCATTTTGTTAATGGTACTGGAAATCCATGAAGCAAGGGGATCTCCCTAATATGAATTCCTAATCAGACCTCACACCTTTTGGTGTAGGATTCCTATCTAGTATAAAGGCCCGATTAGCAATCCTTAAATATTTTCCTTAGCTCTAGCTATGAGTAAAGGAGAGTGATACAATGGTGTCCTCAAAAAGCAAGGAAGGTGTGCCCCATGAGTGTGTAGTACAACTGTGTTGAGGTTCTTCTACTACAAAGGGGGAGAGAAACGTGAGCATCCAAGTGAGAGGTAATAGTCCCACCGAGAAAGAACATGTCCAACATCTAGTGGAATAGTAGAGGATGCGACAATCGTTACAACCAATAAAAAAGGGAAGATCCATCTAACATCTAACATAATAGTCCACAATGGATGCAATGGTCGTTATAACCAATGAACAAGGAAATATTTGTCTAGTATATTGTGAAATAGTCCACAAGGATGAGACAACAATAACAACCATTACAACACATTCTAAATCACATAACGACTAACATAACCAAAATAGTTCAACTATCTTAGTACATGTCGAAGAAAACATGAAATAAACATGTCGATAAAATAGTCTTACAAACATTCATAGTTCATGCATGAAGAACATGTTGGCATAAAAAGGCTTATGTTATTAAGAAAAAGTTCTAAGATACACATTTACATTGTAAATCACTAGCCCTAGTAGTGGGACATTGGAGCCACTCCTTCCTCCTCAAATAACTATCTAATCTGTCTAATGCCTTGCGGGAGGAGCCAAGGTGAAAATTATTTTTCTCATACAATAAGGGGGTATATATAACCGAGGGGTGATGCTTCCCCCTTGTGACTCTTTGACTACACTCATGACTGTTTAACTTCCTATAATTTTTCAACTTGTATGACTCTTCATATTCATGTGTGTCCTGTGGACTTCCACTCTACAATACATTTGATTACAATATACATCGTCCACACTAGTGATGTGGCATATGGAAACACAGAACATGACTTGACATGACACTGGTAACAAGGACAGGCTTAATGACATGGAAATGTCAATTCATTATTGCTATTGAGTACTAGATGGGTTCTTGCATATTTGTTCTCTTCTCCTCCTCATGGCGTGGTGACAAGAATCTTCAATGATGTGACAACTTAGGTTGTGTTAACGAGTTGGTATCCGTTTGCTTTACCTTGATGGATCGTCTTTCATGCTCAGCTACAAGAAATTCATTTGCATTTCCTCCACCTTCATCTCATTCTTCATCATCTTGCCATGTTCCTATACCTACAATTCACTCATGATGAGAGGACATCAACCTGAAAACCTCCTAGCCTAAGATGGTTCATTCAGTGTCAAATACTGAGACAAAATTTAGTTTTACGTCAGAGAGAGAGGCTCAATGAATACACATTTCATAGTCCCACTTGTCAGCACTGAGGCTTGAGGCGTGGATATACATAATGCACAGTTTAGTATGGTTTGAGGGATAGTCTCTGCACATCTTTGAGAGGTAGTGAGTCTGGTTGAATGAGGCACCACTTTGGAAGCTTTTGCACAATTTTGGAGAGGAAGACTGATTGAATTCTATGCAATTCTGGGAGATAGTACGTCAAGATGAGGGGAAGACCACTGATGATAATTTCTGCATGTTTTTGGAAGGGAAGGATGACTGATTAGATTGTGTAGTTATTATATGGAGGAATGGTCTTACGCTCAGCAATTGGGCAGTGCAACAGTCCTTGGGGATAGGAACTCCACATTCCACAGATCCAAGGATCAAGGTCACAACCTCCTAAATAGAATTGCACAATGCATAGTCCAGGGAGGTTGGGCGAAGCCAAGTTGAAAGGTTGGGAAAATTCTTCAGAAAATGCTAAGTGTTGAACCAGTGAAACTGACAGGTGAAGTGATGGAGCTTATAATGTGTCATGACACATAGAGTTCCTGATGACTCAACAACATTGATCAGCCATAACACATGAACAACACTTTCTCTTTTGTATGACTGCTTCATGACCAACTACGACAAGTGTAACACCTAAGATATATTCTATGATGACTGTGATGACACTTGTGCAACAAAAACTCAAAAACTTGTGATGAGTGTGAAAGGTGTTTACAAGTTGGGGAAAACTCATAAACACAAATATAAGCCCTTGGAACAACCAAAATGAAAAAGACGACATCTTGCCTATCTTGCGAAATGGAGCGAAACGGTTAGTGGAAACACATGAAGTAACATTTAGTGCTTGTGACCATACATGTCATTGAAGACATAATGACATGATAATGATAATATGTCCTTCGTACTACACTAAGAGGTTCATTTCAACTTCATGAAATATGTTCTTTTTTTTCGTAGTTACCCTCCTAAGGTTTGTGAATAAAATGGAGTCTTCATGTGGTCCTGATATTCGATCCTCTATCATACCTCAGTGTTCCTTTGTCTTCTAATATGATGATTATATTTTCTCCTCGGCCCATTAATCACCATCTAGCATTTCCTCCATCTTCATCATCTTTCCACAACATGGCAAAATTCCTCTATCTTCAATCCACTCATGGAAAGACGACATCATTTTGATAAACCCCTATTTTAAGGTAGAGCACTTGGATTCATGAATCGGGTATATATTAAGTGATAGTTCTGAGGAGAAGTCCAAGTAACTATGAGATTATAAATTTCAAGAAGCCAGGGGTCGAGCCTGATCACTGAGAATGCACAGTGTGCAACTCAGGCCAAACCGAGGGAAATTTGTACACAATCCTCACTAAGGTAAACATTGGTGGAGTGCCCACTAAGGGAAAAATTTGTATAGTGCCCACTGAGGGAAAAATTTGTGCAGTGCCCACTGAGGGAAAAAATTACGTAATTTAGTCATGTAGTGGTTGCTATGGGATGGGGCCCTGGGAGGAAAAACTACACAATTTCAGGTGGCAAGGGGGAGAGGGAAGCTGAGAGGCTTGAGAGACAAAACCGTGTATTTTTTGAAGGAAGTGAGATCCGAATGAGGGAAGGACACTGGAGGAAGCATCTGCATAGTTTTGGAGGCTAAGGGAGGCTATTATTTATATGCATTTCATATTTCCAATAGGAAAGGAAAAATCTTGGGGTTTGCAGATGCAAAGTGTGCAGTTTAGGAAGGTTGGATGAGGCTAGGTTTCAAGGAATCCTTTGGAATTAGGCTAAGTGTAGGATCACTAGAACCGATGTGAATAGTGATCAAACTTAAATGTGACCACACACTTGGATACTTGGTGATACAACGTAGATCATCCAAACATATGAAAGAATACTTTTCTTAATGCAACAACCTTTCTGGCAACTTACAACATGTGTGGCGTCGTTGATGAAATTTGTGAGGAAAATGATGACACTTGTGTAGTGGTGTGTGAAACCTTAGAAATGAGTGTGAAACATGTCTATATGATGAGAACAACTCATTTACATATAAATTTCCCATTGACGCAAACAAAAAATCCCCTTTGCATGTAAAGAGACAACTCCCATGCCTGAGGAAAACACTTGCTATATAAAGATAAATGTGTGAATGACACTTGATGTCCTAGAAGGGGGATTGAAATCATCAACTGAGCAATAAGTGACTAAGGAATGATTGGTCACAGGATCCATATTAGGCTACAAAATTCGAGTGTAGGCCAAAATTTTGAATGGTGTTGAAGCTACTACAATAGAGCCCAATAATAGCCTTCCCCATTAATATAAAAGGTGAGTACATTAAATCAAGCTAAAGGCCTATTCCTTGACATCCAAAACTCTAACAAAGAATAATAAAAGCTTATGGAATGATAGACATAGAGTTTTTATCATGGCTCTGCAACATAAGAAGAACAGTATCACCAATAACAACCGCAACACACTGAGCAACCTTTTCTCAGTTCTCCTTTATACCTTTTATCTTCTTCTTCACTATCTCTCCATCCTAACCTGAATTTATAGTTCCTTCTCCCTCATTTTTCTATCTTCATTCCTTGGTTTCCCTTGCTATTTTCCTGCTTAGTTGTATTTTCTTATTCCTGCCACCCCTCTGCAACTGCCAATATTCCACCAGTTCCTTCCCTTTCCCAGTTGTTATTTCCACAAATTTTGAATGACCATTTCTACCACTTATCACCAGCTTCTTCCTCTTGAAAACATCCTAATTTCTCAAAAAATGAAGGCCCAAACAGGCTTCGACTATAGTTCATTGACTCATCCCCGGGTCAATCTATCTTCATTGCCATCAGTGTTGCTGATGCTTTTGTTGGTGCTGCTGCTAATTCTTCTCCTAGTGCTGATGTTGATGCCTCGGTTGGCGCTTCCTCTTGGTGGTCTCTTTAAATGAAGACCCTAACTCACGGACAACCACAATGGTCACCTGCCAGAATTGATTGTAATCATTAATCGCTTCCTTCTAGATCACTATGATCGTAACTTCCTGGGCGAGGAATTCAGATGTTGAGAGTCACTTAGTTGTTGCAGTGTCTCTAGGTGTGTTTGAACTGAGGGCCAAAGATCTCAGAGTATCTCCTTTATCGTCACCCACAAGTCTTTGATATGTTGGATGCAAGCCTCCATAGCATCTATATTTTCCCTAAGCATCTTCCTGTGATATTTTTCATTAATGTTCCTAACATCGATGAGGAGGTTATTGACTCAGTTGCGGAGTGGGTAGACTGGTTGATTCTTCTTTGCATGGCTTCCTCACGAGTCATGAACTTGTTGTAGTAGGGTATTGGCATCATTCATGGCATTGACGATGGAGTCCTTGAGCGTAGCTACAATGGTTATCTCTTGTTCTATCTCATTGGCATGTCATGGCAAGATCCGACAATGCACTCCTTATGGTAGCGAGGGTTTTCTTGAGCTCTGGATTGGTAGAGGTCAAGTCATGGCATGGTATGGATATGGTCACAACATTCGACAAGTGTGCAAGCTAAGAAATCTTCGAGGGCATTAGTTACAATGTCAGTAATGGATGACCACAATACGTGGAAATTTACGTTGATTTTCTCTAACTTCCTTTGGAGTTGTTTCTTATCATGGTGGAGTTGATCACGTCCGGTTGTGAATGCAATTTTTTTGTTTGTTTTTACTGTGCATGGTCAGTAGTTAGATCATTGTGTAGTGTTGTGACCTTCATGGTGGCTAGTTGAATAAAAGTAAATAGTTTGGAAGAGGACCAACCCTCAAGATCATCTTGGCACATAGTTAACGGATCTTGGAGCAAAATCTACAAGGGATTCCTGCTGGTGACGAACTTGTATTACTATCCATGGGGAGATAGCTTATTGTGACAATTCAGGCAATGGAGGGATGCTTCGGATGGAGAAGGGGAGTGGTGTAACCAGAGGAAGTAGATGAAGTGGTAGTGACACTGGGTTGATAGTGGTGGTGAGTGATTGTGTAATTATGGGTCTCATGCTCAGTAGTGGACCCAAATTTAGAAATAAAGACATCATGCAAGTGGTGATGACTTCTTCGTTGGATACTTTTGTAATGGACTTGATAACGGTATCAACTTCCAGGTCTGTTTTTATGTCCAACAATGTCCCAAAGGGTATACTGTATAAGAGAGTAGCAGATGTGGATGCATTATACGAGGATGGGATGCGCAAGCTAGGTAATGCAACTAAAGTGGATTGTGGAATTTATTCAGTGATGCGTGAAGTGGTATTGGATTGGTTCTCTTCAATGCTGAGGTCAACAATGTGACTTGCAAGGGTTGATTTCTGTTTTTTGGCCCCAACTAGACGTTTGGTAGATTTTGATTTACATGGCTTTTAGATGGTGTGTTTGGACTGTGAATAAGGTCCTACTACCATCATTGTAGCAAATAGAGCTAGAGTAACCAAAGGACCCTATTTTGTTAAACCTTGAGACTCATGAATGTCAGAAACCAAACCTACTGAGATCCCAATGTTAGTGGTGGTTTCCTTTAAGTAGCCGATTTTCTTATTAAACTATTTGATGACTAGCTACAACTCCTCCTTAGCCAAGTATTTTCTGGAATCCATAATTATTTATCGTGGTATTGGGTAGGTACCATCCTATCAAATAAATAGATGTGTCTACCTTCCTGAATTTTCCCTGCAACTCTCAGCTAGGAACCAACCTCTCTATGGAAAGATTTAGTTAAAAACATAAATGTCTGGGGCCACATATGGAAAGTATGGGGATGAACACAATGTGGCCTCACCCAGTTTCTCCCATAACTAACACCCAACCAAATATTGGTTGAATATTCATGAAGTAGGGACCTAGAAACCTGACTTGCAACCCTCATTACCACCAACATTTCTATATGTAAGCTAATTAATGAAGCCTAATTTATATCCTTGTTGGTCGAGTCCCCTAAAGTTCTCCAAGGCACATACCTTAGGGCCAAAGGTTGGTCTTCTGTGATGGGACCTAGCTCCCGGCCCTCTAGTGGGCACCATTTCCGCATTTTCATAGAAACAACAAGATAGCCATAAAGAAAATGGGTGGGCCGCTTGTAGAAATCTTCACATGCTTTGAACATATTTTGGAGGAGGAAAGGACACCAATTTAGATGGGTTCCTATTGCGCAATGCTCCATAACCGAAATTGTATCCAACATGCACTCATTCTTATCAAAGTACCGATACAAATCTTAATTTTTTGGGGAGTTAATAAAATATATGCCCGCTCCCTTTCCTCCTCTCTTAGTATCATACTTTGTGTAGTAGTCATCATCCATTGTCTTCTTTGCTCTCTTGGAAGTTTTCATAAATGCAGTTGAAACGACGTCTCCTCCCACTGATAAACTCGTAAGCCTTTGAATGTCTACTACATGAATTGGGTATTCATTTTTGATCCAGAGTGATCTTCCATGCATTCTTATGAACAATAATTGTTTGAATTGCATCGTTGTCAGTGTCATCCCAAACACAGACAAGCTTCTCAGATTCAGTAAGGTAGATCATTATATTCCTCTGAAGCTAGTATTGACTTTGATTGTTGGATTCCCATCTTCCTTTGTGACTGACTATGTGTTGACATCACGTTTCATGGTCATAAAATAGAAGGAGTATGAAAGATCATTGTCAACTAGCGCAACCTTGTCATACTTTCCATAAAGCGGCTCCCTTACTCCAATTATTTCATTCAATATGAACTCTTGAATATATACAATTGTCTTCATCATACTGGAGTGGCGCTAATAAAAAAAAATCATAGGGGTTTGGTATCTAATATTAGAATGAAAAAAATAGAACTAGACTACAAGCATAGTGACTCTACCAGCTTTGATACAGATTTGAAGGAATTTGTCATTGCCATGCAAATTCAGTAGACCAGCTCGACATGAAATTTCTGACGAGATCGCCTAACTAAATACTACAACAACTTTCCTTATGCATACTTAATCGTGTTATTTCCACCGTCAACTGAGTTCGACTTGACTTGGATGACATAATTATAATAAATGAAAGGTGGAGTTGATGGGTAATTATATTATCATGATGGAAGACATTTAGGAATTAATTATTTCTATAATGGCAAATATTTAATGGGAATCTAGGCTAACACGAGAATTATTCTCTAATTATTATGAAAAGGACGCTTAACACGTGTGACTTCCCCCCATCAAAATCTGTTGTGGTGTGGGGGAAGAACATCTACAACTAGGACTAACTTGGCAGAAGTTTTATTTGGAAATGTAAAGGATTGATTGACCAATGAGAGGAAAATAAATGACTAACTTGCCTATTTTTGATGCAACTAAATACTCCTACTGACTCGTACCTATTCCTACCTATGGTTTTCTTTTAGAGATCCAATCAATTTTGAGTAACATTGTTTGATTTATGGAAGGGTTTCATGTGTGCACCGTTCACCCAACCTGGTAGAAATAAAGCATTATGTTGTGCAACATTGACTACTCTTCACTCCCTTACCTCTGGAACAAAAAACGGTCCTAACCAATACATTTGTAGCTTTCCATGAAAATTCAAGAACTTGTTGTCATATCGTAAAACATACCCGCTAAGTGTGAATAATTTCCTCTTGATATGTTGATCATGCCTGCCTTCAATATTTGATTCTTGACCATTTGGTGGAAATCTTCCATAAACATTGCCTCATCAATCTCTGAGAATTCATCTAGTCTCTTATGAATTGATTCTTCCTCTGTAATATGAGTGTTCTAAGAAATGAAAAAGCTCAGAATAGAAAAGTTAGCCTACACCACAACTTCTCCTCCATATAGAAATTAGAAAGGTGTAAGCTTGTGTAGTCCCTTAACAATTGTAAAATATGCCCATAGGTTATTTGGCACCCTATCATCCTAATCATCCTGGTTGGCTGAGCATATCTTGGTCAAACCCTTCTGTAATAGCTTGTTGAAGGCTTCTATGGTACCATTTCACTGAGGATGGTATAGATTGCTTTTGTGGTGTTATATCATGAAATTTTGAAGTAAGGAGGCAACTGTTTCATTTATGAAGTGGTTCCCCTAATCACTAGTGAGACTCCTCAGGCACCTGAATCTGGATATGATATTCTCAAATATAAACCTAGCAGTAGTATCCATTGTACATTGCTTTACTGGAGCTACTTTTTGCCATCTGGTGAGGTACCATGTTGTGGTTATTATATAACTGGAATGAGAGTGACACATTGATGGATTGATAGGCCCTATGAATTCGACCACCAATTTCTAAAAGATTTGTAGTGCAGCTACAAGTTGTAATGGGAGTACATCTCAATGTGATGGAATTCCAACCCTTTGGAAAACATCATAACCTCTGTCATATTCCTTCGCATATTTTAAAACTGGTAGCCACCATAGTCTTGCCTACAATGCTTCCCTTGCATTATCTTTTCCTCCCACATGGTCACTCGTGACTCTTGAATGACATTACCATAGCACATCGTGTCTCTCATGGTGTAGGATGCATCTACACAACATGTGATCAAGGACCAATTTATACAGTTGCCCCATGATCATTTGATAATTGGCAACTCAAACAACCATATGTCTCCTTTTGTAGTTGTGTACTCATATGTACATTTTTCTATAGCTAAAAAGGTTGCCATATCTTCTAAGTAGTCTCCTACAACTTCAATCCAAAACATATCTATGTCTTGTAGTCAATCATCCAGGGATCCTCCACATTCTTCTTATTTCAACTGGGAGAGGTAATTAGGTCCCACACTCATTTGGGAAGGTTTGACGATTACCTCAAAAGTGATTTCCTAGAATAACAACCACCACTTGAAAATTCTTCCTTCAAGGATAAGCTTGTTGACTAAATATGTCACAGAAATGTTTTTAGGAAAAAGCTTAAACAGGTTTCCCAACCAATAGTGTCAAATTTTTTTAACTGAATATACCATCTCCAATGCCTCTTGCTTAGTCATGGTATAGTTCTTTCCTATTTTGGATAACTTTCTGTTGGGAAAATAAATTGGGTGGTCAAGGCTCCCTTCCCCTCATGGAGCCATAACAACCCACAGAGAAATGGAAGATGTGTTAATGTGGGCATGGAACTATTTTTTCTAGTTGGGATAAACCACAATCAGTGCACTTACTAGTTTTTCTTTCAATATGTTGAGTGCATCCTGAAACTCCTCCAACAACATAAATCATTTAGCATTCCTTGGAAGTTTCTCCATCGTGTAGTAATCGAGGCCTAGTTTCAAATAAATATCTTGTAGTACCCAGTATGTCCCAAAGTGGATCTGATTCATTTTACACTTGCGGGTGAGTCCATGTTTACTATCGTCATAAACTTCACAGGGTTCACACATAATCCTTATTTGCATACTATGTGGCCCAAAAGTGTGCCAAATGAGACTTCAAATATGAATTTCTTCAAATTTAGTGATATTTGTAGCTATCCACATCGATCAAACATGATTTGGATAAGACTAGTACGTTTCTTGAATATACTATAGAATGTCGAGTAACCCATCCAGACCTCTCCGAACCTATGGATATAATCTATAAAGGTTGAAATTACAATTCTTGAGAACACTCCAGGTGCATTCCTTAGACTGAATGGCATAACATGATAGACATAGGATCCCCATTTTGTAGTGAATTTAGTTTTATTTTTTTCCTCCTCAACGATCATGACTTGGTGATAGCCAAAGAATCCATCTGTGAAGGAGTAGGCTTCATTCCCCGCTACATTATCTAGTAATTCATCACTGAATGGTGTAGAAAATGGGTCATGAGCAAAATAAATTTTCAAGATGCCATAGTCCACACAAATCCATATACGTTCATAGTCTTTCTTGTTTTTTATTACAACCAGACTCACCCAATATGCCTGACCCGCTGAAAATATAAGTCATGATGATAACTGGTTGTTTATCTCTTTATTCACCCAATATATCTCGCCCATGAAAAATATAAGCCTTGATGATAGCATATTGTCTATCTCTTTATTCACTTTCTCCATGACTCTCAGGTTCAATCACTAAGGTCGATGCTTTACTCTATTTGCATGAGGTTTTAGCATGATTTTCATGACCCCTAGGTCTCCTTGATCCCTTTGAGTTTGGAAACTAATGAAGTGAACAAATCTTCATACTCCCTCAAGAGGTCAAAAATATCTTGTGTAGTTTGTTCATAACAATAATCTCCAATTCAGGCTAAATTTGGATTTTCATTAGTACCGATGTTATGCCTCTTCAACTTCTCTAGGAGTAACTATGGCACACTAGTTATAGGTCCATCCTTCATGTCCCTCTCACCTTCAATTTTGTGGAACGTTAGATTCTGTAATTCTTGCATATCCTCCTCATCTAGCTATTTGTCCACCTTTCCACATGCCATTGCTTTAGGATAAGGTAAGTTATAGATATTATCTAAGGTCCTTCGTTATATGCACCCATCCACTAGCTAACTCATTATGAGTAGAATCTGCTTGACAGCCTGCAACGACTCAGTCAGCCTCCTATCATTTTCTGAGACAAAAAAGTTGCTGACAAACTGATAAGATAAACTATCACAATTACCCATGTTGGAAATAATACTGAGAGGGGGGGTGAATCAGTATTATCAAGTTCTTTTAATAAATCTTCCTTATTTATTCTTTGAATTATTTTTGCATGTCAGTACCATAAAATAATGAGCATGAACAAAGAAAACAGATAGTCACACCAAAGAACACAAGAGGTAAGGTGGAAACCCAATGTGGGTGAAAACCACCTGCTGCAATATGTCTCTATCTTCTTTCAAATTAGAAACTCCTTTTACAATGGTTTTGTACTGGTGCAGTCCTTTACCATTACGCAGGCTGCAACTTGCAGAGAGCTACAACTCTCTCTCGTTTTCCAGTCTCTCCTGGAAGGGAGCTACAACCCCCTACTTCTTTTCTTTCAAGGACCACTTTTCATAAATTTTCAAACTGGATCCAAGAACATCAAAAACCCATCAACTACACTTGCATCATCAATCTCTGATTTCACCAAAGCCAACCTGCATACAGATCTGCAAATATTTCCTTATAACTTTTCAATTGTTACATCAGACATACCTAGATCATAACATGTGTAAAATAAAACATGCATCAATAATTCAGACCCAGATTATTAGATTTATAGATCAAGCGTATGCCACATATCACAGATCAAAATCATATAGAGATACCACTATTCCAGCCTTAAGATTTTGACCCATCAATAGAACTTATCCTTCTCCTTACGCTCAGGTTCCTTCTTCATTCAGATCCAGATCTACACCAAAACCCAATCACAATATTCCAGATCTAGCACTTTATCAGATATTTGATAATTCAGAAGATGCTTTGCCAAATGATCTCCTTCCTCTTTTATAGTCTTAGGCCTTTCACAATACCACGGGCCAAAACCATAGGATCAAAAAACTGTTGGACTAATACCATGAACCAACCATGAAAGTACTTGAGATCAACACTTTTGGATGCAATACCACGGGCCAAAACCATATGATCAAAAGCTGTCGGACTAATACCATGAACCAACCATGAAATTGCATGAGATCAACAGTTTTGACGAGGTACCATGGTCCAAAACCATAGGTTCAAATACCAAGGACTAACTACCATGGACCAAAGGTAAGTTCTCCAACATATACGCGCTTTTCCTCATAGGTTCAAATACCAAGGACTAACTACCATGGACCAAAGGTAAGTTCTCCAACATATACGCGCTTTTCCTCATAGGTTCAAATACCAAGGACTAACTACCATGGACCAAAGGTAAGTTCTCCAACATATACACACTTTTCCTTGCATGAAAGTGCGTGAACTTTTTCTCTACATGAAATAAACTTTTCTCTGCATAAAAGTGTGTGAACTTTTCTCTACATGAAATAAACTTTTCTCTGCATAAAAGTGCGTGAACTTTTCTCTACATGAAATAAACTTTTCTCTGCATATAAGTGCGTGAACTTTTCTCTACACTATAATTTATTATCTGAGATGAGTGGGTTTCCATCAAGTACAACATATGTATCATAATGCCAACAATCTCCCCCTTTGGACTTGATGGCAACAACAACCAATCACTCTCCCCCTTTGACATCAAGGGCAAAGGGTTATGCTCCCCCTAAGAACATGCTCCCCCTGACTATAAACCAGATCTGCAAAGAAGAACCATAATCCATGACCATGAAAGAGATAGAGACGTATTGCAGCAATATTCAGACCAGCATCCATGATCTCCTTCTGTACTTCCTCCATAATGCCAACAATATATGATATGCTCCCCCTGAACCTGTGCCATTCTATCTTTGACCAATCTGCAACCCATCACATGTACGCATATACTTCAGATGAACCTTGCGTGCAACCAACAATTAGAAGAGATTCAACAACAAGATGATGCATCAACAACCCCCAGCTTTTGCCTGAGGTATTCAAAGGTCTCCCTAGCCAATGGTTTGGTGAGTATATCAGCAACCTGTTCCTTAGAAGGAACATACTCCAACTTGACCTTTTGTTCAAGCACTTGTTCCCGGAGAAAGTGATACTTGATTGGTATGTGCTTGGTTTTTGAATGCATGACTGGGTTCTTTGAAATGCTGATTGCACTTGTATTATCACATAAGATGGAGATGGGTGGTGTACAAGTGATTTGAAAATCCTGCAAGGTCTGCATCATCCAAAGGAGTTGAGTGCAGCAAGATGCAGCAGCAACATATTCTGCTTCAGTTGTAGACAAGGAAATCGAACTATGTTTCTTGCTGAACCAAGATACTAATCTGGAACCCATAAAGAATGCACCACCACTTGTGCTTTTCCTGTCATCCACGCTTCCGGCCCAATCTGCATCTGTATAAGCATGAAGTGTGAGATCTGTATCTCTAGGATACCATAAGCCATAATTTTGAGTCCCTTGAAGATATTTGAAGATTCTCTTTACTGCCTGAAGATGAGTTTCGTTTGGATTTGCCTGAAATCTTCCAACTATTCCTACTGCATGCATGATGTCTGGTCGGGTACCTATCAAATAAAGTAGACTTCCAATCATAGATCTGTAAGTTGGTTGATGCACTGCTACTGATTCATCATTTGCACTGAGGTTACATCCTGTGACCATGGGTGTACATACTGGTTTTTCTTCTTCCATACCATATTTCTTCAAAATCTGCTTGAGATACTTGGTTTGGGACAAGAAGATCCCTCCTTCATTTTGTTGGATTTGCAAACCAAGAAAATATGTCAGTTCTCCCAGCAAGGACATTTCGAATTCTTTCTGCATCACCAAGGAAAAGCTTTGACTCAGCTTCTTCATTGCTACCAAAGATAATGTCATCTACATACACAACACGTATCAGCAATTTTTCATTTTCAACTTTTATATAAAGATTGTTGTCTGCTGATCCTTTTGAAAAACCTTGTTGATGAAGATATTTGTCCAAACGATAGTACCAAGCCCTTGGAGCTTGTTTGAGGCCATAGAGAGCCTTTTTCAATCTGCATACAAGATTTGGATCATTTCTAAGAATGAAACCATCTAGCTGCTCAATGTATACTTCTTCTTCCAAGTCTCCATTCAGAAAGGTTGATTTCACGTCCATTTGAAATACTTTGAAGTTTTGAAAGCTTGAGAGAGCAAGGAACATTCGGATGGCCTCAAGTCTTGCAGCAGGAGCAAAAGTTTCTTCAAAATCTATTCCTTCTTGATGCGCATACCCTTTACAAACAAGTCTGGCCTTGTTTCTAATTACTTCTCCATTTTCATTCAATTTATTTTTGAAGACCCATTTTGTTCCTATAACATTCTTATCCTTTGGTCTAGGAACCAGCTCCCAAGTGTTGTTCTTTTCGATCTGCTCAAGTTCTTCATCCATTTCTTTGACCCAACATTCATCTTTGCATGCCTCTTTCACATTTTGTGGTTCAGTGGAAGAGAGTAATGCCAAATAGCTTGAAGCTTCTGCAATTGTTCTTCTTGTTTGTACACCTGCTTCTTTCTGTCCCAAAATCTGAGATTCTGGATGATTCTTCTGAACATATCTGGATGGAGTCTTCTCTTCTATCCTTATCTGCTCCTCTGGTTCTTCTTGAGGTTCTTCTTCTTCATCATTCTCTCTTTGAGGATGGCCTTCATCTTCTTCGATATCTTCATGATTTACTTGCCTAGGAATGTATCCCTTCTCATCAACCACTACATCAATGTTGTCAACAATTCTTCCAAGTCTTTTATTATAGCACTTGTATGCTTTGCTGTGTGGAGAATAACCAAGAAGGATGCCTTCATCTGCTCTAGGTTCAAGTTTTCCAAGTTGCTCATCAGTATTTTTAATATAGCATTTGCTCCCAAAGATTTTGAAGTACTTTACCGAAGGAGTCTCACCATACCAGAGCTCATGAGGGGTTTGAGTGCTGTTCACTCGGACATTTGTTTTGTTGAGAATAATAACCGCAGCATGTTCTGCTTCACCCCAAAAAGTTGCGGGAGTTCTAGATTCATCAAGCATAGCACGAGCCATTTGTTGGACAGTTCTATTCATTCTTTCCACCACTCCATTTTGCTGAGGAGTTCTAGCTGTAGAGAATTCTCTTCTTATTGCATGTTCTTCACAGAAATCGAAAAATTCATTTGAGGTAAACTCCCCACCTCTGTCGGTTCTAAGACACTTAATTTTGTATCCTGATTCATTTTCAACCAAGGCTTTAAAGGATTTGAATTTTTCGAATGCTTCATCTTTGTGCTTCATAAGTCCTAACCAGACAAACCTGGAGAAATCGTCAATGAATAATATCAAGTATTCTTCTCCTCGAGGTGTCCTTTTCCTGAATGGACCACATGTATCTGTATGTACTAGCTCAAGAGGCATGCTAGCTAATCCTTCCTTTTCCGGAAAGGTAGTTCTGGTTTGCTTTCCAAACTGACATGATTTGCATATGGTGTTGTCTGGAACTTTGATATCTGGAAGACCACGAACTGCCTGATATTTGCATGCTTTCCTTACTTGTGAAAAGCTTAGATGCCCCAACCTCCGGTGCCATAACCAGTGCTCATCATCCTTGCTCAGATAGCATTGTTGTTGTCCTTCTTCAAATATGTATAGATTATTTGGAGTTCTTTTACCTTTGATCAATGTTTTACCTGTATCAAGATCACGAACAAGACATCCATTTGATCTGAATATCACCTCGGTTCTTTGATCACACATCTGGATGACACTTAGAAGATTATGTTTCAATCCATCAACATACAAAACATTTCCAGCTTTGACCTTTTGTTTTAACTGAGTAGTGCCTTTTCCTTTTATAGTTGTAGGAGTATCATTTCCAAAAGAAGCTTTCTTTCCTTTTTCTAGAGCAGAATATGATTCAAGTTTTTCTTTATCACCTGTCATATGCTTCGAACATCCACTGTCAATGTACCATAGATTTTCCTGTCCCTCTGAATAAAATGCTATCCCACATCTTTCTGTTTGTGGTTCCTTTATTCTCCATGTTTTGGTGCTTGAGGCTTGTTCCTTTGTCTGCTGAAACCTGCTCCTGCATTCAGAATCTTCATGACCAAATTTATTGCAAATAGAACATTCAACTTCATTTTCAAGAACCAAAAAGTTGTTATAGGTCCTTTTTGTAATCCTTGTCATACTTCTTTGTTTTTGAACTTCTCTAGTCATGATCCTTTTATATGCAGCACATTGAGCTGCTTTGTGACCAAAGTTATGGCAAGAAAAGCATTGTCCATTGAAGAAATTTCTGCGGTTATCAAGTCTTCCAGCCAAACGATTGTAATTTCTATTGTCATTCATTGTTGAAGCAAATTGAGAGGATTTTACCTATGGCTGGTTGTAACTTTTGTTCATCCTTAAGATAGATTTCCCCTGATTTGCCTGATAGTCTTTGTTTGTAATTGGTCCCTGCTTTACTTGGTGATCTCCATTGTGCTTTTGCTCATTCCTTCTTGCTGCATCAAGATAACTCTTTGAGGTGGATGCTTGAGAAGTTTCTCCATTATAGCCCAGACCTGTCTTGTTTAGACGAGAGCGTTGTACATTGATGATCTCATCCAGAGTTTCAGAACCTTTGACAAACTTAAGATTAATAGCCTTTGTTTTCTCAATCTCTTTTCTAAGACCAACAATTTCGCCTTCTAACTTTTCAAGATATTTTTCTTTTTCATCAATTTGAAGTTGTAGAGTATCAATGATCCTATTCTTTTCTTCTATACATGTCTTGAGTCTAGAAATTTCTTCACAAAAGCTATCCACATCTATAGCATCCATGTAATCATCATCTTCAAATGCCATTAAGAGTTTATAGTCATTACCTCGTTCATCTTCGTCACTATTTGATAGACCATCACTATCTTCATGAGTGTAGTAGCTTTTCTTATTTGCAATTTGTTTCTTGTTCCATCTAGCAGGTTCCTTTCCTTTATCCTTATGAGGACATTTTGTAGCATAATGACCTACTCTTCCACAAGAAAAGCATTTAAAAGGTAACTTACCTCTGAACCTTCCAGTTCCCCTTTGAAGATTTCTAACAAAATTTGATTCTTCTTCTTCTTCTTCTGGCACGTGACTTGCTTCATAATAGTCTCCTTTGCCTGAAGACTTGAAAGCAGCTTCTGTTCTGTCTGATGGACCTCCCTTTCTCATTTCATAAGAAGTTAGAATTCCGTGTAGCTGAGACATAGTAAGAATTCGTAGATTTTCATTTTCTTCTATTGCAGACACTTTAGATTCAAACTTGGGGGACAATGATCTTACAACTTTTTCAACCACAATAGCCTCTTTTATTTCTTCACCCAAGTTTTTCATGCAATTAACAATCTCATCTACCCGAAGGAAATAGTTAGCCACACTTTCATCATTATACATTCTGAGATTCTCATACTGAATCCTGAGGGTTTGAAGTTTAGCACGCTTTACCTGTTCATCTCCTTCGTAGCTCAAAACAATCTTGTCCCATATTTCTTTTGCAGATTTATATTGCATAACATTCACGAATTTTGTTTGAGATAAGCATCCCAGCAGAGTATTGACTGCTTTAGCATTTGTTTCATATTTCTTCTTTTCGTCCGTATCTGTAGGAGTAGCTGAAGGAAAAGTGTAGCCTGTATCTATGATATTCCAAACTTCTGTACCAAGAGATTGAAGATAGGCAGTAACTCTTACCTTCCAATAATTGAAGTTTGTCCCATCAAAAATTGGTGGCCTGATTGATGCTTCCCTCTCGTAGTTGCTCATGATGAATGATCTTCCTTCAAGCGATCAAGATTCTCTGAAGGACCTGCTCTGATACCAATTGTTGGAAATAATACTGAGAGGGGGGGTGAATCAATATTATCAAGTTCTTTTAATAAATCTTCCTTATTTATTCTTTGAATTATTTTTGCATGTCAGTACCATAAAATAATGAGCATGAACAAAGAAAACAGATAGTCACACCAAAGAACACAAGATGTAAGGTGGAAACCCAACGTGGGTGAAAACCACCTGCTGCAATATGTCTCTATCTTATTTCAAATTAGAAACTCCTTTTACAATGGTTTTGTACTGGTGCAGTCCTTTACTAGTACGTAGGCTGCAACCTGCAGAGAGCTACAACTCTCTCTTGTTTTCCAGTCTCTCCTGGAAGGGAGCTACAAACCCCTAATTTTTTTCTTTCAAGGACCACTTTTCATAAATTTTCAAACTAGATCCGAGAACATCAAAAACCCATCAACTACACTTGCATCATCAATCTCTGATTTCACCAAATCCAACCCGCATATAGATCTGAAAATATTTCCTTATAACTTTGCAGTTGTTACATCAGACATACCCAGATCATAACATGTGTAAAATAAAACATGCATCAATAATTCAGACCCAGATTATTAGATTTATAGATCAAGCGTATGCCACATATCACAGATCAAAATCATATAGAGATACCACTATTCCAGCCTTAAGATTTTGACCCATCAATAGAACTTATCCTTCTCCTTACGCTCAGGTTCCTTCTTCATTCAGATCTAGATCTGCACCAAAACCAAATCACAATATTCCAGATCTAGCACTTTATCAGATATTCGATAATTCAGAAGATGCTTTGCCAAATGATCTCCTTCCTCTTTTATAGTCTTAGGCCTTTCACAATACCACGGGCCAAAGCCATAGGATCAAAAAACTGTTGGACTAATACCATGAACCAACCATGAAAGTACGTGAGATCAACACTTTTGGATGCAATACCATGGGCCAAAACCATATGATCAAAAACTATCAGACTAATACCATGAACCAACCATGAAATTGCGTGAGATCAACACTTTTGACGAGGTACCATGGTCCAAAACCATAGCTTCAAATACTAAGGACTAACTACCATGGACCAAAGGTAAGTTCTCCAACATATACGCGCTTTTCCTCATAGGTTCAAATACCAATGACTAACTACCATGGACCAAAGGTAAGTTCTCCAACATATATGCGCTTTTCCTCATAGGTTCAAATACCAAGGACTAACTACCATGGACCAAAGGTAAGTTCTCCAACATATACGCGCTTTTCCTTGCATGAAAGTGCGTGAACTTTTTCTCTACATGAAATAAAATTTTCTCTGCATAAAAGTGCTTGAACGTTTCTCTACATGAAATAAACTTTTCTCTGCATAAAAGTGCGTAAACATTTCTCTACATGAAATAAACTTTTCTCTGCATATAAGTGCGTGAACTTTTCTCTACACTATAATTTATTATCTGAGATGAGTGGGTTGCCATCAAGTACAACATATGTATCATAATGCCAACAACCCATTTTCCCCATTACTTCTTCTTGTACATACCAATATTTTGGAAAAATTTTCAAGGCATGTATAAAACAATGCACCCACAACTCCTTTGGAACTCCTTCCCGAATCCATCTCTCCTTAAAATGTTTCAAATGTTATCGAGGATAAGAATGCCCACTATACTTGGAAAATTATTGAACGTACTCTCTTGCTTGTATTAATATTTCTCTAATGGAAATTTTGATCTTATGTTATTCCAGGAGGTAGTTACGGTGAACTCCCCACCATCTTGCCAGTGTCACTTATAACTCGACATTTAGTAATGTTACTTTATGTTATTCAATAATGGTTTCATCAATATTGTTGGGAAATGAATTTACTAATTCTATATCAATCAAGAAAGGGAAGTCCCTTACCTCAATGCTAATCCAATTGAATCAACATATAGTGGCACAATGTCTAGTGTTGATCTCATATGCACTTTGTTACCAATCATCCCAACTGACCTCTCAGTCAACCTCTAAACTATTAATGCTCTATCAACTCATATGCCCTTCACTTACTATGTTAATGTAGTCCTCCCATATTCCTATTGTTCATCTGTATAGTTCATCTACCATACCTAGCTCTTATATATGATCTATTGGTTCTATGAATCTCAGTCACTAATATGGGTCTAGAGGCTGAATCACCCTAACTCATTCCACCTCAAAATTCATGAGTTCATTTTTCAAGTCAATTATAGCATAGTTTTCAAATGCCCAATGTGTCCCAAACAATGCTAGGTAGGGGTCCTTATCTCCCATGATGTTTATTACTTCAAAATTTGTATGGGTGTTCATCCATACTACATCTGATTCTACATTCTCCAGTCTACCAATCAGAAGGAGACAATATTGGTTCACCATCCGCACTAACTATGGTACTAGTTTCATTTTTCAAGGGATCATTTGTTTACACGCTCTAAAATTATGGTTGCTAGGTTATTTCTCTTGAGAGATTCTTATTCATTTTCATGCACAAGAACAACATCTATTATGTTAGTTTTCCTTTGGGAAGATGATAAATGGGGATGCAAGATTATGCTAGTCTTCTTTTGGAAAGAGTATGTATGATATGGTAAATTTATACTGTAATTTAAAAAAAAAATGCCTGCACTATATGAGAAGTCAACATGAATCCCTATCCAATTTATATTTAATTTTATGGGACTCACATTGAGAGAATCATGAATGCATGCGTGATGTAAAGAAATGTTCCTTTTTCTTTAATGATAATGTATATATAGTCAACTTATGTAAATACAATGGGAAAAGTGTTAAACATCATTTCACGTGCGAGGTAGTTGTGGACAATTGTGAAAGGCCAAAGGAGGCCCAAAGAGTGACTTGTTAAGCTCTAGATTTCTAGTTTGAATTACTATGGGATAGAAATATAGTAGTTTCCAAGAAACACATGTGGAATATAAAGACTGGTGGAACCCTCCTATAAAAGATAGGACACTATTGAGGGCATAGGTAGGATGTTGGCAATGGAAATCTTATGTTAGACCAAATGTGGTTATTGTCATGGAATTGTCGTGAGTGTGAAAATGACTGAAACTGATTGTAGAAAACAATTCCCATTAGTTGGGAGGAGCATTATTTTCCCGAGTATAGTTTTCATAGAATAATAGGCTAACTAATTAGATAAATGATGAGCTAAAAATGAAATATCTATATGTATGTTTAAAGATTCTATGTACATCCTGACACGAAAAGAGTCAAGTGCTCAAAAGGGAAGTACTAACAGTATAGTTCATTTACAATGTTATCAACCTTCTGAATGTCTTTAGTGGGAGATATATAGTATGTATTTGATGTAGTTATTGACTATTTGATGATTTAAGAGCTAGGTTCTCTCTAAGTACTTTTGAAAGTACTATTATTAAACTATTGCTTGAGAGTGCATGAATCATTGATATTTACAAGTATTTCATTTGATTGTGGATTCTTGGTATAAAAGTAACGTGTTTGTGATTACTATGATTATATTGAAATTGTGATCATATATTGTAGGGTGCTTGCCATGGAGGCTGTTAAACAGCCCTAGGTGCTCGTTGTTCAACTATGACACCACTCTTAGAGTGTTTGTCATGGATGAAAAACCACATATAGTTTTAAAAAAATTCCATAAAGTGACCAAGATTTCTTTTAGTCTATATAGATATTTGTTTCTTCTTTTTATGGATTTTAATAATGGAAAATTGATAAAAGGAAAAAAAATTACACCATAGAATAGTTATTGACCTAGACCTATTTAAAAGAATAGACTAGATTTCTTCTAGTTTCTAGGAAAGATAATATGCGCTTATATACATAGAGTTTTAATTGCCAATTCCTTAGGAAAGAATATGTGCGGGATGCACAAAACAACTTTCATCATGATAATTTTTCAAGGGATTCCCTACTGATCTACTACACAATTAGTCTATCTTATCTTTTTTTCCTAAGCCACATTTGTAGTACATGTCTATATGAGTATTATTGTATTATGCCATGTGTACATGGAATTGTGAATTATATAGTCTTTAATAAATAAAAAATTAACCAAAGATGGAATTAAGTTGAATCCAGAAGATGGAAAAATAGATGGTAATTGAATTTACTCGGAAAAACCAATAGAATTGTATAAAGTTATGACATGGAAACAACTTAGAGTGGAATTTTTTTTTTATCTCTAGGAGGTACATCCACAACTATGAAGAGGAATATCTAAAACTAACATTTTCGAGTTGAGTTATTACTTTTCCTGACTATCATAAATATTGAAAAGGTGTCCTAAAGAGATGAGGATACCTATACTATTAACACAATAGATGTGATACAATCATTGCATATTTGAGTGAAAAAGGGAATAAATCCCATAGTTGTATACGAAAATACAATAGCATATAACATTCGTCAACAAACTGCAATGTAAGAGGTAAACAACGGGGGGACGGGGTGGGGGGGTTAAAATTATTGAAATGTCACAATATGGACTCTTGGTTGTGAACTAAATGAGAAAAGAAAAATGAACATAGCGGAGTCCACTTGGACAAAACAGGTAGCAATACAACAGCCATGAAAATGACAGAAAAAGGAGGTATTGTTAAACTTTACTGATGAATAAGTAATACATATTCAACATCTGAAATTGAGGCAAAAGTGTATGTGCATGCCTACCTGTGAGATAAATCACTAGTTTCTATCTCCATAAAACGAAAGAAAAATAAATGGTATTTAGAATGTTATTGTTGGTATGTAAATAGTGCAAATGGAAATGATGTCTCCATATTTTGCAAATTTACAATGTAACCACGTGTTGATTTCTAGAGCACTTGGCATATCGATTGGAGAAGTAACGAGAAACAAAAAGAAAAATTAATATTGACAATGTTCTTACTCTGATGCTACTAATTTTTATTAAATCAAATTTCCCTACCCTTGTTGAGTTATCGAGCATGCTAATAACATTATGGGTACATGTTTTTTACCCTTGCTAGGTACATAAGTAACAACTAATGATTCTCATCCACCATGGATGAGAACATTTTATAAATGGAATGTGGAATTGAAAAGGGAGTTAGGTTTTCTCCAAAAATAAGAGAAAGTAATCCAATAGTAAAACAATAGATCATTATGGAAGATATTTGGGCCTGAAGAGACTGGAAGCAATCAAAGAGGACTTCCATAAAAATAATTCCCAAGAAGAAGAGAATGTTAAAACACTAAGGACCGTGTTCCTTCAAAGGGCGTTAAAATGTAATATCCTCAACCATATGACTCGGCTATTTTACATAATTGCTAAGTTGGACTATAGTTAAAATTAGAATTTATATGTTCTAATTCATTTATAGATTTTTTTTTCATATTTTATGAGAAGTGATGAATGATTAATCATATAGTGTATGACATTTTGAGCAAAAAAAAAAATATTTCTGCATAGAACTAAACCTTAAGAGTGAGAGAAACAGTTAGAAAGTTGTTTATATCCCAAACAAAGGGGAAAATAAGACAAACAAGAGATAAAAAAAGTGTGGGGGGGGATATTCTCATGGCAAAATCTAACCTCTAGGAGAAAAAGAGAAGAAGAGGAAAAACTACATATTTGATACTCTAGGACTAGTAGAGAAGGGTAAGAGATAGATGCCCAAACTCTGGTCTTGATTGTGATTACTTTGGAAAATAGAATATTGAGTTTTCAAACAACACTAGTGTGAGTGAAATACTATTGGAATCCCTTGTTTTAGCAGTACATTGAGAGAAAATTTTTGCAGCGAAGACCTTCTCTGTTAAGTTGAATTGTCTATTTATCTGGCTAATTTAGGGTGAGGCTCGGGGGTAGCTAAGTGGCAAGTAATGTTATGTTTGGGTGGACCATGAAACCCTTTTATTTATTCCCTGAAATATTACAGATAGGTTTTTCTTAACTTATATTCTCTATAATTAAATTTTAGACTATGTATGTTTACTGGTAGATAAAAAATGAATGGTTATATGTGTCAATGAAAATGTAAGCGAGAGCATTGTGGACAAAACTAACATTGCAAGTACATTTACGTGAATCGATATGTGGAAGAAAAGATTGTAGTATGTATAGGGTATTACTTTGGAAAGACGAAAAGTTACCAAAATGGAAATCTAAACAAAGGTGAATCATAGTATAATTCAGGCCTTGGAAGGATGTTAAATAACAAAAAATAAATTGTCTGAAAATTAGTTATTATTTTACAAAAACATTATACGAACCCAACTGGGTATTCTATTTTAAAAAAAAATGGAGCTTGAGGTTAGTTCTTGACTAGTCAGTTAGATAGAGATTCACTACTCCATATAGTCTCTAAGATTAATATTCTCTTAATACAATAAACTAAAACAAAAATCAATAGGAAGATAATAAGAAAATTGCATGAACATACTTAAATAGATAAATGAAATAAAACATATATATTATCCTCATAAGAATGATTTTGTAAAAATTAAGCATGTGAAGAAACAAATGTTGATAAAATCCCTTCCATGAAAAATTCAGGAAGCAAACAACAAAGATGTGACAGTAATACAAAATAATTCTTCAAAAATTCTCGTGAGGAAATTAGGATAAAAACCCTTTATTCTGATGTGAGAAGAATGCATTACTCTAAGGAAAATATTTATGGAAAATGAATCCATGATGCAATTTGTGCTATATTACCTACTGTAAATATGATACTTCTACTCAACATTATATTCACGGAATGAGAAACGGAAAAGAGCGGACTTTTACTTGATGAGACAAATAGTCTCAAGATAGAAATTTTTTAATTGTATGTACTTTTTTTCTAAATAATTCGAAAATCTATTACTTTAACATAATGATACAGGGAGGCTATGGCCTTTGTGGTTCAGTGCCAAGGTTCATGGCATATAACTTTAAAAATGAGATTGATACTGCCCCAAAATGGGAAACCAGTCCAGTCCAAAAAAGAATTTAATGCCTGCGCAAGGGAAACCAGCATATGAAAATGTAGCAAAAGTTTGTTGACTTCATTTTAAAAACTAACAAATTGCTCAAAAATTCATAAAATGAACCTATAGATGTGATTTCCAAAAACCTAAAATACAAAGACACGTAGTGAGTCATGTGTCATGTGGTGTTGATGTGTGTGCTTTAGCTGATAGGTGTTCTTCAATGATGAAACATTTGTATTCGTCGAGGTCATCCTCGTCATTCTAAAATGCACCCATGTCATCCTTTGCTTGAGGTTCTTGAGATTTCTCCTCTGCGAAAGTATTTCTTTATGCATTGTCCCTCTTCTCCGTTGCACAAGTTGGGCATCCTTCATCGCTTGATGGCTCCTCATTGAAGGTGACTGTGACGACGGCTTTGATGACTGGCTCGTTCAGAGAGTAGTGATAGATGAATTGGGCCGAGCGATGGGATTGCTAAGAGCCGGAGAGGATGTCAGCAGCTAGACTGGCATTTTGGGAAGGGTGGGAGTGGATAGCTCTTGTGTGGCTTCTGCCATTGCGAGTATCTGGATAACGGCCTGAGATGTAATTAGCTGGGGAATGGAGGAGTCTGAGACTGGTGAAGGTGGAGAGCAAGGCAGTCTGCCTCTTCTGTTATCTCTTCTGCTACGCATTCAATGGCGAAGTCAAGGCATGATGGCGTGGGGACAAAGAGAATGCCTGCAAGAGATCGGCACTGAGTGGGGCTCAGAGATAAAAGGCCAGAGCTCATAGATAGAAGGCTCAGCAAACTCAGAGTTGAGAAGTAGGTTGCAGATTATACTTTGAGAATAATGGATGCCCTGTCCAAACTCAATGCATCAGAAAATGTTGCAGCGCCTGCCCGTAGAAGTGCGTCAACTTGACTCCACTATAGCCAGGGGACATTGGCAGCTGAGAGGCATAGGGTTAGAGATAGAGGAGGTGGGTAGTATATTACCTAAGGGAACCATGATGCAAAGCCAAGGTATGTTGGCGTGGCTGAGTTGATTCAAGTGCCAAACTAAATGGCATTTACTGCTGCTACAAGGTGGATTTATGGATTTGTGTGTGGGATTACAGGAGGCCATGTGGCTATGTAACTTGCCGTCCCTTTCCCCTGGGCCCTACTATCAATTCAGTCCTTGTGTTCACTCGCATCCAATAGTTTTAATTGTATGTATTAAGAAACCATGAAAACCGTAATTTATTTCCTATTTAGAAAAAAAATGTTCATGCAATAGCACAACAACAAAAAAAAATTAGTTTTTCACCACAGGTCTAATACACATGTGCAAGAAAAAAAGTGGTTCTAAAATTATATAGTTGACGAAGGGTGGATGGTCGTATAATCATAAAGGGAAAATTTTAATAGTGACATAGTAACACCTCCATGGTGAGGCCATAGTTTAAATGAATGAATACAGAAAATACGAAGGGACCAAACCCTAATCTTGTACATTACAGTCAAGTAAAAGAGAATTAGCGCCAATAGTGTTATCTAGATACTATGTTGTGGCCTCCAATGGGACATAAAACCTTGGAGATCAGATAAGAGAATGAATAATTAAACCCAAAATAGTTGAGTAAAGGAAGGTACAATTGACATTATTAAACCTTCACTTTAGAATGTGTACTAGCCCCACTCAGAACCTGTAGAAAATCATCATACCAATTAGGGCTTATATTGTCAGGTGTTAGAAAAAGAATGCAATACTTGAAACATATGAATTAATAATTTACCAGTGGAAAAAAGAGAGTCCCTATACCATTTCATCCCATAGAGATCCCCCTAGTCATAAAAAACAAAAACTATAAAAATTATGGAAAAACAATGGAAGAAATAAAGGGAATGAAAATAAAGTTGAAGGAATTATGTGTGTTTCTCTCAAAGACTTAGCATGGAGATAGAACCCACCTATAATGCTGTGATTTTCTTAGTTGATGAATGAGATTCAAAACCTAGTAAGGGTTTATACGAAATATTTAGTGAAATGAGAAGGGCATAAAAATAAAGAACCTACAAAAGTCAAGAATACCAATTAATAGAACATAATGTGACCACTATTGGACACGAAAAAAGAGGTAAAAATTCAACCTGAATATAGTCAACAGGTACTTTTATCTTACCGATAGAAAAGTTTACCACTAAGAGTTCTACAACATCAATAGAGTGATGGCTTCTGATAATCTATTAACCTCTAAAACCAAAATTGTAGTTTACCATTCAATAGAGGAAACCCTAGGAACAGAACACCTATCCTCCAAACAAGAAGCGAAAATGATGAATCTCGGTGGAAACGTTAAAGGTGCTTACCACCTCTACTTGACATGAATTGCCTCCATTGTCAAACCAATCCATTGGACATGTGTATAGTCGAGATGAGCCAAGGATAGGGTATTATCCAACAATGGATAGATGGAGTCTCAAGAACCTTCGGTTCTAATTACAAAATAAATCTATAGGGTTGAAATATAAATTATGACACTATGAACACATTACCAAATGCAACGATAAAGTTATAACCATCAGAAAAATTTCACATATATGGAATAATCAACAAGAGTTAGAATATTATGTGACAAAAATCACATTGATTAATTATAGGTTAACCAAAGAAGATGTGAAGAATTCCAGGTTATAACATTTACACATGACTATTGTAACATATGTATCTTATCAAGGTCGAACTCACAAATTTCTTATTGAGAAAATGAAAATAGAAATGTAACCAAGCAATTAAAAGGCTAAGTAAAAAATAATTTCATGTATGTACATTTGAAAACATGGTTTGAAATTTATACTATAGTTTAAACAATAAAATAAATACGATTTTTATTCGAAAAGAGGAATAATACAACAATAATGTATATTGAGAGTGAAAGAGAATTAAAAACGGAAATTAAAGAAAAATCTCCTATTTCTTATATTATGCCTAGACTAATGTCATTGCAATCAGGGATGTGAAAAATACATTCATGAAATTGTTCAATTTTATATGTGGCTTATCAATTTCTAGTATAAAGTGACAACACCTTTGGGCCAAATTTCCATCTAGATGAGGATTGACTACCTTTATCCATCCTTAAAACCGTAGGAATGCATTATCTAGGTTTTCAGTCAAATTTAATGTGCACTTCTCAATTCCTATACGTGTTATATGATTTTGTTAAGGAGGACGATGCCTACCACACCCCATTATTGTATTTTTCCCACTCTTATCGGAGATTCCTCTGCCACTCTCCATGGAAAATAAGAGCCCATGACTAGAAAGGCTACTGTCATTTCCTTCCACTCTTTCTTTCCTTTATAATCTATCCAAAGAGAGTTCTTAGAGTGGTTTGTTTTTGTATAATAATAATTTTACATATGATCTCATTGTTTATGACAATCCATTACATTTTTCATACTACAGCTTTAATAAGTAAATCGATGCTATTTAACCCCTAATCCCATAGGGATTTTGGATTTACATTACTTTTCCACTTGATTGTTATTGTTTAGAATTTTTTAAAACATGGAATTCTGACAACTTAATTGAAGAATTTATGATGAATCAATTTCCAAATCTTAAGAGGAGATTTGACGTTTATCCTTGTTCATGTTTGTAGAGAGCCTAACTCATTCGCTAAGGATAATTAGTTATAAAAATAATATTTTCTACTGTAGGAATGTTTGTTTTTTGGGAAAGAGTTCAATGGAATGGCTCATTTATCAACTTTTGGAAGTGTTTTTATTTAGAATTGTTGTGTAAAAAAGTTGGTATAGTATTTTTGCATTATTTTTTTTTCTATTATTTTTTGTCAAAAGTAGATAAAAAATATGTATTTTGTTAAAACATCCTTTAATAAGTTCAGGAAAAATGTATTATGTAGTAATAAAATGAAAGTGAAGACATGTATAAAATAAATCTAAAAACTATCTAATTTTTAAGCTTAAAATGAAATTTAATGTATATTCTAATTTTATACTTAAAATATTGAATTGAATTGAATTTATTTAAAAAGAATGTCTTGGAATACTTTAATTTAATTTAATTTAAATGTAATGTCTTGAAATACTTTATTGTGAGTAATTGTTAGCTGGTTTAATTCTTAATATGATTTTTTATTTTCAAAAAACCCAATAATAGCATTGTATTATTATCAAAACATGGATTCAAAGCTAGAACCTTTAGACAATCCATCCTATTATGATACTTTTTACAAACAATTTTGGACAAATGTTTGTCATATACATTATAGAATGCTCCTAGAAACAACTTAAACTTATAAAATTATAGAACGTTCATCAAAGTCAAGTGAGATTATTTGAAAATTGAAGGGTCACCTTTAGAAGCTTCTTCCATGTTATAGACATTAGTGTCCTCCGACTATAGCTCTTGTTCCACTTCTCTATAGGCTTATTCCTTATGTTTCCTCACTGATATTTGAATATTGCTAGATTCCATTTACCCCCAGCTAATATATAGCCTGCACCACTGTGAGGTTGATATCCATGGACCTCAGGCTCTAGTGCTCCTTGCAGTTTCTCAAATTTCCTCTATGTTGGTTCATATTTTTTAATCCAATAGTGCTAGATGTGCCCAAATTTCTTTTTCTACATAGCCACTTAGTTGCCTCATGGCATTTAACATATTATCTATGGACTCAACCATATTTATAGTAGTTGATTCATCGGCTCCTGCACCAGTGAAGCTATTCGAGAAAGTGCAATACATCTCACAATGTATATTATTGTAGGTTGCCCTATATAAGTTGTAGCTTTAGAATGATACTACTACTCTTCTTGTTGACAACGAAAAGCAATATTAACCTGAGCTACTTTCTCGATCACCATTCAATGGAATTTAATTACATCTTGATCCAATCCAAATAATTTGGTAGATATTACTTGCTAGAAAAACTAGAAAGAAAATCAATGAATCAAATTGACCAACAGCTCACAGGTGAGCAAGCTACACATGGAGACTACAAAAACTAGACCATATACTCTCATATTCCATTAATCAAAGATGAGACAATAAATACATCTCAAAAGAATAGGGAGGTGAGAACAAACTCCTACAACCTAGGAACTAATCCTAACTTAAGAGGTTACATTACAACCCTGTAACCATTTCTCCATTAATACAATACAATATTAATTATTTTCAACTCTCCCCTTTAATGGAGAAAGGATTATCGTGAAATCCTAACATCCCCCTAAAGAATTCAAACTTCACTTTCCCAAGAGGCTTTGTAAAAATATCAGCCATATTGTCACATGTTTTAGAATATTGTCACATGTTTTAGATATCATTTTGGAGATATGATCTCAGGATGTTAGGGTTTTCGCAAGCTCCAGAGTTCCATCTCAAATAGGTCATCATGGAATTATAGCTATAATTTTTTTCTATGAAGTTTTGGATTTGGAAATTAAAACCCATTTGATCCAAAGTCTTGATGATGCTCAGACCAAAATTTCAGTTTTATCTTCGCTAAATTTTCGGATATATGGTGCAAGACATTTAGGGTTTCTGCAGGTCTCCGAATTACATCCCAAATAGGAAACCTTGGGAAAATCATCATAACTCTCTCTCGGATCATCGGATTGCAATTTCGTAAAAAGTGACAAAATGAAGACAGACTGTAGTTCGTTGGGTATCGGTTTAAGAACCTAAGGTCAAAACAGTGACACATGTCATGATGAACAAGTTAGCTTTACTAAACTAGTCTATAATTAGGTCATCGGTGGAGATTGGGCATAACTCTTTCTTCGGGAATCCATTTGGGATTAGATTTGCAGGCTTAGAAAGAGGATGCAAAGGGTTATCAGATGTCGATAGTTAAGAACTTAAACATCTGAAATTATAGAGTTATAGTCGTTTCAAGATCAAGCTTCTATAATCAATAAAAAGTGATATGAGGAAGTTTCATGGCAAGGATCCGGTAAATTGGATACTATAGATGGAGCAATATTTTGATCTAAATGAGGTGAAACTATTACAAAACATACGTATTTCATGTTTATATTTAGAACTGAAGCAATTTTTATGGTATGAAGGGCTTTTTTCTCATAAACGACCCGTCACGTGGTCAATTTTCATGGAGGAAATGATAGCACATTATGAGGATACAAAGAGAAACACCTTCTTTAACCAAGTGATAAATCTCAAACAAAAGGGTTCAATGGAAGAGCACATTAAGGACCGTCAAAAATTAAATATAAGGGAAAATGATATGCGAGAGAAGTAAAGGATTGATGTCTTCATAGGGACTCTAAAGGATAACATTCAACATGAGGTTCATGTTTGGCAACTTGATTCATTGGAGAAGGCATTCAGGTTGGAAAGAAAAACTGAAAGAGGAATTATGGAAACAAGGAATCCCACCACTCACAACTACAAATATAGAACTGTTTTTTCTCCTAGCCTTCCACAACATTCAAGGTTTACACCACAAAAATTGGAAGAAAAAATAGAAAAATAGCTTTGTTACATTTGTGACAGAAAATACACTAAAGGTCATAAGTGTGCTGAGAAGAAATTATTTTACATAGATTGTGAAAAGGAGGAAGAAAAGGATCAAGAAACATCAAAATAAGAGGATATATAGAAGGAACCAACCCCAGAGAAAGAACAAATGAATCCGATCATATCTTGTAAAGAATTGGCAAGAATTACCACTCCTCAATCTCTCGAGACAGAAGGACATATCAAGAAGAAAAAGGTTCAAGAAGTGAAAGATCACATCGAGAAAGAAGAAATGAATCCAACCATATATTGTAATGCATTGGCCAGAATTACCACTCCTCAAACTTTCAATATAGAAGGAATTATCAAGAAGAAAAAGGTAATAGTGTTGATTGATTCAGGTAGTACCCATAATTTTATTCATTGTAAGATAGCCAAGGAATTGAATTTCTTCCTATATCCAGCACCAGAGTGTCAAGTGATTGTTGCAAGTGGAGGAATCGTAAATTTCTTTGGAAAGTGCCATAATATCAAGCAATCCATGGGAGAATATGTATTGAATAGCCCAATTCTTTCCATTCCAATGAGTGGTGCTCATGTTGTACTAGGAGTCCAATGGCTACAATCCTTAGGTACAATAGCTTTTAATTTTTAAGAAATTTTGATGAAATTTTCTTCGGAAGGAAAGGAAGTTGAATTAAGGGGAATCATAGGGAAACCAAGAAATATAACCATCTCTAACAGAATGAAAAAGATTCTAAAGAAAGAAAAAAAAGGTATAATATCACAATTATGTTTGCTAGAGTTTCCCACATGGAAATCATCTATTTCTCAAGATCTCCAAAACATATTGGACAATCATTCCAAGGTATTTGAGACTCCCAAAGGCCTCCCACCTATTCATGATCATGATCATGCTATTCATTCTATTTCAAGAAGTGTTCCTCCAAACAATAGGTCGTATAGATATCCATATGCCCAAAGGAGTGAAATTGCCAAAATGCTAGAGTTTGGTATAATTATCCAACCAAATTCGATAAATGAAGCAAGGGATGAATGGAAGAATGACGAAGTAGGGAGGTGATTTATTCAAAAGTTGTGGAAGATCCCAATTCGAACAATATTGTGAGAACTTCACAAGGAAGGAAAAATCATATTGGAACCTGAAGCAGTCACAGAACCAAGAAATTAACAACTACTAAATCGATCAATTTCATAGTATCTCATCAAGTTGAACAACTTACCCGTTGAATATTCCATAAGGAAGGATGATAGTTTTCTACAAAAGCATCTAGAACTACTCAAGCATTAAGGACAACACTTTTACAAGGAGAGGGACATGCTAGGTCTCTATACTACTATTGTAACCCCTTATTGTTATTAGTGCAACCCTCTTATTATATTGTTGTTCCCATGTAGTCCCCATATTGTTATTATTGTGCCTCATAGAAGCCCACTATTGTTATTTTTGTGCCCTTACATTATTATTGTTAAGTCGTCTCTAATTATATTATGACCCCTTAGGCTCCTATATATAGAAAGGAGGTCTTGTCATTTATATCATCCAAGAATTGTTCATTTTTGTAATGTAATGGAGGTTTCCCCCTTAAAGAGGCTTATTTTGAAGGTGTTGATCTCTCTTTTCTATCTTTTTGTGAGCTGGTTTCATAACAATCATGGAGAAGGCTCCTCGACCAAATAACTTTACATGTTGATGCGTATACTGTTTGGAACTCAGATTCACCTGAAGATAAAGACACAATGCTATGAGTTTTGTTGCTCCATGCTAATACTCTAGATCGAATACTGAATGCTTAATCGTTAACAAATCGTTAATCATCCAGGTTACCTGCTCGACCAGAGTGTGAAAAACCTATTAAAGTAACATTAGATGTATCAGTGTATAAAATACAATAATCAAAAGTACCATGAAGATACCTGAGTAGATGTTTTGCCACTAATCAATGAATTTTAAGAGATTTGGACATAAATCGGCTCAACACACTAACAGAGTATGCTAAGTTTTGTCTAGTTGTAGTAAGATATATTAGAATACCAACTATTTTCCTATAAAAAGTAGAATCCACCTCCTTAGAGCCATCATCTCTACACAATTTCAGGTTTTCCTGGAAAGGTACTGATGCTGTCTTGCATTGTTCCATTCTAAAATTTTTGAGGAGTCCTCTAACATACTTCTCTTTAGTAAGTAAATTCGGCCCATGTTAGAAAATTATATATTATAGAGCAATGGAACACATAAAATATTGCAGAAATATAAACACGGAAAATGCATAAAACAAGAGAGACATAGATATACGTGGTTCACCTAGTTTGGGCTACGTCCACGGAGAAACAACCAATCCTTCCTTTTATATTATCCAGCAAACTAAAGAGATACAACCTTTAGGAGATCCATTGTAACAATGTCTTCGCTCTCAATCTCCTCTCTCTTTCTCACTCAGAATACAGATCTACATAGACGCAATACAATTCCCTCATATATAGTGAGGGGTTTCCTTCTAGGGAAAAAAACCATAAATTAAACATAAATTCTACTGTCATATCTCCACCTAATGAATGGCCTGGATTAACTAGAAATTACTATACATTTACAATGCAATTTTAGGTGCCCCCCCGGACCCCCCCTACAGTGAATATTTTACGGGCAGCGTTGCCGCCCCATTTAGAACTGGAGCCCAATGTGGCAATACCTTTGAATACAAAAGATAATCAGGCTCCACATCCAACAACCCAAAGTCTCTCCACACTTCCAGACCTAGACGATAATGTAAACTTCCAAGGTCTTTCATCTCAAAAACCTATGACATCTGCATTTTGATTTCCTTGATTAATTCATATGCATTACCTATTATAGTCATGTCATCCACATACAAGGAAATAAAAATTATCTACCCCTGTTCATCATACATGGTATATAGATTTGGATCATTCTTACTCCTGTGAAAACCGTGATGTAAGAAAAATGAATCATTCTTCTCATACCAAGACCTCGGTGCCTGTATTTAACCATAAAGGGCCTTTTTAATCTACAAACCAAATGCTCATGCCCTTGTCTAACAAACCGTTCGCGATGCCTTAAATAAATATCTTCTTTTAAATCACCATTTAAAAATGCGGACTTAAATAATTGGTGTAGCTTCCACTGATGTTTCGTAGCTACAACAATTAACATTCGAATAATATTCAGTTTGGCTACAGGAGCAAAGGTTACTTCATAGTCAATTACCTCTTGTTATGAATAACCCTTTGCTACGAGTCTGGCTTTAAACTTTTCTATACTCCCATCTACCGTAAATTTAGGTTTGTAAATGCATTTTCAACTTATTGGCATTTTTCCTTCAGGCAATTCAACTAGTGCCCAAGTATTATTTCTAATAATAGATTGAAATTCCTCATTCATTGCGGATGTTCACTCATGAGATTGACTAGCTTCTTTATAATTTGTGGGTTCTATAACATCTAAAATGTTTGACATTAAAGCATAGTCTTTCAATTTGGCTGGTAGTTGAGTTTTCCTCCTTGATCTCCTCAGTAAGGGACTCACCACAAATCTTTCTACTTTAGACCTTAGTGGGATCGACTTACTGATTACATCACCTTCTTCTTCCCCTCTCTCGTGATGTTGTTGTTGTTGTTGCTACTACATGTTCTCACCACATTCTTCAATCAACAATGAAATTTTCCACTCTTCAAGGCTATTATCCTTATTTTCTTCCTGAGTCTGCTCATGAATAACAAATCTCAACTTGCAAAAACTTTGTGATTCAAAGGATTAAATAATTTATAATCTTTAAACTCATTGCAGTATCCTACAAAGATGCATTTCGTGCCCTTAGGATCTAAATTTTTCCTATGATCCTTGGGAATATGGGCAAAGGATTTTGACACCAAAACCTTTAAATGATTCATTGCAGGCTTATATCCATAAATTTCTTCAAAATGAGTTTTAGATTGGGACATTTGGTTGGAATCCTATTTTTTAAGTATACTTGAGTGTTAATGGCTTGAACCCAAAAACCATTTGATAAACCTTTACGTTGAAGTATACTTTGTGCACACTCCACAAGGGTTTGTTCTTGTTTTATGAAACTCCATTCTGCTATGGAGTGTGAGGTACTATGAATTGTTGAATAATCCCATGATTTATGCAAAATTTCATGAACTTTCACAATTTGTATTCTGCCCCTTGGGCATAGCGAAGAATGCTAATGAATTTCCATGTCTGCTTCTCCACCATATTGTTAATTTATTTAAAGCATTCAAATTTCTTACTCTTATTTCTAATAAGATATACTCAAGAGAATCTAATGCAATCATTAGTAAAGAGTAGAAAATAATATGCACCACCTAGCGACCTAGTTTGCATAGGTCTGCATATATTTGTATGCACAAGCTCCAGAATATCTCTTTTCTTCTTATCAAAATTCAAAGGAAACTCTTCTCTATGCATTTTCCCTAATGCACATTCATCACAATCTAGATGAATATTCTGAAAAGTAGGTAGTCCATCAACCATAACTTTTCTTTATAGTAGCATGAGATCTTGTAGGTTAAGATGACTGAACCTTTGATGCCAAAGATTCTCGGCTATCAATCCTGTTGAGGCAAGAGCTTGGTGTGGCATGCTCTTGACGTTCAACCTATAAAGGCCTCCCACATGCACTCCTTATGCAACTGGTTCCTTTTTCTTATCCTTTATAACACAGAATGATCTCAAGAATTCCAATTGCAGGTTGTGATCTGTCATCATAGAAACATATATCAAGTTATTCTTGATACCAGGTACATATATCACATTTTTAATATACTCAATATTACCATGAGGAAACATCACTGAAATATCACCGTACCCCTTCATCTAATGACCTCTATCATCACCTAGATATATGATAGCTCCACATGTAGTTTCTTCAAAACTTTTGAACCAATGCCTATTGCTCGTCATGTGTGATGACACGCTTGAATCTACAAACCATATTTTGGGCTCATCCTCCTGAAGAGCTCAAATAGCATAATCAACTACTAATAATCGAATATCATGATTGTGACCTTCATCAGCAAGTGTGTTTTCTCTGTTTTTTCTATCCTCATCTTCTTGTTTCTTAAATAAAAACTTCGCTAAATGACTAGCCTTCCCACAACAAAAGCATTTAATGTCTAATTTGTTACCATTTTTACTTGGAGACATACCTCTAAATGGTCTCTTCTGAAAAAGGCCCCTGCCCTTCTATCCTTGTGGTTGTTTCCCTTTGTATGGCTTCTTCTTCGCCATTAGAGCAAGATCGACACTTTGTGGTCTCATATTTTGTCGCCGCTCTTCTTCCTGTAAATAAATGGTTTTAATAAATACATAGAATTTGAGAATTTAAATCCTCCCTGCAGTGAATTTCTTGCTAGTTCAAGCCTATAGTAGTCTTCGCCGAGGGTACTCCATCAATCTGCATGTATGTGGGATATAGTTGTGCTCCATTTGTTAGTTTCCCCTCGTCTGAAGCTTAATTTCTCACGGATTTGGGTTTTGCATGATTCAATCATCCTTCAACATATGTCTATCTCTTGGGTGCCCTTTTTCTCATATTTGTTGATGAGAGAATACTTTTCCAAATTAATCATGTTCCGTTTGAGATTTTCTAACCTCATCAAATAAATTCACTCATAAATTAAATTCAAATTCACTTATCAAATAAATTCAGCGAACTTCAAATTTAATAAATTATCCTTTATTTACTAGTGCATAAACTTTTGTCTATATACATGATAGAATTCAATATCGTGGAACCTGATTTTCTTTTAATATAAATTTAGAATAATTGCATAAAATTATCATGTTAGTGATGAGCTTGAGATTTGCTAATCTCATCAAATAAATTCGCCGATAAATTAAATTCAGTGATCTTCAAATTTAATAAATCTCCTTAGTGAAATTGACTCACTTAGAAACTTTTATATATTTGTATGGTAGAGATATGGCAAAACAACACTATTTGTACAATTTATTCATATTTTACTTATTGACCATGCATCACATATGTGATTGTGTCTTTATTATTATGTTTCCTTTCAAAATGTGTGTTCTAATTATCTCAACTTATTATGTATATACATAATTGAATTATTTCTTAATTTTGCAATAATGTGATGGTTCATATATAAACTTACATGCATACTCTATTCATCTTTATATATAGATAATAAAAAATAAGAAAACTTACACGCCACTAATGATGTCATCGTAGTCACTATATAACGAGATCCTCTTCAGTGGTTACTATCTCGACCAGTTATTGTTTATTCTTTATGCGTTCTACGGCTAGATTCGTTGACTTATTACACGCAATGCCGTGTAATACTGTCACTGCATTACACGCCACTATTGATGTCATCGTAGTCACTATATAACGAGGTCCTCTTCTGTGGTTACTATCTCGACCAGTTATTGTTTATTCATTATGCGTTCTACGGCTAGATTCGTTGACTTATTACACGCAATGCCGTGTAATACTGTCACTGCATTACGCGCCACTAATGATGTCGTCGTAGTCACTATATAACGAGATCCTCTTCTGTGGTTACTATCTCGACCAGTTATTGTTTATTCTTTATGCGTTCTACGGCTAGATTCGTTGACTTATTAGATGGAGATATGTATATGGACTTATCTCAGCAATGCCATGTTGACTTATTATTTCTGGCATACTTAATGGGTTCTACGGCTGGAGTCTGAAGAAAGTTTGCCAGTCCTTTATGATAAGCGGCCGCTCCAACATCGATCAAATAGAAATATTTAAAGAAAAGGTGAAATACATCGATTCTGTGAATAAGAAGAATCTGGAAATCCCAAAGAATCTGGAAATCCCAACATAGTCATTGACTTATTTCTGGGCATACTTAATGGGTTCTACGGCTGGAGTCTGAAGAAAGTTTGCCACTCCTTTATGATAAGTAGCCGCTCCAACATCGAGGAAATAGAAATATTTAAAGAGAATGTGAAATACATCGATTCTGTGAATAAGAAGAATCTAGAAATCCCAACATAGTCATTAACTTATTTTTGGTCATACTTAATGGGTTCTACTGCTGGAGTGTGAAGAAAGTTTGCCACTCCTTTATGATAAGTGGCCGCTCCAACATCGAGGAAATAAAAATATTTAAAGAAAATGTGAAATACATCGATTCTGTGAATAAGAAGAATCTAGAAATCCCAAAGAATCTGGAAATCCCAACATAGTCATTGACTTATTTCTGGGCATACTTAATGGGTTCTACGGCTGGAGTGTGAAGAAAGTTTGCCACTCCTTTATGATAAGTGGCCGCTCCAACATCGATCAAATAAAAATATTTAAAGAAAATGTGAAATACATCGATTCTGTGAATAAGAAGAATCTGGAAATCCCAACATAGTCATTGACTTATTTCTGGGCATACTTAATGGGTTCTACGGCTGGAGTCTGAAGAAAGTTTGCCACTCCTTTACGATAAGTGGCCGCTACAACATCGATCAAATTTGAAATATGGATCCGATTCGTAATATTTAAAGAAAATGTGGAATGCATCGATTCTGTGCATAAGAAGAATCTCGAAATCCCAACCAATAATATTTCTTAATTTTACAATAATGTCATGGTCCATACATGAACTTATGTGCATAGTCTATTTTATTTTATTTTTATTTTCTTTGATATTTCTTAATTTTACAATAATGTCATGGTCCATATATGTATAAACTATTTTATTTTTTTTCAATTTTCATTGAGTTATTAGATGGAGATATTTAATCTGACCCACAACCGCTGACCAATAATATTTCGCTGGATTGCAGGCCACTAATCCAGTGAATGTCTGCCGGATTTGCAGTCAAAGACCTCGAGTCTGAAGAAAGCCTGCGACTCCTTTATAACTGGCTGCCTCGGCAACGCTCCTCCTTTATCATAACTGGCTGCGTCGGCAACGCTCCCCAAGGCTTGTGGGCTTTATCAGTGAATGCAATTGGGCTATCAAGACAGGCAATTTGCTTAGCCTATCAGCGGCAGCAATCGCTTGATTGCAATCCCGAAGGCAGCAATCGCTTGATTAAATAAAATGTGAAATACATCGATTCTGTGAATAAGAAGAATCGAATCTCCAAATCCCATGTATATTCTATTTTATTTATTTTATTTTTATTGACTTAGATATGTAATTTGACGGACAACTGCTGACAAATAATATTTCACTGGATTACACGCAACTAATGATGTTTTGATATAGATGGGAAATTCCAGTGCATCTATTGGAGGATTTGGAGTTGTCACCCTTAACAATGAAGAACTTTTCATGTTGGCAGTAACTAAACAACATATAGTTGTAACCATTGAAGCATACAGTGAGGAGTTTGAGTTTTATATGGAGGTAAGTGGTTATCTTTCTTTACATTGTTGTTGAGAAGTAATAAATAAGATATAAATAATTTAGCAAGTGTAATTAACCAAATTTTGTTTGTTAAGTAACCAATATTTATTTACTGGTCCATGTGGCTATGTTATTGACTATGGAGGTGTACTACTTGGATATGGCAACAGAGTTAAGGGAGAAAATAAGGGAATTAAGTTTTGGAGAGTCCAGAACTCTTGAGGAGAAGATTGGGGAGAAGCAGGATACATTATATTGTTATGAGACTTTCAAGCACCACAAGGGTTGTGTGATATTGCAGCTTATCCCTTATTCAGAATAAAGTACTGAAGAGTTGTAGCAATTGCCATGACAAAAGTTTGGAACACTAAAAATAAAAATAAGATACAATACTATGAAGATTTACAATTTATTTTATTAAATATAGCTTATGTTATAGAATTTTAATAGGTAAAACATATTATTAATTTATTTTGTAAAAATTCAATGCTTAGAATACATTATTGTATTGCATTATTATTGGTAATGCATTAAAATAGTTTTTATTAGAAAATCTCTTTTTTTTTGTAAAATGTATATGAGTGTGAAAAATATGAAATGACAAAAAAATTTATATTTCTTCTAAATTTTAAATTTAGAGTTACTTTAAAAAATAAATATATTTTTGAAAGAGTGTGTTTAGAGGAGACTATGTGGAGCAAGTGGAGCCCCCCACCTTCAAGAATGAATTACATTAGATGGTGGGGGTGGGGTGGCCACCACTATACATGGAGATGCAAGGAGTTTTATTTCGAGTAGATTTCTTAGCTTTATGTTGTATGGTGCCTCTAATAGCAAGTGATGGCCAACTTATGATTGTTGATAGTCTTTTGTGTTATAATTATGCTGTAGAAATTCTAGTTATGTTGCAATTATTAATTTTTTTGCAGTTTTGGACAAATTCCTCTATAGGGAGATGGTCAAAACTATCTGGTTTCCCAATGGGCAGATTGAGACCTTCTACCTTAAAATTGTTGAGAGTGGATGGATGAATGATGTACTAGAAATTTCTATTTTGTGAGGTAATACTGTATAAGCCTACAAAAAAATACTTTTACATTTCATTTATGTATTCTTCTTCTCCCCAATCTTCTTGCCAAGAAGAGGGTAGCTTGGTCACATTCCACACGAATACAAAGATGGAGAAGCACAAAAGGATAGTAGTGAAGAGTGGGTCATTCAAGTACAAGAACTAGAAGCACATGCTAAGGTCTATTGATTGATTGGAGGAGAAAGGGAGTGGTAACTCTTGTGAAGAATCAATGCCAATGAGGTATGTATGATGTGAGAAATAATTGTAATTTCAGAACAAAATATAACTAAATACAACCTTTAGGTAAATTATGGTAGATATCACTAGATACAACCTTTAGGTAAAGGGAAGGATTTCTAGCTCATGGGTGGTCTTCTTGATACACAATATTCTTTTATGCTATAGCTAATATATTGTCTGTGTTTTGGTGTTGCGGGAAAATCTTGGGAATTTTCATGTGTAGTTTTTGTAGAGGGCATCCACTATATCTAAACAAGGAATTTGATTACCCTATCAGCTTAGCAATTTCTAGAGTGCAATACAACAAAATATGATTACCTGGTAGGGTATGTTAGTAATACCTTCAATCTATTTAATGATTAATAATGAGATGGAAGTTTATATTTTATTTATGTATTTTTTCCTATCTTATTTTACTTACAGTTTATTTTAAAAAAATTATAATTTTCCCCCAATGGGGTGAGGAACAAGTAACTTGGTGGTCCCCATGTTCGTAACCTTGTCCAATAGCAAGCCCTTGTCCAAAAGCAAGCTCAAGGTGCGGTTGAGTCCTTTCAAGTAGTGGTACCACACCAACAACAGATTCCCTTATTTCACCAAGAGCTCAAAGAGGGAGGGTATAGGACAATGGGTTCCTCACTGTCCTGTTCTTGAGTGTGGACTCATCAAGGGAAGGAAAAAAAATACTACCAAGATTTTCCTCTCTATTAACAAATTAAAATGGGTTGCACAGTGAAAGGTATAATGTCTTTGCAATTCTTTCACATGTGAAATAATCTCACCAAAGAAACCAAAAGTTTTTTACTTAGAGAATGGACACACATATGGCATGAATTAAGCACCATATCCCATAAATCAGCATGAAGTTAGCCCCTTCAAGACATTTGAAAGATGTGCCTCTTCTCATTCCTAGTTGTCTAATGTTCAATTTTTTGTAACGTGATTAAGATATTCTAGTGATGTTGTCACTTTTAAGATTCTTAAAGTTTTGGAAAAATTATTCATTAGGCTTGTGGTAAAAAACATATGGTTCCCTATTGAGTAGATTAAGACCATCTAGCATAAAATATGTTGAGAGTGGATAGATTAATAATGTATTGGTTTCTATAATTTTATGAGGTAATATAATTAAATCAACTTTAAGGAATGTTATATATCTATATCTATATATCTATATATATATATATATATATATATATATATATATATATATATATATACATATACTCTTATGACAAATAACCTTTTATTTTTAATCTTTATTTTGTTTTCTTTTTAATATAAGTATACACAAAGATCTCATCAAGAGCAAGAAGAGGTCATATATAATAAGAGGCAAGAGCATCTTCTCCACCTCTCTAAATTTGGGCCTAGAAAGTTTTGGTGGAATGTGATTGTTCTTAAAACTAAAGATAATCATTTTATCCCCTTAGAAATTTGGGATAACTATCTTAAGAAGTTGTATTACTCTCCAAGCACTATGGGCACCATCTTCAACACCCCTATTAAGGAATATATATTTTCTCTCCAAGAGGTTGATTTTAGGATTAATAATCTCACTAATGGGAAAGTTAAACATATTGAAGGATACCAAGTTGAGCTCTTTAAATTTGGAAGACCTACGCTCATTCCTCATCTCAAGAAGCTTCTCAATTTGGTTGTAAAACATGGCTTCCCTAAGCTCTCGACGCAAAGCCTTGTTGTGCCGATCTTTAAAAATGGTGACAAAAACATTCCCTTTAACTACAAGACCATTATAATTAGCCACAACCTAACCAACCTTTATGGGCTCATTTTAGAAAACAAGCTTAGCGTGTGGCTTCAGAATTAAGGTAAAATGGCTAAAGGGAAATCTTGTTAATCTCAGGATCATTGCACAAGAATGTCCCAATAGTAAAAACGATCCCTTCTAGTGTTTTGTGGACTTTATAAACTATTTGGACACGGTCCCTCAAGATAATCTCTTTCAGAGACTTGAAGAGATCATGTTTCATGGTGAAGTGAGGATTGTTGTGATCCGCCTCAATGAGGCTATCATTTCCAATCTTAGGAGCAATGAAGGGTGATCTAAAGACATTAAATGCAATATCAAGGTTAAGCAATGATGTAGCCTATCCCCTACACCTATTGGTATTTACATGGATAAGCTAGAGGAGTGTCTGGAAACTACAGGTTGCAAAGACAACCAGCTCCTTGGAATAGTCACTACTCTTTTCCTTTATCCTAATAATATTGTTCTTCTTCCAAAACTCCATGATGATCTAGGTAAGAAACTTAAGAGTCTTCATATCTATTGCTCCAAGATGGATATGGTAGTTAATACCCACAAGACTAAAGTCATGATCATTCAATCAAAAAATATCACCGAGGGTAGTTTCATGTATGATAACCATTTACTAGAGCATGTTTCTTCTAATAAATATTTGGGAATTAACTTTCCTCATCGGCTCAACTGGAATTATAGCATTGAGAAAATAATTACTGGAGGTTGGAAAGCCTATTATGAGTTTGAAAACAATTATAAGTTGTTTGATATTTACATTTGGAGTAAATAAAGTTTCCTCTTTGAGACTCTCATCAACCGTGCTATCTTGTGAAGTTTGGGGTTGTAGTATATTTAGAGAGTCTCGTGGAGAAAGATTGAAATGATCCAAAATAAATTAATACCCTATAACCTCAAGATCAAAGGAAATACTTACTATCCTATCCTCTTCATGGAAAATAGCATGTCCCCTATTGGAAGTACCTCTATTTTTAGATATTCGATGTATAAGAAGGAGATTTAAAACATGGAATCTAAGGGGTTTCCCAAAATTGCTTCTAACATTAGTCAAAACCCTGAGTTGTGCCTCAAGCGTCAGTGGCATAACGATGCCCACTCTTCGCTCAACCTTACGGGGATTAAGGAGTAGATCATGATGGGAAGAAAGGATAATATCAAAGATACAATTACCTCCAATTTTAATGACAGTATGTGGGATGGTAAGGAGTTGGAGGGTAAAAGGAAGCTAATAGACTATAAGGAGGTGATAAACCCCACCCTTGATAATTGGAATTATCTCTCTATGTTGACCAACGCTAAGAAGAAAATGAACATTGATAGGAGAAGAACTAGTTCTCATGAGCTTCAAAGTGAGAACAAGCGATTTAAAAGTAATAAATTAAAATTAAAAAAAAATAAAAATCGAAATAATAATAATAAAAGAAAATAAATTCTTTATTTTCCACCTTAATTTTAATCAACTTTATATAGTTAGATAAAGTAATTAATATTTCAAAATATTAATCTATTGTATAATTACTTTCTACTTTTTAGTACAAGTGATATTTGTTAGTTGACACATAAATAATATTATTGTGCATGGAGGCACTCTACAACCATGTATAGGGGGAGATATCTAGTCATAAATGTTTGTAACCATAAACATATATGTTAGCTCAGTCCAAAAAATTAAAACATATATATATATATATATATATATATATATATATATATATATATATATATATATATATATATATATATATATATATATATATATATATAGATATATATATATATATATATATATATATATTGTGCCTATGAATCTCAATACAACTATTCTTTTGATCATCAAAATTTTTGAGAAAAATGGAGAATAAAAGAAGTAAAATATAATGGAAGTTTCAAATTAATTTGTTTATTAGCTTTAGAAGAGTAGAGAAAGAAACAAAACCATTGATATTCATCATCACTATCACTCTGCCAAATAGGAAGAAGGGTACTTGAATCCCACTATTAAACACCTCTACAAAAACTTAAATTTTATTTTACCTTAGTTCACCCCATATAATTTTTTCTACAATCCTTCATTTTATTTAAGTGATTATACAAATTAATAATATTTTTTAAACAAACACACACATACACACACACACATATACACCTTAGTGAAGTTATTTGGTTTCTTTCAAGCATACAATTCCATTTCACCCTAGATAATGTTTTTCTACTATCTTTCATTTTACTTGGTGTTTTCTCCAGATTAATAATATATTTCTTGTGCATATGTGGAACTTACAAAGCTCCCAAGATAAATATTCTATATCTCACTCTTTAAAAAAAAAATCGGTGATTTTTGAAAAACTTTCAACTTATAAATTTACAACATTAAGTACCAATTCAGAAAGGAAACTAATAATCTATTTCAAGTAGATGAAATGTGATTGAATTCCCAATAAAGACAATATTTATGGAGTTGTTTCAATTTATATACAAGTGATGCAATTAATTACATAGTCGAAAGATATATTATATATACACTAATATGATTTTTTAAATGAAATATTATATGTTGGTAGATATTGTTTTTTCATTGTGATTTCTTTTATATATATATATATATATATATATATATATATATATATAATCATGACGCTATTTTTTATTTGATAATTTATATGGTAATTTTATAGCTATATTACGAAAATATGATAATGTTAATATACATTTATATATGCAAGACATTATTATTTAAACATCCAACTATATATATATATATATATATATATATATATATATATAAGATACAAAATTTAATTACTCTAGAATTAATTTTTTTAAGAAGGTTTGATTTTAATTTTTTTTTTTAAATTGGTTATGTTAAGAGGTTTTTTACAATTTAGTATAGGGAGATTTTTATCCTCAATCATTAGATTTAAAATTAAACCAACTTAGATCCATCTTAAATGTGCATCTATAAGGCATCAAGAGTGATCAAATCTCTCAAGGTACAAAACTTTACTCAAAATTTGTCCTCAAAAAATAGGTTATCTAATTACTCTAGAATTATTTTTTTTAAGAAGGTTTGATTTTAATTTTTTGTTTAAAATTGGTTATGTTAAGAGGTTTTTTACAATTTAGTATAGGGATATTTTTATGCACAATCATTAGATTTAAAATTAAACCAACTTAGATTCATCTTAAACGTGCATCTATCAAGCACCGAGAGGGATCAAATCTCTCAAGGTACAAACCTTTACTCAAAATTTGTCCTCAAAAAATAGGTTTCCACTTCAAGAGATTTGATCCTAGGTTTCCACTTCGAGAGATTTGATCCCTCTCCGTTCTTGATAGATCCCTCATTAAGATGGATATTCAATTTCAAAATTAATATGAAGGGGTTGACATGTAGTATTTAAAACAAAAATATATTAATTAAAGGATACATATTTTAACATTGCCCATCAATAGAATACTTCCATGTATGAACATAATTTTATATCAATTTTATATGGATAAAAAATAAAAATTATTATATTTTTACTTTCTTACTTATATAAAGAGAGAAAATAAGATATAGTTGATATGTAACATTTAAGAAAATAATAAGATATATATATGTGTGTGTGTGTGTGTGTGTGTGTGTGTGTAGATAGATAGAGAGAGAGAGAGAGAGATTTGTTATCCCATATATATATATATATATATATATATATATATATATATATATATATATATATGTGCTTTCTAATTTCCAATGTGAAGTGGTTGTGTATTTAAAACTATACTAGTAACAAAAAATTGACATTTCAGGGTGGATATTATAGGTCATAAATACAATATTTTAGTGAATAACAATCATAAATTTATTATAATTAAAAGAAAGAAGAAACACTCTGATTTTTTCGATGCACAAACGATTTTATAAAAATGAGTGAAAATAGAATGAAGGTTTCAAGGGAGAGGATATGAATGAAATGGATCTACAAGCCAAAAAAGTTCACTTTCAAAGAGGAAAGTTATGTTTTCTTGCATGAAAGACTGTTAAACAATCATCTAAAGAGCAACTACAATTTTGGGCTTGTCTTTGTAGAACTTACAGCCAAGATTCTTAAGAGAAAGGTCTGAGGAATGCACAAGAGAGAGGCCACCAAGGCCACGAATGAGGCTCAATGATGTCGCTAAGTTGCTCATAGGATGAGAAACACTTTTAGCAAGGCGGGATGATGGCTCTCTAAATTAGAAATAAATTAATCCCCATGCCTCTAAATTAGACCTAAATTAAGGCCCATTTGACCATTCTTCAACACATTAAACTTCTCTTTTTGCATTAGATAATGTATTTTTAACTTTAATATTTTAATTAGGAAGGATTATGGATAACTGCATATTTGTGCGTAATATTATTTATTTTTGTGTAATATAGTGAGAATATTGGGTAGATTATGAAGATTTGGAGGAGATAACTTAGGCGTTTGCTCCTTATTATAGGAGGATCAATATTGAATAATAAATCAACAATATATCATGGAATAATGGAACAAATTGTGGAGCTCGAATGATTGAGAAAATCTAGGAATGTGTTTGTTATGAAACCAGCTCAAGAAAAGATAGAAAAGATAGATCAACGCCTTAGAATTCAGCCTCTTCGAGGGGGCAACCTCCTTTACATTACATAAATGAACAATTATTGGATGATTCAAATGACAAAACCTCCTTTCTATATATAGGAGTCTAAGGAGTCACAATATAATCCAGCCGACTTAACAATAATAATATAAAGCCACAAAAATAACAATAGAGGGATTTTATGGGGCACAGAAATAACAATATGGGGGTAATAAGGGCACAACAATATAAATAAGGGGTACAACTACAATAGTAATGGGGTAGTCACTAGTATTATAGGGACCCAACATGCCCCTCTCCTTCAAAAATGTGTTGTCCTCAATGCTTGAGTAGTTCTGGATACTTCTGCATAAAATTCTCATCCTCACATGTGGAATCTTTAGCAGATAACTTCTTCCACTTGATAAGATACTCTGAAATTGATCGATTTCGTAGCTGTCGAGCTCTTGTTTCTATGACTTCTTCCGATTCCAATATAATTTTTCCTTCCTCGTCAAGTTCTGGCAATATTGTTTGATTTGGGAGCTTGTCGCCTATAACCTTCTTTAAACATGAAACATGGAACTGGGTGCAATCGAGAAGCTGCAGGAAGCTCCAATTTGTATGCCATAGTACCAATGTTTTGCAACACCTTGTATGGACCATAATACTTTGGTGATAATTTATTATCCTTCTTAGATTGCTTTAGGGACGTTTTCTTATATGGTTGTAGCCGTAGGAATACCCAATCACCTACATCAAAAGTTCTTTCACTGCGATGTGGATCTACCTATTGTTTCATTCTATTTTGTGCCAACACGAGGTTATCCTTTAAGAGTTGGAGGACTTGTTGTTGATGTTCGATGTGATGTTCCACTGCCCGAACCTTAGAATTTTCTCCTAAATATGATGTGATGGATGGTGGTTGATACCCATAAAGTGCCATAAATGGGGTCATTTTTGTTGCTGTATGGAAGGAAGTGTTATAGCACCATTCAGCCAGAGGCAACCATTTGAACTATTGTGTCTGTTTATCAGATACAAAGCAACGAGGATATCCTTCCAAACATTTGTTTACTATCTCAGTTTGCCCATCAGATTGAGGATGATAAGATGAGCTATGAGCTAACTGAGTACCAAGACAAGAAAATAATTATGTCCAAAAATTTCCAGTGAAAATGGGATCTCTGTCACTTACAATAATCTTTGGGTTTCCATGTAGCTTTTGAATTGTTTCCATAAATGCAATAGAAACTGTACTGGCTTTAAATGGATGTGATAATGCACAAAAGTGTGCATACTTGGTAAGTCTGTCAACTACCACCATGATGACACTCTTTCCCTCAGACTTGGGTAAACTTGTGATAAAATCCATTGAAATCTCCTCCCAACATTGGCTTGGAATGGATAAAGGTTGTAATAGACCCGGTGTCTTAATTGTCTCAACTTTATTTTGTTGGCAAACCAAACATTTCGCCACAAACTTTTGAATATCTGATTTAAGGCCATCCCAAAAAAATTTCTTCTTAACCCTGTGGTAAGTTTTAAAAAATCCTGAGTGCCCTCCTAAGGGAGAAGTGTGCAATTCCATAAGAATCTTTTGTTTTAGCTGGTAATTCTTAAAGAGGTATAAGCGATCTTTGTACCATAATGAATCATTTTTCCAGCTAAATGTATCAGAAGTACTGGAATCTTGTTGTAGCTTTCGAATAAGTGCCCACACTTCTTCATCATTCTTCCATTCCTCCCTTGCTTCATTTATCCAATATGGTTGGATAATATAAATGGCACACAACAATGCTTCCACATCCTCATCCTCTTGAGAGTGCATCTGCCACCACATTTTGCTTCCCTTTTTTGTAGATGATTTCAAATTCATAACCCAACATCTTTGTGACCCACTTTTGTTGCTCTTAAGAGGATAATCTTTGTTCTAAAAAGTATTTAAGTCTATCATGATCCGTTTTTACCTTGAAGTGTCTTCCCATTAGGTAGGGTTGCCATTTCTTAAGTGCATGGAGTATTGCCAACATTTCCTTCTCATAAATAGCTTTGCTAAAAAACTTTCCCTTGATTGGATGACTTTCAAAAGCAATGGGTCTTTCATCTTGCATTAGAACAACACCAATTCCATTTCCTGAAGCATCACATTCCACAATAAAGGTTTTTGTGAAGTCCGGTGTAGCTAAGACTGGTGCTTGGCACATTGCCTCTTTAAGATTTTCAAAGGCCTTTGTTGCTTCCGGAGTCCATGAAAATGAATCTTTCTTCAATAATGTTGTTAGAGGTGCTGCTATTCTCCCATAATTCTTAACAAACTTGCGATAATACCCTGTCAACCCAAGAAATCCTCGCAGATTCTTTATGGATGTGGGGATTTTCCATTCCTTAATGGCTTTAATTTTGCTAGGGTCTACCTTAACTCCTTCATGAGATGCAATATGACCCAAATATTCCACCTCCTGGACTCCAAAGAAGCATATGGATCTTTTTGCATATAATTGTTTCTCCTCCAATAGTTGTAGCACCCTGTCAACATGTTCAACATGATCCTTCCAAGACTTGCTGTAGATTAGTATATCATCAAAAAATACTAACACAAATTTTCTAAGGAATGGTTTGAAAACTGAATTCATCAAACCTTGAAATGTTGAAGGTGCATTGGTAAGGCCAAAAGGCATGACCAAAAATTCATAATGACCCTCATGAGTTCTAGTAATTCAACCGTCAGGCCGTACAGATATCCTCCAAACATCAGGCCGTACAGATATCCCTATGTCCAAAAAAGTGAAATTGAACATATGGTTGCAGAAATACTAGAGGTTGGTATAATTCAACCGAGTCAAAGTTCTTTCTCAGCTCCAGTAGTATTGGTGCACAAGAAGGATGGATCATGGTGCATGTGTCCGGATTATAGGGAGCTCAACAAGCTCACTATTAAAGATAAGTTCCCCATTCCTGTCATTGATGAATTACTAGATGAATTACTAGAACTCATGAGGGTCATTATGAATTTTTGGTCATGCCTTTTGGTCTTACCAATGCACCTTCAACATTTCAAGGTTTGATGAATTCAGTTTTCAAACCATTCCTTAGAAAATTTGCGTTAGTATTTTTTGATGATATACTAATCTACAGCAAGTCTTGGAAGGATCATGTTGAACATGTTGACAGGGTGCTACAACTATTGGAGGAGAAACAATTATATGCAAAAAGATTCAAATGTTTCTTTGGAGTCCAGGAGGTGGAATATTTGGGTCATATTGCATCTCATGAAGGCGTTAAGGTAGACCCTAGCAAAATTAAAGCCATTAAGGAATGGAAAATCCCCACATCCATAAAGCATCTGCGAGGATTTCTTGGGTTCACAGGGTATTATCACAAGTTTGTTAAGAATTATGGGAGAATAGCAGCACCTCTAACAACATTATTGAAGAAAGATTCATTTTCATGGACTCCGGAAGCAACAAAGGCCTTTGAGAATCTTAAAGAGGCAATGTGCCAAGCACCAGTCTTAGCTACACCGGACTTCAGAAAAACCTTTATTGTGGAATGTCATGCTTCAGGAAATGGAATTGGTGTTGTTCTAATGCAACATGAAAGACACATTGCTTTTGAAAGTCATCCAATCAAGGGAAAGTTTTCAAGCAAAGCTATTTATGAGAAGGAAATGTTGGCAATACTCCATGCACTTAAGAAATGGCGACCCTACCTAATGGGAAGACACTTCAAGGTAAAAACGGATCATGATAGCCTTAAATACTTTTTAGAACAAAGATTATCCTCTGAAGAGCAACAAAAGTGGGTCACAAAGATGTTGGGTTATGACTTTGAAATCATCTACAAAAAAGGGAAGCAAAATGTGGTGGCAGATGCACTCTCAAGAAAGGATGAGGATGTGGAAGCATTGTTGTGTGCCATTTATATTATCCAACCATATTGGATAAATGAAGCAAGTGAGGAATGGAAGAATGATGAAGAAGTGTGGGCACTTATTCGAAAGCTACAACAAGATTCCAGTACTTCTGATACATTTAGCTGGAAAAATGATTCATTATGGTACAAAGATCGCTTATACCTCTGTAAGAATTCCCAGCTAAAACAAAAGATTCTTATGGAATTGCACACTTCTCCCTTAGGAGGGCACTCAGGACTTTTAAAAACTTACCACAGGGTTAAGAAGGAATCTTTTTGGGATGGCCTTAAATCAGATATTCAAAAGTTTGTGGCGAAATGTTTGGTTTTCCAACAAAATAAAGTTGAAACAATTAAGACACCGGGTCTATTACAACCTTTATCCATTCCAAGCCAATGTTGGGAGGAGATTTCAATGGATTTTATCACAGGTTTACCCAAGTCTGAGGGAAAGAGTGTCATCATGGTGGTAGTTGACAGACTTACCAAGTATGCACACTTTTGTGCATTATCACACCCATTTAAAGCTAGTACAGTTTCTACTGCATTTATGGAAACTGTTCAAAAGCTACATGGAAACCCAAAGATTATTGTAAGTGACAGAGATCCCATTTTCAATGGAAATTTTTGGACAGAATTATTTTATTGTCTTGGTACTCAGTTAGCTCATAGCTCATCTTATCATCCTCAATCTGATGGGCAAACTGAGATAATAAACAAATGTTTGGAAGGATATCTTCGTTGCTTTGTATCTGATAAACAAATACAATGGGTCAAATGGTTGCCTCTGGCTGAATGGTGGTATAACACTTCCTTCCATACAACAACAAAAATGACCCCATTTATGGCACTTTATGGGTATCAGCCACCATCCATCACATCATATTTAAGAGAAAATTCTAAGGTTCAGGTAGTGGAACATCACATCGAACGTCAACAACAAGTCCTCCAACTCTTAAATGATAACCTCGTGTTGGGACAAAATAGAATGAAACAACAGGCAAATCAACATCGCAGTGAAAGAAGTTTTGATGTAGGTGATTGGGTATTCCTACGGCTACAACCATATAAGAAAATGTCCCTAAAGCAAGCTAAGAAGGATAATAAACTATCACCAAGGTATTATGGTCCGTACAAGGTGTTGCAAAAGATTGGTACTATGACATACAAATTGGAGCTTCTTGCAGCTTCTCGATTGCACCCAGTTTTCCATGTTTCATGTTTAAAGAAGGTTATAGGCGACAAGCTCCCAATTCAAACAATATTGCCAGAATTTGACGGGGAAGGAAAAATTATATTGGAACTGGAAGCAGTCATAGAAACAACAACTCGACAGCGACGAAATCGATCAATTTCAGAGTATCTTATCAAGTGGAAGAACTTATCCGCTAAAGATTCCACATGGGAGGATGAGAATTTTATGCAGAAGTATCCAGAATTACTCAAGCGTTGAGGACAACACTTTTTTGAAGGAGAGGGGCATGTTGGGTCCCTATAATAGTAGTGATTACCCCATTACTTTTATAGTTATACCCCTTATTTATATTGTTGTGCCCCTATTACCCCCTTATTGTTATTTCTGTGCCCCATAGAATCCCTCTATTGCTATTTTCGTGGCTTTATATTATTATTGTTAGGTTAGCTGGATTATATTGTGACTCCTTAGACTCCTATATATAGAAAGGAGGTTTTGTCATTTAAATCATCCAAGAATTGTTCATTTATGTAATGTAGAGGAGGTTGCCCCCTCGAAGAGGCTGAATTCTAAGGCGTTGATCTATCTTTTCTATCTTTTCTTGAGCTGGTTTCATAACACCCATCCTTCTTAAGACATCCTTCAAAATCAACAGTAAATAATACATAACCCATTAGTTGTCATTACAAGTCCTGATCAAGTTCACTTCATAAGATATACGTGATTTTTTTTAAAGGTATCTTCATATACATGTGATTCCTACGCATAAAAACTCCATACAAATTACCGAATACTAAAACTGAATCATTGAAACGTTGAACTGACCATTTTTCATTGAATATCTATATTGGATCACTCAAACCAGATCATGCCAATGCATAACTAATACATGTTTTCAACCAATCATTGATAAAGTCAATATGCTCAAACCGAAATATCAATCATCAACTAATCAATGATAGACAAAACTGATAAGAAATACTTGATTAACAATATAAAATATAGAATCAATCTACCCTCATGACCAACGAGCATTACAAACCCTGATCAAGTTCAACATAGAAAGTATACACACCTATTATCAAGTGTACCCATGTATATACGTGTATCTCATGAATAGGATCTCCATAAAAATTACTAAATACTAAAACATCGTCAAACTAAATTAGTGTATCAACCACTGAATCACTGAAATACTCAATCACAGTAGTAACTAATCAGATATATACCATTATTGACTCAATGAATACCCAACATAATTCTAAAACATCATCAGTGATTAATATAACAAGCCAAAGGCAAATAAATCAAATTCACATTGTCGAATACAGACCATTTTGTGATGGAAATACTAAGGGGAAAGGTGGGGTGGGGGCTGGTTGGGGAATTCAATATTTCACACCTAATGAAAACTTTACCTAGATTATAATTTTATTTTCAATGCATCTCATCCATAACTTTATTACTAGCATTATGTTAGATATATAAATGATTATGAAAAGTATTCATCATAAAACAAGGAAAGCATAGAATGAAATCCACATCAATACATCATCACAAGACACATAGAAACATTAGGATATTTAGGTGGAATGTCAATGAGGGATAAAGCCACCCCTATTATCGTCATTATTTTTTTCTCTTGCTATAAAGAAAAAATATATTTACATCATGCTCTTATACTAGCATATACTCTTTCCAGCACATAGGATCCTACCTAGAGGATTCTTTAACCTCCACTCATTCTCCACCACCCACTGGAAGGGAGCTACAAGCCCTTGATATTATTTATGGGCTCATACCGGAAGGAAGATCTCACTCTCTCACTGAAGGCTACAACCCTTAACACCTCCTGGAAAACGTTTCATAATGTTTCACATTGGATCCACCTGTCAACCAACAATCAAAACTTATTGACCGGCTTTCTTAAATTTTAAAATCGAGCCCACATCCTATAATAAGCTCAAACTAGATATCAATTGAAGCACTAAAAACCAACTGACCAATTCAAATCACTAATCATTCCTTGAAGAATTCAGGCGAAACCATATCAAATAATAGAGAGCAGAGAACATTGAATCATTCCTCGAAGATGTCAGATCACAATAGTTCATACAGGTTGTAATAGAAAGACTACCTAAAGATGTGCATACATAAAAGAATTAAAGAATTAGAATAACACACAATTAACATGCTATGATCCTATTGATGATGTTGGAAATCTGTCATCCAAGGGGATCTCCTTCATATGAAGTCCCAATCAGACCTCACACCATATAGTGTAAGAGTCCCATCGAGTATAAAGGCTTGATTATGAAATCCTTGAAGATTTTCCTTGGTTCTAGTTGTCACCATAGGAGAGTGATCCAATGATGTCTTCAAAAAAAAAGGGAGGTGTGCCTGGTGAGTGTGCAATTAAAATTTGTCGAGGTTCTTTTACTACAAAGGGGAGAGAAAACTAAGCCTCTAAGTGGGAGGTAAGAGTACAACCCAGAAAGAGACACACATGAGCCAGAAGGACCTGTCCAACATCCAACATAATAGTCCACAGTGCATGCGACAGTCATAATAACCAATAAACAAGAAAAAAGATGTCTAACATATAGCGAAATAGTCGATAGGGAATGTGATAGTTTTTATAACTAATGAACAAGGAAATATTTGTCTAGTACCCCACATAATAGTCCACAAGGAGGAGACAAAAATAACAACCATTACGACACATTGTCAATAAGAGAAGAACTAAAATAATTGAAGTAGTTCAACTATATTATTACATGTAAAAGCAAAAACAAATATTTCCTTAAAATTGGAAATTTTTTATTACAAGGACATCACTAGAATTTAATTATATGGTTATTTTGAAATTATAGATCCATTACTTAACTCCAAATCTAATGAAATATGTTTTCAAACATGAAATAAAAATTTCCATAGAAAAGTATAACATTCATGCACGAAGAACATGCTAGACTGAAAAGGCTTCTATTATTAAGAAAAAAATTCCAAGACACATATTTACATTGTACATCAGTAGCCGCAGTAGTGGGACATTCGAGCCACTCCTTCCTCATCAAAGAACAACCTAATTTATCTAATGCCTCGCGGGAGGAGCCAAGGTGAAAATTCATTTTCTCATACAATGAGGGGATATATATAACCAACGGGTGATTCTTATGGCTTGTGACTCTTTGAATACCCTCATTACTGTTCAACATCCTATGAATTTTCAACATACATGACTCTTCATATTCATGCATTTGCTTTGGACTCCACTTTACAATACATTTGATTACAATATATATGGTCCACACTAGTTATGTGGAATATGAAAACTCATGACACGACTTAATATGAAACTCTTGACATGGAAAAGATTAATGATGTGGTAATGTCAGGTCATTGTTGCTATTGGGTGTTAAATGTGATCTTGGATATGCTTTCTCTTCTTCTCCTCATGGGCTCGTGACAAGAATCTTCAATGATCTCACATCTTGGGTTTTGATTGCGAGTTGGTGTCTGTTTTACTTGATTTGATGGATCATATTGCATGCTCAAATACAATAACTTCCTTTGTATATCTTCAACCTTCATTTCATTCTTCATCATCATGCAAGGTTCTTGTATCTATAATTCACTCATGATGAAATGACATTAGCCTGAAAAACTCCTCTCCTAACTTGGTGTATTAAACTTCAAATTGTATACCAAAATTGAGTTGTAGGTCAAAGAGAGAGGCTAGATGTCTACAGATTATGTAACCCCAATAGTCAGCATTGAGGCCTGAGCCCTCGAACTGCACAATGCACATTTCAGGCTGGGCTAAGGGACAATCTTTGCATAGTTTGGAGAGATAGTGAGTCCAACTTAAGGAAGGGCTACTATGGAATATTTTTACATAGTTCTAGAGACAATGGTTAAATCACTTTTGTACAGTTTTGGGAGATAGTGGGTAAATATGAGGGGAGGGCCACTTAGGGTAGCTTCTACATAATTTCAGAAGGGAATGTTGATTTATTAGATTGCGCAGTTCTTGAAGGGAAGACTGGACTTGGGCTCAATAACTATGTAGTGCAACAGTCATGGGGGACAGGAACTACATGTTTCACATATCCAAGGATCAAGGGTACAACTTGCTGACTTCACCTATGCAATGCACAGTCCAGGTAGGTTGAGTGAAATGAAGTTCAAGGGTTGGCAAGCTTCTTCAAAAAATGCCAAGTGTTGGACTAGTGAAACTGACACGTGAAGTGATGTAGCTTAGAATGTGTCCTAACACTTGGAGTAGTTGATGACTCAACACTTTCCCTTGTGTGTTACCATTTCATAAACAACTACGACAAGTGTGACACGTAAGATATACTTTATGATGACCGTGACAACACTTGTGCACATTTCTCAAACCTTTGTTAATGAGTGCGATATATGTTTACATGATTAGAAAAACTCATAGACAAAAATATGATTGATTGGAACCAGCAGAATGAGCTTATGCATAAAGTGTGACAGTTATCATGAAAAATACAACATCTTTTATATCTTGCAAAAGAGAGTGAAACACTTAGCAGAAAATATGGAATAAATTTTAGTGTTTGTGAGCATACATGTCGTTGAAGACATAATGATATCACAATGAGAAACCTTCTTTCATACTACACAAAGAGGTGAATTTCAACTTCTTGAAAGATATGCATTTTTTTTGTACCTACCCTCCGAAGGGTTGTGATTCAAATCGAGTCTTCATGTAGTCATCATCTTCAATCTTCTATCATATGTCAGGGTTCCTTGGTCTTCTCATCTAATTATTATATTTTCTCCTCATCCCCTTAACCATCATCTACCATCTCCTCCTTGTTCATCTCCTATTCATCATCTTCCCATAGCATGGCCTAATTACTCTATCCACAATCCACTCATGACAAGACAACATTAGTTTCATAAACACCTAGCTTAAGGTAAGGAACTTTGATTCATGAACTGGGTCAAGACTAAGCGAGAGGTTAGATAAGAAATCCCAATGACTATGTAATTATGAAGTTCAAGATTCAAAGGGAAAATATTCATCACTAAGAATGCATAGTGCCCAACTCTGGCTAGACTAAGGAAAATTTGTGCACGGTCGTCATTGAGCAAAAAAATTGATCAGTACCCACTGAGGAAAAAAAATTGTGCAGTTCCCACTGATGGAAAAGGTATCGCAATTCAAGCATGCAATGGGAATTGTGGGATGGGGCTTTGGGAGGAAAATTTATGGAGTTTGAAGAGGCAAGTGGGACTGGGAAGCTTAGTGGCTTTAGAAAAAAAAATTGCATAATGTCTAAAGTTAGTGAGCCATCATTGAGGTAAGGACAATGGAGGAACTATATGCATAGTTTTAAAGGCCATGAGAGGCTGACATTTTTGTGCATTCCGTGGTTCCAACAAGAAAGGAGAAATCTTGGCAATTGCAGATGAGAATTGCATAGTTGAGGAAGGTTGGATGAGGCTAGGTTGCGAGGAATCCTGCAGAATTTGGCTAAGTGTGGGATCAGTGGAAACAATGTGAATAGTGATCGAAATTGATTGTGACCACACAATTGGACACTTGGAGATACAATGTAGATTACTGTGGACATATGAAAGCATACTTCGCTTAATACAACAACCTTTGTGGAAACTTACAACAAGTGCGGCCCCATCGATGGAGTTTTTTAGGACAATGGTGAAAATTTTAAAATGGTGTCTGCAACCTTAGAAATAAGCATGAAATATGTCTATATCATGAGAAAAATACATTTTCACAAATATTTTCGCTTGATGCAAACCAAACTCCCCTTTCCATGACAAGTGATAACTCCCATGCTCTCAAATGACACTTTCTATATAAACACAAATGTGTGAACGACACTTGATATCTAATAAGGGGGCTTGAAATCATGAACCGAAAAATAAGTGACCAAGGAATGATCAGTCATAGGATCCACAACAGGCTCCAAAATTCGAGTGCGGGCCAAACTTTTGGAGGGTGTTGTAGTCACTACAGCACTTTGCGTCACACTGGTAGAATCCAACTTCTCTCTCTTGGTTAACTCCTTCGGTGCAAACCCTTGATTCTTCATGGAGTATTGATTAATCATGCAGATTATCTTGGAATTTTTTAGTTACACCATGAGTAGACATGGTTCCCTATGTACCTTATCGGTTGAAGACAACACAAGATTTAGCATAATCTCAATGTTTCAAGTTGGGAATGGTAGTGTAACTCACAAGCTTATTATTTTCAGAGTATATTTTTTCATGTCTGTTGTTGCTCCACTGCCAATAGGCCTAGATAGTATCCCAGCAGAATCACCCAGGAACGCAACATTACTCCGCTACCAATAAGCCTAGAGAGTACCCTGGTCGAGTTGCTTGCTTCATCTCTCTACATAGAAAGCCTTTCTCTTATTTTGCCTTTATTTATTTATTTAAAGAGACTTGTGAATTGGAACTTATTTATTTTTTGGGCGGAAGAGGTATCCCAAGTTATTCATAAAAGAAGAGGTTGTTCCTTCACAGAAGCATATATCAACCTCTAATTTATGTTTTCTTGTTTAGATTTTTCCCCTTCTCCACTTCTACCAGTTGGATAAGCTTGAGAACACCAAATCAGAAAAACTGAGTATAGGCATGAGGTTTCTAGACTAGATGTGGGTTCATGGTCAAACCAAAACACTTGTTATGGATAGATCATAATTTCCATTGGGACATCATTGGCTAAAACATATAACCAACATAAGGAAGACAAAGAGATGGCTATCCAAATGCTAAAGTGTCACAAGAATCTTTATAGTTCGGGCACACACATACTAAGAATCCAAGAAAAGGTAGGGCTTAACACTTATTGGCATGATGAACAAAAAAGGAGAAAATAAACAACAAAGAAAACAAGACGGGGAGAAAGAAAACATACAACCAAGAAATAAAATAGGAAGACAAGAAAATAAAAATGGCTAAAGAAAACATGAGAAAATGAGAAGAGACTATAGAGAACAACTGCATAAGTAGTGCAAGAAAGGGAAAACTAGGATGCAGCTGCTCCTACTCCTAACCTAATTTCTAGAAGGTTGGGGTCACGTATAATGAAATTTATAGTGAAGCCACCATAGTCGTTTCCAGACTGCATCCACAAAGATATGAACAATTAAAAAAATAAAAAGTGATGTGCAATAGTAGAAATAAAACTTGAAATTTTTTCACAAGAAAAGCAAGGTATTGCTTATGTGCAGAAAGGTGTGCGACACCCACTAATTTAATCCAAATCACTTGCTTACCCTTTCGATGAATACCGTTTTTCAACAAACCTCGGAAGTTTCTTGCGGATGTGTCTTCATATACCTCGAGCCCCTGAGCAAGTGCGAGGAAAGATTGAAACTGATTGTTTGATACAAATCTTGCTAGATAATATTGTTCTATCCATTCTTTGATTGGATCGTAAAATTCATGATGGGCCTCTTGAAGACCTTGCAATCTTGAAAAATGTGGATTTTTAATTAGAGGAGTGTGATCACGATGGGAATCTTACGAGAAAAAATAAATATGAACATACTCAACAATCATGCCAAGATGGTGAGCACCTATCAAAACCCTTACAAAAGGGTCAAGTACCCCACCTATTGTGCAAAAATATGAATACAGATATGTTGGAAAATGAAGATCAAGTGGTTTGAAAAAAATATCATTGTATGTGTTGTTGGGAAAATGATAAGATGAATGATAGTCACCAGAGATAGAAAAATTACCATATGAGATTATTAAAGCATCATATTCACAATTTCCAATAAATCAAGAAAAAATAATTTGAATGGTCTTGTGAATGCTATGAATAATCAAACCAAGTTCCTTGCAAACCAAATGTGAGACACCATTTTCCTACAACTACTTCCAAAGTTTACAAGAATCATGGTCATGAACAGAGTTTAAAAGGGAAGCCAACACCAAAGATACATTAGATGAGCTCAAAAATTGTCAATGGAGAAGAACATGATTTGTGTGATGACTTGTTCATTAAATATCACTCAAGTTGACTTCTGGTGTGAAGAGAGGGCAACTTTGAAACATCAAATTTAGAAGAATACTAAGGAGAAGATCATTAAGGGATAAATTCGATAAGTATGATTATTTCAGGAAAAGATAATCCTTTCAATGAACAACTTAATAATTTCATGACTATATCAATGATGTACACTTCCAACCTAAGTTTGATGAGAGGGATTTTCATGAAGATGAATGAATTGTAAAAGACTCTTGAATTTGGTGAGAGGTAAAATATTTAAAAGTTGAAAGGTCATACTTGGAATAGAAAACATTTTTCACAAGGAAATTTACATCAAGTGAAAGCATGCAAAGAGACATATTATGAAAGAGAAACTGAATCTAACTTAGTTTTAGGGGCATGTTAGAGTCACAAGGTCCTCACATAACCATCAATAGAAGTTGAAGTGCCTCAACTCCCTAGTGGGTCATGAAACTTCTTAATATTGTAGAGTTCTATTTTGAAGCTTGAACTAGATCATGCATGGTTCGAGGATAGTTGATATTCCTTGTTTCAACAAGACCATTTCTCATCAGATAGCGGCCATATCTGTCACAGATTTAATGAGTGTTTTCAACATCAACAACTAGATTACTCAAATCAGAAGACTCTTATGTTCACAAGTTCAATGATAAATTAATCGATGAGATATCATGAGAAATAAAATTTGAAGAGTTGTGCTCACAATACAATAAATGATGAGGGGTGGGAAGGTCTCTCTATGATTTGATTTCTTTTAGTTTCATGATCAACAACCTCACTATCTTGTATCAATCGAGGGGATAACTCATCAGATACAAAAACTGAAGACCATGAGGTATGTTCATCACAAGTGGATGTATTTCCAATGGTAGGAAACATGAGATAGTGAGGTGAAGAGGAAGATGTAATACGAGCATATTATTTGACTGAAGAATATTCTAGATCTAAATTAAAATATTCATGAGAAACTGAAATATCATGTGATGTGCCTGGTCATTCGTCACAATATATGGAGATAGAGGTATCATCATTGGAACGATCATTGCCCAAGGCTAGAGGATGGTGGAAATAATTGATTGCATTGGATTCTCTAATCAGACTATCATATTAAGAATCATACAAAGTGGAAGAGGAACGAGAAGATGGAATGGAGATTTGATTTGTGGATTTCCCAATTTTACAACCATCACAAGGAGGCACTCACATCAGGACTAGAAAGGGAGGAGGAAAAAGAAAAAAGGGTGTAGTAAGCTCCTCCTTTGAAATTTGGGGCACCGCATGATTCAAAAGAGTTGTTGAAGAAAAAAATTGAGGTTCAGTTTCACTATATGGAGAGACAAGAACCAAGCGCTGAAAATCTTGTCTCAAAAAATCCCAGTTTGGATGTTTTTTAGGAATTTCACAATAGAGGTGAAGGAATCGATCATGAAAATCCTAAATTGATTCATTATGCTTCATTCCTTAAATATTGATTCTTCCACAAACATCTTGGTAGTTATACCTATTGAAGGATTTATGAAGCCTCTTGGAAAGATGCTCAAATGAATGGATAAAAGAATTCGGTAAGGTGTGACACCATTGATTAACACGACCCAAATGTGAAGGTGAGTAAACTAGCCATGACATCTTTGGAACATACTCTATGAGAAAGTCGAGGATGGAAAGATTGAAATAGATTTTCATGAAAAGTGTATTCACCTTCACCCTCGAACTTAAATTCAGACAGGCTATGAATAACTTCTACAGGGATGATACCATTAAGATATTTAGAAAAATATCCCAGGATTATGATTAGGGGACGATCCATTTTACATAAGAGATTTAAACCAGAATCAATGGGAACAGCCTATCATCTTTCCCTCCTTCTAGGGCCATTTTTTTAATGGTACTGGAAATCCATGAACCAAGGGAATTTCCCCAATATGAATTCCTAATCAAACCTCACACCTTTTGTTGTAGGATTCCCATCAAGTATAAAGGCCCAGTTACCAATCCTTAAAGTCTTTCCTTAGCTCTAGCTGTGAGTAGAGGAGAGGGATACAATGGTGTCTTGGAAAAGCAAGGGAGGTGTGCCCGATGAGTGTGTAGTGCAACTGTGTTGAGGTTCTTCTAATACAAAGGGGGAGAGAAATGTGTGCCTCCAAGTGAGAGGTAATAGTCCCAGACAGAAAGATACAACGTGAACCAAAATATCATGTCCAACATCTAGTGGAATAGTCCACAGAGGATGCGACAGTCGTTACAACCAATAAACAAGTGAAGATCCATCTAACATCCAACATAATAGTCCACAATGGATGCAATGGTCATTATAACCAATGAACAAGGAAGCATTTGTCTAGTATCTTTCAGAATAGTCCACGAGGATGAGACAATAATAACAACCATTGCAACACATTCTAAATAACATAACCACTAACATAACTGAAATAGTTCAACTATATTAGTAGATGTGAAAGTAAACATGAAATAAAAATGTCGATAAAATTGTCTTACAAACATTCATAGTTCATGCATGAAGAACATGTTGGCATAAAAAGGCTTATGTTATTAAGCAAAATATTTAAGATACATATTTACATTTTACATCACTAGCCCCAGTAGTGGGACATTGGAGCCACTCCTTTCTCCTCAAATAACTATCTAATCTCTCTAACACCTTGCGAGAGGAGCCAAGGTGAAAAGTATTTTTTTCATGCAATAAGCAGATATATATAACCAAGGGGTGATGCTTCCCCCTTGTGACTCTTTAACTACCCTCATGACTATTCAACTTCCTACGAATTTTCAACTTGTATGACTCTTCATATTCATGTGTGTCCTTTGGACTTCCACTCTACAATACATTTTATTACAATATACATGGTCCACACTAGTGATGTGGCATATGGAAACACAGGGCATGACTTGACATGACACTGGTAACAAGGACAGGATTAATGACATGGAAATGTCAATTCATTGTTGCTATTGAGTGCTAGATGTGTTTTGGATATTTTTTCTCATATCCTCCTCATGGCATGGTGACAAGAATCTTCAATGATGTGACATCTCGGGTTGTGGTCATGAGTTGGTATCCCTTTGCTTTACCTTGATGGATCATCTTGCATGTTCAACTACAAGAATTTCATTTTCATTTCTTCTACCTTCATCTCATTATTCATCATCTTTCCAAGTTCCTGTATCTACAATTCACTCATGATGAGAGGACATCAGCCTAGAAACCTCCTAGCCTATGATGGTTCATTAAGTGTCAAAGACTGAGACAAAATTTAGTTGTAGTTCAAAGAGAGAGGCTCAGTGAATACACATTTCATAGTCCCACTAGTTAGGGTTGAGGCTTGAGGCATCGATATACATAATGTATAGTTTAGTATGGTTTGAGGGATAGTCTTTGCATAATTTTGAGAGACAGTGAGTATGGTTGAAGGAGGGGCCACTCTGGAAGATTTTTGCACAGTTTTGGAGAGGAAGACTGACTGAATTATATGCAATTCTAGGAGACAGTAGGTCAAGATGAGGGGAAGACCATTGAGGACAAATTTTGCACGGTTTTGGAAGGGAAGGATGACTGATTAGAATGTGGAGTTCTAATATGGAAGACTGGTCTTAGGTTCAACAATTCGGCTATGCAACAGTCCTTGGGGATATGATCTCTGCATTCGACATATTGAAGGATCAAGGTCACAACCTCCTAAGTAGAACTGCACAATGCATAGTCCAGGGAGGCTGGGTGAAGCCAAGTTGAAGGGTTGGGAAGATTCTTTAGAAAATGATACGTGCTAAACCAGTGAAACTGACAGGTGAAGTGAAGGAGCTTATAATGTGTCCTGACACATAGAGTTCTTGATGACTCAACAACATTGATCAGCCTTAACACATGAACAACAATTTCTCTTTTGTGTGACTGCTTCATGATCAACTACAACAAGTGTGACACCTAAGATATATCTTATGATGACTATGACGACACTTGTGTGAAAACACTCAAGAACCTATGAATGAGTGTGACAGATGTTTACAATGTTTGGGAAAACTCATAAACACAAATATAAGCCCTCGAAACCACCAGAATGAACTTATGCATAAAGTGCGACAACCAACATGCAAACGATGACATCTTTCCTATCTTGCGAAATGGAGCAAAATAGTTAGTGGAAACACACGAAGTAACTTTTAGGGCTTGTGACCATAGATGTCATTGAAGACATAATGACATGATAATGATAATATTTCCTTCATACTACACTAGGATGTTCATTTCAACTTCATGAAATATGTTCTTTTTTTTCATAGCTACCCTCCTAAGGTTTGTGAATAAAATAGAGTCTTCATGCGGTCCTGACCTTCGATCCTCTATCATACCTCATCATTCCTTTTTCTTCTAATATGATGATTATATTTTCTCCTTGGCCCATTAATTTCCATCTAGCATTTCCAACATCTTCATCATCTTTCCATAGCATGGTAAAATTCCTCTATATCCAATCCACTCATGACAAGGCGACATCATTTTGATAAACCCCTATTTTAAGGTAGAGCACCTGGATTCATGAATCGAGTCTAGACTAAGTGACAGTTCTGAGGAGAAGTCCCAGGGACTATGAAATTATGAATTTCAAGAAACCAAAGGTCAGCATGATCACCGAGAATGCACAATGTGCAACTTGGGTCAAACTGAGGGAAATTTGTGCACAGTCCTCAGTAAGGTAAACATTTGCGCAGTGCCCACTAAGGGAAAAAATTGTACAGTGCCCACTGCATGAAAAAATTGTGTAGTGACCACTGAGGGAAAAAATTGCACAGTTTAATCATCTAGTGGTTGCTAAGGGATGGGGACCTGGGAGGACAAACCGCACAATTTTAGGTGGCAAGGGGGACAGGTAAGCTGAGAGGCTTGAGAGGCAAAACCAAGTATTTTTTGAAGGAAGTGAGATCCAAATGAGGGAATGACAATGGAGGAAGCATCTACATAGTTTTGGAGACTAAGGGAGGCTATTATTTATATGAATTTCATATTTCCAATAGGAAAGGAAAAGTCTTGGGGTTTGTAGATGTGAAGTGTGGAGTTTAGGAAGGTTGGATGAGGCTAGGTTTCAAGGAATCCTCTATAATTAGGCTAAGTGTAGGATCATTTGAACCGATGTGAATAGCGATAAAACTTGAATGTGACCACACACTTGGATACTTGGTGATACAACATAGATCATCCAAACATATGAAAGAATTCTTTTCTTAATGCAACAACCTTTGTGGCGACTTACAACATGTGTGGCATCGCCGATGGACTTTGTGAGGAAAATGATGACACTTGTGTAATTGTGTGTGAAACCTTAGAAATGAGAGTGAAACATGTCTATACGATGAGAACAACTCATTTTGACAGAAATTTCCCCTTGATGCAAACAAAAAATCCCCTTTTCATGAAAAGAGACAACTTCCATGCTTGAAGACAACACCTGCTATATAAATATAAATGCATGAATGACACTTGATGTCCTAGAAGGGGGGTTGAAATCATCAACTAAGAAATAAGTGACTAAGGAATGATTGGTCACAGGGTCCATAGTAGGCTACAAAATTCAAGTGTAGGCCAAAATTTTGAATGGTGTTGCAGCTGCTACAATAGACCCCAATAATAGTCTTCCTCATTAATATCAAAGGTTAGTACACTAAATCAGGCTTAAGGCCTATTCCTTAACATCAAAGACTCAAACAAAGAATAATAAAAGCTTATGGAAGGATAGACATAGATTTTTTGTCATGGCTCTACAACACAAGAAGAACAATATCACCAATAGCAACCGCAACACAATGACCAACCTTTTCTCAGTTATCCCTTATACCTTTTATCTTCTTATTCCCTCTCTCTCCGTGCTAACCTAAATTTCTAGTTCCTTCTCCCTCATTTTCCTGTCTTCATTCCTAGGTTTTTGTTGCTCTTTTCCTGCTTAGTTGTATTTTATTATTCCCACCTCCTCTCTGCAACTGCCAATCTTCCACCAATTCCTTCCCTTTCCTAGTTATTATTTTCACAAATTCTGAATGACCATTTCTACAGCTTATCTCCAGCTCCTTCCTCCCAAAAGCATCCTAATTTCTCAAAAAGCAAAGGCCCAAATAAGCTTCAACTATAGTTCATTGACTCATCCCCAGGTCCATCTATCTTCACTATCATTGGTGTTGATGATGCTTCTGTTGGTGTTGCTGCTAATTCTTCTCCTAATGCTGATGTTAATGCCTCAGTTTTTGCTTCCTCTTGGTGGTCTCTTTAAACAAAGACCCTAACTCACGACAACCACAATGGTCACCTGCCAGAATTGATTGTAGTCATTAATCGCCTCCTTCCAGATCACTATGATTGTAACTTCTTGGGCGAGGAATTGAGATGTTGAGAGTAACTTAGTTGTTGTAGTGTCACTACGTGTGTTTGAACTGAGGGCCAAAGATCTCAGAGTATCTCCTTTATCCTCACCCACAAGTCTTCGATATGTTGGATGCAGGCATCCATAACATCTATATTTTCCTTGAGCATCTTCCTGTGATATTTTTCATTAATGTTCCTAACGTCGGTGAGGAGGGTATTGACTTGGTTGTGGAGTGGGTAGACCAGTTGATTCTTCTTCGCATGGCTTCCTCACAAGTCATGAACTTGTTGTAGCAGGATATTGGCATCATTCATGACATTGACGACAGAGTCCTTGAGCATAGCTACAATGGTTATATCTTGTTCTATCTCATTCGCATGTCGTGGAAAGATCTGACAATTCACTCCTTATGGTAGTGAGGGTTTTCTTAATCTCTGGATTGGTAGAGGTTAAGTCATGACATGGTATGGATATGGTCACAACATTTGACAAGTGTGCAAGCTAAGAAATATTTGAGGGCATTAGGTACAATGTTAGTAATGGATGACCAAAATACTTGGAAATTTGTGGTGATCCACTCTAGCTTCCTTTGAAGTTGTTTCTTATCGTGGTGGAGTTGATCACGTCCAATTATGAATGCAAACATTTGTTGTTGTTACTGCTCAGGGTTGGTAGTTAGATAATTGTGTAGTGTCGCGACCTTCATGGTGGCTTGTTGAATAAAAGTAAATAGTTTGGATGAGGACCAGCCTTGAAGATCATCCTGGCACATAGTTAATGGATGTCAGTCTAACAAAATCTACAAGGGCTTCCCACTGGTGATGAACTTGTATTAGTGTCCATGGGGGAGATAGCTTATTGTGACAGTTCAGCCAATGGAGGGATGGTTTGGATGGAGAAGGGGAGTGGTGTAACTGGAGGAAGTAGATGAAGTGGTAGTGACATTGGGTTGATAGTGGTGGTGAGTGATTGTCTAACTATGGGTCTTGTGCTTAGTAGTGGACTTGAATTTAGCAGTAAAGACATCATGGAAGTGGCGATGACTTCTCCATTGGATACTTTTGTAATGGACTCGATAATGGAATCAACCTCTAGGTCCATCTTTGTGTCCAACAATGTCCCAGAGGGTGTAGTATGTAAGAGAGTAGCGGATGTGGATGCACTATAAGGCGATGGGTTGCACAAGTTGGGTGATGCAACTAAAGTGGATTGTTGAATTTATTCAATGATGGGTGAAGTGGTATTGGATTAGTTCTCTTCAATGGTGAGGTCAACAATGTGACTTGCAACAATTGATTTCTACTTTTTGGCCCCGACTAGACATTTTGTAGATTTTGATTTACATGGTTTTTGAATGGTGCATTTGGAATGTGAATAATGTCCTACTACTGTGATTGTAGAAAATAGAGGGGTAGTAACCAAAGCACTCTACTGTGTTAAACCTTGACACTCATGAATGTTAGAAACCAAACCTACTAAGATCCTGATTTCCTTTAAGTCGATGATTTTCTTATTCAACTATTTGATGACCGCTTACAACTCCTCCTTAGCCAAGTTTTTTCTGGAATCCGTAATTATTTCTCATGGTATTGGTTGAGGTACGATCCCATCAAATAAAGAGATGTGTCTACCTTCCCAAATTTCCCCTACAACTCCTGGCTACGAACCAACCTCTGTGTGGAAAGCTCTAGTTATAAGCATAAAAGTTTGGGGCCACATCTAGAAAGTATGCAGATGAACATAATGTGGCCTCACCCAGTTTCTCCCATAGCTAACACCCAACAAAATATCGGTTGAATATTCATGAAGTAGGGACCTGGGAAGCTGAGTCACAACCCTGATTACTCCCAAGATTTTTATATATAAGCTACTTAAGGAAGCCTAGTTTATTTCCTTGTTGGTCAAGTCCCCTAAAGTTGTCTAAGGCGCATACCTTAGGCCCAAAGGTTGGTCTTTTGTGATGGGACCTAGCTCCTGACCCTCTAGTGGGCACCACTTCCATATTTCCATAGCAACAACAAGATAGCCATAAATAAAATGGGTTGTCTATTTGTAGACATCTTCACATGATTTTAACATTTCAAGGAGGAGGAAAGGACACTAATTTAGATGGGTTCCTATTGCGCAATGCTCCACAACAAAAATTGTATCCAACATGCACTCATTTCTCTCAAAGTATGCACGCAATATTAATTTTTTGGGGAGTTAATAAAATATATGCCCGCTCCCTCTCCTCCTCTCTTAGTATCATACTTTGTGTATCAGTCATCATCCATTGTGCTCTTCGCTCTCTTGGAAGCTTTCATAAATGTGTTGAAACAACATCTCCTCCCATTGATAAACTCGTAAGCCTTTGAATGTCTATTGCATGAGCAGGGTATTCATTTTCGATCCAGAGTGATCTTTAATGCATTTTTATGAACAATAATTGTTGGAATTGCATTGTTGCCAATGTGATTCGAAACATAGACAAGCTTCACAGATTTAGTAAGGTAGGCCATTATATTCTTCTAAAGTTACTATTGACTTTGATTGTTGGATTCCCGTCTTCCCTCATGACTGGCTACATGTGGACATCACGTTTCATGGTCAGAAAATGGAAAGAGTATGAATGATCATTGTCAACTAGAGAAACCTTGTCATACTTTCCATAAAGAAGCTCCCTTACTCCAATTATTTCATTCAATATGAACTCTGGAATATATACAATTGTCTTCATCATACTCGAGTGGCGCTAATAAAAAAAAAAATCATAGTGGTTTGGTATCTAATGTTAGAATGAAAAAACTTAGAACTAGACTGCAAGCATACTGACTCTACCAGCTTTGATGTAGATTCGAAGGAATTCGCCATTTCCATGCAAATTAAGTAGACTATCTCGACATGAAAATTTTGACAAGACCACCTAACTAAATACTAAGACAACATTTTTTATGCATACTTAATCATGTTATTTCAATTGTCAACTGAGTTCGACCTGACTTGGATGACATAATTCTAAGAAAGGAAAGGTGGTGTTGATGGTTAATTATGTTATTATGATGGAAGATGTTTAGGAATTAATTGTTTCTATAATGGTAAATATTTAATGAGAATCTTGGCTAACATGAGAATTATTCTCTAATTATTATGTAAGTGACCCTTAACATGTGTGACTTCCCCCCATCAAAATATGTTGCAGTGTGGGGGAAGAACATCTGCAACTAGGACTAACTTGCCAGAGGTTTTATTTGGAAATGTAAAGGATTGATTGACCAATGAGAGGAAAATAAATGACTAACTTGCTTGTTGTTGATGCAACTAGATACTTCTACAAACTTGTACCTATTCCTACTTATGATTTTCTTTTAGAGATCCAATAAATTTTGAGTAACATTGTTTGATTTATGGAAGGGTTTCATGTGTGCACTGTTCACCCAACCTGGTAGCAATAAATCATTCAGTTGTGCAACACTGACTACTCTTCACTCCCTTACCTCTACAACAACAAACAGTCCTAACCAATACATTTGTAGCTTTCCATGAAACTTCAAGAACTTGTTTTCATATAGTAAGACATGCCCGCTGAGTGTGAATAATTTCCTCTTGTTATGTTGATCATGCCATGCCTTCAGCCTTTGATTCTTGACCATTTGGTGGAAATCTTCCATGACTATTGCCTCATTAGTCTCTGAGAATTCATCTAGTCGCTTATGAATTGATTCTTCCTTTGTCATATGAGTGGTCTACGAAATGAAATAGCTTAGAATATAAAATTTAGCCTACACCACAGCTTCTCCTCCATACAAAAAATAGAAAGGTGTAAGCTTGTGTAGTCCCTTAATAGTTGTACAATACACCCATTGGGTATTTGCAACCCTCTCATCCTAATCATCCTGGTTGGTTGAGCATATCTTTGTCAAAACCTTCTACAATAGCTTATTGAAGGCTTCTATGGTACCATTGGGCTAAGTATGGTATAGATTGCTTTTCTGGTGTTATATCATGAAATTTTGAGGTAAGGAGGCAACTATTTCATTTATGAAGTGGGTCCCCTAATCACTAGTGAGACTCCTCAGGCACCTAAATCTGGATATGATATTCTAAAATATAAACTTAGTAGTAGTATCCATTGTAAATTGTTTTACTGGAGCTACTTTTGCCCATCTGGTGATGTACCATGTTGTGGTTATTATACAACTAGAATGAGAGTGACGCATCGATGGATTGATAGGCCCTATGAATTCGATTGCCCATTTCTAAAATATTTTTAGTGTAGCTATGAGTTGCAATGGGAGTACATTTGAATGTGATGACCTTCCAACACTTTGGAAAACATCATAACCTCTGTCATATTCCTTCGCATATTTGAAAACTAGCAGCCACCATAGTCTTGCCAGCAACACTTTCCTTGCATTATCTTTTCCTGCCACATAGTCACTCGTGACTCTTGAATGACATTACCATAGCACATTGTGTCTCTCATCGTGTTGGATGCATCTACACAACACATGATGAAGGACCAATTTATATAGTTGTCCCACGATCATTTGATAATTGGCAACTCAAACAACCATATGTCTCCTTTTGTAGTTGTGTACTCATATGTATATTTTTATATAGCTAAAAAGGTTGCAATATATTCTAAGTAGTCTCCTACAACTTTAATCCAAAACATATCTATGTCTAGTAGTCAATCATCTAGGGATCCTCCACTTTCTTCTTATTTCAACTACGAGAGGTGATTAGGTCCCACATTCAATTGGGAAGGTTTGACGATTACCTCAAAAGTGAATTCCTAAAATAACAACAACCACTTGAAAATTCTTCCTTCAAGAATAATCTTTTTCACTAAATATGTCACAGAATTTTTTTTTGTAAAAAACTTAAACAAGTTACCCAACCAATAGTGTCTGAATTTTTGATGTGAATATACCATCACCAATGCTTCCTGCTTAGTCATGATATAGTTCTTTTCTGTTTTGGATAACTTTCTGTTAGCAAAATAAATTTGGTGGTCAAGGCTCCCTTCCCCTCACCGAGCCATAACAACCCCAAGAGGAATGCAAGATGCGTTAATTTGGACATGGAAATGTTTTCTCTAGTTGGGTTAAACCAAAATCAGTGCACTTACTAGTTTTTCTTTCAATATGTTGAGTTCAACCTGGAACTCCTCCAAGAGCATAAATCATTTGGTATTCCTTTGCAGTTTCTCCATCATGTAGTAATCGAGGCTTAGTTTTAGATAAATTTCTGTAGTACCAAATATGTCCCAAAGTGGATCTGATTCATTTTACACTTGTGGGTGGGTCCATGTTTACTATCGCCTTAAACTTCATAGGTTTTACACATAATGCTTCTTTGCATACTATGTGGCCCAAAAGTGTGCCAAACGAGACTGCAAATATGAATTTCTTCAAATTTAGTGATATTTGTAGCTATTCACATTGATCAAACATGATCTGGAGAAGACTAGTGTGTTTCTTGAATAGACTATAGAACGTCCAATAACCCATCTAGACCTCTATGAACCTATCGATATAATCTATAAAGGTTGAAATTACAATTCTCGAGAACACTCCAGGTGCATTCTTGAGACCAAATGGCATAACATGATAGACATACGATCCCCATTCTGTAGTGAATTTAGTTTTATTTTTTTCCTCCTCGACGATCATGACTTGGCGATAGCCAAATAATCCATCTGTGAAAGAGTAGGCTCCATTCCCTGCTACATTATCTAGAAATTCATCACTGAATGGTGTGGAAAATGGGTCATGAACAAAACAAATTTACAAGATGCAGTAGCCCACACAAATCTATATTTTTTTAGAGTCTTTCTTGTTTTTTATTACAATTAGACTCACCCAATATGCCTAACCCATTGAAAATATAAGCCATGATGATAGCATATTGTCTATCTCTTTATTCACCCAATATGTCTCACCCACCAAAAATATAAGCCTTGATGATAGCATATTGTCTATCTCTTTATTCACTTTCTCCGCGACTCTCAGGTTCAATCACTAAGTTCGATGCTTTACTATATTTGCATCAGGTTTTAGCGTGATTTTCATGTCGTCTGGGTCTCCCTTAATCCCTTTGAGTTTGGAAACTAACAAAGTGAACAAATCTTCATACTCTCTTAAGGCATCAAAAATATCTTACGCAGTTTGTTCATAAAATTAATCTCCAATTGAGGCTAAATTTGGTTTTTCTTTAGTACTGATGTTATGCTTTTTCAACTTCAGTGGGAGTAACTATGGCACACTGGTTATAGGTCCACCCTTGATTTCCCTTTCCCCTTCAATTTCATGTAATGATACATTCTCTAATTCCTCCATATAATCCTCATTTCGATCTTTGTCTACCTTTGCACACGCTATTGCTTAAGGATATCATAAGTTATAGATATTATCCAACATCCTTTGTTATATGCACCAATCCACTAGCTGACTCATTGTGGTTGGAATCTGCTTGATAGCCTCCAACGCCTCAGTTAGCATCCTATCATTTTCTAAGAAAGAAAAGTTGTTGACAAATTTATAAGACAAACTATCCAAGATGCCCATTTGTCCCATTATTTCTTCTCGTACATATCAATATTTTGGAAAATTTCTCAAGGAATGTATAAAAAAAATCACCCACAACTGCTTTGGAACTCCTTCCCGAATCCATTTGTCCTTAAAATGTTTCAAATGTTATCGAGGATCAGAATGCCCCTGTACTTGGAAAATTATTGAACGTACTCTCTTGCTTGTATGAATCTTCCTCCCATGAAAATTTTGATATTTTGTCATTCCAAGAGGTAGTTACAGTGAACTCCCTACCATCTTAATAGTGTCACTTATAACTTGACATTTAGTAATGGTACTTTATGTTCTTCAATAATAGTTTCATCAATCTTGTTTGGAAATGAATTTAATAAGTGTATACCAATAAATAAAGGGAAGTCCCTTACCTCAATGCTAATCAAATTGACCCAATAGATTGTGGAACAATGTTTGGTGTTGATACCATATGAACGTTGTTACCAATCATCCCAACTGACCTCTCAGTCAACCTCTAAACTATTAATGCTTTTCCAACTCATAGACCCTTCACTTATTATGTTAATGTAGTCCTCCCTTCTTCCTATTGTTCGTTTGTAGAGTTTACCTATCATTCCTAGCTCTTATATATCATCTATTGGTTCTACGAATCTCAGTCGCTAATATGGGTCTAGAGCTTGAATCACCCTAACTCATTCCACCTCAAAAGTCATGAGTTCCTTTTTCAAGTCAATTATAGCATGGTTTTCAAATGCCCAATGTGTCCCAAACAATGTTGGGTAGGGGTCCTTATCTCCCATGGTGTTTATTACCTCAAAAGGTGTTCATCCCTACTAGATTTGATTCTACATCCTCTAGTCTACCAATCATAAAGATACAATACTCATTCACCATCCACACTAACTATGGTACTAGTTTCATTTTTGAAGGGATTATTTGTTTACACGCTCTAAAATTATGGTTTTTGGGTTAGTTCTCTATTATGTTAGTTTTCCTTTGGGAAGATGATGAATGGGGATGCAAGATTATGCTAGTCTTCTTTTGGAAAGAGTATGCATGATATGATAAATTTATATTGTAATTTAAAAAAAAAATGCATGCACTATATGAGAAGTAAACATGAATGCCTATCAAATTTATATTTAATTTTATGGGACTCACATTGAGAGAATCATGAATGGATGCGTGATGTAAAGAAAAGTTCTTTTTTCTTTAATGATAATGTGTATATAGTCAGCTTATGTAATTACAATGGGAAAAGTGTTAAGCATCATTTCACCTGTGAGGTAGTTATGGACAATTGTGAGAGGCCAAAGAAGGCCCAAAGAGTGACTTGTTGAGCTCTAGATTTCTCACAGATCAGAGAAAAATGTTGGAGATAAATGCCATAGGCCTGGATCTAGTTTGAATTACTATGAGATAGAAATGTAGTAGTTTCCAAGAAATACATGTGGAATATAAAGACTAGTGGAACCCTCCTATAAAAGATAGGATGCTATTCAAGGCATAGGCAGGGTGCTAGAAAGAGAAATATTGTGTTACAAGAAATGTGGTCATTGTCGTGGAACTGTCCTAAGTGTGAAAATGATTCAAACTGGTTGTAGAAAACAATTCCCATTAGTTGGGAGGAGAGTTATTTTCCTGAGTATGGTTTTCATAGCATAATTAGCTAACTAATTAGATAGATGATGTGGTGAAAATGGAATATCTATATGTACGTTTAAATATTCTACATACATCCTAACACGAAAAGAGTCAAGTGCTCAAAAGGGAAGTACTAATAGTATAGTTCATTTACAATGTTATAACCCTTGTGAATGTCTTTAGCGAGAGATATGATAGTATGCTTTTGATGTAGTTATTGACCATTTGATGATTTAAGAGCTAGGTCCTCTTCGAGTACTTTTGAAAGTACTATTATTAAACTATCACCTGAGAGTGCATGAACCATTGATATTTACAAGTATTTCATTTGATTGTGGATTCTTGGAATAAAAGTAATGTGTTTGTGATTACTATGATTATATGGAAATTGTGATCCTATATTGTAGGGTGCTTGCCAAGGAGGCTATTAAACAACCCTAGCTGCTCCTTGTTTGACTATGACACCACTCTTAGAGTATTTGTCATGCCTGAAAAACCACCTATAGTTTAAAAAAAATTGCATAAAGTGACCAAGATTTCCTTTAGTCCATATAGATATTTTTTTCTTCTTTCTATGAATTTTAATAATGGAAAAGTGATAAAAAGAAAAAAAAAAATTACACGATAGAATAGTTATTGACCTAGACCTATTAAAAATAATAGACTAGTTTTCTTTTAGTTTCTGGGAAAAGAGAATATGCACTTATACACACACAATTTTAATTGTCATGTCCTTAGGAAACAATATGTGCAGGATGCACAAAAGAACTTTCATCATGATAATTTTTCAAGGGGTTCCCTACTGATCTACTACACAATCAATCTGCCTTATCTTGTTTTCCTAAGCCACACTTGTAGTAAATGTGTGTATGAGTATTGTTGTATTATGCCATGTGTATATGGTATTGTGAATTAGATAGTATTTAATTAATAAAAAATTAGCCAATGGTGGAATTAAGTTGAATCCAGAAGATGGAAAAATGGATGGTAATTGAATTTCCTTAGAAAAGCCAACATAATTGTATAAATTTATGACATGGAAACAAGTTATCATGGAAGATATTTTTTTTAGCTCTAGGAGGTACATCCACAATTATGAAGAGCAACATATAAACCTAACATTTGTTGAAAATGCAACAAGATGATGGAGCTTAGTGAAAATAAGTCACCTTCACTAAGTGGGCCCGCAGGCTATTTTTGGCGCAAAGTCTATTTTGGACATATGGATCATGGTCTATGAGTTTGAAGATGCTATTTATGGATGATTGGTCATGTTGGTAAAAATAGATGGACCTCTATTTTTAGACATATGGGTGGAGTCTATTTTTAGACTGCTAGTCAAAAAATAGAACAGTCGAATATTATTAACTCTTAATAATATTTGGACTATAAACATTATATTATCCTCTTGCAGCACTTCAGTTCGAGCTACGGATGTGGCACATGCAACTGCCAGAAGGAAATATGCTTTTCCTATGGGTTAGTTGAGCTATTGCATGACGGACTTCAGTTAGAACTCAAGTGATTGAGTTTGGTGGAGTTGATTGAGGAGTTGATGGAGATGTGTTCAATTTGACTTAGTTGAACTAGTTGTATTTAGTCTAACTGCCAAATACACTAGTGATGAGTGATGTGAATCAATTATTAATTAATTCACTAATTATTAACTCATAAATCAACTAAAGAATGCATCAGTTAACTCAATGCATGGACAGTTCAGTGGAGACAAGTGTTAGAGGTGGGTGAAAGGGTGAGATTACTATTAGTTGTGACTATAGCTGTGCATGAGATTTGCACAATCATTGATGGAGATTACCAATGAGGATTGCACAGTACAAGCCAAGGGAATTTGAACTTGGATCTGATCTATTCTCAACTTGGATTGTGCAGTAGAGGTAGGAAAACAGTGGAGGAGATTTGAACCCGTGACTTGTTCAGATCTGAGTTAGTTTGTGTGTAGCATGTGGAGATAGTACTGAGTACTTGTGAGGAGTAATGTACTATGTATTGTTACATGCTCTCTATCATTATAATATACAAATAGTTGGGGGTTTTCAGCTGTATGATTTCCCCATTACATATTGTGTTGATATGTGTCATTGATGTTTCAATGTGCGCATGCGATTGTTTTTTAATTCCGCAAATTGATGATCAATGGTAGAGGAGGTTATGTATTATGCATGCATTCCGTAAATAGTGTATAATGAGGATAATCTCTTTGAATAAGTGTTATATTATTCAAATTTATACAAGAGCGAAGTTGATCATCAGATCTATTATTCAGAAAGTGATTACATTTTATTTCTTCAGGCAGAGTCTGTAATCGGGCCAGGTAGCCTCTTGATTCATCCTTCTTTTGGAAGGTGAGATATCCGGTAAATGCCCATACATTAAATCTCTGTATGAGAAATACTTTGTTCTCACAAATTTTAGATCAGAAGCGGTTGAGTTTTGAGCTGATGGAATTCGAATTTGTAGCAGTGTTTTCTTGGTGTCGAAGTTGAAATGTCTTTCAATGGATTGTGATTGGAGTATGCCCTTGAAGGCAACTCGAGTTATATTGCATGGAAAGACAGGATCGAGGCAGTGTTAGATGAAAATGGGTTGAAGGAGTTCATAGATGCTGAGGTCCCAAAGCCTACTGATGCTGCTCAAGTTGAGGCTTGGCAAAAGAAGACAACAAAGTGTCTATGGATTTTGTTGGAGGACGTGAAGGATCACATTCTATCTAGCCTGCACAGAAAGGCTTCTCCATACTTGATGTGGAAAGCATTGACAGATTTATTCCAAAGCAAGAGCGACCAGAGGAAGTTGGCGCTCAAGGATGAACTCAAAAACGTTAAGTGTGAGAAAGGAGATAGTATGCCCAAGTATCTCACGAAGTTCACCCAATGCTTGGATGAGCTGGGAAGTATGGGGGTGACTATCGATGATGAGGACTTGGTGAGCTTGGCTCTCCTTGGTCTTCCGAAGAGTTGGGATTCCTATTAGGACTCTCAATGGTCGGGAGAAATTGCCAGGATGGGAGAGACTTTGGTCTGATCTTGTACAAGAGGAGATCAGGCGGAATACCAGGGACGAATCTTCATAAAAGGCATCTGATGAAGAAAATTTCGCTTTGGCTGCCAGAGAAAAGAAGGGGAAGAATAAGAAAGCTTCTCATTCTGGTGCGAAAAGTAAGAAGAGGGACATGTCCAAGGTGAAGTGCTTTCACTGTCACCATCACGGACATTATGCCACAAATATGCCGCAGAAGAAGAAAAATAAGCAAGTTGTTGGATCTGCAGCGGGAGAGACCTTAGCCTCACAGTTTGAGATGGATTTTTCGCTGATCGCATGCTTGGTATCAAGTGTGATGGAATCAGTATGTTTCTTAGACAGTGGTGCATATTTTCACATGACAGGAGATCGAGATTTGTTTTCTGATCTGGATGAGAAAGATCTTGGAGTGCACATTGAGATGGGCGATGATGGTAGATACAGTGCGACTGGTATCGATACCATTTCCTTTGAAAGGGAGTCTGGTAAACCCTTCGTATTGAAGGAAGTGATGCATGTTCCAAGATTGAAGAAGAATCTTATCTCTGTTGTGATGTTAGAATACAAGGGATATGATGTTGTCTTCAGTGAGGGAAAGGCTTTCCTGCGCAGTAAGACAAATGGAGAAACCCGAAGAGAGGGGTTTGAGTCAAGAACCTTTATCAATTGCATGTAGATGGTTGTGCAGCAATGGCATGCAAGTGTTGTTGGGAAAAGTATCTATTTAGAATGCCCCTATCCCACTCTAAGGTGTGACAGTGCCTTAGCAACAAACAAGGAAAACTACTTTCGTATTCTTCTTTATGAAATGTAAACAAAGAGGAAGGATGTAACTAACCTATGTCTTTTGCTAGTTTGTTGATCCAATCGCTCTCCTCTTTGTTCGCTTCCCGCTACCTGCTCCCTTTCTTGCTCAGCTTCACCAAGTTCCTGCAAGATCACAGAAGAGGAAAACTACACAAAGACATAGATTTACATTCATAAATAGCTTAGGATTAGATTTAAGCTAAACATGCAAATATAATAAAGCATCATTGATACACAACATGTAGGAGAAACTCAAATAGTTTTATTGATATAATAAGAAAGTCCAAGAGGAGATACAACCAAGTGAGTCCTGATCCAGCATCTACCTTCCGGCAAAGGAATCCCTTCCTCACCTCAAACAAAGCATAAATCACCCAATGCACTAATCTCAATCTCAAAACCAACAACAATTCTCTGCAAAGTACAAAATTCCAGCCTCTGGATCTCTAGGATGAGGGATCCATATATAGATGTAAGCAGAGAGGATGAGTCAGCTTATGTTTTGACTTGTGGCTTCTCTCTGTCAGTTCTTGCTTCCACTTGGAGGCTGAGAGCCTCTTACTCATCCTTGGTCGAACTCAGTGAGGCAAGTGTCATTGAGGAAGATTCTAGAAGCTTCCATTGTCTATCCACCTCGCGGAATGACACTGCCATTTGGCATTTCCCGCTCAGCGCACCCTGGTAGTGCATTTAGGTGCGTTGCAACACACCTAGCTAGTGTACTAGGGTGCTTTGCAACGCAGGCAGCTAGTGGAGCACCTAAATTGATCCTGATTTGATTGATTCTGAGTAGTTTTTGGTGGAGAACTTCTGGGAGAAGCTGTCATTGGTTGACCTTGTTCCTTTAGGGGCAGGAAAAACACTTTTAGGGACTTTGGATCCCTTGGATTATGGACACTTCATTCTTAAAGCTGTAAGGCACAAAAATGTCTATAACAGTTGCCCCCTAAAGTATGAGGCCGTTTATTGGGTGAAATGCTTTATTAGGAGAATTCGAAGTTCTTTCAATGCTGGGAGGAGACCTGTAATAAGATACAATACAATACATTATTTTCATGCTGTTTTCATGATCTAGATGAGGCGGGCATTCCCATGCTCAGCTTTATAAATTCATTTTTATGTACATAGGACAGACAATCGTGATGGTAGACGGATGATTCTGATGAAGTCATCATCCTTTTGGTAGGATGATTATCTGTGCTGCAATGTTGTACATGTCAATGTCTTTATTTTTCCTGAATATATATCGCAGCCCAGATGGATGAAACTAGATCCGGGGTCTTCAATCTCGTCCAATCTTCACTCTAAGTACAAGTCGATCCATGTGAGAAATGTTTTGAAGTCGAATATGGAAAGACATCGCTTGATTACCAGTCAATGATGTAAACTGTTAACAAGCGCGAGAGGAATCACCGATAATGATAATGACCCTCAAGGTACTGCAGTAAAATTCACGTGGTGCGAATAAAGGACTTGGCGTCGAACACCATGCAAAATCTTTCGGTCGAAGGTCATTGATATATACCTGTCGCCGGAAGTGAGAAACTTGGCATTGAGGCATGCAAGCTTCAAAGTACTGAAGGGGGTGTTCCTAGATCAACTTCTTGGATAATGAGCTGATGTCAACAAGACGTGATCCGTCAAAGGAGGGCCTTAATGTATCCCGCATCAATGACACGGAACGGAGAAAATGATTTTAATGGAGGTGAAAACGATCTGATGATATATGGTTCAGGGTGGCGGTCATGAAAGAATGAAGTATAATGTATGGTAGTGGATGGGACACGGGTGACTTCTCTGGATGACTTCTCTTGAACATGTCGGCGACACTTATATGATGGATTGGTAGCATTTACCCCAAAAGTGGATGGTATGGCAAGACCATGGTGATGTGACCGGTGAATGAAACAACCCAACCTAACTCAGGCACAGAGTGGAAGTGTCATGTTCAAGAGCGACTTGCTACCAATAAAGATTCTTTGAGTTTCTTCCCAATTTTTCCCCAGTCATTGCTGACCAGTACCTATTTATTTTTGTCAAGCTTGAGGAGGATAATATATGCTTGTTCTATAAGTTTCCCTTCAGGCAAACCCATCGCTATGTTTTAACGAGCCTAGCGATAGTGAAACTCGTTCTCATCTAAAGACATGTTTGTCGCTATTAATCTTTTTAATGAGTCTAATGACAAAGATAACTCGATCCTTTTCATTTTTAGAGAGTCTGAAAAGGTACATAAAGGTAACTCCAAAGTTCCTTTTTCCTCATCTAATCCCTTAAGTCTGAAAAAGTATAAAACAATACAGAAGGGATGAATTTTCGATAGTTTTAACGAGCCGAACAAAAAAAGCACTCGATCTTTTTGTGCAATAATCCCTCAGGTCCAAAAAGATTAAAATCTAGAGGAGGGATAGCACTTCCGGTCGCTTTAACGAGCTGGAAGGTCAAAACTCGGCAATATTTTCATATTTTACGAGTCAGATGAAAAGAGCTTAATGAAGACTCGTCTTTTGAGGAACCAGTGATAAGACGGGTAGCAGCTGATTCCAGGTAAGGGTTGGAATTTTCCAATCACGGCAGTGTCACAAGGATGGCTAGTGAAATCACTCTTCGCAGCTGTTCCTCAAAATGGGTAAACAATCAAATGGAGGTGAATGATCGGCCAATGGAGAAGTGGAGGTGACGGTGCAAACACGACCAAGGCTTTAATGGCTGATAATGTTACATTCACGGTGGTTATTTACCGGAGGATAGTTCATTTTTTAACGAGCTTAAACACGGATTGAAACACTTGCTCGGTCTTATGTTTATTTTTTAATGAGCATGAACTATGTGCTAAAATTGCTTGATAACATGGTCTAGTTTTGAATTTTTACCATAATAGCTTCATCCTTTCAAAGATAGTACTGTACTTTCAATTGCTTCATCAAGCTTGTTAGAAATGAACAACATTTGCTTGGAAATGAGATTAAAACGCTAATAGTTTACTTTGAACAAGGTAAAAAGAAATTAAAAAGTGTTTTACCTCTCATTTTACCATTTCATTTGAACTTGGTTTGTTGGAGCTTTGGAGGTGCCTCTTCCCCCTTGATTTTCATCAGCTGATTTTGAGAGATTCTGTGGACGATTCTCGGCGTCGTCTAGACCAGGTAGGAGTTAAACCTGAGCTCTTTCATTTCATGGTTTCCTTTCTGCATTCTGTGCTTCATTTTCTGCTTTTCTGAGCCCCTGGGGTTTGATGGGTTCGTTTTGCCATCAATGCACCCTGGGCATATCGAAACCTGTGCTGAATGTTAACCAGTATGAAGGTAGTTTGACATTCAACGCAGGTGGAACACTATGCAGGTGCGTTGGGCGCAGAAAAGGAATTTGTTGCATAGTTTTTGATGAAAATGTTTGCCTGTTTCTCATCAAAATCAGGATCTAACTCCTCTCTTGTTTGTTTTTCAGAGATCTCGGAGCAAAATGACCCTTACATGGCGAGAACAAGAACATGAAGAAGAGGACATGATTTCCCTACATGATCCAGTTACAGTGAACGCGCTGTGGAACTGTGGTTTGCTGAAGTTCTTCCGCATCTCTAGCATGAGACAGCAGATCAACCTACTGCAGTATTTGCTCGATGCTTGGGATCCTATCAATCAAGTTTTCCAGATTAGGGGCAAATCTATCCCCTTGACTGCAGTAGACATTTACTTCTTGATTGGCTTGTCGAGGCGGGGTGCCCCCATCTCTTTGTCAGGTTCGGCCCAAAGGAGTGTCTCTGTGAGAGATTATGTCCGCCAGTATTGCAGGGAAGGATCTCAGCCAAGTAAAGATGGCAAGATCATCATCTGTGATGTCACTGACAGGTCCCTTAGGTCTATCCTATTTACTTTTGGTAGGATGGCCGGTAGTGCGTCTCTTCATGTAGCCAACAGATCCTATATGCAGCATGCCTTGGAATGCCTCCAACCGAAAATATTCAACTGGTGTGATGCAGTACTTCTTGTGATGAAAAGTAAGTTGACCAAGATAAAGGACGGGAGGTTGAAGAACTTTGGGTTCGGTTCTATTTTGACTGCCTTTGCCTTGGAGAAGATACCACTGATGCAGCCATAGTACATTGCACTCGACATACCTTCTCCTACTGAACCACACATGCAGAGATGGGTTGACCATATGTCTAGGCATTCTGGTCAATCTCAGATTTCTTTTTCTGATACCTTCTTCAGAAGGTTTGATCGTCAGGAGATGGTCTATTCTGAGTATCCATATGTTGGCATGGACTTCCGGGGTGATCCAGATTTAGTACTGCCGGATGGCGAGCAGTGGGGCGCTATTGGTAAAATCTTTTACCATATCACGGTTTACTGTTTTTATTTATAATGTCCTTGTGCTTTATTCTATCAAGACTTTAATCAAACTCATGTGTGCATGCATATGTTGGTCCTGTTCGTCCAGTAGTTCACCTGAGAGTGCCAGCCGCTGCCCCAGCAGGAGAGGCCGCCGGGAGGGTTATCCTTCGTGACCTTGATGTGGCCGAGACTCTCACAGCTGTGCAGGAGCAGGTTGAGAGCCTTACTCTCGGTATTCCAGATGTGAGGATCGACGAGCTACCTTTGCAGTTACAGCAGCATACTACTGGTGTGCCTAGACGAAGGACTCGTCTCTTACGCATGATCGCACAGGCTGTGACTTGCTATCATGAGCATCACTAGACGAGGATGCCCCCTAGCATTTTGAGTTTTTGGGTCATGTGACCGATTTTGTCTTGGTTACAGAACATTATATGTAAACCATAAACAACTATATATATATTTTGATTTTCTGGGTTTTATTCTGGTTGAGTTATATGATCCACATGTAAAACATTGATGATGTGTTTCTTTTTATAAATGTCGCAAATGTCTATCTAACACATAGTTTGCTAATGAGTCGGTTAATGTGTTTAAGTTTCTGTAAATATGTTGGTATTGAATCAAATCAAATTGTCTTTCCAAAATCTTAACCCTTAGGAACATGCGATAAATGGTCGGGTTTCGGACGGAATATATGCCATTGAGTTGTAGTATTACGAGTTGTGAGTCTAGCTTGACGATTAGTCGGCGTATACCATGGGTGATGGCATCAGAGAGAAGTTCTATCAACGCGCTATACTCAGCGATGTTATTCGTTCATTGACCAATACATACACCTCTGAAACTTACTAAGTCACCGCTTGGATCAAAAATGGCCTAGGCTGCGGAGGACAGGTTCCGTGAACTATGACTCCAAACACATGTCTCCAAAAGGTTTGACATATGCAATAAATGTAAAAAGGTGGATTACTCGACCAAAATGAACACTTTAGCGAAAACAAAATACAACAAAAGAATATTGGTCACTATTTAAGCATAGTAACGCTTGAGGTACAACCCATTACGGGGTTGTGCCAGTGGAATTCTGTCATAATCCATTAACTCGTAGGATCCTTTTGCTAACATTCGTTTAACAAAATAGGGGCCCATCCATAAAGAATTAAATTTACCTGCTCCCAATTTATCGGATTGTTGGTCGTAAAGCAAGACCAAGTCACCTTCTGAGAAGACACGAGGTTTGACATTTTTGTCGAACTGCGCCTTGACTTGTTTCTTATGGGCTTCGTTAGCCAAAGCGGCATCACGACAGGTTTCATCCAATTGGATTAATTCCAAGAAACGGGCCTCTTCTTCTGAAGTTCTGAGGAGGAGATTGATTACGAGTTTAAGAGATGAGATTTCGCACTGGACTGGTAAGACTGCTTCCAGGCCATATACCAGTTGGAAGGGTGTGAACCCGGTTGCATTCCTTACCGATGTTCGGTAAGCCCACAAGGCTGAGTATAGGATTAGGTGCCACCTTCTTTTGTGAACTCTGATCATCCTTTGCAACATCCACTTCAGGACCTTGTTGATCGCTTCAACTTGTCCATTGGCTTGCAGATAATATGGAGTAGAGCTGTCGTGAGACAATCCTAGTTTGCCAGCTAATTCGAGCATCATGTGATTGCGAAAATGCGATCCATGATCCGTGACTATAGCCTGTGGTACGCCGAATCTGGCGACTACATGATTGAAAAAGAAAAGGGGAGCTGTTTCACTAGTGTTATCTAATGTAGGCATCGCCTCGGCCCATTTGGTAAAATAGTCCACAGCGACTATAATATACCCATGCCCCCCCGGTCAAGGTGGGGTTACATGTCATGAAATCGATGCCCCATTTGGCGAAAGGCCCAACAGCAATTATTGGCTTTAAAGGTGCGGGTGGTCTTCTGGTTTTGCTATCAAAAATTTGACAAGCATGGCAACTTCCCACACGCGCCCGAATGACATTCATTCAGGGCTTTTTCGGCCTCCTCATGGGTGAGGCACCTTCTTAGAACTGTATCGATACCACGACGGTAAAGTGTATCACCGACGATTATGTAGTCTTTTGCTTGGTATCTAATACGTTTCTATTCAGAGTGAGAGGTGTTAGGCCTAAACTTTTGGGTTTGGAGATAAATTATTATATCTCCATACCACTCATTTCTTGTAGATATCAGAGACAAATTCTCATCCACGATTGATTCTTCGGATGTTTCATCGTTGGACGATGATGGGAGATCGCATAATAATTCTGCAAAAACTAGAGCTTTCTTTGATTTGGATTTTACAAATTCCAGATCAAACTCTTGAAGGATTGCTATCAATTTTGAATATTTGCCCCCCAACAACTGTCACGACAATATATAAGTCATGGGGTTGCAATCTGACATAATGGTTGGTTTCCTGAAGAGGACGTAGTGTCGAAATCTTTGTATCGCTTGAACAGCTGCAAGCGCTAGTTTTTCAACATAATAATATTTGCTTTCTGTATCATTTAAGTTTTTACTTAAATAATATATAGGGTGTTCAATTACATCTTCTTCTTTAACTAACACCATTGCGATGGTTGTATCTGCTGTAGCCAGATACAGGTTAAAATCTCTTTGATAATCGGCGACATACATTAATGACGCTTTTATTAAGGAATCTTTTAAAGCATCAAAGGAAGATTGTGCAACCTGATCCCAGACAAAGGGTACCTCCTTTTTCAAAAGACGTGTATAACCTTTAGCAAGTTCGGCATAATTTGGAATGAACCTCCTCAGAAAGTTTGCTTTCCCTTGGAGTTTCTGAATCTGAAGCAAATTTGAAGGTGGAGGCAAATTTATGATTGCCTGGACCTTGCACAGGTCGAGACGAATCCCATCCTTGGAGACTACAAAGCCAAGTAAACGACCAGAACCGACGCAAAATACACATTTGTGCGGATTGAGTCGTATCTTGTAGTGTCAGCAACGTAGAAATATCGCTCTTAAATGCTGCGGATGATCAGTCCGCTTTCGTTAATGAGCCGGAAGGTCTTCAAGATAAGGTTGAACGATGTTTTTGATGCCATGGAAGGCATAATTCATTGCCCTCTGAAAGGTCGCCCTTGCGTTCTTTAAACCAAAGGGTAATTTTCGATATGCGAATGTGCCCCACAGACAAACGAATGCAGTCTTTGACTGGTCCTGTGGGCGGATATTTATTTGATTATACCCGGGAAATCCATCCATGAATGAAAAGATTTCGCATCCGGCGCATTCATCAATTATCTGGTCGATGAAGGGTGTAGGGTAGTTGTCTTTTGGACAAGCTTGATTTACATCCCTATAATTGACACACACTCTAATTGTCCCTTGTTTCTTCATAACATGGACAATATTCGATACCCAATCGGTTAGAGGAACCGGGTAGACGAAACTAGCATGGAGAAGTTTTTCAACTTCTGCCTTAATGGGAACAACTTTCTTGGGGTGCACCTGCCTGAGCCGTTGTCATACCGGTTTGACATTTGGATACATCTTGATTTCGTGTTCAACTATACTCGAGTCAATGCCTGGCATTTCATCATATGACCAAGCAAAGACATCTCTGAATTCGCGAAAAAGAGCGTTATATATTTCCAGTTCTGAAGGAGAACAACATTTTCCAACATGAATATTCTCTACAACATCCGTTTTAGTCGAGATATTTATGGCTATAGTCTCTTCAATGTTGGATAGGTTTCGCTGGGAATCCACCGTATTTACAGTATTTGATAGAAATTCAAAAACTGAAGGATGATAAAGGTCATCTTGAGTATCTTCTTCATAATCCGGAAGAAGGGAACGATGGTGGCAATCATTCCATGGGGCTCCTTCAATCAAGATTGATTGTACAATTCCTTCGTCGGTCCCATTCACTCCCGACCAAGGATCTAAAGGGGTACCATATTTTCTAGACCTATCTACCCAAACGCTTGATGAGAGTTGACTCGGGTCTGCCTCCCATGCTAGACACAGTGATTGCTACAATATTTCTATTGGGCTTGGGGGCAAAACCATTGCATGATCCATGTTGATATCGTTTTCTGAGATCTTCGTGGAAGAGATCATATTGCAGGTTCCTATTGACGCTACTTCTGCCAAATTGATTGGAGGTGGAAGAGCGAAAGTTCCCATTAGTATAGGATCTTTTAGTAGGCCTACTCCGATATTCTGAAGCGAATGGGGGCTTCCATGGATCATGGGAATGCTTCCTGTAACTTGTGAACCATTGGGGAGGAAGTTTTGTTGCTCGAAGATTGTAATCCCTCCTTGAAAGGGAAATGCAATCTTTCTAAAATAGGTCGACACAACAGCTGCCATGGCATATATCCACGGTCTTCCTAGTAGGATGTTGTAATCAAGATTCCCATCGATGACTTCAACATCTATTTCTACTGTTTTTCCCCCTAGTTCAACTTTCAAGTTATTTAGGATACCATATGGGGTATATGTCCTTCCGTCGAATGCTTTTAATGTTGTCGAAGATTGCGACAAGGTTGGAGATCCTAAATTTTTCCAGCAACTCATCGACATAATACATGTAGATGCCCCCTCATCAATAATTGTTCGATGAACAGTTTTGTTGAGGGCTTTCACTTGAACAAGGAAAGCTAGTTGAGCTGGTAACTAAGGATCGTATCCTTTGTGGTCGAAGGATACAAGATTGGAATCCTTAGGATCTATCCCACCAATGGCTGATAACAAAGCCTGCCTTTGGGATGGGCAATTTTGTAGTACTTCAAGAGTCGACATAGCGGATGGCTTGTGCGCGGGGATTAAATGTCGACTTGTGTACTACTCCCTTCGGCAGTTTTATTGTTAATTTAGGAATGATGGGTGGTACAACTTCTATCGAAGTTGTTGTCGAACTACTTGGTTGATCTTTATCCTTGTCGTTCGACAACTGCGGATTCCCGTAATCTTTCTTCCTTGTCAAAATCAAAGCATCATTTTGTTGTTTCGAAATCAACAACATTAGCACTTGAGATGGGGAAGCATTTCCACTATCAACCAGATTTGTTCCTGGATTTGGAAACAGATCAGTTAACATAGCTGAGGTTTTTGAACTCTTAAAGAATCTTTTAAGCTCAATTTTGTATGGACATTCTATCGTCCAGTGATCCTCATCACATATCTGACACCCTGAGGGGGGTTTCCTATTTCCAGGAGGGTTTGAAGAAGTTTTTTCAGGAGATGACTCATCCTGTTTCTTCTTCTTCCCTTTGCCTTGTTTCTTCCAACTTCCTGGTTGTTTGGTTTCTTTGCCCTTATCTGTCGATATGGCATTTACTTCCGAAGCAAGAATTTCGTCTTTTACATTTTGATCTGAAATCTTACGGGCTTTCTTGGACGTAGCCTTTGTCGATTTCGCGTTTGTCGTGCCAATCACGCCATCGCCGGCGTGAGAGTCATTGTTTGATTTAGGAGGAGGAGGAATTGAGGATTCTGGTCTACGGGCATCGGGTATTTTGTCGTAGAGCGTGCCGGACTGAGTATAGATCAACTCCAGATATTGTGCATGAGCTATAACTTGCTCTTCTGTTATGACTCCCCCCTTTGCCACATCTTCCGTGATGGAAGGTAGTAAAGACTTGATAAACCATTCAGCTAATAGCTGATCGGGAACGTACGTTTTTACCATCCTACGACGACGTCGCCACTCATGTATATGATGAGATATGTGAGTGGCCTTTGTCTGTTTCAAGTTGGTAAGGAGTTCTGTTCCCGGTTCATACCTTATCGGTAATTGAAAATGGGTTAAAAAAGTCGTGGCTAAGGTACTGAAGTTGTCAAACAAAGCTCTAGGAAATTCAATATACCATTTTGTCGCTGGACTCGTTAACGTCCTCTGAAAAAGGTGAAGCCTTATCGAATCATCGTTTAGGGTGTTTGATGAACACCATAGATGAAATGTCATCACGTGATTCGATGGATCTTCACCCGGATTTCCATTAAATTTAGGAATATCTGAAGGAAATTTATGAGGGATCGTTGGCCACCAAGGGGCGTAAGCAATTGGATCGTTTGTTAACCGGTGTAAATCAGGTAACTTTAAAGTTGCCACGAATGGTAACTGTTGATTCAGGTTAGGTGAAGCATACCCAGGATACGATGGAATTGCTTGAGCAGTTGGCCTTTGCATACCAGCATAATGCAGTTGACGCTGGTATGATTGATAACGTTGGTGGACATGACCATTGTAAAATGGTTGGTTTTGACCGTTTTGAATGTACGGCTGTCCACTGTTCGCAAAGATCTGTTGCTCAGAGCCTTGGTATACTTGTTGGAATTGTGGTTGTTGGTATTGCACCAGCCACGGTTGTGAAGCCATGTTCTGTTGCGCTATACTAATCGTTGGACCAAGGTGTGGGGTAATTGTACCCATTTGGACTTGTGTCGCCCCACCAGTTGGCGATTGTGGTTCAGTCACAGGGTCAAGGGGTTGTTGCATTACAACCTGAGAAATCTGAGGTTGACATACAATAGGCAGCGTTTGAACTTGTGACACCGTCACAATAGTTGGTGTAGTCGGGATGTTCGACATAGGTACACATTGTTGCATCGAATATACAACCCTTGGTTGTTGGGGTAGTATAGGTACCCAACCACTTGATGTAACTCTAGTATAACCTGAATACTGTTGTGAACTCCCGTATGGATATCCTCCCGGAGGCGGTAATGAAAGGGCAGAATGCCCCCCATACGGTGGTAATCCGGAACTCAAGGGGATTGTCTGCCCTTGGGGACTGGATTGCCCAAATTGACCTCCAAATGGATCAATTTGTCGAGACTCCACATAAGAGTTGCCGGATATTATTCCGGAGGAACAAACAGGAACGGACCATACTATCAAAATAGCCCCTGGATGGACTCCTTCTAGCGGTTGTGAGCTAGTCGGGACCGATGGTACGCCGGCAAACATTCTCGGAGTGACGGCTGGGAGTTCTGTTGTCGCTGTGTCAGTCGACACAGTCCTAGATTTTGACAGTTGTTTAGACATTTGGAGTCTATCCAAAAGATTACCTAGCGATTCTACAGGAACTTCCGCTAGTGGTAGACCAACTTCTGATGAAGAAGGAAATAGAGTAACCCCGACTCCAAAGTGTGTTGGAGTACTTGCTTACGGATCTTCTACAATTTCCTCTATCACAATCAAACCAGGTGGAAGGGGAAGACCGTCAGGTCCGTAAAATATTTCTGGTGCGGAAGAAGGGGTTGAATCGACAGCGACAGATGTTTGAGGAGCAAGAATCTCCGAATCGGTTGCAGATGGAACTGGTTCAGTAACACAAGTGTTTACATTCAAACTAGGATCAGTATCACTGTCCCTCTGTGGCTGTTGAACTTCTTCTATAGAGGCAGGGTTTCCAGAAATGTTTGGAGTAACCGGAATCTCGGATGTTGTTGGAACACTCGTTCTAACTTTAATAGGAGATTTCGAACCGGTTAAACGAGTTCACTTTGTCAGTATTGTTTTCTATTCCGGAGACAAAGACGGTTGACTCGTAAGCCTCCACGAACGACGGGGTTTCAATTGACTTTCTTCCACGATTGCGGATTACTCGATCAACTAAAATACAAAAGGGGAAATATGTTTCCGAATTAAATGAATTTTAGATGCTTTAGACACAACTTGTTTTTTCAATTTTAAAGAGTCGAGAAAAAACAAAAGATGACTCTAGTCTCCTTCGATTTTTAATGAGCCTGAAGTGACAAGTGCTCAGATGGACCTTTTCTATTAAGGAGTCTGAAAAGGAACGAAAGGGACTGCTCTGGAGATCTAAGTAGAGGGTGTGCCAAACCAATCGCAAAACCGCAGAATACTTTTTAGGGTACGGGTGGTCAATCTTCCCGAATGCTGTGTTCAGTGCATTGCGATCAGTAGGGCGGCCAATACGACTTCCTATGGATAAAGGATTTATGCCTATAGGGGTCTCCCAATATATACTCGACGGTACGTGGGAGCACAATCCGTACTGGCACTTATCGTCTCACAGTGGAGGAATCGCCCAACCAACAGTGAGGACAACAGTTACCAGGCTTTATGACACCGGAACACGTCTCTAGCCTAGACCTCTATGTTATGCGTTAAGTTACAAAGCGTTGTCAAGTTCATTCAATTTATTTTAGGTTGATCTTTCTTAGAAGTTTGCCTTTTTGGATCACCACGAGATGTAGATGTAATTCCTAAATGCAGTCTAAAGATGATAAGCAAGCTTTTATCTCTTTTCACCAATGAAAATCCTAGCTACAAGGGGAAAAGAAAGACAAAATCTTTTCTCAAAGAGCAAAGAGCACACTGTAAATGCACTTTTCCTAAATCAAACCATACAAACTGTCAAAATGCAAATGCACATATGCATGTATTTGTTTTTCACTTTCTTAATATTGATTCCTAAAAAGAAAGTTGTTGTACAAATTTGAATTCGATTTCAAGTGAAAAACACAAACAAGCTTCTTTTCGAAATCAACAAAGTAGAGACGATTATGACACTTTATGATTTTGAAGTAAACACTTGTTTCGACACTAGAAATTCACAAATTCAAACCAAACGCAAAAGTAAAAGCGCAATCAACTGTCAACAACAAACAAACTTACTCCTAAGATCAAAACGACACTTACGACAGGTCTAGATCTAAGGGCGACAGTATGACTAGTTTACTTTTGCAATGGGAAACTGTAAATGACGTAACAAATACAGTTTCTTTTATACAACTGAGGCGGAATTAAGGCAAAGAAAAGGGGTTTTTAGATAGGTACACACACTGATAACAGGCTGCAAAAATCAGAGATAAAACTGAACAAAATGAAGCAAAGAACCTCAGCTGCACAGGGCAAAGGCTGATCAGCGCACCTGTTGCACAAAGAAACTAAATTGCAGCACAGGTAGCCCTCTCGGGACCTGCGTTGAAATGTAGAGTCTCTTCACAGAGCCTGCACTGAAGTAGAAACGAGAATTTTCTCTGGGTTTTGGGTCACGGTTTGCAGTTTAATCTATGGTTTTTGGCTGGATAAAAGCTATCAGTAAGGTACAATCAGAGGGATGATTCAAAGGAGGACTAAGAGCTATCACAAAGGGAAATTAGAGCATTTGTGGATCGGCTGTTCAGATCATAAATAGGCCCAGTGAATGGACTAGAGTAGCAGATCTCTACTTTGCATTTGTAAATGGAAAATGCAGTTCGATTCGCCATTGCTAAGTTTATGAGATGAACAACAATAGAAACACAAATAAACTAACTAGACACGATCCCCAGCGGAGTCGCCATTTTGTTGTTGGGAAAAGTATCTATTCAGAACGCCCCTATCCCACTCTAAGGTGTGACAGTGCCTTAGCAACAAACAAGGAAAACTACTTTCGTATTCTTCTTTATGAAATGTAAACGAAGAGGAAGGATGTAACTAACCTGTGTCTTTCGCTAGTTTGTTGATCCAATCCTTTCCTCTTTGTTCGCTTCCCGCTACCTGCTCCCTTTCTTGCTCAGCTTCACCAAGTTCCTACAAGATCACAGAAGAGGAAAACTACACAAAGACATAGATTTACATTCATAAATAGCTTAGGATCAGATTTAAGCTAAACATGCAAATATAACAAAGCATCATTGATACACAGCATGTAGGAGAAACTCAAATAGTTTTATTGATATAATAAGAAAGTCCAAGAGGAGATACAACCAAGTGAGTCCCGATCCAGCATCTACCTCCCAGCAAGGGAATCCCTTCCTCACCTCCAACAAAGCATAAATCACCCAATGCACTAATCTCAATCTCAAAACCAACAGCAATTCTCTGCAAAGTACAAAATTCTAGCCTCTGGATGTCTGGGATGAGGGATCCATATATAGATATAAGCAGAGAGGATGAGTCAGCTTATGTTTTGACTTGTGGCTTCTCTCTGTCAGTTCTTGCTTCCACTTGGAGGCTGAGAGCCTCTTACTCATCCTTGGTCGAACTCAGTGAGGCAAGTGTCATTGAGGAAGATTCTGGAAGCTTCCATTGTCTGTCCACCTCGCAGAATGACACTGCCATTTGGCATTTCCTGCTCAGCACACCCTGGTAGTGCATTTAGGTGCGTTGCAATGCACCTAGCTAGTGTATTGGGGTGCTTTGCAACGCAGGCAGCTAGTGGAGCAGCTGAATTGATCCTGATTTGACTGATTCTGAGTAGTTTTTGGTGGAGAACTCCTAGGAGAAGCTGTCATTGGTTGACCTTGTTCCTTTAGGGGCAGGAACAACACTTTTAGGGACTTTGGATCCCTTGGATTATGGACATTTCATGCTTAAAGCTGTAAGGCACAAAAATGTCTATAACAGCAAGGTAGAAGGATTGGTGAGCCGAGATGATGGCAAGCTGTGGCACTAGGGATTGGGCCACCTTCACCATGGAGCCTTGAAGATACTGTAGCAAATTTCTACTGGGCTTCCTAAAGGGACTCTTGCGCAGTCAGATTAGTGTAAGCGGTGTACTTTGGGAAAATTTGTGAATGCCACCTTTCACAAGAAGGATAGTCACGCCATGAAAATCCTTGAAAGAATTCACACAGGCGTGTGTGGACCTTTCTCAGTGGCTTCGACAGCAAAGCAAAAGTACTATGTGATCTTTGTTGATGATTTCTCTTGAAAGTGTTGGATCTTCTTCATGTAGAAGAAGAGCAAGGCATACTCATTGTTCTGTGAGTTAAAAGCACTAGTCGAGAAGGAATCAGGGAAGAAGGTGAAGGCTCTTAGGAGCGACAATGGTGGTGAATTCATCTTTGGCGAGTTCAAGGACTTCTGCAGCGCAGAAGGGATTCAAAGAGAGCTCATAGCTCCCCATAACCCACAGCAAAACGGGGTTGCTGAGCGGAAGAATAGAACGATCGTGGGTGCTGCACGGGTGATGTTGCATGATTAGGGCCTACCCATTCACTTGTGGGCAGAGGCATGCAACACTGCAGTATATGTGTAGAACCGTTGTCCTCACAAGATACCTGGCACGAGTACACCCGAGGAGGCTTATTCTGGTAAGAGAACTGATATTTCCCATTTGAGGATTTTTGGTTCTCCTGTTTACATGCATGTGACGAAGGATGCCAGGAAGAAGATGGAGCCGACCGCAGAGGTTGGGATATCTATGGGGTACACTTATACGCCCCGCAACTATTCTGTGTATTTTCCAGACAGTCGCAAGACTGTTGTGCGACGAGATATCAAATTTCAGGAGGATAAAGCCATGAAGTGTTCACATGAGAGGGAGCCACACTTCCATGCAGATGAGGATCTATTAGTTCCTAAGGCTGAGCTTCAGGATTTGGATCAGCCACAAGATGAAGTTCATGGAGTGGAAGAGACCACTCATGTAGCACCAACCATCAGAGGGCGAAAGCGCACTACAGAAGCTGAGCGACTGGCTCAAGATGCAGAGAAGGTTGTAGGACCACCTATAACACAGCGCAGACAGAGACAGTCACTTGATCGGTACACTGGATACATGGCTCTTGTGAGAAAATGTGTCATGACTGAGCCATCCTCTTTCGGGGAAGTTGTGGAGGATCCCGCATGGGTAGATGCCATGGTGGAAGAGTATGATTCGATTATAAAAAACAGTGCATGGGAGATTGTCCCAAGACCAGAGGGTAAATCAATGGTGGGTTCGAGATGGATCTATAAAGTGAAGCAAGAAACTGACGAGAGTGTGGAGAAGTACAAGGCAAGATTTGTTGCTCAAGGCTTCTCACAGATAGAGGGGATCGATTATGAGGAGACCTTTGTACCTGTCGCAAGGTATTCTTCCATACGGATGATTCTTGCTCTCTCAGCACAGATGGGGTGGCACATCCATCAGATGGATGTGAAGACTACATTCCTCAATGGAGTCATTGAGGAGGAGGTGTACATAGAGAAGCCTGAAGGTTTTGAGATCTTCAGCACTAAGTCGATTGTGTGCATGCTCAAGAGAGCGTTGTATGGGTTGAAACAAGCACCTCGTGCTTGGTACACATGGATAGATAGTTATTTCACCGGAATTGGATTCTCAATGAGTGAGGCAGATCCTAACCTATACCAGATTGTGTGGAGGGTAAGTTGCTAATCATTGTACTTTATGTAGATGATTTGATTTTGACAGGAGATGAGTTGTTGATACTTTCATGCAAGGGGGATCTTGCTAGAGAGTTTGAGATGAAGGACTTGGGCCGCCTTCATTATTTCTTGGGATTGGAAATTTGGCACCGCAGTGATGGACTATTTGTTTGTTAGGGTAAGTACACCTGGGAGACACTGGAGAAGTTCAACATGCATGGCTGCAAGCCTGTTGACACTCCTTCTCCTGGAGGTTGGAGGAAGGAGGATGCTACTTCAGCGGAGGTAGTGGATGCCACTGTTTATCGACAGTTGGTGGGGTCGCTTATGTATCTATTCAATACATGACCTGATATATGCTATGTTGTTAACCAGCTTTCACAAGCTATGGTTAAGACAACCAAGCTCTTCTGGAAGGCAGGCAAGCACGTATTGCATTATCTCAGAGGCACATCGGGATATGGATTGTGGTACAAATAGGAGGATGAGGTGAAGCTATGTGGCTTCACGGGTGTAGATTGGGCAAGGAGCCCAATGGACAGAAAGAGCACATCTAGAGGGATCTTCAGTATTAGGCCAGCAGCAGGTTCTCGGTACAATAAGAAGCACAGATCCGTGGCCCTCAGTTCAGCAGAGGCCGAGTATATGGCAACAAGTTTGGCTGCATGCGAGGCTATATGGATGAGGAAGATCCTGGTCGGGTTGGTCGGGTCACACTAGAACCTACTGTGATTTATTGTGATAACCAGAGTTGCATTAAAATCTCAACTAGTCCAGTATTTCATGATAGATCCAAGCACATCGACATCAGGTACCATCATATCATAGATTGTGTGTAACAAAGAATCATGTCACTTTCATACATTCCCACGGAGGATCAGGATGCTGATATCTTGATGAAGGCACTCACCAGGAGAAAATTCGAATACCATAGAGGTAGGATAGGGGTTGCAGATAATCCATATCTTTTTGAGAGGGAGTTTTGAAATGCAACAAGATGATGGAGCTTAGTGAGAAGAAGTCGCCTTCACTAAGTGGACCCGCAGGCTATTTTTGGTGCAAAGTCTATTTTTAGACATATGGATCATGGTCTATGAGTTGCAAGATGCTATTTATGGATGATTGGTCATGTTGGTAAAAAAATAGATGGACCTCTATTTTTAGACATATGGACGGAGTCTATTTTTAGACTACCAGTCGAAAAATAGAACAGTCGAATATTATTAGCTCTTAATAATATTTGGACTATAAACATTATCTTATCCTCTTGCAGCACTTCAGTTCGAGATACGAATGTGACACACGCAACTGCTAGAAGGAAATATGCTTTTCCTATGGTTTAGTTGAGCTATTGCATGATGGAATTCAGTTAGAACTCAAGTGATTGAGTTTGGTGGAGTTGATTGAGGAGTTGATGGAGTTGTGTTCAGTTTGACTTAGTTGAACTAGTTGTATTTATTCTAACTGCCACATACACTAGTGATGAGTGATGTGAATTAATTATTAATTAATTCACTAATTATTAACTCATAAATCAACTAAAGAATACATCAGTTAACTCAGTGCATGGACAATTCAGTGGAGACAAGTGTTAGAGGTGGGTGGAAGGGTGAGACTACTATCAGTTGTGACTATCGCTGTGCATGAGATTTGCACAATCAATGATGGAGATTTCCAATGAGGATTGCGCAGTACAAGCCAAGGGAATTCAAACTTGGATCTGATCTATTCTCAACTTCGATTGCGCAGTAGAGGCAGGCAAATAGTGGAGGAGATTTAAACCCGTGACTTGTTCAGATCTGAGCTAGTTTGTGTGTAGCATGTGGAGATAGTACTGAGTACTTGTGAGGAGTATTGTACTATGTATTGTTACATGTTCTCTATCATTATAATATACAGATAGTTGGGGGTTTTCAGCTGTATGCTTTCCCCATTACATACTGTGTTGATATGTCTGATTGATGTTTCAATGTGCGCATGCGATTGTTTTTTTTAATTCCGCAAATTGATGATCAATGGTAGAGGAGGTTATATATTATGCATGCATTCCGCAAATAGTGTATAATCAGGATAATCACTATGAATAATTGTTATATTATTCAAATTTCTACAACATTTTCCAGCTGAGTTATTACTTTTCTTTACTATTATCAATATTGAAAAGGTGTCCTAAAGTGAGGAGGATTCCTCTACTATTAACACAATATATGTGATACAATAATTGCATGTTTGGGTGAAAAAGGGGATAAATCCCATAGTTGTATACGAAAATAAAACAATGTATAACATTCATCAACAACCAGTAATGTAAGAGGTAGAAAACGGGGGGCCTAAAATTATTGAAATGTCACAATATGGACTCTTGGTTGTGAACTAAATGAGAATATAAAATTATCCAATATGAGCATAGCACAGTCCACTTGGAAAAAATAGTTAGCAATACAATGGTCATGAAAATGGCATAAAAAGGAGGTTATGTTAAACTTTACTAATGCATAAGTAATACATATTCAACATCTAAAATTGAGGCAAAAGTGTAAGTAAGTGCCTACCTGTGAGATAAATCACTAGTTTCTATCTCCAGAAAATGAAAGAAAAATAAATGGTCTTTAGAATGTTATTGTCAGTATGTAAATAGTGAAAATGAAAATGATATTTCCATATTATGAAAATTTAAAATGTAACCATGTGGTTGTGTCTAGAGCACTTAGCATATCGATTGGAGAAGTACCAAGAAATAAAAAGAAAAACTTCTATCGTCAACGTTCTTACTCTGATGCTGCTAATTTTTATTAAATCAAATTTCCCAACCCTTGTTGAGTTATCAAGCATGCTGAGAACATTATGGGTACATGTTTTTTACCCTTTCTTGGTACATAAGTAACAACTAATGATTCTCATCCACCGTGGATGAGAACATGCTATAAATGGAATGTGGAATTGAAAAGGGAGTTAGGTTTACTCCAAAATGAAGAGAAAGTAATCCAATGCTAAAATAATAAATCGTTGTGGAAGATCTTTGGACCTGAAGAGATCGGAAGCAATCAAAGAGGATTTCGAAAAAAATAATTCCAAAGATGAAGGGAATATAAAAACATTTAGGACAATGTTCCTTCAAAGGGTGATAAAATGTAATATCCCCAACCATATGACTCGAATATTTTACATAATTTCTAAGTTGGACTATAGTTAAAATTATAATGTCTATGTTTAATTTATTTATAGATTTTTTTTTCATATTTTATGAGGAGACGTGAGCTAAACCTTAAGAGTTAGAGAAACAATTAGAAAGTTGGTTTTATCCCAAACAAAGGGGGGAAATAAGACAAACAAGAGATAAAAAAAATTGTTGGGGGGGGGGGGGGGGGGGGGGGGGGGGGGGGGAATATTCTCATGGAGGGGTCTAACCTCTAGGAGAAAAGGAGAAGAAGAGGAGGAAAAACTACAGATTTGGGGGGGGGGGGGGAATATTCTCATGGGGGGATCTAACCTCTAGGAGAAAAAGAGAAGAAGAGGAGGAAAAACTACAGATTTGATACTCTAGGACTAGCAGGGAAGGGCAAGAGATAAATGCCCAAACTCTGGTCTTGATTGTGATTACTATGAAAATAGAATATTGAGTTTTCAAACAACACTAGTGTGAGTGAAATACTTGTGGAAGCCCTTGTTTTAGTAGTACGTTGAAAAAAATTTGTTGCAGTAAAGACCTTCCTTGTTAAGTTGAATTGCCTATTCATCTAGCTAATTTAGGGTGAGCCTCGGGGGTAGCTAAGTGGCAAGTAACCTTATGGTTGGGTGGATCGTGAGACCCTTTTATTTATTCCCTGAAATATTACAGATAGGTTATTCTTGACTTATATTCTCTATAGTTAAATTTTAGACTATGTACATTTGTTGGACGATAAAAAATGAATGGTTATATGTGTCAATGAAAATGTAAGCTAGAGCATTATGCACAAAACTAACATTGCAAGTACATTTACGTGTATGAGTATATGGAAGAAAATATTGTAGTATGTATAGGGCATTACCTTGGAAAGTCGCAAAGCTACCAAAATGGAAATCTAAACAAAGGTGAATCATAGTGTAATTCAGGCCTTGCAAGGTTATCAAATAATAAAAATAAGTCATCTGAAAATTAGTTATTATTTTACAGAAAAAATATATGGACCCAACTCGGTATTTTATTTAAAAAAAATGAACGTGAGGCTAGTTCCTGACTAGTTAGTTTGATATTGACTCACTACTCCATATAGTCTCGAAGATTAATATCCTCTTAATAAAGTAGACTAAAATAAAAATCGAATGAAAGCTAATAAGAAAATTGCATGTGCATACTTAAATAGATAAATGAAATAAAATATATATATTATCCGCATAAGAATGATTTTGTAAAAAGTTAAAATGCGGAGAAATAAATGTTGATAAAATCCCTTCCATGAAAAATTCAGGAAGCAAATACCAAAGATGTGATAGTAGCAAAAAATAAATCTTCAAAAATTTTGGTGAGGAAATTAGGATAAAAACCCTTTATTCTGATGTGAGAAGAATACATTACTCGAAGGAAAATATTTATGGAAAACAACTCCATGATGCAATTGGTAGTATATTACCTATTATAAATATGATTCTTCTACTCAACATTATATTCGTTGAATGAGAAATGGAGACGAGTGAAATTTTACTTGATGAGACAAATAGTCTTAAGATAGAAATTTTTTAATTGTATGTATTAAGAAACCATGAAAACTCTAATTTATTTCCTATTTGGAAAAAAAAATATGTTCATGCAGTAGCACAACAACCAAAAAAAATATTAGTTTTTTACCAAAGGTCTAATACACATGTGCAAGAAAAAAAGGGGTTCTAAATTTATATAGTTGATGAAGGGTGGATGGTCATATAATCATAAACGGAAAGTTTTAATATTGACATAGTAACACCTCCATGGTGAGGCCATAGTTTAAATGAATGAATACAGAAAATACGAAGGGACCAAACCCTAATCTCATACATTAGAGTCAAGTAAAAGAGAATTAGCACCAATAGTGTTATCTAGATACTATGTTTTTTTTCCGAAGAAAAAGCGAACTTTTTATTAAGAAAAAATAAAAAGTTACATTGCATATGCTGAGCATTTCCAGAAGCATAAAAGCATTCCGTAAGCTGCCACAAGGGCTCAAGTGCTTTCGCACCCCACGCATCGTTATAGGACTAACGTGCACAAAGAATAAGAGAAATAGAAAGAGAGGAGAGAGGGGGGAGGGACGCTTCAGGTTTTCCTCCCCTTTTTCCTTTCAACCTTGCGCCACTCTCCCACAATGGGCTCGGCCGAGGCAATGACTAGCTGGGTTGATACATTTGGATGCCCTGTTTCTTTGTCTGAATCTGAAGTATCTGAGAGATGGTGTCGTTTGATGCCTCCAGTGCCTTGATCCACGCTTGTCATCTCTGCCTGATTTTGCTGGGTCTCTGCCTGATTTGAGTGTGACTGTGAATCCTTGTTGACTGCTATATTTTCCTTCTGGTTCTCTATTTCGACCTCCTCAATGGTGGTATCATCCTCCTCTGCTTTTGTTTCTTCGTCTTCTGTTACTGAGGGGGCTTTCTTTCCCGCGGTTCTCTTCTTCATGACAGAGTCTATGTTCTGCCATCCTTTGTGTTTCCTTTGTTGTGGCTTGCTCTTGTTTAGACTTTTGCATGCATTGAACAGATGACCTGTTTGTTGACATCCCCTGCATCTGAATGTTGTATTCTCATAATCCAGAGGTTGTTTCCACTGTGTATTGTTGAAATTCAGGATGATGCTTTCCGGTAACCCTTGGCTGAGATCAACCTCGACACATATTCTAGCAAAGGTAAAAATTCCTTTTAAGTGTCTTTCTGTATCGATCTTTAACATTTTTCCAAGAGTATTCCCTATAACTGATAAGGTCTTGAAGTGCCAGAAATGTATCGGAAGGTTGTGCAGCCTTACCCATACCGGCATCCCTGATACCACCATGGTATTTGGATCAACTTACGGGAACCAAGGGGTAACAAATAATCCCGCGCTGCCCCAGAACCATGGTCCTTCAGTGAGTACTTTTTCCCTATCTTCTTCAGCGCGAAAAATTACTATGAAGAAACCCTTCGAGCATAGGTGGATCTGGTAGTTTGTTGTCCAGGCCGTATGGATCCATTGATATAAAGTATCTGTTTTGGGCCAGAAGCCGTTAAATCTACAAATAACTGCTTTTTTTTGTAGATTTGAGAATATGCACTCTACCTCTGGGATATCCAGAGGAATGGAGGGGCTCTCTGGTACTTCATCCACAATATACTGCCTTGGAGGTATATTAACAGCTGAATGTTCTTTCCCTTTTGTGGGTTCTTTCCCTTTTGCTGCGTCGCGGTAGGATCCTGTAGGTTTTGATGTAGCAGCATCTTTAAAAGAACCAATGCCTTTAGGGCTTGGACCAGGGCTTCCTCCTCTCAGCCTTGTGCTTACAAAGATAGTTGAGTCTCGACCTATGCCGTAGTGTTGTATTGTAAAATTATCCTGCAGGATTTTGCCTGCATGTAACAAGCTTAGCAGATTTGATGGGATGCCTAAATCTACTTGAATTTCATCCTTTAAATTTTTTATCACTGTTTCTGTCCAGATTTGCTTGCAGATAGATTTCCCTGACAGGGATCTGATAAAAAATTGAATGCGATCTTGTTCTGGGTCTTTGAGGTCTAGCTTGGACTTTTTTCCCCTTGAAAACGTTGCTGTTTGGATCTCAGAGGCGTACAGGGGGGCAGGATCCCCAAGGCTATTTCTCCTGTGCTCAAGAAAAAACACCACAGGTTCTGTTCGAAACAGGGGAATCCTGTCCTCTGGATTTGTGACGCTTTTGGAGGGGATGACCCTTAGACTAGTGGTCTTCTCCGCCTGAGGATCTTGCTCTCGCATCTGATTAGATGAGAACAGGAGGCCAGCAGAACACGAGAACCACAAAGCATTGCCCAAGCCCCAACCTTGCAGACCTATCTTGAAAAAAAGCCGGAGCAAAGCAGATCGATTTTCCCTCCCCAATACAAAACTTGAAACTGTATCTAGGTGAGAAGAATCCCCACAAATATGCGGAAGAAAGAAAAAATACTCGTATTTTCCCACAGCTAAGAACAGACACATTCGGGGAAAACTAATAAATAGACAATGGCAAAAGAAAAACCGCGTAAGGAATGTTACCCACGCACCAGCGTCTTCATCCTTCGACGCCCCCAATAACAAGTGAAAGCAACCCTTCGCAGCTATGGGCTCGCATCTTTGAGCAAAACCAAGAAATCCCTTCTCTGGTTTTTGTCTGGCCCCAAAACAGGGATCATCCATACGCTCCCCTCCTTCATGAGAAAAACTCTGAGCAGCATTCCATATCTCCAAGAATCTCTCCGACAGGGATCTCGATCTGAGGCCGCATGAGATTTCGAAACCCAGGAAACCCCAACCGCCATAGACCGCGATAGAGGAGGGAACCCAGACGAAGGAGTCGAGCTACCGGGGGAAGGAGCGTGAAACCCTAGCAGAAACGAGCGCCATTCTTTTTTTCGATTTGATTCGAGTAGACCGTCTAGATACTATGTTGTGGCCTCCAATGGGACATAAAACCCTAGAGATCAGATAAGAGTGAATAATTAAACCCAAAATAGTTGAGTAAAGGAAGGTACGATTGACTTTATTAAACCTTCACTTTAGAATGTGTACTAGCCCCACTCAGAACCTATAGAAAATCATCATACCAATTAGGGATTATATTGTCATGTGTTAGAAAAAAAATGCACTACTTGAAACTTATGAATTAATCATTTACCGATGGAAAAAAGAGAGTCCCTATACCATTGCATCACATAGAGATCCCCCTAGTCTAAAAAAAAGCTATAAAAATTATGGAAAAATAATGGAAGAAACAAAGGGAATGAAAATAAAGTTGAAGGAATGATGAGTGTGTCTCTCAAAGACAGCATCGAGAGAGAACCCACCTATAATGTTATGATTGTCTTAGTTGATGAATGAGATTCAAAACCTAGTAATGGTTTGCACCAAATATTTAGTGAAATGAGAAGGGAATAAATATAAAGAACCTACAGAAGTCAAGAATACCAATTAATAGAACATAACGTGACCACTATTGGACATGAAAGAAGAGGTAAAAATTCAACATGAATGTAATTAACAGGTATTTTTTTCTTATCGATAGAAAATTTAACCACCGAGAGTTCTACAATGTCCATAGAGTGATGGCTTCTAATAATATATTAACCACTAAAACCAAAATTGTAGTTTACCATTCAATAGAGGAAACCCTAGGAATTGAACGCCTCTCCTCAAAACAAGAAGCGAAAATGACGAATCTGGGTGGAAATACTAAAGGTGGTTATCACCTCTACTTGACATGAATTGCCTCCATTGTCAGATCAATCCATTGGACATGTGTATAGTTGAGATGAGCCAAGGATAGGGTATTATCCAACAATGGATAGATGGAGTCTCAAGAACCTTCCATTGTAATTAAAAAATAAATCTATCTGGTTAAAATATAAATTATGACACTATGAACACATTACCAAATCCAACAATAAAGTTATAACCATCAGAAAACTTTCACATATATGGAATAATCAACAAGAGTTAGAATATTATGTGACAAAAATCACATTGATTAATTATAGGTTAACCAAATAATATGTGAAGAATTCCAGGTTGTAACATTTAAACATCACTATTGTAACATATGTATCGTATCAATGTCGAACTCACGAATATCTTAGTGACAAAATGAAAATATAACTGTCAACAAGAAATTAAAAGGCTAAGTAAAAAAGACTTTCGTGTATGTACATTTGAAAAGATGGTTTGAAATTTATACTATAGTTTAAACAATAAAATAAATAATATTTTTATTTAAAAAGAGGAATAGTACAACAATAATGTATATTGAGAGTGAAAGAGAATTAAAAACAGAAATAAAAGAAAAATCTCCTATTTCTTATACTATGACGGGACTAATGTCATTGCAATGAGGGACGTGAAAAATACATTCATGAAATTGCTCAATTTTATATGTGGCTTCTCAATTTCTAGTATAAAGTGACAACACCTTTGGGCCACATTTCCGTCTAAATGAGGATTAACTACCTTCATCAAGCCTTAAAACCGTAGGAATGCATTATCTAGGTTTTCAATTAAATTTAATGTGCACCACTCAATTCCTATACATGTTGTATGATTTCATTAAGGAGGAAGATGCCTACCACACCCAGTTATTGTATTTTTCCCACTCTTACCTAAGATCCCTCTCCAACTCTGCATGGAAAATAAGAGCCTATGACTAGAAAGGCTACTAACATTTCGTTCCACTCTTCCTTTCCTTTATAATCTATTCGAAGAGAGTTCTTAGAGTCGTCTATTTTTGTATAAGAATAATTTTGCATATGATCTCTTTTTTTATGACAATCCATAACATTTTTACTACTAGAGGTTTAATAAGTAAATCAATGCTATTTAACCCCTAATCACACAGGGATTTTGAATTTACATCCCTTCTCCACTTGATCGTTGTTGTTTAGAATTTGTTTAAAACTTGGAATTCTAACAACTTAATGTAAGAATTTATGATGAATCAATTTCCAAATGTTAAGAGGAGGTTCAAAGTTTTATCCTTGTTCATGTTTCTAGAGAGCCTAACTCATTCTCTAAGGATAATTAGTTATAAAAATAATCTTTTCTATTGTAGGAAGGTTTGTTTATTAAGAAAGAGTTCAATGGAATGGCTCATTTATCATCTTTTGGAAGTGTTTTTATTCAAAATTTATGTGTAATAAAGTTGGTATAATATTTTTGCATTATTTTGTTTTTTCTATTATTTTTTGTCAAAAGTATATAAACAAAATGTATTTTGTTAAAACATCCTTTAATAAGTTCAAGAAAGATTTATTATGTAATAATAAAATGAAAGTGAAGACATCTATAAAATAAATCTAAAAAATAACTAATTTTTAAGCTTAAAATGAAATTTAATGTATATTCTAATTTTATACTTAAAATATTGAATTTAATTTAATTTATTTAAAAATAATGTCTTGGAATACTTTATCTTAATTTAGTTTAAATGTAATGTCTTGAAATACTTTATTCTGAGTAATTGTTAGCTCGTTTAATTCTTAATATGATTTTTATTTTCAAAAAACTGAGTAATAGCATTGTATTATTATCAAAATACGGATTCAAAGCTAGAACCTTTACAAAATCCATCCTATTATGATACTTTTTAGAAACTATTTTGAACAATTTTTTGTCATATACATTATAGAATGCTCGTAGAAACAACTTAAACTTATAAAATTATAGAAAGTTCATCAAATTCAAGTGAGATTATTTGAAAATTGAAGGGTCAACTTTACAAGCTTCTTCCATGTTATTGACATTATTGTCCTCTCACTGTAGCTCTTGTTCCACTCCTCTCTAGCCTTATTCCTTATATTTCCTCACTAGTATTTGAATATTACTAGATTCCATTTATGCCTAGCTAATATCTAGCCTCCACCACTATGAGTCTGATATCCATGGAACGTCGGCCTTTAGTGCTCCTTACAGTTTCTCAAATTTCCTATGTGTTGGTTCATATTTTTTAATCTAATAGTGCTAGATGCACCCAACTTTCTTTTTCTACACAGGCACCCAACTGCCTCATGGAATTTATCATGTTATCTACAGACTCAACCATATTAACATATTATCTATGGACTCAAACATATTTCCAGTAGTTGATTCATGGGTTCCTGCACCGTTGAAGCTACTCGAGAAAGTGCAATACATCTCACAATGTCTATTATTATAGGTTGCCCTATATAACTTGTAGCCTAAGAATGATACTACTACTCATTTTATTGAAAACAACAATGAATATTAACATGAGCTACTTTCTCGATCACCATTCGATGGAATTTAATTACATCTCGACCCAGTCCAAATAATTTGGTATAAATTACCTGCTAGAAAAACTAGAAACAAAATAAATGAATTAAATTAACTAGCAGCTCATAGGTGACTAAGCTACCCCTGGAGACTACACAAACTGGAGCATATACTCCCATATTCAATTAATCAAAGATGAGACAATAAATACATGACAAAAGAATAGGGAGATGAGAACAAACTCCTACAACCTAGGAACTAATCCTAACTTAAGATGCTACATTACAACCCTGTAACTATTTCCTCATTAATAGAATATAATATTAATTATTTTCAACTCTCCCCTTTAATGGAGAAAGGATTATCCTAAAATCCTAACATCTCCCTAAGAATTCAAAATTAACTTTCCCAAGAGGCTTCATAAAAATATCAGTCATATTGTCACATGTTTCAAAATATTCAATAAATATTTCTTTTGACTCGACTCTTTCTCTTATAAAGTGAAACTGAGTATCTATGTGTTTCATGTTCTTATGAAACACTGGATTGTTCACCAACTTAATGGAACTCTAGTTGTCACAATTTATGATGGTTTCTTCTTTTTTCTCTTCTCCTGCATCATTTTTAGGTCCCTGTACTACTATTGTAACCCCTTATTGTTATTAGTGCAACCCCCTTATTATATTGTTGTGCCCATGTACTACCCATATTGTTATCATTTTCCCCCATAGAAGCCCACTATTGTTATTGTTGTGCACTTACATTATTATTGTTATGTCGGCTCTAATTATATTATGAACCCTTAGACTCCTATATATTGAAAGGAGGTCTTGTCATTTGTATCATCAAAGAATTTTTAATTTCTGTAATGTAAAGGAGGTTTCCCCTCAAAGAGGGTTATTTGGAAGGTGATGATCTCTCTTTTCTATCTTGTTGTGATATAGTTTCATAACATTTGGTATCAAAGCTTTGGATTCTAGGGTTTCTCTACTCTAAATAGGCCTTTGTTGAATTTTCTCTATAATTTTTTTTCTACGACGTTTTAGAAGGTAAAAGAAAATCACATTCGAGAAGGAATCTTTTCTCAACCACTACTATTAACTTCATAGCTTCTCTCGATATCATTTTAGAGATATGATCTAAGGAAGTTAGGGTTTTCACAAGCTCGAGAATTCCATCTCAAAGAGGTCATTGTGGAATTTTAGCTATAATTTTTTTTATGAAGTTTTGGATTTAAGACATTTGAGCCAAAATCTTGGTGAAGCTCAAACACAAATTTCAATTTTATCTTCGCTACATTTTTATATCTACAGTCCAATATATTTAGGATTTCTACAGGTCCCCGAATTACATTCCAAACACATGACCTTGGGAAAATCATCATAGCTCTCTCCCTCGGAGCATTTGATTGCAATTTCGTAAGAAGTGACAGAATGGAGACAGATTGTAGTTGGTTGGGTATCCGTTTAAGTACCTAAGGTCAAAATAGTGACACATGTCATGACATACAAGTTAGCTTTACTAAACTAGTCTATAATTGGGACATCAATGGAGATTGGGCATAACTCTTTGCTCGAGAATCTAGTTTTGATTAGATTTATGGGGTGAGAAACAGGACGCAGAGGGCTATCAGATGTCAATAGTTTAGAACTTAAACATCTAAAATTACAGAGTCATAGTCGTTTCAAGATCGAGCCCCTATAATCAAGAAAATGGGATATGAGGAAATTTGATGGCAAGGATCCAGTAAATTGGGTACTACAGATGGAGTAATATTTTGATCTACATGAGGTGTAACTATTACAAAACATATGTATTTCATATTTATATTGAGAACTAAATCAAATGGTATGAAGGGATTTGTTCTTGTAAACCACTTGTCACATGGTCAATTTTCATGGACGAAATGGTAGCACATTATGAGGATACAAAGAGAAACACCTTCTTTAACCAATTGATAAATCTCAAAAAAAAGGGTTCAGTGGAAGAGCACATTGAGGACTTTCAAAAATTAAATATAAGGGTAAATGATATTTGAGAGAAGAAAAGGATTGATGTCTTCCTAGGGACTTTAAAGGATAACATTCAACATCAGGTTCATCTTTGGGAACTTGATCCATTGGAGAAGGCATTCTGATTGAATGAAAAATTGAAAGACGAATTATGGAAAAAATGAATCACACCACTCACAACTATAAATATGGAAGTATTTTTTCTCCTAGCCTTCCACAATGTACAAGGTCTACACCACAAAAATTGGAATAAAAAAGAGAAAACGGGCTTTGTTACATTTGTGATAGAAAATACACTAAAGATCATAAGTGTGTTTAGAAGAAATTACTCTACATAGATTGTAAAAAGGAGGAAGAAAAGGATCAAGAAACATCAAAAGAATGGGATATACACAAGGAACCAACACCAGAGAAACAAAAAATGAATCTGACCATATCTTGTAAAGAATTGGCAAGAATTACCACTCCTCAAACTCTCAAGATAGGAAGGACATATCAAGAAGAAAAAGGTTCAAGAAGTGAAAGATCACATCGAGAAAGAAGAAAAGAATCTGACCATATATTATAATGCATTGGCCGGAATTACCACTCCTCAAAATTTCAATATAGAAGGAATTATCAAGAAGAAAAAGGTAATAGTGTTGATTGATTCGGGGAGTACCCATAATTTTATTCATTGTAATATAGCCAAGGAATTGAATTTCTTCCTATATCTAGCACCAGAGTGTCAAGTGATGGTTGCAAGTGGAGGAACCAAAAATTTCTTTGGAGAGTGCCATAATATCAATAAATCCATGAGAGAATATGTATTGAATAGCCCAATCATTTCCATTCCAATGGGTGGTCCTCATGTTGTACTAGAAGTCCAATGGCTACAATCCTGAGGTATAATAGTTTTTAATTTTCAAGAAATTTTGATGAAATTTTCTTTGGAAGGAAAGGAAGTTGAATGAATGGATATCATAGGGAAACCAGGAAAGGTAATCATCTCTAACGGAATGAAAAAGATTCTAAATAAAGAACAAAGAGGTGTAATTTCACAATTATGTTCACTAGAGGTTCCCACATCGAAATTATCTATTTGTCGAGATCTCCTAAAGGCATTGGACAATCATTCCAAGGTATTTGAGACTCCCAAAGGCCTCCCACCTATTCATGATCATGATCATGCTATTCATCCTATTCCAAGAAGTGTTCCACCAAACATCAGGCCTTATAGATATCCATATGCCCAAAGGAGTGAAATTGACAAAATTCTAGAGGTTGGTGTAATTATCCAACCAAATTCGACAAATGAAGCAAGGGATGAATGGAAGAATGACGAAGTATGGAGGGGACTTATTCAAAAGTTGTGTAAGATCCTAGTTCTAACAATATTGTGAGAACTTGACAAGGAAGGAAAATCATATTGGAACCTGAAGCAGTCATAGAACCGAGAAATTAACAACTACTAAATTGATCAATTTTAGAGTATCTCATCAAGGGGAACAAGTTACCCACTGAAGATTCGATATGGAAGGTTGATAATTTTCTACAAAAACATCCAAAACTACTCAAGCATTGAGGACAACACTTTTTGAAGGAGAGGGACATGTTGGGTCCCTATACTACTATTGTAACCCCTTATTGTTATTAGTGCAACCCTCTTATTATATTTTTGTTCCCATGTAGTACGCATATTGTTATTATTGTGCTGCATAGAAGCCCACTATTGTTATTGCTATGCCCTTACATTATCATTATTAAGTTGTCTATGATTATATTATGACCCCTTAGACACCTATATATAGAAAGGAGGTCTTGTAATTTGTATCATCCAAGAATTGTTCATTTGTGTAATGTAAAGGAGGTTTCACCCTTGAAGAGGGTTATTTTGAAGGCATTGATCTATCCTTTCTATATTTTTGTGAGCTGGTTTCATAACAATCATGGAGAAGGTTTCTCAACCAAATATCTTTACATGTCAATGTGTATATTGCTTGGTACTCGGATTCACCTGAAGATAAAGACACAATGCTATGATTTTTATTGCTCCATGCTATTACTCTAGATCCAATAGTGAATGCATAATCAGTGATAGATCGTCAATCATCTAGGTTACCTGCTTGACGAGAGTTTGAAAAACCTATTAAAGTAACATCAGATGTATCACTGTATAAAATACAATAATCAAAAGTACCATGAAGATACCTCAGTACATTTTTTGCCACTACCTAATGAATTTCCAGAGATCTGGACATAAATTGGCTCAGTACACTAACAAAGTATGCTAAGTTTGGTCTAGTTGTAGTCAGATATATTAGACTACCAGCTAGCTACCTATAAAAAGTAGAATCCACCTCCTTAGAGCCATCATCTCTACACAATTTAAGGTTTTCCTATAAAGGTACTCATGCTATCTTACATTGTTCCATTCTGAACCTTTTGAGGAGTCCTCTAACATACTTCCCTTGAGTAAGGAAAGTTTTCCCAGAGTCTCTCCACACTTCCATACCTAGACGATAATGTAAACTTCCTAGGTCTTTCACCTCAAAAACCGATGACATCTACATTTTGATTTATTTGATTAATTCATATGTATTACCTATTATAATCATGTCATCCACATAGAAGGAAATAAAAATTATCTACCCCTGTTCATCATACATGGTATATAGAGTTGGATCATTCTTACTCCTATGAAAACCATGATGTAAGAAAAATCAATCATTCTTCTCGTATGAAGACCTTGGTGCCTGTATTAAACCATAAAGGGCCTTTTTCAATCTACAAATCAAATTCTCCTGCCCTTGTCTAACAAACCATGCACGATTCAGTAAATAAATATCTTGTTTCAAATCAACATTTAAAAATTTAGACTTAAATAACTGGTGTAGCTTCCACTAATGTTTTGTAGCTACAACAATTAACATTCTAATAGTATTCGGTTTGGTTACGAGAGAAAAGGTTTCTTCATAGTCAATTCCCTCTTTTTATGAATAACCCTTTGCTATGAGTCTGGCTTTAAACTTTTCTATACTCCCATCCGCATTAAATTTAGGTTTGTAAATGCATTTTCAACCTATGGGCATTTTTCCTTTAGGAAATTCAACTAGTTCCCAAGTTTTATTTTTGATAATAGATTGAAATTCCTCATTCATTACGGACGTCCAATCATGAGATTGACTAGCTTCTTTATAATTTGTGGGTTCTATAACATCTAAAATGTTTGACATTAAATCATAGTCTTTCAATCTAGCTGGTAGTTGAGTTTTCCTACCTGATCTCCTCGGTAAGGGACTCACCACAAATCTTTCTTCTTCAGACCTTAGTGGGCTCAAATTACTAATTACATCACCTTCTTCTTCCCCTCTCTCATGATGTTGGTGTTGTTGTTGCTGCTACATGTTCTCACCTCTTTCTTCCGTCAACAGTGAAATGTGCCAATCTTGAAGGCTATTCTCCTTATTTTCTTCGTGAATCTCCTCATGAAATAACACACCTTCACTAGATAAAGCGTTGTGATTCAAAGGGTTAAAAAATTATAATCTTTAAACTCATTGCAATATCCTACAAAGATGCATTTCGTGGCCTTAGGATCTAAATTTTTCCTATGATACTTGGGAATATGGGCAGAGGCTTTTGACCCAAAAACATTTAAATGATTCACCGTAGGCTTATATCCTTAAATTTCTTCAAGATGAGTTTTAAAATTGAGACATTTAGTTGGAATCCTATTGTTCAAGTATACTTGAGTGTTAATGGCTTCAACCCAAAAACCATTTGATAAACCTTTACGTTGAAGTATACTTCTTGTGAACTCCACAAGGGTTTTCTTCTTGTGTTCTATAACTCCATTCTGCTATGGATTGTGAGGTGCTACGAACTATTGAATAATCCCATGATTCATGTAGATTTTCATGAACTCTCGCAATTTGTATTCGTCCCCTTGGGCGGAGTGGAGAATGCTAATGAATTTCCATGTCTGCTTCTCCACCATATTTTTAAATTCTTTAAAGCATTCAAATGTCCTAATTTTCTTTCTAATAAGATATACCCAAGAGAATCTAATGCAATCATCAGTAAAGAGTAGAAAATAATATGCACCACCTAATGACCTAGTCTGCATAGGTTTGCATATATTTGTATGCACAAGATCCAAAATATCTCTTTTCTTCCTATCAACATTCAAAGGAAACTCTTCTCTATGCATTTTCCCTAATGTACATTCATCATAATCTAAATGAATATTCTAAAAAGTAGGTAGTCCATAAACCATACCTTTTCTTTGTAGCAACATGAGACCTTGTAGGTTAAGATGACTGAATCTTTGATGCCAAAGATTCTGAGCTATCAATAACTTGGTGTGGCATGCTCTTGACATTCAACCTATATAGGCCTCCCACATGGACTCCTCATGCCACTAGTTCATTTTTGTTATCCTTTATGACACGGTATGATCTCAAGAATTTAAATTGAAGGTCGTGATATGCCATCATAGAAACATATATCAAGTTATTCTTGAACCCAGGTACATATATCACATTTTTAATATACTCGATATTACCATCAGGCAACATCATCGAAATATCATCGTACCCCTTCATCGAATAACATGTATCATCACCTAGATATATGATAGCTCCACATGTAGTTTCTTCAAAACTTTCGAACCAGTGCCTATTACCTGTCATATGTGATGACACGCTTGAATTGATGAACCATATTTCGGCCTCATCCTCCTCAAGAGCTAAAATAACATAATCAACTATGAATAATAGAATATCATGACTATGACCTTCATCATCAAGTGTGCTTTCTCTATTTATTTATATCTTCATCTTCTCGTTTCTTAAATAAAAACATCGCTAAATGACTGGCCTTCCCACAACAAAAGAATTTAATGTCTAATTTTTTACCATTGTTACTTAGAGACATACCTCTAAATGGTCTCTTCTAAAAAAGGCCACTGCCTTTCTATCCTTGTGATTGTTTCCCTTTCTATGGCTGCTTCTTCACCATCAAAGCAATATCGACACTTTGTGGTCTCAAATTCTACCACCGCTCTTCTTCCTGTATCAGGATTCCTATTAGCTCTTCAAAAGAAGGAGCTTTATCAACTGCAGAGAAGCTTGTGATGAACATATAGTATTCATCTACCAACCCTTCCAATATAATTGTGGCAAGATCAGAGTTAGACACCTTCCCCCTGATGTCACCTAATCTGTCCTTCGGGTCCTTGACCCATGCAATGAATCTAATGACAGATTCATTCTCCTCCATCCTCATGGAAAACAACTTGCCTTTGAGTGACAGGATGCGATTGGTGTTCTGCGTCTGGTAAAGGTTCCTGAGTGTAGTACATATCTCACTCTATGATTTATAGTCTCTAATATGTTGGATAACATTGTCTTCAACATAAATCTTCAATAACACCTTCATGTTATTGTCCCTTTTATCCCAATCCTGTATTAGTGTTTCCATATAACTTATCAAAATGGTCGGCTTCTGCTCATCGTTGCTCACGATTGACCAAAAGCTTGATCCCTCAAGCAACATTTGTAGCTTGAGTTTCGAATTGGTATAATTGGTCTCATCGATTTTGTTAGTCTCATTGAGATAAGCTTCTATGAAATTGTTCATTTTGGACTAATCGGATTCTAGATCCCTTGATCTTTAGTCGATTCTAACTAAGTGAAAAATTAAAAGCTACAAAAAACACAATCTCACAACATACCAAAACCTTTGAAACAATCATTGATGTGTCTAATCTTCCACCAATCCACCTAGTCTGTCTCTAATCTAGTCGATCTCACACCAATCTACCACGATCTCTGTGTTTGCAACTTAGATCTACCACCAAATTAGCAAAATCTTAAGATCAAAACCATAAAAAACATGTCACCGCTCTTTCTGGATGAAAAAATGCAATTTCTGGGAGTGATGAAGAAACTCACTCTAATTAAAGTTCCTATCATTGAGGGTTTGACCTTCATACTGCACTGATCATCACTTATGTCAGTTTAAAAAAGGTGATGACCACATTGTGCTCAGTTGGAGGTATGTTGAGACCTGTGAGAAAGATAAACTTCTTGTGTGCGTAAGGTATGTCACTCCCAACCATCTAGACTACGAAATTGTGAGCACTGAGGCTCGTGTGCCGCCACTGGGGCATTGTAGCCATTATGGCTCTAATGTAGCAAATAAGGATTTTAAAGTAAATCAGGCTCGCGAGATCTAAGCTCTAATACCATGTGAGAAAAACTCGAAAGAAAAGAAATGAATTAAATGAACCAACAGCTCAGAGGTGAGAAAGTTGCACCTCGAGACTGCACAAACTGGAGCATATACTCTCATATTCAATTAATCAAAGATGAGACAATAAATACATCTCAAAACAATAGGGAGGTGATAACAAAATCCTACAACCTAGGAACTAATCCTAACCTAAGGAGTTATGTTATGTCGTAACCATTTCTCCATTAATACGATATAATACTAATTATTTTCAAATTTACCTTAATTAAACGGTTTTAATAAATACAAAGAATGTGAGAATGTAAATCCTTCGTGCAGTGAATTTCATTCTAGTTCAAGCCTATAGTAGTCTTCGCCGAGGGTACTCCATCAATCTGCATGTATGTGGGATATAGTTGTGCTCTCTTTGCGTGTTCCCCTCATCTGAAGCTTAATTTCTTAGGGATTTCGGTCATCCATGATTCAAACATCCTTCAACATATGTCTATCTCTTGGGTGCCATTTTTTCATATTTGTTGATGAGAGAATACGTTTCCAAATTAATCATGTTCCGTTTGAGATTTGCTAGCCTCATCAAATAAATTCACTCGTAATTAATTCCAAATTCACCTATCAAATAAATTCAGAAAAATTCAAATTTAATAAATTATCCTTTATTTACTAGTGTATAATCTTTTTTCTATATACATGATAAAATTCAATATCAGGGAACCTGATTTTCTTTTAGTAGAAATTTAGACTAATTTCATAAAATTATCATGTTAGTGATGAGCTTGAGATTTGGTAATCTCATCTAATAAATTCGCCCATAAATTAAATTTAGTGATCTTCAAATTTAATAAATCTTGTTAGTGAAATTGACTCACTTAGAAACATTTATATATCTGTATGGTAGAGATATACCAAAACAACACTATTTGTACAATGTATTCATGCTTTACTTATTGACCATGCATCACATATGTGATTGTGTCTTTATTATTATGTTTCCTTTCACAAATGTGTGTTCTAATTATCTCAACTCATTTTGTATATACATAATTGAATTATTTATTGATTTTGCAATAATGTCATGGTCCATATATAAAACTTATATGCATACTATATTCATCTTAATATTTATTTATATATATATATATATATATATATATATGACATTTAAATAATTAAAAATAAGAGAATTTATAATTGAATTTTATTTCATTAATTAATTTAATTAAGATGTAAGATTCAAAACTTTATTAAATATTATTATTGATAAAACTTATAGTTGCCTTTTCTTTCATTAATTAATTTGATTAAAATATAAAATTACAAACTTAATTAAATATTTTTATTTATATTAAAATCTCATTTACGGAAAAAATCGCAACATAGTCATTGAGTTATTAGATGGAGATATGTAATTTGACCAACAACCGGTGACAAATAATATCGACGAGTTATCTAGGCATACTTGTGAAAATGTGAAATACATCCAGATGAGCATGCCCACCGATTCGTAACATCTAAAAAGAATGTGAAATACATCGATTCTGTGAATAAGAAGAATCTCGAAATCCCAACATAGTCATTCACTTATTAGATAGAGAGATAACAAATAATATTTCTTAATTTTAGAATATTTCATGTTAATATTTATATATTTTTCTAAAATATTTTTATTTTTTTTTATTTTTAAAAATAAAAAACTTATAATTCACTTTTTTTTCCATTATTTAATTTGATTAAAATATAAAATTCAATGTTTAATTAAATATTATTATTAGTAAAACTTGTAATTGACTTTTCTTTCATTAATTAATTTGATTAAAATATAAAATTAGAAACTTAACTAAATATTTTTATCTATATTAAAATCTCATTTACGAAAAAAAAAAATCCCATGATAGTCATTGACTTATTAGATGGAAATACGTAATGTGACCAATAACCGCTGACAAATAATATTTCAGGGCATCACAAGCCACTAATAAATAATATTTCACTGCATTACACGCCACTAATGATGTCACTGATTACACGCCACTAATGGTCTAATTGGATTACGCTCAGTCCTAGTTACTATATAGTGATATCCTCTTCCAGTTTATCTCCACCAATTCACATTATTTGTGGGCATACTTGTGTGAATTATTGTTGTTTAGTAATGGCAAGGCCGGTCCTGTTTCTGTTTCTGGTGCTGGCAGCCTTGTGGGCTTTATCAGTGAATGCAACCCGCAAGTCTCCTGGATTTACAGACAAAGACCTCGAGTCTGAAGAAAGTCTCCGACTCCTTTATCATAACTGGCTGGCTCAGCAACGCTCCCCGAGAAATGCATCGGATGAGCGATTCGAAATATTTAAGAGCAAAGTGAAATACATCGAGTCTGTGAATAAAAAGAATCTAACGTACAGACTTGGATTGAATAAGTTTTCGGATATGAGTAAGGAAGAATTCAGAGCAATGTACTTGAAACCGATGAACATGCGAGAAGAGATGGAGAAACTCAAGAGAATGGGACTGATGAATGCATCATTCACATCCCAGAACTTGGACAGCTTGCCAAGGACTTTTGATTGGAGGAGTAGGGGAGCGGTATCCAGTGTGAAGTTTCAAGGCGACTGCGGTATGTATTATGAGAGAAATAATTTCAATTTCAAATGGTAACTAAGGAGCTGGATTTTTCCCCTATTGTCTCGTGCATATCGTTTATTTTTTATCCTTGCAGATTGTTGTTGGGCATTTGTGACTGCAGGCGCTGTAGAGGGCATCCACTTTATCAAAACAGGCAATTTGCTTAGCCTATCAGCGCAGCAACAGCTTGATTGCTTACACTATACTTGCGAATCGGGAGCGCAGCTTAGCCCTGCTTTCCAATATATAATAGCCACCGGAGGGTTGATCAGTGACGATCGGTATCCCTACACTGAAGTTAAGGGGCCGTGCCTATTCCCACAGGTACCATAACAATGTTTAATGATTAATACTAAGATGGATTTGTGCATTAAGATAGAGATAGTTAGACATGGTTAAATATTAATATTTATAATAATAATAATGTTAGATATCATTAGATAATAATATTTACAATACTAACATTATTATAATTTGTAAGATAATTAAATCATTGTGTTGTTTTGTTTGGATATAGATTGGAAATCCAGATGCATCTATTAATGGATTTGCAGGTGTTCCCCGTAACAATGAAGCAGCTCTCAAATATTATGTAACTCAACAACCTATAGCTGTAAGAATTGACGCAAGCAGTGAAGATATAATGGGTTATATGGATGTAAGTGATTACCATTCTTTACATTGTTGTTGAGAATTAATAAATAAGATATAAATAATTTAGCAAGTGTAATTAACCAAATTTTGTTTGTTAAGCAGGGAATATTTAGTGGTCCATGTAGCGAAAAAGATGACTATGGACAGGAATTAGTAATTGACCATGGAGGTGTACTGGTTGGATATGGCAACAGAGTTAAGGGAGCAAATAAGGGAATTAAGTTCTGGAGACTCAAGAACTCTTGGGGAGAAGATTGGGGAGAAGAAGGATACATTAGATTGTTAAGAGATGTTCCAGACCCAGAAGGGATGTGTGGTGTTGCATCTTTTCCCGTATACCCAATAAAAAACTGAAGAATTGTAGCAATTGCCATGACAAAAGTTTGGAACACTAAAAATAAGACACAATAGTATGAAGATTTACAATTTATTTTATTAAATATAGCTTATTTTATAGAAGTTTTATAGGTAAGACATATTATTAACTTATTTTGTAAAAGTTTAATGCTTAGAATACGTTATTGTATTGCATTATTATTGGTAATGGGTTAAAATAGTTTTTATTAGAAAATCTCTTGTGCTTTTTGTAAAATGTATATGAGTGTGAAAAGAATAAAATGATAAAAAAATGTATATTGCTTCTAAATTTTAAATTTAGAATTATTTTAAAAAATAAATAATTTTTTGATAGAGTGTGTTTGGAGGAGACTATGTGGAGCAAGTGGAGACCCCACTTTCAAGAACTAATTACGTTAGATGGTGGGGGTGGGCTGGCCACCCCTATACATGGAGATGCATGGAGTTTTATTTCTAGTAGATTCTTAGCTTTATGTTCTGTGATGCCTCTAATAGCAAGTGATGGCCAACTCATGATTGTTGATAGTCTTTTGTGTTATAATTATGGTGTAGAAATTCTACTTGTGTTGCAATTATTAAACTTTTTGTAGTTTTGGGCAAATTATTACATAGGGTGATGGTCAAAACTATCTGGTTTCCCAATGGGCAGATTGAGACCTTCTATCGTAGAATTGTTGAGAGTGGATGGATGAATGATGTACTAGAAATTTCTATTTTGTGATGTAAATACAATGTAAGCTTACAAAAAAAATACTTCTACATTTCTCTTACGCATTTTTTCCTATTTTTATTTTAGTTTCATTTCATTTTAAAAAATATACAATTTTTCCCCAATTGGGTGAGAAAGGATGAATTATATTTTTCTCCAATGGGAGTGAGACACAAGGAATGTGGTTGACTCAGTGGTTTTCCCACTACCAAGGGTGTGGGAAAAATTAAATAGAGAGGGTATCGTGTTCACATTCCACATGAATACAAAGATGGAGAAGCACAAAAGCCTCCCAGTGAAGAATGGGCCTTTCAAGTACCAAAAAAATGAAGCACTTGCCAAGGTCTATCGATTGATTCGAGGAGAAAGGGAGTCGTAACTCTTGTGAAGAATCAATTCCAATGGGGTATGTATTGATCAGCCTCATGAATGGGTAATTATATGGACTCATTTTACCTCCTAACCTAGTCAAATCAACCATTTTCTTAGCTTATTATATGATTTTCTGATTATATTTATGCTTATGGAGTGAGTTGAGTTAGTTATGATGCCATGTGGTCTAACATGTGTTTAATGCAGATTATTGATGTATTTTGAGGTCAAAGTCAAGGATCCATTGGACAAATGGTAGCAATAATTGGAAGTGGACAAAGGAGAGGACTTATAGGAGGGAATCCCCCTCATTTATTACTCCTCGCTTCAAATTTCCCTTCATTCAGCTTGTAGTACATGTTAGTTCCAATCTTCGCAGCCTGTCACCAAGGATCAACATGAGCTCTTACTATGTCTGGTTTTGTTAGATGTTTTTGACATGATGTTCAGTACAAAACATGTCACAAGTGTGTCCATCAGAAGAATCTCGGAAAAATATTTCCAACGGTATATCACACTCCCGTAATCGGTTCCTGGATTAGAAGAAATGAATGAGTGATTATTGGTTATGCATGTTTTGAGGTCAGTTGCTACACACAATGACAAGTTTAGTACAAAATCAGTTTCTGAAATAATGGTAAGGAAATTTTCAAAAGTGAAAGATGTTTTTGTTCACCACATACTAAATAACAAAAGCCTCCTTCAGTTTATGCACAGGTGTTACTATGTGGGAGATATACAGTGATATTTGGAGCCTACATTAAAACAAAACAAATTTTTCCTATTTTATTACTGTTTTAGTCATTTTAGTGCAGGGCCATTTTACAACAGATGGAAATTGATTTTGCAAAATCCTAGGAGGTTTTGTTAAGCATGAGCCATATAAAATAAACCTCTTTCAGTTTTTTCACAGGTGTCATGAATTGGGATATGTGACTATATCTTTACAGCTCATTTTCACAGATTTAAATTTTTAATGATTTTCTATTTTAGAGATGATTTTGTGGAACATATTACGAGCTACTGGAAACGAATTTCCCAAATTTGAAAGAGGTTTTTCTCCACAATGACCTTATCTACAAAAACCTCTTTCAGTTTTGTAACAGGAACTACGGTTTAAGAGATACAAGGTCATCTTCAACACCTATTTTCAGAAATTCGGCCCAAGTTTAATGTAACTAATTCTATTTTGAGGAAAATGGTTCAGCTCAATCCCTTAGTACAAGGATGAGAAAATGTATATATTTTATGAATTTCATAGTGTAGGGGTTGGATTTTGGTAGAGGGTTGGACACTTGTGATTGCTTGGCACTTCATTGTACTTCTCATTTCTGCATTTTTGGCAAACAAAAGACCAGGGTTTTGCAGCACTTGTTGGGATCCATGTGGCTCTGTGTTTTGATGGTGTTTTTCTTCATGTAATTGTAAGTTCACTGATTTTTATGTATATCATTTTCCCTTCTCTTGTCTTCTAAAATTAAACAAATGTGTGATTGAGGTAGAATTTATTGGACTCCTGTGCTCTGCTTTGAAATTTTGTTTAATTTTACATGTTTTCATATGTTTGAGGAGGACTCTTGAGACCCTCTTGCCCTCCTTAGCCCCTCCCCAGTCTGATCCATCCATTCGTTCAATCCAAAGCATCAAAACGATTGCGTTCCTTTCCCCAATCAAAACTCTGCAAAAACTAGGACTCATCCTCGGACCCAAATTTGCCTTTCCCTTTTTCCAACAAAAAAACCCCCAAAAACTCAAATTAAATCCTTGCACTTCATACCTAGCCTAAGATTAGTTGTTCAATCAGTCATCTCAAGCCCTATCTGATTATATTTTGCTGAGATTGACCCGAAGAGAGCCCTCTCCTGTCCTCGTAGGGCTAGCTACGAGGCTGAGCGTGATTTGATGTAGACCTAGAATCTTACCTTTTCAGCTTGAGGTAAATCTAGGCCCTAAGAATACAAGTAGCTAAATCATGCCCTATAAGGAAGTTGAGCAAGTGGAGGATGACTGATCATTATCTCGAGCTTTGGGAGCCAAGCATCCCTGATTTAAGGAAGATATTGGTAGCTTAATTTGTATAAGTATAGAGGCCTAGGGCCTCACTATCATAGGATTTTTGTTGGATTTTTTCTTATGTAAACTCTACTCAACTTCGAGCTTATTATTTTGTGACAGTTTCATGTAATCCTACTATTGTTTTGGAAATAAAGATGGAATCCTTTTCGAGCTAGCATTGAGTTACCTCAGAGGGCTGAAGCTCTTGGGTTAGGGCCCAATCTAAGCTACCAAGCTCCTCTTTACTTTTATTTCTATGTTTTATTTGAGTTTATAGATTAGGTTGTTGTTAGAAGTATTTCTCTTATGGTTAAAAATATGTTGCTTTTGATGATTCACTAGTTTGCTTCCATTTGTGCTCTCTATAGCAAGTTAAGGAGTGATAAAGAGAAGATTCAAAAGGCTAGAAACAGTTCCTTCACTTCTCTTTGTCCCTTTTGGACTGTGATTTGAGGCAAAGACCCTCTTTCTACCCCAAAAACACAAATTCTCCTCATTCATAGGACTTCTAGTGTTTGCAACATTTTAGTAGGTTAATAGTCCAGTTTTGATTTGCTTCAAATCTTCTTCATCATTCTCACTACTTTATTTGCAATAGTCTTCTTTTGTGCTTTCCTTTCTTTTAGCATTTCTCAACATTTCCTTTCACAGATCATAGTTTAGAATATTTTGATGCAAAACTTTGTTTTTCTAGATGCACTCATTTCATTGCTTGCTTGATTTCCTTGGTTGACTGTAAGTTTTTATGCAACAGATCTCTTCTAGCATCAGTCAAGCCTATCAACCATCCCATCCTCCATCCGGTCCATGCCCTACAAGTCACCCAAGTCTCATCTAAATTTTGCCTTAGTTTCCTGCATTTTCCATAGAACTTCTTGCTCTCTCCTTGAGCAAACCCAATCATCTTCCTCTCTCCTAGTGATTCTTGGTAGACCCTAGGTGCCCTAACACCTCATTCCAACCTTCATCTAGCTTTTTCGCCCACTCTTAAACCCTCAAGATAGTGAAAACTACTCTCGACCTCCTCTTGTAGGCCTCGTGTAGTTGCCCTATTTTCCTCCTGTAGATTTCCTCTATCCTCCTATAGATTTTCCTGTAGGCTTTCTTTTGAAGGCCAAGTGTGGGAAGAGCCACCAAAAGGCCACTAGAGAACTCCTAGGACACATCCACACCATCCTACATCCTCTCAAGTTCCAAACCACCCTCCAACTCCCACCTATTTGCTGCGACATTCACACAAAGTAAACTACATGCATGTCAGTTAGATAGATGTTGTTTACTTACTTAGATATATGTTATCTACTTCCAGAAATAGCTTAGTTAGATGTTGTTTACTTCCTTGAGTAGGTAATGACATTTATTTCACGATTTTCATGGTACTTTCTGCAAAAGTAGGATTAGTTGGTTAATTAGGGCTTTCTAGGTTTGCTTTACATCTCAAATTTTCTCCTTTCTGCAGTTAGAGTGGCATATGTAGAGTAAATTTTCTTTCCTTTCATCACATATAGAGCTTCTTCTAGAATCCATAGAAGTTGGCTTAAGCTCCTTGTGATCTTGCATCGACTGACTAAGTGACAACCTGCAGTAAGATCTAGTACTTGTGCATACATCACCGACACTTCCAAGTTTGTTACGAACTACTGGATTGATAAGAGTAAAGTAGGTAGCCCAGGAGCTGCAACATTATTGCCACAATACTAGTTCTCACCACTTTTTCGTGCCGCTGCCGGGGACGCGTCAGAGTACTCTATGATTAATGCTTTCTTCTATTTTGTATTGCAACATTATGCTAATAGTTATTTTAGCAAAAGTAGACTAGTCATTCGTTTTCCTTCAGTTATGCATTTCCTTTATTTCCACTTCAATTCTACAAATTTCTATTCAGCAAGTTCATTTCAGCTAGTTGCAATTTATTTTGTTCAATGAATTTTAGTTTTTTCGGGTACTATCAATGTGGGGAAAAAAAACAAAAACAACCAATAAAGATTTCCTTTTATGCGTCGTAGAAATAGAGATAACTAGGGAAAAATTTTGCCCAACACCCCCACTACTTCACACAGCCAACCTTCTCTCTTCTTCGGTGGTTGCAATCAAGAAGAACCCTTAGGTAAACAACAAGACATATTTAGAGAACCTATAGGGGAAGAAGAAGAATGAAACATTTCTTTGGAGCTAATGGCTAAAAACATAAATGCTAGGGGGAATGGAGAGAGAATAGAGGGCAGCTTTCCCATTCAGGAGACCAATGGAGACACCAAAATAAAGAATATAAGCCCTTTTGCCTTACCTCATTTCCATGGCCTAACTACAAAATATCCTGACACCTTTTTGTTCGAGTTTGTTGTGATCTTTCGAACCTATGACTATGCAGAAGATGATAAAAAGTTGAAATTGTTCCCTTCTACTCTCAAGGATGCAACACTGTGTTGGTTCATGGGATTACCTCACAATAGCATAACAACATGGGCTTAGATGCAGCAAGCCTTTAACAACAAGTATCAAGACTATTGTAGGTCAAACGATACTAAAGAATAAATTTTCTGAATAGCCATAGGAAGTGATGAGTCCCTCAAGGACTATGAAAAGAGGTTCCAGCTCAGTTACAAAAGGGCCAGGTGTACACCTGACCTTCAGTCTCTAAAGCTGGTCTAGCTAAGGGGAATTCGGGAAGATCTTCTAGACACCCTCCATCTACTAGCCTAGGGAGACATTTACCAACTATCCTATGAGGACATAAAGCCTATTTTTAGGGACCATTCTAGAGCAGCCAGAAAGAAAGGTAGAGGGAGTCAACTGATAGCCGATACCTCTTCCTCTAACTCGTCCATTAAAGGAGAAATTGGAAACATCCTGGAAGAATTCAAGAGTGAGATGCAACAGACTCTTTCCATGCAAATGGATACCTTACATATCAAAAGGAAAAAAGATGAAGCAGAGAGGGCTTTGGCCATTTTTTTCCCTAGATGCACCAGGAGGCATTCTAGGAATGAATCCCCATTGAACTCTATAGAGGTTTGTTCAGTCTGTGAAGAAAATCATTCTATAGATAAGTGCCCTTGCTTACTCGGACTTAAAGTTGTATATCAAGGAGGTTGAGGGAGTCATTGAATAGCTCTGTTACATAAACAAAAGGAGGCCACATGGACCTAGACCATACTAGTAGGGGATGCAAGGGACATCTCAGGCATACTACAACCCCAACAAAGTCACTTCCATACCTTTTTGGGGCCCTCCTGCTCATCCTTCCTGGTCCATGCCTCCTCCTTGGTCCTTCACATCTCAATTTCATGCCCAATGAGCCACCCACTCATTTCAATCCTATGCTTAGCCACAACCTCAGTGGAATGCACCATATCGGGGGTGGAGACCCCAATACAACTCTCTTCCCACTCTTTTGCCTCCACCACGTGCCCAACCACAATTGTTACCTCCTGCTCCACCAAAGTAACCCCAAATACCTACCCAACCAAATCAAAACCTGAACAAAAGACAGGCTCAACAAGTGTATAGTGGGGAACCATCATGCCCAAATTATGCTATGGAGATTTAGGAAATTAACTTGTGATATGGGAAATTTTTCCTAGATACCTAGCCTCCACCAAGGTCGGTTGAGGAAGATAAAGAGGAAAGTGAACCTAAATAAATTCCACCCATTCCTGAGAGACTATCCGTGATAGTCCAGCCTACCCCAATAGAAACTGAAGTCCTAGGAGAATTGAAACATTTATTTGTGGAGATACCGCTTATGCTGGAAATAATACTAAGTGGGCGGCGGGGGGGGGGGGGTGAATCAATATTAGTCAAGTTAATAATATTTTAACAATTTCTTACATAATTTCATATACTCTACTTCAATGAAGGAAACCTGCGTGTGTACACAACTGTGTTTAAGGAAACAAGTGTATATCCAACAAACTAATGATTATGTTAATTCATCATATGTTGATATTTAATCTGGCTATTTGTACTTTATTAAACATTCAACAGTTAAACAAAATGAACCATCACACATAAGCATCACACATGAACACCAAGTTGTAAGGTGGAAACACAATGTGGGTAAAAACCACCTGTCATTGTCGTTTGTGTCTTCTTTTAATAATAAGAAAATATATTTACAACAATGTACTGATGCAGACTCGTACCAGTTCGCAGGCTTCTATGTGCATAAGGCTACAACCTTCTTTTGTTCTCCACCTTCTATTGGAAGGGAGCTACAACCCCCTAGCTCTTGTACTAGTCCATTTATTTACTAGTATGTAGGTGCCGACGTAGAAAAGGCTACGACCTTCCTTCTTCCTCCATGTACCACGTTTCATAAATTTTCAGACTAGATACTCTTGGAACACAACACCATAATCTGAAAGCCACGTTTCATCCAATTTTCATACTGGACCCATCAACAACATTGAAGCTCAAAATCAATCACCACTGTAATACAACAATTGCATTACCCATTGATTGAATACTAAATCATTTCTCTCTGAATCACCCAACAACTTAATCACTGAAACCCTGTTGTTGGGATCACGATTGCCGTTACACCAAAACCCATAGGTGTTAGTAAATGGACACATTTCCAGAGTTAACGGATCCTCGAGAGGTGGTTAGTCCATGTCACGAAACACACGGGGAGCGCTGGATTATCCAATGCCCAACAATCTCCCCCCAAGCGCAAGCCGAGTGTGATTTGAACTCGAGATCTTTGGCTCTGATACCACTCATTGGGATCACGATTGTCGTTACACAAAAACCCACAGGTGTTAGTAAATGGATGCATCGCCAGAGTTAACGGATCCTCGAGAGGTGGTTAGTCCATGTCACGAAAAACACGGGGAGCGCTGGATTATCCAATGCTCAACACCTGTCATCAAAACATAGTCACCAAAACAGAGCGCAGAACCCAGAACTCTGCAACAATATTCAGAGCCAGCTGTATCATCAAACACCATGCATCAGAGTGCATATGCTACTTCGAAGAGCTAAACCAGTGTGTATACAAAAGTTCACCAAAGCGAACTAGTGTATATGTCATCAAATACTTACCTATAACTTCGCTACACTTCCCGACTTTAGACATACCCAGGTCATTACATACAAAATGATAATACCTGTGTTAGCAACCAGATCTAGTCCATTAGATAACATAAAGATAAGTCATTATGATCATGATCCATTATTAGATCTCATCCATCAATACTGAAGCTAATCACAAACAACGAATCTAAATATGTAGAATATTATCAACAGTAAATAGTCACCAGAACTCAGAACTTTGAATCAACAACCAGAACCACCTGTAACTTCAAACATCATAGTTCATATGGTATACACTACTTAGATGTGTCTAACCCGCATGAATACGTGGTTTTATCAAAGTCAACCTGCGCATACATTTGTAAATATTCATTCATAATTTTGCTGCTATTCTAGACTTCAGTTATCCCCGCATCATAATATTTACAGAACATCACAAGCATCAGTATACAGACCTAGAAAAAGCATGATCAAACCATATAGAGATGATTCATTCCAAGCCATAAGATCCCGATCCATCATTATATCTTGTCCTCCATCAACCACTGATATTCCTCCTTGGTTCAGATCAAGCAAACCGTCATAAACACATAACTTGCATACTAGATCTCACACTTCATCAGGTATTCGAGACTTGCATCCTGGCCTAATGATTTTCTCCTCCTTTTATGGTCTTAGGCCCTTTTAAATACCATGGTCGAAAACCATGTAGGACCAATACCTTGGACCCAATACCTTGGGTCAATACCTCAGACCAAATACCATGGACCAATACCAAAATAACATGGTCCAAATACCACGGACCAAAACTTAGTTTCTGACACGTACGCACCTCTCCTTCTGTAAAAGTGTGTGTGTAAGTTATACGAGTCTTTGTATAAAGTGAACCTGCGTGTATATGCGACTTGGTATATAGTGAGCCTGCGTATACCTTTCTTTCTTAGTGTATTGTTTACTTGCTATACTGTGATCTTTCATCTGAGAGAGTTGCCTTCTAAATTGATTCCTTGAAGCTTCCCTACATTTCATCACATCTATAAATATCATTGTCATGCATTCTGTCACATCTGATATCTCTTCTGTAGATTCATCCAGTTACCATGTACAAGTGAGTTGTTCTGCTACAAGTGGGTTGCCATCAAGTACAAAACGTGCATCATAATTCAAACAATCTCCCCCTTTGGACTTGATGGCAACAACAAAACCAGGTCACTCTCCCCCTTTGACATCAAGGGAAAAGGGTGGACCAGTATCTTCTCCCCCTAAGAGCATAACACTTTATATCTGAATAACTGAATATTAATCATGCTCCCACTAGGCACATGCTAAATTCTTTGATTGAACTCACCCTTTGTTCATGCTGAGATGTACTGTATCATCCATGCTCTCCCCGAGCACATGAAAAGTCTGTAAATATTTTCAAGAAAATAACATGACTCCGTAACTCAACTATGAGAGTTTGACCTTCCTATAGTTAATGACTCATACATACATTCGTTCTCCCAACCAAATAGGGATAAACTTGACTCATTCACCCAACCAAGTGGGGATATACCAGATACCAATTGTTTATAGATGACTGAAATATTACATCATCCTTCCCATGCATAGTCGAGGTACAAATTACATCATATGACCAAGAGGGATTCATCAAAATACTACAATAGGCAAAGACAAAGTATTACATCATGTGTCTTGATATGACCTTTACATCGAATGATATACATGACATAGAGACCAAATATCTAAAAAAAGATTATGTTAGTTATCAGCAACTATCATCAGCAACATCTGTCAATAGCATCCACACCAGCAATCTATATATGTCCATCATTAGTCCCCAACATATGATAGTGTAAATCTCATCAACATGTGACAAAGTATGTCTCCATATGTATATAAACTCATCCTCTTGATTTCATCAAGATCAACTTGATTTGTTTCCTTAGTAGAAGGAGACTTAGCATATGTCATATCTCAATCATTCACATCATATCATCTGTATGTGAAAAACACCATACTCATCATCATTGTCATCAATAACAGTATGATCTTTCCATAAGAGCCTTCAATATATCAACCATGTATCATCACTAGGGAACATCCCACATCTAATAAGCATCAACCATGATAATCAACATATTTGAGTATCAACCTATCATTATAAGGTAAGAACTGAAAGTGATTAAGTAAGCCATGTCTTCGAATATCCATTTCCTCAAATAGCTATGTCTCCATGCGACCTGCAACAACACCATTCTCTTGGCCAACCAATGATATATGCAAGTTATGTAATCATCCATGTATCCATCATATAATATATCCATAAAATAGATATCAATATGTATCTAGCAAGCCATGATATTATGGTCATTTGTCAAGATTTCTTGATATCATCAACAACAGCAATCCTCAACCGTGTGAGAACCAAGGACCATAGGAATCCCGCATCATAACTGTACTATATGATCTTTAGAAGGCATGATGATAGCAACATGAAAGAAATGAACGGCTCATCATTAAATAATGAGGTTGTTTTCTCAATATTTTTACTTCTCCTTGTCCTTATGAATATCGTCATGTAAGCAATATATATAACTATATGCATCATCAAAGAATCATCCACAACCATCCATGAATCTGATCTGAAACCAAACTATGTGACCCCCAAGTATCATATGAGATTTTATCATGGGCAACTCATAATTGTAACATAGCAATATGTATCATTTATCCATATAAACATCATCATCATTGATTAGGTACCAAAGACTTCTAAACATAATGCCAACAATGCTTTAATAGAAGGATAGCATGTTCTCCCCTTGAACCTATTCCATATGTTCACTATCAGATCTGATCATGCACATATCAGTAAGAAGTATCAAGGAATCATCAATAATCATATATACATCAAGTTAACTTGTGAGGATAAAAAACAACATCTTATGAGTATAAATATATTTCCACACATTAACAACAGATTGTAACCATCATCTAATAGAGAAATAATTGACTGAACCAGATAAGATCCTTTTTCCTAAGTCTGTCCCACAGATTTTCCTCAAACTAACATATACACAACTGTGCAGTGTCTAAATCATGTATATATGTGACTTCTCTTCATGAAACTTGCGTATGAAATTTAGAACACTAAAGTTTCATACTTTCAGCTCCCTCTGAGTCTGTAATGTGTGTACATTATGTTGTGCCACATCTTTCTGATTGCACTTCCTTCTTCTTCCATATCTTCGAGTGTGACAATGTTTTCCCCTTTTAGTATGGTGCCCGTACTTTGTCCCTGCATTCCCTAGCTATATGTCTAAGCTTGTTACATGCATAACATCTCATATGTTTCATATTTCTCTATAGCAGTCAATGGATTTGTGACCAAACATATTGTAAGAAAAACAATATCCCTTAAAGTACATGGAATGTGATGATCTTTCTACGTGACAGTCTTGAACCATTCTACTTCTGCATCTGGCTGCAACATGTTCAAAATTATGACATACATAACATTCAACATTATTCATTTGAGGAAATAACCGATTATTACTTCCATAGTTAGGAGTAAAAGATTTTCTTTGAAGAATTTATTTCCTTGGTTGTTGATGGGATTGACCTCTCATCTCCTTGTTGACCATTTTAGATTTTGCATTAGAGTTCCTTGTCTTACTTTGTCAACTAGATTCACCTTCAACAAATTCATGAAAGCCAAGACCAGTTTTGATGGCAGGATACCTTTGACTACTAAGAATATCATCCAAGATCTTAGTACTATCTTGAAATCGTAAGAGCTTATCCTTTTCTTCTAATTTATCTTTTAGAATATTTACGTCAACCTGATGTTGCTCTTCCTTTTGAAGATACTACTTCTTCATGATTCCTTCAACTTTTCTTCCTTCTTCCAACTGATGTCTTAGTTCAAGAAATTCATTTTATTGTTTCTCAAGAGCTTCTAGTAGTGCTTTATTCTACTTATTTGATTCTTCAAGATCTTCTTTTAGCAAGAGGATCTTAGCTTCAATATTTTCATAGTAACTGGATCTATCTCTGAATTTCTTGATTGTTGTTCTCCTTTCATTTACTTCATTTCTTAATGATGTCACTTCATCTTGTAGCTTTTGACATTGATCTTCCTTTTCCTTGAATTTCTTCCCTACCTTGTTTCCTTCCTCTAGTTGAGCTTTTAGTTTGGTAGCTTCTTCTTTGGAGGCACATTCCCTTTTGTCCAATAGATCTTGTTGATCTCTAATTTTGTTTGTAAGCCTTTTAAATTCTGCCTCTATTTAATATCTTTCTTCCTCACCCATAAGAGCAGATTCAGTTGTTTCACTATCACTTTCATTGTCTTCAAATGGATGGATAAATGTATCACCAGAGGATAATAAATTCATACCTGATAGTTCTTTTTGTTCATCTTCATTCAGAGGTGATTTTGAATCTGAAGCATTGCTTTCACATATTCCCCAATCGATTCTCCCACTGTCATAGTTCCTCTAAGATGTATTCTTTTTCTGAGGCACTTTCTTCATTAGCTTCTTTCCCATTATTCTACAAATCTCCTTCAAGCAATCAAGCTTCTACCAAAGGATCTACTCTGATACCAATTGTTGGAAATAATAATTGGGGTGGGGGGGAATCAGTATTAGTCAAGTCAATAATCTTTTTACAATTTTTTACTCAATTTCATATGCACTACTTCAATGAAGGAAATGCGTGTGTGTACACAACTATGTTTAAGCAAACAACCGTATATCAAGCAAACTAATGATTCTATTAATTCATCATATGTTGATATTTAATATGAGTATCAGTAATTTACTAAACATTTAAATAGTAACCATGTGTAGTTAATAACAGAAAGAACCATCACAGATAAGCATCAGACATGGACACCAAGATGTAAGGTGGAAGCCAAATGTGGCTAAAAACCACCTGTTGCTATCATCTCTATAAATTTTTAATAACAAAAAAATATATTTACAACAATGTACTGGTGTAGACTCATACGAGTACGCAGGCTTCTACCTGTAGAAGGCTACAACCTTCTTTCTTCCTCCATCTTCTATTGGAAGGGAGCTACAACCCCATAGCTCTTGTACTAGCTATAATATTTACTAGTATGTAGGTTTCGACTTACAGAATGCTACGAACTTTCTTCTTCCTCTAGGTACCACGTTTCATAAATTTTCAGACTGGATACTCTTGGAACACAACACCATAATCTGAATGCCACGTTTCATCCAACTTTCATACTAGACCCATCAACAACATTGAAGCTCAAAAGAAATCACCACTATAATACAACTATTGCATTACCCATTCATTGAATACTCAATTATTACTCTTTGAATCACTCAACAACTTAATCACTGAAACCCTGTCATCAAAACACAGTCACCAGAACACAGAGAAGAACCTAGAACTATGCAACAATATTCAGAACCAATTGTATCATCAAAAACCATGCATCAAAATGCATACGCTGCTTGGAAGAGTCGAACCAGCATGTATACGCAACTTCACCAAAGCGAACCAACGTATATGTCATCAAATACTTACTTATAACTTCGCTGCACTTCTCAACTTTAGGCATACCCATATCATTAGATACAAAAGAATAATATGTGTGCTGGCAACCAGATATAGTCCATCAGATCACATAAAGATAAGTCATTATGATCTTGATCCATTATTAGATCTTATCAATCAATAATGAAGCTAACACAATAAACCAATCTAAATATGCAGAATACTGTCACCGGTAAATAGTCACCAAAACTCATAACTTTGCATCAACAACCAGAACCACCTGTAACTTCAAACATCATAGCTCATATGGTATACACTACTTAGATGTGTCTAACCCATGTGTATACGCGCTTTTATCAAATTCAACCTGCGTATACATCTGTAGATATTCATTCATAATTTTGCAACTATTCCAGAATTCAGTTATCCCCAGATCATAATATTTATAGAACATCACAAGCATCAATATATAGATCTAGAAAAAGCATGATAAAACCATATAGAGATGATTCATTCGAAGCCATAAGATCCTAATCCATCATTAGATCTTGTCCTCCATCAATCGCTGAGATTCCTCCTTGGCTCAGATCAAGCAAAGCATCATAAACCCATAACCTGCATATTGGATCTCACACTTCATCAGATATTAGAGACTTGCATCATGGCCTAATGATCTTCTCCTCCTCCTATAGTCTTAGGCCTTTCTCAATACCATTGTCCAAAACCACGTAGGACCAATACCTTCGACTCAATACCTGGGGTCAATACCTCGGACAAAATACCATGTACTAATACCAAAATACCATTGTCCAAATACCACGGACCAAAACTTAGTTTCCAACATGTACGCGCCTTTCCTTCTGTGAAAGTGCGTGTGTACGTTATACGTGTATTTGTATAAAGTGAACCTACGTGTATACGCGACTTGGTATATAGTGAACCTGCATATACCTTTCTTTCTTCATTCTACTATTTACCTGATATACTGTGATCTTTCATCTGAGAGAGTTTCCTTCTGAACTGATTCCATGAAGTTGCCCTGCATTTCATCACATCTATAAATATCACTGTCATGCATTCTGTCACATTAGATATCTCTTCTGTAGATTCGTCTAGTTACCATGTACAAGTGAGTTGTTCTACTACAAGTGGGTTGGTATCAAGTAAAACACATGCATCCTAATGCCAACAACTTCTCCATGCCATAAAATATGTGTCTATCTATAATAGTTTGATCAAAGGGAAGTGCTTTAGGCATCCAGGAAGGTGCAAGAGAGATTCCCTAACCATCAGTGTCATAGGAAAATTGCCTGACCTGATGTCAGGGCAAGTAATCTGTCCAAAATATCTTGACCCTGGAAGCCTAGTAGTTGATTTCCACATCAATGGCACAATGATTCCACGTACCTTGATTGACCTGGGAGCTGCCATTAATGTGATGACAAAGGACACAATGCTCAAACATAACCTCCAGGGCTTCTTGAGGAAGACCACAACCATGCTATAGCTAGGAGACCACTCCAATGTGACCCCTAAGGGGATTGTGGAAGACGTGATCGTCTCCATTGATTCTTGGGAGTACCCTGCTGATTTCTTAGTTCTCCAACCAAAGGAAAAGCTCATTGGGTATACTCTCATTCTGGCAAGACCCTGGTTGGCTACTACCGATGCGTACATCAACTGTCGAGCTCAAAACATGACCATAAAGAATGGGCACATGTCCAAGCAGTTAATCCTATATCCACCTGCCCAACCCTTGCTAGAACATGATCTACCTCTTTGGCTAGAGGAGGAAGATGAGGATGAACTCTATTCTACACCGCATTGTACATTAGAAATCACCATGGGGGGAACAATAAGATGAGGACGATATGATTTAAAATCCACCTCCGAGTGTATTACCATTAGAGGACATAGTAAGAGAAACCCAAAACAACCCCTAAACTAATCTCTGTGCAGCCGAATCCACTTCTCTCCATGTTAAGAATATAGAGTTTGACCCAGAAAGAACCTTGAAAATCAATCCATCCCTATCCATTTCCCAGTAAAAGGAACTGTGTAGCCTACTGAGAAAACACCTAGATGCATTCACCTGGAGTTATAAGGAGATGAAGGGAGTGCACCCTTCAGTATGTACTCATCATATTACATCAAGGAGGATTGCAAGCCAGTCAAGCAGCCTCAAAGAAGGATGAATCCAACAATTAAACATATTCTTAAGGAAGAACTTCATAAATTTCTTGATGCAGGATTCATCTATCCCATCTCTGATAGTGAATGGGTCTCTCCTTTGGTGCTAGTGCCAAAGAAAACTGGTAAGTAGAGAATCTGTGTCGACTATCATGAATTAAACAAAGCCACTAAAAAGGACGATTTTCCTTTACCTTTCATAGATCAAGTGTTAGATGGTCTGACAAAGAAAAAGTTTTTCTCTTTCCTAGATGGGTTTACTGGGTACAATCAGATTCAGATCAGCCCAAAAGACCAAGATAAGACCAATTTCACTTGTCCTTGGGGTAACTCTGCATACTGGGTCCTTCCTTTTGGTTTCTGTAACACTCCGGCCACATTCCAAAGAGTGGTATTGAGTCTATTTTCTGAATTAGTTCTTGATGTAGTAGAGATATACATGGATGACTTTATTCCTTATGGCTTTGACTTTCAGGAAGCTTTATATAACCTAGGAAAAGTTCTAGACAAGTGTATTGAGATGAACCTATCCCTGAGTGTGGAAAAATATGATTTTTTATGACTGAAGGGACAGTATTAGGTCATGAAATATCTCAGCAGGGATTGCAGGTGGACCCCAACAAAATTTCCATCATCCAAAGGGTCCCACCTCCTCAAAAGGTGAGAGATGTCAGATGTTTCCTAGGCTTAGCTAGGTATTACAGGAGATTCATTAAAGATTTTAGCGAGCTAACCTATCCTTTGTTTGGCCTCTTAGGCAAAGATGTCAAGTTCATATGGTCGGAAACTATCAAGAAGCCCTAGATACCTTGAAGAGCAAGCTCGTGACTACCCCAATGCTGAGAGGCTCAAACTGGGCCCTGCCCTTCCACATTCACACAGATGCCTCGAACAAAGAAATAGAAGAAAATTTACCTTATCCCATATACTTTATAAGAAAAAACTTGTCAAAGGCATAGTTAAGCTATATAGTGACCAAGAAGGAACTCTTAGCTGTCGTGCATTCCTTAAACAAATTCGGCCATTATATCATAGGATATAAAACCTTTGTGCACACTGATCATGTTGCAATTATATATTTAATGAACAAATTAGATGTAAATGATCGCATTATTAGATGGTTTATTTTACTGCAACAGTTTGATTTGACCATTATTGATAAGCTTGGTAAAGAAAATGTTGTTGCTAGCTTTTGTCTAGAGCAAATTTACCGGCAGGTGAAGAGAGAATGGTGGATGACCAAATGGCAGATGAACATTTGTTTCCTATCTCAGTACTCTCCCCATGGTTTGTTGATATAACAAACTACTTGGTTTCACCATAGTTATCACCACACCTGTCCTCAAATGAGAAGAGTAGGATAGTAAGGAAAAGGTCCCATTTCACCTAGATTGGGGGAAACCTCTTCAAACTTGGCCTAGATCAGATCTTGAGAAGATGTGTCAGGGAGGAGGAAGTCCTTGACATCCTCCTAACTTGTCATGATGGGCCTTGTGGAGGTCATTTTGCAGCAAAAAGGACTGCCTTCAAATATTGAAAGAATGTTACTATTGGCCCACTCTTCATCGGCATGTGAGGAGATATACCAACCAGTCTGATCGATGTCAAAGGATGGGGAAAGCTACTCTGAATGATGAGATTCCCATGCAACCTCGAGTGACCTTTGAGCCATTTGAGAAGTGGGGCATGGACTTTGTGGGTCCTATCAACCATCCTTCAAAGCAGAAGCAATACGTCATTGTGTGCACCGATTACTTGATAAAGTGGGAAGAGACAAAAGCAATCAAAGAAGTGACAGAGGAAAAAGTAGCTCATTTTTTGAGAGAAAACATATTCTACAAGTTCGGGTATCCAAGGGAGTTGGTCATAGATCAAGGCAGTTAGTTCACTTCCAATTTGATTGAAGACCTGCTCACACATCATAGAGTCAAGCACGAGACTTCCACCCCTTACCATCCACAAGCCAATGGATAGGTGGAGGTCACTAATAGGGCACTAGAAAGGATCCTGACGAAGTTAGTGAGCAACAACAGAAAAGACTAGACGGACAGATTATTTGAGGCCACTTGTGCCTACAACACAACATGGAAGACCACCACAGGGTTCACACCCTATGAGATGATCTACGGGAAGAAGGCTTTGTTGTCAATACATTTTGAATTCAATACCCTAAGGATGGCAATTCAGCTAGACCTAAACCTCAGCCATGCACAGAAAGAAAGATTACTTCAACTCAATGGATTGGATGAACATTGATTGGAAACCCTTCTCCATACAGAGGTAGTTCCATTTCAGAGAAAGATATGGCATCACAAAAATATGAAGGAGGAAATTCCAAGAGGGATATTGGGCACTACTCTATGATTCAAGATACAAATATTTCAAACTCAAGTTGAGAACAAGATGGCTGGGACCCTAAACTGTGGAGAAATGCAATGACAATGGTTCAGTTCTGATTAGAACTAGTGATGATGAAGCCATCGCCATGTTTGTCAATGGACACCAGTTGAAAGTCTACAAGAAACCCCTCTCCAAGCAAGGTTTGAATAAGATAGTGTGGGTAGTGGAGCATGTCTTAGCCTCCACTTCACCCACTCATTGAAGAAAAAAAAGAGAAATAAAAAATAAGGACTCAAGTGAAAACCTCCATGAGGTGCTTGAGTCCCATCATTGGGTTGAAAACCTCTTCTAAGGTGGCCCTATGATGTAAAAAAAAAGTGAGAAAAGAGAATAAGATACCTAGGTGAAAATATCCCTTGGAGGCACCCAAGGTAGGCAATTAGGGTGAAAACCTCCCGGAGGTGCCCTAGTTGTTTTCAAAAAAAGAAAAAAAATAATTCATTTGCATTGCAGGTTTGTAGGACGACTACAGGAAGAAAAAGAAGGTTCCAAGGGAACCGTGACACCCACATCAGCACCTATCCTACCTTCTCCACGCCTTTCTCAATCATTTTTGACATTTATTTCACTAAAGTGTGCTTCTTTTTCAAAAACTGTGTTTTCTAGAGGAGGCTCCTGTAGGAATTACAGAGAGCCATAAATGGATATAAAAGGTAGGTTGAGGTACAGGGAAGCTTCATGAAGAACATATAAACCCTCCTACAGTCTTCAAACCTCCTTGCCATTATTTACAAGCCTGCATCACACCCCAAGCATCATTCCTCTTCCTGTCCAAGAAAAACATAGGAAAAAATAGTTTTTAGGAAAGGAAAAAAAAAACAAAAAAATAGGAGAGGAAGCAACACCATCCACCTCACCTGAAGCCTACCTACTACCTCTCCATCTCTATCTACACCTTTAGCATCATCCTAAAAGCTCCAATCACATAAAGAAGTTTAAGTTTCAAGGGGAGATATAGCTATAGGAGCTCCTGTGGGAATTCTTGTGGCAGCGGATCCCATCAAAACCCAGCACCAGCAACAGGAGAATGCACACATAAAGGTTGAGAACGCACCTGAAGCTAAGACCCAGCTAGAGAAAAACTTGCATAAGACACAGCCACACATCAACAAGTAGACATCATGCATCAAAAGAAATAAAGGCATGCAACAGAGAGAGAGCCACAACACCTCACATCAAATACATTTGGATCACAAGTAAGTAACTAACCCGCTCCTCTATTTGCATTTGTGTAATTAGAAGTCATGCAAAAGTAATGAGATGGTTGAGGTTGAATGAGGGAATGGTGGCCAGTTAACTTGTCCACCTTCATCTAGTTGACTCAACTCATCTTAGATGTCACCCACATGTGCAAGCAACCAACCCAAGAAAGATGTCAAGGACAGGTAGTGGAGGAAGTGTCAAATCCGATGCAATAATGACGGATGATTATGAGGAGGGGCGATGACAACAAGGTAGGTCGGGACCAAAAGTCTGAATATGTCCAACATATACTTTTCTAGCTCACCCCCCATCACCAGAACTATCCATGAAGGGTAATAAGTACTCATCCCTGAGCATTCTCACCACCTTTTCCTTCACTCTCTCCTCGTAACTCAGCTACAACAGTCTCCTTGTGGCCCCACAACCTCATAACCATCGTCCTCTATTGATCTCTCCCATATTCCTGCTCTTGGCATTTTCTATAGGAGCACCTACAGGTTCTACAGGAGAACCTATAGGAATTCTACAAGAGGGACAACAAGCTTCTACAGGAGGGGCAGTGAGTTGTTCTGAGGGGACAAAACATGATTTTTAGCACAATTTTTGGTCTGGGGAAGTTGGTTCCATACATGACCCCATTGAATATCAATATATGTATGAAGTGGTTTCAATTTGAGGAGGAAATAAATCCTTTAGGAGAGGAGAAAATACATAAAAAATTCTGCTTATTTAAAAAAAAAAGAAACACAGTCTCCTCTGTTTCTCTGTTTTTCTCAAAAATTGTTGTCTCCATCTCCACATTTGGTTTCTTAAAATAGTACAAACAAAAGGATAGGAGGGTTTATGAGAAAGGAGCACACTAACTCCACTAGGCTCCTGCACATCCATAAGTGGTGGACATCTTCACAAGGGCAAATTGGATGAATTTCTTTGAGAAATTCTGAGGGTTTGATGAGGAGATTGTCCAAGAGTTTTCTCTCTCTCTAGTACCCCACACAAGAACTCATGCCACTGTCACCTTTAGAGGTATTTACATCTAGATAACCCCTGAATTTATTAGTAGGGTCACTAACCTTCCTCTTTGGTTGCCTTGGAGTAAGGATGAGAAACCAATTGGCCAGGCTACCAAGAAAAACGTTTTCCAAAACAATAAAACCGCTATGAAGGGTAAAAATGGCATTATAAGGTCTAGCATACCATAACCTTGGGATCAGGTTGGCTACCAAATAATCAAATACATTTCCTATGAGGGGAGGTGAAACATTGTCTATGGTTATCACTTTAGAATCCTCCATGAATTAAGGTATGACATGGACACTACAGCACCTCAGAAGCTTAGCATCCCCTACTTCCTCCTAAAGTCCCTCATTGACTCCAGCACTAAGGTTCAAGTAGGGAATTTAGAGCAAATATCTCACCATGGGTTAATCACAACCCTAGTGGAAGAAGCCCTCCATACATCTACACTCCCTATAGCATGGTAAGTCTTCCGAAACATGACAGCTGAGGATGACATAAAGGTCCTAACCTATGATGTTAGTCCTACTGGCAGTGAGGAGGAAGAGCAGCAAACGGGAGAAGGTGAAGCCATTGGTGACTTAGCAAAACAAGGAACGAAGGAGGAAGAAATTGTAATAGAGGAGGAGAAAGATGAAGAAATAGAGTAGGAAGAAATAGAGGAAAAAGAGACAGAAAAAGAGACAGAAGGAGGAGAAAAAGAGGGAGAAAAGGTAGAACAAGGAGAAGGGTCCCCCGAGACTCTGGAAAGGGAGGTAGCAGCTACCCTCACTACCCTCCAACACTAATCAAGCCAAAGGAAAAGAGGAGAATACAGGCGTCCATGTATTTCAGAGCTAGGAAGAGCACAAGAATCAAAACAAGCAAACCTCAGCCCTCTTAAAAAATGCCCATTACAATTGAAGATTCACCCTCTACCAATTGGAAAGAATCCCCTTCCAAGACACCTATCACATATGAAATGGGGACTCCTAGATCTTACACATGGAAGCAAAAGGTAGTACTACAGGACCCAAAAAAAGTCCTACAGGAGGCTCAGACAATTCTACAGGAGACACTATCAAAACTACAAGAGAACCAAAAGGTTGAGAAAAGGATTGAAGGATAGCCATAGGTAAATGAGGAAGAAAAAAAGCTACAAGAACCTAATCCCTAGCCCGGTCTTGGTTCATATTACAATCTACTTGAGGGAGGAAGGATAATCCCACAAAAATTTGCAATTCCACTATTCTTTGAATTAGAGAAAGAAAGAATGAGAACACATAGGTGGATGCAAATAGCCAAATCCAAAGAAGTTGAGGATATTGGCCATATGGAAAACAAACTCAGAGAAATGTGTAGAGAGTTGAGTGCCCTCAGAGACAGGGAAGCAATTACAAGAAGCCACCTTGAAATTGAAAATTAGTTGTTAAGGAGGCAGCGACAAGAGAAAGAGACTTAGCTAGCATGCATGGACAACTTATCCATCGAGGCATTGCAATGTAGAACACCAGCCAAGTCATATGGCCTCTATCTCAAGGACCAATGGTTACGATTCTAGATAAAGACTTTGGCACAAAGAGACATAGTGTCTTTTCAATATTACAGGAAGTTTATGGATTTGCGTGACCAAAGCATAAGAGAGGATAAGGCAAAGATGGAAGAATTATACCTACATAACATGGCCATCACATACATGAATGTATGGGACCCCAATGCCAGTCTAAGGGACCTGCAACTAATGGTCGTGGCCTCATGGATGAACCATGAAGACTTGAGCACAGTAGAAATAAAAATATTGATGAAAAAAGAGCAAAATGAGCCATTAATGATAAGAGTTGAGCCATAAGATATCATGGCACTCATCAACACACACAACCTACTTGCCAATGATCCTCAGATTTCCCCCAAATATATAAATGATCAGGCACGAGCCATTGCACAATTTGAGGATATGCAAAGGCTACTTGGGGATGATTGTGTGCATGCATGCATGAGGAGATGGAACACCTTACCACACAGTCTACAGATCAGGGAATATCATTCCCCCATGAGGCTATAGGAGGAATTAAAAAGAGATCCAATGTACAAGCACTCCATGCAGAGGTTGAAAGTCAACTCAATTGGCCTCAAACTGATTCACCCACTACTGCTAGGCATGTTGGAAGATAGAAGAGAAGAAGAAGAGGAGGAGCAGTGGGAGAAGATAGACAGGAAGGCAGGATTCTATGACAAAGAAGAGTAGACCAAATCATAATCTTGCGATGCTAGGGAGGCCACTAGGGCCATAAAAGATGAAGAGATGGACTAAGTTTCTCAGAGGATGAGCAACACCTTTAGTAGGGAGTGATGATAAGCCTCATAAATGGGTAATTATATGGGCTCTTTTTACCTCCTAACCTGGTCAAATCAACCATTCTCTTAGATTATTTTATGATTTTTTGATTATATTTATGCTTATGGAGTGAGTTGAGTTAGTTATGATGCCAAGTGGTCTAACATGTGTTTAATGAAGATTATTCATGTATTTCAAAGTCAAAGTCAAGGATATAGTGGACAAATGGCAGCAATAACTAGAAGTGGACAAAGGAGAGGACTTATAGGAGGGAATCCCCCTCATTTATTACTTCTCACCTCGAATTCCCCATCATTTAGCTCGGAGTACAAGGAGATAAATCATGCACTAGAAGGTAGCCAAGCAAGTGGAGGATGACTGACGATTATCTAGTGTTTTGGGATACAAGCCTCCCTGATTTTAAGCAAGATGTTGGTAGCTTCATTTGTATAAGTAGAGAGGCCTAGGGCCTCAATAGGGTCAGATTTTTGTTGGATTTTTGCTTATGTAAACTCTGCTCAACTTCGAGCTTATTATTTTGTGACAGTTTCATGTAATCCTCCTATTATTTTGGAAATAAAGATGGAACCATTTTTGAGCTAGCACTGAGTTACCTCAGAGGGCTGAAGCTCTTGGATTAGGGCCCAATCCAAGTAGCTAAGATCCCATTTACTTGTAGTTGTATGTTTTATTTCATTTTGTAGATTAGGTTACTGTTAGAAGTATTTCTCTTGTGGTTAAGAAAATGTTGCTTTTGATGATTCAGAAATTTTCTTCCATTTGTGCTTTCTATAGTAGGTTAAGCAGTGATAAAAAAAGGATTCAAAAGTATAGAAATAGTGCCTTGGCATTTCTTCCTCCCTTTGGGACCATGATTTGAGGAAAAGACCCTCTTTCTACCCCAAAAACATAGATTTTCGTCATTCATAGGACTCCTAGTGTTTGGATCTTTTTAGTAGGTTAATAGTCCAATTTTGCTTTGCTTCGGATCTTCTTCATCATGCTCATTTATTTATTTTCAATAGTCTTCTGTCATGCTTTTATTTCTTGCAACATTTCTCTGCATTTCCCTTCATAGAGCATAGTTTAGACAATTTTGATGTAAAACTTTGTTTTTCTTGACGCACTCATTTCATTGCTTACTTGATTTCTTTGGTTGAATGTCAATTTTTATGCAACAGATATCTTCTAGCAGCAAGCCAACCTCTTAGCCATCCCATCCTCCATCTAATCCATGCCCTACAGGTCACTCAAGTTTGACCTCAATTCTGCCTTAGTTTCCTGCATTTTCCATAGAAATTCTTCCTCTCTCCTTGAGAAAACCCAATCATCTTCCTCTCTCCTAGTAACTCTTGGTAGACCCTAGGTCCCCTAACACCTCATTCCAAACTTCATCTGCCTTTTTCACCCACTCTCACACCCTCAAAACTGTGAAAACTGCTCTCGGCCTCCTCTTGGAAGCCTCCTCTAGTTGCCGTGTTTTCCTCCTGTAGATTTCCTCTGTCCTCCTGTAGATTTTCCTGTAGGCTTTCTTTTGAAGGCCAAGTGTGGGAAAAGCCTCTAAAAGGCCGCTTGAGACCTCCTAGGACCCATCCACACCATTCCTAAATCCTCTCAAGTACCAAAGCCACCCTCCAACGCTACCTATTCGTTGGCACATTCACACACAATAAATTACATGCATGTTAGTTAGATAGATGTTGTTTACTTACATAGATAGACATTGTTTACTTCCAGAAATAGCTTAGTTAGATGTTGTTTACTTAGTTTAGTAGGTAATGGCACTCCTTTCATGGTTTTCATAGAGCTTTTTGTAGTAGTAGGATTAGTTGGTTAAGTAGGGTTTACAAGGTTTGCTTTACTGTTCAATCTTTCTCCTTTCTGCAGTTAGAGTAGCATATGTAGAGTAATCTTTCCTTCCTTTCATCACATATAGAGCTTCTTCTAGATTCCGTAGAAGTTGGCTTGATCTCCTAGTGATCTTTCACCGGTAGACCAAGTGACAACCTGGAGTAAGAACTAGTAGTGGTGCATACAACACCGACGCTTCCAAATTTATTACAAATTACCGGGTTGATAAGAGTAATGTAGGCATCTGAGAAGTTGCAACATTATTGCTACAATACTGGTGCTCACCATGTATGATGTGAGAAATAATTTTAATTTCACAACAAAATATAACTAAGTACAACCTTTAGGTAAATTATTGTATATATCACTAGATACAAACTTTAGGTAAAGGAGAAGGATTTCTAGCTCATGGGTGGTCTTCTTGGTACCCAATATTCTTTTATGCTATAGCTAATATATTGTTTATGTTTTTGTCTTGCAGGAAATTGCTGGGAATTTTCATTTGTAGCTTTTATAGAGGGCATCCACTATATCTAAATAAGGAATTTGGCTACCGTATCAATTTCAGAATTTATAGAGTTCAATACAACAAACTATGGTTGCCTAGTAGGGTATGTTAGCACTACCTTCAATATATTTAATGATTAATAACGAGACAGAAGTTTATATTTCATTTATGTATTTTTTCCTATTTTCTTTTACTTTCAATTTATTTTAAAAAAAGTATAATTTTCCCCCAATAGGGTGAGGAACAAGGAACATGGTGGTCCCCATGTTCGTAACCTTGTCCAATAGCAAGCCCAAGGTGTTGTTGAGTCCTTTCAAGTAGTGGTACCACACCAAATACAGACAGATTCTCTTATTTGACCAAGAGCTCAAAGAGGGTATAGGACAATGGGTTCCTCATCCTCATGTTCGTGACAGTGGACTCACCAGGGGAAGGAAAAGAAATACTACCAAGCTTTTCCTCTCTATTAGCAAATCAAAATGGGTTGCAGAGTGAAAGGTACAATGTCTTTGCAATTCTTGCACATGTGAAATAATCTGACCAAAGAAACCAAAAGTTTTTTACTGAGAGAATGGACACACATATGGCACAAATTAAGCGCCATATCCCATAAATCACCATGAAGTTAGCCCCTTCAAGACCTGTGAAAGATCTGCCTCTTCTCATTCCTAGTTGTCTAATGTTCAATTTTTTGTAACATGATTATGATATTCTAGTGATGTTGTCACTTTTAATATTCTTAAATTTTTTGAAAAATTATTCCATAGGCTTGTGGTAAAAGACATATGGTTCCCTATTAAGTAGATTAAGACCATCTAACATAAAATATGTTGAGAGTGGAAAGGTTAATAATATATTGGTTTGTATAATTTTATGAGGTAATATAATTAAATCAACTTTAAAAAAAGTTTTATATATATATAATTTACACTATTATGAAAAATAACCTTTTATTTTTTAATTAAAAAAACTTTAAAACATTAGAATTTTATTTCTAATGTTTATTTTGTTTTCTTTTTAATATACGTATATACAAAGATCTCATCAAGAGGAAGAAAAGGTCATATGTTAATAAGAGGCAAGAGTATCTTCTCCACCTTTCTAAATTTGCAGAAAGAAAGTTTGGTTGGAATGTGATTGTTCATAAAACTAAAGGTAATCATTATATCCCCTTTGAAATTTGGGATAACTATCTTAAGAAGTTATATGACTTTGAACACTATGGGAACAATCCTCAACACTTCTATTAAGGACTATATTTTCTCTCGAAGACATTGATTTTAGGATTAATAATCTCGGTAATGCGAAAGTTAAAGATATTGAAGGGTACCAAGTTGAGGTCTTTAAAATTGGAAGACCTATCCTCATTGCTGATCTCCAAAAGCTTCTGAATTTCATTGTAAAACATGGCTTCCCTAAGCTTTGGATGCAAAGCCTTCTTGTGCATATCTTTAAAAGTGGGGACAAAAGCATTCCCTCTAACTACAAGACCATTATGATTAGTCGCAGCCTAGCCAACCTTCATGGGCACATTTTAGAAAACAAGCTTAGCCTTTTGCTTGAGAACTACGGTAAAAGGGCTAAAGGGAAAGCTAGTTTTAGGAGACAACAATCGACTATTGAGCACCTTGTCACTCTCAGGATCATTGCAGAGGAATTTTGCAATAGTAAAACCGATCTCTTCTTGTTATGAAACCAGCTCAAGAAAAAGATAGAAAAGATAGATCAACACCTTAAAATTCAGCCTCTTCGAGGGGGCAACCTCCTTTACATTACATAAATGAACAATTCTTGGATGATTCAAATGACAAAACCTCCTTTCTATATATAGGAGTCTAAGGAGTCACAACATAACCCAGCCAACCTAACAATAATAATATAAAGCCACAAAAATAAGAATAGAGGGATTTTATGGGGCACAATAATAACAATATGGGGATAATAGGGGCACAACAATATTAATAAGGGGTACAACTACGATAGTAATGGGGTAATCACTAGTATTATGGGGACCCAACATGCCCCTCTCCTTCAAAAAAGTGTTGTCCTCAATGCTTGAGTAGTTATGGATGCTTTTGTATAAAATTCTCATCCTCCCATGTGGAATCTTCAGCAAATAAGTTCTTCCACTTGACAAGATACTCTGAAATTGATCGATTTCGTAACTATCGAGTTCTTGTTTCTGTGATTGCTTCTGGTTCCAATATAATTTTTCCTTCCTCGTCAAGTTCTGGAAATATTGTTTGAACTGGGAGGTTATCTCCTATAACCTTCTTTAAACATGAAACATGGAAAACTGGGTGCAATCGAGAAGCTGCAGGAAGCTCCAATTTGTATGCCATAGTACCAATCTATTGCAACACCTTATGCAGACCATAATACTTTGGTGGTAATTTATTATTCTTCTTAGCTTGCTTGAGGGACATTTGCTTATATGGTTGTAGCCATAGGAATACCCAATCACCTTCATCAAAACTTCTTTCGCTATGATGTTGATCTGCTTGTTGTTTCATTGTATTTTGTGCCAACACGAGGTTATCCTTTAAGAGTTGGAGGAATTGTTGTTGATGTTCTATGTGATGTTCCACTGCTTGAATCTTAGAATTTTCTCTTAAATATGATGTGATGGATGGTGGCTGATACCCATAAAGTGCCATAAGTGGGGTCATTTTTGTTTTTGTATGGAAGGAAGTGTTATACCACCACTCAGCCAGAGGCAACCATTTGACCCATTGTGTCTGTTTATTAGATATAAAGCAACGAAGATATCCTTCTAAACATTGTTTACTATCTCAGTTTCCCCATCAGACTGAGGATGATAAGATGAGCTATGAGCTAACTGAGTACCAAGACAAGAAAATAATTTTGTCCAAAAATTTCCAGTGAAAATGGGATCTCTACCACTTCCAATAATCTTTGGGTTTCAATGTAGCCTTTGAATTGTTTCCATAAATGCAGCAGAAACTGTACTGGTTTTAAATGGATGTGATAATGCACAAAATTGTGCATACTTGGTAAGTCTGTCAACTACCACCATGATGACACTCTTGCCCTCAGACTTGGGTAAACCTGTGATAAAATCAATTGAAACCTCCTCCTAACATTGGCTTGGAATGGATAAAGGTTGTAATAGACCCGATGTCTTAATTGTTTCAACTTTATTTTGTTGGCAAACCAAACATTCCGCCATAAACTTTTGAATATCTGATTTAAGGCCATCCCCAAAGAATTCCTTCTTAACCCTGTGGTAAGTTTTTAAAAATCCTGAGTGACCTCCTAAGGGAGAAGTGTGCAATTCCATAAGAATCTTTTGTTTTAGCTGGGAATTCTTATAGAGGTATAAGAGATCTTTGTACCATAATGAATCATTTTTCCAACTAAATGTATACGACGTATTGGAATCTTGTTGTAACTTTCGAATAAGTGCCCACACTTCTTCTTCATTCTTCCATTCCTCACTTGCTTTGTTTATCCAATCTGGTTGGATAATAGAAATGGCACACAACAATGCTTCCACATCCTCATCCTTTCTTGAGAGTGCATCTGCCACCACATTTTTCTTCCCTTTTTTGTAGATGATTTCAAAGTCATAACCCAACATCTTTTTGACGCACTTTTGTTGCTATTTAGAGGATAATCTTTGTTCTAAAAAGTATTTAAGGCTATCATGATCCATTTTTACCTTGAAGTGTCTTCCCATTAGGTAGGGTCACCATTTCTTAAGTGCATGGAGTATTGCCAACATTTCCTTCTCATAAATAGCTTTGTGTAAAAACTTTCCCTTGATTGGAAGACTTTCAAAAGCAATGGGTCTTTCATCTTTCATTAAAACAGCACCAATTCCATTTCCCAAAGCATCAAATTCCACAATAAAGGTTTTTGTGAAGTTCAGTGTAGCTAAGACAGGTGGTTGGCACATTGCCTCTTTAAGATGTTCGAAGGCCTTTGTTGCTTCTGGAGTCCATGAAAATGCATCTTTCTTCAATAGTGTTGTTAGAGGTGCTGCTATTCTCCCATAATTCTTAGCAAACTTGTGATAATACCCTATCAACCCGAGAAATCCTCGCAGATTCTTTATGGATGTGGGGATTTTCCATTCCTTAATGGCTTTAATTTTGCTAGGGTCTACCTTAACTCCTTCATGATATACAATATGACCCAGGTATTCCACCTCTTGTACGCCAAAGAAACATTTGGATCTTTTTGCATATAATTGTTTCTCCTCCAATAGTTGTAGCACCTTGTCAACATGTTCAACGTGATCCTTCCAAGACTTGCTATAGATTAGTATATCATCAAAAAATGCTAACATGGATTTTCTAAGGAATGGTTTGAAAATTTAATTCATCAAACCTTGAAATGTTGAAGGTGCATTGGTAAGGCCAAAAGGCATGACCAAAAATTCATAATGACCCTCATGAGTTCTAAATGTTGTTTTCAGAACGTCTTCAATCTTCATTCTGATTTGATGATATCCTGAATGAAGATCCAACTTGGTGAAGTAAATTGATCCATGTAATTCATCCAGTAATTCATCAATGACAGGAATGGGAACCTTTTCTTTAACAGTGAGCTTGTTGAGCTCCCTATAATCCGGACACATGTGCCATGATCCATCCTTCTTGTGCACCAATACAACTGGAGCAGAGAAAGAAATTTGACTCGATTGAATTATACCAGCCTCTAGTATTTCTGCAATCCTACATTCAATTCCACTCTTTTGGGCATAGGGATATCTATACGACCTGATGTTTGGAGGAACACTTCCTGGAATCAGATGAATAGCATGATCATGATCCCGAATAGGTGGGAGACCTTTGGGAGTCTCAAATGCCTTGGAATGATTGTCCAAGAATTTTTTTAGATCTGGAGAAATAGATGATTCCAATGTGGAAACATCTAGCGAACATAATTGTGCAATTACACCTTTTTGTTCCATTTTTAGAATATTTGTCATACCTTTAGACTTGATTATCTTTCCCGGTTTCCCTACAATACCCCTTAATTCAACTTCCTTTCCTTCCATAGAAGCTTTGATGAAAATTTCATGAAAATTAAAAGCTATTGTACCCAAGGATTGTAACCATTGGACTCCTAATACAACATCACCACCTCCCATTGGAATGGAAAGCATTGGGCTAGTCAATACATATTCTCCCATGGATAGCTTGATATTATGGCACTTTCCAGAGTAATTTATTGTTCGTCCATTTGCAATGATCACTTGACACTCTGGTGCTGGATATAAGAAGCAATTCAATTCTTTTGCTACCTTAAAATGAATAAAATTGTGGGTACTTACTGAATCACTCAACACTATTACCTTTTTCTTCTTGATTTGTCCTTCTATCTTGATGGTTTGAGGAGTGGTAATTCCCACCATTGCATTACAAGATATGGTTAGATTCATTTGTTCATCATCTAGGCTTTGTTCCTAGAGTATATCCTCTTATTTTTACCTTTCTTGCTCCTTTTCTTCTTCCTCTTCACAATCTATGTAGAATAATTTATTCTCGGCACACTAATGACCTTTTAGTGTATTTGCTATCACAACTGTAACAAATCCCTTTTGCTCTTTTTTCTTCCAATTGTTGTGGTGTCAACCTTATAGGTTGTGGAAGACTAGCAGCAATAACACTTCCGTCTTTATAGTTGTGGGTGGTATGCTTCCTGGCTGCCATAATTTTGCTTTCCGTTTTTTTTGCTACCCTGAATGCCTTCTCTGATGAATCTGGTTCCCAAATGCGGACATCATGTTGGATATTATCCTTTAAAGACCCTATGAACACATCAATCGTATGCTCCTCTGGAATATCTTCTACCCTTATGTTCAATTTCTGGAACTCCTCAATGTGCTCCAATATTGAACCCTTTTGTTTGAGACTTATCAATTAGCTAAAAAAAGTGTTGCTTTTTGTATCCTCATAATGTGCTATCAATTCTTCCGTAAAACTTGCCCATGTGATAGATTGTTTACGAGAGCAAAGCCATTGATACCATACAAACTGATTTGGTTCCAAATATAAAGTTGCAATACGTACCTTTTGTGTGTTTTGCACATTATTGAGATCAAAAAATTGCTCCATCTGTAGTATCCATGTTGCAGGATCCTTGCCATCAAAATTCCTCATATCAATTTTTGGAATATGGTGCATCTTCGATCCAACATTAGAGTCTATGAAATCATGATTAACATTTTCTTTGTTTGCATCATGAGTTTCCTTTACTCCCTTTCACCATTAGTAAGTATTTCTTGTAGAAAATTTGTCAAATCTGCCTTCAAATTTATCTTCAAATCATCAATCTTGGCTTCCACGCCCTTTATCTTAGATTCCACACCATTTATCTTACCTTTTGTTAGCTTTTGTGAGCGTGAAATTTGTTGCACTTGGTCTTGTAATTTTGATATATCATGTAGCACTACTTCCTCTTCTCCATGAGTCATGCTAGAGCTTTCAGATTGCTTACTAGGTGTTTGCATTTTCATTCCTCGGGGCATCAGTTACCGATACTAATGCTCTACTATGCCCTTTTAATTCCTTCAAACTAATTTTTCAAACCAAGCTTAAGCAAAAATTTTAAAAATCTACACACCTCTTTTCACTTTGTAGGAACTCAATATTGGCTCTAAAGTATCTCTGCAATTTCGGATCATCGAGTTCTGAAACTGTGGTCTGCTATATCCCTCCATGTCCACTTTCCAATGCGACTAGTTTGACCCCAAACCGATTCTCCAATGAAGAGTTATGCCAAATCTCCCACACTGACCTGATTATAGACTAATTCAGTAGAGTGAACTTGTACGACATGCCACATGTCCCTGTTTCGACCTTTGGCTTTAAAAAAGATATACAAGAAACTATAGTCCATCCTCTTTTTGTACCTTCTTACAAAATTTCAATCTGATGCTTAGAGAGAAAGTTATGATGATTTTCCCCAGGTCACCTGTTTGGAATGTAATTCAAGAGTCTGCAAAAATACCAACTTCCTCAGATCATATCTCCGCAAATATAGTGTGAAAAGCTCTGAAATTCGGACCCAAGGTTTAGTGTGGTTCATCTCAAATGGGTTTTTTTTTTCACTTCTGAAACGTCGCAGAAAAAAAGTTATAGCGAAAATGCTACGATGACCTATTTGGAGCAGCCAAACCCTAGAATCAAAAGCTCTGATACCAAATGTTATGAAACCAACTCAAGAAACAGATAGAAAAGATAGATCAACGCCTAAAAATTCAGCCTCTTCGAGGGGGAAACCTCCTTTACATTAAATAAATGAAAAATTCTTGGATGATTCAAATGGCAAAACCTCCTTTCTATATATAGGAGTCTAAGGAGTCACAATATAACCTTGCCGACCTAACAATAATAATATAAAGCCACAAAAATAAGAATGGAGGGATTCTATGGGGCACAATAATAAAAATAGGGGAACAACAATATTAATAAGGGGTACAACTACAATAGTGATGGGGTAATCACTAGTATTATAGGGACCCAACACTTCTGCTATTTTGTGGGATATATAAAGTATTTTGACACAGTCCCTCGAGATAAGATCTATGAGAGACTTGAAGAGATTATGGTTCCTCATGAACTAAGGATTGTTGTGATCTGCCTCGATGAGATTGTCTTTTCCAATATCAGGGTTAGAGATGGGTGTCGCCTATCCCCTACACCTTTTGGTATTTACATCGATAAGCTAGAGGAGTGTCTAGAAACTGCGGGTTCCAAAGGCAACGAGCTCATTGGAATAATCCTTGCTCTTTTTCTTTATGCTGACGGTATTGTTCTTCTCGCAAAAATCCATGATGATCTAGATGAGAAATTTAAGAGTCTTCATGTCTACTGCTACAAGATGGATATAGAAGTTAATACCGGGAAGAGTAAAGTGATGATCATTAAATAAAAAAGTATCACCGAGGGTAGTTTCATCTATGATAATGATTTACTAGAGTAGGTTTTTTCTAATAAATATTTGGAAATTGACTTTCTTCATTGGCTCAACTAGAATTATACCATTGAGAAGATAATTATTGGAGATTAGAAAGCTTATTATGAGCTTGAAAAGAATTATAAGTTGCTTGGTATTTAAATTTGGAGTAAAGAAAAGTTCCTCTTTGAGACTCTCATCACCCCTGCTGTCTCATATAAATATGATGTTTGGGGTTGTAGTATATCTAGAGAGCTGTGGAGAAAGATTGAGATGATACAAAATAAATTAATAACCTATAACCTCAAGATTAATGGAAATAATTCCTATCCTATCGTCCTCATTGAAGAGGGGCTGTCCCCCATTGGAGGTATGTCTATGTTTAGATATTTGATGTATAAGAAGGAGATTTAAAATATGGAATCGAAGAGGCTCCCTGTTATGTTCCTATACCAATAGGTGTCATAATGTATGATTGACTTAGTTTATCTCTATAATATGTACATACCTTTGCTTTCTGAAAATGTTTTCCATATTAAAAAATAAAAAAATAAAAAAATGTAAAGAGGGTATGTCCTAAAAGAAAAATCAAAGGACAAAAAAGAATGAAAAAGCTCAAAAAAGATAAAAAATGAACCCCCAAAAGAAAGGGAAAAGACCATGAAAGTGTGTAAGTCCAAATGCCACTGCTATTTTACTTTTTGTATAATAATGATTGTGTGCAACTTGTTACTTATGAAACAATCCATGGTAACCAAATAGTTTAATCTTTGTTATTCCATGTTTTCTATTTCATGCGTAGAGATAGAAAAAAAATCTGACCAAACTCTTAATCTTGGCAAATAAGTAGATAGGTAGAGTGAATAAAAGGAGCTCAACAGTTTAATCTGAGCCCTTCAATGTAATAAGGATAAACTTAGATAGATTTCCATTGTAAAAGAAAAGAAAGTTTGATAAGGGTTTGCCGACTTAAGTGCACCCTAATAAAGAGTAGAAAAAATGGTAGGATGTGTAGATGGGTAAGTAGAGGAATGGTTGCAGAATTGTGTATGATGAATGACTAGTTAAAACTCATATCATTTACTTTCATCATCATATTGCCTTAAAAGTATTGATAACAATGAGACATTTGCAAAGTCAAGTTATTAATTTCCTGATCCATTTTACCCCTAATTTCACTAATTTCGCACAAATAACAATCGAAGTACCTAAAACCTAAAGTCAAAGGGGTTCAGAGCATTTCTCTAACTTGTGGAGGGACCGGGCCCTCGCCCCAATGACTTACAGGTTCTAAGTGCTAAAACCCCCTCATCAACATTCACCCCCTCGATACTTCATTTATTTTACCTAAAACCCCCTTTTCCTAAGGTAAAATCACTTTGCCTGGTAAAAGTAATCATCCCCCACATAAAACTCAAAAATGCACTAAAGCCTAATTTATGATGTTTAAATGCAAGAAAAGTCAGTATATTTCTAAAGAATGTTTACTTAGCACACCATTCATTTTCATTTCCATTTCTTATTAACATTTAACATTAATTTATTATATTTAATTCTTCGAAAATAAAACCATTTCCCGTATATACTAGTAAAACCCTTATATTAATATACCACCCCGAAGATTGGAATATAGACTTTAATAATGGATAATTAATGGGTTAATAAATCGATCAACGACTAATTAATAATGAAAACTCTTCACTAAATAAAAGATATTAATTAATCAATCTATGGTTAATTAATAATGTGTCCCCACTAATGAAATCACTCCCGACGTCATTAAGACTCCCTAATCTGCATTAAATTAGCCTTTCGGCTCATTAATACCTCGTCGAGCCCCTCCATTAATTCTCAATCAAGTCATGCTCCCGATCACCATATGATCTGACCCCTTCAGATCTAATAGTCGTGTTATCACTTGGGTTGTTCCCTTTGACTCCCAAGGGAATACGGCCGAGGTAACCACAAACCAATCTTTGGACTGCAGGTCCTAGCCTACCTACAATCAGAGAGGGCTCTCTCTTTATAATTTAACTTTGTTGATGATGGTTTTAGGCTAGTTATTGAGTTCAAGGGGTTTTGTTTAAGTTTGGTGGGAAGGATGATGCTTTCAAGCAGAGAGGAAATGTATAGTATGATAAGTACAAACCATTGGGCGTGGAGTCATGGAATAGGACTGCTGGTGCGTTTTCTTGGTCACAAGAGAGAAATATGGAGCAAGCTAGCTGCACATGAAACAATGTTTCAAGCTAAAAAGATGGAATGAAAGCTAAGGAATGAGAGGCAATTAAGAATCTCTCGTTCAGCTTAACAGAGGGAAGGCGAATGAGCTCTATCTAGGAGCAGTAAAGAATCCCTAGATAACTGTCAAACATGGGTGAATTAGGGTAAATATGAGCCAAAGGGAAATCATATTCATTACCAATTCAGTTCAGATGAAAACATAAAGAAACAACAGAAATTGAGCATAGAGTGCAGTTAAACAAGTTCTAAGCTAATCTTTCTTTCTGCTATTTAGATGGTGATACATGTATGATATGAGCATGTATCAATGAAAACAGAGGTAAGAAACACTTATTGGATAATGTTGCAGCACAATAATTCCACATTCAATTCTTCAAAACATTGATACACAACACACAGTCCATTATCCAAGCTTTCAGCAGTCTTTGATTAAGGAAAATATCATGTATACAGAGTGAGTCTCTCTTGGAGCTATACAACCAACCAACCACTTAAACAGTGAATTAGGGTGGTTTTATAAGTAAAATATCTACAAAAATCAGATCTCAGACAGATCTGTTGTAATAAGTGTCTTTAACCTAACATATGTCTGAAATAGATGCGAGAAAATATCTTCAAGCTGTGTTGGGGGCAGCTGTATCAAAAAGGAGTTAATGTGTTGTTTTTATGGCTCTGTGCTGATCACTTAGCCATAACTGTGCTTTGGGTTTTGATCCATGCTCTTGAGTGGTTATGAGGTGCATTAACTGTGATGGGAGAGCCTTGATGGGATTTCACCACTTTCTTTGACTTTTTTGGATGCCATTAAATGTTCACCTGCTTTGGGAAATAAAGATTTCCATTAAAAGCATTTGACTGATACTCTTTGTCGCTTTCTTGATATGCTTTGGCACTGAATGTGTGCCTTTTCTCACGTCTAATACTCTTTAAACTATTCCATCGACCTTTCATGGCTGCTATTCGGCCCTCTGCTTGCTTTAGAACTATCTTTGCCCCTTTTCCGAATCTTGTGCGAAGAAATTCTTGTCATTTTGTGACTTTTGGGCCCTGCTAGTAGCCGCACCATGAGGGGGCTTCCATTTTGGCTTATTTCCCTTAGCGATGCGCAATTAGCGCTAAGATCGTGCATCAAAAACTTCCTCGGTTCTTCATTCCGAGCATCCATTGTGCAGATTTCGCCGTTCGCTCTTTTTGACGATGATGTCAGTGGTGGGTCCCAGTACGGCGGTGACGTGGCAGGGTGACGTCAGTAGTATGGCCGTGTGACATGGCAGTATGGTGGGGGTGATGACGTGCCAGAGACGTGGCAAGGACATGGTGGCAGGAGGTGGACGCAGGATGATAACGTCATGATGACGTGGTGCTAGCGTAGGAGGGCGGAAGGCAGTATCTGGTTTTATGTCGCACCGCTTTTTTGCGTAGGCAGTTTCGAAGGAAGAGGCTGCGCCATAGCCGGGAGGGCGATGCGTGGCGGGAGTACGACGGGAAAACTACCCATCTCCTGGACACTAACCCTCGGCACATCGAGGCACAAAAAGACCCACCCACTGTAGATCTCATGCGCATCAGATCGGACAGTCGGTGGCACGATCAAAACAGTGGAAGGATAGATACGGGGCCCGCGGTGCTTTTTATTAATTGTTTTAATCCGGCAGGGGGAAAACCTTAGGAAAGTGGGTTCTGGGTTATATACAAGCGGGGTGAAATATATTTACATGCATGACCTTAGGATAAGGGCGGGAAATGAGTATTGTAGGGTTAGGACTTAGGGGAAATGGTTATTAGTGTGACCAGATGTCAAACTAACTCCAGGTTGGGACACAGAAGGGTTAGTAGGAACCCCAGATGGACTACTATTTCCTGGACTTGATAAATATGACTATAATGCTAAGGGGAGCGGAATATGTAATATTTTTGGGATTTTATACAGTTCTAGTAGTGAATAGGGATAGGAAGGTAGTTAGGGAGCTACATAGTAGAATTAGGAGTTAATATGACTTTATGAGGTGAAAGTATAGGGGAGAGGCTAAGTTTGTGAACTGAAACTTAGAAATAAGAAGTGCATGCACTGTGGAGACATGATTTTACATAAGAAATGTGGATTCTTTTCACTGAAGAAAGTCAAAACTTGACTTGGTGCTTTACAAAAAATGAAGTGATAACACGACTGGTTGGGCAGATCCCAAGGTCCTCAAGGGGATGTTAGTGAGTGATTTGGGGAATGAGAAGAAGGGGGAGTTAGACATGCCTCGCTTTAGCTCCTCCAAAGGGGAATTGCCTTGCACTTGTGATCTGAATAGATATAACACTTGAAAAGATGAAATGGATCACACAGCTTGATTCTGCAACCACAAAACTACTTACCCAGCCTACTTACCTAGCATTTTTTCTTCTTTTTACATGGGTGCACTTGGACTTGCAAACCCTGATTATTCCTTTTTTCATTTTGCTATCCTCCTATCTAAATCTACAATTATTTCTTCCAAGGGCCTAGATTAAGTAGTTGGGCTCCTTTGTTTCTCTACCTATCTACAAATCTGCCAAGATTAAACTGTTTGGACATATAATGATTCTCTATATTCTAAAACAAGAAATTGAAACCTAGGGAGGCCAAGATTAAGCTGTTTGTCCTTCCCTTAACAGAAAATTCTTCAAAAATGGTTAACTCATCAAAATTTGGAATACAACAATGGCATTTAGACTGGCCCACTTTCATGGCCTCTTCTTTGGCATCTTTTTGGAAATATGGAGCGTTGCAGCATGCAAAGTATGACATATTTCGCACTTTCAACTATCAATAATGAAAGATGGACACCTGTCGCAACATGAGGCTAACACCTGTTGCTAATTTTATGAGACTAATGTAGAGATAGAGCTTTTAAAAATGGAATACTGGCATTGGCTGATTCTTCACAAACTTTGCTACTGCTCCTCTAACCCTCAGACTACTTAAAAAAATAAAAACAAAGTGATGATATATACAAATATCAATGTACAAAGAGATATATACAGAGCTGCATTGTATCCCTTAAAAGGGATCATGGTAATGTTTTAACATTCGACCATTAACAGGGCCGTCTTCAGCAGTGCTACCCTCTACAGATTTGAGGAAATATGTGTTATTTCCTTGAATAACAGAAATAACAAATGGCCCTTTCCACAAAAAATCAAATTTTTCATGTTTGCCCTTGTCTTCTCTTCGTGAATCCCACCTTAGAACTTTGTTGCCAACACAGAAATCTTCAGCCTTAGCTCTCTTATCAAACATCTTTTTGAGCTTCTCTTGCAAAATTTGAGCTATGTTATAGACCTGTTCTCTTGTTTGCTAAAGATGAATGGTTTGGTTTATTCTTCTTTGAATATCATTTGGTTCTGCTTGGATCTCTTGTAACAGTTTGATGATAGGAGTGACGTCATTAAGCCTCCCTAATCTACATTAAATTAGCCTTTCCGCTCATTAATACCTCGTCAAGCCCCTCCATTAATTCTCAATCAAGTCATGCTCCTAATCACCGTACGATCTGACCCCTTCAAATCTAATAGTCGGTGCTCATATCGGGCGGCCTCCGATGCTGACCTTTACCTGCCTGATGTGAGCGGCTTAACTGTTGACCCTGCTGCTATGTGTGTCTCCTAATACTGCCAAGTGCCCAAAAGCTGTGCGATAAACTCCGCTTACTGCCTCCTCTTACCACCTCGCTAAACAACAAAATATCCCATATTTTAGTTGGTGCATGTCACTTTCATTATACCTGCCAAAAGCACTGAATTTGAAAATAAAACCAAAAATACTCATTATTTTTATTTTAGCAAAACAAAAGAAGTTTTTTTCTCCATGCACATGCAAAGTATGTTCAAACTGTCACTCTGCTTCCAACTGTCAACCTCCAAAAGCTGTTGAACTCCAGACTACCAGTACAGACCCGTGTGCTCCGTACAAATAGTGCACTAGTTCCATTTATCCCTTCGTACAACAATAACCAAGAATTTACCCTGTTTCGAATGAGAAACCTTGTTTCTCATACTGAACCTGAACTAAATTGTTGTAGAAATTAAGTAATTTACTAAAATTAAGTTGTTTAACAGTCTTGAGACTCCCTCAGATGAACCAATTTTCCATAAAACCTTGAAATTCTCCGCCCTCATCCTTGAATCCACAAGAACCAAGGATGGATGCCTGAGTTTCCCTAAATGTCATGCTAGTTACCACTCCCCATGGAGATTTAGACCACCTTCCCTTGGCTGACAAAGATTTTCAGATAAAGGACCTCACCTTTGATGAAATCCCTCTGAAATTGCATTGCAGATACTGAGATAACTACATGAACCACGTGGATAAGATAGGCCTCTGGGAATCGAACATGTCCCAGTATCAATTCCCTAGTGTTCATGTCTTCCAAGAAATTATTCACTACTACCATGCAAATTATGACCCCACCATGAGAGTTGTGATGTCCCCAATCTAGAAAATCCTATTCACTGTTACATATGAGTCTATAAATGAGATGTTACAGTTGCAAGATGGTCAATACCTCACCCCATTTCCATTATTTATTTACTTGAAAGATACTCAAAGCTATCCAATTCTAAAAGTGACGAAATCTGCCAAACTTTCATCAAAGAAGGACACATGCCAAAAGACCCCCCTCCTTACAAGTCAGTCATCTTCTCTGATCTGGGCAAAGATATCACCACCATGATAGCATGCATTTTATGTTTCTCCATTAATGAGTATGTAGATGAGATGCCTTTTTCCTACATGTTTATTTTTACCCTCGGTCAACCTCCTGCAGTTAGATTTGATTATGCCAAGTTCATTGCAGATAAAATGCATGATCAATTTATGAGACTACAGAATGAAAGAGTATTCAAATACTCATCAATAATGTATCATTTTTTTCTTTACTACCAAACTAAAAGGTTTCCATTCCCTGTACAAAAACATGATACCAGAGGGAATTCTAGGTCTGTTATATTTTGGACCTCTCCATTTCACAGGTCTAGTTTTTCTCCTTATCCATATACATATTTTATTGACTGGTTTGTACATCTAATAACTACAATGTTATTAGGAAATCCTCCTCCCAGCATCAATGTAGACATCAAGACATTTCTCCAGTTTTCCAAACAATACAAAGTAGGGGATTGGTACTTGTACCAAAACCATACTGAAATCAAAATTTATGGATGTCAGTTACCCGGTTATAAATTACCTGGATATCTCCCAATGCAATTATTTGCTCTAGAGTACTACAGGAAAATGATCAATTCTGATGAGATTCATTTTTTCAAAACCAAGAATAAGGCTCAGTTGAGAATAAAGGATCACCTAGGCGCATTCATTTACAATAACTGAGAAGCAAGAAAGTAGGCAGATGAGATCCTCTAGAGATTAAGATTGAAAAAGATTTTCATTTGGATTTATGACCCGCACAAATTCATATGTAATAGAATGTAGAAAAACAAGCTATCACTTTACATCCACCATAGGACCCTAGAAATTGAACAATATGCCAATCAATCTGAATGGGTGGAAGGTAATCTAATAGATCAGGATAGCACACAAGTGGAAGTTGACCATGTTTTGGTGGATTTAGAAGGAAGGCTTGACGAAGACTCGTTTATACAGGTTTTAGGAGGGACTTCATCACAAAGGTAGTTGCAAGAACCCAATACATATTCTTCAGAGCAGCAAGGAACATCAGAACAGGCAGAGTCATCAAGACAACAGGAGCTTTCAGAACAACAAGAAGAATCTCAGTAGCCTGAAATCTCAGTGGAGCTTGCTAAACCTGAGAAAATCATGAGCAACCCACCTATTTTACAGACTCCTCTCAATGAGGAAATAAATCACAAAAGAGACACAAAAGAGGCCACTCCTTCCGGCAAGCCTATTGATCAAACTTTTGCTAAAAGGCAAAGGATAAACCCCTATGCAGAAGAAGAGTATACTCAGGAGACAACAATAAACACAGTGGTAGAAAGGATAGAGAGTATGCAGACTATCCCAATAGGTGGGACACCTTCTATATCTCATATACAATAATTGGAAAGATAACAAAGTACAAAGGTGTCTTCTTTCAGGCCTCCCTCTGAATAGAGCCAGGACATCAAAGGAAAGTACAAAGAGATTAAAGAAAGGAATGAGAAATTGAAAGCTTAAACCTATGCTCACTACCTCAGGATGGCTCCAACAAACCAGACCAGGCTTATGTCATCTTTTGACATAAAGGAAGGAAAAATGCAAAAGAGTTTCCTCAAGCCAACATTGCAACAGACAAGATCCATGGCTGATTATTTGAAAATAGATTTTGAAGTTTTGGCAAAGGATCCATCCTATTGACCAAATAGAACTGCACAAGAAAACTGATGAGATGGTGTATTCCACATTGACTAATAAAGCCATCATAGCACATCAATTGTAGAATTCATTAAGCAACACCACTCCACAGTTGCAACTGGAAAAAGCCTCCTCTCAGGCTAAAGACACCAAGATAAAAACTCTAGAAGGCTTGGTTATAGACCTGGGACATAATCCGAAAGATATAAAAGCAACAGAGCAATTGATTAAAAACAAGAATGATGATATAGCTGCAATAAAGAAGCAGCTCAAGATCCCTTCTCTCCATCATCCTCAAACTATAGAAGTTATAGAGACGCAAAATGAGGAAGAATTATGGACATATTCGTTAAGCTAAATGACTAGTTAAAAGAAACTAAGAAGGAGTTGAAAAATGTAATACAGTCTAAGTAGAGTGAGCTAGCCACTACTCCTCAGACTATCATACCCATAGTTTCTACAGCAATACCCTCCACTCTAGCAACTTCCTTGGCACCAACACTTCCATGAGTGACAACATTACCACTAGTAGGTACTACTTTAACTATAGGTACATCAGCCAGTGTAGGATCAATAACTGAAAGAAGAGATTAAGTAATCAAAGCCATGGAACAGATGAGTATCTGGGTTACAGAATTTAAAAATCTCAAGGAAGAAATGTAAAGTTTGCAAACAAACTATGAGCTCGCACAAATTCAGAATAAGGAAGAGGAAAGAAAGAACATGAGGATGGAGGAAAGAATCAGAGTCCTGGAGAAGGACTTAACCTTAGAAAAAAACATTGAGAGATATAAAAGATATATTGTGGGCCAATATCATTGATTCTATCAATGATATTTGGCCCTCTATCCAGGTCACTTTTGAATAGATGGAATTAGTGAAAGTGGCTATGGAGGCTATACAGAAGACCAAAGAAGAACTAGGGGATAAGCCTGAAGAGGGAAGCTAGTTAATTGATTTTTTGAATAGTAGGAATAGGCACTGGTTAGAGCAATTAGAAATTGAGGATAGAACAGCTACCGTTATTGAGATAAAGAAAGTTCTTACTAAGCAGAACTTAATGCTGAACCTAGAGAAAAGGTGTGAGAGTATTCAGACCGATATAGATAACTTCATGTTGAAATATGGAATTTTGAGAGAGAAAGGTCTTCCTAGCCCACAGGTCATACATGAAAAACTGATGACACAGGAAGACTACATTGAGAGATTAAATAAACAGGCCACGAGCTAAGCCAGTTCCTCAACAATGAAAGCATTATGCACAGGAAAGGTACTTTAGGATGGCTTGGAGAACTTATTTTATATAGAAAATGAAGTAAAACACCTATTCACATAGGCCCGTCATTCCCTTTCTGGTTCCGGGATCTTATGGTTCAATTGATGTTCTGTTTTCGCCTCGCTTAGGGTACTCTTCTCCGTGTATTCACTCTCTCGATAATTCACTGAACATTGCAATGCCACGTAAACGGCCCAGGATGGGGAGCAGACGTGGAGGCTCCCATGGCTGCACAACCTCTTAGCAATCCTCGGACACATTAGAACCTGGGCGGAGCAGTCCCCCAGCCACCAAAAGCGGAAGAGGTAGGGGTCGTGGGAGAATTGGGAGGGTTGATTGTGAGCATGTTGCTCATCCCACTGTGCGTTATCGCATCCCGTGTTCTCTCGCCAACTCCACCTTCATAGTCTCAGTCACCATAGAAAAATGTGAAGATAATAGGGGCTCGGGAGCAGCCCATCCTGGAGCACTCACAGAACAGAGGATGGCGAATCTGGTGGACAATCAGCGCTAGGTCATGGGAGGTGCTTCGCTGATGAATCCGGTTGTCCCTGCAGGTCCAAGTGTGCCAACTCGTGGTGAACCTACAGGCTCGGCGGTTCCTCATTCTGACTCGGAGGACTCTCTTCAATTCGGGTGCAGGGTCGTCGAGGAGCCTTACACCTCTGAGGATGACTGATCCAACCTGGGTTTTCGCCCTTGCAGTTTCTGAAGTAGGAGCTCGACTCTGTTTTGATTCTCGAAGTTATTGCATGTTTCAGGTCTCTGTCTGTTAATGTGTCGTTTATGTCTACCGTTGTCTAGTTGTGCAAGTTTCGTCTCAGTTTTTGTTCAGCACTGTGTCGTGTCGAAGGTGTAGTCAAAATACTGCTGAAGGTTCACACTGTACTGAAATCATGATCTTTTTGTAACATGCCAAATTCAGGGCAGGACTTTCAAGGCCATTGCCTTGCTGTAATAGTTTTTGTATAAATAATAGTAGATAGATTGAGAAAATAAAAAAAATTGAATGTCCATCTATTAATATAAAAAGTAAAAAAATATAGCATATATAATATAAATTTAATATACAAAATTTAATTACTCTAGAATTATATTTTTTAAGAAGGGGTTGATTTTAATTTTTTGTTTAAAATTGGTTATATTAAGAGGTTTTTTACAATTTAGTATAGGGAGATGTTTATGTTCAATCATTAGATTTAAACACGGATCTATCAAGCACTGAGAGGGATCAAATCTCTCGAGGTACAAACCTTTACTCAAAAGTTGTCCTCAAAAAATAGGTTTCCACTTTTAGAGATTTGATCCTAGGTTTCCACTTGGAGAGATTTTATCCCTCTCGGTTCTTGATAGATCCCTGGTTAAGGTGGATCTTGAATTTCAAAATTAGTATGAAGGAGTTGACATGTAGTATTTAAAACAAAAATATATCAATTAAAGGATATATATTTTAACCTAAGCCATTAATATATTTTACTTCAATGTATTAACATAATTTTATATCAATTTTATATGGATAAAAAATAAAAATTCTTATATTTTTACTTTTTCATATATAGAAAGAGAGAAAAAGAGATAGAGTTGATATGTAACATTTAAAAAAATATTAAGAATGTGTATATATGCTTTCTCATTTCCAATGTGAAATGGTTGTGTATTCAAAACTATACTAGTAACAAAAAGTGACATTTTAGTGTGGATATTATAGGTCATAAATACAATATTTTAATGAATAACAATCATAAATTTATTATAATTAAGAGAAAGAAGAAACGATGTGATTTTTTCTATTCACAAACAATTTTGGAAAAATGAGTGAAAATGGAATGAAGGTTTCAAGGGAGAGGATATGAATGAAATGGATCTACAAGCCAATAGAGTTCACTTTCAAAGAGGAAAGTTATGATTTTTTCCTTAGAAGATTGTTAAACAATCACCAAAAGAGAAACTACATTTTTTCTTGTCTTTGCAAAACTTACAACCACAATTATTAAGAGAAAGGACTAAGGAATGCACAAGAGAAGGCCACCAGGGCCACAAATGACACACAATGTGGTCACTAAGCTGCTTAGAGGATGGGCAACACTTTTAGCAGGGCGTATGATGGCTCTCTAGATTAGACATAAATTAAGGCCAATTCCTCTAAATTAGACCTAAATTGAGGCCCATTTGATCATTCTTCAACACATTAAACCTCTCTTTTTGCATTAGATAATGTATTTTTAAATTTAGTATTTTAATTAGGAAGTTTTATGGATAATTTCATATTTGTGCCTAATATTATTTTTTTTGTGGAATATTGTGAGAATATTGGGTAGATTATGAAGATTTGCAAGAGGAGATAATTTAGGGTCTTGCTCCCTATTATAGAAGGATCAATATTAAATAATAAATCAACAATATATTATGGAATTATGGAATATATTGTTGATCTCTAATGGTTGAGAAAATCTAGGAATGTGTTCTCTGTCATTTAATGCAGATTCATAGTATTGGGAACGAGATCCACTAATCAAGGTGTTTTGGTGTGGAAAGCTTCCTCCTTTCATGGGGAATAATTATTAATAATTTTTTTTAAGTATCAATTAGAATTTTCCTCTAGGGGTGGATTTTTATTAGTTTTCTTGTAGAGAGAACTCATACTTTTGTAGCTTCATTGTCATTTCTTGCAGGGATGTAATTGTATTGATGGAAATAATGAAGATTGGTGACACATTAAGCTTCTAAATATTCGTCTCATCCATAGGCCTATGATTTCCTTGGGCTTGGACATCCCAAGGGCCTCAGAGCCCTATTGCATCATTTACTTTTCTTGTTTTCACTTCTTATTCACATGCATCTCTTGTTCTTATCTTTCTTGTATTTTTGTATTTAATATTAATGATTTCTTGTTGTAGAATTGGGTTAAATGGTTGAAGTAAGTTCTTTTTTAGGATAAAAAAAACAATTTTATTATTGGAAAATCTTTGGAAGGTCATACTAATCATTTAGCTACTTGGATTAGTTTTCTTATTTGTAAATCTAGATTTCTCGGAGTCTTTTGTAGCAAACAACAATAAATTTCAGATTTATTTTAGAGCATGCTAACGAGATTTAATCAAATGGATTTAACTTGAATTAGATCACAAAAGCATTCTAGTTATTAACAAAAACTACGCCACTTCATATTCACTTGATTAGGTTAGGAATTTGATAGATGTACTAGCTCACTAGTTCTCGAATTTCTACATTCTCAACTAGTAATTTTATGTCGTTTTTTAGCATGGGTTAACCAAGGTATTTTTGAGGGGTTCCACTTGAAATGGAGACCTAACACATACTAATCAATAAAAAAGTTTGTTCCATCCAATCTAGATTTTATTTGGTTGGTAATTCAGTGAATTATAACTCCCTATAGAAAATTTGATGTTTCCTGTAGTATTAGTACAAGAAACCCTCTAGAAGTTTTCCAACATGCATATACTTGCCCAAATTCACTCAAGAATCTAGTTTACTGTCCATTAAGGATGAATCAAGATACATAGTCTCTAAATAATTGATTATGGCAGACCAAATACGACTTCATACTTTCCTCTTTACCATGCAAAATATTTCAGCGATTTCGATTAATGGATAAATTTATGAATTGGATAATACAATGATGATTTTTTTGATTTCCACATCAAATGAATCTGCTAATGGATCTAAATTATTTGAAATGTAATGGTTGACATTTAGTCCATGATATTTACTTTGTTCAATTAGAATAGGTTTCTTTCCTTGTACTTTCTTTCCTGCAATTGGTTAAGGTTTCCATTTCAAGCATTTCATTTTCTGCAATTAGTTTAGGATTTGATTTCAGTACATGCACTCTGTTACATCATGTCAACAAAGGTAGGATGCATTCTATGTTGCACATATAGTGTTGATATCACTTAATTTTGTACGAACCCCAGGTTGATAATTAAAGTTCTTAGCCTTGGGAGTTGCAACATTCTTCTTGTAATACCGAGGTTATTCACTTATGTTTTGTGTTGTCAGAATATTAATGGCATCACTAGGATTCCATTTCCCTACTCCTACTTAATAATACTAACAAAATTAGTCATAGTAGTATCTCATAACATGATACACTTTACAAAATCATGTTACTTACAAAACATATTTTCAAATATACTAGCGATTCATTTCAATTTTCACATGCATCAATGTTTCTCAATACTTTAAGAATGTAAGAAGGTATTGGTCACATTAATCTTTTTCACTTACATAAACAATTTCCATGCATTAAGAGTATTCATAGAGAATAAGGACACATCCACCATGTTAGGAAAAATATTTATAGGGGCCAAGGGGCGGTGAATCAATATTTTTAATTCAATTTAACTTTAAATTTGATATTCATAATTATGTATATGACCATTATTCTAAAAACCCGCGGTGTGTATGCCATTATTATTCAAACAAACCATGTGTGTAGATGCTTTCAGTGAGTTAAGCCTGTGCATATCTAGATTAATTAACTTCCATAACTTCCATCATATGTTAAACTTAATCATTGCATTATTTGATCATTAAACGTTTAGTATGCAGTAAACAACAGATAAATCACAACACATAAGCAACACATCAACATGTATGGACACTGAGATTTTAGGTGGAAACTCAATGCGGGAGAAAACCATTGTAATTTTCGTGTTTTTGCTCTTTGTTATTAAATAAAGAAAAATTTCATTGCATTTTGTAACGTCACACACTCCTACCATCACACAAGCTCCTACCTCATAGAGGCTACATCCTCCACTCATTTTCTAGCACCTACTGGGAGGGAGTTATAACCCCCTGATCTAATTTACTGTCTCCTTCCAAAAGGAACCCCCTACCTACTCACTGAAGGTTGCAACCCGCTATAATTTGTGGACCACATTTCATAAATTTCACACTGGACCCACCTAACTCAAACCATCATAAATCATGTAAAAAATCTTTCATCAAATTTGGAAACTATACATACACCCATGAATAAGCTCAAACTAAACACCAAGATACGAAATATTGATCACTAAACCATTGAAGTATTTTAAACCAATTAAATCATTGAAGCAACACAATAATTACTTAATAGCAATACTGAATCACAATGTCTTTGAATCATTGAAATAATACCAATCCTAACATACCCATCATAACTAAATAAGTTCAAGTTCAATAACCAATCAATCAAACAAAATAAACTACCACCCATCCTTTTTAAAACATCCTTAAAAAATAACAGTAAATGATACATAACCTATTAGTTTCCATTACAAGTCGTGATCAAGTTCACTTCATAATATATACGTTCTTGTTTTTAGAGGTATCTTCATATACACATGCTTCCTATGCAAAAAAACTAGATAAAAATTATTGAATACTAAATCTCGATCATTGGATTGTTGAACCGACCATTCCTCACTGAATATCTATATTGAATCACTCGAACCAGTCATTTGGAAGACCAAACTAATAAGAAATATTTGATTAACAATATACAATATAGAGTCATTCTGCCGTCATGACCAACTAGCACTACAAACCCTAATCAAGTTCAACACAGCAAGTATAAATAACTATCATCAAGTATAACCATGTATATACATGTATCACATGAATAGGATCTCCATAAAAATTACTAAATAATATAACACTGTCAAACTAAATTAGTGTATCATGAACCATTGAATCACTGAAATACTTAGTCACAATAGTAACTAATCAGATATATACCATTATTGAATCATTGAATACCCAATTATAATTCTACAACATCATCACTGATCAAAATAACAATCCAAAAGAAAATAAATCAAATCCACACTGTCAAATAAAGACTATTTTGTGTTGGAAATACTAAGGGGTAGGGGGGGAGGGGTGCTGAGGAATTCAATATTTCACACCCAACTAAAACTTTACTTAAATTATAGTTTTATTTTTAATGCATCTAATCGATAACTTTGTTACTAGCATTATGTTAGATATATCAATGATTATGAGAAGTATTCACCATAAAACAAGGAAAGCATACAATGAAATCCACATCAACACATCATCACAGGACACATAGAAACACTAGGATATTTAGGTGGAATGCCAATGAGGGATAAAACTGCCACTATTCTCGACTCTATTTTTTTTCTCTTGTTATAAAGAAAAAACATGTTTACATCATGGTCTTATACTAGCGTATAGTCTTTCTAGCACATAGGATCCTACCTAGAGGAGTCTATAACCTCCGCTCGTTCTCCACCACCCACTAGAAGGGAGCTACAACCCCTTGATATTATTTATGAGCTCCTAATGGAAGGAAGATATCGCACTCCCACTGAAGGCTACAACCATTAACACCTCGTGAAAAAAGATTCACAATGTTTCACATTGGATCCACCTGTCAACCAACTATCAAAACTTATAGACCGGTTTTATTCAATTTTAAAATTGGCCCACATCCTACAATAATCTCAAACTAGGATACCAATTGAAGCACTGAAAACCAGCTGATCAAATCAAATCACTGAATGATTGAATATAAAACCACTGAATACCAATGGTAATTATTAAATACCTAAATGAAAACTGATTCCAATTCCAATGTTCAATAGACAAATAACCAAATCATAAGCCATGAAACACAAACTATGTCTCTGTAATAATGACCATTCCAAACCTCAACTATATAATATTATTAAGGGAAATAATCAACATTTTTTATACAAAATTATTAACTTAGAAGATACATAACTGTAGAAATTCCTCCAATGAAATCAACCATCAAGACATTTGTTAATAAATAACTTCAAATTCAAAGATTCATAACATTAATAACCATAATCCACATGAAAAGGTATTCACAAGGAACCCTTCTTTGCATCAAATATGTTAGAAGATATTAAAAGATCCTAATTTTATGTCAAGAATATATTTTTCCCTATTATCATTACATATAATCCTTTCATTTCCCCTACAGAGACAACTATTATTGGCTCCTTAATTATTTTTAGTTTTGAACATTGAACCACACTTCTTTCTCACTAGTGTGCATCTTCTCAAGAATACATAAGACTCCTCATATTTTCACATACTTAGCTCATGATCGATTTTCCTTTTATAGTTATTTTATCCTAGCAATACCAAGGGTAAAAACCATTTATTTCTTCTTACCACAAGTACATATACCATTGTAAAATTTGACTAGAACCAATATAAACCCACACACAAATTTTAATGAGAGAAATCCCCACAATGCCCAAATTTCTTAACAGAATGGAACTTCCTTCAATCCAGGATATAAATTATAGTGGAAGGCTTAACAACCATTTATGCTAAACATATGCGCTAATATTAAACTTCGCCCTTTTCCTATAACTCTCGCAATATTGTCTTTTCCCTTAATCCTTATCTTTTAAACCCGTTTGGTATCAGGACCTACGCAACCCTCTTTTATCTCCTTAGGATCAGGCCTAGACAAAACCATCCCTTTGACTACTCATTATATATATATATATATATATATATATATATATATATATATATATATATATATATATATATATATATATATATATATATATATATATATATATATATATATATATACACACACACATTCACCTTTACATATCTCATATACACATAAGCCCGCTTATAACCACTCACCTTAGTGGATAGAAGAATTATAGGAAATTTCAGGTTTAAGCATCCTAGGAGATCCCACACCCATGTCGGGCTACTTTAATATCCCAACATGATTCAAAGGTAGTTAATATAACTTTCCAGATTCATAACTCAGAGGGATGAACCCACCTTCTTCTCTTGCCATGTGAGACTGTTCTTGCAAGCGTGTCATGATGAGAAAACACATTTATTAATACCCTCGAGGTGGAACCTCTCAGTAGGACCCACTCTTTCTTTTGGCTCATTTACTCTAGCCTGACATAATGGTAATTTGTTGGTGCAGAATTAGTAATAGTGTTGAGACCCTGGGTTTGGGCATAGGGGCCAATAAGGCTTTGTTGCAGTCGAGCAGAATTCCAACATTCTCACCTAACTCGGGAAGGCTAAGGAGTCTCATGCAAGGTGTGACGCAACCTTAGTCAAACGAGGGTTGGAATTCAGTTTCAAGGAAAACCATATCAAGTAATAGAGATCAGAGAACATTGAATCATTCCTCGAAGAAGTTGAATCACAACAGTTCATACATGTTGTAATTGAAAGACTACCTAAAGATGTCCATACCTAAAAAAATTAAAGCAATACAATAACACATAGTTAACATGCTATGATCCTATTTACAGTGTTGTAAATCTATCATCCACGGGGATCTCTCTGATATGAAGTCCCAATCAGACCTCAAACCATTTGGTGTAGGAGTCCCATCTGGTATAACAGCTCAATTTCCAAATCCTTGAAGATTTTCCTTGGCTTTAGCCTGAAGTATAGGAGAGTGATCCAATGATGTCCTTGAAAAATAAGGGAGGTGTGCTTGGTGAGTGTGTAGTGAAAATGTGTCGAGTTTCTTCTACTAGAAAGGGGACAAAAAATTAAGCCTCTAAGTGAGACACACATGAACCAGAAGGACCTATCCAACATCTAACAAAATAGTCCACAACGAGTGTGACAGTCATAATAACCAACAAACAAGCAAAAATCTGTCTAACATCTAGCGAAATAGTCGATAGATATAACTAATGAACAAGCAAATATTTGTCTAGTACCATACATAAAAGTCCACAAGGAGGAGACAAAAATAACAACAATTACAAGACATTATCAACAAGAGAAGCACTAAAATAACCAAAATAGTTCAACTATCTTAGTACATGTGAAGGAAATCATGAAATACAAATGTCCACAGAAAAGTCTTAAATTCATTCATGAAGCATGCTGGCCTGAAAAGGCTTCTATTATTAAGAAAAAATTCCAAGACACATATTTAAATTGTACAACAATAGCCCTAGTAGTGGGACATTGGAGCCACTCCTTACTCCTCAAAGAACTACCTTATTTATCTAATGCCTTGCAGGAGAAGCCAAGGTGAAAATTCATTTTCTCATACAATGAGGGGATATATATAACCAAGGGGTGATTCTTATTCCTTGTGACTCCTTGAGTACCCTCATTACTATTCAACATCTTATGAATTTTCAAGATACATGACTCTTCATATTCATGCGTTTGCTTTGGACTTCCACTTTACAATATATTTTATTCCAATATATATGGTCCACACTAGTTATGTGGAATATGATAACTCATGACATGAATTAATATGACACTCTTGACATTGAAAATATTGATGTTGTGGTAATGTTAGGTCACTATTGCTATTGAGTGCTAGATGTGCTCTTGGATATGCTTTCTCTTCTTCTCCTGATGGGTTGGTGACAGGAATCTTCAATGATCTCACATCATGGGTTTTGATTGCGAGGTGGTGTCTCTTTTATTTGATTTGATGGATCATATTGCATGCTCAAATACAAGAATTTCCTTTGTATGTATTCAACCTTCATTTCATTCTTCATCATCATGCAGGGTTCCTGTATCTACAATTCACTCATGATGAAATGCCAAAATCAACCTCCTATCCTAATTTGGTGAATTCAACTTCAAAGTTTATGCCAAAATTGAATTTTAGGTCAAAGAGAGAGGCTAAATTACTATAGATTATGTGGCCCCAATAGTCAATGTTGAGGCTTGAGGCTTGGAATTGCACAATGCACATTTCAGGTTGGGCTGAGGGACAATCTCTGAATAATTTTGAGAGACAGTGAGTCCAAATTAAAGGGGGGCCACTGTGGAATATTTTTATGCAATTACAAAGACGAAGGTTAACTATCTTCTGTGTAGTTTTGGGAGATAGTTGGTAAAGATGATGGGAGGGCCACTTAGCGTAGCTTCCACACTATTTTGGAAGTGAACATTGATTGATTAGATTGCGCAGTTCTTGAAGGGAAGACTAGTCTTAGGCTCAAGAATTATGTATTGCAGTAGTCCTAAGGGACAGGAACTAAAAGTTGCACATATCCAAGGATCAAGGTCATAACCTACTGATTACACCTATGCAATGCACAATGTAGGTAGGTTGGGTGAAACAACGTTGAAGGTTTGGCAAGATTGTTCAAAAAATGCTAAGCGTTGGACCAGTGAAACTGTCACGTGAAGTGATGTAGCGTAGAATTTGTCCTAACACTTAGAGTAGTTGATGAATCAACACTTTCTCTTGTTTGTGACCACTTCATAAAAAACTACGACAAGTGCGACACCTAAGATAGACTTTATGACGACTGTGACAAAACTTGTGCCACATTGCTCAAAACTTTGTGAATGAGTGTGATATATGTTTACATAGTTAGGAAAAATCATAAACACAAATATGAGCCATTGGAAGGACCAGAATGAGCTTATACATAAAGTGTGACTGCTGACATGCAAAATACGACATCTTTTATATCTTGCAAAAGAGATCGAAACACTTAGTAGAAACATATGGAATAAATTTTAGTGTTTGTGACCATACACGTCGTTGAAGAAATAATGATATGACAATGATAAACCTTAGTTCATACTACACAAAGAGATGAATTTTAACTTCTTGAAAGATATGCTTTGCTTTTCGTACCTACCCTCCAAAGGGTTGTGAATCAAGTGTAGCCTTCATGTAGTCGTGATCTTCAATATTCTTTCATACGTCAAGCTTCTTTGGGTTTCTCATATGATGATTATATTTTCTCCTTAGCCTCTTAACCGTCATCTAGGATTTCCTCCTTATTCATCTCCTTATTCATCATCTTGCCATAGCATGGCAGAATTACTGTATCTAGAATCCACTCATGACAAAACGACATTAGTTTGATAAACGCCTAGCTTAAGGTAAGGAACTTGGATTCATGAACTGGGCCAAGACTAAGTGAGAGGTTAGACGAGAAGGCCCAATGACTATGTAAGTATGAAGTTCAAGATAGAAAGGGACAATTTTCGTCACTGAGAATGCGTAGTGCGCAACTTCAACCATACTAAGGGAAATTTGTGCACAGTCGTCACCGAGGAAAAAAATTGCTCAATACCCATTGAGGGAAACAATTACACAATTCAAGCATGCAATGGGTGTTTTGAGATGGGTCCATGGGAGGAAAATATATGGAGTTTGAGGAGGTAAGGGGGATTGGGCACCTGAGTGGCTTGAGCAAGAAAATTGGATAATTTCTAAAGTTACTGAGCCCTCATTGAGGTAAGGACAATGGAGGAAGTATATGCGTGGTTTGAAAGGCCATGGGAGGCTAACACTTTTGTACATACATAGTTCCAACAAGAAAGGAAAAACCTTGGGGGTTGCAGATGCAAATTGCATAGTTCAGGAAGGTTGGATGAGGCTAGGTTGTGAGGAATCCTCTGAAATTTGGCTAAGTGTGGGATCAGTGGAATTGATGTGAATAATGATCGAAATTGACTATTACCACACAGTTGGATACTTGGGGATACAATGTATATTATATTGGAAATATGAAAGCATACTTCACTTAATACAACAACTTTTGTGGAAACTTACAACAAGTGCAGCCCCATCAATGGAGTTTTTGAGGACAATAGTGAAAATTCTAGAATGGTGTGTGCAACCTTGTAAATGAGTGCGGAATATGTCTATATCATGAGAAAAACTCATTTTCACAAATATTTCCACATGATGCAAACCAAACTCGCCTTTCCATGACAAGTGATAACTCCCATGCTCGCAAATGACACTTTCTATATAAACATAAACGTGTGAACGACACTTGATACCTAAGAAGGCGGCTTGAAATCATCAACTAAAAAATAAGTGACTAAAGAATGATTAATCATAGGGCCCATAGTAGGCTCCAAAATTCGAGTGTAGGCCAAACTTTTGGAGGGTGTTGCAGTTGCTACAACACTTGGCGACACACTGGTAGAATCCAGCTTCTCTCTCTTGGTTAACTCCTTCGATGCAAACCCTTGGTTCTTCATGGAGTATTGATTAATCATGCAAATTATCTTGAAATTTTTCACTTACCCCAATAGTAAACATGGTTTCCTATGTACCTTATCGATCAAACAAAACATAACATTTAGCATAATCTCAGTGTTTCGATTTGGGAATGGTAGTGTAATTCACAAGCTTATTATTTTCAGAGTATATTTTTTCATGTCTGGGGTTGCTAAACTACCAACATGCCTATACAGTACCCTGATAGAGTCACCCAGGAACACAAACATTTCTCTGCTACCAACGAGCCTAGAGAGTACCCTGGTGGAGTTTCTTGCTTCACCTCTCTACGCAGGAAGCATTTTTCTTCTTTTTCCTTTATTTGTTTATTTAAAGAGACTTGTGAATTGGAACTCACTTATTTTCTGGGTGGAGGAGGTATCCCGAGTTATTTATAAAAGAAGAAGTTGTTCCTTCATAGAAGCATATATCGACCTCTAATTTATGTTTTCTCATTTAAATTTTTCCCCTTCTCCACTTCTACCAATTGGATAAACTTGAGAACACCAAATCATAAAAACTGAGTATAGGCATGAGGTTTCCAGATTAGATGTGGGTTCATGGTAAAACCAAAATGCTTGTTATGGATAGATAATAATTTCCATTGGGACATCATCAGCTAAACCATATAACCAACACAAGTCAGGTAGAGAGATGGCTATCAAAATGCTAAAGTGTCACAAGTCTCTTTATAGTTCAGCCACACACATACTAATAATCCAAAAAAAATAGGGCATCACACTTATTGGCATGATGAACATAAAAGGAGAAACTCAACAACAAAGAAAACAAGATGAAAAGAAAGAAAACACACAACCAAGAAATAAAACTAGAAGACAAGAAAATAAAAATGGCTAAAGAAAACATAAGAAAATTTGAAGAGACTATAGAGAACGAGTGAAGAAGGAGTGCAATAAAGGGAAAACTAAGATGCAATTTCTGCTACTCCTAACCTGATTTCTAGAAGGTTGCGGTCACGTATAATGAAATTTCTAGTGAAGCTACCATAGTCGTTCTCGACCTGCATCCACAAAGATATGAACAATTAAAGAAAATAAAAAGTGATGTGCAATAGAAGAAATAAAACATGAAAAATTTTCAGAAGAAAAGGAAGGTATTGATTGTGTGTAAAAAGGTGTGCCACACCCATGACTTTTATCAAATTCACTTGCCTAATTTTTCTATGAATACCACTTTTCAACAAATCTCGGAAGCTTCTTGCAAATGTGTCTTCATATCCACTGAGCCCCTCATCAAGTGCGAGGAAAGAGTGAAAATTATTGTTTGATACAAATTTTTTAGGAAGGTTGTTCTAGCCATTCTGTGATTGGATTGTAAAATTCATGATGGGCCTCTTGAAAACCTTGCAATCTTGAAAAATATGAATTTTTAATTAGAGGAGCATGATCACGATGGGAATCATATGAGGAAAAATAAATCTAAACATACTCAACAATCATGCCAAGATGGTGAGCACTTGCTAAACCCCTTACTAAAGGGTCAATTACCCCACGTGCTTTTAAAAAATATGAATACATATATGTTGGAAAATGAAGATCAACAGGTTTGAAAAAACTATCACTGGATGTGCTGATGGGAAAATGAGAAGATGAATGACAGTCACCAATGATAGAAAAATTATCATATGAGATGATTAAAGCATCAAATTCCCAATTTGCAATAAATGAGGAAAAAATAATTTGAACAGTCTTGTGAATGCTATGAATAATCAAACTAGGTTCCTTGCAAGCAAAATGTGACAGACCATTTTCCTAAAACTGGTACCAAATTGTACAAGAAACATGGTCATGAATAAAGTTTAAAAAGGTAGCCAACACCAAAAATACATGAGATGAGCTTGGACATGGTAAATGGAGAAGAACTTGATTTGTGTGATGACTTTTTCATTCAATATCACTCAACCGGACTTTTGGTGTGATGAGAGGACAAATTTGGAACATCAAATTTGGAAGAAGACTGACGAGGAGATCATTAAGGGATAAATTCGATAAGTATGATTCTTTCAGGCAAATATAATCATTTGAATGAACAACTTAATAATTTCACAACTCTATCGGAGATGCGCACCCCCAACCCGAGTTTGATGCGAGTGATTTTCATGAAGATGAATGAATTGTAAAAGACTCTTGAATTCGGTCAGAAGTAAAATATTGAAAATTTGAAAGGTCGCACTTGGAATAGAAAACATTTTTCACAAGGAAATTTACATTTATCGATGCATTTCAAACCAACGAATATGGTTCATCGTCAGGGAAAGTTGAAGAATCTGTCATGGCTACAAATTAAATAGGGAGAGTAGACATTCCAACGGCTAGGTTTGGCTAAAAAATGGCTATATTAGGTCAAACATGATAAATGGCTAAAATTGACTAAGAAACGACTAGATTTGTCAAATCAAATTGTTTAAATTATAGGAATATTAATATGATAAAACAAATATTATTTTAATACCTATCATGTGTTATTTTAAGTGAAAATTTTTACGAGATATGAGTTTATAATAAAAGGGATAGAAATGTTAACATATAATAATAGATCCAGGGAAAGTAATTGAAAGGATTTAATATAAACTACATTAATAATAATATTATTATAACAAGGTTATAGTATTAATCTTCATATTACTCGCTTGTGTAACTAATTATAAATTTAATAGTAAGGTTATTTAAATAGATCTATGTATATTAGTAATTGTAAGGATAATATTAACTAAACTAATATCAATAATTGTTATATTATATAATATATATTAATAGTAATATACTATTAGTTATTATTATATTCTTGTTATAGTAATAGTATTATTATTCTTATTATTAATGGTTAGAGTAACTAAATAATATCAATTTATTAGTAAAGTTATCTACTAGGAACATATATTAATAGCTCTAGGGAGAATTAGTAAATGAAAGGATTTATTGTTTTATAATATAATAGTGTTATAATAATAGTATTACTATTAAAGGATGGGTAACTAATTAATATAAATTTATTAGTGAGGCTGTCTAATGGAACATAAAATTGCTATTTAAATATCTAGATAATTTAATCCAGTTATGAAAATGAGTCTTTCTTAAAAATAAGAAACCAAGGGAGAGAATCATAAAAGCCTCAATTAACCAAAGGAAATTTACATCGAGTGAAACCATGCAAAGAGACATATTATGAAAGAGAAACCAAATCTAACTTAGTTCGGTGGGTGCGTCAAAGTCGCGAGGTCCTCACATAACCATCAACAAAAGTTGAAGTGCCTCGACTTCATGGTGGATTGTGAAACTTATTAATATTGTAGAATTGTATTTTGAAGCTTCAACTATATCATGCATGGTTTGAGGATAGCTGATATTCCTTGTTTTAGCAAGATCATTGCTCATCAGATAACAACCATCTTTGTCAAAGATTTAACCAGATTTTTCAACTTCAACAAGTAGATTACTCAAATTGGAAGACTCTTCTGATCACAAATTCAATGATAAATTAATTGTTGAGATCTCATGAGACATACAATTTGAAGAGTTTTCCTCGCGCAAGACAAGGGATGATGAGGGGTGGGAAGGGCTCTCTATGATTTGATTGTTTCCAGTTTCATCATCAAAAACCTCACTTCCTTGTGTCAATCGAGGATAACTCATCGGATGCAGGAACTGAAGACCATGAGGTATATTCATCACAAGTGGATGTATTTCCAATGGTAGGACACATGATATAGTGATGTGGAGAGGAAGTTTTAATATGAGCATATTATTTGACTGAAGAAGATTCAAGATCTAAATTAAAATATTCATCAGAAACTGAAAGATCATATGATGTGCCTGGGCATTCATAGAACGAGAAGATGGAATGGAGATTTGATTCGTGGATTTCCAAATTTTACAACCATTGCAAGGAGACACTCGCATCGGGACTAGAAAGTGAGGAGGACAATGAAAAAGGGTGTAGTAAGCTCGTCCTATGAAATTTGAGGTGGCTCTTGATCGACAAGAGTTGGGCAAGAAAAAGAAAATGAGGTTCAGTTTAACTATATGAAGAGAGAAGAACTAAGCGCTGAAACTCATGTTTCAAAAAATCCGAGTTGGGGTGTTTTTTAGGAATTTCATAACAGAGGTCAATGAATCGATCATGAAAATCCTCAACTGATTCTTATGCTTCAATCCTAAAATATTCATTCTTCCAAAAACATCTTGGTAGTTATACTTATCGAAGGATTTACGAAGCTTCTTGGCAAACTTCTTGAATGAATGGATAAAAGCATTGGGTAAGGTGTGACACCATTGATTAACACGACCTTCAAATGTGAGGATGCGTAAACTAGCCATGACATCTTTGGAACATATGCCATGAAAAAGTCAAAGATGGAAAGATTGAAATAGATGTTCATGAAAGGTGTATTAACTTTCACCCTTGAACTTAAGTTTAGACAGGTTATGAATAACTTTTGCAGGGATGATACCATTAAGATCTTTAGAAAAACATCCTAGAATTGTGTTTTTGGGATTATCCATTTTACATAGGAGAATAAACCAGACTAAATGGGCACAACCTATCATCCAACCCTTCTTCTAGGCCATTTTGGTAATGGTACTAGAAATCCATGAACCAAGGGGATCTCCCCAATATGAGTTCCTAATCAGACCTCACACCTTTTGGTGTAGGATTCCCATCCACTATAAAGGTCTAGTTACCAATCTTTAAAGGTTTTCCTTCGCTCCAGATGTCATTAGAGGAGAGTGATATGATGGTGTCTTCGAAAAGCAAGGGAGGTGTGCCCAGTGAGTGTGTAGTGGAAATGTGTCGAGGTTCTTCTACTACAAAGGGGGAGAGAAAAGTGAGCCTCCAAGTGAGAGGTAATAGTACCACCAAAGAAGATACACACATGAACCAAAGAACATGTCCAACATCTAGTGTAATAGTCCACAGAGGATGTGACAATCGTTACAATGAATAAAGAAGGGAAGATCCATATAACATCCAACATAATAGTCCACAATGGATGCAGTGGTCATTATAACCAATGAACAAGGAAATATTGGTTTAGTATCTTGCGGAATAGTCCACAAGGATGAAATAACAATAACAACCATGACAACAAATTCTAAATAACATAACCACTAACATAACTGAAATAGTTCAACTATCTTAGTACATGTGAAAGTAAAAGTGAAATAAAAACATCGATAAAATAGTCTTACAAACATTCATAGTTCATGCATGAAGGACATGTTGGCATAAAAAGGCTTGTGTTATTAAGCAAAAGTTCTAAGATACATATCTACATTGCACATCACTAGCCCCAGTAGTGGAACATTGGAGCCACTCCTTTCTCCTCAAATACTTATCTAATCTCTCTAACGCCTTGCGGGAGGAGCCAAGGTGGAAAGTATTTTTCTCATACAATAAGGGGGTATATATAACCAAGCGGTGATGCTTCCCACTTGTGACTCTTTAACTACACTCATGACTATTCAACTTCCTATGATTTTTCAACTTGTATGACTCTTCATAATCATGGGTGTCCTTTGGACTTTCACTCTACAATACATTTGATTACAATATACTTGGTCCACACTAGTCACGTGCCATATGGCAACATAGGACATGACATGAAATGACACTGGTAACAAGAGAATTCTTAATGACATGGAAATGCCAATTCATTATTGGTATCGAGTGCTAGATGTGTTCTTCAATATTTGTTCTCTTCTCCTCCTCATGGTGCGGTGACAAGAATCTTCAATGATGTGACATCTTGGGTTGTGGTCACGAGTTGATATCCCTTTGCTTTACCTTGATGGATCATCTTGCATGCTCAGCTACAAGAATTTCATTTCCATTTCTCCCAACTTCATCTCATTCTTCATCATCTTGCTAGTTTCCTGTATCTATAATTCACTCATGATGAGAGGACATTAGCCTAAAAACCTCCTAGACTAAGATGGTTCATTCACTGTCAAAGACTGAGACAAAATTTAGTTGTAGGTCAGAGAAAGAGGCTTAGTGAATACACATTTCATAGTCGCACTAGACAGGGCTAAGGCTTAAGGCAAGGATATACATAATGTATAGTTCAATATGGTTTGAGGGATAGTCTCTATGTAGTTTTGAGAGACAATGAGTCTGGTTGAAGGAGGGGCCACTCTAGAAGATTTGTGCATAGTTTTGGAGAGGAAGACTGACTAAATTCTATGCAATTCTTAGAGACAATAGGTCAAGATGAGAGGAAGACCACTAAGGATGAATTCTGCACAATTTTGGAAGGGAAGGATCACTGATTAGACTGCATAGTTCTGATATTGAAGAATGGTCTTAGGCTTAGTAATTGGGTATTGCAACAATCATTGGCGATAGGAAATCTGCATTCCATAGATCCAAGGATCAAGGTCACAACCTTCTAAATAGAATTGCACAATGCATAGTCCAGGGAGGTTGGTTGAAGCCAAGTTGAAGGGTTGGGAAGATTCTTCAGAAAATGCTATGTGTTGAACTAGTGAAACTGACAGGTGAAGCGATGGAGCCTATAATGTGTCATGACGCATAGAGTTCTTGACGACTCAACAACATTGATCAGCCATAGCACATGAACAACATTTTCCCTTCTGTTTGACTGCTTCATGACCAAGTACGACAACTATAACACCTAAGATATATTTTATGATGACTGTGATGACACTTGTGCGACAACACTCAACAACTTGTGAATGAGTGCGACAGGTGTTTACAAGGTTTGGGAAAAATCATAAACACAAATATGAGCCCTTGGAACCACCAGAATGAACTTATGCATAAAGTGAAACAACTGACATGGAAAAGATGACATCTTGCTTATCTTGCGAAAGGGAGAGAAACAGTTAGTGGAAACACACGAAGTAACGTTTAGTGTTTGTGACCATACATGTCATTGAAGACACAATGATATGATAATGATAATATTTCCTTCGTATTACACTAGGAGGTTCATTTCAACTTCATGAAATATGGCTTTTGTTTCGTAGCTACCCTCCTAAGGTTTGTAAATAAAATGGAGTCTTCATGTGGTCCTAATCTTCGATCCTCTATCATATTTCAACATTCCTTTGTCTTCTAATGTGATGATTATATTTTCTCTTTGGCCCCTTAGTCACCATCTAGCCTTTCCTCTATCTTCATCATCTTGCCACAACATGGTAAAATTCCTATATCTCCAATCCACTGAAGATAAGATGACATCATTCTGATAAACCCCTATTTTAAGGTAGAGCACTTAGATTCATGAATCAGATCTAGACGAAGTGATAGTTCTAAGGAGAATTCTAAGTGATTGTGTAATTATGAATTTCAAGAGGCTAAGGGTCGAGAAAGATCACTGAGAATGCACAGTGCGCAACTCAGGCCAGATTGAGGGAAATTTGTGCACAATCCTCAATAAGGGAAAAATGTGCGCACTGCCCACTAAGGGAAAAAATTTGTACAGTACCCACTGAGGGAAAAATTTGTACTGTGCCCATTGAGGGAAAATATTGTGTAGTTTAATCATGTAGTGGCTGCTACGGGATGGGTCTCTGGGAGGACAAACTGCACAATCTGAAGTGGCAAGGGGTACAGGGAAGCTGAAAGGCTTGACAGATAAAACCGCATAGTTTTTGGAGGTAGTGAGATCCGAATGAGGGAAGGACACTGGAGGAAGCATCTGCATAGCTTTGGAGGCCAGCGAAGGCTATTATTTATATGCATTTCATATTTCCAATAGGAAAGGAAAAATATTGGGGGTTGTAGATGTGAAATGTGTAGTTTGGGAACGATAGATGAGGCTAGGTTTCTAGGAATCCTCTGGAATTAGGCTAAGTGTAGGATCACTGGAACCGATGTGAATAGTGATCAAACTTGAATGTGACCACACACTTGGATACTTGGTGATACAATGTAGATCATCCAAACATATGAAATAATACTTTTCTTAATGCAACAACCTTTGTGGCAACTTACAACATGTGTGGCATCATTGATGGACTTTGTGAGGAAAATGATGACACTTGTGTAATGGTGTGTGAAACCTTAGAAATGAGTGTGAAACATGTTTGTACAGTGAGAACAACTTATTTACACAGAAATTTCCCTTTGATGCAAACAGAAAATCCCCTTTGCATGGAAAGGGACAACTCCCATGCATGAGGACAATACTTGCTATATAAAGATAAATCTGTGAATGACACTGGATGTCCTAGAAGGGGGGTTGAAATAATCAACTTAGCAATAAGTGACTAAGGAATGACTAGTCATAGGATCCATAGTAGGCTACAAAATTTGAGTGTAGGCCAAAATTTTGAATGGTGCTGCAGCTGCTATAATAGATCCCAATAATAGCCTTCCTCATTAATATAAAAGGTGCGTACATTAAATCAAGCTAAAGGCCTATTCCTCAATATCCAAAAGTCTAAAAAAGAATAATACAAGCTTATGGAAGGATAGAAATAGAGTTTTTATCATGGCTTTGCAACACAAGAAGAACAATGTCACCAATAACAACCACAACACAACGAACAACCTTTTCTCAGATCTCCTTTATACCTTTGATCCTCTTCTTCCCTCTCTCTACGCGCCAATCTGAATTTCTAGTTTCTTCTCCCTCATTTGTCTATCTTCATTCCTCAGTTTCCCTTGATCTTTTCCTGCTTATTTGTATTTTCTTATTCCCTCCACCTCTCTGCAACTGCCAATCTTCCACTAGTTCCTTCCCTTGCCTAGTTGTTATTTCCACAACTTCTAAATGACCATTTCTACCACTTATTGCCATCTTCTTCCTCCCGAAAATATTTTAATTTCTCAAATAATGAAGGCCCAAATAGGCTTCAACTATATTTCATTAACTCATCCCCGGGCCAATCTATCATCACTGCCATCAGTGTTGCTGATGCTTCTGCTAGTGCAGCTGCTAATTCTTTTGCTAGTGTTGTTGTTGATGCCTCGATTGGAACTTCCTCAGGGTGGTCTCTTTAAACAAATACCCTAATTAATGGACAACCACAATGGTCAACTTCTAGAATTGATTGTAATAATTAATCACTTCCTTCCATATCACTATGTTTGTAACTTCGTGGGCGAGGAATTCAGATGTTGAGAGTCACATAGTTGTTGCAGTGTCTCTAGGTGTGTTTGAACTGGGGGCCAAAGATAAAAAAGTATCTCCTTTATCCTCACCAACTCGTTTTTGATACGTTGGATGCAGGCCTCCAAAGCATCTATATTTTCCTTAAGCATCTTCCTGTGATATCTTTCATTAATTTTCATAACGTTGGTGAGGAACTTATTGACTCAGTTGCGGAGTGGGTAGACTGGTTGATTCTTCTTCACAAGGCTTCCTCACAAGTCATGAACTTGTTGTAGGATGGTATTAGAATCATTCGTGGCATTGAAAATGGAGTCCTTCATGGTAGCTATAATGGTTATCTCTGGTTCTATCTCATTAGCATGTCATGGAAAGATACGACAATGCAATCCTTTTGGTGGTGAGGGTTTTCTTGAGCTCTGGATTGGTAGAGATCAATTCATGGCATGGTATGGATATGGTCACAACATTCGACAAGTGTGAAAGCTAAGAAATCTTTAAGAGCATTAGTTACAATGTCAGTAATGGATGACCACAATACGTACAACTTTGCGATGATCTGCTCTAGCTTCCTTTAGAGTTTTTTCTTATCTTGGTGGAGTTGATCATGTCTGGTTGTGAATGAATTTTTTTTTTTGGTGGTTACTACTCATGGTCGGTAGTTAGATCATTGTGTAGTTTCACGAACTTCATGGTGGCTTGTCGAATCAAAGTAAATAGTTTGAATGAGGACCAGCCCTGAAGATCGTCGTGGGGCATAGTTGATGGATCTCGGAATGAAATCTACAAGGGCTTCCCACTAGCGATGAACTTGTGTTAGTGTCCATGGGGGAGATAGCCTATTTTGACAGTTCAGCCAATGGAGGGATGGTTTGGATGGAGAAGGGGAGTGGTGTAACTCAAGGAAGTAGATGAAGTGGCACTGAAACTGGGTTGATAGTAGTGGACCTAACTTTAGCAATAACGACATCATGGAAGTGGTGATGAATTCTCCATTGGATACTACCGTAATGGACACGATCAAGGAATCAACCTCCAGGTCTGTCTTTGCATCCAACAATGTCCGAGGGTATAGTGTCTAAGAGAGTAGCGGATGTGGATGCACTATACGGGGATGGGTTGTGCAAGCTAGGTGATGCAACTGAAGTGGATTGTGGAATTTATTCAATGATGGGTGAAGTAGTATTAGACTAGTTCTCTTCAATGGTGAGGTCCACAATGTCACTTGCTAGCGTTGATTTCTGCTTTTTGGCCCCAACTAGACATTTGGTAGATTTTGATTTACATGGTGTTTAGATGGTGCATTTGGACTGTGAATAAGGTCTTGCTACCATCATTGTAGCAAATAGAGGGGTAGTAACCAAAGGACCCTATTGTGTTAGACCTTGAGACTCATGAATGTTAGAAACCAAACCTACTGAGATCCCGATGTTAGCAGTGGTTTCCTTTAAGTAGCCCATTTTCTTATTGAAATATTTGATGACCTGTTACAACTCCTCCTTGGCCAAGTTTTTTCTGGAATTTGTAATTATTTCTCATGGTATTGGTTGAGGTACCATCACATCAAATAAATATATGTGTCTACCTTCCCAAATTTCCCCTGCAACTCCCTGCCATGAACCAACCTTTGTGTGGAAAGCTTCATCTAAAAACATAAACTTCTGGCACCACATCTGGAATGTATGGGGATGAACACAATGTGGCCTTACCTAGTTTCTCCCATAAATAACACCCAAGAAAATATCGGTTGAATATTCATCAAGTAGGGACCTGGGAACCTGATGTGAAACCCTGATTACTATCAAAATTTTTATGTATAAGCTACTTAATGAACCCTAATTTATCTTCTTGTTGGTCAAGTCCCCTGAAGTTGTCCAAGGTACATGCCTTAGGGAAAAAGGTTGGTCTTCTGTGATGGGACCTAGCTCCTGGCCCTTTGGTGGACACCATTTCGACATTTCCATATCAATGATGAGATAGCGATAAATAAAAAGAGTGGGCTGCTTCTAAACAACTTCACATGCTTTGAACATTTCTTGGAGGATGAAAGGACACCAATTTAGACGGGTTCCTGTTGTGAAATGCTCCACGACCGAAATTGCATCTAGCATGCACTCATTCTTATAAAATTGATGCATGTAATCTTAATTTTCTGGGGAGTTAATAAAATATATGCCCCCTCCCTTTCCTACACTCTTAGTATCATACTTTGTGTAGTAGTCATCATCCATTGTCTTCTTCGCTCTCTTAGAAGTTTTCATAAATGCTATTGAAATGATGTCTCCTCCCACTGATAAACTTGCAATCCCTTGAATGTATACTACATGAATATGGTATTCATTGTCGATCCAAAGTGATATTCTATGCATTCTTATGAAAAATAATTGTTTGAATTGCATCATTTCTAATGTCAACCCAAACACAGACAAGCTTCTCAGATTTGGTAAGGTAGATCATTATATTCCTTTGAAGCTAGTATTGACTTTGATTGTTGGATTCCCATCTTCCTTCGTGGCTGACTATGTGTGGACATCATGTTTCATGGTCAGAAAATAGGAGTATGAAAGGTCATTTCCAACTAGCACAAGCTTGTCATACTTTCCATAAAGCGACTCCCTTACTCCAATTATTTCATTCAATATGAACTCTGGAATATATACAATTGTCTTCATCATACTGCAGTGGCACTGATGAAAAAAAATCATAGGCGTTTGGTATGTAATATTACAATGAAGAAACTTAGAACTAAATTGCAAACATAGTGACTCTACCAGCTTGGATGCAGACTCGAAGGAATTTTTCATTGCCATGGAAATTAAGTAGACCAGCTCGACATGAAATTTTTTATGAGACCACCTAAATAAATACTACGAAAAATTTCCTTATGCATACTGAATCATGTTATTTCCACCGTTAGCTAAGTTGGACCTGACTTGGGTGAAATAATTCTAAGAAAGGAAAGGTGGAGTTGATGGGTAATTATCTTATCATGATGGAAGAACTTTAGGAATTCATTACCTCTATAATGGTAAATATTTAACGAGAATCTGGGCTAACATGAGAATTATTCTCTAATTATTACAGAAATGATGCTTAACATGTGTGACTTCCCCCCATCAAAAGTTGTTGCAGTGTGGGGGAAGAACATCTACAACTAGGACTAACTTTGTAGAAGTTTTACTTGGAAATGTAAAGGATTGATTGACCAATGAGAGAAAAATAAATGAACTAACTTGACTATTGTTTATGCAACTAGATACTCCTACTAACTCTTACCTATTCCTACCTATGGTCTTCTTTTAGAGATCCAATCAATTCTGAGTAACATTGTTTGATTTATGGAAGGGTTTCATGTTAGAACCGTTCAACCAACCTGCTAGAAATAAATCATTCAGTTGTGCAACATTGACTACTCTTGACTCCCTTACCTCTACAACAACAAATGGTCCTAACCAATGCATTTTTAGGTTTCCATGAAACTTCAAGAACTTGTTGTCATATAGTAAAACATGCTCGTTGGCTGTGAATAATTTCCTGTTGATATGTTGATCATGCCATGCATTAAGTCTTTGCTTCTTGACCATTTGGTGGAAATCATCCATAAATATTGTCTCATTAATCTCTGAGAGTTCATCTAGTTGCTTATGAATTGATTCTTCCTCTATCATATGAGTGGTCTAGGCAATAAAAAAGCTCAGAATAGAAAATTTAGCCTACACCATAGCTTTGCCTCCATACATAAAATAGAAGGGTGTAACTTTGTGTAGTCACTTAACAAATCTACATTATGCCCATCAGATATTTGGCACCCTGTCATCCTAATCATCCTAGTTGGCTGAGCATATCTTGGTAAAACCCTTCTGCAATAGCTTGTTGAAGGTTTCTATGGTACCATTGGGCTGAGGGTGGTATAGATTGCCTTTGTGGTGTTATATCATGAAATTTTGAAGTAAGGAGGCAACTGTTTCATTTATGAAGTGGGTACCCTAATCACTAGTAAGACTCCTCAGGCACCTGAATCTAGATATGATATTCTCAAATATAAACCTAGCAGTAGTACCCATTGTACATTTCTTTACCAGAGCTACATTTTCCCATCTAGTGAGGTACCATGTTGTGGTTACTATATAACTGGAATGAGAGTGACGCATCGATGGATTGAAAGGCCCTATGAATTCGACCACCCATTTCTAAAATATTTGTAGTGCACCTACGAGCTGCGATGGGAGTACATATCAATGTGATGGCCTTCCAACCCTTTGGAAAACATAACAACCTCTATCATATTCCTTCGCATATTTGAAAACTAGCGGCCACCATAGTCTTACCTGCAACACTTCCCTTGCATGGAAGTGGTGAGGAATTCTCCATTGGATACTACCGTAATGGAGTCGATCATGGAATCAACCTCCAGATCTGTCTCTATGTCCAACAATGTCCGAGGATAGAGTGTCTAAGAGAGTAGCGGATGTGGATGCACTATACGGGGATGGGTTGCGCAAGCTAGGTGATGTAACTGAAGTGGATTGTGGAATTTATTCAATGATGGGCGAAGCAATATTAGATTGGTTCTCTTCAATGGTGAGGTCAATAATGTGACTTGCAATGATTGATTTCTACTTTTTCGCCCCGACTAGGCATTTGGTAGATTTTGATTTACATGGTGTTTAGATGGTGCGTTTCGATTGTGAATAAAGTCCTGCTACCATGATTGTAGCAAACAGAGGGGTAGTAACCAAAGGACCCTATTGTGTTAAACCTTGAGACTCATGAATGTCAGAAGCCAAACCTACTGAGATCCCAATTTTAGCGGTGGTTTCCTTTAAGTAGCTCATCTTCGTATTCAACTATTTGATGATCGGTTACAACTCCTCCTTGGCCAAGTGTTTTCTAGAATCCGTAATTATTTCTCGTGGTATTACTTGAGGTACCATCCCATCGAATAAATAGATGTGTCTACCTTCCCAAATTTCCCCTACAACTCTTGGCCACGAACAAACCTCTATGTGGAAAGATTAAGCTAAAAACATAAACATCTGGGGCCACATGTGGAATGAATGGGGATGAACACAATGTGGCCTTACCCAGTTTCTCCCATAACTAACACCCAACAAAATATCAGTTGAATATTCATGAAGTAGGGACCTGGGTACCTGATTTGCAACCCTGATTACTACCAACATTTTTATGTATAAGCTACTTAATGAAGCCTAATTTATTTCCTTGTTGGTCAAGTCCACTGAAGTTCTCCAAGGTGCATACCTTAGGGCCAAAGGTTGGTCTTCTGTGATGGGACCTAGCTCCCGACCCTCTAATGGACACCATTTCCACATTTCCATATCAATAACAAGATAGCCGTAAATAAAATGGGTGGGACACTTGTAGAAATATTCACATGCTTTGACATTTCTTGGAGGAGGAAAGGCCACCAATTTAGATGGGTTCCTGTTTTGAAATGCACCACGACCGAATATGTATCCAACATTCACTCATTATTATAAAAGTGATGCACGCAGTATCATACTTATAGATCATTATATTACTCTGATTCGGTAAGGTAGATCGTTATATTCCTTTGAAGCTAGTATTGACTTTGATTGTTGGATTCCCATCTTCCTTCATGGTTGACTATGTGAGGACATCATGTTTCATAGTTAGAAAATAGAAGGAGTATGAAAGATCATTGCCAACTAGCGTAATCTTGTCATACTTTCCATAAAGCGACTCCCTTACTGAAATTATTTCATTCAATATGAACTCTTGAATATATACAATTGTCTTCGTCATACTGGAGTGGCACTCATAAAAAAAAATCATACGGGTTTGGTATCTAACATTAGAATGAAGAACATAGAACTAAACTACAAACATAGTGACTCTACCAGCTTGGATGTACACTCAAAGGAATTCTGCATTGCCATGAAAATTAAGTAGACAAACTCGACACGAATTTTTTTACGAGACTACCTAAATAAATCCTATGAAAAATTTCCTTATGCATACTTAATTGTGTAATTTCTGTAGTCAAATGAGTTTGACCTGAATTGGATGACATAATTCTAAGAAAGGAAAGGTGGATTCGATGGGTAATTATGTTATCATGATGGAAGAACTTTAGGAATTAATTATTTCTATAATGGTAAATATTTAATGGGAATCTAGGCTAACATGAGAATTATTCTCTAATTATTATGGAAAAGACGCTTAACATGTGTGACTTCCCCCCACCAAGAGTCGTTGCGGTGTGGGGAAGAACATCTGCAACTAGGATTAACTTTGCAGAAGTTTTATTTGGAAATGTAAAGGATTGACTGACCAATGAGAGAAAAATAAATGACTAACTTGACTATTGTTGATGGAACTAGATACTCCTACCAACTCTTACCTATTCCTACCTATGCTCTTCTTTTAGATATCTAATCAATTCTGAGTAACATTGTTTGATTTATTGAAGGGCTTCATGTTAGCACCGTTCACCCAACCTGCTAGAAATAAATCATTCAATTGTACAACATTGACTACTCCTGGCTCCCTTACCTCTGCAACAACAAATGGTCCTAGACAATGCATTTCTAGGTTTCCATGAAACTTCAAAAACTTGTTGTCATATAGTAAAACATGCCTGTTGACTGTGAATAATTTCCTCTTGATATATTGATCATGCCATGCCTTAAGTCTTTGCTTCTTGACCACTTGGTGGAAATATTCCATAAATATTGTCTCATCAATATCTGAGAGTTCATCTAGTCACTTATGAATTGATTCTTCCTCTATCATATGAGTGGTCTAGGCAATGAAAAAGCTCGCAATAGAAAATTTAGCCTACACCACAGCTTCGCCTTCGTACACAAAATATAAAGGTGTAAGCTTGTGTTGTCCCTTAACAATTGTAAATTATGTCCATAAGGTATTTGGCACCATCTCATACTAATCATATTGGTTGGATGAGCATATCTTGTTAAAGCCCTTCTACAATAGCTTGTTAAAGGCTTCAATGTTACCATTGGGCTAAGTGTGGTATAGATTGCTTTTGTGGTGTTCTTCACACGGAATGAGTCGATCTTGTAGACAAGATTGACCTCCCAAGTATCTAAAGATATATAGTGACAAGCAAGACAATAAAAAACTATCCTTCTCTAAATATGCAATTTATAAACAAAGGCAAACAAGTGTTTTAGGCCTACCTTGGGTCCAATGCAAGTTTGTGGAAGCCTCACTCCTTTGATCCAAATGAGCTCCCTTGTAGCGAATCTGCAAACACAAACAAGCAAACAAATTAAATAGCACCTGAAAGGCCAATATCATAAAGCATACTTATCATGATGATCAAGGAATTCATGAAAAAAATGACATAAGACAATTTGTTGAAAAAAATGAATCTGATTGTTTTAATTCAAATCAAAGAAGAACTTTACAACCTGTGCCTTGATGTTGTACAAGCTCCTCCCAGGGTCCAACAAGAAGTCTCCTATACTTTTACAAGTTTCACTCTCTTCCCAATGAAGCCAAAAGTTATGTGATCGCTCCTCTCAAGCTTAACTAGGAAGTCTTAATTCCACCAGCATTTACCCTAAAAAATGTTCAACTTCTAGCGTCCCTAGCAACCAGCCCAATGCCTTAATTTATAGTGCAATGGAGGGAAGTTACTACGTCCTCCTTCAAAGGGATAAAGCCCTCCTTCAATGGGATAGCTCCTCTCATCAAGGGATTAGCTCCTTCTCTTTTGGGATGCATGAACCACCTAAGAGTTAACAATCCACGTCAAAATTCCTTCTAGAATCATCTAGAATTAACCCAAAGTGAGTTTTTTAGAATAAACTTGTGCCTTTTGTACTTTCATAGGGGTCCGCACCCACTCCTTTAGAGACAGAGCGGGCATGTCCGCAGGTAATGTGAACACGGGGTGCGGGACCACAGGCAACAGTGAGAGAAAATGCGGAACCGGAGCTTTGTTGATTTTTAATGTCTTTCTCTCATTTTCAAAGCTTGACATGAAGAGCTGAGGTCTGAGACTTGCTTAGGAGGACAATACAAGTGATGATAGACCCATAATGACTGTAAATAGTCATGATGACGATATTTTTGTGCAACAGATCACCCCCTAAAGTGCGAAGTCTGTAGTAGATGAGGATTTCATTTATCATCTAGGAAGAGTGAAGTACTTTATCATTTCGAGGATCATCTTGTGGAGAGCCTGGTTGGAACCCGTAAAAAACATTCAATGTAGAATATATATATGAGATCATATCATCGCTGAGGTTGGCATTCCCATACTCAGATCAAAACTGACTAGAAAACTAAATACTGCTCTGATATAGGAATGATATTGTAATATGTCACAAGTATAGACACATGTAGACACAGTATGGACACAGCCATCTGTTTATGAATAGTCCACAGTATAATGAATACAAAATTCCTCGCAGCCTAAATGGAGGAAACTAGATCCAGGGTCTTCATTTCTACTTCCCGAAACAATACAATTCTATCCATGCGAATGAATGTGTTGAAGTCGAACATGGTAGAAACCACTTGATTACCAGTCAATGATGTAAACTGTTAACAAGTGTGAGAGAAACCACCAGTAATGTCAATGTATCTCAAAGTACTCAGTACAATCCATGAGATGTGAATAGATGTGTTGATGTTGAACATTCCATGGAATCCTTTGATCGAAGGTCAATGATGCAACATATCGTCGAAGGCGAGAAACCTGCCATTGAGGCATGCAGATCCCAAGGTACTGACAATTTCTAGATCATCTTTCTAGATAATGAGCTAAAGTCGATAGAAAGCGATCCGTCGTAGGCAAGCCCACAACACGAAATCATAGATCAAGTTTGAATAAATTTAGTTGCAAGGACTGACTCAGGGATGGTCAAGATGGATGACAGATATTTTGCAGATGAATGGCTTATTTTCACTGATCTCTTGAACACATAATGACACAGCAGATGGTTTGGTGACAATTGACCCAAATTTAATACCCAGAAACCAGCTGAAGACTTTCAATGTGGTTTGATCAACTGTTAGGCAAAGGATTTCCCAACCCAGGTGAATAAAAGTGTCGTGTTCAAGAGTGGTTACAAAGTATGAGAAACAGGCTCATTTTTCTCTCTTTCCCCCACCATTTCTGGCAAGTACCTCTTTATTTTTGACAAGCTTGAGGAGGATAACATTTTCTTGATTATAAGCTCATCCTTCGGATGAGTCCAACTTAGTTTAAATTCGAACCCTAAGAAGGATTGGTTCGTTCCTATTTGTAATTGAACAGGTCCTTTACTGTTAAATTTTAACGAGTCTATTATAGGAGAAACTCGGCGTTTTTCATTTTTAGAGAGTCTGAAAAAACATAAGAAGACTCCATGGTTGACCTTTTTCATAAATTTGTGTCTCCCAAGCCTAAAAAAGTATAAAATAATACTTGAGAGAACTGCTTGATCATTACGACCAAGGATTACTTTTCGTAATTAGTGCCTCTAATCTGAAAAAGTAAAAAAGCGATCAATGACATGTCGTTTTATAACCAATATCGAATTTGAAACAACAAAAATCCGGCAACCTTTTCATGTTTTTACAGTCAGGAAAAGAGTTGTAAGTGGACCACATTTTTAGTTCCATTTTAACGAGTTTAAAAAGAAAAACTTGGTGATATTTTCATGTTTTAGGATTCAGAAAAGAGCTTAAAGGTGACTCATGCTTTTTCGTCGAAAATGACCGATTTCACCTGAAAGATCCGTTATCCTGAACAAAAACTCAAACATTACTCATATCTATTTAAAATGGATAAAAATGTTGCAAAAGTTACCTTTCTAAAGTGAAACATACACAAATTAACAATTCATTTATTCAAAAAACTTATAAAAAGGGCATTCATCAATTCATTTTACCGTTTGAGATTTGGGTGAGAAAATAGAGCTTTTGGTTAGAAACTTCCCATGAAGATTACGGAAAATCCGTCCGTTGGAATCGAGTGCCGTCTCCTCCAGGTAATCCACATCATCCCACTCTTCAATTTCATCCAATTCAAATTTGTTTTTTAGGGTTTAATTTCATTTTTTAGAGGATTTTTAGGCTAGGAACCCGCGCGCGGGGCTCGCAGGCAACCTACGGACCCCGACTTTTTCTCAATGGGCAAAAAGTCAGGGGTCCGCACCTGCCGTGAAGGCAAGGTGTGGACCCATGCACTGTCTCTAACAGAGAGGGTGCGGTCCCCGCAGCAAGGGTTTTTAACCCTAAATTTCTCAAAATTTACCCAAACATTTCCATTTTTTATATTGTAATTCGCCTTTTCGTTGGATGTAGAGTATACATCATGCTTGATTGGTGAGAACAGGAGCATGAGGACGTAGATCTTGCCGTGGTAAATCACCAACCTTCGGTCGATTCATTGAAGGCATGCGACTTGTACAAATTCTAGGCCATACCTGACATGAGGGCCCAGGTGGACTTCCTGCAGTGGCTGGTAGACAGGTGGAGCATACAGGACCAATGCTTCTTCATTGGTGGCCACCAGCTCGAAATGGAGCCAGTAGACATATACTTTTTTACTTGTTTGCCTAAGAGAGGTGAACATTTGACTCTATTCGGGACTAGGCCAGGTGGCCAGTCTGTCGATAGCCTCCAACTAGAGTTCTGTAACAACCATACTAGAGACAAGGGGATAGACATCAAAACCATATCCCTTTCTAAATTCATGGTAATTGCGTTTACTGTTACCAAGCTCTATGGGAGCGCCGCACTACATATAGCCACTCGATCCCAGATGCGGATAGAATTTGACTGCTTTCGTGGCACCACCTTCAACTGGTGCGATGCTGTGTTGGCTAATGTAAAAGGCCAACTGACTAGCCAAGAACGGACAACTGAAGACCTTTGGATATGGTGCTTTAGTTGTGAGCTTTGGTCTGGAGAGGGTCCCAATGTTGGTCCCACAGCACCTCACTGTTGGAGCTGGACTTCCTCGAGAGCCCAAAGTGATGCGATGAGTTGCAATTATGGCCCGTCATCTTGATGAGGGGACAGAGGTCGTTCGATTCAAACCTGAGTATTTCCATTGGTTGGAAAACCAAGTTTTTGCTATTCAGGACTTTCCTTACGCTGGGGTAGATTTTTGCGGTGACCCAGACATGGCTCTTCTACCAAGAGAGCAATGGGATGACTCAGGTAAAATTGTTTTCATCATTTTCCTAATTTAATTTTTTTTTTGTTTTTATCTCATCCCAAAATTGATAGTAAAAGTTTCAAATGTAGATGTGGGTCCACAGTGACCAGCCACTCTCCGGCCTTACGGGAGGAAACAACCAGCTGCAGCGGCACCAGCCCTACAGGATGAATTAGCAGAGACCTTGGCTGAATTGGAGAACCATCTAGAGCATTTGACAGGAGACATTCCAGAGACCGACATAGATGACATTCCTCTTCGACTACAACGCTATGTGATTGGGGTCCCAGGACCTTTTAGGAGGTTCCTTTATAAGGTGGCCTGTACAGTGGTTTCTTATCGAGATCATCACCAATGATAGGATGATCGCCTATTGTAGACACATATGACATTTTTGCTTTTTATACTTATCATTTTTGCCAATCATAAGGTGTTTTTCAACCTATGATCGAGGACGATGTATATTTTGACACACTCCTATATTATACTATATCACTATTACCGGTTTATCTTGTAAAACATGTTATGGAATGTTTTTAAGTTTACTTGTATGATTATTGCAAATGTCTACTTAACATTCGAGAAGAAATTGCATCTGCTAATGTATTTAAAGATCTTGGAATATGCTGATATTCAATATAATCAAATTCACGTTCCAAGAGATGCCCTCTCAAAAATAATCTCAATAACACTGGATTTCTAATGGCATATATTCTATTAAGCTGTAATACAACGAGTTCATAATCTAACCTCACTATCAAACTCCGAATCCCAAATGAAATAGATTCAGATAATAATTCAATCACTGCACTATACTCGACAATGTTGTTCGTTGTTTGACCGAGGCTTACCCCATGCATAGAAACCAACTCGTCAGAGGGCGAATAGATAACCCAAGCTGCGGAAGAAATATTCCATGTATTACGACAAGCACCATCATCAAAACCAATGTATGTTTGGAGAGGCGTCGACATCTACAATATCAAGAGTAAAACCAAGATAATCAAGAATAATGACGAAAAACACTTTCTATTCTAAGCACACTTTTAAAACTAAAACACACCAGCTAGAAAGAAAACTAAACTAACTAAAAATCTCCACACCCATTTTAAGCATAATACCTCTTCAGGTAAAGACCATTTTTGGGTTTATGTAACGAGTCCTCGTCAAAGTATACCAATTCATAGGCCCCTTTTGCTAGCTTTTGCTTGACAACATAGGGACCATGCCACATAGGAATGAATTTTCCAGCACCTAATTTATCATTTTCTTGATTTTACAATAAGACTAGGTCTCCTTCCGAAAAATTTCGAGCGGTCACATTTCGCTCACACTGAGCTTTAATACGTTTTGCATGAGTTTCGATTGCCAATGAAGCATCACGTCGATTCCCATCTAGCTGGGCAAGTATAAAAAACGGTTTTCCTCTTCAGAAGTGGCTGGAAGTAACTTGATGGCCATTTGCAATGATGCGATTTTGAATTCAATGGGTAACACAACTTCCAGACCATAAACTAGTTGGAAAGGAGTGAACCCTGTTGACATTTTTACTAAGGTTCAATATGCCCAAAGCGCTGAAAATAGCATGTCATGCCAATTCGACCGATAAATCCCAATGATTCGTCTGATCATGATGACTAGAACTTTGTTCATGGCTTCAACCAGACCATTAGCTTGTGAATAATATGGAGTTGAACTATCGTAACACAAGCCAAGTTGGCCTGTAAGTTCAGTCATCATAACATTTCGAAAATGACGCCCATGATCAGTCATAATCACTTGTGGAACACCAAACCTAGAAATTATATGATTGAACACAAAAATCACAGCTGTTTTTCCGTCTGCCTCAAATGTAGGCATCACCTCGGCCCACTTGGTAAAATAATCTACCGGAAGGATGATATATGCATGCCCCCTCGGCCGAGTGAGGGTTACATGTAATAAAATCGATACCCCATTTTGCAAATGGACCGACTGAAATTATAGGGTGGAGAGGAGCAGGTGGAGCATGCACCTTTCGATAAAAAATTTGGCAGTTGTGACATTTTTGGACCGCGTTAATACAATCTTTAAACAAAGACAATCAGAAGTAGCCAGCACGTAATATATTTTGGGTTGTGGCATACCCAGACATATGACCGCCACACACTCCAGAGTGATAGTCATTTATAACCTTTTCAGCTTCCTCATGAGTTAAACAATGTCAAAAAACAGAGTCCGCCCCACGACGATAAAGGGTATCTCCAATAATTCTGAGTTGTCGAGACTAGAATTGTATTTTTCGATGTTCTGACCTTGATATTTCTAGCCAAAAGGATTGGGTCTGGAGAAAAATGATGATATCCCCATACCATGGATCTAAAGTGCTTATTAGAAACAAGGATTCGTTCGCAATGGGCTCCTCTACCACAGTTTCCGTGTCAGCATGCGGGAAGTCACACATTAACTCTGCAAAAGCTAAAGATTTCTTCGACTTACACTTTTCAAATTCCAAGTCAAACTCCTGTAGGATGAAAATCCATCTGGAGTACCTGCCCCTAGCAATTGCTTGGTCAAAATATAGATCATAGGGTTGCAATCAGAAATTACTGTAGTTTTACGTAGTAAAATGTAATGAAGAAAACATTGGACAACTTGAACAGTTGCCAATGCCAATTTCTCCACATGTGAGTATTTTAGCTCAGTTGGATTTAAATTTCGATTAAGGTAATATATCACATTTTCAGTACCGAATTCATCTTCGTGAACTAACACCATTCCAATAGTGGAATGGGAGGCGGCGAGATACAAGAAGTAGTCCTGGTTGTAGTTGGGAGGATGCAATAACGGAGCATGGGTCAACGCATGTTTTAGTGCATCAAAAGATTTCTCAGCTATCTCATCCAAAAAGAATGGAGTATTCTGTTTCAACAATTGGGTAAAACTCTTTATGATCTCGGCGTAGTTAGGAATGAATCGACATAAAAAATTTGCTTTCCCTTGCAAACTTTGGAGTTGGCGAAGACTCGAAAGAGGAGGCAATTTGACAATAGCTTCAACCTTCAAGGGATCTACGTGAATGCCAGCTTTTGAAACAAAAAACCCCAGTAACCGACCCATTTCTATACAGAAAACACACTTGTGTGGATTCAACCTAATCCGATAATGCCTACAGCTCATAAAAATTGCTCGTAAATGGATGAGATGATCAGCTCGATGTAATGAATGAGTAGGCAAATCATCGAGATAGGGTTGCACAATGTGCTTGATGTCATGAAACGCATAAGACATGGCCGTTTGAAAAGTTGCCCCGGTGCTCTTGAGCCCAAAAGGTAATTTGTAATAAGCAAATGTCCCCCATGGACAAATGAAAGTCGTTTTTGGTTGATCAGCAGGTAGAATATTGATTTTATTGTATTCAGAAAAACCATCCATGAAGGAGAATATTTCGTTGCCGGCACAATCATCAATGATTTGATCAATATAGGGAGTTGGGTAATTATCTTTTGGATAGGCTCGATTAATGTCCCTATAATCGATACATATTCTTATTGTCCCTTGCTTTTTGTTAATAGGAACAATATTCGATACCCAATCCATTAAGGGAATCAGATAAATGAAACCTGCTTTGAGTAATTTCTCAACTTTTGCTTTAATAGCAACATCTTTTCTTGGGTGAATCTAATGCAAACATTGCCGGACGGGTTTGGCATCCGGGTAAGTTTTGATTTCATGAACAACAATTGCGGGGTCAATTCCTGGCATTTCCTCATATGACCAGGCAAACACATCACAGAATTTTTGAAATAGGGCCTTATATGTTTGAATTTCATCTTCCGTAAAAGAGGCACCTATATGAATGTTTTCAACAATTCCAGGCTTAACCGAAATATCAATAGGAATAGTTCGATAAATGTTTCCCAAATTTAACTCTGAATCAAGATTTTTCATTGGATTCCGAGGTTCCTTGACATATTCAGTCGTAAAAATTGATGAAAAATCATTTTCAAAACGATCGCTCTCGGGTAAAAACGAAGATCTATGATGAAGATCTTCCCATGGTAAATCATCGACACATAGGCTTTCACAAATTTGCTCATAAGTGTGAACAAGTTCGGAAAATTTTGTTGAATCCGAGTTTGATATTGAAACTGATTCTTCATGGACCACATTCACCAAGTCAATTTTGGTTGAAGATGGGTCGGAAAACGACTGCACGGCCTGATACGCAATTTCATATGGACTTGAAGGCATAACATCACCAAATGAGTCTATCTCAGATTCGGAAGGTACGATCCAAGGATCATCATAAACAATGGTGTCTGATGAAATCATATGAATGGCTACAGTAGAATATGATGCGTTGATAGGAGGAAAAGGAAAAGTTCCCAGTAAACCAACATCTTTAACTATTCCTACTCCAACATCCTTATACGGCATAGTCATTTTGTTGACATGCAGAATACTTTCAGAAGAGGCTGGTCAGATGAAAAGTAAGTCAGCTAGTCTATAGTTACGATCTTTCCATTATGAGGGAACTTTATAAGCCGAAAGACCAATGAAACGACAATTGTCATAGCGTAAGACCAACTACGACCCAAGAGAAGGTTGTAATCTAGAGGGGCATCAACCACCTCCACATCTAGATTAACAGTTTTGCCTTCTAACCCTATAGGTAAATCCTGTAGAATGCCAAAAGGATGAAACCCACGGCCATCAAAGGCCTTTAGAATCATCGGGGATTGATTTAGCGAAGGAAAACCAAGTGATCTCCAACACTGTATTGACATAATACACGTTGAGGCTCCCTCATCAATCACAGTCCTATAAATAGGTTTGTTTTTTACTAACACTGGGATCTGGAAAGCCATTTGATGAGTTAAGCATGGTGTACTATTTTCTAGATTGAAAATTATAAGGTTTGATTCCTGAACGTCAGCAACTCATATAGCCGACAATAGTAATTTATGCTGTGCTGGACATGATTGCATCACTTCTAAAGCCAACATTGCTGAAGGTGAAATAGCCAAATATTCAACAATGTTATAGTTCTGAGCCTCTCTTGCATGTGGATTGAAAGCTGACTTTCGAAGTAGACCCTTGGCGGGCGGTTTGATTGCTAAGTCTGGATTAGGTTTCTCGATCTGTAGCAGATCGGAACCGGGAGCTAAGGTTGATGGGTTAGAATGAGAAGATTCTGCTTCTTTACCTTCAACAAGACTTTTACTTCCATAATCATGCAATCGAGTCGCAATCCTAACATGGGACATCATTACTATGGGTTCTTCGTTGGCATTTGAGGAAGAACCTATCATCTTACTGTATTGACTTGGAAAAGGATCCTTCAAAACAGCAGGCGTTTGGGAACCTTTGACAATTTTCGCAACCTCTGCTCGATGAGGGCAGTCTCTTGTAAAATGCTCTTCATCAAAAATGTGACAAGGATAACGAGGTTTTCATTTCTCATCATTTGATTCCTCTTTTTCAGGTTCCTCTTTCGAATTTTTATCTGTTTCATTTTTCTTCTTCCCTTTCTTCTTACCACCGGATTTTGATTTGGCTGTAGATGACTCTACAACATGAATATTGGCGGAAATTTCCGTTGAAGAATCTCGTGTTGGGGAATCTGGCAAGGTTATGATAGGAGAAGAATTCTTGGAAGACTTCTTCTTACTTTTGGTGTTAATCATACCTATCAGACCATCAGCGGCATGAGACCCTGAAGGAGCTGCAGCGATTTGATTTTGCTTAGGAAGATCGGGGATTTTCTCATGTAACGTACCTGACTGCGTATAAACTAAGTCAAGGTACTGTGCTTGAGCAATTACTTGCTCCTCAGTAATGAATCTGGCCTTAGCTACATCCTTAGTGATCTTTGGCAATAAATATTTTACAAACCGTTCGGCTAAGACCTGATTCGGAATAAAAACTTTCACTATACGCCGTCGACGTCTCCATTCATGAATGTGATCTTAAATGTAAGTGGATGTTGATTGCTTTAATGAAATTAGTAATTCCGTACCATTTTCATATCTTACTGGAAACTGAAAATGAGTTAAGAGAGAAGTAGCTAACTGACTGAAATTATAGAAAGTGGCTCGCGGTAACCCAATGTACCACCTAGCTGCAAGACCAATTAGAGTGTGCTGGAAAAGCCTTAAATAGATTGAATCATCTGAAATGGAATTAGACGCACACCAGAGGTGATAATTCATCACATGGTTCGACGGGTCCTCTCTTGATTTTCCTTCAAACTTAGGAATATTACTAGGCAACTTATTCGGCATTAGCGGCCAAAACGGAAGATAGTTAATGGGATCGTTCATAAGGCATGACAAGTCAAGCAAGCCCAAAGTTGCGATAAATGGTAACTAACGATTAGGGTTCCTAAAACTCTAGGTCATGAGACGAGCCCCAGGAGGAGGATATCCAGGATAACTAGGAATTGGAATTGCATTTGGGATATTATATCCTCCCGGAAAACCAGGATTAACTGGACCGTACTGGGGTTGTTGAGGTTGTTGATATGTATATCCAGGGTACGGTTAATACTGATAGACTGGCTGTTGCACAGTAGGATCGAATTGGTACTGTCCCTTGTACGGTTGATAAGTAAATTGAGGTTGACTTGTGACAATCGTACTTGAACTAGGTTGTCCTATAGGCATCTGAACTGAAGTTTGTATTGTGGATCCAGACTGAGGAAAAGATGTCTGAGGAGTTAATACAGGAATAGTAGAAACCAGAGCTATCGATACTCCAAAAGTAGGTGGGGTAGATTGAACAGATGTTGCAGCAGTTGCAGCAGCCATTTGAGGCAAAGTATGAGGCATACTAGGCCTAGGCTGAGAAACTACAGAAGGTACAGAAGTTTGAATAGTTGACTGGATAGGTTGCTGGGGTGAACCAGAAACTAAGGGTTGTCCAGTTTGAGATGACAACTGTACATTCTGTTGCAAGACTTGTTGAGTTTGAGATGGATCCCATACTAAGTTCATTCTGGGGTACGGACCCATAATAGGTTAAGAATATTGAGGACCATAACCAGGTTGCAGGTAGGGTTGATAATTCAGAGGTACATTTCCAGTTCCTTGAACATATGATTGACCGGAAGGTGGTTGGAAACCTTGGTTCGGGTACTGACCTTGAGGGTGATAACCTTGAGGCACGTACTGGTACTGGGGTTGACCTTGAGGTACATATTGATACTGGGGTTGACCTTGAGGTACATATTGAGTCTGGGGTTGACCTTGAGGAATGTACTCTCCCGTAGGTATGTACTGTCCTTGAGGTTGCCCCCTAGGTGCAAATTGGGTGCCTTGAGGTTGCCCCCCAGGCGATAATTGAGGACTTTGAGGCTACCCCCCAGGAGGTAACTGGCCACCTTGAGGTTGAGGATTAGGAATAGTACCTCACATCATGAGAATATCCTCTACACTCAACGGCTTAGTTCCATTATTTCTAGTTAATAACCCTTGTTCAATGGGTTGAGTAGACGTTCCCAAAAAAGTACCAGTAAGTGACTGATACCCGGAGGGAACAGAAGGACCGCCGTATAAAAAAGTTTCTGGAGATTGAGAAAACATGGACGGTTGTCTTGACATATTTAACGGAGGATAGTAACCCCTGGGTGTTGGGTCAATGAAAGATACCAAGCACTGCTCCTAGGTGGAATGTAAAATATTGATTCAAGCTCCCTAAGTTCTATAACAGGTTGATTTTCAGGGATAGGGATGCCTTCTTCTTCTTCTGGAGTAGCAATTTCTTCAATAGCTATTAGTCCATAAGGAAGATTTTGGGTAATTATTCTTTCTACCCTGGGTGCACGAGGACCACTAGAAGTTGGAGATGTAAATCCCGATGTTGGAGTAGCAGCAAATTCACTTTCACGTTCAAATATTTTAGGTTCCTCACATAAATCACTAGTAGATGAAAAGCTACCAGTAATTTCGGAAACAGACACAGATTGTGGATTATAATCTGCTACTAGAGCTTGAAAATCAGGATGTACCACTAAAGAAGACTCTCCTTCTTCAGGTGACCCAACTCTACTGTCTCTAGGAGTTACGAGGGCTCTTAACCCCTCAGGCTGGCTCGATGGAAACTCAAGAGGTTGGCCCCGAAGTCTACAGGACTTCCTTGGTAATTCAGCCACGATTAAATATTTTAACTACTTCACACGCAGAAAAAGTAAAATATCAAAGAAAACCACCTAAAGTCTCTAAAGAACCAAACAAATTTGAATCACACACCTAAAGAATCTAGGAGATCAAACCACACACAAACAGTAACTTTCCGTACTGAAAACACTAGTTGGTGATGAAATCCAACGTCGTAGAGTTCAATACAGAAATAGCGGTTGGAACAGTTACCCTGGCAACCTGCTTAATGAATAGACTGGCACAAGTTCCTCCACTAAACCATCTCAAGTGAAGAGAACTGCCCAGAAAATCCAAGTGAGTCTAGCCGACGTCTGCTCCAGGTATAGTGGGATATTCCCTTCACCGTCACCTTAGGAAGAATCCTATAGAATATGGTCACTATGGTTACCAATGGAAACAAATATACCTCGTGGAATAGTCTACAATCCGATACGCACGCAAGGGCAGAGTAACAAGCTCAATCCTCTTGAAGGCTCCTTGACATAATCCAAGGTTTACCAACAAGTGACCCCTGGCTCCTCGACAATGGTTAATCCGAGGTTTACCACTTTTAATACGTGAATATCTGGCGTTGTTCCTAATGAGGAAGGATTCCCACACTTGTTCGGACATGATCTCATGCTTCTCCTTTAAGAGGAGCTTTGCCAGAGCATAGATGCAACAATTAGATTTTTCTCCTACTGCAAGATACAACTAATTGTTTGTTTTACTGTCTTGGAGTGTTAATTACTCCCTACTCCAAGACACTAGCCTAAGCTATGTTGGTGTAATAGAGCCCTAGAAATAAAAAGATTACTAGGTAGATTTTACTTTAAGTGTTATTTTTATTGGTTTTTGTTTAAGTCAAGAGGTGCGGAGATGAAACTTGTGGTGTGAAGACTCGACTCAAAATCACTAAAAAATGCACTTAAGATGATTAAGAAATCTTTTCCCTTCAATGAACTTCTAGCTAGGAAAGAGTTTGAGAATGCAAATGCTTGTAAACACAAATCTTTCTTAACAAACAAATCAAAAGAATAGCTTTTTGTCTTTTCCAATGCACTCAAAACGAGACAACTAGTTATTTTCACAAAAATTTCCCTTTTCTTTCAAACACTCAAATACTACAAAAACAAACTTTTTTCCAAAAGAGATTTTTTTTACATTTTATAAAACACTCAAAATATGGAAAATTCTAATCTTGAGATCTATAAACTATAAAACATTATTTGAAGTAAAAGCTTACAAGCTTCTTTTCAAGGATGTTTTACTTACCTATAAGTAAACTAAGGACTAATTTGTCCAGAATCACAAATCAGTGAAAAAACAACCAATTTTTGTTTTCTTTTCTAAATATGAAATCCAAACTTTTAACACAAGTCTTTTCGAAGTTTCGTAAAGAGAAAACACAAGGTGGACTCCTCAACAATGGTAGATTTTGCAAATGGTCAAACTCATAAGAAGGCCAATAAAAACCAAGGTGATCTGAGGCTTCTACAGCTTCTATGCTCTGAGCTACTACAAGACCAAAATGAAAACCAAGCCCGACAACCAAAACTTCTAGGAATTTAACCTAAAACCCTAACACCAATGGAATTAACCTAAGAAAAGTTCTTGACAAGTCACATGTAGGTCTGGGCAGGGGATAATAACATCTAAACAAAAACTAAGTTGACTAACAGAGAAAATCTTAGGTTTTCCAAAATTTTGACAGGGTCCGCAGGCCCACAGTTCACATAGGTGCGGTACCACTCTATGCGAAAAGCAAAAGTGCGGACAGGTCCGCACTTTGTTGCAAGCCGAGGGTGCGTCCTCTCCCAAAGTTATGAAAAACAAAAAATAATCCAAGATCTACTAAATCCACCAAAGTCCACACACAACGAGCCAAAAACAGAAACAAAAACAAAGTTTCTCAGGTCAAAGTAAAGCAAATAAAGAAATCACGTCCCCAACGGAATCGCCATTTTGTCACACGGAATGAGTCGATCTTGCGGACAAGATTGACCTCCCTAGTATCTAAAGATATCTTGTGACAAGCAAGCCAATCAAAAACTATCTTTCTCTAAATATGCAATTTATAAACAAAGGCAAACAAGTGCTTTAGGCCTACCTTGGGTCCAATGCAAGTTTGTGGAAGCCTCACTCCTTTGATCCAAATGAGCTCCCTTGTAGCGAATCTACAAATACAAACAAGCAAACAAACTAAATAGCACCTGAAAAGCCAATATCAAAAATCATACTTATCATGATGATCAAGGAATTCATGAAACAAATGACATAAGACAATTTGTTGAGAAAAATGAATCTAATTGTATTAATTCAAATCAAAGAAGAACTTTACAACCTGTGCCTTGATGTTGTACAAGCTCCTCCCGGGGTCCCACAAGAAGTCTCCTCTACTTTGACAAGTTTCACTCTCTTCCCAATGAAGCCAAAAGGTATGTCATCGCTCCTCTCAAGCTTAACTAGGAAGTCTTAATTCCACCAACATTTACCCTCAAAAATGTTCATCTTCTAACCTCCCTAGCAAACAGCCCAATGCCTTAATTTATAGTGCAATGGAGGGAATTTACTACGTCCTCCTTCAAAGGGATAAAGCCCTCCTTCAAAGGGATAGCTCCTCTCATCAAGGGATTAGCTCCTTCTCTTTTGGGATGCATGAACCACCTAAGAGCGAACAATCCACGTCAAAATTCCTTCTAGAATCATCTAGAATTAACCCAAAGTGAGTTTTTTAGAATAAACTTGCTCCTTTTTTACTTTCATAGGGGTCCGCACCCACTCCTTTAGAGACAGAGCGGGCAGGTCCGCAGGTAATGTGAACAGGTGGTGCGGGACCACAGGAAACAGTGAGAGAAAGTGCAGAACCAGAGCTCTGTTGATTTTTAATGTCTTTCTCTCATTTTCAAAGATTGACATGAAGAGCTGAGGTCCGAGACTTGCTTAGGAGGACAGTATAAGTGATGATAGACCCATACTGACTGCAAATAGTCATGATGACGATATTTTTGTGTAACAATGTTATATCATGAAATTTTGAAGTAAGGAGGCATTTGTTTCATTTATGATCTGGGTCCCCTGATCACTATTAAGAGTCCTCAGGCACCTGAATCTAGATATGATAGTCTCAAATATAAACCTAGCAGTACTATCCATTGTACATTGCCTTATTTGAGCTACATTTTCCCATCTGCTGAGGTACCATGTTGTGGTTATTATATAACCGGAATGAGAGTGACTCATCAATGGATTGATACACCGTATGAAGTGGAACTCCCATTTATAAAATGTTTGTAGTGTAGCTATTAGTTGCAATGGGAGTACATCTCAATGTGATGGCCTTCTAACCCCTTGGAAAACATCACAACCTCTATCATATTCCTTCGCATCTTTGAAAACTGGTGGCCACCATAGTCTTTCCTACAACACTTCCCTTGCATTATCTTTTCCTCCAAGATGGTCACTCGTGACTCTTGAATGACACTAGCATAGCATAGCATGTCTCTCATGGTGTAGGATGCGTTTATGCAACATGTGATCAAGGACTAATTTACACAGTTGCACCACAATCATTTGATAGTTAGCAACTCAAACAACCATATGTCTCCTTTTGTAGTCATGTACTCATATGTACATTTTCTATAATTAAAAAGGCTCCAATATCTTCTAAGTAGTCTCCTACAGCTTGAATCCAAAACATATCTATGTCTAGTATTCAATCATCCAGGGATCCTCCACTTTTTTTGTATTTCAACTGCGAGAGGTGATTAGGTCCCACATTCAATTCGGAAGGTTTGATTATTACCTCAAAAGTGAATTCATAGAATAAAAACAACCACTTGCAAATTATTCCTTCAAGAATAAGCTTGTTCACTAAATATGTCAAAGAAATTGTTTTAGTAAAAAACTTAAACATGTTGCCCAACCAATAGTGTTTGAATTTTCGAAGTGAATATATCATTGCCAATGCCTCCTGCTTAGTCATGGTATAGTTCTTTACTGTTTTGGAGAACATTTTGTTGGCAAAATAAATTTGGTGGTCAAGGCTCCCTTCCCCTCCCCTAGATATAACAACACCCAAAGCAATGTTGGATGTGTTAATGGGGACATGGAACTGTTTTATCTAGTTGGGATAAACCAGAAAAAGTGCAGTTACTAGTTTTTATTTTAATATGTTGAGTGCATCTTGAAACTCCTTCAACAACATAAATCATTTAGCATTCCTCGATAGTTTCTCCATCGTGTACTAATTGAGGGGTAGTTTCAGATAAATCTCCTGTATTACCCAGTATGTCCCAAAGTGGATCTGAATCGTTTTACACTTGCGAGTAGGTCCATGTTTACTATCACCACAAACTTCACAGGGTTTACACATAATCCTTCTTTGCATACTATGTGGCCCAAAAGTGTGCCAAATGAGACTGTAAATATGTATTTCTTGAAATTCAGTGATATGTTTAGCTATACACATCGATCGAACATGATCTGGACAAGAGTAGTCTGTTTCTTGAATATACTATAGAATGTCGAGTAACCCATCTAGACCTCTACGTACCTATGGATATAATCTATAAAGTTTGAAATTACAATTCTCGAGAACACTCCAGGTGCATTCCTAAGACCGAATGGCATAACATGATAGACATAGGATCCCAATTCTGTAGTGAATTTAGTTTTATTCTTTTCCTCCTCGATGATCATGACTTGGTGATATCTAAAGAATCCATATGTGGAGGAGTAGGCTTCATTCCCCACTACATTATCTAGAAATTCATCACTGAATGGTGTAGAAAATAGGTCCTAAACAAAAGAAATTTTCAAGGTGCAGTAGTCCACGAAAATCCATATCCGTTTAGAGTCTTTTTTTTATTATTATTATCACAATCACTCACCCAATATGCCTGAGCCACCAAAAATATAAGCCAGGATGTTAACATATTTTCTATCTCTTTATTCACCCAATATGGCTCACCCACAAATTATAAGCCATGATGATAACATATTTTCTATCTCTTTATTCACTTTCTCCTTGACTCTCAGGTTCAATCACTAAGGTGGATGCTTTACTATATTTGCATTGGGTTTTAGCATGATTTTCATGTCACCTGGGTCTCCCTTGATCCCTTCGATTTTTGAAACTAACAAAGTGAACAAATCTTCATACTCTCTCAAGAGGTCAAAAAATTCTTTTGTAGTTTTTTCATAAAAATAATCTCCAATTGAGGCTAAATTTTGTTTTTCATTAGTACTGATGTTATGCTTTTTCATATTCAGTGGGAGTAACTATGGTACATCGGTTTTAGGTCCATCCTTGATGTCCCTTTCCCCTTCAGTTTCGTGGAATGATAGATTCCGTGATTCCTCCATATCATCCTCATCTTGCTCTTTGTCCACCTTTCCATAGGCCATTGCTTGAGGATACTATAAATTATAGATATTATCCAAGGTCCTTTATTCTATGCACCCATCCACTATCTGACTCCTTGTTAGTAGAATCCACTTAACAACTTGTAACACCTCAGTCAGTCTCTTGTCCTTTTCTACGAAAGAAAAGTTGCTGACAAACTGATAAGACAAACTATCCAAGTCGCCCATTTGTCCAATTATTTATTCTTGTACGTACCAATATTTTGGAAAATTTCTGAAGGCATGTATAAAACAATGCACCCACAACTTCTTTGGAAATCCTTGACAAATTCATCTATCCTTAAAATGTTTCAAATGTTATTGAGGATCAGAAAGCCCCCTATACTTGGCAAATTATTGAACATACTCTTCTACTTGTATGAATCTTTCACCAATGGAAATTTTGATCTTCCATCGTTCCCGAAGGTAGTTACAGTGCAATCCCACCATATTTGCATTGTCACTTGTAACTCGTCATTTAGTAATGGTACTTTATGTTATTCAATAATAGTTTTATCAATCTTGTCGGGAAACAAATTTACTGAGTCTATACCAATAAAGAAAGGGAAGTCCCTTACCTCAACGCTAATCCAATTGACCCAATAGATTGTGGCACAATGTCTAGTGTTGATCTCATATGCACTTTGTTACCAATCATCCCAACTGACCTCTCAGTCAGCCTCTAAACTATTAATGCTCTGCCAACTCATAGACCCTTCAGTTATTGTGTTAATGTAGTCCTCCCTTCTTCTTATTATTCGTCTGTAGATTTTATCTACCATCCCTAGCTCTTATATATCATCTATTGACTCTATGAATCTCACTCACTAATATGGGTCTAGAGGTCGAATCACCTTAACTCATTCAACCTCGAAAGTCATGAGTTCCTTTTTCAAGTCAATTATAACATAGTTTTCAAATTCCCAATGTGTCCCAAACAACAATCGGTAGGAGTCCTTATCTACCATGATGTTTATTACTTCAAGATTTGTATGGGTGTTCATCTCTAGTACATCTAATTCTACATCCTCCAGTCTACCAATCAGAAGGATACAATACAGGTTCACCATGCGCACTAACTATGGTACTAGTTTCACTTTTGAAGGGATTATTTGTTTACACGCTCTAAAATGATGGTTGTTTGGTTAGTTCTCTTGAGAGATTATTATTCATTTTCATGCACAAGAACAATATATATTATGTTAGTTTTCCTTTGGGAAGATGATGAATGCGGATGCAATACTATGTTAGTCTTCTTTTGGAAAGAGTATGCATGATATGGTAAATTTATACTGTAATTAAAGAAAAAAATGCCTACACTATATGAGAAGTCAATATGAATCCTTATCAAATTTACATTTAGTTTTATGGGACTCACATTGAGAGAATCACGAATGGATTCATGATGTAAATAAATGTTCTTTTTTTCTTTAATGGTAATGTGTATATAGTCAACTTATGTAATTACAATGGGAAAAGTGTTAAGCATGATTTCACATGTGAGGTAGTCGTGGACAATTGTGAAAGGCCAAAGGAGGCCCAAAGAGTGAGCTGTTAAGCTCTAGATTTCTCACAGATCAAAGAAAAATGGTTGGAGATAAATGCCATAGGCCTGGACTTGGTTCGAATTACTATGGGATAGAAATACAATACTTTCCAAGAAACACATGTGGGATATAAAGAGTAGTGGAACACTCCTATAAAATATAGGACACTATTGAGTGCATAGGTAGGATTCTGGCAAGAGAAATCTTGTGTTAGACCAAATGTGGTCATTGTTATGGAACTATCCTGAGAGTGAAAATGACTCAAACGGGTTGTAGAAAACAATTCCCAGTCATTGGGAGGAGCATTATTTTTCCGAGCATGGTTTTCATATCTAATAAGCTAACTAATTAGATAAACGATGTGCTAAAAATGGAATATCTATATGTATGTTTAAAGATTCTATGTACATCCTGACACGAAACGAGTCAAGCTCTCAAAAGGGAAGTACTAACAGTATAGTTCATTTACAATGTTATCAACCTTGTGAATGTCTTTAGGGTGAGATATGATAGTATGTATTTGATGTAGTTATTGACCATTTGATGATTTAAGAGCTAGGATATCTCTGTGTACTTTTGAAAGTACTATTATTAAACTATCACCTGAGACTATATGAATTGATACTTACAAGTATTTCCTTTGATTGTGGATGCTTGGAATAAAAGTAATGTTTTTATGATTACTATGATTATATTGAAATTGTGATCGTATATTCTAGGGTGCTTTCAATGGAGGCTATTAAACAACCCTAGGTGCTTTTTGTTTGACTATGACACCACCCTTACAGTGTTTGTCATGGCTGAAAAACCACCTATAGTTTAAAAAAAATTGCATAAAGTGACAAGAATTTATTTATTTCTATATAGATATTTTTTTTCTTCTTCTTATGAATTTGAATAATGTCTAAGTGATAAAAAGAAAAAAAATATTACACGATAGAATAATTATTGACCTAGACCTATTTAAAATAACGGACTAGTTTTCTTTTAGTTCCTAGGAAAGAGAATATGTGCTTATACACACAATTTTAATTGTCAATTGCTCAGGAAAGAATATGTGCGGGATGCACAAAACAACTTTCATCATGATAATTTTTCAAGGGATTCCCTACCGATCTACTACACAATCAATGTGTCTTATCCTGTTTTCCTAAGCCACATTTGTAGTACATGTGGGTATAAGTATTGTTGTATTATGCCATGTGTACATGGCATTGTGAATTACATAGTATTTAATAAATAAAAAATTAACCAAATATGGAATTAACTTGAATCCAAAAGATGGAAAAGTGGATGGTAATTGAATTTCCTCGGAAAAACCAATAGAATTGTATAAAGTTATGACATGGAAACAACTTAGCGTGGAAGCTTTTTTTTAATTTGTAGGAGGTACATCCACAACTATGAAGAGGAATATCTAAACCTAACATTTTCCAGTGGAGCTATTACATTTCCTGACTATTATAAATATTGAAAAGGTGTCCTAATGTGAGGAGGATACCTGTACTATTAACAAAATATATGTGATACAATGATTACGTATTTGAGTAAAAAATGGGAGAATTCCCATAGTTGTATAAGAAAGTACAATAGTGTATAAAATTCACCAACAACTTGCAATGCAAGAGGTAAAAAACAGGGGGGTTAAAATTGTTGAAATCTCACAATATGGACTCGTGGTTGTGAACTAAATGAGAAAAAAAAATTATCCAATATGAACATAGCTATGTCCAGTTGGACAAAATAGGTAGCAATACAACAATCATGAAAATGACATAAAAAGGAGGTTATGTTAAACTTTACTAATTCATAAGTAATACATATTCAACATCTAAAATTGAGGCAAAAGTGTAAGTGCCTACCCGTGAGATAAATCACTAGTTTTTATCTCCATAAAACGAAAGAAAAATAAATGGTCGTTAGAATGTTATTGTTGGTATGTAAATAGTGAAAATTTCAATGATATTTCCATCTTCTGAAATTTTACAATGTAACCACGTGGTCCTGTCTAGAGCACTTGGCATATCGATTGGAGAAGTACCAAGAAATAAAAAGAAAAATTACTATCGTCAACTTTCTTACTCTAATGCTCCTAATTTTTACTAAATAAAATTTCCCAACCCTTGCTGAGTTATCAAGCATGCTGATAACGCTATGGGTACATGTTTCTTACCCTTTGCTGGGTACATAAGTAACAACTAATGATTCTCGTCCACCATGGATGACAACATTCTTTAAATGGAATGTGGAATTGAAATGGGAGTTAGGTTTACTCCAAAAAGGAGAGAAAGTAATCAAACGCTAAAACAAGAAAGTAATCAAACGCTAAAACAATAAATCGTTGTGGAAGATCTTTGGGCTTGAATAGACCGGAAGCAATCAAGGAGGATTTCCAAAAAGATAATTCCAAAGAAGAAGGAAATGTAAAAACATTGAGGATGATATTCCTTCAAAGGGGTCGAAAATGTAATATCCCAAACCATATGACTCGACTATTTTAAATAAGTGTTAAGTTGGACTGCAGTTTAATTTATTTATAGAAATTGTTTTTTTTTCCTATTTTATGAGGAGAAGTGATGAATGATTAATCATATAGTGTATGATATTTTTAGAAAAAAATAAAATATTTCCACATAGAACTAAACACTAAGATTTAGAGAAACAATTAGAAAGTTGTTTATATCCCAAACAAAGGGCAAAAATAAGAGAAACAAAAGATTAAAAAAAGGTGGGAGGGGGGGTGGGTGAGAGGGAGTTATTCTCATGTGGAATTCTAACCTCTAGGAGTGAAACAGAAGAAGAGTAGGAAAAACTACAGATTTGATACTCTAGGACTAGAATAGAAGGGCAAGAGATAAATGACCACACTCTAGTCTTGATTGTGATTATTGTGGAAAATAGGATATTGAGTTTTCAAACAACACGAGTGTGAGTGAAATATTGGTGGAAGCCCCTGTTTTAGTAGTACGTTAAGGGAAAATTGTTGCAGTGAAGACCTTCTCTGTTAAGTCAAATTGTCTATTTATCTGGCTAATTTAGGGTGAGGCTCAAGGGTAGCTAAGTGGCAAGTAACCTTATGGTTGGGTGGACCACAAGACCCTTTTATTTATTCCCTGCAATATTACAGATAGGTTTTTCTTAACTTATATTCTCTGTAATTAAATTTTACACTATGTGCATTTGTTAGTAGATAAAAAATAAATGGTTATATGTGTCAATGCAAATGGAAGCTAGAGCATTATGCACAAAGATTGTAGTATGGATAGGGCATTAACTTGGAAAGGCGCAAAGCTACCAAAATGGAAATCTAAACAAAGGTTATTAAATAACAAAAAATAAATTGTTTGAAAATTAGTTATTATTTTACATAAAAAAATATACCAACCCACCTAGGTATTGTATTTTAAAAAAAATGGAGCTTCATGTTAGTTCCTGACTAGTCAGTCAGATAGAGACTCACTACTCCATATAGTCTCGAAGATTAATATCCTCTTAAGACAGTAAACTAAAATAAAAATTGAATGGAAGCTAATAAGAAAATTACATGCACATACTTAAATAGATGAATTAAATAAAACATATATATTATCTTCATAATAATGATTTTGTAGAAAGTGAAAATGTGGAGAAACAAATGATGATAAAATCCCTTCCATGAAACATTCAGGAAGCAAACAACAAATATGTGATAGTAGTACAAAATAATTCTTCAAAAATTCACCTGAAGAAATTAGGATAAAAACCCTTTGTTCTAATGTGAAAAGAATGCACTACTCTAAGGAAAAAAACTCCATGATGCAATCAATACTATATTACCTACCGTAAATACGATACTTCTACTCAACATTATACTCACTGAACGAGAAATGGAAAAGAGCGGAATTTTACTTGATGAGACAAATACTCTCAAGTAAGGAATTTTTTAATTGTATGTATTAAGAAACCATGAATACTGTAATTTATTTCGTATTTAGAAAAAAAAATATGTTCATGCAATAGCACAACAACAAAAAATATTAGTTTTTCACTAGAGGTCTAATACACATGTGCAAGAAAAAAATGGGTTCTAAATTTATATAGTTGACGAAGGGTGGATGGTCGTATAATCATAAAGGGAAAATTTTAATAGTGACATAGTAACACCTCCATGGTGAGGCAATGGTTTAAATGAATGAATACATAAAATACGAAGGGACCAAACTCTAATCTCGTACATTATAGTCAAGCAAAACAGAATTAGCGCCAATAGTGTTATCTAGATACTATGTTGTGGACTCCAATGGGACATAAAACCATGTAGATCAGATAAGAGAATGAGTAATTAAATCCAAAATAGTTGAGTAAAGTTACAATTCACATTATTAAACCTTCCCTTTAGTATGTGTACTAGCCCCACTCAGAACATGTAGAAAATCATCATACCAATTATGGATTATATTGTCTGATGTTAGAAAAAAAAATGTAATACTTGAAACATATGAATTAATCATTTACTAGTGCAAAAAAGAGAGTCCCTATACCATTGCATCCCATAGAGCCCCTCCTAGTCACAGAAAAACAAAAACTATAAAAATTAAGGAAAAATAATGGAAGAAATAAAGGGAATGAAAATAATGTTGAAGGGATTATTATCGTGTCTCTCAAAGACTTAGCGTGGAGAGAGAACCCACCTATAATTCTATGATTGTCTTACTTGGTGAATGAGGTTGAAAACCTAGTAAGGGTTTGTACCAAATATTTAGTGAAATGAGAAGGGAATAAAGATGGAGAACCTACAGAAGTCAAGCATACCAATTAATAGAACATAACGTGACAACTATTGGACACGAAAAAAGAGGTAAAAATTCAACATAAATGTAATTAACATGTATTTTTATCTTACCAATAGAAAAGTTAACCACCGAGAATTTTATAACATCCATAGAGTGATGGCTTCTGATAATATATTAACCACTAAAACCAAAATTGTAGTTTACCATTCAATAGAGGAAACCCTAGGAATTGAATGCCTCTCCTTCAAATATGAAGTGAAAATGATGAATCTCGGTGGAAACAATAAACATGGTTACCACCTCTACCTGACAGGAATTTCCTCCATTGTCGTATCAATCCATTGGACATGTGTATAGTCGAGATGGGCCAAGGATAGGGTATTATCCAACAACAGATAGATGGAGTCTCAAGAACCTTCTGTTGTAATTACAAAATAAATCTATAGGGTTGAAATATAAATTATGACACTATGAACACATTACCAAATCCAACAATAATTTTATAACCATCGGAAAACTTTCACATATATGGAATAATAAAAGCGAGGTAGAATATTATGTGAAAAAAGTCACATTTATTAATTATAGGTTAACCAAAGAAGATGTGAAGAATTTCATGTTGTAACATTTACACATGACTTCTGTAACATATGTATCATATCAAGGTCAAACTCACAAATATCTTAGTGACAAAATGAAAATATAAATGTAAACAAGCAATTAAAAGGCTATGTAAAAAAGACTTTCATGTATCTACATTTGAAAAGATGGTTTGAAATTTATATTATAGTTAAAAAAATAAAATAAATAATATTTTTGTTCAGAAAGAGGAATAATACAACAATAATGTATATTGTGAGTGAAAGGGAATTAAAAACGGAAATAAAAGAAAAAACTCATATTTCCTATATTATGCAAGGACTAATGTCATTGGAATGAGGGATGTGAAAAATACATTCATGAAATTGCTCAATTTTATATGTGGCTTCTCAATTTCTAGTATAAAGTGACAACACCTTTGGGCCAAATTTCCATCTAGATGAGGATTGACTACCTTTATTGAGACTTAAAACCATAGGAATGCATTATCTAGGTTTTCAATAAAATTTAATGTGCACTTCTCAATTCCTATACATCTTGTATGATTTTCTAAGGAGGAAGATGCCTACCACACCCCATTATTGTATTTTTCCCACTCTTACTTGAGATCTCTCTCCCACTCTCCATGGAAAATAAGAGCCTATGACTAGAAAGGCTCATTTCCTTCCACTCTTCCTTTCCTTTATAATCTATCCGAAGACAGTTCTTAGAGTGGTTATTTTTTGTATAAGAATAATTTTAAATATGATCTCATTTTTTATGACAATTCATAACATTTTCCTACTAGAGATTTAATAAGTAAATCAAAGCTATTTAATGCCTAATCCCATAGGAATTAGGATTTACATTCCTTTTCCACTTGATCGTTGTTGTTTAAAATTTGTTTGAAACTTGGAATTCTAACAAATTAATGTAAGGATTTATGATGAATCAATTTCCAAATGTTAAGAGGAGATTTGAAGTTTTATCCTTGTTCATGTTTCTAGAGAGCCTAACTTATTCGCTAAGGATAATTAGTTATAAAAATAATCTTTTCTGTTGTAGGAAGATTTGTTTTTTAAGAAATAGCTCAATGGAATGGCTCATTTATCAACTATTGGAAGCATTTTTATTCAAAATTGGTGTGTAAAAAGGTTGGTATAATATTTTTGCATTATTTTGTTTTTTCTATTCTTTTTTGTCAAAAGTAGATAAACAATATATATTTTGTTAAAACATCCTTTAATAAGTTCAAGCAAAATGTATTATGTAGTAGTAAAATGAAAGTGATGACATCTATAAAATAAATATAAAAAATATCTAATTTTTAAGCTTAAAATGAAATTTAATGTATATTCTAATTTTATACTTAAAATATTGAATTCAATTCAATTTATTTAAAAAGGATGTCTTGGAATACTTTAATTCAATTTAATTTAAATTTTATATCTAAAAATACTTTACTCTGAGTAATTGTTAACTGGTTTACTTCTTAATATGAATATTTATTTAAAAAAAAAACCAGCAATAACATTGTATTATTATCAAAACACGGATTCAAAGATAGAAACCTTACAAAATCCATCCTATTATGATACTTTTTACGAACTATTTTGAACAAAGGTTTGTGATATACAATATAGAATGCTCCTAGAAACAACTTAAACCTATAAAATTATAGAACGTTCATCAAACCCAAGTGAGATTATTTGAAAATTAAGGGTCAACTTTAGAAGCTTCTTCCATCTTATAGACATTAGTGTCCTTTGACTACAGCTCTCGTTCCACTTCTCTCTAGCCTTATTCCTTATGTTTCCTCACAAGTATTTGGATATTTCTAGATTCCATTTACCTGCAACTAATATCTAGCCTCCACCATTGTGATTCTGATATCCATGGAACCTGAGACTCTAATGCTCCTTGCAGTTTCTCAAATTTCCTCTACGTTGGTTCATATTTTTTTATCCAATAGTGCTAAATGTGCCCAACTTTCTTTTTCTACCTAGTCACTTAGCTGCCTTATGACATTTAGAATATTATCTACGGACTCAACCATATTATAATATTATCTATGGATGCAATCATATTTCCAGTAGTTGATTCATTGGCTCCTACACCATTGAAGCTATTCGAGAAAGTGCAATATGTCTCATAATGTCTATTATTGTAGGCTGCCCTATATCACTTGTAGTGTTTTTTTTTTTTTCTCGGTAACAAAACTATTCTATTAAATATTTATAGAGTACAAAATACATCAGGTTAGACCCATTTGCTCTTTTCCATACCTAGACAAAACAGAGACAACACTATGACTGTCCATCGACACATAAGCCCGCGCAGGGGATACAAAGAGAACTAACACCATTGACACAAAAGGACTGTTCAGGTCATCCCACGTAGGGGAGATACAAAAAACCAACTGCTTGGACATTCTGGGAACAAAAACATAGATTGAAACAAAACAAACCAGGAGACGGCAGCGTGCTTGCTCCCAGGTGAAGCAGGGGTACCGGCGAGTTAATCATTCTCATCCAATTTCTCCTCCACAATTGGTCACCAGCCGTAGTAATCCAGCTCAGCCTGGGAAGGCGAGGCCACTTCTGCTTCTCTCGCGGTGGCTGCTGGAGCATTCTGCGAGTGCTTGGTAGCATCTTCAATATTTGCCCGGCTCTTGTCTTCCTGCTCCATCTCCGCAGTCGGAGCGTGGTCTGCATCTTCCTGGTGTTCCTGCATCCTCTGCTCCTGAGTATCCATGGGGTCATCCGCCTCCGGAGGGTTCTCGATGAACAGAATGGAGACATGAGCACTAATTCTCAGATTTGCTGTGGAGCTGGTGAAGTTGAAAATCGTGGAACCGAATGCTGGCAAGGAGGCCGAGCTGGAAGCCTCAACATCCACATGATGGCTTGAGAGCAGGGGAGCGGCTCCAATTGAGCTGACCAGATTACAGTGGCAGCAGTGCCTCACTTCATTCCTCATAGGTATGCTCGAGCCCCCGCCTCTGGAGGAACCGTGACGGCTAAACATCCTTTGTCTGGGCCTCACCATATTGCCTTGAGCCTCCCTGCCAACTGAAAGATGAGCCGAACCATCACAAACCAGAACCAGCACAGTAAAATGCTCCACCGCCTAAGAGGGAACCACTCCAACACCAGAGAGGCTAGCCAAGTGCTGCATGACCATAATTCCTTGCGCCCTGCTGGATATAAGCTCTCCAACATTACCAACCCACCTCGAATTTCCATCCGCCATTACTGCATCAGTGCTTTGGGAATTCCTATCTGCAATCCCCCGTCCCTTCGAATTAAACCAGGAGTGTGTCGTCCTCTGTCCTCTCGCATGGAAGGCCACGTGATGCCCATGGAGCAGCATGTGGCTGGCTTCCTTTACCTGTCTTATCACGCTAACCACCCGCATCCGGGGGCATTTCCTCCATTTGAACCAGTTGCGAACATTCTTGGGCTTCCTCATTTGATAATATGTCCTTTAGCTATCCAGTAAGTAGAGAGTGATTAGCTCCCACTCCAACATTGGCCATGTAGTCTGCTAGCTTATTGCCCTCCCTCTTTGTGTGAATGAAGGTGATAGCTCTGTTGCTTTGAAGCTTCTGTTCTATGACTTCCAGACGCGCTTCCAGCCTCCAGTTGGTGGCTATTTTCATGGCTTGTGATCCGTTTAGGATTTTTTTTTCCATATTGATGAGGATTTGGGAGTCTCCTTCTACCTGCAAAGGATAGAGGTTTAACTCGCTAGCAAGCTGAATACCCTGCCATAATCCTTCTAATTCTGCTGAGTTGTTGGTGTCCCAGCCAATGCTTCCATAAAAGAGAGTTATGGGTGTTCCTTCATGATTTCTTATTACTCCCCCAAATCCTGCTAATCCAGGATTACCTTTTGAGGCACCATCAAAGTTAAGTTTGAAAGTGTGCTTTGGCGGGGGCTTCCATTCAGTTTGTTCATCCTTGCCTCTCATAGGGGAGTTCTGCTGATCCATGCCATTGATGCCTCTGATCTGCCAATTTTCTATGATGGCCTTCTCATTGTTTAGGGTAGGCCAGTCCTCCTTTTTCCAGGATCTTATCATCAGAGTTTCTTGGATGTTTTTACAGAGCAAATGCCAGATTGTGTCCATGGAGGAGCGTTGATTTTTGAAGATGCGTTTGTTTCACTCCTTCCAGATACTCCATAAGATAAGCCCAGGAATCAATCACCATAGATGATTTAGGATGTTGCTCTTATACGGGTCCTTTTTCCATTGTCGTATGGACTTCGTGATTTCTACTTCAAGTCTGCATTGTTTTTGGCAGCGAAAGCTTGCTTTCTCCCATAATTGGTTGGCTAGAGGACACGAGTCCAACAAGTGTTGGAGTGTTTCCTCATGGGCGCAGCAGTTAACGCATATGGAGGGTCCATGGAAATTTCTTCTACGAAGCTTATCCCAAGTTAGGATTCTCTGATGCCCTACCAACCAGAGAAGGTGACATATCTTTGGCCATGAGCCTGAGTTCCAAATTTGGCCCCAGATTGGGTCTTGAGGAACATTATCATTGCACATAATTTTATAAGCTTCAACTGTGGTGAACGTTCCCTTAGGTAGATATCCCCATCTTAAGATATCCTCCCTTTCGTCATGTCTGATTTTCCTTTTGCCGAGTTCACTTTCCAGTGCTGTGGCTGATTGGTGATTTACATGTGAGAGGATTTGATTGCCTGGCTTCCAGATTCTGAATCCTTTCTCCATATCCTGGGTCCAAAAGTGCTTGATCTTGGTAATCTATGTTTCTTCCTCCATATGTTGCAAAGGCTGGTTCAGGATATTGCTGAGGGTGGGCATTTGATTATATCACTTGTAGTGTTAGAATGATACTACTACTCCTTTTATTGACAATGACAAGGAATATGAACCTGAGCTACTTTATCGATCACCATTCAATGGAATTTAATTACATCTCGACCAAATCCAAATAATTTGGTAGAAATTACCTGCTAGAAAAATTGGAAAGAAAATAAACAATTAAATTAACAAGCAACTCACAGGTGAGAAAGCTACACCTAGAGACTACACAAACTGGAGCATATACTCTCATATTCCATTAATTAATAATGAGACAATCAATACATCTCCAAAGAATAGGGAGGTGAGAACAAACTCCTATAACCTAGGAACTAATCCTAACTTAAGAAGTTATGTTACAACCCTATAACCATTTCTCCATTAATACAATATGATATTAGTTATTTCCAAATCTCCCCCTCAATGGAGAAACGATTATCGTGAAATCCTAACATCCCCCTAAAGAATTCAAACTTCACTTTCCCAAGAGGCTTTGTAAAAATATCAGCGATATTGTCACATGTTTTACAATATTCAATAAATATTTCTTTCGACTCGACTCTTTCTCTTACAAAGTCTAAGTGAGTATCTATGTATTTCATGTTCTTATGAAACACTCGATTGGTCGCCAACTTAATGGATCTCTAATTGTCACAATTGATGATGGTTGATTCTTTTTTCTATAAAATACTAGACTTTAATTTTCTGCATGATATGCATTTAGGGTGATGGTGCCACCCGCATCCAGGGGTATTTCTTCTATCTCAGGAATTTCCTTCTGCACGAGATTATTGAAACCTAGGAGTTGAGATACAGAAATTAAATTAGCGAGTGATCCAACATGTAGATGCATCCCACACTCAACTCCCATATTAGCTAATAGGTCCGCAACTTTGTTCCTGTCCCTACAAATGTGTTTCAAGGTGACCACTCTGTGGGAGGAAAACCAGCGCTCAATATGCTGTAGCTTTTGTGCCATTCTCCAACTGTTACTGACCTTGGAGGAGGGGGAGCCCTGTAGAATTCTCGAGACCATTTGGATGATGATTTGTGAGTCTCCCTCTATTATAAGAGGAAAGGGGTCCTTATCTTGCACCAGTAGTAGCCCCTACCAAAGACCTTCTAACTCCGCTGATTTATTGGTGTCCCACCCTTGTGAGCCTAAAAAGGTTAAGATATGAGCTCCCTTGTGATCTCTGAAGATCCCTCCAAAGAAAAAATTCCTTGGATTACCCTTTGAGGCACCATCAAAGTTTAGCTTATACATGTTCATCGGGGGAGGGAGCCATTTCTCCGGTGAGTGACCTCTCGTAGGCTTTGTTCCTTTGATCAACTATTCTTGCTTTCTCTGGAAGTTCCAATTATTCCATATTGATTGTTCCTGTGGGATAGTGGGGAAATCCTCTTGGTACCATGTCTTGAGAGATATGGTTTCTTCAATATTTTGATTGATGGTTTTCCATATGTCATCCAGCGATTTGGTGTGATTTTTGAAAATTCTACCATTTCTCTCCTTCCATATGGCCCACATAACAAATCCTGGGATGAGCTTCCAGAGAAAATTCAGGATCTTACTTTGAAAGGGGTGGGGGTCCCAGTTGTGCACAGTAGCAGTTATATCTCCATTGGCTCCTCCTTCTTTTTGACAACGGAAACTGATTTTTTGCCATAGCTTGTGTGCCAACGGACAGTGATACATGAGGTGTTCAATGGTTTCCTCTTCTTTTTTGCAGTTGGGGCAGATGGAGGGGCCACAGAAGTTTCTTTTTCTCAGGTTGTCCCATGTGAGAATCTTTTTGTGACAAAGGAGCCAAAGAAAGGTAGACACTTTCAGCTAGATGGAGGGATCCCAAATTTTGCTCTAGAGCGAGTCCAACATCATGTGTTCCTTGATAAGTATATTGTAGGCCTCTCTTGTGGAGTAGGTTCCCTTTCCTTCGTATCCCCATTTAAGAATGTCTTTTTCCTCAGAATACTAAATTTTCCTTTTCATTAATTCTGTATCCAGTGTTTGTTGGTCTTGCATCGACTCCTGTCTTATGATCTGAGTCACTTTGAGCCACACTCTGTGATCTAGGTGTGAGGAGTTGCACCAGGAATTTCTCATCCTATTTTGAAGTTGCATATCCTATTCTAGAGGTGTATTTGGTGGGAAAAGGTCCTTGAGTTTGGGCAACTGTTGCTAGGAGTCTTCCAAAAACGTAGCATTATCACCATTCTTCACTTCCCAAAAGTTGTGATGTTGTATGAGGTTCTTATGCTGTTTTGCCGAGTTCCACATGATTGAGCCTGTGCTGGTCTCTGATATTCTAATTAGTTCCTCACTTGGACAATTTCCCACATATTTAGCTATCCATAACAGGGCCCAGGGGGTGAGAGGTTCCGAAAGCCATTTCCACCAGATTCGAGCCCCCATAAAAACATTGCTGTGAGAGGGGTCCCTCAGTCCTATATGGCCTCCTTTCTTTTGAAGACAAGCTGTTTCCCATTTAACTAAAGCCCACTTGTGCTTGAGGCCGCTGCTACCCCAAAGAAATGATCGTTGGATAGTTTTGATTTCTTTAAGAACCCATTTGGGAGCCACAAGGATGGAGAAGAGGCGTAAAGGCATAGCTTGATGGACATCTTTAATGAGGACAAGACGGCTAGCCATGTTAAGAGATTTGTGAGTCCAAGAGGAGAGACGCGCTTCGAGATTATCTAGAAGGGTTCTCCAGGAAGAGTGCTTTATGCTAGAGGCTATGATCAGAGCGCCTAGATAAGAGGAGGGAAGTTTAGCAGAAGAGAAGCCTAGGATGCGTAAAATGGCTGACTGTATGACCGAGGGGGTATGAAAGAAGAAGATTTGAGATTTGGAGTGATTGATAGAGGCACCAGAGGCTTCCGAGAAGTCCGTCAAAAGGGTTTTGAGTTGTCGAGCCTCTTGGACCGAGGGATGCCCAAAAAGCATATTTTCATCAGCAAATTGCTGATGAGTGAAAGCATGGGAGTTGTGAAAGGAGAGGCCTTTGAGACAGAGAGATTGCTGAGCATGTTTGATACTTCGCCCTAAACCCTCTGCCATAATAACAAACAGGAAAGGGGAGAGGGGGTCTCCCTGCCTGATCCCACGAGTAGGATGAAAGGTAGCAGAGGGTATGCCATTAATTAAAATAGAGAAGAAAGAGGATAAGATGAGGCTCATAATCCATCGAACCCAGGAAGCATCAAAACCAAAAGCTGTTAGAATCTTTTCAATATAGTTCCAGCTTAGGCTGTCAAAAGCTTTTGAAAGATCTAGTTTGAGTAGCATACCTGGCTTCTTGGAGATCCTCAGAGAATGAATTATTTCATGAGTAAGGATGATCCCATCCATGATCTGCCTCCCCTCAACATATCCAGATTTCTCAGGTGAGATGATGGGGGGAAGCAGGAATTTGAGCCTAGAAGCTATGATTTTAGACACAATCTTATAGATTATGTTGCATAGTGCTATCAGTCTGTACTTGTGAGGCATGCTTGGCTGATCCACCTTGGGGACCAAGGCTATGAAAGTAGCATTTACCCCTGGAAACATCCATCGAAGAGAGCGAGACTCTTCAACCACCTGCCAGACCTCCATCTTGATCAGGTCCCAGAAGTTATGGAAAAAATTAGAGGTGAATCCATCCGGGCCTGGGGCCTTGCCTGCTTTTAGTTGTCGTACTGCAAGTTCCACTTCTTAGAGATCAACAGGCTTGAGAAGCATTTGGTTATGCTCTTCTGTGATAAGTTTGGGAATATTGCAGGTAATTTTCTCTATGGCCTGAGATCTGTCATTGTTTGGCTCTCTGTGCACCTGCTTGAAATAATTTAAAAGTTCAGTCTCTATTTCTTCATGCTTTTCCACTCTGATGCCCTGCTCATTTTGAATATGAGTTATATTGTTATGCATCCTGCACTGGATTGTAGTGCTATGAAAGAATTTAGTGTTTTTCTCTCCATCTTTGAGCCATTTGATCCTTGATTTTTGCCACCACAACGTTTCTTCCTGCTTTTCCTTTTCTGCTAGTTGCATTTCAAGGGTTTTTTCCTGTTCTATTAGGTCCTCTAATCGGCCAATTGTGATGATCTTCTGCTGTAGCTGCTTCATTTCCAGCTCAAGGGTTGCTTTCCCCTGAAAGATATTGCCGAATGAAGTGTGATTCCAATGCTTGATCTTTCCTTTTAGGTGCTTGAGATTTTGTTAGAATTGGAACATTTTTTAGCCTGGAGGAGGATAGAAGCTTTTCCATTCTGTATTGATTAATTTGTGGAAGTCCGGATGGGTCAACTAGAAGGCTTCAAAGCGAAAAGGCCTGTGGATATTGTTTCCCGGACGAGACCATTTGAGGGAAATGGGCGAGTGATCAGAACCCGAGAAGGGCAGGATGGAGGCTGCAAAATCACCCCCAAGATGAATGGCATTATCTGAGAGTAAAAACCTATCCAACCGAGAAGTGATGTGCTGGTTCCCTGCTCGTCTGTTGTTCCAGGTAAATACTACATTATTGAAAGGGAGGTCGATAAGCCAGTTATTCTTGATGAAGTCCTTCAAGAGCGACCCTTCCTAAAAGCTTTTGCATCTACCCCCTTTCTTTTCTTCCAGTCTTGTGATCATACTGAAGTCGCCTCCTACAATCCATAAAGGGTGTAATCTGTTATGGTTGAGAGCAGAAATGGAGTTTAGGATATCTGCTTTTCGAGATGTATCCTGTGGGAAATAAACATTAGTTAAGAGCCCATGTTGGTTTGTGCCTATGATATGAAAAATTGCTTGAAGGAAATTCTTGTGTGCATGGAAGTTGTTGAGCATGATAGCTCTCGAGTCCCATATAATGGCTAGGCCTCCTGAGGCACCATCCGCATCTACTACTATGTTATGACTCCTGGGCCAGAATTTAGCAGCTAGTCTATCAAATGCATTAGAATCGTATTTTGTCTCTTGCAAGAATAAAACTTGAGGGTTTTCTTGCTTTATCATGTTTTTAAGAATTCGGGTTTTCCTTGGCCCATTAAGCCCTCTTATATGCGAAGAGATTAACTTCATTGGGAAAGAGTGTTTTCAGGTCGGTAGTACTTGGTTAACTTGGCATACCTGTCGGATTCCACTAAGATTTGACCTACCTTGATTGTTCTATGTAGAATAGTTTTCCTTCCTCACTTTTTGATATCTTTGGCTATGAATCGACCATCCCATGGACGTCCTGTCTGTATACCCAAAGACTTTTTCCTTTACGCCCGAGATAAGACTTCTTCCAGGTTCTTAAGTTGTCCTGCCGGAATGTTGTCGAAGTTGTTTGTTGTGTAGGATTTTTCTAGACCGGGAAGGTCCATATCCCCAATGTCTATTGTTTCTGTTTCTTCCTCCATAAATTGAGAGTAATCTGATTCTTCCATCGGTTCCTCTTCTAGGCTAGCATTTGAGTTTGGAATCTCCAACTGCATGGCTTGAGTATTCCATAATGTTTCTTTTTGCTTGTCTGAGGTAGAAGCTTCCTTACCTTGAGTATCTACTTGTGACATTGTGGGATTTCCCTTCTTTGAGTGGTCGTCGCTCATTATCTCTAGCTCCAGTGGATTCATTTGCATTTCCAGCTGGTTAGCTAAGACACCAAAACTATTGCTTGTTGAGGGCCCGGGTTGGCTGGTCTGTACTACCTTTGGTTTTGGAGCATGTTTCTTGTGGGCTTTCGGGCGATTTGTGACTTTGATGAAGTCACCTGCTTTAGAGGCTTCTGGATCAGAAGCAGGAGAGGGTTTCTACGTTAGATGGTAGTCTCTAAATAAGTGCCCAAGGGCATGACATCTTCGACATCAAAAAGGCACATGTTCATAGTCAATCGTCTGAATCCATTCAATGTCATAGTGAGAAATGCTTACCGCATCTAGAAGAGCTTGATTTAGATTCATATAAACGCAGTTTCTGGCAAAAGAAGTGTATCTACATGTTTTCATTTCCTCTGCAATTTTGACAAACTCGCCCAGGGAGTTCCCCATCGACTGTAGGGAGTCTTCCTCCCAATATTCCACCAGTAGCGAGTATAAGCGGATCCACACTGGAGCCCAGCTAAGGTCCTCCTTATCTGGGTTGAAGCGTTCCACCCATCCTCTGAGAAACAGACCAGCTGCATTGAAGAAGTAGGGCCCGCTGTCTAGAACCCTATTTCTGTCCTCCAAGCAGTTCAAGATAGCAGTGAAGAACCCTTTCTGTCCCAGCTGCAGGGTGATATGTCCCTTAGGATGCCATTTCGCGTTTATCCAGCCCCTTAAAGCTTTTTCAATTGGCCATAGACCGATGAATTTCCCTATTAGAGCATGATCTTTCATGAACTGGATCCTTGAATCGATTCAATGGCCTGGTAGTTCTACCCTTGGGCGTACAAAGGCCACTGGTTTGCATGTAGCAGAGTGTACTTCTGGTGGCTTTTCATCTTGTTTCGTCTATTGGCTTTTCGGATTTCCATTCTTCTCATTCTGATTTACAGTGCCCTTTCCTTCCTCATTAAAAAATTGTTCATTGTCATTTTGCGGGGGAGGTTCGTCGCCCTCCCCCGGCAATGGCTCCATGAGGTCGTGTACCCTCAGCCCGGTGTAGAAATGGGCCTAAATCTGTAAGAGATTGCAGGTCTTCTGCAGTTTTGCAAAGACTGTCGTCGCTACAGATGTTCAAACCCTAGACTGCAGAGCGCAGAGACCGTCCCTCAACCATGTTTGACTTCCGATATGAGGATGTTTGATGGCAAGGATCCAGTAAATTAGATACTACAGATGGATAAATATTTTTATCTACATGAGGTGCAACTATTACAAAACATATGTATTTCATCTTTATATTTAGAATTGAATCAATTTTTATGCTATGAAGGGATTTGTTCTCGTAAACCACTTGTCACATGATCAATTCTCATGGAGGAAATGATAGCACATTATGAGGATACAAAGAGAAACACCTTCTTTAACAATTTGATAAATCACAAACCAAAGGGTTCAATGGAAGAGCACATTGAGGACATTCAAAAATTATATATAAGGGTAAATGATATTCAAGAGAAACAAAGGATTGATGTCTTCATAGGGACTTTAAAGGATAACATTCAACATGACGTTCATCTTTGGGAATTGATTCATTGGAGAAGGCATTTTTGTTGGAAAGAAAAATTGAAAGAGGAATTATGGAAACAAGTAATCCCACCACTCACAACTATAAATATGGAATTTTTTTTGCTACTAGCCTTCCACAACCTACAACTTTTACACCACAATAATTGGAAGAAAAACAAGAAAAAGGGCTTTGTTACATTTGTGATATCAAATGTACTGAAGGTCATAAGTGTGCTCAAAAGAAATTATTTTACATAGATTGTGAAAAGGAGGAAGAAAAGAATCAAGAGACATCAAAAGAAGAGGATAAACTCAAGGAACCAACCCCAGAGAAAGAACAAATGAATCTAATTATATCTTGTAAAGAATTGGCAAGAATTACGACTCCTCAAACTCGCAAGATAGAAGGACATATCAAAAAGAAAAGGTACAAGAAGTGAAAGATCACATTGAGAAAGAAGAAATGAATCTGACCATATATTGTAATGAATTGGATAGAATTACCACTCCTAAAACTATCAAGATAGAAGGATTTCTCAAGAAGAAAAAGATAATAGTGTTGATTGATTCGGGAAATACCCATTATTTTATTCATTGTAAGATAGCCAAGGAATTGAATTTATTCCTATATCTAGCACGAGAGAGTCATGTGATGGTTGCAAGTGGAGGAACAATAAATTTCTCTGGAAAGTGCCATAATATCAAGCAATCCATGGCACAATAGGTATCGAATAGCCCAATGCTTTCCATTCCAATCGGTGGTGTTCATGTTATACTATGAGTCCAATGGCTATAATCCTTAGGTACAATAGCTTTTAATTTTCAAGAACTTTTGATGAAATTTTCTTCGAAAGGAAAAGAAGTTGAATTAAGGGGTATCATAGCGAAACCAAGAAAGTTAATCATCTCTAATAGAATGAAAAAGAGTCTAAAGAAAGAAGAAAGAGGCGTAATTGCACAATTATGTTCACTAAAGACTCCCACATCGAAATCATCTATTTCTCTAGATCTCCAAAAGGTATTAGAGAATCATTCCAAGGTATTTGAGACTCCCAAAGGCCTCCCACCTATTCATGATCATGATCATGCTATTCATTCTATTCCAGAAAGTGCTCCTCCAAACATCAGGCCTTACATATATCCATATGCCCAAAGGAGTGAAATTGTCGAAATGCTAGATGTTGGTATAATTATCCAACGAAATTTGATAAATGAAGCAAGGGATTAATGGAAGAATGATGAAGCAAGGAGGGGACTTATTCAAAAGTTGTGGAAGATCGCAGTTCGAATAATATTGCGAGAAATTAACAAGGAAGGAAAAATCATATTGGAACCTAAAACAGTCACAGAATCAAGAAATTGAAAACTACTAAATCGATCAATTTCAGAGTATCTCATCAAGTGGAACAAATTACCCGCTGAAGATTCCATATGGAAGGATGATAGTTTTCTACAAAAGCATCCAAAACTGCTCAAGCATTGAGGACAACGCTTTTTGAAGGAGAGGGTCATGCTAGGTCCCTATACTACTATTGTAACCCCTTATTGTTATTAGTGCAACCACCTTATTATATCCTTGTGCCCATGTAGTACCCATATTGCTATTATTGTGCCCCATAGAAGCCCACTATTATTATTGATGTGCCCTTAGATTATTATTGTTAAGTTGTCTCTAATTATATTTTGACCCCTTAGACTCCTATATATAGAAAGGAGGTCTTGTCATTTGTATCATCCAATAATTGTTCATTTTTGTAATGTAAAGGAGGTTGCCCCTCGAAGAGGCTTATTTTGAAGGTGTTGATTTGTCTTCTCTATATTTTTGTGAGCTGGTTTCATAACAGTCATGGAGAAAGTTCTTTGACCATATAGCTTCACATGTCGATTCCCATCTGCTTAGTACTCAGATTCACCTGAAGATAAAAACATAGTGCTATAATTTTTTCTGCTCCATTCTATTACCCTAGTTATAATACTAAATACATAATTGGTGGTAGATTGTCAATCATCGAGGTTACCTTCTCAATGAGAGTTTGAGAAACCTGTTAAAGTAACATCAGACGTATGAGTGTATAAAATACAATAATCACAAGTACCATGAAGATACCTCAGTACATGTTTTGTCCCTACCCAATGAAATTCAACAGGTTTAGACATAAACTCTCTTAGTACACTAACAGAGTATGCTAATTTTGGTGTACTTGTAGTAAAATATATTAGGCTACCAACTAGTTGACTATAAAAAGTATAATCCACCTCCTTAGAGCCATCATCTCTGCACAATTTCAGGTTTTGATGGAAAGGTACTAATTCTATCTTACATTGTTCCATTTTGAAATTTTTGAGGAGTCCTCTAACATACTTTCCTTGAGTAAGTAAAGTGTGCCTAGAGTCTCTCCACACTTCCAGACCTAGACAATAATGTAAACTTCCGAGGTCTTTGATTTCAAAAACCTGTGACATCTGGATTTTGATTTATTTGATTAATTCATATGTATTACCTATTATAATCATGTCATCCACATACAAGGAAATAAAAATTATCTGCCCCTCTTCATCATACATGGTATATAGATTTGGATCATTCTTACTACTATGAAAACCATGATGTAAGACATATGAATCAATCTTCTTATACCATGACCTCAACGCCTGTATTAAACCATAAAGTGTCTTTTTCAATCTACAAACTAAATGCTCTTGCCATTGTCTAACAAACCCTTCACGATGCCTTAAATAAATAGCTTCCTTTAAAACACCATTTAAAAAAGCAGACTTAACATCTAACTGGTGTAGCTTCCACTGACGTTTTGTACCTACAACAGTTAACATTCTAATAGCATTCAGCTTGGCTACATGAGCAAAGGTTTCTTCATAGTCAATTCCCTCTTTTTATGAATAACCCTTTGCTATGAGTCTAGCTTTAAACTTTTCTATACTGCCATCTGCATTAAATTTAGGTTTGTAAATCCATTTTCAACCTATGGGTGTTTTTCCTTCAGGTAATTCAACTAGTTCCCAAGTATTAATTCTGATAATCGATTAAAATTTCTCATTCATTGCAGACATCCACTCATGAGATTGATTAGATTCTTTATAATTTGTGGGTTCTATAACATCTAAAATGTTTGACATTAAAGTCTTTTAAGTTGGCTGGTAGTTGAGGTTTCCTACCTGATCTCCTTGTAAGGGACTCACCACAAATCTGTCTGCTTCAAACCTTAGCGGGCTTGACTTACTGATTACATCACCTTCTTCTTCCCCTCTCTCGTGATGTTTCTGTTGTTGCTGTTATATGTTCTCACTACTTTCTTCCATCAATAATGAAATGTGTCACTCTTCAAGGCTATTATCCTTCTTTTCCTCCTGAGACTGCTCATGAAATAACACATCTTGGCTCGCAAAAAATTTGTAAGTCAAAGGATTAAACAATTTATAATCTTTAAACTCATTGCAGTATGATACAAAGATTCCTTTTGTGGCCTTAGGATCTAAATTTTTCATATGATCCTTGGAATATGAGCAAAGGATTTTGACCCAAAAACCCTTAAATGTTTCACTAGAAGGTTATATCCATAAATTTCTTCAAAATGAGTTTTAAAATTGAGACATTTAGTTCGAATCCTATTTTTCATGTATACTCTAGTGTTAATGGCTTGAACCCAAAAACCATTCAATAAAACTTTGCCTTGAAGTATACTTCGTGCACATTCCACAAGGGTTTTGTTCTTGTCTTTAGCAACTCCATTCTACTACAGAGTGTGAGATACTATGAACTATTGAATAATCCCATGATTCATGGAAAATTTCATGAACTCTCCTAATTTGTATTCTCCCCCTTGGGCAGAGCAGAGAATGCTAATGAATTTTTGTGCTTGCTTATACCCCATATTGTTAAATCCTTTAAAGCATTCAAATGTCTCACTCTTCTTTCTAATGAGATATACCCAAGAGAATCTAGTGCAATCATTAGTAAAGAGTAGAAATAATATGCACCACCTAGCAACCTAGTGTGCATAGGTCCACATATATTTGTATGCACAAGCTCCAAAATATCTCTTTGTTCGTATCAACATTAAAAGGAAACTCTTCTCTATGCATTTTCACTAATTCAAATTAATCACAATCTAAATGAATATTTTGAAAAGTAGGTAGTCCATCAACTATACCTTTTCTTTGTAGCAACATGAGATCTTGTAGGTTAAGATGACTAAATATTTGATTCCAAAGATTCTTGGCTATCAATCATGTTGAAGCTAGAGATTGGTGTGGCATGCTCTTCACATTCAACCTATACAGACCTCCCGCATTCACTCCTCATGAAACTGATTCCTTTTTCTTATCCTTTATGACACAGAATGATCTCAAGTATTTGAATTGCAGGTCATGATGTGCCATCATAGAAACATATATCAAGTTATTATTGATCCTGGGTACATGCATCACATTTTTAATATACCCCATATTACAATCATGCAGCATCACTGAAATATCATAGTACCCCTTCATCTGATAACCTCTATCATCACCTAGATATATGCTAGCTCCACAAGTAGTTTCTTCAAAACTTTCGAACCAATGCCTACTGCCTTTCATATGTGATGACATGCCTGAATCTACGAACCATATTTCAGCCTCATCCTCCTCAATAATTGAAATAACATAATCAACTACGAATAATCAAATATCATGACTGTGACCTTCCTCAGCAAGTGTGCTTTCTGTATTAATTTATGTCCTCATCTTCTTGTTTCTTGATGAAAAGCTTCACTTAATGGTCAACCTTCCAACAAAAAGGGCATTTAATGTCTGATTTGTTACCATTGTTACTTGGAGACATACCTCTAGATGGTCTCTTTTGGAAAAGGCCATTCCCTTTCTATCCTCCTGGTTGTTTCCCTTTGTATGGCTTCTTCCTTGCCATTATAGGAAGATTCAAACTTTGTGGTCTCAAATTATACCGCCTCTCTTCTTCTTGTATCAGGATTCCTGTTAGTTCTTCAAATGTAGGGGCTTTATCAATTACAAACAAGCCTGCGATGAACATCTAGTATTCATGAGCCAACCCTTTCAATTTAATTATGAGAAGATCAGAGTTAGAGACCTTATCCCTGATATCACCCAATTTGTCCTTCAGGTCTTGCACCCATGCAATGAATCCAACATCGGATTCATTCTCCTCCATCCTCATGGAAAACAACTTGCTTTTGAGTGACAAGACATGATTGGTCTTCTGTGTCTCATAAAGGTTCTTAAGTGTAGTCCATATCTCACTTGATGATTTATAGTCTCTAATATGTGGGATAACATTGTCTTTAAAATACATCTTCAATAAGACTTTCACCTTATTCTCCCTTTTATCCCAATGCTCTATTAGAGCTCCCTTACAACCTAGTGAAATGGTCAGCCTCTCCTCATTGCTGCTCATGATCAATCAAGAGCTTGATCCCTCAAGCAACATTTGTAGCTTGAATTTCAAATTGGTATAATTGGTCTCATCTATTTTGTTAGTCTCATTTAGATAAGCTTTTATGAAATTTCTCATTTTGGAGTAATCGGATTCTAGATCCCTCGATCTTTAATCGATTCTAACCAAGTGAAAAATTACAAGCTACAAAAAACACAAACTGACAACATACTAGAACCTTTGAAACAATCAATTATTTGTGTAATCTTCCACTAATCCACCTTGTCTACCTCTCATCTCATCGATCTCCAACCAATCTACCATGATCTCTCTGTTCGCAACTCAAATCTGCCACCAAATTGGCAAAATCTTAAGATGAAAACCATAAAAAACATGCCATCACTCCTTGTCGCTGAAAATGAAATTTATGGTAGTGATGAAGAAACTCACTCTATGTAAAGGTCATATCATCGCGGGTCTGACCTTCATACCACACTGATCATTGCTTCTGTCAGTCTGAAAACGAGATGACCACTTTGTGCTCAGCGTGTGTGTAAGATATGTTAGTCCCGACCACCTAGACTGCGAAATTGTGAGCACTGAGGCTCCTCTACTACCACTGGGGCATTATAGCCACTATGACTCTAATGTAATCAATCAGGCTTCACAAGTAAGCTCACGAGATCTAAGCTCTAATACCATGTGAGAAAAACTAGAAAGAAATGAAATGAAATAAATGAACGAGGAGCACAAAGTTGAGCAAGCTGCACCTCGAGACTGCACAAACTCGAGCATATACTCTCATATTCAATTAATTAAAGATGAGATAGTAAATACATTTTAAAACAATAGGGAGGTGACAACAAACTACTACAACCTAGGAACTAATCCTAACTTAAGGAGTTACGTTACAACCATGTAACCATTTCTCCATTAAGACAATATAATATTAATTATTTTCATATTTACCTTAATTAAATGGTTTTAATAAATATAAAGTATGTGAGAATTTAAATCCTCCCTGTAATGAATTTCTTTCTAGTTCAAGCCTATTATAGTCTCTGCGGAGCGTACTCTGTCAATCCACATGTATGTGGGATATAGTTGTGCTCTCTGTGCCAGTTTCCCCTCGTCTGAAGCTTAATTGCTAAGGGATTTGGGTTTTCCATGACTCAATCATCCGTCAACATACCTCTTTATCTTGGGTGCCATTTTTCTCATATTTGTTGATGAGAAAATACTTTTCCAAATTAATCATGTTCAATTTGAGATTTGCTAACCCCATCAAATAAATTCACTCATAAATTAAATTCAAATTCGCCCATCAAATAAATTCAACAAACATCAAATTTAATAAATTATCCTCTATTTACTAGTGTACAAACTTTTGTCCATATACATGATAAAGTTCAATATAGTGGAATGTGATTTTCTTTCAATAGAAATTTAGTCTAATTTCATAAAATTATCATGTTAGTGATCTAAAATTATCATGTTAGTGATCCCCTTCAGATTTGCTAATCTCATCAAATAAATTTGCCCATAAACTAAATTCAGCAATCTTCAAATTTAATAAATCTTGTCAGTCAAATTGACTCACTTAGAAACTTTTACATATGTGTATGATAGAGATATAGCAAAACAACATTATTTTACAATTTATTCATGTTTTACCTATTGACCATGCATCACATATGTGATTGTGTCTTCATTATTATGTTTTCTTTCACAAATATGTATTCTAATTGTCTCAACTGAATTTGTATGTACATAATTGAATTATTCATAATTCATATATAAACTTACACACATACTCTATTCATCTTAATATATATATATATATAGATATATATATATATTCTTAATGAGATATAAAAAATTGAAAATAAGAAATTATTTTATGAATTAATTTGATTAGGATATAAAATTCAAAATCTAATTAAATATATATATATATATATATATATTTAACTTGCAGTTGACTTTTGTTTCATTAATTAATTTGATTAAAATATAAAATTTTAAACTTAATTAAATATTTTTATCCATATTAAAATCTCATCGAGGAAAAGAAAATCCCAACATAGTCATTGAGTTATTAGATGGAGATATGTAAATTGACCAACAAGCGCTGACAAATAGTATTTCGACAATGCCGTGCAATGCTGTCACTGCATTACACGCCACTAATGATTACACTCAGTCGTAGTTACTATATAACCAGATCCCCTTTCAGTTTATCTCCACCACTTCACCTTATTTATGGGCATACTTGTGTGAATTATATCGACCAGTTATTCTACGGCTGGAGTCTGAAGAAAGTCTGGGAGAAATGCATCGGATGTGCGATGTGAAATTCATAGACTCTGAATAAAAAGAATCTAACGTGAAGAATTTAGAGCAATGTATTTGAAACCTATAAACATGCGAGAAGAGATGGAGAAACTCGGAGAGATTGGAGTAGGGGAGCGGTATGTATTATGTACTATGAGAGAAATAATTTCAATTTCAAATGTTAACTAAGGAGCTGGATTTTTTCCCTGGTGTTTCGTGCATACTGTTTATTTTTTGGCCTTGGTGTTTCGTGCATACTGTTTATTTTTTGGCCTCGCAGATAGTTGTTGGGCACTTATAACTGCAGGCGCTGTAGAGGGCATCCACGTTATCAAAACAGGCAATTTGCTTAGCCTATCAGCGCAGCAATCGCTTGATTGCAATCCCCAAGGCTATAATTGCGATTCCGGAGGGTTGGCTAGCGTTATCTTCCAATATATAATAGACACCGGAGGGTTGATCAGTGAAGATCGGTATCCCTACACTGAATTTCCAGAGGTACAGTAACAAGGTTTAATGATTAATAGTAAGATGGATTTGTGCATTAAGATAAAGATAGTTAGAAATTGTCAAATAGTAATATTTATAATAATAGTATGTTAGATATCATTAAATAATAATATTTATAATAATAACATTATTATAATTTTTAAGATAATTAAATCATTGTATGGTTTTGTTTTGATATAGATGGGGAAATCTAGATGCATCTATGGATGGATTTGGAGTAGTCACCCCTAACAATGAAGCATTTCTCAAACTGGCAGTAATTAAAGAACTTATAGTTGTAATCATTGAAGCAGACAGGGACCAGTTTATGTTTTATAGGGAGGTAAGTGGTTAACATTCTTTACATTGTTTTTGAGAAGTAATAAATAAGATATAAATAATTTAGCAAGTGTAATTAACCAAATTTTGTTCGTTAAGTAGACAATATTTACTGGTCCATGTGGGGAAGTAATTGACTATGAAGAGGAATTAGTGGCTGACCATGGAGCTTTACTAGTTGGATATGGCAACAGAGTTAAGGGAGAAAATAAGGGAATTAAGTTCTATTGGGGAGAAGATTGGGAAAAAGAAGGATACATTAGATTGTTAAGAAACTATCAAGCACCACAAGGGTTGTGTGATATTGCAGCCTATGGCTTATTCCCAATAAAATATTGAAGAATTGTAGCAATTGCCATGACAAAAGTTTGGAAGACTAAAAATAAGATACAATAGTATGAAGATTTACAGTTTACTTTATTAAATATAGATAATTTAATAGAAGTTTAATAGGTAAAACATATTATTAATTTATTTTTTAAAAGTTTAATGCTTAGAATACATTATTGTATTGCATTATTATTGGTAATGCATTAAAATAGCTTTTATTAGAAAATCTCTTGTGTTTCTTGTAAAATGTATATGAGTGTGAAAAGAATGAAATGATAAAAAAAGTTATATTACTTATAAAATTTAAATTTAGATTTATTTTAAGAAATAAAAATATTTTTGATAGAGTGTGTTTAGAGGAGACTACTTGGAGCAAGTGGAGGCCCCCACCTTCAAGAATGAATTACATTAGATGGTGGGGGTGGGGTGGCCACCCCTATACATGGAGATGCATGGAGTTTTATTTCGAGTAGATTTCTTAGCTTTATGTTGCATGGTGCCTCTAATACCAAGTGATTGCCAACTTATGATTGTTGATAGTCTTTTATGTTATAATTATGCTATAGAGATTCTAGTTATGTTTCAATTATTATTTTTTTGCAGTTTTGGAGAAATTACTCTATAGGGAGATGGTCAAAACTATCTCGTTTCCAATGGGTAGATTGAGACATTCTGCCTTAAAATTGTTGAGAGTGGATGGATGAATGAGGTACTAGAAATTTTTAATTTGTGAGGTAATATTATATAAGCTTACAAAAAAAATACTTGTAGATTTCATTTATGTATCTTTTCCTTTTTTTATTTTAGTTTCATTTCATTTAAAAAAATATATAATTTTTCCCCAATGGGGTGAGAAAGAAGGACTTATATTTTTCTCCAATGGGAGTGAGGCATAAAGAATGTGGTTGACTAGGTGGTTTTCCCACTACCAAGGGTGTGGGAAAAATTAAATAAAGATGATAGGGTGGTCACATTCCACATGAATACAAAGATTGAGCACAAAAGTCTCCTAGTGAATAGTGGGCCATTCAAGTACCATAATTAACACTTGTGAAGGTCTATTAATTTATTGGAGGAGAAAAGGAGTGGTAACTCTTGTGAAGAATCAATGCCAATGCGGTATGTATGATGTGAGATATAATTGTAATTTCAGAACAAAATATAACTAAATACAACTTTTAAGTAAATGATGGTAGATATCACTAGATACAAGCTTTAGGTAAATGATGGTAGATATCACTAGATACAACCTTTAGGTAAAGGAGAAGGATTTCTAGCTCATGGGTGGTCTTCTTGATACACAATATTCTTTTATGTGATAGCTAATATATTGTTTATGTTTTGTTCTTGCAAGAAATTGTTTGGAATTTACATGTTTAGCTTTTGTAGAGGGCATCCACTATATCTAAACAAGGAATTTGGTTACCCTATCAATTTAGAAATTTCTAGAGTGTAGTACAATAAACTATTGTTGCTTGGTAGGGTATGTTAGCACTACCTTCAATATATTTAATGATTAATAATGATATGGAAGTTTATATTTCATTTATGTATTTTTTCATATTTTATTTTACTTTCAATTTATTTTAAAAAAATTATAATTTTCCCCCAATGGGGTGAGCAACAGGGAACTTGATGGTCCCCATGTTCATAACCTTGTCCAATAACAAGCCCAAGGTGTTGTTGAGTCCTTTCAAGTAGTGGTACCACAACAGATACAGAGAGATTCTCTTATTTGACCAAGATCTCAAAGAGCGTATACGCCAATGGGTTACTGACCCTCTTGTTAGTGACAGTGCACTCAGGAGGGGAAGGAAAAAAAATACTACCAATATTTTCCTCTCTATTAGCAAATCAAAATGGGTTGCAAAGTGAAAGGTACAATGTATTTGCAATTCTTGCACATGTGAAGTAATCTGACCAAAGAATCCAAAATTTTTTAGTGAGAGAATGGACACACATATTGCACAAATCATATAACGTAAATCATCACCAAGTCAGTTCCTTCAAGACCTGTGAAAGATCTGCCTCTTCTCATTCCTAGTTGTCTAATGTTCAATTTTTTGTAACATGATTAAGAGATTCTAGTGATGTTGTCACTTTTAAGATTCTTAAAGTTTTGGAAAAATTATTCCATAGGCTTGTGGTAAAAAAAAATGACTCCCTATTGAGTAGATTAAGGCTATCTAGCATAAAATATGTTGAGAGTGGATACATTAATAATGTATTGTTTGTATAATTTTATGAGGTAATATAATTAAATCACTTTATAATTTATATATATATATATATGTTATGACAAATGAACTTTTATTTTTTAATTAAAAGAAAACTAAAACATTAAAATTTTATTTTTAATGTTTATCTTGTTTTATTTTTAATATAATTATATACAAAGATTTCATGAAGAGGAAGAAGAGGTCATATATTAATAAGAGGCAAGAGCATATTCTCCACCTTTCTAAATTTGAGCCCACAAAGTTTTGGTGGAATGTGATTGTTCGTAAAACTAAAGATAATCATTCTATCCCCTTAGAAATTTGGGATAACTATCTTTATAAGTTGTACGACACTCAAAACACTATGGGCACCATCCTCAACACTCCCATTAAAAAATATATATTTTCTCTTGAAGATGTTGATTTTAGGATTAATAATATTGCTAATGGAAAAGATAAATTTATTGAAGGATACCAAGTTGAGGTATATAAAATTGGAAGAGCTATCCTCATTCCTCATCTCCACAAGCTTCTGAATTTGGTTGTATAACATGGCTTTTGGTGGTCCAACTGCAGGTGTAATGGACAATCGTTCAAATCAAGAAATGATTTCTTCGACTTCACTTGGAACTTCTTCTTGGATTTCCTTTGTAGTATCAGTCATCTACCTCCAAAGTTGCCTATTCTACTAAATTAGTAGAACCGCTTAATTTTAACCACAATATGATAACCTTTTAATTTCCATTGAATTAAAAAGAAGTTTAAATATTTGGTTAGTTCCTTATCGCACCCCACTTTTCCTTAAATATTTCACACTAAATTTTTGCCATTGATCTTACCTTGCAATCCAACGGTCGTTGGTTTCCTGATAAAAAAAAATAATTGGCAATCCTCCACTGTTGATCATTGCACATTTGATCCAATTGTTAACAACAATATTGGCCGTGAACCGTGCGCAATGTTTACCCACCCCATAAAGTGGTGGTTTTCTCTCTCCACTCATTGCTACGTGTCAGTCAATCAATGGGTTCGCTTACAATTTCTTTAGATAGCTTACCACATTTTCTCCACCCAGTAACCAGCTACACTCACAAAAACGTTTTTCTTTCTTGACTAACGCACAAGCTTATTGGTGTGTGATGACCATTAGATCTATTGGATCTGTAGATGATACGATTCTAGACTCCTTTGGGTTAACATGAATTTTTCAAGGTTTATGTTCTCTGTTCTGTCAGACTGAACACTTCTACTAGATTTTAACTTGTCCCAAACCTTCTTCTCTGATGTTTTTATAACATAACCAAATTATCTCAAAACACAGAAACACAAGATTTATCATATAATACAAACTTTACACACTCTAATTCAAAAGCCAAACTGCAAATCAACAGAACTCATAGATATTTCGGAGGGATGCAACACCTCTGTGATTGACCAATTATACACAAAAACACATAGAGCTACAATTTCTGTAACTTAATCTTATACAGCCAAATCAAGCCAAATTAGTCAAAATCCCTTTACAATCATTGAGAACTTACATAAATACCATTTCGTTCTAACAATCAAATCCTTAATAAATGGATCGAATCTCTTTAATGTTAGAAAATACCTAATTTGGTTGATATTCTCATCAAGAATCTCAACTGAATATAAACAACTTGAACTAATTATAAAATCACTCAATCCATAAATCCTAGCTCAAATCCTACCTAGAAGATGTGTAAACTGAAAGCTAAAGGATCCCACTCCTTTGCTTGTAAATTTTTTTTGTATATTTGGAATAAAGTCAAAGCCTTTTGTCTTCAAGCCTCATGCTCGTGCATAAGACTCCTGAGGAAAAAATTCTTCATGGACTCCTCTCCATGAGCTCTTCTACAGAACTGCCCAACTTCTGTAGCATAGCATCTGTCATCCAAGTAGCTTCAGCAATTGGTTGATCCTTCCATTTGACTAAATACTAAAAATACTCTTGTCCTCTTATCTTCTTCAACAATTTCTTGTCCAAAATCCTCTCTGGATTTAACTCTTTTTCTATAGGTAACTATTTTACCCAATCAATCTCTTGTTCTTCTTGATACTCTGTTGTGTCATCTGCATTTCCACTTTCATACCTGTACAAATCATCAACATTGAAAATTGGAGGCATTCCAATATCACAGGGTTATTCAATTTCATATGAATTTGCAGAAAATTTCCTCAAGGCTCTGCATGCTCCAATTTTCTTAAACTTTAGCTTGTTATACTCCCTTTTTAGAAATGTTTCCTTCCTCATGTGTGTGAAAACCAAATCTCCAACTTCGAAACTAACTTCTCTTTTCTTCAAATCTGCTATGCTCTTGTATTTTATGTTGTTTCCCTGTAATTGTTGTTTTACCTATTCATGTATTTCTTGAGCTTCTGTAGCAAAATATCCTCCTTTACCACTTCTGATTTCAGATTTTCCCAAGTCTCTCATTTCAAAAACTCCCCTTGTGTGCATTCCATAAACTATATGGAATGGACTTTGCCATGTAATCCTATTAGTAGAATCATTATAAGCGTATTCAGCTTGTGCCAATACTTGATCCCACTATTTTGGTTGTGCACCTGCAAGGTTTCTAAGAAGATTACCCAAGCTTTGTTTTCAAATTTAGTCTGTCCATGAGTCTGTGGATGATAAGAAGAACTGAAACTCAATTTAGTTCCAAGCTTTTTCCATGATGTCCTCGAGAAATATCCTACAAATCTCGTGTCTCACTCTAAAACAATGCTCTTAGGTAACCCATGTAATCTTATAATCTCCTTTAAAAATAGATTATCAATATGAGTAGCATCACTAGTTTTATAACATGGAATAAAATGTGTTATTTTTCAAAATCTGTCAATTACAACATAAATTGAATCATGTCCCCTTTGAGTTTTTGCTAAATGCAAAACAAAGTCCATACCTACCATATCCCAAGGCCTATCTAGAATAGGGAATAGAACATAAAAAGCTATGTTTCAGCTCCTTCCCCTTGCATATTGATATACTTTATAATTTATCACATACTTTTCCACTTTAGCTCTCATTTTTGGCCAAAATTAAAACCGGTTCAACTCCTCATAAGTCTTGTCTCCTCCAAAATGTCCTCCGAGTCCACCACTATGTTTCTCCTTAGTCAAATTTTCTTTCATAGAACAATTTGGTATGCACAGTTGGTTTCTTTTAAACAACAATCTTTCTTGGAAGGAATAATCTAACCATTTTCTTCTGTCTAACAAAACATGATTTCTACAAGCTTCAAATGCCTCTTTAAAATCTAGATCCTTCCCATATAACTCTTTAAAGAAATCAAAGCCCAACACTTGAATTTGACTTTCCTGAACTAAAATTATTTTTCTACTTAAGGAATCTTCTACTTTGTTTGATTGACCATTTATATGTTTTAGCACAAAATTAAAACTTTGAAGGTATTCTACCCTTTTTGCATGCTTCTGGTTAAGCTTTGGTTGTTGCATAAGGTACTGTAGTGCATGGTTATATGAATATAGTATGAACTACTTGGACATCAAGCAATGTCTCCACTTTTCCAAAGATTACATCACTACATAAAACTCCTTGTCATAAGAAGAATATTTCTTCTTTGACTCATTGAACTTTTCACTAAAGTAAGCTACACACCTATCCTCCTAACTCAAAACAACTCCAATGGCTTCTCCACTTGCATCACACTTTAATTGAAATGGTTTATTAAAATCGGGTAATGTCAAAGTAGGATTCTCAGTAATCTCTCTTCAATAGAAGGAAGTTCTTTTCTACTTCAGCAGTCCATTAAAATGGTTGTGAACCTTATTTATTGTTTCAATAATTGAAGCATTAATCTTACTAAAATTCCTTATGGATTTCTTGTAAAAACTACCAATACCGTGAAAAATTCTTACCTCAAAGACACTTCTTGGTGAAGGCCACTCTATAATTTCTTTTATCTTCCCTGGATCCATCTTTAATCTCTCAACAGAAATAACAAAACCCAAATATACCAACTCATCCTTCATCAATGAACATTTCTTTAAATTCATTAGTATCTTTTCTTATTGTACTCTCTATAAGACATAATTCTGATGTCTCATATTGTTATCGCGAAAACTAGTGTCCATTCGGAGCTGCTAGTCCAACTAAGATGGGTAGCTATCTTAGAAACAAACAAACTAAAGTTACTTGTGTTTTCCTTCATGAGAGATAGCTGAGAGAGAAGCAAAGAGTACCAACCTCAGTCTTTCACTTGGCTCCTTGCTTGTTTCCTCTCTCCTTTGACAGAGCTTCGCTGCTCCTTCCTTACTTGTCCAGCTTCAAAGAACACCTCTAGAGTCAAAGCAGCATAATACCGTCAAAGCATAGAGATCTATAACCATAAACAATATAGGGTCAGATGTATATTATCCATACAAATGCATATATCAGTACAATATTTAGAGATATACAAGAATATGGAGGAAAACTCAAATAGCTTTATTGATAAAAGTAGTAGAAGAGAGGATTACAACCCATTGGTTTGACCCAACGCCATCCTCCCAGCATGAAGGCCCTCTTCACCTCATGAAAAGATTAGATCACCCAACAATATAATGTTGCACAGAGAAACCAACAACAGTTCCTTACAAAATAACAAATTCCAGCCTCTCGATCTCTAGGATGAGGGATCCATATATAGATGTTTGCAGGTGGGTGAGTTAGCTTTTGGGATTTTGATTAGTGTCATATCTTTGATAGTTCTTGTTTCCACTTGGAGATTTCACGATCTCTTACTCATCCCTGGGCGAATTCAGAGAGGCAAGTGTCAAATGGGCAGTTTCTAGAAGATTCTCTAGGTTTCCACCTAGCCAACTGCCCCTGCCGTTTCTCTGCTCTCACTCATCGCACCCTACAGAAGGGCTTTTCAGTATGCATCACACTTTTTGCATGTGGCATGTGAGATGCATCATATCCTTATCACTGAGCAGTCTATATGGTCCAGTTTTGACCAGTTCTGAGTAGTTTTTCATGGAGAATTTCTGCGAGATGATGTAATGAGCTGACCTTTCTCCTTTAGGGTATGAAACAACACTTTTAGGGACTTACAAGCCCTTGTTTTTATGGACATATGTGATTGGGGTTACAGTGCCCAAATATGTCTATAACAGTTGCCCCCTGAAAGCATGAGATCGTAAATCTTTTGATATCGGGTGAAATGCTTTATCATGAGGATCCGAGGTTTTCCGAAATGGAAGGTGACCTGTAATAAGATACAATACAACACAATATCTTGTTAATATTTTCATGATCTAGATAAGGCAAGAATTCCCATGCTCAGCTTTACAAATTCATTTTCATGTACATAGGACAGACAACCGTCTTTGTGGCAGACTGATGATTCTGGTAGCACCATCATCCCTTAGCTCAAATGATTATCTATGCAGCTATGATGTACATTTGATGTTTTTATTTTCCTGAATATATCGTAGCCCGGATGGATGAAACTAGATCCGGGGTCTTCAAACTCATTCAATCTTCACCCAAAGTATAAGTCGATCCATGTGAAAAGATGTTCTAGTGTCGAACATGGAAATACATTTCGTGATTACCAACTGATGATGTAAGCTATTAACATGTGCGAGAGGAATCATCGAGAATGATAATGACCCTTAAGGTACTGCAGTACAATTCACGTGGTGTGAATACATGAGTTGATGTCGAACACCATGAAAAATCTTTCGGTCGAAGGCCATTAATATAAACCTGTCACCTCAAGTGAGAAACTTGTCATTGAGGCATGCAAGCTTCAAAGCACTGAAAGGGTTGTTCCTAGGTTGACTTCTTGGATGATGAGCTGATGTCAACAAGAAGTGATCCATCGTAGGATGGCCTTAATGAATCCCACATCTATGACATGAAATGGAGCAAATGATTTTGTGGGGGTGAAAACAATCTAATGATACAAGGTTCAGGGTGGCAGTCATGAAAGAAGGAAGCATGAAGGTATTGCAGCGGATGAGACATAAGCTGGGTTGGTGAATTCTCTGAGTGACTTCTCTTGAACATATCAACAACATTGAAATGGATTGGTAGCGTTAACCCCAGAAATGGATGGTATACAGGGCCAATGGTGATATGACCAGTGAACGGAATAACCCAACCCAACTCAAACATGGTGATGGAGTGAAAGTGTCATGTTCAAGAGTGAACTGCTACCAATAAAGTTTGTTCAAGTTTTCTTCCCAATTTTTCCCCAGTAATTTCTAACCAGTACCTCTTTATTTTTCTCAAGCTTGAGGAGGATAAAATATGCTTATTCTATAATTTTCCCTTCGAGAAAACCCATCCCTATGTTTTAACGAGCCTAGCGACAGTGAAACTTGCTCTTGTCTACATGGGCAAGTTTGTCGCTATTGTTTTAACGAATTTAACAACAAATATAACACGGTCCTTTTCAATTTTAGAGAGTCTGAAAAGAGACAGAAAGGAAACTCTAGTATTCCCTTTTCATAATATAATCCCTTAAGTATGAAAGAGCATAAAACAATACGAAAGGGATGACTTTTCTATAGTTTTAACGAACTGAACAAGAGAAACGCTCAATATTTTTGTGTAATAATCCCTCAGGTCCAAAAATATTAAAATCTAGAGGAGGGATGGCACTTCCAATCACTTTAACGAGTTGAAGAGGCCAATTTCTCGGCAATATCTTCATATTTTACAAGTCAGATGAAAAGAGCTTAAAGGAGACTCGTTTTGTGAGGAACGAGTGGTGTTTTCAGATAGTAGCTGGTTCCAGGTGATGAGCCCCAAAAATGTACAATTATTTGGGCTCATTCAACCTCCTAATTTGACTTAATCCACCATTCTCATTAGTTTATTGCATGTTTTTTATTATATTTATGTTAATAGAGTGAATTTGGTTAGTCATTATGCCAACAAGTCTAATGGGTGCTTTGTGTAGCCTTTTTGGTCAACTTGGAGACAAAAATGAAGGTCTTAATGAGCACTTGGCAGCCAAATTCGTGGGAGAACAAGCTAGAGGATTTGTAGGAAGGTGTCCCCCTCATTTATGGGCCCTTACCTCGAATTCTTCACCATCAGCTCAGAGTTCAAAGGCCACCAAATCAATGAGCACAAGGGCAGCCAAGCAAGTCAAGTAGGACTGCTGTTAACTACAAGTCTTGGGCAGCCAAGTACCTAAATTTTAGGAGGACTGTTGGGCCCTCAAATTGTATAAATAAGAAGGCTTAGGGCCTCATTTTGGTTAGCTAGTGGGTAGTCATTTTTTTGTAGCTAGTTAGTCAATTCGGTTTTTGCTCATTTGTAAGCCAGTTTTGGCATGATGTTAGACTCTTGATTATTTAATAAAGGCAGGCAGCTTTGGATCCAATTCTGAGTTTTTAAGGGAGCTATAGCTCTCAGGTTAGGGCCCAACCTGAGAGCAATAGACCTCCCCTTCCTTGTATTGTTACTTGTTTCCTTGCAGCACTTTATTTCCTTTGTTTTGACATGCATTTAGAATTTACAGTCTGCTGATTCGATTTCTTTTGTGTGATTGAGTAGGATTAGTTTACAAGTTCAAGTGCTTTTAGTTGTTTAGATTGGAGTAGGAGGATTGTAATTCATTAGAGTCAAGAAAAGGTTGATAGTGCACTCGCTGCCATCTCTGTTTAGAGATTGGGGGTGTGGGCTGTACCAACCACCAAAAAACGTAGTCTTATGCTTTCATGCAAGCTGCCACATAGTTATTTTAATTATAGATCCATGCATGCACTCTTTCTCCACTTTAGTTCTCTGTTCTTGAGTCATCACAAGCCTCATTTCCATCCTACCTATTCACCCATACACTTCCTCCACTCCTCCATCACCCAAAACTCCAACCACAGACCTTCCTGTAGAAATCCCGAGACTTCCTGTAGGATCCCCTACAGACATCCTGTAGAAGCCTGCAAACTCGGTTTCTGAGCATCTGAACGTGTGGAACTTCTATGGGATGATGTTAGAGATCCCCTGGAACCTCTCCTAGCCCCCCTGACCTTTCCCAAGCTTTCCTTCCTTTCGCACCACCTCTGCACAACCAAACCCTAATAAGAAACAAAATCATCATCACTCCAACCAATTAAGCAAAAATACAAAAACATGTTCTTTTCAATAAAAGTAGTTTAAGTTCATGCATTTTACATCATTAGAAGTAATGGCATCATTTCCAGACACTTGCACTCCACCCATTGCATCCTAGAGGTTAAGCTAGTCAGATTAGGGTTTACTAGGGTTTCCATGTTTTGGTTGGCTTTCAGTTCATTTTTGCAAAATAGATTAATTTCCTTTAAGATAGCCTTCGTCCATCATTTAGCAAGCTTCTTCTGAGAGCATATAGAAGTTGGCTTGAGCCCTAGCGGACTTGTGCCAGCTGACCAAGTGACAGCTGCGATAAGAGCTAGTACTTGTGCATACAGCACCGTCGCTTTCAAGTTTGTACGAACTACCGGGTTGATAAAATTAGAGATAGGAAGCTCCAGGAGTTGTAGCATTATTGCTACAATACTGGAGCCCACCATCTTTTTGGCACCGTTGCCGGGGAAGCGTCAGAGTATTGGTGATTGTCGCTTTTCTTCTATTTTCCACTACAATCTTCTTCTAAGTAGTTTATTTCGTTTCCATTATGCAATTTCGTTTATGCAAAAGTAGATTAGCATTTCCCGCTTTCATAGATTAGCATTTCAATTCCGCAATTTCAATTCTGCAAGCATAGATTAACATTTCAATTCCGCAAGCGTAGATTAGCATTTCAATTCCACAATTTCATTTCTGCAAGCGTAGATTAGCATTTCAATTCCGCAAGCGTAGACTAGCATTTCATTCCTGCAATTTCATTTGAGCAAAATAGATTAGTCCTTTCCTGCTTTCATTTCAATTCCGCATTTTCATTTTCGCAAGATAGTTAGTTGCAGTTCAATCTATTTCAGTTTTGCAAGTAGAAGTAGAAAAAAGCAAAAATCAACCAAAAAGATTTCATTTCATGCCTTGTAGGAGTAGAGATAAGTTAGAAAAATGATTGCACAACACCCCCACTACTTCACACAGCCAAGATTCTCTCTTCTTCGATGGCTATGATTGAAGAACCCCAAGGTGGACATCAAGGCATATTTAAAGAACCTCTAGCGGAGAAGAAGAAGAAAACATTCCTCTGGAGCAAATGGCTACAAGTAGAGATGTTGGGAGCAACATCTTGTCCAAAGATGAATTTGAAAATCAGATCAAAGATTTCAAGAGTGATATGAGGCAGTTTCTTGCCATGCAACTGGATACCTTGCGGATCCAAAAGAAGCAAGAGGAAGCCAAGAGGGCTTTGGTCATCTTTTGTCCTAGGTGCACTAGAAATCATCCTAGGAACAAATGTCCAATGCACTCCCTAGAAGTGTGTTTCATCTGTGAAGAATACCATCCTACAGATCAGTGCCCTTCCTTGCCCAGAATCAAAGCTGCATATCAAAGAGCCAAGGGAGCCACTGAATCACTCTATTATCTGAACCAAAGTTGGCCGCATGAACCTAGATCTTATCAGCAAGAACTGCAAGGGACACCTAAGACCTATTATGACCCCTACCAAGCCACTTTCATGCCTTCTTGGGGTCCCCCTGCTCATCCTTCCTGGTTCACACCTCCTCCTTGTTCCTTCACAGATCCATATTATACCCAACCAGTTGCTCATTCATTTCACTCTTATGCTCAGCCACAGCCTTAGTGGAATGCACCTTATTAGGAGTGGAGGCCCCAGTACAACTCTCATCCCGCTCATTTTCCTCCACCACCTGCTCATCCACAACCATCGCCTCCTCCTCCACCAAGGAAACCCCAAATGCCTACCCAACCACAATGCCATCCATCTCCATCTCAATTTCACACCTCCACTCAACTACCCGTACCATTTCCAAAGCCATGTAATGGAGTAGCTCAACCCAATTGCAAAGTTGAGGCACAACATGTGCAAATGACTCCTTTTGAGCTCAATGATCTTCACCATGGCTCAGGAAAAGCATTGCAAAAAAGAGATCATATTGAAAGCATTGAAGGATCACATCCAGCAAAAGAAGATTCAAAAGAGGAGATCAAAGAACCATGGGCTGCACTTGATGAAGAGAAGAGATCAGAATCAGAGATCGAGAGAGTTCCTTCATGGTCACCATCAAATCTTCCATGCATTCAAGAGAAAGATCAACAAAAAGAGGAAGATGAGAAAGTCATGATAGAAAGTGACATGAAGAATGATCCAAATCAGCAAGATGACCAAGGATATCAAAGCTATATTGAGACATGGTTCTAGACAGTCACTAAGTTGCAACAATACTCTCTTCCTCAGCTATGTTTGATCCCTTCAAGGTCAGATCATTTGGTCCCTGAGATCTGGATACCTATCCAAGCATGCATTTCGAGCCTCCACATCATTTTGTCTCTAACCTTGATGTGCACATGGCTCCATTGGAAGTATTCTTATACTTGAAAATGAGTTTGTTTTTCAAGTAGGGTAGGGTAGAAAAAAAGAAAAAAGAAAAAAGAGAAAAAAGAAAAAGAAAAAATGAAAAAAAGAGGAAATAGAAATCTAAGGTGAAAACCTCCTCGGAGGCGCCTTAGATTGGCTCATTCATTGAAAACCTCCATGAGGCGGTCAATGGGTTGGGAAAAAAAAGAGAAAAGAGAATAAGATCTCTGGGTGAAAACCTCCCTTGGAGGCGCCCAGGGCAGGCAATTAGGGTGAAAACCTCCATGAGGCGCCCTAGTTGTTTTTCAAAAAAAAAGAGAAAAAAGAAAAAGAAAAATAAAGCTAATCTCCATTGAATAATTTCATGTTGTAGCAATGACATTGCAGGTTGCAAGAAGGACGTGTCATGACAGGAGGAGCACTCAAATCAAGGTCAAAGGACTTTTTCTTGTGCCTTCTACAGGAAGCTCTGTATTTCTACAGGAAACATCCTGTAGAACCTTTGGACGAGCCAAATCCAATTTCAAAAGTGAATCTAATGGTGGGAATTTGTTGATTAGGCCTACAAGCACTTGTGTGTCCATCCCTTGCCTTTCTCCATCATTTTTTCGGCTCCTTGTGCTTCTCGTTGTGCTTCTACAGGAACTTCCTGTAGAAATTGTGGGAAACTAGGCATGCATTTCAAAAAGTGGTTTGGCAAGCATGGTAGCTTCCTCAAAGGTTCAGAAGTCCTCCTGCAATCTTCCAACTCCTCCTCCATCATCTCCATACCTGCATCACAGCCAAAATTCATTTTGTCATACCATGCAACCAAAATGCAAAGTGCCTTGAAGCAAAAACACATAGAGCAGAATTTGTTTATCCCATAACTTGAAAACCATGCATCCATTTGACAAACCGTTTTATGGGGAATTGTACAAGGTTGGTGACAACATGCCTGAGCAGTTTCATGCAATTTTGGTGCACGGTTTCCAAGAAATCAGCCTGCATCACCATCAGCCATTTTTGCATTTCTCCATAACCGTGCATCCATTTCAAAACCTATTTCATGGTGAGATGCACATGGGTGATAGTAACCTACCCAAGTAGTTTCAGCCGATTCCGATGCACGGTTTCCGAGAAATCGACCTCTGAAATCTTCAACCATTTTCCATTTTTCTCGAAATCCGTGCATCCATTGATCACGAAGTTTCTATGGGAGATGCATAAAGATGGTAGGAACATGCTCACCGAGTTTCAGATCAATCCGATCTACCGTTTGGGAGAAATGGCAAAAAGAAGTTCTGGTTATGTGACCATGCAGCAGCAGCAGCTTGAACGGGCAGAGTTGAACGTGGAAACGAGTGCATGCAGCTCAGATCCGGCCAGAGGACACCTGCACAAGGAAAATCAATCAAAAATCATTAGCCAAGCCTCATGCAATCAAAGGATCAGAGCATGCAGCAGCAAGAAGCTTCACAAGCAGCCGTTTGGCTTCAGGTACGTGACAAAACCTATTCCTCTATTGCATGAATCTAATTCAAGAACTGCATGAACGAATGGAGTGATGGAATTAAGCCACGAATTTAGGAAGGTTCACTTGATGTCCAGTTCTCTAGCAAGTCACGCAACATGCATGGGTCAGCCATGCACGTGAAAGTAAAAAAACAGACAGTATGGGCAGTCTAACTCCAGTGCAACTGAATCAATGAGATTTCAAGCAGAGAAAAAATAGTGACCACTACAGTTCATGATTGCAAAACAGTCGCATAAGCCAGCACACGTATGTGCCACCTCACTCCAAAAATCACGCAGAAATCTGAGCGCTCAGCTGTTAGTCAACTTGCACTTGCATCATGTATACATCCTCTGCTTCCACAATCGGCTTAATCTATCGACCTCCGCTGAGTTTCCTACCTATTTTTGAATTTCTCTAGTGCATCGGGCTCACTCAAAGGCCGAATCACGTTCTACAGGAAACGGGTGAAGTCTTCTACAGGAAACACATAAAACAGCCATGCAGAAAGAAAACTTGGGATTTTCAGCGAAGTTCAAGCTCAAAATGAGGTAGGATCGGGGAAACTTCTTTGTGCATGATTTGTTGGTGCAAAATGGTGAATTGAACACGACATTAAATTGAAAAATGAGAGTAAAATGTTTGCCCGTGCATTGAGAACAGTGGAAGTCTGCCTGCATGATTCAATGAGTTTACCCATTCTTTTCTTCTGCTTCCGAAATCTCTTCATCAGTTTTAAAAAGAAAAAGAAGAAAATAAAACATTCCCTTGCAAAGAAGACATGCAGCAGTAGAGACTGACCTGTGTGTGTGGAAAAACCTGAATTTACATATCTATCAATGTGTTGGAAACAATCAATGTCCTTATGCTCTATTCTGTAAAAAATTTCTTTCTTAAACAGACAGACCAATTCTAGGTGACAACAGCTTTAACACAAGGGAATTACTGTCATTTGATGTCATAAGGAGCATGAATAATTCCTTATTTGGTCCCAGAAAAAGAAGAGAATTCAGCTATCCTCTGTCGCAGTGAAATGATTGTTCCCATGAACAATTTTCCTTTTTTTGGTTAAAACACAAACTCAACACCATGCCAACTGAAGAAATTGAGAAGAACATTGATGAGGGAGCACAAGGCATTCAAGCAGAGGGTAAAACAGAGGAAGAACAGAAGGAAAAAGAGGAATTTGACATGACCACTGAGCATGAGACAGAAAAGGAGACAACAACAAAAACAGAGAGGGCGAAAAAGAAAAAAAGGTTGGAAAAAAGGCCAAGAAAGCCCAAATGGGAGTTGGCACAACCAAGGCAACCACACCACAATTAAAGGCAAGACACCCCCAGCCAAGCAGACCGAAACAGTGAAGACAGTTTCTACAGGAAGCCAGAAAGCAGTTTCTACAGGAAGACAGAAAACAGTCAGCACAGGACTTTCTACAGGAAGTCTAGAAACAGAGGAACAAAAAGGGAAAATCGCCTGAGATTTTGGCCAAGGAGGCAGCAGCCATGCTTGCCACCATTAGCACACCTCCAAGACCAAAAAGGAAGGGAAAGAGGCAAACCTTCATGTACTTTAAAGTGAAAAAGGAGCACATAGATAAAAGTGGGCAAACCCAAACCACTCTCAAAGGAGCAAATTGTCATTAAGGACACAAAAGCTAAACAAAAGGAGGAGCCCCCTTCAAAGATATCCATCAGCTATGAACAGGGAAGCCCGAAGACATCCACTTAGAGAGAAAGAATGAAAATGTTGGACACAAAGGCCTCTCTACAGGATGCTGAGACAGTTCTACAAGAAGCTGAGAATTCTCTAGGAAAAGGAGAACAGGCAGTGGGAAGAAGCAGAGAGAAAGGCATGGTTTCATGGCTGAGAAGAGGACATCACTTAAGAAGCTTGGAATGACAGGGAGGCCACCAGGGCCATCAAAGATGAGGAGATAGATCAGTTGCTCAGAGGATGAGCAACACTTTCAGTAGGGGGTGATGATGAGCCCCAAAAATGTACAATTATTTGGGCTCATTCAACCTCCTAATTTGACTTAATCCACCATTCTCATTAGTTTATTGCATGTTTTTTATTATATTTATGTTAATAGAGTGAATTTGGTTAGTCATTATGCCAACAAGTCTAATGGGTGCTTTGTGTAGCCTTTTTGGTCAACTTGGAGACAAAAATGAAGGTCTTAATGAGCACTTGGCAGCCAAATTCGTGGGAGAACAAGCTAGAGGATTTGTAGGAGGGTGTCCCCCTCATTTATGGGCCCTTACCTTGAATTCTCCACCATCAGCTCGGAGTTCAAAGGCCACCAAATCAATGAGCACAAGGGCAGCCAAGCAAGTCAAGTAGGACTGTTGTTAACTACAAGTCTTGGGCAGCCAAGTCCCTAAATTTTAGGAGGACTGTTAGGTCCTCAAATTGTATAAATAAGAAGGCTTAGGGCCTCATTTTGGTTAGCTAGTGGGTAGTCATTTTTGTAGCTAGTTGGTAGTCATTTTTGTAGCTAGTAAGTCAATTCAGGTTTTGCTCATTTGTAAGCCAGATTTGGCATGATGTTAGACTCTTGATTATTTAATAAAGGCAGGCAACTTTGGATCCAATTCTGAGTTTTTAAGGGAGTAATAAAGGCAGGCAGCTTTGGATCCAATTCTGAGTTTTTAAGGGAGCTATAGCTCTCAGGTTAGGGCCCAACCTAAGAGCAATAGACCTCCCCTTCCTTGTATTGTTACTTGTTTCCTTGGAGCACTTTATTTCCTTTGTTTTGACATGCATTTAGAATTTACAGTCTGCTGATTCGATTTCTTTTGTGTGATTGAGTAGGATTAGTTTACAAGTTCAAGTGCTTTTAGTTGTTTAGATTGGAGTAGGAGGATTGTAATTCATTAGAGTCAAGAAAAGGTTGATAGTGCACTCGCTGCCATCTCTGTTTAGAGATTGGGGGTGTGGGCTGTACCAACCACCAAAAAACGCAGTCTTATGCTTTCATGCAAGCTGCCACATAGTTATTTTAATTATAGATCCATGCATGCACTCTTTCTCCACTTTAGTTCTCTATTCCTGAGCCATCACAAGCCTCATTTCCATCCTACCTATTCACCCATACACTTCCTCCACTCCTCCATCACCCAAAACTCCAACCACAGACCTTCCTGTAGAAATCCCGAGACTTCCTGTAGGATCCCCTGCAGACATCTTGTAGAAGCCTGCAAACTCAGTTGCTGAGCATCTGAACGTGTGGAACTTCTGTGGGATGATGTTAGAGATCCCCTGGAACCTCTCCTAGCCCCCCTGACCTTTCCCAAGGTTTCCTTCCTTTCGCACCACCTCTGCACAACCAAACCCTAATAAGAAACAAAATCATCATCACTCCAACCAATTAAGCAAAAATACAAAAACATGTTCTTTTCAATAAAAGTAGTTTAAGTTCATGCATTTTACATCATTAGAAGTAATGGCATCATTTCCAGACACTTGCACTCCACCCATTGCATCCTAGAGGTTAAGCTAGTCAGATTAGGGTTTACTAGGGTTTCCATGTTTTGGTTGGCTTTCAGTTCATTTTTGTAAAATAGATTAATTTCCTTTAAGATAGCCTTCATCCATCATTTAGCAAGCTTCTTTTGAGAGCATATAGAAGTTGGCTTGAGCCCTAGCGGACTTGTGCCAGCTGACCAAGTGACAGCTGCGACAAGAGCTAGTACTTGTGCATACAACACCGTCGCTTCCAAGTTTGTACGAACTACCGGGTTGATAAAATTAGAGATAGGAAGCTCCAGGAGTTGCAGCATTATTGCTACAATACTGGAGCCCACCACCAGGTAAGGTTTGGAACTTTTCAATAATGGAAGGAGTTCAATTCCTAGGGTTTCCTCTATTGAATGGTAAATTGCAATTTTGGTTTTAAAGGTTAATAGATTATCAGAAGCCATCATTATATGTACATTGTGGAACTCTCAGTGGTTAAGTTTTCTATTAGTAAGATGAAATTACCTGTTAATTACATTCATGTTGAATTTTTACCTCTTCCGTCATGTCCAATAATGGTCACATTATGTTCTATTAAGTGGTATGCCTGACTTCTCTAGGTTCTTTATATTTATTCCCTTCTCATTTCACTAAATATTTGGTACAAACCCCTACTAGGTTTTGAATCTCATTCATCAACTAGGACAATCATAGCATTATAGGTTGGTTCTCTCTCCATGCTATGTCTTTGAGAGACACACTCAATACTGATAATTCCTTCCACTTTATTTCTATTCCCTTTATTTCTTCCATTTTTTTTCCGTAATTTTTATAGTTTTTGTTTTTTTGTGACTAGGGAGACTCTATGGGATGCAATTGTATACAGACTCTCTTTTTTCCACCAGTAAATGATTAATTCATATGTTTCAAGTATTACATTTATTTTTCTAACACCCGACAATATAAGCCCTAATTGGTATGATAATTTTCTATAGGTTCTGAGTGGGGCTAGTACATATTCTAAGGTGAAGGTTTAATAATGTCAATTTTACCTTCCTTTACTCAACTATTTTGGGTTTAATTATTCATTCTCTTATCTGATGTTCAAGGTTTTATGTCCCATTGGAGGCCAAAAAATAGTATCTAGATAACACTATTGGCACTAATTCTCTTTTACTTGACTGTTATGTACAAGATTAGGGTTTGGTCCCTTCATATTTTATGTATTCATTCATTTAAACTATGGCCTCACCATGGAGTTGTTACTATGTCAGTATTAAAATTTTCCCTTTATGATTATACAACCATCCACCCTTTGTCAACTATATAAATTTACAACCCTTTTTTTCTTGCACATGTGAATTAGACCTGTGATGGAAAACTAATACCTTTTTTTCTATTGCTATTGCACGAAATATTTTTTTTTTCTAAATAGGAAATAAATTACAGCATTCATGGTTTCTTAATACATGCAATTAAAAATTTATGTCTTGAGACTATTTGTCTCATCAAGTAAAATTCCACTCTTTTGCATTTCTCGTTTAGTGAATATAATGTTGAGCACAAGTATCATATTTATAGTAGGTAATATAGTACTAATTGAATCATGGAGTTGTTTTCCTTAAATATTTTCCATAGAGTAATGCATTCTTCTTACATCAGAATAAAGGGTTTTTATCCTAATTTCCTCACCAAAATTTTTGAAGAATTATTTTGTACTACTATCACATCTTTGTTGTTTTCTTCCTGAATGTTTCATGGAAGGGATTTTATCAACATTTGTTTCTCCACTTTTTTACTTTTTACAAAATAATTCTTATGAGGAAAATATATGTGTTTTATTTGATTTATCTGTTTAAGTACGTACATTAAATTTTCTTATTATCTTCTGTTTGATTTTTATTTTAGTTTATTGTATTAAGAGGATATTAATCTTCGAGACTATATGGAGTAGTGAGTCTCTATATAACTGGATAGTGAGGAACTAACCTCAAGCTCCATTATTTTTAAAATACAATACCGATTTGGGTCGTTTTTTTTTGTAAAATAATAACTAATTTTCAGACATTTTTTTATTATTATTTAATAACCTTCCAAGGCCCGAATTATACTATGATTCACCTTTGTTTAGAATTCGATTTTCGTAGCTTTGTGTCTTTCCAATGTAATGCCCTATATATCCTACAATCTTTTCTTCCACATACCGATACACATAAATGTACCTGCAATGTTAGCTCTGTGCATAATTCTCTAGCTTACTTTTTCATTGACACATATAGCCATTCATTTTTTATCTACGAACAATCGTACATAGTCTAAATTTTAATTATAGAGAATATAAGTTAACAAAAACCTATTTGTAATATTTCAGGGAATAAATAAAATGGTCTCACAGTCCACCCAACCATAATGTTACTTGCCACTTAGCTACCCCTTAGCCTCACCCTAAATTAGCCAGATAAATAGACAATTCCACTTAACAGAGAAGGTCTTCACTGCAACAATTTTCTCTCAACGTACTACTAAAACAGGGGCTTCCACCAGTATTTCACTCACACTCATTTTGTTTGAAAACTCAATATTCTATTTTCCATAGTAATCATAATCAAGACCAGAGTTTGGGCATTTATCTCTTGCCCTTCTCTAATAGTTCTATAGTATCAAATCTATAGTTTTTCTTCCTCTTCTTCTCTTTTTCTCCTAGAGGTTAGATTCCCCATGAGAATATCTCCACCCCATCCTGCCCTTTTTTTATCTTTTGTTTCTCTTATTTCCCCCCTTTGTTTGGGATATAACCAACTTTCTAATTGTTTCTATGACTCTTAAGGTTTAGCTCTATGTGGAAATATTTTGTTTTCTTCTCAAAATATCATACACTATATGATTAATCATTCATAACTTCTCCTCATAAAATATGAAGAAAAAAAATCTATAAATAAATTACGACATATAGATTCTAATTTTAACAGCAATTCAACTTAACAATTATTTAAAATAGTCGAGTCATATGGTTGGGGATATTACGCTTTCGACCCCTTTGAAGGAACATCATCCTTGGTGCTTTAACATTCCCTTGTTCTTTGGAATTATTTTTTTGGAAATCCTCTTTGAATTCTTCCAGGCTCTTCAGGCCCAAATATCTTCCACAATGATTTATTGTTTTAGCATTGGATTACTTTCTCTTATTTTTGGACTAAACGTAACTCCCTTTTCAATTCCGCATTCCATTTATAGCATGTTCTCATCCATGGTTGACGAGAATCATTAGTTGTTACTTATGTACATAGCAAGGGTAAAAACCATGTACCCATAACATTATCACCATGCTCGATAAGTCAACGAGGGTTGGGAAATTCCATTTAATAAAAATTAGTAACATCCTAGTAAGAATGTTGATGATAGAAATTTTTCTTTTTATTTCTTGGTAATTCTCCAATCGATACACCAAGTGCTCTAGACACGACCATCTGGTTACATTATAAATTTTGAAAATATGGAAATATCATTTCCATTTGCACTAATTACATATCAACAATAACATTCTAAAGACCATTTATTTTTCTTTCGTTTTATGAAGATAGAAACTGGTGATTTATCTCCCATGTAGGCACGCACTTACACTTTTGCCTCAATTTTAGATGTTGAATATGTATTACTTATGCATTAGTAAAGTTTAATATAACCTCCTTTTTATGTCATTTTTATAATCATTGTATCACTGCGTATTTTGTCCAAGTTGAATTAGCTATGTTCATATTGGATAATTTTCTATTCTCGTTTAGTTCACAACCAAGAGTCCATATTGTGACATTTCAACAGTTTTACCCCCCTCCCCCACCCCCATTTTTTACTTCTTACATTGCAGGTTGTTGATGAATGTCATATATTATTGTACTTTCATATACAACTATGGGATTTCTCCCATTTTCAGTCAAATCTGCAATGAGTGTAGCACATATATTGTGTTAATATTATAGGTATCTTCCTCACTTTAGGACACCTTTCAATATTTATAATAGTCAAGAAAAGTAATAACTCAAAAAGAAAATGTTAGGTTTAGATATTCCTCTTCATAGTTGTGGATGTAACTCCTAAAGATAAAAAAAATTCTTCCACGCTAAGTTGTTTCCATGTCATAGTTTTATACAATTATGTTGGGTTTTCCAAGGAAATTCAATTACCATCGATTTTTCCATCTTCTGGGTTCAACTTAATTCCATCTTTGGTTAATTTTTTATTTATTAAAGACTATCTAAATTACAATTCCATGTACACATGGCATAATACAACAATACTCATACACACATGTACTACAAATGTGGCTTATAAAAAAAAAAATAAGATAGACTGATTGTGTAGTAGATCGGTAGGGAATCCCTTGAAAAATTATCATAATGAAAGTTGTTTTGTGCATCCCGCATATTCTCTTTCCTAGAAAATAAAAGAAAACTAGTCTATTCTTTTAAATAGATCTAGGTCAATAACTATAATATCATGTAAATGTTTTTCTTTTTATAACTTAGCCATTATTCAAATTCATAAAAAGAAGAAAAGAATATCTATATACACTAAAGAAATCCTAGTCACTTTATGCAATTCTTTTTAAACTATAGGTGCTTTTATAGCCATGACAAACACTGTATGTGTGGTGTCACAGTTGAGCAATGAGAACCTAGCACTGTTTAATATCCTCAATGGTAAGCACCCTTTAATACAGGACCACAATTTCAATATAATCATAGTAATAACAAACACATTACTTTCATTCCAAGCATCCACAATCAAAGGAATACTTGTAAATATCAACGATTCATGCACTCTCATGTTATAGTTCAATAATAGTATTTTGAAAAGTACTTAGAGAGAACCTAGCTCTTAAATCACCAAATGGTCAATAACTACATCGAATACAAACTATCATATCTCCTGCTAAATACATTGACAAGGTTGATAACATTGTAAATGAACTATGCTATCAGCACCTCCCTTTTGAGCACTTGACTCTTTTCATCTCATGATGTACATAGAATCTTTAAACATATATAGATATTCCAGTTTTAGCACATCATTTATGTAATTAGTTAGCTTATGCTATGAAAACCATACTCAGAAAAATAATGCTCCTCCCAACTAATGGGAATTTTTTTCTACAATCAGTTTGAGTCATTTTCACACTCAGGAGAGTTCCATGACAATGACCACATTTGGTCTAACATAAGATTTCTCTTGCCAGCATCATGCCCATGCCCTCAATAGTGTCCTATCTTTATAAGAGGGTTCCACAAATCTTTATATTCCACATGTGTTTCTTGGAAACTACTGTATTTCTATCTCATAGTAATTCAAACTAGATCGAGGCCTATGGCATTTATCTCCAACCATTTTTCTCTGATATGTCAGAAATCTAGAGCTCAACAAGTCACTCTTTGGCCCTCCTTTGGCCTTTCAAAATTGTCCACAACTACCTGACATGTGAAATGATGTTTAACACTTTTCCCATTGTAATTACATAAGTTGACTATATACACATTATTATTAAAGAAAAAAGAACATTTCTTTACATCATGCATCCTTTCATGATTCTCTTAATGTGAGTCCCATAAAACTAAATGTAAATTTGATAGAGATTCATGTTGACTTATCATATAGTGTAGGTGTTTTTTTTTTTAATTACAGTATAAATTCACCATATCATGCATACTCTTTCCAAAATAAGACTAACATAATCTTGCATCCCCATTCATCATGTCCCAAAAGGAAAACTAACATAATAGATAGTGTTCTTGTGCATGAAAACGAATAAGAATCTCTCGATGAGACTAACCCAAAAAGCATCATTTTAGAGAATTTAAAGAAATAATCCCTTCAAAAACGAAACTAGTACCATAGTTAGTGCGGATGGTGAACCAATATTGTATCCTTATGTTTGGTAGACTAGAGGATGTAGAATAGGACGTAGTAGGGATGAACACCCATACAAATTTTGAAGTAATAAACATCATGGGTTATAAGGAACCCTACCTAGCATTTTTCGGGACACATTGGGCATTTGAAAACTATGCTATAATTGACTTGAAAAAGGAATTAATGACTTTTGAGGTGGAATGAGTTAGGGTGATTAGGCATCTAGACCCATATTAGCGATCGAGATTCATAGAACCAATATATGATATATAAAAGTCAGGGATGCTACACAAACTCTACAGACGAACAATAGGAAGACGGTAGGACTACACTAACACAATAAGTGAAGGGCCTATGAGTTGGCATAGCATTAATAGTTTAAAGACTAACTGAGAGGTCAGTTGGGATGATTGGTAACAAAGTGCATATGAGATCAACACTAGACATTTTTCCAAAATCTATTGGGTCAATTGGATTAGCATTGAGTTAAGGGACATCCCCTTCTTTATTGGTATAGACTCAATAAATTCATTCCCTAACATGATTGATGAAACTATTATTGAAGAACATAAAGTACCATTACTAAATGTCGAGTTACAGGTAACACTGGCAAGATGGTGGGGAGTTCACTATAATTACCTCCTAGAACGACAGAAGATCAAAATTTCCATGGGAGAAATATTTATAAAAGTGTGCGAGTATGTTCAATAATTCGCCAAGTATAGGGGTCATTCTGATCCTTGATAACATTTGAAATGTTTTCAGGACTGATGGATTTGGGAAGGAGTTCCAGAGTTGTGGGTGCATTGTTTTATAAATGCCTTGAGAAATTTTCCAAAGTATTGGTATGTACAAGAAGAAATAATGGGACAAATGGGTAACGGGGATAGTTTGTCTTATCATTCTATCAACAACTTTTATTTCTTAAAAAATAATAGGAGGCTGAGAGAGGAGTTGTAGGTTGTCAAGCATATTCTACTCACAATGAGTCAGCTAGTAGATAGGTCTATAGGACAAAGGACCATGGATAATATCTATAAATTACAGTATACTCAAGCAATGGCCTATGGAAAGGTGGACAAAGAGCCATATGAGGATGATATGGAGGAATTACGGAATCTATCATTCCACGAAATTGAAGGGGAAAGGGACATCGAGGATGGAGCTATAACCAATGTGCCATAGTTACTCCCATTAAAGTTGGAAAAGCATAATATCAGTACTCAATGAAAAACCAAATTTAGCCTTAACTGTAGATTATTGTTATGGACAAACTACACAATATACTTTTGACCTCTTGAGAGAGTATGAAGATTTGTTCACTTCGTTAGTTGCCAAACTCAAAATGATTAAGGGAGACCAATGGGACATGAAAATCATGCTAAAACCTAACGCAAATATAGTAAAGCATCGACCTTAGTGATTGCACCTGAGAGTCAAGGAGAAGGTGAATAAAGAGGTAGAGAATATTCTATCATCATGGATTATATTTTTGGCTGGTGACACATATTGGGTGAATAAAGAGATAGACAATATGATATCATCATGGCTTATATTTTTAGTCTTTCAAATATATTGGGCGAGTCTGATTGTAATAAAAAACAAGAAAGACTCTTAACGGATATGGATTTGTGTGGACTACCACATCTTGAAAATTTCTTTTTTTCAAGACCCATTTTCTACACCATTCAGTGATGAATTTCTAGATAATGTAGTAGGGAATGAAGCCTACTCCTTCATAGATTGATTCTTTGGCTATCACAGAGTCATGATCGTCACGGAGGAAAAGAATAAAACTAAATTCACTACAAAATGGGGATCGTATGTCTATCATGTTATGTCATTCGGTCTCAGGAATGCACCTGGATTGTTCTCGAGAATTGTAATTTCAATGTTTATAAATTATACCCATAGGTTCGTAGAGGTCTAGATGGGTTACTGGATGTTATATAGTCTAGTCAAGAAACATGCTATTCTTTTATAAATCATGTTTGATCAATGTGGATAGCTACAAATGTCACTGAATTTGAAGAAATGCAAATTTTCAGTCTCGTTTGGAACACTTTTGGGCGACATAAGATGCAAAGAAGGATTATGTGTAAACCTTGTGAAGTTTGTGGTGATAGTAAACATGGACCCACCCACGTGTGTAAAATGACTCAGATCCACTGTGGGACATACTGGGTACTGCAGGAGATTTATCTAAAACTATGGTTCAATTACTACACGATGGAGAAACTATCGAGGAATTCTAAATGATTTATGTTGTTGGAGGAGTTTTAGGATGCACTCAAGATATTGAAAGAAAAACTACTAAGTACACTAATTTTGGTTTATCCCAACTAGAGAACATATTTATGTGTTCATATTAACACATCTGCCATTGCTTTGGGGGTTGTTATGGCTCGGTGAGGAGAAGGGAGCCTTGACCACCCAATTTATTTTTCCAATAGAAGGTTATCCACAACAGAAAAGAACTATACCATGCCTAAGCAGGAGGCATTGGCGATGGTATATTCACTTCAAAAATTCAGACACTATTGGTTGGGCAACCTTTTTAAGTTGTTTACTAAAAAGAATTCTTTGACATATTTAGTGAACAAGCTTATTCTTGAAGGAAGAATTTGAAAGTTGTTGTTGTTGTTCTACGAATTCAATTTTTAGGTAATCATCAGACCTTCCAAATTGAATGTGGGACCTAATCACCTCTCGTAGTTGAAATAAGAAGAAAGTGGACGATCCCTGGATGATTGAATACTAGACATAGATATGTTTTGGATTGAAGCTATAGGAGACTTCTTAGAAGGTATTGCAACCTTTTTAGCAATAGAAATATGTACATATGAGTACACAACTAAAAAAGTATACATATGGTTGTTTGAGTTTCCAATTATCAAATGATTGTGGGGAAACTGTATAAATTGGTCCTTGATCACGTGTTGCATAGATGCGTCCTACACCATGAGAGACACGATGTGTTATGGTAATTTCATTCAAGAGTCAGGAATGACCATATGCGAGCGAAAGATAATGCAAGGGAAGTGTTGTAGCCAAGACTATGGTGGCCATGATATTTCAAATATCTGAATGAATATGACAAAGGTTGTGATGTTTTCCAAACGGTTGGAAGGACACCACATTGATATGTACTCCCACTGAAACTCATAGCTACACTATAAATATTTTATAAACAGGTGGTCAACTTCATAGGGCCTATCAATCCATCGACCTGTCACTCTCATTCTAGTTATATAATAATCACAACATGGTACCTCACTAGATGGGAAAAAGTAGCTCCGGTAAAGCAATTTACAATGGATACCACTGCCAGGTTTATATTTCAGAATATGATATCCAGATTCAGGTGCCTGAGGAGTCTCACTAGTAATCAGGGGACCCACTTCATAAATGAAACAATTACCTCCTTACGTCAAAATTTCATGATATAGCACCACAAAAGCAATCTATATCACCCTCAACCCAATGGTACCATAGAAGCCTTCAACAAGCTATTACAGAAGGGTTTGACCAAGATATGCTCAACCAAATAGGATGATTACAATGAGAGGGTACCAAATACCCTATGGGCATACTGTACAACTGTTAAGGGACTACAGAAGCTTACATCTTTCTAGTTTGTGTATGGAGGAGAAGTTGTGGTGTAGGTAAATTTTCTATTCTAAGCTTTTCCATTGCCTAGACCACTCATATGACATAGGAAGAATCAATTCATAAGTGACTAGATGAACTCTCAGAGATTGATGAGGCAATATTTATGGAAGATTTCCATCAAATGGTCAAGAAGCAAAGACTGAAGGCATGGCATGATCAACATATCAAGAGGAAATTATTCAAAGTCAACAGGCATGTTTTACTATATGACAACAAGTTATTGAAGTTTCATGAAAAGCTACAAATGCATTGGTTAGGACCATTTGTTGTTGCAGAGCTAAGGGATTCAAGAGTAGTCGATGTTGCAGAACTGAATGATTTATTGCTACTAGGTTGGGTGAATGGTGCACACATGAAACCCTTCCATAAATCAAGCAATGTTACTCAGAATTGATTGGATCTCTAAAAGAAGACCATAGGTATGAATAGGTAAGAGTCGATAGGAGTATTTAGTTGCATCAACAGTAGTCAAGTTAGTAATTTATCTTCCTCTCATTGGTCAATCAATCCTTTACATTTCCAAATAAACTTCCACCATGTTAGTCCTAGTTGTAGATGTTCTTCCCCCACACCGAAACAGATTTTGATGGGGGGAAGTCACATGTTTTAACTGTCCTTTCCATAATAATTCTAATGTTAGCCCAAATTCCCATTAAATATTTACCATTATAGAAGCAATTAATTCCTAAATTTCTTCCATCATGATGACATAGTTACCCATCAACTCCACCTTTACTTTCTTAGCATTATGCCATCCAAGTCAGGTCAAACTCAGTTGACAGTGGAAATAACACGATTAAGTATGTATAAGGAAACTTTTCATAGTATTTAGTGAGGCGGTCTTGTCAAAAATTTCGTGTTGAGCTGGTCTACTTAATTTGCATGGCAATGCTAAATTCCTTTGAGTCTGCATCAAAGCTGGTAGAGTCACTATGTTTGCAGTCTAGTTCTAAGTTTCTTCATTGTAATAATGGATACCAAACCCATATGATTTTTTTTTATCAATGTCACACCAGTATGATGAAGAAAATTATATATATTCAAGAGTTCATATTGAATGAAATAATTGGAGTATGGGAGTCGCTTCATGGAAAGTACAACAAGGTTGTGCTAGTTGACAATGATCTTTCATACTCCTATTTTCTAACCATGAAACGTGATCTTCACACATATTCAGTCACGAAGGAAGATGGGAATGCAATAATCAAAGTCAATACTAGCTACAGAGGAATATAACGATCCACCTTACTGAATCTAAGAAGCTTGTTTGTGTTTGGGATGACACTGGCAATGATGCAATTCAAACAATTATTGTTCATAAGAATGCATGGAAGATTGGTCTTGATCGACAATGAATACCCAATTCATGCAGTAGGCATTCAAAGGCTTACGAGGTTATCAGTGGGAGGAGATGTCATTTCAACTACATTTATGAAAACTTCCAAGAGAGCGAATAAGACAATCGATGATGACTACTACAAAAAGTATGATACTAAGAGAGGAGGAACGAGAGCTCGCATATATTTTATTAACTCCCCAAAAAAATTAAGATTGTGTGCATCACTTTTATAAGAATAACTGCATGCTAGATACAATTTTGATCATGGAGCATTGTGTAATAGGAACCCATCTAAATTGGTGTCCTTTCCTCCTCTAGGAAATGTTAAAACCATGTGAAGATGTCTACAAGTGTCCCACCCATCTTATTTATGGATATATTGTTGTTTCTATGGAAATGCAGAAATAGTGCCCACCAGAGGGCCGAGAGATAGGTCCCATCAAAGAAGACCAACCTTTGGCCCCAAGGTATGCACCTAGGAGAACTTCATGGGACTTAACCAACAAGGAGATAACTTAGGCTTCATTAAGTAGCTTATATATAAAATGTTTGCAGTAATTAGGGCTGCAGATCAAGTTTCCAACTCACTACTTCATGAATACTCAACTGATATTTGGTTGGGTGTTAGTTATGTGAGAATTTGGGTGAGGGCACATTATGTTTATCCCCATACTTTCCATATGTGGCCCCAGAGGTTTATGTTTTTAGCTGAACCTTTCAACACAGAGGTTGGTTCATGGCTGGGAGTTGGAGGGGAAATTGGGAAGGTAGACACATCTATTTATTTGATGGGATGCTACCTCAACCAATACCGCAAGGAATAATTATGGATCCTAGGAAACACATAGCCAACGAGGAGTTTTAATTGGTCATCAAATAGTTGAATAAGAAAATGAGCTACTTAAAGGAAACCACCGCTATCAGCAGGTTTGGTTTCTGACATTCATGAGTCTCAAGGTTTAACTCAATAAGGTCCTTTGGTTACTACCCCTCTATTTGCTACAATGATGGCATAAGTACATTATTCAAAGTCGAAATGTACCATCCAAAAACCATGTAAATCAAAATCCACCAAACGTCTAGTCGGGGCCAAAAAGCAGAAATCAAACCTTTCAAGTCACATTGTTGACCTCACCATTGAGGAGAAACAATCCAATACCACTTCCCCATCATTTAATAAAGTCCACAATCCACTTTAGTTGCATCACCTAGCTTGTGCAACCCATCTCTGTATAGTGCATCCACATCCATTACTCTCGTAGACACTATACCCTCTACGAAATTGTTGGACACAAAGACAGACCTGGAGGTTGATTATATTATCGAGTCCATTATGGCAGTATCTAATGGAGAAGCCATCCCCACTTCAATGATGTCTTTATTGCTAAAGTCAGGTCCACTACTGGGCACGATACCCATAATAACACAGTCACTCACCACCACTATCAACCTAGTGTCACTACCACTTCATCTACTTCCTCTAGTTACACTACTCCCCTTCTCCATATAAACCATCCCTCCATTGGCTGAACTATCACAATAAGCCATCTTCCCCATGGACATTAATACAAGTTCGTCACTAGTGCGAAGCCCTTCTAGATTTCATTTCGAGATCCATAAACTAGGTGCCAGGACGATCTTCGCGTCTGGTCCTCATCCAAACTATTTAATTTTATTCAGTAAGCCACCATGAAGTTTGCAACACTACACAACGATATAAATGCCAACCATGAGCAGTAACAACAACAAATTTTTGCGTTCACAACTAGACGTGATCAACTACAACAATATAAGAAACAACTCCAAAGGAAGCTAAAGAAGATCACCACAAAGTTCCATGTATTTTGGTCATCCGTTACTGACATTGTAACTAATGCCCTTGAAGATTTCTTAGCTTGCACACTTGTTGAATGTTGTGACCATATCCATACCATGACATGGCTTGATCTCTACCAATCCAGAGCTCAAGAAAACCCTCACTACCATAAGGAGTGCATTATCTGATCTTGCCACGACATGTCAATGAGATAGAACAAGCGATAACCATTGTAGTTACCCTCAAGGACTCCATTGTAAATGCCGCGAATGATGCCAATACCCTCCTACAACAAGTTCATGACTCGTGAGGAAGCCTTGCAAAGAAGAATCAACCGGTCTACCCACTCTGCAACCAAGTTGATAACCTCCTCACCGATGTGAGGAAGATTAATGAAAAATATCATAGGAAGATTCTTAAGGAAAATATAGATTCTCTTGAGGCCCACATCCAACATATCGAAGATGAGTTAGTGAGGATAAAGGAGATACTCTAAGATATTTGGCTCCCAGTTCAAACACACTTATAGACACTACAACAACTAAGTGACCCTCAACATCTGAATTCGATGGCTAGGAAGTTACTATCATAGTGATCTGGTAGGAAGAAATTAATGATTACTATCAATTATGGTAGGTGACGATTATGGTTGTCTGTAAATTAGGGTCCTTATTTAAAGAGACCACTAATAGGAAGCACTAACTGAGGCATCAACATCAACACTAGTTGAAGAATTAGCAGCAGCGCCAACAGAAGCATCAACGACACCAATGGCAGTGAAGATAAGTGCCAGAAATGGTCATTCGCAAGCTGTGGGTATAACAACTGGGCAAGGGAAGGAACTGGTGGAAGATTGGCAGTTGTTGATGGGTGACGGGAACAAGAAAATACAACTAAGAAAGAAATAGCAAGGGAAACCGAGGAATGAATATAGAAAAATGAGGAAGAAAGAACTAGCAATTCAGGTTGGCATGGAGAGAGGGGGAAGAAGAAGATAAAATGTATAAAGGAGAACTGAGAAAAGGTTGGTCGTTGTGTTACAGTTGTTATTGGTGATACTCTTCTTCTTGTGTTGCTGAGCCATGATAAAAACTCTATGTCTATCCTTCCATAAGTTTGTATTATTCTTTGTTAGAGTTTGGGATGTTGAGAATGGGCCTTTAGCCTGATTTAATGTACTCACATTTTATATTAATGAGGAAGACTATTATTGGGGTTTATTGTAGCAGTTGCAACACCATTCAAAATTTTGACCTACACTCGATTATTGTAGCCTACTATGGATCTTGTGACCAATCGTTCCTTAGTCACTTATTTCTTAGTTGATGATTTCAATTCCCCTTCTAGGACATCAAGTGTCATTAACACATTTATCTTTATATAGCAAGTGTTGTCCTCAAGCATGGGAGTTGTCTCTTTTAATGCAAAGGGGATTTTTTGTTTGCATCAAGGGAAAATTTTTGTGAAAATGAGTTTTTTGCATTGTATAGACATGTTTCACACTCATTTCTAAGCTTTAACACACCATTACAGAAGTGTCATCATTTTCCTCACAAAGTCCATCGATGAAGCCACACATGTTGTAAGTTGCCACAAAGGTTGTTGCATTAAGAAAAGTATTCTTTCATATGTTTGGATGACCTATGTTGTATCATCGAGTATCCAAGTTCATGGTCACATTCAAGTTTGGTCACTATTCACATTAGTTCCAGTGATCCTACACTTAGCCTAATTCTAGAGGATTCCTAGAAACCTACCCTCATCCAGCCTTCCTAAACTACACACTTCGCATCTGCAAACCCCAAGATTTTTCCTTTCCTATTGGAAATATGAAATGAATATAAATAACAGCCTCCCTTGGCCTACAAAACTATGCATATGATTCCTCCAGTGTGCTTCCTTCATTCAGATCTCACTGCCTTCAAAAAATACGTGGCCTTGTCTCTCAAGCCTCTCAGATTCCCTATCCCCCTTGCCACATGAAATTGTGTAGTTTGTCCTCCCAAGGACCCATCCCATAGCAGCCACTACATGATTAAATTGTGTAATTTTTTCCCTTAGTGGATACTACAAAAATGTTTCCCTCAGTGGGCACTGTAGAAATTTTTCCCTTAGTGGGCACTGCGCAAATTTTTCCTTTAGTAAGGATTGTGCACAAATTTCCCTCAATCTGGCATGAGTTGCACACTGTGCATTCTCAGTGATCTTGCTTGACCCTTGGCTTCTTGAAATTCATAATTTCACAGTCGCTGGGACTTCTCCTCAGGACTGTTTCTCAGTCTAGACCCGATTCATGAATCCAAGTTCTTTACCTTAAAATATGGGTTTCTCAGAATGATGTCACCTTGTGACGAGTGGATTGTAGATATAAGAATTTTACCATGTTGTGGAAAAATGATGAAGACAGAGGAAATGATAGATGGTGATTAAGGGGTTGAGGAGAAAATATAATCATCATATTAGAAGAAAAAGGAAAGACGAGGTATGAGAGAGGATCGAAGATCAGGACTGCATGAAGAATCCATTTTATTCATAAACCTTAGGAGGGTAGGTACGAAAAAAAAAGAACATATTTTTTGAAGTTTAAATGAACCTCCTAGTGTACTACAAAGGACATATTATCATTATCATATTAGTATGTATTCAATGACGTGTATGGTCACAAACAGTAGGTGTTACTTTGTGTGCTTCCAATAAGTGTTTCGCTCCGTTGCACAAGATAGGAAAGATGTCGTCTTTTGCATGTTGGTTGTGGAATTTTATGCATAAGTTCATTCTGGTTGTTCCAAGGGCTCATATCTGTGTTTATGAGTTTTCCAGAACCTTTTAAACATATGTCACACTCATTCACATGTTTTTGAGTGTTGTCACACAAGTGTCATTACAGTCATCATAAAATATATCTTAGGTGTCACACTTGTCATAGTTGGTCATGAAGTAGTCACACATAAGAAAATGTGTTGTTCATGTGTTATGGTTGATAAATTTTGTTGAGCCATCAAGAACTCTATGTGTCAGGACACATTATAAGCTCCATCACCTCACCTGTCAGTTTCACTAGCTCAACACTTAGTATTTTCTGAAGAATATTCCCAACCCTTCAACATGGATTCACCCAGCCACCCTGGACTATGCATTGTGCAATTCTACTTAGAAGGTTGTGATCTTGATCCTTGAATATGTGGAATGTAGAGTTCCTATCCCCAAGGATTATTGCACTCCCCAATTGCTGAGCCTAGGACCATTCTTCCATATCAAAACTACAGTCTAATCAGTTATCCTTCACTTCTAATACTGTGCATAATTTATCCTCAGTGGTCTTCCCCTCATCTTGACCTATTGTAGCCCATAATTGCATGAAATTTAGCCAGGCTTCCTCTCCAAAACTATGAAAAAATATTCCATAGTGGCCCCTCCTTCAACTAGACTCATTGTCTCTCAAAACTGAAAAGAGATTATCCATCAAACCATACTGAATTGTACACTATGTATATCCATGCCTCAAGCCTAAGCCCTAACTATTGGGACTATGAAATATGTATTCACTGAGTCTCTCTCTCTCACCTATAACTAAATTTTATCTTAGTCTTTAACGCTGAATGAATGATCTTAGGCTAGGAGGATTTCACACTGATGTCCTCTCATCATGAGTGAATAGTAGATATAGGAACCTAGCAAGATGATGAAGAATAAGATGAAGGTCAAAGAAACACAAATGAAATTCTTCTTTTTGAGCAAGTAAGATGATCCATCAAGGTAAAGAAAAGGGATACCAACTCATTACCACAACCCAAGATGTCACATCATTGAAGATTCTTGTCATCGGGCCATGACGAGGAGAAGAGAACAAATATCTAAGAACACATCTAGCAGTCAATAGCAATAATGAATTGACATTTCCACGTCAATATGCTTGTCCTTGTTACCGGTGTCATGTCAATTCATGTCTTGTGTTGCCACATGCCACATAATTAGTGTGGACCATGTATATTGTAACCAAATGTATTGTAGAGTGGAAGTCCAAATGACACACATTAATACGAAGAGTCATAGAAGTTGAAAATTCATAATAAGTTGAATAGTCATGAGGGTTGTCAAAGAGTCACAAGGGGAAAGCATCACCCCTTGGTTATATATACCCCCTTATTCTATGAAAAAAATATTTTTCACCTTGGTTTCTCCTGCAAGGCGTTAGGGAGATTATATAGTTATTTGAGGAGGAAGGAGTGGCTCCAATGTCCCACTACTGGAGCATCTGATGTACAATGTAAATATGTATCTTAGAACTTTTTCTGAATAACATAATCCTTTTTATGCCAACATGTTCTTCATGCATGAACTATGAATGTTTGTAAGACTATTTAATCAACATTTTTATTTCATGTTTGATTTCACATCTACTAAGATAGTTGAAATATTTCAGTTATGTTAGTGGTTATGTTATTGATAATGTGTCGTAATTGTTGTTATTGTTGTCTCATCCTTGTGGACTATTCTGCAAGATACTAGACAAATATTTCGTTGTTCACTGGTAATAACGACCATTGCATCCATTGTGGACTATTATGTTGGATGCTAGATGGATCTTCCCTTGTCTTTTTGTTGTAACGACTGTCATGTCCTCTTTGCACTATTCCACTAGATGTTGGACATGTTTTTTTGGTTCATGTGTGTATCCTCCTAGGTGGTACTATTACCTCTCACTCGGAGGCTCACATTTCTCTCCCCCTTTGTAGTAGAAGAACCTCGACACAGTTGCACTACACACTCACTGGGCACACCTCCCTTCCCTTTTGAAGACCCCATTGTATCAGTCTCCTCTACTGACATATAGAGCTAAGTATAATCTTTAAGGATTGGTAACAAGACCTTCATACTAGATGGGAATCATACACCAAAAGGTGTGAGGTTTGATTAGGAATTCATATTGGGGAGATCCCCTTGGTTCATGGATTTCCAACAATTAACAAAATGGCCCTAGAAGGAGGGCTACATGACAAGTTATGCCCATTGAGTTTGGTTTGAACCTATTATGTAAAATGGATCATCCCCAAATCATAACACTAGGATGTTTTCCTAAAGATCTTAATGGTATCATCCCTGTAAAAGTTATTCATAACCTGTCTTAATTTAAGTTCGAGGGTGAAGGTGATTACAATTTTCATGAAAATCTAATTCAACCTTTCCATCTTTGACTTTATCACAGAGTATGTTCCAAATGTGTCATGTCTAGTTTACTCACCCTCACATTTGAAGGTCATGTTAATAAATGGTGTTACACCTCACCAAATTCTTTTATCCATTCATTTGAGCAACTTTCCAAGAAGCCTCACAAATCCTTTGATAAGTATAACTACCAAGATGTTTATGGAAGAATAGATATTTTAGGAATGAAGCATAATGAATCAGTTGAGGATTTTCATGATCGATTCCTTTAGCTCTATTATGAAATTACTTAAAAGCATCCCAAATGGGATTTTTTGAAACAAGGGTTTGAGTGCTTGGTTCTTGTCTCTTCATATGGTGAAACTGAACCTCCTTTTCTTTCTTCCCTAACTCTTGTGAATCATGAGGGACCTCAAATTTCATAGGAGGAGCTTACTACACCCTCTTTTCTTTGTCCTCCTCCCTTTCTAGTCCTGACGTGAGTGTCTCCTTGTGATAGTTGTAAAATTAGGAAATCCACGAATCAAGTCTCCATTCCATTTTCTCATTCCTCTTCCACTTTGTATGACTCTTAATCTGCTAGTGTCATTAAAGAATACAATGCAATCAATTAGTTCGATCATCCTCTAGCCTTGGCTAGCAATTGTTCCAATGACGATACCTCTATCTCCATATGCCGCAACGAATGCCCAAGCAAATCATATGATCTTTCAGTTTCTCATGAAGATTTTAACCTAGATCTAGAATCTTCTTTGGTCAAATAATATGCTCATATTAAAACTTCCCCTTCACATCACTACCTCATGTGTCATACCATTGGAAATACATCCACTTGTGATGAATATCACTCATGGTCTTCAGTTTCTAGATCCAATGAGTTCTCCCCTCGATTGACACAAGGTGTTGAGGTTGTTGATGATGAAACTGAAAATAATCAAATCATAGAGAGCTCTTCCCACCCCTCACCATCACTTCTCTTTCATGAGGACAACTCTTCAAATCATATTTCTCATGAGATCTCACCGATTAATTTATCATTCAATTTGTGATAAGAAGAGTCTTTTGATGTGAGTAATCTAGTTGTTGAAGTTGAAAAATCTAGTTAAATCTGTGATAAAGATGGCTATTATCTAATGAGCGCTGGTCTTGCTGAAGCAAGGAATATCAGCTATCCTCAAACCATTAATGATCTAGTTCAAGCTTCAAAATACAATTGTACAATATTAAGAAGTGTCAGGACCTTTGAGGGAGTCAAGGCACTTCAACTTTTGTTGATGGCTATGTGAGGACCTCACGACTCTGACACGCCCCCTGAAATAAATCAGATTTGATTTCTCTATCTTAATACGTCTCTTTGCATGGTTTCACTCGATGTAAATTTCCTTGTGAAATTTTTTTTCTATTCCAAGTGTGACCTTTGAACTTTTTAATATTCTACTTCTAACTGAATTCAAGAGTCTTTTACAGTTCATTCATCTTCATGAAAATTCCTTGCATCAAACTCAGATTGGGAGTGTGCATCTCTGATATAGTCGTGAAATTATTAAGTTTTTCATTCAAAGGATTATATTTCCCTGAAAGAATCATACTTATTGAATTTATCCCTTAATGATCTACTCCTCGGTCTTCTTTTGAATTTGATGTTCCAAAATTGTCCTCTCATCACACCATAAGTCCACTTGAGTGATATTGAATGAACAAGTCCTCACACAAATAAGGTCCTTCTCCATTTATCATGTCCCAGCTCGTCTCATGTATTTTTGGTGTTGTCTTCCTTTTTAAACTCTATTCATGACCATGATGCTTGTACAATATGGTAGCAGTTGTAAGAAAATGGTCAATCCCATTTGGCTTGCAAGGAACTTGGTTCTATTACTCATAGCATTCACAAGACTGCTCAAGTTATTTTTTCCTCATTTATTGCAAATTGGGAATCTGATGCTTTAATCATCTCATATGATAATTTTTCTATCTTTGGCGACTGTCATTCATCTGATCATTTTGCCATCAGCACAACCAATGATAGTTTTTTTCAAACCCCTTGATATTCATTTTCCAACATATCTGTATTCATATTTTTGTAAAGTAGGTGGGGTACTTGACCCTTCGGTGAGGGTTTTGGAATGTGCTCACCATCTTTGCATGATCGTTGAGTATGTTCATATTTATTTTTCCTCATAAGATTCCCATAGTGATCCTGCTCCTCTAATTAAAAATTAATATTTTCAAGGATTGCAAGGTCTTCAAGAGACTCATAATGAATTTTACGATCCACTCATAGAATGGCTAGAACAATCTTACCTAGCAAGATTTGTATCAAACAATTAATTTTAATGTTTCCTTGCACTTGTTGAGGAGCTCGGTCTATATGAAGACACATATGTAAGAAGCTTCTAAGGTTTTTTCAAAAATGGTATTCATTGAAAAGGTAAGAAAATGAATTGGATAAAAGTAGTGGGTGTGGTACACCTTTCCACGCACAAGCAATACCCTCCTTTTCTTGTGAAAATTTTTCAATTTTATTTATTCTATTGCACATCACTTTTTATTTTTTTATTTATTTTTCATATCTTTCTGGATGCAGGCCGGGAACGACTATGGTGGCTTCACTAGAAATTTCATTATATGTGACCCCAACCTTCTAGCATTCAGGTTAGGAGTGGGAGTAGTTGCATCCTAGTTTTCCTTTTCTTGCACTCCTTCTACACTCATTCCCTATAGTCTCTTCTCATTTTCTCATGTTTTCCTTAGCAATTTTTATTTTCTTGTCTTCTAGTTTTATTCCTTGGTTGTGTGTTTTCTTTCATTCCATCTTGTTTTCTTTGTTGTTGATTTTCTCCTTTTGTGTTCATCATGCCAATAAGTTCTATGCCCTAATCTATTTTGGATTCTTAGTATGTATGTGGCCAAACTATAAAGATTCTTGTGACACTTTAGCATTTGGATAGCCATCTCTTTGTCTACCTTGTGTTGTTTATCTCTTTTAGCCGATGATGTCCCAATGGAAATTATGATCTTTCCATAACAAGGCTTTTGGTTTGACCGTCAACCCACATCTAGTCTAGAAACCTCATGCCTATACTCAATTTTTCTAATCTGGTGTTCTCAAGATTATCCAACTAGTAGAAGTGGAGAAGGTAAAAAACATAAACGAGTAAACATAAATCAGAGGTCGATATACGTTTATGTGAAGGAACAACCTCTTCTTTTATTAATAACTTGGGATACCTCTTTCGCCCAAAAAATAAATAAGTTTCAATTCAAAAGTATATTTAAATAAATAAGTAAAGGCAAAAGAAAAGAAAGGCTTCCTGTGTAGAGAGGTGAAGGAAGAAGCCCCACCAGGGTACTCCCTAGGCTCGTTAGTAGTGGAGCAATGTTTTTGTTCGTGGGTGACTTCGTCGGGGTATTATCTAGGCTTGTTGGTAGTGGAGCAACTGAAAAAATATACTATAAAAATAATAAGCTTGTGAGTTACACTACCATTTCCAACTCGAAACATTGAGATTATGGTAAATATTGTGTTGTGTTTGATTGATAAGGTACATAGGGAACCATGTCTACTGATGCTGTAAGTGAAAAATTCCAAGATAATATTCATGATTAATCAATACTCCATGAGGAACCAAGGGTTTTCACTGAAGGAGTTAACCAAGAGAGAGAAGCTGGATTCTACTAGTGTGTCGCCATGTGTTGCAGCAACTACAACACCCTCCAAAAGTTCCCCCTACACTCGAATTTCGGAGCCTACTGTGGATCCTATGATTGATCATTCCTTAGTCACTTATTTTTTAGTTCATGATTTCAAGCCCTGTTATAGAAATTTTTGTGCCTTGCAGCATTGAGCAAGAAATGTCCATAATCTAAGGGATCCAAAGTCCCTAAACATGTTGTTCCTACCCCTAGAGGAACAATGCTAACAAACCACAGCAATGCACAGAAGTTCTCCACCAGAAACTTCTCAAAAACAAGTCAATTCAGGATCATGTCAGTGGCTCCATTAGCTGTCTGCGCTGAATGTCAAAGCCAACACTGGCTACCTACGCTGAATGTCAAAGCCAACACTGGCTACCTGCGCTGAGCGAGAGTGGACATGTGGCAAGTTCATTCCACAAGGTGTCAAAACCCAGGAAGCTTCCAAAATGACACTTGCCTCAGGGAATTCGACTATGATGAGTAAGACATTCCAAATCTCCAAGTGGAAGCAAGAATCTCCAAGTGGAATCAAGAACTGACAGAGGGAGAGGACACTAGTCAGATCTCAAGATGACTCATCCTCTCTCCAAACATCTATATATGGATCTCTCCTCCATGAGATTTGGAGGCTGGAATTTTGTTATTGCAAAGAATTGTTGTTGGTCTGAGACTGGAATCATTGGGTGCTTAATGCTTTGAAGGGAGGTGAAGATAGGAATTCCATTTTACTGGGAAGGAGATGCTAGATTGGAGCCCTCTGGGTTGTATTTCTTCCTGAACCTTGTTATTCATCAATAAATCTATCTTGGTTCCTCCTATATATTGATGTATCTTTGATGTATGATTACATTAGTATGTTTAGTTTACTTCTAATCCTGAACTAGTTATGTTTATGAATCTATGTCTTTGTGTAGTGTTCGTCTCTTGTGATCTTGCAGGGACCTGTTGAAGCTAGGCGAGCGAGAAGACAAGTAGCTGTGAACTCCCAAAGAGAAGAGAAACCGGATCGAGGGACAAACGGAAGACACCGGTTAGTCCATCCATCTCTCTTCATTCTTAATTCATAAAGGAAGAATACTAGAATAGTTGTTTCTGTTTGTTGCTAAGGCACTGTCACACCTTAGGTGGATAGGATCGTCCTACATAGGCATTTTCCCCCACAAAAAATTGGCGACTCCGCTGGGGAGATCTGTTTAGTCTTTTTATTTGTGTCTTTATCATTGTTTGTTTCATAGACTCAACAGCAACAATCGAACTGCATCTACTCTTCTCAGTTGCAAAGTAGGCAGTTGCTGCTTTGATCCAATCACTGGATTTGTCTATGATCTGAACAATGGACTCACAAATGATTTGATGATCCTTTGTGATAGATCTTAGTACCCCCTCAAAGCATCCCTTTGATTATACCTTGATTGTTGCTTTTATTTGGCCTGAAACCGTTGATTAATCAGCAATCTGTGACCCAGGACCCAGTGAGAAACTCTCGTTTCTCCTTCAGCGCGACCCCTGTGAAGAGGTTCTGCATTTCAACGTAGGTCCCGTGAAGGCTACCTACACTGAATGTCAAAACCCCAGTGTTGAGGTTACGCTAATCCAGTTTGGCCTTGTGCAGCTGGGGTTCTCTGCTCTGTTTTGCCCTGTTTTGATCTCTGATTTTTGCAGCCTGTAACCAGCATAGGTACCAGTCTGATAACTCCTTTTCTCTGCTTAGATTCTGCCTCCCTTTGTACAAAAAGACTGTGAGTGTTTTTATGTGTTTGTGGCGTCATTTACAGTTTTCCTTTGCATGAGTGAAATAATCATCCTGTAGCCATTGATTCAGATCTGTTGATTGTGATCTTAGGAGAGAGTTCATTGCCTGTTTACAGTTGATTATACATTTTCTTTTGCTTATCGGTTTGAGTTTGTCTCTTTTAAGTGTTGAAACAAGTGTTCATTTCGAAAGTCGTAAAGCATTGTATTCTCTTCTACCCTTTCTGATTTTGAAAAAGTAAACTTGTTTGTATTTGTCATTTAAAAGAAAATTCAAAGTTGTACAAAAAGCTTTCTTTGTAGGCATCAATACTAAGAAAGTGGAAAACAAACACCTGCATTGTGCGTTTGCATTTTGATAGTTTGCATGCTTGATTTAGGAAAAGTGCATTAGAGTGTGCTGATTGCTCTTTGAGAAAAGATGGTGTCTTTCTTTTCCCTTAGTAGCTAGGATTTTCAAAGTTGAAAAGATATAAAGCTTGCTTATCATCTTTAGACTGCATTTAGGAATTGTATCATACATCTCGTGGTGATCCAGAAAGGCAATCTTCTAAAAAGATCAACTTAAAATAAACTGAATGAACTTAACAACGCTTTGCAACATAACGCACAACATAGAGGTCTAGGCTAGAGACGTGTTCGGGCGTCGTAAAGCCTGGTGACTGTCGATCTCGTTGAAGGTGGGTGATTCCTCCTGAGGGACGATAGCGCCAGTACGGATTGTGCTCCCACGTACCGTCGTGTATATATTGGGAGACCTCTATAGGCATAAAACCTTTATCCTTAGGAAGCCGTGTCGGCCGCCCTACTGATCGCAATGCACTGAACACAACATTCAGGAAGATCGATCGCCCGTACCTTAAAAAGTATTCTGCAGTTTTGCGAAAAGTTTGGCACACCCACTGCCTAGAACTCTAGAGCAGTTCCTTTTGGCCTTTTTCAGACTCTATAATGGAAAAAGTCCATCCGAGCATTTGTCACTTTGGGCTCATTAAAACATCGAAGGAGACTAGAGTCATCTTTAGCTTTTTCTCGACTCTTTAAAATTGAAAAAGCAAGTTGTGTCTAAAGCGTCGTTAAAAAATTTATTTTAAACGGAAGAATTCCCCTTTATTCCCGCATTGATCTTTAGGTTGAAAAGATGGAGCACACCAACCAAGGAATTCCCCTTGGTGGAAATCCTAGTCCCTTCTCCTCTTGGGGAGATGTTGGTGCGCCCCACATGGCCACATTGTCGCTTCCAGGATTAACGATTGGCCTGCCGGTCTGGCTCTTTTCAACCAATGTCGTTCAGAACACCGCTATTCCTGAACAGTCGAGTCAACAGTTAGACCAGACCAGAATTGCCCACCAGCCTTCTACTTCATCTAATTCTTCTTCTCCTCCTTCCTCTTCATTTGACGGAACTGGTAAAACAAAAAACCAAGTTCCTAAAGAGAAGAAGGGAAAGAAGAAGAAAGAGAAGAAGAAGAAGGAGCAAAAGGCGACTGGGGGCAAACAAGTGTTGTCTGACAAAAATCCACACACAACACTGACTAGGCCTAAATCGCCATGCGTCATATGCAAGGGAGACCACTTCCACAGAGATTGTCCCTACATCCCTCAGATACTAAGGGATTGGTCTCCCCGTTTGCACAATTCGGTAGTGTTGACCTCTGATAGCCATGTTGACTGCTCACCGTCAACTAGTGGAAGAGAAGCCACAGGATAGAGAAGGAAAGCTAGATTTCCCTGCAAACTGTGTGAAGGCGACCATGCCATCCACCGTTGTCCCTTCTTAGACGAGGCAAAAAGAGTTTTGGAAGATCGCCCGATTTTACGAGCGCAACTTCCTCCTGGATATCAAAAACTCCTGCCAAGTCCTTCACTAGTTGAGAACCCAGCTGGCCCGCTCAGATGGTCAGCCGAAGCATCTATCATTGAAGATGAACCATCTGAATCCATACCTGACGAAAGTCAAAAGGTTGAGGCGGTAGTTGACCCGGTTTTGCCTTTAGAGGCTCTATCTTCGAATGATACCATCACAGAGGAGAATAAAGACGACACCGTCCAAGTTCTCTTCATCAACACAGACTCTGACGAACAAGGGAGCAATTTGCCCATTCCTTTATCGCAGGAAGGAACTTCATCAGGGTCATAGCCGGCCATCTATTCGGTCCCACCACCAAGCAACCTAGTTGTCTCGTTCGACTGGAACCAACTAGGTAGACCCCGGTTGCCAGCCAGTATACCATTCAGAATTATCGTTCAAATATATAGAATGGTAATGGCTAGCACGATCATTGATGAGGGGGCATCTGTGAGTATCCTTTCCTCTATTGCTTGGAAATTGGTTCGCCAGCGCTTTTACCTGAGATGAGAAATCTATCAGGCTTTGATAAAGGAACCAGTCGACCTTTAGGGATCCTCCCCAATGTGCCCATAACATTGAAAGGGAAGACCGTTCAAATGATCGTGATGGTCGTTCAAGGACCCTTGGATTATAACCTACTCCTTGGACGAGACTATATATATTGCATGGGAGCCCTCGTCTCCTCACTCTTTAGAGTAATGTGTTTTCCGCATGAAGGAAGAATGGTCAAGCTCGTGGACCAACTTTTGTTTCCCGGATCACACATCGCAAATAGTCATGTACCATACCTAAATGGTCTATTCACGCAAGAAGTGTCTCAACCCACGGTCCGTCCTCCTGATGAGCGCGAGTAATCCGGGAGGATATGACTGGAACCCAGGGGGCATGCGTCCTGGTCTGTTTCGGCAGGGAAACTTTGGGTATAGAGTAGGTTTCCGCGGGAGAATATGACTAGTCTGTACCCCGTCTGTCTAGGAAGAGGGTTATTCTAGAATAAGATTCTTTAGTCAAAGTTATGTGAGTTGACGAGCTACGTCACTCACCTTTGTCTATTTCGGTAGACATTGCCGAGGAAGTGTTTTGTTTGAAAGATTAACGAGACAATCTTTGGGTAACCTAAAAGAGGTAAGCCTCTCTCGTTAAAACAAATGTTTTGGCGGAAGTGAAGTAGAGGTAACCTTGAAATCGTACTTTATGCCTGGGGGCATGCAAACCTTTTGGAGTGAAAGTAAGGGGCGACTATTTATTTTTTAAATTTTTAGGTCCTCCCTTTAAACCTATAGGTCTAACCCTTTAAACTCGTAGGATTAGTCGTTTCCGAACTTGCATAACGAAAGGATCCGGGGCAAAGCTTTGTGAGATGAAGCTCCATAAAAAATAGAATCTCAATCAGGCACTCTTATCATATGACTGGATAATCGAGCAGTTTTAGCACAAAGTTCATGCTCGTTAAAAAATAAACGCAAGATCCGAGCAGTTTTAACGCAGACTTCATGCTCATTAAAAAATAAACATAAGCAATGAGCAAGTGTTTCCACCAGCGTTTAAGCTCATTTTAAAATAAAAAATGAACCAATTCCCGGTAAATAACCATCTGTGAATGTAACCTCATTAGCCATTAAAGCCTTGGTCGTGTTTGCACCATCACCTCCACTTTTCATTTGGTCGATCGTTCATCTCCATATGATTGTTTACCCATTTTGAGGAACAAATACGAAGAGTGATTTCACCTAGTCATACTTGTGACACTGCCGTGATTGGAAAATTCCAACCTGTACCTGGAATCAGCTGCTAACCCTGTTTATCACTCGTTCCTCAAAAGAAGAGTCTTCTTTAAGCTCTTTTCAACTCACTCGTAAAATATGAAAAGATTGTCGAGTCCTTGGCCTTCCAGCTCGTTAAAGGGATAGGAAGTGCTATCCCTCCTCTAGATTTTAATCTTTTTGGACCTGAGGGATTATTGCACAAAAAGATTGAGCACTTGTTTTGTTCGGCTCGTTAAAACTATCGAAAACTCATCCCTTCTGTATTGTTTTATACTTTTTCGGACTAAAGGGATTAGATGACGAAAAAGGACTTTTGGAGTTAACTTTATGTACCTTTTTAGACTCTCTAAAAATGAAAAGGACCGAGTTATCCTTGTCGTTAGACTCGTTAAAATCATTAAATAGCGACAAACTTGTCTTTAGACGAGAACAATTTTCACTATCGCTAGGCTCGTTAAAACATAGCGATGGGCTTGCCCGAAGGGCAGGTTATAGAACAAGCATATGTTATCCTCCTCAAGCTTGTCAAAAATAAAGAGGTACTGGTCAGCAATGACTGGGGAAAAATTGGGAGAAACTCAAGAAAACTTTGATGGTAGCAAGTCGCTCTTGAACATGACACTTTTCCTCCGTACCACAATCGGGTTGGGTTGTTTCATTCACCGGTCACATCACCATGGTCTCGCCATACCATCCATATTTTGGGTAATGCTACCGATCCATCGCATCAGTGTCGCCATGTGTTCAAGAGAAGTCGTTCAGAAAAGTCAACCGTGTCCCATCCACTGCCATACATTATCCTTCATCCTTTCATGACCGCCACCTTGAATCATATGTCACAGATCGTTTTCACCTCCATCAAAATCATTAACTCCGTTCCATGTCATTGATGTGGGATTCATTAAGGCCCTCCTTTGATGGATATCTTTTTGTCGACATCAGCTCATTATCCAAGAAGTTGATCTAGGAACAACCCCTTCAGTACTTTGAAGCTTGCATGCCTCAATGGCAAGTTTCTCACTTCCGGCGACAGGTATACATCAATGACCTTCGACCGAAGGATTTTGCGTGGTGTTCGACGCCAAGTCCTTTATTCACACCACATGAATTGTACTGCAGTACCTTGAGGGTCATTATCATTATCGGTGATTCCTCTTGCACTTGTTAACGGTTTACCTCATTGACCGGTAATCAAGCGATGTCCTTCCATGTTCGACTTCAGAACATTTCTCACATGGATCGACTTGTACTTAGCGTGAAGATCGAACGAGTTTGAAGACCCCGGATCTAGTTTCATCCATCCAGGCTGCGATATATATTCAGGAAAAATAAAGAAATTGACATGTACATCATTGCAGCAGATAATCATCCTACTCAAAGGATGATAATTTCATCAAAATTATCAGTCTACCATCAGACGATTGTCTGTTCTATGTACAAAGAAGTGAATTTATAAAGCTGAGCATGGGAATGCCCACCTCAGCTAGATCATGAAAGCAGTATGAAAAATAATGTATTGTATTGTATCTCATTACAGGTCTCCTCCCAGCATTGGATGAACTTCGGACCCTCCTGGATAAAGCATTTCACCCGATAAATGGCCTCATACTTTAGGGGCAACTGTTATAGACATTTTTGTGCCTTGCAGCATTGAGAATGAAATGTCCATAATCTAAGGGATCCAAAGTCCCTAAACATGTTGTTCCTACCCCTAGAGGAACAAGGCTAACAAACAACAGCAATTCACAGAAGTTCTCCACCAGAAACTGCTCAAAAACAAGTCAATTCGGGATCATGTCAGTGGCTCCATTAGCTGTCTGCGCTGAATGTCAAAGCCAACACTGGCTACCTGCACTGAATGTCAAAGCCAACACTGGCTACCTGCGCTGAGTGAGAGTGGACATGTGGCAAGTTCATTCCACAAGGTGTCAAAACCCAAGAAGCTTCCAAAATGACACTTGCCTTAGGGAATTCGACTATGATGAGTAAGAGGTTCCAAATCTCCAAGTGGAAGCAAGAACCTCCAAGTGGAATCAAGAACTGACAGAGGGAGAGGACACTAGTCAGATCTCAAGCTGACTCATCCTCTCTCCAAACATCTATATATGGATCTCTCCTCCATGAGATTTGGAGGTTGGAATTTTGTTATTGCAAAGAATTGTTGTTGGTTTGAGACTGGAATCATTGGGTGCTTAATGCTTTGAAGGGAGGTGAAGATAGGAATTCCATTTTGCTGGGAAGGAGATGCTGGATTGGAGCCCTCTGGGTTGTATTTCTTCCTGAACCTTGTTATTCATCAATAAAGCTATCTTGGTTCCTCCTATATACTGATGTATCTTTGATGTATGATTGCATTAGTATGTTTAGTTTACTTCTAATCCTGAACTAGTTATGTTTATGAATCTATGTCTTTGTGTAGTGTTCTTCTCTTGTGATCTTGCAGAGACCTGTTGAAGCTGGGCGAGCGAGAAGACAAGTAGCTGTGAACTCCCAAAGAGAAGAGAAACCAGATCGAGGGACAAATGGAAGACCCCAGTTAGTCCATCCATCTCTCTCCATTCTTAATTCATAAAGGAAGAATACTAGAATAGATGTTTCTAGTTGTTGCTAAGGCACTGTCACACCTTAGGTGGATAGGATCGTCCTGCATAGACATTTTTCCCCACAACAAGCGCCCTTCTTAGATATCAAGTGTCATTCACACATTTATGTTTATATATAAGGGAACTATCACTTGTGATGGAAAGGGGAGTTTTGGTGTGCATCAAGTGGAAAAAATTGTGAAAATGAGTTTTTCTCATGATATAGACATATTTCGAACTCATTTGTAAGGTTGCACACAACATTTTAAAAGTTTCGCCATTATCCTGAAAAACTCCATCGATAGGGTTGAACTTGTTGTAAGTTTCCACAAAGTTTGTCTTATTAAGTGAAGTATGCTTTAATATGTTGAGGATAAACTACATTGTATCGCCAAATATCCAATTGTGTGGTCACAGTAAATTTCGATCACTATTCACATCGGTTTCATTGATCCCACACTTAGCTAAATTCCAAAGGATTCCTCGCAACCTAGCCTCATCTAACCTTCCTCAACTACGCAATTTGTATATGCAGCTCCCAAGATATTTTGTTTGTTGTTGGAATTGTGAAATGTACAAAAATTTCAGCCTCCCATGGCCTTTAAAACTACACATATACATCCTCCATTGTCCTTACCTCAGTGAGGGCTCACTGACTTTAGAAATTATGCAATTTTGTTTCTCAAGCCACTCAACTACCCAGTCCTCCTTGCCACGTCAAACTCCATATATTTTCCTCCCAGGCTCCCATCCCACAACACCCACCGCATGGTTGAATTGCACAATGTTTTCCCTAGCTGGGCATTGCACAATTTTTTCCCTCATTGGGTACTGAGCAATTTTCTCCTCAGTGGTGACTATGCACAAATTTCGCTTAGTCTGGCCAAAGCTATGCACTACACATTCTCAGTGATGAATATTGTCCCTTCGCGTCTTGAACTTCATAATTACATAGTCATTGGACTTTCTCGTCTAACCTCTCACTTAGTCTCAACCTAGTTCATGAATCCAAGTTCCTTACCTTAAGTTAGGCATTTATCAAACTAATGTCACCTTGTCATGAGTCGATTGTAGATATAGTAATTCTGCCATGTTATGGCAAGATGATGAATAAGGATATGAATAAGGAGGAGATACTAGCTGAAGGTTAAGGGACTAAGGAGAAAATATAATCATCAGATGAGTACAAAAGGAACCCTGACGTATGATAGAAGATCGAAGGTCACGACTACATGAAGACTCAATTTGATTCATAACTCTTCGGAGGGTAGGTACGAAAAACAAAGCATATCTTTCAAGAAGTTGAAATTCACCTCTTTGTGTAGTATGAAAGAAGGTTTATCATTGTCATATCATTATGTCTTCAATGACATGTATGGTAACAAACAATAAAATTTGTTAGATATGTTTCTGCTAAGTGTTTCGCTCTCTTTTGCAAGATACAAAAGATGTTGTATTTTGCATGTTAGTTGTCACACTTTATGCATAAGCTCATTCTGGTCATTCTAATGGCTCGTAATTGTTTTTATGAGTTTTCCTAACCATGTAAACATATATCATACTCATTCACAATGTTTTTACCGATGTGGCACATGTGTTGTCACGGTCATCATGAAGGCTATCTTAGGTGTCGCACTTGTTGTAGTTGTTAATGAAGTGGTCACACACAAGAGAAAGTGTTGAGCCATCAACTAATCTAAGTGTTAGGACATATTCTAAGCTACATCACTTCACGTGTCAGTTTCACTGGTCCAACACTTAGGATCTTTCAAAGAAGCTTGCCACCCCTTCAACTTCATTTCACCCAACCCACCTGGACTGTGCATTACATAGGCACAGTCAGCAGGTTGTGACCGTGATCCTTGGATATGTGCAATATGTAGTTCTCATCCCCCTAGACTACTATAGTATGTAATTCTTGAGCTCAAGACCAGTCTTCCCTTCAAGAGCTTCACAACCTAATCAATCAGCGTTCCCTTCCAAAATTGTGTAAAATCTACCCTAACTACTCCTCCCCTCATCTTTACACACTATCTCCTAAGACTGCATAGAAGTAAATCAACCTTCCTCTCTGGAACTATGCAAAAATATTCCACAATGGCTCATCCTTAATTTGGACTCACTGTCTCTCAAAACTATGTAGAGACTCTCCCTCACCCCAGCCTAAAATGTGCATTATGCTTTTACAAGCCTCAAGCCTCAACGCTAACTATTGGGGCTACATAATCCGTAGCCATTTAGCCTCTCTCTTTGACCTACAACTCAATTTTGGCATGAACATTGAAGTAGAATGCACCAAGCTAGCATAGGAGGTTTTCATGGTAATGTCATTTTGTCAAGAGTGAATTGTATGATGAATAATGAAATGAAGGTTGAATACATACAAAGGAAATTTTTGTATTTGAGCATGCAATATGATCCATCAAATCAAAGAAAAGATACACCAACTTGCAATCAAAATGCAAGATATGAGACCACTGAAAATTCCCGTCACCAAGCCATGAGGAGAAGAATATAAAGCATATCCAAGAGCACATCTGGCACTGAATAGCAGCAATGACCTAACATTACCACATCATCAATACTTTCCATGTTAAGAGTGTCATATTAAGTCGTGTCATGAGTTTTCATATTCCACATAACCAATGTGGACCATATATATTGTAATCAAATATATTGTAAAGTGGAAGTCCAAAGCCAATGCATGAAGACGAAGAGCCATGCATGTAGAAAATTCATAGGATGTTGAACAATAATGAGGGTATTCAAAGAGTCACAAGGCATAAGAATCACCCCTTGGTTATATATATCCCATCATTTTATGAGAAAATGAATTTTCACCTTGGATCCTCCCGCAAGGCATTAGATAAATTAGGTAGTTGATTGAGGAGCAAGGACTGGCTCCAGTGTCCCACTACTGGGGCTATTGATGTGCAATGTAAATATGTGTCTTGGAACTTTTTCTTAATAATAGAAGCCCTTTTAGGCCAGCATGTTCTTCATGCATGAAGTAACAATTTTATGTAGACATTTGTATTTCATGTTTGCTTTCACATGTAGTAAGATATTCGAACTATTTCAATTAATTTAGTTCTTCTCTTGTCGGTAATGTGTTGTAATGATTGTTATTTTTGTCTCCTTCATCTAGAATATTATGTGGGATACTAGACAAATATTTCCTTTTTCATTAGTTATAAAAACTATTGCATCCCCTATCAACTATTTCACTAGACGTTAGACAAATTTTTGCTTGTTTGTTGGTTATTATACCCACATCTGTTGTGGACTATTCTGTTGGATATTGGATAGGTCCTTCTAGTTCATGTGTGTCTCTTCCTGGGTTGTACTATTACCTCTCACTTAGAGTCTTACTTTTCTCTCCCCTTTGTAGTAGAATAACCTCGACACGTTCTCATTTCACACTCACCAGGCACACCTCCCTTGTTTTTCGAGGACATTATTGGATCAATCTCTTATGTTGATAGCTAGAGCCAAGGAAAATCTTCAAGGATTTGGAAATCGAGCCTTTATACAGGATGGGACTCCTACACCAAATGGTGGGAGGTCCGATTCGGACATCATATCATGGATATCCCATTGGATGACGTATTTATAGCACCGTCAATAGGATCATAGCATGTTCACTATGTGTTATTATAATTCTTTAATTTTTTTATGTATGCCTGTATTTAGGTAGTCTTTCTATTACAACATGTATGAGCTATTGTGATCTGACATCTTTGAGGAATGGTTCAATATTCTATGCTCTCTATTATTTGATATGGTTCCCCTTGACACTTAATTCCATCCCTCATCTAAATAAGGTTGCGTCACACCTTAGGTGAGACTCCTTAGCCTTCCTGCGTAAGGTGATAATGTTGGTGTTCTGCTCGACTACAACAAAGCCCTGTTGGCCCCTGTGCACAAACCTAAGGTCTTAACATTATTGTTATTTCTACACCAACAAATTACCATTATGTTAGGCTAGAGAAAATGAGCCAAAAGCGAGAGTGGGTCCTGCTCAGAGGTTCCACCCCGACAGTATTTATAAATTTGTTTTCCCATAATGATGGAGTTGTGAGAGTGGGCTCACATGGAAAGAGAAGAAGTTGGGGTCATCGCCATGAGTTATGAATCTGTAGAGTTATATTAAATATCTTTGAATCACGTTGGGATATTAAATTAGGTCGAAATCGATGTGCAATCTTCGAGGAGGCTTCAACTTGAAATTTCCTATAAATATTCTATGCACTGAGGTGAGTGGTTATAAGCAGGCTTATGTGTATATGAGATATGAAATGATAATTGTGTGTGTGTGTGTGTGTGTGTGTGTGTGTATAATGAGTAGTGAAAGGGATGGTTTCTTGTAGGCCTCATCGTAAGGAGATAAAAGACGGTCACGAAGGTCCTGATACCCAAGGGGTTTAAAAGAGAAGGATTAAGGGAAAAGGCAGTATTGCGAGAGTTATAGAAAAAGGGTGAAGTTTAATATTAGGGTGTATGTTTAGCGCCCATGGTTTTTAAGCTTTCCATTATAATATATATCCCTAGATTGAAGGAAGTTCCATTCTATTATGAAATATGGGCATTGTGGGGCTTTCTCTCATTAAAAGTTATGTGCTGGTTTATATTGGTTATGGTCAAATTTTACAATGTTATCTATGCTTGTGGTAGGAAGAAATCAATGGCTTTTACCCTTAGTATTTCTTGGATAAAATAACTATAAAATGAAGACTGATCATGAGGTAAGTGTGTGAAAATATGAGGAGTATTATGTATTCCTGAGAATATGTACACTAGTGAGAAATATCTGTGGATCGATGCTTAGAACTAAAAATAATTAAGGAGCCAATAATACTTGTCTCTGTAGTGGAAATGGAAGAATTATACGTAATGATGAAAGGGAAAAATATATGTTTGACATAAAATTATGATTTTTTTATATCTTCTAAAATATTTCATGCAAATAAGGGTTCGTTTTGAATGCCTTTTCATGTGGATTATGGTTATTGATGTTATGAGTATATGAATTTGAAGTTATTTGTTAACAAAAGTCTTGATGGTTGATTTGATTGGAGGAATTTCTATAGTTATGTATCTTCTATGTTAATAGTTTTGTATAGAAAATGCTGACGATTTTGCTTGATAATATTAGATAGTTGAGGTTTGGAATGGTCATTATTACAAAGATATAGTTTTTGTTTCGTGCTTATGATTTAGTGATTTTTGTATGGAACAATGGCATTGGCATCAGTTTTGATTTAGTGATTCAATAATTACCATTGGTATTCAGTGGCTTTATATTCAATCATTCAGTGATTTGATTTGATCAGTTGGTTTTTAGTCCTTCAATTGGTATCCTATTTTGTGCTTATTGTAGGATGTGAGACCAATTTTAAAATTGAAAAAAACTTGTCTATAAGTTCTGATTGTTAGTTGATAGGTGAATCCAATGTTAAACATTGAGAATCTTTTTCCACGATGTGTTAAGGGTTGTACCTTTCAATGAGAGAGTGAGATATTCCTTCCAGTAGGAGCTCATAAATAATATCAAGGGGTTGTAGCTCCCTTCCAGTGGGTGGTGGAGAATGAGTTGAGGTTATAGACTCCTCTAGGTAGAATCCTGTGCTGGAAAGAGTTTATGCTAGTATAAGAGCATGATGTAAATATATTTTTTTCTTTATAAAAAGAGAAAAAAGTAGAGATGAGTATAGTGGTGGTTTTATCCCTCATTGGCGTTCCACCTAAATATCCTGGTGTTTCTATGTGTCTTGTGATGATGTTTTGATGTGCATTTACTTCAATGCTTTCCTTGTTTTATAATGAATAATTCTCATAATCATTGATATATCTAACATAATGCTAGTAATAAATCTATGTGTCAGATGCATTGAAAATAAAAGTATAATCTAAGTAATGTTTTAATTGGGTGTGAAATATTGAATTCCCCTACCCTCACCCAGCCCCTTAGTATTTCCAACAAAAAATGGTTTGTATTTGACAATGTGGGATAGATTTATTTTCCTTTTTCCTTATTATATTGATCAGTGATGATGTTGTAGAATTATGATTGGGTATTCAGTGATTCCATAATGGTATATATCTAATTAGTTACTATTGTGACTAAGTATTTTAGTGATTCAGTGGTTGATACACTAATTTAGTTTCAAAATGTTTTAGTATTTAGTAATTTTTATGGTGATCCTATTCATGAGATACATGTGTATACATGGGTATATTTGATGATATTTGTGTATACTTTTTGTGTTGAACTTGATCAGGGTTTGTAATGCTGGTTGGTCATGATAACATATTGATTCTATACTGTATATTGTTAACCAAATATTTCTTATTAGTTTGGCCTATCATTCATTAGTTGACGAATGATATTTCAGTTTGAGAATCTTGATTTGATCAATGATTGGTTACAAACATGTATTAGTTGTGTGTTGGCATGATTTGGTTTGAGTGATCCAATATAGATATTTAGTGAGCAATGTTCAATTCAACGATCCAAAGATTTAGTTTTAGTATTCAATAATTTATATGTAGTTTGTATGCATAGGAAGCACGTGTCTATAAAGATACCTTCAAAATTAATCACGTATATATTATGAAGTGAACTTGATCCAGACTTCTAATGACAACTAATGGGTTATGTATTATTTACTGTTGATTTTGAAGGATTTATTAAGAAGGATGGGTGGTAGTTGATTGTGTTTGATTGATTGGTTATTGAAATTGAACTTATTATGTTATGATGGGTATGTTAGGATTGGTATTAGTTCAATGATTGAAATACTTTGTGATTCAATATTTCAATAAAGTAATTATTGTATTTCTTCAATGATTTAGTTGGTTTATACTACTTCAATGACTTAGTAATCAATATTTGGTACCTTGGTGTTTGGATTGAACTTATCGATGGGTGTGCGTCTAGTTTGAAAATTTGATGAAAGGTGTTTTCCATGATTTATGATGGTTTGAGTTAGTTGGGTCCAGTGTGAAAATTATGAAACGTGGTCCACAAAGTACAGATTCAACTTTCAGTGAGTGGGTAGGGAATTTCTTTTGTAAGGAGACGATAAATTAGATCACGGGGTTGTAAATCACTTCTAGTAGGTTCTAGAAATGATTGGAGGTTGCATCCTCTACCAGGTAGGAACATGTGTGATGGCAAGAGTGTGTGCCATTACAAGATGCAATGAAATTTTTCTTTATATAATAACAAAGAAGAAAAACATGACAATTACAGTGGTTTTCTCTCGCATTGAGTTTCCACCTAAAATCTCAGTGTCCATACATGTTGATGTCTTTCTTATGTGTTGTTATTTATTTTTTGTTTACTCCATACTAAATGACTAATGAACTAATAAGGCAATGATTAAGTTAAACATATGGTGGAAGTTATGCAAGTTAATCAATTTGGATATTATTATAGACATATTTGGGCACTGCAACCCCAATCACATATGTCGATAAACTAAGGGTTCTTAAACCTCTAAATGTGTTGTTTCACACCCTAAAAGATCAAGGTCAATTGATTACATCATTTCCCAAAAGTTCTCACTGAAAAACCACTCAGAACTAGCCAAAACTGGACCATAGAGATTGCTCCTTGGTTAAGGTGCGATGCATCTCACCTGCTACACATAAGAGGTGTGACGCATGCTGAAAAAGCATTCTGTAGGGTGCGATGAGTGAGAGCAGACAAATGGGAGAGACATTTTTCTAAGTGGAAACCCAGAGAATCTTCTAGAAACTTCTCATATGACACTTGGCTCTTTAAATTTGCCTAGGGATGAGTAAGACATCATGAAATCTCCAAGTGGAACCAAGAAATATCAGTGAAATGACACTAATCAAAAACCTAGAAGCTAACTCACCCCTCTACAAATATCTATAAATGGATCCCTCAGCTAATAGATCTAGAGGCTGGAATTTTGTAATTTGTAAGGAAGAGCAATTGGTTTCTCTTTGAGACATTGTATTGTTGGGTGATCTTTCTTTTCATGACATGAAGAGGGCTTTCATGGTGGGAGGATGATGCTAGATTAGACAGCTGGGTTGTAATCCTCTCTTCTACTTCTATTATCAATAAAGTTATTTGAGTTTTCCTCCATATACATGCGTACTTATGAATCTTGTATTTGTGAATGCAATTGTATGGTTAATGTACTTCTGATTCTGCGTTATTTATGGTATTATAGATCTCTATGCTTTGATGGTGTTCTGTTGCCTTGTCTGCAGGTGTTCTTTAAGGCGGGACAAGTGAGAAAGGAGTGGCAAGCTTCATCGAGGGAGAGAGTAAACAGGCAAGGATCCAAGCGAAAGATTAAGGTTGGTGCTCTCTACTTCTCTCTTATCTATCATACATAAAGGAAAACACAAGTTACGTTGAATTGTTTGTTTCTAAGATAGCTACCTGTTTTAATCGGACTAACATATCGAAAATAAACTAGTTTTCCCAGAAACAAAATGGCGAATCCGCTGGGGAGCGAATAGTTTGTTTGTTTGTTATTGTTGTTTGCTTTATAAACTACAGATGGAGCCTAAAGTTAAGCCGACTAACCTTTGAACTTCTTTTTCTATGCAACTGCAAAGTAGATCAATGCTGCTCCAGTCAATCTCTGGGTTGGTTTATGAATTGAACATCTGACTTGCAGACATCCTAAGTGCCCTGGTGGTAGCTCAATAACCTCATAATATAATACCCCTATACTTTGTTGTTACTTTCCATCATAAGCTTAGCCTAAATCACTGAACTTAGTTGCAAATTGTCAGTGAAAACCAAGCTCAGTTTTGTTCCCTGGTCCATCGCACTGTCTCTAACTGGCAATCTGGATGCATGGCACCTCACGTGTGTTGCAGGTGAGATGCATCCTTGTTTCCCTTAAGGACTGGTGTGATGATTGAATGAAACTATTTCCCTCTGTGGAATTTGGCTTTTTCTTCATTGTTTTTAGCTCTATTCAGTAGTTTTGCTGCATATGATCAGTATATCATTATTGAAGCCTTCTTCCTTTACATTATTCAGCCTCTATTGATAAGTAATTTTGATTTTTTTTATGTATTCTTCATCATTTACAGTCCTCCTTTACAAAGAGTAGCTTAATCGAACTATCATCTTCTGATTCAAAAGTGTCGCAACTGTCATTTTGAGTTGAAAAGAAGAGTGTCATAAAGTTTTCCTCTTCTAGATAGTCGATTGTACTTTTTCCATTGTATTTGATTTGAATCATCAATATTTGAAGTGTCAAAAGTAGTTTTCCATTCGAAATTGAAAGTGTCATCTCAGTCTTCCTTTTTTTTTGAAAAGAAATCGCTAAAATTTCTCTTTGAAGAAAAGTAGTTCAAATCTGTACTTAGTTTTCTTTATGGCATTATGACATTAAGGAAATGGAAAAAAAAATACATGCATGTGCATTTGCATTTAGACTACATGCGGAAAATGATTCAGGAAAAGTTCATTTAGTGTGTGCTCTCTACTCTCTGTTGAAAGAATCGTACTCTTCTTTCCTTAGTAGCTAGAATTTTCATTGCTAAAAAAGAACAAATGACTATTTATCATTTTAGATTTCATATTTAGGAATTTTACATATACATCACGTGGTGAACCTTGAAAGGAAAACTTATTAAAAAATATCAGCTCTAAAATAAACCTCGATTAACATAAAAAAAATTTGGAACCTAACGCACAACATCTAGAAGTCTAGGATAGAGACATATTCTGGTGTCGTAAAGCCTGATAACTATTGTTTTGATTGAAGGTTGGGTGATTCCTCCTCTTATATATGACAAGTGCTAGTACAGACTTCTGCTCCCTGTACCGTCGAGTATATATCGGGAGACCAAAATAGGCTGATATCCTTTATCCTTAGGAAGTTGTTTCTGTTGCCCTATCAATCGCAATGCACTAAAGACAACATTTGGGAATATTGACTGTCGTACAAAAAGTCCTTGGTAATTTCTCTTTAATTTACCACCAAGGTGTATATTGCAATTTTGCGATTGGTTTGGTAATTCCTCTGTCTATATTTCCAGAGTAGTCACTTTTGTTCCTTTTCAACTCCTTAAAAGGAAAGGTCCATCTGAGCACTTTTCACCTTAGGCTCATTAAAAATCGAAAGTAACTAGATTCACCTTTAGCTTTTTCTTGACTCTTAAGAGAAAACAAGTTGTGTCAAGGCATCATAAAATTTATTTAATTAGGAATAACATCCATGTTCCCTTGTTGATCTTAGGTTGAGGTAATGGAATCCACTAATCAAGGATTTCCCCTTGGGGGGAACCTAGTCCTTTCTCTTCTTGGGGAGATATTAGTGCTTTGTACATGGCTACATAGTCCCTTCCAGGAATCACAATTGGCCAGCCAGTAGGGCTATTCTCGATCTCTGTCATTCAAAACACAGTAATTCCTCAGCAATCGAATCAGCAACCAGATGATACTGGATTTTCTCCCTTAGCTTCTAATTCATTTGTTTCTCCCTCTCCTTCTTCCTCTTCAATTGGTGAAACTAGTGATACTAAAAACCAAGTAACTGAGAAGAAGAAGAAAGGGAAGGAGAATAAGAGGAAGAAGCCAGTCAAGCAAGGGGGCAACCATGCATCGTCTGATGAAAATCCGCACATTGCACCTTCCAAACCCAAATTCCATGCATAATTTGCAAAGGAAACCACTTTCATCGAGATTTTCCTTGCATTCCACGGATCTTGAGAGACTGGTCTCCCCACTTGCACCATCCTGTGTCATCAACCTCTGCCGATCATGTTGAGAACTCACCATCGACTAGTGGAATTGATGTTAATGGACAAAAAGGAAGATCTAGATTTCCTTGTAGGTTGTGTGAAGCCGATCATGCCCTCCACTATTGTCCTTTTCTGGACGAAGCTAAAAGTGTCTTGGATAACCATACTGCTTCACCGTAGTGATTTCTGCCTGGATATAAGAAACTCTTGCCAAGTCCATCGCTAGTTGAAAATATGACTGACATACCTCTGTTGTCGGTCGAAACACCTATCATTGAAGATAAACCCTTTGAACTTCCATACCAGACGAAAGTCAATAGGTCGACACGGCAGTCGACCCAGTCTTGCCTTCAGAAGGTTCTCCTTCAGATGATACAATCTACAAAGAGAATGAGAACAACACCATTCAAATTCTTTTTGTTAAGACAGATTTTGATGAACATGGGGGAAATCTACCCATTCCTTTACCACAGGAAGGAATTTCCCCATTTCAAAATATTCATCCGGCCATTTATTTGATCCCTCCTCCAAGAAATCTAGTCGTTTCCTTTGATTTTGAATCTACTAGCAGGACCCCAACTTCCATCTAATGTACCATTCTGAATCATAGTACAAGTTTATAGAATGATCATGGCTGGAACTATCATAGATGAAGGGGCTTCCGTGAGTATCCTTTCCTCAACTTCTTAGAAATCACTTGGTTCACCATCGCTTCTACCTGAGAATCGAAATTTGTCAGGCTTCAACAAAGGAACCAGTCAACCGTTAGGGATCCTTCCAAATTTGCATATAACTTTGAGAAGGACAACCATTCCACTAGATTACAATCTACTCCTTAGACATGACTACATTCACATCATGGGAGCTATTATTTCCACACTCTTTCGGGTGATATGTTTCCCGTATGAAGACAGAATCGTACATCTTGTTGACCAGATTTCGTTTCCCGGTTCAAAAATGGCTACAAGTCAAACGCCATCCCCAAATGGTCTCTTTGCTCAAGGAATGTCTCTTCAGCCTCCAACTCATCCACAAAATTACTGCAAGTAATTCGGTGAATGTAACGAAGCTTAGGGGGCATGCACCCTGGTCTGCTTCAGTAGGCAAACCCAGATGAACAAACAAGTTTCCTTATAGGTTATATGATTAGACTGAAATTCCATTTCTGTGTGGGATATGGGATCGGTCTCAAACAATATCTCCTCGCACATTATGTGATTGGAAGCTCACACCATTCACCTTTGTCTATTTCAATGGACAAAGCCAAGGAAGTGTTTTGTCTGCTCCACAGAGGAAATTATCCTACTTAAATGCAAGAACTTCCATAAGGTAACTGGAAATTCTCATTTTCTCAACACTTGGAGGCATGCAAACCTTTTTTACCCAAGTGAAAAGCGACCAGCGTAACTCTAACCTTGTAGTATTTTAGCCTAAATTTTAGTTCAATTGCTTATGTGAAGTGAACGGTCTGATCCACCATTCAGTTTTGCTAGTTGCCCCGGCAAAGCAAAGGAAATGATTTTTCTAAACTATCCTACCTAACCTCAATAGTTCATTAACTCTTAGTATAGTTAGTTCTGTAGTTGGTCATTTCCATCCTGCATACAAAAGGTAATGAGCAAAGTTTCACATGGGCCAAGGTCACTAGAAAATGAACCTACTGATAAGAGACATTTTTAAAAGACGACTAGCATGAGCAGTGTTACTGCACGGTTCGAGCTCGTTAAAAAGTAAACCCACCAGTGAGCATAGTTTCTAAAGATTCAAGCTGATTAAAAAATGAATCCACCCTCGGTAAATAACCTTTGTGATCGCAGCCTTGGTCGTGTTCTTATGGTCACCTCCACTCTTTTAGCTGATCATACGCCTCCACTTGATTGTTTACCCTTTTGAGGAACAACTGTGACGAGTGATTCTATTAGCCACCCTCGTTACAATGCCACTTTTGAGAAATTCCAAACTTACCTAGAACCAGTTGCTACCAGGATACATCACTCGTTCCTCAAAAAACGAGTCTGTTTTAAGCTCTTTTTAGACTCGTAAAATATGAAAAGATTGCCGAGCTATTGGCCTTTCCAGCTTTTTAAAGTAAAGAGAAGCACCATCCCTCCTCTACATTTTAATATTTTTGGACATGAGGGATCATTCCATAAAACGTTCGAACGCTTGTCTTTTTTAGCTCGCTAAAACTATCGAAAAGTCATCCCTTTCGTATTATTTTATACTTTTTCAGACTTAAGGGATTATGCCACGAAAAGGACTACTAGAGTTTCCTTTCCGTCTCTTTTCAGACTTTCCAAACATGAAAAGGACCGAGTTATCTTTTTCGTTAAACTCGTTAAAACAATAGCAACAAACTTGTCCATTTGGACAAGAACGAGTTTCACTGTCACTAGCCTTGCTAAAACATAGCGATAGGTTTTCCCGAAGGGCAAATTATAGAACAAGCATATGTTATCCTCCTCAAGCTTGACGAAATAAAGAAGTACTCATCAGCAATGACTAGGGAAAAAGGGAAGAAATCTTGAAGAACTTCATTGGTAGCAAGTCGCTCTTGAACATGACACTTTCACTCCATCACCATGATTGAGTCGGGTTGGGTTATTCTACTGACCATCACCATTGGTCCTCTATACCATCCATGGGGTTAATGCTACCAATCCATCTCAGTGTCACTAATATGTTCAAGAGAATTCATTCAAAGAATTCACCAACCCAGCTAATGCCTCATCCATTACAATGCCTTCACTCTCCATTTTTCATGATCGCCATTCATGAACCTTGTATCAACAAATTGTTTTCACCTCCAGAAAATCATTTGTTTCGTTTCATGTCGTAGATGTGGGATTCATTAAGGCCCTCCTATGACGGGTCACTTCTTGTCAACATCATCTCATTATCCAAGAAGTTGACTTAGGAAAGTCCCTCTCAGTACTTTGAAGCTTGCATACCTCAATGGCAAGTCTCTCACTTCCGGCGATAGGTTTACATCGATGGCCTATGACCAAAAGATTTTGCGTGGTGTTTGATATCGGATCATATATTCACACCACGTGAATTGTATTGTAGTACCTTGAGGGTCATTATCATTATCGGTGATTCCTCTTGTGTCTGTTAACAACTTACATTATTAGCTGGTAATCAGGCAATGTCTTTCCATGTTCGACTTCAGAACATCTTTTCACATGGATCAACTTGTACATCGGGAAACAGTTGAACAAGTTTGAAGACTCCAGATCTAGTTTCATCCATCCATGCTGCGATATATTTAGGAAAATAAAGACATCAAATGTACACAATAGCTGCACAAATGATCATCCAAGCTAAGGGATGGTGGCTCTACAAGAATCACCAGTCTGCAAGATAGACGGTTGTCTGTCCTATGCACATGAAAATGAATTTATAAAGCTGAGCATGGGAATTCCCGCCTTAGTAGATCATGAAAATAATATGAAGATAATGTATTGTATTGTATTTTATATAGGTCACCTTCTAGTTCGAAAAAAATTGGATCCTCATGATAAAGCATTTCACCCGACATCAGAAGATTTACGACCTCATGCTTTAGGGGGCAATTGTTATAGACATATTTGGGCACTGCAACCCCAATCACATATTTCTATAAAATAAGGGTTCTTAAACCCATAAAAGTGTTGTTTCACACCCTAAAAGATCAAGGTCAACTGATTACGTCATTTCCCAAAAGTTCTCCCTAAAAAACCACTCAAAACTAGCCAAAACTGGACCATACAGACTACTCCTTGGTCAAGGTGTGATGCATCTCACCTGCTACACACAAGAGCTATGATGCATACTGAAAAGGTGTTTTGTAGGGTGTGATGAGTGAGAGCAGACAAATGGCAGAAACAGTTTGCTAAGTGGAAACCCAGAGAATCTTCTAGAAACTTCTCATATGACACTTGCCTCTCTAAATTCGCCCAAGGATGAGTAAGAGATCATGAAATCTCCAAGTGGAACTAGGAACTACGAGTGAAATGACACTAATAGAAAACCTAGAAGCTAACTCACCCCTCCGAAAATATCTAATGGATCCCTCAGCTGAGAGATCTAGAGGTTGGAATTTTGTAATTTGTAAGGAAGTGTCATTGGTTTCTCTTTGAGACATTGTATTGTTGGGTGATATTGCTTTTCATGAGGTGAAGAGGGCTTTCATGCTAGGAGGATTATGCTGGATCAGACAGCTGGGTTGTAATCCTCTCTAATACTTCTATTATCAATAAAGTTATTTGAGTTTTCCTCCATATACTCGTGTACTTGTGAATCTTGTATTTGTGAATGCAATTGTATGGTTAATGTACTTCTGATTCTACATTATTTATGGTATTATAGATCTCTATGCTTTGATGGTGTTCTGTTTCTTTGTCTCTACAAATGTTCTTTAAAGTGGGACAAGTGAGAAAGGAGTGGAAAGCTTCATCAAAGGAGAGAGGAAACAAGCAAGAAGCCAAGCGAAAGATTATGTTTGGTGCTCTCTGCTTCTCTCTTATTTATCATACATAAAGGAAAACACAAGTTACTTTGAATTTTTTGTTTCCAAGATAGCTACTCGTCTTAGTGGGACTAGCAGATCGAAAAGACACTAGATTTCCCAGAAACATATATAGATAGGCTTAACTCATTGAAATCACGTACGGACACATTTTGTCTAAATAAAAATGGCATACACATTCGGTTTTTCTAAGTAATGGTCATGTACATAATTATGAATATGAAATTTAAAGTTAAATTGAATTAAAAATATTGATTCACCACCCCTTGCCCGCTATAAATATTGTTCCTAACATGGTGGATGTATCATTATTCTCTATGATTACTCTTAATGCATGGAAATCTTTATCTAAGTGAAAAATATTAACGTGACCAATACGTTCTTACTTTCTTAATGTATTTAGAAACATTGTTGCATGTGAAAATTGAAATGCATCTTGAGTATATTTGAAAAGATGTTTTGTAACTAACATGATTTTGTAAAGTGTATGGTTTTATGAGATACTACTATGAATAAGGTTTTAATATTATTAAGTAGGAGTAGTAAATGGAAGCCTAGTGTTGTCATTAATATTCTGACAACACAAAACATAAGTGATCAGCCTCAGTATTGCAAGAAGAATGCTGCATCTCCCAAGGCTAACAACTTTAATTATCAACATGTAGTTCGTACAAACTTAAGAGCTATCAACACTATATGTGCAACATATAATGCATTGTACCTTTTGACATGATGTAACAGAGTGCATGTACTGAAATCAAATCCTTAACTAATTGTAGAAAATGAAATGCTCCAAATGGAATCCTTAACCTATTGCAAGAAGGAAAGTACAAGAAAAGAAACCTATTCTAATTGCATAAAGTAAATATCATGGACTAAATTTCATCCATTACATTTCAAAGAATTTAGATCCATTAACAAATTTCATTGGATGTGGAAATCAAAAAAATGATCGTTGTATTATCCAATTCATAAATTTGTCCATTAATGCAAATCATTAAAATGTTTTGCATGAATAAAATTAGTAATTAGGATTAGGATCTTAAGTAAGAGTGTTGAGGACGATGAGGGTTTGACAGCGAGGGTTCTATCCGGAACCACGATCAGGGCACAGATAGGAAGCTAGTAGTCGTTTTCCATGCGCAGAAGTAGATGAAGGGAAGTGGCATCCGATTCGACTGGCAGCTGGAGATCGTGCGATAGTTTTTTGCGGCTAGCTGTGAGATTTCTTTCCAACAGAAGCTGTAAAGCTAATATTCGTTTTCACCGTCTCCCGGAGTAAGGACAAGGTTTCGCTGGCACCTAGCATTGTTTACTGGCATTTTTCTTGGATCGACCCCCGTAACCATGGTTAACCCTAACGAATTGGTCGATTTGGACCCGGAATTGGAAGACATTCTTTCAGTTTGGGTGAAAGAACCGACAGTTCAAAACGTGGAGCGGTATTTCGGGGGTTTTGAACATTCAAGGGTAGTTCCGGTTTCTCAGGGAACTAAGGCACTTTCTCAGCAGCCCTGCAAGGACTTTGACAGATTCACACCCCGGGTTCGCAGACAGGATATACACCAGCAGCCGATTAGTGAAGATGCAGTGGACAGGGCGTTCACAGCGGCACAATCTCTTGGTATTAAGGGCAAAGCGGGGTCGGGCCGGATCCTTCTTTCTGGGGGCATCGAAGATGTTGTAAACTTGGGTTTGTTTCAGGGGCTGGTAAATCAAGGGGTTCTGAAAAGGTTTTTTCGCTCTCTAGGGTTGCCCTGCCAAGAGACCCCCCCCCTTTCAAAAGACAACCCTGCAGGAGGTTTCGATGGACAGTTTGTTAGTCAAGCGGGACTGCCGAAAGGTTTCAATGTATCATCGGAAGAGAATCTTTTATCTGGTATCCCTATACCTGATATCTCCGCTCCCTCTCAGCCTTTTCCGGAGGTAGAAACTCAATCGATTCCGACCCAAGAGGAACCAAAATGGCACGACGCTTCTGAGGAAGCTAGGGTTTCAGCTGAGGGTTCCGGGAAAAAAGGGGAAAAGAGGAAAACCCAAAGGCCGATTGGATCCCAGGAGCTGGAAGGAAACCTGGTACTTGGCATGGAGGTCTCTATTGATGAAACCCTAGTAATGGCAGATTGCACCCTGGTTGGTAGGGCAAGAGGTAAGAAGCTATCGTCAGGCTTCTTGCAGGCATGGGGAGAAAAGCAGTGTGTATGGGACAGACCCCTAGGGTTCGAAGCCTTAGCTTTAGCTAAAGGCTGGTTTATGTTCAAGTTCGTGGACAAGGAGGCTGCTGAGTGGGTGCTTGGAAGAAACTGGATTATAGGCAACATTCCAGTCCTGTTGAAAAAGTGGAGCCCTCTGTTTGATGCTTTTAAGGAGAAAATTGATGTCTTCCTGGTATGGGTTAGGGCCCCGGGCCTCCCCTCGTTCCTCTGGACTGAAGCGGTTTTCAAATCCATCGAAAATAGACTGGGAACCTTCCTGGAGGCCAATATGTCATTTTTGGAGACTAAAAATAGAGCAATGGCTCGTATTTTGGTAAGCTTAAATCCTAGCAATGGCCTTGCCCAAAAAATAAATCTTCAGTATAAAGAGTACGTGTTTGAGCAGATTTTGGATTATGAGCATTTTACCTTCCGGTGCCATCGGTGCCATGAATATGGGCATCTTGCCAGGGATTGTCCGTAATTCAGGAGAAGGAGGCGGTTTCGGAGAACCCCAATTCTAAGTCAGCCAGTTTACAATCGCGGCCACGTTTCTTAGGAGAAAGTAGGCATGGCAGAGCAGTCTGTAGAAGATATGGATATTGAGGGGATTCAGAAAGAAGCAGCGACGGAGGAACCCCAGCCCCATGAGCTGGTCAAGGCCTCAGAAGCTCAACCTGAGGATGCTAAGGAGGAGAACGTAAAGGAACCAAGTGCTGATCATCCCCCTGTCAAAGAACCTGAGAAGGATATGTGCTCTGATCCTCCTTCTCCTCCCCTTCATTTTCCAGAACATCTTTCTGCTTCCCATCATGATTCACCTTCTCTTCACCCCTCTCTTAATGATGGCATAAACAAGAATTTAGATATTCTTGAGGGCTCTCCTGATATTGATACCCTCTCGGCTGCCATGCCATCCCTTGATCTAAATAGTGAAGAAGTGTGGCCTCCTCTTGTTCCTCCGGTTCCTCTTACCCCATGTCCCTACAACCTCAGATCTATGGTTGGGAAGTCTGGGCCGTCTGGTTTCGTAGGTGGTTTAGGGATTATGACCTCCCAAAGTTTACCAAAAAATAAAAGAGGTAGAATTTCAGATTTATCAAAGGCAAAATTAAAAGCTAAGTTGGATGTAGCAGACGGGAAACAACACTCAATTCCTGGGGTACTTAGAGCGGTGCAGTCCCCTGTCTCTGTTATCAAATGATTCTGTCGTCTTGGAATTGTAGAGGTTTGGCCAGCAAACCTAAAAAACTGGTCCTTAGAGATTGGATTCAAAACTCTAAATCTGACATTATTTTTCTTCAAGAAACCCTGGGGAAAGGCTCTGAAGTGGAAATAATGCTAAATGCTCTCCTCCCAGGGTGGAAATTCTCAGCAATTGATTCATCGGGCCATCGGGTAGGGCTCGCGATTGGATATAAAGAAGGAAGAATAAAGGTTTTGAATCAATGGGGGACGAAGCAAGTAATGGGCATGGAGATCATATCCCCAGATTTTTCCCTTCCATTTTTAATTGTAAATATTTATGGCCCTTGTCAAGGAAGGGAGTGTTTCTGGAATGACCTGATGAATAAATCTTTGATGAAGTCGCCCCTATTGATCATGGGTGGTGATTTAAATTTCTCAATAGGGCGAGCAGAAGCTTGGGGCCCTTCGGCCAGGGAAGATCCCATGTCGGATTTTTTCAACAGCCTTCTCTTGGATAACAATCTTATAGATCCATCCCCGTCCAAACTCAAGCCAACTTGGAGGAACAGAAGAGCAGGGGAGGATCGAATTGCTAAAAGATTGGACCTTTTCCTCCTCTCTGAAGGCTTAATTTCAAAAGTCCCTATTCTCAAGCAATGGGTAGAGGAAATATGTAACTCTGACCATTTCCCTATTTTCTTGGATATTTCCTTCCCCCCCCCAAAGCCTCCTGCCCCCTTGAAATTCAACTCTTCTTGGCTTCAAGATCCCTCCTTTAATAAACTTTTCATGGAAACATGGATCCATCCGGGCAGGGATGCAAGAGATGACAGATGTTTCTTGTTCATGGAAAATCTTAAGAGACTGAAGAAGGCGACTATCTCTTGGGCAAAGGATAGGAAGACCAAACAGAATGAAGAGCTGTCCAAAATCAGGGAGGAGTTGAAAAATTTGGAAAGTATGGAGGAGCATGGCTATATCTCGCAGGCTTCCAAGGATAGAATCCTTCATTTTGGAGAAAATTCAGAACCAAAATCTTTTGGACAAGGAGGAAGAATGGAGGCTCAAGAGCAGGGCTATATGGTTGAAATCAGGAGACGAGAATACCAGTTTTTTTCATAATTTTGCAAAAGGAAGAAAATCTGTAAACACCATCTGGAGCCTCAAAGATGAAGAAGGAAGGGAGATTAGCACTTTCTCAGGTCTCTTTGGTATAGGACAGAGACATTTCCAGAGGTTATTCTCAGATCCGGGAGAAGCCACAATAGCTGAGGTTATAAGAACTGCTCAATGTTTCCCAAGATTTGTCGAAGAAGATGAAGCAGAGGATTTATCAGCCCTTGTAACTAAGGAGGAAGTTGAAGCAGCTATGAAGCTCATGGCCAAAGATAAAAGCCCCGGTCCGGATGGTTGGACCATCAAACTCTTCCTCTTTTTCTTTGATTTAATAGGATCTGAAATCACTGATGTAGTTGAAGAATCAAGACAGAAAGGAGAAGTTTACAGGCCCTTTAATTCAACTTTTATAGCTCTCATCCCAAAAAAGGACGATCCGGAGAACTTTGAAGATTTCAGGCCGATATCCTTATGCAATTGCATATACAAAATTATTGCAAAGGTGATAGCTATAAGAATTTTTCCCATTCTGTCTAGAAACATTTCTATGGAACAATTTGGGTTTTTGGATGGGAGACAAATCCACGAAGCCATAGGAGTAGCCCAGGAAGTAATTCACAGTGTCAGGCAGCAGAAAAAGAAAGGTGTGGTTTTTAAAATAGACCTCTCCAAAGCCTATGACCGAATAAACTGGATTTATCTCAGGATGTTGGTTACTCACTTGGGCTTCAATTATTCCTTCATTAGTTGGGTAATGGGTTGTATCTCCAATGTCAGCTATGCGGTTCTTATTAATGGTGCAGCTTCTCCTTTTTTCAAAAGACAAAGAGGATTAAGGCAAGGATGCCCCTTATCTCCTCTTCTGTTTCTTCTAGTGGCAGAAGGTTTAAGCAGGTTGATTCATAAAGCTAGAAGAGAGGAGAAGGTAGAAGGTATAGAGGTAGCAATCAATCTTTTCATCACCCATCTTCTTTTTGTCGATGATATTTTGATTTTCTCTAATGGATCTCTCAATGAACTTAAGGAGATTAAAAGCATAATTGATCTGTTTATGAAAGCTACTGGCATGCAGATTAATTATAGGAAGTCTCAGGTATCTATGGCGAATGCTGACAGAAGGGAAAGATCCTTGGTGCTAAATCTTTTTCCCTTCCACCAACAACCGCTGGAATCCCCCTTCAAATATCTGGGATTTTGGCTAAAACCGACAGCATACAAGAAAGAGGATTGGAACTGGCTAATAGCTAAGATAGAAGCCAGAATTTCTCACTGGAGTCACAAGTGGCTTTCCAGAGCAGGCAGATTGACCCTTATCAAATCAGTATTGTTAGCCATTCCAGTCTACTGGGTAGCTTTAGCTTGGGTTCCTAAAGGAGTGTTGGAGAAAATCAGAAGGATTTGCAACAAATTCTTATGGGCAGGCTCTAAAGAATGTTCTTTTCTCCCCTGGGTAGCTTGGGATAAGTTGGCAAGGCCAAAAGAATGGGGAGGTTGGGGAATAAAAAGACTCCCTGAGTTTAGTCTTTCTCTGGCAGCTAAATCAGGCTGGAGACTTATTTCGATGGAGAATCTTTGGACTAGGGTGGTCAGAAGGAAATACATAGACCCAATCCCTTTGGAAGACTGGATCAGGAGCCAGGAAAAGAGAAAAAAGAACGTCTCTGTAATTTGGAAAGCCACGGTGGAAGCCTTCTCAGTTATTGAACAAGGGCTGGCATGGAAGATAGGAGACGGCAAACATCTAAAAATTGGAAGGGATCCCTGGGTAGGCTGTAATGAAGCTTTTGCTCTATCCCCAGGCTTACTTAGGCATCTTGCTAGTAAGGGTATTTTTACTTTAAACCAGGTGGAGAAAATAGGTCATTCCACAATATGGGGACAGGCTTGGAAGAGTGCGGAAGATCTGGGTTTAAACATCAGGTGGAAGAACGAATGGTGCTCCTTCATCCAAGAACTCCACCGTTCCAATGTCAGGCTCAAAAATGAACCAGACTTGTTGATATGGGCCCAGGGGGATTCAGGTGAATATTCCCCAAAGGATGGATATAATTTCCTTATGCAAAAGAAAGGTTGGGGAAATCCAGAGTGGTGGTCGAAACATATCTGGAAGTTAAAAGGACTAGCAAAGGCTAAGATTTTCCTCTGGTGTATGTTAAAAAGGAAAGTTCCAACCTGGGACATTTTGCGAGCCAGATATTTATTTGGACCAGGGAGATGCTCTCTGTGCAAATCTGAAAAGGAATCTATAAATCACCTTTTTATTTCTTGTGCAGAATCAAAAAAGATCTGGGGGGAGCTAACTAGATTGCTCAACATTAAAGCTCAGTGGGGCAATGATCCTTTGGAAGAAGCTTGGAGTAGATGGTGGCAAAATTTCCCGGAAGGGAATTTGAGACTTCTTCCTCTTATTTTCTTCTGGGGGGTGTGGATTGCGAGGAATAAGAGCCTTTTTCAAGATAAAAACACTCCCGCTTCAGTCACAGCGATTAATTGTGCAGCCATCTATTCCGCCATACCTGTCCCTGAACCTAAAATTCCTCATATTCCTTCCAAGTCTGTTACTATCCAGGAGGGTATTCCCTGGGCTTTCTTTGACGGTGCTTCCCAGAACAACAAGGCCGGAGCAGGGTTGTGCATTCACCTAAATCAAGATCATTCTCTAAAAGCTTCTGTAGGCCTAGGTTCTGGCTCAAATAATTTTGCTGAGTTGACTGCATTGCGCCTCCTTCTTTGCTGGCTTCTTCATAGAAATATTTTCTCAATCCAAATTTTTGGAGACTCTTTGAATGCCATAAACTGGGTCAATGGAAGTGCTGCTTGTCAAAACCAAATTATGAAGATTATTCTTGAAGAAATAATGCTCTTAAAATCATCTTTTAACAATTTCATCATATGCCATGTCTACAGGGACAGAAACGAGGAAGCAGACAGGTTTTCTAAGGCTGGTTTACAACAGGATTTGGGAAGCTGGACAATAATTGAAACAAGGCAGGGGCAGTCTCTTACATCGCGGCAACCTCCTTTTGATCAGACACAGTGATTGCGGCCCTACTTTCTCTTTGTGCTTTAAGTTTATGGTCAAAATTGTTATATCTTTTTCCGTGTTTTTTCTCTCTTTCTACAGTTATAGCATTACAAAACTCTATTTTCTTTGAGTATATCAGCTTGTCTGAAGTATAGTTACAGTCATGTAAGAGGTTGTTTTCCTTCTCTAAAGGAGACCTCAAAATGTCTTTATGTCAAATGTTTAAAGTCTCCGTAAAGGAGGAAGAGCAAACAGTTAAATATCAGACCTTATTTCAGCAGTCATCAGAAAATTTTATCATCCATAAACAGTCAAAAAAGACTGAGAATTATGTGTTTTTACAGCAGGACAAACTACAATCCACTGAATCATCAGGATTGCAAGTTGCTTACAGAATGTAACTTTTTATTTCTTAATAAAAAGTTGGTTTTTTTCTTCGGAAAAATTAAAATGTTTTGCATGGGTAAAGAGGAAAGTATGAAGTCGTATCTAGTGTTCCATAATCAATTCTTTATAGCCTAGGTATCTTGATTGAACCCTAATGGATAGTAACCTAGATTCATGAAGGAATCTAGCCAAGTATATGCACATTGGAAAACTACTACACGGTCTTTTGTACTAATACTACAAGAAACATCAAATTTTCTATAGGGAGTTATAATTCACTTAATTACCAACAAAATAAAATCCAATTTGGATGGAATAAATTGTTTTAGTTATTAGTATTTGTTAGGTCTCTGTTATAATTGGAATCACTCAAAAATACCTATTTTAACCCATGCTAAAATATGACATAAAATTACTAGTCGAAAATGTAGAAATTCAAGAACTAGTGAGCTAGTACATCTATCAAAGTCATAACCTAATCAAGTGAAAATGAAGTGGGGTAGTTTTTTTATTAACTAGAATGATTTTGTGATCTAATTCAAGTGAAATCCATTTTATTGAATCTCGTTAGCATGTTCTAAAAAATATCATAAATTTATTGTTGTTTGCTACAAAAGGATCTCAGAAATCTAGATTTCGAAATAAGAAAACTAATCCAAGTGGCTAAATGATTAGTATGACCTTCCAAAGATTTTCCAAGATTGAAATGATTTTTTTAATCCTGCAAAAGGACTTAATTCAACCATTTAACCCAATCCTATAATAAGAAATCATTAATACTAAATACAGAAATAGAAGAAAGATAAGAACAAGAGATGCATGTGAATAAGAAGTGAAAAGAAGAAAAGTAAATGATGAAAAAGGGCTCTGAGTCTCCTCGGATGGAAAAGACCAAGGAAAATTATAGTCTTATGTAGGAGACTGAGATTTAGAAGCTGAAAGTGTCACCAATCTTCACTAATTCCATCAATACAATTACATCCCTACAAGAAATGACAATGAAGCTGCAAAAATATGAGTTCTCTCTATAATAAAACTAATAAATACCCACATCTAGGGGAAAATTCAAATTGTACTTAAAAAAAATTATTAGTAATTATTACCCATGAAACTAGGAAGATTTTCGCAGCAAAATCCCTTGATTAGTGGATCTGGTTCCCACTACTAGGATTCTGCATTAAATGACGGAGAACGCATTCCTAATTTTTTTTTCAATCATTAAAGCTCCACAACCTATTACATGATTCCATAACATATTTTTGATTTATTATTTAATATTGATCCTCTTGTAATAGGGGCAAGCCCCTAGATTATCTACTCCTCCAAATCTTCATAATCTACCCAATATTCTCAAAATATTCTACAAAAATAAATAATATTAGGCACAAATATGCAATTATCCATAAACCTTCCTAATTAAAATATTAAAGATAAAAATACATTATCTAATGCAAAAAGAGAGGTTTATTCTGTTGAAGAATGGTCAAATGGGCCTTAATTTAGTTCTAATTTAGAGGCATGAGCCTTAATTTATGTCTAATTTAGAAAGCCATCATACCCACCTACTGAAAGTGTTGCTCATCCTCTAAGAAACTTAGTGACCTCATTGTGCCTCATTCGTGGCCATGGTGGCCTCTCGCTTGTGCATTCATTAGTCCTTTCTCTTAAGAATCTTCGCTGTAAGTTCTGCAAAGACAAGCCCAAAAATGTAATTTCTCTTTTGATGATTGTTTAACAGTCTTTCACACAAAAAAACATAACTTTCCTCTATGAAAGTGAACTTTGTTGGCTTGTAGATCCATTTCATTCATATCCTCCTCCTTGAAAACTTCACTCCATTTTCACTCATTTTTCCAATTGTGTTTGTGCATAGAAAAAATCACAATGTTTCATCTTTCTTTTAATTATAACAAATTTATGATTGTTATCCATTAAAATATTATATTTATGACCTTTAATATCCACAATAAAATTTCATTTTTTTGTTACTAGTATAGTTTTAAATACACAACCATTTCACCTTGGATAATAGAAAGCATATACACATATATAGATAGAGAGAGAGAGAGATTTGTTATCCCATATATATAAATATATTATTAATATTTTTTTAAATGTTACATATCAACTCTCTCTCTCTCTCTCTCTCTATATATATATATATATATATATATATATAAGTAAAAATATAAGAATTTTTGTTTATTATCCATATAAAATTGATATAAAATGATGTTAAGACATTGAAGTCTTTTATCTATGGCTTAGGTTAATATATATATATATATATATCTTTTAATTTATATATATATATATATATATATATATATATATATATATATATATATATATCTTTTAATTTATATATATATATATATATATTTGAAGTACTACATGTCATATCCTTCATATTAATTTTCAGATTTGAGATCCATCTTAACGAGGGATCTATCAAGAACCGAGAGGGATCAAATCTCTCCAAGTGGAAACCTAGGATAAAATCTCTCAATGAGGAAACCTATTCTTTGAGGACAAGTTTTGAGCAAAGGTTTGTACCTCGAGAGATTTGATCCCTCTCAGTGCTTGATAGATCCACGTTTAAGAAGGATCTAAGTTAGTTTAATTCTAAATCTAATCATTGAACTTAAACATCTTTCTATACTAAATTGTAAAACAACTCTTAACAACCAATTTTAAACAAAAAATTAAAATCAAACCCTTCTTAAAAAAATAATTCTAGAATAATTAAATTTTGTATCTTAAATTTATATTATACATGTTATATTTTTTAGTTTTTTATATTAATAGATGGATGTTCAAATAATAATGTCTTTCATATCTAAATAGATATTTAGATTATCATATTTACATAATATAGTTATAAGATTACCATATAGATTATCAAAAAAAATAGCATCATGATAATATATATAAGAAATCACATTGAAAAAAACAATACCTACCAACATATATTATTATCATTTACAAAAACCATATTAGTGTATATACAATATATATTTCCATTACGTAATTATTGCCTGGGTTGTACACAAATTGAAACAACTTTACAAATCTTGTCTTTATCTCGAATTGAGTCACTTTTCATGTACTTGAAATAGATTATTAGCTTCGTTTCTAAATTTGTACTAAATGTTGTAAATTTATAAGTTGAAAGTTTTTCAAAAAATGACTGATTTTTTTTTTAAAGAGTCAGATATAGAATATTTATCATGGGAGCTTTGTAAGTTCCACATATGCACAACAAATATATTATTAATTTGGATAAAACACCAATTAAAGTGAAAGCCAGTAGAGAAACATTATTTGTGGTGAAATGGAATTGTAGGCTTGAAAGAAACCAAACAACCTAACTAAGGTGTATATATGTGTGTGTATGTGTCTGTTTGTTTCAAAAATATTATTAATTCGTATAATCAATTAAATAAAATGAGGGATTGTAGAACAAATTATATGGGGTGAGCTAAGGTAAAATAAAATGTATGTTTTTGTAGAGGTGTTTAATAGTGGGATTCAAGTATCCTTATTCCTATTTGGTGGAGTAATAATAATGATGATATATCGATGGTTTTGTTTTTTTGTTTGCTCTTCTAAAGAAGAAGCTAAGAAACAAATTAGTTTGAAGCTTCCATTATATTTTACTTCTCTCATTCTCTGATTTTTCTAATAAATTTTGATGATTGACATAATCATTGTACTGAGGTTGATAGGCACAATATATATATATATATATATATATATATATATATATATATATATAGATATTAAATTTTTTGACTAAGCTAACATATATGTTTATGTTTAGTAAAAACTTTTGTGACTAGACATCTCCCCCTATACGTGATTGTATGGTGCCTCTAGGCACAATAATATTATTTATGTGTCAACTAATACATATCACTTGTACTAAAAAGTAGAAAGTAATTACACACTATCTTAATTTTTTGAAATATTAATTACTTTATATAACTATATAAAGTGATGTAAAATTAAGGTGGAAGATAAAGAATTTATTTGATTTTATAATTATTATTTCTATTTGTAATTTTTTAAATTTATTTATTTATATTTTTAAATGTAATTTTCTGTGAGAACATCTTCTTCATACTAGGCTATAAATCATCTCTTAGTGCAAGTAGAAAAAAAAACAATTTTGTAGTTGAAACTTAATAATAACTTTTTTTGATATTATTAGAAATTTAATTCAATGATAATAATTGAGTACATATTGACTAATAACAATTAATAATATTAATGGACAAAGAAATTATAATAGTTATGACAAATAATGATGACGATGATGATCATGATTAATGCCCACTAAGAATAATGTGCTCTGTGCGTTCTCCACGAAAAAAAGACACTAATTTTCATTCTTCAAAATCTTATTTCTGTGATCAAGGAGAAGGGAAAGAAGTGGTCCAAGATTATTGTAGCTACGCTTCCTTAATATGTCAAGAAGATTGGAGGTGTGGTTGATGATAGTGAATTAAGAGTGAATGTGAACAAGAGCCTCAGAGTCTAAAAGGAAATGTTTTTCATCTTCCACCTCCTTAGTATCACAAATTTGATAGATTCTATCATCCGAGGAAGTCTTGGGAGTATACCACCGTCTGTTCTCACTTTGAAGCTCATGAGAATTAGTTCTTATCCTATCAATTTTCATTATCTTCTTAGTCTTGGTCAACATAGAGAGATAATTCTAGTTATCAAGGGTGGGGTTTTTCACCTCCGGATATTCTATTAGCTTCTTTTTACCCTCCAACTCTTTACTATCCCACATATTGTCACTAAATTGGAGGTAATAGTATCTCTCATCTTATCATTTTTTCCCATGATGATCTCCTCCTTAATACCTCAAAGGTTGAGCCTAGACTGGGCATCCTTATGCCACCCATGCTTGAGGCACAACTGGGGGTTTGACTAATGTTAGAAGAAATTTTTGGGAGCCTCTTAGATTCCATGTTTCAAAGCTCCTTCTTATACATCAAATATCTAAACATAGATGTACTTCCAATGGGGGATAGGCCCTCTTCTATGAAGAGGATAGGATAGGAATTATTTCCCTTGATCTTGAGGTTATAGGTTATTAATTTAGTATGGATCGTCTCAATCTACCTCCACGACTCTCTAGATATACTACAACCCAAAACCTCACATTTGTAAAATATAGTAGGGTGGATTAGAGTCTCAAAGAAAAACCTTTCTTTACTCCAAATGTAAATATCGAGCAACTTATAGTTGTTTTCAAGCTCATAGTAAGCTTTTTTGACCTCCAATAATTATTTTCTCGATGCTATAATTCCCATTGAGCCAATGAGGAAAGTCAAGTGCCAAATATTTATTAGAAGAAACCTACTCTAGTCAATGGTTATCATGGATGAAACTACCTTTAGTAATATTTTTTTATTTAATGATCATGACTTTAGTCTTGTCGGTATCAACCACCATATCCATCTTGGACCAGTGGACATGAAGAATCTTAAGTTTCTTATCTAGATCATCATGGATTTTTGGAAGAAGAATAATATCATCAGCATAAAGGGAAATAGTAATGATTATTCTAGCAAGCTTGTTTCCTTTGCAGCCCATAATTTCTAGACACTCCTCTAGCTTATCGATGTAAATACCAAAAGGTGTAGGGGATAGGAGACACCATTGCTTAACCTTGATATTGCACTTAACATCTTTGGAGCACCCTTCATTGGTCCTAAGATTGTAAATGACTATCTCATTGAGGCAGGTCACAATAATACCCAGTTCACGAGGAACTATGATCTCTTCAAGCCTCTCATAGAGCTTATCTGGACGGACCATGTCGAAATATTTTATAAAATCCACAAAATAGAAGAAGAGATCAGTTTTACTACTGTGACATTCCTCTACAATGATCCTAAGAGTGACATGGTGGTCGATAGTTGAGTTTTGTCGCCTAAAACTAGGTTTCCCTTTATCCCCTTTACCCTAGTTCTCAAGCCAAAGGCTAAGCCTATCTTCTAAAATGAGCCCATAAAGGTTGGCTAGGTTGTCGATAATCATAATGGTCTTGTAGTTAGGGGCAATGATTTTGTCCCCATTTTTAAAGATAGGCACAACAAGGATTTTCTTCCAAATATTAGGGAAGTTGATGCATGAGCATGAGGCTTGAAGACAAAAGGATTCAAATTTATTCGAAAAATACAAAAAAAATTACAAGAAAAGCAATGGAATTCTTTAGCTATCACTTTACAAGTTTTCTAGATAGGATTTCAGCAGGGATTTATGTATTGAGTGATTTTATAATGATTTCATGTTGTATATATTTAGTTGAGATTCTCAATGAGAATATCAAGAAAATTAGGTATTGTCTAAGATTAGATATATTAGATCTATTGATTAAAGATGTGATTGTTAGAATGAAACGATATTTATGTAAGCTCTGAATGATTGTAAAGAGATTTTGACTCATTTAGATTGATTTCAACATATAAGATGAAGTTATATAAATTGTATCTATTTGTATTTTTTAGTATAATTGGTCAATCACGGAGGTGTTACATCCCTCCAAAATATCTCTCATTTCTGTTGATTTGCAGTTTGGCTTTTGAATTAGAGTGTGTAAAGTCTGTATTATATGATAAATCTTGTGTTTCCGTGTTCTGAAATAATATGTTTATGTTCTAAAAACATAGGAGAATAAGTTTTGAGACAAGTTAAAATGTAGCAGAAGTGTTAAGTTTGATAGAACGGAGAAGAGAAACCCTGACCAAATTGTGTTAACCCAAAGGAGTCTAGAACCGTCTGATCTAGAGATCCAATAGATCTAATGGTCATAGCATGCCAATAAGCTCGTCTTTTAGTCAATGAAGAAAGGTGGTTTTATCAGTGTAGCTAGTTATCGGGTGGAGAAAAATTGGTAAGCTATCTTTAGAAATTCTAAGTGATCTCGTTGATCAACCAACACATAACACTCGTTGGAGAAAGAAAAGCACTTTATTGGGTGGGTAAGCATTACGCAAGATTCCCATCCAATACTACTATTAATCATTGGATCCAATGTGCCTTGATCAACAGTGGAGGATCGTTGATTAGTTTTATTGATCAGGGCACCAACAACTGTCAGATTGCAAGATAAGATCAATGGTGGAGAGTTAGTGTGAAAAGTTTAAAGAAAAGGAAGACGCGATAAGGAATTAACCAAAAATTTAAACTCTTTTTTAATTACGTGGAAATTTAAAGGTTATCATATTGTGGTTAAAATTAAGCACTTCTTTTAATTTAGCATAATAACCAAGTTTGGAGGTAGATGACTAATACTCCAAAGCAAAACCAAGAAGAAGTTCCACCTAAGCTTGTAGAAATTGTTTCTGGATTTGAACGATTGTCCATTACACCTATGCCTGGGCCACCATTTGTGGTATCAGAGCAGCCTACTAACACTAAACAGGATCTCAATGATCACAAAAGGAAATCCAACATGGCTTTCAGAGTTGGAGGAAGAGGTGGTGGTCGAAGAAGAGGATGACAAGTTGCAAGAAGTGTTGGAAGCTATGCAATAGATGCAACCTAGATTGAAAGCAATAGAAATGGAGAGAGATGTGGATGTTGGATATGTCAGTGAACTTAAAACTGAAGGTGCAGAAGGAGAACTTGTAGATGTAACTCCTAAAATGACATTATTTAAGTCAGTATTGAGATCCACATCTAATCATAGACTTGAAGTTTCAATCCACACAAGAGATTAAGCCTTGAGGAATTGATATACTTGATAAATGACATGGAGAAATTCTTCGATTATGAATAATAAAAAGAAGGAAAGAAGGTGAGGTCTTTTGTCACAAAAATAAAGGGACATGCAGCACTTTAGTGGGATGAAGTAGAGGCAGAAAGAAGAAGACTTAGCAAATAACCAATTAAGAATTTGAACAGGATTGTGGCAAAACTAAAAAGCAAGTTTTTTCCAAGTGACTATCAACAAACATTATTTAGAAAGATGCATAATCTTAGATAGAGTTCTATGATAGTAAAGGAATACACAGAGGAATTCTACAAAGTGAGTATAAGAGAAAGACAAATCCAAGATATAGATGAGAAGGTTGCAAGATATGTGAACGGTCTTGGAATTGAGATCCAAGATGAGATAAGTGCATCCTCTCCAAAAACAGTAGAAGAGGCTTATCATATGGTATTGAAGGCAAAAACAAACTCATGAGGAAGCAGTCTACCAGAAATAGGGGTACTTTCTGAGGAAGGGGAAGTTAAGTTGTTAGAGGAAGGTCTACAACACCTAGAGATGTAGCCAGTAGTCACTCAAGTCAGCATGCAACCACAGGAGGTGATGCAAGTGGAAGAGGGAATTTTTCCAAAGAGGAGGAAGAGGTAGAGGAAGAGAAATTAGGTGTTAAAGATGTAATAAGCTAGGACACAAAGCTTATCAGCGCCCAAAAAATATAGGAATGAGTCAGAGGAGTTCAATTGTTGCAAAAACTGAAGAGGAAGAAACAAAGGTAATAGACAAAGAGAATGTACAAGAGAAAAGAGAATCTTTGGTAGTCAACAAAATTTTGTTAAAACCAATTAAGGAAATTTTTGAATGAACACAGAGAAAAACCTTGTTCAGGATTGTGTGTAAGTTTCAAGGGAAGTGTTGTGAGATGATAATAGACAATGGTAGTACAAATAATTTGGTCTCCACAGAAATGGTGGGGAAGTTGAAATTGAAAACAAAGAAACATACAACACCTTACAAGGTGTCATGGCTTCAAAAGGGATATCAGTTGGTAGTGAATGAGCAATGTGAAGTGATGTTGTGGTTGGGTAAATACAGAGACAAAATTCTATGCGATGTGATGCCTACGGATGTGTGTCACATATTGTTGGGTAGAAATTGGCAATATGACAAAGGAGCTATGCATGATGGAAAGAAGAACATATACAAATTTAGCAAATATGGTGTCAATCAGACATTGCTCCCAATAGAATAAGAGTCTACATCAAAGAAACCTGATCCAAATACCCTTTTGCTGAGTGGAAAGGAGCAGTTGTAGTAGACGGAAGAAGATGAGGTAAGTTTTGCATTGGTTTGCAAACCCAAGGTAACAATTACTTCCGCAAAACTTTCTTATTTACCAATTAAAATTCAAGAGATGTTGGACAATTATTGTGATATCATTGTAGATGATTTGTGTCATGAGCTACCACCCATTAGAAAAATAACTCATCATATAGATTAGATTGTAGGAGAAAACCTACCTAATAAAGTAGCTTATAGGATGACTCACATAAAGAATGAAGAGATCAGGAAATAGGTTCAGGAACTGTTAGACAAGGGACTAACTAGAGAGAGTTTAAGTACTTGTGGAGTGCCAACAGTGTTGAGCCCAAAGAAACATGCAAGCTGGATAATGCGCACCGATTCAAGAGAAATCAATAAGAGAACAATCAGGTACATATTTCCTTTACCTGGAATCAAAGATTTGATGGATTGTTTGAGTGGAGCTAGATATTTTACAAAGTTATATATGAAAAGTGGTTATCATCAAAGTAGAATTAGAGAGGGAGATGAGAGAAAAACAATTTTTAAAACTAATGAAGGATTGTATGAATGGATGGTAATTCCTTTTGGATTTTAAAATGTCCCTACTACATTTATGAGACTTACGAATGAAGTTTTGAAGGAATTTATTGGAAAATTTGTAATAATATATCTGAATGATATATTAGTTTACAACAGATCTAAGGAGGAGCATATGTGTTATAGAAATATTTCGGCACTACAACCCCAATCATATATGTCCATAAAACCAAGGGCTTCTAAGTCCCTAAAAGTGTTGTTTTGTACCCTAATTAAGCAAGGTCAACTAATTACATCATGTCCCAGATGTTCTCCATGAAAAACTACTTAGAACTAGTCCAAACTAGACCATATAGACTGCTCAATGTTAAGGGTGTGATGCATCTAACTTGCCACATGCAAAAAGGGTGATGCATACTGAAAAGCCCTTCTATAAGGTGCGTTGAGTGAGAGCAGACAAATGGCGGAGGCAATTGGCTAGGTGCAAACCCAGATAATCTTCTAGAAACTGCCCATTTGACACTTGCCTCTCTGAGTTTGCCCAGGGATGAGTAAGAGATCATGAAATCTCCATGTGGAACCAAGAACTATCAGAGAGATGACACTAATCAAAATCCTAGAAGCTGACTCACCCACCTGCAAACATCTATATATGGATCCCTCATCCTAGAGATCCAGAGGCTGGAATTTTATATTTTGTAAGGAAGTATTGTTGGTTTCTCTGTGCAACATTGTATTGTTGGGTGATCTAAGCTTTTCATGAGGTGAAGAGGGCTTTCATGCTGGGAGGATGGCAATGGGTCAGACCAATGGGTTGTAATCCTCTCTTCTACTACTTTTATCAATAAATCTATTTGGGTTTTCCTCCATATTCTTGTATATCTATGAATCTTGTACTGATATATGCATTTGCATTGTTAATATACATCTGATTCTATATTGTTTATGGTTATAGATATCTATGCTTTGACGGTATTATGCTGCTTTGACTCTACAGGTGTTCTTTGAAGTGGGACAAGTAAGGAAGGAGTGCCGAAGCTCTGTTAAAGGAGAGAGGAAGCAAGCAAGGAGCCAAGCGAAAGATTGAGGTTGGTACTCTCTGCTTCTCTCTCATCTATCTCTCATAAATGAAAACATAAGTAACTTTAGTTTGATTGTTTCTAAGATAGCTACCCGTCTTGCTGGGACTAGCAGCTCTGAATGGACATTAGTTTTCTCGATAACAAAATGGCAACTCTGTTGGGGAGAAAATAGCTTGTTTGCTTGTTTCGATTTGTTTGCTTTATAAATTACAAATGGAGCCTGAAGTTAAGCCAGCTAGCCTTCGAACTGCATTTGCTATGCAAGTGAAAAGTAGATCAACGTTGCTTCAGTCAATCTCTGGGTTTGTTTATGAACTGAACAACTAACTTGCAAACATCCTAAGTGCCCTAGTGGTAGCTCAAGTAACCTTATTAGATCAGCCTCTATACTTTGTTTTTACTACCTATCATTAGTTCAGCCAAAACCCCTGAACTTAGCTGCAAACTGTGAGCAAAAACCAACCTCAGTCTCACCCCTGGATCATCACACTATCTCTTATTGGCAGTCTGGATGCACTGCACCTCTCATGTGTTGTAAGTGAGATGCATCCCTATTTCTCTGTGTAACAGGTGTGATGATCAGGTAAGACTGTTTCTGCGTCCAGATTTTGGTTTTTCTTCATTGTCTTCAGCTTTATTCAGGAGTTTTATTGTTTGTGATCAGTATATCACTATTGAAACTCCCTTCCTTTGCATTATTTAGCCTCCATTGATAAATAATTGTGTATGTTCTTATGTATTTTTCGTAATTTACAATTCTCTTTTGCAAATAGTAGCTTAATCGAACTGTCATCTTTTGATTTGAAAGTGTCGCAAGTGTCGTTTTTAGTGAAAGAAAAGATTCATGTTAGAAAATTATATATTACAGAGCAATGTAACACATAAAATATTGTAGAAATATAAACACAGAGAACGCACAAAACAAGAGAGACACATATATACGTGTTTCACCCAGTTTGGGCTACGTCCACCCCGAACAACTAGTCCTTCCTTCCTATTATCCAACAAAATGAAGACACACAACCTACAACAAATCTGCTGTAATATCCTTTGTTTTCTCTCACAGTCTCACCTCTATGTTTCTCGCTCACAGAATACACATCTCAAATACAGTACCCTCATACAAAGAGAGGGGTTGCCTTCTAGGGCAAAAAACCGTAAACTAAACATAAGTTCTACCGTCAGATCATCTGCCTAATGAACGGCCCAGATGGACTAGAAATTACTATACTTTTACAAGGCAATTTTACATTTGTTTTTAGCTTCGGGGGCGCTGCCCCCAAGCCCCCGTCGGGGGACCGCTGGCCCCCGGACCCCCCAGCCAGGGGGGATCAGCCCACTCGGACCCCCGCGGGGGGGACAAGTCCCCCCCACACCCCCCCACGTGGAGGGGTGTACAAACTTCCTGGGGTATACATCCGGCTGAAATAAAGACCTTGGAACAATCATGCTCCACACACAACAATCTCCCATTTGGAGAATGATTGCAGAAACTCCACCGCTACTTTATTTGCTGGACAACGACTCCTCTTTGGACCTGGCTATTTCTCATCTTCATCGTCATCCTTGAAGACCAATTGAAACTCAACATATTCTCAGTTTCTCCCTGGTTACAACTTTTGTTAGCATATCTGCAGGATTCTGGCTAGTGTGTATGTTTTCCAGCTTCAACTCTCCATCTTCCAACACTGATCGTATGAAATGGTACTTGAACTGTATGTGCTTAGTCCTGGAATGAAATGCTGAGTTCTTTGCAATATGAATGGCACTTTGGCTATCACTGTATAACGTGCCCATATCATGCTCCTTACCTAATTCACCCATAAATATTTGTAACCAAATCATTTCTTTACTAGCCTCTGTAGCAGCAACATACTCTGCTTTTGTTGTTGAAAGCGCAACAACACTTTGTATTTTTGAAACCCAACTGATAGTTGTTCCTCCAATAGTAAATATATATCCTGTAGTGCTCCTCCTGTTATCTCTGTCACCTGCCATATCTGCATCAACGTATCCCTGTAGAGAAATGTTTGCACCACCAAAGCATAATGCTTGATTTGTGGTACCTTTCAAATATCTAAGAATCCATTTCACTGTCATCCAATGTTCCTTTCCTAGATTGTTCATTTACCTGCTTACAACTCCCACTGCATGTGCAATATCAGGCCTTGTGCAGACCATTGCATACATTAAGCTTCCAATTGTTGATGCATATGGAACTTTAGACATATAATCCATGTCTTCTTGGGTCTTTGGGCACATTTCCTTGCTAAGTTTGAAATGGCTAGCAAAAGGTGTACTAACTGGTTTTGCATTGTGCATGTTAAATATTTTCAACACCTTTTGTATGTACTCATTCTGAGACAATGTTAATTTACGATTTTTCCTGTCTCTAGTTATTCTCATACCAAGGATTTGTTTTGCAGCTCCCAAATCCTTCATTGCAAATGAATTTGCAAATTTTCTTTTGAGCACATTTACTTCCTGCATGTTAGATCCTGCAACAAGCATGTTATCCACATACAATAACAATATAATATAGCTACCATCATTTTGCTTTTTTAGATAAACACAATGATCAGAGTGACATCTAGTATAACCTTGATCAGAGTGTCAAATTTTAGATACCACTACCTTGGAGCCTGTTTTAAGCCATACAAGCTCTTCTTCAACCTGCACACTGTTTCTCCTTCCCTTTCACCTCATATCCTTGTGGCTGCTGCATATATATCTCTTCCTCCAAATCCCCATGGAGAAAGGCTGTCTTTACATCTAACTGCTCAAGATGCAAATCTTCAACTGCTACAAGACTTAAAATAGTTCTGATTGAAGTCATTTTAACAACAAGAGAAAATATCTCATCAAAATCAATACCTTTCTTCTGTGCAAACCCCTTCACCACAAGTCTAGCTTTGTACCTCTGTTTTCCTCCATCTTCTTCCTTCAACCTGTAAACCCATTTATTCTTCAATGTAGCTTTTCCTGCAGGAAACCTGACTAAATCCCAAGTCTGGTTATGCATTAAGGAGTCCATCTCTTCTTCCATGGCTACCTCCCACTTCTTCCTGCTTTCAACATGCATTGCTTCTTCATAACATTCGGGTTCACCAAAATCAGTCAACAATAAATAATATAATGAAGGAGAGTATCGTTCAGGGGGTCTACTTATCCTGGTAGATCTTCTAACACCACTTTCAGGTGTTTGGGGTGCCTGTTGTTGTTGTTGTGGTTGTTGATTATTATTATTTTCAGGCACCTTTCGTTTTTCAGTGATTTCATCAAGAACTGCGTATTCCTTGTTTTCCTTTTCCTGTTTCTTTTCCTGCAACTGATTCTTATACAAGACCTTTTCATTGAATATTACATCTTTCCTCCTAATGATTTTGTGATTTTCGTAATCACATAAGCGATAACCAAAATCATTAACACCATATCCAATAAAGGTACATTTCTTTGACTTTGCCTCAAACTTTGTTCTATTTTCTTTATCAATATGGACAAAGGCCTCACAACCAAAAGGCTTTAAAAAGGAGTAGTTTACCTTTCTACCTGTCCATGCTTCCTCTGGAACACCACCATCCAAGGAACTTGAAGGCTCTTTGTTTCTTAGATAAACAGCAGTATCTACAGCATCTGCCCAAAACTGTAAAGGCAATCCTGCATGCAATCTCATGCACCTTGCACGCTCCATGATTGTTCTGTTCATCCTTTCTGACACACCATTTCCTTGCGGTGTTCTTGAAACTGTCTTCTCTCTCTGAATTCCATGCTCTAAACAGTACCTATCAAACTCTTTGCTGCAATTTTCACCTCCATTGTCTGATCTAAGACACTTCAGTTTCTTTCCTGTCTCAATCTCAACCAAAGCTTTCCATTTCTTGAAAGTATCAAATACATCAGATTTATTCATAATACAATAAATCCAAGTTTCTCTAGTTGCATCATCCATAAAAGTAACATAATAATGAGAGCCACCGAGAGATGATACCTGAGCAGGTCCCCATACATCTGTATGCACAAGCTCTAATTTTTCATTCTTCTTTTCTTTCCCAACTCTGAGAAATCTGACTCTCTTCTATTTGCCATAAATGCAATTCTCACAGAAGTCCAAATCAACATTCTTCAAACCCGGCAACGAATTCCTTGAGTGAAGAATCTTCATCCCCTTTTCACTCATGTGTCCGAGCCTACGATGCCATAACGTTGCATCTGCTCCTTTGGAAGTTAAAGCATTAACAGAGTTAGAAATACCATTGCATAAATACAATGTACCAACCTTTTCGCCTTTTTCTATTACCAGGGCTCCTTTGGTGACCTTCCAAGCTTTATCTGTGAAAGTTATCACACAACCTTCACCGCCTAACTGCCCTGTTGAAATCAGATTTTTCTTTAGATCTGGAACATGCCTTACCTCCTTTAATAGCCATTGGTTTCCATTCTGCTGTTTTACAAGAACCTTACCCATTCCAACGATTTTACAGGGTTTATCATCACCCAGACGAACTTGTCCAAAATCGCCTTGAACATAGTCATGAAAGTATTTCTTATCAGGTGTGGCATGGAATGAAGCCCCTGAATCTACCACCCAGGAATCAATAATATTTTCGAAAGAAAGAATCAAAGCATCTTGTAACAGCTCACCTGTCACATTTGCTTCATGATTGTTTTCTTGCTGTGCATCTCCTTCTTTTCCCTTCTGAGATCTACAGTCTTTCTTTAGGTGTCCTTTCTTTCCACATTTCCAGCACACTATCCCCGATTTGGACTTGGATCTGCCTTTCCTTGATTTACTGCAATATCCTGAGCTCTTTCCTCTTTCCACTTTTCTTCCTCTAGACTCTGCACTCAAAGCATTTCCCGATGTCTCATCGGAGCTTTTCCATCGCATTTCCTCGCTAAGGATAGCACCAACAACATCATCAAACTTTAATGTACTAGATCCAGAAACGGAGTTACTAATGGCCATTACCAAACCATTCCAACTTTCTGGTAATGAGCACAAGAATAAAAGAGCTCTAACTTCATCATCAAAGTTTACCCCTACAAAACTTAACTCACTTGTAACTGTATTAAAATCATTTAAATGGTTTGCAACAGATCCACCTTCCAACATATTCATATTAAATAACCGTTTCATAAGAAATACCTTGTTTGAGGCCGAGGGTTTTTCATATAGTTTCGACAACGTCTGCATCAAACCCTCTGTCGTGGCTTCCTTTGAAATGTTGAAGGCGACTGACGCAGCAAGGCACAAACATATTGTTCTGAGTGCCTTTCTATCGAGAAGGTTCCATTCTTCGTCTTTCATACCCATCGGCATCTTTGTTTTTCCACCCAAAGGGAGGTATAGATCTTTCTGATACAGATAATCTTCCATCTGCATCTTCCACAGCGAGAAGTTTTGGCCGTTAAATTTCTCGACCCTAAAATTACCATCTTTCGCCATTGCTCCCACTCGAACCAGGAACCCTTCTCTCCTGCGAGTTTATCAACCAAATAGACCTTCTGCTCTGATACCAGTTGTTAGAAGATTATATATTACAGAGCAATGGAACACATAAAATATTGCAGAAATGTAAACACAAAGAACGCACAAAACAAGAGAGACACGGATATACGTGGTTCACCCAGTTTGGGCTACATCCACCCCAAACAGCCAGTCCTTCCTTTCTATTATCCAGCAAAATGAAGAGACACAACCTACAACAAATCCACTGTAATATCCTCTTTTTTCTCTCACAGTCTCACCTCTACGTTTCTCGCTCACAGAATACACATCTCAAATACAGTACCCTCATACAAAGAGAGGGTTTGCCTTCTAGGGAAAAAATCGATAAACTAAACATAAGTTCTACCGTCAGATCATTCACCTAATGAACGGCCCAGATTGACTAGAAATTACTATACTTTTACAAGGCAATTTTACATTTGTTTTTAGCTTCGGGGACGCTGCCCCCGAGCCCCCGCCGGGGGACCGCTGGCCCCCAGACCCCACAGCCGGGGGGGATCACCCTGCCCGGACCCCCGCAGGGGGGACAAGTCCCCCCCGCACCCCCCCACGTGGAGGGGTGTACAAACTTCCTGGGGTATACATCCGGATGAAACAAAGACCTCTGAACAATCATGCTCCACACACAACAATTCATCCTCTTTTTGATAGTTGATTACACTTTTACCATTGTATTTGATTTGAATTAATAGTATTTCAAGTGTCAAAAGAAATTTTTGAATTCAAAATCGCAAAGTGTCGTCTTAGTATTCCTTTTGTTTTTTGAAAAGAAAATTTTTAATATTGTCGCTTTGAAAGAAGAATAATTCAGATCTATACTTAGCATTCTTTTTGTCATTCACACATTAAGAAAGTGGAAAACAAATACATGTATGCGCATTTGCATTTAGACTGCTTGTTGATATCGATTTAGGAAAAGTGTGTTGGAAATAATACTGAGAGGGGGGGTGAATCAGTATTATCAGATTAATCAAACCTTTTTAAATGTTCAGAAACATATACGCTACTTCAGTTAAGTGAACCAGCGTGTACACGCTACTGTGACGAAGTAAAACAGCGTGTAAGAAGAAAACTCACAATTTAGTTAGCTTATTCTTCAATTAAGTGCATCAGGACATTATTCACCACATTAACAGTAAACATGTGCAGTATAACAGAACAGATAAAAAGCCACACACATGAACACCAAGATATAAGGTGGAAACCCAATGTGGGTGAAAACCACCTGCTGCAAGTTGTCTCTATCTTTCTTTAATATGAAACTTCAGTTTACAATCTTTTGTACTGGTGCAGCCTTATACCAGTACGCAGGCTACAACCTGCAGAAGGCTACAACCTTCTCTCGTTCTCCAAACTTCCTTGGAAGGGAGCTCCAACCCCCTTTGCTCTTGTACTAGCCAAGATACTAGTACGTAGGTGCTGACCTACAATCTTCCTTCTTTCAGATATCACTTTTCATACATTTTCAGACTTGGATATTCCTGAAGCACAACATTACAATCTGAAGACCACAAATCATTCAATTTCCACAACAGATCATTGAAGCATAAGACAACCAAACTTTGAATCACTGAACCACTGAACCCTGTCAATCACCAGTTACCAGAACACAGAGCAGACTACAGAACTCTGCAATAACAGTCAGACCCCACTGTAAACCCAAAATCAAGCTTCAAAATATATACGCTACTTCAATGAGCAAAACCCGCGTATACACGCGCTTTTACCGAATCCAACCTGCGTACAGATCTAAAAATAAACTTTCTCAATATGCAGCTGTACCAGACATTAGTTAGATCCAAAACGTAACATTGCGACAATATGCAGATCTAGAAATACACATAATCAACCATATCATGATAGTGCATTTCAAACCATTAGATCCCGATCTATCCTTAGATCTAGTCTTCCATCAACCGATGTGATCTCTCCTTGGCTTAGATCAAGCAACCCAGAACCTGCATATCAGATCTCTTTCTCTCTTAGATATTCAAGCCTTGTCGAAAGATGATTTTGCCTAATGATCTTCTTCTCCTTATATAGTCTTAGGCCTAGTTCAATACCAAGAGCCAAAACCATAGTAACACAATACCATCAACTTCAAAACTAGGGATCGACACGCCCGTCGAGACACAATGGTCCGAAATCATAGGCACAACTTCCAAGGACTAACCACCATGGACCAAAGATACTTTTCCACATACACGCGCTTTTTCTGAAACCAACTTGCATGTACACGCGACTTGGGCTTAACGAACATGCGTATATGAACTTCCTTGGCATGCTGTACTAAGATCTGTCTTCTGATTAAGTTGCCATCACCTGTAACAACCTATGAGCACCTGTACCATCCTCTGAGTGAGTTGCCATCAAGGACAACACTTGAATCATAATGCCAACAATCTCCCCCTTTGGACTTGATGGCAACCACCACACCAAGTCACTCTCCCCCTTTGACATCAAGGGCAAAGGGCTGTGCTCCCCCTGAGGACATGCTGATATCTCTGTTTGGCTGTGCTGACTTGTGCTCCCCCTGACCGAAGGCCAGATCTGCAAAAGATGTTCTTCAACAAGAACCAAGACTTATACACCATAAGGGACCTTCCTATCACCAAAAGACTCAATACATACATCCATACTCCCTACCAAGAGGGGACATAACAGAAACAACCAATTATATTACAGCATTCATCCCAGGCATAGTGGGGAAACCAACAAAGGCCGTTACATGACCTTGATACCATAAAAGAGATATGACAAGAGAGATACATGACATAGAGACAATAGATCTAGACCAAGACTTAGGAAAGGCACCAGCAGCATCTGATAAACATCTTGTTAGATCAGCAACCAGAATTTCTTTCTGAGCTCCTTCTCCTGAAACGAACAACCAAAACATTTGAATGCCAACAATGCTTTATGAGACTTTTAAGCTGCTCCCCCTGAACCTGTGCCTGTTGCACTCCCTGAAACTGTGCCTGAAGAATTCTGACATTCCCATTGCGGTTCAGAACTTCAGAGTTTTCCCTTGCTGTTCAGAACTTCATATACGTGGTTTATCCTGTATAAAACAGCGTATGTACGCGGATATTCTTTCTGAAACAAGCGTCCAGCATACACGCGACTTACCCAGCATGAATCCACGTATATACGCGTATATCCCTTCCGTAACCTGCGTATACCAACTTTTTGTAGAACAAACAAACTTCAACAACAGGATGAAGCATCAACTACTCCCAGCTTTTGTCTGAGATATTCAAAAGTTTCCCTGGGCAGTGGCTTTGTGAGAATATCGGCAACTTGCTCCTTAGAAGGAACATACTCCATCTTGACCTTCTGCTCAAGCACTTGTTCCCGAAGAAAATGGTACTTGATTGGTATGTGCTTGGTCTTTGAGTGCATGACTGGATTCTTTGAAATGCTGATTGCACTTGTATTATCACATAAGATAGAGACAGGTGGAGTGCAAGTGATTTGAAAGTCTTGCAAGGTTTGCATCATCCAAAGAAGTTGTGTGCAACAAGATGCTGCAGCCACATATTCTGCTTCAGCTGTAGATAAGGCAATCGAACTTTGTTTCTTGCTGAACCAAGATACTAATCTGGAACCCATGAAGAAAGCACCTCCACTTGTGCTTTTCCTATCATCCACACTTCCAGCCCAATCTGCATCTGTGTAAGCATGAAGAGTGAGATCTGTATTTCTAGGATACCATAAGCCATAGTTTTGGGTCCCTTGAAGATATTTGAAGATTCTTTTGACTGCCTGAAGATGAGTTTCCTTTGGGTTGGCTTGAAATCTTCCAACCATTCCTACTGCATGTGTAATATCTGGTCGAGTACCTGTCAAATAAAGCAAACTCCCAATCATGGATCTATAAGTGGGTTGGTGGACTGCTGCTGATTCATCATTTGCACTGAGGCTGCATCCTGTAACCATGGGTGTACATACTGGCTTTGACTCTTCCATGCCATACTTCTTCAAGATCTGCTTGAGGTATTTGGTTTGAGACAAGAAGATACCTCCTTCATTTTGTTGGATTTGCAATCCAAGAAAATATGTCAATTCTCCAAGAAGTGACATTTCGAATTCTTTCTGCATAACCAAGGCAAAATTTTGACTCATAGTCTCTTCATTGCTGCCAAAAATAATATCATCTACATAAACAACAAGAATTAGCAATTTGTTATTTTCAACTTTTATATAGAGATTGCTATCTGCTGATCCTTTTGAAAAGCCTTGTTGGTGAAGATATTTGTCCAACCGATAGTACCAAGCCCTTGGAGCTTGTTTGAGCCCATAGAGTGCCTTTTTCAATCTGCATACAAGGTTTGGATCATTTCCAAGAATGAACCCATCTGGCTGCTCAATATATACTTCTTCTTCTAAGTCTCCATTCAGGAAGGCTGATTTCACGTCCATTTGAAATACCTTGAAGTTTTGAAAGCTTGAGAGAGCAAGGAACATTCGGATGGCCTCTAGTCTTGCCACAGGAGCAAAGGTCTCTTCAAAATCTATTCCTTCTTGCTGTGCATACCCTTTACAAACAAGTCTGGCCTTGTTTCTAATTACTCTTCCATTTTCATTTAACTTATTCTTGAAGACCCATTTTGTTCCTATTACATTCTTATCTTTTGGTCTAGGAACTAATTCCCAAGTGTTGTTCCTTTCGATTTGCTCAAGTTCTTCATCCATTGCTTTGACCCAACATTCATCTTTGCATGCTTCTTTCACATTTTGTGGTTCAATGGAGGAGAGTAGAGCCAAGTAGCTTGAAGCTTCTGCAAGTGTCCTTCTTGTTTGTACTCCTGCTTCTTTTTGCCCCACAATCTGAGTTTCTGGATGATTCTTTTGGACATATCTGGATGGAGTCTTCTCTTCTATTCTTGTCTGCTCCTCTGGTTCTTCTTGAGGTTCTTCTTCTTCATCATTTCGCCTTTGAGAGTAACCTTCATCTTCTTCAATGTCTTCATGATGAACTTGCCTAGGAATATATCCCTTCTCATCAACCACTATATCAATACTGTCAACAATTCTGCCAAGTCTTTTATTGTAGCACTTGTATGCTTTGCTATGTGGAGAATAACCAAGAAGAATGCCCTCATCTGCTCTAGGTTCAAGTTTGCCAAGTTGCTCATCAGTATTCTTAATATAACATTTGCTCCCAAAGATTTTGAAATGCTTCACGGAAGGAGTTTTACCACTCCAAAGCTCATGAGGTGTTTGAGTGCTGTTTACTCGGACATTTGTTTTGTTAAGAATGATAACAGCAGCATGTGCAGCTTCACCCCAGAAGGTTGCAGGAGTACCTGATTCATCGAGCATAGCACGAGCCATTTGTTGGATAGTTCTGTTCATTCTTTCCACAACCCCATTTTGCTGAGGAGTTCTAGCTGTAGAGAATTCTCTTCTTATCCCATGTTCATCGCAGAAATCGAAAAATTCATTTGATGTGAACTCCCCACCTCTGTCAGATCTGAGGCACTTAATTTTGTGTCCTGATTCATTTTCAGCCAATGCTTTGAAGGATTTGAATTTTTCGAATGCTTCATCTTTGTGCTTCATAAGCCCTAACCAAACAAACCTTGAGAAATCATCAATGAATAATATCAGATATTCTTCTCCTCGAGGTGTCCTTTTCCTAAATGGACCACATACATCTGTATGGACTAGCTCAAGAGGCAAGCTAGCTGATCCTTCCTTTTCTGGAAAGTTAGTTCTGGTTTGCTTTCCAAACTGACAAGATTTGCATATAGTGTTGTCTGGAATTTTGATATCTGGAAGATCGCAAACTGCCTGATATTTGCATGCTTTTCTTATTTGTGAGAAGCTTAGATGTCCCAACCTTCGATGCCATAACCAGTGCTCTTCATCCTTGCTAAGATAGCATTGTTGTTGTCCTTCTTCAAATATGTACAGATTATTTGGAGTTCTTTTGCCTTTGAGAACTGTTTTACCTGTATCAAGATCACGAACAAGACATCCATTCGATCTGAAAATAACCTCGGTTTTTTGATCACACATCTGACTGACACTTAGAAGATTATGCTTCAATCCATCAACATACAAAACATTTCCAGCCTTGACCTTTTCTTTCAAAGGAGCAATACCTTTTCCTTTTATAGTTGCAGGAGTATCATTTCCAAAAGAAACTTTCTTTCCCTTTTCTAAAGTAGAATAAGATTCAAGTTTTTCTTTATCACCTGTCATATGTTTCGAACATCCACTGTCAATGTACCATAGATTTTCCTGTCCTTCTGCATAAAACGCTATCCCACATCTTTCTGTCTGAGGTTCTTTTATTCTCCATTTTTTGGTGCTCGTGGCTTGTTCCTTTTTCTCCTGAAACCTACTCCTGCATTCAGATTCTTTATGACCAAAATTATTGCAAATAGAGCATTCAACTTCATTTTCAAGAACCGAAAAGTTGTTATAGGTCCTCTTTGTAATCCCTGTCATACTTCTTTGTTTTTGAGCTTCCCTAGTCATGATTGTTTTATATGCAACACATTGAGCTGCTTTGTGACCAAAGTTATGGCAAGAAAAGCATTGTCCATTGAAGAAGCTTCTGCGGTTATTGAATCTACCAGCCAACTGATTGTAATTTCTATTTTCATATATTCTTGTGCCAAACTGAGAAGATTTTACTTGTGGTTGGTTGTAGCTTTTGTTCACCCTTAAGAAGGATTGTCCCTGATAGTTTCTGTTTGTAATTCGTCCCTGCTTTACCTGATTATCTTCATTGTGCTTCTGCTCATTTCTTCTTGCTGCATCAAGATAACTCTTTGAGGTGGATGCTTGAGAGGTTTCTCCATTATAGCCCAAACCTGTCTTGTTTAGAGGAGACCGCTGCACATTGATAATCTCATCCAAAGTTTCAGATCCTTTGACAAACTTAAGATTAATAGCTTTTGTTTTCTCAATTTCTTTTCTGAGACCAACAATTTCACCTTCTAGTTTTTCAAGATGTTTTTCCTTTTCATCAACTTGAAATTGCAAAGTATCAATGATCACACTCTTTTCTTCTATGCATCTCTTGAGTCTAGTAATTTCATTATAGAGATTATCCACATCTACAGCATCCTCATAATCATCATCTTCAAATGCCATTAATAGCTTATATTTATTACCTTGTTCATCTTCATCACTGTTTGATAAGCCATCACTATCTTCATGGGTGTAGTAGCTTTTCTTATTTGCACTTTGTTTCTTATTCCATCTAGCAGGTTCTTTTCCTTTATCCTTATTAGGACATTTTGCAGCATAATGACCTACTCTTCCACAAGCAAAGCATTTGAAAGGTAGCTTACCTCTGAACCTTCCAGCACCCCTTTGAAGATTTCTGACAAAATTTGATTCTTCTTCCTCTTCTTCTGGAACATGGCTTGCTTCATAGTAATCTTCTTTTCTTGATGCCTTAAAAGCAGCTTCCCTTCTGTCTGATGGACCTCCCTTTCTCATTTCATAAGCAGTTAGAATTCCATGTAGCTGAGACATAGTGAGAACTTTGAGATTTTCCTTTTCTTCTATTGCAGATACTTTAGATTCAAACTTGGGGGATAATGATCTTAGAATCTTTTGAACTACTATAGTCTCTTTTATTTCTTCACCCAAATTTTTCATACAATTAACAATCTCATCTACCCGAAGAAAATAATTAGCCACACTTTCATCATTATACATCTTGAGGGTCTCATATTGAATCCTGAGAGTTTGAAGTTTAGCTTGATTTACCTGTTCATCTCCTTCATAGCTAGTGATCATTTTGTCCCATATCTCTTTTGCTGATTTGAAGTGCATGACCTTCATGAATTCTGTTTGAGATATACTTCCTAATAGAGTACTGACTGCTTTTGCATTTGTTTCATATGCCTTTTTCTCAGCTGGATCTGTAGGAGTAGCTGAAGGAAAAGCATAGCCTGTTTCTACAATGTCCCAAACTTCTGTACCAAGAGATTGAAGATATGCAGTAACTCTTACCTTCCAATAATTGAAATTTGTTCCATCAAAAACTGGTGGCCTGATTGATGCTTCTTTCTCGTAATTGCTCATGATGAATGATCTTCCTTCAAGCGATCAAGCTTCTCTGAAGGACCTGCTCTGATCCCAATTGTTGGAAATAATACTGAGAGGGGGGGTGAATCAGTATTATCAGATTAATCAAACCTTTTTAAATGTTCAGAAACATATACGCTACTTCAGTTAAGTGAACCAGCGTGTACACGCTACTGTGACGAAGTAAAACAGCGTGTAAGAAGAAAACTCACAATTTAGTTAGCTTATTCTTCAATTAAGTGCATCAGGACATTATTCACCACATTAACAGTAAACATGTGTAGTATAACAGAACAGATAAAAAGCCACACACATGAACACCAAGATATAAGGTGGAAACCCAATGTGGGTGAAAACCACCTGCTGCAAGTTGTCTCTATCTTTCTTTAATATGAAACTTCAGTTTACAATCTTTTGTACTGGTGCAGCCTTATACCAGTACGCAGGCTACAACCTGCAGAAGGCTACAACCTTCTCTCGTTCTCCAAACTTCCTTGGAAGGGAGCTCCAACCCCCTTTGCTCTTGTACTAGCCAAGATACTAGTACGTAGGTGCTGACCTACAATCTTCCTTCTTTCAGATATCACTTTTCATACATTTTCAGACTTGGATATTCCTGAAGCACAACATTACAATCTGAAGACCACAAATCATTCAATTTCCACAACAGATCATTGAAGCATAAGACAACCAAACTTTGAATCACTGAACCACTGAACCCTGTCAATCACCAGTTACCAGAACACAGAGCAGACTACAGAACTCTGCAATAACAGTCAGACCCCACTGTAAACCCAAAATCAAGCTTCAAAATATATACGCTACTTCAATGAGCAAAACCCGCGTATACACGCGCTTTTACCGAATCCAACCTGCGTACAGATCTAAAAATAAACTTTCTCAATATGCAGCTGTACCAGACATTAGTTAGATCCAAAACGTAACATTGCGACAATATGCAGATCTAGAAATACACATAATCAACCATATCATGATAGTGCATTTCAAACCATTAGATCCCGATCTATCCTTAGATCTAGTCTTCCATCAACCGATGTGATCTCTCCTTGGCTTAGATCAAGCAACCCAGAACCTGCATATCAGATCTCTTTCTCTCTTAGATATTCAAGCCTTGTCGAAAGATGATTTTGCCTAATGATCTTCTTCTCCTTATATAGTCTTAGGCCTAGTTCAATACCAAGAGCCAAAACCATAGTAACACAATACCATCAACTTCAAAACTAGGGATCGACACGCCCGTCGAGACAAAATGGTCCGAAATCATAGGCACAACTTCCAAGGACTAACCACCATGGACCAAAGATACTTTTCCACATACACGCGCTTTTTCTGAAACCAACTTGCGTGTACACGCGACTTGGGCTTGACGAACATGCGTATATGAAGTTCCTTGGCATGCTGTACTAAGATCTGTCTTCTGATTAAGTTGCCATCACCTGTACCAACCTCTGAGCACCTGTACCATCCTCTGAGTGAGTTGCCATCAAGGACAACACTTGAATCATAATGCCAACAAAGTGCATCTAGTGTGTGCTCTCTGCTCTATGTTGAAAAAAAATTTCTTGTCTTTCCTTAGTAGCTACAATTTTCATTGCAAAAAGAAAGTAAACGAATATTTATCATCTTAGATTGCATATCTAGGAATTGTATATCTACATCATGCGGTGAACCTTAAAGGCAAACTTCTTAACAAAGGTCAACTGCAAAATAAATTTCAATGAACATAAAAACGCTTTGGAACCTAACGCACAACATTTAGAAGTCTAGGCTAGAGACGTATTCTGGCGTCGTAAAGCCTGGTAACTATCACTTTCATCGTAGGTTGGGTGATTCCTCCTCTTTGAGATGCCAAGTGCTAGTACGGACTTGTGCTCCCATGTACCGTCGAGTATATATTGTGAGACCACAATAGGATATATCATTTATCCTTAGGAAGTCGTCTCTGCCACCCTATGGATCACAATGCACTGAACATAACATTTGGGAAGATTGAATGTCATACCGTAAAAATTATTCTGTAGTTTTGTGATTGGTTTGGTAATCCCTCTGTCTAGATTTCCAGAGTAGTCACTTTCATTCCTTTTCAGACTCCTTAAAAGAAAAGGTCCATCTGAGAACTTGCCACTTCAGGCTCATTAAAAATCGAAGGCGACTAGAGTCATCTTTATCTTTTTCTCAAAACTTAAAAATTGAAAAAGAAAGTTGTATCAAAGTATCATAAAATTCATTTAATTCAGAATAACATTTTCCCTTTTTATTTTGATATGATCAAGTAATCCACAATCGTGGAAGAAATTCAATCAAAACCCCGTCATCCACGAAGACTAACGAGTCAACCATCTTTGACTCTAGAAACGAAACCATTCCAGGCCAAGCGAACTCATTTAACTGGGTAAAAGTCTCCCAGTTTGTTTGAAACTTGTGTTTCAAAATCCTCAGAGACTCTAGTTACTCCAACTGTTTCTGGTATCCCTGCCTCTACAGAAGAAATTCCGCAGTTATAAGAGGACATTAGAACTAATCCTAGTGTAACGGTAAACACTCCTATTCCTGAACCAGCTCCGTCTAGGACTGATTCGGAAGGTGTCACCCCTCCAGCATCTGTCACTGTATAATCTTTACCTTCTTCATCACCAGAAATATTTTACGGACCTGACGGTCTACCTCTTCCACTTGGATTGATTGCTATAGAAGAGATTGTGGAGGATATTCCATCTAGTACTCCATTGCATTTTAGAACTGGGATCCACGTATATCCTTCTACTTCAGAAGTTAGTCTCCCTTCATCGCAAGTTCCTGTAGAATCACTAGGAACTCTTTTGGATAGTCTCGATATGTTTGAACAACCATCGACATCTAGGACTATGTCGTCTGACACAGTAGCGACAAAACCTCCCACTGCTACTCCAACAATGTTCGCTGGTGTACCATCTGTCCCAACTAGTTCTCAACCACTAGATGGAGTCCACCCAGGGACTGCTTCGACAGTATGGTTTGTTCCCATTTGTTTGTTCGGAACCTTATCTAGAATTTCTTATGTTGAGTCTCAGCAAATTGATCCTTCGCAACAGTATCAGTTTGGGAAGTCTAGTCTCCAAAGGCCAATTTTCACTTCAAACACTCGATTGCAACCATATGGGGGCAGTATGCCTTTTCATTGTTCCCTCCAGGAGAACAACCATATCAGAGTTCACAATAGAATTCGGGTCAGGCTGGAATCACATCTAGTGGTTGGATACCAATACTGTCTCAACAACCAAGATTTGTATATTCCATACAACCAAATCAACTTGTGTCGAATATTCCCACTACACCAACTATTGTGACAGTGTCACAAGTAGAAGAGCTACCTGTTGTATGTCAACCTCCAGTTTCTCAGGTTGTAATACAACAACCACTTGTCTCTGTGACTCAATCACAAACACCCTCATCCTGGTCAAACATCCAGTATTGGGCAACAGCAAATGGTTTCACAACCATGGCTGGTGAAATCTCAACAACCGCAATTCCAACAAGCTTACTGAGGACCTGAGCAACAAAGATTTACAAGTAATGGGCAGCCGTATATTCAAAATGGTTACCATCAATCATATCAAAGTGGTTATGCCTAGCAACCTTATCAAAGTTATTAGCATCAAATACGTTATGTTGGTATGCAAAGACCAACTGCTCAGGCGATCCCATCTTATCCTCGGTATGCTTCACCAAACCTGAATCAATAGTTTCCTTTCGTTGCAACTTTAGAATTATGAGATCTAAATCGGATAACAAATGATCCAATTGCTTACACCCCTTGGTGGCCAGTGATTCCTCATAAACTTCTGTTAAATATTCCTAAATTCAATGGAAATCCAGGTGAAGATCCATAGAATCATGTGATGACCTTTCATCTGTGGTGTTCGTCCAACACTCTCAATGATGATTCGATTAGGCTTTGCCTTTTTCACCGAACATTAATTGGTCCAGTAGCAAAATGGTACATCGAATTTCCTAGAGCTTCACTCGATAACTTCAGTGCCCTTGCCACCACACTTTTAACCCATTTTCAGTTACCAATAAGGTACAAAACAGGAACAAAGCTTCTTACCAATTTCAAACAGACAACAAACACTCACATATCTGATCATATTCATGAGTGGCGACGTCGTCATAGAATGGTAAAAGCATATGTTCCTGATCAGCTGCTAGCTGAATGGTTTATTAAGTCATTGTTACCTTCTATTACAGAAGATGTGGCTAAGGGGGGTTTGTCACTAAAGAGCAAGTCATTGCTTGTGCATGATATCTAGACTTGATCTACACTCAGTATGGCACACTCTATGACAAAATCCGTGATGCTCCTAGACTAGAGTTTTCTGTTCCTCCACCTCCTAAATCAAACAAAGACTCTCATGCCAGCGATGGCGTGATAGGTACGACCAGTACGAAAACTGCAAAGGCTACATCTAAGAAATCCCTTGCAGTTTCTGGTCAAAATGCAAATGAAGAACTTCTTGCCTCTAAGAGTAATGTTGTGTTGACCGACCAAGGAAAATAACTGAAGAAACCAAGTGGCAAGAAGAAAAAAAAAGGTAAAAAGAATGAGTATGATTCGTCCCCTAAAAACTCTTCTGGAAACACTTCTGGGCAAAAGAAACCTGGTCAGCCATGTCTCATATGCGATGAATACCATTGGATGATAAATTGTCCTCATAAAGCTGAGATTAAAAAATTCTTTAAGAGTTCAAAAACCTCAGCAGTATTGACCAATCTGTTTCCAAACATAGAAACCAATCTGGTTGCTAGCAACAATGCTTCCCCATCTCAAGTGCTTATGTTTTCCATTTCAAAAAAGCAAAATGATGCTTTGATATCGACAAGGAATAAATATTACGGGAATCCACAACTGTCAAATAACAAGGCTACTGACCAACCTAGTAGTTCGACAACAACTTCGAACGAGGTTGTGCCACCCATCATTCCTAAGCTAATGATAAAGCTGCCAAAGGGAGTACTGCATAAATTGACATCTAATCCTCATGCCAGAGCAGCACAGAATTATAACATAGTAGAGGACCTAGCCCAATCACCATACGCTATGTCGACACTTGAAGTACTACAAAATTTCCCCTCCCAAAAGGAGGCTTTATTATCAGCAATAGGTGGGATTGACCCAGTGGATTCCAATCTCGTGGCCTTTAATCATAAAGGATATGAACCTCAGTTACCAGCTAAACTCGCTTTCCTCATCCAAGTGAAAGCCCTTAGCAAAACTGTTCATCGAACAATTATTGATCAGGGGGCATGTACCTGCATTATGTTAACAAGTTGCTGGAAAGCTTTAGGATCGCCACCCTTGTCAAGATCCTCAACGACATTAAAATCATTTGATGGATGAAAACTCACCCACTACGAGATTTTAAGTAACTTTCAAGTTGAGCTGGGGGGAAAAACAGTAGAAATTGATGTTGAAGTTATCGATGGAAACCTCAATTACAACAACCTACTGGGAATGCCCTAGATTTATGCTATGGATGTTGTTGTGTTAACATACTTTAGATGGATTGCTTTTCCTTTCCAAGGAGGAATCACAATCGTTGACCAAAAAAAATTCCTCCCCAATAGTTCACAAGTTACGGGAAGCATCCCGATGATCCATGGAAGCTCTCAATCACTTCAAAATATCGGAGTAGGCCTCCTAAAAGACCATACATTGATGGGTACTTTTTCCCTACCACCTCCAAACAATCTGACGGAGGTGGCCACGGTGGGAACCTGCAATATGGTATCTTATATTTAAGGGATTTCCGAACATGATGTTATCATGGACCATCACCAGGTATTGCCTCCAAGCCCAATAGAATATTGTAGCAATCGATGTTCTCGGCCTTGGTGGCAAACCCAAATCAATGCTAATCGAGTGTTTGGATAGATAGGTCTAAGGAATATGGTACCTCTTCAGATCCTTGGTTGCATTTACATTCTACAGGCGAAGGAATTGTTCAGTCAATGATGATAGAAGAGGCACCATGGGAAGATTACCACCATTGTTCCCATCTTCCAGATTACAACGAAGATTGTTCCAGCAACCTTAATCATCCTTCAGTTTTTTATTTTCTATCAAATACTGTAAATACGGTGGATTCTGAGCGAAATCTGTCCAATATTGAAGAAAATATCGCCATAAATATCTCGACCAACCCAGATGTTGTAGAGAATATTCATGTCGGAAAATCTTGTTCTTCTTCAAACTTGGAAGTATATTACACTCTCTTTCGCAAGTTCAGAGATGTATTTGCATGGTCATATGAAGAAATGCCAAGCACTGACTTGAGCATAGTTGAACACGAAATTATGATGTATCCAGATGTCAAATCAGTACGAAAACTGCTTCGGCAGGTGCACCCGAAGAAAGCCGCTACCATCAAGGCAGAAGTTCAAAAATTTCTCCATGCTGGTTTCATTTACCCGGTACCTCTAACTGATTGGGTATCGAACATTGTTCGTGTGATGAAAAAGCAGGGAAGGATTAGAGTGTGCATCAATTACAGGGATGTAAATCAAGCTTGTCCGAAGGACAACTACCCTACACCCTTCACTAACCAAATAATTAATGAATGCACCGGATGTGAAATCTTTTCATTTATGGATGGATTTTCTGGGTATAATCAAATAAATATCTACCCACAAGACCAGTCAAAGACTGCATTTATTTGTCCATGGGGCACATTCGCGTACCGCAAGCTACCTTTTGGTTTAAAGAATGCAGGGGAAACTTTTTAGAGGGCTATGAATTACGCCTTACATGACATCAAGAACATCATTCAACCATATCATGACAACCTTTCTCTCATTCGTGAAAGTCGACTGATCATCCGCAACACTTGAGAGCTATATTTCTATGTTTCCGACACTACAAGATACGAATCAATTTGCAAAAATGTGTGTTTCGTGTTGGTTTTGGTCATTTATTTTCCTTTGTGGTTTCAAAGGACGGGATTTGTCTCGACCCATGTAAGGTTCAGGTGATCATCGATATGCCTCGACCTCCAAATTTGCTTCAAATTCAGAAACTCCAAGGGAAAGAAAACTTTCTAAGGAGGTTCATTCCAAATTACACTGAACCTGCTAAACGTTATATGCATCTTTTGAAAAAATAATTGCCCTTCAATTGGGATCAGGTTGGACAAGCTTCCTTTGATGCTCTAAAGGAATCCCTAATAAAAGCATCATTAATATACACTCCTGACTATCGAAAAGACTTTAACCTATATCTAGTTGCAGTAGATACGACCATTGCAATGGTTTTAGTTCAAGAAGACAATGGAATCAAACATCCTGTCTATTATTTAAGTTGTAACTTAAGTGATACAGAAAGCAAGTTCTCCTATGTTGAAAATCTAGCTCTTGCAACTGTTCAAGTAGTACAGAGATTTCGACATAATATCCTCTTGCGCAAAACTACCATTTTGTCAGATTGCAACCCTATGACTTACATCTTGTCGTGACAATTGCTTGGGGGTAAATATTTGAAATGGATAGCTATTTTGTAAGAGTTTGATCTAGAATTCGTAAAATCCAAATCAAAGAAATCTCTAGTTATCGCAGAGTTACTATGCGACTTCCCATCATTGTCCAACAATTCAACATCCAAAACAACAATCATGGATGAATCTTTGTTTCTGATATCATCAAGCAGTCCATGGTATGGAGATATAATCATCTATCTCCAAACCCAAATATATAGGCCTAATACCTTTCACTCAGAACAACGACGTACTCGATGCCAAGCAAAAGACTACATGATCATCGGTGATACAATTTACTGTCATGGTATCGATACAGTTTTATGAAGGTGCCTCACCCATGAGGAGGCCGAGAAACTCCTAAGTGATTGTCATTCAGGCGCATGTGGGGGGCATCAATCTCGTTATGCTACGGCACAAAATATCTTAAGGGCAGACTACTTTTGGCCAACAATGTTCAAAGATTACATAAACACAGTCAGAAGTTGCCATGATTGTCAAATCTTCGACCGAAAACTAGAATACCACCTGCACCTCTGCATCCAGTAGTTTCTTTTGGGCCATTCACCAAATGGGGCATAGATTTCATGACATGTAACCCCACCTTGGCTAGGGGGCATGGGTATATCATAGTCGCAGTTGACTATTTTACGAAATGGGCCGAGGCAATGCCTACATTAAACAACAGTGGCAAAACAGTTGCTCTTTTCTTTTTCGATCATGTAGTCTCTAGATTGAATGTTCCACAAGGTATATTCATAGATCATGGATCACATTTGCGCAATCACATCATGGCTAAATTGGCTGCCAAATTAGGATAGTCTCATGACAACTCTACTCCATATTATCTGCAAGCTAACAGGCAAGTTGAAGTGATCAACAGTCTTGAAGCGCATGCTGCAAAGGATGATTGGAGTCCATAAACGGAGTTGGCACCTAATCCTGTACTCGACCATGTGGGCATACCAGACATCGATAAGAAATGTGACTAGATTTACACCCTTCTAGCTGGTGTATGGCCTGGAAATAGTCTTACTAGTTCAGTGCAAAATTTTGTCTGTCAAGCTTGTAATCGACCTCCTCCCCGGAACTTCAAAGGAAGAGGCTCATTTCTTAGAATTAATCCAATTGGATGAAACTTGTCGTGACACCACCTTAGCTAATGAAGTGCATAAGAAACAAGTCAAGACGCAGTTTGACAAGAATGTCAAACCCCGTGTCTTCTCAGAAGGTGACCTGGTCTTACTTTACGATCAGGAATCTGATAAATTGGGAGCAGGTAATTTCTAGTCTTTGTGGATGGGTCCCTATATTGTTAAGCGTGTATTAACAAAAGGAACCTACAAGCTAGTATATTACAATGAGATTCCACTATCAGAACCCCGAAAAGGGTTGTACCTTAAGCGTTACTATGCTTGACTAAGCGTAGTAATCTCTTCATATGCTTTTGTTACATTTTTGTTTTCGTCAAGAGCGATCATTTTGGTTAGGTAATCCACTTTTGCATTTCTGAGGTCGAAGCTATTGGAATCATTTGTTGGATATGCCGATGAAGCTAGTCGTAGCACACAGAACCTATTTTCTGCAACCTGGGCCATCTTTGATCCAAGCGACGAGTTAGTGAGTTTCATAGGGGTATGTATTGGTCAGTTAACGAACAACATCATTGAATATATCACGTTGATAGAGCAGCTTTCTAATGCCATCGCACATGGCATACGCTGACCTATCATTAGGCTATACTCACAACTCGTCATTTTACAGCTTACCGACATCTATTCGGTTCAGAATCTAGCTATCTATCGTATGTTCCTAAGGGTCGGGATTTTGGAAAGATAGTTTGATTCTATTCAATATCAACAAATTTCTAGAAACTTAGACACATTGATTGATTCATTAGCAAATTATGTGCTAGATAGACATTTGCAACATTTATAAAAGAAAATCATTTCATCAATATTTTCATCGGGATCATATAACTTAACCAAAATGAAGCTCCGAAAATCAAAAATATATATCACTGTTGATAGCTTTTACGTAGAAATCTGTGTCCAGGACAAAATCGATCATATGACACAAAAGCTCAAAAATGCATGGGGGCACCCTAGTCTAATCATGCTAGTGATAACAAGTCACCGCCTATGCGATCATACGTAAGACCCTAGTCCATCGGCTCGACACACCAGTGGTATGGCACTGTAATCTGAGAGGTAACTCACCGATCCTGACATCGTAAATACCAAGGGTGAGACCCTCGATCTGATCCTGCAATACTACAAGGGTTTCGGCTATGTCTAGATCGCGAAGGACAACCCTCCCTATAGCCTCTCCCGCTGGAACGGCAACTGATACTCTCGGGCGCACTGTTGGTCACACTGGTCTGATATTTGCATGCACATGAGTTTTGATAAGTCTTGATAATATAAAAAAAAAGCACAAGAACATTATAAAAGCAATAAACAGAGATATGGTTAGATATTTTTACCTTTGACACCCCACTGCTCGCTAGTCGGCAGCACTAAATCTGGGTCACCCCGGAAATCCATCCCGGCATATGGATACTCAGCATAAACCATCTTTTGATGGTTGAACCACTCAATGAAAGCATCAGAGAATGAAATCTACCACTGACCAACATGTATGGCCATGAGATCGACCCATCTCTGCATCTGTGGTTCTGTCGGCGTAGGCACTCCGAGTGAAATGTATTGTGGTTGCATCAATAGGATCTTCTCTAAGGCAAAAGCGATCAAAATAGAACCATAACCAAAGTTCTTAGATATTCCATTCTTCACCTTGGTAAGTTGTTCTTTTATCACCGGAAGTACTGCATCACGCCAGTTGAATACCTTTGGTTCAAGGCATTCCAAGGCATACTGCATATAGGACATGTTGGCTAAGTGAAGAGCTATGCTACCAGCCAATTTAACAAAGTTGAATAAGATAGTCCTCAAGGACCGTTCAGTGACATCTTGAATATTGATCTTGCCATCCCTGATCGACTGAGATCGATCTCTACAGTATCGGCGAATATAATCCCTCATGGATTCGCCCCCCACAGGTAGAACCTGATAATGAGAGAGGAGCGCCACGCCTTGATAAACCGGTCAAAAATTAGATATCCTCAACAGTCAAAGGGATGGATTTACCTCTAATCTGGAACACTTGGCTGGTAGGATCCCATGCATCGAGGAAGTATTGCAACAAGTTGATTTGTTGCCTGATGCTAGGTATGCAGAAGAAATTGAGCAAGCCATAGTTCCGTAATGCAGTTACTATACCCAGAACATGTAAGGCAACCATGTCCTCTTCTTCGTGCTCACGTTCATGCCATGTAACGACCATATTGCTTCGATGATTCTCTGAAAAACAAACAAGAGAAGAATTAGGATCCTGATTTGGCAAAATCCAGGCAAAATTTCCATGAAAAATCAGTGCAAAAACTTTCCTCCTTGCGCCCATTGCACCCTAACTGTAGGATGCGTACTAACTGGCCAATGGCTAGCCTAGTATGCGTCGCACCTTCCGATGTATACTAGGTGCGATGGGAAGAGAACGAAATTTTCAATGCACATAGGCTCAGAAAAGCAGGAAAACATGCTCAGAATTAGAAAAGGAAAGAATGCAATGGAAGAGCTCATGGTTAGATCCTACCTGGTCTAGACGGTGCCGAAAATCATCAACAGAATCTCTTGGAATTAGCGAATAAAAATTGAGGGGGAAAACACCTCCAGAGCTCCAACAATCCCAAATTTTAATGAAATGGTAAAAATGAAAGGTAAAAACCACTTTTATGTTATTCCTCACGTAATTCAAGTAAGGTATTAGTTTTTTACTCATTTTCAAGCATGTATGTACATTTCTAATCAGTTTGATGGAGTAATTGAATAGGCTGTACGACTGTCAAGAGAACATATTGTTAATGGTGAATCAAATATCTCTAACCATTATCACGAGCAGTTTTACGTGAAGTTCAAGCTCATTAAAAAACAAACCTAGCAATGAGCATATGTTCCACCAGAGTTTAAGCTCATTAAAAAATGAACCCACCTTCGGTAAATAACCATTGCGATCGCATAATTATCAGCTTTTGAACCTTGGTTTTGTTCTTACCATCACCTCAACTATTTTTTAGCCGATCATACGCTTCCATTTGATTGTTTACCCCTTTCGAGGAACAACTACGACAAGTGATTCTATTAGCCACCTTCTTTACACTTTCCTCCAAACAAGAAGTGAAAATGATGAATCTGGGTGGAAACACTAAAGGTGGTTACCACCTCTACTTGACAGGAATTGCCTCTATAGTCGGATCAATCAGCTAGACATGTGTATAGTCGAGATGAGCCAAGGATATGGTATTATCCAACAACAAATAGATGGAGTCTCAAGAACCTTTCATTGTAATTACAAAATAAATCTATAGGGTTGAAATATAAATTATGACACTATGAACACATTACCAAATCCAATGATAAAGTTATAACCATCGGTAAACTTTCACATATATGAAATAATTAACAAGAGTTAGAATATTATGTGACAAAAATCACATTGATTAATTAAAAGTATAAGTAAAAAATACATTCATGTATGTACATTTGAAAAGATGGTTTGAAATTTATACTATAGTTTAAAAAGTAAAATAAATAATATTTTTATTCAGAAAGAGGAATAATACAACAATAATGTATATTGAGAGTGAAAGAGAATTAGAAATGGAAATAAAATAAAAAACTCCTATTTCTTATATTATGTGAGGACTAATGTCCTTGCAATGAGGGATGTGAAAAATACATTCATGAAATTGTTCAATTTTATATGTGGCTTCTCAATTTCTAGTATATAGTATAAAGTGACAACACCTTTGGGCCAAATTTCCTTCTAGATGAGGATTTACTACCTTTATCCATCCTTAAAGCATAGGAATGTATTATCTAGGTTTTCAATAAAATTTAATGTGCACTTCTCAATTCCTATATGTGTTGTATGATTTTGTTAAGGAGGAAGATGCCTACCACACCCCGTTATTGTATTTTTCCCACTCTTACTTGAGATCCCTCTACCACTCTTCATGGAAAATAAGAGCCTATGACTAGAAAGGCTCTTATCATTTCCTTCTACTATTCCTTTCCTTTATAATCTATCTGAAGGGAGTTCTTAGAGTGGTTTATTTTTGTATAAGAATAATTTTACATATGATCTCATTTTTTATGAAAATCCATAACATTTTTCCCACTAGAGCTTTAATAAGTAAATTGATGCTATTTAATGCCTAATCCCATAAGGATTTTGGATTTACATTCCTTTTCCACTTGATCTTTGTTGTTTAAAATTTGTTTAAATCTTGTAATTCTAACAACTTAATGTAAGAATTTATGATGAATCAATTTCCAAATGTTGACAGGAGATGTGAAGTTTTATCCTTGTTCATGTTTCTAGAGGGCCTAACTCATTCACTAAGGATAATTAGTTATAAAAATAATATTTTCTATTGTAGGAAGTTTTTTTTTTTAAGAAAGAGTTCAATGGAATGGCTCATTTATCAACTTTTGGAAGTGTTTTTATTCAAAATTGGTGTGTAAAAAGGTTGGTATAATATTTTTGCATTATTTTGTTTCTTCTATTATTTTTTGTCAAAAGTAGATAAAATTATAGAACGTTCATCAAAGTCAAGTGAGATTATTTGAAAATTGAAGGGTCAGCTTTAGAAGCTTCTTCCATCTTATAGACATTAGTGTCCTCCGTCTGTAGCTTTTGCTCCACTTCTCTCTAGACTTATTCCTTATGTTTCTTTACTGATATTTGAATATTGATAGATTTCATCTACCCCTAGTTAATATCTAACCTCCGCCATTGTGAGTCTAATATTAATGGAACTTAATACTGTAGTGCGCCTTGCAATTTGTCAAATTTTCTCTGTGTTGGTTCATATGCTTTTATCCAATAGTGCTAGATGTGCCGAACATTATTTTTATACCTAGTCACTCAGCTGCCTCATGGAATTTAGCATATCATCTATGGACTCAACCATATTTCCAGTAGTTGTTTCATCAGCTCCTGCACCATTGAAGCTATTCGGGAAAGTGCAATACATCTCCCAATATCTATTATTGTAGGCTTCCCTATATCACTTGTACTATTAGAACGATACTACTACTCCTTTTATTGACAACGACAACGAGTATTAACCTGAGGTACTTTCTCGATCACCATTCAATGGATCTCAATTACATCTCAACCCAATCCAAATAATTTGGTATAAATTACTTGCTAGAAAAATTGGAAGGAAAATAAATGAATTAAATTAACGAGCAGCTCACAAGTGAGTAAGCTACACCTGGAGACTACACAAACTTGAGCATATACTCTGGTATTCCATTAAGCAAAGATGAGACAATAAATAAATCTCAAAAGAATAGGGAGGTGAGAACAAGCTCCTATAACCTAGGAACTAATCCTAACTTCAGAAGTTACGTTACAACCGTGTAACCATTTCTCCATTAATACAATATAATATTAATTATTTTCAACTCTCCCCCTTAATGGATAAAGGATTATGCTGAAATACTAACATCCTCCTAAAGAATTGAAACTTCACTTTTCCAAGAGTATTTGTAAAAATATCATCCATATTGGACCACATGTTTTACAATATTCAATAAATATTTGTTTTGACTCGACTCTTTCTCTTACAAAGTGAAACTGAGTATCTATGTGTTTCATGTTCTTATGAAACACTCGATTGATCGCCAACTTAATGGAACTCTAGTTGTCACAATTGATGATGGTTGCTTCTTTTTTCTCTTCTCTTGCTTCATTGTTAGGTTCCTATACTACTATTGTAACACCTTATTAGTATTAGTGCAACCCCCTTATTATATTGTTGTTCCCACGTAGTACCCATTGTTATTATTTCACCCAATAGAAGCCCATTATTGTTATTGTTGTGCCCTTACGTTATTATTGTTATGACGGCTTTGATTATATTATGAAATTTTAGACTCCTATATATAGAAAGGAGCTCTTATTATTTGTATCATACAAAAATTATTCGTTTGTGTACTGTAAAGGAGGTTTCCCCCTTGAAGAGGCTTAGTTTGAAGGCAATCATCTTTCTTTTCTATCTTTCTGTGAGCTGGTTTCATAACATTTGGTATTAGGGCTTTGGATTCTATGGTTCTACTGCTCCGAACAGGCCTTCATTAAATTTTCTCTATAAAGTTTTTTCTACAAAGTTTAAGAAAATAAAAGAAAATGCCATTTGAGAAGAAATATTTCTGAGCCACTGGTCTGCATTTGATATCTTGTCTTCATATCATTTTGGAGATATGATCTGAGGAAGTTAGGGTTTCCAAAAGCTCCATAATTCCATCTAAAATAGGTCATCATGGAATTTTAGTTATAATTTCTTTTCTACAAAGTTTTGGATTCATAAATGAAAACCCATTTGAGCCAAAATCTTGGTGACGCTCACACCTGAATTTTAGTTTTATCTTTGCTACATTTTTAGATATACGGTCCAAGACATTTAGGGTTTCTACAGGTCCCCGAATTACATCTCAAATAGGTGACCTTAGGGAAATCATCATATCTCTCTCAGAGCATTTGATTCCAATTTCATAGAAGGTGACAGAATGAAGATAGACTATAGTTCATTGAGTATTAGTTTAAGAACCTAAGGTCGAAATAGTGACAGTTGTCATGATGTACAATTTAGCTTTACTAAACTAGTCTATAATTTGGTCATCGGGGAAGATTGGGCATAACTCTTTCTTCAGGAATCCAATTGCGATTAGACTTGTCGGGTTAGAAAGACGACACAAAGGGATATCATATATTGATAGTTTAGAACTTAAGCATCCAAAACTACAAAGTTACAACCATTTCAAGATAGAGCTCCTATAATCAAGAAAAAAAATTATGACGAAGTTTGATGGAAAGGATCCGGTAAATTGGATACTAAAGATGGAGCAATATTTTGATCTACATGAGGTAAAAATATTACAAAACATATGTATTTCATCTTTATATTTAGAACTGAATTAATTTTTACGGTATGAAGCGTTTTTTTTTCATAAACCTCTTGTCACTTGGCCAATTTTCATGGAGGAAATGATATAACATTATGAAGATACAAAGAGAAACAACTTTTTTAACCAATTGATAAATCTCAAACAAAAGGGTTCAATGGAAGAGCATATTGATGACTTTCAAAAATTAAATATAAGGGTAAATGATATTCAAGAGAAGAAAAGGATTGACGTCTTCATAGGGACTTTAAAGGATAAAATTCAACATGAGTTTCATCTTTGGGAACTTGATTCATTGTAGAAGGCATTCAGGTTGGAAAGAAAAATTTAAAGAGGAATTATGGAAACAAGGAATCCCACCAATCGAAATTATAAATATCGAAGTGTTTTTTCTACTAGCCTTCTACAACCTACAAGTTTTACACCGTAAAAATTGGAAGAAAAAAGATAAAAAGTGTTTTGTTACATTTGTGATAGCAAATACTTTAAAGGTCATAAGTGTGGTGAGAAATTATTTTACATAGATTGTGAAAAGGAGGAAGAAAAAGGATCAAGAAACATCCAAAGAAGAGGATATGCACAAGGAACTAACCCCAGAGAAAGAACAAATGAATCCGACCATATCTTGTAAAACATTCACAAGAATTACCACTCCAAAAACTCTCAACATAGAAGGACATATCAAGAAGAAAAAGGTTCAAGAAGTGAAAGATCACATCAAGAAATAAGAGACGAATCTGACCATATATTATAATGCACTGGATGGAATTACCACTCCTAAAACTATCAATATAGAAGGATTTATCAAGATGAAAAATGTAATAGTGTTGATTGATTCAGGTAGCACCCATAATTTTATTCATTGTAAGATAGCCAAGGAATTGAATTTCTTCCTATATCCAGCACCAGAGTGTCATGTGATGGTTGCAGTGGAGGAACCATAAATTTCTCTGCAAATTTCCATAACATCAAGTAATCCATGGGAGAATATTTATTGAATAGCGTAATGGTTTCCATTCCAATGTGTGGTGGTCATGTTGTACTAGGAGTCTAATGGATACATTCCTTAGGTACAGTAGATTTTAATTTTCAAGAACTTTTGATGAAATTTTCTTCGGAAGGAAAGGAAGCTAAATTAATGGGTATCACAAAAAAACCAGGAAAGATAATCATCTCTAACGGAATGGAAAAGATTCTAAATAAACAACAAAGAGGCGTAATTGCACCATTATGTTTGCTAGAGGTTCCCACATCGAAATCATCTATCTCTTGAGATCTCTAAAAGGGATTGGACAGTCATTCAAAGGTATTTGACACTCCCAAAGGCCTCCCACATATTCATGATCATGATCATGCTATTCATTCTATTGCACGAAGTGTTCCTCCAAACATTAGGCATTACAAATATCCATATGCCCAATGGAGTAAAATTGCTAAAATGTGAGAGTTTGGTATAGTTATCCAACCAAATTCCATAAATGAAGCGAGGAATGAATGGAATAATGATGAAGCAGGGAGGGGAATTATTCAAAAGTTGTAGAAGATCCAAGTTCGAACAATATTGTGATAACTTGATAGGGAATGAAAATCATATTGGAACCTGAAGCAATCACAGAACCAAGAAATTGACAACTACTAAATCGATCAATTTTAGAGTATCTCATCAAGTGGAACAACTTACCTACTAAATATTCCATATGGAAGGATGATAATTTTCTACAAGATCATCCAGAAGTACTGAAGCATTGAGGACAACACTTTTTGAAGGAGAGGGACATGCTAGGTCCATATACTACTATTGTAGCGCTTTAGTGTTATTAGTGCAACCCCCTTATTATATTGTTGTGTCCATGTAGTACCCATATTGTTATTATTGTGCCCCATAGAATCCCACTATTTTTATTTTTTTGCCATTACATTATTATTGTTAATTTTTATCTAATTATATTATAACCCCTTATACTCCTATATATAGAAAGGAGGCCTTTTCATTTGTATCATCCAAGAATTGTTCATTTGTGTAGTGTAAAGGAGGTTTCCCCTTGAAGAGGCTTATTTTGAAGGCTTTGATCTCTCTTTTCTATCCTTTTATGCACTGGTTTCATAACAGTCATGGAGAAGGCTCCTCGACCGGATAGATTCACATGTCAATGCTTATATCGCTTGTTTGTTAGATTCACCTGAAGATAAAGACACAATGGTATGATTTTTGCTGCTCCATGCAATTACCCTAGATCAAATACTGAATGCATAATTGGTGATAGATCACCAATCATCCACGTTACCTACTCAATGAGAGTTTGAAAAACCTATTAAAATAAAATCAAATGTATTAGTGTATAAAATACAATAATCACAAGTACCATGAAGATACCTCAGTACATGTTTTGCTGCTACCCAGTGAATTTGAAGAGGTTTAGACATAAACTGGTTGAGCACACTAACAAAGTGCCATGTTTGGTCCAAGTGTAGCCAGATATATTAGACTACCAACTAGTTGCCTATAAAAAGTAGAATGCACCTCCTTAGAGCCATCATCTTTACACAATTTCATGTTTTTCTAGAAAGATAATGATGTTGTCTTACACTATTCCATTCTGAACTTTTTGACGAGTCCTGTATCATAATTCCCTTGAGTAAATAAATTCTACCCAAAGTCTCTCCACACTTCCAGACCTAGACAGTAATGTAAAGTTCTGAGATCTTCCATCTCAAAAACCTATGACATCTCCATTTTTATTTCTTTGATTAATTCATATGTGTTGGGACTCAGAATTGACCAATTTTGACTGTATCTTTTTGTCATAATATTATCCTTTTGCAGTCATAGGTTGAAAGCTTTTGATTTTATAATGACTTAGTTACCCCAAGGTACGAAGTAACTTCCCGCATATCTATGTTTAGTTGTTGATTGCATACTCGTGAGTATCTTTATATTTATCCTTGGAAAAGCTGAATAAATTGTCAAGTAATTGTCTTAAGCTTGCAGGAATTATAATGTATAGTTGCTGTAACACCAGAAACAGCAACTACGCAGTTGCTGCAACACCAGAAACGGCAACTACACAGTTGCTGCAACACCAGAAGCAGCAACTCTGCAGTTGCTACAGTCAGCAACAGCAATCATCTAAAGCAAGCTATTTTGCAACAGCCGCGAATAACAGACGGCAACTATCTAAAGAACTCTGACGTGGCATAATCAAGCAGATGTCTAAAGCGGGTAGAACACAGTCACCATTGCCTAAATCAGGAACAACATGGGGAAACGGCAAAGGAATGCGAAGATCCCGAGAAGACGGTCGAAGTCAGTTACCAGCTGTGTAACAGCCAGAACCTAAGAAAGAATATATTATTATACTGTTGTAACAACATTCTGTAATTCTTATTTTTGATAGAATGGGTTAACTGAATGAACTGTAGTACTCTATTGTAATAGATGTCTCCTCTATAAAGAGGAGACATCTACATGAATCAAGGGGGTGATCAGTCTATAAGTGAGATTTTGAGAGACATCAGCAAGTCTGAACTTTATTGTACTTGAATCCTTTTGGCAGATGAATATAAAATTGTTCTGAGTACTTAATCCAGCCTTTGTGTTCCGGGGAATCTTGTGAGAAGGACTGGGCCCACCTTCCTCACAAGATTCACCCATTTACTTTCCTGTCAAGTGTGTAAGTGTGTAATAGTTTCTTTCTGTTGATACTCTGTTTGGATTCTGTAGCATTACCTCTGGTATTTCTGTTTTGCTAGTACTCTGTTTCATTAATTGCTTGAAGTTGTTTCTCACCGGTGAATTAGAGTGCAGTGTGCATTAGCAATCTGATTACAGGGGCAGGTGCTGAACGTCCCCACCTGGAGGATAGGGTCCTGATCCTCTGCCAACAGAGCATCCATCACTTTGCTTTTCAGATTTGTAGTTTTAATTAATTACTTTCATTTTAACAGTACTGTGATGACTTAGCGTAAGAATTACGTATACTACAGCTTTTCAATGCTTTTAGAATTTAAGTACATACAGTACGCAGTAGCCTTTGGAATAAAAAGACTTTCCCTGGTTGACAATTAATGTGGTACTTGAATGTTTAATTCATAAACAATTCAACTAGCCAACATTTTGGCGCCGTTGCCGGGGAAGGAAACTAAAGATTTCTAAAAGCATTAATGGTTTCTTTGTGAAAATAACAGGTGCATGAGAGGACGCAAGAAACCTAATTTCGCAGGGAGGAAGAAAGACTTTTATTGACAAGATCATCTCAAAGGCCGAAACATCACAGAGGACGAGTTCCCGGAGACCGCAAATCCAATACTCCTCACAGACGGACCAACAGACATAGGAAGTACTGGGACCTGAAAGGAAGCTGGAAGCACCAGAATACACTGAGGAACCGGTGGAAGAACCTGAAGATACAGAAGACAAACTAAGTGATTCAGGAAAGAGACCAATGGAGGATAACAGAACAGAAGGAAGAGGGGAAAATTCGCTCTCTACCCTGGAATTTCCTATTGGGGAGCTTTCGAGAGGAACAACCCCTATGAAGAATATTCCACTCTCAGCATTACCCAACTTCCATGGGTTATCCTCTGAAGACCCAGACGAATTCCTCTTTGAATTCGACATACTATGCAGAAGTTATGATTATGTGAATCCTAATCAGAAACTTAAATTGTTTCCAGCAACGTTAAAAGGGAATGCGCTGAGGTGGTTCATGAGCTTAGGAGCTCAGGTAATCACCACCTGGGACTAGATGAAAGAAGGATTGTTGGCCAAATATCAAGACTATTTCCGAACGAAAGAAAGGAAGGAAGAACTGTTCAAAATGGTTCAGAAGGAAGACGAGAGCTTAGAAGATTTTGTGGAAAGACTGCAGTATAATCTGCAGAGGTCTGACCATCCTAATATGAGTAAAGACATTCTAAAGACCATATTGCTAAAAGGGGTAAGAGATGACTGCTTGGATATGCTGAACATGCTAGGAAAAGGGGACATTTCCAAAGAATCATTTGATGAAATCATCAATCTCTGCATGAGATGCTCAAGAGGAGCAGGCAGCAGATCAAAGAGCAGAGATAATGTGTATTCAAGAGTTCAGAAGTCAGCCAGTGGAGGAGCGACAAGAGCCGAAATAGGTAACTTATTAGAAGAATTTAAAACTGAGATGCTAAGCTCTTTCGCTTCACAAATCGATGCTCTGCAGGTTAAGAAGAAACAGGCGGAAGCAGAAGCTGCTCTAGCTATCTTCTGTTCCAAATGCAGAGAAAAGCACCCACTGAGGGAATGCCCACTGGATAAGATACCTATCTGCACAATCTGCGAGAAGGACCATGAAACGCAGCAATGCCCCTCTCTGCCTGGAATCAAAGCAGCACTGCAGTCAACTGAAGAAGAGGCTGAAGCAGTGTACCTGATGACACAGAGGAGGCAATGGCCACAAAGACAAGGTATGAGCTCTAACACAACATTCAGTCGTTGGAATAATAATCCTCCTTTTTACCCACCCATGAACCAAATGCAGTACCCACCCTTCAATACAATGAACTTTCCACCTATGCAGCAACCAAATCTTCCTTTCCATGATCCTACTATATGGAATCCTTGGGCTCCCCAACAACCATATTTCAATCAATGGAATCCAAATTGGGCAGCCCAACAGATGCCATTTCCTCAACAACAACAGTCTCTTTCCCTACCATCTAATACTCCTCCAAATAATCAGGCAATTAGACCGCAGCTGCCTGTACAACCTAACCCTAATCCAAATAATAATAAAGCCCTGCAAGTAATTGACATTCACAATCAACCTGTCTCTCCCCTGCAATGTAATGATATCCATCTTCGCTCTGGGAGAATTGTCGAACCCATTATAGATGATATCACTGACTCTGACAAAGAAGAAGTTAGAAAAGAAAAATCACCTAACAACAATGCTGAAACAGCAGAATCAGCACCTAATAATAATGATCAAACGATAGATCCACCCTTTCCTGAATGGCTAGCTCTCACGAAAACACTTGAGCAACCTACCTTTAACCTTTTAGGAGAGTTACAGAATTTGTATGTTAAAATCCCATTATTGCAAGCATTAAGAGATGTGCCTATTTATGCTAGAACCATTAGAGACATTTGTATAAAGAAACCGGGAAGAAAGGCTAAAGATCCCCTCAAAGTTCATGTGATGGGAGAATTAACTGCCTTAATGACCGAAAAAGATTATCCTGTGAAGTATGGTGACCCTGGTCACCCTACAGTAACAGTCCAGGTCGGAAAAACCTTTATCTCTAAAGTTCTAGTAGACTTAGGAGCTGCAATAAATATTATGACACTCGAAACAGCACAACTGCTTCAGTTGAAAAACTTAATTAGGGAAACTCCAACAATTTTAGAGTTAGCTGACCGATCTACAATTAAACCTGAGGGGGTCATTGAAGATCTTATAATTTCTGTAGAATCCTGGAACTACCCGGCTGACTTTGTGGTGCTACAAACTAAAACAAAGTTGGGGGGTCATCCGTTGATTCTAGGGAGACCTTGGCTGGCTACAGCAGATGCTTTCATCAGCTGTAGATCAGGATCAATGACCATATCCAACGGGCAGGAAACTAAACAGCTCACCCTCTATCCTCATGCCACACCCATGATTAATAGTGACAATTCTGTATGGGTAGACTATGAGGATGAAGAAACCCAACCAATACTGACTATTGGACAAGCCTTGACTTTTAAGGACTCCACCGAAGATGAACTAATCAGCAACTTTATTTCTGAACCCTCTTCGGTTAACCCTGAAACATATAATCACTTCACTGCAATCTTAGAATCTGAATCCCAGCAGAATATGAAAGATGAAAACTTATGCCAGACAGCATTAGGCAGCCCTTCCAAGAGCACAACAATTGAAATTGAACCTGGTAAAACACTAAATATAAATCCTGACTTGGCTGATAATGAAAAACAGCAATTAATAAAGTTACTCCAAGCAAATAAAGAGGCATTTGCATGGGACTACACAGACATGAAAGGGATCTCCCCTGAATTATGCACTCACCGTATTTATATTAAGGAGGGATCCCGGCCAGTCTGTCAACCCCAGCGAAGAATGAACCCCAACCTTAGAGAAATTGTGAAGGAGGAACTCCAAAAACTCTTAAATGCAGGATTTATATATCCAATATCTGATAGTGAGTGGGTTTCCCCACTTGTAATTGTACCGAAGAAGAATGGGAAATGGCGAGTATGTGTGGACTATAGATCATTGAATAAAGCCACCCAAAAAGACCATTTCCCTTTACCTTTTATTGATCAGGTATTGGATAATTTAGCAGGTAAGAAATTCTTCTCATTCTTGGATGGGTTTAGTGGATACAATCAGATTAGGATTGCACCCCAGGACCAGGACAAAACCACATTTACTAGCCCATGGGGAACCTTTGCTTACAGAGTACTTCCATTTGGGCTATGCAACGCTCTAGCAACATTCCAAAGAGCGGTGATAGGAATCTTTTCTGATATGTTAAATGATTCATTAGAAATATTCATGGACGACTTTACTCCTTATGGAGTGACCTTTGAAGATGCACTGCAAAACCTTGAAAAAGTACTTAAGCGATGCGTAGAAGCACACCTTGCTTTAAGCACTGAAAAGTGCCATATGATGATGAATCAGGGTATTGTATTAGGTCATTTCATTTCATTTTTAGGAATTCAAGTCGATCCAGCTAAAATTCAGGTGATTCAGAACCTTCCTATCCCCAAAACACAAACTGAGGTGAGAAGTTTTTTAGGACATGCCGGATATTATAGAAGATTCATTAAGGATTTTTCCAAAATAGCTTCTCCTCTGTTTGTGTTATTAATGAAAAATGCTGAATTCAAGTGGACTGATGACTGCGAAAATGCATTCAATAAACTTAAACATCAGTTGTCCACAACTCCCATTTTGAGAGGACCTGATTGGGCATTACCCTTTCATATCTCCTCTGATGCCTCAGATACGGCAATTGGAGCTGTCCTGGGTCAGGAAGAAAACAATCTCCCCTATGCCATCTATTTCATTAGCAAAAACATGACACCAGCTGAGCTAAATTATACAGTGACTGAGAAAGAATTTTTAGCAGTTATTTATGCTATTAATAAATTTCGGCATTATATTACTGGCTATACTACTTTTGTGCATACTGATCACTCGGCCATTAAGTATTTAATGAATAAATCAATTACAAATGCCCGAGTCACCAGGTGGTTATTATTATTACAAGAATTTAATATCACAATTGTAGATAGGCCAGGAAAAGAAAATGTAGTTGCTGTTTTCCTTTCTCGTTTAAAAACTGATGAAAATGCTCCAATAGATGATTCTTTTCCTGATGAGTATTTATTTGCAGTATCTGCTCACTCACCTTGGTATGCAGACATTGCCAATTATCTAGTTGCAGGAAAATTACCATCACACCTATCACACAGAGAAAGAAGAAAGATCATCCAGCAAAGTGCTAGGTACAGCTGGATAAGCGGGTGTCTGTTCCACATAGGAATAGATCAAGAAATCCGGAGATGCATTGGGGAAGATGAAATTTATGATGTACTAAAAGCTTGTCACGATGGCCCTTGTGGAGGACATTTTGCAGACAAAAGAACAGCACACAAGGTACTTAGAATGGGTTATTATTGGCCATCACTTTTTAAAGATGCTAGAAAATATGTGAAGGCTTGTGACAGCTGTCAAAGAATGGGTCAGCCTAACCATAGGGATGAAATGCCACTTAACCCCCAGGTAACTCTTGAACCTTTTGAGAAATGGGCATTAGATTTTATAGGTCCCATTAATCCTCCATCTAATCAAAGAGTCTACATATTAGTATGCACGGATTATATGACTAAATGGGTAGAGGCCAAAGCACTCATTAAAGCTAATGAAGAAGCAGTACTAACATTCTTATTTGAAGAAATCTTTGTTAGATTTGGACTACCCAGAGAATTAGTCACTGATGGAGGACCTCCTTTTAATTCTCATGGCTTCAAAGACACGCTCCAAAAATATCATATTAAGCACAAAATGACTACACCATACCACCCCCAAGCAAATGGGCAGGTGGAAAGTACCAACAAGGTCATAGAAGCCATCTTAACAAAAACAATAAAGGAGAATAGAAGGGATTGGTTTCAGAGGTTGCCCGAGGCTCTATGGGCCTATCGAACCACTTGGAGGAATACAACAGGCTTTTCACCCTATGAATTAGTTTATGGAAAGAATGCTATTTTCCCTGTAGAGTTTGAGATTAAAACCTTAAGAACTGCCTTAGCTGTTAACCTTGATTTAACTGATGCACAGACAGCCAGGTTGCAGCAGCTTCAGGAATTGGATGAGAAAAGACTGGATGCCGTCCATCAAACAACTATGATACAGCAACAAAGAAGCAGATGGCATGACAGAACCATCAAGCAAAAGTAGTTCCAGAAAGGTAACTGGGCTTTACTTTATGATTCCCGTTTCGAGAATTTTCAAGGGAAGCTAAGAACAAGGTGGTTGGGGCCGTATGAAGTGGATGCTGTTTTTCCAAATGGAACAGTCAGACTTTTAACAATTGATGGGGACAGAACACCACTGTTAGTGAATGGCTACCGACTTCGGTTATATCAGCGGCCGGTTTCCAAAGAAGATTTTAAAGCCACTTGCATGGCAATAAAACAGTATTCTTTTCCAGGGGAACTTGCTGTCCCTCAAAGCACTTGAATTTTTATTATTTATGTAATTTTCTTAGGTTAGATATTCTTGTTTTTTAGAAACTAATAAATCCTGCCAAGGATTGCGATATTATATTTCAGTATTTTGCAGATTTTAGCCTGGGAAGTAGCTGAGAACAAAAGATTCAAAGGAATTACTGTGCGGACTCGGAATTCCCGTTGCTGCAACACCATCTCCCGTTGCTACAACACCATTCCCTGTTGCTGCAACACCATTCCTCGTGGCTGCAACACCACTCCCTATTGCTGCAACACCATTCCCCGTTGTTGTAACACCATTCCTCGTTGCTGCAACACCACTCTTGTTGCTGCAACACCATTTCCTGTTGCTCCAACTCCATTTCTGTTGCTACAACACCAGTTCCATTACTCCAGCACATTCCCCGTTTTCACAAACGTCTTTTTCCCAATGATAGAACACCAATCCCGGTGCCACAACATTGCTTCCCGATCACGAAATACCCTTCCCAGCAAATTCCCTCACGTACGAAAATGCCAGTCTTACCACTTCAGCCCCAAAGGAACGAATCTTGATAAAATATACCACTTCTTGTGATGATTACAGCACCCTACTATCACTTCCCGTCATTATCATTACAAATCGCCCATATTCCCATGCTTTCAGATCCGCGGTAATTATTATGATCCAGCAGAAGACAAGATAAGACTTTTTGACGCAGCAATCAAAAAGGTAAAATACGAAGGTACGCACGTTTATGAATGAGCATTAAATAATAGATAATGCGGAGAAGTTGATAGGACCATCAAATGATTGCATTTCCAATCATATCATTTACACGTAGGAGGGGGGGATTACCAAAGCAACTCTCATAATGACATACTACGCCAACTGCCGCCACCCTTAATTCTCCCGGTAATATGTAAAAGCCACCCTATCACGGCATGTTACCATTTGCGATGTTTTACTCTGAGTTGAAATCGGAAGCTCGGCTCTGAACTCTGAAATTCACTGAAACAACAGCCATGGGAGGAACCCTCATTACACATGAACCTGGCACGACAGCAGTCCTGGAACTCTTTCCGGAAATTTATCAAATCTTCTTGCAAGCAGGATGGATAGAGTACTTCAGGAGACTTCCGGACTTTGACGAGCAGCAAGTCCTGGAATTCGCATGCAACTTAACAGAAGGATTCTCTGTCGTCCAAGGAATTCAAATTCCAGTCACGGAGGAAATCATAGCCGAAGTTACCGGACTACCAGCCAATGGCACACGGTGGTTCAGCAGAAAGCACCTGATTCTGAATGCGCAGCAGGATTTTCTCCGACCAGGCGAGCAAGTAGAGACCAAGGGCAGAGGCGTAGCACTTCGGTCGTTACCTCAACCATGGCCGAAAGTCGCTGAATTTGTCAAGCAATATTTGACGTCCGAAGGCCGCTACAAGGTAATTTACCATCATGATTTCGTCCTATTAAATCATTTGAGAAATGGTCAGTTATTAAACATGCCATATTATCTATTGGGTTGTCTCAAAAATATGTCACAATATGCTATGAAAGCGAAGCATCCAGTTCTCTCCTTAAAACACCATCGCTTAGCCCAATTGCTGATTAATAGAGCCCTCGCTCTAAACAACCCTCCACCCCCCATTAATCCCCATCCGGAGGAAGAAATTCCACAGCCGGAACATGAAATTCCTCATCAAGAAGAGGAAATTCTTCGTCAAGCTGAGGACACACCTCAGCAAGACGAAGAACTTCCTCAGCAAACGAACGACATGCCTGAACAAATCCCTTTGGAAAACCCTCAGCAAGCAGAGCATATTCCTAAACAACCCCAGCAAACACCCCTGCACGTTGCTGAGAATGAACAAGCAGCAGCAGAAATAACCACATCTCCCAAAAGAACCAATCCTTCCATTCCCATACTTAGTATTTCTACTGATGATTCCGATGATAATATCCCAATTACTCTGCTTAAACGAAAAATGCAGCAGGGAAAGAAAACCCCAGCAAAAAGAAGAAGAACTAGGGTTTCAACTAAAGCACCTGCTACTCCGACTATTCTCCCTATCTTAAAGAAAGCTAGCAGGAAGAGAAAAACGCTTGAATTCCCTGCTTCTCTACCAAAACGAAAATCGGTAGCAGTTGAATCTCCTAATTCCTCCAGTTCACTGCCCATCGCTACAAGAATCCGCACTCCCGCCAGTCCTCAAAACCCCTCTCCCTCACCCACGGAAGACGAGATGCAGAGTGTTCATAGCTTCGTGACATCATATCTTAAGACAGCTGACACACAAGAGCCAGCTGCCGACACCCAAAGTGATAGTGACCAAGTGGCTGCAACGCAAGAAACAACCACTACCCCAGGTGACACACAAGAACCACCTGTGGGGAATACTGATCAAACTGACGAAACACAACCTCTGCCTCCACTGGAATCTACCGTTCCACAGGATCAGCCTACCATACCTGCCCTACAGGAAGAAATTGAGTTTCTGAAATCTCAGATTCAGGACTATCAGGAAGAAATAATAAGGGTCAAGGAAGCATATCAGAATGAATTCAGCCTGCATGTTTTAGCACGAGTAGCGTCTGCAGCAGAGAAAAGTAAAGATAATGAATATATGTGTACCAATTGTGGCGAAATATATACTCAGGCAGGATATAAGGTAGTGGCAGAACCAATGAAGGAAGCCTCCGCTGCTGTAGATGAAACAAAAGAGCCTGCTGATACACAGATGGAAATCCCACAATCCTCTGCTGAAGTAGAAGAACCTGTTGACACACAAGAACCAACAGGCTCTCCAGAAGAAGTGCAGACAGAAGGACCTGTTGTCACACAAGAACCAACAGGATCTCCAGAAGAAGTGCAAACAGAAAGACCTGTTGTTACACAAGAACCAACAGGATCTCCAGAAAAAGTGCAGATAGAAGGACCTGTTGTTACACAAGAACCAACAAGATCTCCAGAAGAAGTGCAGATAGAAAGACCTGTTGTTACACAAGAACCAACAGGGTCTCCAGAAGAAGTTCAGACAGAAAGACCTGTTGCCACACAAGAACCAACAGGCTCTCCAGAGAAGATGCAGGACCAAACTGAAGAGCTTATTGACACACAAGAACCAGTAAGTTCACCAGAAACTGCACAAGAGCTTACTGACACACAAGAACCAGTAAGTTCACCAGAAACTGCACAAGAGCTTATTGACATACAAGAACCAGTAAGTTCACCACAAACTGCACAAGATCAAGAGCTTACTGACACACAAGAACCAGCAAGTTCCCCAGAGACTGTATAGGAACAAACAAAGGAGCTTGCTGACACTATGCGGGAAGAAAAGAAAGAGGAGAATATGGATTCACCCCGGCCTACCCAATTTGCTATGGAAAAAGAAGTTACACAAGAATCAGGAAATGAAGAAGGAAACACAGAATCGTCGCGGCCCACTCAAAGTGTCATGGAACAAGAGGAAGAAATGGAAGAAAGTAAGGAAAAAGGTACAAACTCACCACGGCCTACCCAAACCATTATGGAGGAAGAAGAAATAGTTTCAGGAGGAAATGAAGAAGAACTGGACTCATCCAGCCCTATTCAAATTGCCAAGGAGCAAGAAGAAGAAGAAGGAAATGAGGAAAAAGGAACAGATTCACCCCGGCCCACCCAAATCACCATGGAGCAAAACGAATTAGTACAACAGGAGGAAGAGACGCTAGTCAGAAATGAAGAGAAAGATGTTGGATCATCCCAGCCCACTCCAACAGAGCAGATTATCCTGGTTGATGCCTGTACACAAACAGAGCTTCCCTCTGTTAGTGATGTATGCACAGAAACAGAGAGTTTTCAGGCATTAAAAGGAAAGTGGTGGAGAGAATATCAGCAGTCTCAAGGCAAAGCATTCGAACAGCAAAAGGGGACCTGGTTCGATCATGCTTATAAGAACTGGGAAGCACTGGAGCAGTGTAGAGCCCAGTATAAAGAAATCAAGGAACTGAAAGCCATACTGTCCCAAATGTTTGAGTTATGTCAAAGAATGCTTGCTACAAGGAAATCCTCTTTTAATTATGCCACATTCTTGAGGGAAAGACTCGCATTTCTATAGATAAAGGCTGTCAAAGAGGGAAGGCCTCATCAGGTAGTCACATCAGAGCAGTTTATGCAGACCTTTGCAGAGGCACCTAAAAACGATCAAAACCTGCTATGTGAACTGTACCTCCATAATGAAGCCATTTCCGAAGAAAGGAACATGAATATGATACCTGTAGTTGGCGACATACAGCTGAGAGCCTTTATCTCCTTTTTGGCTAATCAACTTACCTGGCAGAATGCCTTTGTTTCAGCTCAACATAATGAACAGAATTGTCTTCTATGGATTAGAGCTGAACCGCAGAACACTGCCACTTTCATTGCACAACACCTAAAAATGGTAAGTGATCCTGATATGAAGGACCATATCACGCAACTGCAAACAGTGGTCCTAAGAGACTGTCAGCGTTATGTGAAGACTAAGGCATCCTTGGCTGTCAAAGCAAATAAACTGTTTTGGGAAAACTGCCCCACAGAAAGGCAGGAATATCACCCGTATAATCCATCAAATCTGCAAGTAGCACTCTCAAGGGTGCCTCAGTATGTTAAATGCATGCAACATTGTGCTGAAAATTGGATGGGTTACAAATTTAAATTTCCACTTTTATGGTTATCTGGTGAACAATATAAGGGCCAGTTTGGACTATCCAACAAGGAAGAAGCAGCAGCATGGAAGCATATACAGACTGTTTGTGGGTTCAGGGAGAAGTTTGATGCCACTCCCTATAGCTATTGTCTTAGTAATCTACATTGTTCATCCCAGTTCTCCGACTCAGACTCAGAGTAGCCATTGCATAGGGACATGCAATTTCTTCAGTTGGGGGAGATGTTGGGACACAGAATTGACAAATTTTGACCATATCTTTTTGTCATAATATTATCCTTTTGCAGTCATAGGTTGAAAGCTTTTGATTTTATAATGACTTAATTACCCCAAGGTACGAAGTAACTTCCCGCATATCTATGTTTAATTGTTCATTGCATATTCGTGAGTATCTTTATATTTATCCTTGGAAAAGCTGACTAAATTGTCAAGTAATTGTCTTAAGCTTGCAGGAATTATAATGTATAGTTGCTGTAACACCAGAAACAACAACTATGCAGTTGCTGCAACACCAGAAACGGCAACTACGCAGTTGCTGCAACACCAGAAGCAGCAACTCCGCAGTTGCTACAGTCAGCAACAACAATCATCTAAAGCAAGCTATTTTGCAACAGCTGCGAATAACAGACGGCAACTATCTAAAGAACTCTGACGCGGCATAATCAAGCAGATGTCTAAAGCGGGTAGAACACAGTCACCATTGCCTAAATCAGGAACAGCATGGGGAAACGGCAAAGGAATGCGAAGATCCCGAGAAGACGGTCGAAGTCAGTTACCAGCTGTGTAACAGCCAGAACCTAAGAAAGAATATATTATTATACTGTTGTAACAGCGTTCTGTAATTCTTATTTTTGATAGAATGGGTTAACTGAATGAACTGTAATACTCTATTGTAATAGATGTCTCCTCTATAAAGAGGAGACATCTACATGAATCAAGGGGGTAGTCAGTCTGTAAGTGAGATTTTGAGAGACATCAGCAAGTCTGAACTTTATTGTACTTGAATCCTTTTGGCAGATGAATATAAAATTGTTCTGAGCACTTAATCCAGCCTTCGTGTTCCGGGGAATCTTGTGAGAAGGACTGGGCCCACCTTCCTCACAAGATTCACCCATTTACTTTCCTGTTAAGTGTGTAAGTGTGTAATAGTTCCTTTCCGTTGATACTCTGTTTGGATTCTGTAGCATTACCTCTGGCATTTTTGTTTTGCTAGTACTCTGTTTCATTAATTGCTTGAAGTTGTTTCTCACCGGTGAATTAGAGTGCAGTGTGCATTAGCAATCTGATTACAGGGGCAGGTGCTGAACGTCCCCATCTGGAGGATAGTGTCCTGATCCTCTGCCAACAGAGCATCCATCACTTTTCTTTTCAGATTTGTAGTTTTAATTAATTACTTTCATTTTAACAGTACTGTGATGACTTAGCGTAAGAATTACGTATACTACAACTTTTCAATGCTTTTAGAATTTAAGTACATACAGTACGCGGTAGCCTTTGGAATAAAAAGACTTTCCCTGGTTGACAATTAATGTGGTACTTTAATGTTTAATTCATAAACAATTCAACTAGCCAACAATATGTATTACCTATTATGATCATTTCATCCACATATAAGGAAATAAAAATTATCTGCCCCTGTTCATCATACATGTTACATAGATTTGGAACATTCTTACTCCTATGAAATCCATGATGTAAGAAAAATGAACCAATCTTCTCATAGCAACACCCCAGTGCCTATATTAAACCATAAAGGGCCTTTTTCAATCTACAAATTAAATGTTTCTACCCTTGCCTAACAAACCCTTCGCGATGCCTTAAATAAATAACTCACTTTAAATCACCATTTAAAAATGCAGACCTAACATTTAACTAGTTTATATTTTACTGATGTTTTGTACCTATAACAATTAACATTATAATAGTATTCAGTTTGGCTATAGGAGCAAAGGTTTCTTCATAGTAAATTCCCTCTTTTTATGAATAACCCTTTGCTACGAGCCTGGCTTTAAACTTTTCTATACTCCCATCTGCATTAAATTTAGGTTTGTAAATCCATTTTCAACCTATGGGTGTTTTTCGTTCAGGAAATTCAACTAGTTCCCAAGTATTATTTCTGATAATAGATTGAAATTCCTCGTTCATTATAGATGCCCACTCTTGAGATTGACTAGCGTATTTGTAATTTGTGGGGTCTATAATGTCTAAACTGTTTGACATTAAGTCATAGTCCTTCAATCTGGATAATAGTTGAGTTTTCCTACCTGATCTCCTCGGTAAGGGACTCACCACAAATCTGTCTACTTCATACCTTAGCGGGCTTGACTTATTGATTACATCACCTTCTTCTTCCCCTCTCTCGTGATGTTGTTTTTTTTGTTGATGCTACGTGTTCTCATTGCTTTCTTCCATCAATAATTAAATATGCCACTCTTCAAGACTATTCTCCTTATTTTCTTCCCGAGTCTGCTCATGAAATAACACATCTCGACTTGTAAAAACTTTGTGAGTCAAAGGATTAAACAATTTATAATATTTAAACTCATTGCAGTATCCTACAAAGATGCATTTTGTGGCCTTAACATATAAATTTTTCCTACGATCCTTCAGAATATGGGCAAGGGCTTTTGACCCAAAAGCCTCTAAATGATTCACTACAGGTCTATATCCATAAAATTCTTCAAAATGAGTTTTGAAATTGAGACATCTAGTTGGAATCCTATTTTTCAAGTATACTCCAGTGTTAATGGTTTCAACCCAAAAAACATTCGATAGACCTTTACCTTGAACTATACTTCATGCACACTCCACAAGGGTTTTGTTCTTGTGTTCTACAACTCCATTCTACTATGGCGTGTGAGGTACTATGAATTGTTCAATAATACCATGATTCATGCAAAATTTCATGGACTCTTCCAATTGGTATTCTCCCCCTTGGGTAGAGCGGAGAATGCTAATGAATTTCCATGTTTGCTTCTCCATCATATTATTAAATTATTTAAAGCATTCAAATGTCTCACTCTTCTTTTTAATAATATATACCCAATATAATCTAGTGCAATCATTAGTAAAGAGTAGAAAATAATATGCACCACCTAGTGACCTAGTCTACATAGCTCTGCATATATTTGTATGCACAAGCTCCAAAATATCTCTTTCCTTCCTATCAACTTTCAAAGGAAACTCTTCTCTTTGTATTTTCCCTAATGCACATTCATCAAAATCTAAATGAATATTTTGAAAGGTAGGTAGTCCATCAACCATACCTTTTCTTTGTAGCAGCATAAGATCTTGTAGGTTAAGATGACTGAACCTTGATGCCAAAGATTCTCGGCTATCAGTCCTATTGAAGCGAGAGCTGGGTGTGGCATGCTCTTGACATTCAATATATACATGCCTCCCACATGCACTCTTCATGCGACTGGCTCCCTTTCCTTATCCTTTATGATAGAGTATGATCTCAAGAATTTGAATTGTAGGTTGTGATCTACCATCATAGAAACATATATCAAGTTATTCTTAATTTCGGGTACATACATCACATTTTTAATATACCCGATATTACCATGAGGCCACATCAATGAAATATCATTATACCCCTTCATCTGATAACCTCTATCATCACCTTAATATATGCTACCTCCACAAGTAGTTTTTTCAAACTTTTGAACCAATGCTTATTGCGTGTCATATGTGATGACACACTCGAATATGTGAACCATATTTTGGCCTCATCCTCCTCAAGAGCTGAAATAACATAATTGGCTACGAAAAATCGAATATCATGACTATGACCTTCATCAGCAAGTGTGCTTTCTCTATTAATTTATGTCCTCATCTTCTTGTTTCTTAAAGAAAAACTTCACTAAATGACCGACCTTCCCACAACAAAAGAATTTAATGTCTTATTTGTTACCATTGTTAGTTGGAGACATACCTCTAAATGGTCTATTCTAAAAAAGGCCACTGCCTTTCTATCATTGTGGTTGTTTCCCTTTCTATGGCTTCTTCTTTGCCATCAGAGCAAGATCGACACTTTGTGTTCTCAAATTTTTCCGCTGCTCCTCTTACTGTATCAGGATTCCTGTTAGCTCTTCAAATGCAGGGGCTTTATCAATTGTAGACAAGCCTGTGATGAACATCTAGTATTCATCCGCCAGCCCTTTCAATGTAATTGTGACAAGACCAGAGATAGACACCTTCTCTGTGATGTCATCCAATCTTTCCTTCAGGTCCTTGACCCATGCAATGAATCCAATGACATATTTATTCTCCTCTATCCTCATGGAAAACAACTTGCCTTTGAGTGACAAGACATGATTGGTGTTCTGCGTCTAGTAAAGGTTATTAAGTGTAGTCCATATCTCACTGGATGATTTATAGTCTCTAAAATGTGGGATAATATTGTCTTTAACATTCATCCTCAATAAGACTTTCACCTTATTCTCCCTTTTATCCCAATCTTGTATTATAGTTGTCATACAACCTAGTGAAATGGTAGGCTTCTACTCATCACTACTCACAATCGACCAAGAGCATGATCCCTCAAGTAAGATTTGTAGCTTGAATTTCAAATTGGTATAATTGGTATCGTCGATTTTGTTTGTCTCATTGGGATAAGCTTCTATGAAATTGTTCATTTTGGAGTAATCAGATTCTATATCCCTCAATCTTTAGTCGATTCTAACCAAGTGAAAAATTACAAGCTAAAAAAAACACAATCTCCAAACATACCAGCACCTTTGAAACAATCACTGTTGTGTCTGGTCTTCCACCAATCCACCTAGTCTAATTCTACTATGGTCGATCTCCCACCAATCTACCGCGATCTTTGTGTCGGAAACTCAGATCTGCCACCAAATTAGCAAAATCTTAAGATCAAAGCCATAAAAAACATGTCATCGCTCTTTCTGGCTAATGCAGTTTGTGGGGGTGGAGAAGAAACTCACTCTATGTAAAGGTCATATCATCACGGGTTTGACCTTCATACCACACTGATCACTGCTTCTATCAGCCTGAAAAACGTGATGACCACTTTGTGTTCAGCCGGGGGTATGCTGAGACCTATGAGAAAGGTGAGCATCTCATTTGCATAAGGTATGTCACTCCCAACCACCTAGACTACGAAATTGTGAGCGTTGAGGCTCTTGTGCTGCCACTAGCCCATTGTAGCCACTATGGCTCTAATGTAGCCAATAAGGCTTTGTAGGTAAATCAGGCTCACCATATCTAAGCTCTGATACCATGTGAGAAAAACTGGAATGAAAAGAACTAAATTTAATGATCTAGCAGCTCATAGGTGAGCATGTTGCACCGCAAGATTGCACAAACTGGAGCACATAGTCTCATATTAAATTAATCAAAGATGAGGCAATAAATACATATCCAAAGAATAGGGAGGTGATATCAAACTCCTAAAACCTAGGGACTAATCATAACTTAAGGAGTTACTTTATGACCATGCAACCATTTCTCCATTAATACAATATAATATTAATTATTTTAAACTTTAACTTAACTAAATTTTTTAATAAATACAAAGGATGTGAGAATTGAAATCCTCGCTGCAGTGAATTTATTTCTAGTTCAAGCATATAGTAGTCTTTGCCAAGGGTACTCCATCGATACACATGTATGTGGGATATAGTTGTGCTCTCTGTGCTAGTTTCCCCTCGTCTCAAGCTTAATTGCTCAGTGATTTGGGTTATCCATTATTCAATCATCCTTTAACATACATCCCTTTCTTGGTTGCCATTTTTCTCATATTTGTTGATGAGAGAATACTTTTCCAAATTAATCATGTTCTGTTACATATTTTCTAACCTCATCAAATAAATTCACTCATAAATTAAATTCAAATTCATTCTTCAATATGGTGGAAGGTGCTTTTATTTTAATAGAAATTTAGGCTAATTTCATAAAATTATCATGTTAGTGATCCGCTTCAGATTTGCTAATCTCATCAAATAAATTCGCCCATAAATTAAATTCAAAAATCTTCAAATATAATGAATCTTGTTAGTCAAATTGACTCACATAGAAACTTTTATATATCTATATGATAGAGATATAGCAAAACAACACTATTTGTACAATTTATTCATGTTTTACCTATTGACCATGCATCACTTAGGTGATTGTGTTTTTATTATTATCTTTTATTTCACAAGTGCGTTCTAATTATCTCAACTCATTTTGTATATACATAATTGATTTATTTATTAATTTTGCAATAATATCATGGTCCATATATATACTTACATGTATACTATATTAATCTTAATATTTATGTATATATATTTTTCTTAATAACATATAAATAATTAAAAATAAGAAAACTTATAATTGACTTTTTTTTCGTTAATTAATTTGATTAAGATATAAGATTCAAAACTTAATTAAATATTTTTATCTATATTAAAATCTGATTTAAAAAAATAACCCAACATAGTCATTGAGTTATTAGATGGGGATATGTAATTTGACCAACAACCACTGGCAAATAATATTTCAGCAATGCCGTGTAATGCTATCACTGCATTACACTCCACTAATGATGTCATTGGATTACACTTAGTCGTAGTTACTATATAATGTGATCCTCTTCCAATTTATCTCCACCATTTCACCTTATTTCTAGCCATACTTACGTGAATTATATCAACCAGTTATTGTTTATTCTTAATGGGTTCTACTGCTAGATTCACAGACAAAGACCTGGAATCTGAAGAAAGTTAGCCACTCTTTTATGATAAGTGGCCACTTCAACATCGATCAAATAGAAATATGGATCTGGATGAGCATGCCCACCAATTAGTAATATTTAAAGAAAATGTGAAATACATCGATTCTGTGAATTAGAAGAATCTCAAAATCCCAACATATTCATTGATTTATTAGATAGAGATATGTAACAAATAATATTTTTTAATTTTACAATAATGTCATGGTCCATATTTTGTAAAAGTTTAATGCTTAGGGTACATTATTGTATTTCATTCTTATTGGTAATGCATTAAAATAGTTTTTATTAGAAAATCTCTTGTGATTTTTGTAAAATGTATATGAGTGTGAAAAGAATGAAATGATAAAAAAATATATATTACTTCTAAATTTTAAATTCACAGTTATTTTAAAAAATAAATAAATTTTTAATAGAGTGGGTTTAGAGGATACTATGTGGAGCAAGTGGAGCCCCCCACCTTAAATAATGAATTACGTTAGATAGTGGGGGTGGGTGACCACCCCTATACATGGAGATTCATGGAGTTTTATTTCCAGTAGATTTCTCAGCCTTATGTTGTATGGTGCCTCTAATAGCAAGTGATGGTGATTGTTGATAGTCTTTTGTGTTATAATTATGTTGTAGAAACTTTACTTATGTTACAATTGTTAAATTTTTTGTAGCTTTGGACAAATTACTCTAAAGGGAGATGGTCAAAACTATCTGGTTTCCCAATGGGCAGATTGAGACCTTCTGCCATGAAATTGTTGTGAGTGGATGGATGAATGGTGTACTAGAAATTTCTATTTTCTGAGGTAATATAATATAATGTTGAAAAAAAATATTTATACATTTCATTTATGTATTTTTTCCTTTTTTATTTTAGTTTCATTTCATTTTAAAAAATATACAATTTTTCCCCAATGGTGTGAGAAAGAAGGACTTATATTTTTCTCCAATGGCAGTGAGGCACAAGGAATGTGGTTGACTGGGTGGTTTTCCCATTACCATGGGTGTGCGAAAAATTAAATAAAGAGGGTAGGGTGGTAACATTCCACATGAAAACAAAGATGGAGAAGCACAAAAGCCTCCTAATGAAGAGTGGGCCATTCAAGTACCAGAATTAGAAGCACTTACGAAGTTCTATTGATTTATTGGAGGAGAAAGGGAGTGGTAACTCTTGTGAAGAATCAATGCCAATTCGATATGTATTATGTGAGAAATAATTGTAATTTTAAAACAAAATATAGCTAAATAGAACATTTAGGTTAATGACGTAGATATCACTACATATAACCTTTAGGTAAATGATGGTAGATATCACTAGATACAACCTTTAGGTAAATGATGGTAGATATCACTAGATACAACCTTTATTTAAAGGAGAAGGATTTCTAGCTCATGGGTGGTCTTTTTCATACACAATATTCTTTTATGCTATAGCTAATATATTGTTTATGTTTTGGTCTTGCAGGAAATTGTTGGGAATTTTCATGTGTAGTTTTTGTAGAGGGCATCCACTATATCTAAACAAGGAATTTGGTTACCCTACCAATTTAGCAATTTCTAGAGTGCAATACAACAAACTATGGCTGCCTGGTAGGGTATGTTAGCGCTACCTTCAATATATTTAATGATTAATAATGAGATGGAAGTTTATATTTCATTTAGTATTTTTCCTATTTTATTTTACTTTCAGTTTATTTTAAAAAAAAATATAATTTCCCCCAATGGGGTGAGGAACAAGGAATTTGATGGTCCCCATGTTCGTAACGTTGTCCAATAGCAAGCCCAAGGTGTTATTGATTCCTTCCAAGTAGTGGTACCACACCAAATACAAATAGATTCTCTTATTTGACCAAGAGCTCAAAGAGGGTATAGGACAATGTGTTCCTCACTGTCCTGCATGACAGTGGACTCACCAGGGGATGGAAAAAAAAATACTACCAAAATGTTCCTCTCTACTAGCAAATCAAAATGGGTTGCAGAGTGGAAGGTACAATGTCTTTGCAATTCTTGCACATGTGAAATAATCTGACCAAAGAAACCAAAATGTTTTTACTGAGAGAATGAACACACATATGGTGCAACTTAAGTGCCATATCCAATAAATCAACACGAAGTCAAGCCCTTCAAGACCTATGAAAGATCTGCCTCTTCTCATTCCTAGTTGTCTAATGTTCAATTTTTTGTAACATGATTAATATATTCTAGTGATGTTGTCACATTTAAGATTCTTAAATTTTTGGAAAAATTATTCCATAGGCTTGTGGTAAAAAACATATGGTTCCCTATTGAGTAGATTAAGACCATCTAGCATAAAATATGTTGAGAGTGGATAGATTAATAATGTATTGGTTTGTATAATTTTATGAGGTAATATAATTAAATCAACTTTAATATATATATATATATATATATATATATATATATAGATATATATATATATATATATATACTATTATGACACATAACCTTTTATTTTCTAATTAAAAACCTTTGAAACGTTAAAATTTACTTTTTAATGTTTATTTTGTTTTCTTTCTAATGTAAGTATATAAAAAGATCTCATCAGGAGGAAGAGGAAGTCGAATATTAATAGGATGCAAGAGCATCTTCTCCACCTTTCTATATTTGCACCCAGAAAGTTTTGGTGGAATGTGATTGTTCGTAAAACTAAAGATAATCATTCTATCCCCTTAGAAATTTTGGATAACTATCTTAAGAACTTGTATGACTCTCCGAACACTATGGGAACCATCTTCAACACTCCTATTAAGGAATATATATTTGATTTTAGGATTAATAATATTACTAATGGGAAAGTTAAAGATATTGAAGGATCCCTAGTTGAGGTATTTCAAATTGGAAGACCTATCTTCATTCCTGATCTCCACAAGCTTCTCAATTTGGTTGTAAAACATGGCTTCCCTAAGCTTTGGATGCAAAGCCTTTTGTACCTATCTTTAAAACTGGTGACAAAAGCATTCCCTCTAACTACAAGACCATTATGATTAGCCACAGCATAGCCAACCTTTATGGGCTCATTTTAGAAAACAAGATTAGCCTTTGGCTTGACAACTAGGATAAAAGGGCTAAAGGGAAAGCTGGTTTTAGGAGACAACACTCCACCTTGTCACTCTAAGGATCATTGTAGAGGAATGTCACAATAGTAAAATTGATCTCTTCTGGTGTTTTGGGGATTTTCTAAAATATTTCGACACAGTCCCTCAATATAAGCTCTATGAGTGACTTGAAGAGACCATGGTTCCTTGTGAACTTAGGAATGTTGCGATCTACCTTGATGAGACTGTCATTTCCAATCTTAGCACCAATGAAGGGTTCTCTAAAGATATTAAGTGAAATATCAGGGTTAAGCAAGGGTCTCACCTATCCCATACACCTTTTCGTATTTACATCGATAAGCTAGAGGAGTGTCTGGAAACTATAGATCGCAAAGGCAACGAGCTCGTTGGAATAATCATTACTCTTTTCCTTTATGCTAATGATATTGTTCTTCTTCTAAAAGTCCATGATGATCTAGATAATCAACTTAAGAGTCTTCATGTCTACTGCTCCAAGATGGATATGGTAGTTAATACCGATAAGACTAAAGGCATGATCATTCAATAAAAAAATATTGTTGAGCGTAGTTTCATCTATGATAACCATTGACTAGAGCAGGTTTCTTCTAATAAATATTTGGGAACAGACTTTCCTCATGTGCTCAACTTGAATTATAGCATCGATAAAATAATTATTAGAGGTTGGAAAGCTTGTTATGAGCTTGAAAACTATTGTAAGTTGCTCGATATTTACATTTAGAGTAAAGAAAGGCTTCTCTTTGAGACTCTCATCACACTTACGGTCTTATAGAAATGTGAAGTTTGGGGTTGTAGTATATCTAGAGAGTTGTGGAGAAAGATTGAGATGATCCAAAATAAATTAATAACCTATAACCTCAAGGGAAATACTTCCTATCCTATCCTCTTCATCGAAGAGGGCATGAATCCCATTAGAAGAACGTTTATGTTTAGATATTTGATGTATAAGAAGGAACTTTAAAACATGGAAACTAAGAGGCTCACCAAAATTGCTTCTAGCATTAGTCAAACCCCCAAGTTGTGCCTCAAGCGTGGGTGGCAAAAGGATGCCCAATCTTGTCTCAACCTTTGGGGTATTAAGGAAGAGATCATCATGGGAAGAAAGGATAATATTAGGGATACTATTACCTCCAATTTTAATGACAATATGTGGGATGGTAAGGAGTTGGAGGGTGAAAAGAAGCTAATAGACTATACGGAGGTGATAAACCCCAGCCTTGATAATTGTAATTATCTCTCTTTATTGAGCAAGACTAAGAAGAAAATGAACATTAATAGGAGAAGAAGTAATTCTCATGAGCTTCGAAGTGAGAACAGGCAGTGGTCTACTCCCAAGACTTCCTCGGATGATAGAATCTATCAGATTTGTGATACTAAGGAGGTGGAATATGAAAGACACTTCCTTTAGACTTTGATGCTCTTGTTCACATTCAATCTCAATTCCCTATCATCAACCACACCTCCAATATCCTTGACATACTAAAGAGGCCTAACTACAATAATCTTGGACCACTTCGTTCCCTTCTCCTTGATCAAAGAAATTAGATTTTGAAGAGTGACAATTAGTGTCTCTTTTTTTCCCTTCAGGACTCATAGAGCACATTATTCTTCATGGGAATTTATCATCATCATCACCATCATCATTATTTGTGATAATTATTATAATTTTCTCATTAATTAGTATTGTTAATTGTTATTAGTCAATATGTACAAAATTATTATCATTGAATAAAATGTCTAATAATATCAAACAAAGTTATTATTAAGTTTCAATTACAAATTTTATTTTTTTTCTAATTCCCCTAAGAGATGGTTTATAGCCTAGTATGAAGAAGATGTTGTCCCATAAAATTACATTTTAAAAAAAGAAAATTAAATTAAAATAAAAAATAAAAATAGAAATAGTAACAACAAAATCAAATAAATTCTTTATTTTCCACCTTAATTTTACATCAACTTTATATAGTCAGATAAAGTAATTAATATTTCAAAAAATTAAGCTAGTGCATAATTACTTTCTACTTTTTAGTACAAGTGATATGTGTTAGTTGACACATAAATAATATTATTGTGCCTAGAGGCACTCTACGACCATGTCTAGGGGGAGATGTCTAGTCATAAATGTTTGTATATAAACATATATGTTAGCTGAGTCAAAAAAATTGAAACATATATATATATATAGAGAGAGATATAGATATAGATATATTGTGACTATCAATCTCAATACAATGATTCTTTTGATCATCAAAATTTCTTAGAAAAATCATAGAATCAAATAAGTAAATTATAATGGAAGTTTCAAATTAATTTGATTCTTAACTTATTCTTTAGAAGAGAAAAGAAACAAACAAACCCATTTATATATCATTATCATTATCACTCTCCCAAATAGGAAGAAGGGTACTTGAATCCCAATATTAAACACCTCTACAAAAACTTACATTTTATTTTACCTTAGTTCACCCCAAATAATTTTTTCTACAATCATTCATTTTATTGAATTGATTATGTGAATTAATAATATTATCGAAACAAACACACACATACACACACATACAAACATATATACACCTTAGTCAAGTTGTTTGGTTTCTTTGAAGCGTACAATTCCACTTCACCCCAGATAATGTTTTTCTACTATATTTCATTTTACTTGGTGTTTTCTCCAAATTAATAATATATTTCTTGTGCATATGTGGAACTTAAAAGCTCCCAAGGTAAATATTCTATATCCTAGTCTTTTTTTTAAAAAAATCAGTGATTTTAAAAACTTTCAACTTATAAATTTGTGTAGAATTGATGCAGTTAATGGGAGGGATCAAATATCTCGAGGTACAAACCTTTACTCAAAATTTGTCCTAAAAAAATAGGTTTCCACTTCGAGAGATTTGATCCTAGGTTTCCACTTAGATAGATTTGATCCCTCTCAGTTCTTGATAGATACCTGGTTAAGATGGGTCTTGAATTTCGAAATTAATATGGAGTTGACATGTAGTATTTAAAACAAAAATATATTAATTAAGGATATATGTTTTAACCTAAGCCATAATTAAAATACTCCAATGTCTTAACATAATTTTATATCAATTTTATATGGATAAAAAATAAAAATTCTTATATTTGTACATTTTTATAGATATAAAGAGAGAAAAAGAGATAGATTTGATATGTAACATTTAAAAAAATATTAATAATATCTATATATATATAGATAGAGAGAGAGAGAGAGATATTTGCTTTCACATATCTATATATCTATCTATCTATATATATATATATATATATATAGATAGATATGGTTTCTAATATCCAATGTGAAATGGTTGTGTATTTAAAACTATACTAGTAATAAAAAGTGACATTTTAGTGTGGATATTATAGGTCATAAATACAATATTTTAATGAATAACAATCATAAATTTATTATAATTAAGAGAAAGAAGAAACACTATGATTTTTTCTATGCGCAAACAATTTTGGAAAAATGAGTGAAAATGGAATGAAGGTTTGAAGGGAGATGATATGAATGAAATGGATCTACAAGCCAACAAAGCTCACTTTCAAATAGGAAAGCTATGTTTTTTTGCATGAAATACTATTAAACAATCATCAAAAGGGAAACCACATTTTTGCGGTTGTCTTTGCTGAACTTACAACCAAGATTCTTAAGATAAAGGATTGAGGAATGCACAAGAGAGAGGCCAACAGGGCCACGAATGAGGCACAATGAGGTCACTAAGTTGCTCAAAGGATGAGCAACACTTTCAGTAGGGGGGTATGATGGCTCTCTAAATTAGACATAAATTAAGGTCCATGCCGCTAAATTAGACCTAAATTAAGGCCGATTTGTCAATTCTTCAACACATTAAACCTCTCTTTTTGCATTAGATAATGTATTTTTAACTTTAATATTTTAATTAGGAAGTTTTATTGATAATTACATATTTGTGCCTAATATTGTTTATTTTTGTGGAATATTGCAAGAATATTGGGTAGATTAAGAAGATATGGAGGAGGAGATAATTTAGGGGCATGCGCTCTATTACACGAGGATCAATATTATATAATAAGTCAACAATATATTACAGAATTATGGAACATATTTTAGAGCTCTAATGATTGAGAAAGTGGTTTGAAAATGGGGCACTAAATGCTTCTTGTGAACTTATAAGAACCTCTCCCACTTCCAAAGCTTAAATGTTCCCAAGATCTAGTGATTAACCAATGCGAAATTAATAAGTGCTTGAAAATATAGGTATATGCTTGTGTTTGTCTTTAAAATATTTATGTGCCTTAAATTTATTTTCTTAAACTAATATAAACATATAACAATAGATAAAATAGCAAATACAATGCAGCAACAAGCAATCACACATAAGATGTTCTTGGGCTACATCTCCGTGAGCTCTAGTCAACTCGACTAGGCTCTCTAGGATTATGGAAATAGTCCTTTTACAAGCTTCTCACTCAACTCCATTGGTTTACATAGAACACAATGGGTTTATATACCATCTTATCCTCGACTCTGAAGCTCTCAGCTTGTTGGGCCTACACTCTTGCTCTGGCTCTAGGCTCTGGCTCTATCTCTAGCTCTCGGCTCTGGCTCATCGCTCTAGTTCATGCTACTGACTCTAGCTCTGCATGCATCAGTGGTTCACTAGACCTCCCAATGACTCCCTTAGCTACTTTGCACATTAGCTTATGCTCTCCTTGCTCTCATTTTTCTACCCTGCTCTCAATTGAGCTATTGGGGTCCTTTGAGTTAATTTTCTAGCTTTTTAGTTACCCTAACCATTTCAATGTGTATCATCATCTCTCTGCACCTCTAAGGTTTCCTTGCTCCTTATTAGTTTGATTGGCCATCTGACTTTGTGGCTATGTGGTTACAAAATGCATCATTGCCTATAAAAACGCCTACTTGCAGTGTGGCGTGATGATCAGGAGTGGTTACAAAGGTTTTAGGGCTTTCTCATAGGCCAAAACCCAAAAATTGAGAAATCCCATTACATAGAGAATGTCTGCAAAATACAATATCGGGCATGATTTTCAGACCTGAAATCCCATTCAATTGCCCCTAAAATCCCTATCGAGTATGCCATTAGGTGTTATATTGCATCGCATTAACGTATTGGGCTAGATCCCAAATACACGGGAAAACATTCAAAAACCCGACAAAATCCTTTTTATCAGACTTCAAATTATAAAAACATCATCCTAATATTGCATCGAGTCCCCCTTGGGTTGCTTTCACAAGCTCCACTATCGATCTAGGTGATCTCCAATCCAATGGTCAACGTGTCGTTTCGGGTGGCTTAAGGGTATGGAGGTTACCCATCGGAAAAGGTGGTTTCTTTGCTCCTCTAACAAGCCATGCATCGTTCATTGTATGGGATCGAACGGAGCCAGCCCAATACTACTTACCACCTAAGGCCCACTTGAAATCCCACTTTATCAGAACTCAAATAACATGGCATCATGTTTATAATTCCCTTTCAGGTCTGCTTTATCACTTCAAGTAGTTTCATTTGTATTTCGGTTTTTACACTAAAATGCGTTTATACACAAGAAAGTCCCTTTTACCAGAATTCAAAACTTATTGAGTTGCACCTATAAAGTCCATCGTGTCTGTCTTTATAACCACTTTTATGTCACTATGAGGTGACGTTGCAATGTGATATATCACAATCACAAGTCATGTTAGCCTGAGGTCCGACCTTTGCCTCGTGGCATCGCCAACTACGATCTGCCAATATCGGTGATCGCAATATCACGTCAGCCTGGGTTCCTTACCTTTGCCTTGTCGAATCACTGATTGTTATTTACCGATATTGGTGACTACAATATCACATCGGCCCAGGGTCCTCGCCTTTACCATGTGGTATCGATGACTACGATCCGTCGATATCAGTGATTGCAATATCGCATCTGCCCGAGGTCCTTGCCTTTGGTTATATGCACAAGCTTGCCTCTGAACCGATATGTTGGGCATCGACAATCAGGGCCTTCTGACATTTCCGCTTAAGTCTACCTTTCGAACCTCCTCCGAAGCAATTTCTCTTTATACGGGTTCTTTTCCCATTTTAGGGGATTGTGCCTCTTTTTCCAAAGAACAAAGGGCATCTTCTTTCTATGATAACTTCTGCATCCAAAGGCCATTTTTTCACATTCAAGTTGTAGTAGATTCAGAATGAAAAGATCTCTTCGATGGGGATATTTCCAGGAACTTCCTTGGACATTCATTTTCCTCTGTGTGGAACACTTAGACTTAGGAGTCTATCCAAAATCTATTTTGGATCATGCCTTGCCACTAAAAGAACTTTTGGTCTTCAAAAGACTGATACACTAATCTGAATAGTAAATGAGAGTAAAAGCACCCTCTTCTTTCAACCTCCACACACTTTCCTTGCATAGTGACTCTGAACCAAAGTCTCTAACCACTTCCCTTCGTAGATGGGCTAGTCATCATAGGAAGAACTATCTTCCTGCTTGCCTTCCCACAGAACTCCTGCTGAAATGGTCATAGAAGGTAGCTTGAACTTATCTGCCTTGACCATTGATCCGAGGTAACTCAAACAAATGTGAATTACATCTACTCCACAAAACATTCAATTGTACCTATTTGAAAATATGTCAACAACAACTGTTAACAACAACAGAAGCACAGACAATAATTGGATGGACTAAACTCCTGCTTCACAAAAGAAATAGATTTCACATCTTGTGAACACCTCCATTTATTACATCTGCATACAAATGATGGACTAGATAACAAGCCCACAAAACATGCCTTTAAGAAAAGTGACCCTTCAAGTCAAGCATATAGAAAATGACCATTAGGACTCTTTAAAAGGAAATGAAACACTTCATCATTAGCTCCATCTTGGCGACCAAATCAACTTTTCTCAAGTCAATATTACATGCATTTTTAAAACAATCAACCCTTCAAGTTAAGCACGCATACATGTTGAAATACAAGAAAAACATCAACATCCCTGTGGTCATGCATCTCATTCTTATGCATGCATTTCATCCTTCAACTTTCACTTAAGCAGAATTTACTTTCGAAGCTGAAATGAAATACAATGTTGCAGCAACAAAGTGAGCTTCCTACTCAACTTTCCCATTCACCTTCTTGGTAGAAACCTGCAACTTGCATTCCATTAATAAAAAAATACAAATAGATGCATCAATAGATATGCAATCTTAATTGGATAAAAAATCTAACCATTTCTTCCCAATCCATTTCAAAGGTCCTTCTTTTGTCTACACATCAACATCAACATATGAATCATCCTAAAACACATCAATCATGGAAACTTCCTTTCCATTTCTACCATCTTCTCTTTCCATCTTCATATTTGTTGGAAGCATTGTTGGATTCAGAGTCCAACACCTTTCAGCAAGATGTCCTTGCTTATGGCAGTAAGTGCAACACATGTGCATCCTCTTAACAACATGATTTTCCTTGTCCAATGGACCTTTGGCTTATTGCTTCTTTTCCTTCAAAATTTTCTTGTATGTGGCCATTCTCTTCCAACATCTAGAAAAATTATGGTTATCCAAAACAAAAAAGGAACATGCAATTCTTTCCCCATATCTATGTGGAAATTTATCATGCTTTGAAAAATAAAAAGGAATATGTTTAGAACCAGATTTGTAGTTTTCTATTTCACCTTTATTGCCTTAATGAGGAGGTGAAGCAAATGAAGAAGTGGCTCCCTTTGGAATACTATCAATCTCTTCAACACTGTCAGAGTTTCCACAACTGTCTAGTTCAAGTGTGTGCTCCTGAACACCTGCATCCTACAAATGATGTTTCAAGCTATTACATTCCTCTTAAATACAATCTTCACACTCTTCAATGCAACTCCTTCTTGGAGCTATTTCAATGGCCTTCATGGCATCTTTGGAACTCTCTCCATAAACTTGTCCATATCCAAGACCCACATACTTAGGCCTTTTCTCAATGATTATGTCCTCAACAATACCTTGTGCATGTCTACCCAACCCTTTTCCTTCATAGCCCATTTTAGAAATTGTCTTGGAACCTATTCCTTTGGTATGATTTTCAAAAGAACCAATGTAAGCATTCTTAGAAGAATTTGAAGACAAACTGAAACAATTTACCTCTTCTTCAAGCTAATACTTGACCAAGGCTTCTTTGGCAACAAAGAGCTATGACTCCAACTAATGCATCCTTTTCAAGTTCATATTTTCAAGATGAAGTTGCCTCTCCATTTCCTTCAATTTGTCAGAAAGCAATTGCTTCTCTTCCCTCAAGGAATTCAACTATTCTCTATGTATGCTTCTCTTCCTTCCATCCTCATAAATTTCCCTCACCATATCCATCATTGTGAGCAAGTCTTGCTTCATGTCTTCATAAAAGTATCTTGTGATGAAGGGCGAATTTGAGGATTCACTTGTAGAAGTTGTCATTAAGAAAATGAACAAATAACTTCAAACAATATATATAAAGAGCTTAATCAACAACCTTTTGCAACAAACATCTTGTGCTTCAAGGATTGCCTTCAACCCTTCTTCCTTCTTGTCCTTCCTGGACTGAGCTATCAATAGCTTTCCCTTCATCTCTGCAAACTCAACGAATAGTTAGTCTACAAATAAGCATAAAATCAACCTCTGATTATTTAAACACCTTTCGGACAAGCAACCTTTGCTCTGTTAATCAAGCATTCTGATGTGATATCACTTGCTCCAGTATAATCAGCATTGATATCACCTTCTTGAAGGTGGGGTTAATCAACCTCAAGCTCTAATACCACCTGATCTGAAAATGGGGCACTAAAGGCTTCTCGTGAACTTACAAGAACCTCTCCCACTTCCAAAGCTTAAATGTTCCCAAGATCTAGTGATTAACCAATGCAGAATGAATAAGTGCTTGAAGGTATAAGTATATCCTTTTGTTTGCTTTAAATTGTTTATGTGCCTTGAATTTATTTGCTGAAACTGATATAAACATATAACACCAAATAAAGAAGAAAATACAATGCAGCAACAAGCAATCACACATAGGACAACAAGTTTAATATGGAGTTCACCCAAAACTCTTGGGCTATGTCTACGTGAGCTCTAGTTAGCTCGACTAGGCTCTCCGGGATTATGGAAACAGTCCTTTTACAAGCTCCTCACTCTACTCTATTGGTTTACATAGAACACAATGGGTTTAGACAACATCTTATCCCTTGCTTTAAAGCTATTGGCTTTCTGGCCCTGTGCTCTGGCTCTAGCTCTTGGCTCTGGCTCGTAGCTTTGGCTCTAGCTCTACATGCATCAGTGGTTCGATAGACCTTCGAGCGACTCCCTCAGCTGCTCTACGCATTAGATTTCTCTCTCTTTACTCTCTTTTTTCTACCCTACTCTCAATTGAGCTATTTGCCTCCTTTGAGGTACCTTTCTAGCTTTTCAGCTACCCCAGTCGTTTCTCAATGTATCATCATCTCTTTGCACCTTTGCGGTTTCCCTGCTCCTTATCAGTTTGACTGGACATCTGGATTTGTAGCTCTGTGGCTTCAAAATGCATCAATACCTATAAAAACACCTGCTTGCAGCGTGGTGTGATGATCAGGAGCAGTTATAGAGGTTTTGGGGCTTTCTCATAGGCCAAAACCCAAAAATTGAGAAAATTCCATTACATAGAGAATGTCTGCAAAATACAGTATCGGGCATGATTTTTTGACTTGGAATTCGATTCAATCGCCCCTAAAATCCCTATTGGGTCTGCCATTAGGTATTATATCGCATCGCATTAACGTATTGGGTGAGATCCCAAATACAAATGAAAACATTCAAAGACCCAAAAAAATCCTTTTTATCGGACTTCAAATTATATCAAAATCACCCTAATATCACATCTGTTCTACCCTGGATCACTATCACAAGCTTTGTTGTCAATCTTGGTCATCTTTAGTCCAATGATCAACCTGCAGTTTTGAGTGGCTTAAGGGTACAAAGCTTACCCACCCTAAAAGGCAGTTTGTCTACTCGATCACTAAGCTACACATCATTCATTGTATGGGATCGGGTGGGGCCAGCCCAACACCACTTACTGCCTGAGTGCCACCCAAAATCCCACTTTATCAGAACTCAAATAACATGGCATCGTGTTTATAATTCCCTTTCAGGTTCACTTTATCACTTCGGGCAATTTCATTTCTATTTCAGTTTTTATACCAAAACGTGCTTATACAAAGGAAAGTCACTTTTACTGGAACTCAAAACTTGTCAAGCTAAGCCTATAATGTGTTGGCATTATGAGAGAGGTGTTTTCCTTGATGGAAACTCACTCAGATGATAGATCACATTTTAGTAAGTTAACAACACATAGTTTAGATCAGACTTCACAGGATGAAGAAAGAGAGGTATACGCAGGTTCACCATTGGCCAAGCCGCGTATACATGCAGGTTCACTGTATACAAGTTGCGTATACATACACATGAACTTTCAGAGAATGAAAGGTGCATATATCATGGAAAACTAAGTTTTGGTCCAAGATATTTGGTCCATGGTATTTTGATCCATGGTATTGATCCAAGGTATCAGGTCCTAGGTTTTGACCCTAAGTATTGGGTCCAACGTATTGGTCCTAAGTGGTTTTGGTCCATGGTATTCAGTAAGGCCCAAGACTATAAAAGGAAGGGAAGATCAATAGGCCAAGGTACGCAAGAATTGAATATCTAATCAGGAATAAGATCTAGTATACAGGTTATTGGGTTATGGTGCATAGATGGATCTGAATCGAGGATGAACCTTAGTGCTTGATGAAGGATAAGATCGAATGATGAGTCAAGATCTTAAGGCTTGAAGTAAATTATCTTTATGTGGTTTGATCATTTATCTAAATAACTGGCACATGTTGTAGTTCGTAACTATGATGATCTGGGTATAACTGAAGTTTGGAATTCTTGTAATGCTTAAATCATCATTTACAGATCTGTACACAGGTTCACTTTAGCAAAGGCACGTATACACGCTAGTTCTGCATATGAAAACAATGTATACATCATAATTTTGATTTGTAGATTTGTACGTAGGTTGGCCTTCAAGAAAGCACGTATGCACAGAGGTTTGTCACATGCAAGTAGCGTATACCTTATAAAATATTTTTTAGCTACTTCTGTTTCCTGTTGCAGTGTTCTGAGTTCTGGTTAATGTATTCTGGTTACAACATTCTAAAAGGTTAGATTGAAGGGTTGTCAAAATGATTGATTGATTTAGTTGTGGTTGGTTTAGAAGGAGATTGGTTGATGCAGATATATTTGATGACTGAATGATGTTGTTGATGGATCCAATCTGAAAATTAATGAAATGTGGTCTCTGGAAGAAAAGAGAACGTTGTAGCCTTCTGTAGGTTGGCACCTACGTATTAGTAAAGATATCAGCTAGTACAAGAGCTAGGGGGTTGTATCTCCCTTCCAGTAGAAGCTGGAGAATGAGAGAAGGTTGAACCTTCTGCAGGTAGAATCTTATGTACTGGTATAAGACTACACCAATACAAAAATTGTAAAAAGAAGTTATTATTATTAAAAAGAAGACAAAGATGATTGTAGCAGGTAGTTTTCACCCACATTGGTTTTCCACCTTATATCTTGTGTTCATGTGTGTGATTGTCTGTTCTGTTTTTACTACACCTGGTTACTGTTTAGATGGTTTTGATGCACTGATTAAAGATCAACTTATGATGAATTAACTGAATCATAAGTTTGTTGGATATATGCTAGTTGCCTTAAACACAATTGCATATACACATGAGTTCCATTAACTGAAGTAGCATATATTAGTCTGATTATGGAAATGAAAAATTATTGACTCGCTAGTACTGATTCACCTCCCCTTTCAGTATTATTTCCAACAATTGGTATCATAAAAGGTCCTTCAGGAGAAGCTTGATCACTTGAAGGAAGATCCATCATCACGAGTAATCAGGAAAGCGAGGAATACATCAGACCACCAATCTTTGATGGAACCAAATTCATTTATTGCAAGGTATGAACCACAACCTATCTTCAATATCTTGGAACAGATGTGTGGGAAACCGTTGAAGGAGGATATACATTTCCATTAGCAATTCGTACAGATGCGGCAGGTAAAAAGCAATATGAAACCAATGACAAGGCTGTCAATACATTATTGGGAAGTTGGTCACAATCGTATTTTGTCAAAGTTATTCAACTCAAATCGACCAAAGAAATATGGGACAAAATCATTCTAAGCTACGAAGGAGACTCTTAGGTAAAACTTGCAAAACCACAAACTCTGAGAACTCAATATGAAACTCTGAAGATGCACAATGATGAAAGTATAGCTAGTTACTTCTTACATATATATGAGATTGTTAATTGCATGAAGAATATTAGTGAAGAGATAAAGGAAGTTAATTTAGTTGAAAGGTCTTAAGATCCTTGTCTGCTAAGTTTGAATCAAAAGTATCTGCCGTAAAAGAAAAGCAGTATCTTCAGACTACTACTATGACACAGCTGCATGCAATATTAACTACCTTTGAAATGAGAAAAGGAGGTCCATCAGATATGAGAGAAGCCACATTTAAAGCTTCAACAAAAGGAGAAGAAGAACTCAATGAATCAGGACATATTGCAGAAGAAGAAGAAGAAGCAAACATTGTCAAGAACCTTTGATGGGGTTCCAAAAGATTCAGAGGTAAACTACATTTCAAATTTTTTGCTTGCAGAACAATTGGCCATTATGCTACCAAATGTCCTCATAATGATAAATTTGATAAAGGTAAGGAATCTGCAAAATGGAATAAAAAAACAAAGTGTAAGTAAGAAGAGCTACTATAATCATGAAGATAGTGATGGTTTATCAATTAGTGATGAAGATGAAAATATTAATGACCATAGACTTCTGATGGCTTATGAAGATGATGATTTCTTGGATGTTTTAGATGAATATTATCTTTATGAAGAAATCTCTAAACTCAAAATCTGTTTAGAAGAAAATAATATGATTATAAATACTTTGACATTCCAACTTGCTAAAAGAGAAAAACACAATGAAAGACTAGAATGTGAAATTGTGGGTCTAAGAAAGGATATTGAGAAAACAAAAGCTCTCAATCTTAGATTTTCTAAAGGATCATAAACCTTAAATTAAATTATCAAAGTAAATTGTTCTCCTCTGATAAAGACAGGTCTTGGATATACTGAAGAAGCATCTCAAGCATAGAAGCTGTCAACCTCCACTAAAAGCTATCTTGATGCACCAAAGAGCACTGAACAATTTGACAATCGTCAGCAAAGGCATAAAGCAGATCACCACGTAAATCAGGCTCAATTTACTTCAAGGATGAACAGAATCCACAAGCAACCTAAGGTAAATTACACTCAATCTACTTCAAGAATGAATATCAATAGAAACTATAATCACCAGGTCAGTAGATTTGATAGTCGCAAGAACTTCCTTAATGGCCAATGCTTTTCATGTCATAACTTTGGAAACAAAGCTACTTAATGTGTTGCTTACAAGAACATCATGCTAGAGAAGAACAAAATCAAAGGAATGTGACAGGGATCATGAAAAGGTCCTACAATAACTTTTCTCTTCTTAAAAATGAGATAGAATTCTCTATCTGCAACCACTTCGGTCATGAAGAATCTCAATGCAGGAGTAAATTTCGGAAAATATCTCAAGAGGAGCAAACTACATTAATACCCAGAATATGGAGAAAGAAAGAACCACAAACAGAAAGACGTAGCATAGCCTTGTATGTAGAAGGACAAGAAAATCAGTGGTACATCGACAGTGGATGCTCAAAACACATGACAGGTAACAAAGAAAAACTTCACTCAACTAATTCCTTAGAAAGAAAAGAAGGTCTCATTTGGAAATGGCACTCATGCTACCATAAAAGGTAAAGGCTCTATTTTCTTAAAACAAAAGGCTAAGTTAGAAATGTTATGTATGTTGATGGTCTAAAGCATAACCTGTTAAGTATCAGTGAAATGTGTGATCAAGGAAATGATGTAGCTTTTTGATCAAACATATGTGTTGTTCGTGAGCTTGATACAGGAGAAACCATGATCAAATGTACAACAACTCCAAACAACTTATACATACTCAAGGGAGGAAAACAACAGTGCTACCTAAGCAAAGATGATGAACACTAGCTATGGAATAGAAGATTGGGGCATCTAAGCTTTTCTCAAATATGAAAAGAATGTAGATTCCAACATTCTTGATATCAACATATTTGAAAAAACAATATGAAAATCATGTCAATTTGGTAAGGAAACAAGATCTCACTTGCTTGAAAAGGAAGGAGGAGCAAGTAAGCCTCTTGAACTTGTTCATACTGATTTATGTGGACCATCAAGGAAAAATTCGCCTCATGGAAAAGAATACTTTATACTATTCAATGATGATATTTCCATAATGTGTTGGATTGGTATTCTAAAGCATGAATATGAAGCATTTGAAAAATTCAAAGCCTTGAAAGATTTGGTTGAAAATGAATCAGATCACAAAATCAAATGCATCAGATCTGATCGAGGAGGGGAATTTACCTCGGATGAATTCTTCTACTTTTGTGAACAAAATGGAATAAAAGGGTAGTTCTCCACTGCAAGGATTGCTCAACAAAATGGAGTGGTAGAAAGGATGAACACAACTATTCAACAAATGGCTCCTGCTATGCAATATGAGTTTGGAACTCCGGCAACCTTCTGGGGTGAAGCTACATTTGTTGCTTTCACTATTCTCAACCAAGAAAATGTTTGGGTAAACAACACTCAAACTTCACAAACTTTGGTATGGTAAGACTCGTACTATAAAATAATATTTTTGGAAGAAAGTGTTACATCAAAAGGACAGATGAAAAACTTGTTAAGGTTGAGCCCAGAGTAGATGAACGTATTCTTCTTGGTTACTCTTCCCAATGTAAAGGGTATAAATGTTATAATAAAATACTTGGGAAAATTATTGAAAGTATTGATGTTGTGGTTGATGAAGCATGCGAAAATCCAAAACAGATAAAAAACAAAGATTATGAAGAAGATGAGGATTATCCTCCCACATCAAATCACAGTAATTCAGAATAAGAAACCAATGAAGCACCAGAAGAAGAGGTAATGGTAGAAGAAAAGACTCTGTGCAAGTATGTTTAGAAAAATCATCCAGAAACTCAAATTTTCAGACAGAAAGAGTCAGTTTTGTAGACAAGAAGAACTGTTACGAAAGTTTCAAGCTATCTAACATTACTATCTTCCACCGAACCTCAAAATGTAAATGAAGCATGCAAAGATGAATGTTGGGTCAAGGCCATGAATGAAGAACTTGAGCAAATTGAAAAGAATAATACTTGGGAATTAGCTCCTAGACCTCTGATAAGAGTATCATAGGAACTAAATGGATATTCAAAAACAAGTTGAATGGAAATGGAGAAGATATTAGAAACAAGGCAACACTTGTTTGTAAAGGATATGCTCAACAAGAAGGTATAGATTTTCAAGAAACTTTTGCACCTGTTGCTAGACTTGAAGCCATAAGAATGTTTCTTTTTTTTTCTAGTTTTCAGAAATTTAAAGTATACCAAATGGACGTAAAATCTTCCTTTCTTAATGGAGAATTTGAAGAAGAAGTCTATATTGAGCAACCAGATGGATTCATTCTTAGAAATGATGCAAAACTTGTATGTAGACTCAGAAATTCTCTCTATAATATGAAACAAGCTCCAAGGGCCTGGTATTACTGTCTTGACAAATATCTCCATCAATAAGGTTTTCCAAAGGGATCAGTTGATAGAAACCTATATATAAAGATTTACAGTAATAAATTACTAATACTTGTTTTTTATGTTGATGATATCATTTTTGGTAGCAATGAAGAAGCTATGAGTCAGAATTTTTCTTCGGTAATGCAGCAAGAATTTGAAATGTCTCTGCTTGGTGAGCTTACATATTTTCTTGGTCTACAAGTTCAAAAAAATAAAGATGGTATTTTTCTCTCACAAACCAAATATCTCAGAAAGATCTTGAAAAGGTATGGCATGGGAGATTCTAAACCAGTATGTACCCTAATGGTAACAAGATGCAGTCTCAGCTCAAACGATGAAACAACAGCAGTACATCAACCAACTTACAGATCCATGATTGGCAGTCTCCTTTATCTAACATGTACTCAACTGAACATCACACATGCAGTAGGAGTAATTGAAAGATTACAAGAAAATCCAAAGGAATCACTCCTCCAGGCAATCAAAAGGATTTTGAAATATCTTAAAGGAACACAAAACTTTGGTTTATGGTATCTTAGAGATACAGATCTTACACGTCATGCATATATAGATGCAGATTAGGCAGGAAGCATTGATGACAGGAAAAGCACTACTAGTGGTGCATTCTATATGGGTTCTAGGTTAGTATCTAGGTTCAGTGAGAAAAAAAGTTCAATTGCATTATCTACAGTTGAACGAGGATATGTGGTTGTTGCATCTTGCTACACACAACTACTTTGGATGATGCAAACCTTGCAAGACATTCGGATCACATGTACTCCACCCGTCTCCATTTTATGTGAGAATACAGGTGCCATCAGTATTTTAAAGAATCCAATCACGCATTCCAAGACCAAGAACATACCCATCAAATATCATTTTCTACATGAACAAGTGCTTGAACAAAAGTTCGAATTGGAGTATGTTCCCTCCAAAGAATAGGTTGCTAATATATTCACCAAACCACTACCCAGAGAGAAATTTGAATATCTCAGACAAAAGTTGGGAGTAGTTGCTACATCATCTCGCTGTAAAATCCTATCTGTTTCAGAGAAAGCATGGTATATGCAAGTTTCATGATGCGTAATCGCGTACATACATTGGCCTCTATGGATATAGTCGCATATATTTTGGTTCGAAGAAAACAATGGTCTAGACTCAAGAAGAAAGGGGTTTGATATGGTTCAGTGAATCATCTACTCTGCTTGATGATGGTTACAGTTTGTGGATGACATGTGGAAATATGTTGGCTCTCATTCAAGGGTAGCATATGCTTCTAATAATGCATTGTTGGCATTATCTTATAAGATCTCGGTACATATTCACACAGTTGTTTTTTATTCAGGAGGAAAGGAGAGAACATGGTTGTTGGTCTTAATGATGATGCTGCTAATGATAGCTGATGATGACTATCATGGTCTTGTTTAATATATTTGATCTCTGTTATATATGTCTTGTATATATTTTAATTTAAAGGTCATGAAATGACCTAATTTGTTACCCCACTATGCCTAGGATGTATGGTGTAACGTTTCTTGTTTTGACATGTATAAAAAAATGGTATATCCGAACTTGGTTGGGTGGATGAGTCAAACTTGGTATATCCCCACTTGGTTGGGAGATGGACATATGTATGACTCATTAGTGATAGGAAGGTCATTTATGATGTATGTATAGAGTCATGTTTTTCTTTTAGAATATCTTTTTGCAGACCTTGCTTATATTCAGGGGGAGCATGGACTCAATCATGGAGCTCAATCAGCACACTTTAGCATATCAGAGGATTCAACATGTACTCAGGGGGAACATGACCCTTTGCCCTTGATGACAATGGGAAAGAGTGATTTAGGGTTGCCATCAAGTCCAAAGGGGGAGATTGTTGGCACTATGAGACAGGTGTTATCCTTGATGGAAACTCACTCAAATGACAGATCACAGTTCAGCAGGTTAACAGCACAAAGTCCAAATCAAACTTCAACGGATGAAGAAAGAGAGGTATACATAGGTTCACCATTGGCGAAGCCGCATATACATGCAAGTTCACTATACACAAGTCATGTATATGTACACATGCACCTTCATAGAATTAAAGGTGTGTATATCTTCAAAAACTAACTTTTCGTCCAAGGTATTCAGTCCATGGTATTTTGATCCATGGTATTGGTCCAACGCATCTGGTCCGAGGTGTTGACCCCAAGTATTGGGTCCAAGGTATTGGTCCTAAATGGTTTTGGTCCATGGTATTGAGTCAAGCCTAAGACTATAAAAGGAAGGGAAGATCATTAGTCCATGGTACTTAAGAATTGAATATCTAATGAAGAGTAAGATCTAGTATACAGGTTATTGGGTTATGGTGAATAGCTAGATTTGAACCAAGGATGAACCTTATCACTTGATGAAGGATAAGATCTAATGATGGGTCAAGATTTTAAGGTTTTAAGTGAATTATGTTTATGTGGTTTTATCATTTATTTGAATAACTAGTGCATGTTGTAGTTCGTAAATATGATGATCTGGGTAAAACTCAAGTCTGGAATTTTTGTAATGTTTAAATCATCATTTATAGATCTCTACACAGGTTCAATTTAGAAAAGACGCATATAAACGTTGGTTCTGCACATCAAAACAATGTATACATCATAAATTTGATTTGCAAATCTATACGCAGGTTGGCCTTGAGGAAAGCGTGTATGCAAGCAGGTTCGTCACATGGAAGTAGCGTATACCTTATAAAATATGTTTTAGCTACTTTTTTTTGTTGTTGTAGTGTTCTAGGTTCTGGTTTGGGTTCTGGCTACTATATTTTGGTTATAGCATTCTGAAAGATGAGATTGAAGGGTTGTCAAAATGATTGATTGATTCGATTATGGTTGGTTCAAAAGGGTATTTGTTGATGTAGATATGTTTGATGATTGAATGATTTTTTTGATGGATCTAGTATGAAAATTAGTGAAACATGGTCCCTGGAAGAAAAGAGAAGGTTGTAGCCTTCTGTAGGCTGGCACCTACGTACTAGTAAACATATCAGCTAGAACAAGAGCTAGGGGGTTGTAGCTCCCTTCCAGTAGAAGCTGGAGAACAAAAGAAGGTTATAGCCTTCTACAGGTTGAAGCCTATGTACTGGTATAAGCCTGCACCAATATGAAAATTTTAAAAAGAAGTTTCTTATAATTAAAAAGAAGACAGAGAAGATTGCAGCAGGCAGTTTTCACCCACATTGAGTTTCAACCTTATATCTTATGTTCATGTGTGCGATTGTCTGTTCTATTTTTACTGCACCTGGTTACTGTTTATATGGTTTTGATGCTCTAATTAAAGATCAACATATGATGAATTAGCTGAATCATAAGTTTGTTGGATAAATGATAGTTTCCTTAAACACAATTGCGTATACACACGAGTTCCATTAACTGAAGTATCATATATGAATTTGATTATGGAAATGAAAAATTATTGACTCGCTAATACTAATTCATCCCCCTCTCCGTATTATTTCCCACACAAAGCCCATGGGGTCTATTGTTATCACCCTTTTTACATCGTTGTGAGGTGACATTACGATGCGATATATCGCAATCGTAAGTCGCGTTGGCCTGGGGTCCGCACTTTTCGTCCTGACATCACCCACTTCAATCCGCCAATATTGGTGATCACAATATCACATCGGCTTAGGGTCCTTGCCTTTGCCTTATGGCATCACTGACTGTCATCTGTCAATATTGGTGATTACAATATTGCATCGGCATGGGGTCCTCTCCTCTTCCTCATGGCATCACCGATTGCGATCCGCCAATATCAGCAATTCCAATATTGTATCAACCCGGGGTCCTTACCTTTGGTTTTATGCACAAGCCTGCCTCCGACTTGATATGTCGGGGATCAGAAATCAAGGGTTTCTCCCCTTTCCACTTAAGTCTACCTTTCGGACCAACTCCAATCCGATTTACCTTCATAAAGGTGTTTTGCCCATTTTAGGGGATTTTGCCTCTTTTTGCAAAGAACAAAGGGAATCTTCTTTCTGCGATAACTTCTGCATCCTAAGTCCATTTTTGTCCATTCATTTTGTAGTAGATTCAAAATGAAAAGATCTCTCCCATGGGCCTATTTCCAAGAAATTCTTTGGACTTTCATTTTCATTTGTGAGGAACTCTTAGACTTAGGAGTCTATCCAAAATCCATTTTGGATTAGAATATCTAGGAATGTGTTCTCTATCATTTAATGTAGATTCCTAACATTGGGAAGCGGATCCACTAATCAAGGGATTTTGGTGCAAAAAGCTTCCTCCTTTCATGGGGAATAATTATTAATAAAAAAATTTAATTACCAATTCAAATTTTCCTCTAGGTGTAGATTTTTATTAGTTTTCTTGTGCAGAGAACTCATATTTTTGCAGCTTCATTGTCATTTCTTTCAGGGATGTAATTGTATTAATGGAAATATTGAAGATTGTTGACACTTTAAGCTTCTATACCTTGGCCTCCTCTATAGGACTATGATTTTCCTTGGGCTTCACCATCCCAGGAGCCTCAAAACCCTTTTGCATCATTTACTTTTCTTCTTTTCACTTATTATTCACATGCATATCTTGTTCTTATCTTTCTTCTATTTCAGTATTTAGTATTGATGATTTCCTATTGTAGGATTGGGTTAAATGGTTGAGGTAATTTATTTTGTAGGATAAAAAAAATCATTTGATCCTCGGAAAATATTTGGAAGGTCATACTAATCATTTAGCTATTTGGATTAGTTTTCTTATTCCCAAATCTAGATTTATGGGAGTCTTTTATAGCAAACAACAGTAAATTTCTGATAATTTTTAAAGCATGATAACAAGATTCAATCAAATAGATTTCAATTGCATTAGTTCACAAAAGTATTCTAGTTAATAGAAAACTACCCCTTTTCATTTTCACTTGATTAGGTTAGGAATTTGATAGATGTACTATCTAACTAGTTCTCAAATTTCTACATTTTCCACTGGTAATTTTATGTCATTTTTTAGCATGGGTTAACAAAGGTATTTTTAAGTCATTCCACTTGAAATGGAGACCTAACACATACTAATCATTAAAAAAAATTTCTCCATCCAATTTGGATTTGATTTGGTTGGTACTTTGGTGAATTATAACTCCCTATAGAAATTTTGATGTTCCTTGTAGTAGTAGTACAAGAAACCTTGTAGTAGTTTTCCAACACACATATACTTGCCCAGATTCGCTCAAGAATATGGGTTACTATCCATTAGGGTGGAATAAATATACCTAGCTCTAAATAATTGATTATGGAAGACTAAATATCACTTCAGACTTTCCCCTTTACCCATGCAGAACATTTTAGTGATTTGGATTAATGGACAAATTTATGAATTGGATAATACAATGATGATCTTTCTGATTCCCACGTCCAATTAACTCTTTTAATGGATCTAAATTATTTGAAATGTAATGGTTGACATTTATTCAATGATATTTAATTTATGTAATTAGAATAGGTTTCTTTACTTGTACTTTCTTTCTTGCAATAGGTTAAGGTTTCCATTTTAAGCATTTCATTTTCTGCAATTATTTTACGATTTGATATCGGTACATTCACTCTGTTACATCATGTCAACAAAAGTACGATGGATTTTATGTTGCACATATAGTGTAACTCTTAAGTTTGTGTGAACCCCAGGTTGATAGTTAAAGTTGTTAGCCTTGGGAGTTGCAGCATTCTTCTTGCAATACTGGGACTGATCTCTTATGTTTTGTGTTGTCAGAATATTAATGACATCACTAGGCTTCCATTTGTGTTATAGGGAAAAGTGTCTACTCAGAACTGCTTATCCCACTAAGGTGTGACAACTGCCTTAGAAACAAACAGAGTAAAGCTACTTTCGTTTTTCCTTTATGAATTATAGATAGAGAGGAACATAAAGACCAACCTCTGTCTTGCGCTAGTCTCCTGATTTGATTCCTCTCTTCCTTGATAGTGTTTCGCTACTTGTTCCATTGCACGCCCAGCTTCACACATAACCTGTAAGACCACAGTAGCATAGCACTATACAAAGAAATGGATCTATAATCATAAACAATCTAGGATTAGATGTAAATTGACCATACGAATGCAGCAAACACTAATGACACAAGAGTATGGAGGAAAACTTGAATAGCTTTTATTGATAAACAAGAAAGAGCCAAGAGGAGTTACAACCAGTTGTTTTGACCCAGCATCAACCTCTCAGCAAGGAAGCCCCTCTTCACCTCATACAAAGCTTAGATCACCCAACAATTTCATGTTTGTCTCAAGAAACCAACATCAATTCCTTACAATATGCAAGATTCCAGCCTCTGGATCTCTGGGATGAGGGATCCATATATAGATATCTATAATGGAGATGAGTCAGCTTATGATTTGATTAGTGTCTTCCCTCTGATAGTTCTTGCTTCCACTTGGAGATTGATGATCTCTTACTCATCCTTGGTCGAATTCAGAGAGGCAAGTGTCACAGGAGAAGTTTCTAGAAGCTTCCATTGCCTCTCCACCTCGCGGAATGACACTTCCATTTGTCATTTCTTGCCCATCGCACCCCATAGAAGGGCTTTTTGAAATGCAACACACCCACACAGTGTTCTTAGGTGAGATGCAACGCATTTGGCCAATGGAACAACTGAAATGATCCTGTTTTGACCAATTCTGAGTAGTTTTTCATGGAGAACTTATGGGAGAAGTTGTAATCTGTTGACCTTGTTCTTTTAGGGGTTAGAACAACACTTTTAGGGACTTAGGAGCCCTTAGTTTATGGACATTTCATGCTTGTGGTTGTGGTGCCCAGAAATTTCTATAACAGTTGCCCCTTAAAGCATGAGGTCGTTAATCTTTCGATGTCTGGTGAAATGCTTTATTATGAGGATCCGAAGTTCTTTCAAGCTGGGAGGAGACCTGTAATAAGATACAATACAATACATTATCTTCATAATATTTTCATGATCTAGCTGAGGTAGGCATTCGCATGCTCAGCTTTATAAATTCATTTTCATGTACATAGGATAGACAATCGTCTAAGTGTAGACTGATGATTCTGATAGAGCCATCATCCCTTTGATTTGATGATTATCTGTGCAGCAATGATTTACATTTGATGTTTTTATTTTCCTGAATGTATATCGCAGCCCGGATGGATGAAACTAGATCTAACGTCTTCAATCTCGTTCGATATTCACTCGAAGTACAAGTCTATCCGTGTGAGAAATGTTCTGAAGTCGAACATGGAAAGACATCACTTGATTACCAGCCAATGATATAAGTTGTTAACAAGCACGAGAGGAATCACCGATAATGATAATGACCCTCAAGGTACTGCAGTACAATTCACGTGGTGTGAATAAAGGACTTGGCGTCGAACACCACACAAAATCTTTCGGTCGAAGGTCATTGATGTAAACCTGTCGCCGGAAGTGAGAAACTTGCCATTGAGGCATGCAAGCTTCAAAGTACTGAATGGGGTGTTCCTAGATCAACTTCTTGGATAATGAGCTGATGTCGACAAGAGGTGATCCATCATAGGAGGGCCTTAATGAATCCCACATCAATGACATGGAACAGAGCAAATGATTTTAATGGAGGTGAAAACGATTTGGTGATATAAGGTTCAGGGTGGCGGTCATGAAAGAATGGAGTATAAATGTATTGTAGTGGGTGAGACATAGGTGAATTCTCTGAATGACTTCTCTTGAACATATCGGCGACACTGATGTGATGGATTGGTAGCATTAACCCCAAATGTGGATGGTATGATGGGACCATGGTGATGTGACCGGTGAATGAAACAACCCAACCTGACTTGGATGCGGAGTGAAAGTGTCATGTTCAAGAGCGACTTGCTACCAACCAAGTTTCTTCAAGTTTTCTTCCCAATTTTTCCCCAGTCATTGCTGACCAGTACCTCTTTATTTTTATCAAGCTTGAGGAGGATAACATATGCTTGTTCTATAATTTGTCGTTCGGGCAAACCCATCGCTATGTTTTAACGAGCCTAGCGATAGTGAAACTCGTTCTCATCTATAGACAAGTTTGTTGCTATTAAAATTTTAACGAGTTTAACGAAAAAGATAACTCGGTCCTTTTCAATTTTAGAGAGTCTGAAAAGGAGCATAAGGAAACTCCAAAACTGCTTTTTCGTCATCTAATCCCTTAAGTCCGAAAAAGTATAAAACAATACAGAAGGGATGAATTTTCGATACTTTTAACGAGCCGAACAAAACAAGTGCTTGATCTTTTTGTGTAATAATCCCTCAGGTCCAAAAAGATTAAAATCTAAACGAGGGATAACACTTCCGGTCCCTTTAACGAGCTGGAGAGGCCAATGGCTCGGAAACCTTTTCATATTTTATGAGTCAGTTGAAAAGAGCTTAAAGGAGACTTTTCTTTTGAGGAACGAGTGATAAAATGCGTAGCAACTGATTCCAGGTAAGGTTTGGAATTTTCCAATCACGGAAGTGTTACAAGGATGGCTAGTGAGATCACTCTTCGTAGTTGTTCCTCAAAATGGGTAAACAATCAAATGGAGGTGAATGATCGGCCAATGCGAAAGTGAAGGTGACGGTGCAAACACGACCAAGGCTTTAATGGCTGAAGTACTACATTCACGATGGTTATTTACCGAGGAATAGTTCATTTTTTAATGAGATTAAATGTGGGGGGAAACATTTTCTCATGGCTTATTTTTATTTTTTAACGAGCTTGAACTATGCGCTAAAACTACTCGATTAATCCAATCGTATAATAAGAATGTCTCATATAAACATGGCAATTTTTAGAGTTTTTCCCCACATCCTTTCTTTATGTAAGTTAGGAAACGACCAATCCAAAAAACAGATAAATGATCGCTCTTCACTTGCATGCCAAAAGGTTTGCATGCCCCCAGGTATAAAACATAGTTTCAAGGTTACCCCTTCTTCTTTCCGTCAAAACATTTGTTTTACTAGGAGAGGTCTACCTCTTACAGGTTACCAAAGATTGTTCTATTTACGGCGTAAACAAAACACTTCTTCAGCGATGTCTACCGAAATAGACAAAGGTGAGTGAAGGAGGCTACTTCACTCACATAACTTTGGCAAGAGAATGTTGTTCTAGAATAACCCCTTCTTCCAATCATGGACGGGAGTACACACTAGTCATATTCTCTCGCGGAAGCCTACCCTATACCCGAGGTTTTCCCGCCGAAGCAGACCAGGGTGCATGCCCCCTGGGTTTCAGTCATGTCCCCCGAATCACTCGCGCTCATCAGGCGGGTGGACTGGAGATTGAGACATTTCTTGCATGAAAAAAGACCATTCACGGATGGTATATGACTATTTGCTATGCGTGAACTAGGGAATGAAAGCTGGTCTACGATCTTAACCACTCTTCCTTCGTGTGGAAAACACATTACTCTAAAGAGTGAGGATACAATCGCTCCCATGCAATAAATATAGTCTCGTCCAAGGAGTAGATTATAATCCAGGGGTCCTTGAACTACCATTACATTCATTTGAACGATTTTCCCCCTCAATGTTATGGGCACATTGGGAAGGATCCCTAATGGTCGACTGGTTCCTTTATCAAAGCATGTTAGATTTCTCATCTCAGGAAAAAGCGATGGTGAACCAAGCGCTTTCCAAGAAGTCGAGGAAAGGATACTCACAGAAGCCCCTTCATCTATGATGGTACCAGCCATAACCATTCTATATATTTGAACAATGATTCGGAATGGTATACTAGCTGGTAGACGGGGTCTGCCTAGTTGATTCCAATCAAAAGAGACAACTAGGTTGCTCGGAGGTGGGACCGAATAGACGGTCGGGTATGACTCTGACGAACTTCCTTCCTGTGGTAAAGGAACGGGTAAATTGCCCCCATGTTCATTGGAGTCTGTGCTTATGAAAATAATTTGGATGGTGTCATCCTTGTTCTCTTCGGTGACTATATCATTTGAAGATGGAACCTCTGAAGGCAAGACCGAGTCAACTGCCGCCTCGACCTTTTGACTTTCGTCTAGTATGGGTTCAGGTGGTTTATCTTCAATGATAGATGCTTCAGCCGACCAACTGAGTGGGCCAGCCGGATTTTCAACTAGTGACGGACTCGGCAAGAGTTTTTTATATCCAGGAGGAAGTCATAACGGTGAAACCAGACGATCGTCCAAAACTCTTTTAGCCTCATCTAAGAAGGGACAATGGTGGATGGCATGATCGCCTTCGCACAGTTTACAAGGAAATCTATATTTTCCTTTTTGTTCTGGGGCTTCACTTTCACTAGTCGACAGTGTATTTTCAACATGATCACCAGAGGTTGACGACACCGGGTTGTGCAAACGAGGAAACCAGTCCCTTAAGATCCGAGGGATGCAAGGACAATCTCTATGATAGTGGTCTCCTTTGCAAATGACACATGGCGATTTAGGCCTGGTAGGTGCAGTGTGTGGATTTTCGCTAGACGACGCTCGTTTGCCCCCATTTACTTTTGGCTCCTTCTTCTTCTTCTCTTTCTTCTTCTTTTCCTTCTTCTTCTCAGGTACTTGACTTTTGGCTTTACGAGCCCCATCAAGCGAAGAGGAAGGAGGAGAGGAAGAATTAGAGGAAGTAGAAGGTTGGTGGGTAACTCTGAACTCGTCTAGTTGCTGATTCGACTGTTCAGGAATTGTGGTGTCCTGAATGACAGAGGTTGAGAAGAGCCATACAGGCAAGCTGATCGTCAGTCCTGGAAGCGACAATGTGGCCATATGGAGTGCACCAACATCTCCCCAAGAGGAGAAGGAACTAGGATTTCCTCCAAGGGGAATTCCTTGGTTGGTGGACTCCATTTTCTCAACCCAAGATCAACGTAGGAAAGGGTAATGAATATTCCGTTTAAAATAAATTTTATATGCTTTGACGCAACTTGTTTTTTCAATTATTAAGAGTTGAGAAAAAACAAAAGATGACTCTAGTCTCCTTCGATTTTTAATGAGCCTGAAGTGACAAGTGCTTAGATGGACCTTTTCTATTAAAGAGTCTGAAAAGGAACAAAAGGGACTGCTCTGGAAATCTAGGTAGAGGGATTACCAAACCAATCGCAAAACTGAAGAATACTTTTTACAGTATGGCAGTCAATCTTCCCGAATGTTGTGTTCAATGCATTGCGATCGATAGGGTGGCAGACACAGCTTCCTATGGATAAAGGATTAAGCCTATTGGGGTCTCCCAAAATATACTCGACGATATGTGGGAGCACAAGTCCGTACTAGCACTTATCATCTCAAAGTGGAGGAATCACCCAACCATCAGTGAGAACAACAGTTACCAGGCTTTATGACGTCGGAATACATCTCTAGCCTAGACTTCTAAATGTTGTGCGTTAAGTTCCAAAGCGTTGTTAGATTCATTGAATTTATTTTATAGTTGATCTTGTTTATGAAGTTTTCCTTTCAGGTTCACCGCGAGATGTGGATGTAATTCCTAAAATGCAATCTAAGATGATAAATAATCTTTTTATCTTCTTTGTGCAATGAAAATCCTAACTACTAAGGAAAGAAAGACAAAATCTTTTCACAAAGAGCAAAGAGCACACTCTAAATGCAATTTCCTAAATCAAACCAATCAGACTGTCTATATGCAAATGCACATGCATGTATTTGTTTTCGACTTTCTTAGTATATGAATGATAAAAAGAAAGTTGATGCACAAATCTGAATTTCTTTTCAAGCGACAAATATCAACAAGTTTCTTTTCGAAATAAAAGATGGAGACAATCACAACACCTTACGATTTTGAAATGAATACTTGTTTTTGACACTAGAAAATTACAAATTCAGACCAAAAACGATAGTAACAGGATAATCGACCATCAACAACAATCAAACTCTTTCCTATGATCGAAATCGACACTTGCGACAGTTTCAAATCAAAGGATGACAGTACGATTATGCTACTTTTGCAAAGGAGAACTGAAAATGACTCAACAAACACACAAAAACATTTACAGTTCTTTTGTACAAAGGAGGCAGAATAACAGCAAGGAAAAGGGGTTTAAAATGACATATACTGATCACAGGCAGCAAAATTTAGGAATAGAACTGGAAAGAATGAATCACAGAAACCAACACTGCACAAAGCCTAGTCTGATCAGCACACCTGTAACACAGGGAATTTGAAATGCAGCGCACCTTCTCCACTCGGGAAGTGCGCTGAAGTTCAGATTCTCTGAACAGTACCTGTGCTGGGCAGAAACGAGACTCTGTTTGGGTTCCAGGTCATAGTTTGCAGTTCAGTTCATGGGTTTTGGCCGAGCAAAAGGTAATCAGTAATGCAACAATTAGGGGTAGATCTAAGGAGGTTCTAAGAGCTATCATAAGGGCAATCAGAGAGTTTGTGAATCAGTTGTTTAAATCATAAACATATCCCGTAGATGGACTGAAGTAGCATTTATCTACTTTTCATTTGCTATGGCAAATGCAGTTCGAATGCTACCTGTAAGTTTATGAAATAGAAAACAATGAAGATAAAGAGACAAACTAATTCGTCCCCAGTGGAGTCGCCATTTTGTTACAGAGAAAAGTGTCTACTCAGAACTGCTTATCCCACTAAGGTGTGACAGCTGCCTTAGAAACAAACAGAGTAAAGCTACTTTCTTTTTTCCTTTATGAATTATAGATAGAGAGGAACAGAGAGACCAACCTCTGTCTTGCGCTAATCTCCTGATTTGATTCCTCTCTTCCTTGATAGTCTTTCGCTACTTGTTCCCTTGCACACCCAGCTTCACACAGTACCTGTAACATCACAGTAGCATAACACTATACAGAGACATGGATCTATAATCATAAACAATCTAGGATCAGATGTAAATTGACCATACAAATGCAGCAAACACTAATGACACAAGAGTATGGAGGAAAACTTGAATAGCTTTTATTGATAAACAAGAAAGAGCTAAGAGGAGTTACAACCAGTTGTTCTGACCCAGCATCAACCTCTCAACAAGGAAGCCCCTCTTCACCTCATACAAATCTTAGATCACCCAACAATCTGATGTTTGTCTCAAGAAACCAATAGCAATTCCTTACAATATGCAAGATTCCAGCCTCTGGATCTCTGGGATGAGGGATCCATATATAGATATCTGTAATGGAGATGAGTCAGCTTATGATTTGATTAGTGTCTTCCCTCTGACAGTTCTTGCTTCCACTTGGAGATTGATGATCTCTTACTCATCCTTGGTCGAATTCAGAGAGGCAAGTGTCACAGGAGAAGTTTCTAGAAGCTTCCATTGCCTCTCCACCTCGCGGAATGACACTGCCATTTGTCATTTCTCGGCCATCGCAACCCATAGAAGGGATTTTTGAAATGAAACGCACGCACACAATGTACTTAGGTGAGATGCAACGCACTTGGCCAGTGGAGCAGCTGAAATGATCCTATTTTGACCAATTCTGAGTAGTTTTTCATGGAGAACTTCTGGGAGAAACTGTAATCTGTTGACCTTGTCCTTTTAGTGGTTAGAACAACACTTTTAGGGACTTAGGAGCCCATGGTTTATGGACATTTCATGCTTGGGCTTGTGGTGCCCAAAAATGTCTATAACAATTTGGCTACTCTTGCTCAATAATACTACCAACATTAGTCATAGTAGTATCTCATAAAACCATACACTTTACAAAATGATGTTACTTACAAAACATCTTTTCAAATATACTCAATATGAATTTCAGTTTTCACATGCATTAATGTTTCTCAATACTTTAAGAAAGTAAGAAGGTATTCGTCACGTTAATTTTTTTCTCTTACATAAACAATTTTCATGCATTAATAGTAAGCATAGAGAATAAGGATACATCCATCATGTTTGGAAAAATATTTTTAGTGGGCGAGGGGCGGTGAATCAATATTTTTAATTCACTTTAACTTTAAATTTCATATTCATAATTATGTACATGACCATTATTATGAAAGCCCACGTGTGTATACCATTTTCATTCAAACAAACTATGTGTGTATGTGCTTTCAGTGAGTTAAGCCTATGTATATCCAGATTAATTAACTTCCATAACTTCCATCATATGTTTAACTTAATAATTGCATTATTAGTTCACTAACCATTTAGTATGTAGTAAACAACATATAACTTACAACAAATAAGCAACAAATCAACATGTATGGACACTGAGATTTTAGGTGGAAACTCAAAGTGGGAGAAAACCAATGTAATTGTCATGTTTTTCTTCTTTTGCATCTTGTAATGTCACACACTCCTACCATCACACAAGCTCCTACCTGATAGAGACTACAACCTCCACTCATTTTCTAGCACCTAGTGGAAGGAAGTTACAACCCTCTGAACTAATTTACCATCTTCTTCCAAAAGGAATCCCCTACCCACTCACTGAAGCTTGCAACCCTCTGTACTTTATGGACCGCATTTCATAATTTTCACACTTGACCCACCTAACCCAAACCATCATAAATGATGCAAAACACCTTTCATCAAATTTTCAAACTAGACACGCACCTATCAATAAGCTCAATCCAAACACCAAGATACCAAATACTGATCACTAAATCATTGAAGTACTGTAAACCAACTAAATCATTGAAGCAACACAATAATTACTTAATAACAATATTGAATCACAAATTCCTTGAATCATTGAACTAATACCAACCCTAACATACCCATCATAACTAAATAAGTTCAAGTTCAATAACCAATCAATCAAAGACAATCAACTACCACTCATCCTTCTTAAGACATCCTTCAAAATGAAAAGTAAATAATACATAAATCATTAGTTGTCATTACAAGTCTTGATCAAGTTCACTTCATAATATATACATGAATGCACACAAACTGCATATAAATTACTGAATATTAAAATTGAATCATTGGATCATTGAACCGACCATTGCTCACTGAATATATATATCGAATCACCTGAACCAGATCATGCCAATGCACAACTAATACCTGTTTGCAACCAATCATTGATCAAATCAATATGCTCAAACCAAAACATCAATCATCAACTAATCAATGATAGACCAAACTAATAAGAAATACTTCATTAATAATATACAATATAGAATCAATCTTTTGTCATGACCAACCAACATTACAAACCCTCATCAAGCTCAACACAAAAGGTATACACAATTATCATCAAATATACCCATGTATCTACATGTATCTCATGAATAGCATCTCCTTAAAAATTACTAAATACTAAAACACTATCAAACTAAATTAGTGTATCAACCACTGAATCACTGAAATACTCAGTCACAATAGTAACTAAGCAGATATATACCATTATTGAATCAGTGAATACCCAATCATAATTCTACAATATCATCACTGATCAATATAACAAGCCAAAGGCAAATATCAAATCCACACGGTCAAATACAAACCATTTTTTGTTGGAAATACTAAGGGGCAGGGGGGTTGGGGAATTCAATATTTCACACCTAATTAAAACTTTACTTAGATTACGCTTTTACTTTGAATGCATGTAACCCATAATTTTATTACTAGCGTTATGTTAGATATATCAATGATTATGAGAACTATTCATTATAAAACAACAAAAGCATAGAATGAAATCCACATGAACACATCATCACAAGACACATAGAGACACCAGGATATTTAGGTGGAATGCCAATGAGGGATAAAACCACCACTATTCTCATCTCTGTTTTTTACTCTTGTCATAAATAATAAATATATTTACATCATCCTATTATACTAGGTAGACTCTTTCCAGCACATAGGATCCTACCTAGAGGAGTCTATAACCTCGACTCATTCTCTACCACCCACTGGAAGGGAGCTACACACCCTTGATATTATTTATGAGCTCCTACAAGAAGCAAGATATTAGTTCTTACTGAAGGCTACAACACTTAACACCTCCTCAAAATGGTTTCACAATGTTTCCCATTGGATCCACCTGTCAACCAACAATCAAAACTTATAGACAAGTTTTCTTCAATTTTAAAATTAGGCCCACATCTTACAATAAGCTCAAACTAGGATACAGTTGAAGCACTGAAAACCAACCGATCAAATCAAATCATTGAATGATTGAATATAAAACCATTGAATATCAATGGTAATTATTGAATCACTAAATCAAAAGTGATGACAATGCCAATGTTCCATACACAAATCATTAGCATTTTGTATACAAAACTATTAACTTAGAAGATACATAATTGTATAAATTCCTCCAATCAAATCAACCATCAAGACTTTTGTTAACAAATAACTTCAAATTCATAGACCCACAACATCAATAACCATAATCCACATGAAAAAGTATTCACAAGGAATGCTTCTTCGCATCAAATATGTTAATAGATATAAAAAAGTCATAATTTTATGTCAAACATATATTTTTCCCTATCATCATTACATATAATCCTTCCATTTCCCCTACAGAGGCAAGTATTATTGGCCCCTTAATTATTTTTAGTTATGAGAATAGATTCACACTTCTTTCTCACTAGTGCGCATCTTCTAAAGAATACATAAGACTCCTCATATTTGCACATACTTACCTCATTATCAATCTTCCTTTTATATTTATTTTATCCCAAAAGTACCAAGGGTAAAAATAATTGATTTCTTCTTACCACAAGCACATATACCATTGTAAAATTTGACCAAAACCAATATAATCCTGCACACAAATTGTAATGATCGAAAGCTCCACAATGCCCCAATTTCTTAACAAAATGGAACTTCCTTCAATCCAGGGATATAAATTATATTGGAAGGCTTAACAACCATGGGTGCTAAACATATGCCCTAATGTTAAAATTCACCCTTTTTCTATAACTCTGGCAATTTTGGCTTTTCCCTTAATCCTTCTCTTTTAAACCCCTTGGGTATCAAGACCTTCGCACCCTATTTTACCTCCTTAGGATTAGTCCTAAATGAAACCATCCCTTTGACTACTCATTATACACACACACATTAACCTTTACATATATCATATACACATAAGCCCGATTATAACCACTTGCCTTAGTGGATAGAAGACTTATAGGAACTTTCAAGATTAACCCTCCTGGGAGATCCCACAGCCATGTTGGCCTACCTTAATATCCCAACATGATTCAAAGATAGTTAATATAGCTTTATAGATTCGTAGCTCACAAGGATGACCCCACCTTCTTCTCTTACCATGTGGGCCTGCTCTCACAAGCCCGTCAAGATGGGAAAACACATTTATAAATATCGTCCAGGTGGAACCTTTGAGTAGGACGCACTCTTGATTTTGGCTCATTTACTCTAGCCTAACATAGTGGTAATTTTTTGGTGTAGAAATAGCAATTGTGTTGAGACCCTAGGTTTGGGCACAGGGGCCAACAAGGTTTTTTTGTAGTCGAGCACAACGCCAACATTCTCACCTTGCGTGGGAAGGCTAAGGAGTCTCATCCATGGTGTGAAACAACCTTAGTTAGATGAGGGTTGGAATTCAATGTCAGGGAAAACCATATCAAATAATAGAGAGAAGATAACATTGAATCATTCCTCAAATAAGTTGAATCACAATGGTTCATACATGTTGTAATCGAAAGACTACCTAAAGATTTGCATACATAAAAAAATTTAAGAACTATAATAACACACAATTAACATGCTATGATCTTATTGATAGTGCTAGAAATACGTCATCTAAGGGGATCTCCCTGATATGAAGTCCCAATCAAACCTCAAACCATTTGGTGTAAACGCTCTATTTCCAAATCCTTGAAGATTTTCTTTGGCTCTAGCTGTCAGCATAGGAGAGTGATCCAATGAAGTCCTCAAAAAACAAGGGAGGTGTGCCTGGTGATTGTGCAGTGAAAATGAGTTGAGGTTATTATACTACAAAGGGGAGAGAAAAGTAATCCTCTAAGTGAGAGGTAATAGTACAACAAAGGAAGCGACACACATGAACAAGAAGGACCTATCCAACATCCAACAGAATAGTCCACAGCGGATGCAATAGTCATAATAACCAACAACCAAGCAAAAATATGTGTAACATCTAGCGAAATAGTCGATAGGGGATGCGATAGTTTTTATAACTAATGAACAAGGAAATATCTATCTAGTACCTTACATAGTAGTCCAAAATGAGCAGACAAAAATAACAACCATTATGAAACATTATCAATAAGAGAAGCACTAAAATAACTGAAATAGTTCAATTATATTAGTACATGTGAAAACAAACATGAAAGACAAATTTCCATTGAAAAGTCTTACATTCATGCATGAATAGCATGCTGGCCTAAAAAGGCTTCTATTATTAAGAAAAAATTCGAAGACACATACTTACATTTTACATCACTAGCCCTAGTAGTGGGACATTGGAGCCACTCCTTGCTCCTCAAAGAACCACCTGATTTATCTAATGCATTATGGGAGGAGTGAAGGTGAAAATTCATTTTCTCATACAATTAGGGGATATATATAACCAAGGGGTGATTCTTATGCCTTGTGACTCTTTGAGTACCACTATTACTGTTCAACATCCTATGAATTTTCAACATACATGACTCTTCATATTCAAGCATTTGGTTTGGACTTCCACTTTACAATGCATTCAATTACAATATATATGGTCCACACTGGTTATGTGGAATATGAAAACTCATGACACGACTTAATATGACACTCTTGACATGCAAAATATTGATGATGTGGTAATGTCAGGTCATTTTTGTTATTCAGTTCTAAATGTTCCCTTCGATATGCTTTCTCTTCTCCTCATGGGTTGGTGACAGGAATCTTGAATCATCTGAGATATTTGGTTTTGATTGCGAGTTGGTGTCTCTTTTCTTTGATTTCATGGATCATATTGCATGCTCAAATACAAGAATTTCCTTTGTAAGTCTTCAACCTTTATTTCATTCTTCATCATCATGCAGGGTTCCTATATCTACAATTCAGTCATGATGAAATGACATTAGCCTGAAAACCTCCTATCCTAACTTGGTGCATTCAACTTCAAAGTTTATGCCAAAATTAAGTTGTAGGTAAAAGAGAGAGGCTAAATTATTACAAATTATGTAGCCCCGATAGTCATCGTTGAGGCTTGAGGCTTGGAACTACACAATGCACATTTTAGGCTGGGCTAAGGGATAATATCTACATAGTTTTGAGAGATAGTGAGTCCAACGTAAGGAGGGGCCACTGTGGAATATTTGTGCACAGTTCCAGAGAGGAAGGTTGACTGAATTTTGTACATTTGTGGGAGATAGTGGTTAAATATGAGGGGAGGGCCACTAAAGGTAGCTTCTACACAATTTTGGCAGGGAACATTAATTGATTTGATTGTGTGGTTCTTGAAGGGAAGTCTGGTCTTGGGCTCAATAACTATGTAGTGTGGACATCTTGGGGGACACGAACTATAGATTGCACATATCCAAGGATCAATGTCACAACTTGCTGACTGCACCTATGCAATGCACAGTCCATGTAGGTTAGGTGAAATGAAGTTGAAGGGTTGGCAAGCTTCTTCGAAAAATGTTAAGTGTTGGACTAGTGAAACTAACATGTGAAGTGATGTAGCTTAGATTGTGTCGTAACAATTAGAGTAGTTGATGACTCAACACTTTCTCTTGTGTGTGACCACCTCATAAACAACTATGACAACTGTGACACCTAAGATAGACTTTATGAAGACCATGACGACACTTTTGCCACATTGCTCAAAACTTTGTGAATGAGTGCGATATATGTTTACGTGGTAGGAAAGCCCATAAACACAAATATTCGCCATTGGAATGACCGGAATGAGCTTGTGCATAAAGTGTGATAGCTAGCATGCAAAATACAACATCTTTTATATCTTGTGAAAGATATCAAAAAACTTAGCAGAAAGATATGGAATAGATTTTAGTGTTTGCGACCATACATTTCCTTGAAGACATACTGATATGACAATGATAAACCTTCTTGCATACTACAAAAATAGGTGAATGCCAACTTCTTGAAAGATATGCTATGTTTTTCATTCCTGCTGTCTATAGGTTTTAACCCTATACAGAAATTACCTACATATGAATTCTAAAACATAGAAAATAAACAATGCAAGAGCACAACATATAAAACACATATACACATAGATTTCCCCTGGATCCCAAAACTGGGGATACCACCTTGATTTTTCATTATGTTCCTTTCAATGTAATAATACATATTTATACATGCCAAAGCATCCAATACCATGGACACAATACCATCACGTCCAAAACCATGGACTGAAAACCATCGTGTCTAGAACCATGTGCACAAAAGAATTGGTAGGTCCGCCAAAACTAATATAGGGTCAAAAAAGCAAAATTTTGCGAGATGCCACCTCAGACCCCATAGAGGGGGATTACCTACATCCCTCAAACCCCCTGTGACCCCCCCATTATCCAATGGGTGCAAAAAAGTGGGGGTTACGGCCCCCATCTAACCCCCTAGTTAGCTATGTGGGCTAGCCATGGAAAGAATATAACGCAACCCAGTATTCTCCCACTAGTTGTTTTCTTTCCACAAGGTGCCACAACAGAGCTTAGTCATTTATTCAGCCCTGCAACACCCATTTTTTCTCCACGTGAAGATAACTTCTTAGAGCTCATTGATTTTGTCACTTCATCTATAGTATTCTTCAAAGTGTCCATCTTTACCAGCAACACCTTTTTGTCTTCTATCATGTCACTCAGAAAGTGATACTAAACATCAATGTGCTTTGTATTTGAATGATATGTAGGGTTCTTTACTAAGAAAATTGCACTTTGGCTGTCACAGTATATCCTTATAGCTCCCTGTAGTAACCCCATACTTGAACACAATCTTTGCAACCAAACTGCTTTGTTGCTTGCATGAATGGCTGCCATGTATTCTGCCTATGTAGTTGATAGTGCCACTACAGATTATTTATTACTCATCCAACTGACTGCACCTCCAAATAGGTTAAACACATACCCAATTGTAGATCTTCTCTGATTCATATCTCCAGCCCAGTCTACATCAACAAAGCCACTAATATCGAACACTCTATCCAATCCTAGTCTTCCTTGGTAGCGCGAACCATAATCACTAGTGCTACGAAAATGCCAGAAAATCCACTTCACTACTGTCCAATGCTCCTTCCCTACTTTTGACATAAACCTAATCAATACTCCCAGAGCATGTGCAATGTCTGGTCTAGTACAAACCATTGCATACATCAAGCTACTGACTGCACTTGCATATGCAACACAAGACATCTCCTCTTCATCTTCTTGTGTTTTGGGACACTATTCAATAGATAACCTCACACCTATGGGAATAGGAACCTTCACCGATTTACTATCCTGCATACTAAAGTTCTATAGTATTGTCTCGACATACTTCCTCTGCTTTAACTAGAGCTTCCTCTTTTCCCAGTCTCTTTTAATTTCCATGCCCAAAATATAGTTTTTAGCACCAAGATCTTTCATGTCGAATTTGGAGGACAATTGGGTCTTCAAATCCTATATAATTTCTTTGTCATTCCCAACCAGCAACATATCATCGACGTATAAGACTAGATAAATAACATCGTCACCAATTAATTTAAAATACACACAGTGATCTGCTTTGTTTCTGGTAAAGCCAAGTACTTGTATAAATGTATCGAATTTCTGATACCACATCCTTGGTGATTATTTTAACCCATAGAAACACTTCTTTAACTAGCACACCAGTTATTTCTTACCCTTCACCACAAATCCTTGAGGTTGCTTCATGTGGATTTCCTCTTCTAGATCCTTGCGAAGAAATGTTATCTTCACATCCATCTATTTTACCTCAAAATCAAAAGCACCAGCAACAGATAAATGTAATCTAATAGAAGTTACTTTGGCAACAGGGGAAAAAATATCACCAAAATCAATTCCTGACACCTGGGAATAACCTTTTTCTACCAACCAAGATTTGTATTTCTCCACCTTTCCTTCTGCATTTGTCTTCTTCTTGAACACCCATTTTATGCCAATGGGTTTCCTTCTAGCAGACAACACCACCAGATCACAAGCCTAATTTTTTTTGCAAAGATGTCATTTCATCAACCATGGCCTCTTTCCACAGTTTTCAATCCTATCAATCTACTCCTTCCTTCAAAGTTCTGGGATCATCGTCAGGAATAGATAAAGAAAAATTTGAACAAAAAGAATATGGACTATACCTATCTGGCTACCTTCTTTCTGAAACTAATCTTCTCACACCTAAAGTTTCTGGCTCCTCATCTTATGATTCCTCCTCTACTGTAGAGTCTGATTCTTCCTCCTTAAGCTCAAACTCTATCTTCTCAGGTTCCTTTGGCTGGACTTCATGTTTAATATCATCTTTCACCTCTCTAAACACCACATCTCGGCTGTACACAACCTTCCTTGTTACTAGGTTCCAAAGCTTATAAACCTTTAAACCATCCTTATACCCAATAAAGATGCACTTTTTTAGATTTACTATCCAACTTGGTTCTTTTCTCCTTTGGAACATGTACATATGCATCACATCCAAATACCCTCGGATGTGAGACAGACGGTTTATTACTAGTCCATACCTCTTGTGGATTCTTATCCTCCAACACTGATGAAAGTGATCTATTGACTAGGTAACATGTTTTCTCCACCGCCTTTTCCCATAATTCCTATACTAACCCGGCACCGCTGAGCATGCTTCTTGCTTTTTCCATCAATGTGTTATTCATTCTTTCTTCAACTCCATTTTTCTCAAGTGTGTATGGAGTAGTATTCTTCCACACTATACCACACTTCTTACAAAATTATTCAAATTCCTTACTGCAAAACTCTCCATCGTTATCTGTCCTCAACACCTTTATCTTCTTCTCTATCTCATTTTCCACCAGAGCCATAAATTATTTAAACCTGTCGAAGACTTCAAATTTATTCTTAAGGAAATATATCCATGTATTCCTTGAGAAGTCATCTATAAATGATACATAGTACAGAGACATACCTAATGAACCTTCACAGGCCCAAACACATCACTGTGAACAATTTCTAATATGTTTCGCACTCTTACCACCAAAGGGGAAACTCACTCAATTCTGCTTCCCATATAAAAAATATCCACAGAAATAAAAATCCAGGGAGATATTACTCGTACCTCCTACTATGCCTTTACCATGAAGTATTCAAAGGCCCTTCTCTCGAATATGTAGAAGCCTTTGATGCCATAGAATGGTATTCTCTCCAGAGACCACTGGATTTTCTGCTCCACTTTCAGGAACCATAGAGCTGTTGCACCCATCAATAATAGTGGTACCTTGCATCTTATATAGAGTTCCAATCAAAACTCCCCATATTAATACGAGTGCTCCCTGAACCATATTACAGGTATCCTTCTCGAACACTATTTTTACACCAGCATCATCCACCTTTCTTGCAGAAATTGGATTTTTGGCCAATGTAGGAATATGCAGAACACCCGGAACTGTTCTAACCCTTCCACCTTGCAACTTCAACTTTACTTTTCTGGCACCAACGCTTAAAGCCTTCCTATCATCCCCTAAGAAGACATCACCACCATCATATTTCTCATACTTGCAGAACCAATGCCTATGTGGAGTGAAGTGAAAGGATGCACCTGAGTCAATCAGCCATGCCTCATGATTGACATTTGTACTTGATGAAGCCAAGTACACATTCCCACCTTTATATGATGTATTTTTCACCTATGCAGAAGGAAAATCATAAGGTCCCTTTCCTTTATCAAGAGATTTAGATTTACAATCCCTTTTGTAGTGTCCTTCCTTTTCACATTTCTAGCACACCACCTTTACAGGTTTTCCTGGAGATTTAGATCTCTGTCTAGATTTAGATCTCTCACTCAATGACTTATTTTTGTTTCTTTTTTGCGACCGTCCTCATACGGACAAGCCATCACCATTCTAGCTCTCCATATTTTTCCATCTCATCTCCTCCATCAACAAGGATGAGACTATTTCATCAAAATGCAAGGTAGTTGTATTTCTACCTATTGCAATAAAAAGAATATCCCATGAATCTGGTAGAGTACACAAAAAACTGATGCACTTATCTTCATCTGAACTTTTAATATCAATAGATAATAACTGACTTATCATAGTATTAAATGTGTTCATATTCTCTCTCACCGAGTATCCATCTTTCATCCTCAGGTTATATAGCTTTTTCCACAGGAACAATTTATTCACCAGAGAATTAGATTGGTATAAAATCCCTAACTTGTCCCACAAAGCCTTTGCCATAGCTTCCCATTATACATTCAGGAATATTGAATCTGAGACACACAATCGTATTGATCTCTTTGCCTTTCGATCCAACTTCTTCCATTCTTCATCAGACACTCCTCCTGGTTTAGTACCTAGATCTAACGCAATCCTCTCAGCTTTATCCATCAACAGATCATCCATCTTGAGTTTCCACAAATCAAAACTCTAACATTTAAATTTCTTGATCTCTATCTTTCCACTTCTCACCATAGTCTTTCACCACCAAAATCGATCTCGCAGATCTCCCACTAAACACGGTCTACCAGAGGCCCAAGCGAAACCCCTCAGCAACAAAGGCTTCCCTTTGAAGCAAAAATAGCTCCAATATCAAATGTATGTTTTAACCCTATATAGAAATTACTTGCATACAAATTCTAAAATACAAAAAATAAACAATAAGAGAGCATAACACATAAAACACGTATACACAGACATTTTCCCGTGGATCCCAAAACCGGGACTACTAGCTTGATTTTTCGTTATCTCCCTTTCAATGTTAAAATACATATTTATACATGCTGAGTCATCCAATACCAGGGACCAAAAACCATTGTGTCCAAAGCCATGGACCGAAAACCATTGCATCTAAAACCATGTGAACGAAACCATAGGTAGATCTAGCCAAACTAATATAGGGTCTAAAAGACCCCACATCAGTAGGTTCACCTGAACCCCATAGAGGGGGGTTACCTGCATCCCTTAAACCCCCTGTGACCCCCCACCCCCTGCTATGCAATTGGCGCAACGAAGGGGGCAGGGTTTTGCCCCCCCTATAACCCCCCAGTTAACTACGTGGGCTAGTTGTTGAAAGAATATAACAAAACCCAACACCCTCCGAAGGGTTTTGAATCAAATGGAGTCTTCATGTAGTTGTGATCTTCGATCTTTTATCATACGTCAAGGTTCTTTGGTCTTCTCATTTGATGTTTATATCTTTTGCTCAGCCACTTAACCGTCATCTACCATGTCATCCTTATTCATCTCGTTATTCATCATCTTGCCATAGCATGGTAGAATTACTGTATCTACAATCCACTCATGACAAGATAACATTAGTTTGATAAATGCCTAGCTTAATGTAAGCAACTTGGATTCATGAACTCAGCCGAGACTAAGTGAGACGTTAGATGAGAAAGCCCAATGAATATGTAATTATGAAGTTCAATATGCCAAGGGACAATATTCATCACTGAGAATGCGTAGTGTGCATATTTAGCTATTCTAAGGGAAATTTACGCATAGTCATCACTAAGGGAAAAAACTGCTTAGTACCCACTAAGGAAAAAGATTGTGTAGTGCCGACTGAGGAAAAAGATTGCACAATTCAAGCATGTAGTGGGTGTCATGGGATGGGGCCCTGGGAGGAAAATATATGGAGTTTGATGAGGCAAGGGGACTCAGCTACGAAAAACAAAATTTCATAGTTTATAAAGTCACTGATCCCTCAGTGAGCTAAGGAAAATGGAGGAAGTATATGTGTAGTGTTAAAGGACATGGAACACTGACATTTTTGTACATTATGCAGTTCCAACAAGAAAGGAAAAAGCTTGGGGGTTACAGATGTGACTTGTGTAGTTAAGGAAGGTTGGATGAGGCTTGGTTGCGAGGAATCCTCTGGAATTTGGCTAAGTGTGGGATTAGTGGAACTGATGTGAATAGTGATCGAAACTAACTGCGATCACAGACATGGATACATTGCAATACAATATAGACTATCCTGGACATATGAAAGCATACTTCACTTAATACAACAACCTTTGTGGAAACTCACAACAAGTGCGCCCCATCAATGGAATTTTGTTGGACAATGGCAAAAATTTTAAAATGGTGTGTGAAAACTTAGAAATGAGCGCACAATATGTCTATATCATGAGAAAACTCATTTTCACAAATATTTCCACTTGATGCAAACCAAAACTCCCCTTTCCATGACAAGTGATAACTCCCATGCCTGTAAATGACACTTTCTAAATAAACATAAACACGTGAATGACACTTGATATCTAAGAAGGGGGCTTGAAATCATGAACTAAAAAATAAGTGACTAAGGAATGGTGAATCATAGGATCCACAATAGGCTCCAAAATTTGAGTGTATGCCAAACTTTCGAAGGGTGTTGTAGTCGCTACAACACTTGGCGACACACTGGTAGAATCCAACTTCTCTCAATTGGTTAACTCCTTCAGTGCAAACCTTTGGTTCTTCATGGAATATTGATTAACCATGAAGATTACCTTGAAATTTTTCACTTACCCCATGAGTAGACATGGTTCCCTATGTACCTTATCAGTCGAACTCAACATAAGATTTAGCATAATCTCAATGTTTTGAGTTAGGAATGGTAGTGTAACTCACAAGCTTATTATTTTCATAGTATATTTTTTCATGTCTGGTCTTGCTCCACTATCAACAGGCCTAGATAGTACCTCAGTGGAGTCACCCAGGAACACAGACATTCCTTTACTACCAATGAGCCTAGAGAGTACTCTCGTGGAGTTGGTTGCTTCACCTCTCTACACAGGAAGCCTTTCTCTTCTTTTGACTTTATTTATTTATTTAAGGAGACTTGTGAATTGGGACTTATTAATTTTTTGGGTGGAAGAGGTATCCCAAGTTATTCATAAAGAAGAGATTATTCCTTCACATAAGCATATATCAACCTTTTGTTTATGTTTTCTCGTTTAGATTTTCCCCTTCTCCACTTCTACCAGTTGGATAAGCTTGAGAACACCAAATCAGAAAAACTGAGTATAGGCATGTGGATTCCAGACTAGATGTGGGTTCATGGTAAAAAAAAAACCCTTGTTATGGATAGATCATAATTTCCATTGGGACATCATGAGCTAAAATAGATAAACAACACAAGGCAGACATAGATATGGCTATCCAATTGCTAAAGTGTCGCAAGACTCTTTATGATTTGGCCACACACATAACGAGAATCCAAAATAGGTTAGGGCATAACACTTATTGGCATGATGAACACAAATGGAGAAACTCAACAACAAAGAAAACAAGACGGAAAGAAATAAAACACACAACCAAGAAATAAAACTAGAAGATAAGAAAATAAAAATCGCTAAAGAAAACGTGAGAAAATGAAAAGGGACTATCGGGAATGAGTGCAAAAGGAGTGCAAGAAAGGGAAAACTAGGATGCAGCTACTCCTACTCCTAACCTAATTGATAGAAGGTGGGGGTCACGTATAATGAAATTTCTAGTGAAACCACCATAGTGGTTCCTGGCCTGCATCCACAAAGATATGAACAATTAAAAAAAAATTGATGTGCAATAGAAGAAATAAAACTTGAATTTTTTTCACAAGAAAAGGAAGGTATTTCTTGTGCATAGCAATGTGTGCCACACCCACTACTTTTATCCAATTCACTTGCTTACCTTTTCAATGAATACCATTTTTCAACAAACCTAAGAAGCTTCTTGCATATGTGTCTTCATATAGAGTGATCCCCTCAGCAAGTGTGAGGAAAGATTGAAACTGATTGTTTGATACAAATCTTGCTACATAAGATTATTCTAGCTATTTTCTGATTGGATCATAAAATTCATGATGGGCCTCTTGAAAACCTTACAATCTTGAAAAATATGAAATTCTAATTAGAGGAGGGTGATGATGATGGGAATATTATGAGGAAAAATAAATCTGAACATACTCAACAATCATGCCAAGATGGTGAGCACCTACCAAAACCCTTATTGAATGGTCAAGTACCCCGCCTACTTTACAAAGATATGAATACATATATGTTGGAAAATGAATATTAATGTGTTTAAAAAAATATAATTAGACGTGCTGATGGGAAAACGATAAGATGAATGACAGTTGCCAAAGATAGAAAAATTATCATATGATATGAATAAAGCATCAAATTCCCAATTTTCAATAAATCAGGAAAAAATAATTTGAACAGTTTTGTGAATGCTATGAATAATAGAACCAAGTTCCTTGCAAGCCAAATGTGGCAAACCATTTTTCTACAACTGTTGTCAAATTATACAAGCATCACGGTCATGAACATAGTTTGAAAAGGAAGCCAACACCAAAAATACATGAGACGAGCTGGGACATGGTAAATGGAGAAGAACTTGATTTGTGTGATGACTTGTTCATTCAATATCACTCAAGCGGACTTCTGGTGTGATGAGAGGACAAATTTGGAACATCAAATTCAGAAGAAGACTGAGGAGCAGATCATTAAGGGATAAATTCGATAAGTATGATTCTTTCGGGCAAAGATAATCCTTTGAATGAACAACTTAATAATTTCATGACTATATCAGAGATGCACACTCCCAACCCGAGTTTGATGTGAGGGATTTTCATGAAGATGAATGAACTATAAAAGACTCTTAAATTCGGTCAGAAGTAAAATATCGAAAAGTTGAAAGGTCACACTTGGAATAGAAAACATTTTTCACAAGGAAATTTACATCAAGTGAAACCATGCAAAGAGACGTATAATGAAATAGAAACCAAATCTTACTTAGTTTGGGGGGGCGTGTCAGAGTCACGAGGTCCTCAGCTAACCATCAACTCTCTGGTGAGTGATGAAATTTCTCAATATTGTAGAATCACATTTTCAAGATTGAACTAGATCATGCATGGTTTGAGCAGAGATTATATTCATTGTATCAGTAAGACCATTGCTCATTGGATACCATCCATCTCTGTCACATATTTAACCATATTTTTTAACTTCAACAACTAGATTACTCAAATCGAAAGACTCTTCTAATTGAAAATTCAATGATAAATTAATTGGTGAGATCCGATAAGAAAGATTATTTGAAAAATTTTCCTCGCACAAGAGAAGAGATGATGAGGATTGGGAAGGGCTCTCTATGATTTGATTGTTTTTGGTTTCATCATCGACAAGCTCACTGCCTTGTGTCAATCAAGGGGATAACTTATCAAATCTAGAAACTAACAAGCATGAGGTATCTTCATCACATGTGGGTGTATTTCCAATGGTAGGACACATGAGATAGTGAAGTGAAGAGGAAGTTTTAATATCAGCATATTCTTTGGCCGAAGAAGATTCTAGATCTAAGTTAAAATCTTCATGAAAAATTGAAATATGATATGATGCGGTTGGGAATTTGTTGTGACATATGGAGATACAGGTATCATCATTGGAACGATCACTGCCCAAGGCTAGCAGTTGATCAAAATAATTAATTGCATTAGATTCTCTACTGAGACTAGCAGATTAAGAATCATTGAAGAATGGAAATGCAATACCTTGACATGGAAAATTTTGAAAAATAGATGAAATGTTGAATGAATATTCACCTTTCTCCTCCTATACCTGCGTAATGTGACTTCTTTGTACCTAATCACAATTTCATCCAATCGCTTGAGAATTAAGAGAATGTGAAGAACCAACTGGTGGAGTAGATCGATCAAGTGGGTCATTATACAAAATGTCACGATATGTATATGATAGAGGATAACATAAATTTGGATTACATTTGTGACTATAGGTGTGAACGGTGACAACATCTTGTGAAATGAAGGAGTCAGTCATTGTTGTAGGTTTCATGAGCCATTCTGGAATTTTCTCCATTGAATGTGAATCATGCAAAGTGGAAGAGGAATGAGAAGATGGAAAGGAGATTTGACTTGTGGATTTCCCAATTTTACAACCATCGCAAGGAGGCAATCGCATTGGGGCTATAAAGGGAGGAGGACAAAGAAAAAAGGGTGTAGTAAGATCCTCTTATGAAATTTGAGGTGCCTCATCATTTGTAAGAATTGGGGAAGAAAAAAAATAGGAGGTTCAGTTTCACCGTATGAAGAGACAAGAACCAAGCGCTCAAACTCTTGCTTCAAAAAATCCTAGCTGGAATTCTTTTTAGGAATTTCATAATAGAGGTGAAGGAATCGATCATGAAAATCCTTAAATAATTCAATATGCTTCATTCCTAAAATATTGATTCTTCCACAAGCATGTTGGTAGTTATACTTACCAAAGGATTGATGAAGCTTCTTGGTAAGCTGCTCGAATGAATGGATAAAAGCATTGGGTAATGTGTGAAATCTTTGATTAGCATGACCTTCAAATGTGACGGTGAGTAAACTAACCATGACATCTTTGGAACATAATCTTTGAGAAATTCAAACATGGAATAATTGAAATAGATGTTCATGAAAATTTGATTCACCTTCACCATCAACCTTAAATTCAGATAGGTTATGAATAACTTATGCAAGGATGATACCATTAAGCTCTTTAGGAAAACATGCCAAGATTATGATTTCGGGACAATCCATTTTAAATAAGAGATTCAAACCAGACTCAACAGACACAACTTGTCATCTAGCCCTCCATCTAGAGCCATTTTGTTAATGGTACTAGAAATCCATGAACCTAGGGGATCTCCCCAATATGAATTCCTTATCAGACCTCACACCTTTTGGTGTAGGATTCCCATCCTATATAAAGGTTCGGTTACCAAATCCTTGAAGATTTTCCTTAGCTCTAGCTATCCATAGAGGAGAGTGATAGAACAGTGCCTTCGAAAAGTAAGTGAGGTGTGCCCGATGAGTGTGCAATGCAACTGTGTCAAGGCTGTTATACTACAAAGGGGGAGAGAAAAGTGAGCCTCCAAATGAGAGGTAATAGTACCACCTAGGAAGATACACAAATGAACCAAAAGAACATGTCCAACATCTAGTGGAATAGTCCACAAAATATTCGATAGTCGTTACAACAAATAAATAAGGGAAGATCCATCTAACATCCAACAGAATAGTCCACAACAAATGCAATGATTGTTATAACCAATGAACAAGGAAATATTTGTCTAGTATATTGCAGAATAGTCGACAAGCATGGGACAACAATAACAACTATTACAACACATTTTGAATAACATAAGCGCTAACATAACTGAGATATTTCAACTATCTTAGTACATGTGAAAGCAAACATGAACTAAAAACGTCAGTAAAATAGCCTTACAAACATTCATAGTGTAGTTTTAACCCCGTACAGAAATTACCTGCATACGAATTCTAAAACACAAAAAATAAACAATGCGAGAGCATAACACATAAAACACATATACCTAGAGATTTCCCTTGGATCCGAGAACCAAGACTACCACCTTGATTTTTCATTATCTTCCTTTCAATTTTATGATACATATAATACATGCTAAAGAATCCAATACCATTGACCAAAAACCATCGCATCCAATACCATGGACCGAAAACCATCACGTCTAAAAACATATATGCGAAAATTATGCACAAAACCATAGGTGGGTCCTCCCATCCTAACATAGAGTCCAAAACCAAAATTTTCCATGGCGCTGCCCTAAGCCCCATTAACTGGCATTACGGGTACACCTCAAACCCCTTATGACCCCCCCCGGCTACACAATCATCGCAATGAAGGGGGTCTCCACCCCTCTCTAATCCCCTGGTTAACTACGTGGGCTAGTCGTGGAAATAATATAACACAACCCAACACATAGTCATGCATGAAGGACATGTTGGCATAAAATGTCTTATTTTATTAAGAAAAACTTCTAAGATACATATTTACATTGTACATCACTAGCCCTAGTAGTGGGACATTGGATCCACTCCTTCCTCCTCAAATAACTATCAAATATCTCTAATGCCTTGTGGGAGGAGCCAAGGTGAAAAATATTTTTCTCATGCGATAAGCGGGAATATATAACCAAGGCGTGATGCTTCCCCCTTGTGACTCTTTGACTACCCTCATGACTATTCAACTTGCTATGAATTTTCAACTTGTATGACTCTTCATATTCATGTGTGCCCTTTGGACTTCCACTCTACAATACAATTCATTACAATATACATCGTCCAAACTAGTGATCTGAGATATGACAACTCATGACATGAATTGACATGACACTCATAACAAGGACATGCTTAATGACATGGCAATGTGAATTCATTATTACTATTGAGTGCTAGATGTGTTCTTGGATATTTGTTATCTTCTCCTCCTTGTGGCATGGTGACAAGAATCTTCAATGATGTGACGTCTTGGGTTGTGGTCATGAGTTGGTATCCCTTTTCTTTGCCTTGATGGATCATCCTGCTAGGCTCCTGTATCTACAATTCACTCATGATGAGAGAACATCAGCTCAAAAACCTCCTAGCCTAAGATGGTTCATTCAGTATCAAAGACTGAGACAAAATTTAGTTTTAGGTCAGAGAGAGAGGTTCAGTGACTACACATTTCATAGTCCCACTAGTCATGGCTGACGCTTGAGGCATGGATATGAAATGTATAGTTCTGTATGGGTTGAGGGACAGTCTCTGCATAGTTTTGAGGGACAATGAGTGTGGTTGAAGGAGTAGCCACTCCGAAAGATTTTTGCACAATTGTGGAGATGAAGACTGACTGAATCTTGTGAAATTCTAGAAGACAATAGTTCAAGATAAGGGGAATAACGCTCAGGACAGATTCTGCACAGTTTTGGAAGGGATGGTTGATTGATTATATTTTGTAGTTATGATATGGAAGACTAGTCTTATGCTCAAGAATTGGGTAGTGCAGCAGTCCTTGGGGACACGAACTCTACATTCTATAGATCCAAGGATCAAGGCCACAACCATCTAACCAAAATTGCACAATGCATAGTCCAACGAGGCTGGGTGAAGCCATGTTGAAGGGTTGGGAAGCTTGTTCAAAAAATGCTAAGTGCTGAACCAGTGAAACTGACAGGTGAAGTGATGGAGCTTATAATGTGTCCTAATAGATAGATTACTTGATGACTCAACAAAATTGATCATCCAGAACACATGAAAAACACTTTCTCTTGTGTTTGGCTGCTTCATGACCAACTATGATAAGTGTGACACCTAAGATATATTTTATGATGACTGTGATGACACTCATGCAACAACACTAAAAAACTTGTGAATGAGTGTGATAGATGTTTACAAGTTTTTGGAAAATTCATAAACACAAATATGAGCCCTTGGGACCACCACAATGAATTTATGCATAAAATGTGACAACCAACATGCAAAAGATGACATATTTCCTATCTTGTGGAAGGGAGCAAAAGAGTTAGTGGAAACACATAGAGTAACATCTAGTGTTTGTGACCATACATTTCATTGAAGACATAATGATATGATAATGATAATATGTCATTCGTACTACACTAAGAGATTCATTTCAACTTCATGAAATATGTTATTTTTTGTGTAGCTACCCTCCTAAGGTTTGTGAATAAAATGGAGTCTTCATGTGGTCCTAATCTCCAATCCTCTATCATACCTCAGGGTTCCTTGGTCTTCTATATGATGATTATATTTTATCCTCAACCCCTTAATCATCATCTATAATTTCATTTTTCTTCATCATCTTTCCAAAACATAGTAAAATTCCTGTATCTCCAATCCACTCATGAAAAGATGGCATCATTATGATAAACCACTATTTTAAGATAGAGCACTTGGATTCTTGAATCGGGTATAGACTGAGTGAAAGATCTGAGGAGAAGTCCCAGTGACTATGCAATTATGAAGTTCAAGAAGCCAAGGGTCGAGCATGATCACTGATAACGCATAATGCACAACATAGGCCAGACTCAGGGAAATTTTTGAATAGTCCTCACCAAGGAAAAAATTTATGGAGTGCCCACCAAGGGAAAAATTTGTGTAGTGCCCACTACAGAAAAAATTTGTCGAGTTCCCATTGACAGGAAACATTTCACACTTTAATCATGTAGTGGTTCCAATGGGATGGGGCCCTGGAAGGACAAACTGGACAATTTCAGGTGGCAAGGGGAAAATGGCAACTGAGAGGCTTGAGAGACAAAACCACGTAGTTTTTGAAGGTGGCGAGATCCGAATGAGGGAAGGACACTAGAGGAAGCATCTGCAAAGCTTTGGAGGCCAAGGGATGTTGTTATTTATATGCATTTCATATTTCCAATAGGAAAGGAAAAATCTTGGGGGTTGCAGATTCGAAGTGTGCAGTTTGGGAAGGGTAGATGAGGCTAGGTTTCTAGGAATCCTCTGGAATTAGGCTAAGTGTAGGATTAGTGGAACCAATGTGGATAGTGATCAAACTTGAATGTGACCACACACTTGGATACTTGGTGATACAACGGAGATCATCCAAAGATATGAAATAATAATTTTCTTAATGCAACAACCTTTGTGGCAACTTACAACATGTGTGGCATCGTTAATGGACTTTGTGAGGAAAATGACGACACTTGTGTAATGGTGTGCGAAACCTTAGAAATGAGTGTGAAACATTTCTATATGATGAGAACAACTCATTTTCACAGAAATTTCCACTTTATGCAAACAAAAAATATCCTTTGCATGAAAAGGGATAACTCCCATACCCGAAGACAACACTTGCTATATAAAGATAAATGTGTGAATGAAACTTGATGTCCTAGAAGGGGGATTAAATCATCAACTTAGAAATAAGCAGGTAAGGAATGGTTGATCACAGGATCCATAGTAGGCTACAAAATTTGAGTGTAGGCCAAAATTTTGAAGGGTGTTGCAGCTACTACAATAGACCCCAATAATAATCTTCCTCATTAATATGAAAGGTGAGTACATAAAATCAGGATAAAGCCCTATTCCTCAACATCCAAAACTATAAAAAAGAATAATACAAGCTTATGGAAGGACAAGTATAGAGTTTTTATCATGGCTCCACAACACAATAACAACAATATCACCAGTAACAACTGCAACACAATGACCAACCTTTTCTTAGTTCTCCTTTATACCTTTTTTCTTCTTCTTCCCTCTCTCTTTGTGCCAACTTGAAATGATAGTTCCTTATCCCTCATTTGTCTATCTTCATTCTTCAGTTTCCCTTGCCCTTTTCCTGCTTAGTTGTATTTTCTTATTCTCACCACCCCTCTACAATTGTCAATCTTCCACTAGTTCCTTCCGTTTCCCCAATTGTGATTTCCACAACATCAGAATGACCCTTTATACCACTTATCGCCAGCATCTTCCTCCCAAAACCATCATAATTTCTTGAAAAATGAAGGCCCAAATAGGCTTCGACTATAGTTGATTGACTCATTCCCGGGTCAATCTATCTTCACTACCAGCGATGTTGCTCATGCTTCTGCTGGTGGTGTTCCTAATTCTTTTGCTAGTGCTAATGTCGATGGCTCAGCTGGGACTTCCTCTTGGTGGTCTCATTAAACGAAGACTCTAATTCACGGAAAACCTCAATGGTCAGCTACCAGAATTGATTTTAATCATTAGTTGCTTCATTCCAGATCACTATGATCGTAACTTCCTGGGCGAGGAATTCAGATGCTGAGAGTCACTTAGCTGTTCCGGTGTCTCTAGGTGTGTTTGAACTAGGGGCCAATGATCTAGAAGAATGTCCTTTATCTTGACTGACCTATCTTCGATATGTTTCATATGGGCCTCTAAAGAATCTATATTTTCTCTAAGAATCTTCCTGGGATATTTTTCATTAGTGTTCCTAACATCGATGAGGAGGTTATTGACTCGGTTGCAGACTGGGTAGACCAGTTGATTCTTCTTCCCAAGGATTCCTCACAAGTCATGAACTTGTTGTAGGAGGGTATTGGTGTCATTCGCAACATTCGAAATGGAGTCCTTGAGGGTAGCTACAATGGTTATCTCTTGCTCTATCTCATTGGCATGTCATGGCAGGATGTGACAATGCACTACTTATGGTTGTGAATGTTTTCTTGAGCTTTAGATTCATAGAGATCAAGTGATGGCATGGTATGTATGTGGTCGTAACATTCAATAAGTGTTGAATCTAATAAAACTTCAAGTGCATTACTTACAATGTTAGTAATGGATGACCACAATATGTGGAACGTTGCAATGATCTACTCTAGCTTCTTTTGGAGTTGTTTCTTATCTTGGTGGAGTTGATCATGTCCAGTTTTGAATGCAGCAATTTGTTGTTGTTACTGCTCATGGTCGGTAGTTATATCATTGTGTATTGTTGTGGCCTTTATGGGGCTTTTTGAATAAAAGTAAATAGTTTGGCTGAGGACCAGTCGTGAAGATTATCCTGGCACATAGTTGTGGATTTGGGAATGAAATCTACAATGGCTTCCCACTCATGACAAGCTTGTATTAGTGTCCTTGGGGGAGATAGCTTGTTGTGACAGTTCAGCCAATGGAGGGATGATTTGTATGGAGAAGTGGTGTGGTGTAAGTGGAGGAAGTAGATGAAGTGGTAGTGACACTGGGCTGATAGTTGTTTTGAGTGACTATGTAATTATGGGTCTCATGCTAAGTATTTTACCTGACTTTAGTAATAAAGACATCATGGAAGTGATGATAACTTCTCCACTGGATACTACCATAATGGACTCGATAACGAAATCAGCCTCCATGTCCGTCTTTGTGTCCAACAATGTCCCAGAGGGTATAGTTTCTAAGAGAGTAGCGGATGTGGATGCACTATACAGGGATGGGTTGCACAAGCTAGTGATGCAGCTGAAGTGTATTGTGGAATTTATTCAATGATGGGCAAAGCAGTATTGGATTGGTTCTATTCAATGGTGAGGTAAACAATTTGACTTGCAAGGGTTGAATTTTGGTTTTTGGCCCTGACTAGATGTTTGGTAGATTTTGGTTTACATGGTTTTCGGATTTTTTTTTTGGATTGTGAATAAGGTCCTACTACCATCATTGCAGCAAATAGAGGGGAAGTAACCAAAGAACCCTATTTTTTTAAACCTTGAGACTCATGAAAGTCAGAAAACAAACCTAATGAGATCTTGATATTAGCAGTAGTTTCCTTGAAGTAACTCATTTTCTTATTCAACTGTTTGATGACTGGTTATAGCTCCTCCTTGACCAAGTGTTTTCTGCAATCTGTAATTATTTCTCATGCTTTTGGTTGAGGTACCATCCCATCAAATAAATAGATGTGTATAACTTCTCGAATTTCCCCTACAAATCTAGTCCACTAACCAACCTCTGTGTGGAAAGCTTCAACTGAAGAGATAAATGTTTGGGGCCACATCTAGAATGTATGGGGGTGAAAACATTGTGGACTTACCTAGTTTCTCCCATAACTAACATCCAACCAAATATTGGTCGAATATTCATGAAGTAGGGACCTGGGAACCTAATCCACAACCCTGATTACTTCGAAAATTTTTATATATAAGCTATTCAATGAAGCCTAATTTATATCCTTCTTGGTCGAGTCCCCTGGAGTTATCCAAGGGGAATACCTTAAGGCCAAAGGTTGGTATTCTCTAATGGGGCGTAGCTCCTGGCCCTCTGGTGGGTACCATTTCCACATTCCCATATTAAGAACAAGATATCCATAAATAAAATGGGTGGGTCGTGTGTAGACATCTTCACATGCTTTGAAAATTTCCTGGAGGAGAAAATGACACCAATTTATATGGGTTCTTGTTGTGCAATGCTCCATGACCGAAACTGTATCCAACTTTCACTCATTATTATAAAAGTGACTCATGAAATCTTAATTTTTGATGGAGTCATCGAATATATACTCGCTCCTCTTCCCCGTCTCTTAGTATCACACTTTGTGTACTATTCGTCAATCACTGTCTTCTTCGCTCTCTTGGAAGTTTTCATAAATGCAGTTGAAATGATGTCTCCTCTCACTGATAAACTCATAAGCTTTTGAATGTCTACTGCATGAATTGGGTATTCATTTTCAATCCAGAGTGATATTCCATGCATTCTTATGAACAATAATTATTTTCATTACATCGTTGCTACTGTGATCCCAAACACAGAAAAGCTTCTTAGATTCAATAAGGTAGATAGTTATATTTCTGTAAAGCTAGTATTGGCTTTGATTTTTGGATTCCCATCTTTCCTCATGATTGACTATATGTGGACATCATGTTTCATGGTCAGAAACTAGGAGTATGAAATATCATTGTCAACTAGTGCAACATTGTCATACTTTCCATAAAGTGGCTCCCTTACTCCAATTATTTCATTCAATCTGAACTCTTGAATATATACAATTATATTCATCCTACTGGAGTGGCATTGATAAAGGAAAATTGCAGGCGTTCGGTATCTAATATTAGAATGAAAAAACTTAGAACTAGACTTCAAACATAGTGACTCTACCAGCTTGGATGCAGACTCAGAGGAATTTGGTATTGCCATGTAAATTAAGTAGACCGGCTCGACACGACATTTCCTTATGCATACTTAATCATGTTATTTATGTCGTCAACTGAGTTCGACCTGACTTGGATGACATAATTATAAAAAAGGAAAGGTGGAGTTGATGGGTAATTATGTTATCATGATGGAAGAAATTTAGGAATTAATTTTTTCTATAATGGTTAATACTTAATGGGAATCTAGGCTAACACCAGAATTATTCTCTAATTATTATGGAAAGGACATTTAGCACATGTGACTTCCACCCATCAAAATATATTGTGGTGTGGGAGAAGAACAAATGCAACTAGGATGAACCTGGCAGAAGTTTTATTTGGAAATGTAAATGATTGATTGACCAATGAGAGGAAAATAAATGACTAACTTGACTATTGTTGATGCAACTAAATACTCCTACAGACTCTTACCTATTTCTACTTCTTTCATAGACACGATCAATTTTGAGTAACATTGTTTAATTTGTGGAAGGCTGTCATGTGTGCACCATTCACTCAACCTGGTAGCAATAAATCATTCATTTGTGCAGCATTGACTACTCTTCACTCCCTTACCTCTGCAACAACAAACAGTCCTAGCCAATGCATTTGTAGCTTTATATGAAACTTTAAGAACGTGTTGTCATATAGTAAAACATGACCACTTACTGTGAAGAACTTCCTCTTGATATGTTGATCATGGAATGCCTTCTATCTTTGCTTCTTGACAATTTGGTGGAAATATTCCATAAATATTGCCTCATCAATCTCTAAGAGTTCATCTAGTCTCTTATGAATTGATTCTTCCTCTTTCATATCAGTGTTCTAGGCAATGGAAAATCTCAGAATAGAAAATTTATCCTACACCATAGCTTCTTGTCCATACACAAACTAGAAAGGTGTAAGCTTGTGTAGTTCCTTAACAGCTATGTAGTATGCCCTTAGGGTATTTGGTACCCCATCATCCTAATCATCCTAGTTGGCTGAGCATATCTTAGTCAAACCCTTCTGCAATAGCTTGCTAGAGGCTTCTATGGTACCATTGGGTTGAGGGTGGTATATATTGCTTTTGTGGTGTTATATCGTGAGATTTTGAAGTAAGGAGAAAATTGTTTCATTTATTAAGTGGGTCCCTTAATCACTAGTGAGAATCCTCACACACTTGAATCTGGATATGATATTCTCAAATATAAAACTAGCAGTACTATCCCTTGTACATTGCTTTACCAGAGCTACTTTTTCCCATCTGGTGAGGTACCATGTTGTGGTTATTATATTACTCGAATGAGAGTGATGCATTGATGGATTGATAGGCCCTATGAAGTCCACCACCCATTTTTAAAAGATTTGTAGTGGAGTTAAGAGAGTCAATGGGAGTACATCTCAATGTGATGGCCTTACAACCCTTTGGAAAACATCACAACATTTGTCATACTCTTTCACATCCTTGAAAATTGGAGGCCGCCATAGTCTTTCCTGCAACACTTACCTTTTGTTATCTTTTCCTACCACATCTTCACTCGTGACTTTTGAATGACATTGCAATAGCACATTATGTCTCTCGTTGTGTAGGACACATCTATTCAACCCATGATCAAGGACCAATTTATACAGTTGCCCCTCAATCATTTCATAATTGGAAACTCTAACAACCATATGTTTCCTTTTGTATTTATGTACTCATCTGTACATTTTTCTATAGCTTAAAATGTTGCAGTATCTTCTAATTAGTCTCTTACATCTTCAATCCAAAACATATTTGTGTCTAGTAGTTGATCATCTAGTGATCCTCTTCATTATTCTTATTCCAACCGTGAGAGGTGATTAGGTCCCACATTCAATTAACCAAGCTTGATGATTACCTCAAAAGTGAATTCCTAGAATAAAAACAGCCACATGCAAATTCTTCCTTCAAGAATAATCTTGTTCACTAAACATGTCAAAGAATTTTTTTAGTGAAAAACTTAAATAGTTTTCGCAACCAATAGTGTCTAAATTTTTGAAGTTAATATACCATCGCCAGTGCCTCCTGCTTAGTCATGGTATAGTTATTTTCTGCTTTTTATAACTTTCTGTTGGCAAAATAAATTGGTTGGTCAAGGCTCCCTTCCCCTTGCTGAGCCATAACACCCCATAGAGTAATGCTTGATGCGTTAATGTGGACATGGAACTATTTTCTCTAGTTGGGATAAACCAGAATTAGTGCACTTACTAGTTTTTCTTTCAATATGTTGAGCGCATCCTGAAGCTCCTCCATCAACATAAATCATTTAGCATTCCTCCACAATTTCTCCATTGTGTAGTAATCGAGGCTTAGTTTTAGATAAATCTCCTGTAATCCCCAATATGTCCCAAAGTGGATATGAGTGGTTTTACACTTGCAGGTGGGTCCATATTTACTATCGTCACAAACTTAACAGGGTTTACACATAATCCTTCTTTGCATACTATGTGGCCCAAAAGCATTCCAAATGAGACTGAAAACATACATTTCTTCAAATTCAGTGAATTTGTAGCTATCCACATTGATCGAACATGATCTGTAGAAGACTAGAGTGTTTCTTCAATAGACTATAGAACGTCTGGTAACCCATCTAGAGCTTTATGAGCCTATGGATATAATGTATAAAGGTTGAAATTACAATTCTATAGAACACTCCGGGTGCATTCCTGAGACTGAATGGCATAACATGATAGACATATGATCCCCATTCTCTAGTGAATTTAGTTTTATTCTTATCCTCCTTGACAATCATTACTTGCTGATAGCCAACGAATCCATATGTGAAGGAGTAGGCTTCATTCCCCACTACATTATCTAGAAATTCATCACTGAATGGTGTAGAAAATGGGTCATGAACAAAATAAATTTTCAAGTTGCAGTAGTCCACACAAATCCATATTGGTTTAGAGTCATTCTTGTTTATTATTACAATCGGACTAACGCAATATGCCCCACCCATCGAAAATATAAGACATGATGATAGCATATTGTCTATCTTTATATTCACCCAATATGCATCACCCACCAAAAATATAACCCATGATGATAACATATTGTTTATCTCTTTATTCACTTTCTCCTTGACTCTTAGGTTCAATCACTAAAGTGTTCCTTTACTATATCTACATTGGGTTTTAGCATGATTTTCATGTCCCCTGGCTCTTCCTTGATCCCTTTGAGTTTGGAAACTAATGAAGTGTGCAAATCTTCATACTCTCTCAAGAGGTCAAAAATACCTTGTGTAGTTTGTGCATCCCAATAATCTCCAATTGAGACTAGATTTGGTTTTTCATTAGTACCGATGTTATGCGTTTTCAACTTCAGTGGGAGTAACTATGGCAAATAGGTTATAGGTCCATCCTTGATGTCCCTTTCCCATTCAATTATGATAGATTATATAATTCCTCCATATCATCCTCATCTAGCTATTTATACACCTTTCCACAGACCATTGCTTTAGGATACCATAAGTTATAGATATTATCCAAGCTACTTTACTCTATGCATCCATCCACTAGCTAACTCATTGTGAGTAGAATCTACTTGAAAGCTTGCGACACCTTAGTCAGCCTCCTGTCATTGTCTGAGAAAGAAATATTACTGACAAACTCATAAGACAAACTATCTGAGTCGCCCATTTTTCCTATTTTTTCTTCTTGTACATAACAATATTTCGGAAAATTTCTCAAGGCATGTATAAAACTATGCACCCAAACTCCTTTAGAACTCCTTCCCGAGTCCATTTGTCCTTAAAATGTTTCAAATTTTATCGAGGGTCAGAATGCCCCATATACTTGGAAAAATATTGAACGTACTCCCCCACTTGTATGAATCTTTCTCCCATGGAAATTTTGATCTTTTTTCATTTCCAGACGTAGTTGCGGTCAACTTCCCACCATCTTGCAGTGTCACTTGTAACTTGACAATTAATAATGGTAATTTATGTTCTTTAATAATAGTTTTATCAATATTTTTGGGAAATGAATTCAATGAGTCTATACCAATAAAGAAAGGGAAGTCCCTTACCTTAATGCTAATCCAATTGACCCAACATATTGTGATGAAATGCCTAGTGTTGATGTCATATGCCCTTTGTTACCGATGATCCATGTGACCTATCAGTTAGCCTCTAAAATATTAATGCTCTTCCAACTAATAGACCCTTTAGTTATTTTGTTAATGTAGTCCTCCCTTGTTCCTATTTTTCATCTGTAGAGTGTATCTACCATCCTTGGCTCTTATATATCATCTATTGGTTATATGAATCTTGGTCACTAATATGGGTCTAGAGGCCGAATCACCCTAACTCATTCCACCTGAAAAGTCATCAGTTCCTTTTTCAAGTCAATTATAGCATAGTTTTCAAATGCCCAATGTGTCCTAAACAAAACTGTGTATGGGTCCTTATCTCCCATGATGTCTATTACTTGAAATTTTGTATGGGTCTTCACCCCTACTACATCCAATTCTACATCCTCAATTGTACCAATCAGAAGGATACAATACTGGTTCACCATCTACGGTAACTATGGTACTAGTTTCATTTTTGAAGGGAGTATTTATTTACACACTCTAAAATGATTGTTGTTGGGTTAGTTCTCTTGAGATATTCTTATGCATTTTCATGCACAAGAATAATATCTATTATGTTAGTCTTCTTTTAGAAAGAGTATGCATGATATGGAAAATCTATACTGTAATTAAAAAAAAAAGACTGCACTATATGAGAATTCAATGATAATGTATATATAGTAAACTTATGTATTTACAATGGTAAAAGTGTTAAACATCACTTCACATGTGAGGAAGTTGTGGAAGATTGTGAAAGGCCAAAGGATGCCCAAAGAGTGACTTGTTGAGCTCTATATTTCTCACAGATCAGAGAAAAATGGTTGGAGATAAATGCCATAGGCCTGGATTTGGTTTGAATCACTATAGGAGAGACATACAATAGTTTCCAAGGAACACATATGGAATATCAAGATTGGTGGAACCCTCCTATAAAAGATATGACACTATTGAGGGCATAGGTAGGATGCTACGAAGAGAAATCTTGTGTTAGACCAAATGTGGTCATTGTCATGGAACTGTCGTGAGTGTGAAAATGGCTCAAACTAGTTGTAGGAAATACTTCCCATTAGTTGGGAGTAGCATTATTTTTCCCAGTATGGTTTTCATAGCATAATAAGCTAACTAATCAGATAAATGATGTGCTAAAAATGGAATATCTATATGTATGTTTAAATATTCTATGTACATCATCACAAGAAAATAGTTGAGTGCTCGAAAGGGAAGTACTGACATTATAGTTCATTTACAATGTTATCAACCTTGTGAATGTCTTTAGTAACAGATATGAGAGTATGTATTTGATGTAGTTATTGACTATTTGATGATTTAAGAGCTAGGTTCTCTCCAAGTACTTTTGAAAGAACTATTATTGAACTATCACCTGAGAGTGCATGAATCATTGATATTTACAAGTATTTCCTTTTAGTGTGGATGTTTGGAATAAAAGTAAGGTGTTTGTGATTGCAATGATTATATTGAAATTGTGATCCTATATTGTAGGGTGCTTTCCATGGAGGCTATTAAACCACCTTAGGTGCTTGTTGTTCGACTATGACACCACCCTTAGAGTGTTTGTCATGGCTGAAAAACCACCTATAGTTTAAAAAAATTGCATAAACTGACCAAGATTTCTTTTAGTCTATATAGATATCTTTATCTTCTTTTTATGAATTTGAATAATGGCTAAGTGATGAAAAGAAAAAAAATTACACGATAGAATTGGTATTGACCTAGAACTATTTAAAAGAGTAGACTAGTTTTCTTTTAGTTTTAAGGAAAGAAATATCTGCTTATACACACATAATTTTAATTGTCAAGTCCTTAGGAAATAATATATGCGGGATGCACAAAACAACTTTCATCATGATAATTTTTCAAGGGATTCCCTACTGATCTACTACACAATCAGTCTGTCTTATATTGTTTTCCTAAGCCACATTTCTAGTACATTTGTGTTTGAGTATTGTTTTATTATGCCATGTGTACATGGCATCGTAAATTAGACAGTCTTTAATAAATACAAAACTAACCAAAGATGGAATTAAGTTGAAGAAAAAATATGGGAAAATGGATGCTAATTGAATTTCTTTGGAAAAACCAACATAATTGTATAAATTTATGACATGGAAACAACTTTGCGTGGGAGATGTTTTTTATCTTTAGGAGATACATCCACAACTATGAAGAGGAACATATAAACCTAACATTTTCTAGTTGACTTATTACTTTTGTTGACTATTATAAATAATGAAAATGTTTACTAAAGTGAGGAGGATACCTATACTATTAACCCAATATATGTGATACAATCATTGCATATTTGAGTGGAAAAGGGGAGAAATCCCATAGTTGTATATGAAAGTGAAATAGTGTATAACATTCACCAACAACCTGCAATGTAAGAGGTAAAAATGGGGGGGCTAAAATTGTTGAAATGTTGTAATATGGACTCTTGGTTGTGAACTAAAAGAGAATATAAAATTATCCAGGATGAATATAGCTAAGTCCACTTGGATAAAATATGTAGTGATACAACAGTCATGAAAATGACATAAAAACAAGGTTATGTTAAACTTTACTAATGCATAGGTAATAAATATTCAACATATAAAATTGAGGCAAAAGTGTAAGTGCGTGCCTACCTGTGAGATAAATCACTAGTTTCTATTTCCATAAAACTAAAGAAAAATAAATGGTCTTTAGAATGTTATTTTTAGTATGTAAATAGTGCAAATGGAAATGATATTTCGATATTTCAAAAATTTATAGTGTAACCACATGGTGGTGTCTAGAGCATTTGGCATATCGATTGGAGAAGTACCATGAAAGAAAAAGAAAAATTGTAGTATACCTAGGGGGGATAATATGGGGTACAAAGGAAGGTACCCAAGGGAATAATGTAATAATGGGATGGGCCATAATAATAAATAATGTGGTTAACCCATATCATGTACAGGACCACAATTAGTTAACAATAATGTAATAATCCCATGGTATTAGATAGATAGTATTGAGGGAACCATGGTAATGACCCATGGTATTATATGTATGAGGCCTATATAGAGGCTAGATAATCCCCGTTGAAAGGAGTCAAGGAATATTGTATGAACATGCATATGGCTTGTGGAGTGTTCTCCTTCCTTAAGGAGTGAATGTATGGTGTTGCCCTACCTTAAGGGTTTGATCAATAGAGAATCATTTCTATCTATTTCGATCTTGTTCTTGGGAAAAAGTGGAGATTTAAATTTTTTTTTTTTGCAAGAACTTTCTGGGGCAGCGAGTTTGTAGATCAGATCTATACGTTTTGGGGAAATATGTGGAAAATCTAATTGCAAATCTGCATTTTTTGTGAAAAAATACCCAATTTCAAAAAAAATTTGGCCAAACCAGATTCTGGATGAAGGCGACATCACTAATCTAAAATTAGTGGTGTTGTAGACATTTTTCGGGGCAGTGAATTTGCAGATCAGATCTATATGATTTGGGGCAAAAGATGCAAAATATAATTGCATATCTAGGTTGTTTGTAAGAAAATACTCCATTTAAAAGGAAATCAGTGGAATCGGAGTCCGGGTGAAGGAGATCTCGCTGATTCAAAAATCAGTGTTGTTCCAAACATTTTTGGGGTAGAGAGTTTGCGGCACATATCTATACGTTTTAGTGCAAATTCTACAGATTATAATTGCATATCTATATTATTTGTGAAAAGATACCCAATTTAAAAAAAAAAAAAAACAGTCGAAATGGAGTTCGAATGAGGGAGATATCACTGATTTAAAATCAACTATTTTTTCAGCAATTGTTTGTGATGGTGGGACAGTTGTAGCGCGAACAGGAAATTCCAGTGCCTAGAATGGGATTTATATCACATTGGAAGATGCAAAATGGTTGTTGCATTTCTGGAAATAGGTCATAATAGGGATTCTGAGCAATATTGACTGAATTTTGGCCATTTCAAATTTTCGTCGAGTAAGCGATTTGTTTTCAAAAACCCTCTTCATGGGTTATAACAGTAAGTTTTTTACAGGAAAAAATAATGGATCTTCTATTGAAAATTTTATAGCACTTCTTAATTTTGACTTCCCAGGGTGTTCGAAGGACAAAATAGGGTATTATTTGGAAGATGAGGCTACTATATGGTGGAAATCACTTGACAGTGAGATTCTAAAGTTATATCGTGCTCACGAAATTGAAGAACTACTTTTGGACAAATGTTCTCATACTAGAAAGGAGGAAACTAAAAAACTTAGCAAAGATTATATTTTTGCAGGAATGAAGGAAACCAAGAAACCTAAAGGGTTATTTTCTATTGGTATCTCCTTATTTCGGGTTCATTGATTGATTCAAAAGGAGAATATCATTGTGTCTATAAATCCTAGTTGCAAGCATAATTTTATCAATGTTAATTTGGGAAAAAAATTGCAAGTTCCAGCAAAACATATTGAAAGCACACAGGTTGATAATGGGGATGTTCAAGTTTATAAAGATTTGAAGGTTTCTATGGATATGTATGTTTTTCATTGTGACTTTTATACTTCAGATATGGATAACATGGATGTTGTTTTGGGATATCCTTGGATGGAATCTGTGGGTATTGTCAATATTAATGTGCAGAAGAAATTCCTGAAGCTTTGGTATAAAATTAAGAAGATTACATTACATGATATCTCCATTAAAACCCAAGCAGAAGATGTTCCAAGGATTGACACATCAGATGATGAGCCCTTGATGGTTGACAACCAAACACAAATATCAAACCAGGTACATGTAGAGTCCAAGGAGGCTGAAGTCGAAAATGTTACAGGTACAAGGACATCAGATGAGGAATCAGTGGTTGAAGTAATATTGGAAGATAAGAAACAACAAAAGATGCCACAACATGTACCAGCTACCAATCAGGATCCACTAGGTGGTGAATTAAAGAAAAAGACACCGTGGGTTAAAACTTCATCATATCACCACCCACATCAACCTGCAAGAAAACAACCAACAAGATGGAAACAAATTATCCACACGGACAACAACCCTGGCATGACATATAGAGAGGAGTGACGATCCACATAGAAGAACAACGACGATCAGCTTCCATCTCAAGCGAGCAAGGCACGATCTAGATCGATGTTTCACCTTTCTCTGAAATGGTTAGATGCATGTGCATGGTACCAGTGGACTACTCTTTTGAGTAGATCTTATTATTTGTGTTCTTCCCAGGTTTCAGTGATGAAACATGTTAAGGGGGGTGGAATGTAATAGACCTAGGGGGGATAATTTGGGGTACAAAGGGAGGTACCCAAGGGAATAATGTAACAATGGGATGTGCCATAATAATAAATAAGTTGGTTAGCCCATATCATGTAAGGGACCACAAGTAGTTAAGAATAATGTAATAAGCCCATGGTATTAGATATATCGTATTGAGGGAACCATGTTAATGACCCATGGTATTATACGTATGAGGCCTATATAGAGGCTAGAGACTCCCTATTGAGAGGTGTCAAGGAATATTGTATGAACAAGCATATGGCTTATGGAGTGTTCTCCTTCCTTAAGGAGTGAATGTATGGTGTTGCCCTACCTTAAGGGTTTGATCAATAAATAAGCATTTCTATCTATTTTTATCTTGTTATTCTTGGGTTTATTTAAATTATCATATATTTCTGTGTTAGATCTATCACAAGTGGTATCAGAGCTATAACAAAAATTGCTATAGTCAATGTTCTTACTCTGATGCTGCTAATTATTAAATGGAATGTCCCAACCCCTACTAAGTTATTGAGCGTGAAGATAACGTTATGGGTACATGTTTTTTACTATTGTTGGTTACATAAGTAATAACAAACGATTCTTGCCCACCATGGATGAGCACATGTTGTAAATGTGGAATTGACAAGGGAGTTAGGTTTACTCCAAAAATAAGAAAAAGTAAGCCAACAAAAAAAAAATCATTGTGGAAGATCTTTTGGCCTAAAGAGACCGGAAGAAATCAAAGAGGATTTCCCAAAAAATAATTCCATGGAAGAAGGGAATGTAGAAACATTGAGGATGATGTTCCTTAAATGGGGGCGAAAATGTAATATCCCCATCCATATGACTCGCATATTTTAAATAATTGTTAAGTTGCACTGCAGTTAAAATTAGAATTTATATGTTTTAATTTATTTATTTATTTTTTTTTTCATATTTTATGAGGAGAAGTTATGAATGATTAATCATATAGTTTTTGAGAAAACAATAAAATATTTCCACATAGAACTAAACTGTAAGAGTCAAAGAAATAATTAGAAAGTTGGTTATATCCTAAAAAAGGGGGACGGGGGGGGGGGGGATAAGAGAAACAAAAGATAAAAAAAGAACGGTGGGGGGAAGATATTCTCATGGGGGAATCTAACCTCTAGGAGAAAAAGGGAAGAAGAGGATGAAAAACTACAAATTTATACTATAGGACTAGCAGAGAAGCGCAGGAGATAAATCCCCAAACTATGGTATTTATTGTGACTACTGTGGAAAATAGAATATTTATTTTTCAAACAACACTAGTGAGAGTGAAATACGGGTGAAAGCCCTTGCTTTAGTAATACGTTGAGAGAAAATTGTTGCACCAAAGACCTTCTCTGTTACATTGAATTTTCTATTTATCCACCTAATTTAGGGTGAGGCTTGGTGGTAGACAAGTAGCAAGTAACCTTACGGTTGGGTGGACTGTGATAGCCATTTATTTATTCCCTAAAATATTACATATAGGTTTTTCTTAACTTATATTCTTTATAATTAAATTTTAGACTATGTACATTTCCTGGTGGATAAAAACTAAAATGTTATATGCGTCAATGAAAATATAAGATAGAGCATTATGCACAAAACTAACATTGTAAGTACATTTACGTGTATCTGTATGTGGAAGAAAAGGTAGTAGTATGTATAGGGCATTACTTTGGATAGAAGAAAAGCTACCGAAATGGCAATCTAAACAAAGGTGAATCATAGTATAATTTAGACCTTGGAAGGTTATTAAATAACAAAAAATAATTTGTTTGGAAATTAGTTATTATTTTACAAAAACAATATACCGACCCAACTGGGTATTGTGTTTAGAACAAATGGAGCTTGAGGTTAGTTCCCGACTAGCAAGAACATTGTATGTACATACTTAAATAGATAGATCAAAGAAAACATATATATTATCCTCATAAGAATGATTTTGTACAAAGTAAAAATGCGGAGAAACAAATTTCGATAAAATCCCTTCCATGAAACATTCAGGAAGCAAACAACAAAAATGTGATAGTAGTAAAAAATAATTCTTCAAAAATTCTCGTGAGCAAATTAGGATAAAAACCCTTTATTCTGATTTGAGAAGAATGCATCACTGTAAGGAAAATATTTCAGGAAAACAACTACATGATGCAATTAGTACTGTATTACCTACTATACATACGAGAATTCTACTCAACGTTATATTCACTGAATGAGAAACGAAAAAGAGTGGAATTTTAATTGATGAGATAAATAATCTCAAGATAGAAAATTTTCAATATTATGTATTAAGAAACCATGAATACAGTAATTTATTTCCTATTTCAAAAAAAAAATGTTGATGCAATATCATAACAAAAAAAATTATTAGTTTTTCACGACAAGTCTAATACACATCTACAAGAAAAAAAGGGGTTCTAAATCTATATAGTTGATGAATGGTGGATGGTCGTACAATAATAAATCGAAAATTTTAACAGTGACATAGTAACACCTCGATGGTGAGGCCATAGTTTAAATGAGTGAATAAAGAAAATACAAAGGGCCCAAACCCTAATCTCGTACATTACAGTAAAGTAAAAGAGAATTGGTGCCAATAGTGTTATCTAGATACTTTGTTGTGGCTTCCAATGGGACAAAAAATGTGAAGATCAGATAAGACAATGAATAATTAAACCCAAAATTGTTGAGTAAAGGAAGGTGAAATTGATGTTCTTAAACTTTCACTTTATAATGTGTACTAGACCCACTCATAACCTATAGAAAATCATCATACCAATTAGACCTCATATTGTCGGGAGTTTGAAAAAAAAAATGTCATACTTGAAACATATGAATTAATCATTTACCGGTGGAAAAAAGAGAGTCCCTATACCATTGCATCCCACAGAGAACCCCTAGTCACAAAAAAACAAAAACTATAAAAATTAAGGAAAAATAATGGAAGAATGAAAGTGAATGAAAATAAAGTTGAAGGAATTATGAGAGTTTCTCTCAAAGACTTCACGTGGAGAGAGAACCCACCTATAATGCTATGATTGTCTTATTTGATGAACGATATTCAAAAACTAGTAAGGGTTTGTACCAAATTTTTAGTGAAATGAGAAGGGAATAAAGATAAAGAACATGCAATAGTAAAGCATTGCAATTAATAGAACATAACGTGACCACTATTGGACATGACAGAAGAGGTCAAAATTCAACATGAATGTAATAAAAAAGTATTGTTATCTTACCGGTAGAAAATTTAACCACCGCGAGTTATAAAACATCCATAGAGTGATGGATTCTGATAATCTATTAACCACTAAAACCAAAATTGTAGTTTACCATTCAACAGAGGAAATCCTAGGAATTGAAGACCTCTCCTCCAAACAAGAAGCGAAAATGATGAATTAGGGTGGAAAAACTAAAGGTGGCTACCACCTCTACCTCACTGGAATTGCCTCCATTGTCGGATCAATCCATTGGACATGTGTATAGTCTATATGAACCAAGGATAGGCTATTGTCGAAGAATAGAAAGATGGAGTCTCAGGAACCTTCCATTGTAATTAAAAAATAAATCTATAGTGTTGAAATATAAATTATGATACTATGAACACATTATCAAATCCAATGATAAATTTATAACCATCCAAAAACTTTCACATATATGGAATAATTGACAAGAGTTAGAATATTATGTGACAAAAATCACATTGATTAATTGTAGGTTAACCAAAGAACATGTGAAGAATTTTAGGTTGTAACATTTACACATGATTGTTGTAACATATGTATCATATGAGGGTCAAACTCAGAAATATCTTAGTGAAAAAATGAAAATATAAATGTCAACAAGAAATTAAAAGGTTAAGTAGAAAAGACTTTCATGTATGTACATTTGAAAATATGGTTTGAAATTTATACTGTAGTTTAAACAATAAAATAAATAATATTTTTGTTTGGAAAGAGGAATAATACAACAATAATGTATATTGAGAGTGAAAGAGAAATAAAAACATAAATAAAAGAAAAATATTCTATTTATTAAATTCTATCAGGTGTAATGTCATTGCAATGAGGGATGTGAAAAATACATTCATGAAATTGTTAAATTTTATATGTGGCTTCTCAACTTCTAATACAAAGTGACAACACTTTTGAGCCAAATTTCCATCTAGATGAAGATTGATTTCCTTTATCCAGCCTTAAAACCATAGAAATGCATTATCTAGCTTTTCAATCAAATTTAATGTGAACTTCTCAATTCCTATATGTGTTGTATGATTTTGTTAAGGAGGAAGATGCCTACCACACCCCATTATTGTATTTTTCCTACTCTTACATGAGATCCCTCTCCCACTCTTTATGGAAAATAAGAGCCTATGAACAGAAAGCCTACTGTCATTTCCTTCCACTCTTCCTTTCCTTTATAATCTATCTGAAGAGAGTTCTTAGAGTGGTTTATTTTTGTATAAGAATAATTTTCCATATGATCTCATTTTTTATGACAATTCATAAAAATTTTCCTACTAGAGCTTTAATAAGTAAATCGATGTTATTTAACCCCTAATCCCATAGGGATTTTGGATTTACATTCCTTTTCCACTTGATCGTTGTTGTTTAAAATTGGTCTTAAAGGTGTAATTATAACAACTTGATGTTAGAGTTTATGATGAATCAATTTCCAAATGTTAAGAGGAGATTTGAAGTTTTATCCGTGTTCATGTTTCTAGAGAGCCTAACTCATTCGCTAAGGATAATTAGTTATAAAAAGAATCTTTTCTATTGTAGGAAGGTTTGTTTTTTAAGAAAGAGTTCAATGGTATAGCTCATTTATCAAATTTTTGAAGTGTTTTTGTTCAAAATTAGTGTGTGAAAAAGTTGATATGATATTTTTGCATTATTTAGTTTTTTCTATTATTTTTTGTCAAAAGTAGATAAACAATATGTATTTTGTTAAAACATCCTTTAATAAGTTTAGGAAAAATGTATTATGTAGTAATAAAATGAAAGTGAAGACATGGATAAAATAAATCTAAAAAAAAATTAAGCTTAAAATGAAATTTAATGTATATGCTAGTTTTATACCTAAAATATTGAATTTAATTGAATTTATTTAAAAAGAATGACTTGGAATACTTTAACATAATTTAATTTAAAATAAATTTCTTGAAATAATTTATTGTGAGTAATTGTTAGTTGGTTACATTAATTCTTAATATGATTTTTATTTTTAAGAAACCCAGTAATAACATTGTATTATTATCAAAACACAGATTCAAAGCTAGAACCTTTACAAAATACATCCTATTCTGATACTTTTTATGAACTATGTTGAACAAATGTTTGTCATACAAATTATAGAATAGTACTAGAAATAACTTAAACTTATAAAGTTATAGAACATTCATCAAATTCAAGTGAGGTTATTCAAGGGTCACCTTTAGAAGCTTCCTCCATCTTTTAGACATTAGTGCCCTCTGACTGCCACTCTTGTTCCACTTCTCTCTAGCCTTATTCCTTATGTTTCCTCACTGGTATTTGAATATTGCTAGATTCCATTTATCCCTAGCTAATATCTGGCATCCACCATTGTGAGTCTGATATCCATGGAACCTCAGACTCTAGTGCTCCTTCCAGTTTCTCAAATTTCCTCTCTGTTGGTTCATATTTTTTTATCAAATAGTGTTATATGTGCCCAACTTTCTTTTTGTATCTAGTAACTCAGCTTCCTCATTGCATTTAACATATTATCTACAAACTGAACTATATTAGCATATTATCTATAGACTCAACCATATTTCCAGTAGTTGATTCATTAGCTCCTACACCATTGAATCTCTTCGAGAAAGTGCAATTCATCTTACAATGTCTATTATTGTAGGTTGCCTATTAGGTCCCCATAATACTAGTGATTACCCCATTACTATTGTATTTGTATCACTTATTAATATTGTTGTGCCCTTATTGTCCCCATATTGTTATTAATGTGCCCCATAGAATCCCTCTATTGTTATTTTTGTGCCTTTATATTATTATTGTTAGGTCGACTTGGTTATATTGTGACCCCCTAGACTCCTATATACAGAAAGGAGGTTTTTTCATTTGAATCATCGATGAATTATTCATTTATGTAATGTAAAGGAGGTTTCCCCCTCAAAGAGGTTGAATTCTAAGGCTTCATCTGTCTTTTATATCTTTTTATGAGCTAGTTTCATAACATTTGGTATCACAACTTTGGATTCTAGGGTTTCGTTGCTCCAAATAGGTCATCATGGCATTTGTGCTATAACTTTTTTCTGCGACATTTCAGAAACTAAAACAAAAAACTATTTGGGAGGAAATCGTTCTCAACCTCTGGTCTGAACTTTAGAGCTTTTCGCGCTACATTTGTGGGGAGATGATCTGAGGAAGTTGGCCTTTTGGCTAACTCCCGAATTACTTTCCAAAAGGTGACCTGGGGAAAATATTCATAAATTTTGTTTTGAGCATGAGATTGAAATTTCATCAGAAGTTATAGAAAGAGGACAGAGTGTAGTTTCATGTATATATTTTTCAGATCCTAAGTTCAAAATAGTGACACGTGGCACTTCATACAACTTCGCTCTTCTGAAAAGGGATATAATTAGGTTATCTTGGGAGATTGTGCATAAATCTTTCTTGGAGAATCTAAATTTGATCAGACTAGTGGCATTGGAAAGAGGATGTAGAGGGCTATTGCAGGTCACAATTTTAGAACTAGAAGAGCAAAAATTATAGAGATACATCAGATGCAATATCGAGCTCCTACAAAGTAAAAAAGTGTGTGTAGAATTTTTAACTTTTTGCATAAGCTTGGTTTAAAAAATTAGTTTGAAGAAATTAAAAGGGCATAGTGAAGCATTATTATCGGTAACTAATGTCCGAGGAAATAAAATGCAAACACCTAGTAAGAAACCTGAAAGCTCTAGCATGACTCATGAAGAAGAGGAAGAAATGCAACATGATATATCAAAATTACGAGACCAAGTGCAACAAATGTCACTCGCACAAAAAGTAACAGAATCTAATATGGATGGTTTAAATAAATATGTAGAAGCTAAGATGAACAATGTGGAAGCTAAGATGGATGATTTGAAGACAGGCATGGAAGATTTGAAGACATATTTGAAGACATATTTGACAAAGTTTCTACAAGGAATGCTTACTAATGGTTGAAGGGTAGTAAAGAAAACTCATGATGAGAACAAAATAAATGTTAATCATGATTTCATAGACTCTAACATTGGATCAAAGAACCACCATATTCCAAAAATCGATAGGAGGAAGTTTGATGGCAAGGATCCCGCAACATGGATACTACAGATGGAGCAATTTTTCGATCTCCATTATGTGCAGAACACACAAAAGGTACGTATTGCAACTTTATATTTGGAACCGAATCAGTTTCCATGGTATCCATAGCTTTGCTCTCGTAAAAAAATTGTCACTTGGGCAATTTCTATGAAAGAAATGACAACACATTATGAGGATACAAAAAGAAACACTTTTTTTAGCCAATTGATAAGTCTCAAACAAAGGGATTCAATGATGGATCACATTGAGGACTTCCAAAAATTGAACATAAGCGTAAAAGATATTCCAAAGGAGCATAGGATTAATGTGTTAATAGGGAACTTAAAGTATAATATCCAACACGAAGTTCACCTTTGGGAACTTGATTCATTGGAGAAGGCATTCAGGTTAGCAAGAAAAATCGAAAGAAAAATTGTGGCAACTAGGAAGCCTACCACTCACAAATATAAATATGGAAGTGTTGTTTCCCCTAGCCTTCCACAACCTATAAGGTTGACACCACAACAATTGGAAGCAAAAATAGCAAAAGGGCTTTGTTACAGTTGTGATAGAAAATACACTGAATGTCATAAGTGTGCTGAGAAGAAATTATTCAACATAGATTGTCAAGAGGAAGAAGAAAAATAAGAAGAAATATCAAAAGAAGAGGATATACTCTGGGAAAAAACCCTAGATAACAAAGTAATGAATATGACCATAACTTGTAATGCATTGGCTGGAAATACCACTCCTCAAACTATCAAGATAGAAGGACATATCAAGAAGAAAAAGGTAATAGTTTTGATTGATTCAAGAAGTACCGATAATTTTATTCATTGTAAGATAGCAAAATAATTGAATTGCTTCCTATATCTAGCACCACAGTGTCAAGTGATGGTTGCAAGTGGAGGAACCATAAATTGCTATGGAAAGTGCCATAATATCAAGCTATCCATGGGAGAATATGTATTGAATAGCCCAATGGTTTCCATACCAATGGGAGGTGATGATGTTGTACTAGGAGTCCAATGGCTACAATCCTTGGATACAATAGCTTTTAATTTTCAAGAAATTTTCATAAAATTTTCTACAGAAAGAAAGGACGTTGAACTAAGGGGTATTGCAGGGAAACCAGGAAAGATAATCAGCTCTAACAGTATGAGAAAGCTTCTAAAAAATGAACGAAGTGGTGTAATTGTACAATTATGTTCACTAGATGTTTCCACATCGAAATCATCTATTTCTCCATATCTCCAAAAAGTCTTGGACAATCATTCCAAGGTATCTAAAACTTCCAAAGGTATCCCACCTATTCATGATCATGATCATGCTATTCATTTGATTCCAGGAAGTGTTCCTCCAAACATTAGGCCGTACAAATATCCCTATGCCCAAAAGAGTGATATTGAACGTATGGTTGCAGAAATGCTAGAGGCTGGTATAATTCAACCTAGTCAAAGTTCTTTCTCTACTCCAGTAGTATTGGTGCACAAGAAGGATGGATCATGGTGCATGTGTCTGGATTATAGGGAGTTCAATAAGCTCACTATTAAAGATAAGTTTCCCATTCCTGTCATTGATGAACTATTGGCTGAATTGCATGGATCAATTTACTTCACCAAGTTGGATCTTCGTTGAGGATATCATCAAATCAGAATGAAGACTGAAGACATTCTGAAAACATCATTTACAACTGATGAGGTTCATTATGAATATTTTGTCATGCCTTTTGGCCTTACCAATGCACCTTCTACATTTCAAGGTTTGATGAATTCCATTTTCAAACCCTTCCTTAGAAAATTTGTGTTAGTATTTTTTGATGATACTAATCTACAACAAGTCTTGGAAGGATCATGTTGAACATGTTGAGAGGGTGCTACAACTATTGGAGGAGAAACAATTATATGAAAACAGATCCAAATGTTTCTTTGGAGTATAAGAGATGGAATACAGGTGGGGCATATTGTATCTCATGAAGGAGTTAATGTAGACCCTTGAAAAATTAAAGCTATTAAGGAATGGAAAATCCACACATCCATAAAGCATCTGTGAGCGTTTTTTAGGTTGACACAGTATTATCGCAAGTTTGTTAATAATTATGGGAAAATAGTAGCACCTCTAAAAACATTATTGAGGAAAGATGGATTTTCATGAACTCCAGAAGCAACAAACGTATTCGAACATCTTAAAGAGGCAATGTGCCAAGCACCAATCTTAGCTACACCGAACTTCACAAAAACCTTTATTGTGGAATGTGATGCTCTAGGAAATGGAACTGGTGTTGTTTTAATGCAAGATGAAATACCTATTTCTTTCGAAAGTCGTCCAATCAAGGGAAAGATTTTACACAAAGCTATTTATGAGAAGGAAATGTTGGCAATACTACATGCACTTACGAAATGGTGACCATACCTAATGGGAAGACACCTCAAGGTAAAAATGGATCATGATACCCTTAAATACTTTCTAGAACAAAGATTATCCTCTGAAGAGCAACAAAAAAGGATCAGAAAGATGTTGGGTTATGACTTTGAAATCATTTACAAAAAGGGGAAGTAAAATGTTGTGGTAGATGCACTCTCAAGAAAGGATGAGGATGTGGAAGAATTTTTGTGTGCCATTTCTGTTATCCAACTTGATTGGATAAACAAATCAAGAGAGGAATGGAAGAATGATGAAGAGGTGTGGTCACCTATTCAAATGTTTTAACAAGATTCCAGTACATCTCATACATTTAGTTGTAAAAATGATTCTTTATGGTACAAAGATCGCTTATACCTTTGTAAGAAATCCCAACTCAAACAAAAGATTCTTATGGAATTTCATACTTGTCCCTTACAAGGGCACTCAGGATTTTTAAAAACTTACCATAGGGTTAAGAAGGAATTTTTTTTGGGATGGCCTTAAATCGGATATTCAAAAGTTTGTGGCAGAATGTTTGGTTTGCCAACAAAATAAAGTTGAAACAATTAAAACCCCAGGTCTATTACAACCTTTATCAATTCCACGCCAACGTGTTTCAATTGCTTTTATCATAGGTTTACCCAAGTCTGAGGGAAAGAGTGTTATCATGGTGATAGTTGATAGACTTACCAAGTATGCACACTTTTGTTCATTATCACATCCATTTAAAGCCAGTACAGTTTCTACTACATTTATGGAAACAATTCAAAAGCTTCATGGAAACCCAAAAACTATTGTAAGTGACAGAGATCCCATTTTCACTAGAAATTTTTGGACATAAATATTTTCTTGTCTTTGTACTGAGTTAGCTCATAGTTCATCATATCATCCTGAATCTGATGGGAAAAATGAGATAGTAAACAAATGTTTGGAAGGATATCTTCGTTTCTTTGTATCTGATCAATACACACAATGGGTCAAATGGTTGCATCTCGCTGAATGGTGGTATAACACTTCCTACCATACTGCAACAAAAATGACCCCATTTATGGCACTTTATAGATATCAGCCACCATCCTTCACTTCATATTTAAGAGAAAATTCTATGGTTCAAGCAATGGAACATCACATCAAGCATCAACAACAAGTTCTCCAACTCTTAAAGGATAACCTCGTGTTGGTGCAAAATAGAATGAAACAATAGGCAGATTAGCATTGTAACGGAATAAGTTTTGATGTAGGTGACAAGGTATTCCTATGGCTACGACCATATAAAGAAATGTCCCTCAAGCAAGCTAATAAGTATAATAAATTATCACCTAAGTATTATGTTCCGTACAAGGTGTTGCAAAATATTGGTACTGTCATACAAATTGAAGCTTCCTACAACTTCTCGAATGCACCCAATTTTCCATGTTTCATGTTTAAAGAAGGTTATAGGTGACAAGCTCCTAGTTCAAACAATCTTGCTAGAATGTGACGAGAAAGGAAAAATTATATTGCAACCGAAAGCAGTCATAGAAACAAGAACTCGACAGCTACAAAATTGATCAATTTCAGAATATTTCATCAAGTGGAAGAACTTATCCGCTGAAGGTTCCACATTGGAGGATGAGAATTTTATACAGAAGCATCTAGAACTACTCAAGCATTGAGGACAACACTTTTTTTGAAGGAGAGGGGCACGTTAGGTCCCTATAATACTAGTTATTACCTCATTACTGTTGTAGTTGTATCCCTTATTAATATTGATGTGCCCCTATTGTCCCCATATTATTATTACTCTACCCCATAGAATCCTTCTATTGTTATTTTTGTGCCTTTATATTATTATTGTTAGGTCGGCTTGGTTATATTGTGACCCCTTAGACTCCTATATATTGAAGGGAGGTTTTGTCATTTGAATCATCAAATAATTGTTCATTTATGTAATGTAAAGGAGGTTTCACCTTCGAAGAGGCTGAATTCTAAGGCTTCATCTATCTTTTCTATCTTTTTGTGAGCTGGTTTCATAACATTTGGTATGAGAGCTTTGGATTCTAGTGTTTTGCTGCTCCAAAAATGTCATCGTGGAATTTGCGCTATACTTTTTTCTGCAATATTTTAAATGCTAAAAGAAAAACCCATTTGGGAGGAAATCATTTTGAACCTTGTGTCCAAAATTCAGATCTTTTCGCCTATATTTGTAGAGATTTGATGTGAGGAAGTTGGCCTTTTGGTAGACTCCTAAATTACATTCCAAACAGGTGACGTGGGGAAAATAGTCATAACTTTTGTTTTGAGCATCATATTGAAATTTCATAAGAAGTTACAGAAAGAGGATAGACTATAGCTTCTTGTGTATATTTTTCAGATCCTAAGGTCAAAGAAGTTACACGTGGCACTTCATACAAGTTCACTCCTCTGAAAAGGAATATAATCAGGTCATCTTGGGAGATTGTGCATAACTTTTTTTGGAGAATCTAAATTCGATCAAACTACTAGCATTGGAAAGAGGATGGAAAGGGCTATTGCAGGCCACAATTTCAGAACTGGAAGATCAGAAATTACAGAGATACATGAGATGCAATATTAAGCTCCTACAAAGTGAAAAAAGGAGTGTATATTTTTTAACTTTTTGCATAAGTTTTTATTGTATTTTGTTAGGATATTCCGACACATAGGAAATAGTTAGGTACAACTTGGTCTAGTATAGAGTTAGGTATAGAGTTAGGTAAAGTGTGTTTCTTTACCGTTGTACATTTTGTAACTTACAATCCGACGGTCACGATATGTAGTGATCCGACGGTTCATTCTCTCCTCGGTATTACCGACACTTGATCCGTGGCTTGACACCCGATTGGTCCATGAATTCTATTTAAAGTGCATGGAGGGTCATTTGTAGGGTAATCCGTGCATGAGAGAATCTTATGTAAATTTTCATTCTTTGATTAATAAATTGCCTGAAGTGGTCGCGTTGGCTCAGGTCGTGGACTGTTTCCCTGTTTGAGGGTTTTAACCACGTCAAAAATACTGGTGTATTGATCTGTGATCTAGTTGTGAGCGGTGTCCTTTTGGTGTTCTTTCTGAGGAACTTACCCTGTAAATTCCTACATGGTATTAGAGCTATTTGAGGGCCGCGTCCATTGGTGATCCAAATCTGAAGCCGGTAGAACTGCATCTGACTGCCGTTTCCTAGATCTGCGATTTCTGACTGCTTTCGGGCCGAGAGGACTGCTCTGTTGTGTTCGAAGCATCTGTTCCAGTGAGGAACCCCTTTCGTTTCACGTGAAAAGGTTTCCAGTAGCCCTAGCTGCGTCATTTTTAAGATCTGGAGGTATACAGTGTTTATTTGCAGTTTACTGTTATTTTCTCTCTGCTTATTTCGGTTTCGATTTATTTAGCTTTTTTTTAACTGGATCTATACCTTTCATTTCTACGTATGCTCTTTTCCCTACGACTCTGTGCGATCTGGGCAAATCAGAAACAGAAAGGAAGGATTTTTCTCATGCGTATGTTCTTTTCCTTGCACCTTAGTGGGATCTCGGAAAATCAGAAACATTGAGAAAAATATTTAGTTTTTCGGCTAAAGCTAACCTTGAGCCGCAAGGTTCATTTTTGAAAATATTTAGTTTTTTGGGTAAAGCTAACTTAGAGCCGTAAGGTTCATTTTTCTTTGCATGTCTGTGTTGGGTTTTCTGTTTTTGTTTTGTAGGGAAAAAGAGCCTTCTCAAAGCAAGCACGCAACCCAAAGCACCCCCCCCCCTCTCTCTCTCTCTCTCTCTCTCTCAAATTTTTTGTATAGATCAATTGATTCAAAGTTATTTTAAGAGAGTATAGGTCTTGGGTTCAAGTCTCCATTTTGTGGGGGCAGACTTTTTCATTTCCGCACATTCCCGCACTTCGTCGGCAACTTCAACAACTTTTTTTTAAAAAGCCATAACTTCTTCATCCGGAAGCCTTTTTCAGAGCCGTTTTTTTTAAACCAGCCTAATTTTTTGAGATCTATCCATTGGAACACTTACTTTCAGCATCTTCAGCTTCAGTTTCTGTTGAAATGGAAATTCAATACCAAGTTACCCTTGACAGCACCAACTACTTCCAATGGTTGTCCTACATGGCGGATTTACTTAGAAGTAAAGGTCTCTACCGAATAGCCACAGGCCAAGAAAAGAAACCGAAAGATGAAGACAAGGCTGCTAAATGGGAAAATAGACAAGATCAAGCACGTGGTTTGATAGGGATGTCTATTTCTCCAGATCTTAGATTCCATATTGCAGAACTTGAAACTCCTTATGAAGCAATGGAACAAATCAATAAAGTTTTTGGGATTAAAAATGAAATTAGAGGCCATCAACTTGAAAATGAGTTGCTTACATTGGACCCTCATAATTTTTCTTGCATTGAAGATTTCTTGTCTAAGTTCAAGACCCTTAGATATCTTTTGGAAGGTGTTAAGGTTAAGAAAGAAGATAGTAACCTTATTTATTCCATCCTTACTAAGTTGGGACCAGCCTACTCTGTATTTGTTTCCACCTTCCATTCTACAAGAGAAGCCTTCATTTCTCAAGGAAAAGACTACAAGCCCCCTTCCTTTGACTGTTTTTGTGATTCTTTAATAAGAGAACAAGAAAAACTCTTACACCTTGGTCTTCTTAATCTTGGAAACTCTTCCAAGAAAGCGTTAGCCGCCCAGCAGCAACCAAATTCAAAGAATCCTAAGAAGTCATATCCTAAAACAAATGGTCCTAAACCAAACAAGGGTCCTAAGCAATTTCAGCCCCAAAATGAAAAATCATTTCAACAATATGATAAGACACATAAAAACAAAGGGAAGAAGACTGATAGACATTGCAATTTTTGTAATCGAGATGGCCACTTAGAATCAAAATGCTTTAAAAAGATGGAAGCCTTGGAAGCAGCAATGAAGAAGCATAACATCCATTTGGGGCAATCTTCAACTTCAACTTCATCTTCAGGAATGGCACTTTCTGCATGTGGTTGTCAAGCATCTCGGTCTGGTTATGCATTAAATGTATCTTCTTCTTCTCATTCTCATGAGTGGCTCATTGATTCTAGAGCTTCTTATCACATGGCCAAAAACAAAGCCATGTTTTCTTCTTTAAATGATTGTAACACCAAAAATATATATGTTGGTGATGATAGATCTCTTAATGTTGTAGGGACTGGAACTTTTCATCTAGATAATGGTCAGTTTAATGATGTATTATGTGTTCCAACCTTATCCTGCAACCTTCTATCTGTATATCAGATAACTCATTCAGGTAAAGGTAAAATCGTTGAATTTTCACCTCATGATGTTGCAATCCAAGGAGGGTATTTCCCTTTCCCAATCCAAGTATGCTTGTGATATTCTACGTCATTTTCACATGGAAGACTGTAAGCCAACCCCTTCTCCCTTTCAGTCTGGAGTCAAACTCTCAGTCACTTGTACTTCTCCTAAAGTTGATGCTACCTTATACCGTCAACTTGTAGGAAAACTTTTGTATCTAACCGATACTCGTCCTGATCTTTCCTTTGCTGTTGGCCTTGTTGCTCGGTTCATGCAAAACCCCCATGAAAGTCATTGGAAAGCAGCTAAAAGAATACTTCGTTATGTTCGAGGTACAGTTCAGTTTGGGATTCATTACAGTGCCGAAGTAGCTCCTCTATTGGTTGGTTTCACTGATTCTGATTAGGCTGGTGACCCTGATGATCGGAAGTCTACTGTCAGTTATGTTTTCACTCTTGGTTCAGGACCTATTACATGGGCTTGTAAGAAACAAGCTGCTATCTCTCTTTCATCAGCAGAAGCAGAGTATCGTGGTGCCGTAGAAGCTAGTAAGGAAGCCTTGTGGCTTCGTCAGATCCTGTCAGAGTTTGGCTTTCAACAGCAGCATCTGACTACACTTTGGTGTGATAATCAAAGTGCCATTCAGCTATGCAAAGATCCAGTCCAACATCAGCGTAGCAAACACATTGAACTGCATATGCATTTCATCAGAAAGCTCATTCATGACCATATTCTTGAAGTGCACTATTGTTCAACAGATGATCAAGTTGCAGACATCTTCGCAAAGGCTCTCACAGAGGCGAAGTTCACTAAACTTCGATTTATGGTTGGAGTTCAGGAAGTTGTCACTAAGGGGGGATAGGCTCTAGTGCCTCCTTCCTTCTCCTATTGTGTCATATTTGTAAATCCTTCAATCCTATCCCAAGTTGTTCTTAAGGGGGGATGTTAGGATATTCCGACACATAGGAAATAGTTAAGTACAACTTGGTCTAGTATAGAGTTAGGTATAGAGTTAGGTAAAGTGTGTTTCTTTACCATTGTACATTTTGTAACTTACAATCCGACGGTCATGATATGTAGTGATCTGACGGTTCATTCTCTCCTCGGTATTACCGACACTTGATCCATGGCTTGACACCCGATTGGTCCATGAATTCTATTTAAAGCGCATGGAGGGTCATTTGTAGGGTAATTCGTGCATGAGAGAAGCTTATGTAAATTTTCATTCTTTGATTAATAAATTGCCTGAAGTGGCCGCGTTGGCTCAGGTCGTGGACTGTTTCCCTCTTTGAGGGTTTTAACCACGTCAAAAATACTGGTGTATTGATCTGTGATCTGGTTGTGAGCAGTGTCATTTTGGTGTTCTTTCTGAGGAACTTACCCTGTAAATTCCTACATATTTATTGTAGAATCGAGGAGCTTTTTATTGTATTTTTTAACTTTTTTCATAAGCTTTGATTTGGATTATGGATTCTTTATTTATCATTTATTGTAGAATCTAGAATATACTGATTTTTAATTTGTGCTTGAATCAAAATTGTGAATAAAAATCAAATTTAGCCTCACCTACTGCTTGGAATTAATTAATGAATTCATTATGGATTAATTAGTTGGAGAAATTCGAGTTAGTAGTCTTTCTGAAGTCATGCAACAGTTACCCCTTAAATTAAGGAGATTATCCCTTAATTAAGGAGATAAGATTGAGTTATATTCGAGTTGTAATTATTTAGCTCATTTTACTGCATTAAGTACAGTTAAATTAGTTTCAAACAGTTTGAGGAACTAATTGTGAGTTATCAGTCACTTGATGCATGCATGCACTCAACCAATGTACTCCAGATAACTGAAGATTCCATCATCAAAATCTCATGCATGTCTATTATGAGAAAGACCCAATTCAGCTAAATGTAAAGGACAATGTACTATCAGTTTCATTTGTTTTCCTATAAAGAAAAATTATGCATGTAGTGAAAGTAAAGTTCCTTGAGGATTGCACAATTCTGCTAGTGTGTTAGAGTAGTGTGTGAGAGAAGTTTTCCACTGGGTGGAGGAGAATCGTCCCATAGGAACTGCAGAAGGAAATAGGAGCTTGGAGGGTAGAGGAGAAGGCTTGTGAGAAGATTTGATTGCCTGTGAGCATCCAGGAGGATTGTACTGATAGCTGGCTAGATGTGAGAGCTAAGGTTTTGTATAATTTTGATGTATTTCCACCTTGTATGATAATACAGATAGTGGAGTTTTTTAGCGAAGGCTTTCCCCTGAGTATTTTTTGTGTTTCATGTGCATTAATTCTGCTTCTTCTAGTAATATGTGCTCAAATCGATCTTGCTCAATCTTTAAGGTTCCGCAAAGAAAATTGATAGTAGAAGTAGATTATAGTATTTTTCTTTGGTATTATATTGTATTATCGGGTTAATCTATAGTCAAATTTTCTACAGAGATATCAGAGCTAGCTGATCTATAGAGAAATTTCTACATGGTATTGGAGCTAAGTTTATTGGAACTCTAAATAGTATACAAAGAAGAGAATTTGAATTTTGAAGTTCGGGGTTGCAGGTGAAAATCAAATTCTTATCATACTTCAACGTTGGCCAATGGCATTATATGGTTTGGGACTCAAGTATGCCTTGAAAGGTAGCTCGGATTACATAGCATGGAAAGATCATGCAGAGGCTGTATTAGAAGACAAAGACTTGAAGGATTTCATTCATTGAGAAATTCCAAAGCCAACTTCAATTAATGCACAAGATTTGGCTTAGTGGAAGAAGTGTGTGATGAAGGAATGACGGGTCATCCTCGAGGGAGTTCGGGACCATATTGTCTCAAGTCTCTATGGGAAGGATAATCCATTTTCAATGTGGAAGATAATGAAGGACCTCTACCAGAATAGTAGCGACCAAAGGAAATTGGTGCTCAAGGATAAGCTTCGAAGAATCTAGATGGACATGGGTGATACTATTTCTAGATATCTGAACAAGCTCACCACTTGAAGAGATGAGCTTGGAAGTGTGGGAATAACTACTATCGATGATGATATGGTGAGCCTCACTCTCCTTGGATTTCCAAAGAACTATAATAGCTACTAAGACTTTATGATGGAAGGGAGAAACTACTAGATTGGGAATGACTGTGGTCCAATGTCATGCAGTGTTGGGTTGTGTTATATTCTTTCCACGTAGTTAATAGGGGCTTTGAAGGACACCCGTAACCCCACTTTATGGGGTCCAGGGTAGTGCCCCAGAAAATTTTGGTTTTGGACCATATGTTAGGTTGGGCCGACCCACCTATGGTTTTGTGCATGATTTTCACACATATTTTTTGGACGCGATGGTTTTTCGGTCCATGGTATTGGACGCGATGGTTTTCAGTCCATGGTATTGGATGCTTTGGGATGTATAAATATGTATTGTAACATTGAAAGGAATATAATGAAAAATCAAGCTGGTAGTCCCGGTTTTGGGATCCAGGGAAAAATCTCTGTGCATATGTGTTTTATGGGTTATGCTCTCTCATTGTTTATTTTCTTTGTTTAAGAATTCGTATGCAGGTAATTTCTGTACAGGGTTAAAACCTACATTTGGTATCAAAGTTGTTTTGGCTTCAAGGGGACGCCTTTGTTGCTGAGGTGTTTCGCTCGGGCCTGTGGTAGACCCTGTTCAGTGGGAGGTCTGCGAGATCGATTCTGGTGGTGAAAGAAGAAGGCGAGCAGTGGAAAGATAGAGATTGAGAAGTTCAATGGTCAGAATTTTGAGTTGTGGAAACTCAAGATGGAGGATCTGTTGGTGGATAAAGTTCAGTGGATCACGGTAGATCCGGGTACTAAACCATCGGGAGTGACCAATGAAGAATGGAAGAAGTTAGATCGGAAGGCAAGGAACATAATATGATTGTGTGTCTCAGATTCAGTATTGTTGAATGTATCGGGGGAAGCTGCGGCAAAGGCTTTGTGGGTCAAGTTAGGGACTTTGTACCAATCTAAGTCTCTGGTGAATAAAATTTTCCTGCGGAAAAAGCTGTATAACCTGAGGATGAAAGATGGAGACTCTGTGACAGAGCATCTGAATGCGTTTAATACTGTGGTAAGTCAGTTATTATCTGTTGATATTAAAATTTCAGATGAAGATAAGTGCATCAGTCTGTTGTGTTCTCTACCAGATTCGTGGGATAGTCTGGTTATTGCAATAGGTAGCAATGCAACTGCTTTACAGTTTGATGAAATAGTCTCAGCCTTGCTGACGGAGGAGATGAGACGGAAAAATATGGACAGCTAGAATGGTGATGCCTTGTATGTACGAGGACGGTCCCAGAACAGAAACAAAAATAAGTCATCGAGTGGGAGATCTAAATCTAGAGGGAGATCTAAATCTCCAGGAAAACCTACAAAGGTGGTGTGCTAGAAATGCGGAAAGGAAGGGCACTTTAGAAGGGATTGTAAATCTAAACCTCCTGATAAAGGAAAGGGATCTGATGATGCTCCTTCTGCAGAGGCGAAAACCACCTCAGATGAAGGTGGGGATGTGTACTTGGCTTCTTCAAGTATGTTATAGACATTTTTGTGCCTTACAGCTTTGAGCATGAAATGTCCATAATCCAAGGGATCCAAAGTCCCTAAAAGTATTCTTCCTGCCCCTAAAGGAACAAGGCCAACCAATGACAGCTTCTCCCAGAAGTTCTCCACCAAAAACTACTCAGAATCAGTCAATTCAGGATCAATTCAGATGCTCTACTAGCTGCCTGCGTTGCAATGCACCCCAGTACACTAGCTAGGTGCGTTGAAATGCACCTAAATGCACTACCAGGGTGCGCTGAGCAAGAAATTCCAAATGGAAGTGTCTTTCTGTGAGGTGTACAGACAATGGAAGCTTCAAGAATCTTCCTCAATGACACTTGTCTCACTGAATTCGACCAAGGTTGAGTAAGAGGCTCTCAACCTCCAAGTGGAAGCAAGAACTGACAGAGAGAAGCAACAAGTCAAAACATAAGCTGACTCATCCTCTCTGCTTACATCTATATATGGATCCCTCATCCCAGAGATCCAGAGGCTGGAATTTGGTACTTTGCAGAGAATTGTTGTTGGTTTGAGATTGAGATTAGTGCATTGGGTGATTTATGCTTTGTTGGAGGTGAGGAAGGGATTCCTTTGCTGGGAGGTAGATGCTAGATCGGGACTCACTTGGTTGTATCTCCTCTTCAACTTTCTTATCATATCAATAAAACTATTTGAGTTTCTCCTATATGCTTGTATATCAATGATGCTTTGTTATATATGCATGTTTAGCTTAAATCTGATCCTAAGCTAGTTATGAATGTAAATCTATGTCTTTTGTGTAGTTTTCCTCTTCTGTGATCTTGCAAGAACTTGGTGAAGCTGGACCAGTGAGGGAGCAGGCAGCGGGAAGCGAACAAAGAGGAGAGCGAGTGGATCAACAAACTAGCGAAAGACACAGGTTAGTTACATCCTTCCTCTTCATTTACATTTCATAAAGAAGAATACGAAAATAGTTTTCCTTGCTTGTTGCTAAGGCACTATCACACCTTAGAGTGGGATAGGGGCGTTCTGAATGGATATTTTTCCCAACAACAAATTTGCGACTCCGCTGGGGATCGTATCTAGATAGTTTATTTGTGTTTCTATTGTTGTTCTTCTCATAAACTTAGGAGTGGCGAATCGAACTGCATTTGTCATTTACAAATGCAAAGTAGAGATCTGCTACGCTAGTCCATTCACTGGGCCTATTTATGATCTGAACAGTTGATCCACAAATGCTCTAATTGCCCTTTGTGATAGCTCTTAGTCATCCTTTAAATCATCCCTCTAATTGTACCTTATTGATAGCTTTTATCTAGCCAAAAACCTTAGATCAAACTGCAAACCGTGACCCAGAACCCAGAGACAATTCTCGTTTCTACTTCAGCGCAGGCTCTGTGAAGAGACTCTGCATTTCAACGCAGGTCCCGAGAGGGCTACCTGCGCTGCAATTCAGTTTCTCTGTGCAACAGGTGCGCTGATCAACCTTTGCCCTGTGCAACTGTGGTTCTTTGCTTCTTTTTGTTCAGTTTTATCTTTGATTTTTGCAGCCTGTTATCAGTGTGTGTACCTATCTGAAAACCCATTTTCTTTGCCTTAATTCTGCCTCAGTTGTATAAAAGAAACTGTATTCGTTTTTGTGTATTTGTTACATCATTTTCAGTTTCCCATTACAAAAGTAAACTAGTCATATTGTCGCCCTTAGATCTAGACCTGTCGTAAGTGTCATTTTGATCTTAGGAGTAAGTTTGTTTGCTGTTGACAGTTGATTGCGCTTTTACTTTTGTCTTTTGGTTTGAATTTGTGAATTTCTAGTGTCGAAACAAGTGTTTACTTCAAAATCATAAAATGTCGTAATCATCTTTTTGTTTTCAAAAAGAAGCTTGTTTGTGTTTTCACTTGAAATCGAATTCAAATTTGTACAACAACTTTCTTTTCAGGCATCAATATTAAGAAAGTGAAAACAAATACATGCACAAGTGCATTTGCATTTTGACAGTTTGTATGGATTGATTTAGGAAAAGTGCATTTACAGTGTGCTCTATGCTCTTTGAGAAAATATTGTGTCTTTCTTTTCCCCTTGTAGCTAGGATTTTCATTGTTGAAAAGAGATAAAAGCTTGCTTATCATCTTTAGACTTCATTTAGGAATTGTATCTACATCTCGTGGTGATCCAAAAAGGCAAACTTCTAAGAAAGATCAACCTAAAATAAATTGAATGAACTTAACAACGCTTTGTAACTTAACGCACAACATAGAGGTCTAAGCTAGAGACATGTTCCGGCGTCGTAAAACCTGGTAACTGTTAGCCTCACTGATGGTTGGGTGATTCCTCCTGAGAGACAATAAGTGCCAGTACGGATTGTGCTCCCACGTACCGTCGCGTATATATTGGGAGACCCCTATAGGCTCAAAACCTTTATCCATAGGAAGCCGTGTCGGCCGCCCTACTGATCGCAATGCACTGAACACAACATTCAGGAAGATTGACCGCCCGTACCCTAAAAAGTATTCTGCGGTTTTGCGATTGGTTTGGAACACCCTCTACCTAGAACTCCAGAGCAGTCCCTTTCATTCCTTTTCAGACTCCTTAACGGAAAAGGTCCATCTGAGCACTTGTCACTTCAGGCTCATTAAAAATCGAAGGAGACTACAGTCATCTTTTGCTTTTTCTCAACTCTTTAAAATTGAAAAAGCAAGTTGTGTCTAAAGCGTCTAAAATTCATTTAATTCGGAAACATATTTTCCCTTTTGTATTTTAGTTGATCGAGTAATCCGCAATCGTTGAAGAAAGTCAATTGAAACCCCGTCGTTCACGGAGGCTTACGAGTCAACCGTCTTTGTCTCTGGAATCGAAAACAGTACAGACAAAGTGAACTCATTTAACCGGTTCGAAATCTCCTATTAAAGTTAGAACAAGTGTTCCAACAACATCCGAGATTCCGGTTACTCCAAACATTTCTGGAAACCCTGCCTCTATAGAAGAAGTTCAACAGCCACAGAGGGACAGTCCTAGTCTCAGAGCAAACACTTGTGTTACTGAACCAGTTCCATCTGCAACCGGTTCGGAGAGTCTTGCTCCTCAAACATCTGTCGCTGTCGATTCAACCCCTTCTTCGGCACCAGAAATATTTTACGGACCTGACGGTCTTCCCCTTCCACCTGGTTTGATTGTGATAGAGGAAATTGTAGAAGATCTGCAAGCAAGTACTCCAACACATTTTGGAGTCGGGGTCACTCTATTTCCTTCGACATCAGAAGTTAGCCTACCACCAGTGGAAGTTCCTGTAGAATCGGTAGGTAATCTTTTGGATAGACTCAAAATGTCTGAACAACCGTCAACATCTAGGACTGTGTCGACCGACACAGCGATAGTAGAACTCCCTGCCGTCACTCCGACAATGTTTGCCGGTGTACCATCTGTCCTGACTAGCTCACAACCGCTAGAAGGAGTCCATCCAGGGGCTATTTCGACAGTATGGTTCGTTCCTGTTTGTTCCTCCGTAATAATATCCGGCAAATCTTATGTTGAAACTCAACAAATTGATCCATTTGGAGGTCAATTTGGGCAATCTAGTCCCCAAGGGCAGACAATCCCCTTGAGTTCTGGATTACCACCATATGGGGGGCAGTATGCCCTTTCATTACCCCCTCCGAGAGGATACCCATACGGGAGATCACAACAGTATTCAGGTTATACTGGAGTTACGTCAAGTGGTTGGGTACCTATACTACCCCAACAACCAAGTGTTGTGTATTCTATGCAACAATGTGTACCTATGTCGAACATCCCGACAACACCAGCTATTGTAACAGTGTCACAAGTTCAAACGCTACCTGTTCTATGTCAACCTCAGATTTCTCAGGTTGTAATGCAACAGCCCCTTGACCCTGTGACTCAACCACAATCTCCAATTGGTGGGACGACACAGGTCCAAACGGGTACAATTACACCACACCTTGGTCCAACGGTTAGTATAGCGCAACAGAACATGGCTTCACAACCGTGGCTGGTGCAATATCAACAACCACAATTCCAACAAGTATACCAAGGTTCTGAGCAGCAGATCTTTGCGAACAGTGGACAACCGTACATTCAAAACGGTCAAAATCAACCACTTTACAATGGTCATGTCCACCAACCGTATCAGTCGTACCAGCATCAACTACATTATGCTGGTATGCAAAGGCCAACTGCTCAGGCAATTCCATCGTATCCTGGGTATGCTTCACCTAACCTAAATCAACAGTTACCATTCGTGGCAACTTTAGAGTTACCCGATTTACACCGGTTAACAAATGATCCAATTGCTTACGCCCCTTGGTGGCCAGTGATCCCTCATAAACTTCCATCAGATATTCCTAAATTTAATTGGAATCCAGGTGAAGACCCATCGAATCACGTGATGACATCTCATCTATGGTGTTCATCAAACACCCTAAATGATGATTCGATAAGGCTTCGCCTTTTTCAGAGGACGTTAACGGGTCCAGTGGCAAAATGGTATATTGAATTGCCTAGAGCTTCGTTCGATAATTTCAGTACCCTAGCCACGACTTTTTTAACCCATTTTCAATTACCTATAAGGTATGAAACGGGAACGGAAATCCTAACCAACTTCAAACAGACAACGGCCACTCACATATCTAATCATATACATGAGTGGCGACGATGTCGTAGGATGGTAAAAACGTACGTTCCCGATCAGCTATTAGCTGAATGGTTTATCAAGTCGTTACTTCCTACCATAACGGAAGATGTGGCAAAGGGGGGAGTCGTAACGGAAGAGAAAGTTATCGCTCGTGCGCAATATCTAGACTTGGTCTATACTCAGTCTGGCACGCTCTACAACAAAATACCTGACGCCCCTAGACCGGAATTCTCAATTCCTCCTCCTCCTAAATCAAACAATGACTCTCATGCCGGTGATGGTGTGATTGGCACGACAAACGTGAAATCGACAAAGGCTGTGTCCAAGAAAGCCCGTAAGATTTCAGATCAAAATGCAAAAGACGAAATTCTTGCTTCGGAAGTAAATGCCGTATCAACAGATAAGGGCAAAGAAACCAAACAACGAGGAAGCAAGAAGAAACAAAGCAAAGGGAAGAAGAATAAACAGGATGAGACGTCTCCTGAAAAAACTTCTTCAAACCCTCCTGGAAATAGGAAACCACCCCCCTCAGGGTGTTAGATATGTGATGAGGATCATTGGACGAAAGAATGTCCATACAAAGCTGAGCTTAAAAGATTCTTTAAAAGTTCGAAAACCTCAACAGTGTTAACTGATCCGTTTCCAAATCCAGGAACGAATCTGGTTGATAGTGGAAATGCTTCCCAATCCCAAGTGTTTATGTTTTCTATCTCAAAGCAGTAAAATGATGCTTTGACAAGGAATAAAGATTACGGGAATCCATAGCTGTCGAATAACAAGGCTAATGAAAAACCTAGTAGTTCGACGACAACTTTGACCGAAGTTGTGCCACCCATCATTCCTGAACAAATGATAAAGTCACCAAAGAGAGTAGTACATAAATCGACATTTAATCCTTGTGCAAAAATAGCACAGAATTATAATATAATCGAGGACCTGGCCCAATCGTCGTCCGCTATGTCGACACTTGAGGTACCGCAAAATTGCCTCTCCCAAGAGCAAGCTTTATTATCAGACATAGGTGGGATTGACCCAATGGATTCCAATCTTGTGGCCTTTGATCATAAAGGATATGACCCTCAGTTACCAGCTCAACTAGCTTTCCTTATTCAAGTGAAAGCCCTCAACAAAACTGTTCATCGAACAATTATTGATGAGGGGCCATCTACATGCATTATGTCGATGAGTTGCTAGAAAACTTTAGGATCTCCAACCTTGTCGCGATCTTCGATGACATTAAAAGCATTCGACGGAAGGAGATATACACCATATGGTATCCTAAGTAACTTGAAAGTTGAACTAGCAGGGAAAACAGTAGAAATTGATGTTGAAGTAATCGATGGAAACCTTGATTACAACATCCTATTGGGAAGACCCTGGATATATGCCATGGCCGTAGTTGTGTCGACCTACTTCAAGAAGATTGCATTTCCCTTCCAAGGAGGAATTACAATCGTCGACCAACAAACATTTCTCCCCAACAGTTCACAAGTTACGAGAAGCATTCCAATGATCCATGGAAGGAATCATTCGCTCCAAAATATCAGAGTAGGTCTCCTAAAAGACCCTGCCTTAATGGGTACTTTTGCCCTACCACCTCTGAGTAATCTGGCGGAAGTGGCCACAGTGGAATATGAAACCTTCTATATCTAATGGATTTGGACTCCGAGGACGGTTCTTTTCTCGTGTCAACCTCGTTGAAAAATGAAATAAGGAGTCATGAGGATAGTTCTTTTACTGTGTCAACCTCATTAAAAAATGAAACAAATCCCCTTTTCAAATCTCAAAGGTAAACCTTCATTCCAACCACTGAGTTGAATGCAATGAAGCTTGGGGGGCATGCACCTCGATTTGCATTATTATGCTGGGGGCATGCAAACTTATCACGAGTAGTGTTACTGTAGGGTTCAAGCTCGTTAAAAAATAAACCCGGCATGAGCAGTGTTACAGCAGGGTTCAAGCTCGTTAAAAAATAAACCTGCAGCGAGCAGTTTTAACACATAGTTCATGCTCGTTAAAAAATAAACATAAGGCCGAGCAAGTGTTTCAATCCGCGTTTAAGCTCGTTAAAAAATGAACTATCCTCCGGTAAATAACCACCGTGAATGTAACATTATTAGTCATTAAAGCCTTGGTCGTGTTTGCACCGTCACCTCCACTTTTCCATTGGCCGATCATTCACCTCCATTTGATTGTTTACCCATTTTGAGGAACATCTACGAAGAGTGATTTCACTAGCCATCCTTGTGACACTGCCGTGATTGGAAAATTCCAACCCTTACCTGGAATCAGCTGCTACCCATTTTATCACTCGTTCCTCAAAAGACGAGTCTTCTTTAAGCTCTTTTCATCTGACTCGTAAAATATGAAAAGATTGCCAAGTTTTGGCCTTCCATCTCGTTAAAGCGACCGGAAGTGCTATCCCTCCTCTAGATTTTAATCTTTTTGGACCTGAGGGATTATTGCACAAAAAGATCGAGCGCTTGTTTTGTTCGGCTCGTTAAAACTATCGAAAATTCATCCCTTCTGTATTGTTTTATACTTTTTCGGACTTAAGGGGTTAGATGACGAAAAAGGACTTCCAGAGTTATCTTTACGTACCTTTTTCAGACTCTCTAAAAATGAAAAGGACCGAGTTATCTTTGTCGTTAGACTCGTTAAAAAGATTAATAATGACAAACTTGTCTTTAGACGAGAACGAGTTTCACTATCGCTAGGCTCGTTAAAACATAGCGATGGGTTTGCCCGAAGGGCAAATTATAGAACAAGCATATGTTATCCTCCTCAAGCTTGACAAAAATAAAGAGGTACTGGTCAGCAATGACTGGGGAAAAATTGGGAAGAAACTCAAAGAACCTTTATTGGTAGCAAGTTGCTCTTGAACATGACACTACCACTCCATGCCTGAGTCGGGTTGGGTTGTTTCATTCACCGGTCACATCACCATGGTCTCGCCATACCATCCATCTTTGGGGTAAATGCTACCAATCCATCATACAAGTGTCGCCGATATGTTCAAGAGAAGTCATCCAGAGAAGTCACCCGTGTCCCATTCACTACCATACATTATACTTCATTCTTTCATGACCGCCACCCTGAACCATATATCATCAGATCGTTTTCATCTCCATCAAAATCATTTGCTTCGTTCCGTGTCATCGATGTGGGATACATTAAGGCCCTCCTTTGACGGATCGCTTCTTGTCGACATCAACTCATTATCCAAGAAGTTGATCTAGGAACACCCCCTTCAGTACTTTGAAGCTTGCATGCCTCAATGGCAAGTTTCTCACTTCCGGTGACAGGTATACATCAATGACCTTCGACCGAAAGATTTTGCGTGGTGTTCAACGCCAAGTCCTTTATTCACACCACGTGAATTGTACTGCAGTACCTTGAGGGTCATTATCATTATCGGTGATTCCTCTCGCGCTTGTTAACAGTTTCCATCATTTAATGGTAATCAGGCGATGTCTTTCCATGTTCGACTTCAGAACATTTCTCACATGGATTGACTTGTACATAGAGTGAAGATCGGACAAGATTGAAGACCCCGGATCTAGTTCCATCCATCCGGGCTGCGATATATATTCAGGAAAAATAAAGACATTAACATGTACAGTATTGCAGCACAGATAATCATCCTACCAAAAGGATGGTGATTTCATCAAGATCATCAGTCTACCATCAGACGATTGTCTGTCCTATGTACATAAAAATGAATTTATAAAGCTGAGCATGGGAATACCCGCCTTAGCTAGATCATGAAAACAGTATGAAAAATAATGTATTGTATTGTATCTTATTACAGGTCTCCTCCTAGCATTGAAAGAACTTCGGATCCTCCTAGTAAAGCATTTCACCCGATAAACGGCCTCATACTTTAGGGGGCAACTGTTATAGACATTTTTGTGCCTTACAGCTTTGAGAATGAAATTTTCATAATCCAAGGGATCCAAAGTCCCTAAAAGTGTTGTTCCTGCCCCTAAAGGAACAAGGCCAACCAATGACAGCTTCTCCCAAAAGTTCTCCACCAAAAACTACTCAGAATCAGTCAATTCAGGATCAATTCAGATGCTGTACTAGCTGCCTGCGTTGCAATGCACCCCAGTACACTAGCTAGGTGCATTGCAACGCACCTAAATGCACTACCAGGGTGCGCTGAGCGAGAAATTCCAAATGGCAGTGTCATTCCGCGAGGTGTACAGACAATGGAAGCTTCTAGAATCTTCCTCAATGACACTTACCTCACTGAATTCGACCAAGGATGAGTAAGAGGCTCTCAGCCTCGAAGTGGAAGCAAGAACTGACAGAGAGAAGCCACAAGTCAAAACATAAGCTGACTCATCCTCTCTGCTTACATCTATATATGGATCCCTCATCCCAGAGATCCAGAGGCTGGAATTTGGTACTTTGCAGAAAATTGTTGTTGGTTTGAGATTGAGATTAGTGCATTGGGTGATTTATGCTTTGTTGGAGGTGAGGAAGGGATTCCTTTGCTGGGAGGTAGATGCTAGATCGGGACTCACTTGGTTGTATCTCCTCTTGCACTTTCTTATCATATCAATAAAACTATTTGAGTTTCTCCTATATGCTTTTATATCAATGATGCTTTGTTATATATGCATATTTAGCTTAAATCTGATCCTAAGCTAGTTATGAATGTAAATCTATGTCTTTTGTGTAGTTTTCCTCTTCTGTGATCTTGTAGGAACTTGGTGAAGCTGGACCAGTGAGGGAGCAGGCAGAGGGAAGCGAACAAAGAGGAGAGCGAGTGGATCAACAAACTAGCGAAAGACACAGGTTAGTTACATCCTTCCTCTTCATTTACATTTCATAAAGAAGAATACGAAAATAGTTTTCCTTGTTTGTTGCTAAGGCACTATCACACCTTAGAGTGGGATAGGGGCGTTTTGAATGGATAATTTTCCCAACAACAAAGTACACATGTAGATCATGAGGCATGGTTGATTGACTCAGGTGCATCCTTTCACTTCACTCCCCATAGAGAGTGGTTCTGCGAGAATGAGAAATACGATGGTGGTGATGTCTTCTTAGGAGATGATAGGAAGGCTAGAATCATTGGTCGGGGAAAAGTAAAGTTGAAGTTGCAAGGTGGAAGGGTTAGAACACTTCCGGGTGTTCTACATATTCCTGCATTGGCCAGAAATTTGATTTCTGTAAGCAAGTTGGATGATGCAGGTGTAATGACGGTGTTCAAGAAAGATACCTGCAAGATGGTTTGAGGAGCACTGATATTGATGCGGGGAGTTCGGATTGGAACTCTGTACAAGCTGCAACGTTGCACTGTTGTTGATGGGTGCAATAGTTCTATGGTTCCTGAAAATGGAGTAGAAAATCTAGTGGTCTCTGGAGAGAAGACCATGTTGTGGCATCAAAGGCTTGGACATATTGGAGAGAAGGGCCTTCGAATACTTCATGGTAAAGGTATGGTAGAAGGTATGAATGATAGCTCTCCGGATTTTGATTTCTGTGAAAATTGTGTGTATGGGAAGCAGAATTAGGTGAGTTTCCCCTCTGGTGGTAAGAGGACGAAACAGATATTAGAGCTTGTGCACAGTGATGTGTTTGGACCTGTGAAGGTTCCATCACTGGGTAAGTCTGTGTACTATGTATCATTCATAGATGACTTCTCAAGGAATACATGGATATATTTCCTTAAGAATAAATCTGAAGTCTTTGATAGGTTTAAAGAATTTAAGGCTCTGGTGGAAAATCAGACAGAGAAGAAGATAAAGGTGTTGAGGACAGATAATGGTGGAGAATTTTGTAGCAAGGAATTTGAAGGATTTTGTAAGAAGTGTGCTATAGCACGACAGAAGACTACTCCATATACACCTCAGCAAAATGGAGTCGCAGAAAGAATGAACAAGACGTTGATGGAAAGGGCAAGAAGCATGCTCAGTGGTGCCGGGTTAGGACAGGAATTCTGGGCAGAGGCGGTGGATACTGCATGTTACCTGATCAACAGATCACCTTCATCAGCGTTGGAGGATAAGACTCCACAAGAAGCATGGACTGGTAAGAAACCCTCTCTTTCACATCTAAGGGTATTTGGATGTGATGCATATGTACATGTTCCGAAGGAGAAACGAACCAAGTTGGATAGTAAATCTGAAAAGTGCATCTTTATTGGGTATAAGGATGGTTTAAAGGGTTATAAGCTTTGGAACCCAGTCACACGGAAGGTTGTGTACAGCTGAGATGTGTTCTTCAGAGAGGTAAAAGATGTTATTCAACATGAAGTCCAACCAAAGGAACCTGAGAAGATAGAGTTTGAGCCAAAGGAGGAAGAATCAGACTCTGCAGCAGATGAGGAATCAGAAGATGAAGAGCCACAAACTCCGGCTGTGAGAAGATCAGTTCGAGAAAGAAGGCAGCTAGAAAGTTATAGTCCATCTGCTTTCAGTTCAAATTTTGCTTTGTCTGTTATTGATGATGATCCCAGAACTGTGAAGGAAGCAGTGGATTCAGAGGATGGAAAACTCTGGAAAGAGGCCATGGTCGATGAAATGGCATCTTTGCACAAAAATGAGGCTTGGGATCTGGTGGAGTTGCCGGCTGGAAGGAAACCCATTGGCAACAAATGGGTGTTCAAGAAGAAGACAAATGCAGAAGGAAAGGTGGAGAAATACAAAGCTCGGTTGGTAGCAAAGGTTATTCCCAGGTGCCGGGAATTGATTTTGGTGATATTTTTTCTCCTGTTGCCAAGGTAACTTCTATTAGATTACTTTTATCTGTTGCTGTTGCTTTTGGTTTTGAGGTAGAACAAATGCATGTGAAGACAACATTTCTTCACGGAGATTTGGAAGAGGAAATCTACATGAAGCAACTTGAAGGCTTTGCGGTGAAGGGTAAGAAAGAACTGGTATGCAAGTTAAGGAAGTCTCTGTATGGGTTAAAACAGTCACCAAGGATGTGGTATCAGAAATTTGATACATTTATACGGGGACTTGGCTTCACCAGAAGCAAAGCAGATCATTGTGTGTATTTTAAATTAATTGGTGACTATGTTATTTATCTGGTCTTGTATGTGGATGATATGTTGCTGGTTGGAAATGACAAAGGAATTATCCAGGATTTGAAGACCCAATTGTCCTCCAAATTCGACATGAAAGATCTTGGTGCTGCAAACTATATTTTGGGCATGGAAATTAAAAGAGATCGGTCAAAGAGGAAGCTCTGGTTAAACCAGAGGAAATATGTCGAGATAATACTGCAGAGGTTTAATATGCAGGATAGTAAACCGGTGAAGGTTCCTATTCCTGTAGGTGTGAGGTTATCTGTTGAACAGTGTCCCAAGACACAAGAAGAGGAAGAGGACATGTCTCGTGTTCCATATGCAAGTGTAGTGGGTAGGCTGATGTATGCAATGGTCTGTACTAGACCAGACATTGCACATGCAGTGGGAGTATTGAGCAGGTTTATGTCAAAACCTGGGAAGGAGCACTAGATAGCAGTGAAGCAGGTTTTTAGGTATTTGCGTGGCACGAGTGATTATGGTTTGTGCTACAAAGGAATACCAGGATTGGAAAGAGTGTTGGATATTCATGGCTTTGTTGATGCAGATTGGGCTGGAGATCTGGATCAGAGACGATCTACAAGTGGGTATGTGTTTAACCTATTTGGAGGTGCAGTCAGTTGGATGAGTAAGAAACAATCTGTAGTGGCACTATCAACTACAGAGGCAGAATACATGGCAGCCACTCATGCAAGAAAGGAAGCAGTTTGGTTGCAGAGATTGTGTTCAAGTATGGGGTTAATACAGGGAGCTATAAGAATAGACTGTGACAGCCAAAGTGCAATTTTCCTGGCAAAGAACTCTGCTTATCATTCAAAGACAAAGCACATTGATGTTCAGTATCACTTTGTGAGGGATATGATAGAAGACACAAAGGTGTTGTTGGTAAAGGTGGACACTTTGAAGAATACTGCAGATGCATTGACAAAATCTGTGAGCTCTGAGAAGTTCTCTTGGTGAAGAGAAGTAATGGGAATCTTAGGGCTAAAAAAATGACTAAGCTCTCCTGTGGCCCCCTGTGGAAAGAAAACAACAAGTGGGAGATTGTTGGGTTGTGTTATATTCTTTCCACGTAGTTAATAGGGGATTTGAAGGACACCCGTAACCCCACTTTATGGGGTCTGGGGCAGCGCCCCAGAAAATTTTGGTTTTGGACCATATGTTAGGTTGGGCGGACCCACCTATGGTTTTGTGCATGATTTTCGCACATGTTTTTTGGACACGATGGTTTTTAGGTCCATGGTATTGGACGTGATGGTTTTCAGTCCATGGTATTGGATGCTTCGGCATGTATAAATATGTATTGTAACATTGAAAGGAATATAATGAAAAATCAAGCTGGTAGTCCCGGTTTTGGGATCCAGGGAAAAATCTTTGTGCATATGTGTTTTATGGGTTATGCTCTCGCATTGTTTATTTTCTTTGTTTAAGAATTCGTATGCAGGTAATTTCTGTATAGGGTTAAAACCTACATGCAGGAGGAGATAAGGAAGAGCTCACGAGATGGTTATTCATCGAAGGATGATCATGAAGAAAATCTGGCCTTAGCGTAAGGAAGGGAAAGGGAAGGGAAAGGTTTCCCATTCCAAATCGGATTATTCTCATGGAGGGAAGAAGGGTGACAAGTCTGAAGTGAGATGCTTTAATTGTTAGGAGATGGGACATTATGTGACTAATTGCCCATTGAAGAATTCGAAGAAGGGATGCTCAAAAGGATCGAAAGGTGAGGCATTAGACTCTCAGTTCGAAATGGACTATACCATCATCACATGCATGGTTTCATCGATGATGGGTTGTGGTTGGTATCTTTATAGTGGAGCCTCATTCCACATGACCAACGATAAAATTTTATTCAGTACCTTGGAGGAGAAATACCTCAAGATGCACATAGAGATGGGTGATGACAAAAGGTATAGTGTTTCAAGAGAGGACACAGTTGCTTTTCACTGGGAACATGGACCTCCTATAGCCTTGACAGATTTGAAGTATGTTCCTGGACTGAAGAAGAACTTGGTATTGTTCATGCTTTTGAAGGACCAAGGCTACGATATTATCATCAGTAAAGGAAAGGCGTTCCTTAGACACATCACCACAAGACAAGTGAAACAGATTAGTTCACGAGTTAAGAACCTACACCCTCTTGAGGTTAAAGATAGATGTAAAGCCTTGAGAAGCAAGGAAAATCTTACAGAATTGTTGATTGAGAGGGAGAGTAAATTACCTCTCAACATGCAGTCCTAGAAAAAGTCTCACACAATTGTGGAGGATTCAAAATTGGAGAAGTGGGAAGAGGGATCACATGCAACCATACCTCCAAGTGTGAGGTGGGGAGATGTGAAGTGATAGTCCCAAGTGAGATATTTTATCTCATGGATCATAGTTTGTTATGGGAGCCCAAAGTATATAGTAGCAGAAGGAATTAGTTCGATTAATGTAGTCAGAGATCGAAGTGACAGAGGCTAGAGAAGTTAGATACTGAAGAGCGTAGAGAAGGATTGGCAATAGTTCAGAAAGCTAGAGTCAGTAGAAGTGCAAAGTTTTCAGTTGACAGAGGCAATAACAGTCAGAGACTTTGATGACAAATCCATCATACTGATTCAGGTTGGATGTTTTTTTTGTTTCTGGAGTTGCTGGAGCAACAACATTAGAGAGAAGCGTTGCATGCATAACATTCCAAAGGTTCACGATTGGGATCAAATTGAATTCTTTTCTTTTTGAGAGGGAGTGTTGAAAATAGCAACAAGAAATGATAAAAATAGAATCCAGAATATTGAAATTTTAATTTGTCCATGAATTAAAATTGTGAATTAAAGTTGAATTTAGTCTCTCCACCTGCTTGGAATTAATTAATTAATTCATTATGGGTTAATTAGTTGGAGAAATTCAAGTTAGAAGTCTTTCTGAAGTCATGCAACAATTATCCCTTAAATTAAGGAGATTATCCCTTAATTAAGGAGATAAGATTGAGTTATATTTCAGCTGCAATTATTTAGCTCAATTTAATGAGTTAAGTCTAGTTAAATTAGTTCCAAACTACTTGAGGAACTAATTGTGAGTTATCAGTTAGTTGGTGCATGCATGCACTCAACCAGTGTACTCCAGATAACTGAAGGTTACCTCATCAGAAACTCATGCATGTCTATTCTGAGAAAGACCCAGTTGAGCTAAATGTCAAGAAAAGTGTACTATTAGTTGTATGTGTTTTCCTATAAATGAAGCTCAAGCATGCAGTCAAGGTAAGTTTGATTGAGGATTGCGCAGTTGTGACAGTGTGTCAGAGCAATGTGTGAGAGCAGTGTTACACTGGGTGAAGGAGAATCATCGCAAAGGAATTGAGCAATGAAATAGAATCTTGGAGGGTAGAGGAGAAGCCTTGTGAGAAGCTTTGATTTCCTATGAGCATCTAAGAGGATTGGAATGACAGTTGGCTAGCTGTGAGAGCTAATGCTTTGTATAATTCTAATGTATTTCCAACTTGTATGATAATACAGATAGTGGGGTTTTTTTGTAGAGGCTTTCCCCTTAGTATTTTCTGTGTTTCAAGTGCATTAATTCTTCTTCTTCTAGTTATATGTGTTCAGCTCAATCTTTCTCAATCTTTAAGCTTGCACAAATAAAATTGATAGTAGAAGTAGATTATTGTATTTTTCTTTGGTATATTGCATTATTAGGTTAATCTACAGTCAGATTCTCTATAGAGATCTCAGACGTATATTGGTAGAGAATTTGAAGAATTTCTACATTATTATTGTGCCCCATAGAAACACACTATTGTTATTTTGTGCCCTTATATTATTTTTGTTATGTTAGCTATGATTATATTGTTCAGTCAAATTACTATCCTAAATTTCTACATAAATTACCAATCAGTGTATCGTAAACTAATGAAGTGTAGTGCACTATATGTGCTAGATGACATTTTCTTACCTCACTATTTTTAATTTTATGTGTATTTTGGGGTTTTTTGCTCTTTTGATCCCTAATTTTCTGAAATGTACTCAAAATCTTAATCTACTGATGCTAAGAACCTAGAGAAATGAAATGGAAGCTAAAAGTGCTTTTAGGCCAAATTTGGAAGTAAATTTTGTAAACAAGAAAATGAAGACAAAACTTCTCTTCTTGCTATTATGATTGTTTCAAAAATATGAACTGAAAGGACTTTAAAACTACTATCTACTCAATTGAAAAACCAAAGCTTAAATCAGAAAATGAAATTGTAGCTATCTATGATAAACTAAAAATGAAATACTAGAAATAAGATTGCTTCCACTGCCTAGTCTACTTGCAAAATTAAAGCTTAATGAACAACTGAAGATGGAAGTGCAACTAAACTATGTGGAGAACTAAAAATCAAATTGCAATTATTCTATTATGAAAGCAAGGCTAAATGAAGTATTGTTGTCACTCTGCTACATAACTTAGGGAGAACTACCTCCTTATGATAGCAATCTTGAGAGATTTCATTCTTTATCATTCTAAGAAAAGATGAAAATGCAAAGAAAGTCTCATTAATAAATAAAACATTTCACCACCTAGTTTTATGATTAACCTCAGCTGAAAGGGTTCTTGGAAATATCCATTTATATCATGCGTTTACTAAACTGATAAGAAAACGTCATTGAACTGCTTAACTCAAAAACTAATGTACAACAATTGTAGTGAAAGACTCATTCATAAATACAACATTTCACCATTTAGTTTGAGGATTAACCATCAATGAAAGGCTTTTGGAAACATTCGTTTATATCATGAGTGACTACACTAATAAGAAAATGGCATTGAACAGCTAAACTCAAAAACTATGAACAACGATTATAATGAAACACTCATTCAAAAATACAATATTTCACCATTTAGTTTGAGGATTACCTATCAAAGAAAGGCTTTTGGAAACATTCATTTATATCATGAGTGACTACACTAATAAAAAAAAGGCGTTGAGCAAATTAACTTAAAATCTAGAAACTAAGGAACAACAAATGAAATAAATCAAATTATGCTACTCACATCAACTTAAAACTACAGTTAAGAGACTAGAGAGTAATGAAAACTAAAGGACTATTCTACACTGCAATACAACTACTCTGAGTTAGTGAAAACAAATGACACGAGATACAATATACACCGAGTTAGAAAATGATTATGAGCATGATGAAAAACACATAGTGAAGTTGCAACTAAACTGAGAATAATACAAACAGAAATAAAAAAAATGTACCCTTCACCACACAGGGGCTGTCTGCAAGGTCTCATATTATTAACACGAAATCAACACTTCATAAGCACTTCAGGAAAACACTGAAAATAGAGTTTTTGTATTAAAAATAGAGCACTGAGTTATTCAATCTACAAGTGGAAATCTGAACTATTACATAAGCAAAAACATGAACTTGTTCTACATGCTACAAGTTGGTATTTATAGGAATAAACTACAACTGTTTTGAAGAGAGAATTTAGCTACAACAGAACACGTAGACAGGTAATGTATGTGGAATTCTTGTCTTCGATTGCCTTGAGACATAAATCTTCTAATAGTGGCTATTGGATTTTGTTTGTGTAGGTGGCAAATGAGGTCGTTAGCTTTAGGAGAATGCCTCGGATCCATTATAGAGAATTGTGTAAAAACATAGTTCTACTTTCCATAGGCTTCTGCAGTTGACCTCCCTTTGACCGAAGTCCTCCTCATTGATCTTAGCCAAATGGATAGGATACCATCCATGCTCTGACGTTTTCCAGGCTACCCATGTGGTCTGTTTCCTTTCTTGACACCTGTAACCTACAAAAGTGTGGAGATGCCTGCAAAATAACTGGTTAGTTGTAGAATGTAGCTACATTCGGTAGCTGAAAAAGAAAAACCTATTCAAATAACAAACAAAACAATATAACTTGTAAATCACTGAAATATACTCCTTGAAGCAATGTACAATGGCTTTTGATGATTAAGGATGCATTTTTCATGGAAAAGAAAAGGAAGAAGGATGAGAAAGTTGCTTAAGAGAGAGGTAGTTTTGGAACTCAACATACCCCCACTGTGAGACTATTGCATGTCCCCATGCAATCAAAATTATAAGAACCTTCTTTTTAATACATTTGCTTTGAGACTTCAGCTAGAACATCCAACCTCTTCTTGCTTCTCTTTGCTGCAACTACCATTCTAGGCTTTCTCATGAGCAATCTATACTTAAGGTTAATGAGAGCCCGGTTTAGCTTCCTGTTTTTCCTCTTTAGTTTTTTGTTATTATTATGCCACAAACCTAGATGAAGCATGGCGTTATCATGGAAAATCTTATACAACTTGTTTTGTTCTTTTAAAGCTTGATTTTCCTTCCGAATATGCCTATTTAAGACCTCTACCTCATAGATTTCCTACTTAAGTGAGCTAATCAAAGTCTCTTGTGATGTAGTTGGCTGCTCAGGGTTGGTTGAAGTCCCTTAATATACTGATGTATTCTTTTTCTCCAATAACTCAATATGATCATAGATCTATTGTTGGACTCGGTCAATCCATGGAGGGACTCTCTTTGGGCTACTTTCAAAGTTTTGTTGAGGAGAATGTTATGGGCTCTACTCAAATGAGATGTTGTCTTGGGATTGAGTTGAAGTTTCTTCTCCCAAATCTATGAACTAGGTCTCTTTTGACTTTGTTTACTCTATTTTTCCCTTAAGTCTAGAACTTCTCCTGCAACTTTGTGAGCCTATCAGTTCCTCCTCTATAACCTGTCTTATTTTCCCCTTCTCGTTGTCTTTCTTGAACTATTCTTGATGTTGACTAATCTCTCAGAAATTAATTGTTCATCCTCTGATGAAGGTTCAGGAATATTTTGATGGATTTCCTTAATTTTTCCTTTCATCTTTCTCCTTTGTTTTGTCTGCTTTCTAATCTCTGTTAATGTTTCATAGATGGGCTCTTCCTCACTACTTTTTTGTGCTGAAGTTGTAGGAGTGTTTTGGACTGTAAGACTATTTTTTCTTCACCTATTTCTTTTCACATAACTTCCTTCAGGTAATTCTGGTTCATCCTAGAAAAAGTTTCTAACCAAAAAGTTCTCCCATGTGTCTCCTATACTCTTTAAGTGATGTTTAACTAGAATTTTTATGAGATCATGGTGATAAATATTAGTTTCTATTTCTTCCATTTTCTTCGGAACAGTAGTGGCCATCTTCCTTAAACTACTCAACATGAAAAATGGGAGATTTATGGTTCAATTTTCGAGAAAAATCATCAATAATCTTATGTGATATGCATAGATGGAACCATATCTTCCCTCGCATGTGATAATTTTTTGCAAAATTAATAGCATGCTACTCCATTTACCCTTAAGTGAAGAGATGTGAATTCCTGTATTAAAAACTAAAGTGTTCATACCTGGATTATGGAGAATGAATTTCTAAGTTTCATCATGGAATTATTTATTCTTGAACCACCTCTCTCCAACCTTTGGAAGCTTAGCTGCTTCAACAATAAAAGACTTGGTCATTGTAAACTTTATGTAACCAATCTCCATATCCATCCCATCAAATGATCTAGAAAATGACTTGGTGATTTCTTTATGATGACAATGAAATTTCTCAATGAAACTTAGCCAGCCAGCTTTCTTCAAGGTCCATTTCAACTGAGGATAACCTTCCATATACTTCACTCCTATAGGTTATGTTTTTACGATGAGACCCATCACTCCTTTTCTCTTCTTTTCTTCAAATTTCCTTCACTGTCTCCATGTAGAATATTTTGTATAGGACAGTGGTATATCAGAGCAAAAATGGTTATAGATATGGGAATGCAATAATAGAGTATGTGTAAGGAAAATGATAGATATAGGGATAAAACATATAGGGTATATGAAACAGGGAAACTGTATGTGTGAAATACTACAGAAGTTGTATTGAATGGAGTGGTTACAAACATAAATTTTGTGGAAAACGGAGAACTGCTAAACACAGAGAGAACCGAAAACAGAATTAATGATTTTGTGCTCATGGTATCTGAGTGCTTGTATACATAAGAAGGTTGTGGAAGTAAAAGCAAGGAACTCGATGTAATAGAGGAAAAATAGGGTTGTGAAGAGCCGTATCCATCTGTGTTATGTCATGTAATTAGCTGTTAAACAGGTGTGATGGACAAGTACAGTGAAGTAGGAGTTAGAAACAGAGATCAAATCATGATACTGTTAGGCATTAAAATCGGAAGGCATGGTGGAATAATCACAACAATCAAATCACATGATGACAAGTCAAGGAGCAGTGTGATTATACGAGTTATATAACTTATGCTTTATATTGCTATTTGAAATAGGTTTGTATTCTTACATCTAGAACCATACCTTTCCGCTTGCTAACCTTTTGTTGTTTTCTTTTTCAGGTGCTTAGATGTTTATATGTCTTCACAAAGAAAGGAGTTTGATTCTCATCTATTGTTTTGATTCTTACTGCTCCATTACTGAAAACTTTTTCAATCTCATATGGCCCAAGCTAATGAGTTTGAAACTTTCCTTGAAAATCCTTAAACTTTGAATCGAATAATAGTGCCCAATCTCCCTCTTGAAGCCTTTTTTCCTTGATGTACTTGTCATGCCACTTGGCCCTCTATTGGTAAACTAAACCAGTCCTTTGAATAGCCTCTTTTCTAATTTCATCAAGTTCATTTAACTACTCCAATCTATGCTTTTGAGCTTATGATAAATCCATCCCCAACTGGACTGCCAGCTTGAAAGTTTTGATTTGGAACTCAATGGGGAACAATACTTGTTTTCCATGAACAATTTCATAAGGTCTATGTCTTTTTGTGTTCCTCCATGTAGTTTTATAGGCCCACAAGGCTTCAGGAAACCTTTTTGCCCAATCTCTTCTATGTACATGCACAGTCTTGGTGAGGATTCCTTCAATCTCTTTATTTGTAGACTCCACTTGACCATTTTCTTATCGATGATAGCGAGTGGATTTCCTATGCTTGATCTTGTACTCTTCAGTAAGCCTCTCCATCATTTTGGATGTGAATTGAGTTCCCTGATCTATCATAATTTGTCTTGGAACACCAATGTGAGTAAAAATATCCTCAAAAAGAAAACTAACTACAGATTTTTCATTAGCAAAAAGTAATGCTCTGGCTTCTACCAATTTGTGAAATAATTAGTGCATATCAATATATATTTTTTCTACTTGGATGAAGGATTAATAGGTCCAATAAAGTCTAAAGCCCATTTTTTAAAGGGTTCGATAAGTACCTGAGGTTGTAATTCCATCTCATTTGAGGGAGCACGTTTCGATACCCTTTGGCAATTGTTGCACCTTCTGACATATTATTTAGCATATTTGAATATGGATGGCAAATAATATCCTAAAGAGAGGATTTTATAGGTTTTCCTCTTATCAGAAAAGTGTCCACCACATGGCTCATCATGACATGCTTTGATAATATTAGGCATTTCATCTTCCCTAACACACCTTATGATCTTAATATCAGGCCCTGTTTTATACAATTCATTAGTGATCCATGAATATCTTGCACTATTTTGAATAATATTTCTTTTCTCTCTAGGAAATAAATGTGAAGCTAACTTCCTTGTAACCAAGTAATTAGCCACATCTGCAAACCAAGGAGTTTGAGTAGCTACTGCAAATAGATATTCATCAGGAAACTTATCCTCAACCAGAGAGTGTTCTTTGTTATTCAATTATTTGTAATCAGTGCACATCCTCCATTTACCATTCTTTTTAGGCACAATTACCAAAGGAGAAACCCATTGGCTATCTAAGATTGGGTAAATGAAATTTACATTGAGTAATTTTTAGAGCTTTTCTTTCACAATTTCCGTAAGATTTGGATTCATTCTTCTTTGATCTTGTCTGATTGGTCTATTGTTTTCCTCAATATAGATATGATGGATACAATTCTTAGGATCAATACCTTTCATGTCAGTATACTCCCATGAAAATGCAGCAAAATCTTTTTGAAATATATTTCTTAGCTCTTCTTGTTGTACTTTCTCCATGTTTTGGTTTATGTTGGAAGTTCTACCTAGAAAAATTTCAATTGTAGAGCTACCAAAACCCTCCATATAATAGAGAGAAATCTACCTCGATGAAAACTATTTAACATTAGTTTTTTCTTGCAATTGTGCATGATCATATTCTGAAGATGTTTCACAATTTTCCAATATGTTCAAAATTTGACTATCTTCACTAATTTCTAATATAGCAAAGATAGGCTGAATAACATCTTCATCATTGATCCATTCCTTTTCATCTATTTTTGTGATTACTTTTGCTGGAGGATACAAAGTAAATTTCTTTGTTGAACTACCATCAAAAATATACATGTCACCAGATCTACAACTAATAAAAGCATCACTTGTGGCCAGCCAAGGTCTTCCTAAGATGAGTGGGTTTCCTCCTAAATTATTCTTGGGAGTTAGAATCATGAAATCAACAGGATATTCCCAAGAATCTAAGGAGAATGAAATGTCTTCTAGCACATCGTCTGGTTTGATTAATAATTTATCTGCAAGTTGCAGTAAGGTAGGTGTGTAAAGAAAGTTAGGAGGTTTAAGTTGCTCCATAGTCTGTTTACTCATAATGTTTATTTTTTCCCCTAAGTCAATCAATGTGTTTGGAATTTCAATCCCATTTATGTGTGTCTTGATAATTGGACTTCTTGGATCCACATATTTATGCACGGTAATCTTTCCCATCATGATATCTACTATCTTTCCTACCAGGTGAATTATTTTTGTTTCTCTTGGACTTCTTCCTGGTCTTTTGATGCTCAACTCCTTTATTGTCTTTGCTAGAATTGGAATTTCTCTAATGTCCTGTAACAAAGGAATCCTAATACAAACATTCTTCAATTCATCTAGGAAGTCATAATTGGGCAACAAGATCTGTTTTTCTACTCCTCTATCAATTTGTAATCTCTCAGGAAAAGGAGGTGTAGAAGTAGATGCTGGTTTCTCAATTATCATAGTTGTGTTTATTGATTCATTTTGTTTTCCTTTTTCAATGTTTTGGTTTTGGAGGGATGTCCCCTCAAAACTTTTGTTAACTTTCAGAGAATCTTCCTCAGAAGCATATTGTTCTTGAATATGTATAGAAGTTTTTTCCTTTTCTAATATCCTAACATATCTAAGTTGAACATCATTAAGATCTAGAGGAGCAATCATATAATTAGGAAATTGTTGTCCTTCTATTGTGTAAGCATTCTGAGGGTTTTTATTAATGGGGTTTGGAAATGGTTGGGCTGGTAGTTGATTCGGTTTTTGTTGAAATGAAAGTAAGAGTTGACGATTTTGAATTTGTTGTGGAGGTTGTTGTGGAAATGGTAATGAAAGGTGAGGGCTTTGATTTGGAAGTTGTGGTTGCCGATTTTTCTATTGGTTTTGTGGGGGATGATACCTCTGATAAGATGGAGGATATTGATAATATTGAGCAAATATCCCATAAGGATTTTGTATCCCTTGTGCCCATTATTGAGATTGATACTGAGATTGAGGTTGAGGCCAAGGTTACTACTAAGAATTCTAGTTTGATGGGGGCTGAAAGATCATTGGATTGTTAAATCCTTGATTTTGTGGCCCCTAACAAGGTATTCTTGCAGGAAAACAAAGAGGTTCTACAAGATTTGGGGTTGTTTCCTCTTGAAAGACAGCGTGAGGACCTGGGTTTAAAGGACAACCCTTGGTTTCATGACTTTCTCAACAAATCATAAAAGTTTCTACAATTTTTGCATCTAAAGGGCATTCCCTTAGAGCATGTTTCTTTTTGCATTTTTGACAAAATATGGCTAAAGCATAAGCTTTTGTCTTATGCTTGTTTTGGATTTTTAGGGTGTCTAGCTGCTCACTAAGGCTCCCTAAAATATCAGTTTTAGACTCATCAAGCATATTGCCAATTTCTTCCTTACTTACAGATCCGGTTGTAGATTCTTTTGCTCTAACAAGAGAAGGATCTCTTGGTCCTTTCCCAGTTTTAGATTTCCCTCTTGAGAGATGGACACATAGTTCTGCTATGTCACTCAATGGAAGTTGAGAGATGTCTCCCTTCCCCATCATGTTAAGGATATCTATCCATTCATCTCTAATGGCCTTCAACAAAAGAACTTACAAATTTTATTCATCCAAATTGTTCATTTTCGCTACTTTTAGATTATAATTGAATATTTCAAGCAAATCCTCTAAGTTTTCATCTTCTCTTTGCATCATTTTGAACACTTCATCCTTATGATTGGTAGGCATACAATAATCCAAGTATCTATCCAAAAATGCCTATTTCATGTCATTCCAAGTTCTAATGGATTGAGTGACTAACCCCATAAGCCACTTCAAAACAACCCCTTTTAGTGTTGAAGGGAACAATTTGAGTTTTTGATAGTCTTCTAGATAGTCATTGGTTCTGCACAAGACTTCAAACTCAAACAAAAATGTTTCAGGGTTCTCACTTCTTAATCCATAAAAGTTTGGGAGGAAAAATGGTGAGATGTTTTTCATTATTGTATGTGTTTCCTCATATACTATAAGGAATGCCAATGAGTTATCTCCTTTCCTATTTCCTTTGACTCCTCCATTATTACCTCTACCTCCTCCATTGTTTCCTCTACCTCTCCCTCTACCCCCTCCTTCAAATAGTGAAAATTCTCCATCTTGTTCTTCTTCTTCCATTATAGTTTTCTCAGAGTCCTTTGATTCTTCTATTAATGGATTATGGGAGAGAGTTTCTACTTCTTCCTCTTCACTAGGTATCCCTACTTCCTCAATTACAATAGGCTCCCCTGTAGAGGTGAAAAAGGTCTTCTCTCCTAGGTCTGTTTTAGTAGATTAAGTGGGAGAATCTTCTAACTGAGTTGCTTCCCCTTGAATTCTAGGAATCCTAAGGCTGGGAGTATGAGTCTGGGATGGAGGTGTGTCCTTTCTAACTCTTGGTGGAGTAGGTGGAGTTGTGAAAATCAAACTTCTACCCCTAGCTATAAATCTACCCCTAGAATCTCTTTCTCTATGCATGTCATTGTTTTGTTTTGTTGTTTTTTATTTTTCTATGAATGTAAGAAACAAGGCTACCTTGTTACACTTCCCCAACAATGGAACGAAAATGTTAGTCAATTTAGTGTCCTAAATTGCTACATAAACTATCAATCCAGTTAACATAAACTGATGAAGCATAGTGCACTATATGTGCTAGATGACCTTCTCTTACCTCACTATTTTTAAGTTTATGTTTGCTTTGGGGTTTTTTTATTCTTTTGATTCCTAATGTTTTGTAATGTAATCAAAATCTTAATCTACTACTGCTAAGAACCTAGAGAAATTAAATGCAAGCTAAAAGTGCTTTTAGGCCAAATTTGGAAGTAAAGTTTGTAAACAAGAAAATGAGAACATAAATTCTCTTCTTGGTATTATGATTGTTTCCAAAATATTAACTGAAAGGACTTTAAAACTATTATCTATTCAATTGCAAACCAAATATTAAATGAGAAAATGAGATTGTAGCTATCTATGATAAACTAAAAATGAAATACTGGAAATAAGATTACTTCTAATGTCTAGTCTACTTGCAAAATTAAAGCTTAATGAACATTTGGAGATGGAACTGCAACTAAATTAAGTGAAGAACTAAAAATGAAATTGCAAGTATTCTATTATGAAAGTAAGGCTAAATGAAGTATTCTTGTCACTCTGCTACATAACTTAGGGAGAACCACCTCCTTATGATAGCAATCTTGAAATATTTCATTCTTCATCATTCTAAAAAAACATGAAAATGAAAGGAAAGTCTCATTCATCAATAAAACAATTCACCAATTAGTTTTAGGATTAACCTTCAACTGAAAGGGTTCTTGGAAATATCCATTTATATCATGATTTTACTAAACTAATAAGAAAATGGCATTGAACTGCTTAACTCAAAAACTAATGAACAATAATTGTAATGAAAGACTCATTCATAAATACAACATTTCACTATTTAATTTTAGGATTAACCATCAACGACATTCTTTTGGAAACATTCATTTATATCATGAGTGACTACACTAATAAGAAAATGGAATTGACAGCTAAACTCAAAAATTAATGAACAAAAATTGTGATGAAAGATTCATTCACAAATACAAAATTTCACCATTTATTTTGAAGATTAACCATCAACGAAAGGATTTTGGAAACATTCATTTATATCATGAGTGACTACACTAATAAGAAAAAAGGAATTGAACAACTTAATTTAAAATCTAGAGACTAATGAACAACAGATGAAATAAATCAAATTATGCTACTAACATCAACTTAAAACTACAGTTAAGAGACTAGAGAGCAATGAAAACTAAAGGACTATTCTACGCTGGAATACAACTAATCTGAGTTAGTGAAAACAAATGACACAAGCTACAATATATACAGAGTTAGAAAATGATTATGAACATGATGAAAAACACACAGTGAAGTTACAACTAAACTAAGAAAAATACAAATAGAAACAAAAACATGTACCCTTGACCACGCAGGGGCCCTCTTCAAGGTCTCGGATTATCAACATGGAATCAACACTTCACAAGCGCTTTAGGCATTCATTGAAAACCAAGTTTTTGTATTAAAAATAGAGCACTAAGATCTTAAACCTACAAGAAGAAATCTGAACTATTACATAAGAAAAAAAATGAACTTGTTCTGTGTGCTACACGATGGTATTTATAGGGAAAAACTACAACTGGTTTGAAGAGCGAATTTAGCTACAGCAAAACACGTAGACAGGTAATGTACCCGGAATTCTTGTCTTCAATTGCCTTGAGACATAAATTTTCTAATAGAGACTGTTGGATTTTGTTTGTGCAGGTGGTAGATGAGGTGCTTGGTTTCAGGAGACTGCCTTCGATCCATTACTGAGAATCATATAAAAACATAGTTCTACTTGCCATAGGCTTCTACAGTTGACCTCCCTTTGACCGGAGTCCTCCTCATCGATCTTCGCCAAATGGATAGGATACCATCCATGCTCTGATGTTTTCCAAGCTACCCATGTGTTATATTTCCTTTCTTGACACTTGTAACCTACAAAAGTGTGGATATGGCTGTGGCACAGCCGTTAGCTATAGAATGTGGCTACATTCCATAATTGAAAAACAAAAACCTATTAAAATAACAAACATAACAATATAGCTTCTAAATCACTGAAATATACTCCTTGAAGCAATGTGAAATGGTTTTTGTTGATTAAGGATGCATTTTTCATGGAAAAGCAAAGGAAGAAGGATGAGAAAGTTGCTTAAGAGAGAGGCAGTTTTGGAACTCAACATATTTTATGATCCCATAGACTCCTATATATAGAAAGAAGGTCTTGTCATATGTATCATCCAAGAATTGTTAATTTTTGTAATGTAAAGGAGGTTCCCCCCTAGAAGAGGCTTATTTTGAAGGTGTTGATCTCTCTTTTCTATCTTCTTGTGAGCTAGTTTCATAACATTTGGTATCAAATATTTGGATTCCAAGGTTCCACTACTCCAAATAGGACTTCATGGAATTTTCTCTATAACGTTTTTTCTACAACATTTCAAAATATAAAAACAAATCCCGTTTGAGAATACATCTTCTTAAACCACTAGTCTAAATCTCATATATTTTCTTGATATCGTTTCGGAGATATGATCTGAGGAAGTTAAGGTTTTTGTAAGCTCCAGAATTCCATCTCAAACAGGTCATCATGGAATTTTAGCTATAATTTCTTTTCTACGAAGTTTTAGATTTTGAAATGAAAACCCATTTGATCAAACATCTTGGTGAAGCTTAGGCCCAAACTTCACATTTCTTTTCACTACATTTTCGGAGATACAGTTAGGGGCATTTAGGGTTTCTTTAGGTCCCTGAATTACATCCCAAACAGGTGACCTTGGGAAAATTGTCATAACTATCTCACAGAGCATCTGAATCCATTTCGTCAAACATGATAGAAGGAAGATGGACTCTAGTTCATTGGATACCAATTCCAGAACCTAAATTCGAAAAGAGGTATGTGGCATGACGTACAAGTTAGCTCTACTAAACCATTCTATAATTAGGTAATCGCAGGGGATTGGGCATAACTCTTCCTTTGGGAATCAAATTTTGATCAGACTTGCAGGTTAGAAATATGACATAGAGGGCTATCATAGGCTGATAATTAACAACCTAAACATCTAAATTATCAAGTTACAGTCGTTTCAATATGGAGCTCCTATAATCAAGAAAAATTGATATGAGGAAGTTTGATGGCAAGGATGTAGTAAATTGGATACTACAGATGGAGCAATATTTTGACCTACATGAGGTGAAACTATTAAAAAAGGTATGTATTGCACCACATATATTTACAACCGAATCAATTTTTATGGTATGAAGGGATTTATTCTTGTAAACCATTTATCATGTGGTGAATTTTCATGGATGAAATGATATCACATTATGAGGATACAAAGAGAAACACCTTCTTTAGCCAATTGATAAATCTCAAATGAAAGAGTTAAATGCAAGAGCACATTGAGGAATTTCATAAATTGAATGTAAGGGTAAATGATATTCTAGAGAATCAAAGGATTGATGTCTTCATAGGGACTTTAAAGGATAACATTCAACATGAGGTTCATCTTTCAGAACTTGATTCATTGGAGAAGGAATTCAGGTTGGCAAGAAAAATTTAAGGCGGAATTATGGAAACAAGGAATCCCATCACTCACAACTATAAATATGGAATTTTTTTCTCATATCCTTCCACATCCTACAAGCTTCATGCCACAACAATTGGAAGAAAAAAGAGAAAAAGGGCTTTGTTACATTTGTGGTAGCAAATATACTAATGGTCATAAGCGTGCTGAGAAGAAATTATTTTACATAGATTGTGAAGAGGAGGAAGAAAAGTATCAGGAAACATCAAAAGAAGAGGATATACACTAGGAACCAACCCTAGAGAAAGAACAAATGAATTCGACCATATCTTGTAAAGAATTGGTAAGAATTAGAACTCCTCAAACTCTTAAGATAGAAGGACATATCAAGAAGAAAAAGGTTCAAGAAGTGAAATATCACATCGAGAAAGAAGAAATGAATTCCATCATATCTTGTAATTCATTGGGCGCAATTACCATTCCTCAAACTATCAATATATAAGGACTTATCAAGAAGAAGAAGGTAATAGTATTGATTGATTCAGGAAATACCCATAATTTTATTCGTTGTAAGATAGCCAAGGAATTGAATTTCTTCCTATAACTAGCACCAGAGTGTCAAGTGATGGTTGCAAGTGGAGGTACCATAAATTTATCTATAAAGTGTTATAATATCAAGCTATCCATGGGAAAATATGTATTGAATAGCCCAATGATTTCCATTACAATGGGTGGTGTTGATGTTGTACTAGGAGTCCAATGGCTACAATCCTTAGGTATAATAGCTTTTAATTTTCAAGAACTTTTGATGAAATTTTCTTTAGAAGGAAAGGAAGTTCAATTAAGGGGTATCACAGGGAAACTAGGAAAGATAATCATCTCTAACTGAATGAAAAATCTTCTAAATAAAGAACAAAGAGGTGTAATTGCACAATTTTGTTCACTAGAGGTTCCCACATCAAAATCATCTATTTCTCGTGATATCCAAGAAGTCTTCATTCCATGGTATTTGAGACTCCCGAAGGCCTCCCCCCTATTCATGGTCATGATCATGTTATTCGTTTTATTCCAGGAAGTGTTCCTCCAAAGATTAGTCCTTACAAATATCCATATGCCTAAAGGAGTGAAATTGCTGAAATGCTAGAGGCTGGTATAATTATTCTATCAAATTTGATAAATGAAGCAAGCAATGAATTGAGGAATGACAAAGTAGGGAATGAACTCTTTCAAAAGTTGTGGAAAATCCAAGTTCAAATAATATGGCGAGGACTTGAGTAGTCACAGAACTGATAAATCAACATCTACTAAATCCATTAATTTCAGAGTATCTCATCAAATGGAAGAACTTACCTGCTGAAGATTCCACATGGAAGGATGACAATTTTATACAAAAGCATTGAGAACTACTCTAGCCTTGAGGACAACACTTTTTGAAGGAGAGGGACATGTTAGGTCCCTATACTACTATTGTAACCCCTTATTGTCATTAGTGCAACCCCCTTATTATATTTTTGTGCCCATGTAATAGCCCTATTGTTAGTATTGTGCCCCATAGAATCCCACTATTGTTATTGTTATGCCGTTACATTATTATTGTTATGTCATCTCTGATTATATTATGACCCCTTAGACTCATATATATAGAAAGGAGGCCTTGTCATTTGTATCATCTAAGAATTGTTCATTTGTGTAATGTAAAGGAGGTTGCGCTCATGAAGGGCCTTATTTTGAAGGCGTTGATCTCCCTTTTCAATCTTTTTGAGAGTTGGTTTCATAACAATCATGGAGAAGCCTCCTCGACTAGATAACTTCACATGTCGTTATGCATGCTACTTAGTACTTAGATTCACCTGAAGATAAAGACACAATGCTATGCTTTTTTCTGCTCCATGCTTTACCCCAAATCCAATACTGAATGCATAATCGATGATAGATTGTTGATCATCTAGGTTACTTGCTTAGTAAATGTTTGAAAAAACTATTAAAGTAACATCATATGTATCAGTATATAAAATACAATAATCACAAGTATCGTGAAGATACCTCAGTACATGTTTTTCCGCTACCAATGAATTTCAAGAGGTTTAGACATAAACTGGCTTAGCACACTAATAGAGTATGCTAACTTTGTTCTAGTTGTAGTCATATATATAATACTACCAACTAGTTTCCTATAAAAAGTATAATCCACCTCCTTAGAGCCATCATCTCTACACAATTTCAAGTTATGCTGGGAAGGTAATCATGTTGTCTTGAACTGTTCCATTATGAATTTTTTTTACAAGACCTCTAACATACTTCCCTTGAGTAAGTAAAATCTACCCAGAGTCTCTCCACACTTCTAGACCTACACAATAATGTAAACTTCTGAGGTCTTTCATCTTAAAAGCCTGTGACATATGCGTTTTGATTTCTTTGATTAATTCATATGCATTACCTGTAATATTCATATCATCCACATACAAGGAAATCAAAATTATTTGCCCCTGATCATCATACATGGTAAATAGATATGGATCATTCTTACTCCTATGAATACCATGGTGTAAGAAAAATGAATCAATCTTCTCATACCAAGACCTCAGTGCCTGTATTAAACCATAAAGGTCTTTTTTCAATCTACAAACTAAATGCTCATTCCCTTGTTTAATAAAGCCTCCATGATGCCTTAAATAAACCTCTTCCTTTAAATCACCATTTAAAAAGGCAAACTTAACATCTAAGTAGTGTAGCTTCCACTAATGTTTTGTATCCTCAATAGTTAACATTATAATACTATTCAGTTTCACTACAGGAGCATAGGAGCAAAGGTTTCTTCATAGTCAATTCCCTCTTTTTGTGAATAACCATTTGCTACCAGTCTCACTTTAAACTTTTTTGTACTCCCATCTGCATTAAATTTAGGTTTGTAAATCCATTTTCAACCTATGGGTGTTTTTCCTTTAGGAAATTCAACTAGTTCCCAAGTATTATTTTTGATAATAGATTAAAATTCCTCTTTAATTGTAGTCTTCCACTCATGAGATTGACTAGCTTCTTTATAATTTGTGGGTTCTATAACATGTATAATGTTTGACATTAAAGAATAATCTTTCAATATGGCTAGTGATTGAGTTTTCCTACCTTATATTCTTGATAAGGGACTCACCTCAAATATGTCTGATTCGGACCTTAACAAGCTCGGCTTACTGGTTACATCACCTGCTTCTTCCCCTCTCTCTTGATGTTGTTGTTTTTACTACTACTGCATGTTCTCACTACTTTCCTCCATCAACAATGAAATGTGCCACTCTTTAAGGGTATTCTATTTATTTCCTTCCTTAGCCTTCTCATGAAATGAAACATCTCGACTTGCAAAAACTTTGTGACTCAAAGGATTAAACAATTTATAAGCTTTAAACTCAGTACAACATCCTACAAAGATGCATTTTGTGGCCTTAGGATCTAAATTTTTCCTATGATCCTTGGGAATATGGGCAAAGGATTTTGACCTAAAAACCTTTAAATGATTCACTACAGGTTTATATCCATAAAGTTCTTCAAAAGGAATTTTAGAATTGAGACATTTGGTTGGAATACTATTTTTCAAGTATACCATAGTGTTAATGGCTTCAGCCCAAAAACCATTACATAGACCTTTACCTTGAAGTATACTTCATACGCACTCCACAAGGGTTTTGTTCCTGCATTCTGCAACTCCATTTTTTTATGGAGTGTGAGGTATTGTGAAGTGTTGAATAATCACATGATTCATGCAAAATTTCATGAACTCTCACAATTTGTATTCTCTCCCTTAGTCAGAGCAGAGAATATTAATGAATTTTCGTGACTGCTTCTCCCCCATATTCTTAAATTCTTTAAAGCATTGAATTGTCTCACTCTTCTTTCTAATAAAATATACCCAAGAGAATCTGGTGCAATCATCGGCAAAGAGTAGAAAATAATATGCACCACCTAGCGACCTAGTCTGCATAGGTCTGCATATATTTGTATGCACAAGCTCCAAAATATCTGTTTTCTTCCTATCAACATTGAAATGAAACTCTTCTCTATTAATTTTCACTAATCCACATCCATCATAATCTAAATGAATATTCTAAAAAGTAGGTACTCCATCAACCATACCTTTTCTTCGTAGTAGCATGACATCTTCCAAGTTAGGATGACCAAATCTTTGATACCAAATATTCATGGCTATCAATCCTATTGAAGGTAGATATTGTTGTGGCATGCTCTTGACATTCAACCTAGATAGGCATCCGACATGCACTCTCGTGGAGGTGGTTCATTTTTCTTGTCCTTAGTGACATAGCATGATCTAATGAATTCAAATTGCAGGTCTTGATCTGCCATCATAGAAACATATATCAAGTTATTCTTGATCCCAGGTACATACATCACATTTTTAATATACCTAATATTACCTGATATAACCTATACCATCACCTAGATATATGCTAGCTCCACAAGTAGTTTCTTCAAAATTTTCGAACCAATGCCTATTACGTGTCATATGTGATGATAGGCCTAAATCTACAAAGCATATTTTGGCCTCATCCTCCTCAAGAGCTGAAATAGCATAATCAGCTATGAATAATCGAATATCATGATTGTGACCTTCAACGACAAGTGTGCTTTCTCTATTTATTTCTATCCACATCTTCTTGTTTCGTAAAGAAAAACTTAGTTAATGACTGGTTTTCCCACAACAAAATCATTTAATGTCTGAATTGTTACCATTCTTACTTATAGAAATACATCTAAATGGTCTCTTTCGAAAATACCACTGCCTTTCTATCCTTGTGGTTGTTTACCTTTTTATGGCTTCTTCTTCACCATTAGAGCAAGATCGACACTTTGTGGTCTCAAATTTTTCCATCGCTCTTCTTCTTGTATTAGGATTCCTGTTAGATCTTCAAATGTAAGGGCTTTATGAATTGTAGACAAGTTTGTGATGAGCATCTAGTATCCATCCACCAGCCCTTTCAATGTAATTGTGACAAGATCGAAGTTAGATACCTTCTCCCCGATGTCATCGAATCTATCCTTCAAGTCCTTGACCCATGCAATGAATCCAACAATAGATTCATTCTCATCCACCCTCGTGGAAAACAACTTGTCTTTGAGTGACAATATGTGATTGGTGCTCAGTGTATGGTAAAGGTTCTTGAGTGTAGTCCATATCTCACTATATAATTTATAGTCTCTATAAGAGACATCTTCAATAATAATTTCACCTTATTCTCCCTTTTATCCCAATCCTATATTATAGTTGTCGTACAACCTAGCGACATGGTTGACTTCTGCTCATCGCTGCTCACAATCGACCAAGAGCTTGATCCCTCGAGCAAAATTTGTAGCTTGAATTTCGAATAGGTATAATTGGTCCCATCAATTTTGTTAGACCCATTGAGGTAAGCTTCTATGAAATTGTTCATTTTTGACTGATTGAATTCTAGATCCTTCTATCATTAGTCGATTCTAACCAAGTGAAAAATTACAAGCTAGAAAATAATTAATCTCACAACATTCTAGAACCGTTGAAACAATCACTGATCTGTCTAATCTACCAACAACTCACCTAATCTGCCTCTGATCTAGTCGATCTGCCACCAATATACCACGATCTTTATGTCTGCAACTCAAATCCTCAACTAAATTATCAAAACCTTAAGATCAAAACCATCAAAAACACTCCATCACTCTATCTGGATAAAAAAATGTGATTTCTGGGGGTGATGAAGAAACTCGCTCTAAGAAAAGCTCATATCATCATGGGTTTGACCTTCATACCACACTGATCATCGCTTCTATCAGTATGAAAAATGCGATGACCGTGTTGTGATCAACCATAGTTATGCTGAGACTTGTGAGAAAGGTAAACTTATCATGTGAGTAAGTTATGTCACTAGCGATCACCTAGACTGTGAAAATGTGAGCACTGAGGCTCCTCTGTTGCCACCGGGACATTGTAACCACAAAGGCTCTGTAGCCATTATCGCTCTAATGTAGCCAATAAGGCTCTACAAGTAAGTCAAGCTCATGAGATCTGAGCTCCGATACCATGTGAGAAAAACAAGAAAGAAAAGAAATGAATTAAATGAACCAGCAACTTAGAGGTGAGCAGGATGCAACTCGAGACTCCACAAACTGGAGCATATACTATCATATTGAATTAATCAAAGATGAGATAGTAAATACATCTCAGAAGTGTAGGGAGGTGGTAAAAAACTCCTACAACCTAGGAACTAATTCTAACTTAAGGTGTTACAATACAACCATGTAACCATTTCTCCAATAATACAATATAATATTAATTATTTTCAACTTTACATAAATTAAATGATTTTAATAAAGACAAATAATGTGATAATTTAAATCCTCCCTGCAATGAATTTCCTTCTATTTCAATCCTATAGGAGTCTTCGTTGAAGGTACTCCATTAATCCCCATGTATGTGGGATATATTTGTGCTCTTTGTGCCACTTTCTGCTCGTCTGAAGCTTAATTGCTCAGGGATTCGGGTTATCCATGATTCAATAATCCTTCAACATACGTCTCTGTCTTCGGTCCCATTTTTCTCATATTTGTTGGTGAGAGAATAATTTTGTAAATTAATCATGTTCCATTTGAGATTTGGTAACCTCATCAAATAAATTCACTCATAAGTTAAATTCAAATTCACCCATCCAATTAATTATGCAAACTTCAAATTTAATAAATTATCTTGTATTTACTAGTGTATAAAATTTTGTCTATATACATGATGGAATTCAATATCGTGGAACCTAACTTTTTTAATAGAAATTTAGAGCAATTTCATAAAATTATCATGTTAGTGATCCCCTAGAGATTTGCTAATCTCATCAAATAAATTCGCCCAGAAATTAAATTCACGAATCTTCATATTTAATAAATTTTGTTAGTCAAATTGACTCACTTAGAAACTTTTATATATTTGTATGGTAGAGATATAGCAAAACAACATTATATGTACAATATGTTCATCTTTTATGTATTGACCATGCATTACATATGTGATTGTGCCTTTGTTATTATGTTTCCTTTCACAAATGTGTGTTCTAGTTGTCTCAACTCATTTTACATGCACATAGTTGAATTATTTCTTAATTTTACAATAATGTCATCGTTCATATATAAACTTACATGCATAATCTATTCATCTTACTATTTATTTATATATTTTTAAAAAGTCTTTTTTTCTTAATGAAATAAATAATTAAAAAATAGAATCTGAGTAACGAAGAATTCAGAGTCATGTACTTGAAACCGATGAGCATGTGAGAAGAGATGGAGAAACTCAAGAGAATGGGAATAAAGAATGCATCATTCACGCCCTAGAATAGGGGTGGCTTCCGAATAAAACACTGAAGAATTGTAGCAATTGCCATGAAAAAAGTTTGGAAGGCTAAAAGTAAATCACAATAGTATGAATATTTATAGTTTATTCTATTAAATACAGATTATTTTATAGAAGTTTCATAAGTAAAACATATTATTAATTTATTTTGTAAAAAGTTAATGCTTATAATACATTATCTTACTACATTATTATTGGTAATGCATTAAAATAGATTTTATTAGAAAATTTGTTTTGTTTTTTGTAAAATGTATATGCCATAATTTTTTTTTTTATATTGCTTCTAAATTTTAAATTTAGACTTATTTTAATAAATAGGTAATGTTGTTATAGGGTATGTTTGGAGGAGACTAAGTGGAGCAAGTGGAGGCCCCCACCTTCAAGAATGAATTACACTAGATAGTGGGGTGGGTGGCCACCCCTATACATGGAAATGCATGGAGTTTTATTTCGAGTAGGTTTCTTAGCTTTATGTTGTATGTTGCCTCTAATAGCAAGTGATGGCCAACTTATGATTGTTGATACTCTTTTGTGTTATAATTATGCAGTGGAAATTGTAGTTATGTTGCAATTATTAATTATTTTGTAGTTTTGTATCTAATAGCAAGTGACGGCCAACTTATGATTGTTGATACTCTTTTGTGTTATAATTATGCAGTGGAAATTGTAGTTATGTTGCAATTATTAATTATTTCGTAGTTTTGGATAAATTACTCTATAGGCATATGGTCAAAACTATCTAGTTTCCCATTTGGCAGATTGAGACCATATCCCATAAAATTCTTTAGATTGGATGGATGAATGATGTACTATAAATTTCTATTTTGTGAGGTAATACAATATAAGCTTACAAAATAAAATACGTGTACATTTCAGTTTTGTATTTTTTCCTCTTTTTTTATTTTAGTTTCATTTCATTTTAAAAAATCTACAATTTTTCTTCAATGGGGTGAGAAAAGACTTATATTTTTCCTCCAATGGCAGTGAGGCACAAAGAATGTGGTGACCTAGGTGGATTTCCCACTATGGAGGGTGTGAGAGAAAATTAAATAAAGAGGGTAGCATGGTCACATTCAACATGAATACAAATATGGAGAATAAAAAAAGCCTCCTAGTGAAGAGTGTGTCATTCAAGTACCACGACTCGAAGGACTTGGATGGTCTATTGATTGATTGGAGGAGAAAGAGAGTGGTAATTCCTGTGAAGAATCAATTACAATGTGGTATGAATAACGTGAGAAATAATTGTAGTTTCATAGCGAAGTATAACTAAATACAACCTTTGGGTAAATGATTGTAGATATAACTAGATACAGCATTTAGGTAAAGGAGAAGGATTTCTAGCTCGTGGGTGATCTTCTTGATACACAATATTCTTTTATGTTATACCTAATATATTGTTTATGTTTTGGTCTTGCAAGAAATTGTTGGGAATTTTCAGCTGAAGTTGTTGGAGAGGGCATCGACTATATCTAAAAAAGGAATTTGGTTACCCTATCAATTTAGCAATTGGTAGAGTGCAATTAAAAAATCTATGGTTGCGTGGAAGGGTCGGTTAGCACTACCTTCGAATATATAGTAGTAGCTAGAGGGATGTCTAGTGAAGATGAGCATCCATACACTAGTGTATAAGGCACATGAAAAACCAGATAGGTAAATAATAAGGCTTAGTGATTAATAATGAGATGGACATTTATAATTCATTGATGTATTTTTTTCTATTTTATTTTACTTTCAATCTATTTTAAAAAATTCATAATTTTCCCCCAATAGGGTGAGGAACAAGGAACTTGGTTGTCCCCATGGCCATAACCTTGTCCAATAGAAATCCCAAGGTGTTGTTGAATACATAGTGAATTGTGATGGGACCAGCCCAAAAAGCCACATGGTTCCACACAACAAAGATTCGTAATGATTTGATATTATATTAATCACTGATTAAATTATTAAAATGTTGATTTGCTTATGGACTTAGCAATGTGGTTAACTTTTAATCTTCAGATAATTTTGTATGTGGTTAGGGTGACATTTATGACAGTCTTTATTAGATCTACGTTGGCGGTACTTACCTTAGTTTACATTTCCCGCTTTCTGGTCTTTGCCAAAACCCTTTCTCCTATTGTCACTCAGTCATTTTGCTCTACGTTTCTTCGATGCTAAGGGTTTGGTCTGGAAGTTCTTGTGCTGCAACTGTATGATTTCAAACTGGGATTCTATGCATGCCGGTCATGGATTGTTCTGCCTATGAGTATGATGCATGCATTCACTTGTATGACTTGTGGGTTCGGCTCCTTCTGCATAGGGTAATGACAATGTTTGTTTCCGTGAGAAAATAGTCATTGCATGTCTTAGTTAGTCGCTTGGTTTGTTCATGTTCCACTGTTATTATTCTTCAATGGTTATCTCGTTGATTTCAAGCTATTTTATGTTTTGCATGCTATAGGTCATGGCTACAGTGGCCTCCTCCTATTCGTGATTTTGTTCAGGTACATTAACTCTCCATGATTTTTTTCTACTCCTCACCTTAATCGATTTCTAACAATCTTTGCCCCTCCGTCTCAGGTTGGGACTGTGGTTTGTGACCTCTAGTTCTGCTTTCTCCCTATGCACCCAACACTCTAGGTAATTTATTTCCTCAATGTGATGAAAGTTCTCTGCCTTTTGTTTATTTCTTTCACTGGATAGTGGACTAATAGGCTTGCCCTATTTTGGTTATGCAGGTTGGGGTTTAGTTCGTGGGTGCGCTTAGTAGGAATGCCATGGTTCTTGTTCCAGTAGGCTCTGCCATTATTTTTCTTGGATTTAGTTTATATCATTGTAAACGGATTGAGTCCCGATATTCTTGGTTGTTTGCTTCTATCGTCGCTATGTGACCTAGGTTGTTGGCACAAACCCTCGTTTGGCTCTGCAAAATTTTGTAAGGTTACAATGATTTTAAAGAACTGTTTAGAGACTGTTCCCTATTCTCTTCTATGGTTTCACTGGTTAATTGGACTCTTTAGTGGTTAATTGGCTATCTCTAGACCGTCTATCAGATGTATATGAACATATATATATTTTCTGTTCTGGAATGGAAAGAAATTACAATGTTTAGATGTATGAATGCTACCTCTATTCTGGGATTTTACTTCCAGTGTTCACATGCTTGTTTTGTTCGAATTGCTTGCAATTAAACTTGTCTGTCTTGGTCATGGTATCTCTTAATGGGTTACCAAACCTCATTCTAGGAATTCACGTACAATACTTGTTCTTTGAGTTTTACTCCTTTAGAAAATAAAATAAAAAAGAAAGTCTGCATGCACCATATCGACTATTCCGGTTGTTCAATGATTAGGAAACAATAAATAAATATTAAGATGGTTGTTATAGATGGATTCGAATGAATAAAATTGTCTGCTCTCTTTTTATTACTGATACTTGTATGTTGAACCTTTAGAATGATTTACAATCTTCCATTTATACTTTTTGTTCACAGTTGCCTGAACTGTGCATAGTTACTTTCAGTTTCTATTCTATTAGTTATGCAAATGCTTGTGCATTCAGTTCTACTTACATTACAAGATTTCATACTTGACATGTTTGTCATTTTTCTAGACTGAAAGAAGCAGTTATATAACTATTGTTTATTAAAGATAGATAAGACAGTGACCCTAACTGAAACTGAAATTACAAAAAACAAATTCCTACCTTCTACTTTGACTTTTTAAACATAAAGAAAGCAATCATTCTTAAAACATTCCACCCTAACAGAGACCAACACCCGATCATGGTGCCCTAGCTGGATGCTCCTACATCAGGCTCTTGGGTAAAAAGAAATCATGACTCTGGTCCATGAGCTTCTCAACTGAAGAACCTACCTGCTCTATTTGGCTGGCATCAAGCCACGAACTATCCTCAATAGGATGGTTCTTCCACTTGACCAGATATTGCAGATACTCCTTCCGTCAAGTTCGTTTGGCCACCTGAGTGTCAAGGATTCTCTCAATCTCAAGAGGCTGAACGTAAGCCATTTGTCTCATCCAAGTTTCACTTCCATCTTGGGTGTTCTGTGTAGGCTGTGTGGTTCTGTCTTCTTCTTCTGGGTTAGCAATGTAGGGAAACAGGTCTGCTACATTGAAGATGTGTGAGATGCCTATTCTTGGTGGTAGTTGTATCTCATAGGCATTCGCTGAAAAAATCCAGAGAACTTTGGAGGGACCTATCTTCTTGTACTTCAGCTTGTTGTATGCATCTCTAGGGAAGCGTTCCTTGTGCAAATGTGTGAGGACTTCATCTCCCACATTAAAATTCACTTCCCTTCATTTCAAATCTACTTGTTGTTTATATTTTTGGCTACTATCTTGCAATTTAATTTTCACCTTCTCATGCAAATCTTTCATTGCATTAGTGAAATTTTCCCCATCTGCACTTTGCCTTTCCTGTTGTCCTAGATCTCGCAACTCATGCACTTCGTGAGGATGCGTGCCATACAAGATCTAAAAAGGACTGCAATCCATGTTGCAATTAGGTGAGTCGTTATAAGCGAACTCTGCCTGGGCAAGTACTTGATCCCACATCCACAAATTCTCACCAATCAAGCTTCGTAGTAGGTCCCCCAGACTTCTGTTTACCACCTCTATTTTTTTGTCGGTTTGGTGATAAGTAGAGCTGTAAGTAAACTGCGTATCCATCTTCTTCCACTGGGTGTGCCAAAAGTGCACTGCAAACTTCACATCCCTATCAAAGAGAATAGACTTAGGAAAACCATGTAGCCTGACAATCTCTGTAAAGAACAAGTGGGCCACGTGAGTGGCATCACTGATTTTTCTGCAAGCGATGAAATGCGCCATCTTTGAAAACCATTCCACTACTATCATCATCGATTCATAACCCCGTTGTGTCCTTGGTAGAACCAAGATGAAGTCCAAGCTAACTGAATCCCACGGTCTACTTGGAATAGGGAATGGTGGGTAAAGTGATGTGTTTTGACTGTGACCTTTTTCTAACTGGAACACTTTACATCTTGTCATAAATCACCGTGTGTCCCTTCACATTTTTGGACAAAAGTAAAAATGGTTGAGCTACTCTAATGTCTTGTCTATGTCAAAATGTCTGGCTAGACCTCCAATATGCTTCTCCTGAATAATATTCTCTCTCATTGAGCAGTCAGGAATGCATAGCTGTCCTCCATTAAACAACATCTTCTCCTACAAATTATAGTCCAACCATTTACTATTGTCTCTCACCAAAGGATTCTGCCACACTTCATAAGCCTCCTTAAAATCTGTGTCAGTCTGATATAAATCTTTCAAGTGCCCAAAACCCAACACTTGTAAAGTACTCTCCTACAATAGTAAGGCCCTCATACTCAATGCATCTACCACCTTGTTGGCCTACCCACTGATGTGTTTCAACACAGATGTGAAACTCTACAAATCTTCCACCCATTTGGCATGTTTGTGACTCAACTTATGCTGTTGCATCACATACTGTAGTTCAGAATTATCCAAGAACAAAAAAAATTCATTCCCTAGCAAATAGTTTCTCCAATGCTTTAGTGCTTGGACGACAACATAGAATTCCTTGTCATAGGATGAATATTTCTACCTTCTTTCATTCAAATTCTCACTGAAAAATGCAATAGGTTTATCCTCTTGGCTAAGTATAGCTCCAATAGCTATACTGCTTGCATCACAGTGAACCTGAAAAGGCTTTTTAAAATCTAGCAATCTCAGGATCAGTCTCTTTGTGATCTTCCTCTTTAGCAGCTGAAAACTCCTCTCTACTGCATCAATCCATCGAAAAGGCTGACTCGCCATTTTGATAGTGTCCAACATAGGTGCGCAGATTTCACTAAAATTTCTTATAAATTGCTGGTAAAAACTCACCAGCCCATGAAATCTACATACCTCAAATAATCTTTTCAGGGATGGCCAATTGACTATCTCTACAATCTTCTCCGTATCCATCTTTACATCATTTTTTGCTATTACGAAGCCCAAATAAACTAACTCTTTTTGTAGAAAAGTACACTTTTTCAGATTTATCAACAACTTATTCTACTGCAATTTTTCCAGCACTTTTCGAACATGTCAAAAGTGTTCCTCCCTTGTCTTGCTAAAAATTAACATGTTGTCCAAGTACACTATCACAAACTTCCCGATGTATTCTTTCAGCATTTCATTCATTCAGCTCATAAAGGAACTAGGTGGATTGCTCAGTCCGAATGGCATGACTAGCCACTCATACAGTCCCTCTTTATTCTTGAAGGTTGTCTTCCACTCATGCCCCTCTCGAATTCAAATATGATGATACCCACTCTTTAAATCTATCTTAGAAAAATATGTTGCCCTGCTTAGGCAATCCATCATGCTGTCCATCCGTGGCCGTGGAAACCTATACTGGATGGTGATCTTGTTGATGGCCCTTGAATCTGTGTACATACGCCATTCTCCTCCTTTCTTGGGAGCAAGAACTACTGGAACTGCGCAAGGGATCAAACTCTCCCTTTCCGACCCTTTTTCTAGAAATTCATGCACCCGTTTCCTAATCTCCTCGTTGTCTTTGGGGCTCATCCGATATGCTGCCTTATTTGGAAAACTTGCTCCATTTATAAAGACAATATCATGACTTATGCTTCTTTTCGGGGGCAATTTATCTGGAAAGTCATCCACCACTATATCGGTAAACTCCTGCAACATCTTTTGAATTTTTGTGGGAGAATCTGACACCTCTGTGTGTAGTAGTACCGTCTTTGCTCTTCTTACAACAACATAGCTCACCTCATTGTCCTCAACTTATTTCAGAAACTATTTTCTACTTACTATAAATACTCTTGTCTCACTTGTTCCCACTGTCTCTTCATCTTTGATGGGCAGAAGCGTATGCTTGATCCCATCTTTGGCAAACTTATAACAGTTTTTCTTCCTGTCATGTACTACCTTCCTGTCATACTGCCATGGCCTGCCTAGTAGTATGTGACATACATCCATCGGCATTATGTCACAAATAACCTTATCCTTATATCTGCCCATATGAAACTCCACTTCGCATTGCTCATCTACCAGCAACTTATGGCCTTTTTGCAGCCATGAAACTTTGTAAGGTGTGGGGTGTTTCAAATGCTTCAACCCCAACTTTTCCACCATCTCTGTGGCCACCATGTTATCTGTACTTCCACATTCAATAATCAGCTTACAGTGCTTACCATGTGACTTACAAAGTGTCTGAAACAAAGCTTTCCACTAAGTTCGTTCAGCTGTTTCCTTGGCTGGTTTCAGCAACACCTTGTTCAAAACTAGGGCTTCCCCTATTTCTGGTGCATTCTCTGCTTCTTGGGGAGGTGCCTCGGCTTCTTCTAGATGTGAGACATACGCACCACTCTGTCCATCTTGTTTTGCCTCAAGGCATTCAAATGATCTGTGTCCTCACTTGTGACACCTGTAACATTGAAAACCAACTCCTCTGCCTCGGCCATTTCCCTTGCCTTGGTGATATGGCTTACCACCTCTCATGTTGTCACCTTTTTCTACTACTCCAGAAGCTTTAGAACTACTGCCTTCTTCATTACTACTAGCAGTTCACCCTCTGCCATAAGAGTGTCCTCTTCCTCTTCCAGTTCCCCATCCTCTCCTAGCATTTTGCTTTCTGGTGATTTTCTCCTCTGCTTTCATAGCACTCTGATATGCTTCTTCAATGTTTTTTGGAGAAAGAATGCTAATTTCATCTAAGATTTCTAACCTTAAACCATTTACATACTTGGTTGTTTTCTCCGGGGTATCCTCTGTATAACCAACCCTTAAGTTCACTCGATAAAACTCTTTAGTGTACTCCCTTACTGTCATCCCCTTCTGCTTCAGATTCTGCACTTGCCTGTGTAGTGCAATCTGGTAATCCTTAGGTAGAAATCTTCCGTTCAATCTGGCCGCCATCCTTGACCATTTCTTGATTGACAATTTGTTCAATATCCTTCTCTCTGTTTGGACAATATTCCACCATAGGGCTGCTTCTCCCTTCAACTTTGTCACAGTGAATTTTACTCTATAGTCTTCACTGATCTCTTCACACTCAAAACACTTATCCAGCTCATTGATCCAGTCCAACAGAACCTCTGTGGACAAGCTGCCATCATAATTTGGGAGTTCTGGTTTGGGTTTGCTGCTCGCCAATAGGACCGACCTCAACAGGATCATTTCCAGTCCTTCTTCATCTGATCCATCTATTGTCGCTACAGCTTCTTCTTCACTATCATCACCTAACTCTGGATCCCTTCTTCTCTCTGCTTCAACTACCTCCAAATGGGCAGTAAGAATCATAATCTCCTATCTTAGTCCTTCCTCTGCTATCCTTCGAACACCTCTTCCACGACCTCACCTTCCTACCTCTATTTATCAAGCCAATTCCAAATCCTGCTCTGATACCACTATGATCGGACCAGACCAACAAGCCATACAGTTCTGCACAACAAATATTTGTAATGATTCGATATTATATTAATCACTGATTAAATAATTAAAATGTTGATTTTCTTGTGGACTTAGCAATGTGGTTAACGTTTAATCTTCGTAGAATTTTAGATGTTGTTAGGGTGACATTTAGGATAGTCTTTATTAGATCTTTGTTGGTGGTACTTACCTTGGTTTGTGTTTACCACTTTTCGGTCTCTGCCAAAACCATCTCTCCTATTGTTACTTCGTCATTTTTCTCTGCGTTTCTTCGGTGCTGAGGGTTTGGTCTGGAAGTTCTTGTGCTGCAACTGTATGATTTCAAACTGGGGTCCTATGAACACCGGTCATGGATTGTTCTGCCTATGACTTGTGGGTTTGGCTCCTTCTGCACAGGGTGATGAATCTGTTCGTTTCCATAGGAAAATAGTCACTGCATGCCTTATTCAGTCGCTTGGTTTGTTCATGCTCCACTGTTATTATTATTCAATGGTTATCTGGTTGTTTTTGAGCTGTTTTATGTTGTGCATGCTACAGGTCATGGCTAGAGTGGCCTCCTCCTGTTCACAATTTCGTTTAGGTGCATTAACTCTCCATGATTTTTTTCTACTCCTCACCTTAATCAATTTCTAACAATCTCTACCCCTCCGTCTCAGGTTGGCACTGTGGTTTGTGACCTCTAGTTCTACTTTCTCCTTGCATGGCCAACACTCCAGGTAATTTCTTTCCTCAATGTGATGAAAGTTCTCTACCTTTCGTTTATTGCTTTCAGTGGACAGTGGACTAATAGGCTTGCCCTGTTTTGGTTATGCAGGTTGGGGTTTGGTTCGTGGGCGCACTTAGTAGGAACGCCACGGTCCTTGTTCCGGTAGGCTCTGCCACTGTTTTGCTTGGATTTAGTTTATATCACTGTAAAGAGATTGAGTCCTGGTAGTCCTGGTTGTTTGCTTCTGTCGTCGCTATGTGACCTAGGTTGTTGGCACAAACCCTCGTTTGGCTCTGCGGAATTTTGTAAGGTTACAACGATTTGAAAGAACTGTTTAGAGACTGTTCCCTATTCTCTTCTAGGGTTTCACTGGTTAATTGGACTCTTTAGCGGTTAATTGGCTATCTCAAGACCCTCTGTTATATTTATGTGAACACACACACATACACAGATATATATATATATATATATATATATATATATATATATATATATATATATATATATATATAGATATATATATATATATATATATATATATATATATATATATATATATATATATATATATATATATATATATATATATATATATATATATATATATATATATTGGAATGGAAAGAAATTACAATGTTTCGATGTATGACTGTTACCTCTGTTCTGGGGTTTTACTTCCAGCATTCACATGCTCGTTTTGTTCGAACTGCTTGCAATTAAACTTGTCTGTCTTAGTTGTGGTCTCTCTTAATTGGTTACCAACCCTCGTTCTGGGAATTCATGTACAATCCTTGTTGTTTGAGTTCTGTTCCTTTAGAAAAGAAAATAAAAGAGAAAGTCTACATGCACCATATCGACTATTCTGGTTGTTCAATGATTAGGAAACAATAAAGAAATATTAAGATGGTTGTTACAGATGGATTCAAATGAATAAAAATTGTCTTCTCTCTTTTTATTACTGATACTTGTATGCTGAACCTTTAGAATGATTTACAATCTTCCATTTATACTTTTTGTTCACAGTTTCCTGAACTGTGCGTAGTTACTTTCAGTTTCTATTCTATTAGTTATGCAACTGCTTATGCATTTGGTTCTACTTGCATTACAAGATTTCATACTTGACATGCTTGTCATTTTTTCTAGAATGAAAGAAACAATTAAATAACTATCATTTATTAAAGAAAGACAAGACAGTGACCCTAACTGAAACTGAAATTAAAAAAAAACAAATTCCTACCTTCTACTTTGACTTTTTAAACATAAAGAAACCAATCATTCTTAAAACTTTCCACCTTGGTGGAGACCAACACCCGGTCATGGTGCCCTAGCTGGATGCTCCTACATCAAATTGAAAATTCTCTTATTTGACCGAGAGCTCAAAGAGGGTATAGCACAATGGGTTCATGACCATGGTGTTTGTGGCAGTGGACTCTCCACTAGGGGAAGCAAAAGAAAATACTACCAAGATTTTCCTCTCTATTAGCAAATAAAAATGGGTTGCACGGTGAAAGGTACAATGTCTTTGCAATTCTTCCACATGTCAAACGTGAGCAAATAAACCACACATGTCTTTTTGTGGAGAGAATGGACAAGGAAATGGCACAAATTAAGTGCCATATCCCATAAATAGGTCAACCCTTTCAAGATGTGTGAAAGATTTTCCTCCTCACATTCTTAGTTGTCTAATGTTCAATTTTTTGTAACATGATTAAGATATTCTAGTGATGTTCTCACTTTTAAGACTCCCTCTTCACATTCCTAGTTGTCTAATGTTCATTTTTTTGTAACATGATTAAGGTATTCTAGTAATGTTGTCACTTTTGACTCGTAAAGTTTTGGAAAAATTATTCCATAAAATTGTGGCAAAAAACATATGGTTCAGTATTGGGTATATTAAAAGCCATCTACCATAAAATATGTTAAGAGTGGATAGATTAATAAAGTATTGGTTTGTATAATTTTATGAAGTGATATAATTAAATCAACTTAAAAAAACATATATATATATGGTATTCATACTTTTATAATAAATAACTTTTTTTAGTTAAAAGAACTTTAAAACATTAAAATTGTATTTTTAATTTTTTTTTTGAAAGTGAAACTTAAAAATTATATTTATATTTACAATTATGTATATACATTTCTCATTATAAAGACTTCACTAATTCACCTAATATTAAGCCAAGTTTCTTTCTCATCTAATACTAAATTGTTCGATGGAATATTTCATATGTGAATAGGACATATTTATAAACATATAAGTTGTGATGGTTATTTTCACGAGCTGCAATGAAATCATTTTATATTATTTATAATATTGTTTTATTATAATACTAAAAAATATCTTTTAAATAATAATTTATTATTTATTAAAGTTAAAATTATTATTATGTTTAAAGATACTTTCATATTTATTGTTAAATTGTTTATCATAATGAAATTCAAATGTGTTAATTTAGGTAATTGAAATATATTAAAATTAAAAAATATATTTTATAAATTCAAATAATATAAATGGTTTAGAAAGAGTTTTTATTTATTATCTATTTTTTTTCTTTCTTTAATCTGTTTGATTCACAACGAATTTGAACTTCAAATCTCAAAGTTTACATAATACTTTGTAAAACTGCAATAGCTAATTAAAATGATTTCTAAACTTGATTTAATATTCTTTTGTTTATCACATATCATGTAATATATTTTAATAATAGGAACAAAATGTGACAAGAAAATTTTGTAAATAATTTTAACCAAAATATATTAACATAGATTTAGTCATATATGAAGAATATTAAAGATAATTGATTGAAATAATCACTTAATAAATCTTTATTTATATAGGAATTTAAAAAAGACAATATACCTCAAAGTCTATTCTTTTTATTTGTCTTTGTCGAGATAACAGAAATTGACTTATACTTTGAGTATTATTACTCCTTCAAAAGTAGAACCATGATAATTGGTTTACCCTTTGGCTATTATGAGTACCTCAAAATTAGTTTCCCTTTATCTTATACAATGTCTAATGTTTAACTTTATATGTATATGTATATCTATATATATATATATATATATATATATATATAGATATATATATATATATATATATATATATATATATATATATATATATATATATAGATATATATATATATAATTTGTTTGGTGAATAAATTATAAGTGTTATTGTAGCATTCTCAAGATATAAGTCAATAATTAGTATTTTGTTGTTAACTCCAAATCATCTTCTCGAATTGTTGTGCTTTTCCATGGTGTAAAGGTCGTATGTTAAGTTCAATACTGAGTGATATTTACCTTATTATTTTAGTTGGAACTTGGGAGTATGACGAATCTAGTGTCCCTCACATCTGACTTCATAAAATTGACCACTTCAAACAGTACATTTTGATCAAGATCTCTCATTCTACAACAACTCGACATTTCTTGGAATTCCCTGTTTCACCCCTATCAACACTATATATTATAGGGAAAATAACCTCGATAAGGATTGTCCTTTCAATACCTTCTAAAATGATATCTACAACCTAATGAATGAAGGTAATATCATTTTCCTTGGGGACTTTAATGTGCAAACTGCTACTAACCAAGGTATTATGTTATGTAAGAACTCTACCCTCACCTGTTATAGCTTAATGAGGATGGTAACATAACTAATAGATTCAAGAGAAAATATGAAGACATTATTGAGAACTTATTCGTGTGGAAATGTGGAAACAAGGATATTCCAATTTAATTTATCCTTGAATTAAATTGTTAATTAAAATCAAATTTTGTCTTAACAGCTACTTGGAAATAATTAATTAATTTATTTTAAATTAATTAGTTGGAGAAATTCAAGTTAGAAGTATTTTTGAAGTCATGCGAAAGTTAAATTAAGCAGATAAGATTGAGATATATTTGAGTTGTAATTAGTTAACTCAGTTTACTCGGCTAAGTCCAATTAAATTAGTTCCAAACTATTTGAGGAACTAATAGTGAGTTAACAGTCAGTTGATGCATTTAGTGCACTCAACTAGTGTTACTCGAGTTAACTAAAGATTCCCAAATCAAAAACTCATCCATGCCTGTTCTGAGAAGGACCCAGTTGAGATTAATTTTCAAGGACAATGTACTACTAGTTGCATGAGAAAACGAATGCATGCAGTCAAGGATTCATCCTTGAGGATTGCATATTTTTTAGGGATTGGTTTTCCACTTGGTAAAAGGCTAATCGTCCACAAGGAACAATGCAAGGAAATAAGAGCTTGGATGGTACAGAGGAAGGCTGGAGAGAAGCCAACATTGCCTTTGAGCATCTGTGAGGATTGTACTTAGAGATGGCTAGTTGTCAGAGATGAGGTTTTGTATAATTCCTATGTATTTCCACCATGTATGATAATACAATATTGTGGGGATTTTATTTGAAGATTTCCCCAAAGTATTTTCATGTGTATTGTGCCATTAATTCTTCTTCTAGTTATATTGTTCAACTCGATCTTTAAGCTTCTGCAAATTGATCGTAGAAGTAGGTTATAATATTTTGTGATGATTTATATTGCATTATTGGGTTAACCTATCACATATTTTCTACATGGTATCAGAGCTGTGAATAGTATAGTGAGAAGATAATTTGATGTTTGAATTTCGGGGTTGCATGTGCAAATTGAATTCATATCATACTTCAAGGTTGACCAATGTCGTTCTATGGCTTAAGACTCAAGTATGCCTTGGAAGGTATCTCAAATAACATAGCATGGAAAGATAGAATGGAGGCTTTATTGGAAGAAAATGGCTTGAAGGAATTAATTGATCAAGAAATCTGAATGCCAGCTTCAAGTAATGCACAAGAGTTGGTTGAGTGGAAGAAGTGTGTGGCGAAGGCGAGAAGGATCATCCTTGAGGGACTTCAAAACCATATTGTCTCAAGTCTCCATGGGAAGGATACTCCATTTTCAATGTGGAAGACACTAAAGGACCACTACCAGAATAGTAGCAACCATAAGAAATTCATTCTCAAGGATAGGCTTCGAAGAGTCAAGATGGAGAAGGGTGATACTATTTCAACATATTTGAACAAGCTCACCACCTGCAGAGATGAGTTTGGTAGTGTGGGAATAACTACTTCCAATAATGATATGGTGAGCCTCCCTCTCCTTTGCCTTCCAAAGTGTTGGAATAGATACTAGGACTCTGTGAATGGAAGGGAGAAACTATCAGATTGGGAATGATTGTGGTCAGATCTTATACAAGAGGAGATCTGGAGGAGCACACGAGATGGTTCTTCATCCATGAATGATGAAGAATAAAATCTCGCCTTAGCACGTAAGGCAAGGAAAGGGAAGGGGAAGGATTCCCATTTCAAATCAAATTCTCCTCATGGAGGGAAGAAGTGTGACATGTCTAAAGTAAGATGATTTAATTATGACAATATGGGACATTATGCAACTAATTTTCCATTGGAGAATTCCAAGAAGGGATCCTCAGAAGGATCGAAAGGTGAGGCATTAGCCTCTCAGTTCGAAATGGACTTTACCCTCATTTTATGCATGGTGTAATCGATGATGGATTTTGTTTGGTATCTTGACAGTCAAGCCTCATTCCACATGACCGATGATAAAAAATTATTCAGTGCCTTGGACGAGAAATACCTCAAGATGCCCATAAAGATGGGTAATGATGGAAGGTATAGTTTTTCAGGAGGGGGCATGGTTTCTTTTTAGAGGGAGCATGGAGCTCCTCTCACCTTGATAGATGTGATGTATGTCCCTAGACTAAAGAAGAACTTGGTATCAGTCACAATGTTGGAGGAAAAAGTCTATGATGTTGTCTTCAGTAAGGGAAAGGCATTCCTAAGACGCATAGCCATAGGTCAGACCAAAGGGATAGTGATTCGGGTAAAGAATCTATATAAACTAGAGGTATATGATTGTGCAGCATTGAGTACGAAAGAAAAATTGGTGAAAAGCCAAGACATTGGTTAGTTGTGGCACAGGCGGTTGGGCCATTTGCATCATGGGGATTTGAAGATAATGAGGTACATATCTACAGGACTTCCTAAAGGTAAACTTCAGTAAGTTGACACAAGGAAAGGTTGTACCTTGGGAAAGTACACCAAGTCTTCCTTTCATGATTGAGACAATCGAGTAGAGGCTATCTTAGAGTGCGTTCATACTAATTTGTGTTGACCATTCTCAATGGCATCCATAGTGAAGCAAAGGTATTATGTGATTTTCATTGATGACTGTTCTCATAAATGTTGGATTTATTGCACGCAGAATAAGAACCAGAATTTCACAAAGTTTTGTGATTTCAAAGCTTTGGTCAGGAAAGATTCAGGGAAGAATATCAAGGCCTTGAGAAGCAAAAACGTTGGAGAATATGTCTGTCAAGAGTTTAAGGACTTTTGTACAACGGAATTAATTAAATGAGAGTTGGGAGCACCTCAAAACCCACAATAGAATGGGGTGTCCCAGAGGAAGAACATAACTATTATAGGGGCAGCACGGGCAATGCTGCATGGCCATGACCTACCACTTCAATTGTGGGCTGAGGAATGCAACACAATGATCTACTTGCAGAATAGAAGCCTTCACGGCATACCTGGGATGAAGACACCAGAGGAAGCTTTGTCTGGTAAGGGACCAGATGTGGGTCACTTTAGGATCTTTGGCTCATCAGTATATTTCCATGTGACAAAGGATGCACAGAAGAAGCTTAAGCTGACAGCAGAGTTGGGGATATTTGTCTGGTACACTGATACACCTCGCAACTATCAGATGTACTTTCTTACCAGTCAGAGGATAGTGGTTCGCAGAGATATCAAGTTTGATGAGCAAAAGGCCATGCAAGTTTCGCTTGAAAGGGAGCTCCAACTATAGGTTGTTGAGGAACTATTGGTTCTTAAGGAGGAGGAGCCTCAGACTAATGTGAAGCAACCACATGCAGAGGTTCTATGAGTGGAGACATCCACTCAGGTAGAGTCTTCCAAAGATGAATGGAAGCGCACAAGAGAAGTTGACAGATTGTTGGAGGATGCGAGAGAGAATGTGGGAGCATCATCTTCTCAATGTAGACAGAGGAGGGCACCTGAGAGGCACACTAGATGCATGGCCCATTCTAGGTAATATGCTGAGATTGAGCCATCCTCCTTTAAGGAAGCAGTGCAGTAGCCGATTTGGGTTGATGCTCTGGTGGACGAGTATGACTCCATAGTTTGTAACAATGTTTGGGACGTGGTTCTAAGACTAGAGAACAAGTCAATTATGTCTTCCCATTGGCTTTAGAAGGCAAATCAAGCTGTTGATTGTAGTGTGGAGAATAATAAGGCAATATTTGTTTCCTGTGGCTTTTCATAGGTCGAGAGGATCATGTTGCTACAATATATTCTGACAGAGGAGAAAGCCACTGAAATATGGAAACAAGAATATTCCAATTGAATTTGCCGTTGAATTAAATTGTGAATTAAAATCGAACTTAGTCTTAACAATGACCTGGAAATAATTAATTTATTAATTTTAAATTAATTAGTTGGAGAAATTCAATTTAGAAGTCTTTTTGAAGTCATGCAAGAGTTATCCCTTAAATTTAGGGGATAATATTGACTTATATTTGAGTTGTAATTAGTTAACTCAATTTATTGAGTTAAGTCCAGTTAAATTAGTTCGAAACTGTTAGAGGAACTAATAGTGAGTTAACAGTCAGTTGATGCATTAATGCACTCAATTAGTGCTACTCCAGTTAACTGAAGATTCCCTCATCAAAAACTCATTCATATCTATTTTGAGAAAGACCCAATTGAGATTAAGGTTCAAGGACAATGTACTATCAGTTTCATGTGTTTTCTCACGAAGAAAGCTCATGCATGTAGTCAAGGATTCATCCTTAAGGATTACACAGTTTTGAAGGCTTGCTTTTCCACTTGGTAAAAGGCTAATCATCCACAAGGAACGACACAAGGAAATAGGAGCTTGGAGGGGAGAGAGGAAGGATAAGGAGAAGCCAAGATTGCCTATGAACATCTGTGAGGATTGTACTGAGAGCTGGTGTTATAGACATTTTTGTGCCTTGCATCACTAAGCATGAAATGTCAATAATTAAGGGATCCAAAAGTCCCTAAACATGTTGTTCCTACCCCTAGAATAACAAGGCCAGCAAACCACAGCAGTTTACAAAAGTTCTCCACCTAAAAACACTCAAAAACAAGCAATTTCTGGATCATGTCAACTGCTCCACTGAGCATCTGCACTGAATGTCAAGTGCTCCACTGTGTACCTGCGCTGAATGTCAACTGCAAAGAAGGCCACCTGCGCTGAGCGTAACTGGACAAGTGGCAGACTCATTCCTCAAGGTGTCAATGCCCAGGAAGCTTCCAAAATGACACTTGGATCAGGGAATTTGACTGGTGATGAGTAAGAGGTTCCAAATCTCCAAGTGGAAGTAAGAACCTCCAAGTGGACTCAAGAACTGAAGTGGGAGAGGACACTAGTCAGCTTCATGCCAGCCTCAGTCTGACTCATCCTTTCTCCAAAACTCCTATATATAGAGCTCTCTCATGAGGTCTAAGGAGGCTGGATTGTATTGCAAAGAATTGATGTTGGTTTGTGGTTGGATCATTGGGTGTTTATGCTTTGAAAGGGGCTGAAGAAGGAATTCCATTCTGCTGGGAAGGAGATGCTGGGTTGGAACCCTATGGGTTGTATCTCTTCCTGAACCTTGTTTATCAATCAATAAAGCTTCTCGGTTCTTTCCTATATGCTGGTGTTTATTGTATGATTTGCATTAGTGTATTTGATTTACTTCTAATCCTGAATCATTTATGAATATGTATATTTTCCTTTGTATTGTGTCCTTCTCTTGTTGCATGTAGCTGTTCTCTTGTCACAGGTAGCTGTTCTCTTGTGATCTCGTGGGAGAAAAAGCGAGGAGGCAAGTAGCTGTGGACACACAAAGGGGAGAGGATTTAGATCGAGGGACAACCGAAAGATAACGGTAAGTCTACCAATCTCCTCTCTTTCATATTTCATAAAGGAAGAAACCGAAGTAGCTGCATTCGTTTGTTGCTAAGGCACTATCACGCCTTAGGTGGATAGGATCGTCCTGCATAGGCATTTTTCCCCACAACAAATTGGCGACTCCGCTGGGGAAGAAATTTGTTTAAGTCATTTTGTTTGAGCTTGCATCATTGTTTACTTCATAGACTCAACGGCAACAATCGAACTGCTTTGCAAAGTAGAATGTTGCTGCTTTGATCCTTTACTGGGTTTTTGTCTATGATCTTAACAATGGACTCATAAATGACTTGATGATCCTTTTTGATAGTCTTTAGTACCCTTTCAAAGTATCCCTCTGTTTATACCTTGCTTGTGTTTCTGATTTGGCCTGAAACAATTGATTTTTGAGCATTTTATGACCCGGAAACCAAGAGAGACGAGAGTTTCTCCTTTCAGCGCAGGCACTGTGAAGGCAGTCTGCATTTCAACGCAAGTCCCGTGAAGGCTACCTGCACTGAATGTCAAACTGACAGTGTTACACCTGCGCTGAACCAGTGTGGCCTTGTGCTGCTGGGGTTCCTTGCTGTCTTTTGCCTGTTTTGATCTCTGTTTTTGCTGCCTTTAACCAGCATAGGTACCACATCTGAAACCCATTTTCTTTGCTTGTATTCCGCCTCATTTTTGTACAAAAAGACTGTAAGTGTTTTTATGTGTTTGTGGCGTCATTTACAGTTTTCCTTTGCATGAGCGAAATAGTCATCCTGTAGCCTTGATTCAGATCTGATTGAGTGATTGATTGTGATCTTAGAAGAGAGTTCATTGGATGTTTGCAGTTTGATTATCATTTGCTTTTGCTTATTGGTTTGAATTTGTCACTTTTAAGTGTCGAAACAAGTATTTCTTTCGAAAAATCGCAAAGTGATTGTAATCTCTTCTACCCTTGCTGATTTGGGAAAAAGTAAACTTGTTTATTTTCAGTCATTTAAAAGAAAATTCGAAGTTGTGCAAAAAGCTTTCTTTGTAGGCATTTATACTAAGAAAGTGAAAACAAACACCTGCATTGTGCATTTTGCATTTTGATAAGATTGCATGTTGGATTTAGGAAGAGTGCATTAGAGTGTGCTGATTGCTCTTTGAGAAAAGATAGTCGCTCTCTTTTCCCTTAGTAGCTAGGATTTTCAAAGTTGAAAGATTATAAAGCTTGCTTATCATCTTAGACTGCATTTAGGAACTTGTACCAATACATCTCGTGGTGATCCTGAAAGACAAACCTTAAAAAGATCAACTTAAAATATATTGAATGAACCTAACAACGCTTTGCAACATAACGCTCACAGTAGAGGTCTAGGTAGAGACGTGTTCCGGCGTCGTTAAACGTAGTGGCTGTCGATCTCTACGAAGGTGGGTGATTCCTCCTGAGGGACGATTGCACTAATACGGACTTGTGCTCCCATGTACCGTCGCGTATATATTGGGAGACCCCTATAGGAATATATCCTTTATCCTTAGGAAGCCGTGTCGGCCGCCCTACTGATCACAATGCAGTGAACACAGCATTCACGAAGATTGACCACCCGTACCGTAAAACGTATTCTGTGGTTTTGCGAAAGGTTTGGCACACCCTCTGCCTAGATCTCCAGAGTAGTTTCTTTTGGCCTTTTTCAGACTCTATAACAGAAAAAGTCCAACCGAGCATTTGTCACTTCGGGCTCGTTAAAACATCGAAGGAGACTAGAGTCATCTTTAGCTTTTTCTCGATTCTTTAAAACTGAAAAAGCAAGTTGTGTCTAAAAGCGTCGTTAACAATTTATTTTAAATGGAACAATCACCCTTATTCTTGCGTTGATCTTTGGGTTGAAAAGTTGGAGCACACCAACCAAGGAGTTCCCCTTGGTGGAAATCCTAGTCCCTTCTCCTCTTGGGGAGATGTTGGTGCGCCCCACATGGCCACATTGTCGCTTCCAGGACTAACAATTGGCCTACCTGTATGGCTCTTTTCAACCAGTGTCGTTCAGAATGCCACCATTCCTGAACAGTCGAATTAACAGTTAGATCAGACAAGAGTTGCCTCCCAGCCTTCTACTTCATCTTCCTCTCCTCCTTTCTCTTCGCTTGAAGGAACTGGTCGGTCAAAGAACTCAGTTCCTAAGGAGAAAAAGGAGAAGCAGAAGAAAGAAAAGAAGCAGAAGGAGCCTAAGGCGACTGGGGGCAAACAAGCGTCATCTAACAGAAATCCTCACACCGCACTCGTAAGGCCTAAATCGCCATGCGTCATATCCAGGGGAGACCACTTCCATAGAGATTGTCCATGTATCCCTCGGATACTAAGAGACTCGTCCCCCCGTTTGCACAATTTGGTAGCGTCGACCTCTGATAGCCATGTCGATTGTTCACCGTCAACTAGTGGGAGTGAAGCTCCAGGACAGAGCGAGAAAGCTAAATTTCCCTTCAGACTGTGTGAAGGCGATCACGCCATCCACCGTTGTCCCTTCTTAGATGAGGCGAAAAGAGTTCTGGAAGATCGCCCGATATTACGAGCGAATCTTCCTCCTGGTTATCAAAAACTCTTGCCAAGTCCCTCGCTAGTTGAGAATCTGGTTGACCCGCCCAAGTGGTCAGCTGAAGCACCTGTCAATGAAGATGAACCGTCTGGATCCATGCCTGACGGAAGTCAAAAGGTTGATACGGCAATTGACCCGGTTTTGCCTTCAGAGGCTCCATCTTCGAATGACGCCATCACAGAGGAAAATCAAGACGACACCGTCCAGATTCTCTTCATCAGCACTGACTCTGATGATCAAGGAGGCAATGCCACCATTCCTTTATCGCAGGAAGGAAGTTCATCAGAGCGCTATCCGGTCATATATTCGGTCCCACCACCAAGAAACCTGGTTGTGTCCTTTGATTGGAACCAACTAGGCAGACCCCGGTTGCCAGCCAGTATACCATTCAAAATTATTTGTCAAATATACAGAATGGTAATGGCTGGCACTATCATTGATGAGGGGGCATCTGTGAGTATCCTTTCCTCTATTTCTTGGAAAGTGCTTGGTTCGCCTGCGCTTTTGCCTGAGATGAGAAATCTATCAGGCTTTGATAAAGGAACCAGTTGCCCTTTAGGGATCCTCCCCAATGTGCCAATAACACTGAAGGGGAAGACCGTTCAAATGAACGTGATGGTCATTCAAGGACCCTTGGATTATAACCTACTCCTTGGATGAGACTATATATATTGCATGGGAGCAGTAGTCTCCTCACTCTTTAGAGTAATGTGTTTTCCGCATGAAGGAAGAATGGTCAAGCTCGTAGACCAACTTTTGTTTCCCGGATCACGCATCGCAAATAGTCATGTGCCATCCCTAAATGGTCTATTCATGCAAGAAGTGTCTCAACCCACGGTCCGTCCTCCTGATGGGCGCGAGTAATCCGGGAGGATATGACCGGAACCCAGGGGGCATGCATCCTGGCCTACTTCGGCAGGGAAACTTTGGGTATAGGGTAGGTTTCCGTGGGAGAATATGACTAGTCCGTACCCCGTCCGTGGATGGAAGAGGGGTTGTTCTAGAATAAGATTTTTTTGTCAAAGTTCCGTGTTTGACAATGGTCATTCACCCTTGTCTATTTCGGTAGACATTGCCGAGGAAGTGTTTTGTTTGAAAGATTAACGAGACAATCTTTGGGTAACCTGAAAGAGGTAAGCCTCTCCCGGTGAAACGAAAGTTTCGATGGAATTGAAGTAGAGGTAACCTTGAAATCATACTTTATACCTGGGGGCATGCAACCTTTTGGAGTGCAAGCAAGGGGCGACTATTTATTTTTTAAATTTTTAGGTCCTCCCTTTAAACCTGTAGGTCTAACCCTTTAAACTCGTAGGATTAGCCGTTTCCAAACTTGCATAAAGAAAGGAGAGTGAGCATAGCTTTGGTAAGGCGCAAGCTCGATAAAAAATGGGATCTTTCATGAGACACTCTTATCTTATGACTGGGTAATCAAGCAGTTTTAGCATAAAGTTCATGCTCGTTAAAAAATAAACGCAAGATCCGAGTAGTTTTAACGCGGTCTTCATGCTCGTTAAAAAATAAATATAAGCAGTGAGCAGAGTTTCCTCCAGTGTTTAAGCTCATTTTTAACTAAAAAATGAACCTATCCCGGTAAATAACCCTTGAAGTATGTAACCTGATCAACCATAAAAACCTTGGTCGTGTTTTGTGCACCGTCACCTCCACCGTTCATTTGGCCGATCGTTTACCTTCATATGATTGTTTACCCATTTTTAGGAACAGTTGCGAAGAGTGATTTCACCTAGCCATCCTTGTGACACTGCCGTGATTGGAAAATTCCAACCTGTACCTGGAATCAGCTGCTATCCCTGATCATCACTCGTTCCTCAAAAGACGAGTCTTCTTTAAGCTCTTTTCAACTGACTCATAAAATATGAAAAGATTGCCGAGTTTTGGCCTTCCAGCTCATTAAACGACCGGAAGAGCTATCCCTCTTCTAGATTTTAATCTTTTTGGACCTGAGGGATTACTGCACAAAAAGATCGAGTGCTTGTTTTGTTCGGCTCGTTAAAAGTACCGAAAACTCATCCCTTCTGTATTGTTTTATACTTTTTCGGACTTAAGGGATTAGATGACGAAAAAGGAATTTTGGAGTTAACTTTATGTACCTTTTCAGACTCTCTAAAAATGAAAAGGGCCGAGTTTTCCTTGTCATTAGACTCGTTAAAATCATTAAATAGCGACAAACTTGTCTTTAGACGAGAACGAGTTTCCCTATCGCTAGGCTCGTTAAAACATAGCGATGGGCTTGCCCGAAGGGCAGGTTATAGAACAAGCACATGTTATCCTCCTCAAGCTTGACAAAAATAAAGAGGTACTGGTTAGAAATGACTGGGGAAAAATTGGGAAAAAATTGAGAAGTCTTTGATGGTAGCAGGTCGCTCTTGAACATGACACTTTTCCTCCGTATCACATCGGGTTGGGTTGTTTCATTCACTGGTCACATCACCATGGTCTTTGCCACACCATCCATATTTGGGGTAATGCTGCCGATCCATCGCATCAGTGTCGCCATATGTTCAAGAGAAGTTGTTCAGAAAGAGTCAACCAGGTCCCATCCACTGCCATACATTATCCTTCATCCATTCATGACCGCCACCCTGAATCATATGTCACAGATTGTTTTCACCTCCACTAAAATCATTAGCTCCGTTCCATGTCACTGATGTGCGATTCATTAAGGCCCTCCTTTGACGGATCGCTTCTTGTCGACATCAGCTCATTATCCAAGAAGTTGATCTAGGAACAACCCCTTCAGTACTTTGAAGATTGCATGCCTCAATGGTAAGTTTCTCACTTCTGGCGACAGGTATACATCAATGACCTTCGACCAGAAGATTTTGCGTGGTGTTCGACGTCAAGTCCTGTATTCACACCACGTGAATTGTACTGCAGTACCTTGAGGGTCATTATCATTATCGGTGATTCCTCTTGTGCTTGTTAACGGTTTTCATCATTGACCGGTAATCAAGCGATGTCTTTCCATGTTTGACTTCAGCGCAGCTCTCACATGGATTGACTTGTACTTAGAGTGAAGATCGAACGAGTTTGAAGACCCCGGATCTAGTTTCATCCATCCGAGCTGCGATAATATATTCAGGAAAATAAAGACATTTGACATGTACATCATTGCAGCAGATGATCATCCTTCTCAAAGGATGATAGTTTTGCCAGAACTATCGGTATACCATCAGACAATCGTCTGTTCTATGTACCAAAATGTATTTATAAAGCTGAGCATGGGAATGCCCACCTCAGCTAGATCATGAAAGCAGAATGAATCATAATGTATTGTATTGTATCTTATTACAGGTCTCCTCCCAGCAAATGGATGAACTTCGGACTCCCCTGGATAAAGCATTTCACCCGATAAACGGCCTCATACTTTAGGGGGAAACTGTTATAGACATTTTTGTGCCTTGCATCACTAAGCATGAAATGTCAATAATTAAGGGATCCAAAAGTCCCTAAACATGTTGTTCCTACCCCTAGAGGAACAAGGCCAGCAAACCACAGCAGTTTACAAAAGTTCTCCACCTGAAAACACTCAAAAACAAGCAATTTCTGGATCATGTCAACTGCTCCACTGAGCATCTGCGCTGAATGTCAAGTGCTCCACTGTGTACCTGCGCTGAATGTCAACTGCAAAGAAGGCCACCTGCGCTGAGCGTAACTAGACAAGTGGCAGACTCATTCCTCAAGGTGTCAATGCCCAGGAAGCTTCCAAAATGACACTTGGATCAGGGAATTCGACTGGTGATGAGTAAGAGGTTCCAAATCTCCAAGTGGAAGTAAGAACCTCCAAGTGGACTCAAGAACTGAAGTGGGAGAGGACACTAGTCAGCTTCATGCCAGCCTCAGGCTGACTCATCCTTTCTCCAAAACTCCTATATATAGAGCTCTCTCATGAGGTCTAAGGAGGCTGGATTGTATTGCAAAGAATTGATGTTGGTTTGTGGTTGGATCATTGGGTGTTTATGCTTTGAAAGGGGCTGAAGAAGGAATTCCATTCTGCTGGGAAGGAGATGCTGGGTTGGAACCCTATGGGTTGTATCTCTTCCTGAACCTTGTTTATCAATCAATAAAGCTTCTCGGTTCTTTCCTATATGCTGGTGTTTATTGTATGATTTTCATTAGTGTATTTGATTTACTTTTAATCCTAAATCATTTATGAATATGTATATTTGCCTTTGTATTTTGTCCTTCTCTTGTTGCATGTAGCTGTTCTCTTGTCACATGTAGCTGTTCTCTTGTGATCTCGTGGGAGCAAAAGCGAGGAGGCAAGTAGCTGTGGACACACAAAGGGGAGAGGATTTAGATCGAGGGACAACCGAAAGATAACGGTAAGTCTACCAATCTCCTCTCTTTCATATTTCATAAAGGAAGAAACCGAAGTAGCTGCATTCGTTTGTTGCTAAGGCACTATCACGCCTTAGGTGGATAGGATCATCCTGCATAGGCATTTTTCCCCACAACAGCTGGCTAGCTGTGAGAGCTAAGGCTTTGTATAATTCCTATTGATTTCCACCATGTGTGATAATACAATAGTGTGGCATTTTTATCTGAGGATTTCCCCAAAGTATTTTCATGTGTATTATGCCATTGCTTCTTCTTCTACTGGTTATATTTTTCAGCTTGATCTTTAAGCTTCCAGAAATTGACAGTATATGTCAGTTATACTATTATTCTTTGATTTATATTGCATTATGAGGTTAACCAATCATAGATTTTTGGCATTGTATCAGAGTTATGAATAGTATACTGAGAATAGAATTCAAAATATGAATTTTAAGGTTGCAGGTGAAAATCAAATTCATATCATACTTCAAGGTTGGCTAATGGTGTTATATGGCTTGATACTCGAGTATGCCTTTGAGGGAATCTCGAATTACATATCATGGAAAGATAGGATGGAGGCTTTATTAGAAGACAATGGCTTGAAAGAATTCAATGATCAAGAAATCCGAAAGCCATCTTCAAGTAATGCAGAGGTGTTGGCTGAGTGGAAGAGGTGTGTGGCGAAGGTGAGATGGATCATCCTTAAGGGAGTTCAAGACCATATTGTCTCCAGTCTCCATGGGAAGGATACTCCATTTTCAATGTGGAAGACATTGAGGGACCTCTACTAGAACAATAGCGACTAGAGGAAATTGGCGCTCAAGGATAAGCTTGGAAGAATCAAGATGGAGAAGGGAGATACTATTTCCACATATTTGAACAAGCTCACCACCTATAGAGATGAGCTTGGAAGTGTCAGAATAATTATTTCCGATGATGATATGGTGAGCCTCATTCTCCTTGGCCTTCCAAAGAGTTGGAATAGCTACTAGGACTCTATGAATGGAAGGGAGAAACTGTCGGATTGGGAACAGCTGTGGTCAGATCTTATGCAGGAGGAGATCACAAGGAGCACATGAGATGGTTCTTCAACTAGGAATGATGATGAAGAAATATGGCCTTACCAAGTGAGGAAAGGAAAGGGAAGGGGACCTCTTCCCATTTCAAATTGAATTCTTCTCATGGAGGGAAGAAGGGTGACATGTCTAAAGTAAGATTCCTCCATTGTGACGAGAGGGGACATTATGTGACTAGTTGCCCATTGAAGAAGTCAAATAAGGGAACCTCGGAAGGATTGGAAGGTGAGGCACTAGACTCTCAGTTCAAAATGGACTTTACCCTCATCGCATGCATGGTGTCGTTGATGATGGGTTGTGTCTAGTATCATGATAGTGGAGCCTCATTCCACATGACCGGTGATAAAAAGTTATTCAGTGCCTTGGAGGAGAAAGACCTCAATATGCACATAGATATGGGTGATGATGGAACGTGTAGTGTTTCAGGAGTGGGCACAGTTTCTTTTCAGAGGGATCATGGAGCTTCTCTCACCATACAGATGTGATGTATGTTCCTAGACTAAAGAAGAAGTTGGTATCAGTCACAACGTTGGAGGACAAAGGCTACGATGTTGTCCTCAGTAAAGGAAAGGCATTCCTAGGACACATAACCATAGGTCAGACAAAGAGTATAGGGATTCAGGTGAATAATCTCTATAAACTAGAGGTAGATGATTGTGCAACATTGGGTATGAAAGAAAAATTGGTGCAAAGCCAAGACATTGGTGGGTTGTGGCACAAGTGGTTGGGCCATTTGTATCATCGGGCTTTGAAGATAATGCAACAGATATCTACGGGACTTCCCAAAGGTAAACCTAAGTAAGTTGACACATGCAAAGGTTGTATCATGAGAAAGTACACCAAGTCTTCCTTTCATGATCGAGATAGTTGAGCAAAGGCTATATTATAACGAGTTCATACTAATTTCCGTGGACCATTCTCAACAGCATCCACAATGAACCAAAGGTATTATGTGTTTTTCATTGATGACTATTCTCATAAATGCTTTATTTTTATCATGAAAAAGAAGGACCAAAATTTCACAAAGTTTTGTGAGTTCAAAGCTTTGGTTGAGAAAGATTCAGGGAATAATATCAAGGCCTTGAGAAGCGACAATGGTGGAGAATATGTCTCTCAAGATTTTAAGGACTTTTGTGTAGCAGAAGTAATCAAATGAGAGTTGATGGCACCTCATAACCCACAACAGAATGGGTTGGCCGAGAGGAAGAACAAAGCTATTGTAGGGGTAGCACGAGCAATGTTGTAGGACCAAGGCCTACCACTTCAATTGTGGTTTGAGGCATGCAACACAACAATCTATTCACAGAATAGAAGCGTTCTACAGTAAGAGACCAGATGTGGGTCACTTCAAGATCTTTGGCTCATCAATATATTTCCATGTGACAAAGGATGCATGGAAGAAGCTTTAGCTGATATCAGAGTTGCAGATATTTGAGGGGTACACTGATACACCTCACAACTATGAAGTGTACTTTCCTATCAGTCAGAGGATAGTGGTTCACAGAGATCTCCGGTTTGATGAGCAAAAGGCCATGTGAGTTTCCCTTGAGAGGGAGATCGAACTATAGGCTGTGGAGGAACTATTGGTTCCTATATATGAGCCGTAGACTCATTTGGACCAACCACATGTAGCGGTTCTAGGAGTGGAGACATCCACTCATGTAGAGTCGTCCATAGATTGATGGAAGTGCACAAGAGAAGCTAACAGATTGTTGGAGGATGTGAGAGATAATGTGGAAGCACCATCTTATCAGTGCAAACAGACGAGGTCACCTGAGAGGTACAATGGATACATGGCCCTTGCTCGGGAATGTGTTGAGATAGAGCCATCTTCCCTTGAGGAAGCAGTGCAATAGCCAATTTGGGTTGATGTTATGGTGGAGTATGACTCCATAGTTCGTAACAGTGTTTGGGACATGGTTCCAGGACCGGAGAATAGGTTAGTTATGAGTTCCCATTGGCTATACAAGGTAAAGCAAGCTATTTATGGTAGTGTGGAGAAGCATAAGGCAAGATTTGTTGCGTGCATCTTTTCACAGGTCGAGACGGTTATGTTGTTGTAGTATACTTTGACAGAGGAGTAAGTTGTTGACATTTTGATGAAGGCATTGTCAAAGTGTAAATTCGACTTTCATAGAGACAGGATCGAGGTGGCAGATAATCCCTTTCTTATTGAGAGGGAGTGTTGAAGTATGGCAACAAGAATAATCCCATTTAATTTGTCATTGAATTAAATTGTGAATTAAAATTGAATTTAGTCCTAATAGGTACTTGCAAGTAATTAATTAATTTATTTTAAGTTAATTAGTTGTAGAAATTCAAGTTAGAAGTATTTCTGAAGTCATGCAAGAGTTATCCCTTAAATTAAGCAGATAATATTGAGTTATATTTGAGTTGTAATTAGTTAACTCTATTTATTGAGTTAAGTCCAATTAAATTAGTTCGAAACTGTTAGAGGAACTAATAGTGAGTTAACAGTCATTTGATGCATTAATGCACTCAACTAGTGCTACTCCAGTTAACTGAAGATTCCCTCAACAAAAACTCATACATATCTATTCTGAGAAAGACCTAGTTGAGATTAAGGTTCAAGGACAATGTACTATCAGTTTCATGTGTTTTCTCATGGAGAAAACTCGTGCACACAGTCAAGGATTCATCCTTGAGGATTGCACAATTTTGAAGGTTTGGTTTTCCATTTGGGAAAAGCCTAATCATCCACAAGGAAGAACTCAAGGAAATAGGAGCTTGGAGGGCATAGAGGAAGGCTGGAGAGAATCCAAGATTGCTATGAGAATCTATGAGGATTGTACTAAGAGTTGGCTGGCTATGAGAGCTAAGGCTTTGTATAATTCCAATGTATTTCCACCATGTATAATAATACAGTAGTGTGGGGATTTTATCTGAGGATTTCCCAAAAGTATTTTCATGTGTATTGTAACATTGATTCTTCTTCTTCTGGTTATATTGTTTACCTCAATCTTTAAGCTTCCACAAATTGATGATAGAAGTAGGTTATAGTATTCTACTTTGATTTATGTTTCTTTATCAGGTTAATCTATCCCAAATTTTCTACAATTTGACACTGATATCATCAACCTTTCTAGTTCCGAAGAACTAATAATTTGTAATGGTATTAACTAGTGGCCTCTCCTTAGTGAGATGACTTTTTTCCATGGCTTGGGTAGTAGCATCATGCATTATGTGATTTCTGACACCCATGTACTCAACCATATTACAAAATTTGAGCTACTTAATGGGTACGAGCCTGACTCTGAGCACAAACCTTTGTATTTATCCCTTAATATTGTTCTGCATACCACCCACATACAGGAGACCATTGAAGGAAAACAACACATTCACTTTGATTGAAATAATGTAAAACTTTTCTTAAGGGATTTAGAAAGGGCGTTGGGCTCACTGACCTACAACAACAACATTGATCAAATTTATTACCATTTTACTACTACCCTTCCCACTACCACTAGCAACTTCCGTAACAAGAATTGTATAAGAAAAATGATAGAACTTCCAATCCTTGGTATGAAAAGGATTGTAAAATTACCAAGAAAGTGATCACAGATGCCCTTAATGAAATCATTAAGATTCAAAATGTAAGTATAGACAAAGATGTCATCAAGAGGAAGAAGAGGTCATATATTAATAAGGGATAAGAGTATCTTCTCCACCTTTCTAAATTTGCACCTAGAATGTTTTGGTGGAATGCAGTTGTTCATAAAGCTAAAGATAATCATTCTATCACCTTAGAAAATTGGGATAACTATTTTAAGAAGTTGTATGACTCCCCAAACACTATGGGCACAATCTTCAACACTCCTATTAAGGAATATATATTTTCTCTGGAAGACGTTGATTTTATGGTTAATAATCTCTCTACTGGGAAAGTTAAAGATATTGAAGGATACCAAGTTGAGGTCTTTAAAATTGGAATATCTATCCTCATTCCACATCTCCACAAGCTTCTCAATTTTTTTGTAAAACATGGCTTCCCTAAGCTTTGGATGCAAAGCCTTGTTGTGCCTATCTTTAAAAATTGGGACAAAACCATTCCCTCTAACTACAAGACCATTATGATTAGCCACATGCTATCCAACCTTTATGGGCTCATTGTTGGCTTAGTGGGGCCTCACACAGCTTCAAAAGTGATTTAGCCAAGAAAATCCCGGTACTACTGGCCCTTTCGGAAATAGTCTGCAGAGCAAGGACTGAGGTCTTACCCAAAGTAGTATGGGAGGGTGCTAGAACTAGGTTTCCATACCCTTGGGATGTCTAGGGTGCTTTTGGAGGTCTGCATCCCAACCTGTGACTATGCGCACTTGTGATCCCTTCGCAACCTATGGTACGACTTCTGCGCAGCCCTACTCAGGGTACGACCCGTATAATATTCAAGATCCCTGCTAATTAACTGATTACATACTTGTGTGTGTAAGAATTATGGTTATTAAAGCATATTTAGTAATCATAAAAGTGTGTGCAATACTTTAATGAATACAAATATAAAGAAGATAATGCACAACAAATGCACAGGAATAGGAATCAACTTTTATTTATTAATCTTCAATCTTGCTTACAAACTCGACACCTCCCTGTGCACTCAGCTGCAAGGGTTTGCGCACTCATCTACGGACTCTACTAGGCCTCTACACACTCAACTACAGAGCGTCTTCCCACTACTACAACCCCAGACAGTTATAATTCTATTCTAAGCTTGAATCATTCCTTCGCTATTATTTCTACCTTCCACTATCTTTAGAACTTAGAGCATCGCTCTATTTATCCAATCCCATGGTCCATGAACCATGGGTAGGCGAACATCACTTTACATTACATTACATTACTTTAGGGCAGAGAACCCTATGACTTGACCTCTACCTCGCACTCCACAGCTACAATTCACTGAGTCTTACAAAAACTTCGACCAAAACTTGGGCTTTGAGCCCCAAAAACCTGTTGAGGATATTCGACGTCTAGCAGGCCCCCAAAACAATCATCGTGACTTGTCCTGAGTCACTCTGCTAGTGTGGCAATCTTGGCACTGAGCCCTTCCAACTGATCTTGTGTTGCGCGAACATCCACAACACATTATTCTGCAGGCTGTTGGATTTTCTCCACTCTTTCGTCTGAAGTCCCATTGTTAGGGGCACATCCCTGTGTTAAGGCATGCATCACCTTCACTTGTGTGAGCTTTCCTTTGATGTTTGCAGTGATGAGGAAGGCCTCATCAATCCAAGGTTGGACACATGCTTTAAGGACTACCTCTTTTTCCCAAGCATCATCCACCTATTCCTTCAGCACGTTTGCCTACTATAGCTTCACAAGCTATTGGGTCAAGAAAAATGTATGTGCCATTCCATGCACACTATCATATTGCACTTGAGGTTCCCGCACCTTCGTTTCTAGGCACTATATGTTCGAATCCTCCTATAAGGAATTGAGGACCATGAAAGATTCTTCCAACATAGTGGTGCAATTCTGTACTGCCTGTCCTATTTCCTCTAACCCTTTTTTAATAGAACCAACGTGCTATTCCCTAACTTCTGGGGCTGTAAAGGACTGTGCCATTAATCGCAGCTCAGCAATATGTAGATTCCCCTCCAACTAAAAATTTGTCGTTTCATCCTTGGCCTCACGGACTCTAGTCACTAATTGGTGGATCCACTCTGGTACTAGTAGATCTATTAGGAAAGCCAATTCCATGACATTTCGACAAGCCTCGTCTACCGCCTGCGCCAGTCCTTGAGGTTGCGCAACCAATTCATCATGCTGTAGGCTGAGCTATTCCATGTTGATATTTTGTTAGCTCAATACCTGTAGCACATAGCCCTCTTTGGCACGGAGCTCGGCTATGACCCCATCCTGTAACTAGTATAGGGTCTCTCATGGAAGGGCAGCCAAGTTTAAGCCCAGTCCCTTAATCCTGCCCACCGCAGCTCGGTCAACTTCGTTCAATGCTACTAACGTGCCCTCGGGGAATATGAAAATGTTGGTTATTAGGGCATGGAGCATCTGTTCACTCTTTGATGTACCTGCTACAACATATGGGGCCATCATGCATGTTTGTGTGGGTTGCACCCATAGTTCCCATAACTGCGCTCATAGTGCACAAACATAGTGTTCTACTCTGTTGTAGCTTATATTGTGTTTAAGCTTATTATTCATTTTAATCACAATGTGTTGTCTAAAACTCATTGCAGGGGTTAAAACTTAATGAGTCTCTCTCATCTGCAAAGTCTAAAAGAAATGAAGCATTATATTTATTATATATTAGAATCACAAAGGAAACAATTTTTAAAGAAGCGGCCCATGTGATCAAGTCAAATCACAATATAAATAGTTATAGGGAGCGTGCCCTGTTATATATATATATATATATATATATATATATATATATATATATATATATATATATATATATATATATATATATATATATATATATATATATCTGTGTGTGTGTGTGTGTGCATATTCAAATAAGAAAGAAACAAAAATATATTGGATTCGAGAAGGGAACAAGTGTTGAAGTTAAAGGGCCACACCCAAAAGGTATATACATCATGGTTTAAAGTCCCATCGGGTCAGCCGCACCGCAAAGCTATGGACGTTGGGTTCCACCGATTATGACTTGCGATGGCAGAACCAATATATATATATATATATATCTATATATATCTATATATATATATATATATATATATATATATATATATATATATATATATATATATATATATATATATATATATATTGTTGTAAAGTTTCATCGGGTCCGCGATCATCGCATAACACTTTATATATGTGAATATGGCTATGCCGATTGCGATTTGTGATTGCGGGCTAGACCCAAAATACTATAAGTTGCATTTTATAAGCCCGACAGGTCCGTGATATCGCATAATGCTTTATGCATATACATTGGGTTCCACTGATTGTGATATGTGATGGATGGACCGGAAGACATATTTATTGTGTTTTATAAAGTTCGGTGGGTCCGTAAAGTGCCTTATGTGTATGTGTTGGCTAATTCCACAGATTGTGATTTGTGATTGGGTTTCTGGACGTGATAGTTTACATGTTATGTTTTATAATTACGGCGTGTCTGTCATATCATAAAATGTTAAGGGTATGGTCGGTATAACAATGAAATCGCTGATTGCAATTGCAATGAAGGTATGCCTTGGTAGTTGTGTTGAGCTCGCGTTAAAAGTAGAAGAGGCATGTTCATGGTGTGTTTCTATTATAAAAAAGATATAACAGAAATAGCGCAAATATTAAGGATTTATGCATAAGACCAACATTATGTTGATAAAACCATGGAAAGTGATGATTGCGATATGTAATGGGATTCGAGATCCGATGGAGTTATTAAACTGGATCAATTCTTTTTCAGTTTTTCTTTTGCTTGCTTTCCGTTATTTTTGCTGTGTAAAAGGAAAAATTAGTGTTATAGCCAAATCTAAAGAGGAAGGCAGTTGGGCATGTTTTCTTTGTATTTTTCCCAATCAAAATGCAAGATACATGCGTAAGTCCAGATTTATGCACAAGTCAAAGTCAAACATTGTTTATTATGATTAAAGCGGTTTAATTATTATTAAGGCATATACACAGGAACTTGGCAGTAGATCAACAGAGCCAAAAGGTCAGTAGTCATTCTCATGTTCAATTATTTCTCATTACTTGATGTTCTTGGAGGTGCCTTTTACCCTCTGTAAAATATTTTGTAATAATTCTTAGTTCAAATAGTTAGAGAAACAATTTTTGTTGTTTGACAGTTTTAGAGATTGACAACTATTTCACAATGTATAATAAGAGGAAAATTTACGGAGAAAGGGTTGGTGGTTTAGATTTTGGAGAACCTAAAGACTAGGCCACTGTATTCCTAATATCATCGTTGATTAATGAAAGAATCAAAAGTTTCCATGACTTGTTTGGTATAATTTTGTAACCTTCTCTGTCATGTGTCATGTTATGTTTTCTTCTTTCAAGTATAGTAATGAAGTTGCAGGTCTTTATTTTCTTATGTAGATAAAGTTAAAATTCCTTAAAAGGGTGCTCCTATACTTGAAGCTTTCACATTCCTTTCTAAGTTATAGATAATAGTTTCTATGAAAGACCAAAATATTATCTTTAACTTCTCCAAGAGTCATAGATAGTATTTTATGTGTTAAGCAGCACATTGTCTATGATTCAGTTCTCATTTCCATAATTCTTCTAAGTTATAGATAGTAGTTTCTGTGAAAAGCCAACATATTATCCTTAGCTTATCCTTCAAGCTTTCTTCACTCACCATTTATATCTAGCAACAGAGGGCATTCTGAGTTGTTCTGGTCATACATTTATTAAGGGTTAAAAGACCAATTTTGTCAAGTACTTGATTTGAGAACACAACAAACAATAAGTGACAGTAAATAATATTTATTAATGTATTAAGCACAATTTCTCTACAGCCAGAAAATTGCTTTCTTAAGGTACAACATTAATTGGCCCCGTTGCCAGGGAGAGAAGACAAGAACACTTTTCCCGTTTTTAATATTTTCCTCTAGTTTTTCAGAGAGGAGGAAATACTTGTCCATTTTGAATAAAAGAAATACAAGGTGACTGGACAATAACAGAGACTAGAGCCTACAAAATAATTGAATAAGAACACTTTTCCATATGTTTATTATGTTTGAAGTTGATCCTTGAGGGTGAGAAGTTTCAGCAGTTGGTTGTACATTCACACCTGTGATTTTCATTTACAACATTGATTGGCAGCTCCACTGCACTTTGAAGTTTTCTTTTTCGGGTTTTAATGGATCTCCCTACATTCTTAGTCCGAAAATTTGAACCATTTTATTTTACTGGGATCACTGGCTAGCATCATGATATGACTGCATTTTATGAGTGGAATGAGTATCTTCCAAAATTCAGTATGAAGGAATATGAAAATCTAGCACAGCACATCCAGGAGTTTCATGAATGCATGGAGTAGTAGGGCATCATTCATGAAGATGTGAATATGGAGTTGTTTTTGTTTTCTTTGGACTAGGAACCTAGGGTTTGCTTCAGGTCTTTGCCTAGTTCAAGAATTTCATCTTTGAAAGATTTCCAGTAAGTATTCAATTTTTATTGTAGAATTTATCATCCACACAGGTTTCTTTTTGAAGTTTGTTGTCAATATTATCACGCTAAAGAAAAGTTAAAGGCTCAAGATCATCTTGTCAATGAAACTAATGATCTTGTTGATAATATATCAAGAATTTAGAGAAGTTATAGCCATATTAACTATGACCAAGTCTCTAAAAGCAAGGAATTATCATTTTATCAAAATGATGTAGAGAATTTTATAAAGTATTTCTCTCCAATAATCTCTCAGGAAAATAATTGGTTGACTATGTTGCAAGAAAATCAAGAGAATATTAAGATGGAGGAAAGTTCAAACATGCTTCAAGAATCTCTACTCAACAGTCAAGAAGAGGAAGAAATGATTAAGTTGTAGATAAATCCCTGGAGTTTCTATTTTGTTAAATTTGATGATCCTCCTATCTATAACAAAAATGATTTAAATGAGGAATAGGATGATGTTCTTCAAGTTCATGAGTTGGGTGTTGAACCTACAGGAAGAAACCAGCAAGTGAAATATGTTGGAAAATAATATTTTGAGCAATCTATCATAGCAAAAGAGGCTATATTATGTGAAAAGAAAGATGATAAAGAGTTTGTATATCATGGCATTGAATAACACAAGGATGTCCATGGATCAGAGGTAAATAATCTCTTTCAATTTGATCATATGTCGTATAGTAATGTGAAAAAATTTCCTTTTCTTCCTAAGGTTAGAATTAAAAATTATTTTCAATCAAAGCTTAGAGATGAAAAGTGGAGACATGAAAGTGACATAGATCTTTTCCTTAAAGATGTTGCTGATTGTTCTGTGGAACATATTATCCAAACGAAAGGTTTATTTGAGAAAGAACCTTCACACATAGAGAGTTTGTTTTTTGGAGCTGACCAAGACCATATTTTTTCTTATACTTTTGAAGATTCTATGGCAGATTACATGAAAGAATTTATCAGCAGTGTACACATATCATTTTGTGGATATACTCCTAATTTCTGTTGTGAGCTTCCATTAGGCATAGTTTATTTCTCATTTAGGATGAATTGTATTTTAAAAATTCATTGGCAGAATGGTTCAAGATTATGCACTCAAATGCTGACCTAGTATCATTACAAGATTGACTTCAATTGATTGAGATCAATCATGTACATATGTAGGAACTTGTATGTAAATAAGTTTAGGTGTTGATCATTTGGTTTCCAGTTGCAGTTCTTTAATTTAATAATTAGTTAATGAATAAGGGTGACTTTCCCAGTTGAAAACTAGTTTTCAGAGGCTTCAGACTTCAAGGTTGTCAGGTCCTAGTTTGTCAAATTTTAGGGTTTTCACAGTTTTGGACTCCATGCGCAACTAAGCTGGTTGATCTACAATTCTCAATATTTTTCTATCAAAGTGCAAGAATCTTATCACTACAGATATCGGTGTGGGATCATTGTACAAAATTTTCACACAATTAAGCTTGGCGAAGAAATATATGACTCCATTCCCAATGAATAAAGCACTAGTCTACAGTTCTTAGTGCTTCTGTGGAAAAATCACTATCCCCAGTTGGAGCCAAATATTGTAGCTTATATAGTGTTTAAGCTTATTATTCATTTTTATCACAATGTGTGGTCTAAAAATCATTCCAAGGATTCAACCTTAACGAGGCTCTCTTATTTGCAAAGTATAAAAGAAATGAAGCATTTTATTTATTATATATTAGAATCACAAAGGAAACAATTGTTAAAGAATTGGCCCATGTGATCAAGTCAAATCGCAATATAAATAGCTATATGGAGCAGGTCCCATTATATATATATATATATATATATATATATATATATATATATATATATATATATATATATATATATAGATATATATATATATATATATATATATATATATATATATATATATATATATATCTGTGTGGGTGTGTGTGTGTGTGTGTGTGCATTTTGAAACAAGAAAGAAACAAAGGAATATATCGGATTCACAAAGATAACAAGTTTTAAAGTTAAAGGGCCAAACCTGAAAGGTATATACGTCACGGTTTAAAGTCCCATCGGGTCCACTGCACCGCAGAGCTATGGATGTTGGGTTCCACCAATTGTGACTTATGATGGTGGACCCTATTGTTGATGGGAAAAGTATCCAATTCCTAATGCCCCTATCCCACTCTAAGAGGTGATAGTGCCTTAGCAACAAACAAGGAAAACTATCTGAGTATTCTTCTTTATGAGATGTAAATAGAGAAAGAAGGATGTAACTAACCGGTGTCTTCCGCTATTTTGTCGATCCAATCGCTCTCTCTTTTGTTCGCTTCCCGCTGCCTTCTCTTTCGTTGGTCCAGCTTCACCCAGTTCCTACAAGATCACAAGAGAGGAAAACTACACAAAAGACATAGATTCACATTCATAACTAGTTTAGGATCAGATATAAACTAAATATGAAAATATAACAAAACATCATTGAAATACAAGCATATAGGAGAAACTCAAATAGCTTTATTGATATGATAACAAGGTTCAAGAGGAGATACAACCAAGTGAGTCCCGATCCAGCATCTACCTCCCAGCAAAGGAATCCCTTCCTCTCCTCCAACAAAGCATAAATCACCCAATGTACTAATCTCAATCTCAAACCAACAGCAATTCTCTGCAAAGTACAAAATTCCAGCCTCCTGAACCTCTGGGTGAGAGATCCATATATAGATGTAAGCAGAGAGGATGAGTCAGCTTATGTTTTGACTTGTGGCTTCTCTCTGTCAGTTCTTGCTTCCACTTGGAGGTTGAGAACCTCTTACTCATCACTTGGTCAAATTCATTGAGGCAAGTGTCATTGAGGAAGATTCTGGAACCTTCCGGGGTCTTTCCACCTCGTTGAATGAGCTTGCCATTTCTCATTTCCCGCTCAGCGCACCCTGGTAGTGCTTCCACCTGCGTTGCAATGCACCTAGCCAGTGTAACCTCTACATTTCAGCGCAGATAGCTAGTGGAGCCTCTGAATTGATCCTGAATTAACTGTTTCTGAGTTGTTTTTGGTGGAGAACTTCTGGGAGAAGCTGTCATTTGTTGACCTTGTTCCTTTAGGGGCAGGAACAACTCATTTAGGGACTTTGGATCCCTTGGATTATGGACATTTCATGCTCAATGATGTAAGGCACAAAAATGTCTATAACAGTTGCCCCCTAAAGTATGAGGCCGTTTATCAGGTGAAATGCTTTATTAGGAGGATCCGAAGTTCTTCCAATGCTGGGAGGAGACCTGTAATAAGATACAATACAATACATTATTTTTCATACTGCTTTCATGATCTAGCTGAGGTGGGCATCCCCATGCTCAGCTTTATAAATTCATTTTTCTGTACGTAGAATAGACAATCGTCTGATGGTAGACTGATGATTTTCATGAAATCATCATCCTTTTAGTAGGATGATTATCTGTTGCAATGCTGTACATGTCAATGCCTTTATTTTTCCTGAATATGTATCGCAGCCCAGACGGATGAAACTAGATCCGGGGTATTCAATCTCGTTCGATCTTCACTCTAAGTACAAGTCGATCCATGTGAGAAATGTTCTGAAGTCGAACATGGAAAGACATTGCTTGATTACCAGTCAATGATGTAAACTGTTAACAAGCGCGAGAGGAATCACCGATAATGATAATGACCCTCAAGGTATTGCAGTACAATTCACGTGGTGTGAATAAAGGACTTGGCGTCGAACACCATGCAAAATCTTTCGGTCGAAGGTCATTGATGTATACATGTCGCCAGAAGTGAGAAACTTGCCATTGAGGCATGCAAGCTTCAAAGTACTGAAGGGGATGTTCCTAGATCAACTTCTTGGATAATGAGCTGATGTCGATAAGAAGCAATCCGTCAAAGGAGGGCCTTAATGTATCCCACATCAGTGACACGGAACGGAGCAAATGGTTTTGATGGAGGTGAAAACGATCTGATGATATATGGTTCAGGGTGGCGGTCATGAAAGGATGAAGGATAATGTATGGTAGTGGATGGGACACGGTTGACTGCTCTGGATGACTTCTCTTGAACATATCGGCGACACTTGTGTGATGGATTGGTAGCATTTACCCCAAAGATGGATGGTATGGCGAGACCATGGTGATGTGACTGGTGAATGAGACAACCCAACCCGACTCAGGCACGGAGTGGAAGTGTCATGTTCAAGAGCGACTTGCTACCAATAAAAGTTCTTTGAGTTTCTTCCCAATTTTTCCCTAGTCATTTCTGACCAGTGCCTCTTTATTTTTGTCAAGCTTGAGGAGGATAACATATGCTTGTTCTATAATTTTCCCTTCGGGTAAACCCATCGCTATGTTTTAACGAGCCTAGCGATAGTGAAACTCGTTCTCGTCTAAACACAAGTTTGTCGCTATTAATGCTTTTTAACGAGTCTAACGACAAAGATAACTTGGTCCTTTTCAATTTTAGAGAGTTTGAAAAGGTACGTAAAGATAACTCCAAAGTTCCTTTTTCGTCATCTAATCCCTTAAGTCCGAAAAAGTATAAAACAATACAGAAGGGATGAATTTTCGATAGTTTTAACGAGCCGAACAAAACAAGTGCTCGATCTTTTTGTGCAATAATCCCTCAGGTCCAAAAAGATTAAAATTTAGAGGAGGGATAGCACTTCCGGTCGCTTTAACGAGCTGGAAGGCCAAAACTCGGCAATCTCTTCATATTTTACGAGTCAGATGAAAAGAGCTTAAAGAAGACTCGTCTTTTGAGGAACGAGTGATGAAACGGGTTAGCATCTGATTCTAGGTAAGGGTTGGAATTTTCCAATCACGGCAATGTCACAAGGATGGCTAGTGAAATCAATCTTCGCAGCTGTTCCTCAAAATGGGTAAACAATGAGCTTAAACGCGGATTGAAACACTTGCTCGATCTTATGTTTATTTTTTAACGAGCATGAACTATGTGCTAAAACTGCTCGATCTTATGTTTATTTTTTAACGAGCATGAACTATGTGCTAAAACTACTCGATTCCAGTCATAAGATAAGAAAGTCTCATTTAAGATGCCATTTTTTATGGGGCTTGCACCTCATAAAGCTTTGCCCCAGAATCCTTTCTTTATGCAAGTTCGGAAACGACTAATCCTACGAGTTTAAAGGATTAGACCTACAGGTTTAAAGGGAGGACCTAAAAATTTAAAAAATAAATAGCTGCCCCTTGCTTGCATTCCAAAAGGTTTGCATGCCCCCAGGTATAAAACAGAGTTTCAAAGTTACCCCTACTTTAGTCCGATAAAACATTTGTTTTAGCGAGAGAGGCCTACCTCTTACAGGTTACCAAAGATTGTCTCATTTGCGCAGCAAACAAAACGTTTCTTCGGCGATGTCTACCGAGATAGACAACGGTGATTGACTCAGTTCCGTCAAATACATAACTTTGACAAAAGAATCTTATTCTAGAACAACCCCTCTTCCAATCACGGACGGGGGTATGGACTAGTCATATTCTCCCGCGGAAACCTATCCTATACCCAAAGTTTTCCTGCCGAAGCAGACCAGGATGCATGCCCCCTAGGTTCCAGTCATATCCTTCTGAATCACTCGCGCTCATCAGGAGGACGGACCGTGGGTTGAGACATTTCTTGCGTTAATAGACCATTTAGGGATGGTGTGTGACTATTTGTGATGCGTGATCCGGGAAATGAAAGCTAGTCCACGATCTTGACCACTCTTCGTTCGTGCGGAAAACACATTACTCTAAAGAGTGAGGAGACGATGGCTCCCATGCAATATATATAGTCTCGTCCAAGGAGTAGGTTATAATCCAAGGGTCCTTGAACGACCATCACGTTCATTTGAACAGTCTTCCCTTTCAATGTTATGGGCACATTGGGGAGGATCCCTAAAGGTCGACTGGTTCCTTTATCGAAGCCTGTCATATTTCTCATTTCAGGCAAAAGCGTTGGCGAACCAAGCGCTTTCCAAGCAATAGAGGAAAGGATACTCACAGATGCCCCCTCATCAATGATGGTGCCAGCCATTACCATTCTGTATATTTGAACGATAATTCTGAATGGTATGTTGGCTGGTAACCGGGGTCTGCCTAGTTGGTTCCAGTCGAAGGACACAACTAGGTTGCTTGGTGGTGGGACCGAGTAGACGGCCGGATATCGCTCTGACGAACTTCCTTCCTGCGATAAAGGAATGGGTGCATTTCCCCCGTGTTCGTCGGAGTCTGTGTTGATGAAAAGAATCTAGATGGTGTCATCCTTATCCTCTTCAGTGACTGTATCATTCGAAGATAAATCCTCTGAAGGCAAGACCGGGTCAACTGCCGCCTCGACCTTTCGACTTTCGTCTGGTATGGATTCAGTCGGTTTATCCTCAATGATAGATGCTTCAGCTGACCACTTGAGCGGGCCAGCTGGATTCTTACTAACGAAGGACTTGGCAAGAGTTTTTGATATCCAGGAGGAAGTTGTAACGGTGAAACCGGACGATCTTCCAAGACTCTTTTAGCCTCGTCTAAGAAGGGACAATGGTGGAGGGCATGGTTGCCTTCGCACAGTCTATAGGGAGGTTTAGCCCTCCCTTTTTGTCCTGGAACTTCACTTTCGCTAGTTGACAGTGTACTTTTAACATGGCTATCAGAGGTTGACGACATCGGATTGTGCAAACGGGGAGACTAGTCCCTTAGTATCCGAGGGATGCAGGGACAATCTCTATGAAAGTGGTCTCCCTTGTAGATGACACATGGCGATTTAGGCTTGGTTAGTGCTGTGTGTGGATTTTCATCAAATGACATTTGTTTTCCCTTATTTGCCTTTGGCTCCTTCTTATTTTTCTCTTTCTTCTTCTTTTCCTTCTTCTCCTTAGGAACTTGGTTTTTAGTTTTACCAGTCCCGTCACGCGAAGAGGAAGGAAGAGAGGAAGAATTATAGGAAGTAGAAGGTTGGTGGGACATTCTAGACTCGTCTAATTGTTGATTCGACTGTTCAGGAATAGTGGTGTTCTGAACGATATTAGTTGAGAAGAGCCAGACCGGTAGGCCAATTGTCAGTCCTGGAAGCGACAATGTGGCCATATGGGGCGCACCAACATCTCCCTAAGAGGAGAAGGGACTAGGATTTCCACCAAGGGGAATTCCTTGGTTGGTGGGCTCCATTTTCTCAACCTAAAGATCAACGTAGGAAAAAAGGGGGTGATTGTTCCGTTTAAAATAAATTTTAACGACGCTTAGACACAACTTGCTTTTTCAATTTTAAACAGTCGAGAAAAAGCTAAAGATGACTCTAGTCTCCTTCGATGTTTTAACAAGCCCGAAGTGACAAATGCTCGGATGGACTTTTTCTATTATAGAGTCTGAAAAAGGCCAAAAGGCACTGCTCTGGAGTTCTAGGTAGAGGGTGTGCCAAACTTTTCGCAAAACCGCGGAATACTTTTTAGGGTACGGGCGATCAATCTTCCTGAATGTTGTGTTCAGTGCATTGCGATCAGTAGGGTGGTCGACACGGCTTCCTATGGATAAAGGTTATATTCCTATAGGGGTCTCCCAATATATACGCGACGGTAGGTGGGAGCACAATCCATACTGGCACTTATCGTCTCTCAGGAGGAATCACCCAACCATCAGTGAGGCGACCAGTGACCAGGTTTTACGACGCCGGAACACGTCTCTAGCCTAGACCTCTATGTTGTGCGTTATGTTACAAAGCGTTGTTAAGTTCATTCAATTTATTTTAGGTTGATCTTTCTTAGAAGTTTGCCTTTTTGGATCACCACAAGATGTATGATACAATTCCTAAATGCAGTCTAAAGATGATAAGCAAGCTTGTATATCTTTTCAATAATGAAAATCCTAGCTACAAGGGGAAAAGAAAGACACCATCTTTTCTCAAAGAGCATAGAGCACACAGTAATGCATTTTTCCATAAATCAAAATACAAACTGTCAAAATGCAAATGCACATATATGCATGTATTTGTTTTCACTTTCTTAATATTGATGCCTAGAAATAAAGTTGTTGTACAAATTTGAATTCGATTTCAAGTGAAAAACACAAACAAGTTCCTTTTTCGAAATCAAAAAGACGATTACGACACTTTATGATTTACTTGTTTCGACACTTGAAATGTATAAATTCAAACGAAAAGACAAAAGTAAAAGCTAAATCAACTGTGAACAGCAAACAAACTCACTCCTAAGATGAAAATGACACTTACGACAGGTCTAGATCTAAGGGCGACAGTATGACTAGTTTACTTTTGTAATGGGAAACTGCAAATGATGTAACAAATACACAAAGAACAAATACAGTTTCTTTATACAACCGAGGCAGAACTGGGGCAAGGAAAAGGGGTTTCAGATAGGTACACTGACTGATAACACGCTGCGAAAAACAGAGATAAAACTGAGCAAAAGGAAGGAGGGAACCACAGCTGCACAAGGCAAAGACTGATCAGCGCACCCTCAACACAGAGAATCTGAACTTCAGCGCAGGTAGCCTTCACAGGACCTGCGTTGAAATGCAGAACCTGTTCACAGAGTCTGCGCTGAAGTAGAAACGAGAGTTGTTTCTGGGTTTTGGGTTACGGTTTGCAGTTTAATCTACAGTTTTTGGCCGGATAAAAGCTATCAATTAGGTACAATTAGGAGGATGATTTATAGGAGGACTAAGATCTATCACAAAGGGCTATTAGAGCACTTGTGGATTAGCTGTTCAGATCATAAACAGGCCCAGTGAGTGGACTAGAGTAGCTGATCTCTACTTTGCATTTGTAAATGGCAAATGCAGTTCGATTCGGCACTCTTGAGTTTATGAAATGAATAGCAATAGAAACACAAATAAACTAACAAGATACTTTCCCCAATGGAGTCGCCATTTTGTTGTTGGGAAAAGTATCCAATTCGGAATGCCCCTATCCCACTATAAGAGGTGATAGTGCCTTAGCAACAAACAAGGAAAACTATCTGAGTATTCTTCTTTATGAGATGTAAATAGAGAAAGAAGGATGTAACTAACCGTTGTCTTCCGCTAGTTTGTCGATCCAATCGCTCTCTCCTTTGTTCGCTTCCCGCTGCCTGCTCTTTTGCTGGTCCAGCTTCACCCAGTTCCTGCAAGATCACAAGAGAGGAAAACTACACAAAAGACATAGATTCACATTCATAACTAGTTTAGGATCAGATATAAACTAAATATGAAAATATAACAAAACATCATTGAAATACAAGCATATAGGAGAAACTCAAATAGCTTTATTGATATGATAACAAGGTTCAAGAGGAGATACAACAAAGTGAGTCCCGATCCAGCATCTACCTCCCAGCAAAGGAATCCCTTCCTCTCCTCCAACAAAGCATAAATCACCCAATGTACTAATCTCAATCTCAAACCAACAACAATTCTCTGCAAAGTACAAAATTCCAGCCTCCTGAACCTCTGGGTGAGAGATCCATATATAGATGTAAGCAGAGAGGATGAGTCAGCTTATGTTTTGACTTGTGGCTTCTCTCTCTCAGTTCTTGCTTCCACTTGGAGGTTCAGAACCTCTTACTCATCACTTGGTCGAATTCATTGAGGCAAGTGTCATTGAGGAAGATTCTGGAAGCTTCCAGGGTCTTTCCACCTCGTTGAATGAACTTGCCATTTGTCATTTCCCACTCAGCGCACCCTGGTAGTGCTTCCACCTGCGTTGCAGTGCACCTAGCCAGTGTAACCTCTGCATTTCAGCGCAGACAGCTAGTGGAGCCTCTGAATTGATCCTGAATTGACTCTTTCTGAGTTGTTTTTGGTGGAGAACTTCTGGGAGAAGCTATCATTGGTTGACCTTGTTCCTTTAGGGGCAGGAACAACTCATTTAGGGACTTTGGATCCCTTGGATTATGGACATTTCATGCTCAATGCTGTAAGGCACAAAAATGTGTATAACACCTATATATATATATATATATATATATATATATATATATATATATATATATATATATATATATATATATATATATATATATATATATATATATATATATATATATATATATATATATATTGTTGAAAAGTTCCATCGAGTCTACGATCATCGCATAACACTTTATATATGTGAATATGGCTATGATGATTGCAATTTGCAATTGTGGGCTAAACCTGAAATACCATAAGTTGCATTTTATAAGCATGGTGGGTCCGCGATATCGCATAATGCTTTATGCATATGTGTTGGGTTTTGCCGTATGCGATATGTGATGGTCGGACTGGAAAACATATTTACCGTGTTTTATAAATTTCGGCAGGTCCATAAAGCACCTTATGTATGTGTGTTGGCTCATTCAACTGATTGCAATTTATGATTGGGTTTCTGGACCTGATAGTTTAAATGTTATGTTTTATAATAACAGCACGTCTGTCATATCGAAAAATGTTAGGGTTTGGGTTAATATAACAATGAAATTGTGATTGCGATAAAGTTATGCCTCGATAGTTGTGCATAGCCCGTGTTAAAAGTGGAAAAGGCATGTTGATGGTGTATTTCTATTATAAAAAAGATATAATAGAAATAGCAGAATATTAAGGATTTATGCGTAAGTCCAACATTATGTTGATATAACCATGGAAAGTGTCTATTGAGATATGTGATGGGGTTCTGTATCTGATGGAGTTATCAAACTAGATCAATCAATTCTTTTTTCAGTTCTGCTTTTTCGTGCTTTGCGTTATTTTTGCTGTGTAAAAGGAAAAATCAGCATTAAAGCCAAATATGAAGAGGAAGGTTGTTGGGTATGTTTTATTTGTATTTTTGCCAATCAAAATTCCAGATACATGCCTAAGTGCATATTTATGCACAAGTCAAATTCGAAAACTATTTTTTATGATTAAAGTGGTTTAATTATTATTAAGGCATATATAGAGGAACTCGATAGTAGATCAAAAGAGCCCAAAGGCTAGCACTCATTGTCATGTTTAGTTATTTCTCATTATTTGTGTTCTTGGAGGTGTCTTTCACCCTCTGTAAAATATTTTGTAATAATTATTACCTCAGATAGTTAGAAAACAGTTTTAATAGTTTGACAATTTTAGAGATCAACAATTGTTTCACAATGTATAAGAAGCATAAAATTTACAGAGGAAGGGTTGGTGGTTCAGATTTTGGAGGACCCGAAGACTAGGCCACTATATTCCTGATATTATCTTTGATTAATGAAAGAATTAGAAGTCTCCATGAGTTGTTGAGTATAATTTTGTAGCCTTCTATGTCAGGAGTCATGTTATGTTTTCTTCTCTCAAGTATAGTAATGAAGCTGTAGGTCTTTATTTGTGTAGATAAAGTTAAAATTCCTTAAAAGAGTGCTCTTATACTTGAAGTTTCCACCTTCTCTTCTAAGTTATAGATAATAGTTTCTGTGAAATACCAGCATATTATCTTTAACTTCTCCAAGAGTCACAGATAGTAATTTCTATGTTAAGCAGCATATTTTATATGATTGAATTCTCATTTTCATAATTCTTCTAATTTACAGATAATAGTTTCTGTGAAAAACCAACATATTATCTTTAACTTCTCCTTAAAGTTTTCTTCACTCATCATTTATATCTAGCAACAAATTGCATTCTGAGATGTTTTGGTCATACATGTGTTAAGGGTTAAATGACCAAGTTTTCCAGGTCCTTCATTTGAAACACAACAAACAATAAGTGATAGTGAATAATATTTATTAATGTATTAAGCACAATTTCTTTACATCTAGGAAATTGGTTTCTTAAGGTACAACATGCTACATCATCACCTCTTGGAACGCGTCCCTAGTAACATCGCAAACCATTTTGCCGATGTCAAAAAGATCACCTTATGTAAGCATGATCAGGTCGACGGATGTCTTCGATGCCTTACTCTTCTTTCCATGGATTGGTTTCTCAAGGCCACACAGTCGTTCCAAATGTTGGGAGGTGGTTTCTGGGTCGACACGTTCTTCAACCAGGTCTACATCATCAACCCCCTACCCTGTGGACATCTCATGGCCCCCCTTGGCCTCTTCTAATGGCACTATTGTTGTTTCTGTTGTGTTCACTGCTGTTGGTGCATCGACCGTCTTCTGCTATGTGGCTGCCTCTACTACTACTTTTTCCTGGTGCCTCTTTTTTGCCAGCTGTGTTGGTGTCCTTCTTCCTTTGTTCAATTGTGGCCCTTTCCATTCCCACCAAATTCGAGGTGTGCCCCTCCAAAGGCCGTGTTTCTGACACTGTGAAGATGGTGTCATCAGTAACAATGAATGGGAGCTTCATCCATTCCTTTGCCAGATCTTTCAATGCCCAGATATAGATGTTGTGGATGTCTATTGTAAACTCTGAAAAGCTCTCTATAGTGGTGTACATTGTGGGAGACAACTTCGGTTTTCTATTTATCCACATTTGGATACTCACCTCCATCAGTAAACAAAAAACCTTGATTTCACGAATCTACTTCCCATTGTTAGTGGCCTAGAGTGAAGCGTAATTTGCGGCCTCAGGTAGGTCCTGATCGATATTCGAGAACTGGCTATCTTCCAGTAGTTCGCCTACTACTGGCAATATAGATAAGACCAACCACACGTAGTGGAAGGTCTTACCCTGCTTGTGGGCCTCTTCATAGTTTGTCAAAAATTCCTCACAGAGGAACTCAACAGAGTTGAATTGGACCCCCTCCACACATTGTTCTGCCAGTGCAACCACAAGCACTGGTACTTCATTGGCATAGTATGTTCGCACTAATTTACCAGCCAAGAGTTGGGTGGTGATGCACACCCCTTTGTCCTTGATACTCGCAATTGAATAGCCTCACTTCTTCTTTTCCAGCTTATATTTAGCTTTCATGGCTTCTGTGAGAACCAAATCGCTGGTCTTGCCTGCCATCATTCCGGGTTCCTTTCCTTTATTAAGTAGTCAAGAAATATGTTAAAGAAGGGCAGTCGTGATGGGAATAGGTTCCTCCATCCATAGATACCCATCATGCATTAGGTACAACAGCTGCCTGATAACGAAAATGGTGATGAGCGCAATGTGAATGTGGGGTATCCATTGTAGATGAAGTAACTCAGCCTTCTCCACACTGCGCAACCATTTTCATGGCTGCAACGTTATTACTGGCCCCTCCAAATTTTGTTTCATGAAGCTCTTCGTCGCTATGTGTGGGAACTTCTTGCTATCCACGAGGTCCCAATCTTTGAATTTCAGGGTAGGCACTCGGCCTAGGAGCGGAACTTCAAAAGTAATTCTGTCACGGAGTAACGGGGTTTGGAGTGCACTCTTCATGGCCTCCACATCTTTGGGCACCCTAGCTTTCCCTTTCCACGGAGGGACGTATGTGGGTAACCCTGCTGTGGAAGGCATTGGTGGGACGTCCTCTTCTATGTCTTCTTGCTCCTCTATTTGATCAATTAGGGTCAGTAATTACTCGTCCTCTTCGTCTGATTCAATGATGATGATCTTGCCTTTTTACTCCATTAATATCTTGTCGAACTGTGGGTTTCTTGGGGACACATGGACTGGTCCATAGCCTGTCTATCTTTCTTTGGTCATGCGTCCATGGTGATTTCAGAACTTCTGGCACAACTGCCACATCTTTGGGCTCCTCATGGACCATATGGGGCTCCACAGCCTCACCAGTAGTATCATCAATGAATCTCACACCAAGCTTGCTGGTAGTCATCGTTTTTGCATGGGATATGTTCTGTCGCATAATCAAAGATGGTGAGATTACTTGATGCTCAATACTCTGCAACTGCTCAAATATCAAACAACTAAGTGTTGTCTCATGGTTATCCTTTTGGATTTTATAGCGTCTTTTGAATTTGAATTCGACCATTCCCCCCACTTCTCAATCATTCATGAATTCTTAGCGGCGTATCATCCCCAATCTAGCTCTTAGTTCGTGTCTTAATTTCCCACTGCCTGCTCCCTTTTGCCTTAAATTGGACATCTCATCATGAAAAGTGACCCCAACAGTCACTTCCCAGCCTACCCATGTGGCAGCACAGCCCCCTATATGCGGGTGTGACCCTTGTGACATGTTGATCCTGCGTGCAACCCCCTTATCGCGAAGCTCCCACACATACTCTTTTATAGTCCCGCGCTCTCTTTCAATTGCCCGTAGTGCTAAGATTGTGCTCTCTACAGCTAGTCAAATGGTTGAACCACCTCTACGAGACTTCAATTCACCTTCCATCCTAGTCCATCGGCACTCGTTAATTACCCTCATGACAGTTAGCACCACGCATTCTCCCTTATGCGGTGGGCTCCCCTGGTTACTACAATTGGTAAGGTGCGGTCATAGCCATGGTAGTAGAGTCATAAATTCTTGGTGACAATATTCTAATACAGTAGTATGGTTGTCTGTATCCTACCTTGTCATTCTTAGTTTATTGACGATACATGCTTTTGCAATCTCGTTTTTCAATTTTTTGATCTCAACATCGATTAACATGCTTTTATTTCTCAATTGTACCTGATCTTCTTCGAGTTCACAAAGTCTAAGGTTTCCTTCCGAAATCGCTTCCTGAAACATTATATGTTCATCCTTGCGTAGTTGTATGATTCCTTCGTCTTGGTCTTCGCATAATGTCCCTGTTACACAAAAATATCGTCAACATGATTATTTGCAATCAGTATGGGTCTATCATCACTTGCACTATCCTCCTAAGCAAGTCTCAGACCTCAGCTCTTCAAATCAAGCTTTGGAAATGAGAGAAAGACATTAAAAATCAATGTAACTCTGGTTCCGCACTTTCTCTCGTGGTCACCTACGGTCCCGCACCTTCTGTGTACAAAAGCTGCGGACCTGCCCGCTCTGTCCCTAACGGTGTAGGTGCGGACCCCTGTGAAAGTCAAAAGGCGCAAGTTTTATCTTAAAAAACTAACTTTGGGTTAATTCTAGAATTTTCTAGAAGGAATTTTGACGTGGATTGTTCGCTCTGAGGTGGTTCATGCATCCCAAAAGAGAAGGAGCTAATCCCTTGATGAGAGGAGCTATCCCTTTGAAGGAGGGCTTTATCCCTTTGAAGGAGGACCTAGTAACCTCCCTCCATTGCACTATAAATACAGGCATTGGACTGGTTGCTAAGGAGGTTAGAAGCTGAAAATTTTTGAGGATAAATGCTAGTGAAATCAAGACTTCCTAGTTGAGCTTAAGAGGAGAGATCACACATCTTTTTGGCTTCATTGGGGAGTGAGTGAAACTTGTCAAAGTAGAGGAGACTTCTTGCTGGCCCCTGGGAGGAGCTTGTACAGCGTCAAGGCAAAGGTTGTAAGGTTCTTCTTCTTTTGAATTAATACAATCAAACTCGTTTTTCTCAACAAGTATCTTATGTTATTTGTTTCATGGACTCCTTGACTTTCATGTTAAATATGTTTTATCCAATTGGCTTTTCAGGTGCTATTTAATTTTTTTTCCTTGTTTGTGTTTGCAGATTCGCGAAAAGGAGATCATTTGGATCGAAGGAGCGAGTGCATCCACAAGCTAGCGTTGGACCTAAGGTAGGCCCTAAAAACACTTGTTTGCTATTGTTTATCAAAGCATATTTAGAGAAAGATAATATCTGGTTGGCTTGCTTGTCATTAGGTCTTCTTTAGATTCTAGGAAGGTCTATCTTGTCCACAAGATCGACTTATTCCGTGTGACAAAATGGTGACTCCGCTGGGGACTTGATTGTTTTCCTTGTTTTTACTTTGACCTAAGAAACTCTATTTTTGTTTCTTTTTTTGGCTTGTTGTGTGTAAAATTGGGTAGAGTTTGTAGATCCAGGGTTATTTTTCATTTTTCATAGCTTTGGGAGAGGACCGCACCCTAGCCATTTGACACAGTGCATACTTACCCGCAGCTTGGCTTTTAGCATAGAGCGGGACCACACCTGTGCCAACTGTGGGCCTGCGAACCCTGTCAAAATTTTGAAAACCCTAAAATTTCCTCTGTCAGTCAGCTTAGTGTGTCTTTAGAAATTGTTATCCACTACCCAGACCTGCATATAACTTTTCAGAAGCTTTCGTTGGATTGATTTTGTTATTGTTAGGGTTTTAGGTGAAATTCTTAGGAGTATTACTTGTTGGGTTTGTTTTTTCATTTTGGTTGTGTAGTGGCTCTGAGCTTAGAGGCTGTAGGTACTTTAGATCACCTTAGTGTCTACCAGCTTTCTTATGAGTCTGACCATTAATGAAATCTCCCCTTGTTTGAGGAATCTGCTTTGAGTTTTCTCTTTACAAAACTTCGAAAAGCTTGTGTTTGAGAGTTTGGATTTTCATTTTCAAAAAGAAAACGAAATTGGTTGTTCTTGACTAATTTGTGATTCTGCATAAATTAGTCCTTAGCTTGCATCTAGCTGAGTAAAACATCCTTAAAAAGGACTTTTAGTAGGCTTTGACTTCAAATAGGTTTTTATAGTTTGTAGCTCTCAAGGTTAGTTATTTTCATTAGTTTTGAGTGTTTTATTTACAAAATATAAAAAATCTCTTTTGAAAAAAGTTTGTTTTTTGTAGTGTTTGAATGCTTTGAAACGAAAAAGGGAAATTTTTGTGAAATAATTAGTTGTCTCGTTTTGAGTGCTTTGGAAAGGAAAAGCTCTTCTTTTATTTGTTTAATTGAGAAAGATTTGTGTTTACAAAGTATTTGCATTCTCAAACTCTTTCTTAGTTTAGAAGTTCATCGAAGAGAAAAAGATTGTTTAGATCATCTTAGGTGCATTTTTAGTGATTTTGAGTCGAGTCTTCATACAACGAGTTTCATCTCCGCACCTTTGGACTTAAACAAAAACCACTAAAATTAATGCTTAAAGTAAAATTCACCTAGTAACATTTTTATTTCTAGGGCTCTGATACACCAACATAGCTTAGGCTAGTGTCTTGGAGTAGGAGAGTAATTAACTCTCCAAGACAGTAAAAACAAACAAGTAGCTGTATCTTGTGGTAGGGAAGAAATCCAATTGTTGCATTTATGCTCTGGGAAAGCTCCTCTTAAAGGAGAAGCATGAGATCGTGTCCGAACCAATGTGGGAATCAATCATTCCTCATTGGGAACGATGCCAGATATTCACGTATTAAAAACGGTAAACCTCGGATTAACCATTGTCGAGGAGCCTGGGGTCACTTATTGGTAAACCTTGGATTATGTCAAGGAGCCTTCAAGGGGATTGAGCTTGCTACTCGGCCCCTGCGTGCGTATCGGATCGTAGACTGTTCCCCCAGGTGTATTTGTCTCAGTTGGTAACCTTAGTGGCCATATTCTTTAGGACTCTTCCTGAGGTGACAGTGGTGGGAAGATCCCATTGTACCTGGAGCAGACTTCAGCTAGACTCACTTGGATTTTCTGGGGGGTTCACTTCACTTGAGACGGTTAAGTGGAGGAACTTGTGCCAGTTTATTCATTAAGCGGGTTGCCGGGGTAACTGTTCCAACTGCCATTTCTGTATTGAACTCTGCGACATTGGATTTCATCACCAACTAGTGTTTTCGGTCCGGAAAGTTACTGTTTGTGTGTGTTTGATCTCCTAGATTCTTTAGGCGTGTGATGCAAATTTGTTTGGTTCTTTAGAGATCTTAGGTGCTTTTTATTGGGATTTTACTTTGTTTGTGTGTGAAGTAGTTAAAAGTCTTTAACTGTGGTTGAATTACCAAGACACTCCCGTAGACTTCGGGGCCAGTCTCCTGAGATTATAAATGTGGCTGAGTTATTGAGGAAGTCCCATAGACTTCGGGGCCAACATCTTGAGGAAGTACTGAGCCAGCTTGAAGGCTTAAAAGTCCTCGTAACTCTTAGAGATAGTAGAGTAGGGTCACCGGAAGAAGGAGAATCTTCTTTGATAGTACATCCTGATTTTCAAATGCCAGTAGCAGAATATAATCCACAGTGAGTGTTTGTCTTTGAAATCACTGGTAGCTTTTCATCTACTAGTGATATAGGTGAAGAACCCAAAATATCCGAGCCTGAAAGTGAATTTGCTGCTACTCCGACATCGGGGTTTGCTTCTCCAGCTTTTAGTGGTCCTGGTTCACCTAGGGTAGAAAGAGTAATCACTCAAGATCTTCCTTCTGGACTTATTTCTATTGAAGAACTTGCTCCGTAAGAAGAAATAGGCATCCCTATCCCTGAAAATAAACCTATCATTGAACTAAGGGAGCGTGAATCAATTTTTTACAGTCCACCTAGGAGTAGTTCTTGGTATCTTTCTTTGACTAATTATTTAGAAAACTCAGGGTTAAGTTTTTCACCACCTCATGCTCCTTATCACTCAACACCTAAGGTTTTTATAATCCCGTCAATATGGTAGGACAGTCGTCCATGTTTACTCAATCGCCCGAATCTTTTTTGTACGACGGTCCTTCTGTTCCCTCCGGGTATCAGTCTCTTTCTGGTACTTTTTTGGGAGCATCTCCTCAACCCATTGAGCAAGGGTTATTAACTGCAAACAATGGTACAAAGCCATTAAGCGTAGAAGAGATTCTTATGATGTCAGGTTCTATTCCCAATCCTCAACCTCAAGGTGGCCAGTTATCGCTTGGGGGGCAGCCTCAATTAATGCCTGGAGGGAAACCTCAAGGTACAAAATTTGCATCTGGGGGGCAACCTCAAGGACAGTACATACCTACAGGATAGTACATTCCTCAAGGTCAACCCCAGACTCCATATGTACCCCAAGGTCAACCCCAATATCAATTTATACCTTAAGGTCAACCCCAGTATCAGTACGTGCCTCAAGGGTATCAACCCCAAGGTCAATACTCGAACCAAGGTTTCCAACCACCCCAAGGTCAAACGTATGTTCAAGGAACGAGAAATGTACCTTTCAATTATCAATCCTACCCTCAACACGGTTATGGTCCTCAGTATTCTCAACCTATTATGGGTTAGTACCCCGGAATGAATATAGTGTGGGATCCGTCGCAAACCCAACAGGTGTTGCAGCCAAGTGTACAGTTGTCATCTCAAACTGGACAACCCCTAGTTTCTGGTACACCCCAGCAACTAGTCCAGTCTAACATTCAAACTTATGTACCTTTGGTAGTTTCTCAGCCTGGGCGCAGTACACCTCGTACTCCACCTCAAACGACTGCTACAACTGCCGCTACATCTGTTCAATCTACCCCACCTACTTCTAGTGTATCAATAGCTCTGGTTTCTACTATTCCTGTATCTACTCCTCAGACATCTTTACCACCGTCTGGATCTATGATTCAAACTTCGGTTCAGATGCCTGTAGGACAACCTAGTTTAAGTACAGTTGTCACAAGTCAACCACAATTCACCTATCAACCGTACCAGGGACAGTACCAATTCGGTCCTGCTGTCCAGCAGCTAGTTTATCAGTATCAACCGTACCCTGGGTACACTTATCAACAACCTCAACAACTCCAGTACGGTCCGATTAATCCTAGTTTTCCGGGAGGATACAATATCCCGAACGCGATTCCTATTCCTAGTTATCCTGGGTATCTTCCTCCTAGGGCTGGTCTCATGACCCAGAGTTTCAGGGATCCTAATTGGTAGTTACCGTTTATCGCAACTTTGGACTTGCCTGACTTGTCGCGCCTAACGAACAATCCCATTAATTATGTTCGGTTTTAGCCACCAATGCCGAATAAGTTGCCCAGTGACATTCCCAAGTTTGAAGGTAAATCAGGAGAGGACTCGTCGAACCATGTGATGACTTACCACCTCTAGTGTGCCTCTAACTCCATCATAGATGATTCAATCCATCTTAGACTTTTCCAGCACACTCTAATTGGTCTCGCGGCCAAGTGATAGATTGAGTTACCGCGAGGCACTTTTTATAATTTTAGTCAGTTAGCTACCTCGTTTTTAACTCATTTTCAGTTGCCAGTCTGATATAAAAATGGCACAGAATAGTTAACTTCGCTAAAACAATCAACATCCACGTACATTTCAAATCATATTCATGAGTGGAAACGTCGACGTCGTTTAGTGAAGGTATTTATTCCGGATCAGATCTTGGCTGAGTGGTTTGTAAAATCTTTGTTGCCAAAGATCATTGAAGATGTTGCTAAAGCCGGAGTGGTTACTGAGGAGCAAATCATTGCTCAAGCACAGTACCTTGACTTGGTGTATACTCAGTCAGGTACGTTACACGAAAAAATCCCTGATCTTCCCAAGCAAAATCAAATCGCTGTAGCTCCTTCGGAATCTCATGTCACTGATGGTATGATTGGCACGGTTAACACTAAAAGTAAGAAGAAGTCTTCCAAGAATTCTTCCCCTATCATAACCTTGCCTGATTCCCCAACAAGAGATTCTTCTGCAGAGATTTCCGCCAATATTCACGTTGTAGAATCATCTACAGCCAAATCAAAATCCGGTGGGAAGAAGAAAGGAAAGAAGAAGAATAAAACGGACAAAAGTTCAAAGGAGAAACTTGAAAAGGCAAAATGCAATGACGAAAAGCACAAACCTCGTTATCCTTGTCTCATTTGTGACGATGAACATTTTACAAGAGACTGCCCTCATCATGCAGAGGTTGCGAAAATTGTCAAGGGTTCCCAAACTCCCATTGTTTTGAAGGATCCTTTTCCGGCTTAAGACAGTAAGATGATAGGTTCATCCTCGAGTGCCAATGAAGAACCCATACTGATGATGTCCCATGTTAGGATTGCGACTCAATCGCAAGATTATGGTAGTAAGAGTCCTGTTGATGGTAAAGAAGCAGAATCTTCTCATTCTAATCCATCAACCTCAGCTCCTGGTTCCGATCCACTACAGATTGAGAAACCTAATCCGGACTTGGTAATCAAACCGCCCGCCAAGGGTATACGTCGAAAGTCAGATTTCAATCCACATGTGAGAGCGGCTCAGAATTATAACATTGTTGAGTATTTAGTTGTTTCACCCTCAGCAATGTCAGCTTTGGAAGTGCTGCAATCATGCCCAGCACAACGTAAATTACTTTTGTCGGTTATAGGAGCTGTTGATGTTCAGGACCCAAACCTAATAATTTTCGATCTAGAAAATAGTACACCGTGTTTGCCTCATCAAATGGCTTTCCAGATTCCAGTGATAGTAAAAAACAGGCCTATTCATCGGACTGTAATTGATGAGGGAGCCTCAACGTGTATTATGTCGATACAGTGTTGGAGATCGCTTGGTTCTCCTTCACTAAATCAATCCCCAACGATTCTAAAGGCCTTTGATGACCGTGGGTTTCATCCTTTTGGCATTCTACAAGATTTTCCTATAGGGGTTGAAGGAAAAACCGTTAGTCTAGATGTGGAGGTGGTTGATGCCCCTCTAGATTACAACCTTCTCTTGGGTCGAAGTTGGTCTTATGCTATGACAGCGGTCGTTTCATCGATCTTTTGAGTAATAAAGTTTCCACATAACGGAAAGATCATAAGAATAGACCAGCTCGCTTACTTTTCATCCGACCCAGCCTCTTCGGAGAGTATACAGCATGTTGGTAAAACGACTATCCCATATAAGGATGTTGGAGTAGCACTAGTTAAAGATGTCGATTTACTGGGAACTTTTCCTTTTCCTCCAATCAACGCATCATCTTCATTCGCAACCATTCATATGATTACATCAGACACCATTGTTTATGATGATCCTTGGATCATTCCTTCTGAATCTGAGATAGACTCATTTGGCAATTCCATTCCTTTGAGTCCATATGAAATTGCCTATGAAGTCGTGCAGTCTTTTGCTCACCCGTGTTCAACCAAAAATGACTTAATGAATGTGGTCCATGAGGAATCACTTTTCACATCAACCTCGGATTTAACCACGTTTTCTGAACTTGTTCACTCGAATGAGAAAATTCGTGAAAGCCTATGTGTAGATGATTTACCATGGGAAGATCTCTATCATAGATCTTCATTTTTACTTGAGGATGATCGTTTTGAAACTGATTTCTCATCAATTTTTACAACTAAATATGTCAAGGAACCTCAGAATCCAATGAAACATCCCGATTCAGAGTTAAATTTGGGGAACATCTCTCGAACTATTCCTATTGACATTTCGGTTAAGCCCGGAATTGTTGAGAACATTCATATAGGTGCCTTGTGTACAGATGACGAAATTCAAATATATAAGGCCCTATTTCAAGAATTTCGCGACATGTTTGCCTGGTCCTATGAGGAAATGCCAGGAATTGATCCTGTGATTGTTGTTCATGAGATCAAGACTTACCCGGGCGCTAAACCCGTCCAGCAACATTTGCGTCAGATTCACCCATGAAAAGCTGTTGCAATTAAAGCAGAAGTTGAAAAATTGTTGAAAGCAGGTTTCATTTATCCGATCCCGTTAACAGATTGGGTATCGAATATTGTTCTGGTTAACAAAAGGCAGGGAACAATAAGAATATGAATCGATTATGGGGACATTAATTGAGCCTGTCCAAAGGACAATTACCCAACTCCCTATATCGATCAAATCATTGATGAATGTGCCAGCAGCGAAATATTCTCCTTTATGGACGGGTTTTCCGGATACAATCAAATCAACATTCTACCTGCCGATCAACCAAAAACGGCTTTGATTTTTCCATGGGGGACATTTTCTTATTGTAAATTACCTTTTGGACTTAAGAATGCCGGAGCAACTTTTCAAAGGGCGATTTCTTATGCGTTTCATGACATCAAGCACATTGTGCAACCCTATCTCGATGATTTGCCTGCTCATTCCTTACATCGAGTTGATCACCTCGTCCATTTACGAGCAATCTTTATGAGGGGTAGGCATTATCGTATTCGGTTGAACCCACAAAAATGTGTCTTCTGTATAGAAACAGGTCGATTGCTGGGGTTTGTAGTTTCGAAAGCTGGCATTCACGTTGATCCCTCGAAGGTCGAAGCTATCATCAAATTTCCTCCTCCTTCGAGTCTTCACCAACTCCAAAGTTTGCAGGGGAAAGCAAACTTTTTACGACGATTCATTCCTAACTACGCCAAGGTTACAAAGGGTTTTACCCGATTGTTGAAGCAAAACACTCTATTCTATTGGGATAAGATAGCTCAGAAATCTTTTGATGCACTCAAACACACGTTGACCCATGCACCGTTGTTGCATCCTCCCAATTACAACCAGGATTACTTCTTGTATCTCACCGCCTCTCATTCCACCATTGGAATGGCCTTAGTTCAGGAAGATGAATTCGAAACTGAACATGTGATATATTACCTTAGTCGAACGTTAAATCCAACTGAGCTAAAATACTCACATGTGGATAAATTGGCACTGGCAGTCGTTCAAGCTGTCCAACATTTTCGTCCCTACATTTTACTACGTAGAACTACGGTAATTTCGGATTGCAACCCTATGATCTACATTTTGACCAAGCAATTACTAGGGGGAAAGTACTCTAAATGGATCGTTATCCTGCAAGAGTTCGGCTTGGAATTTGAGAAATCTAAGTCTAAGAAATCTTTAGTTTTTGCGGAGTTAATGTGTGACTTCTCGCGTGCTGACACGGAAACTGTGGCGGAGGAGCCCATTGTGGACGAATCCTTGTTTCTAATCAGCACTTTAGATCCGTGGTATGGGGATATCATCGTTTATCTCCAGACCCAATCCTTTCGGCCAGAAATTTCAAGGTCAGAACATCGGAAAATTCGATTCCAGTCCCAACAATTCAGGATTACTGGAGATACTCTTTATCGCCGTGGGGCGGACTCTGTTTTTCAACGTTGCTTAACTCACGAGGAAGATGAAAGGGTTCTAAATGACTGTCACTCTGGAGCGTGTGGTAGTCATATGTCTGGGTATGCCACAGCCCAAAAGATATTGCGCGTTGGCTACTTCTGGCCGTCTTTATTTGAAGATTGTATCACGGCGGTCCGAAAATGCCACAACTGCCAGATTTTTGATCGTACGATGCGCGCTCCACCTGCTCCTCTCCACCCTATAATTGCCATTGGTCCTTTTGCCAAATGGGGTATCGATTTTCTTACATGTAACCCTCACTCGGCCGGGGGGCATGCGTATATCATCCTTGCGGTAGATTATTTTACTAAGTGGGCCGAGGCGATGCCTACATTTGAGGCAGATGGCAGGACAGCTGCAATTTTCGTGTTCAATCATATAATTGCTAGGTTTGGTGTCCCGCAAGCGATAATCACTGATCATGGGTGTCATTTTCGAAATGTTTTGATGACCGAACTTACAGTCCAGCTTGGTTTACATCACGATAGTTCAACCCCTTATTATCCACAAGCGAATGGTCTAGATGAGTCCATCAACAAAGTTTTAGTTATCATGATCCGACGAATCATTGGGATTCATCAATCGAATGGCACAACATGCTATTTTCAGCGCTTTGGGCGTACCGAACTTCAATAAAAACATCAACAGGGTTCACTCCTTTCCAACTAGTCTCTGGTTTGGAAGCCGTGTTACCCATTGAATGCGAAATCCCGTCACTGCAAATGGCCATCGAGTTACTTCCAGCCACTTCCGAAGAGGAAAAGAATTTGTTATACTTAGCTCAATTAGATGAGAATCGACGTGATGTTGCATTGGCGATCGAGACTCATGCAAAACGAATGAAAGCTCAGTATGATCGAAATGTGACCCCTCAAAATTTTTCGGAAGGAGATCTGGTCTTAGTTTATGATCAAGCTAATGATAAATTAGGCGTTGGAAAATTCGTTCCTATGTGGCATGGTCCCTATGTTGTCAAGCGAAAGCTAGCCAAAGGGGCTTATGAACTGGTAGACTTTGATGGGGACTCTTTGGGTAAACCCAGTAATGGCCTTTACTTGAAGAGGTATTATGCTTAAAAGAATGGGTATGGAGATTTTTAGTTAGGATAGTTTTTCATTCTAGCAGGTGTGTTTTAGTTTAAACAGTGTGCTTAGCTTAGAGAGTATTTTTTCGTCATTATTCCTACCCATCTTGGTTTTACTCTTGATATTGCAGATGTCGATGCCTCTCCAAACATACATTGGTTTCGCTGATGGTGCTTATCGTAATACACGGAACATCTCTTCCGCAGCTTGGGTTATCTATTCGCCCTCTAACGAGTTAGTATCTATGCATGGGGTAAGCCTCGGTCAAACAACGAACAACATTGCCGAGTACAGTGCAGTGATTGAGTTATTGTCTGAATCTATTTCATTTGGGATTCGGAGTTTGATAGTGAGGTTAGATTCTGAACTCGTTATATTACAGCTTAATAGAGTGTATGCCATTAGAAATCCAGTGTTATTAAGATTATTTTTGAGAGTGCGTCTCTTGGAACATGAATTTGATTACATTGAATATCAGCATATTCTGAGATCTTTAAATACATTAGCAGATGCAATCGCTTCTCGAATGTTAAATAGACATTTGCAATAATCATACATGTAAATTTAAAACCTTTCCATAACATGATTTACAAGATAAGCCGGTAAGAGTGATATATATATATATATATATATATATATATATATATATATATATATATCTAGGAGAGTGTCAAAAAATACATCGTCTTCGATCATAGGTTGAAAAACACCTTATGATCGGCAAAAATGATAAGTACAAAAAACAAAAATGTCACATGTGCCCACAATAGGCGATCATCCTATCACTGGTGATGATCTCTATAAGAAACCACTGCACGGGCCACCTTGCAAAGGAACCTCCTAAAAGGTCCCGGGACTCCAATCACATAGCGCTGAAGTCGACGAGGAATGTTGTCTATAGTGGTCTCAGGAATATCTCCTGTCAAGCACTCGAGATGACCCTCCAACTTGGCCAAAACCTCTGCTGATTCGTCCTGCGAGGTTGGCGCGGGTGCAATTGGTTGCCTCCTCTTGAAAGGCCGAAGAGCGGCTGGTCACTGTGGACCCACATCTGCATTTCAAAGTTTTTACTATCAGTTTTGAGACGATGGAAAAATAAAAAAAAATTTAAATAAAAAAAAATATGTTGAAAAGGATTTTACCTGACTCATCCCACTGCTCTCCTAGTGGAAGAACCATGTCTGGGTCACCACGAAAATCTATCCCAGCGTAAGGGAAGTCCTGAATGGAAAAGACCTAGTTTTCCAGCCATTGGAAATATTCAGGTTTGAATTGAGCAACCTCTGTCCTCTCGTCGGGGTGACGGGCCATGACTGTGACCCATCGCATCAGTTTTGGCTCTCGAGGAAGCCCAGCTCCAATAGTAAGGTGTTGTGGGATCAGCATAGGAACCCTCTCCAGGCCAAAACTCACAACCAAAGCCCCATAACCAAAGGTCTTTAGTCGTCCATTCTTGGCCCTGGTCAGTTGGCCTTTCACATTGGCCAACATGGCATCGCACCAGTTGAAGATGCGGCCTTGAAAGCAATCAATTGCCTTACGCATCTGGGATCCGGTGGCAATATGTAATGCGGAAGCTCCGCAAAGTCTGGTGACAGTGAATGCAATCACCATGAGCTCTGGATGGGATATTGTCTTTATGTCTATCCCTTTGTCTCTAGCCTGGCCATTGCAGTACTCTAGCCGGAGGCTATCGACAGACTGGCCACCTGGCCTAGTCCCATGCAGAGTCAAGTCTTCGCCTCTCTTAGGCAAACCAGTCAAGAAATATATGTCTGTTGGCTCGATTTCAAGCTGGTGGCCGCCAATGACGAAGCACTGGTCCTGTATGCTCCATCTGTCAACCAACCACTGTAAGAAATCCACCTGAGCCCTCATGCCAGGAATGGCCCAGAATTTGTACAATCTGCACGCCCTCAAAGCATCAAGTGAAGGCTGATGATTCCATGCAGCAACATCCACTTCCTCATGCTCTCGTTCATGCCAATCTAGCATGATGTACTCTCTCCATCAAGTATAAAGATTAATTAAATTGCTAGAAAATATTTTGATTGGTCCATTTTTGAGAATTTTTGGGTTCAAAACCCTTACGGCGGGGTACGCACCCTCCGCGTTAGACACAGTGCATGGGACCGCACTTTGTCTACATGGAAGGTGCGGACCCCGAGCTTTTTCCCAATGGAGAAAAAGTCGGGGTCCGCAGGCCCGCAATGGTAAACCTGCAGGGCCCCGCGTGCAGGTTTTATGCCTAAAAACCCTCCCAAAAATGGAAATAAAGGACTAAAACAAAAAATTAACCGGTTAAAAATGAAGAGTAGGATGATGTGGATTACCTAGAGAAGACGGCGCTCGATTTCGACGGTTGGATTTTCCGAAATCTTCACGGGAAGTTTTCTAAGCAAAAGCACTATTTTCTCACCCAAACTTAAACGGTAAAAATGAATTGACAAAGGCCCTTTTTATAAGTTTTTTGAGTAAATAAATTGCAAATTTGTTTATGTTTCACTTTGAAAAGGTATTTTGCGACGTTTTTATCCATTTCAAACAGGTATGAGTAATGTTTGTGTTTTTGTGCAGAATAAAGGATTATTCAGGCGAAATCTATCATTTTCAACAGAAAAACATGTAGAGTCATCTTTAAGCTCTTTTCTGACTCCTAAAACATGAAAAGATTGCCGAGTGTTTCTTTTAGACTCGTTAAAACGGAATTAGAAGACGGTCCACTTACAGCTCTTTTCCGACCGTAAAAACATGAAAAGATTGCCGGATTTTTGTCATTTCAAATTCGATATTGGTTATAAAATGACGTGTCATTGATCGCTTTTTTACTTTTTCGGGTCAAAGGCACTAATAACGAAAAGTACTCCTTGGTCGTAAAAGATCAAGTGGTTCTCTCAAGTATTATTTTATACTTTTTCGGGCTTGGGAGACACAAATTTATGAAAAAGGTCAACCCTAGAGTCTTCTTAAGTTTTTTGAGACTCTCTAAAATTGAAAAACGTCGAGTTTCTCCTATACTGGACTCGTTAAAATTTCACAGTAAAGGACCTATTCAATTACAAACAGGAATGAACCACTCCTTCTTAGGGTTCGAATTTAAACTAAGTTGGACTCATCCGAAGGATGAGCTTATAATCAAGCAAATGTTATCCTCCTCAAGCTTGTCAAAAATAAAGAGGTACTTGCCAGAAATGGTGGGGGAAAAGAGAGAAAAGTGAGCCTATTTGTCATACCTTGTAACCACTCTTGAACATGACACTTTTATTATCCTGGGTTGGGAAATCCTTTGCCTAACAGTTGATCAAACCACATTGAAAGTCTTCAGCCCGTTTCTGGGTATTAACTTTGGGACAATTGTCACCAAGCCCTTTGTCGTGTCGTTATGTGTTCAAGAGGTCACTGCCAATAAGCCATTCATTTGCAAAATATCTGTCATCAATCTTGACCATCCCTGAGTCAGTCCTTGCAACTAAATTTCTTCAACTTGATCTATGATTTCGTGTTGTAGGCTTGCCTACGACGGATCGCTTTCTATCGAAATGAGCTCATTATCTAGAAAGATGATCTAGGAATCGTCAGTACCTTGAAGTCTGCATGCCTCAATGGCAGGTTTCTCGCCTTTGACGACAGTTTACATCATTGAATTTCGATCAAAGGATTGCATGACATGTTCGACATCAACACATTTATTCACATCTCATGGATTGTACTGGGTACTTTGAGAGCCATTGACATCAATGGTGGTTTCTCTCACACTTGTTAACAATTTACATCATTAACTAGTAATCAAGCGGTTTCTACCATGTTCGACATCAACACATTTATTCGCATGGATAGAATCGTAATGTTTCGGGAACTAGAAATGAAGACCCTGGATCCAGTACCCACAATCCAGGCTGCGAGTAATTTTGTATTCATTATATAATGAACTATTCATAAACAGATGGCTGCGTCCATACTGTGTCCACATGAGTCTATACTTGTGATGTTTTACAAGATCATTCCTGTATCAGAACAGTAGTTAGTTTCTAGTCAGTTTTTATCTAAGTATGGGAATGCCTACCTCAGTGATGATATGATCTCATATATATATATATCTTGCATTGAATGTTTTTACAGGTTCCAACCGGGTTCTCCACAAGATGATCCTCGAAATGATAAAGTACTTCACTCTTCCTAAATGATAAGAAATCCTCATCTACTACAGACTTCGCACTTTGGGGGGCAATCTGTTACACAAAAATATCGTCACCATGATTATTTGCAGTCAGTATGGGTCTATCATCACTTGTACTGTCCTCCTAAGCAAGTCTCAGACCTCAGCTCTTCAAATCAAGCTTTGGAAATGAGAGAAAGACATTAAAAATCAATGTAACTCTCGTTCCACACTTTCTCTCATGGTCACCTGCGGTCCCGCACCCTCTGTGTACAAAAGCTGCGGACCTGCCCACTCTGTCCCTAACGGTGTAGGTGCGGACCCCTGTGAAAGTCAAAAGGCGCAAGTTTTATCTTAAAAAACTCACTTTGGGTTAATTCTAGAGGTTTCTAGATGGAATTTTGACATGGATTGTTCGCTCTGAGGTGGTTCATGCATCCCAAAAGAGAAGGAGTTAATCCCTTGATGAGAGGAGCTATCCCTTTGAAGGAGGGCTTTATCCCTTTGAAGGAGGACCTAGTAACCTCCCTCGGTTGCACTATAAATACAGGCATTGGGCTGGTTGCTAAGGAGGTTAGAAGCTGAACATTTTTTAGGGTAAATGCTGGTGAAATCAAGACTTCCTAGTTGAGCTTAAGAGGAGAGATCACACATCTTTTTGGCTTCATTGGGGAGTGAATGAAACTTGTCAAAGTAGAGGAGACTTCTTGTTGGACCCTGGGAGGAGCTTGTACAGTGTCAAGGCAAAGGTTGTAAGGTTCTTCTTCTTTTGAATTAATACAATCAAACTCATTTTTCTCAACAAGTATCTTATGTTATTTGTTTCATGGACTCCTTGACTTTCATGTTAAATATGTTTTATGCAATTGGCTTTTCAGGTGCTATTTAATTTGTTTTCCTTATTTGTGTTGGAAGATTCGTGAAAAGGAGCTCATTTGGATCGAAGGAGCGAGGGCATCCACAAGCTAGCGTTGGACCTAAGGTAGGCCCTAAAAACACTTGTTTGTATTGTTTATCAAAGCATATTTAGAGAAAGATAGTGTCTGGTTGGTTTGCTTGTCATTAGGTCTTCTTTAGATTCTAGGAAGGTCTATCTTGTCCGCAAGATCGACTTATTCCGTGTGACAGTCCCATCTGAGGGAGCTATTACGTGATGATTCATTTCTTCCGAAATTACGGTTTCAACTCTGTGCTACATCTTTGGAATCATCTCTGCAATTAGGATTTTGCACATGGTCCTGTAGGCCCATAGAATGACTAACACATCTAGGTCCCAATCAGTTTGTCTTGCCCGATGAACCTTATTCAGGACTCCACACACCCTATTGAATGTTTGCACGTGGAAAATTTGTAGTGCGCATCGCCTTTCCTGGTGCTGCAATTTGTTCCAACTTCCCGTTCTGGGGTTGCAGTGCACTTGTTCAGGCTGTACAACATATGTCTGTACCCATTGAGAAAGGTGGGCCTCCAAGTTTTTCCACCCTTGTTGACCGAATCTCATTCGAAGCTAGGGTTTGCCAAAATTTAGGAGCATCTTCCTCCCATGTCCATGCCAGTCCTTGAAATTACCTTGATGCGTACCCCACCATCGTGTGGATGTTGCGTGTAGTGCCCACCTCAGCGCATCGAACCACCACTATTCTTGTACTACACTTTCAAATTTTGTCAGAAATTCATCCACCACTGATAATCCATCATATGTCAGTAGTTCCCTTGCCTTTGTTGTCACAGAACGTAGTGATCTAACCATCATATTACAATTAAGTGTTGTTACTTCGTGCAGGCGATTCTGCCATTCCTCTACTTCTTCGTCTGAATCTGAAGTGCAAGAGCTTTTGCACTCCCTTGAGATTCTCCCATCTGTACTTGGATTCACCCAATCTTGGTCTCGTGCAGTTATCTTGTAAATACAATCAATATCATCATCACTATCATCATTGCACATTTGTTCAGTGTAGCGCGCTCCTTCGGCTGGATCCACTGCTACTACTACGTGTAGTGATTTGTTCTCAAAGATCATTTTGTGCTTCTTCAAATTTATGACTCCGTTCATATCAATAACCCAATCTATTCCTAGTAGCTCGAGATAGGGATTGTTTTCATCGACAATCTCTCACTTCAAAATATGCTTGCATGCTCACACCTTCAATATCTGTTGTTACCCCTTGCAATCTTCCCATGGGAAAAATTTTCTATTTGTTCGCCATTTGTAACTGGATAGGGGAACATTGTAATGTGGGTCTACCGGTGCATTCCCAAGTTTGATTTGGTAACACATTCGCATCTGAGCCCACATCGAAGATTACCTAATCCATTTCATACTCACCAATCTGCGTAGTCAACCTCATTTCCCTTCTAGTGTGCAATGCATGATTCTCTAGCTTCCTAACCACTAGCGGTTCTCTTGACCCCGGACACCTAGTCTTCAGCTCTTGTAGTCCCTTAACTGCTTCTCTGTCATGTAGTAGTTTCATGCATGTCTCCAGAAAGGTAGTGAACATTGAAGGATCCATTCCTGGTTCTAGTTGATCCTTACTACCTAAAGTTGAGGTCTCCGTGAAGCTCTTCTTAGCTTCCATGTATGTCTCCTTTGCGTGTTCTAAGTCAAACACGGGTTGCTCAGTAGGAGCCTTGCGAGCCCATGTACTTTCTTATGGCAGCATCCCCTTATCATCCCCTATGGTCATACCACTTCTGAGCATGATGTTTACATTTGGGTGTTCTTCGTGCGGGTCAGACCTCATCATTTGTATATTCTAAGTTGGAGGGGGCTCGAGTACCCCTTTTTCACACATCCTTGTGATCAACGAACGGCAGTCTTTTGTCTCATGATAAAATTGAGCATAATACAAACATGATATCCTTGTTGGGTTGGTACAATCGCGGGCATCGTTCCTTGGCCCTTCACAATTGTAACAAATTAGTTGTCTGCGACCCCTCCCTAGTCCCATTCTGCCTCATCCTCGACTGTGTCCCTGAAATGTAGTGTGCGCTAACCCCGCATTTGGGTTGAAGGCTCATGTTTCGGTCTGCACTTTATAGGCAGGAGTCTGATCCATCATTAGTTCATAGCTTTGGCAGGTGCATTCATCATGGCCTACCGACATACAAAAACTACAAAACAACTGTTGGGACAGTTGTGTATACTTCTATAGTAGATGACAGTTACCCATAGTGTGTTTCCATCATATATGACAGATCATGGACCACAAAGCAGGTGCCGTGATCAACCCTACCTACACCTCTAGTCTCAACGGCATTGTCCCTCCTTGGGCCAAGTAGTTAGTGAACACTGGACAATCACCTTTGTCGTGGCCCTAGCCTTCGCATTTTATGTAACATACTTCCTTGCGCATCTTCCGCCGAGTTGTCCTATCCTGTTTCACACTTTTCATCTCCAGACACAGATTTTGTAGTTGCACATGGATTTGTTGGACTCCCAAACTAGGGTCCTATATAGGGGCCTCATACAATCTCATTGCCTTCTCTAATGCTTCAACCTAGGTGGTAATTTTTTGTTGCGACAGCGCCATCCTCAAGTGCAGTGTCAATGGTGCTACAAACCATGCGTAGTGTTGTCCATCCACCAACGTCATGTTGGCTTCAGAAATCATCATCTTTTGCCTCTGGTCCAAATCCCAGGGGGTCTCGCCTGGAAGCATTGTGATCTCCTTAAACCCGATGATTGATTGTGTCTTTTGATTTTGGCCTACTAAATTCCTTGTTCAGCGCGGCCTGGATCTTTGAAATTCTTGCATTCGGGTGGCCGTTAGAATGCTTGATATACCACGTCAGTGCATGATCCTACACTGTGCTCACCAACATAGCCTTTTTAATATTATCATCCATGATGCCCTTTGCTTCCCATACTGATCTTACCACGAACCAGAATTGGTCTGGATCATCATTTCCTACTCCTCTAAACATCGGAAGTTTGATTGCACTCGCCATACTGAACTACGATGGCGGCAAAGGTGGAGTGGGTGGAGATGGAGGTGAGGGGGGTGAACTGGGTGGTAGTGTGGGTAGAGGTGGTAAATGTGGGATTCTCTGTCTTATCAAACTGACCATGCTTCTTTGGGATACTTTCGGGAGCTCCTCCTCGCTTTCCCACGAGGGTGAAATTAAGGGACTATTTTCCAACTCCTCACTACTTCCTCTCCTGTAGATATTTCCGCTTCACATAGCCCCAAACATTAATTTGTTCACATAAGCCTCTTTTCACACAATAACATCTTAGTCCAAGTGTTCAAAGATTTAATATACTTACCTTGCAGTCCCTTGAGAAAACTTCACTCTACCTCATTGTAGCAGACTGTCATCTGTACCCTGAACTGAGTGATAAATCCTCCTATTACCCGGTCGATCAAATGGTCCACAGCACACACGATCTTATATTCTAGCAATTCTAGTGTGCACACTAATTCCGAAGTCCACACTATCGGTTTGTCGAGCCTACACCTTCCCTAGCTATCTGCTAACTTCACAATCCACCAATATAACTCAGAAGGAAAGGATGCAAAGAAAATTTTGTGAACTTCCCTATAAAAGTAGTGCTACAACCACTATTCCTTAGATACTTGCAGAGTTTTGTTTTCTTGTGTCGCGAACTCATGAATCATCTTGTCCAACCACTCTCCAATTTCTTTATTTGTTAGGTTCCAGTGGCACGACATTAGACATCCCTTATGCAAATCTTGGTCCTGGCAACAGAACCATTTGTTGGCTTAGTGGGGCTTGACCCAGGTTCAGAGGTGATTTAGCCAAGAAAATCCTGGTACTACTCGCCCTTTCAGCAACAGTCCACAGAGGGCAGACTGAGGTCTCACTCGAAGTAGTATGCAAGGGTGCTAGAACAAGGTTTCCGCACCCTTTGGATGTTTGAGGCACTTTTGGAGGTCCGCAGCCAAACTTGTTGCTACACGCACTTGTGATCCTTTCGCAACCTGTGGTGCAGCTTCTGCGCAGACCTACTTGGGGCGCGACTCGTATAATATTTAATGTCTTTGCTAATTAACCGATTACTTACTTATGTAATTTGTAGTATATCTAAACAGTCATGGAGAAAGATTGAGATGACCCAAAATAAATTAATAACCTATAACCTCAAGGTCAAGGGAAATACTCCCTATCCTATCCTCTTCATCAAAGCAGACCTGTCCCCCACTAGGAGTACGACTATGTTTAGATATTTGATGTATAAGAAGGAGCTTTAAAACATGGAATATAAGAGGTTCCCAAAAATTGCTTCTAACGTTAATCAAACCCCTGGTCGTGCCTTAAGTGTGGGTGGCATAAGGATGCCCAGTCTTGGCTCAACCTTTTGGGGATTAAGGAGGAGATCATAATGGAAAGAAAGGATAATATCAAAGATCGTATTACCTCCAATTTTAAGAACAATATGTGGGATGGTAAGTAGTTGGAGGGTAAAAAGAAGGTAATAGACTATACCGTGGTGATAAACCCCACCCTTTATAACTGGAATTGTCTCTCTACGTTGACCAACATTAAGAAGAAAATGAATATTTTTAAGATAAGAACTAATTACCATTAGCTTCGAAGTGAGACCAGGTAGTGGCCTACTCCCAAGACTTCCTCAGATGATAGAATCTACCATAATTTTTATACTAAGGAGGTGGAAGATGAAAAGCACTTCTTTTTAGACTGTGAGTCTCTTTCTCACCTTCAATCTCAATTCCCTATCATCGACCACACCTCCAATATTCTTGACATATTAAGGAAGCCTAACTATACTAATCTTGGACTATTTCATTACCTTCTCCTTGATCAAATAAATAGGATTTTGAAGATTGATAATTAGCATCTTTTTTTAATTCGTTGAGGACCGATAGAGAACATTATTCATAATGGGAATTAATCATCATCATCGTCATCATCATTATTTGTGATAATTATTATAAATTTCTAGTTAGTTAATATTATTAATTGTTATTAGTCAATATGTACTAAATTATTATCATCGAATTAAATTTCTAATAATATGAAGCAAAGTTACTATTAAGTTTCAATTACAAAATTCTTTTTTTTCAAATTGCACTAAGAGATGATTTATAGCCTAGTAAGAATAAGATGTTGTCGCATAAAATTACATTTAGAAATAATAAAATTAAGTCTAAAAAATTAAAAATAGCAATAATAATAATAAAATCAAATAAATGATTTACTTTCCACCTTAATTTTACACCAACTTTATATAGTTAAATAAGGTAATTAATATTTCAAAAAATTAAGTTAGTGTATAATTAATTTCTACTCTTTAGTAGAAGTGATATGTGTTAGTTGACACATAAATAATATTATTCTGCCTAGAGGCGCTCTACAACCACGTATAAGGGGAGATTTCTAGGCATAAATGTTTGTAAACATAAACATATATGTTAGATACGTAAAAAAATTTAAAGCATGTTATAGATATATCTATATCTATATCTATATATATATATATATATATATATATATATATATATATATATATATATATAGTGCCTATCAATATCAACACAAAGATTCTTTTTTATCATCAAAATGTCTGAAGAAAATTGGAGGATCAAAGAAGTAAAATATAATGGAAGTTTCAAATTAATTGTTTCTTAGCTTCTTCTTTAGAGAGCAAAGAAACAAAAAAAGCCATCGATATATCATCATCATTATCAATGCGCCAGATAGGAAGAAGGGTACTTGAATCCCACTATTAAAAAACTCTATGAAAAATGCATTTTATTTTACCTTAGTTCACCGTAAATAATTTTTTTCTACAATCTTTCATTTGATTTAATTTAATATATGAATTAATAATATTTTTGAATCAAAAACACACATACACATCCGCACATATATATACCTTAGTCGAGTCGTTTGATTTTTTTCAACCCTAAAATTCCATTTCATCCCAAAGAATGTTTTTCTACTATCTTTCATTTCACTTAGTGTTTTCTCCAAATTCATAATAATTTTTTTGTGCATATGTGGAACTTACAAAGCTCCCAAGGTAAATATTCTATATCTCACTGTTTTTCAAAATTTTTGATGATTTTTTAAAAACTTTCAACTTGAAAATTTACATTATTAAGTACCAATTCAGAAAGAAAACTAGTAGTCTATTTCAAGTACATGAAAAGTGACTGAATTTCGAATAAACACAACATTTATAAAGTTGTTTCAATTTATGTAAAACCTATGCAATTAATTACATAATGGAAAGATATAGTGTATATATACTAATATAATACTTTTAAATGATAATAATATATGTTGGTAGGTATTTTTTTTTTCAATATGATTTCTTATATATTTTATCATGATGTTATATTTTATTTGATAAATTATATGGTAATTTTATAGCTACATTATGTAAATATGAAAATGTAAATATATATTTAGAGATGCAACACATTAATATTTGAACATCCATCTATTAATATAAATAATAGAAAACTACAACATATATAATATAAATTTAAGGTATGAAATTTAATTACTCTTGAATTAATTTTTTTTTAGTAGGGTTTGATTTTAATTTTTTGTTTAAAATTGGTTGTGTTAAGAGGTGTTTTACAATTTACTATAGGGAGATGTTTATGCTCAATCATTAGATTTAAAATTAAACCAACCTAGATCGATCTTAAACGTGGATCTATCAAGCACTGAGAGGGATCAAATCTCTTGTGGTACAACCATTTACTCAAAACTTTTCCTCAAAAAATAGGTTTCTACTTCAAGAAATTTGATCCTAGGTTTCCACTTGGAGAGATTTGATACCTCTCGGTTCTTGATAGATCCCTGGTTAAGATGGATCTTGAATTTCAAAATTAATATGAAGGAGTTGACATGTATTATTTAAAACAAAACTAGATTAATTAAAGGATATATATTTTAATCTAAGCCATAAATAAAATACTTAAATGTCTTCACATAATTTTATATAAATTTACTATGTAAAAAATAAAAATTCTTGTCTTTTTATTATTTATATATATATATATATATATATATATATATCTGTGTGTGTGTGTGTGTGTATGCTTTCTAATTTGCAATGTGAGATGGTTTTGTATTTAAAACTATACTAGTAACAAGAAAAAGGACATTTTAATGTGGATATTATAGGCCATAAATACAAGGTTGGAAAAAAGTTATCTACGGTGACCTATGGAAAAGGATGTGGAAGACCTTTCCAAACAGAAAAATATTCAAGAACCCATCTTGAATAAGGGGGAGAAGGGAGGTTAATGGTCTCAAGAAACACAGGGATTTTTCTAAGCACAAATAATTTTGGAAAATTGAGTGAAAATGGAATGAAGGTTTCATGGGAGAGGATATGAATGAAATGGATCTACAAGCCAACAAAGTTCACTTGCAAAGAGGATAGTTATGTTTTTCTACCTGAAACATTGTTAAACGATCATCAAAAGAGCACCTACATTTTTGGGCTTGTTTTTGTAGAACTTACAACCAAGATTCTTAAGAGAAAAAACTAAGGAATGCAGAAGAGAGAGGTCACCAGGGCCACGAATGAGGCACAATGAGGCCACTAAGCTGCTTAGACGATGACTAACAATTTCAATAGGGGGTATGATGGGCCTCTAAATTAGACATAAATTAAGGCATACCTTACCGTCCTTCAGCACATTAAACCTCTCTTTTTACACTAGATAATGTATTTTTAACTTTAATATGTTCATTAGGAAGTTTTATGGATAATTTCATATTTGTGCCTAGTATTATTTATTTTTGTGGAATATTGTTAGGATATTGGGAAGATTGTGAAGATTTGGAGGGGATAATTTAGGGCCTTGCTCCCTATTATAGGAGGATCAATGTAAAATAAATAATAAAAAATATATTATGGAATTACAACAGAGATTGTGGAGCTTTAATGAATGAGAAAATCTAGGAATGTGTTCTGTGACGTTTAATGCAGATTCCTAGTATTGGAAACCATATCCACTAATCAAGGGATTTTTGTGGGGAAAGCTTCCTCCTTTCATGGGGAATAATTATTAATAATTCTTTCTAAGTACCAAGTTGAATTTGCCTCTAGGTGTGGGTTTTTATTAGTCTTTTTGTGGAGAGAACTCATATTTTTCCAACCTTATTGTCATTTCATGCAAGGATGTAATTCTATTTATGGAAATAATGAAGATTGGTGACATGTTCAGGTTCTAAATCTTGATATCCTCCATAGGAATTTTATTTTCCTTGGACATGGCCATCCCAGGAGCCTCAAGTCCCTTTTGTATCATTTACTCTTCTTCTTTTCACTTCTTATTCACATGCATCTCTTGTTCTTATCTTTTTTCTATTTTTGTGTTTAGTATTGATGATTTCCTATTGTAGGGATGGGTTAAATTATTGAAGTAAGTTCTTTTCAAAGAGAAAAAACATCATTTCATCCTCAAAAAATATTTTGGAGGTCATAGTAATCATTTAACTACTTGGATTATTTTTCTTATTCCCAAATCTAGATTTCTCAGAGTCTTTTGTAGAAAATAATAGTAAATTTGTGATATTTTTTAGAGCATTATAATGAGATTCAATCAAGTTGACTTCACTTGAATCATAATGCAAAATATTTCTATTTAATAAAAAAAATTACCCCATTTCATTTTCACTTGATTAGGTTGGAAATTTGATAGATTTACTAGCTCAGTAGTTCTCGAATTTCTACATTTTCGACTAGTAATTTTATGCCATTGTTTAGCGTGGGTTAAAAACGGTATTTTTTAGTGATTCCACTTGCAATAGATACCTAAGCGATAATAGTAAATTAAAAAAAATTTCCCATCAAATTTGGATTTGATTTGTTTGTAATTCAGTGCATTATAGCTCCCTATAGCAAATATTATGTTTCCTGTAGTAGTAGTACAAGAAACCCTGTAGTAGTTTTTAGACATGCATATAATTGCCCATATTTGTTCAATAATATTGTTTATTATCAATTAGGTTTGAATCAATAGCTCTCGGCTATAAATAAATGATTATGGAAGACTAAATACCACTTCAAACATTCCTCTTTAGCCATGCAAAACATTTCTGCGATTTGGGTTAATGGACAAATTTATGAATTGGATCATACAATGATGATTTTTTTAATTTCCACATCCAATGAACTCTATTAATTGATCTAAGCTCTTTGAAATGTAATCTTTGACATTTATTCTATGATATTTAGTTTATGCAATTAGAATATGTTTCTTTCCTTTTACTTTCTTTCTAGCAATAGGTTGAGGTTTCCATTTCCAGCATTTCATTTTTTGCAATTAGTTTAAGATTTGATTTCGGTACATGCACTCGTTCCATCATGATAGCAAAGGAGGATGCATTTATGTTGCACATATAGTGTCTATATCTCTTAAGTTTGTATGAAACCCATGTTGATAATTAAAGTTGTTAGCCTTGAGAGTTGCAACATTCTTCTTGCAATACCAAGGCTAATCACTTATGTTTTGTGTTGTTAAAATATTAGTGACATCGCTAGGCTTCCATTTAGCTACTCCTACTTAATAATATTAGCAACCTTAGTCATAGTAGTATCTCATAAAACAATATATTTTACAAAATCGTGTTACTTATAAAACATCTTCTCAAATATACTCAAGATGCATTTCAGTTTTCACATGCATCAATGTTTCTGAATACTTCAAGAAAGTAAGAATTTATTGGTCATGTTAATTTTTTTCACTTACATAAACAATTTCCATGTATTAAGAGTAAGCATATAGAATAAGGATACATCCACCATGTTAGGAAAAGAATTTAGAGATGAAGAGGGGCGATGAATCAATATTTTTAATTCACTTCAACTTTAAATTTCATATTCGTAATTATGTACATGACCATTATTCAGAAAACCCATGTGTGTATGCCATTGTTATTCGGGAAAACTATGTGTGTACATGATTTCAATGAGTTAAGCCTATGCATATCTAGATCAATTAGCTTCCATAACTTCCATCATATGTTTAACTTAATCATTGCATTATTAGTTCATTAACCATTTAGTATGTAGTAAACACATAAGAAGCACATCAACATGTATGGACACTGAGATTTTAGGTCTAACTCAATGTTGTAGAAAACCACTCTAATTGTCATGCTTTTTTTCGTTGTTATTATATAAATAATTTTTTCATTACATCTTGTAATGCCACACACGCCTACACCCGGATGCGGGTGATCACAACCGCATATAATGTTAAGCCTCACCAAGCAGACACCTGGCCTGACGGAGGGCAGGTGGATAATCTACCAGGTACGAGGTGCAGGTGGATATTTCAGGTTCACGGCAAACGAATTAAGGTATGTTCAGTCTCGAGGCGCGGAGGAATTCAATGCGAGTATGGCTATTATGTTCACAGTCCGGATCATTAATGGGGACGGGTTCAACTCCGATGCAACAGTTAATGCCTCAGATCTTTATGAAGCGATGCCGCCTCAAGGCTCTTGTTCATTCTATCTCGTCTGCTCAATTGCCCGGCTCTGGAATAGGCAGAATTCCATTAACGCTCCCACCAGCTCAGGTTCACTCTGTCTCCCTCGTGCTCTCAGGTCTCTTGCTGCCGTTTCAATGCCTCGCAGTCGTGGCATTCCGCGTCGCGGAGGTAGGTCGGGGATTAGGGGCCGCTCTCCACCTGCTCCTCAGCAGGTCGCACCCATTGCTTCTGCCCCTCCCTCTTCTCCGCCTTCAGTGCAAGAAAGGATTCTCCCTGATAACGCCTACCAGACCTCCAGGTTCATTTTCCGGAGTCAGCTCAATAGGCCGGTGTTAACAGTGAATTTCACAGTCTATGTTACAGAGGAGGAAAACTACCAGTTCAGTTCAACCCCTCCTGCTTCATCACCTTCTCAGGATGATAGCATTCTTCTTGGAGATATGACTGGACTGGTTTTTCATGCTGACTGCATGCAGGAGGATGCCCCTGTCGCAGCCGCGCCTCAGCAACCGGTCCCTGCTCCGGAAAATGACAATGTTGGAGAGCCATCACAAAAAATTCCTGGTCTGTTACATTTAGTCACTGATTCTGACGGAATGCCAGTTCTGGACGCTGAAGGATTCGTAACCTGGGTTGCTTCACCAAGTCCGGAAAAGAAGACTCCATCTGCTTCTTCAAGCCATGAGGATTAATCTCTACTTCGGTCTGTCGGTTCGCCTTCTGGCTCACAAGATTTACAATTTTGGTTCTGTGCTTTTGTTTTTGAAGTTAAAGGTTATTGTCTGTTACTATCTCATGCTTCATTCAGCAACTTCAGACAATCCAGTTCTCAATTTTTGTATTAAAGACAGCCATGCTAGTTGTTACAGTATTTTTGAGGTCACTGAATGTCATGTTAATGGTAGTCCTACTAATCTTTATCAATCTGTCGAGGACCGAAATCAAATCTCTGAGCTCTGTAATGTACTTCTAATGGACAGTCTGAAATGTAAGGTCCCTGAATTTTTGTTTGAGGAATGGCCTCAGCCTCCTCTGAGGTTTTAACCTCAATGTACATATTTTTCCCCCTTTTTTAATAGAATTAGTATTTACCGAGAAAAAAATAATGGCACACATGCCTACCATCGTACAGGGTTCTGCCTAATAAAGGCTACAACCTCCACTCATTTTCTAGCACCTGTTGGAAGGGACAAGCCCTTGATCTCATTTATCATCTCCTTCCAAAAGGAATCTCCTACCCACTCACTCATAGTTGCAACCCTCAGTACTTTGTGGACCATGTTTCATAATTTTGACATTGGTCCCACCTAACTCAAACCATCATAAATCATGCAAACCACCTTTTATGAAATTTTGAAACTGGACACACACAAATCAATAAGCTCAATATAAACACCAAGATACCATATATTTATCACTAAATCATTGAAGTATTGTAAACCAACTAAGTCAATGAAGCAACACAATAATTACTTAATAGCAATACTGAATCACAAAATCTTTGAATCATTGAATTAATACCAATCCTAACATACCCATCCTAACTAAATAGGTTCAAGTTCAATAACCAATCAATCAAACATAATCAGCTACCGCCCATCCCACTTAAGACATCCTTCAAAATCAACAGTAAATAATACATAACCCATTAGTTGTCATTACAAGTCCTGATCAAGTTCACTTCATAATATATACGTGATTGTTTTTAAAGGTATCTGCATATGCACACACTTTCTATGCATACAAACTGCATACAAATTATTGAATACTAAAATTGAATCATTGGAGCGTTGAACCGACCATTTTCCACTGAATATTTATATTGGATCACTCGAGCTAGATCATGCCAATGCAGAACTAATTCATGTTTGCAACCACTCATTGATCAAATCAATATGCTCAAACTGAAATATCAATCATGAACTAATCCCTAATAGACCAAACTAAGAGGATATATCTTCATTACCAACAATCATTACAAACCCTCATCAATTTCAACTGAGAAACTATACATGACTATCATCAAGTATACCCATATATATACATGCATCTCATGAATAGGATCTCCATACATATTACTAAATACTAAAACATTGTCAAAATAAATTAGTGTATCAACCAATGAATCACTGAAATACACAGTCACAATAGTAACTAATCACATATATACCATTATTGAATCACTGAACAAAATATCATAATTATACAACATCATCACAGATCAATATAACAAGCCAAAAGCAAATAAATGAAATCCACACTGTCAAATACATAGCATTTTGTGTTGGAAATACTAAGGGGGGTTGGGGGGGAGCAGGTTGAGGTATTCAATATTTGACACCGAATTAAAACTTCACTTAGATCATACTTTGATTTTCAATGCATCTGATCCATAATTTTATTACTAGCATTGTGTTAGATATATCAATGATTATGAGAAGTATTCATCGTAAAACAAGGAAAGAATAGAACGAAATCCACATCAACACATCATCAGAAGACACATAGAAACACCAATATATTTAGGTGGAAACCCAATGAGGGATAAAACCATAGTATCCTACAATCATCTAAAACTAGGATACCAATTGAAGCACTGAAAACCAACTAATAAAATCAAATCACTGAATGACTAAATATAAAACCACTGAATACCAATGGTAATTGTTGAATCACTAAATAAAAAATGATGCCAATGCAAATGTTCCATACACAAATCACTAAATCATAATCCACGAAACACAAACTATTTCTTTGTAATAATGAACATTCCAAACCCCAACTATCTAATATTATCAAGCCAAATCATCGGCATTGTTTATACACAACTATTAACTGAGAAGATACATAACTGTAGAAATTCCTCAAAGAAAATCAACCATCAAGACTTTCCTTAACAAATAACTACAAATTCATAAACCCATAACATCAATAACCATAATCTAGATGAACAAGTATTCATAAGGAACCCTTCTCTACATCAAATATGTTAGAAAATATAAAAAAAAAATCATAATTTTATGTCACACATATATTTTTCCCTATCGTCATTACACATAATCCTTCCATTTCCCCTACGGAGAAAACTATTATTGGCTCCTTAATTATTTTTAGTTTTTAGCACCAATCTAGACTTCTTTCTCACTAGCGTGCATCTTCTCAAGAATACATAAGACTCCTCATATTTGAACATACGTAGATCATGATCAAACATTCTTTTACTTTTATAGCTACTTTATCCCAGCAATACCAAGGGTAAAAACCATTTATTTCTACTTACCATAGGCACATATACCATTGTAAACTTTTACCATAGCTAATATAAATCTATGCACAAATTTTAATGAGAGAAATCCCCACAATGCCCGGATTTCTTAACAAAATGGAACTTTCTTCAATCTAGCGATATAAATTATAGTGGCAAGATTAACAATAATGGGCGATAAACATATTCCCTAATATTAAACTTCACCCCTTTTCTATAACTCTGGAAACAGTGGCTTTTCCCTTAATCCTTCTCTTCTAAACCCTTTGGATATCAGGACCTTCGCAACCCTCTTTTCTCTCCTTAGGATCAAACCTACACGAAACCATCCCTTTGACAACTCATTTTATATACACACACACACACACACACATATATATAGATATATACATATACATATACATATATATATATTCATATATATATGTGTGTGTGTATATATTAATATGTGTGTGTGTATGTATATATGTACACACACAGACACATTCACCATTACATATCTCATATACACATAAGGCCCTTTATAACCACCTGCCCTAGTGGATAGAATAATTATAGGAATTTTCATGTTTAAACCTTCTTGGAGAGCCCACAACCATGTTAGCCTACGTTAATATCCCAACATGATTCAAAGGTAGTTACTATAACTTTCCGGATTCATAACTCACATAGATGGCCCGACCTTCTTCTCTTCTCATGTGAGCCTGCTCTTGCAAGCCTGCCATGATGGGAAAAGGCATTTATAAATACCATCAGGGTGAAATGTCTTAGAAAGACCCACTCTTTCTTTTGGCTCACTTACTCTAGCACAAAATAGTGGTAATTTGTTGACACAAAAAAAGCAGCAGGGTTGATACCCTCAGTTTGGGTACAGAGGCCAACAAGGATTTGTTGTAGTCGAGCACAATGCCAACATTCTTGCCTTACTTGAGAAGGCTAAGGAGTCTCACCCAAGGTGTGACACAACCTTAGTTAGACGAGGGTTGGAATTCAGTGTCAAGGAAAACCATATCGAAGAATAGAGTGCAGAGAACATTGAATCATTCTTGAAAGAGGTTAGATCACAATAACTCATACATGTTGTAATAGAAAGACTACCTAAACATGTGCAGACATCAAAAAATTAAAGAACTAGAATAACGCATAGTTAACATGCTATCATCCTATTGACGGTGCTACAAATTCGTCATCCAAGGGGATATCCCTGATATGAAGTCCAAATGAAACCTCACACAATTTGGTGTAGGAGTCCCATCCGGTATAAAGGCTCGATTTCCAAATCCTTAAAGATTTTCTTTAGCTCTAGCTATCCATATAGGAGAGTCATCCAATGATGTCCTCAAAAAACAAGGGAGGTGTTCCTGGTTAGTGTGCAGTGAAAATGTGTCAAGGTTATTCTACTACACTGGGGAGGGAAAACTAAGCCTCTAAGTGAGAGGTAGTAGTACCACCCAGGAAGAAACACACATGAGCCATAAGGACTTGCCCAACATCCAATAGAATAGAGCACAATAGATGCGAAAATCGTAATAACCAATAAACAAGGGCATATTTGACATCTAGCAAAATAGTCCATAGTGGATGCAATAGTTTTTATAAATAATGAGCAAGGAAATATCTGTCTAGTACCCTACATAATAGTCCACAAGGGGGAGACAAACATAACAATCATTACAACACATTATCAATAAGATAAGCACTAAAATAACCTAAATAGTTCAACTATCTTAGTACATGTGAAAGAAAACATGAAATAAAAATGTCCACAGAATAGTCTTGCATTCATGCATCAAGAACGTGCTAGCCTAAAAAGGTTTCTATTATTAAGAAAATTTTACAAGACAAATATTTACATTATACATCACTAGCTCTAGTAGTGGGACATTGGAGCCACTCCTTGCTCCTCAAAGAACTACCTGATCTATCTAATGCCTTGTGGGAGGAGCCAAGGTGAAAATTCATTTGTTCATACAATGAGGGGATATATATAACCAAGGGGTGATTCTTCTGCCTTGTGACTCTTTCAATACCCTGATTACTATTCAAGATCCTATGAATTTTCAACTTACATGACTCTTCATATTCATGTGTGTCCTTTGGACTTCCACTTTACAATACATTTGATTACAAGATATATGGTCCATAATGGTGATGTGGAATATGACAACTCATGACACGACTTAATATGACACTCTTGACATGGAAAATATTGATGGTGTGGAAATGTCAAGTCATTGTTGCTATTGAGAGCTAGATGTGCTCTTCGATATGATTTCTCTTCTTCTCCTCTTGGTTCAGTGTCTCTTTTCATTTCCTTGATGGATCATATTTCATGCTCAAATAAAATAATTTCCTTTCTATGTCCTCAACCTCCATTTCATTCTTCATCATCATGCACGATTCTTGTATAAACAATTCACTCATGATGAAAGGAAATTAGCCTGAAAACCTCCTATCCTAACTTGGTGCATTCAACTTCAAAGTTTATGTCGGAATTCAGTTGTAGGTCAAAGAGAGCAGCTCAATGAATATGGATTAAGTAGCCCCAATAGTAAGTGTTGAGGCTTGAGGCCTCAAACTACACAATGCACATTTCAGGCTGGGTTGAGGGATAATGTCTGCATAGTTTTGAGAGACAGTGAGTACAGGTAGAGGAGGGATTATTGTGGAATATTTTTGTACAATTCCAACATGGAAGGTTCACTAACCTCTATGAAGTTATCGGAGCTAGTGGGTAGAGATAAGGGGAGGGCCGCTTAGGTTAGCTTCTGCAAAATTTTGGAAGGGAATGTTGATTGATTAGATTGTGCAGTTCTTGAAGGGAAGACTGGTCTTGGGCTCAAGAATTATACAGTGTAGCCATCCTAGGGGACAGGAACTACACATTGTGTATATCCAAGGATCAAGGTGACAACCTACTGACTGCACCTATTCAATGCACAGTCGAGGTAGGTTGGGTGAAACGAAGTTGAAGAGTTGGCAAGCTTCTTCAAAAAAGGCTAAGTGTTGGACTAGTTAAACTAAAATGTGAAGTGATGTAGCTTAGAATGTCTCCTAACACTTAGATTAATTGATAACTCAACACTTTCTCTCGTGTGTGACCATTTCATAAACAACTACGACAATTGAGACGCCTAATATAGAGTTTATAACGACCGTGATGACACTTATGCCACATCACTCAAAACATTGAGAATGAGTGGGATATATGTCTACATGGCTAGGAAAACTCATAAACAAAAATATGAGCCATTGGAACCACCAAAATCATCTTATGCACAAATTATGACAACTAACATGAAAAATACGACATCTTTTATATCATGCAAAGGCGAGCGAGACACTTAGCAAAAACATATGCAATAACTTTTGGTGTTTGTGACCATACATGTTGTTCAAGACATAATGATATTAAAATGATAAAATTTCTTTCATACTACAAAAAGAGGTGAATTTTAACTTCTTGAAGGACATACTTTGTTTGTTGTACCTACCCTCTGTAGGGTTTTGAATCAAATGGAGTCTTCATGCAGTCGTGATCTTCGATATTCTATCATACCTCAGGGTTCTTTGGTCTTCTAATCTAATGATTATATTTTCTTCTCATCCCCTTAACTGTCATCTATTGTGTCCTCCTTCTTCATCTCCTTCTTCATCATCTTTCCATAGCCTGGTAGAATTATTGTAGCTACAATCCACTCATGGAAAAATTACATGAGTCTGATAAACCCCTAGCTTAAGGTAAGGAAATTTGATTGACGAACAGGGCCAAGACTAAGTGATAGGTTAGATGAGAAAGCCCAATGACTATGTAATTATGAAGTTCAAGATGCCAAGGGACAATATTCATCACTAAGAATGCATAGTGCGTAGCTTAGGCTAAACTAAGGGAAATTTGTGCACAAGCCTCACTGTGTTAGAAAATTATATATTACAAAGCAATGGAACACATAAAATATTGTGGAAATATAAACACAAAAAATGCACAAAACAAGAGAGACATAGATATACGTGGTTCACCCAATTTAGGCTATGTCCACGGAGAAACAACCAATCCTTCTTTTATTATATTATCCACCAAACTGAAGAGATACAACCTACAACAAATCCACTGTAACACCCTCTACGCTCTTAATCTCCTCTCTCTTCCTCACTCATAATAGAGATATGCATAGACGCAATACAATTCGCTCATATATAGTGAGGGGTTGCCTTCTAAGGCAAGAAAAACCCTAAATTAAATATAACTTCTACTGTCAGATCATTCGCCTAATGAACGACCCAGATTGACTAGAAATTACTAGACTTTTACAAGGCAATTTTACATCTATTTTTAGATTCGGGGGCGTTGCCCCCGAACCTCCACCGGGGGACCGCTAGCCCTCAGACTACCCAGCAGTGGGGATTAGCCCGCCCGGACCTCCACGAGGGCAACAAGTCCCCCTCGCACCCACCTATGTGGCGGGGTGTACGATCTTCCTGGGGTATACATCCGATTGAAATCTTTGAATACAGAAGATAATCAGGCTCCACACCCAACACATTGAGGGAAAAATTATGCATTACCCACTACGGAAAACAATTGTGCAGTGTCCACTAACGGAAAAAATTTCACAATTCAAGAATGTAATAGCTGTTGTATGATGGGGTCTGGAAGGAAAGCTATGGATTTTGAGTAGGCAAGTGGGATTGAGAAACAAAATTTGCGTAATTTCTAAATTCAGTGAGCTCTGACTCAGGTAAGGACAATGGAGGAAGTATATGCATAGTTTTAAAGCCCATGCAAGGGTGACATTTTTGTACATTACGTAGTTCCAACAAGAAAGGAAAAAGCTTGGGGGTTGTGGATGCGAAGTGCTTTGTTTAGGAATTTTAGATGAGGCTAGGTTGCGAGGAATTCTCCAAAATTTAGCTAAGTGTGGGATCAGTGTAACCAATGTGAATCGTGATCGAAATTGACTATGACCACACAATTGGATACTTGGAGATACAATGTAGATTATCCTGGACATATGAAATCATACATTGCTTAATGCAATAGCCTTTGTGGAAACTTACAACAGCGTGGCCCCATCGATGGAGTTTGTGAGGATAATGAAAAAACTTTTAAAATGGTGTGTGGAACCTTAGAAATTAGTGTGAAATATGTCTATATGATGAGAAAAACACATTTTCACAAATATTTCCACATGATGCAAACCAAAACACCCTTTTCCATGGTAGGTGATAACTCCCATGCCCGAAAATGACACTTTCTATATAAATGTAGATGTGTGAATGACACTTCATATCCAAGAAGGGGCCTTGAAATCATCAACTAAAAAATAAGAAAGTAAGGAATGACCAATCACAAGATCAATAATAGGCTCCAAAATTTGAGTGTAGGCCAAAATCTTGGAGGTTGATGCAGTCGTGACCACACTTGGTGACACACTTGTAGAATCTAACTTCTCTATTTTGATTAATTAATTTGGTGCAAGACCTTGGTTCTTCATGGAGTATTGATTAATCATGATGATTATCTTAGCATTTTTCACTTACCCCATGAGTAGACATCATTCCCTATGTACCTTATCGGTCGAACACAACATAAGGTTTAGCATAATATCAATGTTTCGAGAAGGGAAGAGTAGTGTAACTCACAAGATTATTATTTTCAAAGTATATTTTTGCATGTCTGTTGTTGCTCCACTACCAACAGGCCTTGACAGTACGACGACAGAGTCACCCAGGAACACAAACATTTCTCAGCTACCAACGAGCCTAGACAGTACCTTGGTGGAGTTTCTTGCTTCACCTCTCTATGCAGGAAGCATTTCTCTTCTTTTTCCTTCATTTATTTATTTAAAGGGACTTTTGAATTGGAAATTATTTATTTTTTTGGCAAAATAGGTATCCTAACTTATTCATAAAAGTTGAGTTTGTTCCTTCAGAGAAGCATATATTGACCTCTGATTTATATTTTCTCATTTAGATTTTCCCCTACTCCATTTCTACCAGTTGGACAAGCTTCAGAAAACCAAATCAAAAAATTGAGCATAGGCATGAGTTTTATGAACTAGATGTCGGTTCATGTTCAAAGCAAAGCCCTTGTGATAGACAGATCATATTTGTCATCAAGAAATCATCGGCTAAAACATGTAACCAACACAAGGTAGACAGAGAGATGGTTATCCAAATGCTGAAGTGTCACAAGACTCTTTATATTTCAGCCACACACATACTAAGAATCCAAAACAAGTTAGGGCATAAGACTTATTCACATGATGATGATAAAAGGAGAAACTCAACAAGAGAGAAAACAAGACAAAAAGAAAGAAAACACACAACCAAGAAATAATACCAGAAGACAAGAAAATAAAAATATCTAAAGAAAACATGAGAAAATGAGAAGAGACTACAAGGAATGAGTGCAAAAGGAGTGCAAGAAAGGGAAAAATAGGATGTAGTTACTGCTACACCTAACCTGATAGCTAGAAGGTTGGGTCCACGTATAATGAAATTTCTAGTGAAGCCACCATAGTCATTCCTGACCTACATCAACAAAGATATGAACAATTAAAACAAATAAAAAGTGATGTGCAACAGAAGAAATAAAACTTGAAAAATTTTCACAAGAAAATGAAGGTAGTTCTTGTGCACAAAAAGGTGTGGCACACCCACTATTTTTACCTAATTCACATGCTTACCTCTCCGATGAATACCATTTTTCAACAAACCTCAGAAGCTTCTTACATATGTTTCTTCATAAACACTAAGCCACTCTACAGTCACAAGAAAAGGTTAAAACTTTTTGTTTGCTAAAAAACTTGTTAGCTAAGATGGTTCTAGCCATTCTATTATTGGATCGTAAAAATCATGATGGCCCTCTTAAAAACCTTGCAATCTTAAAAAACACGAATTTTTAATTAGAGGAGTGTGATCATGATGGGAATCTTATGAGGAAAAATAAATCTTAACATACTCCACAATGATGTCAAGATGGCGATCACCTACCAAAATCCTTACCGAAGGCTGAAGTACCTCGACTGATTTACAAAAATATGAATAGAGATATGTTGGAAAATGAAGATCAAGGAGTTTGAAAAAACTGTCATTGGATGTGGTGATGGGAAAATGATAATATGAATGATAGTTGCCAAATATAGAAAAATTATCATATGAGTTGATTAAACTATGAGATTCACAATTTATAATAAATGAGGAAAACTTAATTTGAACAGACCTGTGAATGCTATGAATAATCGAACCAAGTTCTTTGCATGCCAAATGTGACAGACGATTTTCATACAACTGCTGCCAAATTTCACAAGCATCATGGTCATGAACATAGTTTAAAAAGGACAAGTAGATTTCTGGTGTAATGAGAGGGCAAGTTTGGAACATCAAATTCGGAAGAAGACTGAGGAGCATATAATTAAGGGGTAAGTTTGATAATTATGATTCTTTCAGGTAAAGATAATCCTTTGAATGAACAACTTAATAATTTCATGACTCTAAGAGAGATGCACATTCCCAATGCAAGTTTGATGTGACTAATTTTCATGAAGATGAGTGAATTGTGAGGGACTCTTGAATTCGGTCAAAAGTAAAATATTGAAAATTTGAAAGGTCACACTGGGAATAGAAAACCTTTTTTCACAAGGAAATTTACATGAAGTGAAACCATGCAACGAGATGTATTATGAAAGAGAAATCAAATTTGACTTAGTTTGGGGGGCATGTCAGAGTCGCGAGGTCCTCACATAACCATCAATTCCCTAGCAGGTCGTGAAACTTCTCAATATTGTAGAATCACATTTTGAAGCTTGAACGAGATAATGACTGGTTTGAGCATAGATTATATTCCTTGTTTCAACAAGACCATTTCTCATTGGATACCATCCATCTCTATCACATATTTAACCATATTTTTCAACTTCAACAACTAGATTACTCAAATCAGGAGAATCTTCTAATAAAAAATTCAATGATAAATTAATTTGTGAGATCTCATGAGAAAGATGATTTGAAAAAAATTTCTCGCGCAAGAGAAGAGATGATGAGGGTTGGGAAGGGCTCTCTATGATTTGATTGTTTTTAGTTTCATCATCGGCAACCTCACTACCTTGTGTCAATCGAGGGGATAACTCATTAGATGTAGAAACTAAGATTAGCGTAGTGAGGTGAAGAGGAAGTTTTAATATGAGCATATTCTTTGAGCAAAGAAGATTCTAGATCTAAATTAAAATCTTCATGAGAAATTGAAAGATCATATGATGTGCTTGGGCATTCGTCACGACATATGGGGATACAGGTATTGCCATTGGAATGATCACTGCCCAAGGCTAGCAGGGCATCTAAATAATTGATTGCATTGAATTATATAGTCATAATACCATATTAATAATCATTCAAGAATGGAAACACAATATCTTAACATGGAAAATTTTGGAAAATAGAGGAAATATTGAAAGAATCTTCACCTTTTTGCTCCTCTACTTATGTAATGTGATTGCTTTGTACCTAATAGCAATTTGATCCAACCACTTGAGAATTAAGAGAATCTGAAGAATGAGATGGTGGAGTAGATCAACCAAGTGGGTCATTGTACAAAAAGTCAGGATATGTATATGATATAGGATAACATAAATTTGGATTAGCTTTGTGACTAGAATTGTGAACGGTGATAAAATCTTGAGAAACAAAGTGAGTCATCACCATAGGCTTCATGGGACATTCTATACTTTTCTCCATTGAATATGAATCATGCAAAGTGGAAGAGGAATGAGAAGATGGAATGGATATTTCATTCGTAAATTTCCCAATTTTACAACCATCGCAAGGTGGCACTCACATCAGGACTAGAAAGGGAGGAGGACAAATAAAAAAGGGCATAGTAAGCTCCTCCTATGAAATTTGAGGTGCCTCATGATTCTCAAGAGTTGGGGAAGAAAAAAAAAAGGAGGTTCAGTTTCACTGTATTAAAGGACAAGAACCAAGCGCTCAAACTCTTGTTTCAAAAAATCCTAGTTGGGATGTTTTTTAGGAATCTCATAACATAGGTGAAGGAATCGATCATGAAAATCCTCAACTCTTTCATTATGCTTCATTCCTAAAATATGTATTCTTCAACAAACATCTTGGTATTTATACTTATCGAAGGATTTATGAAGCTTCGTGGAAAGCTACTCGAACGAATGGATAAAAGCATTGGGTAATGTGTGACACCATTGATTTAGATGACCTTCAAATGTGAGGGTGAGTAAGCTAGCCATGACATATTTGGGACATACTCTACGAGAAAGTCAAAGATGGAAAAATTCAAATAGATGTTCATGAAAAGTTGATTCACCTTCACCATCGAACTTAAATTCACACATGTTATGAATAACTTCTGGGAGGATGCTACCATTAAGCTCTTTAGAAAAAAATCACATGATTATGATTCAGAGACGGTCCATTTTACATAAGAGTTTCAGACTAGACTCAACAAGCACAACCTGTCATCTGGCGCTCCTTCTAGGGTCGTTTTGTTAATGGTATTGGAAATCCATTAACTAAGGGGATCGCCCCAATGTGATTTCCTAATCAGACCACACACCTTTTGGTGTAGGATTTCCATATAGTATAAAGGTCCAATCACCAAATCCTTAAATATTTTCCTTAGCTCTAGCTATCAGTAGAGGAAAGTGATATATTGGTGTCTTCAAAAAGCAAGGGAGGAGTGTCTGGTGAGTGTGCAGTGCAACTGTGTCGAGGTCCTTTTACTACAAAGTGGGAGAGTAAAGTGAGCCTACAAGTGAGAGGTAATAGTACCACCCAGGAAGATACACACATGAACCAAAATAACATGTCCAACATCTAGTGGAATAGTCTCCAGAGGATGTGATAGTCATTACAAACAATAAAAAAGGGAAGATCCACTTGTTGGCATTATGATTCAGGTGTGGTCCTTGATGGCAAACCCATTCAGGTGATAAATCAAGAAGGACGCAGGAAATATGTTCAGCAAGTGCGTCCCCGCAGGTATACCATACAGAACCCGCGTCCAGGGACGCAGGCCAGCCGTTCAGGAGGTGCGTCCGCCCAGTGCACACATTTCAAGGCAGAGAAAAGCACGTGGGGGTTTCTTGTGTGGTATCTAGCCGACGGTTTTGTGTTTCTATGGTGTCGGCTCATGGTTTTGTTCCATGTTTTGGGGAGAAGCTTGCCTATATAAAGCAAAGGAGTTCATTTGGATTAAGGATCATCTTGTTGAATATCTTTTGGTGAGATCTAGTCCAGATCTATGAAGGCGAATCTTCTAATGGACTGTGATCTCTATGGCGCATGATCAGATCTGTGGATCTGAGTGTTTGGGTTGGTTCTGAAGTCCTCATATCTTTTATATCTGAAGGGACGCAGGTTCAGTGAATGGGAAAGTGCGCCGGGACGCAGTACAGTAAAGGCTCAGGTGCGTCTCGGAGGCAAAGAACGCGGCGCGACTGTGTTATTGGGTGCGTCTCTGAAGCAAAAGACGCGGCGCGATAGTGTTTCTGGGTGCGCCGGTCGCAGCAAAGCATAGAGGAACAGTGCGTCGGCACGCAGAACAGTGGAAGGTAGACTGCGTCCAGTCGCAGGTCACAGAAAGAAAATATGCGTCCCTGTCTTAAGATGATCTGTTGACTGTATATTTCTGTTCATAAGGTGTTCTGGGTTATTTCTGTAATTACTGATCTGATATCTGTAGTGGACTGTATCTGTTGTATACTTGTTGATCATTTGATTCTTCATGAAAAGAAGTAGGGGGTTGTAGCTCCCTTCCAGGAGAGACTGGAAAACGAGAGAGAGAGTTGTAGCTCTCTGCAGGTTGCAGCCTGCGTGCTGGTAAAGGACTGCACCAGTACAAAATCATTGTAAAAAGAATTTCTTGAAAGAAGATAGAGACATATTGCAGCAGGTGGTTTTCTCCCGCATTGGGTTTCCACCTTACATCTTGTGTTCTTTGGTGTGACTGTCTATTTTCTTTATTCATGCTCATTATTTTATGGTACTGATATGCAAGAATAATTCAAAAGATCAAATAAGGAAGATTTGGTAAATTGCTTGATAATACTGATTCACCCCCCCTCTCAGTATTATTTCCAACAATTGGTATCAGAGCAGGTCCTTCAGAAAAGCTTGATCGCTTGAAGGTAGATCGTTCATCATGAGCAACTACGAGAGAGAAGCATCAATCAGGCCACCAGTTTTTGATGGGACAAACTTCAATTATTGGAAGGTAAGAGTTACTGCATATCTTCAATCTCTTGGTACTGAAGTTTGGGACATTGTAGAAACAGGCTATGCTTTTCCTTCAGCTACTCCTACAGATCCAGCTGAGAAAAAGAAGTATGAAACAAATGCAAAAGCAGTCAGTACTCTATTAGGAAGTATATCCCAAACAGAATTCATGAAGGTAATGCACTTCAAATCAGCAAAAGAAATATGGGACAAAATGATCACAAGCTATGAAGGAGATGAACAGGTAAAACAAGCCAAACTTCAAACTCTCAGAATTCAATATGAGACTCTCAAGATGTATAATGATGAAAGTGTGGCTAATTATTTTCTTCGGGTAGATGAGATTGTAAATTGTATGAAAAATTTGGGTGAAGAAGTAAAGGAGTCTCTAGTAGTTCAAAAGATTCTAAGATCATTATCCCCCAAGTTTGAATCCAAAGTATCTGCAATAGAAGAAAAAGAAAATCTCCGTGTTCTTACTATGTCTCAGCTACATGGAATTCTAACTGCTTATGAAATGAGAAAGGGAGGACCATCAGACAGAAGGGAGGCTGCTTTTAAAGCATCAGGCAAAGAAGATTACTATGAAGCAAGCCATGATCCAGAAGAAGAGGAAGAAGAATCAAATTTTGTCAGAAATCTTCAAAGAGGTTCTGGAAGGTTCAGAGGTAAGCTACCTTTCAAATGCTTTGCTTGTGGAAGAGTAGGTCATTATGCTGCAAAATGCTCTTATAAGGATAAAGGAAAGGAACCAGTTAGATGGAACAAGAAACAAAGCGCAAATAAGAAAAGCTACTACACCCATGAAGATAGTGATGGCTTATCAAACAGTGATGAAGATGAACAAGGTAATAAATATAGGTTGTTAATGGCATTTGAAGATGATGATTATGAGGATGCTGTAGATGTGGATAACCTTTATGATGAAATTACTAGACTCAAGAGATGCATAGAAGAAAAGAACATGATTATTGATACTCTACAATTCCAAATTGATGAAAAGGAAAAACATCTTGAAAAATTAGAAGGTGAAATTGTTGGTCTTAGAAAAGAAATTGAGAAAACAAAAACTATTAATCTCAAGTTTGTCAAAGGATCTGAAACTTTGGATGAGATTATCAGTGTGCAGCGGTCTCCACTAAATAAGACAGGTTTGGGCTATAATGGAGAAACTTCTCAAGCATCCACTTCAAAAAGTTATCTTGATGCAGCAAGAAGAAATGAGCAAGAGCACAAGGAAGATCATCAGGTAAAGCAGGGACAAATGTCAAGCAGAAACTATCAGGGGCAATCCAGCTTAAGGGTGAACAAAAGCCACAACCAGCCACAGGTAAAATCTTCTCAATTTGGTTCAAGAATAGATGAAAATAGAAATTACAATCAGTTGGCTGGTAGATCCAATAATCGCAGAAGCTTCTTCAATGGACAATGCTTTTCTTGCCATAACTTTGGTCACAAAGCAGCTCAATGTGTTGCGTATAAAACAATCATGACTAGGGAAGCTCAAAAACAAAGAAGTATGACAGGGATTACAAAAAGGACCTATAACAACTTTTCAGCTCTTGAAAATGAAGTTGAATGTTCTATTTGCAATAATTTTGGACATAAAGACTTTGAATGCAGAAGCAGGTTTCCGGAAAGAAAGGTACAAGAGCAGAAAAAGGAACAAGCCTCAGGCGCCAAAACATGGAGAATAAAGGAACCTCAAACAGAAAGATGTGGGATAGCATTCTATGCAGAAGGACAAGAAAATCTATGGTACATTGACAGTGGATGTTCGAAGCATATGACAGGTGATAAAGAAAAACTTGAGTCTTATTCTAATTTAGAAAAGGGAAAGAAAGTCTCTTTTGGAAATGATACTCCTGCAACTATAAAAGGAAAAGGTATTGCTCCTTTAAAAGAAGATGTTAAGGCTGGAAATGTTTTGTTTGTTGATGGATTGAAGCATAATCTACTAAGTGTCAGCCAGATGTGTGATCAAAGAACCGAGGTTATATTCAGATCAAATGGATGCCTTGTTCGTGATCTTGATACAGGTAAAACAGTTCTCAAAGGAAAGAGAACTCCAAATAATCTATACATATTTGATGAAGGACAACAACAATGCTATCTAAGCAAGAATGAAGAGCACTGGTTATGGCATCGAAGGTTGGGACATCTAAGCTTCTCACAAATAAGGAAAGCTTGCAAATATCAGGCAGTTCGCGATCTTCCAGATATCAAAATTCCTGACAACACCATATGCAGATCATGTCAGTTTGGAAAACAAACCAGAACTAACTTTCCAGAGAAAGAAGGATCAGCCAGCATGCCTCTTGAGCTAGTACATACAGATGTATGTGGACCATTCAGAAAAAGAACACCTAGAGGAGAGGAATACTTGATATTATTTATTGACGATTTCTCCAGGTTTGTTTGGTTAGGTCTTATGAAGCACAAAGATGAAGCATTCGAAAAATTCAAAACCTTCAAAGCCTTGGCTGAAAATGAATCAGGTCACAAAATTAAGTGCCTCAGATCTGACAGAGGTGGGGAATTTACTTCAAATGAATTTTTCGATTTCTGTGATGAACATGGGATAAGGAGAGAATTCTCTACAGCTAGAACGCCTCAGCAAAATGGAGTTGTTGAAAGAATGAACAGAACAATCCAACAAATGGCTCGTGCTATGCTTGATGAATCAGGAACCCCCGCAACCTTCTGGGGTGAGGCTGCACATACTGCGGTTATTATTCTCAACAAGACAAATGTCCGGGTGAACAGCACTCAAACCCCTCATGAGCTCTGGAGTGGTAAAACTCCTTCGGTAAAGCACTTCAAAATATTTGGGAGCAAATGCTATATCAAGAATACTGAGGAGCAGCTTGGCAAACTTGATCCTAGAGCAGATGAAGGCATTCTTCTTGGCTATTCTCCACATAGCAAAGCATACAAATGCTACAATAAAAGACTTGGCAGAATTGTTGACAGCATTGATGTAGTGGTTGATGAAAAGGGATATATTCCTAGGCAAATACATCGTGAAGACATCGAAGAAGATGAGAGCTACCCTCAAAGACAGAATGATGAAGAAGAAGAACCTCAAGAAGAATCTCAAGAAGAACCTCACGAAGAAGCAGAAGAACGGACAAGAATAGAAGAAAAGACTCCATCCAGATATGTTCAGAAGAACCATCCAGAATCTCAGATCATGGGACAAAAAGAAGCAGGTATACAAACTAGAAGAACAGTTGCAGAAGCTTCAAGCTATTTGGCATTACTTTCCTCCACCGAACCACAAAATGTGAAAGAGGCATGCAAAGATGAATGTTGGGTGAAAGCAATGGATGAAGAACTTGAGCAAATCGAAAAGAACAACACTTGGGAGCTGGTTCCTAGACCAAAAGATAAGAATGTTATTGGAACAAAATGGGTCTTCAAAAATAAATTGAATGAAAATGGAGAAGTAATTAGAAACAAAGCCAGACTCGTCTGTAAAGGGTATGCGCAGCAAGAAGGAATAGACTTTGAAGAAACTTTTGCTCCTGTTGCAAGACTTGAGGCCATCCGAATGTTCCTTGCTCTCTCAAGTTTTCAGAACTTCAAAGTATTTCAAATGGATGTGAAATCAGCCTTTTTGAATGGAGACTTGGAAGAAGAAGTGTACATTGAACAGCCAGATGGGTTCATTCTTGGAAATGATCCAAATCTTGTATGCCGATTGAAAAAGGCTCTCTATGGTCTCAAACAAGCTCCAAGGGCTTGGTACTACCGGTTGGACAAATATCTTCATCAACAAGGTTTCTTAAAAGGTTCAGCAGATAGCAATCTGTATATAAAAGTTGAAAATGACAAATTGCTAATACTTGTTGTGTATGTAGATGACATTATTTTTGGCAGCAATGAAGAAGCTATGAGTCAAAGCTTTGCCTCAGTCATGCAGAAAGAATTTGAAATGTCCTTGCTAGGAGAACTGACATATTTCCTTGGTTTGCAAATCCAACAGAAGGAAGGAGGAATCGTTTTATCTCAAACCAAGTATCTCAAGCAGATTTTGAAGAAATATGGCATGGAAGATGCAAAACCAGTATGTACACCCATGGTCACAGGATGTAGTCTCAGTGCAAATGATGAATCTGCAGCAGTACATCAACCAACCTACAGATCTATGATTGGAAGTTTACTATATTTGACAGGTACCCGACCAGACATCATGCATGCAGTTGGAATAGTTGGAAGATTTCAGGCAAATCCGAAGGAGACTCATCTTCAAGCAGTGAAGAGAATTTTCAAATATCTTCAAGGGACTCAAAATTATGGCTTATGGTATCCTAGAGATACAGATCTTACTCTTCATGCCTATACAGATGCAGATTGGGCCGGAAGCGTGGATGACAGGAAAAGCACAAGTGGTGGTGCGTTCTTTATGGGTCCCAGACTGGTCTCTTGGTTCAGCAAGAAACAAAGTTCAATTGCCTTGTCTACAGCTGAAGCAGAATATGTTGCTGCTGCATCTTGTTGCACCCAACTCCTTTGGATGATGCAGAATTTGCAGGATTATCAAATCACTTGTACTCCTCCAATCCCTATCTTATGTGACAACACAAGTGTAATCAGCATCTCAAAGAATCCGGTTATGCATTCAAAAACCAAGCACATACCAATCAAGTACCATTTTCTCCGGGAACAAGTACTTGAACAGAAGGTCAAGTTGGAGTATGTTCCTTCTAAGGAACAAGTTGCTGATATTTTCACCAAACCGTTGTCCAGGGACACTTTTGAATACCTCAGGCAAAAGCTGGGGGTTGTTGATGCATCATCTTACTGTTGATCATCTTCCTATTGGTGGTATAGGCTCAGGGGGAGCACATAATTCATTGTTGGCATTATGGAGAAGGAGATCTTGGAAATAGCTGCAATATGTCTCTATCTCCTTCATGATGGATTTCTGGTTACAGATCTGGAGATGCATGAGCATAGGGGGAGCATACCCTTTGCCCTTGATGTCAAAGGGGGAGAATGAAGCTGAAGATTATGTGGTTCTGAAGATTATGTGGTTGCCATCAAGTCCAAAGGGGGAGATTGTTGGCATTATGATTCAGGTGTTGTCCTTGATGGCAAACCCATTCAGGTGATAAATCAAGAAGGACGCAGGAAATATGTTCAGCAAGTGCGTCCCCGCAGGTATACCATACAGAACCCGCGTCCAGGGACGCAGGCCAGCCGTTCAGGAGGTGCGTCCGCCCAGTGCACACATTTCAAGGCAGAGAAAAGCACGTGGGGGTTTCTTGTGTGGTATCTAGCCGACGGTTTTGTGTTTCTATGGTGTCGGCTCATGGTTTTGTTCCATGTTTTGGGGAGAAGCTTGCCTATATAAAGCAAAGGAGTTCATTTGGATTAAGGATCATCTTGTTGAATATCTTTTGGTGAGATCTAGTCCAGATCTATGAAGGCGAATCTTCTAATGGACTGTGATCTCTATGGCGCATGATCAGATCTGTGGATCTGAGTGTTTGGGTTGGTTCTGAAGTCCTCATATCTTTTATATCTGAAGGGACGCAGGTTCAATGAATGGAAAGTGCGCCGGGACGCAGTACAGTAAAGGCTCAGGTGCGTCTCGGAGGCAAAGGACGCGGCGCGACTGTGTTATTGGGTGCGTCTCTGAAGCAAAAGACGCGGCGCGATAGTGTTTCTGGGTGCGCCGGTCGCAGCAAAGCATAGAGGAACAGTGCGTCGGCACGCATAACAGTGGAAGGTAGACTGCGTCCAGTCGCAGGTCACAGAAAGAAAATATGCGTCCCTGTCTTAAGATGATCTGTTGACTGTATATTTCTATTCATAAGGTGTTCTGGGTTATTTCTGTAATTACTGATCTGATATCTGTAGTGGACTGTATCTGTTGTATACTTGTTGATCATTTGATTCTTCATGAAAAGAAGTAGGGGGTTGTAGCTCCCTTCCAGGAGAGACTGGAAAACGAGAGAGAGAGTTGTAGCTCTCTGCAGGTTGTAGCCTGCGTGCTGGTAAAGGACTGCACCAGTACAAAATCATTGTAAAAAGAATTTCTTGAAAGAAGATAGAGACATATTGCAGCAGGTGGTTTTCTCCCGCATTGGGTTTCCACCTTACATCTTGTGTTCTTTGGTGTGACTGTCTATTTTCTTTATTCATGCTCATTATTTTATGGTACTGATATGCAAGAATAATTCAAAAGATCAAATAAGGAAGATTTGGTAAATTGCTTGATAATACTGATTCACCCCCCCCTCTCAGTATTATTTCCAACACCACTAACATCGAACGGAATAATCCACAATGGATTCAATGGTCATTATAACCGATGAACAAGAAAATATTTTCCTAGTATCTTACGGAATATTCCACAAGGATGAGACAAAAACAACAACCCTTACAACACATTCTTAATAACATAAGCACTAACATAACTGAAATTGTTCAACTATCTTAGTACATGTGAAAGCAAACATGAAATAAAAACGTCAATAGAATAGTCTTACAAACATTCATATTTCATGCATGAAGAACATGTTGGCCTAAAAAGGCTTATGGTATTAAGAAAACATTCCAAGATACATATTTACACTATACAACACTAGCCCTAGTAGTGGGACATTGGAGCCACTCCTTCCTCCTTAAATAACTATCTAATCTCTCTAATGCCTTGCGGGAGGAGCCAAGGTGCAAAGTATTTTTCTCATACAGTAAGGGGGTTATATATAACCAAGGGGTGATGCTTCCCCCTTGTGACTCTTTCGCTACCCTCATGACTATTCATCTTCATATGAATTTTCAACTTGCATAGCTCTTCATATTCATGTGTGTCCTTTGGACTTCCACTTTACAGTACCTTTGATTACAATATACATGGTCCGCACTAGTGATGTGGCATATGAAAACTCATGACATGACTTGACATGACAGTACCAATAAGTACATGCTTAATGACATGGCAATGCCATTTCATTATTTCTATTGAGTACTATATGTTTTCTTGGATATTCTTTCTCTTCTCATTCTCGTGGCATGGTGACAAGAATCATCAATGATGTGACATCTTGGGTTGTGGTCATGAGTTGGTATCCCTTTTCTTTGCCTCGATGGATCATCTAGCATGCTCAGCTACAAGAATTTCATTTCCATTTTTTCCACCTTCATCTCATTCTTCATCATCCTTCCATGTTCCTATATCTACAATTCAGTCATGATGAGATGACATCAGCCTGAAAACCTCCTAGCCTAAGATGGTGCATTTAAAGTCAAAGATTGAGACAAAATTTAGTTGTAGGTTAGAGATAGAGGCTAAGAGACTATACATTGCAATGTCCCAATAGTCAAGGCTAAGGATTGAGGCACGAATATGAGTAATACACAATTTAGTATGGGTTGAGGGACAGTCTCTGCCCAAATTTGAGAGACAGTGAGTTTGGTTGAAGGAGTGGCCACTCTAGAAGATTTTTTCACAGTTCTGGATAGGAATGCTTAATGAATACTATGCATTTCGAGGAAACGGTAGGTCAAGATGAGGGGAAGACCACTGGGGATAGATTATGCATAGTTTTGGAAGGGAATGCTAACTAATTAGATTGTGTAGTTTTGGAAAGGAAGACTGGTCTTGGGCCCGGGAATTGGGCAATGCAGAATTCCTTGGGGACAGGAACTCTACATTCCGCAGATCCAAGGATCAAGGTCACAACCTTCTAACTAGAACTACATAATACATAGTCCAGGAAGGCTAGGTGAATCCAATTTGAAGGGTTGGGAAGAATCTTTGTACAATGTTAAGTATTGAACCAGTGAAACTGACGGGTGAAGTGATGGAGCTTGTACTCTATCCTGACACATAGAGTACCTGACGACTAAACAAAATTGATCAGTAATAACACATGAACAACATGTTGGGTGCAAAAAGGTGTCTTTTAAAACTCCTAATTACCTAACATTAATCATCAACTCGAGAAAGTCCCTTTATTCCAACAGTGTACACAATATGTGTATGCTATGAATCCAGAGAGTAATGTTTCCTCAAAATGAAATATAAAGATTTGATACATGAGTAAACAGATGCATTTACAAAACTAAAATCGTAACTGTTAAATGAAATATTACATCTAAGCATTAAGACTTAATCCTCAACTAAAATCGTAATCAAATCTCAAAGAGGCAATTCAATTGACAATAGCATCAACAGACAGTTTAGTAGCATTAACCAATCCCTTCTAGCTGAATCTATCTCAATCACACCGAATCTCAACTAAGAAATTCAACTGGAAATGATATCAACTAAGAGTTCAGTAGTACTAACCAATCTCTTTCGGCTGATTTTAGAATAACCACTCTTACAGAATTCAATGTCTTAATTGATAATCAATTTAATCTATAGTAAGCATGAATAGAATGAAATGACAATGCTGCGAAGCATGTAAATAAAATTTACCAACTTCAATATAGGAAATCAGTAAACAACAAATAAGATAAACTCATGGAAAATGGGAAAAATATCAAACCACACAAACTTGTGTGAATTAGAAATATATAACGCAAAGGATAACAGTTCGATCCATCAGAGTTTGGGCCCTTAGCAACCAGTGAATACTGTTGAGCTACTTCAGAGAATACGAATGAAAAGCAATGTAAATTATATATCATTAAACTCAAGTCTCATTGCAATACAGTCATGTTCCTCCAATAGCACGAGTTTGTAAATTAAAATTACAATTTGAAATAAATAGAGATCCATCCCCTTTCCTCCTACAGTATTTTGCTTTTATAGTGAGAAAGAGGTAAAAGATGAATGTGATGAATTCTATCTTCTCACACCCTTCATATTTAGCATTGATCCTCCTTATGCACCCTCCGACATGATCGCAATTGACGCACCTCATTCTTCCTTTATTGGTTGTTGATGTTCTGTCTCTAGGGAACAACAACTTTTCCTTTTGTTGTTTCTCTACATAAAAAGGAATAAGAGTTAGTTACAGTGGCTAAATCTTAATCGATAGTAGTTCATATGTTTCTTATCATAATCCATCAATATGTTTGCGTATCAAGTTATGAAAGTGATAAGAAAAGAGGAAAAAGGTGATGGAATTAAGAGTGAATACATACCCATTTTGTAATTCAACATACTCCCCTGCTTACCTTGTTTCATGTCCTCATGAAAAGTAAATAGTCCTTATGTAGTGCGGTTAAAGAGTAGGCTGGAGAGAGTGTAAAAATTGTTCTAAAACTATGATGTTGAGCTAGCAGTGCAAAGGAAGGTCCTTCCTTTCCTTGAGGAAATTAGTATTAAGCCCAATACCCCTCAGGGGGATACCAAATAATGGGGCTCTAAAACTAACATCCTAACCAATAAGGTCCTTCTCTCAAAATAATATTGCTATAGGTGACCATACGGGCCACAACATCTTTAAAATTTCTGTAATTAAATGGTTCCCTATCTTTCACATTATTAGTGGAGATCATTCATCTGAGTTTAGATGAAGTCAATGATATTTCTTCAATGGAGAGGAAAGACAATATTCCTTTCTGCACAATCTCCTTATGTATGGTCCCTCAAGTTTTAATCACACCTTCTCATTTCATCAGATTCTTATTGTTGAAAAACATTTGTAAGGGGTGCTTAGGTTCACTTATCACCCAAAGATCCAATCCATGTTCATTTCTTTGAAATGCATTATAAGCTTTAAACCATTTGAGTTGGTTAACTGCAAATGAAATAAAAGCCTAGAATTGAACATCTCATACAAAAGGGTTAGTTTCCTTCTCCACCTCGTTATGTAATATGTAATTATGCAATAAAACTTGCAAATAAGCCTTTGGACCTTCAAACCATTTTGCTTGTTGCAATTTATAAAATCTTCAATTGTTCCTAATTCAATTGGTTTACCAGCTCTTACATCTTTGATTTTCAATAACAGGTATTGTTCTAATGAAAACAAGGCATAATTGGTGATGGGAGACCTACATGTGAGGACATACGAGTACAATGAGCATATGATGTTTGTCTGACTTATGAATCTATCTAGCTATCTAGCTTGAACTTGAACTTCTCAATTTTTTCTTTTGCCTTTCTGCAACCGTCAAAAGTATCTCTCTCTATTGTAGTCATTTCCAGAAGCTCTTTCTGCAGCTCTTGATATTTTTGTCAGGAAACATTTTCTTACTCAAATCGTTCCAACACGACTTGGGCTTGTGCCAATTCCTCCTTAAGATTTAGTAGAATGGGGTCATGGTGCGTCATAATGTCTTTGGCTTGTATGTCTGTCTGAGTGTCTATGCTATAAGAGGGGATTTCTCTTGTTTGTACTTCTTCATTGTAGGAGGTCCAAACCTCCATTTGAGTAGCTATGTCCACTATATCTACATGCGATCATTCTTGAGTGAAGATTGTTTGAGTAGGTATGAGATTCGTTTGAGTTCCCACAACCATACCTTAATATAATTTCATTTGCACGACCACATTTACTACCTTAGGGGTATTGTTCGGAACATTTCCCATTGTGATTTCTTTTGTTTTTCTTTGGAGCCTCTTGAGCATCTTACAAAGCTTCTGGTGTTCTTTCCTTAGCTTCTTCAATTTCGTTGTGGTTTTGTACCTTTTCTAAGGAGTAAATTGTCTACTAATAGTGTCGTTAATAGCTTTTGTCTCTAATGAGCCCAGTTGTTCACCCTGGCTTTGTTCTAATAAGATCGTGTCTCCAGATTGATTATCGGACTCTCGAACAACCTCTGTCTCCCCTTCCTCTTCTTGGCCTATGTTTTCTGTGTTTATACCTTCATGATTGATTTCATTTGGGAGCGTGTCACCAGATTGATTCTCTAATTCTTGAATAGCCTCTGTATCTATTTCTGCTTCGTGGTTTGTATCTTTTGAGGAAGACAAAATTCTGGTATAGCCAGAATTCCCTGGAGATTGGGTTTCTCCTAAGTTAAGATTAAGCGGTTCTTCAGGCTGCATGTAGACATTCATGTTGGCCAGGACCTGGGCCATCCCTGCCTCGAAATCATGCAAAAGATCATCTTGAGAACTCATATTTGGTGTTGGAGGAGGCCCCACTTTGTTTCTTCATTCATCATCAGGATGCCCTGCTCCTTCCTCAGGTTTTAGTTTAGGGTTATCTTGTCCTCCTGACTCTAGTTGCAAGACTTATTCACTTACTGGGGTGGATAATTCTATGGGTTGACTAGCACTACCTTGAGGATTTTCATTTGTTCACTAGTTTCACTTCAACCTTGTAGATCGTCTGCATTTGTGAGGTATGCTTCCTTAAAGGGTTGTCCTTTTTCCTTTTGGAACAAGGTTAGGTGCTGGCAGCTTTTCACCTCTTTTGAGGTCTGATATGAGATCATCCCAGGATAATTGTTGCTGGGCAAGGTTGTGAATAACTATTAAGCTGATCAAACAATGGTGACTAACTATTGTCTCTGGATTTTCATACCATCTCAGTCTCTTGGCAGTGTGATGCAACAAAGAATTCAACAGTGCAGGAAAATGAACAAAGAATTTTTGTTTTAAAACGGCTAAAAGTTTGAGTTGTTGCGGCCTTACCACATCTGTATGCCCATTCATGCCAATTCTCCCCATGGCTCTCCAAAAGAAGATGGCTGAATGACTTTACGCTTCTTTATTAGCTCTTGTCCTTCATCCATAAAAACCTCCATAGCGTCATGTAGCCTTAAACACTTGCCACCCCATACTGATCCTTCTACTGGCAACCCAGAAACTTTTGCTATCACAACATCTATTACAGTGATTTTTCTACCACTTACCAAGGATTGTCCATTATGTAGATGCTGTAAAATTTCAATGGCGATTTCCTCAGTGGGGGGTTGAAATCTTGTAAAATATGTTGTCCATCATGCGCAAGCTAGAATTTCCTTGGATTCATCAAAGATAGCCAATGTTAAAGGTTCTCAGTGCACTGTTCTTCCTCCCATGATGCTTGACTTCTGCAAACGATTAGTGTAGTGGAGAAAGCACAAAAATGAGCAGAGCTGAGAGATGGAACAACAAATGGTTGTAATGGCTCTATCAGGTGATGTTTTATAAACATAAATACCGTTATCGAGGACTGTTATAATGCCACACACTCTGTGATTATGGGATGTCGTATTATTCTACAAAATTAAATGAAAATATGACAGTGCATGCATGAGTATACTAGAGGTCCTCGCCCCCTCTCCAAATGATAGGTTGCCTACGACCGAATGGATGAAAATATGATGCATTGGCAGCGAAGTAGAGGGGTGATGGATTGGGTAATGCAAGCAGCAGGGTACGTACATTAATGAAAGGATCACAAAAGGATATTGGAGTGATGAAAACAAGTCGTGTAACAAGAATTGTTAATAAGTGATAACATGTCATGAGGTGATGCGATAATGAAAAAGGATAGCATATCCAGGAGATGATACTTTATCGCCATTATTCCACTTGAAAATTTTGTGATTGACTTTAAAATATTAACTCATGCATAAAGGTTCAAGGTAAGTTAGGGAAATGATCTCTCTGTAGAAAAATAGAAACATAAGAAGAGGGGATTGTAATAATTATTGATGTACAAAATAAAACGTCAATACCATAAGCACAACTTTTGTTGCCTGTAGGAATCCATAGCCTCGACATAGTTGCTTTCTAACCCTTGGGAGCCATGGTCCTCTATGTATAATTGAGGAAGTGCATTATGATGTCCATAGTAGAGACCAATGTGCTGGCATGGTAACCAAATGAACACATTTCCATTCATTCGGAAGTAGTGAAAGTGGTCAGACTGGCTTGTGATGAGACCTCCCGTTCCAAGGACTTTGTTTCTTGATGCATCCATTCGATCATATCCCAGGTTTGATGGCCATAGTGGGAATGCCACTTTGCTCCTTCCTTATGATCATGGTAGGCTGGCTCATGATGAGACCTGCTATCCTCCATCTGTGGAAAAAAATCATAAAATTGTTAGTGAATATATACATATATTTTATTTTATTTTGAACACTCCACGTTTTATATATAGAGGGTGGCTTAGTACTCCTTAAGAGTAGGGATGGCGGAAGAAGTTTGAACATATGAATAGAAAAAAAATATACCCATAATATTATTGATAATAAAGAGAGAGAATTATATGAGATGGGGGAGAACCAACATGGTAAAGATAATCAATAAGTTTCATTTATAGTGGAAATGAGGAGAGTGAAGTGATATAGATAATTGTGTCCTTTCTTTTTCCATCATCACCAAGCAATCTTGTTAAATATGATAATATTCAAGATAATTTTCTGCTTCAGTAGACTCCATACTTGTTGTCCTTAGATATGTATTGTACTTTTATGCCATCAATATGATCATAAAGAGTGAACTGGAATGGTCTACGAATGATCATGCAAGGGGAAGAAAGGGTGTTCTCAAAAATACTCACAAGGTGATGTTCCCTGAAGGGAACAACAAAACAAAACACACGCAAAATGTGTTGTTCCCTATAGGGAACATCAAAGAAAAACACATACGAAAAGTGTTGTTCCATATAGGGAACAAGAGTTGTTCCTTGTAGGGAATAGCAAATAAAAATGCACATGAAAAGTGATGTTTCCTATAGGGAACAACAAATAAAAATGCACATGAAAAGTGTTGTTCCCTATAGGGAACAACAAAGGAAAATACACATGAAAAGTGTTGTTCCCTATTGGGAACAAGAGTTGTTCCCTGTACGGAAGAGAAAAGGAAAATGCACATGAAAAGTGTTGTTCCCTAAAGGAAAACAGGAAAAAAACCAACAAACAAGCATCTCTACTCTTTTAAGCAAATACAATTGAGTAGAAAGAAAACACGAAAACAATTTTATATACAGGTTTCATAAATAAGTTCTTTACTGGACTGATGTTGTCGAAGAGTTGAATTCTTCAGTGATAATTCGTATCATAGGATCTTTGCATATCCTTTGGCAAAAGGATTCCTTTGTAATAGGTTTGTGGTAGAGGCATACCAAATTCCCATTTGGTTTAAAATAGTTTTCAGACCCATCAATGGTGGTTAATGTAAGGGTGCCATTATTGTGCACCTCTTTTATTTCATAGGGACCTAACCATCTAGTCTAGAGTTTACCAAGGAAATCCTAGCACCTGGAATCGTACAGAAGTGCCCAGTCACCTTCATGGAATATATTTTTCTTGATGAGGGTGTCATACCATTTTTCTCTTTGTTGTTGAGTAAGTGTAGTAAGCTGAAGAGATGATAGTTGGATTTCATCCAATTCATTTATTTGTTGTATTATGTTAATATGTGCTTCATTCAAATCCAACCCTACTTCTTGGGTTATCCTCAATTTCTTAATTTCAAATTCTATGTGGAAGATGGGTTCCTTACCAAACACCAGGTGATATGGGGACTATCATGTGGTATTCCTCAAAGTTGTACGATATTCCCACAGGGCTTATGGAAATCAGGTAACCCATTTGCGTCTATGCGAGGTGACTATCTTTGTTAGAATTGCATCGATTACTTTTTTGGTACTTTCTACATGGCTTTCTTCCTGCGGGTGGTATGGGGATGTGATTCTATGCAAAATGTGATGATTTTTTAGTGTAGCGTCAATATTATGGCCCACCATCCGTAATTATGTTATGAAACCAGCTCAAGAAAAGATAGAAAAGATAAATCCACGCCTTAGAATTCAGCCTCTTTGAGGGGGTAACCTCCTTTACATTACATAAATTAACAATTCTTCAATGATACAAATGAAAAGACCGCCTTTCTATATATAGGAGTCTAAGGGGTCATAACATTATCAGAGCCGACATAACAATAATAATGTAAGGGCACAATAATAACAATAGTGGGCTTCTATGGGGCACAATAGTAACAATATGGGCACTACATGGGTACATCAATATAATAAGTGGGTTATACTAATAACAATAAGGGGTTACGCTAGTAGTATAGGGGCCTAACATGCCCCTCTCCTTCAAAAAGTGTTGTCCTCAACGCTTGAGTAGTTCTTGATGCTTCTATATAAAATTCTTGTCCTCCCATGTGGAATATTTAGTGGGTAAGTTCTTCCACTTGATGACATACTCTAAAATTGATCGATTTTGTAACTGTCGGACTCTTGTTTCTATGACTGTTCGAGGTTCCAATATGATTTTTCCTTCCTCTTCAATTTCTGGCAATATTGTTTGAATTGGGATCTTTTGAAACTTTTGAATAAGTGGCCATACTTCTTCGTCCTTTCTCCATTCATCCCTTGTTTCGTTTATCCAATCTATTTGGATAATATAAATAGCACAAAACAATGCTTCCACATCCTCATCCTTGAAGAGTCTTCCCATTCGGTAAGGTCGCCATTTTTTAAGTGCATGTAGTATTGCCAACATTTCCTTCTCATAAATAGCTTGCTTGAGATGCAGCAGTAAAAATACCCAATCACCTACATCAGAACATTTTTCACTACAATGTTGATCTACCTGTTGTTTCGTTTGATCTTGCACCGAAGTGGCGTTATCCTTTAAAAGTTGGAGAACTTGTTGTTGATGCTCGATGTGATCTTTCACTGCTTGAACCTTTTTCTTCTTGATATGTCCTTCTATCTCTAGAGTTTGAGGAGTGGTAATTTCTTCCAATCCATTACAAGATATGGTCGGATTCATTTCTTGATGCTCGATGTGATCTTTCACTTCTTGAACATTTTTCTTCTTGATATGTCCTTCTATCTTGATAGTTTGAGGAGTGATAATTTCGAACAATGAATTAAAAGATATGGTTGGATTCATTTCTTCTTTCTCGATGTGATCTTTCACCTTTTGCACCTTTTTCTTCTTGATATGTCCTTCTATCTTGAGAGTTTGAGGAATGGTAATTCTTGCCAATGGTTTACAAGATATGTTCTGATTCATTTCTTCTTTCTCTGGGGTGGGGTCCTGGCCTATATCTTCTCCTTTTGATGTTTCTTGATCCTTTTCTTCCTCCTCTTCATATTCTATGTAAAATAATTTCTTCTCAGCACACTTATGACCTTTAGTGAATTTGCTATCACAATTGTAACAAAGCCCTTTTTCTCTTTTTTCTTCCAATTGTTGTAGTGTAACCCTTGTAGGTTGTGGAAGGCTAGGAGAAACAACACTTCCATCTTTATAGGTGTGAGGGGTACGCTTCTTGGTTTCCATAATTTTGCTTTCCAGTATGTCACAAATCCCTTTTACTCTTTCCAATTGTTGTGGTGTTGCTCTTTGTATCCTCATAATGTGCTATCATTTCCTCCGTGAAAATTGACCACGTAACAAGTTGTTTACGAGAACAAAACCCTTCCTACCATAAAAATTGATCTGGTTCTAAATATGATACATACCTTTTGTAACAATTGTACACCATGTAGATCAAAATATTGCTCCATCTGAAGTATCCAATTTACTGGATCCTAGCAATCAAACTTCCTCATCTTACTTTTTCTCGATTTTAGGAGCTCGACCTTGAAATGACTGTAACTATGTACTTTCGGATCTTTAAGTTCTGAAATTGTGACCTATAGTATCCCTCTGTGTCCTCTTTCCAATGCCACCAATCTGATCCAAATTGGAATCTCTAAGGAAGAGTTATGCACAATCTCCCAAGGTGACCTGATTATAGACCTTTCCAGAAGAGCGAACTTGTATGAAGTGCCACGTGTCACTGTTTCGACCTCTAGATCTGAAAAATGCATACATGAAACTATAGTTTCTCCTCTTTCTGTACCTTATGATGCTTTCCCCAGGTCACCTATTTGGAATGTAATTCGGGAGTCTGCAAAAATACCAACTTCCTCAGATCATATCTTTGAAAATATCGCGCAAAAAGCTCTAAAATTCAGACCCAAGGTTTAGCGCGATTTCTTCTCAAATGGGTTTTTTTGCGACTTCTGAAACGTCATAGAAAAAAAGTTATAGCGAAAATTCCACGATGACCTGTTTGGAGCAGCGAAACCCTAGAATCCAAAGCTCTGATACCAAATGTTATGAAACCAGCTCAAGAAAAGATAGAAAAGATAAATCCATGCCTTAGAATTCAACCTCTTCGAGGGGGCAACATCCTTTACGTTACATAAATGAACAATTATTTGATGATACAAATGAAAAGACCTCCTTTCTATATATAGGAGTCTAAGGGGTCATAACATAATCAGAGCCGACATAACAATAATAATGTAAGGGCACAATAATAACAATAGTGGGCTTCTATGGGGCACAATAGTAACAATATGGGCACTACATGGGTACATCAATATAATAAGTGGGTTATACTAATAAAAATAAGGGGTTACACTAGTAGTATAGGGGCCTAACAAATTATTTCTCTGGGCAAGCCATACCTCATGAAAATTTTGAAAATAAAGTTGATTACTGTGTCCTCTAATGCTCTTGGTAATGATACTGCCTCCACCCATTTAGTCACGTATTCCATTGCAACCAGTATATATGACTTTTGATTAGAATATAACCCCTAACATTCAAAAATTTCTATGACTAATTTTGGATGTAGGGTCATCTCATCAGACTGGGCAGGGCAGTTCATTCTTTGCCAGTTGTCGCATGCTTGGACAAATTTCTTGGTTTCCTTAAAAATCGTGGGCCAATAATAGGCCATATGTAAGATTTTATGTCCAGTCCTGTGGTCTGCAAAGTGTCGACCACAAGGTCCATCGTGGCAGGCTTTTAGGATATTGTAGATTTCATCTTCCCTAATACACCTGCAGATATGTATATCGGCTCCTGTGTGGAAGAGGCATATTTCAAACCAGGAGAACCGGGTGTTCATTGCACTATTCATTTTCTTTCTCTGGGTGTTCGTTGTTTAGGTAGTTTTCGCACTACTAAGTAATTCACGACATCTGTGTGCCACGGTGTTTCACGGTCAAAACAAACAGGTGCTCATCAGGGAACTGGTCTTCTACCGCCATTGTGTTGTTTGTTCTTGGCACACGTGAGAGGAGGTCTACCACCAAATTTTCCCTTATTCATTGATCCTTGATCGTTATGTCAAATTCCAGTAGAAGTATTAACCATCGTTTCACACTTATATTCATAATAGGTTTATTAGCTAAATATTTGATAGCAAGGTGATTAGTATACAGGACTGTGGAGTACTAAAAAGGTATGTTTTTAATGATCATTTTAGTGGCTTTTCAGTAGGACTTATGAATCTTTTACATCATGAATGAGGAAAACAATAGAGAATTGTGGTAGAATACATGGTAGAATAAGTGGAATTAGTATGCAAAGACTTATCCGCTGATAATTGTCATTCTCCTATGCAGGAAAGGGTAAAGATGAGGAACTGCTATTCCAAAGAAGAAGATAAGAATAGGGTAACTGTTGTCCCATTGACGAAGGACAGAATGTAGACGAGGCAAAGCAAGCTGAAGCAAACTGGTCCGAAAAGGAGGAAAAGGCACCAGCTCGATGGAAGAGAAAGAAATGATTAGGGATCAACAGATTTGCGAATCCCTCAGGATCTTCGATCCTGAGGGATCGCTGCTTTATTTATCTTATCGCTTAGATATCTCCACCGTTACCCTTATATAAAGGGACGGAACTGTTAGTCTGGAGAGAGATGCTTTTATGTAACTTTTTGTTAAAGACTTAACTTTAATCATCGAGTCTCATTGAACTTGACTCATTGTACTTTCTGTTTTATGCATTAATATAAACTTGTTGATTATCTCATCTTCACATCTGGATTAGATTAAAGCGGTGTACCCTTGAGTGTTATAGACATTTTTGTTCCTTACAGCTATAAGCATGAAATGTCCATAATCTAAGGGATCCAAAGTCCCTAAACATGTTGTTCCTACCCCTAGAGGAACAAGGCTAACAAACCACAGCAATTCACAGAAGTTCTCCACCAGAAACTCCTCAAAAACAAGTCAATTCAGGATCAATTCAGAGGCTCCACTAGCTATCTGTGCTGAAATGCAGAGATTACATTGGCTAGGTGCACTGCAACGCAGGTAGAAGCACTACCAGGGTGTGCGGAGCGGGAAGTGACAAATGGCAAGTTCATTCAACGAGGTGGAAAGAACCTGGAAGCTTCCAGAATCTTCTCCAATGACACTTGCCTCAATGAATTCGACTAGTGATGAGTAAGAGGCTCTTAGTCTCCAAGTGGAAGCAAGAACTCACAGAGGGAGAGGACACTAGTCAGATCTCAAGCTCACTCATCCTCTCTCCAAACATCTATATATGGATCTCTCCTCCATGAGATCCAGAGGCTAGAATTTTGTCATTGCAAAGAATTGTTGTTGGTTTGAGATTGGAATCATTGGGTGCTTAATGCTTTGAAGGGAGGTGAAGATAGGAATTTCATTTGCTGGGAAGGAGATGCTGGATTGGAGCCCTCTTGGTTGTATCTCCTCCTGAACCTTGTTATTCATCAGTAAAGCTATCTTGGTTTCTCCTATATACTAATGTATCTTTGATGTATGATTTCATTAGTATGTTTAGTTTATTTCTAATCCTGAACTAGTTATGAATATGAATCTATGTCTTTGTGTAGTGTTCTCTTCTTGTGATCTTGCAGGGACCTGTTGAAGCTGGGCGAGCGAGAAGGAAAGTAACTGGGAAATCTCAAAGAGAAGAGAAACCGGATCGAGGGACAAACGGAAGACACTGGTTAGTCCATCCATCTCTCTTCATTCTTAATTCATACAGGAAGAATACTAGAATAACTGTTTCTGTTTGTTGCTAAGGCACTGTCACACCTTAGGTGGATAGGATCGTCTTGCATAGGCATTTTTCCCCACAACAAATTGGCGACTCCACTGGGGATAATCTGTTTAGTCATTTTATTTGTGTCTCTATCATTGTTTGTTTCATAGACTCAACAGCACCAATCGAACTGCATCTGCTATTCTCAGATGCAAAGTAGACAGCTGCTGCTTTGATCCAATCACTGGATTTGTCTATGATCTAAACAATGGACTCACAAATGATTTGGTGATCCTTTTTGATAGATCTTAGTCCTCCCTCAAAGCATCCCTTTGATTGTACCTTGATTTTTTCTTTTATTTGGCCTGAAACCGTAGATTAATCAGCAAACTGTGACCTAGAACCGAGTGAGGAACTCTCGTTTCTCCTTCAGCGCAGACTCTGTGAAGAGGTTCTGCATTTCAACGCAGGTCCCGTGAAGGCTACCTGCGCTGAATGTCAAAACCTCTGTGTTGGGGGTGCGTTGATCCAGTTAGGCCTTGTGCAACTGGGGTTCTCTGCTCTGTTTTGCCTTGTTTTGATCTCTGATTTTTGCAGCCTGTAACCAGCATAGGTACCTGTCTGATAACTCATTTTCTCTTCTTAAATTCTGCCTCCTTTTGTACAAAAAGACTGTGACTGTTTTTATGTGTTTGTGGCATCATTTACAGTTTTCCTTTGCAAGAGTGAAATAATCATCCTGTAGCCCTTGATTCAGATCTGTTGATTGTGATCTTAGGAGAGAGTTCATTGGCTGTTTACAGTTGATTATACATTTACTTTTGCTTTTGGTTTGAGTTTGTCTCTTTTAAGTGTCGAAACAAGTGTTCATTTCGAAAGTCGTAAAGTGTTGTATTCTCTTCTACCTTTTCTGATTTCGAAAAAGTAAACTTGTTTCTATTTGTCATTTAAAAGCAAATTCAAAGTTGTACAAAAAGCTTTCTTTTTAGGCATCAATATTAAGAAAGCGGAAAACAAACACCTGCATTGTGCATTTGCATCTTGATATTTTGCATGCTTGATTTAGGAAAAGTGCATTAGAGTGTGCTGATTGCTCTTTGAGAAAAGATGGTGTCTTTCTTTTCCCTTTGTAGCTAGGATTTTCATTGTTGAAAAGATATAAAGCTTGCTTATCATCTTTAGACTGCATTTAGGAATTGTATCATACATCTCATGGTGATCCAAAAAGGCAAACTTCTAAAAAGATCAACCTAAAATAAATTGAATGAACTTAACAACGCTTTGCAACATAACGCACAACATAGAGGTCTAGGCTAGAGACGTGTTCCAGCGTCGTAAAGCCTGGTGACTGTCGATCTCGCTGATGGTGGGTGATTCCTCCTAAGGGACGATAGCGCCAGTACGGATTGTGCTCCCACGTACCATCGCGTATATATTGGGAGACCCCTATAAGAATATAACCTTTATCCATAGGAAGCCGTGTCAGCCGCCCTACTGATCGCAATGCACTGAACACAACATTCAGGAAGATCGACCGCCCGTACCCTAAAAAGTATTCTGCGGTTTTGCGAAAACTTTGGCACACCCTCTGCCTAGAACTCCAGAGCAGTTCCTTTTGGCCTTTTTTAGACTCTATAACAGAAAAAGTCCATCCGAGCATTTGTCACTTCGAGCTCGTTAAAACATCGAAGGAGACTAGAGTCATCTTTAGCTTTTTCTCGACTCTTTAAAAGTGAAAAAGCAAGTTGTGTCTAAAGCGTCTAAAAATTCATTTAATTCGGAAACACACTTTCCCCTTTTTGTATTTTGGTTGATCGAGTAATCTGAAATCGTGGAAGAAAGTCAATTGAAACCCCGTCGTTCGCGGAGGCTTACGAGTCAACCGTCCTTGTCTCCAGAATCGAAAACAGTACGGACAAAGCGAACTCGTTTAACCGGTTCGAAACCTCCTATCAAAGCTAGAACAAGTGTTCCAACAACATCTGAGATTCCGGTTAGTCCAAACATTTCTGGAAACCCTGCCTCCACAGAAGAAGTTCAATAGCCACAGAGGGATAGTGATATTGATCCTAGTCTGAGAACAAACACTTGTGTTACTGAACCAGTTCCATCTGTAACCGGTCCAGAGAGTCTTGTTCTTCAAACATCTGTCGCTGTTGATTCAACCCCTTCTTCGGCACCAGAAATATTTTACGGACCTGCCGCTCTTCCCCTTCCACCTGGTTTGATTGCGATAGAGGAAATTGTAGAAGATCCGCAAGCAAGTACTCCAACACATTTTGGAGTCGGGGTCACTCTATTTCCTTCGACATCAAAAGTTAGTCTACCACCAGTGGAAGTTCCTGCAGAATCGCTAGGTAATCTCTTGGATAGACTCAAAATGTCTGAACAACCGTCAACATCTAGGACTGTGTCGAATGACACAGCGACAACAGAACTCCCTGCCATCACCCCGACAATGTTTGCCGGCATACCATCTGTCCCGACTAGCTCACAACCGCTAGAAGGAGTCCACCCAGGGACTATTTCGACAGTGTGGTCCGTTCCAGTTTGTTCCTTCAGAATAATATCTAGCAACTCTTATGTTGAGACTCGACAGATTGATCCATTTGGAGGTCAATTTGGGCAATCCAGTCCCCAAGGACAAACAATCCCCTTGAATTCTGGATTGCCACCGTATGGGGGGCAGTATGCCCTTTCATTACCCCCTCCGGGAGGATATCCATACGGGAGTTCACAACAGTATTCAGGTTATACTGGAGTTACGACAAGTGGTTGGGTACCTATACTACCCCAACAACCAAGAGTTGTGTATTCTATGCAACAATGTGTACCTATGTCGAACATCCCGACAACACCAGCTATTGTAACAGTGTCACAAGTTCAAACGATGCTTGTTGTATGTCAGCCTCAGATTTCTCAGGTTGTAATGCAACAGCCCCTCGACCCTGTGACTCAACCACAATTGCCAACTGGTGGGGCGACACAGGTCCAAATGGGTACAATTACCCCACATCTTGGTCTGACGGTTAGTATAACACAACAGAGCATGGCTTCACAACCGTGGCTGGTGCAATACCAACAACCACAATTCCAACAAGTATACCAAGGTTCTGAGCAGCAGATCTTTCCTAACAGTGGACAACCGTACATTCAAAACGGTCAAAATCAACCACTTTACAGTGGTCAAGTCCACCAACCGTATCAGTCATACCAACATCAATTGCATTATGCTGGTATGGAAAGGCCAACTGCTCAGGCAATTCCATCGTACCCTGGGTATGCTTCACCTAACCTGAATCAACAGTTACCATTCGTGGAAACTTTAGAGTTACCCGATTTACACCGGTTAACAAACGATCCAATTGCTTACGCCCCTTGGTGGCTAGCGATTCCTCACAAACTTCCATCGGACATTCCTAAATTTAATGGAAATCCAGGTGAAGACCCATCGAATCACGTGATGACATTTCATCTGTGGTGTTCATCAAACACCCTAAACGATGATTCGATAAGGCTTCGCCTTTTTCAGAGGATGTTAACGGGTCCAGCGGCAAAATGGTATATTGAATTACCTAGAGCCTCGTTCGACAATTTCAGCTCCCTAGCCACGACTTTCTTAACCCATTTTCAATTATCGATAAGGTATGAAACGGGAACGGAAATCTTTACCAACTTCAAACAAACGACGGCCACTCATATATCCGATCATATACATGAGTGGTGTCGTCGTCGTAGGATGGTAAAAACGTATGTTCCCGATCAGCTATTAGCTGAATGGTTTATCAAGTCGTTACTTCCTGCCATAACGGAAGATGTGGCGAAGGGGGGAGTCGTAACGGAAGAGCAAGTCATCGCTCGTGCGCAATATCTAGACTTAGTCTACACTCAGTCTGGCACGCTCTACGACAAAATACCTGACGCCCCTAGACCGGAATTCTCAATTCCTCCTCCTCCTAAATCAAATAGTGACTCTCATGCCGGCGATGGTGTGATTGGCACGACAAACGCGAAATCGACAAAGGCTTCGTCCAAGAAAGCCCGTAAGATTTCAGATCAAAATGCAAAAGACGAAATTCTTGCTTCGGAAGTAAATGCCGTATCAGCAGATAAAGGCAAAGAAACCAAACAACTAGGAAGCAAGAAGAAGAAAAATAAAGGGAAGAAGAAGAAACAAGGTGAGTCATCTCCCGAAAAAACTTCTTCAAACCCTCCTGGGAAAGGGAAACCAAAAAATCCATGTTTTATATGTGATGAAGATCACTGGACAGCCAATTGTCCATACAGAGCTGAGCTTAAGAAGTTCTTTAAAAGTCCAAAAACCTCATCTGTGTTGACTGGTCCGTTCCCAAATCCAAGTACAAATCTGGTTGATAGTGGAAATGCTTCCCCGTCGCAAGTGCTAATGTTGTCGATTTCCAAGCAACAAAATGATGCTTTGATTTCGACAAGGAACAAAGATTACGGGAATCCGCAGCTGTCGAACGACAAAGGTAAAAATCAACCAAGTAGTTCGAAAACAACTTCGACAGAAGTTGTACCACCCACCATTCCTGAATTAACAATAAAACCGCCAAAGGGAGTAGTACACAAGTCGACATTTAATCCCCGCACTAGAGCGGCGCAGCATTGTAACATAGTGGAAGATCTGGCCCAATCGCCATCCGCTATGTCGACTCTTGAAGTACTACAGAATTGTCCATCCCAAAGGCAGGCTTTGTTATTGGCCATTGGTGGGGTTGATCCTAAGGATTCCAATCTTGTATCCTTCAACCACAAAGGATACGATCCTTAGTTACCAGCTCAACTAGCTTTCCTTATTCAGGTGAAAGCCCTCAACAAAACTGTTCACCGAACAATTATTGATGAGGGGGCATCTACATGTATTATGTCGATGAGCTATTGGAAAACTTTAGGATCTCCAACCTTGTCACGATCTTCAACGACATTAAAAGCCTTCGACGGAAGGACATATACCCCGTACGGCATCCTAAATAACTTGATGGTTGAACTAGGGGGAAAAATAGTAGAAATAGATGTTGAAGTCATCGATGGGAATCTTGATTACAACATCCTACTGGGAAGACCGTGGATATATGCCATGGCAGCTGTAGTGTCGACCTATTTTAGAAAGATCGCATTCCCTTTTCAAGGAGGGATTACGATCGTCGACCAACAAAACTTCCTCCCAAATGGTTCACAAGTTACGGGAAGCATTCCCATGATCCATGGAAGCCCCCATTCGCTTCAGAATATCGGAGTAGGCCTACTGAAAGATCCTATATTGATGGGAACTTTCGCCCTTCCACCTCCAATCGATTTGGCGGAAGTAGCGTCAATAGGTACCTGCAATATGATATCTTCCACGAAGATCTCAGAAGACGATATCAACATGGATCATGCAATGGTTTTGCCCCCAAGCCCAATAGAAATATTGTAGCAATCAATGTTTCGGGCATGGGAGGCGAACCCAAATCAACGCTCATCAAGCGTTTGGGTAGATAGGTCTAGAGAATATGGTACCCCATTAGATCCTTGGTTGAGAGTGCATGGAACCGACGAAGGAATCCTACAATCAATGTTGATTGAGGGGGCACCATGGAATGATTGCCACCATCGTTCCCTTCTTCCAGATTATGAAGAAGATACTCAACATGACCTTTATCACCCTTCAGTTTTTTAATTCCTATCAAATACTATAAATACGGTGGATTCCGAGCGAAACTTATCCAAGATTGAAGAGACTATAGCCATAAATATCTTGACTAAAACAAATGTTGTAGAGAATATTTATGTCGGCAAAGGTTGTTCTCCTTCAGAACTGGAAATATATAATGCTCTTTTTCGCGAGTTCAGAGATGTCTTTGCTTGGTCATATGATGAAATGCCAAGCATTGAGTCAAGTATCGTTGAACACGAAATTAAGATGTATCCAGATGTCAAACCGGTAAGACAACGGCTCAGGCAGGTGCACCCCAAGAAAGCCGCTGCCATTAAGGCAAAAGTTGAAAAACTTCTCCATGCTGGTTTCATCTACCCGGTTCCTCTAACCGATTGGGTATCGAATATTGTCCCGGTTATGAAGAAACAAGGGACAATTAGAGTGTGTGTTGATTATAGGGATGTAAACCAAGGTTGTCCGAAAGACAACTACCCTACACCCTTCATCGACCAGATAATTGATGAATGCGCCGGATGTGAAATCTTTTCATTCATGGATGGATTTTCCGGGTATAATCAAATAAATATCCGCCCACAGGACCAGTCAAAGACTGCATTCATTTGTCCGTGGGGCACATTCGCTTATCGAAAATTACCCTTTTGTTTAAAGAACGCAGGGGCGACGTTTCAGAGGGCAATGAATTATGCCTTCCATGACATCAAGAACATCGTTCAACCATACCTCGACGACCTTCCGGCTCATTCGCCAAAGCGGACTGATCATCCACAGCATTTAAGAGCGATATTTCTATGTTGCCGACACTACAAGATAAGACTCAATCTGCACAAATGTGTATTTTGTGTCGGTTCTAGTCGTTTACTTGGCTTTGTAGTCTCTAAGGATGGGATTCGTCTCGACCCTTGCAAGGTTTAGGCAATCATCAATTTGCCTCCACCTTCAAATTTGCTTCAGATTCAGAAACTCCAAGGGAAAGCAAACTTTCTGAGGAGGTTCATTCCAAATTATGCAGAACTCGCTAAAGGTTATACACGTATTTTGAAAAAGGAGGTTCCCTTCGTTTGGGATCAGGTTGCGCAAGCTTCCTTTGATGCTTTAAAGGATTCCTTAATAAAAGCATCATTAATGTACGCCCCCGATTATCAAAGAGATTTTAATCTGTATCTGGCTGCAGCGGATACAACCATCGCAATGGTTTTAGTTCAAGAAGTCGACGAAATTGAACACCCTATATATTATTTAAGTAAAAACTTAAATGATACAGAAAGAAAATATTCTTATGTTGAAAAACTAGCGCTTGCAGTTGTTCAAGCGATTCAAAGATTTCGACATTATGTCCTCTTTCGGAAAACTACCATTTTATCAGATTGCAACCCCATGACTTATATATTGTCGCGACAGTTGCTGGGGGGCAAATATTCAAAATGGATAGCGATCCTTCAAGAGTTTGATCTGGAATTTGTAAAATCCAAATCAAAGGAAGCTCTAGTTTTCGTAGAATTATTGTGCGATCTCCCATCGTCATCCAACGATGAAACATCCGAAGAATCAATCGTGGACGAAAATTTGTTTCTGATATCTACAAGCAATGAGTGGTATGGAGATATAATAATTTATCTCCAAACCCAAAAGTTCAGGCCTAACACCTCTCACTCTGAACAGAAACGTATACGATACCAAGCAAAAGAATACATGATCGTCGGTGATACGCTTTACCGTCGTGGTATCGATACAGTTCTGAGGAGGTGCCTCACCCATGAGGAGGCCGAAAAAGCCCTGAATGAGTGTCATTTAGGCGCGTGTGGGGGGCATATGCTACAGCACAAAAAATCTTATGAGCAGGATACTTCTGGTCAACCATGTTCAAAGATTGTATAACCGCAGTCAGAAGTTGCCATGCTTGTCAAATTTTTGATAGCAAAACCAGAAAACCACCCGCACCTTTACAGTCGATAGTTGCTGTTGGGCCTTTTGCCAAATGGGGCATCGATTTCATGACATGTAACCCTACCTCGACCGGGGGGCATGGGTATATCATAGTCGTCGTTGACTATTTTACCAAATGGGCCAAGGCAATGCCTACATTAGATAACACTGGTGAAACAACTGCCCTTTTCTTTTTCAATCATGTAGTCGCCAGGTTCGGCGTACCACAGGCTATAGTTACAAATCATGGATCGCATTTCCGCAATCACATGATGGTTGAATTAGCTGCCAAGCTAGGGCTATCTCATGACAGCTCTACCCCGTATTATCCGCAAGCCAACAGGCAAGTTGAAGTGATCAACAAGGTCCTGAAGCGTATGTTGCAAAGGATGATCGGAGTTCACAAAAGAAGGTGGCACCTAATCCTGTACTCAGCCTTGTGGGCTTACCGAACATCGGTAAGGAATGCGACCGGGTTCACACCTTTCCAACTGGTATATGGCCTGGAAGCAGTCTTACCAGTCCAGTGCGAAATTTCGTCTCTTAAACTCGCAATTGATCTCCTCCCTGGAACTTCAGAAGAAGAGGCCCGTTTCTTGGAATTAATCCAATTGGATGAAACTCGTCATGATGCCGCTTTGGCTAACGAAGCCCATAAGAAACGAGTCAAGGCGCAGTTCGACAAAAATGTCAAACCCCGTGTCTTCTCAGAAGGTGACTTGGTCTTGCTTTACGATCAAGAATCCAATAAATTGGGAGCAGGTAAATTTAATTCTTTATGGATGGGCCCCTATATTGTTAAACTAGTGTTAGCAAAAGGAGCCTATGAGTTAATGGATTATGACGGAATTCCACTGGCGCAACCTCGCAATGGGTTGTACCTCAAGCGTTACTATGCTTAAATAGTAACCTGTATGCTTTTGTTGTATTTTGTTTTCGCTAAAGTGTTTGTTTTGGTCGAGTAATCCACCTTTTTACATTTATTGCAGATGTCAAACCTTTTGGAGATATGTGTGGGATATGCCGATGGAGCGAGTCGTAGTTCGCGGAACCTGTCCTCCGCAGCCTGGGCCATTTTTTATCCAAGCGGTGAGTTAGTAAGTTTCAGAGGTGTATGTATTGGGCAATCAACGAATAACATCGCTGAGTATAGCGCATTCATAGAACTACTCTCTGATGCCATCACCCATGGTATACACCGACTAATCGTCAGGCTAGACTCACAACTCGTAATACTACAACTCAATGGTATATAGTCCGTCCGCAACCCAGCTATTTATCGCATGTTCCTAAGGGTTAAGATTTTGGAAAGACAGTTTGATTTAATTCAATACCAACATATTTCCAGAAACTTAAACACATTAACTGACTCATCAGCAAACTATGAGTTAGACAGACATTTGTGACATTTATAAAAAGAAACACATCATCAATGTTGTACATATGGATCATACAACTCAACCAACATAAACCCCGAAAATCAAAATATATATATATAAGCTGTTTATCATTTACATATAATGTTCTGTAACCAAGACAAAAATCGGTCGCATGACCCAAAAATTCAAAATGCTAGTGGGCACCCTAGCCTAGTGATGCTCATGATAGCATGTCACGGCCTATGCAATCATGCGTAAGAAACAAGTCCATCGTCTAGGCACACCAGTAGTATGCCGCTGCAACTGTAGAGGTAAATCGTCGATCCTCACATCCGGAATTCCAAGAGTAAGGCTCTCAACCTGCTCCTGCATAGCTGCGAGGGTCTCGGCCACATCAAAGTCGCGACGAATAACCCTCCCAGCAGTCTCCCCTGCTGGGGCAGCGACTGGCGCTCTCGGGCGAATTGCTGGACGAACAGGACCAACATCTGGATGCACACATGAGTTTGATTAAAGTCTTGATAGAATAAAGCACAAGGACATTATAAATAAAAACAGTAAACAGTGATATGGTTGAAGATTTTACCAATAGCGCCCCACTATTCGCCATCCGGCAGTACGAAATCCAGATCACCTCGGAAATCCATGCCAACATATGGATACTCGGAATAGACCATCTCCTGATGCTCGAACCACCTGAAGAAGGTATCAGTGAAAGAAATCTGAGATTGACCAGCATGCCTAGACATGTGATCAACCCATCTCTGCATGCGTGGCTCGGTAGGAGAAGGCAAGTCGAGTGCAATGTACTGAGGCTGCATCAGTGGTATCTTCTCCAAAGCAAAGGCAGTCAAAATAGAACCAAATCCAAAGTTCTTCAGCTTTCCGTCCTTTACCTTGGTTAACTGACTTTTCATTTGAAGAAGTACTGCATCACACCAGTTGAATATTTTCGGTTGGAGACACTCCAAGCCATGCTGCACATAGGATCTGTTGGCTACGTGAAGAGACGTGCTACCGGCCATCCTACCAGTAGTATACAAGATAGACCTGAGGGACCTGTCAGCAATCTCACGGATAACGATCTTGCCGTCTCTGCTTGGCCGAGATCCTTCCCGGCAATACTGGCGGACATAATCTCTCACAGAGTCACTCCCTCGGGCCGAACCTGACAAAGAAATGGGGGCACCCCGCCTCGACAAGCCAATCAAGAAGTAAATGTCTACTACGGTCAAGGGGATAGATTTGCCCCTAATCTGAAATACTTGGTTGATAGGATCCCAAGCGTCGAGCAAATACTGCAGTAGAAAGATCTGTTGTCTCATACTAGAGATACGGAAGAACTTCAGCAGGCCACAGTTCCGCAGCGCGTTCACCGTGACAGGATCATGTAGGGCAATCATGTCCTCTTCTTCATGTTCTCGATCTCGCCATGTAAGGGTCATTTTGCTCAAAGATCCCTGCAAAACAAACAAGAGAAGGAGTAAGATCCTGATTTTGATGAGAAACTGGCAAAATTTTCATCAAAAACTATGCAACAAAACTATTTTTCTGTGCCCAGCGCAACTAGCCAATGTTCCACCTGCGTTGAAGGTCAAACTGCCTTCATGCAGCTTGACATTCAGCACAGGTTTCAAGTGAACCAGGTGCGCTGATGGCAGAGCGACCCAATAAAACCCCAGGGGCTCAGGAAAACAAGCACAGAATGCAGAAAAGAAACCATGAAATGAAAGAGCTCAAGTTTAGCTCCTACCTGGTCTAGACGGCGCCGAAAATCGTCCATAGAATCTCCCGGAATCAGCTGAGGAAAATCAAGGGGGAAGAGGCACCTCCAAAGCTCCAACAAACCAAGTTCGAATGAAATGGTAAAATGAGAGGTAAAAACACTTTTTAATTGCTTTTTACGTAGTTCAAAGTGAAATATTAGGGTTTTAATCTCATTTTCAAGCAAATGTTATTCATTTCTAACTAGTTTGATGTAGCAATTGAGGATGCAGTACTATCTTTGAAAAGGGCAAAGGTAGTTATGGTAAAAAATCCAAATTAGACCATGTTATCGAGAAGTTTTAGCACACAGTTCATGCTCGTTAAAAAATAAACGCAAGATTCGAGAAGTTTTAGCACATAGTTCATGCTCGTTAAAAAATAAACATAAGATTGAGCAAGTGTTTCAACCCGTGTTTAAGCTCGTTAAAAAATGAACTACCTGGTAAATAACCACTGCGAATGTAAATTATCAGCCATTAAAGCCTTGGTCGTGTTTGTACTGTCACCTCCACTTTTCCATTGGCCAATCATTCACCTCCATTTGATTGTTTACCCATTTTGAGGAACAGCTGCGAAGAGTGATTTCACTTAGCCATCATTGTGACACTGCCGTGATTGGAAAATTCCAAGCCTTACCTGGAATCAGCTGCTAACCCGCTTATGACTCGTTCCTCAAAAGATGAGTCTTCTTTAAGCTCTTTTCATCTGACTCGTAAAATATGAAAAGATTGCCGAGTTTTGGCCTTCCAGCTCGTTAAAGCGACCGGAAGTGCTATCCCTCCTCTAGATTTTAATCTTTTTGGACCTGAGGGATTATTGCACAAAAAGATCGAGCGCTTGTTTTGTTCGGCTCGTTAAAACTATCGAAAACTCATCCCTTCTGTATTGTTTTATAATTTTTCGGACTTAAGGGATTAGATGACGAAAAAGGACTTTCGGAGTTAACTTTATGTACCTTTTCAGACTCTCTAAAAATGAAAAGGACCGAGTTATCTTTGTCGTTAGACTCGTTAAAAGCATTAAATAGCGACAAACTTGTCTTTAGACGAGAACGAGTTTCACTATCGCTAGGCTTGTTAAAACGTAGCGATGGGCTTGCCTGAAGGGCAAGTTATAGAACAAGCATATGTTATCCTCCTCAAGCTTGACAAAAATAAAGAGGTACTGGTCAACAATGACTGGGGAAAATTGGGAGAAACTCAAGAAAACTTTGATGGTAGCAAGTGAACATGACACTTTTCCTCCGTACCACAATCGGGTTGGGTTGTTTCATTCACCGGTCACATCACCATGGTCTCACCATACCATCCATATTTGGGGTAATGCTACCGATCCATCGCATAAGTGTCGCCATATGTTCAAGAGAAGTCGTTCAGAGAAGTCAACCGTGTCCCATCCACTGCCGTACATTATCCTTCATCCTTTCATGACCGCCACCCTAAATCATATGTCATCAAATCGTTTTCACCTCCATCAAAATCATTAGCTCCGTTCCGTGTCATTGATGTGGGATTCATTAAGGCCCTCCTTTGACGGATCACTTCTTGTCGACATCAGCTCATTATCCAAGAAGTTGATCTAGGAACAACCCATTCAGTACTTTGAAGCTTGCATGCCTCAATGGCAAGTTTCTCACTTCCGGCGACAGGTATACATCAATGACCTTCGACCGAAAGATTTTGCGTGGTGTTCAACACCAAGTCCTTTATTCACACCATGTGAATTGTACTGCAGTACCTTGAGGGTCATTATCATTATTGGTGATTCCTCTCGCGCTTGTTAATGGTTTACCTCATTGACCGGTAATCAAGCGATGTCTTTCCATGTTCGACTTCAGAACATTTCTCACATGGAGCGACTTGTACTTAGAGTGAAGATCGGACGAGTTTGAAGACCCCGGATCTAGTTTCATCCATCAGAGCTGCGATATATATTCAGGAAAGATAAAGACATTGACATGTACATCATTGCAGCAGATAATCATCCTACCCAAAGGATGATAATTTCATCAAAATTATCAGTCTACCATCAGACGATTGTCTGTTCTATGTACAGAAAAATGAATTTATAAAGCTGAGCATGGGAATGCCCGCCTTAGCTAGATCATGAAAGCAGTATGAAAAATAATGTATTGTATTGTATCTTATTACAGGTCTCCTCCCAGCATTGGATGAGCTTCGGATCCTCCTAATAAAGCATTTCACCCGATAAACGGCCTCATACTTTAGGGGGCAACTGTTATAGACATTTTTGTGCCTTACAGCTATAAGCATGAAATGTCCATAATCTAAGGGATCCAAAGTCCCTAAACATGTTGTTCCTACCCCTAGAGGAACAAGGCTAACAAACGACAGCAATTCATAGAAGTTCTCCACCAGAAACTGCTCCAAAACAAGTCAATTCAGGATCAATTCAGAGGCTCCACTAGCTGTCTGCGCTGAAATGCAGAGATTACACTGGCTAGGTGCACTGCAACACAGGTAGAAGCACTACCAGGGTGCGCTGAGCAGGAAGTGACAAATGGCAAGTTCATTCAACAAGGTGGAAAGACCCTGGAAGCTTCCAGAATCTTCTCCAATGACACTTGCCTCAATGAATTCGACTAGTGATGAGTAAGAGGCTCTTAGTCTCCAAGTGGAAGCAAGAACTGACAGTGGGAGAGGACACTAGTCAGATCTCAAGCTGACTCATCCTCTCTCCAAACATCTATATATGGATCTCTCCTCCATGAGATCCAGAGGCTAGAATTTTGTCATTGCAAAGAATTGTTGTTGGTTTGAGATTGGAATCATTGGGTGCTTAATGCTTTGAAGGGAGGTGAAGATAGGAATTTCATTTGCTGGGAAGGAGATGCTGGATTGGAGCCCTCTTGGTTGTATCTCCTCCTGAACCTTGTTATTCATCAATAAAGCTATCTTGGTTTCTCCTATATACTGATGTATCTTTGATGTATGATTGCATTAGTATGTTTAGTTTATTTCTAATCCTGAACTAGTTATGAATATGAATCTATGTCTTTGTGTAGTGTTCTCTTCTTGTGATCTTGCAGGGACCTGTTGAAGTTGGGCGAGCGAGAAGGCAAGTAACTGGGAACTCTCAAAGAGAAGAGAAACCGGATCGAGGGACAAACGGAAGACACCGGTTAGTCCATCCATCTCTCTTCATTCTTAATTCATAAAGGAAGAATACTAGAATAGCTGTTTCTGTTTGTTGCTAAGGCACTGTCACACCTTAGGTGGATAGGATCGTCCTGCATAGGCATTTTTCCCCACAACATTGAGGCTAAGGGCCCAGCCCTGGAGGACACTTGCTTCTGTATCACTACGATTTGATTTCTGCATGGTTTGCTTATCGTCACTAGTTGGTAATCTGATATGCTTTATAAGTTACATCACATGCTCTACTAAGATTCGTTCATTAATGTTCTTTCCATTGACTCTGCATTATATTATCAATACTTTCAGAGTGGATGAAATGTTATTAGAGTCAACTGAACAGTGTTATCCTTGCGATATGAATCTTCTATGCTAAGTATGTGTGTTAAGGTAATTATCTGAAAGGTGTGTTCTTTATGATTCAGAGTTCATGTTGTTCCATTTGGAAACACAGTTATAATTCCTGTTGATGATTGGGATTAAATTCATATTACTTCCTTAGAGTGTTATGTGTGTATGACTTTCACATGCTGTTCCATAATTGAGCGTTATTGCTGTTCCTTTAATGGATTGCTTGATTTGCTTGGAGAATGAAAGATTGGAGTTTTGATTACGATAAGAGCTTTTGAGTTGATAGGATAAAGTTTGATTGTTACTCGCAAGGTTTAGTTATAGTGATTGTTGTTCCATTTCAGAATTGTTGTTCCATTTTAAGCATTGTTTTCCCTTTCTAGATTTACTGTTTAATTTCCTATTTGTCGTTCCATTTCTATCTGTCGTTTCATTTACTCGCATTTGGTGTGAGAGACGATCTGTGGCTGTAGTGAGCCTCTGCATTTAATGCCTTGCTCCCAGACCCGTGATCCATGCTCTAGTTTCCTTTCCATGAGTTCCGAAAGGGATGGACTACTGTTGTCAGACCCTTGACTGATATTTTGAGAGTGTGTGCTTTAGTCATTTGAAGGAACTTAGTTATAGACAAGCATCAGTTTACTCTTGTGTTTTGTAGGATGCTGTACTACTTGCATTACTTAGACAAATAGCCTCGGATTGAGTCACTCTTTGAAATAACCAAACGTTCCCGGATTGACATATTAATGTGAGATAATTAGAGGTGAAAGAGACCCTTTTTATAGCTCTATATTTTGGCACTGTTGCCGGGGAAAGAGTGTAGCCATTTGTTTTTTTCAGAGTAGTGTACGAACCTGCTAGGAAAGAGTTTGATTTTAAAAACAAAAGGTGAGAACCTGCGTACGGAGCATGTAACAGCCCTGCTCCATTGTCCACTTTCCTAATAGATTTTCTTTTGCTTTGATTGAATAGAACTTAGCAGTTTATTTGAGTGCATGACTAAGCAGAAAAAACCAGAAAACAATATCAAGCTTCCATCCAAACCTGAAAAAGCTAAGGGATCGGTGACCCTTGGCCGAACAACTTTCATAGACGAAATCTATAAGAAAACAGAATCGCAGCCATCAGTAGGTTTTAGGAAAACCATTTCTAAGCATCCTACTAGTTCCCTTTAGGCCACAGGATCACCATTTGTAGCCTTTGCTGAGGTGCATAGTCAAACTGAAGAGCAGGACTTTCAGGAAATTGAAAATTCTACTCCAGAACTATTGCAGGAAGGGAATTTCAGTAACTTTTGTGAAGGAGAAGGAGAGACAGGGGAAACAGAAGAACCAAAATCATCTATTGGAATAGATCAGCCATTAAACAGCCCAGATAAGGGGAGTGCTGCGAAAATGATTGTTGACGGAATTCAATCTCCTCAAACATCAGGTATTCCTCTTATCCCAGATAAAGGAAGTGCCATTAAAACTATCCCTGCTAAAATCATTCCCTCTCAACCTAGGAATACCCTCCTAGATATCCCAGAAGGTTATTGGCACATATTTGATCCTATGGCTCAGAATCAGCCAAATACTCAAACCTCTACATTACAATATCCTATAGTGGATTCTGCAGAAAATGCACCCATGAAAGCTATCCCTCTTCAACATATCCCAACCCTTCACGGTCTTACATCATAATATCCGGATGCATTTTTATTCGAATTCGATGTGTTGTGTAGGGCATATGATTACACCACCGATCCCTAGAAATTGAAATTATTCCCCTCAACATTACAAGGGGCTGCTCTATGATGGTTCATGGGACTACGTGGTGGGGTCATCAACAATTGGGATCAGATGAAAGAATCCTTCTTAAAAAAATATCAGGATTATTGTAGGTCTAGAGAATTGAAAGATGAAATATTTCAAATGACAGCCAAACCAAATGAAACATTAGAGGAATATGTGGAACTTTTTCAATATAATTTACAAAGATCTCCTTATGCATCACTACCTTTACCTGATAATGTGTTAAAAACTGCATTGATAAGGGGCATGAAGGAACAGTGGATCGAAACATTAAACATTATGGGAAAAGGGGATATTTATCAAGAGAATTTTCCTGACATTATTGATTTATGCATCAGGAGTTCGAGAGGCAGCACAAGAATAAAACCGGCAGAATATGATCAGTTTGCAAGAGACAATAAGATAGCAACGGAAGGAGTAACGCGTGTGGAGATTGGAAATTTATTAGAAAATTTTAAAATTGATATTCTAGGGACACTAACTACACAACTTGATATTATGCAGGCCAAGCAGAAGCAAATGGAGGCAGAACAGAATTTGGCAATCTTCTGCCCCCGATGCAGAAAAAAACATAGCCACAAGGAGTGTCCACTGGATACAGTCCAAACATATGCCATCTGTACAAACGATCATCTTACGAAAAGCTGCCCCTCACTTCCTGGATTAAAGGCAGTATATAAGGAAGCAGAGGAAGAACCAAAATCAATGTACTTGATCAACCAACGCCGCCAGTGGCAGCAAAGACAATCTGGTATGTTTTAAGACCCAACCTCTTCTTTTCAGCCTCCACAATATAACGCTCAACAATATAATATGTGGCAAAATCAGCCTCCACCCCCATTCCCAAATTGGTCACCACCACCATTTCCTTCTTCAAACCCATGGCTGAATCATCCAAATCAATCTAGTTGGCCAAATTTCCCTTATAATTCACCATATTGGCAAAATAGACCATATCCTCCACAATGGACTCCCCCTACTTCACAAGGTTCATCCTGGCAGACAAACTGGCAAAGACCGATGCAACAACCAGTAGGAACTATTCCACTCCCTCAACCTACTCTGCCAGCTCTACAAGAAAATCCCCAGTCTAATTTGAGACCGCAACTCCCAGCCCAACCCAAACCCAATCCAAATAACAGACCGGTCCAATCTCTTCAAATCATTGAATCACCAGAAATAGGACTTGATCTGCGGGAGTGTAATGATCTTCAATTACGATCTGGACGTCTCATTCAAAATGAGGGAGATAAAACAGTTCATAATGAAGATGAGTTAGTAAGAGAACATCAATTACAACGAGAGGATGTAAATAATCAGCAGTCTCATAATCAAGCAACCACATCCTCTCCCCCATTCCCAGAACGATTAGTCATACCTCAACATTTACAGTACCCTGACTTTGACATTCCAGGGGAATTACAAAATTTGTACATAAAAATCCCGTTCCTCCAAGCCATTCAAGACATTCCTATATATGCAAAAACTTTTAAAGAATTGTGCATAAAGAAACCAAGGAGGAATATAACAACTAATCCAAGAGTCCAAGTAGTCGGTACTTTATCCGATCTCTTATATGGGAAAGAAACACATATCAAATATGAAGACCCAGGAAATCCAATTGTAACTGTTCAAATTTACGGTCAGACCTTGTCTAATGCCTTAGTTGATCTAGGAGTTGCAATCAATATTTTAACAACGACCACCTTTCAAAAACTCGGCATTACATCTATAGAACCTACCTCTACTTTGTTAGAATTAGCTGACTGATCTGTGATTAGACCAGAAGGTACTCTACACGATGTCATGGTCTCTGTAGACTCCTGGGAATATCCGACTGATTTCCTGATAATTAATCCAAAAACCAGACTTGATGGACACCCGCTAATCCTAGGAAGGCCTTGGCTTGCCACCGCCGATGCTTACATTGGTTGCCGGCAAGGAAATATGACCATAACTAAAGGACCCGATATTAAGAATTTGGTTCTATACCCTCCAGCGCAGCCAAGTCTCACAATAATTAAAACTAACAAGTATCATGTATCATACCTTACTGACAACATTAGATCTCCATTGACGTTGCAAGAGGCACTTCATTTTAAAGATCAAACAGAAGATGATGCCATTAATAATTTCATTAGTCAAACTGAAGCTGAATCTTGCACACAATGTCACATGATAGAAGCAGCATTTGACAATGAATTAGAGGAAGATCCTCTGAAAGACACACATGATCAAACAATCCCTGTTACTTCTATCGCAAATAGTAAAATTGTGGAAATTGAACTGGGAAAAACTTTAAATATCAATGCCAACCTCACATCTGAACAAGAAACTAAGTTCATCCATGTATTAAGAAAATATCAACATGCATTTGCATGGGATTACCCTGATATGAAAGGAATCGACCCACATTTGTGTACACACCACATTTATATAGAAAAAGATGCTAGACCTGTCCGTCAACCGCAGAGAAGACTCAATCCTCATTTAAAAGATGTGGTTAAAGCGGAGCTTCAGAAACTGTTAGATGTTAATTTTATTTATCCTATTTCTGACAGTAAATGGGTCTCTCCACTTGTGGTCATACGAAAAAAGAATGGGAAATGAAGAATTTGTGTGGATTACAGGGAACTCAATAAAGCAACACAAAAAGACCACTTTCCACTCCCATTCATAGACCAAGTGCTAGATACTTTGGTGGGGAAAAAATTATTTTCCTTCCCAGATGGCTTCAGTGGATACAATCAGATTCAGATTGCCCCTGAAGACCAGGACAAAACAACTTTCACTTGTCCTTGGGGGACATTTGCCTACCGAGTCCTACCATTTGGCCTATGTAACGCTCCCACCACATTCCAAAGGGCTATCCTTAGCATTTTTGCAGATTTAATAAATGATGGACTTGAAGTGTATATGGATGACTTTACACCCTATGGAGATGATTTTGATCCAACACTATATACTCTAGAAAAAGTCCTACAACGCTGTATAGCTACCAGGCTCTGCTTAAGTCACGAAAAATGTTACATGATGATGACTGAAGGACTTATTCTAGGACACTATATTTCAGCAGCCGGCATTCAGGCAGACCCGGCCAAAATCTAAATACTTTTGCTTATTCCCACTCTTACTACTCAAACAGAGGTACGCAACTTTCTTGGATTTCCTGGATATTATAGACGATTTATAGAACATTATTCACGTATTGCTGCACCTTTATATGCACTAACTGGTAATGTTGATTTTCTTTAGACAGACAAATGTGGACGTGCTTTCAAGGATTTAAAGAAGCTTGTATCTACAGCCCCAGTCCTGCGAGGACCAAACTGGGACCTACCATTTCAAATTTCAGTTGATGCCTCAGATACAGCCAATGGCGCAGTCCTTGGGCAGGAAGAAGATAAAAAACCATATGCTATCTATTACATCAGCAAAAATTTATCCCCTGCTGAATTAAATTACACTGTTACTGAAAAGGAATTCCTAGCTGTAATACATGCTGTCAATAAATTTAGACATTATATTACAGGCTATCCTGTTATTTTGTATACGGATCATTCCGCCATAAAATACTTGGCAAATAAGCCTGTCACAAATGCCAGAATAACTAGATGGTTGATTTTATTGCAGGAATTCGATATCACAATCAAGGATCGGCCTGGCAAAGAGAACCCTGTAGCCGATTTTCTCTCAAGAATGCCAAAGCCAGTTGATGCAGCAGTAGTTGAAGATCAATTTCCGGACGAACATCTGTTTGTTGTTGCCGTTCGAACACCCTGGTATGCCGATGTTGCCAATTACCTTGCAGTAGGTAAACTACCAAAACACTTAACCCCTAATGAGCGAAAACAGATTGTTCAGAAGAGTACTCGATTTTCCTGGATTGGGGGCTATTTGTTTCATACAGGGGCAGACATGCATATTAGGAGATGTGTTCGAGAAGATGAAATCTTTGACATCCTAAAAGCCTGTCACGACGGACCATGTGGGGGACACTTCGCTGAGCGTAGAACGGGACACAAAGTATTACAGACACGATATCACTGGCCCATGACTTTCAGAGATGCAAAGAAATTTGTCCAAGCCTGTGACAGCTGCCAGCGAGCAGGACGTCCTGGTCAAGCTGATGAGAAGCCCCTTAAACCTCAGTTAGTCATCGAACTATTTGAATGATGGGCTCTTGATTTCGTTGGACCCATCAACCCCTCATCAAATCAGAGAACATATATCTTGGTGGCAATGGAATATGTCACCAAGTGGGTTGAAGCAGAAGCGTTGCCAAGGGCCACAGAGGACTCTGTTATACAGTTCCTCTTCCATCTATTTGTACGTTATGGCCTTCCAAGGGAAATAATCACAGACGGAGGACCACAATTTGTTGGCCATAGATTCGCAGCAACACTTAATAATTATTATGTCCAACACAAAATTACTACCCCATATCACCCACAGGCGAACGGACAAGTAGAAAGCAGCAATAAGATAATAGAATCAATCCTAACAAAAACCATTGCCTCACATAAGCGTGATTGGGCTGCCCGACTACCTGAAGCACTTTGGGCCTATAGAACAACATGGAGGAGCACCACTGGTTACTCACCTTATCAATTAGTGTTTGGAAAACAACCCATTTTCCCTATAGAGTTTGAAATCCAAACATTACGAACAACACAGGAAGTCGGCTTAGATTTAACTGAGGCACAGATTAATCGACTACAACAGATCAATGAATTGGACGAAATTAGGCTCTCTGCACTACAAAATACAACACTGATTCAACAGCAGCGAGCTAAATGGCATGATGCCCTCATTAAAAACAAAGTCTTCCATGAGGGAGACTGGGTCCTATTATATGACTCGGTTTCAGGATTTCCCTGGGAAACTCCAAACTCGTTGGTTAGGACCATACGAAATCCAGAAGGTACATGACAATGGGACCATCACTTTAACTACCATTGATGGGTCTGGATATACCTTCAAAGTGAATGGCCACCGGGTTCGTCTCTATCATAAACCACTCACTCGTGAATCCTTCTGCCAACAACTACGCAGAGACGCTGATATGGAGATCTTAGGAGAGGAAGAGAAATCTTCCTCAACCGTAATTCATTTCTTTTCACAATTTTTACATAATCTCTTTTTTTCAAACTTGTTGTGCAGACATAGATTTCAATTTTTTTGTTGTTCCTGAAATGAATGGCATTTGCATGTTTCTGTTGTTCCTTTTCAAAAGGAGCAACACTTTTTGATTTTCTGTTGTTCCTTTTCAAAAGGAACAACACATTTTGATTTTCTGTTGTTCCTTTTCAAAAGGAACAACACTTTTTGATTTTCTGCTGTTCCTTTTCAAAAGGAACAACACTTTTTGATTTTCTGTTGTTCCTTTTCAAAAGGAACAACACATTTTTCTTTTCTATTGTTCCTTTTCAAAAGGAACAGGACATTTTGATTTTCTGCTATTCCTTTTCAAAAGGAACAGCACATTTTGATTTTCTACTGTTCCTTTTCAAAAGGAACAGCACATTTTTCTTTTCTGTTGTTCCTTTTCAAAAGGAACAACACATTTTTCTTTTCTGCTGTTCCTTTTCAAATGGAACAGTACATTTTGATTTTCTGCTGTTCCTTTTCAAAAGGAATAGCACATTTTGATTTTTTGTTATTCCTTTTCAAAAGGAACAACACATTTTGATTTTCTGCTGTTCCTTTTCAAATGGAACAACACATTTTGATTTTCTGTTGTTCCTTTTCAAAAGGAACAACACATTTTGATCTCCTGTTGTTCCTTTTCAAAAGGAACAACAAATTTTGATTTTTGCTGTTCCTTTTTCAAAAGGAACGGAATTGCTATGTTCTGCTATTTCTTTTCCAAAAGGAACAACATTTGCACATTTCAAACTTATTCTCCTTTATTCATCTAGTATACTTCTTCTCTCTTTGTGACACAACTAACCTCTTGCTAGTCCAAGTAAGGATGCTTCTTGCCCCTATTCTTTCAAAGTCTTTTAGAGACAAGCGATGCACTTATGCAATGAATCCAAAATCACAACACACTGAAATCAGGAAATTATAAATCGCTATCTTTATAAGGCTATGTATTGGTAGAGGACAAAAGGAAGGATGTACTTATCTTTTGTTATCATTGTCTTACTAATCTTGCCCTGATTGGTTATTTTTTATCATGCCATTCTTTTCTTTGATTTTGTTCAGGAATAAGAGCAAAGGATTTATATCCTCCTATTGAGATGATAAGACTTCTTCCACCATTCCTACTCTTAAGGAGTTTTGAACCACCCTTTGTGGATATATAAGGAATAGTGCTTTATCAAAAAAAAAAGAGAAAGAAAAACAAAAGAATTATAAATTGTCAAATGCAGGATAGGGGGTCTCATTACGAGCCAACCTACCATGATCATGAGGATGGAAGCGAAGTGGCATTCCCACTATGGCCACCACACCAGGGATATGGTCCAAAAGGTATAGTAAAAGAAAAAACCTTGGAACAGGAGGTCTCATCTCGAGCCAGCCTGCCCACTTTTCGCCCCCTCCTCGTGAATGGCATTATGGCTACCTGGTTACCAAGCCAACATAATGGCCTACACTTTGACATCGCATTCATCAATATGCACATAAAGGATCATGGTTCCGCTGGTGAAATAAACAACTCTGCCAAGGTTATGGACACCTGTCGGCAGCAAAGCACTGTTAATGGTATTGAGGTCACATTAATTACACCAATAGGTAGGATACTAATACTCTTTTGTTTCTTATATCCTAGGCACTAATCATACATTATCTCCTGACTTATATACCGCATGGACATTTATTACACCAATCATGGCAAAGGAGGTGACAATGACCACTTGAGATTTGGCAAGTACGACATACATCCTATCTCCTGTCCTCGCATCATATCACAACAACCTCTTACGTAATATGTGATCTAACTTTATGCCTTGATTTCAGCAAACCGTTGTTTTTCTAAACATGGCATATTTTCATACACTGTTCCTTTATGACTTGGTTATAGATCAGGGTGCCACTCCTTTCTTTGATGGCTGGGGCAGCCTATCGCATTGCGGGGGGGAGGTTCACCTCATGATTCCCTGGGTTATGTGTGAGCTCACTATTTGGGAAAGATAGCATACCAGGAAATGGCACGGTTTAACGGCATGACATTTCTATTTTTTTCTATACAAGTTGTTGTTCATAACTCATTTCTGTTGCATACTCTGTTTTTTTTTCCAAATCCGACAATCACTACTCTCTCTGTGTTTCAAACTGCACAAGCAGCTGCTGTTCCATCGTGAATCCACAGTGAAACCATGGGAGGGAGGGTAGTTCGAAGCGAACAACAAAAGTTGACAGTCTCCACTGCTGCTTGGGAGATCCTGGAAAGAGCAGGGTCACTGACTTATCTCAGTCGCCTGAAGGAGTCCAATGAAAGAGTAGAAATGGAATTTCTGCAGAACCTGTAGGAGAATCACTCCACGGTGCGGGGGAAGCAAATAGCAGTCACTGACGATATAATTGCCGAAGTCTCAGGACTACCAGCCACCGGACCTGTATGGACATTGAAGAAGGAAAGACTCCAGAAGGTCATGGAAATTTTCCAGGATGAAGGCTAGAGCTTAACAGTTAAAGGGAAGGGAGTCATGCCAGCAACACTAGGAGAACCCTGGGCAGAACTAGCGAGAACAGTGCAAAGCTACATCACCTGCGAGGGGAGAAAAGACGTGGTAAGGTCACGACACCTTAAACTCTTAGCTGTTTTAAAACAGAAATGCTCTGTAAACCTTCCTGCACATTTGAATTCTTCACTCCATGATGCGGCACGAAGCCTGAAAAAGGCATAGCATGTAGAATCAGTTGTCAGCCACCATGGATTAATCCGACTAATAGTTAGTTATAGTCTCACCCAGCAGCAAAGAAGCTAGAAAGAATTAATTGCAATAATTGAGGAGAGAGCGACAACACCTTCCCCAAAATGTAAACATACTCTAAGCACACCAGAACGTTCGGAGAAATGCAGAGAATTAAGAAAACAAAAACTTGTTGCAAGCACATCCGAATGACCAGAAACCTGCCAGGAATCAGCAAAGCGTAAGCATGACACTGAGACACCGGAATAGCCAGAGAAACGCAGAAAATCAGTCTGGTTAGCCCGGATAAGAGGAAGGCTGGAAAAACTCCAGGAAAGCACTAGCCAGCCAGTGGTAATTGAGGATGAACAACCCGCACGACCAGAAATAGAAGAAGAACAAGTTGAAGGAGAAAAGGAAGGGGAGGCCGAGAAGGCTAAGCGATCCGAAGAAGAAAACGATGAAGTAGCTGAGCCTCCTGAGACAGAAGCCGAGCCCCCTGAGACAGAAGTTGAACATCCTGAGATAGAAGCCGAGAACCCTAAAATGGAAATTGAGCATCCTGAGGCAGAAGATGGACAATCCAGGCAGGAGGAGGAAATGGGACAGCAGGTAGGTAGCCCACCACATGACCTAGTGGGAGAAGAGGAATTAGCCGCAATCTTGGCCAATATTGGTGAGTATGACCAACCTTCCACTCCACCATACCTCCGCGACAAACCCCAGGAAGAAGATGCACCTGAAAACCACATGCAGAAGAGGCAGAGGAAGGAAACCTGCCCGTTCATGATGAAAAAGGGATAGGAGATACTGAGAGGGAACAATGTGTTCCCACGGCACCAGAAGAAATTCCAGAAGAAGTGAGAATAGAAAGTGAACCCACAGAATCGGCTAGGGTTCTTACCCCAGAATAGCCAACACAAAACAGTGAAGAAGTACCCCAGGAGAAAGATCAAGGGACTAGTCACAGCCCAGAACGCAGCAAAAAGCCTGCTGTTCCTTCTAACAAAACATTGGAAATTAGAGAATTACGAAAGGAACAACGGAGGTTATTAAGCATAATAGCCCAGCTCCACCAGCAGATTAGGATTCTGAAAGCAAGGCAGAGGACAAGGAAAACCGCTAGTAAGAAAAAGATGACCACTGTAGTAAGAAACCGCAGGATAAAATGGCGGAGGACTAAAAACCGCTCTGTCGATCAAAACCTTGCCCAAAATCCAACTGTTGTTCCAATTGAAGCTACAGGCCCAGCTGCTGTTCCAAATGAAGCTGAAGGCCCAGCTGACATTCCAAATCAAGCCGAAGGCCCAGCTGACATTCCAAATCAAGCTGAAGGCCCAGCTGCTATTCCAAATGAAGCTGAAAGCTTAGCTGCTGTTCCAAATGAAGCTAAGGGACAGACTACCGTTCCATTTGAAAAGGAACAGCTGCCAGCTGGTATTCGTGTTAAAAAATAAAATGACAACAAGGAGATTCAAATAGAGGCACCACCCTCAGGGGCGATAAGGGTTCTGAACTCAAAGCAACGAAATAAGAAAGTTCAGGTAAAACTCCCAGCCTCCACTGATGCATGGAAAAGAGATCCAAAGACAAGGACCTTGCAAAAAGGATTGAAAGAGGCACAACAAGAAATGGAGAGGCCTTAGAGAGCAGATAGTCCCTCGTGAGAAGTATGAAGAACTCCAACAACAACTACGGAATGCCTATCAATCTGAAAGCCAGGCTTTTGAAGGGTGGAAAAAGGAACAGGAGAAAGTTGCAAAGGTAACCCGTAGGTTAGATACTGTTATCAAACAGATGGATACCTTGTGTTCTTTATACAATGATGTTTTAGCATGTAGGGCCCCGCCCAAAAACTATGCTTTGTTTTTATTGGAACGATACTTACAATTAAATTAAGGATAAAGGTTGTTAAAGCAGGTGCCCCGATACAAATTAATACTGTCAATGACTTTATAGATTGTTGTAAACATTATGGAGTGAAGGTCCAGAGCTTGCTATGTGAATTCTATTTGCATAACCTCGTGCTAGATCAGGAAACTGAGTTGAACCCAGGCCCTTTTGTTGGGGACTTTCAATTGCAAGCATTCATCTCATTCAGGGTCAATCAGATTAAATGGCCCAAAGCCTATAACACTTTTCAGAGACAGGAAAATGGCCTAGACTTGTGGGTAAGGGCTGAGCCTAGGGACCTAGCACAGCTGTGGAGAGCACATAGAAACCTTATGAGAACTCCGGGTGTCATTGAAACATTAGGACCCATGCATGAGGCACTCATTCGACAAAGTTTAGAATATTTTCTTTCTATCAAAGACCTCGCCATTGATGCAGCCAAATTTCGGTACCGAACCTCTAATCCGAACATCCAGCTCAGGGAGCCATTTAAGTATGAGAATTTTCAGTTAGCCGCCAATCGTTTGAACCTCTATGGCGAAAGTATTTTGAGGGCACGCCCATCCTGGTTAGGATATAGATTCCGCAGTCCAATTATCTGGCATCCTGCACCCAGATATCAAGCCCTATATGAGATGCCCGAGGGTCAAACAGGCCAGTTATTTGACTACCTAGTCACTCACCATGGTTGTAGGCCTCCGCATGAGATTCCTTCTCCAGCCTACTCTCTCACTTCTTTGCATGTCAACTACAACCTTTTCATGAGGGCATGAAACAGGGTAAGCAGGGGGGTGTGTGGAGTACTAAAAAGGTATGTTTTTCATGATCATTTTAGTGGCTTTTCAGTAGGACTTATGAATCTTTTACATCATGAATGAGGAAAAAAATAGAGAATTGTGGTAGAATACATGGAATTAGTATGCAAAGACTTATCCACTGATAATTGTCATTCTCCTATGCAGGAAAGGGTAAAGACGAGGAATTGTTGTTCCAAAGAAGAAGATAAGAACAGGGTAATTGTTGTCCCTTTGACAAAGGACCGAATGCAGACGAGGCAAAGCAAGCTGAAGTAAACTGGTCCGGAAAAGGAGGAAAAGGCACCCGCTCGATAGAAGAGAAAGAAGTGATTAGGGATCAACGGTTTTTCGAATCCCTCAGGATCTTCGATCCTAAGGGATCACTGCTTTATTTATCTTATCACTTAGACATCTCCACCGTTACCCTTATATAAAGGGACGACACTATTAGTCTGAAGAGAGATGCTTTTATGTAAATTTTTGTTAAAGACTTAACTTTGATCATCGAGTCTCGTTGAACTTGGATCATTGTACTTTCTGTTTTATGCATTAATATAAACTTGGTGATTATCTCATCTTCGCGTCTGGATTAGCTTAAAGCGGTGTACCCTTGAGGCTAAGGGCCCGACCCTGGAGGACACTTGCTTCTGTATCACTACAATTTGATTTTTGCATGGTTTGCTTATCGTCACTAGTTGGTAATCTGATATGCTTTATAAGTTACATCACATGCTCTGTTAAGATTCGTTCATTAATGTTCTTTCCATTGACTTTGCATTATATTATCAATACTTTCAGAGTGGATGAAATCTTATTAGATTCAACTGAACAATGTTATCCTTTTGATATGAAGCTTCTATGCTAAGTATGTGTGTTAAGGTAATTATCTTAAAGGTGTGTTACTTATGATTCAGAATTCATGCTGTTCCATTTGGAAACACAATTATAATTCCTGTTGATGATTGGGATTAGATTCAGATTACCTCCTTAGAGTGTTATGTGTGTATGACTTTCACATGTTGTTCCATAATTGAGAGTTATTGCAGTTCCTTTAGTGCATTGCGTGATTTGCTTGGAGAATGAAAGATTGGAGTTTTGATTACGATAAGAGCTTTTGAGTTGATAGGATAAAGTTTGATTGTTACTCGCGAGGTTTAGTTATAGTGATTGTTGTTCCATTTCAGAATTGTTATTCCATTTTAAGCATTGTTGTTCATTTCTAGATTTACTGTTTAATTTCCTATTTGTCGTTCCATTTCTATCTGTCGTTTCATTTACTCGCATTTGGTGTGAGAGACGATCTGTGGCTGTAGTGAGCCTTTGCATTTACTGCCTTGCTCCCAGACCCATGATCCATGCTCTAGTTTCCTTTCCATCAGTTTCCAAAGGGATGGATTACTGCTGTCGGACCCTTGACTGATATTTTGAGAGTGTGTGCTTTAGTCATTTGAAGGAACTTAGTTATAGACAAGCATCAGTTTACTCTTGTGTTTTGTAGGATGTTGTACTACTTGCATTACTCTGACAAATAGCCTCAGATTGAGTCACTCTTTGAAATAACAAAACGTTCCCGGATTGACATATTAATGTGAGGTAATTAGAGGTGAAAGAGACCCTTTTTATAGCTCTACAAGGACCACAGGGTATCTTGTTATATAGTGTCTGACTTTGTTAATAACATAGATTACAGCTAGAAACTCTTTCTTAGCCACTGTGTAATTCAACTCAGGAGGAGTTAAATTTTTGCTGATATAGTAGATCGCATAAGGTTTCTTGTCTTCTTTTTGGCCAAGAACTGCTCCAACAGTCATATCTAATGCATCAGATGAAATTCGGAATGGTAAATCCCAGTTTGGGCCCCATAGTACTTGGCTGTTGATACTAGTCATTTTAATTATTTAAAGGAAATGTAACATTTGTCAGTCCATATAAAATCAATATTTCATGTCAAAGCATATAGTGGTTAAACAATTTGGGAGAATTTTTTTATAAATCTCCGATAATATCCAGAAAATCCCAAAAAACTACGTACATCTGTTTGAGTGCAGGGGGCAGGTAGTAAGAGGATTACCTGAATTTTTGCTAGATCTACCAGAATTCCAGTTGCTGAGATGTAATGACCCAAGATCAGGACTTCAGTCATCATCATGTGGTATTTCTCATGGCTTAAGTAGAGCCTAGTAACAATGCATCTTTCCAGGACTTTCTCCTATGTCTGTAAGGCCTACTTGAAGTCATCTCCATAGGGTGTAAAATCATCCATCCTTCATTTATCAAGTCTGCAAAAATACTAAGTATAGCTCTCTCGAATGTAGTAGGTGCATTGCACAGTCCAAAAGGTAAGACCCTGTAAGAAAATTTCCCCAAGGGGTAGGTGAAGGTAGTCTTGTCTTGGTCTTCAGGGGAAATTTGGATTTGGTTGTAGCCATTGGAGCTATCCAAGAAAGAGAAGAATTTTTTACTTGCCAATGTGTCCAGAACCTAGTCAATAAATGGAAGGGGAAAATGATCTTTTTGTGTTTCTTTGTTAAGCTCTCTGTAATCTACACATATACACCATTTCCCATTCTTTTTAGGAACCATAACTAATGGAGAGACCAATTTACTATAAGATATAGGATAGATGAAATTTACATGTAACAGTTTCTGTAATTTGTCTTTAACAACATCCTTTAGGTAAGGGTTTAATCTTCGTTGACGTTGTCGAATGGGTCTCGCTTCCTTTTCATTGTGGATGTGGTGCATACATAATTGGGGGTCAATCCATTTCATATCTCAGTAATCCCAAGAGAAATCCCCCTTATATTTCCTAAGGATTTGAATAAGCTTCTGTTGTTGGTCATCAGTCAGGATTTTTTTAATGTTAAGCACTTTCCCTAACTCAATCTGAATGGTTTTGCTGTTATAGACAATTGTTGCTAGTATTGTTTGGTCATTGGTATCTTCTAAAGGATCTTCTTCAACTTCATTATCAAGGATTGCTTCAATCATGTGAAATTTTAGATTAGATATGGCAGCTGGGTGGTTAATGTAAGTGTTAATAATATCATCTTCTATTTGATTCTTAAATTCAAGAGAACCCGTTATAGTTAGTGGCGATCGAATATTTTCGATTAAATATGTTACAGGTTGTTTCCTAATTTTTATTATTGTTAGGCTTGGCTGAGCTGGAGGGTAAACAGCTAGGTTCTTCAGATTATTTCCTTTGGCTATAGTCATACTTCCTGTTTGATAGCTTATATAAGCATCTGCGGTCGCTAGCCAAGATCTTCCTAATATTAGAGGATGTCCATCTACCTAGTTTCTAGGATTAATAATCAAGAAATCTGCTGGATATTCCCAAGAGTCTATAGACACCATTACATCCTGTAATGTCCCTTCTGGTTTAATAACTGAACAATCAACAAGTTCCAGCAAGTTCATAGTTGGATCTAAGGTTATGATGCCAAGTATCTGACAAGTTGTTGTTTTGATAATATTAATGGCTTCCCCTAGATCGACTAACGCATTGGGAAAGGAGCATCCATGTATTTGTACTATGACAATAGGGTTTCCTAGGTCTTCATATTTCACCGGTATCTATCTTCTTAATAATAAATCAGACAAAGTTCTGACTATGTGCACAATTGGTGTTACCTTTATTTTCCTCGTATGCCTTTTGGTACACAATTTCTTAATGGTTTTTGCATAGATTGGAATGTCCTAAATAGCATGGAGGAGGGGTATTTTTACACAAAGACTTTTTAATTCTACTGGAAGTTCAAAGTCGAGATATTCGATTGGGCGAGGTATAATCAATCTTTCTAGGAATGGTGGAGAAGAGGTGATAGTTTGTTCATGGATTTTCTACTCTACTGTATTCTCCCTTTGAGGTGTTTGTTCTACAAGTAGTGTTTCTTCCCATTGTATATTTTTATCATCCTCTGGTGCGATTATTCATCCAGACCTCAATTTGAGTTCATTACATTCTCTTAACTTAGTTTTCGGATCTGAACCTTCAATAATTGTACCGACTAAAGTGGTATGTTGTTAGGATTTGGGTTGGGCTGGGCTGGGAGTTGCGATCATAGATTGGGTTGAAGATTCTGCTGCAACGTGTAAGGTACTGGTAGCGTATGTTGATGTAGGGGGACTGTCCCTACTGGCTGGCTCATAGGTCTTTTCCAGCTTGATTGGAAGTTTTGGTTTTGTGAAGTGGAGGGGGGCGATTGAGATGGATATAAATTTTTCTTCCAGAAGGATGGAAAGTAAGAGGAATTTGGCCAACTATTGTTGGAATATGAATGATTGGACAAAGGTAGCATAGAAAATTCTTGTGGTGACCAAGTAGGAAAATGTGGTTGGTTCTGCCATCTAGCTCAATTGTATTGTTGATAATTATATTGTGATGGGTGAAAGAATAAATATGGGTCAGTAGGCATACATGTTTTCCGTCCTTGCTATTGGCGATGCTGGTTTAACAAGTAGACTAGTTCCGCTTCTTCCTGTGCCTCCTTGAAGACTACTTTTAATCCTCAGAGCAATGGGTCATTTTCTATGGCATGTTCTTTAGTGCATATGGCACAAGTCTATATCATATCCAATGGGCATTCTTTATGACTATGTTGGGCACAAAAATGTGTCTTTTAAAACTCCTAATTACCTCACATTAATCATCAACTCAGGTAAGTCCTTTTATTCCAAGAGTGTACACAATATGTGCATGCTATGAATCTAGAGAGTGATGCTTCCTCAAAATGAAATATAAAGATTTGATACAAGAGAAAATGCATGCATTTATAAAACTCAAATTGCAACTCTTAAAGGAAATATTATATCTAAGCATCAAGACTTAATCCTCAATTGAAATCATAATCAAATCTCAAGCAGGCAATTCAGTAGCATTAACTAATCCCTTCTAGTTGATTCTATCTAAATCACACTCAATCTTAACTAAGAAATTCAACTAGAAATGATATCAACCGAGAGTTCAGTAGTATTAACCAATCTCTTTCAACTGATTCTATAATAACCACACTCTTACAAAATTCAATGCCTTAACTAATAATCAATTTAATCTATAGTAAGCATGAATAGAATCAAATGACAATGATGTGAACCATGTAAAGAAAATGTACAAAATTCAATATAGAAATCTGTAAACAGAAAATACGATAAACTCATAAAAAATGGGAAAAATATCAAACCACACAAAATTGTGTGAATTAGAAATATATAACACAAAGGATAGCAGTTCGATCAACCAGAGGTCGTGCCCTTAGCCACCAGCGAATACTGCTCAGCTGCTTCAGAGAATATGAATGAAAAATAACATAAATTATATATTAACCATTAAACTCAAGTCTCATTCCAATATGGTCATGTTCCTCCAATAGAATGAGTCTGTAAATTAAAATTACAAATTGAAATAAACAAATATCCATCCCCTTTCCTCCTACAATCTTTTGCTTTTATAGTCAAAAAGAGGTAAAAGATAAATATGATCCCTCAGTATCAAGATATCTGAAGGGATTCACAACTGAATTGTATCTTCTGACACCCTTCATATTTAGCATTGATCCTCCTGATGTGTCCTTTGACCTGACTGCAACCGATGCACCCCATTCTTCTTTGTTGGTTTATGTTGTTCTGTCTCTAGGGAACATCAACTATTCCTTCCATCGTTTCTCTGCATAAAAAGGAATAAGAGTTAGTTACGGTGGCTAAATCTTAATCGAGAGTAGTTCATCTGTTTCTTATCATAGTCCATCAATATGTTAGTGTATCAAGATATGAAAGAGATAAGAAAAGAGGAAAAAGGTGATGGAATTAAGAGTAAATACTTACCCATTTCGTAACTCAACACAACACATTCTCTTATGTGTGACTGCTTCCTGACCAACTACAACAAGTCTGACACCAGAGATATATTTTATGATGATTGTGACGACACTTATGTGACAACACTCGAAAACTTATGAATGACTGTCACAGGCATTTACAAGGTTTGGGAAAAATCATAAACACAAATATGAGCCCTTGGAACCATCAGAATGTGCTTATGTATAAAGTGCGACAACCAACATGCAAAAGATGACATCTTGCATATCTTGCAAAAGGGAGAAAAAAACTTAGTGGAAACACATGGAGTAATTTTTAGTGTTTGTGACCATACATGTCATTGAAGACAAAATGGTATGATAACGATCATATGTCCTCCGTACTACACCAAGAGGTGCATTTCAAGTTCATGAGGTATGTTCTTTTTTTTCCCTACCTACCCTCCTAAGGTTTGTGAATAAAATGGAGTCTTCATGTGGTCCTGATCTTTAATACTCTATCATACGTCAGGGTTCCTTGGTCTTCTAATATGATGATTATATTTTCTCCTTGGCCCCTTAATCATCATCTATCATTTCCTCCATCTATCATTTCTTGTATCTCCAATCCACTCATGACAAGACAACATCGTTCTGGTAAACCCCTACTTTAAGGTAGAGCACTTGGATTCATGAATTGTGTCTAGATTAAGTCACAATTATGAGGATAAGTCCTAGTGAGTTTGAAATTATGCATTTCAATAAGCCAAGGGTCGAGCATGATCACTAAGAATGCACAGTATGCAACTTAGGCCAGACTGAGGGAAAGATTTGTGGAATGCCCATTAAGGGAAAAAAAATTGTAGTACCTAGTGAGGGAAACATTTGTGCAGTGCCCACTGAAGGAAAAGGTTGTAGATTTTAATCATGCAGTGGCTGTTATGGGATGGGGCCCTGGGAGGAAAAACTACATAATTTCAGGTGGCAAGGGGGAGAGGGTAGTTGAGAGGGTTGAGAGAGAAAACCACATAGATTCTAAATGCAGTGAAATCCAAATGAGGAAGGACATTGGAGGAAGCATTTTCATAGTTTTGGAGGCCAAGGGAGGTCGTTATTTATATGAAGTTCATATTTCCAATAGGAAAGGAAAAATCTTGGGGGTTGCAGATGCAAAGCGTGCAGTTTAGGAAGGCTCGATGAGGAGTGGTTTGTAGGAATCCTCTAGAATTTGGCTAAGTGTAGTATTCATGGAACTGATGTGAATAGTGATCAAACTTGAATATGACCACACACGTGGATACTTGGTGATACAACATAGATCATCCAAATCATATGAAATAATAGTTTTCTTAATGCAACAACCTTTGTGGAAACTTACAGCATGTGCGGCATCATCGATGGACTTTGTGAGGAAAATGGTGACACTTCTGTAATTGTGTGTGACACCTTATAAATGAGTGTGAAACATGTCTATATGTTGAGAAAAACTCATTTTCACAAAAAATTCCCTTTGATGCAAAAAAAAAATCCCCTTTGCATGAAAATAGATAACTCCCATGCCTGAGGACAAAACCTGTTATATAAAGATAAATGTGTGAATGGCACTTGATGTCCTAGAATGGGAATTGAAGTCATCAACTGAGAAATAAGTGACTAAGTAACAATTGATCATATGATACTTAGTAGGCTACAAAATTCGAGTGGAGTCCAAAATTGTGGAGGGTGTTGCAGATGCTACAATAGACCAAAATAATAGTATTCCTCATTAATATAAAAGCTGGGTACATTAAATTAGGCTAAAGGCCTATTCCTTAATATCCAAAACTCTAACAAATAGTAATACAAGATTATGGAAGGACAACCATAGAGTTTTAATCATCTCTATGCAACACAAGAAGAACAATATCACCAGTAACAACTGCAACACAACGACTAACCTTTTCTTAGTTCTCCTTTCTATGTTTTATCTCTTTCTTCCTTCTCTCTCTATGCCAACTTGAATTACTAGTTCATTCTCCCTCATTTTTTTGTCTTCATTCCTATGTTTCCCTAGCTTTTTTCTTTCTTAGTTGTATTTTGGTATTCCTGCCACTCCTCTGCAACTTCCAATATTCCACTAGTTCCATCCCTTGCCCCGGTTGTTATTTCCACAACTTACCAATGACCATTTTTAAGACTTATTGCTAGGTTCTTCCTCCCAAAAACATCCTAATTTCTCTAAAAATGAAGGCCCAAATAGGCTTTGACTATAGTTCATTGACTCATCCCTGGGTCAATCTATCTTCCCTGCTATTAGTGTTGTTGATGCTTCTATAGGTGCTGCTACTAATTCTTCTGCTAGGGCTGATGTTGATGCCTAGGTTGGCACTTCCTCTTGGTGATCTCCTTAAATGAATACCCTAATTCATGGACAACGACAATTGTAACATACCAAAATTGATTGTAATCATTAATCGCTTCCTTCCTAATCACTATGATCGTAACTACCTGGGAGAGGAATTCAAATGTTGAGAGTCACATAGTTGGTGTAGTGTCTCTAGGTGTGATTGAACCAGGGGCCAAAGATCTCAAAGTATCTTCTCTATCCTAACTAACTCATCTTCAATATGTTGAATGCGGGCCTCTAGAGCATCTATATTTTCCCTAAGAATCTTCCTGTGATATTTTTCATTAGTGTTCCTGACATCAGTGAGGACTTATTGACTTGGTTGCGGAGTGGGTAGACCGGTTGATTCTTCTTCGCAAGGCTTCCTCATGAGTCACGAACTTGTTGTAGGAGGGTATTGGAGTCATTTGTGGCATTGGGAATGGAGTGCTTGAGAGTATCCACAATGGTTATCTCTTGTTCTATCTCATTGGCATGTTGTGGTAGGATCCGACAATTCACTCCTTATGGTAGCGAGTATTTTCTTGAGGTCTAGACTGGTAGAGATCAAGTCATGGCATGTGGTATGGATACGGTCACAATATTCGATGAGTGTGCAAGCTAAGAAATCTTCGAGGGAATTAGTTAAAATGTCAACAATGGATGACCAGAATATATGGAACTTTGCGATGATCTTCTCTAGCTTCCTTTGGAGTTGTTTCTTATCTTGGTTGAGTTTATCACGTCTGGTTGTGAATGCAATAATTTGTTGTTGTTACTACTCATGTTTGGAAATTAGGTCATTATGTAGTGTTGCAACCTTCATGGTGGCTTGTTGAATAAAAGTAAATAGTTTGGCTCAGGAGCAGCCCTAAAGATGATCCTGGTGCATAGTTGATGGATCTGGGAGACAAATGTACAAGGGCTTCCCACTAGAAATGAACTTGTATTAGTGTCCTTTGGGGAGACAGCTTGTTGTCACAGTTCAACCAATGGATGGATGGTTTGGATGGAAAAGGGGAGTGGTGTAACTCAAGGAAAATAGATGAAGTGGTTATGACATTGGGTTGATAGTGGTGGTGACTAACTATGTAATTATGGGTTTCGTGCTTAGTAGCGGACCCAACTCTAGAAATAAAGACATCATGGAAGTGGCGATGACTTCTCTACTGGAGACTCTAATATTGGACTCGATAATAGAACCAACCTCCATGTCTATCTTTGTGTCCAATGATATCCCAGAGGCTATAGTGTCTAAGAGAGTAGCAGATGTGGATGCATTATACGGGGATGAGCTGCACGAGCTAGATGACACAATTGAAGTGGATTATGGAATTTCTATAATTATGGCCGAAGTGGTATTGGATTTTTCTCTTCAATGGTGAGGTAAACAATGTGACTTGAAAGGGTGATTGAATGTGAATAAGGTCCTACTACCAACATTGCAGCGAATAGAGGGGTAGTAACCAAAGGACCCTATTGTGTTAAACCTTGAGACTTAGGAAAGTCAGAAACCAAACCTACTGATATCTTGATGTTAGCGGTGGTTTCCTTTAAGTATCTCATTTTCTTATTTAACTATTTGAGGACTGGTTACAAATCCTCCTTGACCAAGTGTTTTCTGGAACCCGTAATTATTTCTCGTGGTATTGGTTGAGGTAACATCCCATCAAATAAATAGATTTGTCTACCTTTCCAAATTTATCCTGCAACTCTTGACCACGAACTAACCTCTATGTGGAAAGCTTTAGCTCACAACATAAATGTCTCAGGTAACATCTGGAAAGAATGAGGATGAACACAATGCGACCTCACCCAATTTCTCCCATAACTAACACCCAACCAAATATCGGTCCAATATTCATGAAGTAGGGACCTCAAAACCTGATCCGCAACCCTAATTACTGTGGACATTATTATATATAATCTATTGAATGAAGCCTAATTTATCTTCTTGTTGGTTGGGTCCCCTGAAGTTCTCTAAGGGGTATACCTTAGGGCCAAATGTTGATCTTCTGTGATAGGACCTAGCTCTCGGCCTCCTGGTGGGCACCATTTCGACATTTCCATAGCAAGAACAAGATAGCCATAAATAAAATGGGTGGCCCACTTGTAGACATCTTCACATGCTTTGAACATTTCCTTGAGGAGGAGAGGAAACCAATATAGATGCGTTCATTTTGCATAGCGATCCACGACCGAAGTTGTATCCAGCATGCACTCATTCTTATAAAAGTGACGCAGTGCATCTTAATTTTTGGGGGATTTAATAAAATATACGCATGCTCCCTTTCCTCCTCTCTTATTATCATACTTCATGTAGTAGTCATCATCCCCTGTCTTCTTTTCTCCCTTGGAAGTCTTCATAAATGTGGTTTAAATGATGTCTCCTCCCACTAATAAACTCGTTAGACTTTGAGTGTCTACTGCATGAATTGGGTATTCGTTGTCAATCCATAGTGACCTTCCATGCATTCTTATGAACAATAATTGTTTTCATTGCATTGTTTCCAGTGTTGTCCTAAACACAGACACCCTTCTCAAGGTAGATCATTATATTCCTATCAAGCTAGTATTGACTTTGATTGTTGGATTCCCATATTCCTTTGTGATTGACTATGTGTGGACATCATGTTTCATGGTCAAAAACTATAAGGAGTATGAAATATCATTTTCAACTAGTGCAACCTTTTCATGCTTTCCATAAAGCAGCTCCCTTACTGCAACTATTTAATTCAATCTGAACTATTGAATATATAAAATTGTCTTCGTCATACTGGAGAGGCACTCATAAAAAAATCAAAGCATGTTGGTATCTAATATTAGAATGAAAAGACTTAGAACTAGACTGAAAACATAGTGACTCTACCACCTCAGATTCAGACTTATAGGAATTCAACATTACCATGCAAATTATGTAGACCAACTCAGCACGACATGTCTGACGAAACCTCCTAAATAAATACTACAGTAGCATCCCTTATGCATGCTTAATCATGTTATTCTTTTCCATCAACTAAGTTAGACCCGACTTGGATGATGTAGTTCTAAAAAAGGAAAGGTGGAGTTGATGGGTAATTATGATATCATGATGGAAGATGTTTAAGAACTAATTACTTCAATAATGGGAGATATTTGATGGAAATACGAGCTAACACCAAAATTATTTTGTAATTATTATGGAAAGTACACTTAACACGTCTGACTTCCCACCATTGCAATCTGTTGTGGTATGGGGGAAGAAAATCTGCAGCTAGGACTCACTTGCTGGAAGTTTTATTTGGAAATGTAAAGGATTGATTGACCAATGAGAGGAAAATAAATGAATAACTTGACTATTGTAAATGCAACTAAATACTCCTACCCAATCTTACCTATTCCTACCTATGGTCTTCTTTCAGAGATCTAATCAATTACGAGTAACATTGTTTGATTTGTGGAAGGGTTTCATGTGTGCACCGTTCACTCAACCTGGTAGCACTAAATCATTTAGTTGTGCAACATTGACTACTATTGACTTGCTTGCCTTTGCAACAAAAATGATCCTAATGAATGCATTTGTATCTTTCCATGAAACTTCAAGAAAGTGTTGTCATATACTAAAGCAAGCCCGGTGACTCTGAATAATTTCCTCTTGATATGTTGATCATGCCATGCCTTGAGTCTTTGCTTCTTGATCAATTGGTGGAAACATTCCATTAATATTTCCTTATCAATCTATGAGAGTTCATCTGGTTGCTTCTGAGTTGATTCTTCCTCTATCATATGAGTTGTATGGGCAATGAAAAAGCTAGGAATAGAAAATTTAGCCTACACCACAACTTCTCCTCCATACACAAACTAGAAAGGTGTAAGCTTGTGTAGTCCCTTAATAGTTGTGTAGTATGCCCACAGGGTACTTTGCACCCTTTCATCCTAATCACCCCAGTCGGCTGAGAATATAGTGGTCAAACCCTTTTGCAATAGCTTGTTGAATGCTTTTATGGTACCATTGGGTTGAGGGTGGTATAGAAAACTTTTGTGGTGTTATATCATGAAATTTTTAAGTGAGGAAATTGTTTTATTTATGAAGTGGGTCCCCTAATCACTAGTGAGACTCCTTAGGCACCTAAATGTGGATATGATATTCTCAAATATAAACCTAGTAGTAGTATCCATTATTCATTGCTTTGTCAGAGCTACTTATGCCCATTTGGTGAGGTAACATGTTGTAGTTATTATATATCTAGAATAATAGTGACACATCAATGGATTGATAGGCTCTATGAAATCAATCGCCCTTTCTCAAATATTTGTAGTGCAGCTATGAGTTGCAATGGGAGTACATCTCAATGTGATGGCCTTCCAACCCTTTGGAAAACATCACAATCTCTGTCATATTCTTTCGCATCTTTGAAAATTGGCTGCCATCATAGTCTTGCCCGCAACACTTCCCTTGCATTATCTTTTCCTCCCACATGGTCACTTGCAACCCTTGAATGACATTAGCATAGCACATCGTGTCTCTCATGGTGTAGGATGCATCTACACAACACACGATCAAGGACCAATTTATATAGTTTCCTCACAATCATTTGATAATTGGCAACTCAAACATCCATATGTCTCTTTTGTAGTTGTGCACTCATATGTACATTTTTCTATAGCTAAAAAGGCTACAGTGTCTTCTAGGTATTCTCCTACGGCTTCAATCCGAAACATATATGTGTTTAGTAGCCAATAATCTAGGAATCCTCCACTTTCTTCTTATTCCAAACATGAGAGGTGATTAGGTCCCACATCCAATTGGCCACGCTTGATGATTACCTAAAAAGTGAATTCCTAGAATAACAACAACCACTTGCAACTTCTTCCTTCAAACATAAGCTTGTTCACTAAATATGTAAAAGAAGTGTTTTTAGTAAAAAACTTAAAAAAAATTCCCAACCAATAGTGTTTAAATTTTTGAAGTGAAGATACCATCTCCAGTGCCTCCTGCTTAGTCATGGTATAGCTCTTTTCTGTTGTGGATAACTCTTTGTTGGAAAAATAAATTGGGTGGTTAAGGCTTCCTTCCTCTCATTGAGCCATAATGGCCCCTAGAACAATCCTTTATGTGTTAATGTGGACATGGAACTATTTTCTCTAGTTGGGATAAACCAGAATTAGTGCACTTACTAGTTTTTCTTTCAATATCTTGAGTGCATCCTGAAACTCCTCCAACAACATAAATCATTTAGCATTCCTCGACAGTTTCTGAATCATTTAATGATCGAGGTGTAGTTTCAGATAAATCTCTTGTAGTACCTAGTATATCCCAAAGTTGATCTGAGTCGTTTTACACTCCCGAGTGGGTCCATGTTTACTATCGCCACAAACTTGACAGGGTTTACACATAATCCTTCTTTGCATACTATGTGGCCCAAAAGCATGCCAAAAGAGACTGCAAATATGCATTTATTAAAATTTAGTGATATTTGTAGCTATCCACATCGATCGAACATGATCCTGAGAAGACTAGAGTGTTTCTTCCATACATTATATAACATCTAGTAACCCATCTACACCTCTATAAACATATGGATATAATCTATAAAGCCTGAAATTACAATTCTCAAGAACACTGTAGGTGTATTCCTCATATCGAATGGCATAACATGATAGGCATAGGATCCCCATTCTATAGTGAATTTAGTTTTATTCTTATCCTCCTCGATGATCATGACTTAGTGATAGCCATAGAATCCATTTGTGAAGGAATTTGCTTCATTCCCCAGTACATTTTCTAGAAATTCATTATTGAATGGTGTAGAAAATGGGTCAAGAACAAAAGAAATTTTTAGGTTGCAATAGCCCACATAAACCCATATTTGTTTAGAGTCTCTATTGTTTTTCATTACAATTAGACTCACACAATATTCCACACCAACTAAAAATATAAGCCATGATGATAGCATGTTGTGTATCTCTTTATTCACTTTCCCCTTCACTCTCAGGTTCAATCACTAAGGTCGACGCTTTACTAGATTTGCATCAGGTTTGCTGGGCATGGGATCCCCCAAGGCAATTTTCGGGGCTTAAAGCCCAGGTATTGACTAAGTCCAATGTAAAGACACCATGAATTGTGGGCACGTAGTGCGAAGCTGGTAAATCAATCAAGGGGTTTTCCACACTCATTTTTGTAATGTCATGTTGGTTTGAGAAATCTACCCATGGTATGTGCACCATGGGATTGTATAGATAGAGCGATGCTTTAAGTGTAAAGGGACATTATAGAAGGAATCGAAGGAAATCAATCCATGAATTATTGAGTTGAAGTGTAGAGTAGGAGAAGGCTCTGCAGCTGAGTGTGTAGAGGCCTAGTAGTCCGCAGCTGAGTGCGCGGACCCATGCAACTGAGTGCACGGACCCTTGCAGCTGAGTGCGCAGGGAAGGTTGAGTCTGTAACCATTGGAAGCATTAATAAAGAGAAGTGTTACCATATTTCTATGTATCTCTTCATGTTTTATGCAATTAATTATATTGGGTAAGACTTGTAAGTTTACTATTTATTTACTACACGAACTTATATGAATGTGCTAAATAAGTAAATCTAATAAAAGGTATCTATTTACGCAACTAATTTTTATAACAAGATAAGTAAGATCTAGGGTGTGACTTCCGGAAATAGTGCACATTACTACCCTAGCATGATGAAAAACCTACAACCCTTGGTTAGGGCTATGCGAAGGTGAATATAACATGGTGTGAAGGCCTTGTAGGTTAGGGAAGTGTGAAAAAGAACCTACGCAAAGCTATTCACAATCAGACTAAATCGACCCCTCAGACATCTCAAGGGTGTAGAAACCTGGTTCCAGCATCCCCCCATACTACCTTGGGTGAGACCTTAGCCCGCGCTCTGTGGATTGTTGTTGAAAGGGCCAATAGTACAAGGATTTGTTTCGATAATTAACTCTGAAGCTGGGTCAGTCCCCAACAGGGCAAAAAATGGTTCCGTTGTTGAGACCAGAATCTGCATAAAGATGTGTGATGTCGTATCATTGGAATCCAACTAGGAAAGAAATCGAAGATTGGTTGGATAGGAAAATTCATGAGTTCACAGTGCAGGAGAAAATGAATCCATGACTATCGAAGGAAAAGTGGTTAGACTACTACCTGTGCATGCAAATCCATGAAATTTTCATCGCATATTTCCCCACTGAGTTGTACGAGTGGGTCATGAAGCTAGCAGATAGAGAAGGAAGATGGAAACTTGATAATTCTATTGTGTGGACTCCATAATTGGTGTGCCTATTGGAAGCATCAGAGGATAAGAGTGTGTGCATTGTTGATCACTAGTTCGATCAGATTATAGGAGGATTCATTGCTTAGTTCGCGGTAGACACTTCAGTTAGCTATAGCAAGGCAGAGCATTTCTTTCTCAAAGGACCGTGAGGTAAGCATATTAAGTATCTAAAAACTTGTATTAAAATGCTATTGTGTGAAAAGAGGATTATGTGAATACATTGATGTTCGGGGCTACGTGAAGTGGGATAATTTACAAAAATGAAGGTAGTACAGAACTAGAAACTAGCTCCTTAATTTCACCTCAGTGAGGGGATGAGGAAGAGCTCGCTAAGGTCTCACCAAGAAGTGTGATCAATTTGATAAGGCAAAGGATTCCATGCATACCACCCCCACCGACACCACCAGTAGTTTCACTACCTTCACCCCCATCTTTGCCCTTACCACCTCTGCCACCATGGCAAGTCAATATGGAAAGTGCAATAAAGTTGTTGATGTTCAAGGAAGTAGGGAATGCTGATCCAGACTAGTTTTGGTTTGTGATAAAAGTCATATAGGAAGAACAGGGAGTTATAGATGATAACATAAAGAAAGAAACGTTGGTCGGCACTCTACAGGATCGCACGTTGACCTGGTATATTAAGCATTCTATTGACAATACGAATGTAGGGATCATTGATATCCAAATAGTGCTAAACAAAGGCCGAAGTCAGAGGTGGAGTTGATCATTGGGTTCAAGGAGATCAGAATGCTCCTAGGTGAGATTCCTTGGGAGTTGTACTAGAGACTGGAGTGCACAATTCGCAAATCCAATATGACTTTGATAGATGGACAACATCACGAATGGTTTCTAGAATCACTAACACCTTAGTTAAGGAACGCGCTATCACAACAGAGGTTAACAACTAAGGAAGAGGCCTTGGAGATTGTGATGGGACTGCATGAGACCTCAATACAAGATCCTAACTTGGGAGTTTGGTAGATCCACGCAGAGTTGAAAATATTTTTCCTTGAGATGCAAAGTCTAAAACAGGACAGACAACTCGCCTTAAAGTGCGCGAAGAATTATGACATTGACCACTACCCAGTGTTTGTGAATTATGTTGCAAGAGGAGGGTTGATGCCATTAAGACTGGAGGCACAAGAACGACGTACCACGACGCATCCTTTGTGGTCCGCGATTTGTCAAATAGGAGGAAAGCATATTATGGACAACTGTCATCCGTTGTAGATGTACACACAAAATTTGCAACATTTGTTCTATAATTTCTATAGATTAGTGGGGCATGATGAGTGTACATGTAGAAGCTATGAGCTAATGATGGATAGGACCCCCACCTATATAGTTCAGACCAAAACGTTACCCCTTGACTAGAACGCAACAATGGCGTGAAGCAGATTTTAGTGGAGCAGACGAGGCCAAGGTGGAGGAGGACCTGGAAGAGATCATGGACAACTAATTTGTTACAATTGTGGGGGACCAATCCTACGCATCCATCATGTTTGTATTGTAAATTGTTTGATCATGAGATAGAGGATTGTCCCACACTAGTAGCAAGTTTGTGCGAGAAGGGAGTGCTCCAATCTCCCCCGACTCAGAACTTGTAGATGATGAGGTCTAAGGAGTGCGAGGAAGACCCCAACATGAACATTATGCTCTGAAGTGGAATTATAACAGGAGATGATAAAGGAAAGAAACTCGAAGATAGTACTTAGGTTTTCAAGGCTCCAACGAAAGAACCAGAGTTTGATTTGGAGTGTGGTAAGGAAACCTTCATGGAAGCTAGGAAGAGATTCACTGGTGCCTCCACTTCAGGAAGCAAAGACAGACCGGAGCCAAAAATGGACCCATCAATGCTCATGTCTTTCTTAGAAACCTACATGAAGCTATTGCATGACAGTAAGGCTGTAAAGGGATTGCAGGAACTCATTAATAAATGCACTAGGACCACGCCAGGAGAACCACACGTAGTTCAAAAGATTGGAAAGCATGCGATGAGGACGGGAAAAGAAATGAGGTTGACCCCAAATATTGGAGAATATGAGATGTACCAAGTAATCCTGGACCTAGGATCAGACGCGAATGTTCTGCCAAAGCAGAGATGGGAGCGCATGGGAAGGCCTATGCTACAATGGTCTCCTATCCAGCTACGAATGGAAAACCAGCAAAACATCATACCCATGGGAAGATTTCAGGGAATCACCATGGATATTGAAGGGCCAATTGTGCTAGAGGAATTTGAAGTGATAGAGATTGTTGATGATATCAATCCCTAGCCCATGCTATTAGGAATTGATTAGGACATTGACAGCAACAGGGTGATAAACCTGAATAAGCGCAAAATGGTTTTTGAGAAAAAGTCTCTGCGCATAGTCATACCTTTGGACCCTGCTGAGGGACGGCGCTATACGGAGCTTGTGCGTGACTATGAAAGTGATGACGACTTGGACTACATCTACAGGATAACCACGATAGAGCAAGACTAGGTAAATCCCACTGTCGATGGACGCATCTTATTGGACTGTGCAAGCTCCTATACATCGGATTCAGACGAGGAAATAAAGAAATGGAAGAACTAGTTACACAAGGTAACCACATTGAACTATAACATGATGATGAGATCATTGCACTACGTATCAACAAAGGCAAGGGATCTACCTACCTATGATGGGTTAAGTGAGTTAGATGATTTTTTGAATTGATTTGAAAGATAGGTGTCGAAACAAAAACGTTTCGAGGCTTTGAAATGGGTATCACGTGCTACGCTTGTGAGGTGGTGGGGCAAGCAACAAGGAAACTTTAAGGACTGGCATGAATGCAAGAGACTGATTCGCATGCATTTTAGGAAGCCTAATATCTCTTTAACAAACAATAATGCCAAATGGAACGTTCCGCACGCACACCTATCTAGGTGGGTACAGGAATATGTTAAAAAACCTAAGCGGATGCACACAAACAACATATTAGAGGACATAGTCAATAAGCAAGTGTAGGCGAGGAAATTTTGCGAACAACCCCTCTAGTTGGGACGATAGACTGTAGAAAGAATGAGTTTGCAAAATGTTATACACGTAGAGGTCTTTAACGAAGTGTGCGAATCACTGAACAACGTGTATGTTGCACAACAGAGTGATTGGGGCCTGCGCATATGAGTAGTTCTATTGGCTTATAAGACAACATGTAAGAAACTGACAAGACAGAAACCTTCGACGTTGACCTATAAAACGAATGTTGTAGTCCCAAAAGACTATAATATGCATAATCCACACATAGCAGCACTCACAGGTATGACGGAACACAGAGCCCTAGAGGAGTGGCTCATGTAGTTGGAGGAAATCAAAGAGGAATGATTTTTGGTTTGATTCCATCAACAGGTATGAAAGTAGCATGAAAAGGCCTATCACAATCAACATATTAAGTTAGTCACCATCAAGGTAAATGATCTAGTGTTACTATCTGACAGTAATTTTGATAAATTCCTGTGAAGGTTAAGAATGCATTAGTTGGGACCATGTGTTGTTAAGGAGGTCACAGATAGTGGCATGGTGTAGCTGGTAAAGCTAAATGGAGAACCTTTCCCACGGAAAGTGAATGGTAGTCAATTGAAGCCATACATGGATGGACTGACTATTCGACTAACAGACAAAAGCATAGTCTTTGCGCTCTAGATAGCTAAAAGGAGGCGTGGGACTATAAATAGATGTAGGGGACGCAGGAAAAGATAGAGGGGAGCTGTTACAACACCTCAATCTCGGAAAAACATGTACAAGAGATACAATAGGTAGTCGCTCAGTGTGTTGCTGACATTGCAGCTGTTCGAGCATAGTTGGGAGGTCTCTACCAGAAGATCTTTGCACCGATAGAGTGAATCGAGGGCGAGTCACAATGTTTGTGTTGGGGGCCTGTTGGGCACAAGATCACCCCAAGGAAATTTTCAGGGATTAAAGCCCAAGATTTTACTAAGTCCAATGTAAAGACTCCACGATTTGTGGGCACAGAGGGTGAAGATGGTAAACGAGTTAGAGGGTTGTCCACCCTCTTTTTTGTAATGTAATGTTGGGTTGAGAGATCTACAAATGGTCCACGACCATGGGATTGTATAAATACAGTAAGACTCTAACTGTAAAGGGACATCATAGAAGGAATTGATGGAAATCAATCCATGAAGTATTGAGTCGAAGTGTAGGGTCGTGTTTTTGGGTCGTAGAGTAGGAGAAGGCTCTGTAGTTGAGTGCACGGACCCGTGTAACCAAGTACACAGGGCAGGTCATGTCTATAGCCATTGGAAGCATTAATAAAGAGATGTTTTACCATATTTCTATGTATCTTTTCCTATTTTATGCATTGAAATATATTGGGTATGACTTGTAAGTTTACTGTTTATTTACTGTGCAAATTTATATGAATGTGCTAAATAAGTAAATCTAATAAAACTTATCTATTTACATAAAGATAATTAATTGTTATTAGAATATAAGTAAGATCCATGGTGTGACTTGGGGGTGAATATAATAGGGTGTGAAGGCCTCGCAGGTCAGGGTAGTGCACAAATTAACTTGCACGAAGGTATTCATAGTTTGACTAAAACAACCCCTAAGACATCTCAAGGGTGCAGAAACCTGGTTACATCATCCACCCATATTGCTTCAGGTGACACCTCAGTCTGTGCTCCACATAGTGTTGCCTAAAGGGCCAGTAGTACAAGGATTTGTTTAGCTAATTAACTCCAAACGTGGGCAGGGCCCCAACAATCCAACAAGGATTTAGCATCATTTTTATGTCCATTTGGTTTCCGTTGATCCCATTCAATTTGGCAACTAACGAAGTGAACAAATCTTCATACTCTCTCAGGAGGTCAAAAATATCTTGTGTAGTTTGTTCATCCCAATAATCTCCAATTGAGGCTAGATTTGGTTTTTCATTAGTACTGATGTTATTCTTTTGTAGCTTTAGTGGGAGTGACTATGGCAGATTGGTTATGGGTCCAACCTTGATGTCCCTTTCCCCTTCAATTTCATGGAATGATAGATTCTGTAATTCCTCCATATCATCCCCATATTACTCTTTTTCCACCTTTCCACAGGTCATTGCTTCAAGATACCGTAAGTTATAGATATTATCCAAGGTCCATTGTTCGATGCACCCATCCACTAGCTGACTCGTCGTGCATAGAATCTGCTTGATAGCCTGCAATACGTCAGTCAGACTCATATCGTTCTATGAGAAAGAAAAGTTACTGACAAAATGACAAGACAAACTATCCCAATCGCCCATTTGTCCCATTATTTCTTATTGTACATACCAATATTTTGGAAAAGTTCTCAAGGCATGTATAAAACCATGCACCCACAAATCCTTTGGAACTCCTTCCTGATTCCATCTTCCTTAAAATGTTTCAAATGTTATCGAGGGACAGATTGCCCCCTATACATGGAAAAATATTGAACATACTCCCCCACTTGTATGAATCTTTCTCCCATGGAAATTTTGATCTTCTATAATTCCTGGAGGTAGTTATGGTAAAATCCTCACCATCTTTCCAGTGTCACTTGTAACTCGACATTAAGTAATGGTACTTTATGTTCTTCAATAATATTTTCATCAATCTTGTTGGGAAATGAATTTACTGAGTCTATACCAATAAAAAAAGGGATGTCCATTACCTCAATGCTAATCCAATTGATCCAACATATTGTGGTACAATGTCTAGTGTTGATCTCAATGCACTTTGTTACCTATCATCCGAAGTTACCCCTCAGTCAGCCTCTAAACTATTAATCCTCTACCAACTAATATGCTCTTCAATTATTCTATTAATGTAGTCCTCCCTTCTTACTATTGTTCATCTTTAAACTTTATCTACTATCTCTTTCTCTTATATATCATCTACTGATTCTATGAGTCTCTGTCACTAATGCGGGTCTAGAGGCTGAATCACCCTAACTCATTCCACCTCAAAAGTCATTAGTTCCTTTGTCAAGACAATTATAGCATAGTTTTCAAATGCCCAATGTATCCCAAACAATGTTGGGTAGGGATCCTTATCTCCCATGATTTCTATAACTTCAAAATTTCTACGGGTATTCACCCGTGCTACATCTAATTCTACGTCCTCTAGTCTACCAATCAGAATGATATAATACTGGTTCACCATCCTCACTAACTATGGTCCTAGTTGCGTTTTTGAAGGGAGTATTTTTTTACACACTCTAAAATGATGGTTGTTGGGTTAGTTCTCTTTTGAGATTCTTATGCATTTTCATGCACAAGAAGAATGTCTATTATGTTAGTTTTCATTTTGGGAAGATGATGAATGAGGATTGAAGATTATGTTAGTCTTCTTCTCGAAAGAGTATGCATGATATGGTAAATTTATACTGTAATTAAAAAAAAAACGTCTGCACCATATGATAATTCAGCATGAATCCCTATCAAATTTACCTTTAATTTTATGGGACTCACTTTGAAAGAATCATGAATAGATACATGGTGTAAATAAATGTTCTTTTTTCTTCAATGATAATGTGTATATAGTCAACTTATGTAATTGGAATGGAAAAAGGTGTTAAAAATCATCTCACATGCAAGGTAGTTGTGTACAATTGCAGAAGGCCAAAGGAGGCCCAAATAGTGACTTGTTTAGCTCTAAATTTCTCACAGATCAGAGAAAAATGGTTGGAGATAAATGCCATATGCCTAGATCTGCTTTGAATTACTATGGGATAGAAATACAGTAGTTTCCAAGCAGCACATTTGGAATATAAAGAGTGCTGGAACCCTCCTATAAAAGATATGACACTATTGAGGGCATAGGCACGATGATTCCAAGAGAAATCTTGTGTTAGACCAAATTTGGTCATTGTCATGGAACTATCGTGAGTGTGGAAATGACTGAAACTCGTTGTAGAAAAAAATTCCCATTAGTTGGGAGGAGCATTATTTTTCCCAGTATGGCTTTCATAGAATAATAAGCTAACTAATCAAATAAATGATGTGCTAAAAATGGAATATCTATGTGTATGTTTAAAGATTCAATGTACATCATGACAAGAAAAGTGTTTAGTGCTCAAAAGGGAAGTACATAAACTATAGTTCATTTACAATGTTATCAGCCTTGTGATTGTCTTTAGCATGATATATGATAGTATGTATTTGATGTAGTTATTGACCATTTGATGATTTAAGAGCTAGGTTCTCTCCAAGTACTTTTCAAAGTTCTATTATTAAACTATCACCTCGGAGTGCATGAATCATTGATATTTACAAGTATTTCCTTTTATTGTGGATGCTTGGAATAAAAGTAATGTGTTTGTGATTACTATGATTATATTGAAATTGTGATCCGATATTGTAGGGCGCTTGTTGTGGAGGTTATTAAACCACCCTGGGTGCTCGTTGTTTGACTATGACACCACTGTTAGAGTGTTTGTCAAGGTTGAAAAATTGACTATAGTTTTAAAAAAAATTGCATAAAGTGACCAAGATTTCTTTTAGTCTATATACAAATTTTTGTCTTCTTTTTATGAATTTGAATAATGGTTCAAGTGATGAAAAGGAAAAAAAGTACAGGATATAATATCTATTGACCTAGACCTATTTAAAATAATAGAGGAGTTTTATTTTTGTTTCTAGGAAAAAGAATATGTGGTTATACACACATGGTTTTAATTGTCAAGTCTTTAGGAAAGAATATGTGTGGGATGCTGTTGATGCCTTGAAAATCGTTGCATCAACATTGGGGAAAACCACAAGATTTGGACCTTAAAGGAAGTTTCCTTTCTGTTTGGTGTGGTGGCTCTAACTGGATATAATGGGACCAGTTTCACAATGATTTATAAATAGGATGGATAAGTGATTGGTTTTCTAATTTCTCATGGGAATGATGGATGATTTATTCTAAAAGTGCAATAATATAACTAACTAATCTATCCGAGGAAATCTCTGTTTTAGTGCAACTCTTAATGGTTCTTATTGAAAAGTAAGCATGTAGATGAATTTACTTTTAAATATGAATATTCATTCATATGATAATTAATTTTTTTCAATAGTTGAACAAAGTAATAATTAAAACATTATTACACTGATTTTATATATCATTAACGCATATATAGATGAAAGATAACAATTCTTGAACATTCAATAGTGATAAGTAAAAGAGATTGTTGTATGAACTTTACGCAATGATAGAAAAAATGAATGAATGCTAGTTCACATAAAAGAATGAAACAAAACATAGATAATATTACCATATGTGTTCAAATCCTTCCGACATGAATTTGCATTTGAATCCTGCTCTCTAACTTAGAAATACTCTTATAGGAAGCAGTAGTGCATATCAGACAAAAGTAATCTTCATTAAAAGTTTAGAATATAGGTCCAATTTCAATAAAATATATATTGGAAGCACAATAGCGCAAATTCCAATTGAAGTCTTAATACAAAATTTTTAGGAACCCTTCTAAAGACATGAAATGGTCTATAAATACTATCTAAGCTAACTAACTATGAAATACAAATGTTGTGAGGTGGTAGTAACCAAATCACAAATACATGAAAATCTCTCCGAAATAGATATGCTTGCAGTCGGTAAGGATGGTTCATTGTTTCGGTTGACTATATTTTGGCTTGAGCTGGCATATGGCGAGCATCGGTTGCAATTCTAGAGGATGACTCATACGCGAATGAAGCTGGGTAGTATAGGTGGCATCAGTAATTTCAGGAATCATCTAACTGATTGCATTGGTTAGGAATTTGATTGCTATCCTTTGACTGTATGGTTTCACAAGGAAGAACCAAAAGGTTTCCCATGTTAATGTTTGGATGTCTGCAATTAATCTCTACCTCTTTTCCAGCTCCTGCTTCCATGTCTGCTCCAATGCCTTGACTGATGGTAATTTCCCTGGACTACATTCTGAAATTAAATTTGACAAATAAAGAGTATCATTAATTAATTCCACTAAATTACCAGTTGTTGATCTACATCTCAATGTTTCCCTTTCTGCCTTCATCAGTTGAGTTTGCCACTCAAGGAATAGGATTTCCTTGTGTGATTCTAGAATTCTAGGTAGATTTACGGCTTGTCCTTCCTTGGTTTCTTGCCAGGAAAGAAACTCTGTTAGTGTTTCATCTAGCTATTCCAACTTTTGTCTGTCGTCAACCGACTTATCAATCATAGACGTGGAAATTTCACAGAGAGGAGTAACAAGAGAAACATTATTACATAACAAGGCCAACTAAGTAGATAGTGCCTTAGTGATTTGGAGAGCCTCTGATTTCGATTCCTCTACTTTAGGAAATTCTTTGAACCTTTCTATTTGTAATGACAATTGAGCAATCTGTCCATATTTCAATTTGCTCAATTGTTCATTCATTGTCTTCAGTTTGTTCAATGCTTCAGATAGCTCTTTTTTCTTTTGTATTGTATGTTGGTCTATCCTCTGTTTCTCTTTTAGAAATTGCTCATTTAACTTCTTGTTTGATTGCTTTTGTGCTATTAAGTGCTCCTCTAACTGCTCTATCCTCTTTTGTTTATCCTGTACCTATGTCCCCAGTGAGATGATCGCTTGATCCTTTTCTTTAAGCAAATTGTTGACTTCTGATTCCTTGTCTATAGTAGCTACTGTTTATGTCACGGCATAGTTAGAGAGCTTAGTAAGAACTTCGGAAGGATTGACTTCCTTTCTCCATACCACATTAGTTATCTCCATATGTGTAGGTAAAAGACAAGATTGATCAAGTTTTCTCTTTTTTCTTTGCCTCTTTATTATAGCCCTATGCTTAGGGCTATAGAAGACATCTAAGGGTGGTATTTCTTCTACAAGTAGAACAATCTCATTGGAAGGTTTCTATGGAATTATTTCAACACCTATCTGAGTCATGGATGGGCTGCTAGTTCCTTCAGATGGAACTGTATTAGTTGTTGTCTTCTATTCAGTTGTTGCCTCAGGTGTACTAAATCCCTACAAACTCTTAGTATTGGCGATAATTGAGTCAAACTATTGCCATTCCTTAAGTAGTTTGGGATCAATATTATTGTCTAAATCAATAAGTTCACTGCCCTTTTCTTGTTCTTGCTCCTACTCTAGTGTTTTTTCTTTCTTAGGAACTGTTTCCACAATAGGGGCTTTGTTAATAGTTTGTTGTTCAGTTTCGCTTGACTGGACTGTCAGGGTTGTGATTAACAAGTCTAGAGGCAGAGTTTGCAACCTCTAATATCTAAGCATATTAAACATTTATAGACCTTCATCTTGATACCTCATCCTGAACAATGTTTTAACTTGAAATAGTGATTGAACAGAGGAAAATAAATCATTAAATTCATCGTCCTTATGATCAAACTTAGCAAGTTTGGCTTGAGACATGACCTTATAAGCAATCTTTCTTGGATCATATGGCCTGTTAGGAATTTTGGCCAGATTCAGCATTAGGATCTTTTCTGTCTCCTTCCCTACATGCTTATGGTCATGCAGAGTGAAAATTCCACATCGTAAAGGAAAATTTGACCAAATATGCTTCTTTGAATCCTTAAGGGTTCTGGATGTCCCTTCTACTGTTATTTGGCAGGCCAATTCCCAAGCTAACAATTTATCAGGCACATACAAGGGAAGGACATGGGGTTTAGTAAGGCTACAAAAAAGCCTTATGTAAGTAAATTTCTGCTCCCCGAACAAATTGGCTACTACTGTTAAATCAACTGCTGCTTCTAGGGATATCCTTGGAGTCGGTTTCTTAAAAATAGAATAATATACAGGGAGAGTAAAACCATTGCAAATTTTATACAAATGATTTTAGTAATTTGCCTTCCATAGCTGATGGTGGTAAATATAGACTGGATTCGGGTCTTGAGGAGTCCATTTCCACTAAAGCATTGGATATTAAGAATTAAAGAAAATGGTATGCATTATATAAGCACTGTAATAGAACGAGGGAATAATCTGGGAAGTTGTATGCGCATTTGTCCTGTATTCTAAAATTGCTGCGGCTAGTTTATCAGACAAGATATTAGCCCAATCCATCACATAACCGTTGATTACAGCTTCCATTAGGGGAACTATTTCTATGGTGAATTTGTGTGAATCATGTGTTCCCCACATCCTACACATCATAGCCCTAGCATAACAATAAGGAGAAGCCAAAGAGTCAACAAAATACTTACCTGATGACTCATGCTTGTGTTTTTCAAGGAAATGTCTTCATTTCTTTATCGAGGCTGACTCTAAATTTGTCTCCTTTGCAAATGCCTCCAAGAACGCCTTGTTGTATCGCTTTTCAGGTCTAGGTAAGTGGTACATTTTCATGAGATCCTCAGGCTAAAATGAACCAAATATTCTTCCATCAGTTGTGCAAAAGGTTCTGTCAGAGACTGGAATTTTCTCCACCACCCACCTTACTACGTCTATATATGACAGGATTTTAGCTCGCGTTGCTATGTTGTGTAGATAGGAACAAACCAATCCTTTAAGAGTTCCTTCCGATTTTTTAGTTGAATCAGTTGTCACTTCCTCTGATAATTCCTCGGGGTCCTCAGCTTCTACTAGACTGTAAATGCTCTCCCAGCTTATGCTTCCTAGAACAAGGCATGTCGTATCTAAGATTAATCCTTTCTTGCTTGGTCCGGGATCTTTGACTCGATGAGCTACTACTATAAGAGCTGCTGCTACGGACTTCTTTGGTTTCTTTCCCATTTTCTGTGGTTCTCTGCTTTCGGAAGAATCCTATGCAAACAGCTGCAAACAGTGATACAGAGAAAATGTTGCTGCAAGCTAATATGATAATGAATAGAATTACGTTGATTGGCATAAAATACAATATAGTTAAGGATTACCATGGATGAAATCCTTTGAAAGATTCATCCTTAACTGCAATATTGAATAACTTTTTAAACTGTCAATCGTGGTGAATATCATCATAAATTCCCATCACGTTGCCCATATTCCAAATGATTGTTTGAAGTATGCCTCAGATTTTAATGATTGACGATCGAGAGTGTCAAAGGGAAGGCTTTTAAGACTTGCTTTAAATATTTATGATCAACAAAAGGTGATACAAAATAATGCATGCAAACTTCCTTAAATATATTCGGTTTTTCAAGATGTGCGCCTAATTAATAGATCACAGTCGGGATTTGACATGGGCTTTATCCCTTTATTATGTGACTCTTTCGAGTGTTCATTGCCGATTGCGATTAGCTTTATCACATCGGAGGAATTGATTAGGGCTTTTCAAATATTCCTTTATTGTTGTCATAGTCGAATCACTCATTGTCGATTTCGATTAGCTTTATCGCATTGGAGGAATTAAGGGACTTTGCTTTATTGTGCGTTGGCATTTGTTTTCCCCAATTTGATGATAGCGGTTACCTTTTTGGGTCAGAGGAGTGGGCGATGTTGTTTTTGCGTGTTTCTTTAATATTGTGATATGAGATCTCTGATCACTTTGTCGCAATATAGAATGATTTTTTATTATTATAAAGGAAACACTTTATTTCTTATTTAAAAGGTTATATAAAATGATTTATTTACATCGGGGTTTTTTAACAAGGATTTTCTTATGATGAGGTACATACCATTTTATTCACACTTCTAACTAAGTTTATTTATTAAGGGACCCATTTTGTATTAAGATTTTGTATAAAAATTTTATGAAATTGGGGGTTGTTGTACAACACAACAATTGGCGATTCACTATGAGAAACAATTATCTCTGAGAATATAATATAATACTTGACTTATTAATCTGAAAACTTTAATAGATAGAGAAAATCTAATATAACTAGATAATTATAAATTCTGAATGTAATGAAAACTATTTTTGCTATTTCTTTCTCATCTCAAAATTAAATACATCCCTAAGTTTTAAGTAAACCTTACTTGGTTGATAATGATAAAACAAAAGACTTCTCTCACCTTGCTTGTATAATGACTCCTTTGTCACAGGTAGAGCCACTGCTGCCAGCAAACGTCCATAGTCTTGGCAATGTTACCTTTTAATCATTTAATAATTCATTATCCCATCCATTTCAGAGTATAATTTAAAATAATGAATCCAAAAGATATGTTTCCATATTTTTTGTATTTCATTTTCTTTTTCCTTTATTTTGTAAGATAAAAAGCCATTGTCCTGGTTTGGTGGCCAGCTGTTGACAATGCCATTCATTGGTTATAATTTAACTCAACAACTTCGCTCGTGATGAGACCCCTTATCTTATAATTATAAGCCATTAACTTGTTTTGGTATGCAGTATTGGTAATGTTAGTTGAACTAGTCCCCTATGAACATGGTAAGCAAGCTTATGATAAGACCTCTTATCTTTTATATCAAATATATTTTAGAATTACACTCTTAAAAATCATAAACTTTGATGGATGGGGTGAAAAATTTTCTTCTTAAGAGAACATGGATGCCAATTTTGAGAGTTGAAGATGCTAGGCTTGATTCAATCTTTACTTTGTATGGATAACCATTTTTAGGTTTCTAAAACTTTTAGGATGATTTATGGTATTTTAAGTTTTGAGAAGATGTTACAAAAATGAAAAGAGTTTCCAGAATTTAATCATACCTAATTTCCTAGAATTTTCTTTTTCTTTCAAGACTTTCATCTAACAAAAGTAAATATTAAAAGTATTTTCTTTTGAGTGACCCTTTCAATATAGTAAAGACCAATAGAATGTTATTTACAACTTTATTTTCTAAAACAAAAATATCTATTTATTCACACAACTGAAAATTTGAATATTTACAAAGTGACAAGGGGTTGCCTCCTCAATTGAAGAATTTCTTCAAAATAATCCCATTAATAGGAAGAGAATGTCTCTTTCCTGATAGATCTTGTAATATGAAAGGAGATGGGCCTATCTTCTCAATTATTTGGAATGGTCCAAGCCACATTTTCTGAAACATAGTGTGTTTTCCTTTATCCTCATGGGCTTTGTCCCACTTCAAAACTAAATCATCAACTTGTAAATGTTTTGAGCCTGTTGAAGTTGTATCAAAAGAAGACTTGATAATTTTTTGATGCTTTGCATGTGTAGTTCAGGCCTTCTCCCTTTCTTCCTCTAGTTTCAGAATCTAATCATGTCTTAATTGAATAGAAGATGAGGGATTTTCTTTAATAAACTACACTAATGTTAGTGATGGAAGTATTAAATTTGATGGTATGACAGCCTCTTTTCCATACACTAGATAATGGAGAAGTGCCTATTGATGCCTTCTGTGTTATGTGATCTGCCCATAATGCAAATATCAAAGACTTATGCCAGTTTTTATGATTCTGTTCAAGTTCTCTTAATGATTTTGATAAGATTCTTATTGGTAGATTCCGCTAAATCATTACCCTGAGGATAGTAATTTGTAGAATATTTCAATTTGAATCCTCTCTTGATAGCAAATTCAAGCATAGAGTTTCCAGATAAATAAGATGCAGTATCAAAAATAAGAGCATTTGGGACACCAAACCTGGTAATGATGAACTAATCTATGAATTCAATGATTGCCTCAGAGTTTGTTGTCTTCAAAGGGATTACTTCTACCCACTTAGTAAAGTAATCAGTGGCTGTAAGGATATACCTATGTTGCTAGGATGAATGTGGAGTAATTTCTTCAATGATATCCAATCCCCATTCTTCAAGGGGTTGTTCATTGTTGACTGGTTGCAAAGGAAAAGATGACTTTTTTTGTCTTCCACTAGTAGTTTGACATGTTTGGCATTTCCTTACATATTCATGACTATATCTGAATAAAGTGGGCCAATAATAGCCAGCATGAATGATTTTGTGGGTTGTTTTATCAGCTTCAAAATGTCCTCCTACCCGACCATCATGTAGTTCTTGCAATACCTTTTACGGTTCAGGTTTTTCTAAGCATCTTAACAAAATTAAATCATAATTCCGTCTAAACAACACATCATCAACAATAATAAAATTATTTTCCTTTAGTGTTATCGCACGTTTATTTTTAAGGAAAGATTAGAAAAGAGTGTACCCATTTTTTAAATATAATATCAAACTTGCATATTGGGATTTAGGATTGATGGTACTTATCTCATTGATTTCTTCAATACCGTTTGTACCTTCATGTTCCTGAATGTTAGAAGCTCCTGCTAACAACCTAAAAAAACCTTGGCCTTTCACAATATTCGTTGGTTTTATGTCCAAATCATATTCATGTAATGCTCTGACCCAATTTTCCCTTTTTTCTCCTAGCTCCCTTTAAACTAGTAACTGTCTTACTACTCAAAAATGGACTATAACATTTCTATGAGCCTTTAAGAGAGAGGGTTTGAAATGTTCAATGGCTTTATATACAAGAAAGGCTTGTTTCTCAACTTGGGAGTAATTGAGTTCAGCACCTTGAAGGTTTGAACTATAAAATGAAATTGGCACTTCCAAGTTTTGGTTATTGATTTGTGTCAGCACTGCTGCGTAAGATAAATCAGATGCAAGAGTGTATAGAATGAAATGATTTGAAAAATCAGGATTTTTTAATGCAGGAGCACTTATAATTGATTTATTGATTGACTCAAAAGCTTCCTTTTCTATACGTCCCCATTTAAACACTGAATTCTTCTTAATCATGGTTTGTAATGGTAAAACAATTTGTAAAAATTCTGGAACAAATCTTTATACAAAATTAATCTGGCCTAAAAATGTTTGCATTGTTTTTTTATTATGTGCAAATGGAATATCAAAAATCTCTTTGATTCTATCTGGATCAATATAAATACCATCCTTTGAGACAATGAAGCCAAAGAGCTTACTTTGGTCAAGAGCAAAAAATGACTTCTTTGGATTGAGTGAAATACCCTACCTTTTGCAGCGTTTAAAGATTTGTTTCCAATCATGTAAATGATTTGATCTTTTTTAGAGAACACAGTAATATCATACAAATAGACAAATACTAATTTGTTGATTAGTCCTTTGAATGCAATGTCCATTGATCTTTGAAATGTAGCTCCAGCATTGATTAATCGAAAAGGCATTTTTTGTTAGGTGTAAGTTCCCCACCTGGTGTTAAAGGTAGTCTTAAGTTTGTCATAAGGGTGGACCAAGATTTGATTATACCTTGAAAAACCATCTAAGAAGGACATTAATTCAGAACCAGTGACTGGATGGAGATTTTGCTCCATGGTAGGTAAAGGGAAGTTATCCTTTTGACTTGCTTTATTAAGATTTCTGAAATCAATACAAATTCTAATGTCACCATTTTTCTTCCTTACTTGGATCATGTTGGACACCCAATTTGAATGTGTAACAGGAAAAATTATCTTAGCTTCCAAGAGTTTGTTTAATTCACCTTTTATTTGACTCTCTAAGTTAGGATGAATCTTCCTTAATTTCTTTTGTACTAATTTTTCTTCAGATATCATCGAAATTATATGCTGTATGACAGATGTATCATACGTTTTAAAATCATCATATTTCCAAGCGAAGACATTTTCATATTTGTGCAATAATCTGCTAAATGCAATTCTTTGTTTTAATGTAAGTCCTAATCCCAAATCGATGTTTTGTGGATCCTCCTGAGTACCAAGGTTGATTAATTCAAATCTCAAGGTATAACTTTGAAGATTTGAATTAGTAACCTGTTTAAACCTATCTTTAATGTCATAAAGATCTTCAAGTTTGACCACTGGTTTGGGTATTGAGTTTTCTTCAAGTTTTTCCTTCATTTGAAGATCATGCTCACTTTCATCAATAATTTCATCATCATAAGACTTATCAGAAGTTAAGAAATTTAAAATGTCATCATCATGATTGAACACTCACCAGTTAGTGACATTGTTAGGAATCGATGGCCTGAAAATTAATTCTACTGAAAACCTATCAGGACTGTAATCTTCAGATGGCAGGAGCTTAGAAGCAACATTAGCTAGCAAATCTGCTGCTGCATTCTGAGATCTTGGGATGGGAGAAATATTAAATGCTAGAAAATGAGACACAAGGTCTTGAACCAAGGATTGATAATGTTTAAGGTGACTAGAAAGGCAATGTATAGCATTTATAACTTGTTTTATAACAATTTCAGAGTCACTGAACACTTTCAAATATTGAACTTTAAGACCAATGGCTTTATAAAGTCCTTGAATCAAGGCTTCATAATCAGCAATATTGTTAGTGCATTCAAATTCTAATCCACATGATAACATGGTCTTTTCTCCCTCAGGACTAACTAAAATACATCCTGCTCCCGCACCTTCATTAGATTTAGACCCATCAAAATATAATGACCAAAACAAAGGTTTATATACAATTTTATTTATAGTTTCCTCAGCAATTTTAATACACCTTGATGTATCTGTTTGGAAAAAAATTTCAATTTGAGATGTGAAACTATTAACTGAGAAAGGTGATGTTTGAGCAGTAAAATTTCCAAAGAATGATTCAAATGAATAGTTACCTAGAATATTGTTGTTAAATGCTATTGGATGGTTTTCTTGTTCAAACTCAATAATAGTATGAGTCATATGTTTCTCCCGATCAATCTTGATCTGATTTGGCTTTCCTTTACAAAGAATCCACATGTGTGACCAATCGGTGGAAATATGACCATGAAGTTTTTCAGAACAGTCTCTACTTAAAATCAAGCCATAGAATTCAGGAATATCAGCGATTAAGATATCAATTCTCTAAACAACTCTTGGGTCAACTGGTACCCTGATGGTAACTAAATTGATTTCTCCTAATAATTGGACCTTAGTTCTATCCAACTGGACAATATGAATTGTAGACTTTTGGGGTTGAATATTCATTTAGAACAAACTGAGGCTGGCATTATATTTGAAGAAGCCCCTAAGTCTATCAAGCAATTGTGCATATTTCTATTGTAAATTTCATATGTCAAGAGAAAAGGAGGAGTATTGGAATCTGACCTATCTCCGATTAAAACAACAACAGTGGCTTCTAACCTACCAAGAGGTGGTTTACTCGTTTCATTAGTAGCTTTGGATAATACAACATTTGGAAGATGGGAAGAAGGTACCACATCTAACTCCTTGAGTAGAAACGTTTTTTATGTTTGAGTTTACTAAGCTCAAACATTGTGATATTTTCTTTTGTTTTTTCATATCTTCAATAATGTTCTAATCCATAGAATCTGTAACTACTACTGTTTTAGATGTTGAAGGTGGATTTGAAGCTGATGGCTGATTTTGAGAAGGTATTGTTGTAGACTTCTTTGTGGGAACTTTTTCTTTAGTCATAGTCCCTATATTCCTTTTCTTCTGAGTTATTTGAATAGGTTCAGGAGTACCCTTACTACTGGTAGTTATAGGGAAAGCTTCCTCTTCATTTTCTGTATCAGAATTAGACAAGATAAAGTCCCACATCCCATGACATTCTACAGTTACATCTTCTTGAGTTTCTTCAGATGATAAGATTTTTTCTTCTTCTTCTTCCTCTTCGGGATCTGAGTCTGCATTGGATATAGCATTTGGTGGTTTTGATTCAGGTTTCTTAAAGTTTCTAAATGGCCTTTTCATTGAAGTCTTAGCTACTTGCTTCTTGATTTCTATCATTTCATTTGACATTGTTTTGAGAACCTTTTGGAGACCTTCCATATCATAGGGATATTTAGCTACTTTCTTCTTGGAATCATCTTTGAAGGAGACATTTTTTGATTTTCTTTCTTCAAGAGTAGGTTTCTTTTCTAAGGCAATGATGTGTTTCTCTACAGCAAGTTCCTCTTTCATATTTTCTCCTAGGGTTGGTTTTGTAGCTCTATCTACAAAGGTAGCTATATTTGAAGGTAAAGTTGTTATATACCATTTGCTTCTAATTTGCTCACTAGGCTTAGAGGCAGTTAGAATCTTATTCAAGAGTTTATTAAACTATGAATTGAAATCTTTTATAGGTTCTCTAGATTCTATCCTAAGATTCGAAAGATCATTGACTAACGTCACTAGAGATCTGTCATCACTGTATTTAGTCAAGAACTATTCTTGAAAAATGTTCCAACTAGTAATGGATCATGATGGCAAGGAATAGTACCAAGACCCAGCTTATCCTTGTAAGGTATAAGGGAAAAGCCTAACAACCACATTTTCCTCTGTAACTCCTTTTAAGTTAACTGACAACATAAAGTTGTTAATATGCTCATCGACCTGTATGCCTGCATCTGGATTAAATTTCATCAACCATTTTTCAGGATGAGCTGACAATGGGTTGAATGGTGCAGGAAACATGATTGCACCAAGATTAATCCATGAATTCTATGCCATTATCGAACTACTACTAGATGACATTTCCAATGAAGTTCCAAATGATTTGGAAGGAGCAGATATTGAAGTTTGAGGAGGTTGAGAAATAGATGTTGAAGTTCCAGTTCCCTGTTGAACAACAATCTGGAGTGGAGGAGTGGATGGTTGACTTCACACTGAAGAAGTTGAAATGGATGATGATGATAAGAAAGTATCACTATCAGATCCTTAAGTTGTTTTCCTTGCCTGTTTCCTTTTATGCAGAGGTAACTCAGTAGGTTCAATACCAAGCTTTTCACTCTGAAGTCTGGTGAGAGGGTGAGAAGGAATGAATTGCCAAGTTACATTGCCTTTAGATACCTCAGATTTTTGTGGGGATATTGAGAATATTTGAAGCTTATGGATGAGAGACTGTACATCAGGAGACTCTGGAGTTAATCGTTTTGGGATATTTTGTGGTTGACCAGTGGTTGTTGTCTCCTCTACTTCTTGCTTGGAAACTGGAGTTCTAGTTTGCAAGGGAGAAGTTGGAGGTGAGGTGGAGGGGGATTTACTCTTGGAATGGGTTGTAGATTTAGGTTTTCTCGCCATTAATAGTTCATTCCCTCCTTCTAGTGCCAAAAATGTTGATGCCTCGAAAATCGTTGCATCAACATCGGGGAAAACCACCCAGTCTGGACCTTAAAGGTAGCTCCTTTTTCGTTTGTTGTCATGGCTCCGACTGAATATAATGGGACCAGTTTCCCAATGATTTATAAATAGGATGGATAAGTGATTGGTTTTCTAATTTCTCATGGGAATGATGGATGATTTATTCTAAAACTGCAATAATATAACTAACTAATCTATCTCGGGAAGTCTCTGTTTTAGTGCAACTCTTAATGGTTCTTATTGAAAATAAAGCATGTAGATGACTTTACTTTTAAACAAGAATATTCATTCATATGATAATTACTTTGTTCAAATATTTGAACAAAGTAATAATTAAAACATTATTACACTAATTTTATATATCATTGAAGCATATATAGATGAAAGATAACAATTCTTGAACATTCAATAATGATAAGTAAAAGAGATAGTTGTAAGAACTTTATGCATACATCAATGATAGCAAAAATTAATGAATGATAGTTCACATAAAAGAATGAAACAAAACATAGATAATGGTACCATATGTGTTCGAATCCTTCCAACATGAATTTTCATTTGAATCCCACTCTTTAACTTAGAAATACTCTTATAGGAAGAAGTAGTGCATATCAGACAAAAGTAATCTTCATTAAAAGCTCAGAATACTGGTCCAATTTCAAAAATATATATATTGGAAGCACAATAGTGCAACCTGCAATCCAAGTCTTAATACAAAATTTTTAGGACCCTTTCTAAAGATAGACTCTGCCTCAGAAATCTTATGACAGACTTTCAGACTTTTCCTACGGTTCAGCCACTTTAGGTTCTCACCAGTGCCGAGCACACTGATGCGCAGGCTTCCAAACCAATACTATAAGACCAGAGTGAACTTTTCGTGATGCAAGCAGATCAGACACTATGGTTCACAGATGCAGAGTAGGAAAATCACTCGACTCCAGACTCACAAGACTCTAAACTCTTCAGACTCGAATGCCTTTCCATTCTCAGGTCTCATCTATTTATAGGACTCAAGCATCTCATGAGTCATCAACAAGATTGACAGATAGTAAGATGATTCTGCTGACAGTAGGATGTACAGACTGACAAAACTAAGATGCTTTAAAAGGACCAAATCCGGGCATGAGTGGACTACTCATGTTATCTCATCCCTATTCTGATACGGAAAGCCAGAGGCATATGGGGACCGGATTTACTTTATGTTTACACAGAGGAGATTCGTACAAGAGAACCCTCGAAAGACTGAAAAGATGAGATTTGCATATCTCATTATTTACATAGTAGATATTATTGATCGGGGAATCTACGCAAGACCCGTCCAACTCCATTGTCGGTTGGAAAGACTTTACATCATGGTGTAGTAATCTACTTGAGGCCAGCTGTAGTGTTGGAGATTCCACCATTCAATCAAGTAATTTGAATAGTACTGGACCCATATCTCTTTCTCTGTTTCCCAAATCTTTGTGTCATGGGGATCTGGTAATTCCAAGTAGCTGAGATGAAGATAAGGATTGTGTTCTGGACTTATCTGCTGATGAAAATCTTCATAATTGGAATTATTGCTACTGTAAAGTATTCTTTCTTTGTAGTGATTCATTACGAACTAGCGTATATGGCCACATCTTCGTACTCCTTGTAGAAAATCAAGATCACTCAGATTGACAAGATCATTGATTGTTTTTCTTAGGACATCTGTCAGGCATGGTGTCTGCAGAGTGAAGTTAGGAATCTTTAATAAGGTGAAGGAATGTGGTTTTAAGATTAATGGAGATAATCCATAAATCTTCCACCAATCTAAGAACCACTCTCGAAATGGATCTTCTTCTTCCATATCTTCGACTGGCATGTGCTCATACCAAAAGGAGAACTGTACAAAGTAAAATAAATTAGTTACAAAGTTTTGTAATCCCATACCTGTGTAGAATGCATGTTCTTGCCATTCTTCATCAAAGTTGTCTCGATCCAGAAAGTTGCAGAATCTTCTTAGAGTAATGTGGCAACTAGTGATCCGTGTACTATCTTCTTCATCTCTTTCTAGCCTATAGGTTATGCTTCCAATATGTCTGAGATAATCAAGAGCCTCTAAAGCTTCTTCATTCATTTCATCTTGAAGTGGATCTGTCCATTTGTATGGTATACCAATTCTCTGTCTGACTTCTTTGATTGGGATCCAGTTATGCTCATGGTCAAACAGACTCTTCTGTAAATTGAAAGAAACCCATCCAGTGGATGTTTCAATCTCTACTTCTTCTTGATTTCTTCGGATAAAATTCAGGGATAAGGCATGCATTGAATGTTCTTCAAGAAATTCTCTACTGAGCATGTCAGCAAAGCTATTTTTATCTCCTTTGACAAACTCGATATCAAAAGAATATTGGCTGAGTTGCATTACCCAGCGCACCATGGCTGCGTCTTCAAACTCACACTTCTGAATAGAAAACTTCAGGGCTTGACAGTCTGTTCTTACTGTAAAGTGTGTGTAAATGACAAAGTCTTTAAACTTGGAAATGCCAAGGCATACTGCTCGCAGCTCCTTTTTAAGGCTAGACCAGTTCAACTGGTTCTTAGCCCAAAGACCAGAGGAGTATTGACAAACTTCTAGTGCCTTTTTATCTGTGGGGTTTTCCTGACATAAGACTGCACCCCAGCCGGCATGGCTTGCATCTGTCATTATGATATTTTTCCATTCTTCTCTTATAGGTGAAAGGGGTTGTATATTTCTCACTCTTTCTTTAATTCTTCGGACTGCTTCAGTGCAATCTTTATTCCAGGGAATAGGATCTTTCTGTAGACGTTTATTTAGCAACTTTCTTTCCTGAGCACAATGTTTCAGGAACTTTGAGATATAATTTAAACTGCCTAGGAATCTCTGTAACTGATTTTTATCAGTTATCTCATCAGGAAAATGATCAACAAAATTGAGACTCCTTTGTATCACATTGTAGGAACCATACTGAATATTGTATCCAAGAAAATCTATCATGGTTTTGAAAAGCTTCATCTTGTATGCAGAGAGAACTATACCCATTTCTTTCACTCTTTTATAGAAGATCTTTAGATGCTTGATATGTTCAGGAATGTTATCAGAATGAATCAGAAGATCATCTATATACTTCTTTAGAAATTCATCCATACCTTCAAAGGTTTCATCCATAATTCTTTGGAAGGCGGATGGAGCATTGATCAGGCCGAATGGCATAATGTTCCATTCAAAATGTCCTTCAGGAACAGAGAAAGTTGTCTTCCATTTGTCTTCTTCTTTGATCCCAACCTGCCAGAATCCAGACTTCAAATCAAATTTAGAAAAGATTTTTGATTTGGAAATCTATGCCAGAATGCTTGATGGTTTGGGCAATGGATAAGCATCATAATCCAAAACAGAATTCAGGGGCTTATAATTAACAACTAGTCTTGGTTTACCCCGGGCCTGTTCAGCATGATTATTTACATAAAATGCAAAGCAAGCTATAGGGCTCTTGCTTTTCCTAATTAACCCCTTTTTTAAGAGATCTTTGATTTCTGCTTTGCATGTCATTAGTTGCTCTTCATTCATAGCAACAGCTTTAGATCTTCTGAGCTTGCCATTAAAATCTTTCTTTAGTGGCAACTATACTTCTTGCTTCTTTATATGCAAGAATGCATTCGGATCATCAGAGCAACATTATCTGAATTTGGCTGTTATATCTACAATTTCTTTGGCGTATTTTCCATTGTTAAGAAGTTCTTCTGCTTTTAGAACTTCTTTCTTCACCTCCATTTTAGCTAAGAGATGTTCTATCCTTTCAATCCTAGATATTCTATTTGGAGAATTAGGATTAATAAAAGGAAAGAAAATTTCTTTTTCATCCAAGCTAACAAAATAACCATACCTTCCTGATGGTCGATCTAGCTTGGCACCATGCTTCTCAAAATTTTTGAAGAAGGGAGTCCCAAGGTACATGGCACAGTCTATTCCCGGGACTATTGGACAGACAAGATGAACTCCAGTGGCTTCTGTTAAAAAGATATTTACATCTTCTTCATGCTTTGTAGGAATAGTTCCACTGGCGGTTATCACCTTTGGACACTTTGTAGGCCTCCTTATATGTGCTGGAACAACTGCATCACTGATAATGTTTAGGCGAGATCCAATGTCCATCAAAACTTTCCAAAACTCTATGTGGTTTCCAATTTGTACCTTTAGTTTGACACAGTACATTACATCTTGGTTTACATAGTGACAACTCAAACCCGATCTTTCTACTTCAGACTCATCATATGAATCTTTCTTTTCAGGACCTGGTTTAAAATATGAAGTAGAAGTTGTATTTGCATGAATTAATTTGACAGAAAGATCTCTAAGATTTTCTATGCATAGTCTTTTATTTTCTTTTACTGTTTTCCTCGGTTCTTTAATAGCCATATGCATAGCAGGCAATGTCTGTGGTAGATCTTTACCAAATTCTTCATTCTTGAATTGTCTCGTTAGTGCTTCTACTGAAAATAAAGATGCAGGGGGAACATAACCTCGATTTGAAGATGACTTTGAGGTTTTCTTCGAAAGATGATCAGTTAGCATAGATCTGTACATTTCTTTTAGCTTCTGATCACTAGCTGCCATCATCTGAGTGAAGATATTTATGCTAATCTCATCATCTTCACTTTTCATCATACTTATCATATTGCACTTGCAAACATCAGGGTCACTACAGTTACACTCATTGCAATTTGTGCAATAGGGGTCTCTGCAGTATTCTTCTTCTTCTGAGGAAGAGTCATCTACAAAGTTCAATTCATTCTTTGATTCTGAATCAGAGGAGATTAGCTTATCACAACTGCTGGGAAGGTCAAAGTAATTTACTTTACCCTTTTTGTTCTTATAAGCAATTTTCTTTTTAGAGAACTCTTTCTTCTTCTCAGGACATTTATTAGCAGTGTGTCATTTCTTCTAACAGTTGTAACAAATTACTTCTTTGGAAAACATTTATGTTTTTCTATATGGCTTTGGTTTTCTGTGTTGATCGTCTTTGTTGTGGTGGAGCGGGGAATTCTTCTTGGGGAATCTCTTTTTCTTTCTTCTCACCCTTTCAGAATTGACAGCTTTGCTCAAATGCCATTGTTTACATAGCTGCTGATAGCCATGCGGCTTCTTAGGATTAGTGGCAGCACGTGCAATCTTCATCTGGGAGCAAAGTTCAACAATGACTGCCTTAACTGCTTGACGAATAATGCCAAATTTGTAGTCTCCAATTTTGTCGGGGAGTTTAGCTACAATTGCTGAAGAAACCCAGTTAGGTAGAGAGGCAACAAAAATCTCTTTCCATTTTGGTTCAAGAATTAAATCAGGAGAAAGAGTATGGAGACGACGTAGATATTCATTTAAATATTCATCAAAGTGCTTCATGTTGTGCAGTTTCATTGCAAGAAGAGTAATGATAGTTATATCATTGGTGATCTGAGGAAATCCAATGAAATTAGCTCTGATACCATTAACAACAGGACCATTAACAACACAGATGCGGAAAGTAAATGAAGATAACCAGAGGCTTTGATTTAATGAAATCAGAATATCATAAGGATTGGTCAGCAAGTTCCACTTATTCATGGAACATTGACAACTATACCGAAGCCGAAGTAATGTCTGTTCTGCATTCTATGCTTGTATGTTATCATACTTATCTTGCAGATGAAATTGGTCCAATAAATGTTACAAGGAGAATAATAGCTGGCTTTGAAGGTACATTAGACTCTTGGCTTAAAGCTGAGACTTTAAAGTTACCTACTCTGCTTTCACAATGGGAACAATCAATCATTCTAAATGCAGAAGGCACTACATACATGGACCCCGTCACTGCTCTCCCTATAAATAATATGATAGGTTGTTTGATTTATGGCTATAAATACTATTTAAGCTAACTAACTATGAAATAAAAATGTTGTGAGGTGGTGGTAACCAAATCACAAGTACATGAAAATCTCCCCGAAATAGATATGCTTGCAGTGAGTAAGGATGGTTAATTGTTTCGGTTGACCATCTTTTGGCTTGAGCTGGCATATGGCAAGCATCGGTTGCAATTCTTGAGGATTACTCATGCGCAAATGAAGCTGGGCAGTATAGGTGGCATCAATAATTTCAGTAATCATGTAACCAATTGCATCGGTCAGGAATTTGATTGTTGTCCTTTGACTGTATGGTTTCACAAGGAAGAACCAAAAGGTTTCCCATGTTAATGTTTGGATGCCTGCGATTAATCTCTGCCTCTTTTCCAGCTCCTGCTTCCATGTCTGCTCCAATGCTTTGACTGATGGTAATTTTCCTGGAATACATTCTAAAATTAAATTTTACAAATAAAGAGTATCATTAATTAATTCCACTAAATTACCAGTCATAGATCTACAAATCAATGTTGCCCTCTCCGCCTTCATCAGTTGACTTTGCCACTCAAGGAATATGATTTCCTTATGTGATTCTAGAATTCTAGGTAGATTTACGGCTTGTCCTTCCTTGGTTTCTTGCCAGGAAAGAAAATCTGTTAGTGTTTCATCTGCCTATTCCAACTTTTTTCTGTCGTCAATCGACTTATAAATCATAGATGAGGAAATTTCACAAAAAGGAGGAATAATAGAAATATTATTACATAACAAGGCCAACTGAGTAGATAGTGCCTTAATGATTTGGAGAGCCTCTGATTTTAATTCCTCTACTTTAGGAAATTCTTTGAACCTTTCTATTTGTAATGACAACGGAGCGATCTGTTCATCTTTCGATTTTCTCAATTGTTCATTCATTGTCTTCAGTTTGTTCAATGCTTGAGATAGCTCTTTCCGCTTTTGCAATGCATGTTTGTCTATCCATTGTTATCTTTTAGCAATTTCTCATTTAATTACTCGTGATTGCTTCCGTACTATTAACTTCTCATCTAACTACTCTATCCTCTATTGTTTTTCCTGTACCTGTGTCTCCAGTGAGATGATCGCTTGATCCTTTTCTTCAAGCAAATTGCTAATTTCCAATGCCTTATCCATAGTAGCTATTGTATATGCCTGAGCATACTAAGAGAGGTTAGCAAGATCTTCAGAAGGGTTGACTTCCTTTCTCCATATGACATTATTTATCTCCATCTGTGTAGGTAAAAGAGAAGATTGATCAAGTTTTCTTTTTTCCTTTGCCTCTTCATTACAGCCCTATGCTTAGGGCTGTAGAAGACATTTAAGGGTGGTATTTTTTCTACACGTAGAACAATCTCATCGGAAGGGTTCTCTGGAATTATTCCAACATTTGTGTGAGTCATGGATGGGCCGCTAGTTCCTTCAGATGCAATTGTATTAGTTGTTATCTTCTATCCAGTTATTGCTTCAGGTGTACTAAATCCCTGCAAACTCTTAGTATTGCTAATAATTGAGTCAAGTTGTTGCCATTCCTTAAGTAGTTTGGGATCAATATTAATGTTTGAATCAATAAGTTCACCGCCCTTTTCTTGTTCTTGCTCTTGCTCTGGTGTTTTTTCTTTCTCGGGAAATTTTTCCATTGCAAGGGATTTCTCAATAGTTTGTTGTTCAGTTTTGCTTGACTGGACTATTGGGGTCGTTATTAACAGGTCTAGAGGCAGAGTTTGTAACCTCTGATCTCTAAGCATATTAAACATTTCTAGCCCTTCATCTTGATACCTCATCCTGGCCAATTTTTTAACTTGAAATAATGATTCAGCTGAGAAAAATAAATCATCAAATTCATCGTCCTTATGATCAAACTTAGCAAGTCTGGTCTGAGACATGACATTATAAGCAGTCTTTCTTACATCATATGGCCTGTTAGGAATTGTGGCCAGATTCAACATTAGGATCTTTTTTGTCTCCTTCTGAGCATGCTTATAATCATGTAGAATGAAAATGCCACACTGTAAAGGAAATTTAGCCCAAATATGCTTCTTTGAATCCTTAAGGGTTCTGGATGTCCCTTCTACTGTTATTTGGTAGGCAAATTCCCAAGCTAACAATTTATCAGGCACATACAAGGGAAGAACATGGGGTTTAGTAAGGCTACCAAAAAGCCTTATGTAAGTAAATTTCTCCTCCCCGAACCAATTGCCTACTGCTATTAAATCAACTTCTGCTTCCGAGGATATCCTTGGAGTAGGTTTATTAAAAATAGAATAATATACAGGGAGAATAAAACCATTGCAAATTTTATACAAATGATTTTTGTAATTTGCCTTCCATAGCTGTTGGTGGTAAATATGGATTGGATTCGGGTCTTGAGGAGTTCATTTCCACCCAAGTATTGGATATTCAGAATTAAATCAAATGGTATCCATTATATAAGCACTATAATAGAACTGGGGAATAATCCAGGAAGTTGTATGTACATTTGTCCTATACTCTAAAATTGTTGTGGCTAGTTTATCTCACAATATATTAGCCCAATCCATCACATAACCGTTGATTGTAGCTTCCATTAGGGGAACCATTTCTATGGTGAATTTGGCAGAATCATGTGCTCCCCACATCCTACACATCATAGCCCTAGTATAACAATAAGGAGAAGCCAAAGAGTCAACATAGTACTTACCTGATGACTCGTGCTTGTGTTTTTTGGGGAAATGTCTCCATTGCTTTATTGGGGTTGACTCTGAATCGTTCTCCTTTACAAATGCCTCCAATAACACCTTGTTGTATTTCTTTTCAGGTATAGGTAAGTGGTACATTTTCATGAGATCCTTAGGCTAAAATGAACCAAATATCCTCCCATCAGCTGTGCAAAAGGTTCTGTCGGAGACTGGAATTTTCTCCACCACCCATCTTACTACGTCTATATATGGCAGGATTTTAGCTCACGTTGCTACTCTATGTAGATAGGAACAAGCCAATTCTTAAAGAGTTCCTTCTGATTTGTTAGTTGAATCAGCTATGGCTTCCTCTGATAATTCCTCAAGGTGGTTGGCTTCTATTATATTGTAAATGCTCTCCCACCTTGTGTTTCCTAGACCAAGGCATGTCGTATCTAAGATTAATCCTTTCTTGCTTGGTCCGAGATCTTTGACTGGATGAGTTGCTACTATAGGAGCTGTTGCTACGGACTTCTTTGATTTCTTTAACATTTTCTTTGGTTCTCTGGTTTCAGAGGAATCCTGTGCAAACAGTTACAAACAATGATATAGAGAAAATGTTGTTGCAAGCTAATATGATAATGAATAGAATTACGTCGATTGGCATCAAATACAATATAGTTAAGGATTACCATGGATGAAATCATTTGAAGATTCATCCTTAATTGCAATATTGAATAGCCATTTAAACTATCAATCGTGGTGAATATCATCATAAATTCCCATCACGTTGCCCATATGCCAAATAATTGTTTCAAGCATGCCTTAGATTTTAATGATCGACGATCAGCGAAAAATCACTAATCAGTGATCAGGAGTGTCAATGGGAAGGCTTTTAAGATTTTCTTTAAATATTTCTGATCACCGAAAGGTGATACAAAATAAAGCATGCAAAATTCCCTAAATATATTTTGTTTTTCGAGATGTGCGCCTAATTAATAGATTGCAGTCGGGATTTGACATGGGCTTTATCCCTTTATTATGTGACTCCGCCGAGTGTCGATCGCCAATTGCAATTAGCTTTATCACATCAGTGGAATTGATTAGGCCTCTTCAGATATTCCTTTATGTTGTTATAGCCGAATCACCAATTGCCGATTTCGATTAGCTTTATCGCATTGGAGGAATTAAGGGGATTTGCTTTATTGTGCATTGGTATTTGTTTTCCTCGATTTTCCGATAGCAATTATCTTTTTGGGTCAGAGGATTGGGCGATGTTGTTTTTGCGTGTTTCTTTGATATTGCGATATGCGATCTCCGATCGCTTTATCGCAATATAGAATTAATTTTTTATTATTATAAAGGAAACACTTTGTTTCTTATTTAAAAGGTTATATAAAATGATTTATTTAAATCAAGGATTTTTAACACGGATTTTCTTATGATGAGGTACATACCATTTTATTCACAATTCTAACTAAGTTTATTTTTTAACGAACCCATTTCATATTAAGATTTTGTATAATTTTTTTATGAAATGGGGGGTTTTTGTACAACACAACAGATACACAAAAAAACTTTCATCATGATAATTTTTTAGGGGATTCCCTAGCGATCTACTACACAATCAATTTGTCTTATCTTGTTTTCCTAAGCCATATCTGTAGTACATGTGTGTATGAGTATTATTGTATTATGCGATGTGTACATGACATTGTGAATTAGATAGTCTTTAATAAATAAAATATTAACCAAAGATGGAATTAAGTTGAAGCCAAAAGATGGAAAAATGGATGGTAATTGAATTTCCTAGGAAAAGCCAACAAAATTTTATAAAGTTATTACATGGAAACAACTCAGCATGGATTTTTTTCTATCTCTAGGAGGTGCATCCACTACTTTGAAGAGGAATATCTAAACCTAACATTTTCCAGTTGAGTTATTTCTTTTGTTGACTATTATAAATATTGAAAAGGTGTTGTAAAGTGAGGAGGATACCTATACTATATTAACAAACTATATGTGATACAGTCATTGCATATTTGAGTGAAGGAAGGGAGAAATCCCATAGTTGTATATGAAAGTACAATACTGTATAACATTCATCAACAACATGCAGTGTAAGAGGTAAAAAATGTGGGGGACTAAAATTTTTGAAGTGTCACAATATGGAATCTTGGTTGTGAACTAAAAGAGAATAGAAAATTAGACAAGAACATAGCTAAGGCCACTTGGACAATAGGGGTAGCAATACAATAGTCAAGAAAATGACATAAAAGGGAGGTTATGTTAAAAGTTACTAAAGCATAAGTAATACATATTCAACATCTAAAATTGACACAAAAGTGTAAGTAAGTGCATACTTGTGAGATAAATCACTAGTTTCTATTTCCATAAAGGGAAAGAAAAATAAATGGTCTTTAGAATGTTATTGTCGATATGTAAATAGTGCAAATGGAAATGATATTTCCAGGTTTTGAAAATTTATAGTGTAGTGATTTGGTGGTGTCTAGAGCATTTGGAATATCGATTGGAGAAGTACCAAGAAATAAAAGACAAAAATTTATATCATCAACATTCTTACTCTAATGCTGCTATTTTTTATTAAATGGAATTTCCCAACCCTTGTTGAGTTATCAAGCATGCTGATAACATTATTGGTACATGCTTTTGACCCTTGCTGGGTACATAAGTAATAACTAATTATTCTCATCCATGGACCACCATTGATGAGAACATGTTGTAAATGGAATGTGGAATTGAAAATGGGGTTAGTTTTACTCCAAAAATAAGAAAAAGTAAACCAATGCTAAAAAAATTGTTGTGGAAGGTCTTTAGGCCTGAACAGACTGGAAGAAATCAAAGAGGATTTCCAAAAAGATAAATCCAAAGAAGAAGGGAATGTAAAAACACTAAGGACGATGTTCGTTCAAAGGGGGAAAAATGTAATATCCCCAACCATATGACTCAGCTATTTTAAATAATTGTTAAGTTGGACTGCAATTAGAATTAGAATTTATATGTTTTAATTTATTTATAGAAAATATTTATTTTTTTCATATTTTATAAGGAGAAGGGATGAATGATTAATCATATAGTGTATGATATTTTACAAAAGAATAAAATGTTTCCATGTAGAACTAAACCTTATGAGTCATAGAAACAATTAGAAAGTTGGTTATATCACAAAGAAAGGGAGGGAAATAAGAGAAACAAAAGAGAAAAAAAATGGCAGGGGTGGGGGTGGGGAGATATTCTCATGGGGGAACCAAACATCTATGACAAAAAGAGAAGAAGAGGAGGAACAACTACAAATTTGATACTTGAGGAATAGCAGAGAAGCGCAAGAGATAAATGCCCAAACTCTGGCATTGATTGTTATTACCATGACAAATAGAATATTGAGCTTTCAAAAAACACCAATGGGAGTGAAATACTGGTGGAATCCCTTGTTTTAGTACTACATTGAGAGAAAATTGTTGTAGCGAAGACCTTCTCTATTATGTTGAATTGTCTATTCATCTGGCTAATTTAGGGTGAGGCTGGGGGGTAGCTAAGTAGCGAGTAACCTTACATTTGGGTGGACCATGAGAGCCATTTATTTATTCCCTGAAATATTACAGATAGGTTTTTCTTAATTTTATATTCTCTTGCATGTTTGATCATAGATAAAAAATGCAAATGTTATATGTGTCAATGAAAATGTAAGCTAGAGAATTATGCACAAAACTAACATTGCAGGTACATTTACATCTATCAGTATGTGGAAGAAAAGATTGTAGTATCTATAGGGAATTACTTTGAAAAGAATCAAATCTACCAAAATGGAAATCTGAACAAAGGTGAATCATAGTATAATTCAGGCCTTGGAAGGTTATTAAATAATAAAAGCTAAATTGTCTAAAAATTAGTTATTATTTTCCAAAAAAAATATACTGATCCAACTTGGTATTTTATTTAAAAGAAAAATGGAGCTCGAGGCTAGTTCCTCACTAGTCAGTTAGATAGAGACTCACCACTCCATATAGTCTCAAACATTAATATCCTATTAATAGAGTAAACTAAAATCAAAATTGAATAGAAGCTAGTAAGAAAACTACATGTACATACTTAAATGGATAAATGAAAAAAATATATATATTATCTTCATAAGAATGATTTTGTACAAAGTAAAAAAGCGGAGAAACAAATATTTATAAAATCCCTTCCATGAAACATTCACAAACCAAACAACAAAGATGTCATAGTAGTATAAAATAATTCTTCGAAAATTCTATTGAGGAAATTAGGATAAACACCCTTTATTCTAATGTGAGAAGAATGCATTACTCTAAGGAAACTATTTAAGGAAAGTAACTCCATGATGCATTTCGTACTATATTACCTACTGTAAATATGAGACTTAACTACTCAACATTATATAAACTGAACAAGAAATGAAAAAGAGCGGAATTTTACTTGATCAGACAAATAATCTCAAGATAGAAATTTTTAAATTATATGTATGAAGAAACCATGAATATTGTAAGTTATTCCCTATTTAGAAAAAAAATATTAATATGTTGTGGCCTCCAATGGGATAAAAAACCCTTGAGGTCAAATAAGAGAATGAATAATTAAACCCAAAATAGTTGACTAAAGGAAGGTACAATTGACATTATTAAACCTTCACTTTAAAATGCATACTATCCCCATTGAGAACCTGTAGAAAATCATTATACCAATTAGACCTTATATTGTCAAGTGTTAGAAAAAAAATGTAATAATTAAAACATATGAATTAATCAGTTACTGGTGGAAAGAAGAGAGTCCCTATACCATTTCATCCCATAGAGCCCCCATAGTCACAAAAAAACAAAAACTATAAGAATTAAGGAAAAATAATGGAAGAAAGAAAGAGAATGAAAATAAAGTTGAAGGAATTATGACTATGCCTCTCAAAGACTTAACGTGGAGAGAGAACCCACCAACAATGCTATGACTGTCTTAGTTGATGAATGAGATTCAAAACCTAATAAGGGCTTGTACCGAATTTTTAGTGAAATGAGAAGGGAATAAAGATAAAGAACCTACATGAGTCAAGCATACCAATTAATAGAACATAAAGTAACCAATATTGGACATGACACAAGAGTTAAAAATTCAACATGAATGTAATTAATAGCTATTTTTATCTTACCGGTAGAGAAGTTAACCACCGAGAGTTCTACAACGTTCATAGATTGATCGCTTATGATAATATATTAACCTCTAAAACCAAAATTGTAGTTTACCATTCAATGGAGGAAACACTAGGAACTAAAGGCCTCGCCTCCAAACAAGAAGCAAAAATTATGAATACGGGTGGAAAGGCTAAATGTGGTTATTGCCTCTACCTGACAGGAATTTCCTCGATTATCGAATCATTGAACCAAGGATAGGGTATAATCCAACAACAGATATATGGAGTCTTGACAACCTTCCATTGTAATTAAAAAGTGAATCTATAGGGTTGAAATATAAATTATGACACTATGAATACATTAGCAAATCCAACGGTAAAGTTGTAACCATCAGAAAACTTTCACATATATGGAGTAATCGAAAAAATTTATAATATTATGTGACGAAGATCACATTGATTAATTATAGGTTAACCAAAGAAGATGTGAAGAATTTTAGGTTGTAACATTTACACATGACTGTTGTAACATATGTATCGTATGAAGCTCGAACTCACAAATCTCTTTGTGAGAAAATGGAAATATAAATGTCAACAAGCAATTAAAAGGCTAAGTAAAAAAGACTTTCGTGTGTGTACATTTCAAAAGATGGTTTGAAATTTATACTATAGTTTAAACAATAAAATAAATAATATTTTTCTTCGGAAAGAGGAATAATAGAACAATAATGTATATTGAGAGTGAAAGAGAATAAAATACAAAAATAAAAGAAAAATCTCCTATTTCTTATATTATGGACTAATGTCATTGCAACGAGGGATGCGAAAAATACATTCATGAAATTGTTCAATTTTATATGTGGCTTCTCAATTTCTACTACAAAGTGACAATCTTTTGGACAAATATCCATCTAGATGAAGATTGACTACCTTTATCCAACCTTAAAACTATAGGAATGAATTACCTAGGTTGTCAATCAAATTTAATGTGGACTTCTCAATTCCTATACATGTGTGATTTTGTTAAGGAGGATGATTCCTACCACACCTCATTATTGAATTTGTCCCACTCTTACATGAGATCCCTCTCCCACTCTCCATGGAAACTAAGAGCCTATGACTACAAAGGCTACTGTCATTTCCTTCCACTCTTCCTTTCCTTTATAATCTATCTTAAGAGAGTTGTTAGAGTGGTTCATTTTGTATAAGAATTATTTTCCATATGATCTCATTCTTTTATGACAATCCATAACATTTTTCCTACTAGAGCTTTAATAAGTAAATGGGTGCTCTTTAACCCCTAATCCCATAGGGATTTTGGATTTACATTCCTTTTCCACTTAATAATTATTCCTTAAAATTGGTTTTAAAGTTGGAATTCTAGCAACTTAATGTTAGAATTTATGATGAATCAATTGCCAAATGTTAAGAGAATATTTGAAGTTTTATCCTTGTTCATGTTTCTAGATAGCCTAACTCATTCGCTAAGGATAATTAGCTATAAAAGTAATATTTTATATTATAGGAAGGTTTGTTTTTTAAGAAAGAGTTCAATGGAATGACTCATTTATCATCTTTTGGAAGTGTTTTTATTCAAAAGTAGTGTGTAAAAATTTTGGTATAATATTTTTGCATTATTTTGTATTTTCTATTATTTTTTGTCGAAAGTCGATAAACAATATGTATTTTGTTAAAACATCCTTTAATAAGTTTAGGAAAAATGCAGTATGTAGTAATGAAATGAAAGTGAAGACATGTATAAAACAATTTTAAAAACTATCTAATTTTTAAGCTTAAAATGAAATTTAATGTATATTCTAATTTTATACTTAAAATATTGAATTTAATTTAATTTAATTTAAAAAGAATGTCTTGGAATACTTTAATTTAATTTAATTCGAAAGTAATGTCTTGAAATACTTTATTGTGATTAATTGTTAGTTGGTTACATTAATTCTTAATATGATTTTTTTTTTTAAAGCTCAGTGATAGCGTTCTATTATTATAAAAATACAGATTCAAAGCTACAACCTTCACAAAATCCATCATGTTCTGTTACTTTTTATGAACTATTCTAAAAAAATACTTGTCATATACATTATAAAATACTCCTAGAAACAACTTAAGCTTATAAAATTATAGAACGTTCATCAAAGTCAAGTGAAATTATTTGAAAATTGAAGGAACAACTTTAGAAGCTTCTCCATCTTTTACACATTAGTGTCCTCAAACTGTAGCTCTTGTTCCACTTCTCTCTAGCCTTACTCCTTATGTTTTCTCACTAGTATTTGAATATTGATAGATTCCATTTAAATCCTGCTAATATCTGGACTCCACCATTGTGAGTCTGATATCAATGGAACCTTAGACTCTAGTGCTCCTTGGATTTTTCTCAAATTTTCTCTACATTGGTTCATATTTTTTTATCGAATAGTGCTAGATGTGCCCAAATTTCTCTTTCTACCTCACTCAGTTTCCTCATGGAATTTAACATATTATCTAGAGATTCAACCATATTAGCATATTATGTATGAACTCAACCATATTTCTAGTAGTTGATTCATGGACTCCTCTTCCATTGAAGTTGTTCGGGAAATTGCAATATGTCTCACATTGTCTATTATTGTAGGCCACCCTATATCACTTGTAGTGTTAGAATGATACTACTACTCCTTTTGTTGACGATGGCAAGGAATATTAAACTGAGCCACTTTCTGGATCACCATTCAATGGAATTTAATTACGTCTTGAACAAATCCAAATAATTTGGTAGAGATTACCAGTTAGAAAAACAAAAGAGAAAATAAATGATTAAATTAAGCAGCAGCTCACAAGTGAGCAAGCTACACCTAGAGACTACAAAAACCGGAGCATATGCTCTCATATTCAAGTAATCAAAGATGAGACAATAAATACATCTGCAAATAATGAGGTGATAACAAACTCCTATAACCTAAGAACTAATCCTAACTTAAGGAGTTACGTTACAACCCTGTAACCATTTCTACATTAATACAATATAATATTAATTGTTATCGGCTCTCCCCCTTAATGGAGAAAGGATTACCCTGAAGTCCTAACATCCCCCTAAAGAATCCAAACTTGACATTCCAAAGAGGCTTTGTAAAAATATCAGCCATATTGTCACATGTTGTACAATATTCAATAAATATTTGTTTTGACTGGACCTTTTCTCTTACAAAGTGAAACTGAGTATCTATGTGTTTCGTGTTCTTATCAAACACTAGATTGTTTTCCAGCTTAATAGAACTCTAGTTGTCACAATTGATGACAATTTCTTCTTTTTTCTCTTCTCCTACATCATGGAGAAGATTCCTCAACCAGATAGCTTCACATGTTGTTGCACATACTGCTTCGTACTTGGATTCATGTGAAGATAAAGACACAATGCTTTGCCTTTTTTTGATCCATGTTATTATCCCAGATCAAATATTGATGCATAATCGGTGATAGATCATTGATCATCCAGGTTACCTATTGAACGAATGTTTGAAAAACTTGTTAAAGTAACATCAGATGTATCAGTCTATATAATACAATAATAACAAGTACCATGAAGATACCTAAGTACACGTTTTGCTACTACCCAATGAATTTCAAGAGGTTTAGACATAAACTTGATCATCACACTAATAGAGTATGCTAAGTCTGGTCTACTTGTAGTCAGATATATTAGACTACCAACTAGTTCCCAAGACAATGTAGAATCCACCTCCTTAGAGACATCGTCTCCACACACTTTCAGGTTTTGTTGGAAAGGTACTGATGTTGTCCTATAGTGAACATTCCATTCTAAAAATTTTGAGGAGTCTTGTAACATACATCCCTTGAGTAAGTAAAGTTTGTCGAGAGCCTCTCCACACTTCTAGACCTAGGAAATAAAGTAAACTTCTGAGGTATTTCATCTCAAAATCCTATGACATCTGCATTTGGATTTCATTGATTAATTCATATGTATTTCCTATTATAATCACATCATCCACATATAAGGAAATAAAAATTATCTTCCCTTATTCATCGTACATGGTATGTAGATTTGTATCATTCTTACTCTTATGAAAACCATGATGTAAGAAAAATGAATCAATATTCTCATACAAAGACCTCGGTGCCTATTTTAAGCAATAAATGATTCAGATTTAAAGAGGAATGCAAAAGAATTACAGATATAACAATAAATACAGAGATGCAATAGGAATAATACCTCATTTCATTAGTATAAAACACTGAAATATTCTTACAAACAAAAATGTAAATAAACCAAATAGGGCTAGGGTAGCTTATCTCTAAGAAGATATGTGGAAGCTACATGTCTCTACACTGTGTTACAATGAGGCTAAAAGGCCTACCTACTTTTGAGAAACAATGGAAAACCCTAAACATTCAAAAGCCTAACCTTAGGAGATGAAGCGCCAAACTATGGGCCCCATTTTGGGTAAATTGATACATCAACTTCTCGGGGTTGTAACATTGGCATGCGATCTATGTTTGACACACAAAATACCTCATTAGGAAGATCTATTCGAGGACTACAACATTGAGATGAGAAACGTTAACAAATGGACTTATTTTTTTCCCAATTTTCCGAAAAGGACATCCTTTAGGGCCTAAAAACAGCTTCGAAAGTTCAACACCCAAAAACTACTAAAAATAGTAAATTGTGCTACAGTTTAGGAAACTGAAAAGTTGAAAGAGACAGTTTTGGGGATCCAAGTGGGATATGAGATTGGCCACTAACATTCACCTATATCATTGCTCACCCCTTAGGTAGCAATGGTCCCCATTGGGTTGAGCTCCTCCACGAGATGAGGAAACATCTGCTGAACTTGGTCCTTGGTGAGTTGTTCTGCAATCTCTGATGTGTCCACCAATGGTGGGAAGCTTGGTCGAGGGAAGTCCACATTGAACATTTGGTGGAAGAAAAGGAATGGGGGAATGATGTGCTCCAAAGCATTGTTTCCCACAGCCCTTGTAATGGTGTAAGGACCATATCGGAGTGGTCAATGCTTTTGATGGGCTCTTGTAAGGTGTTCTTTCTACATATGCAAATACACTTTGTCACCCAATTGAAAATTGTGTCATAACTAATGTTGATCATGTCGCTGCTTGTACTTGGCATTTTCTAGAATGGAGCGGCGATATATCAACTTGTTGGGTGAAGGTGCTATAGGAGTCAGATCGAATCAATGCTTCACCTGATAGTGCAACAGTACCCCTGTGAGTGAGGAGAAGATGTTCATGTATTATTTCATGACAGTATCCATCTACTATTGTTGCTTCATAGAGGAAACCTTCACGGGGTCATGGATGTGGTGACAATTTTCCCCTTACAATGGGGGAGAACGAGACACAAAACAAATTTCCTAGTCTAGGAGATGATCTTACTGCCTTTCTTAGGAGAGATCAAAGAAGTAGTGGTACATGGGGCTACCTCCAGTATCTTGTATCATGTATACACAAAGAAATAATAACACCACGAGGTCTTGACTCATACACAACATGTTGCTTCCACAAGTATGGTTGGCCTAATAATGCATCACAAGCATCAAGCGGTGCAAAATCACACAATACCTCATCTATGAAGGGCTCGATGTTGTAGGGAAGGTGCAACTACTGGTGGACTCGGAGATCTCATCCTTGGCGAAGCCACCCAATGTTGTATGGTTGCGGGTGTGGTATGGTTGGTAGTCCCAGCTACTTAATGACCTCTGCTAAAATGAGGTTATTTTGGTTGCCACTGTCAACAATGAATTGCAGCAGTGAACCCTTCACCACATTTGTGAGTCGAAAAGATGTCCCGCCTCTTTTGGATCTTTGGGCTCAATATTCTAGACCTTGGCGATAGACACAATGGTGTTGGGCTCTGCATCAATGAATTTATTCCCTTTCTCATTCTCCTTGTCGCGTTCGTACTCAGTTTTGAAACATGTATCTGATTCTAAAGCCTTCAACTTGGCCACCAGCAACTTCTTGGTCCCACACTCACTTGTGTTATGAGTGGGGCTTTATTGAGCTCACACCACTTTCCCATGTCCTTCATTGACTTTGTAGTGTTTTTATTTTCTTGTGGCTTCGATGGGTTTTCTTAGGTCCCCTTGCCTTGGCTTTGTCCTTTGTTCTTTTAATTCATAGATCCAAAGTCTTGCTTCTTTTGTTTAAAGTTCTGCTCAATATGGACAGCATAGCTTCCACTAATTTTTTGTAGTCACAACAATTAACATTCTAATAGTATTCAGTTTGGCTAAACGAGCAAAGGTTTCCTCATAGTCAATTCCCTCTTTTTGTGAATAACCCTTCACTACCAATCTCGCTTTAAACTTTTCTATAATCCCATCTGCATTCAATTTAGGTTTGTAAATCCATTTTCACCCTATGTGTATTTTTCCTTCATGGAATTCAACTAGTTACGAAGTATTATTTCTGATAATAGATTGAAATTCCTCATCCATTGCAGTTATCCACTCATGAGATTGACTAGCTTATTGATAATTTGTGGGTTCTATAACATCTAAAATGTTTGACATTATAGCATAGTATTTCAATCTCACTTCTAGTTGAGTTTTCCTACTAGATCTTCTTGATAAGGGACTCACCTTAAATCTTTCTACTTCAGACCTTAGCAAGCTCAACTTGTTCATTATATCACGCGCATCTTCCCCTCTCTCTTGATGTTGTTGTTGTATGTTCTCACTGCTCTCTACAATCAACAATGAAATGTGCCACTCTTCAAGGTTATTCTTCTTATTTCCTTCCTCATTCTACTCATGAAATAATACATCTTGACTCGTAAAAACTATTGGAATTATGATGCATGTGTTGTACTTGATGGCAACCCACTTGTAGCAGAACAACTCACTAATATGTAACTAGATGAATCTACAAAAGAGATATCAGATGTGACAGAATACATGGGATGCAGGGCAGCTCAAACGAATCAGTTCAGATGTAATGAACAATGAAAACTCATTAAGATGATAGTTCCCAGTATGGCGAGATAACTTTGCCATCAAGTCCAAAGGGGGAGATTGTTGGCATTATGATACAAGTGTTGTCCTTGATGGCAACTTACTAAGATGACAGATCATAGCTCAGGCTCACAGAATGAAGAAAAAGAGATATACGCAGGTTACCCTTGATAAAGCCGCATATACATGCGGGTTAGCTGACCAAAAGGTGTGTATACGTATACACGCACTCTCATGAAAGGAAGGGCATGTACATTTGGTTTTGGTCCATGGTATTTGGACCATGGTATGATGATCCATGGTATTGGTCCAAGGTATCTTGTGTGACATGTTTATCCAAGGTATTTGGTCCAAGGTATTGGTTCTAAGTGGTTTTGGACCATGGTATTAAGTAAAGCACTAAGACTATAAAAGGAGGAGAAGACCATTAGGCAAAGGCACGAACTAAGTTTCAAATATCTGTTGAAGTATGAGATCCAGTATGTAGGTTATGGGTTCATGATGCCTCACTCTAAGCTAAGTAGGAATCTCAATGGTCGATGGAGAACAAGTTCTAAGGATAGATCGGGACCTAATGGCTTGGAATGAATCATATCTATATGGTTTGATCATGTTTATTCTAGATCTGTATACCGACGCATGTAATGTTCTATAAATATTATGGTCTGGGTATAACTCAAGTTTGGAATAGTTGTAAATCATGAATTAATATTTACAGATGTATACGCTGGTTGACTATGATAAAAGTGCGTACATACGCAGGTTAGATACATCTAAGTAGCGTATACCATATGAGCTATGATTTTTGAAGTTATAGGTGGTTCTAGTTGTTGATGAGTTCTGATGACTGTTCACTGGTGTTAGTATTCTACATATTTAGTTTGGTTGATTGTGTTTAGCTTCAATGTTGATGGATGATGGATCAGGATCATTATGAATTATCTTTATGAGATTTGATGGACTAGATCTGGTTTCTAACACACATATTATCCTTGTATATGTAATGATATGGTATGTCTAAAGTCAGGAAGTGTAGTGAAGTTATAAGTAAGTAATTAATGACATATAGGCTGGTTCGATTCGGTGAAGTTGCGTATAAACACTGGTTTGGCTCTTCCAAGTACCGTATGCACTTTGACGCATGATTTTTGATGATACAGTTAGATCTGAACATTGTTGCATATTTCTGTGTTCCCCTCTGTGCTCTGGTGACTGCAATTTGTTGTCAAGGTTTCAGTGATTCAGTATTGGGTGATGCATAGATTGATGATGCTAGTATTGATTGATTGTGTGCTTCAATGATATTGATGGGTCCAGTATGAAAATTGGATGAAACATGGCCTTTAGATTATGGTGTTGTGCTTCAGGCGTATCAAGTCTGAAAATTTATGAAACGTGGTACCTGGAGGAAGAAAGAGAAGGTTGTAGCCTTCTGTAGGTCGACACCTACGTACTAGTACATTAGATAGTACAAGAGCTAAGGGGGTTGTAGCTCCCTTCCAGTAGTAACTGGAAAACGAGTGAAGGTTGGAGCATTCACTAGGCCAGCCTGTACATACTAATAAAAGGATCGGCTAGTACAAGAGCTAAGGGGATTGTAGCTCCCTTCCAAGAGAAGCTAGAGAATGAGAGGAGGTTGTAACCTTCTACAAGTAGAAGCCTACGTACTGGTATAAGGCTGCACTAGTATAGAAATATTGTAAAAAGAAGTTTCTTATTAAAAGGAGATAGACACGAATTGCAGCAGGTGGTTTTCACCCACATTGGGTTTCCACCTTACATCATGGTGTTCATGTGTGCTTCTTGTGTGTGATGATCTATTCTATTTTACTACACCTGTTTACTGTTCATATGGTTAATAAAGTTTTGATGCACTAACTAAAGATCAACATTTAATGGATTAACTGAATCATAAGTTTATTGGATATATTCTAGTTGCATTAGACACAGTTGCGTGTACACGCAGGTTCCCTTAACTGAAGTATCATATATGAATCTGAGTATGGAAATGAAAAAGTGTTTGATTTGATAATACTGATTCAACCCCCCTTCTCAGTATTATTTCCAACAGTTGGTATCAGAGGAGTTCCTTTGGTAGAAGCTTGATCACTTGAAGGAGATTCGTAGAACAATGGGAAAGAAGCTTAAGAAGAAAGCGCCTCAAAAGAAGAAGACATCTCAAAGAAATTATGACAGTGGGAGAATCGATTGGGGAATATGTGGAAGAAACACTTCATATTTAGAATCACTTCAGAATGAGGATGAACAAGAAAAAGAACTATCAGGTATGAATTTGTTATCCTCTGGTGATACATTTCTCCATCCATTTGAAGATGATGAAAGTGATAGTGAAACAACTGAATTTGCTCTTATGGGTGAGAAATAAAAATATCAAATAGAGGTAGAATTTAAAAGGCTTATAGACAAAATTAGAGATCAACAAGATCTATTGCACAAAAGGGAATGTATCTCCAAAGAAGAAGTTACTAATCTAAAAGCTCAACTAGAAGAAGGAAACAAGGTAAGGAAGCTATTTAAGGAAAATGAAGATTAATGTCCAAAGTTGCAGGATAAAGTAACATCATTAAGAAATGAAGTAAATGAAAGGAGCACAACAATCAAGAAACTGAGAGAAATATCCAGTTACTATGAAAGTCTTGAAGCTACGATCCTCTCACTAAAAGAAGATCTTGAAGAATCAAATAAGTAGAATGAGGAACTACTCCAAGCTCTTGAAAAACAAGAAAACAAAATTCTTGAATTAAGACATCAGTTGGAAGAAGGAAGAAAAGCTAAAGAAAACATGAAGAAGCAGTATCGTGAAAAGGAGGAGCAACATCAGGTTGAGGTAAATATTCTAAAAGATAACTTAGAAGAAAAGGATAAGCTCTTACCATTTCAAGATAGTACTAAGATCTTCGATGATATTCTTAGTAGTCAAAGGTCTCCTGCTATCAAAATTGGTCTTGGTTTTCATGAATTTGTTGAAGGTGAATCTAGTTCAGAAAATAAGACAAGGAACTCTAATGCACAATCTGAAATACTCAACAAGGAGATGAGAAGTCAATTCCATCAACAACCAAGGAAAGAAATTCTTCAAAGAAAACCTTTTACTCATCCGATGAATAATGTTGAATGTTATGTATGTCATAATCTTGGACATGTTGCAGCCAGATGCAGAAGTAGAATGGTTCAAGAACATCACACAGAAAGATCATCACATTCCAGGTACTTTAAAGAATATTGTTTTTCTTGCAATATGTTTGGTCGCAAAGCTGTTGATTGCCACAGAAGGGATATGAAAAATGTAAGATGTTATGCATGTAACAAGATTGGACATATAGCAAAGGAATGCAGGAACAAAGTACAGGCACCATACCAAAAGGTGCAAACATCATCACAGTAGAAGATATGGAAGAAGAAGGAAGCATAGTTTGAAAGATGTGGCACAACACAATGTACAGACATAACAGACTCAAAGGAAGCTGAAAGTGTAAACCTTTAGTGTTCTCAATCTTATACACAAGTTTCATGAAGAGAAGTCATGTATAGACGTGAGTTAGACTCTGCATAGTTGCACATATGTCAGTTTGAGAAAAGTAGTGGGACAGACTCAGGAAAAGGGTCTAATATGATTTAGTTCATTCCTTTCTCTGTTTGATAATGGTTACAATCTGTTGATGATGTGTGGAAATGTCTTGCTACTTGTAAGATGTTTAGAAGTTTTTTTATCCTAACTTGATAATGATGATGCCTTGATACTTCTTGCTAATATATGCATGATCAGATCTGACAGTAAACAAGATGGAACAGGTTCAAGGGGAGCATATGCTTTTAATAATGAATTGTTGGCATTACAGCTAGTAGTCCTTGGTGATGATGCTTATATGGCTAAATGATACATCTTGATATGATATGGTTATGAGTTGTCCTTGACAAAATCTCATATGATTCTTGGGGTTACATAGTTGGTGTTCAGATCAGATTTGTAGTTGATTCTCTGATGATGCATATATGGTGCTTATATGGTGATCTTCATAAGGATAAGGAGAAGTACAAAGCTTGAATACACAATTTCATTACTTGATGATGAGTCACTCATATGCTGCTATCAACATATAATACAGTTATGATGCAGGATTCCTATAGTTCTTGGCACTCACATGGATGAGGATTGTTACTGTTGATGATATCAAGAAGTCTTAACAAAATATCTTGAGCTCAAGATACATAGTGCTATATACAATATGTTGGATACATGGATGATTACTCAAAGTTGCATTGTTGGAGACATGATGATGATGAGTTCTTATCTATATGATGATAGGTTGATTCTTACATATGTTGATTGATTCAGATGTTCCCAAGTGATGATACTTGGATGATATATAAGATCATGCAGATCTTAATATTGATGAGATGGCTATGGTGTTTTTCACATATGATATAATGTGAATGATTTTGTATGTCATATGCAGAATTCTATTCAAAAGGATGAGTTGATATATATATGGAGACATACCTTGTTATAGGTTGATAACTTATACACTAATGGACATATATAGGTTTCTGGTCTAGATGCTACTGACAAATGCTTATGGAGCAGATCATACATTGTGTATGATAGCTGCTGATGACTATCATGTTCTTATTTAGACATTTGGTCTCTATTATAAATGTCATGTAAAGGTCATATTAAGACTCATGATGTAATAATTTGTCTCTATCTATTGTAGTCATTTCATGAATCCCTTTTGGTCATATCATGTAATTTGTACCCCCACTATGCATGGGAAGGATGATGTAATATTTCAGTCATGTATAAACAATTGGTATCTAGTGTAAACCCACTTGGTTGGGTGGATGAGTCAATATTGGTATATCCCCAGCTGGTTGGGAGATGGATGTATGTATGAGCCTTTGGTGATAGGAAGGTCATTTATGATAGAGTCATGTTCTTCTTGTAGAACATCCTTTTGTAGACCTTGCTCACAGACAGGGGCAGCATGAACAACACACTTCAGTAGAGCAGAGATTTCATCATGTACTCAGAGGGAGCATGGACAGATTGGTACACCTTGGCATATACAAAGGGGGAGCTCAATTAGATATTTCGGCAGGTACTCAGGGGGAGTATGGACAAGAGAATGTATATCAAGGAAGAGAATATCTTGGTCCGCCCTTTGCCCTTGATGTCAAAGGGGGAGAGTGACCTGGTATGGTTGTTGCCATAAAGTCCAAGGGGGGAGATTGTTGGCATTATGATGCATGTATTGTACTTGATGGCAACCCACTTGTAGCAGAACAACTCACTAATATATAACTAGATGAATCTACAGAAGAGATATTAGATGTGACAGAATAAATGGTATGCAGGGCAGCTCAAAAGAATTAGTTCAGATGTAATGAACAATGACAACTCATTAAGATGACAGTTCTCAGTAGGGCAGGATAACTTTGCCATCAAGTCCAAAGGGGAAGATTGTTGGCATGATGATACAGTTGTTGTCCTTGATGGCAACTTACTAAGATAGCAGATCATAGCACAGGCTCACAGAATGAAGAAAAAGAGATATACGCAGATTACCCTTGATAAAGCTGCATATACATGCGGGTTAGTCGACCAAAAGGTGCGTATACGTATACACGCACTCTCATGCAAGGAAAGGTGCATACATTTGGTTTTGGTTTGTGGTATTTGGACCATGGTATTGTGATCCATGGTATTGGCCCAAGGTATCTTGTCCGACGTGTTGATCCCGGGTATTTGGTCCAAGGTATTGGCTCTAAGTGGTTTTGGACCATGGTATTGAATAAAGCACTAAGACTATAAAAGGAGGAGAAGATCATTAGGCAAAGGCACCAAGTAAGTCTCAAATATCTAATGAAGTATGAGATCCAGTATGCAGGTTATGGGTTCATGATGCCTTGCTCTGAGCTAAGGAGGAATCTCAGCGGTTGATGGAGAACAATTTCTAAGGATAGAGTAGGATCTAATGGATTGGAATGAATCATCTCTATATGGTTTGATTATGTTTATTCTAGATCTTTATACTAACACATGTAATGTTCTGTTAATATTATGATCTAGGTATAACTCAAGTTTGGAATAGCTGCAAATCATGAGTGAATATTTACAGATGTATATGTTGGTTGACTATGATAAAAGTGTGTACATATGCAGGTTAGCTACATCTAACTATCATATACCATATGAGCTATGATGTTTGAAGTTACAGGTGGTTCTGGTTGTTGATGAGTTCTGATGACTGTTCACTGGTGTCAGTATTCTACATATTGAGTTTGGTTGATTGTATTTAGCTTCAGTGTTGATGGATGATGGGGATCATAATGACTTATCTTTATGAGATCTGATGGACTAGATCTGGTTGCTAACACACATATTGTCCTTGTATATGTAATGATCTAGGTATGTTTGAAGTGAGGAAGTGCAGCGAAGTTATCAGTAAGTAATTAGTGACATATATGCTCGTTCGATTTGGTGAAGTTTCGTATACACGCGGGTTCAGCTCTTCCAAGTAGTGTTTGCACTCTAATGCATGATTTTTGATGATACAGTTAGATCTGAACATTGTTGTAGATTTCTGTGTTCTGCTATGTGTTCTGGTGACTGCAGTTTGTTGATAGGGTTTCAGTGATTCAGTATTGGGTGATGCAGAGATTGATGATGCTAGTATTGATTGATTTTGTGCTTCAATGATATTGATGGGTCTAGTATGAAAATTGGATGAAACGTGGCCTTCAGATTATGGTGTTGTTCTTTAGGAGTATCTAGTCTGAAAATTTATGAAACATGGTACCTGGAAGAAGAAAGAGAAGGTTGTAGCATTTTGTAGGTCGGCGCCTATGTACTAGTGAATCAGCTAGTACAAGAGTTAAGGGGGTTGTAGCTCCCTTCCAGTAGTAGCTGGAAAATGAGTGAAGGGTGGAGCATTCAGTAGGCCGGTGCCTACGTACTAGTAAAAGGATCGGCTAGTACAAGAGCTAAGGGGGTTGTAGCTCCCTTGCAGCAGAAGCTGGGGAATGAGAGGAGGTTGTAACCTTCTACAGGTAGAAGCCTTTGTACAGGTATAAGGTTGCACCAGTACAGAAATATTGTAAAAATAAGTTTCTTATTAAAAGGAGATAGAGACGAATTCTAGCAGGTGGTTTTCATCCACATTGGGTTTCCACCTTACATCATGGTGTTCATGTGTGCTTCTTGTGTGTGATGTTCTGTTCTATTTTACTGCACGTGTTTACTATTCATATGGTTAATAAAGATCTGATGCACTAACTAAAGATCAACATTTAATGGATTAACTAAATCATAAGTTTACTAGATATACGCTAGTTGCATTAGACACAGTTGTGTGTACATGCAAGTTCCCTTAACAGAAGTAGTGTATATGAATATGAGTATGGAAATGAAAAAGTGTTTGACTTGATAATACTGATTCACCCCTCCTCTCAGTATTATTTCCAACAAAAACTTTGTGAGTCAAATGATTAAACAATTTATAAGCTTTAGACTGAGTGCAGTATCCCACAAAGATGCCTTTCATCGCCTTAGGATCTAAATTTTTCCTATGATCCTTGGAAATACGGGCAAAGGATTTTGACCCAAAAACCTTTAAATGATTCGCTGTAGGGTTATATCCATAATGTTCTTCAAAAGGAGTTTTAAAATTTATACATTTAATTGGAATCCTATTGTTCAAGTATTTTGCAGTGTTAATGGCCTTAGCCCAAAAACCATTAGATGGACCATTACCTTGAAGTATAGTTTGCGCACACTCCAAAAGGTTTTTTTTCTTGCATTCTAAAATTCCATTCTTCTACAGAGTGTAAGGCATTGTGAACTATTGAATAATCCCATGATTCTAGCAAAATTTCACGAGAATTTGCATTTCCCCCCTTGTGAGAGCAGAGAATCTTAATGAATTTTCATGTCTGATTCTACACCATATTCTTATATTCTCTAAAGCATTGAAATGTCTCACTCTTCTTTCTAATAAAATATACCCAAGAGAATCTAGTGTAATCGTCAATGAAGATTAGAAAATAATATGCACCACCTAGCAACCTAGTCTTCATAGGTCAGCATATAATTGTATGCACAAGCTCCAAAATATCTCTTTTCTTCCTATCAGCATTCGAAGGAAACTTTTCTCTATGCATTTTCCTTAATGCACATCCATCACAATCTAAATGAATATTATAAAAAGCAGGTAGCCCATCAACCATACCTTTTCTTTGTAGCGGCATGAGATCTTGTAGGTTAAGATGACCGAATCATTGATGCCAAAGGTTCTCGGCTATCAATCATGTTGAAGGTAGAGCTTCGTGTGTCATGCTCTTGAAATTCAACCTATAGAGGCCTCCCACATGCAATCCTAATGCAACTAGTTCCTTTTTCTTATCCTTTATGCCACAGTATGATCTAAAGATTTTGAATTGGAGGTACAAACATCACATTTTCAATATACCTCATAATACCATCACAGAATATCACTGAAATATCATCATAACCCTTCATCTCATAACCTCTATTATCACCTAGATATATGCTAGCTCCACATGTAGTTTCTTCAAAAATTTTGAACTAATGCCTACTACCTATCATATGTGATGACACACATGAATCTACCAATCATATTTCAGCCTCATCGTGCTGAAGAGCTGAAGTAGGATAATCAACTATGAATAATCGAATATCATGATTGTGACATTCATTAGCAAAGTGCCCTTTGTGCTTTCTCTATTTATTTATATCCTTGTGTTCTTGTTTCTTAAAGAAAAACTTAGCTAAATGACTGGTCATCCCACAACAAAAACATTTAATGTCTCATTTGTTATCATTGTTACTTGGAGACATACCTATAAATAGTATCTTCTGAAAAATGCCACAACCTTTCTATCCTTGTGGTTGTTTCCCTTTCTATGGCTTCTTCTTCACCATGAGAGCAAGATCAACACTTTGTGGTCTCAAATTCCATCGCCGCTCTTCTTCCTGTCTTAGGATTCTTGTTATGTCTTCAAATGCAAGGGCTTTATCAATTGCAGAGAAGCCTGTGATGAACATATGGTATTCATCCGCCATCCTGTTCAATGTAATTGTGACGAGATCGGAGTTAGACACCTTCTCTCCAACGTCACCCAATTTGTCCTTCAATTTCTTGACCCATGTAATGAGTCCAACAACAGATTCATTATCCCCCATCCTCATGGCAAACAGCTTGCCTTTGAGCAACAAGAAGCGATTGGTGTTTTGCGTCTCGTAAAGGTTCTTGAGTGTAGTTCATATCTCATTGGGCGATTTATAGTCTCTAATATGTGGGATAATATTTCCTTTAACATACATCTTCAATAAGGCTTTCACCGTATTCTCCCTTTTATCCCCATCGTGTATTAGTGTTGTTGTACAACTTAGTGAAATGGTTGGCTTCTCCTCATCGCTGTTGGCGATCGACCAATAGCTTCATCCCTCAAGAAATGTTTGTATGTTGAAATTCAAATTGGTATAATTGGTCCCATAGATTTTGTTTGTCTCGTTGAGATAAACTTCTATGAAACTGTTCATTTTGGACTAATCGGATTCGAGATTCCTCGATCTTTAGTCGATTCTAACTAAGTGAAAAATTACAAGCTACAAAAAAAAAATCTCACAACATACCAGAACCTTTGAAATAATCACTCGCGTGTCTAATATGCCCCCAATCCACTTAATCTGCCTTTGATCTACCACTAATCTACCACGATCTCTGTGTCCACCACCAAATTGGCAAAATGTTAAGATCAAAACCATAAAAAACACGCCATCACTTTTTCTCACTGAAAAGACGCGATTTCCGCGGGCAATGAAGAAATTCACTCGAAGTAAAGGTTATATCATCATGGTTTTGACCTTCATACCACACTAATCATTACCTTTATGAGTCTGCAAAACATGATGACAACTTTGTTCTGAGCTCGAGGTATACTAAGACCTGTGAGAAAGATAAACTTCTTGTGTGAGTAAGGTATGTCACTCCCGACCACCTAGACTCTAAAAATGTGATCACTGAGATTCCTTTGTTTCCACTGGGGCATTGTAGCCACGAAGGCTCTGTAGCCACAAGGGCTCTAATGTAGCGAGTAAGGTTGTGCAAGTAAATTAGGCTCACCACATCTGAGCTCTAATAGCATCTCAGAAAAACTGGAAATAAAAGAAATGAATTAAATGAACGAGGAGCTGAAAGGTGAGAAAGCTGCACCTAGAGAATTCACAAACTCGATCATATACTCTCATATTGAGTTAATCAAACATGAGACAATAAATACATCTCAAAAGAATAGGGAGGTGAGAACAAACTCCTACAACCTAGGAACTAATCCTAACTTAAGGAGTTACTTTACAACCATGTAACCATTTCTCCATTAATGCAATATAATATTAATTATATTCAACTTTACCTTAATTAAATGATTTTAATAAATACAAAGAATGTGATAATTTAAATCCACCCTATAGTTAATTGCTTTCTAGTTCAAGGCTATAGGAGTCTTTGATAAGGGTACTCCATCGATCCCCATGTATGTGGGATATAATTGTGCTCTTTGTGCCACTTTCCGCTAGTGTGAAGCTTAATTGTCGAGGGATTTGGGTTATCCCTCATTCAATCATCCTTCAACATATGTCTCTCTCTTGGGTGTCATTTTTCTCATATTTGTTAATGAGAGAATAATTTTCCAAATTAATCATGTTCCATTTGAGATTTGCTAACCTTGTCAAATAAATTCACTCAAATTAAGTTCAAATTCACCCATCATATAAATTAATCAAACTTCAAATTTAATAAATTGTCCTTTATTTACTAGTGTATAAACTTTTGTTTATGTACATGATAAAATTCAATATCCTCAAACCTGAAATTTTTTAAATAGAAATTTGGACTAATTTCATAAAATTATCATGTTTGTGATCGGCTTGAGATTTGCTAATCCCATGAAATAAATTCACCCATAAATTAAATTCAACAATCTTCAAATTTAATAAATCTTGTTAGTCAAATTGAGTCACTTAGAAACTTGTATATATGTGTATGATAGAAATATGGCAAAACAACATTATTTGTACATTTTATTCATGTTTTACCTATTTACCATACATCACATATGTGATTGTGCCTAGATTATTATGTTTTCTTTCACACATGTGTGTTCTAGTAATCTCAACCTATCTTATATGTAGATAACCTAATTATTTCTCAATTTTACAATAATATCATGTTCGATATATAAACTTTCATACTCTATTCATCTTTTTATATATCTATATATATATATATACATTTTTTTCTTAATGAGACATAAATTATTAAAAATAAAAAGCTTTTAATTGACTTTTCTTTCATTAATTAATTTGATTAAAATATAATATTCAAAACTTGATTAAATATTACTATCGGTAAAACTTGTATCGACCAGTTCTTGTTTATTCTTAATGGGTTCTACGGCTGGAGTCTGAAGAAAGTTTGCCACTCCTTTATGATAAGTGGCTGCTTCAACATCGATCAAATAGAAATATGGATCCGGATGAGCATCCCCACCGATTCGTAATATTTAAAGAAAATGTGAAATACACCGATTTTGTGAATAAGAAGAATATCGAAATCCCAACATAGTCATTGACTTATTAGATGGAGATATGCAATTTGACCAACAACTTTTGACAAATAATATTTCACTGGATTACAGGCCATTACTGATCTCATTGGATCACGCGATCGTGATCCTCTTCCAGTTTATCTCCACCAATTCACATTATTTGTGGGCATACTTCGTGTGAATTATCGTTGTTTAGTAATGGCAAGGGCGGTCTTGTTTCTGTTTCTGGTGCTGGCAGCCTTGTGGGTTTTATCAGTTAATGCAACCCGCAAGTCTCCTGGATTTACGGACAAAGACGTCGAGTCTGAAGAAAGTCTGCGACTCTTTTATCATAACTGACTGCCTCGGCAACGCTCCCCGAGAAATGCATCGGATGAGCGATTCGAAATATTTAAGAGCAATGTGAAATTCATAGACTCGAATAAAAAGAATGTAATGTACAGATTTGGATTGAATAAATTTGCGGATCTGAGTAACATGTGAAAAGAGATCATAATCTGCGGATCATTCACGTCCCAGAACTCGGACAGCTTGCCAAGTACTTTTGATTGCAGGAGTAGGGGAGCGGTAAGCACTGTGAAGGATCAAGGCGACTACGGTATGTATTATGAGAGAAATCATTTCAATTTCAAATGGTCACGCAGGAGCTGGATTTTTTCCCTGGTGTCTCGTGCATATTGTTTATTTTTTGGCATTGCAGATAGTTTTTCGGCATTTTTAACTGCAGGCGCTGTAGAGGGCATCCAAGCTATCAAAACAGGCAATTTGCTTAGCCTATCAGCGCAGCAATCGCTTGATTGGAATCCCCAAGGATATGATTGCAATTCTGGAGGGATGGCTAGCCCTATTTTCCGATATATAATAACTGAAGATCGGTATCCCTACACTGAATCTAAGGGGCCGTACTTCCGATTTCCAGAGGTACAGTAACAAGTTTTAATGATTAATACTGAGATGGATTTGTGCAATAGTTAGATATTGTTAAATAGTAATATTTATAATAATAATAAAGTTAGATATCATTAAATAATAATATTTATAATAATAACATTATTATAATTTGTAAGAGAGTTAAATCATTGTGTTGTTTTGGTTTACTGATTAATACTAAGATGGATTTGTGCAATAAGATAAGGATAGTTAGATATGGTTAAATAGTAATATTTATAATAATAACAAAGTTAGATATCATTACATAATAATATTTATAATAATAACATTATTATATTTGGTAGGACAATGATGTGTTGTTTTGTTTTGATATAGATTGGAAATCCATATGCATCTATTGATAGAGTTGGATTTTTCACCCCTAACAATGAAGCATTTCTGAAATTGGCAGTAACTCAATTGGCACTAACTCAACAACCTATAGGTGTACTCATTCAAGCAGACAGTGAGGAGTTTGAGTTTTATATGGAGGTAAGTGGTTAATATTTACTGGTCGATGTAGGTGATTATGGACAGGAATTAGTAGCCATCCATGAAGGTGTACTAGTTGGATATGGTAACAAAGTTAAGGGAGAAAATAAGGGAATTAATTTATGGAGAGTCAAGAACCCTTGGGGAGAAGATTGGGAGAAGCTTGATAAATTAGATTGTTAAGAGAGGTTCAAGCACCACAAGGGTTGTAGCAATTGCCATGACAAAAGTTTGGAACACCAAAAGTGAGATACAATAGTATGAATATTTACAATTTATTTTATTAAATATGGATTATTTTATAGAAGTTTAATAGGTAAAACATATTATTAATTTATTTTGTAAAATCTTAATGCTTAGAATACATTATTGTATGCATTATTATTGGCAATGCATTAAAATAGTTTTTATTAGAAAATCTCATGTTTTTTTAAAATGTATATGAGTGTGAAAAGAATGAAATGCTAAAAAATTTATATTACTTCTAAATTTTAAATTTAGAGTTATTTTAAAAAATAAATATATTTTTGATAGAGTGTGTTTATAGGAGACTATGTGGAGCAAGTGGAGCAGCCCACCTTCAAGAATGAATTACATTAGATGGTGGGAGTGGTCTGGCCACCTTTATACATGGAGATGCATGGAGTTTTATTTCCGATAGATTCTTAGCTTTATGTTGTATGGTGCCTCTCATTGGAAGTAATGGCCAACTTATGATTGCTGATACTATTTTGTGTTATAATTATGCTGTAGAAATTCTAGTTATGTTGCAATTATTAACTTTTTTGCAGTTTTGGACAAATTACTCTATAGGGAGATGGTCAAAACTATCTGGTTTCCCAATCGGAAGATTGAGACTTTATAACATAAAATTGTTGAGAGTGGTTGGATCAATGATGTACTATAAATTTCTATATGATATAAGCTTACAAAAAAGATACTTGTACATTTCATTTATGTATTTTTTCTTTTTTTATTTTAGTTTCATTTCATTTTAAAAAGTATACAATTTTTCCCCAATGGGGTGAGAAAGAAGGACATATATTTTTCTCCAATGGGAGTGAGGCACAAGGAATGTAGTTAACTGGGTGGTTTTCCCACTACCAAGGGTGTGAGAAAAATTAAATAAAGAGGGTAGCCTGGTCACATTCCACATGAATACAACTAGCAATTGCCCCAAAAGGTGCAAAGAGAGGCCAATAGGATTGTTAAATTATGATAATTTCTTGACACTTACATTTGTATTTAGCGTCCAATATTATTAGCTTTTCTTCACTATTTGATAAAAAATAAAAAGGGGAATCTCAACAGATTAATTGATTAACTTTGTAGTCTCATATGAAAATAGCACAATCAAATTGAGAAACAATTTAGCACAATCAAATTGAGAAACAATTGAAACATCTTTTTAAGTGATTTTTTCAAATTTCAATGTGTATTTAGCAATATTTATGGTTGTGGCTCAAACTTAAAACTTTAATGTGAATGTAATAAACTCATATATATGGTTATATAAATTCCTAAGAAGTGTTATTTAGATCATTATAAATATCTATATACTAAGTTATATAACTCCTTATAAAATATTGGTAGATCATTTTTAAGAAAGGTGAATAAGAAGAGTCTCTCACTTATCAAAAGGGAAATTTGCAAATTTGAGTCAATAGTCTCCAAGAATGAGAAGGAACAATGAATTTTGTTCACTAGAAGAAATTGTGAGGAAAGGACTTCCTCTTCACGGTGTACTAAGAAAGGAAAACCAACAATGTACTAAGAATAAAATATGTGCTCATAAGAAATATAACCTATACAATCCAAATTCTTAGAGTGCGGAGTATAAGCATATATGTGATGGAGGGTGGGGGTGAATGCAATATTAGTTATTGTTAATATTGGTGAACGTGTATAGTTCAATATATATATATATATATATGAAATTACTAAAAATTGTGTCTGTAATAAAACAAAATAACCATTTTATCTTTCAAAGGAAAAATGATAACTATATGGAAAACCACAACAAAAAGTAATAACACATTTTTTTTTGAGTATAAGATAATTAATTCCTCCCTAATTTGCAAAATTACATACAAACATATTTTTAAAAATAAATGAGAAGTGTCTCATTAATAATACAAGTCTAAGAGTAATTAGATTTTATCGTCAAGAGTCTACCGACTACTCGAAGGACATTTATATGCATGCTAGACTTTAAGTGTATAATGATAAGTCTTAAAAATTAAATTTAAAAATATCTCCATAAACTTCATTATTGTAACAAGCGCTACACTTGGATGAAAAGAACAATGGAAGAGAACTAACCTGAACAAACCTTCAATTTACCAAATGAAAAATTTATTTAAAACAAAAATGTGCTGGGTGAAATTTGAAAAATAACTTTGGGATTCAATTAATTAACAAAAATTGAGTATCGACTAATTGGGATAGAGGGCTTTCAATGTATTATCCTGGTTGGCCAGCCTACGCATGGAAGAATCCGTGATACAATACAAACTTGGATAATCCAAATAAGTGAGAGTGTGCGTCGTTAATTTGGAAACAAATTGGTCCATCATCGATGCTCTTTGATAATGTCTCAACCAACTCACGGTTAACCAATTGGTGGTCCAATTTGAAGGTGAAATTGTGTAATTCTGGCTCTGAATTTCTGGTTTTGCATACAATTTTCTGAAAGTTGGGACGACCACATCCAGCTTTCCTACACTGGATGGATACATTATATTCGTACTCACATGTATTAGCATTTTTGCAACAATGGTATTGCACGTCCAGCCATAAGTAGTGAGGATAACAAAAAAAAAATAGGAAAATCAGACGTTAGACACGGAATCAGCATTGAGAAGAGGAGAATGACACAACAACGGCTTCAACGACAGTCAATAGCATGTAGTGTTAAGTAACTCCTATGTCTATTAATAGCTCGTTTTATATTAATGAATTTCCTCCCAATTCTCAACACTAAAAGTAGTCCCACTAAGACGTTAACATTTGAAAAAATGAACCATAACCACCCATCACAATTCCAAATGTTATGGATTCCAAAGAACCCATCACAATTCCAAGGAAGGCGAGCGATGAGGTGGCCGATGAGGAGGCGAGCGTTTGAGGAGACCAGTGGACGAAATGCAAGAGGGGAGCCCATGAACCATTAATTAATTAAAAAATTATTAATTGACACCTTAAACATCACAACCCTTGCTCTCAAGCATATTCCCTTAAGGCTTCATTGATTTAAAATAATTAAAATTTCATATGTTCACATCTACCCTGAGTTGAGTCATATCTACAACAACAGATATGAGAAGAGTTTCACCACTTAAAGAGATGGTTATTGATAAATATTTTGGAAAATTATGGTGAAGTAACAACAACCAGAATGGACAACTTCCAAGATTTTGTTTGTTTTAACAGTCAAAACATTTTTGTCCCAATCTTGTTAGTAAATTTGGCGGAAAACGATTCCCTCTCAAGTTTTACTCTCACAAGGTAAAAGTAGAATTGTTAGTAAAACTTATTAAAAATAGAAATAATAACATTTTTAACAGTTAGAAAACTCTCTAATACAATATATACCGATTTCACCCTAATATCCCTTTGCATGGGGGCCAAGATTTCCAAGAATTATTGCTACATCAATACTCATTCAACAAGATCATGCTTGGAAATAAATTTGCTAAATGAATACTCTCCATAGCTTCTTTGAACGCGAAGATTATGTTTGGAAATAAATTTCGATGTGGTGATCATCCACCTTAATGCTTACTATTATGTAACTGTTTTGCCTATTTTTTTATAATAAATATTATACACCAAACTCAAGCGTCCCATGTACACTTACTACACCTTTGAAACCGCCATACCCAGTATTAATACATTTACAAACACAAATACAAAACTTTCCATTTCTAAACAGTATTCAACTTTAAATCAGGCTCAGTCGACCATTCAAATGTTAAGAGGGTGTACCCATGATGGCCTTCTCAAACTAAGAGGCCAATTGGAAATCACCACTGGGCTCTCATCCAAATGCCTATCCTGCACCAGGGCACATTTGCAGCCTCAATTCAGTGGAGGTATGGTTCCAACTTAAGGAAAGCATGGTGAAATACTCCGGAACATGCAGTGAACATGCAGTCTAATGGTTCTTATTCCCAACTGGGGGGCTGGAGCCGTGGGAATCAAAAGCGACTTGAGTCTCAACATGGAGTACCAATTGAGAAGCTGACTCCACTAACAATTGAGAAGCCGGGATGCCCTGAGAGATAGCGAGGGCATTTAAAAGGCACTGCAAGAGCTCATTGCGGCGGTAGCTGTGGAGGTCGGTGGGCACCATCAGCGTTTGGGGAGCTTCAAGATAAACTGCTCAAAGTGAAAGAGTTTACCCATAACAGAGAGGGTTCTTATCCGGCGGGAGCTCTCCACCCGTAACTAAAATTCCCACTCCAACTGTACTTGAAGATCGTGACACAATACACTAAACACATGGTGAAGTGGAATAGACGTCAGAACTCGAGGTACCCATCTAATTGTCGCATTCCAATGCCCTCAAGAGAGTTGTCAAATTACAAAGAGACAAGTGTCAAACTAGAGGGAAAAGGGTAGATGATGAACTAATTCAAAGTGACACAATACAGTAAACACATGGCGAAGTGGAATAGACGTCAGAACTCGAGGTACCCATCTAATTGTCGCATTCCAATGCCCTCAAGAGAGTTGTCAAATTACAAAGAGACAAGTGTCAAACTAGAGGGAAAAGGGTAGATGATGAACTAATTAAAAAAAAAAGGCATATCCGCTTAAAGATGGAGAAGTAGAGAAGCACAAAAGCCTCGGAGTGAAGAGTGTGCCCTTCAAGTATCTGAATTAGAAGGACTTGCGAAACTCTATTGATTGATTGATTGCGAAGGTCTAGTGGTAACTTTTGTGAAAATGAATGCCAATTAGGTAAACGAGAAGGATTTCTAGCTCATGTGTGGTTTTATTATACACAATATTTTCTTATGCTATAGCTAATATATTTTTTATGTTTTGGTCTTGCATGAAATTGTTGGGAATTTTCATGTGTACTTTTTGTAGAGGGCTTCTAATATCCAAACAAGGAATTTGGTTACCCTATCAATTTTACCAATTTCTAGAGTGCAATACAACAATCTATAGTTGCTTGGTAGGGTATGTTAGCACTATCTTCAATATATTTAATGATTAATAATGAGATGTAAGTTTATATTTCATTTATGTATTTTTTCCTATTTTATTTTACTTTCAATTTATTTTAAAAAAGTTGTAAGTTTTCCCCAATGGGGTGAGCAAAAAAGAACTTGGTGGTCTCCATGTTCTTAACCTTGTCCAATAGCAAGCCTAAGGTGTTGTTGAGTCCTTTCACGTAGTGGTACCACACCAAATACCGACACATTCTCTTATTTGACCAAGAGCTCAAAGAGGGTATAGGACAATGGGTTCCTCACCGTCCTATTAGTGACACTCAACTCACGACCTGAAGGAAAAAAATACTACCAAGCTTTTCCTCTCTATTAGCAAATCAAAATAGGTTGGAGAGTGAAAGGTACAATGTCTTTGCAATTCTTGCACATGTGAAGTAATCTTACCAAAAAAACCAAAAGTTTTCTTTTACTGAGAGAATGGATACACATATGGCACAAATTAAGCGCCATATCCCATAAATCAACTCGAATCCAGCCCCTTCAAGACCTATGAAAGATTTGCCTCTTCTCATTCCTAGTTGTCTAATGTTCAATTTTTTGAAACATGATTAAGATATTCTTGCGATGTTGTCACTTTTAAGATTCTTAAAGTTTTGGAAAAATTATTCCATAGGGTTGTGGTCAAAAAAATATGGTTCCCTATTGAGTAGATTAAGACCATCTAGCATAAAATATGTTGATATTGGATAGATTAATAATGTATTGCCTTGTATGGTTTTATGAGGTAATATAATTAAATCAACTATATATATATATATATATATATATATATATATAGATAGATATCATTTATACCATTATGACAAATAACCTTTTATTTTTTAATTAAAAAAACTTTAAAACATTAAAATTTTATTTTTAATGTTTATTTTGTTTTCTTTTTAATATAACTATATACAAAGATCTCATCAAGAGGAAGAAGAGGTCATATATTAATAAGAGGCAAGAGCATCTTCTCCACCGTTCTAAATTTGCGCCTAGAATGTTTTGGTGGAATGTGATTGTTCGTAAAACTAAAGACAATCATTCTATCCCCTTACAAATTTGGGATAACTATCTTAATAAGTTGTATGACTCTCGGAACACTATGGGCACCATCTTCAACATTCTTATTAAGGAATATATATTTTATCCTCAGGATGTTGATTTTAGGATAAATAATCTCGCTAATCGGAAAGTTAAAGATATTGAAGGATACCAAGTTGTGGTATTTAAAATTGGAAGACCTATCCTTACTCCTCATCTCCACAATCTTCTCAATTTGGTTGTAAAACATGGTTTCTCATGGCCCAGGTGGAGGTGTAATGGACAATCATTCAAAACCAAAAATGATTTCTGCAAGTTCAGATGGAATTTCTGCTTCGTTTTCTGGAGTATTAGTCATCTACCTACAGAATTGGCTATTCTTTTAAATTAGTAGAACTACTTAATTTTAACCACAATATGATAACCTTTTAATTTCCATGAATTAAAAAGGAGTTTAAATTTTTTGTTAGTTCCTTATTGCATCCGCCTTTTCCTTAAATATTTCACAATAAATCTCCACCGTTGATCTTACCTTGAAATCCGATGGTTGTTGGTTCACCGATCGACAAAACTAATCGGCAATCCTGCACTGTTGATCAAGGAACATTTCATCCAATAGTTGATAGAGATATGAGACAGGAATCATGCACAATGTTTACCTCTTTTCTTCCTTGACTAACGCACAAGCTTATTGGCATGCAATGACTGTTAGATCTATTGGATATGTAGATGAGATGATTCTAGACTCCTTTGGGTTAGCACGATTTTGTCAAGGTTTCTGTTCTCTATTCTATCAAACTTAACACTTCCGCTACATTTTAACATGTATCAAACCTTCTTCTCTGATGTTTTTAGAACATAACCAAATTATCTCAAAACATGGAAACACAAGATTTATCATATAATACAGACTCTACGCACTCTAATTCAAAAGCCAAACTACAAATCAACAGAACTCAGAGATATTTCAGAGGGACGCAACACCTACGAGATTGATGAACTATACACGAAAATACATAGAGCTACAATTTTTGTAACTTAATCTTATATGGCCAAATCAGGTCAAATCAGTCAAAATACCTTTACAATCATTCATAACTTACGTAAATACCATTTCATTCTAACAATCAGTCCTTAATCAATGGATCGAATCTGTCTAATCATAGACAATACCTAATTTGGTTGATATTATCCTCAAGAATCTCAACTAAATCTAAACATCTTGAATTAATTATAAAATCACTCAATCCCTAAATCCTAGCTCAAATCCTATCTAGAAAACTTGTAAATTGACACCTAAAGGATCCCACTCATTTGCTTGTAAGTTTTTTTGTATTTTTGGAATAATTCGAAGCCCTTTGTCTTTAAGCCTCATGCTCGTGCATCAGACTCCTTAGGACAAAATTCTTCATGGGCTCATGTCCATAAGCTCTTTTACAGAACTGCCCAACTTCTGTAGCATAGCATCTGTCATCCAAGTAGCTTTAACAATCTTTTGATCATTCCATTTGACCAAATACTGAAAATACTCTTGTCCTCTTGTCTTTTTCAACAATTTCTTGTCCATAATCCTCTCCGGCTTTAACTCTTTTGCTATATGTAACTATTTTACCCAATCAATCTCTTGTTCTTCTTGATCCTCTCTTGTGCCATCTGTATTTCCACTTCCATACATATACAAATCAGCGACATTGAAAATTGGAGATATTCCAATATGAGGGAGTAATTCAATTTCGAACAAATTTGTAGAAAATTTCCACAAGACTGTGCATGGTCCAATTTTCTTAAACTTTAGCTTGTTATACTTCCTTTTTGGAAGTCTTTCCTTCCTCATGTGTGTGAAAATCAAATCTCCAACTTCAAAATTAACTTCTCTTTTCTTCAAATCTTCTTTGCTCTTATAATTTATGTTGTTGCCCTATAATTGTTTTTTTACCTGTTCATGTAATTCTTGAGATTCTGTAGAAAAATATTCTCCTTTAGCACTTCTCATTTCATCTTTTCCCAAGACCATCAATTCAGACACTCCCCTTGTGTGCATTGCATAAACTATAGGGAATGGACTCTGCCGTGTACTCCTATTAGGAGAATCATTGTAAGCACATTCAGCCTGTTCCAATACTTGATCCCACTGTTTTGGATGTTCACCTGCAAGACTTATAAGAAGATTACCCAAGCTTCTATTTACAACTTCAGCCTATCCATCAGTCTGAGGATGATAAGCAGAACTAAAACTCAATTTAGTTCCAAGCTTCTTCCACGATGTCCTCCAGAAATATCCAACAAATCTCATGTCTTGGTTTGAAAAAATGCTCTTAGGTAACCTATGTAATCTTATAATCCCCTTAAAAAATATATTAGCAATATGAGTAGCATCACTGGTTTTATAAAATGGAATAAAATGTGCCATTTTTTAAAATCTGTCAATTACTACATAAATTGAATCATGTCCCCTTTGAGTTTTTGGTAAACCCAAAACAAAGTCCATACTTACCATATCCTAAGGCTTATCTAGAATAGGTAATGGAACATACAAACCTGTGTTTTATCTCCTTCCCTTTGCATACTCACAGACTTTACAATTTTTCACATACTTTTCCACTTCAGCTCTCATCTTTGGCCAAAAGTAAAACCAATTTAACTGCTCATAAGTTTTGCCTGTACCAAAATTTTCTCCAAGTCCATTACTATGCTTCTCCTTGATCAAATTTTCTCTCATACAACAATTTGGTATGCACAATTGGTTTCTTTTAAACAACAATCCTTCTTGCAGGAAATAATCCAGCCTTATGTCTAACAAAACAAGATTTCTACCAGCTTCAAATGCCTCTTCAAAATCTAGATCCTTCCCATATAACTCTTTAAGGAAATCAAAGCATAAAAATTGAATTTGACTTTATTGAACTAAAATTCCTTTTCTACTTAAGGCATCTACTACTTTGTTTGATTGACCAGTTATATGTTTTAACACAAAATTAAAACTTTGAAGCTATTCTACCCATTTTTCATGCTTCTCGTTAAGCTTTGGATGTTGCATAAGGTACTATAATGCATGGTTATGTAAATACAGTATGAACTCCTTGGACATCAAGCAATGTCTCTACTTTTTCAAAGATTGCACCACTGCATAAAACTCCTTGTCATAAGAAGAATATTTCTTCTTTGACTCATTCAACTTTTCACTAAAGTAAGCTACAGGCCTATCCTCCTAACTCAAAACAGCTCCAATGGCTTCTCCATTGGCATCACACTTCACTTGAAAGGATTTATCAAAATCGAGTAAAGTCAAAATAGGCTTCTCTGTAATCTTTCTCTTCAATGGCCGGAAGTTCTTTTCTTCTTTAGCAGTCCATTTAACTGGTTGTTCGTCCTTCTTTATTGTGTCAATAATTGAAGCATTAATCTTACTAAGTTTCCTTATGAATTTCCTGTAAAAACTAGCAAAGCCATGAAAACTTCTTACCTCAAAGACACTTCTTGGTGAAGGCCACTCTATGATTGCTTTTATCTTCTCTCGATCCATCTTTAATCCCACAATAGAAATAACAAAGCCCAAATATTCCAACTCCTCCATCATGAATGAACATTTCTTTAAATTTATTAGTAACCTTTCTTGTTGTAGTATTTGTAATACATAATTCAGATGTCTCATATACTCCTCCTTGGATCTACAGTAAACTAATATATCATCCAAATATACTACTACAAATTTACCAATAAATTCCTTAATAACTTCATTCATAAGTCTCATAAATGTACTAGGGACACTCGACAATCCAAAAGGCAATACCATCCATGCATACAATCTTTCTTTGGCTTAAAAGTTCTTTTTTGCTCATCTCCCTCTCTAATTTTGGTTCGATGATAACCACTTTTAAAATCTAACTTTCTAAAATATCTAGCTCCACTCAAACAATCCATCAAATCTTTGATTCTAGGTAAAATAAATATGTACATGGTTGTTATCTTATTGATTGCTTTTGAATGAGTGCACATTCTCGAGCCTTCATCTTTCTTTGGGCTCAATATTATTAGAACTGCACAAGGACTTAAGCTCTCTCTAATCAGTCCCTTGTCTAACAATTCCTGAACCTGTTTCGTGATCTCGTCATTCTCTATGGAAGTCATCCTCTGAGCTTCTTTATTAGGTATGTTTTCTCTTGGAATCTAATCTATATGATGAATGATTTTTCTAATGGGTGGAAGCTCACCAAGAAAATCATCTACAACGATATCACAATAATTGTCTTGCATCTCTTGAATTTCAATTGGTAAATCAGAAACTTTTGTGGAAGTAATTATTACCTTGGGTTTGCAAACCAATGCAAAACTTACCTCATCTTCTTCCATCTGCTATAATTACTCCTTTCCACTCAGCAAAAGGGTCTTTGGATCAGGTTTCTTTGATGTACCCTCTTCTTCTATTGGATGAAATGTATGATTGATACCATATTTGCTAAATTTGTATGTGTTCTTCTTTCCATCACGCATAGCTCCTCTGTCATACTGCCAAGGTCTACCCAACTACATGTGACACACATCCATAGGCATAACATCACACAAAATTTTCTCTCTGTATTTACCCAACTACAACTTCACTTCACACTGCTCATTCACTACCAACTCATATCCCTTTTGAAGCAATGACACCTTGTAAGGTGTTGGATGTTTCTTTGTTTTCAATTTCAACTTCTCCACCACTTCTGTGTAGACCAAATGATCTATAATACCACTTTCTACTATCATCTGACAACACTTCCCTTGAACCTTACACACTGTCTTAAAGAAGGGTTTTCTCTATGCTTGTTCAACAATTTCCTTAGCTGGTTTTAATAAAATTTTGTTGAATACCAAAGATTCCCCTTTCTCTAGTACATTCTCTTCGTCTATTACCTTTGTTGTTTCATGTTTATTTTTTGCAACAATTGCACTCCTCTAACTCATTCCTATATTTTTTGCGCACTCATAAGCTCTGCGTCCCAACTTGTTACATCTGTAACACTTTATTTCTCTTCCTCTACCTCTGCCTCCACTTCCTATGGAAAAACTCCTTTTTCCACTTGCATCATCCCCAGTTGTTGCATGTTGACTTGAGCTACTGCTGGCTCCATATCTAGGTGTTGTAGACCTTCCTATACCACCATGACTTCCCCTTCCTTGGAATGTACCCCTATTTCTGGCTGACTGCTTCCTCATGAGTTTTTCTCGAGCCTTAAATACCATATGATAACCCTCTTCTACTGTTCTAGGAGACAATACACTTATCGAATCTTGGATCTCCATTCTTAGACCATTCACATATCTTGCAACCTTCTCATCTGTATCTTGGATTCGTTGTGCTCTTATACTCACTTTCTAGAATTCTGTTGTGTATTGCTTCACTGTCATAGGCCTCTATCTAAGATTCTTCATTTGTCTAAATAGCCTTTGCTGATAGTCACTTGGAAAAAACATAATTTTCCATTTTGCCACCATCCTGTTCCAATTCTGAATTGGTTGTTTTCCAAGTCTTCTTCTTTTTTCCTGCACTCCATCCCACCAATGTGCTGCATGTCCCTTCAGTTTTGTGACAACAAACTTCACCTTATTTCCTTATTTTGTTTCTTAATAATCAAATAATTTCTCCATGTCATTTATCCAATCTATCAAATTCTCAGGGCTTAAGCTTCATGTGTAGATTGAAACTTTAAATCTAGGCTTGGACGTGGATCTCAATATTGACTTAAAGAATCTCATCTTAGGAGCTACATCTGCAGGTTCTTCTTCTACAGCTTCAGTTTCAGGTTTATTGACATCTCTAACATCTGCATCTCTCTCCATTTCTATTGCTTCAAATCGAGCTTGCATCTATTGCATAGCTTCCAGAACTTCAGCATTTGCAACTGGTCGTCCTCTTCTTCGACCACCACCTCTTCCTCCAACTATGAAATCCATGTTGGATTTCATTTTCTGATCCTTGAGATCCTGTTCAGTGTTAGTAGGCTGCTCTGATACCACAAATGGTGGCCTAGGTGTAGTTGTAATGGACAATCATTCAAATCCAAAAACAATTTCTACAAGTTTAGGTGGAACTTCTTCTTGGTTTTCCTTTGGGGTGTCAATCATCTACGTCCAAAATTGGCAATTATGCCAAATTAGAAGAAGTGTTTAATATTAACCACAATATGATAACCCTTTAATTTCCATGAAATTAAAAAGGGGTTTAAATTTTTGGTTAACTCCTTATCACGTCTGCCTTTTCGTTAAATATTTCACACTAACTCTCTACCATTGATCTTACCTTGCAATCCAATAGTTGTTACTTCCCTATCAACAAAACTAATCGGAAATCCTCCACCATTGATCAAGGCACATTTGATCCAACGGTTAACATCAATATCAGACGAGAATCTTTCTTAGTGTTTACCCACCCGATAAAGTGGTTTTCATTCTGCAATGAGTGCTATGTGTCAGTCGATCAATGGGATCGCTTAGAATTTCTAAATACAGTTTACCAATTTTTCTCCACCCGATAACCAAATACACTAATAAAACCACTTTTCTTCCTTGATTGAGGCATGAGCTTATTGGCGTGCGATGACCATTAGATCTATTAGATCTATAGATCAAACATTTGTAGACTCCTTTGGGTTAACACAATTTTGTCAGAGTTTCTATTCTCTGTTCTATCAAACTTAACACTTTTGCTACATTTTAACTTGTCTCAAACCTTATTCTCCGATGTTTTTATAACATAACCAAATTATCTCAAAACATGAAAACACAAGACTCATAATATAATACAGACTTTACATACTCTAATTCAAAAGCCAAACTGCAAATCAACACAGCTGAGAGATATTTTGGAGGGATGGAACACCTCTCGGATTGACCAATTATACAAAAAAATACATAGAGATACAATTTCTATAACTTAATCTTATATGGCCAAATCAAGCCAAATCAGTGAAATCCCTTTAAAATCATTGAGAACTTACATAAATAATGTTTCATTCTAATAATCACATCCTTAATCAATAGATCGAACCTATTTAATCTTAGACAATACCTAATTTGGTTGATATTCTCCTCGAGAATCTCAACTGAATATATACGACATGAATGAATTTTAAAATCACTCAATCCCAAAATCCTAGCTCAAATCCTATCTAGAAAACTTGTTAATTAACAACTAAAGGATCCCACTCATTTTCTTGTAAACATTTCTTCTATTTTTGGAATAAATTAGAATCCTTTTATCTTCAAGCCACATTCTCCTGCATCAACTTCCCTAAGATTTGGATGCAAAGCCTTGTTGTGCCTATCTTTAAAAATGGGAACAAAGTCATTCCCCCTCACTACAAGACCATTATGATTAGCCACAACCTAGACAACCTTTATGGGCTTATTTGAGAAAACAATCTTAGCCTTTCTCTTGACAACTAGGGTAAAAGGAAAAAAGGGAAAGCTAGTTTTAGGAGACAACACTCGAATTTTGACCACCTTTTAACTCTCAGGATCATTATAGAGGATTGTCGCAATAGTAAAACTTTTCTCTTCTGGTGTTTCGTGGACTTTATAAAATATTTTGACACGGTCCCTCGAGATAATCTCTATCAGAGACTTCAAGAGATCATGGTTCCTCATCAACTAGGGACTGGTGTGATCCACCTCGATGAGATAGTCATTTCCAATATTAGGACCAATTAAGGGTGCTCTAAAGATATTAAGTGCAACATCAGGGTTAAGCAAAGGTGTCGCTTATCCCCTACACCTTTTGGTATCTACATCGATAAGCTAGAGGAGTGTCTCGAAACTGTGGGTTGCAAAGGAAATGAGCTCACTGGAACAATAATTACTCTTTTCCTTTATGCTGATGATATTGTTCTTCTTGCAAAAATCCATGATGATCTAGATAAGCAACTTAAGAGTCTTCATGTCTCCTGCTCCAAGATTGATATGTTGGTTAATACCAACAAGACTAAAGTCATGATCATTAAATCAAAAAATATCACCAAGGGTAGTCTCATCTATGATAACCATTAACCAGAGCAGGTTTCTTCTAATTAATATTTGGGAATTGACTTTCCTCATTGGCTCAACTGGAATTATAGCATCGAGAAAATAATTATTGGAGGTCGGAAAGCTTATTATTGTAGTGCTCACTCTGGTTTCTTGACCCTAATATGACATTATCTTAGATGTTTTATTCTTTTAGGACCTCAGGTTGAGAATTCGGACACATGACTCTATTATTAGTAATTGTGATATTAATGGTTGTGATGTTTATTTATGTTCTCCATTGATATCATGATGATGATAGCTTTGATGGATATGTATGTTTTCTATTGATGTTACGATGTTGATAGCTTTGATGGATATGTATGTTTTTGTTGACGTTATGATGATGATAGCTATGATGGATGTGTCCCCTATGTGACCTACTTGCATTAGTTTTGGTTCAGAATGAACAATGATGCGAATGACTAGGTGATAGCAATGATTTTACTATGACAATGGATAACACTGAGAAACCTTGTTACTTGTGATTATTGAGTATGGCAGGAAACCACTAGAGGCACTCGCATATGATGAGTTGACGACACCTGGTTTGATGAAAATTTATATATTTTATCTTTGAAATTTTAAGTCAATTTTGAAACCTAATATATATGTTTATCTATATTCTGATGATATGTTAGTGGTTGCATCCACATATTAGTTGCTTGGCCAAATGACTCACATCTGGGTGATGGGGTTGTACAAGTGGATGGAACTACAGAGGAGGGGTGGGACAGTGTCCCTGATCTCACCCACTAGCACTCTCCTCGTGACATGGTCGAAATGGTTGAAACACCTTCTCCTTGAAGATCATGGTGCAATTAGGGTAGGTACCAAAGTTTGGTCGTGTTAGAGCATAGATTGACCTTAGGTTGAAGGAAGGTAGGACTAGGGTAACATCAAACCATGCTTAACCTGGTAGCTAGTCCTACCAGGTCGGGAGAGGGCTCTCTCCTTGTCAATCTCAATTAGGATATTGGAAATTAAGGCTTCAGATGACTAAATTTAATGTAGATTTTAGGCTAGGTATAGTAGCTCTAAGGTTTTTGGTTGATTTTGTTTTGGGTGGAGACAACAAGAGAAAGGATGATTTCGACTATGGAACCGATGTCAATTTCCGCTGACAAACCTAGGGTAAATTAAGTGCCATGTTTAGCCAAGTGAAGATTGTAAATGTGAGAAGTATAGGAGATAAATCCCGCTACCCTGCAGGAATTAGACAAAGGATGAATCTGCAACATCAACTTTAGATGAAAGAGAATCACAAGGTTGCTAAATAGAGCATCTAGCCAAGGATGAATTCTGCGAAGACAACCATTACAACTAACAACAAAATCATCATGAAAGGAGCATCATTACAGATGAATTCCTAACATATCACTTAGATAATGTTGTAACAAGGAAAAAAAAAAAAACATAATGTGTAAATGAATTACAGGAAAAACATACCAAACATCATCACCGTGATGAATCCCAGATCCGAAGGGCAAAAGACTGTTGTATTAAAATGATATTCATGAAAAATTTACACAATGCCAAACAACCTCTCTACTGCTAAAATCCAACCTCTACACTATGAAGTTCATAAAAGTTTTACATTTATCTCATCCCTGTATTAAGGGAATTGAGCTCAACCATCTTCTTCAAAATAGAATCAGTTACATTAAACATGGACCGAATTTCTAAAAATAGGTGTTGAAGATGAACTCATATCTCCTAAAACATAGCACTTGTTACAAAACTGAAAGAGGTTTTTGTAGATAAGATCATTTTGGAGAAAAACCTCTCCCAAAGTTTGGCAATTAATTTCCATTTTCTCGAAATATGTGCCACAAAATCATCTCTAAAACAGAAAATCATTAAAAATTTAAATCTGTGAAAATGAGCTGTAAAGATCTAGTAACATATCCAAATTCGCGACACCTGTGAATAAAATAAAAGTGGTTTTTACTATATAGCTCATGGTTAACAAAAATGTCTTTTAGTTTTTCAAAATTACTTTCCATCTGTTATAAAATGGCACCACACTAAAATGACTAAAACAGTAAAAAATATGAAAATTTTGCTTTGTTTTAATGTAGGCTCCAAATATCACTGCATATCTCCCACATAGTAGCACTTGTGCACAAACTGAAGGAGGTTTTTGTTGTTTAGTATGTGATGAACAAAAGCCTCTTTCATTTTTGTAAAATTCTTGTCCAAACTGATTTTTTTTGTAAACTTGTCCCTATGTGCAGCAACTGACCTGAAAACATGCATAACCAAGAATCAATCATTCATTTTGATCATATCTTCTAATCCGGGAACTGGTTACAGGAGTGTGATATACAGTTGGAAATATTTTTCTGATATTCTTCTAATGGAAACACTTGTGACATGTTTTGTGTTGAATATCATGTGCAAAACATCTAACAAAACCAAATCTAGTAAGAGCTCATGTTGATCCCTCATGATACGCTGCGAAGATTGGAACTAACATCAACCTTATTGGGGATGTGAAACTCCTTAGAGGTGTCAAGAACACCATAGACCAAGTGCCTCATCCTTTGGGCAATACAGTCAAACAGCTTCAAACCAAAAACAACTTATACCAATCCATAAAACATACACATACTGCAACCTGTACATAAACAAATACCGAAAAATGCTGCCTCACTCAACTTATTTATGTACAAATCTAACCCACTTTACTACAAAATTGATAGATCAAGTAACGTTGTAATTCCAAATCAACCAATCAAGTAACTATGACAAGGATGTTGCTTGAAAGTGCTTCAACCAGGACACAAGTGTAAATGTTGACAACCATCCATGCACAAACTGAATTTGGCTGTGTGAAAGACAATCTGAATTATCATTCAAACTAAAAAAAATACTCCATATATGCGACAATAGGATCAAAGAAACCAAACTCTGTTTCCTACCCTAACTCTTCAACAAAAACCTCAAACTGCAAATTGTCAATGCAAACATCCACGGGAAGCTCTATTGTTTCTTGTTTTGAAAGAGGGAGAGTTTCCAAGAACTTTTTGGGATATCGGAATTCATATAATTGGATCCGATCATTTAAATATTGAATCTCATTCTCAAATTTTTCAACAACTAACTCAAAGAAACGAGTTTTAGCTTTAGGAGGAAACTTCGGAGATCTCAAACATTGAAGCACGGCAATGAAAAATACTTCATCAATTTCAATATCCACTAACTAATCTCTAACTTCTTTTAAAACTTCACAAAACACAATGTTTGTCACATACCCTACCATTCTATTTTAGTGCATGAATGGATCGGTGAGCGCTGGAATCTCTCGATTGAGTTGGACTCAGCAGGTGAATGTTTCAGTCTTCATATGTGTCTGATTGTTGTTCACCATCAGCAATGAGATCTGCAACTTGAATGATCGTTCCTAGAGAAGATCTGTCACCTCTTCCCCAATATGGTCGCCACCATGCTAGAGCCTAGATCGACCTCAGGCTGAAGGAAGGTAGGGCTAGGGAAACATCAAACCATGCTTAACTTGGTAGCTAGCCCTAGCAAGTCGGGAGACGACTCTCTCCTTGTCAATCTCAATTAGGATATTGACAATTAGGGCTTGAGATGACTGAATTTAATGTATATTTTAGGCTAGGTATAGTATCTCTAGGGTTTTTGGTTGATTTTGTTTTGGGTCGAAATAGCAAGAGAAAGGATGATTTGGACTATGGAATCGATGTCAGTTTCTGCCAGCAAACTTGGGGCAAATTAAGTGCCATGTTAAACCAAGTCAAGATTGTAAATGTGAGAAGTATAGCAGCGAAATCCCACTGCCCTGCAAGCATCAGACAAAGGATGAATCTGCAATAGAAACTTTAGATGAAAGAGAATCATGAGGTTGCTCAACAGAGCATCTAGCTAGGGATGAATTCTGCTAAGACAACGATTACAATTAACAACAAAATCATCATGAAAGGAGCATCATTATGGATGAATTCCTAACATATCACTTAGATAATGTTGTAACAAGGCAAAAAAACATAATGTGTAAATGAATTACATGAAAAGCATACTAAACATTAGCACCGTGATGAATCGCAGATCCAAAGGGCAAAAGATAGCTTTATTAAAATGATATTCATGAAAAATTTACAAAATGCGAAGCAACCTCTCTGCTGCCAAAATCTAACCTCTACACTATGAAATTCATAAAATTTATACATTTATCTCATCCCTGTATTAAGGGAATTGAGCTCAACTATCTTCTTCAAAATAGAATCAGTTACATTAAACTTGGATAGAATTTTTGAAAATAGGTGTGGAAGATGAACTCGTATCTCCTAGATCATAGCACCTGTTACAAAACTAAAAGAATGTTTTATAGATAAGATCATGTTGGAGAGAAATTTCTCTCAAATTTTAAAAATTCGTTTCCAGTTGCTCGGAATCTATGCCACAAAATCATCTATAAAACATAAAATCATTAAAAATTTATATATGTGAAAATGATCTGTAAATATCTAGTCACATATCCATATTCACAACGCTTGTGAATAAAATGAAAGAGGGTCATTTTTTATTGCTCATGGTTAACAAAAAACTCCTTGGGTTTTCAAAAATTACTTTCCATCTGTTGTAAAATGGCACCGCACTAAAATTACTAAAACAATAAAAAATATGAAAAATTTGCTTTATTTTAATGTTGGCTCCAAATATCACTGCATATCTCCCACATAGTAGTACTTGTGCATAAACTGAAGGAGGTTTTTGTTACATGGTATGTGATGAACAAAAGCCTCTTTCATTTTTGTAAAATTCCTGTCCAAACTGATTTTGTTGTAAACTTTTCCCTATGTGTGGTAACTGACCTCAAAACATGCATAACCAAGAATCAATCATTCATTTTGATCATATCTTCTAATCCGGGAGCCGATTATGAGAGAGTGATATACCGTTGGAAGTATTTTTTTGAGATTCTTCTGATGGAAACACTTGTGACATATTTTTTGTTGAATATCATGTGCAAAACATCTAACAAAACCAAACCTAGTAAGAGCTCATGTTGATCCCTAGTGACAGGCTACGAAGACTGGAGCTAACAGGTCGCTCATGAGGATTTTACCTTGTGACGCAGATCAAGGCATACTCCTTGAGCCCTGACTCCATTAGTCTCACTATAGCAAGCAACATAAGAGATGATCTAGTGGTCTATGATGTTGCACCTATACTTTCCCTTCGTAGTCACTGAATGCATGAATGGCAAGTGTTGTGGCACCCTTGGAACTTCAAGGGAATTTCTTGAAGGGCACGACCAACATGGCACCCTTGGCATCACAAATAAGCTATTAGGCATGTTACCCTTGGAACTTCAAGGGAAGTTATTGAAGGGCACGACCAAACTTGGCACCCTTGGAATCATTAAAAATAAATTAATTGATAAATATAATCAAGAAATGAAAGCTAGGTAAATTTACATCAAGGGTAAATGATGTTAGAAACTGAGGTAATTAAATAAAAAATAAAACTTGGGTTAAGAGGATCATAAGAAGAAATAAAATAGATTACCTTAAAAACTATACCCTTCCCATGTAGGAAAATATTAGGTAGATTACGTTGTTTAATTAGGTAAAAGGGGAAAGAGGGACATAATTGTAAGGACCATATTCTATACTATATATATATATATATATTTATAAACAATTCACAATAAAATACAACCAAAAGAGAAAAACGTCGGGAATTCAAATTTATTCAGTGACTGCCTAACACATTCCTAAATTTCATTTCATTGAACATATCATAAAATTGACATATATTTAACTAAGGCCATAAATAAATCATACAAAATAATATTGCAACACACATGTACGGTTCAATAGAAGACGAGACTCCAGTTGATTTTCTATTACTTGCCTTCCCTTGTTGTCGGTCACCTCTGAGAGTGAATGACGATGTACTTGATCCGAATGTGATGACCGGCTAGATAACCTCCCAACCTACTCCTTAGGTACTCTTCTTCCCCACGAACCTCAAGTTGCAATGGGGTTGTACAATGGAGCAATGCACTAGCTGGTAGAGGAGAGCACTCCTTGGCTCAAGATTCCCCTCTCTAAAATCCTCTACCTCACCAATCTCACTATGGTTTCGTAATCACTGCTCTAACATCATCTCATCCATCCAACAATAGGGTTCCCAAAAAAAAAGTCCCTTCTCCCATGGCTTGCCCCTTATTTTATGGGAGTCCTCATAGGTGACACTTGGCATGTCATGCATAATTAAATATTTTTTATAATTCAATAGCTTGATTATTTACCCACCCATGTGTCACTCTCTTATCAAGGGTCTCCCAAAATTATTTACTTCAATTTTAATTCAAAACTAATATTTTCCTAACCTTAACAAGATTCCTTTTTCTTCCCCTAGTTGCCTATTTATCCCCCTTTTTATTCCTTAATTTGTCTTCATTATTAAAGTCAATTAATGAGCTAATATTTGATCCCCTATCTACTCCCTAATTTAACTCAAGTTATCTCTTAGAAGGATATTCTTATGTTGGTTGTTGCCAAATGGAGGTTCTCTACATTTCTTCTAAATTTAATTTTTTATTCTTATTTTAATTCACCTGTCCTCTTGCGTGAAAAAATAGACTTACCAATATTACACTGTTATTTACTTTTCCAGTTTTCCAAAGTCATATATATATATATATATATATATATATATATATATATATATATATATATATATATATATATATATATATATACAATCTCATGTGACTCTATGAGATAACTTTGAAATGAAGCGTGGGCTACAATAAATAATGAATAAAACGTTTAAACAAGCAGAATAAAACAGATTTGCAAGCTTATGTGTGTCAATTCAAGAAAGATTCTTTCTCGTTTGGAGACCCTTTCATACATAAATCATTAACAGCATGTGGCCTTGTCATTTATCAAACGAAAATATATTCTGGAATTTCTAAATGTGAAGTTCAATGAAAAAGAAGTAAAACATATTCTGGAAATTCAACTGTGAAACAAGAAAGAACATTTTTAAACTCGACAAAAGGTTGAATAAAAACAAATTTGCAGCAGAAGATGAGAAATAACTAGACAATTAAATATGGAAACAACATCCTTCATCCCATTCAGAAAGATAAATCGCTCCCAACCTTGACTCCATCTCCTAAAGATAAAACTGAAGCTCCTCACCCTTACAATTGAAGCCAAATAAATTGTGGTACAACTCCAGGCTCCAATCTTTTAGATTCAAACATAAGCCCAAGCATTATAATACTTCTGAAGGACAACTGAGGATTAGGCATAAAGAGAATTATGGTTTTGTGTAACTGAGCAAAATTGTAATATATCCATTGTAGGAGGAATAATAATGGTGGGTACCTTGATTTCAGGCTAGCCCACATTGGCCTTTATCAGAAATAGTCTGAGTGGTAAAAGCAATAAGCTTAGTGGTAAGTATACAAATGGGTTTTCTATTTACAACATCTCTCAATTTGCCATCATAAGTAATATTGAATCAGAAACACTGAGAATCATAGATAATTTAGCCATAGAGAGTGCCATGAAAGACAACAACTGGGGAGATGAATGGGATAAAATGGTAGCAAAACACTCATTACTAGCCATTTACTAAGAATTTGAGGACACGAGTTCCATGGATGATGCTTTACTCTGTTGAAGGAGGCAGGTGATAATGGCAGCCCTGATTTTTACATTATGTTCAGAAAAGAAGCCCTCATATACTCCTGAAGCAGCAAAAAACAATGATGTGGATTCAACAAAACAATGCGCTAATTCTATCTTGTTTTTTGTATCCCAAAGCAATATGTGCCCAATAAAAGCATTTTGCTAGCCTTTTAAACACACAGTCATGGTACCAGATTGAATGAGAGTGATTCCCTTTGCATGTCCCCCTAGATTTTGATGATCTGATGGAGCCCAAGATTTATTCCAATATATTCTCTTAGCACCACACTCCTTGTGCCATTTTAAGAGTGTTTAGTTTCCTGGTTTCCTTGAATTGACATCTATAACCATTCTTTCAAATATGGACCTTATGTGTCTATCATCAAGCAAGATGCCTGAAATCTACATTGATTCATTTAGTGCTTGCATCAATCTTGAACATATTATGGATTAGTTATATCCGTTGAACCTTCAGAAGTCTGTGCAAGAGTGGGATACAAAATTAAATGAGATATTGGGTCCTCATGTTAGGCGATTCTCATATTTTTATCTACTCTATGACAGACACAGTTTCAAGATTTTAAGTCAAGGGCTGCATTTTGGGGAAAGGTTGTTAACTTGGTGTTTAATGCCATTGTTAAAGCCTGCGATATATAGATTTGTTGGTTGCAGCAGGCCTGCAGCAAAAGATCATTCTCTTGATAAGATTCGTCATATATTTCAAGAGGTGCTAGTAAAAATAATTTTCCAGTAGCAATGTATGGATGTAGATAATGTGCTTGCTGATGGCCGGCCTTTCATTTGTGGCAACAAATTTACTGCAGCTGACTTGACATTTGCTGCACTTGCTGGTCCTATACTATGCCCAGTGGGATATGGCACCTATCTAGTACCAACAGAAGAACTTCCATCGGAGGTGGCTGAAGTTACCCTTTCTTTAAGAGAGACACTAGCAGGGAAGCATATATTGAGGATGTACGAAAATGAAAGATACAGGAAAGTGACTTCGAAGGTGCTAGTGAGCTGACTCAGTGCATTTACACCTCGACTTTTATGTTCGTGCGTATTATTGGCAACTAATATGGATTTTAAGTAAACAGCATATAATTTTTCTTCTTAGGATTTGAATCTTTTAAGCAATTTTCTTTCTCTTCATATAGCAGTAATTTGATAAAGGACCAAGATCTATTAAACTTCGTATTTTGTTTTCTGAATGTTGCTATCTCTGTTGTTATTTGAGCAAGTTTAAGTTGCCTAGACATATAATACGGTCTTGGCATAGACATGGAACATTCAACCTTGATCGTTGTGCCTTTTAATTAAACACATTTTTTTCCGAACTGTAAATATCGAGAACCAACTAATAAGGCAACTGTTCAGTTGTGAGTAGTGAGATTGACAGAATATAAAACTGTATACAAGGGTTCTATTCTTGTTGTGGTCTGCCTCATCTGAATGGCATTTTCTAAAAATATACAAGGTAATATGTAAGTCCTGGTGAAATTTAAATAAATACCTCAAACTTGGAACGAAAGCTAAAAGAAATCCATCTTATACAGTGCAGCCCAACCTTGAAGTGTATTTCTCAAAATGACTTCACAAAAATTGAGAACTAATGCGAATAGCAAATAAACAAACATATTTATTCTAGCTGATAGGGAGTAACTGTCTGTGTAGTACATACCAAACGAAGACACCTTGTGGATGATAATTCAAGTTTAGGTTTGTCCTTAGGCAAAAAAAAAATAATGTATTATATGTGACACTCTTCTTGTATTTGTGTGTTTTGAAGAAACTGTTCAAAAAATTCAATCTCTTGTATATTTCTTAATGCTAGTTTCAAGTAGCGAAGCATAGTTTCTTCTGGCTACCAAAGATAGTTGTGAATGCATATAACATAAACAACTTGTAAATGATAATTGAAGTTTAAATGTGTCCCTTAATGTAAAAATATTCATATATTGTATGTGATGCTCTTCTAGTATGTACTTGTAATTTCTGAAAGCTTTGTCAAATATTCTAATATTCGATGTGGAATGAGATATTATGTCAATTTATTGTGATCATGGTTTTCCATTTTGTTTGGCTTACTCAAAACATTAATAGATTACGTAAGTAGTATTTTTGGGCATTGCTATGCAGGAAAATTTGTGTGCAGACAAGTAGGCGCTCTCTCGAGTTTGCCTCGAACTCAAGGCAGAGTGAGGGAAAAGCACTGCAGAAATATAGAAGCTTCAAGTAGATAATCAATTAGAGCATGCAAAGAACAAGAAAGTGACTAGTGGTGTAAATTTTTACTGATGGTTTTCCTTTGCTGACACAATTGAAACATATCATATCTACAATCGGGTCGGTATCTCGCCTGAACATCATGCTCTGTTTTAGTGATGGCGGAGCATGTTTTCTTTTGTCTTATTTTATTTTTCTTGAAAACGATGCTTTGATTAGTCAGAAATATTATTATTTGAGAAAGTATAATTGCCAGAGAGAATGCAAAATCTGCAGTAGAAGACCATAAACTCATGTTCAAAATATAGTTTTCTTTTGTTTTGTTTTGGAGGAATGTTGTATTCTTTACAGTTTTTCAGCATACCTATTGAAGTAACATTTAGCCGTAACTAATGACGTGACATTTAGTTTGAAAGCGTAGTGTGATTCATGTAATATTTTTCTCCAGTGTGGAATACTTGCACTATGGACATAGTTCCCATAAAACCCAGCGCTGGGATGATATAAAACCAGCATTGAAAGGTTTTGCAAAACATTTAACCAGCACAGCTTCTTTCATCAAAAGGAACTTGTCTTGTTAATTTCTTTTACTTAGAAGGTCAAGTGTGTTTGATATATGGCAGCTTTGTAGCAGAGATTACCGCACTATGGTACCAGACTAGCTTTGATATAGATCCCCTGACGCCAATCTTGCAGGATAATTCAAAACTGGTTGTCAATGATTTTGCAAAAGCGCCATGTGTTGTTTGTTAAAATAAATATGCCTCACAATACAGTTGAATTGGGACATGGGAAACACCATCAGAGAATATCATATTTTAATTTATACCATAAATGACTGTTGTACATAAGTTTTATTTTCTTCTAAAAGGTACCTGAATTTATAAATTATCACATGTATAGATCAAAATCACTGACCAATGATTAGGCTTTCTCAAAAGAACCATCCCTCCATTGAACTGACAACACGTGGTTGTATCCCCAAAAACTGAACCAACATCTCGCGATGTAGTTGAAGTAGATTTTAATGTTTAGTGGATAACAAAAATTAAATAAATAGGACGTAAGGTTAACCAGGTCTCTGCAATATAATTGTGAGGGTGAGTGTTGCTTGAAAAACAGGTGTCTGTCTTGTTGGAGAACTTGGTGAACTGGCCATTGGAATGAGCAAATGGTTTCTATGGCCATCATTATTGCCCAAATTATGCCCCATTTATTTTCCACGGAATGAGTTATTCATAACTATACAATGTGATTTTTGATTTGTATAAAGCATTTTTCTCATGGTTTTCTGAAATAGTATTAGTAGTGAAATTTTTTATCTTTTTAAGTTCACAGCTGAAGGGTTGTGTACTTTGATAACATGAGGTGTATGCGAAAATGTGGAGAATGATTTTGGCAGATAAATTTGGTCAAATATTCAGACATCCGATTTGTAAGAGTGAATCATCTAAGAAGGGATTCTCTTGGCACAATTTTGTACAGGAGCTTCAGATTATGATTGTTAAGTTTTGTTGCTCAGTTCATATTCAGGCCTCGGTATGCTCTAGAATTATTTTATTACTTGGAAAAGATATCTTATTGCAAATTCCCCTTACTTTTATTGAAGTATTCAGAAATAATTTGGCCAAATATTCAGTAGATAGTGATCAATAAGTCTTGCACCAGTAAATAAATTAAATTAAGCAACTATTTCACGCAGTTGATGACTGGACTGCTGCAAGAGTACCTTCTATCATCAGTAAGAATTGAACTTGAGACCTGTGTCCCATAAGTTCTCCACTTTGGAAAATTTAGGTGAAAGCATAAAATTGGTGAAATATACAACCACGCAAGAGCTTATTTTAAGGGTCTCATACATTGCTCGAGTGAGTTTTGATACTCAAGAAATACCACTATATATTATCAATACCATATATTAGTTTGAAAATAGATTTTTCTTTTCAATTTTGAAATAGGATTGGGATTTCATTCTCAACTAGGAAAAAAAAAAATAGACTTGCATTACAAACATAGTATGAAGGATGATCATAACAACGACAATTGTTGGACATTACATCTCAAGCTCATGTTCGAAGGAACTATACTAGAAAGAAATTCCTGAATATTCAAGAGGTTAAAGGAATGAAAATGAGAAGCATTAGATTTTATGAAAATGTTTCATGAGGGCCTAATAGAACTAATAAAAATAATAATAATAACAAATAAATAAATAAATTTGTTGAGAAAATTACTTAATCCAAAAGATGAAAATGATTTTGTTTATTCATTTTAATTCATTAGCAAAAATTTGGTTAATTTAAAAAATGAGAGATACTTGTTACGAGAAGGTTAGCGAGAGTTTCAAGAAGGGTTCCTAGGATATGTGTTGTTGTTTTTCCTTTATGTTCAAAGGACTTCGGGAGGAAGTCCATTGTTAACAAGGGGTGTATGTAGTGCCCACTCTAGTTTCTTGACCCTAATATGAGATTATCTTAGATATTTTATTCTCTAACCTCATGTTGAGTATCCAAACACATGACTCTATTATTAGTGATTATGATATTAGTGGTTGTGATTTTTATGTAGTTCTCTATTGATATCATGATGATGATAGATTTGATGGATATGTATGTTTTCTATTGATTTTACAATGTTGATAACTTTGATGGATATGTATATTTCCATTGATGTTATGATGATGATAGCCATGATGGATGTGTCCCCTACGTTACCTACTTGCATTGGTTCTGCTCCACAATGAACAATGATGCGAATGACTAGGTGATAGTGATGATGTTATTATGACAATGGCTAACACTGAGAAACCTTTTTACTGATGATTACTGAGTATGGAAAGAAACCACCAGAGGCACTCGCATATGATGAGTTGACGACCCTTGATTTGATGAAAATTTATATTATTTTATCTTTGAGATTCTAAGTCAATTTTGAAACCTGCTTTATATGTTTATCTATATTCTAATGATATGTTCATGGTTGTAGGCAGAGATTAGTTGCTTAGCCGAATGACTCACGTATGGGTGATGGGGTTGTACAAGTGGATGGAATTACATTGGAGGGGTGGGAAAATGTCCCTGATCTCACCCACTAGCACTCCCATTGGGACCTGGGCTGGAAAGGTTGAAACACCTTCACCTTGAAGATCATGATGCCATGAGGGCAAGTCCCAAAGTTGGGTCGCTCATGAGGATTTTACCGGGGGCGTCCATCAAGGCAAATTCCTTGATCCCCGACACCATTAGTCTCACTATAGCAGGAAATATAAGAGATGATAGTGGTCTATCATGTTGCACCTATACTTTCCCCTCATAGTAACTGAATGCTTGAAGGGCAAGTGGTGCGGCACCCTTGGAACTTCAAGGGAATTTCTTGAAGGGAATGACCAACTTGGCACCCTTGGCAACACAAATAAATATTAGGCGTGACACACTTGGAACTACAAGGGAAGTTCTTGAAGGGCACAACCAAACTTGACACCCTTACAATCATTAAAAATAAACTAACTGATAAATGTAATCAAGAAATGAAAGCTAGGTAAATTTGCATCAAAGGTAAATGATATTAGAAACCGAGGTAATTAAATAAAAAATAAAACTTGGGTTAAGAGGATCATGGGAAGAAATAAAATAGATTACCTTAAAAACTCTACCCTTCCCACGTTGGAAAATATTAGGTAGATTATGTAGTTTAATTAGCTAAAAGGGGAAAGAGGGATTTAATTGTAAGGATAAAGATTAATCCTAAACTAATTAATCCTAATTAAGAGAAGAGGAAGGTGAATTAAAATAAGAATAATAAATTAAATTTAGAGAAATGTATAGAACCTCCATGTGGCAACAACCAACATAATAATATCCATCTATGAGATAACTTGAGTTAAATTAGGGAGTAGATAGGGGATCAAATCTTGACTCATTAATTGATGTTAGTAATGAACACAAATTAAGGAATAAAAAGGGGGATAAAGAGGAAACTAGGAGAAGAAATAAGAATCTTGTTGAGGTGAGGAAAATATTAGTTTTGAATTAAAATTTAGCTAAATAATTTTTGGAGACCCTTGACAAGAGAGTGACACATGGGTGGGTAAATAATCAAGCTATTGAATTATAAAAAATAATTAGTTATGCACGAAATGCCAAGTGTCAGCTATGAGGACTCCTATAAAAGAAGGGGAAAGCCATGGAGAAGGGAATTTTTTTGGGGAACCCTATTGTTGGATGGATGAGACGATGTCAGAGCAGTGATTACGAAACTATAGTGAGATTGGTGAGGTAGATGATTTTAAAGAGGGGACTCTTAAGCCAAGGAGTGCTCTCCTCTACCAGCTAGTCATTCCTCCATTGTACAACCCCATTGCAGCTCGGGGGTCCGCGGGGAAGAAGAGTACCAAAGGAGTAGGATGGGAAGTTAACCGGTGGGTCATCACATTTGGATCAAGTACATCGTCATTCACTCTAGGAGGTGACCAGCAACAAGAGAAGGAAAGTAGCAGAAAATCAAGTGGAGTCTCATCTTCTAGTGGATGGTACATGTGTGTTGCAATATTATTTTGTATGATTTCTTTATGGCCTTAGTTAAATATATGTCAATTTTATGATATGTTCAGTGAAATGAAATTTGGCAATGTGTTAGATAGTTGTTGAGTAAATTTGAATTCCCAATATTTTTCTCTTCTGGTTGTATTTTATTGTGAATCGTTTATAAAAAAAATAAAAGATAAAAAATATATAGTATAGAACATGGTCCTTACAATTATGAGCTTGAAAACAATTGTAAGTTGCTCATTATTTACATTTGGAGTTAAGAAAGGTTTTTTTCTTAGACTCTCATCAACCATGTTGTCTTATACAAATGTGAAGTTTGGGGTTGTAGTATATCTAGAGAGTCATGGAGAAAGATTGAGATGATCCAAAATAAATTAGTAACCTATAACCTCAAGATCAAGGGAAATACTTCCTATCCTATCCTCTTCATCAAAGAGGGATTGTCCCCCATTGGAATTACATATATGTTTACATGTTTGATGTATAAGAAGGAGCTTTAAAGCATGGAATCTAAGAGGCTACCCAAAATTTCTTCTAACATTATTCAAACCCCCCAGTTTTTCCTCAAGAATGGGTGGCATAAGGATGCCCAGTCTTGGCTCAACCTTTGAGGGATTAAGAAGGATATCACCATGGGAAAAAATGATAATATCAGAGACACTATTACCTCCAATTTTAATGACAATATGTGGGATGGTAAAGATTTGGAGGGTAAAAAGAAGCTAATAGACTATACAGAGGTGACAAACCCCACCCTTCATAACTAGAATTGTCTCTCTATGTTGACCAACACTAAGAAGAAAATGAACAATGATAAGAGAAGAACTAATTCTCATGAGATTTGAAGTGATAATAGGCGGTGGTCTAGTCCCAATACTTCCTCGGATTATAGAATCTATCAGATTTGTTATACTAAGGAGGTGGAAGATGAAAAACACTTCATTTTAGACACTGAGGCTCTTGTTCACATTCAATCTCAATTCCCTATCATGAACCACACCTCCAATATTCTTATTAAGGAAGCCTAACTGCAATAATCTTGGACCACTTCTTTCCCTTCTCCTTGATCAAAGAAATAAGATTTTGTAGAATGACAATTAGTGTCTCTTTTTTTCCTTGGGGACTCATAGAGCACATTATTCTTAGTGGGAATTAATCATCATCGTCATCATCACCATTATTCGTGATAATTATTATAATTTTCACGTTAATTAATATTATTAATTATCATTAGTCAATATGTACTGAATTATTATCATTGAATTAAATTTCTAATAATATCAAACAAAGTTATTATTAAGTCTCAATTGCAAAATTCTTTTTTTTTCTAATTGCACTAAGAGATTATTTATAGCCTAGTATGAAGAAGATGTTGTCAAATAAAATTACACTTAAAAAGATAAAATTAAAGTAAAAAAAGTAAAAATAGAAATAATAATAATAAAATCAAATAACTTCTTTATTTTCCACCTTAATTTTACATCAACTTTATATAGTGAGATAAATTAAATAATATTTCAAAAAATTAATCTAGTGTATAATTACTTTCTACTTTTTAGTACAAGTGATATGTGTTAGTTGACACATAAATAATATTATTGTGCCTAGAGGTGCTCTACAACTACGTATAGGGGGAGATGTCTAGTCATAAATGTTTGTAAACATAAACATATATGTTAGCTCAATCAAAAAATTTAGAACATACTATATATATATATATATATATATATATATATATATATATATATATATATATATATATATATATATTATGCCTGTCAATATCAATACAACAATTCTTTTGATCATCAAAATTTCTGAGAAAAATCAGAGAATCAAAGAAGTAAAATAAAATGGAAGTTTCAAATTAATTTGTTTCTTAGCTTCTTCTTTAGAAGAGCAAAGAAACAAACAAAACCATTGATATATCATCATCATTACCACTTTTCCAAATAGGAAGAAGGGTACATGAATCCCACTATAAAACACCTCTACAAAAAATTACATTTTATTTTACCTTAGCTCAACACATATAATTTCCTATGCAATCCTTCATTTTATTTAGTTGATTATATGAATTAATAATATTTTGAAACAAACACAGACATATATAGACACCTTAGTTAGGTTGTTTGGTTTCTTTCAAGCCTACAATTCCATTTAACCCCACATAATGTCTTTCTACTATATTTCATTTTACTTGGTGTTTTCTCCAAATTAATAATAAATTTCTTGTGCATATGTGGAAATTACAAAGCTCCCAAGATAAATATTCAATATCTCACTCTTAAAAAAAACATCGGTGATATTTGAAAAAAATTTCAACTTATAAATTTACAACATCAACTACCAATTCAGAAAGGAAACTAATAATACCTTTCAAGTACATGAAAAGTGACACAATTCCCAATAAAGACAAGATTTATAGGGTTGCTTCAATTTGTGTACATAATGGAAAGATATATTGTATATATACTAATATGATTTTTGTAAATGATAATAATATATGTTGGTAGGTATTGTTTTTTTCAATGTGATTTCATATATATATATATATATATATATATATATATATATATATATATATATATATATAGATATAGATATAATCATGATGTTATTTTTTATTTGATAATTTATATGGTAATTTTATAGCTATATTATGTAAATATATATTTAAATATGAAAGACATTAATATTCGAACATCCATATATTAATATATAAAAAAATATATATAACATATATAATATAAATTTAAGATACAAAATTTAATTACTTTAGAATTAATTTTTTTAAGAAGGATTTGATTTTATTTTTTTGTTTAAAATTGGTTGTGCTAAGAGGTGTTTTACAATTTAGTATAGGGAGATGTTTACGTTGAATCATTAGATTTAAAATTAAACCAACTTGGATCCATCTTAAACGTGGATCTATCAAGCATTGAGAGGGATCAAATCTCTCGAGGTACAAGCATTTATTCAAAAGTTGTCCTCAAAATATAAGTTTCTGCTTGGAGAGATTTGATTCTAGGTTTCCACTCGAAGAGATTTGATCCCTCTCGGTTCTTGATAGATCCCTTGTTAAGATGGATCTTGAATTTCAAAATTAATATGAAGGATATGACATGTAGTATTTAATATATATATATATATATATATATATATATATATATATATATATCTATATATATATATATATATATATATATATATATATATATATATATATATATATATAGAGAGAGAGAGAGAGAGAGAGAGAGAGAGAGAGATTTGTTATCCCATATATATATATATATATATATATATATATATATATATATATATAGATAGATAGATAGATATAGATATGATTTCTAATTTCCAATGTGAAATGGTTGTGTATTTAAAACTATACTAGTAACAAAAAATGACATTTTAGTGTCGATATTATAAGTCATAATACAATATTTTAATGAATAACAATCATAAATTTATTATAATTAAAACAAAGAAGAAACACTGTGATTTTTTCTACGCAAAAACAAATTTGGAAAAATGAGTGAAAATGGAATGGAGGATTCAAGGGATAGGATATGAATGAAATGGGTCTACAAGCCAATAGAGTTCACTTTCAAAGAGGAAAGTTATGTTTTTTTGTGTGAAAGACTATTAAAAAATCATCAAAAGAGCAACTACATTTTTGGGCTTCTCTTTGCATAAATTACAGCCAAGATTCTTAAGAGAAAGGACTAAGGAATGCATAAGAGAGAGGCCACTAGGGCCACGAATGAGGCACAATGAGGTCACTAAGTGGCTCAGCGGATGAGAAACACTTTCAGTAGGGGGGTATGATGGCTCTCTAAATTTGACATAAATTAAGGACTATAGCTGTAAATTAGACCTAAATTAAGTCCCATTTAACCATTCTTCAACACATTAAACCTCTCTTTTTGCATTAGATAATGTATTTTCAACTTAATATTTTAATTAGGAAGGTTTATGGCTAATTGCATATTTATGTCTAATATTATTTATTTTTGTGGAATATTATGAGAATATTGGGTAGATTGTGAAGATTTGGAGGAGGAGATAATTTAGGGGCTTCCTCCATATTACATGAGGATCAATATTAAATAATAAATCAACAATATATTATGGAATTATGTAACAGATTGTGGAGCTCTAATGATTGAGAAAATCTAGGAATCTGTTCTCTCTCATTTAATGTAGATTCCTAGTATTGGGAACGAGATCCACTAATCAAGGGAATTTGGTGTGGAAACCTTCCTCCTTCCATGGGGAATAATTATTAATAAAAATTTTTAAGTACAATTCGAATTTTCCTCTAGGTGTGGATTTTTATTAGTTTTCTTGTGGAGAGAACTAATATTTTTGCAGCTTTATTGTCATTTCTTGTAGGGATGTAATTGTATTGGTGGAAATAATGAAGATTGGTGACACTTTCAGCTTCTAAATCTTGGTATCCTCCATAGGACTATGACTTTACCTAGGCTTGGCCATCCCAAGAGCCTCATAGCCCTTTTGCATGATTTATTTTTCTTCTTTGCACTTGTTATTCACATGCATCTATTTTTCTTATCTTTCTTCTATTTTTGTATTTAGTATTAATTATTTCTTGTTGTAGGATTGGGTTAAATGGTTGAATTAAGTCATTTCGCAGGATCAAACAAATAATTTCATCCTTGGAAAATATTTGGAAGGTCATACTAATCATTTAGCTACTTGGATTTCTTTTCTTATTCCCAAATCTAGATTTCTCGGAGTCTTTTGTAGAAAACAACAATAAATCTGAGATATTTTTTAGAGCATGCTAACGAGATTCAATTAAATGGATTTCACTTGCATCAGATAAAAAAATCATTCTAGTTAATAAAAAAACTACCCAAATTCATTTTCACTTGATTTGTTTAGGAATTTGATAGATGTACTAACTCACTAGTTCTCGAATTTCTACATTTTCGACCAGTAATTTTATGTCATTTCTTGGCATGGGTTAACAAAGGTATTTTTGAGTGATTCCACTTGAAATGGAGACCTAACACATACTAATAAATAAAACAATTTGTTCCATACAATTTGGATTTGATTTGGTTGGTAATTCGGTGAATTATAACTCCCTATAGAAAAGTTGATGTTTCTTGTAGTAGTAAACCATGTAGTAGTTTTCCAACATGCATATACTTCCCAGATTCGCTCATGAATGTAGGTTACTGTCCATTAGGGTTGAATAAAGATACCTAAGCTCTAAATAATTTATTATGGAAGACTAAATACGACTTCGGACTTGCCTCTTTACCCATGCAAAACATTTCAGTGATTTGGATTAATGGAAAAATTTATGAATTCGATAATACAACGATGATTTTTTTGATTGCCACATCCAATGAACTCTATTAATGGATATAAATTTTTTGAAATGTAATTGTTGAAATTTAGTCCATGATAGTTATTTTATGTAATTAGAATAGGTTTCTTTCCTTGTACTTTTTTTCTTGCAATAGGTTAAGGATTCCATTTCGAGCATTTCATTTTCTGCAATTAGTTTAGGATTTGATTTCAGTACATGCACTCTGTTACATCATGTCAACAAAGGTAGGATGCATTATATGTTGCACATATAGTGTTGATAGCTCTTAATTTTGTATGAACCCAAGGTTGATAATTAAAGTTGTTAGCCTTGGGAGTTTTAGAATTCTTCTTGCAATACCAAGGCTGATCACTTATGTTTTGTGTTGTCAAAATATTAATGACATCACTAGGATTTTATTTACCTACTCCTACTTAATAATACTAGCAACATTAGTCATAGTAGTATCTCATAAAACCATACACTTTACAAAATCATGTTACTTACAAAACATCTTTTCAAATATACTCAAGATGCATTTCAATTTTCACATGCATCAATGTTTCTCAATACTTTAAGAAAGTAAGAAGGCATTGATCACGTTAATTTTTTTCACTTACATAAACAATTTCCATGCATTAAGAGTAAGCATAGAGAATAAAGATAAATCCACCATGTTAGGAAAAATATTTATAGCCAGCAAGGGGCAGTGAATTAATATTTTTAATTCACTTTAACTTTAAATTTCGTATTCATAATTATGTACATGATCATTATTTTGAAAACTGGCGTGTGTATGCCATTTTTATTCCAACAAATTGTGTGTGTAAATGATTTTAGCGAGTTAAGCCTATGTATATCTAGATTAATTAACTTCCATAACTTCCATCATATATTTAACTTAGTCATTGTGTTAGGTTCTATACCAATAGGAGTGATAATTTTTTAATGATTGAGATTAAACCTGTAATACGTACATACCTTTGCTTTCTGCAAATGTTTTCCATATTCAAAAAATTAAAAAATGTAAAGGGGGTATGTCCTAAAAGAACAATCAAAGGAAAAAAATAATAAAAATGGTCAAAAAAAGGATAAAAAATATGAACCCCAAGAAGAGAAAAAGACCATGAAAGTGAGCAAGTCAAAATGCCACAACTATTTACTTCTTGTGAAAAATAAATGATTGTGTACCGTTTGTAATCTTTGCCACAATCCATGGTAGTCAAAATGTTTAGACTTGGCTATTTCATGTTTCAATTTCATGTCTATAGGTAGAGAATAAAAATCTAACCAAACTATTTAACCTTGGAAGATAAGTAGATAGGTAGGGTAAATAAAAGGAGCTCAACTATTTAATCTAAGCCTTGGGATGTAATAAGGTTAGAATTAGTCAATTTGTTATTGTAAAGATAAAGAAAAATGTTTGATAAGGGCTTGCTAGCTCAAATGCGCCCTAATAAAGAGAAGTAAAAGTGGTAGGATGAGTAGATGGGTATGTAGTAGAAATGTTGCATAAGTTTCATGATTGATTGGACAAAAGCATGTGTATCATCTTTTTCATCATAAAAGTTCCATTTGTGTATGGGTACTCAAGTATGAAGATGGATATCAAAGTCAACTAATTAATTTCCCCCATTCATTTCACCTTTTACTTAACTAATTTCCCACAATGAAGTTAAAAATAGTTAAAAACGCTAAGTCAAAGAGGCTAAGATCATTTCTCTGACTTTTGGAGGGGTCGGACCCTCAACTCAATGACTTATACGCTATAATTACTAAAACACCCTCATAAGCATTCATTCCCCCCTTCAGTTGATTCATTTTCCCTAAATAATACTCTTTCCTAAGGTTAAATTACTTTTACCTAGGAAAGGGTGGTTTTTCCCCCCACATAACTCGTTTTCATATCAAAAACCCACAAAAACACTATATCCTATGTTTTTATGTTATTACTAGAAAAGCATTAAAAGCATGAAATATCAAATACTTAGGGTATTATGCCCCTTTTCACTCATTTTAATAATTACTAATTTATTGATTAAATCCTAAAAAAAAACCCGTTTCACGTATATATTTAAATCCCTTGATATTAATTAACCCCACCCTTGTTTAGTTATATAAAGTATGAATTTTTACTCAAACCCACTAAATAATTGATCCGTGAATAAGTTAGTCTAAAATCTAGTTAAACCCTCCGGTAATGACTCCAATGCCTTAACCCCGCATTAATACCTCATTAAATGAAAAACCACCATGCTTAAACACCCGTCGAGCCCCCCACTACCATCCATGCAACTCCACTGCCTGATCAATGCATGATCACTCCCCTCCACATCTGATGGTCTTCATCCATTTTGGAAGGGCCTGACGTTCAAACATTACCCACCCGAAAAGAGTTGTTTTACGTTGGGTCCCCAAGTCTACGTGTCGCTTAGTGAATGGAATCAGGCGACCTCCCCCCAATACCACCAAGTGCCCAAAAGAGGTACGAAGGAAACCACTTACCACCACCCTGCTACATGCTAAAATATCTACCGTTCACCCCACTACACGAAAAATGACCATTGTTCACTCGTACCCACCAATTTTAACTTTCCCGCATAAATTTAAAAACCCCCAAATCATTGGTTTTTATTGTTTCTTCAACTATAAACCTCCACGCACACACCTGCAAACGTCAAAGCTATCAACCCACGTAAAATTGCACCGTGGAGATGCCACAAAGCTCCTAGATTGCCTTCTAGCATGCTCGAAGCCTTTTCGACCATTTACAGTTGCCAGTCACCCAGTTCAAACCTAGTTTTCTTCAATTCTAGGTATTTAAGCCATAATTCACTAGAAAACCTTGTCAATTTCAGAACCAGTCACTGAGTTTTCTTAATTAAAATAAAGGAACTTTGGTAACACAAACCCACCGAGAATTGAACCATCATTGCCCTAACAGACTGAAAAATTTCCTCCCCCATTCTCAAATCCACAAAAACTGAGAATGGCTGCACCAATCGCCATGGATGTCAAACCTCTTTACATTCCTCACCTGACCTGGACCACCTCCCCATCGCTGATAAATATTTCTAAATCAAGGACACCTCTCTTCTTGCATCCCCTCTCAAACTATACTACCGATATAGAGATCAATACCTGAACCATGCTGATAAAGTTGGTCTTTGGGAGTCAAATTTTCCTATGTACCAATTCCCTGAAGTTCAAATTTTCCCAAAAATTGTCCATTACTACGATGCAAATTACATGCCCAGTCAAAGAGCAGTGATGTCCCCTAAATAAACCATATTTTTCACCATCACTTCTGAATCAATTAGTGGAATGATACAAATCCAGCTTGGCCAAAACCTATCCCCTATCTCAGTTGGAGACCTATTAGACCGATTCCCCAAGCTTACAACTGCAAAACTTGCTGAGATGTTCCAAACCTTGATTAGTGAGGAAAAGCATATCCCAAAAGATCCTCTTTGATATGTGACTAGCATATTTAACCCATTTGGTCAAGGAATTGTAGCAATGATATCTACTGTCCTAGGTTACACCACCAATGTTTATATAGATGAAATCATCTTGGCTTTCATGTCCATCTTCACTGCAGGACAACCTCCTACTATCATTTATGATTATGCCAAGTGTATAGTTGATAGGATGCATGACCAATTTATAAGGATCAGAAATGAGAGAGTCTTTAAGTATTCCTTTGTCTTGTATCACCTTTTTCAATACTACCAAGAAAATAAGTTCCCCATTACTCTCTAGAAACTTGACACAAAACGTCACCCTAGATTAGTGATTTTCTGGAATTCATTGATCCATAAATGTGATTCTCCATATTCATATACAAACTTCATAGAACTATTTGTAGATCCCATTGTGAAAATGCTGCTAGGAAGTGTTGAAAAGTGTGCAACAAGAAATGCTTGTTGAGAATGCAACAAGATGATGGATCTTAGTGGAAAGGAGTCGCCTTCACTAAGTGGGCCCGCAGGCAAATTATGGTGCAAAGTCTATTTTTGGATCACAGCAGGAGTGATCAGAGTCTATTTTTAGACTACTAGTCAAAAATAGAAAAGTCAAATATTATTGTCTCATAATAATATTTAGACTATAAACTTTATCTTATCCTCTTGGAGCACTTCAGTTTGAGCTAAAGATGTGGGACATGTAGCTTTTAGAAGAAAATACACTTTCTTTGTGGGTCAGCTGAGCTATTGCATGCAGGACATCAGTTAGAACTCATGTGCTTGAGTTCTGTGGAGTTAGATGAGCAGTTAATGGAGTTGTGTTCAGTTTGACTTAGTTGAACTAGTTGTATTTAGTCTAACTGATCAATAGACTAAGTGATGAGTTGTGTGAATTAGTTATTAATTAATTCACTAATTATTAACTCATAATGCAACTGAAGAATACATGAGTTAACTCAATGCATGTACAGCTCAGTGGAGACAGGTGTTAGAGGTTGAGATTGCTATCAGTTGTGCATGATATTGTGCACATGCATGGGATTGAGTTATGCCAATGATCTTTGTGTAGTGTGGGCCAATACCAAGTGAAATATAGCTTGTGCTCACGTGATTTATAGTGTGGGTGATTTTCACAAGGTAAATAGGAGTTTGGATCAGCCATTCTCATTCATTCTCTTGCAGGATTGTGCAGTGGAGGTAGGCAAGCAGTGGAGGAGATTTGGAGATCAGATCTGAGCTGTATTGTGTGTAACAGGTGGAGATAGTACTGAGTACTTGTGAGGAGTATCATACTATGTTTGTTACATCTTCTCAATCAATATAATATACAGATAGTTGGGGTTTTTAGCGAGATGCTTTCCCCGGGAAAATATTGTTTTGATATGTATGATTGATGCTTCTATGTGCGCATGTTAGTGTTTCTGCTTCTGTAAATTGATGATCAACGTAGAGGAGGTTATGTATTATGCATATATTTCGCAATAGTGTATAATCGGGATAATATCTGTGAATAAGTGTCATATTATTCAAAATTTCTACATGGTATCAGAGCGAGATGATTTGTATAAGAAGTTCTACATGATATCAGTGTTGTATTGATCATCAGATCTATTATTCAGAAAGTGTTTACATTTTATTTCTTCAGGTAGATTCTGTAATCAGGCTAGGTAGCCTCTGGATTCATCCTTCTTTTGGAAGGTGAGATATCCGGTGAATGCCCATACAGTTGATCTCTGTACAAGAAATACTTTGTTCTCGGGAATTTTAGATCAGAAACGGTTGAGTTTTTTGAGCTGTGGAATGGCACTCAAGGATAAAACTCGGAAACATTAAATGTGAGAATGGAGACAATATGCCCCAGTATCTCACGAAGTTCACCCAATGCCGGGATGAGCTGGGAAGTGTGGGGGTAACTGTTGAGGATGAGGGTATGTTGAGTCTAGCACTCCTTGGCCTTCCTAAGAGTTGGCATAGCTACCAGGACTCGGTGAATGGGAGGGAGAAATTGCCAGGATGGGAGAGACTTTGGTCAGATCTTGTGCAAGAGGAGATTAGACGGTGCACCAGATACAATTCTTCATCTATGCATGATGAGGAAAACTGTACCTTAGCGAGTAAGGCGAAGAAGGGGAAGGGGAAGGTTTCTATTTCCGAATCCAGTTCTTCAAATGATGGGAAGAAGGTTGACAAGTCGAAGGTGCGATGCTTTTGTTGTCATGAGTTGGGCCATTATGCTATTGATTGCTTAAAGAGGAAGTCCAAGAAGGGATCTGGGGAAGGATCTGAAGGTGAGGAAACCTCACTTGCTTCGCAGTTTCAGTTGGACTTCACACTCTTCGCATGCATGGTTTCATCCAGGGTGGGAAGTGGTTGGTTTCTTGACAGTGGAGCTTCTTTCCACATGACCGGTGACAAAATTTTGTTCAGTACTTTGGAGGAGAAAGATATTCAGATACTCATAGGGATGGGTAATGATGAGAAGTATAGTGTCTCAGGTGTAGGCATGGTTATTTTTCAGAGGGACCATGGAGCTCGCCTTACCTTGACCAATGTCAAGTATGTACCAGGACTGAAGAGAAACTTGGTGTCGATCACGATGCTGGAAGATAGAGGTTATGATGTAGTCTTCAGTAAGGGAAAGGATTTCCTTAGACACATCATCACTAGACAGGTGAAGTAGATTGGTTCATGGGTCAAGAACCTGTATGCTCTTGAGGTTCAAGATGCATGCAAAGCCTCGAGCAGCAAGGTAACTGATGGAGACTTGGTGGTTGAGAGGGAGCGTATATTACCTCTCAACATGCAGAGCCAAAATAAGTCTCAGACGATTATGGAGGAGCCACGATTGGTGCAACAGCTTAAGGAGGTTGTGGAGCAGCCACAACAAGGGAAGCTAAGTGGAGATCGAGTAGAGACAACTACTCATGCAAAGACCTCCAGTATGGGGAAACTTCGAGCCAGGTGGGCAGAGGGATTGCATGCAGCCATACCTCCAGGTAAGAGGTGGGGTGATGTGGATTAATCATCCCAAGGAGGAGGGGCAGGATCCCTGGCGTACCCAACCTCTTGGATGAGACCTTGCTACGGGAGCCCCAATGTGCAGTAGCAGGAATTGACTGATTGGGTAGAGACAGATGCGGATGGAGCAGCAGAGAGAGCGACAGTGCAGGGAATCCTAGGATAGCGCATAGCATGCAGGCTGCAGTAATGCGAGAGGCACAAGTGTTTTGCACAGTGCTAGGTGGCACAGAGAGGTGTGCAATGGTGCGAGATGCATGAAGATGTTGGAGTAGCGTAGATGTCAGATAGGGAGCACTTGTCAGCAGCAGGTAGAGCTTCAACATCGGAGTATGTTCCTAGCCCAACAGAGTGGTCAGTTGGGAGTGTTTTTCGTTCCAAGTGTTGTTGGAGCAAAGTGGACCGGGAAGATGTGTTGCATGCAGAACATTCCACAGTTACAGGATCAGGTTTGAGAGGAAGCCTTTCTTGTTGAGAGGGAGTGTTGAAAAGTGTGCAACAAGAAATGCTTGTTGAGAATGAAACAAGATGATGGAGCTTAGTGGAAAGGAGTTGCCTTCACTAAGTGGGCCCGCAAGCAAATTATGGCGCAAAGTCTATTTTTGTATCACAGCAGGAGTGATCAGAGCCTATTTTTAGACTGCTAGTCAAAAATAGAAAAGTCAAATATTATTGTCTCATAATAATATTTAGACTATAACCTTTATCTTATCCTCTTGGAGCACTTTAGTTTGAGCTACAGATGTGGCACATGCAGCTGTCAGAAGGAAATACGCTTTCTTTGTGGGTCAGTTGAGCTATTTCATATAGGACATCAGTTATAACTCATGTGGTTGAGTTCTGTGGAGTTAGATGAGCAGTTAATGGAGTTGTGTTCAGTTTGACTTAGTTGAACTAGTTGTATTTAGTCTAAGTGATCAATAAACTAAGTGATGAGTTGTGTGAATTAGTTATTAATTAATTCACTAATTATTAACTCATAATGCAACATGAAGAATACATCAGTTAACTCAATGCATGTACAGTTCAGTGGAGACAGGTGTTAGAGGTTGAGATTGCTATCAGTTGTGCATGAGATTGTGCACATGCATGGGATTGAGTTATGCCAATGATCTCTGTGTAGTGTGGGCCAATACCAAGTGAAATATAGCTTGTGCTCACGTTATTTACAGTGTGGGTGATTTTAAAAAGGTAAATAGAAGTTTGGATCAGCCATTCTCATTCATTCTCCTGCAGGATTGTGCAGTGGAGGCAGGCAAGCAGCGGAGGAGATTTGGAGATCAGATCTGAGTTGTATTGTGTGTAACATGTGGAGATAGTATTGATTACTTGTGAGGAGTATTGTACTATGTTTGTTATATGTTATAAATCAATATAATATACAGATAGTTGGGGTTTTTAGCGAGATGCTTTCCCCGGGAAAATACTGTGTTGATATGTGTGATTGATGCTTCTATGTGCGCATGTTAGTGTTTCTGCTTCTATAAATTGATGATAAACGTAGAGGAGGTTATGTATTATGCATGTATTCTGAAATGGTGTATAATTGGGATAATCTTTGTGAATAAGTGTCATATTATTCAAAATTTCTACAGGAAGCCCTCCTCTAAGAATCAGTTCAGATATAAGGAGGATCCTGCAACTCTCAAAGAAACACAAAGCAGGGGATTAGTACTTGTACGAAAACCACACCAAAATTAGGATTTATAGTTGCCATCTGGCCCCATATAGACTACCTAAATACCTCCTGATTATGTTATTTTCTCTGGAGTACTATAGGAATATAATCAATTTGGATGAGGTGCACTTTGCTAGATCCGAAAGGAAGGCTGAGCTCATGATCAAAGACCAATTAGGCTCCTCTATTTGTAATAGCAGAGAAGCTGGAAAGGAGGCAGACCAAATACTTCAAGACTAAATCTGAAACAAAGCTTCATGTGGAGATATGATCCCTTGGACTTCATCTGCAATAGAAGGCAAAAACACAAGATGGCTCCTTTCATTCACCACCCAATCCCTGAAATAGAAAAATATGCCAATCAATTGGAATGGGTGGAGAATAGTTTAGAAGATAGGAATAACACTAAATTTGTTGTGGAAAACACTTTAATTGATCTAGAGAAACAATTTGATTAGGGTTCTTTCCTTCAGGTGCAAGAAGGATCACAAGTCCAAGAAGAATTACATGTACAACGAGAGTCAAAAGCACCAGAAACGTTAGAAGCACCAGAAGAGTCAGAAGCACCAGACCAATCAGATATACTAGAACAATTAGAGAAAATAGATAGGTGAGAGGCCACCATGAGTAACCCCCCAGTCCTACAAATTCCTCCAAATGAGGAGAAAATCCTTAAGAGAAATGGGGAAGGGGCCACTACCTCAAGAAGAGCAACATCACAAGCCTATGCAAAGACAGGCCAGGCTAAGAGACAAAGAGTTAATCCTATCTCTGAACATGAATATAAAGAAGAGACAGTTGATGTTACAAGCATAGAAAGAGAAGGGAGCAGGCATGCCACTCCTTCTGGAGGCATCCCAGAACCTTCCACATCACATACCCAGATATTGGAAAGACAACAAAGCGTGGAGGTATCCTCTTTCAGAATGCCAACACACAGAGATCAAGACATCAAAGAGATATACAAAGAGATAAAGGCCAGAAATGAGAGGTTGAAAGCCCAAAACTATGCACAACATTTGAATATGACCCCTACCAATCTGACAAGGCTTATGTGAGCCTATGATGTAAAAGATGGGAAAATGCAGGCCACATTCATGAAGCCCACTACTCGGCAACTGAGAAGAACAAAAAACTTCAAAAATATAGACTTCGAAGTACTGGCAAAGGACATTCATCATATTAACTAGATTGAGCTACACAAGCAGACAAGGGAGATGATTTACTCCACCTTGACAGGGAAAGCCATCGCTACCCACTAATTGCAAAACTCCCTGAATAATATATCAACACAATTCTAGCTAGGGAAGGCTTCATCAGAGGCTAAACATACCAAAATCAAGTCCTTAGAGGACTTAGTCATTGAGTTGCGACACGATCCTAAAGATTTAAAGGCCACAGGTGTTAGGACCTCATATTGTCTCTTTTTGACCATACATTTTGTTATGATGTCATCCTTTTTCAACTTATATTTAAAGTCCTTGTTATTGTTTTAACCCAATTATTCCAAAGGTACACAATATTTCTTCTCATCACTATATGTTTAATTATTTTACATATAACTACGCTATCTTTATTGTTGATCATTGAATTGATAGTTGTTGAACGGTTAAAGAATGATGTGCAGTCCACGTTGCTAAAACTGCCTGGAGATTGCAAGATTACCTCTACAGTTGCTGAAACAGTAGGAATGATGTGCAAATCTCGTGACTGAACAGTTGTGATTTGCGGTCTAGATTTGACAGCAACAGAAGAAGATCACCGAAGGAGCTGTTACACTGGATTTAACGATCATGATCTAAAGACAATGTCATTTTGTTGATGGGAAAACTAACTTCCCTATTTTTGTATAAAGGGTTAAAATAGGACCTACAATGTAATCTATTGTAATAGATGTCTCCTCTTTAAAAAGAGAAGACATCTACATTAGAGGGGGGATGAACAGACTGTGGGGAAGGGCTTAGTTGAAGGAACAGAACTGGAATCCTTTTTCTGTAACATGACATATTTATAGATGAATAAAATCTTGTTCTGTACATTTCTTTCTAGTTCTTGTCTCCTCGGGAATCTTGTGAGAAGGACAGGGCCCACCTTCATCACAAGATTCACCCACTATATTTCTGCAGTGTGTTTAGTGTGTCTTTTACCCATTCCTTGTTAACAGTACTGTTTTTTGGATATTTTTTTTACACTATTGTTGAAACTCTATTTTCTTTCCAATTGATTGCTACACTACTTAGTTTATCCACAGTTCATTCACGAGTGTTTCATTGGCAATTGAGTTTACAGAGTGAGTTGGCAGTGTGGTGATCAGAAACAGGTGCTGAAGATTCCCATTCTGGGAATAGGGTCCTGTTCTCTGTTGCAACATATCTAGTGCTTTCCTTTGCAGATTGATTCTTTTCATTAGATTACTTCTTTAATGAATTTAAGCCTTCTTGGTAGCTATCTGCAATAGATTGTTTTTTTGTTGTAACTCAGAGTGGAGCTTTAGTTTGCTTAAGCAAGGTGTGAGTAGTTTTTACTATAACTTCCATTGCTTTTAAGATTGAGTATATATAGTACGCAGTTGCCTTTGAAATAAACAGACTTCCCTGGGTTAACAATTTATGTAGCAATTGGTTGTTTGAATCGATAAGCAATTAAAGTGACCAACATTTTGGCACCATTGCCGGGGAAGGCAATCATAGATTTTAAAAGCACTGATGATTTTCTTTTAGATATGCAGGATGCATGAGAGGACGCAAGAAAACTAATCCTGCAGGTGGCAAGGGAAAAGGAAGAGGAGGAAGAAAAACTTTCATTGATGAGATTATTTCAAAAGCTGAGACTTCTTAGAGGCTAGGCTCTCGGAGGCCACACACTCAGCATTCTCTCCAAACGGACTACAAAACGGAGGAAGTAGTGGGACCTGAAAGTGTTGAAGAGATAGTAGAACATACTGAGGAACCAGTTCAGGACATTGAGAGTCCAACAGATAGCGCTGAAGACCAGGTAAGTGCAACAGGGGAGCAACCAATGGATGGAAGAAATGAAGGAATCTTTGGTGGAGGACATGGAGGAGGAGAAAGAAGACACGAGAATTCTCTCTCCACCTTGGAATTCCCTATTGGGGAACTTCCTAGAGGAGCAACTCCAATGAAGAACATCCCACTCTCAGCCTTACCCAACTTCCATGGTTTATCCTCTGAAGGCCCTGATGAATTTATTTTCGAGTTTGATATATTGTGTAGAAGGTATGATTATATTACTAATGCTCAAAAATTAAAGTTATTTCCAACAACATTAAAAGGAAATGCACTGAGATGGTTTATGAGCCTGGGAGGTCATGTGATCACACTTGGGATCAGATGAAGGAGAAGTTTCTGGCCAAATACCAAGACTATTGTCGAATGAGAGAGAAAAGGAGGAACTATACAAGATGGTTCAGAAGGAGGATGAAAATCTGAAGGACTTTGTGGAAAGACTCCAGTATAATCTGCAGAGATCCGATCACCCTGATGTAAGTAAAGATATTCTCAACACAATATTATTGAAAGGGGTAAGGGATGACTGTTTAGATATGTTAAATATGCTTGGTAAAGGGGATATATCTAAAGAATTGTATGATGAAATTGTCAACCTCTACAAGAGATGTTCAAGAGGGGCTGCAAATAGATCAAAAAGCAGGGACAATAGATATTCAAGAGTCCAAAAATCAGCCAGTGGGGGAGCAACGAGAGCTGAAATAGGTAATCTACTTTAGGAATTTAAAACTGAAATGTTAAGCTCTTTTGCTTCATAGATTGATAACTTGCAGGTTAAGAGAAAACAGGCAAAGGCAGAAGCTACTTTGATTGTATTTTGTCCTAAATGCAGAGAAAAACATCCACTAAGGAATGCCCATTGGACAAGGTACCAATTTGCACCATTTGCGAGAAGGACCATGAAACTCAACAATGCCCTTCTTTACCAGGGATAAAAGCAGCGTTGCAACCAACTAAGGAGGAATCTGAATTAGTGTATTTGCTGACACGGAGGAGGAAATGGCAACCACGAGGACAAGGTACGAACTCCAGTATGCCATTTAATCATTGGAATAATTATTCTTCTTTTAATCAAGCAAACTACCCACCCTTCAACCAAATGCAATACCCACCCTTTAATCAAATGAATTTCCCACCCATGCAGCAAACAAACCCTCCCTTTGTAGACCCTGCAATGTGGACTCCTTGGCCTCCACAACAATCTTATTTTAATCAATGGAACCCAAACTGGAGAGCTCAACAAATTCCATTCCCAAACCAATTTCCTTAGTTTCAGCAACAACTATCTCTCCCGTCAGGTGCTCCACCTAATAATCAGACAACGAGACCCCAGCTGCCTATACAGCGTAACCCTAACCCTAATAATAATAAAGTTGTGCAAGTCATCAATATTCGGAACCTGCCTACATCTCTTGTGCAATGTAATGATATTCATTTACGATCTGGGAGAGTAGTTGAACCGATTATTGATGATATTACCTCTTTTGACTCTGACAAAGAAGAGATAGAAAAGAATGATTTACCTAATAAGGGTACTGAAACAGTTAAACCACCCTCTAACAAAGTTGCTGAAATAGCAGAGCCACCATTCCTTTAGCATCTAGCTCTTACTAAGACACCTGAGCGGCCTACTTTTAATCTTCTAGGGGAATTGCAGAATATTTATGTTAAAATTCCACTTTTACAAGCACTCAGGGATGTATCGATTTATGCCAGAATTGTTAGAGACATTTGCATCAAGAAACCTAGCAGGAAAGCTAAATACCCCCTCACAGTTCATGTGATGGGTGATCTAGCTGCTTTAATGTCAGGGAAAACCCCTCCTATAAAATATGGTGATCCAGGCCATCTTACGGTCACGATACAGGTTGGAAAAACTATTGTTTCACGAGTTCTGGTAGACTTAGGTGCTGCTATAAATATTATGATCCTCGAAACTACACAATTGTTACATCTGAAAAAAGTAATTAGAGGGACACCAACCATCCTGGAATTAGCTGACCGTTCCACAATCAAATCTGAGGGGATTATTGAAGACCTGATCATTTCAGTTGAATCCTAGAATTACCCAGCTAACTTTGTTGTATTACATACTAAAACAAAGTTGGGGGGACATCCTCTGATTTTGGGGAGACCCTGGCTAGCCACAACAAATGCCTTTATCAACTGTAGATCAAGATCAATGACAATTTCTAATGGATGTGAAACCAAGCAGCTTACTCTTTACCCTCATGCTACACCTATGATTAACAATGATGATTCTGTATGGTTAGACTATGAGGATAATGACACTCAACCCACTTTGACCATTGGACAAGACTTAACTCTTAAAGACACCACGGAAGATGAAGTAATTAGTAATTTTATTTCTAAACCTTCATCGGTCACTTCTGAAATGTATAATCAGTTAACAGAAATTTTTGAACCTGAAACTCAGGAAAAGCTTAAATCTAAAAATTTACCTCAAACATCAACTGCTATCTCCTCTAAAAGCGTAACAATAGAAATCGAACCTTGCAAAACATTGAACATAAACCCCAATTTATCAAATGCTGAAACACAATAGCTAATGAAGTTACTTCGTGAAAACAAGGAAGCATTCACATGGGACTACATAGACATGAAGGGGATCTCTCCTGAATTATGTACTCATTGTATCTATATTAAGGAAGGGTTTCGACCAATCTGTCAACCCCAGCAGCGAATGAATCCTAATTTGAGGGAAATTTTTAAGGAAGAACTTCAAAAATTTCTTAATGCAGAGTTTATATATCCATATTTGACAGTGAATGGGTCTCCCTTAGTGATAATACCTAAGAAAAATGGGAAATGTAGAGTATGTGTAGATTATAGAGCTTTAAACAAAGCCACTCAAAAAGATCATTTCCCCTTGCCATTCATTGATCATGTGCTGTACAGTTTGTCACGAAAGAGAATATTTTCCTTTTTAGATGGTTTTAGCGGGTATAACCAAATCAAAATTACACCCCAAGACCAAGACAAGACCACTTTTACTAGTCGTTGGGGAGCTTTTGCCTATAGAGTCCTCCCCTTTAGACTATGTAATGCTCCAACAACATTTCAAAGAGTAGTGATAGGAATCTTTTCTGATATGCTTAATGACTCTATGGAGATATTTATGAATGAATTTACTCCTTATGGTGTGACTTTTGAAGATGCATTACAAAACCTTGAGGAAGTACTTAAACGATGTATACAAGCTCACCTTTCCTTGAGCACTGAAAAATGCCATATGATGATGAACGAAGGAATTGTACTGGGACACTTCATTTCATTCCTAGGGATTCAAGTAGATCCATCCAAAGTACAGGTAATTCAGACTCTTCCTATCCCTAAAACACAAACTGATGTAAGAATTTTTTTAGGACATGCTGGATATTATAGAAGATTTATCAAAGATTTCTCTAAAATAGCTTCTCCTTTGTTTGTGTTACTTATGAAAAATGCTGAATTTAAGTGGACCGATGCCTGTTAGAAAGCATCTGATGAACTTAAGCATCAGTTGTCTACAACTCCTATTCTAAGGGGACCTGATTGGGCACTTCTCTTTCGTATATCCTCTGATGCTTCCGATACTGCAATTGGAGCTGTCTTGGGAAAAGAAGAAAATAACCTTCCTTATGCTATTTATTTCATTAGTAAGAATATGACCCGTGCTGAGCTTAATTACATAGTTACAGAAAAGGAATTTTTAGTAGTCATTTACGCTATTAATAAATTTTGACATTACATTACTAGTTATCCTACTTTTGTTCATACTAACCACTCGGCTATTAATTATTTAATGAACAAATCTTTCACAAATGCTCGAGTTACCAGGTGGTTATTGTTACTACAAGAATTTGATATTACAATTGTAGATCGACCAGGTAAAGAAAATGTAGTTTCCAATTTCCTTTCTCAGATAAAAACTGATGATAATACTCCAGTAGATGATTCCTTTCCTGACGAGTACTTGTTCGCAGTATCTACTCACTCACCTTGGTATGTAGATATTGCTAATTATTTGGTTGTAGGGAAGTTACCATCACACCTATCACACCGGGAGAAAATAAAGATCATTCAACAAAGTGCTTGGTATAGCTGATAAGTGGGTTTCTTTTTCATACAGGACTTCATCAGGAAATTCAAAGATGCATTAGAGAAGATGAGTTTTATGATATACTGAAGGCTTGTCATGATGGCCCCTGTGGAGGGCATTTTGATAATAAGATAACAACACATAAAATTCTCAGGATGGGTTATTATTGGCCCTCACTTTTTAAGAATGCAAGGAAATATGTCAGGGCCTATGATAGCTATCAGAGAATGGGTCAACCTAATCATAGAGATGAAATGCCACTGAACCCCCAGGTAATACTTGAACCTTTTGAAAGATGGGCTCTAGACTTTATAGGACCCATCAATCCTCCATCCAGTCAAAGAGTTTATATACTGGTTTGTACAGATTATATGACCAAATGGGTGGAAGCAAAGGCACTTACTAGAGCTAATGAGGAATCTGTTTTAACCTTTCTATTTGAAGAAATTTTTGTTAGGTTTGGAGTGCCTAGAGAACTAGTCATAGATGGAGGACCTCCTTTCAATAGTCATGGTTTTAAAGCCATGCTTCAAAAATATCATATCAATTACAAAATGACTACACCTTACCACCCCTAAGCTAATGGACAGGTGGAAAGTACAAATAAATTCATAGAGGCCATTTTAACAAAAACAGTGAAGGAAAATAGGAAAGATTGGTCCCAAAGGCTTCCTGAGGCATTATGGGCTTACAGAACTATCTAGAGGAACACTAAAGGTTTTTCACCCTATGAATTGGTTTATGGTAAAAGTTCTGCTTTTCTTGTGGAATTTGAAATTAAAACCTTAAGAACTACTTTAGCTGTTAACCTTGATTTGACTGATGCACATATAGCTAGGATGTAGCAGCTTCAGGAATTGGATGAAAAGAGGTTGGATGCCATCCATAAAACAACTATGATTCAACAATAAAGAACCAGGTGGCATGATAAAACTATTAAGCATAAGCAATTCCAAAAAGGTAATTGAGCTCTATTGTATGATTCTCGATTTGAAAATTTTCAAGGAAAATTCCGAACAAGGTTGTTGTGACCTTACGAGATAGATACTGTTTTTCCTAATGGAACAGTAAGGCTCCTAACAATTGATGATTCTAGAACACCAGTGTTAGTGAATGGGTATCAGCTCCGTCAATACCAGCAACCTATTTCTAAAGAAGATTTTAATGCCACTTGCATGACAGATTCACATTATATCTTTTTGGGGGACCCTGCTGCCCCTCATTGCATTTAGTCTCTGCATTATATGTTTCTTTATTAGATTAGACTAATAATCCCTGTCAGGGGTTGCCATGTTACAATTTATTATTTTTCAGGTCTCAGATTGGGAGGCTGGTGGAAAAGAAAAATTCTATTGCAAGAAAGATCAAGTTTCATTTTGGGAAATATTCTCATCTCACCTCAATTCATAGCTCATTCCCCCACATTATCTCTCAGCAACAATTTCCTATTTTGCTTTACAGCAACATTTCTCTTTATTTTTTCCCATTGCTTGTTATCGGGAAAAGTGTCTATTTAGAACTGCTCTATCCCACTAAGGTGTGATGGCTACCTTAGAAACAAACAGAGAAAACTAATTTTGTATCTTCTTTATGAAATATAAACAAAGAGGAATAGGAAGAGCCAACCTGTGTCTTGCACTAGTCCTTTGATCCAATCTCTCTCCTCTTTGACAGCTTCCAGCTACCTGCTCCTTTACTTGCCCAGCTTCATCAAGTACCTGTAAGATCACAGAAGAAGGAAACTATACAAAGACATGGATTTATATTCATAAATAACTTAGGATCAGATTTAAGTTAACCATACAAATGTAACAAGCATCAATGATACAAAAACATGGAGAAGAAACTCAGATAGTTTTTATTGATATACAAGAAGATCCAGGAGGAGTTACAACCGATGATTCTTGACCCAGCATCAACCTCCCAGCAAAGAAGTCCCTTCTTCAACCCCAACAAAGCATAGATCCCAATTCTCTGATATGTATCTCAAAACCAACAACAATTCCTTACAATGTGCAAAATTCCAGCCTCTGGATCTCTGGGATGAGGGATCCATATATAGATGTATGCAAGGAGGATGAGTCAGCTTATGATTTGATTAGTGGCTTCTCTCTGTCAGTTCTTGCTTCCACTTGGAGACTGAAAGCCTCTTACTCATCCTTGGTCAAATTCAGTGAGGCAAGTGTCATTGGAGAAGATTCTGGAAGCTTCCATTGTCTCTCCACCTCGCGGAATGACACTGCCATTTGTCATTTCCCGCTCAACGCACCCTGGTAGTGCATTTATGTGCATTGCAACGCACCTAGATAGTGGACTTAGGTGCTATGAAACGCACTTGGCTGGTGGAGCAGTTGAAATGATCTTGATTTGACTTATTCTGAGCAGTTTCTGTTGGAGAACTTCAGGGAGAAGTTGTAATTTGTTGACCTTGTTCCTTTAGCATTGGAACAACACTTTTAGGGACTTAGGAGCCCTTAGTTTATGGACATTTCATGCTTAGAGATGTAAGGCACAAAAATGTCTATAACAGTTTCCCCCTAAAGTATGAGGCCGTTTATCGGGTGAAATGCTTTATTAGGAGGATCCGAAGTTCTTTCAATGCTGGGAGGAGACCTGTAATAAGATGCAATACAATACATTATCTTCATACTATTTTCATGATCTAGCTGCGGTGGGCATTCCCATGTTCAGCTTTATAAATTCATTTTCATGTACATAGGACAGACAACCGTCTGATGGTAGACTGATGATTCTGATAGAGCCATCATCCTTTTGGTACGATGATTATCTGTGCTGCAATGCTGTACATTTCAATGTCTTTATTTTCCTGAATATATATCGTAGCCCGGATGGATGAAACTAGATCCGAGGTCTTCAATCTCGTTCGATCTTCACTCGAAATACAAGTCGATCCATGTGAAAATGTTTTGAAGTCGAACATGGAAAGACATCGCTTGATTACCAGTCAATGATGTAAACCGTTAACAAGCGCGAGAGGAATCACCGATAATGATAATGATCCTCAAGGTACTGCAGTACAATTCACGTGGTGTGAATAAAGGACTTGGCGTTGAACACCACGCAAAATCTTTCGGTCGAAGGTCATTGATGTAAACCTGTCGCTGGAAGTGAGAAACTTGCCATTGAGGCATGCAAGCTTCAAAGTACTGAATGGGGTGTTCCTAGACCAACTTCTTGGATAATGAGCTGATGTCGACAAGAAGTGATCCGTCATAGGAGGGCCTTAATGAATCCCACATCAATGACACGGAACCGAGCAAATGATTTCGATGGAGGTGAAAACGATCTGATGATATATGGTTCAGGGTGGCGGTCATGAAAGAATGAAGTATAATGTATGGTAGTGGGCGGGACACAGGTGGCTTTTCTGGATGACTTCTCTTAAACATATCGGCGACACTGATGTGATGGATTGGTAGCATTAACCCCAAATGTGGATGGTATGGCGAGACCATGGCAATGTGACCGGTGAATGAAACAACCCAACCCGACTCGAGCACAGAGTGGAAGTGTCATGTTCAAGAGCGACTTGCTACCAATAAAGATTCTTTGCGTTTTCTTCCCAATTTTTCCCCAGTCATTGCTGACCAGTACCTCTTTATTTTTGTCAAGCTTGAGGAGGATAACATATTCTTTTTCTATAATTTTCCCTGCAGGCAAACCCATCGCTATGTTTTAACGAGCCTAGCGATAGTGAAACTCGTTCTTGTCTAAAGACAAGTTTGTCGCTATTAATCTTTTAACAAGTTTAACGACAAAGATAACTCGGTCCTTTTCATTTTTAGAGAGTCTGAAAAGGTACGTGAAGGTAACTCCAAAGTTCCTTTTTCGTCATCTAAACCCTTAAGTCCGAAACAGTATAAAACAATACAGAAGGGATGAATTTTCGATTAGCTTTAACGAGCCGAACAAAACTAGCGCTCGATCTTTTTGTGCAATAATCCCTCAGGTCCAAAAGATTAAAATCTAGAGGAGGGATAGCACTTCCTGTCACTTTAACGAGCTGGAAGGCCAAAACTCGGCAATCTTTTCATATTTTATGAGTCAGAAAAGAGCTTAAAGAAGACTCGTCTTTTGAGGAACGAGTGATAAAATGGGTAGCAGCTGATTCCAGGTAAGGTTTGGAATTTTCCAATCACGGCAGTGTCACAAGGATGGCTAGTGAAATCACTCTTCGCAGCTGTTCCTCAAAATGGGTAAAAAATCAAATAGAGGTGAATGATCGGCCAATGGAAAAGTGGAGGTGACGGTGCAAACACGACCAAGGCTTTAATGGCTGAAGTACTACATTCACGATGGTTATTTACGAGGGAATAGTTCATTTTTTAACGAGCTTAAACGTGGGTGGGAACATTTGCTCGGTCCGGGTTTATTTTTTAACGAGCTTGAACCTCGCGGTAAACACTACTCGATTAATCCAGTAATATGATAAGAATGTCTCATATAAAAACGACAACTTTTCGAGTGTTGCCCCACATCCTTTCTTTATGCAAGTTAGGAAACGACCAATCCTACGAGTTTAAAGGGTTAGAGGTCCTATAAATTTAAAAAAAAAAAATAGTCGCTCTTCGCTTGCACTCCCAAAGGTTTGCATGCCCCCAGGTATAAAACAGAGTTTCAAGGTTACCTCTACTTCTTTCCGCCAAAACATTTGTTTTACCGAGAGAGGCTTACCTCTTACAGGCTAACCAAAGCTTGTTCTATTTACAACATAAACAAAACACTTCTTCGGTGATGTTTCTCGAAATAAACAAAGGTGAGTGATGATGCCCGCCAACTCACATAACTTTGACAAAGAGAATCTTATTCTAGAATAACCCCTCTTCCAATCCCAGATGGGGTACAAACTAGTCATATTCTCCCGTGGAAACCTACCCTATGCCCGAAGTTTTCCTGCCGAAGCAGACCAGGATGCATGCCCCCTGGGTTTTAGTCATATCCCTCCGAATTACTCATGCTCATCGGGAGGACGGATTGGGGATTGAGAAATTTCTCGCGTGAAAATACCATTTAGGGACGGTATATGACTATTTGTTATGCGTGATTCGGGAAATGAAAGCTGGTCCACGAGCTTGACCACTCTTCCTTCGTGCGGAAAACACATTACTCTAAAGAGTGAGGAGACAATTGCTTCCATGCAATAAATATAGTCTCGTCCAAGGAGTAGGTTATAATCCAAGGGTCCTTGAACTACCATTACATTCATGCGAACTGTCTTCCTTCTCAACGTTATGGGCACATCGGGAAGGATCCCTAAAGGTCGACTGGTTCCTTTATCAAAGCCTGTCAGATTTCTCATCTCAGGCAAAAGCGATGGCGAACCAAGCGCTTTCCAAGCAGTTGAGGAAAGGATACTCACAGAAGCCCCTTCATCTATGATGGTACCAGCCACAACCATTCTATATATTTGAACGATAATTCGGAATGGTACGCTAGCTGGTAAACGGGGTCTGCCTAGTTGATTCCAGTCGAAGGAGACAACTAGGTTGCTTGGAGGTGGGACCGAATAGACGGCTGGGTATGGCTCTGACGAACTTCCTTCCTGCGGTAAAGGAATGGGTAAATTGCCCCCATGTTCGTCAGAGTCTGTGTTTATGAAGAGAATTTGGACGGTGTCATCCTTGTTCTCTTCAGTGACTGTATCATCTGAAGATGAAACCTCTGAAGGCAAGACAGGGTCAACTGCCGCCTCGACCTTTTGACTTTCGTCTGGTATGGATCGACATGGTTTATCTTCAATGATAGGTGCTTCAGCCGACCACCTGGGCGGGCTAGCCGGATTCTCAACTAGTGACGGACTCGGCAAGAGTTTTTTATATCCAGGAGGAAGTCGTAATAGTGAAACCAGATGATCATCCAAAACTCTTATAGCTTCATCTAAGAAGGGACAACGGTGGATGGCATGATTGCCTTCGCACAGTTTACAAGGAAATCTAGCTTTCCCTTTTTGTCTTGGGGCTTCACTTTCACTAGTTGACGGTGTGCTTTCAACATGATCATCAGAGGTTGATGACACCGAGTTGTGCAAACGAGGAGACTAGTCCCTTAGTATCTGGGGGATGCAAGGACAATCTCTGTGAAGGTGGTCTCCTTTGCAAATGACACATGGTGATTTAGGCCTGGTCGGTGCAGTGTGTGGATTTTCGTTAGACGACACTCGTTTTCCCCCATTCGCCTTTGGCTCCTTCTTCTTCTTCTCTTTCTTCTTCTTTTCCTTAGGAACTTGACTTTTGGCTTTACCAGCCCCATCAAGCGAAGAGGAAGGAGGAGAGGAAGAATTATAGGAGGTAGAAGGCTGGTGGGAAACTCTGGACTCGTCTAATTGTTGATTCGATTGTTCAGGAATAGTGGTGTTCTGAATGAAAGAGGTTGAGAAGAGCCATACTGGCAAGCCAATTGTCAGTCCTGGAAGCGACAATGTGGCCATATGGGGTGCACCAACATCTCCCCAAGAGGAGAAGGGACTAGGATTTCCACCAAGGGGAATTCCTTGGTTGGCAGGCTCCATTTTCTCAACCCAAGATCAACGTAGGAAAGGGGTATGAATATTCCGTTTAAAATAAATTTTAACACGCTTTGACACAACTTTTTTTTTCAATTTTTAAGAGTCGAGAAAAAACAAAAGATGACTCTAGTCTCCTTCGATTTTTAATGAGCCTGAAGTGACAAGTGCTCAAATGGACCTTTTCCGTTAAAGAGTCTGAAAAGGAACGAAAGGGACTACTCTGGAGGTCTAGGTAGAGGGAGTACCAAACCAATCGCAAAACTGCAGAATACTTTTTACGGTACGGCAGTCAATCTTCCCGAATGCTATGTTCGGTGCATTGCGATCAGTAGGGCGGCCGACACGGCTTCCTATGGATAAAGGTTTTAATCCTATAGGGGTCTCCCAATATATACTCGACGGTACGTGGGAGCTCAATTCCGTACTGGCACTTATCGTCTCAAAGTGGAGGAATCACCCAACCATCAATGAGGACAATAGTTACCAGGCTTTACGACGTCGGAATACGTCTCTAGCCTAGACCTCTAAATGTTGTGCGTTAAGTTCCAAAGCGTTGTTAGGTTCATTGAATTTATTTTAAGTTGATCTTTCTTATGAAGTTTGCCTTTTGGGTTCACCACGAGATGTAGATGTAATTCCTAAAATGCAATCTAAAGATGATAAACAAACTTTTATCTCTTTTCAGCAATGAAAATCCTAGCTACTAGGGGAAAAGAAAGACACAATCTTTTCATAAAGAGCAAAGAGCACACTGTAAATGCACTTTCCTAAATCAAGCCAAACAGACTGTCAATATGCAAATGCGCATGCATGTGTTTGTTTTTCACTTTCTTAATATTGATGCCTAAAAAGAAAGTTGATGTACAAATCTGAATTCACTTTCAAGCGACAAACACAAGCAAGCTTCTTTTCGAAATCAAAAGGTAGAGATGATTACGACACTTTATGATTTTGAAATAAATACTCGTTTCGACACTAGAAAGTCACAAATTCAAACCAAAGGCAAAAGTAAAAGCATAGTCGACTATGAACAGCAAATAAACTTTCTCCTATGATCAAAATCGACACTTGCGACAGATCTAAATCAGAGGACGACAGTACGACTATTCTACTTTTGCAATGGAAAACTGTAGATGACTCAACAAACACATAAAAACATCTACAATTCTTTTGTACAACTGAGGCGGAATATCAGTAAGGAAAAGGGGTTTGAAACAGTCAAACACTGATCACAGGCTGCAAAAATCAGAGACAAAACTGGAAAGAATGAAGCAAAGAACCTTAGCTGCACAAGGCTAGGCTGATCAGCGCACCTGTTACACAGAGAAACTGCATTGCAGCGCAGGTTGCCCTCTCGGGAAGTGCGCTGAAATGTAGAACCTCTTCACAGTGCCTGCGCTGGGGTAGAAACGAGAATTCTATCCAGGTTCTGAGTCACGGTTTGCATTTTAATCTTTGCTTTTTGGCCGAGTAAAAGCAATCAGTAATGCACAATCAGAGGTAGATCTAAGGGGGGTCTAAGAGCTATCACAAGGGCAATCAGTTAGTCTATGAATCAGCTGTTCAAATCATAAACAGATCTAGTGAATGGATTGAAGCAGCAGATGTCTACTTTGCATTTGCTATGGCAAATGCAGTTCGATTGCTACTTATAAGTTTATGAAACGAACAACAAGAGAAACACAAACAAACTAATTAGACGCGTTCCCCAGTGGAGTCGCCATTTTTTTATCGGGAAAAGTGTCTATTTAGAACTGCTCTATCCCACTAAGGTGTGACGGCTACCTTAGAAACAAACAGAGAAAACTACTTTTGTATCTTCTTTATGAACTATAAACAAAGAGGAATAGGAAGAACCAACCTGTGTCTTGTGCTAGTCCTTTGATCCAATCTCTCTCCTCTTTGATAGCTTCCAGCTACCTGCTCCTTTACTTGCCCAGCTTCACCAAGTACCTGTAAGATCACAGAAGAAGGAAACTATACAAAGACATGGATTTATATTCATAAATAACTTAGGATCAGATTTAAGTTAACCATACAAATGTAACAAGCATCAATGATACAAAAACATGGAGAAGAAACTCAGATAGTTTTTATTGATATACAAGAAGATCCAGGAGGAGTTACAACCGATGATTCCTAACCCAGCATCAACCTCCCAGCAAAGAAGTCCCTTCTTCAACCCCAACAAAGCATAGATCACCCAATTCTCTGATATGTATCTCAAAACCAATAGCAATTCCTTACAATGTGCAAAATTCTTGCCTGTGGATCTCTGGGATGAGGGATCCATATATAGATGTATGCAAGGAGGATGAGTCAGCTTATGATTTGATTAGTGGTCTCTCTCTGTCAGTTCTTGCTTCCACTTGGAGACTGAAAGCCTCTTACTCATCCTTGGTCGAATTCAGTGAGGCAAGTGTCATTGGAGAAGATTCTGGAAGCTTCCATTGTCTCTCCACCTCGCGGAATGACACTGTCATTTGTCATTTCCCGCTCAACGCACCCTGGTAGTGCATTTAGGTGTGTTGCAACGCACCTAGATAGTGGACTTAGGTGCTATGCAACGCACTTGGCTAGTGGAGCAGTTGAAATGATCCTGATTTGACTTATTCTGAGCAGTTTCTGGTGGAGAACTTCTGGGAGAAGCTGTAATTTGTTGACCTTGTTCCTTTAGGGGTTGGAACAACACTTTTAGGGACTTAGGAGCCCTTGGTTTATGGACATTTCATGCTTAGAACTGTAAGGCACAAAAATGTCTATAACATTGCTGAAACACCAACTTTTTTCCATTTTTTTGCTGTTGTTGAAACACCAACTTTTTCCCTTTTTCTTGTTGCTAAAACACCAACATTTTCCCTTTTTCCTGTTGCTGAAACACTAACTTTTCCCCTTTTTCCTGTTGCTGAAACACCAAATTTTCCCATTTTTCCCATAATTGAAACATTAATTCTTCTCAAAAGAATGGATATATATTACTCCCCATTGTGAGAATCATCTATTGATCCTTATAAATTTGATCTTTCACTACCTTCTCCTATGTTTATAAAAACCTTTTATATAAATACCCTCATATTACAAAACCCTTTTTCATAACCATTGGTGATCTATTGGCGACGACATTATATTTTCAGCATATCAATCGAAGGTAAATATTAGGTATGCATTTTTTATGTGTAAATATTAAACTATAGTTAATGAGAAGATTGTGACATGATTACCGCAATCGTCGTACATTCAAACTTATCATTTTAGTTGCAGTTGGGGGGGGGGGGAATACCAAAATTTTGCAATCATTTCATGATACGCCAATCACCGTCGTTTTTTTTTACCATGATTATGTCTCGTCACCCCATCTTTTTCTTATTATGTCACGACCTCATTTCCAAAACATACTCTGTTTCAGGTCCGGTAACTTGGCTCTGTACTGTGCATTTCACTGAGGCAAGTAACTATGGGAGGAAATGCTATTTGAAATGATCCCAGCTCAACATCTCTATTGGAATTGCACCCAAAAGTATATCAGATTCTTTCAGTAGGCAGGCTGGTAGATTATTTTCGAAGGCTCCAAGGATTTGATCCTCAGTAAGTCCTTGAATTTGCACGCAATTTACAGGAAGGTTACTTTACTATTCAAGGAATCCGAATTCCAGTAATAGATGATGATATAACACACATTTCAGGTTTACCGGCCAATGGTATTCAATGGTTCAGTCATAAACACATCATTTTGAACGCACAGTAGGACTTCCTTCTACCAGGAGAGTGGGTCGAGCCTAAAGGCAGGGGTGTTGCACTTCATTCATTACCACTTCCATGGTCGAAGGTTGCCGAGTTTGTCAAGCACTATCTCACCTACGAAGGACGTTACCACGTAGTTTATCAGCATGATTTTCTATTGTTAAATCATTTAAGACATGGTCATCTGCTAAATATGCCATACTATCTGCTTGGATGTCTGAAGAATATGTCACATTATTCCATGAATGAGAAGTACCCACTCCTTTCCCTCGCTCACCGCTGTCTTGTTCAGCTTCTAATTCAGAGGGGCTTTGCTCAACAGAACCCCCCTCTCCTTAACAACCCACCCCCGGAACCCCATGAAGATGCTGAAATTACTGAAGCAGCAGTCAAAAATCCCCAAGAAACTGCCGAAGTTCCTCGAGCAGCAACTGAAAATCCTCAGGAATCTGCTGAAATTTCTCAAACAGCAACTGAAACTCCCCAATTAAATGCTAAAAATCCCCAACAGACCCCTGGAATCCCTCAGCAAATTGGAAATCCTTCTGCACAACAACCAGGGAGAATTTTTGATTCCCCACCACCCTTAGCAGTTAATCAAATTGATCCCTCCATTGCATTGACCCCACCCCATAATTTAGCTGAATCATCCACCCCCACTGTCCATATCCCCAATGATGATTCAAATGATAATATTCCCATTGCTAAACAAAAACGGAAAAGGCAAGAAAATCCTGCACCCCTACCAAAAAGACCAACAAGGGCCTCAATTAAAGAAACCATCACTTCTGATGACCATCCTACCCTAGAGAAAGCTACTCATAAAAGAAAAAACATTGTTCTTCCTGCCTTTTTACCTCGAAGACCAACGAGGACATCTTCTGAAGCAGCAACTAAAACCACTACCCTAAATTTCCCACCTATTATCCTAAAACCACATACCCCACCACAGAACCAAGGCCCTGAATCTTTACCTGCCTCACCCTCGGGTACTGAAATGCAAAATGCACATCATTTTGTGGCATCATTCCTTTTAGAGAACATAGCTGTTACACAAGAACTAGCTACTGATTCAACAACTACTCCACAAGAACCAACTGCTGATCCATCAAAAGTGGATACCCAAGATGATATACAGCATGTAGTTGTCCCACAAGAACCAGCTACTGACTTAGTAGATGCTACACAAGAACCACCTACTGATGTCCATGAAACAGACGACCTAGACGTAGCTGCCCCACAAGAACCAGCTACTGACTCAACAGGTGCTACACAAGAACCACCTGTTGATGTCCATGAAATAGACGACCTAGACGTAGCTGCCCCACAAGAACCAGCTACTCACTCAGTAGTTTCCACACAAGAACCATGTGTTGATGTCCATGAAACATACGACCTAGATGTAGCTACACCACAAGAACCAGCTACTGGCTCAGCAGTTGGCACACAAGAACCACCTACTCATGTCCATGAAATAGATGACCAGGACGTAGCTACTCCAGCTACTGACTCAGTAGTTGCAACACAGGAACCACCTGCTGATGTCCATAAAATTGATGATCAAGATGTAGTTGTCCCACAAGAACCAGCTACTGATTCAGCAAGTGTTACACAAGAAGCACCTGCTGATGAACGAAATGTAGATAATCAGGAACCAGCTATGCAGTCAGTAGCTGTCACACAAGAACCATCAGCTGATATGAAAAATTTGGATGCGCAGGATGATATAACTGTTACAAAAACCAACTGATGATTCAGCAAATGTCACACACAAAATACCTGCTGAAGCTGCAAACAATGAAGCTACTACCAAACAACAACCCTGCCATCCACTGGAATCAGCTATTGAGACTATGACTGCTACACAATGCCCAGTCACCTTGGCTTCCGTTTTACAAGAAAACGAGTTTCTGAAATCAGAGCTCAAGGTTTATAAGCAGGAACTAATAGGGGCAAGGGAAGCCTATGAAAGAGAGATTAATATGTATACTTTAGCTCATACAGCATCTGCAGCCGAGAAAAGTGTAGAGAAAGATCTATATAGTGAATACATGTGCAGCCAATGTGGTAATATTTATCATCAAGCTAGTTATAAGATAGTCAAAGTCCCATTGCCTGGAGCTACTCCTGCATTGACTCCTGTTATAGTTAAAAAGGAACGCCCTGTGGTTACACAAGAACTAGCAGGGCCTTCAAAGATTTTTGAAAAAGAAGTCAAAGAACAAATGTCTTGGCCTACTCTAATTGTTAAAGCTAAAAGTCCTGTACCTCGGCCTACAAAGACTGCGTTTACTCAGACTGAACCTCGGCATACAAAGACTTCATTTACTCAAACTAAACCTCAGAATTCAAAGACTGTCTTCACTCAGACCACAAGCACTCAAGCACAAATGGATACATGGAAGAAGGAATATGTTATGTCACAGGAAAGGATCTTGCAAGAACATAAATTATCATGGCAAAATTATATATATGCAAATTGGGATGTGTTGGAACAGTCTTGTGCACAGCACAGGGAAAATAAACAGTTAAAAACTAAATTGTCTCTCATGTTTAATTTGGTTCAAAGACTACTAGCCACCAGGAAACCATCCTTTAATTATTCTGTGTTTCTAGCAGAGCACCTAGCATTCTTCCAAGCAAAGGCAATCAAAGATGGACGATCTCATGAGGTATCTACACCTCAACAATTTATCAAAACATTCACAGAGGCATCATTCAGTGAACAAAATTTACTCTGTGAACTATACCTCCATAATGAAGCCATGCCTGAGGATAGAAAACTTAATCTGATTCCTTTGGTTGGGGACATTTAGATTAGAGCCTTTGTCTCTTTCCTCGCCAATCAGCTCATGTGGCAAAATGCCTTCCTTTTAGCAAAACACAATGAAGATAATCGCCTTCTGTGGATTCGATTTGAACCACAGAATGTTGTTGTTTTTATCGTTGAATATCATTGGTTTTTAAGGGAACTAGGAATGACTGAGCATCTTAGAGAATTACAGATAGTAGTCTTAAAATATTGCCAACATTGTTGGCATTATGGCTAAAGTGTTTTCCTTGATGGCAACCCATTCAGGTGATAGATCACAGCAGCAGAGATTGATGATCAGCTATCAAATATTGAAGAAAATAAGGGGTACGCAGGTACACCTTACAGAAAGTGCGTACCCGCAGGTACACCGTGAAGGGACCGCGGCCTGATACGCAGGTCAGCTGTTCAGGAGGTGCGTACCCCCAGTGCACACATTTCAAGGCAGAGAAAAGCACACGTGGGGTTTCTTATGTTTAACCTTTGGTATTTAGCCGACGGTTTTGTGTTATTATGGTGTCGGCCCGTGGTATTAATCCATGATTTAAGGAAGAGCTTTCCTATATAAAGCAAAGGAGATCATTTGGCTTGTGCATGTTTTGGGTTGAACATCTTATGAGAGCTAGATCTGAAATATTATGATCTCTTGGGAGTAATGTCTAGACCCAAATAAGGCAAATCTACTGATGGATTGAGATCTCTTCGACGCATGATCAGATCTGTAGATCTGACTGTCTAGGTTACTCTTGAAGTCTTGAAATCATCTATGCCCGAAGGTACGCAGGTACAGTGAAAAGAAAGTGCGTATATACGCTGGCACGAAGCGTTTCAGGTGCGCCGGTACACAGGCACAGAAGGGTTGCAGGTGCGGAGGTCCGCAGGCAGTTCAATGGACACAGAGCGAGGTAAGCAGGTGAGCAGTTGAGTACAGTGCGTACGTAAGCAGGTGAGCAGTTGAGCAGGGTGCGTACGTAAGTAGGCGAGCAGTTGAGCAGGGTGCGTACTGTAAGCAGGCAGTACATGGGTGAAGCTGCTTACTTCTCCTAAAATCTCTGTTTATCATTTTTATGATCTGGGTTGTTGAAGTGATGTTTGGTTCTGGTATTATGTTCAGATAACATCAGTGATTGAGTGAATGATTATGATTAACATCCGTTTTGTTGGATGAATGGATCGGTTTAAAATGACTTATCTTCATGTGATCTGATGTACTAGATGTGGTTGATAACTCTCATAATATCATTGTATATGTATGGATGTGGTGATTGGGTGATTCAGAAGGTTGTTTGATTATGAGCTTCAAAGTTGTTGTTGGGTCCAGTATGAAAATTGGATGAAATGTGGCCTTTCAGATTATGTGTTGTGCTTCAGTGTATCTAGTCTGAAAATTGATGAAACATGGTACCTGGAGGAGAGAAGATTGTAGGTCAGCACCTACGTACTAGTATCTAAGCTAGTACAAGAGCTAAAGGAAATCTTTGGAGCATTGTAGCAGGTAGTAGCCTGCGTACTAGTAAATGGATTGGCTAGTACAAGAGCAAAGGGGGTTGTAGCTCCCGTGCTGGTATAAGACTGCACCAGTACAAAATATTGTAAAAGGATTTTCTTATTAAAGAAGATTGAGATGACTTGCAGCAGGTGGTTTTCTCCCGCATTGGGTTTCCACCTTATATCATGGTGTTCATGTGTGTGCCTTATGTGTGATGATCTATTCTATGTTACTGCATTTGTTAACTGATAATATGGTTGATAAAGTTCTAATGCACTCATTGAATATTAATTAACTTAATCATAAGGAGTTGTGGAAGTAGCATACATGAATCTGATTATGGAAATGAAAAGTTTTATTAATGTGATAATACTGATTCACCCCCCCCCCCTCTCAGTATTATTTCCAACAAACATTATGTCAAAGCCAAGGGAGCTCTTGCCTTACAGGCAAACAATCTATTTTGGGAACACTGCCCTAAGGAGAGAAAGGAATATCATCCCTTTAACCCGCTTAATCTTCAAGCAACAATTTCACGGCTACCTAATTATGTCAAATGCATTCAACAATGTGCTGAAAAGTGGTTGGGATATCATTTTCACTTCCCTCTTCTATGGTTGCCAGTACAACAATATAAGGCTTATTTCAGGTTGTCCAAAACGGAGGAGCTCGCAACATGGCAGAGACTATAGAATGTCCAGGGTTTCAGAGATTTGGTTGATAGCACCTTCTATACTTACTGTCTAAGTAATTTGCACTGTACAGCCCAGTACTCGGACTCAGACTCAGAGTAAAAGTTGCATGAGGACATGCAACCCTTTCAGTTGGGGGGGATGTTAGGACCTCATATTGTCTCTTTTTGACCATACATTTTGTTATGATGTCATCCTTTTTCAACTTATATTTAAAGTCCTTGTTACTGTTTTAACCCAATTATTCCAAAGGTACACAATATTTCTTCTCATCACTATATGTTTAATTATTTTACATATAACTATGCTATCTTTATTGTTCATCATTGAATTGATAGTTGTTGAACGGTTAAAGAACAATGTGCAATCCACGTTGCTAAAACTGCGTGGAGATTGCAAGATTACCTCTACAGTTGCTGAAACAGTAGGAATGATGTGCAAATCTCGGGACTTAACAGTTGTGATTTGCGGTCTATATTTGACAACAATAGAAGAAGATCACTGAAGGAGTTGTTACACTCGATGTAACGATCATGATCTAAAGATAGTATCATTTTGTTGATGGGAAAACTAGCTTCCCTATTTTTGTATAAAGGGTTAAAATAGGACCTACAATGTAATTTATTATAATAGATGTCTCCTCTTTAAAAAGAGGAGACATCTACATTAGAGGGGGGATGAATAGACTGCGAGGAAGGGCTTAGTTGAAGGAACAAAACTGGAATCCTTTTTCTGTAACATGACATATTGGTAGATGAATAAAATATTGTTCTAAACATTTCTTTCTAGTTCTCATCTCCTTGGGAATCTTGTGAGAAGGACAGGGCCCACCTTCATCACAAGATTCACCCACTACATTTATGCAGTGTGTTTAGTGTGTCTTTTACCCATGCCTTGTTAATAGTACTATTTTCTAAATATTGTTTTTACACTATTGCTGAAACTCTGTTTTCTTTCCAATTGATTGCTACACTACTTAGTTTATCCACAGTTCATTCATGAATGTTTCATTGGCAATTCAGTTTACAGAGTGAGTTGGTAGTGTGGTGATCAAAAACAGGTGTAAAGATTCCCATTCTGGGAATAGGGTCATGTTCTATGTTGCAGCATATCTAGTGCTTTCCTTTGCAGATTAATTCTTTTCATTATATTACTTCTTTAATGAATTTAAGCCTTCTTGGTAGCTATCTGCAATAGATTTGTTTTTTGTTGTAACTCATAGTAGAGCTTCAGTTTGCTTAAGCAAGGTGTGAGTAGTTTTTACTATAAATTCCATTGCTTTTAAGATTGAGTATATATAGTATGCAGTTGCCTTTCAAATAAATAGACTTCCCTGGGTTGACAATTTATGTAGCACTTGGTTGTTTGAATCGATAAGTAATTAAAGTGACCAACAACAGGAAAATTAATAAAGAAGTAGAATGATGATATAGCTGTTCTAAAGAAGCAGCTCAAGATTTCCGAGTTGCATCACCCACAAACAATAGAAGTCCTAGAGGCACAAAGAGGACATGAAGAGCTCATAGACTTGGTTCTGATGCTAAATGACCAACTAAAGTATATAGAAAAGGAGTTGGACATTTTGATTCAGTCCAAGAAAATTGACTTGGAAACAACTTCCAGAATTACCATTCCCACAATGACAACAACAGTTCCTTCCACATTGGCAACATCATTGGCATCAATGGCTCCACCTGCCACAACACTACCAATCACGACTAAATCCACTACAAAAACAGGCACCTCAAATGAAAATACAATAGAACTGGTAAATGCTATGGAGGAGATTCCCATTCAAGCTACATATATTAAAAGATTAAAGGAGAAAGTGGCAAGTTTAGAAACTGATTGTAAGCTTGCCCAAATTCAACAAAGAGAAGAAACATGGAAAGCCCTAAGGATGGGTGAGAAAATTAAAGTCCTAGAGAAATATTTTATGCTACAGAATCCATTAGGATAGACTAAAGAAATGCTCTCGGCCAATATCATTGACTCTGTCAATGATATTTGGCCATCAATTCAATTTATATTTGAGCAAGCCGAGTTGGTGAAGGTAGCCACTCAGGCTATCCAGAGAGTAAGGGAAGAGTTGGGTGATATGCCTGAGGATGCCAATTGACTCATCCATTTATTGAACAGTAAGGACAAACATGAGTGTCGTGAGCTTGGTATATAGGACAGGACCGAAGCGATCGTAGAGGTTAAAAATTTTCTTTCCAAAAGAAATCTCATGCTCAACTTAGAAGAAAAATGCCATAACATGCACGTGGCCATTGACAGGTTTATGGCCAAATTTCAAATTTTGAGGGACAAAGGCCTTCCTAGTCCTATGGTCATTAATGATAAACTCATGACCCAATTGGACTACAGTGATAGACTCAGGAAGTTGGCCAAAGAACAAGTCAATTCTTGAGGCATGAAAGCATTGCCTACTAGGAAAGTACTATATGATACATTAGAGAATCTATTTTTCCTAGAGCATGAGGTGAACCGTTTGTTTGTCACGAAACCCAATTTTGCAAAATACAAAGATGCAGACGAAACTTATAGAAGAATGTTGAAATTAAAGTTACCTAAGGATGAAAGGTAGGAAAAAATGACAGATTTACTATGAAAAGTTTTTCATCAAGAAGTTACAATAGTAAATCTGAAGACAGTCAAGTGAAACAAGTAAAAGACACATAAGCAGTGACAAAGAGTAACAGAGTCAAAGAGTATGAGTGAAAGATCAAATTAAAGAATATTCCAGCGTGGAAATACCACAACCATCAGCCAACTTAAAGGGCTTAAAACTCAACAGAAATAGCCAACAATACCACAATAAAAGGGACAACAAGAAGCAGTTTCACATCTGTCTCTATCTTCATGCATGAAGATACTTTATTTCCTATATTAAATCTCAAACTCTTATGAAATATTTTGTAATTATTTTTTTGTATAAATATTTCACATTTCGAAGTATGTAGGGTGGATTCAATGACATTTCTATAGACTTTTTCTCTCAACTCAAAATTCTATTGTATCAATGACTGGATTGGCTTACTAGATCAAGGAATAAAGCTCAGATATTTTACAGGATTCTTGTGTAAAGCAAACTACAAATAAGTATTCTCTCATGTGTATTGTTGTTTTTCTTATGTTTATCCATAATCTTGTTTGTTTCTTTAAAATCTAAATGTATGACATAGAATGATATTTTAGAAATTAATTGAATGCACTCTGTCTTGACTGTTTACATTCTAATTTTTTTCTGCTAAACTATCTTAGTTAAGGAATTCTTGACTACTCCTTAGCTTCCGTAGTTTTCCCTTGGTCTATAGCAAAGGATTCTTAATTTCCCTTTCTTCATGATCACCTTCTTTTCCTCATTCTGATCCCTATCCAAGGATTCTTCATTACCCTTTCACCTTAGTTAGAACTATTTCATCCATTAGACCTGAAGATTTTCCTTTTGATTTGCTAGCGTGCCTTGTAAACATTTTGTTTAATGATCTGGTAGAGTTATGCTATCCATTGATTGACTCCATAGCCCAATGGCTTGAAGACCTAGCTTTATCCATCTCTTCCAAGAATTCCACCACCCAATGTTCAACCTAAAATAAAAACCCCCATGAACAGTAAGAGCTAGCCTAAAACCTAATAAAAACAAAGGTAAATCATAAAGAGAGAGCCCTCTCTAGACATAGGTTGGCTAGAACCTGAGCCTAAAAGATTGGTTTGTGGTTACCTCGGATGATTCCTTCTTTTAATAACTTCTTCGGAAAATTTCTGAGTGATAACACATTGCATTATTAGTTCATTAACCATTTAGTATGCAGTAAATGTGAGATAAATGAAAGCACATAAGCAACACATCAAAATTTTGTGGAAATTTGATGCGGGAGAAAACCACTGTAATTGTCATGTTTTTCTTCTTTTTTATTATATAGAGAAAAATTTCATTGCATCTTGTAATGGCACACTCTCCTACCATCACACATCCTCCTACCTGATAAAGGCTACAACCTTCACTCATTTTCTAGCATCTAGTGGAAGGGAGTTACAATCCGTGATATAATTTACCGTCTCCTTACAAAAGGAATCCCCTACCCACTCACTGAATGTTGCAACCCTTTGTACTTTTTGGACCGTGTTTCATAATTTTCACATTGGACCCACCTAACTCAAACCATAATAAATCATGCAAAACACCTTTCATCAAATTTTGAAACGAGACACACACCCATCAATAAGCTCAATCCAAACGCCAAGATACCAAATATTGGTCACTAAAGCATTTAAGCAGTGTAAACCAACTAAATCATTAAGCAACACAATAATTACTTAATAGAAATACTGAATTACAAAGTCTTTCAATCATTGAACTAATACCAATCCTAACATACCCATCATAACTAATTAAGTTCAAGTTCAATAGCCAATCAATAAAACATGGTCAACTACAACCCATCCTTCTTAATACATCCCTAAAAATCAATAGTAAATAATACATAACCCATGATTTGTCATTACAAGTGATGATCAAGTTCACATCATAATATATACGTGATTGTTTTTAAAGGTATCTTCATATACACGTGCTTCCTATGCATACAAACTGCATACATATTATTGAATAGTCAAACTGAATCATTTGATTGTGGAACTGACCATTGCTCACAAAATATATATATTGGATCACTCGAACTAGATCATGCCAATGCACAACTAATACCTGTTTGCAACCAATCATTGATTAAATCAATATGCTCAAACTAAAATATCAATCATGAGCTAATCAATGATAGACCAAACTAATCATAAATATTTGATTAACAATATATAATCTAGAATCAATATGTCATCATCACCAACGAGCATTACAAACCCTCATCAAGTTCAACATAGAAAGTATACACAACTATCATCAGGTAACTTGAGAAAATGCATCAAAAAACATTTCCCTAGAGTGTGGGACATGTTTCCCCAAAAGGTGGGCATATAGGTGCCCCCCACTAGTAAGGGATTTCCTCGTCGCCCCAAGACTTGATATTTTTGTCCAACAACCCTTTAAGATAGAACAAAGATAAGAGATAGAGCTTTAGGGTGTTTGTGACTTTGGCAATTTATGGTAACCTTGGTAATTAATGGTAATAGTAAACGTGATAACCTTGAAAATGCTACTAGATATTCTAGGTGGTGTCCTATAACCTTGTAGAGTGTCACCTATAAAATTACCGCTTAGGCTATGGAATTGCATGTAAGAGATGATGCTAATAAGATTGTGTGCAAGGAGAAGATTAGATTTGTACAAGGGTGCTTTACTATAGATAATGTAATCTTGGCTAGAGAGGCTGTGAAATGGGCCAAGGAGATCAGTAGGCAAGCTCTCTTTTTGAAGATTGACCTCAACAAAACCTATGATCGAATTTCCTAGACATTCTTTACTCGCATGTTGATTTTCCTTGGCCTTGCTTAGCAATGGGTAGAGGTGGCCAATACCCTATTTTTTTGTGCCTCTTCATTTGTTTCAACAAATAAGACATTGTCTCCCCATATTCATCTCTTCAAATATACCAGGATTAGTAGTTAATGTTTTCCATCAGAGATCACATTTTTTTTGCGAGGGTGGGGTGGTTGGTTTATTGGGATGTTATCTTTCTTATCCAATTTCAAATTTCAAGAGAGTTAGCTACTTACAATAAGGTTCAATGAGGTAGGCACCTTTAACTATTTATGATAAGGTTTAAGGAGGTAGGTTCCCCCTATTAGTGGAATATGAACTCTTTCTAAATCAGAAATTTCTGATATATCTAACTTGCCAACTACTTGGATATACTCTTAAATACCTATTCACCGCAGACCAAAAAACCAAAAGAAAGAATTGATCTCCCTATGTTGTCCCTTGGAGCTCCGTAGGGACTTTCAAACAAATATGACCGACCCATGTCTCCTGCCACTCCCAAGAGACTATTCTACCTCTCCAGAGTTTCATGAAGAGGCATGCAATTCTCAACAACACTAGCAGGGATTGAATACAAGTTACAGGTGCAGATCCGATCCTACTCTTCTCAGCCCATGTGGTTATGGGAATTTTTAAATATAGTCTATACCCAAAAGCTTTCAATGTATGGCTCTCAAAAGCAAGCAACGTTTGGTCATGAATTTTCACACACGGAAAGAAAATTTAATGATATTGCCACTAAAACAAACTTTTATTATTTAAGGCCTATTCTTCAATCACAGGATAGTTGTCATTCTCGCAGATGCAGAAAAATAATGATTTCAGATATTCTTTTGCAGTGCAACATAGACCCCTGCATTGTACACATAAATGATAATAGTAACAAATATATGTATCATAAACTAAATCGTAGGGTAATTGAATAAGCTAAATCTTTCAAGGGAGATCATGGATAATGTTTCCTAAGGAGATCTCTTCAACCCAGTAATCAGAAGAACACCAAAGGCTTGAAAGGAGACTTGATCCCAAGGTTTATTAGGGTTCCACCGTATCATAATGAATTTTGAAGTTGTTGGGGTTCTATGGAACAATTTCGCATTGAGGACAAACAATCAGAAAATCTAACATGTCCGACTAAATAAAGTGGCAAAACCCAAAAATGGAAACAAAGGTATTCATGGAGCCTGGTCAAGGCGAAGGATGAGCAGCTGATTGTCGGAACTCGGAACAATGCTGCACAATAGTAATGTTTCCGATGTCATTATAAAAACTCTTCACGTTTAAACAATTGCATGGCTGCTATCATCTCATGTTACATTAATAGTTGATCACACAAGTCTCAATAACAGCAACAGGGATTTTCTATATTGTCCTCCCATCGTAAGGGTATTGGACCAGACAAGCCCTCATCGTAGATTTAATTACTGATCCTTGCATCTTGGATTTGTAATCGGAGTAGTCAGGATGAATCTCTCTAGTCCTGTCAGATTCGATGAGATTTGTCCCTTGGACCATGTCGTTTACAATCCTATTTGCTGTGGGCATAAGCCGAATCGGCTCAGGCTGATGATAGCAGTCCAGGTTCGTGTTGTTAATCATGGTGGACGCAATTATGACATCATCAAAGATGGGAATAAGAAAAGGACAACAACTAAGGCTGTAGCCAGTCCTGCTGGCTCTCATGTGGCCCAGAGTTGAGAGGGATGGATACTGGGTTCTGAAAGAGGAGTTCAGGGTTGGAATCAATCCTCAGGAGAAGGTGAGATTCCCAATTGAGCTATTCCTGTTTTGTCAAATAAATGATCTACTTGCTTATTTATTTTGAAAATCATTTCATTAGCTTGCAGAGGTAATCAAAATTTAATGACTGTTTGTTTGGCTTCGGCTACCCAGCAAGGAAAGACTGGAAGAAAATCCCCATCCATTCCTGTCCTCTCAAACCAAGAACTATGGTACTCCCAAATTCTTGTCTACTCAAAACAATAACCATTTATCATTCCTTATCATATTTAGAAGAGCCCATCAGTCCCTGAAAATAAAACCGACAATGACGTGAATATTGATAAGTAAAAAAGGAGAAAAAGGTTCTATTTCCATGCAAAATATGCACAGGTAATCATCTTACACGTGATTTCAATGCGATTCCAGTTATATGGAAAGAATGGACACCAACTCTTAAAGATTCTAATCCTGATCAAACTGTTGTGTCTAAAGGTAAGGTGAAATTTCCTTGCAAAATGTGTGATGGAGAACACCTTGCGCACTTGTTTCCTGATCTTCCAGAGGCACGAGATTTTTGGACCAACCACTTAGGACAGGAAGAAAATGCTTATCACAAAACCATATATACAATATCGTCAATCGTTACTGACCAGAATATCAATCCTGAAGTTTGTCATGCCCATAGTAGGACCGAACCTCAAAGTTTGGTAAATTTCAAAATTTCATACGTATGGAGAGACCCTTGGTTAGTACCTGACCCATATGCATTTGTACCTGGGAAAGGATATGTTGGTCTGAGTGAATGTTATGACCTATGTTATCTCCAGGATGATTTTCTTCTTTTAGATGAAGCTCTCTTGGAGGCTATGGTTAGTTTTTACATTCCTTTGGATGATTTTTCTTACATCCTTTCTAAAGACCATCTCCCTAGATTGGACCCATTAGCAATCAAATCCAGTCCTGGCTTACCTTCTGAGGTTAATCTCACTATTTGTGGATTCGTAGATGTTGGCACTATAGAGTCTTTGGGCTCTGTCATTGAGTTACAAGTCAGTGTCCTTTTTGAGTTTGACTCCTCTGACCATGAATCCTTAGGGTTGATCTCTGAGTTTGATTTGTCACATTTCAAGTGTTGGATTCTCCTTATGATTATGATTCCTTTGGTATCATTTCAGACCCTTTCAATGATGAGTTTGTTCACTCAGACTCTCTCTGTCATTGATTTCAGCTTTGATCTTCCTTTTGAGTATAGTCTTGTTGTATCTAGATCCTCAGGATTTGGTGTTTGTAAGTCTTCACTGGTAGACTCTACCAAGCTAATACATATTGTTGAAGATTTCAAGGATGAAGATACTCCTATCTAAGTAACTCTTTTTAGATATTTTCTTTTTTATTTATTATATTTGATCTTCGTATTGTTGTTTTGAACTATGGTACTGCCAATTTCTCTAAGAGATCCTATAACTGAAGAGAAAATTAAAATGGATATGGATATTTTAGGTTATTTGGATATACTTTGGATATATTTTCTATCATTTATTCATTATAGTAGTTTGTTTATAGAATTTAGCATATTCTCAAATGTTATCATAAATATCAGATACCATTTTCCTAACATATCAATTTCAATGTATTGTGATCTTTCTGTCAATAGGAGCTGGGTGCTACAAGGAGTTTGACACTTATCAACATGTCAATTTTAACGAACTATAATCTTTATATTAATAATAATTTGTTTTTATACAGATGGATTATATTTTATTATTAATTTAAGTCAAAAATTACACAATATATGATTTTCTCATTATTTACAGCAAAATGTCCTTCAAATTCAAAGCTCAATTGATTAAGGTAATTATTGTGTTTAGGAACTTCAATTTCAAAGTTCCACTTAATGTAATTGTGTTTAGAAATGATTGAAAATGTCTTGCACTTCAACCATGGAGATATTGTTGAAGTATCTAATAAAATAATTGGAGTGTACTCATTCATGGAGATGATTACTGTGTGCATATTAAGTTAGAGATGGAGCCCATGAAATTGTTCATGGCGAATGAGATTGAAGAACTTGCAAAGAAGGTCTTCCATGAAATTGAGAGTGAGATGGCTAATAAGGACTATATATACATAAGCCTGAAGTGGTTGGATCACTTTCACCAAAGAAATCATGAGTGTTGGTGCCCTAATTCCATTCCTCTAGGCTATGCCTTCACCTGAAGTGGTTGGATCACTTTCACCAAAGAAATCATGAGTGTTGGTGCCCTAATTCCATTCCTCTAGGCTATGCCTTCACCTGAAGTTTTGGGTTTTTTTTGTTATTTGATCACTGCCTAACAATTTTTTGTTCTTTGTTGGTTTTTGAAGATGGTAGATTCATGATGACACTTAAAATTTCAAATGGAGTGACTACCAGTATCTAAACTTGATTTTTGTCAAACATAATTGAAAAATATGGAGCAGAGAGATGCTCAGTTATAGCTACTTGGAGAATTGGCAGATTTGTGAGGTTATGTGGATGAGGTACCTGCCATATTATTGAAAGGGATGAAGGAGGTTGGACTGTCAAGCTTTCAGAGTGGAATGGAAAATGTTAGAAACCCTGTGGGAAATTATTTAGCAGAGATTGATGCTGATTAAATCATTGTGACAAGGCCGTACATAAAGGTTATGACTGACTACATTGTCAACAATGGCAAGGGGAATCCATCCATAACCAACATGTGAGTGCTAAAGTAGATTCTGGTGGTACCATTTATTTTGGATGTTGAGATGTTGAATTAAATTGTCTAAGGGTCAGCTTCTATTCACTTTGTTTTGGGAAATAAACATATATTTTCCAGAAAAATAGGTATATTTATTTTTTAAGTTCAGCACAATGTTACATAGGAATCCATTCTTTTGAAACTTTTGTTGATGAGTCTCCAGATTCTAAATTCAAGAGGGAGGTCGTAGGTATGTTTCTTCTTTGGGAAATAGGATCCCTTTTTTCAAAACTCCTCTCAATTCTCCAGATTCTAAATTGAAGAGGTCATTTGTTCCGGCAGGCCACTTAAATGGAATATCTGTGTTGAGGGTATACATGAATTGTTTGAGCATCCCCCACATCAATGACCTCTCCTAGATTCCTGCAATGAAAAGTGGGAAATTTGGTTTTAATCTTCTCTTTGGTGGATTCTTTATCCCAAAACGTTGTGAAAAAGCAGTTCCATTTGATGCTTGGGTAGTTGGAGAGGATGTTGTACTAGTAGGCAGAGCCATTTTGGAGGCGTATAGAGATCCAGGCACCAAGGGAAATAGCCAGAAAACTCGAATGATGTGGTTGATTGATGAGTTGGTAATGCAACAATTTCTCTCATAGATTTTAACTGATTTATTGTTACTATAATAATATTCACTATCCACATCCTTGGCCAAAAAATATGCACAATTACCTATTAAGATCACCACTAAACTACACGTCAAATTGGTGTATATCCCCTTGTTTGTAAGACAAGGAACCGGTGTTTATACAAATCATCTCTATTGATTCAATCTTATATTGATTTGAACATATGTACACCATTTGGAGACAGTATCATTAGGGCTTTTGATATTTTAGATAAGTCAGATTCTTTATATTCCCAGAATTGTCAATATTTGCAAGAATTTGGTAGGCTCATCATATTGTTTGAAGGAATTTTTCCTGGAAATTTGAAGGGAAAACAAATGTTTTTGGAGTTGGTTGGGAGCCATATTTGGACCTTCCCCTCACTTCAATGATAGTTAGGATATCTTCCTAATTTTATCAAATTTTTTCTCTAGCAAGGGGTTAAGACTCAATGAGACTATGGAATAAGAAGAAGGGTTCTTAGTTGAAAAGATAACTTGAAATTTAATCCACATGCTTTATATCTATGGAAACATTACTATATTGGAGTTTTGTAAGTTGTTATTCTAAAATATGGTATCTTTAATATACAACTAAAGGTGAGCATACCTAAGCAAAAGGATTGGTGATACTATATGACAAGCACTTGTTTGCTATGAAACTAATAAACTACATTAAGGGATATGAGTTACCTCCCAGATAGCTGGAAGGATTAGAAAGAGTCATACAATTCAAGATAAGAATGACAGATGGATAAAATAGTGTCAAACCATATTGAAGTTAGAACATCTTTCAAGTCCCAAGTTTTAGGCTAGTTTGTAATCAATCAGTCCCTGGTTGTCAATGCAATTCATAAATATTAAAATAGGGTTAACCAATGGTTTGCTTACCTTTTAAATGAATGAAATAGTGAAACATGTATTTTAAAGTTGTAGAGTTAGTTGAGTGCTATGGGTATGGACCAATTTAGAATAAACAAACTTCATGCTTGGTCAACTCAACTAGAAGGTGGCAATTTCAGGAGATTTATTGATTGTCAAACAAAATGGAAAGGAAATATAAAGCATTATTTTTCTCACAGCGATCAATTTTCTATGGAGAAGGTAATTTATGGAACACTTTAATGCTGCATCAACTAGCCCCTGCCTTGTAGACTTTGACAGAGTCTAAAGTTGATCTAGTTGCAAACTTTGCAACCAAAATGAGGTTGTATAAAAAATATATGGATTCCATGGAGTTTGGCACTAAGGTAGATATGTTGGCTATGCTTACCTATCTCGGGAGAGAGATAAAATTGCAATATCCCCTTGCTAATTAATGATTTCATCAGTGTAATCATATTGTTCTTTATTGCAAGAAAGAATGTACCATTATTATAATTACAGCAAGAAGAAATATATACGTGATTGCTTCTTAGTATAAGTGAGAGGTATTTCAAGCTAGAAAGTCTAGCACAAAGAATGATACAATGTAGTCAGGGGAGAAATCTAAAAGCTAGTAAGTATTGGGTGACAACATTCAACCAAAATGATAGATTTAAAGGTTTTTAGAAATAAAATGAGCCTGGCATTTACATCCAAGTTAGGTTTTCCAAGTTCTACACAAGTCAAATTCCAACTCTGCAAAAGGAAAAGAGCTCACGAAATCCAAGATTTGACCTTATTATTATACTGGCTAATCTTCTTCTAGGGATTAAGCACTTCATCCTGCAAAGCAGATTGTTGTTTATTCAGGGGCAAGATGTTTTGCTTTTCAGCCTTAGTGCTTAAGTTAGAGGCTGGTTTTTTTCTCCGAAGGTGGCAAAACCTATCAAACTCAGTTGTCAAACCAACAGTGAGGACAGCCATCTCTGGCTGCTATCCTCGAATGTCGATTTGACTCATCACCGTCATCACAGTTATCAAGGAAAACCACGCCACCTGTAATAACCCGCTGGTGGTCCGTAAGGGAGCAGGCTTTCACTCCTGCCAGATGCCTCTGGGTCTTGGGCCGTTAACCTGTTTACTTAAGTCCGAGGAAGACGAGGTATTATCCAAGCAGAAGCAGTTTTACGGCATACTCCAGGCCGTAAGTTAGAGGCTGCTTTAATTGTCACTCTGTCTCAATTTATTTTAATTATTGTTCCAACTCAGATCCAATAAATAATAAATATGCAAATCTAAGCTAATTAAATTTAAAAAAAATCTGAAACGAAGTAATTATTTTTCATATGAGAATTTGGGCAGAAAAACCTTGATGTTCGTCTCTTATATCAGTAATTCATTTTAAATTTCCTTGTTGCATTCCATTATTGACCGGCTTATCCGTAACAATTTATTTTCCTTGAGTACTAAGAAAAAATGTGAAAACACATTAAAGCCAATATACAATTTATTTTCCTTGAGTACTAAGAAAAAATGTGAAAACACATTAAGCCAATATACAAAGTACTGCTAGGATATCGTAACATACGATGTCCATCTCACCAGTAGCAGCAGAAATTGATGAGAGTGCCAAAGAACTTGATGGTACGCTGGTGATTGGACTTGAAAATGTCCTTCAAAGAGAAATCGTGGGCTCCCATTTCCTACGTTATCTTTTAAATTTTTGAAATAGAATTAACATTGCCCACAGATTCGTTATGTGGCTCCTTGTTTTGCAACACGTCCAGATCATACAAGATTATTAATTTCGTCGTGTTCCTTCATGTACATAAGAGAAAATAAAACCTAACCTCTAAAGCATGCTCTTATTCTCGTGAATTCAAATCCAAAAAGTTAGATGCATACATGCATAGAAGCTCTATGCCTGGGTCATGTATTGAGTGAAGTAATGGTAGATATGGAGATGGTATCAGGGTTTGATTTCAAAAGCTAGTTGTGGAGATGGTATCAGGTTTGATTTCAGAAGTTGGTTGTGGGTAATGAGCAGAACCAAAAATCTATTAAAACACTGACAATGTCTTTTACAATCGAGATAAGAACTTAGAGAAGCCAAGCCTCTCTGTATTTCTTCTTCGTCGACTCTGAATCAATGGTCTGATAGAAAAATAGTGATTTAAACTTGAAACCACTTAGTTTCCCTCCCTTAGTTGATTATGCACAGAGGTAATATATGGTCAGGTAATGGTTTTCAAATGTTTAGTTTCCCACTCTTATAGATTGTGCATGGAGGCAACACATGGTTAGATAATGGTTGTCAAATGTTGTAGATAGTGGTGGATTTAAGTCATAAATCATTTTGATTTCTAAATTTTATTTTTATTTTTGGAGGGATAAAATTCTAATTTTTAATTTTTTTGGAGGGATAAATTACTTCTATATGCTTATTCATATATGATAATTTATCTCATTTTAAAATTTGTATGGTGTAATTAATAATATATCTGGATAAATTTAAGGATTTAATTAAAATCAAATGAGAATAATAATATATTTATATTGAGAATAATAATTATTTATTTATTTTGCTTATAAAGGTTGTGTATTGCATTATATCTTAGAGTTTTCACAACTAAGTTATTTGGTCATTTTTATGTCATGCCTACACTATTGCATACATTTATTCTCTCAATAGGGAGTCATTGAGCTCTCATACAAATGAGACCTCTAACATTGCATCCTAATGCCAAATAATCCCACAAGCATTGATTGTCCTTCATGTGATAAAAACATGACCCTCCAATGACAAGGAGCTTTGCTTCTTCTCGACCATGTTCCTATGTTTTTCCTTCAACAATAGTCTTCCAACAAAGTAGGTCGGTCCTTGTGTGACATAAATGCATGTGTCGATGGGGTGAAACCACAAGGAGAGCACCCATCTTATGTGTGACCTTGTTATATATATATATATATATATATATATATATATATATATATATATATATATATATATATAGATACATATATATATATATATATATATATATATATATATATATATATAGATGAATGGGAAAATTCCATAGGCTTCACCACCATTGATGGATGATAACTTAGGTAGATCATCGCTGCCCAAGTTCCAAAAATCTTGCCGCTAGAATACCAAGAGAATTGAACCTCTCACCTCACCAAAATGGGGAAAGAGATCTCACATCTTACTCATGGCTACTCAAACTAACCCTCATGGCTACAAGACACTTATCCCATCTTTGGAGAGTAATCAATGGAATAGTGAATTAGTGATATTGTGTTGATGGAGACTCACATCTAATGTGGATTATGTCTAACCTGCTGCATTAGAGCCACCCAAGGGTTCTAATTACTTTCCCTCCCCCGTGACATTTAGCATGTGGCCCTCATCCATGCATTTGATGACCTTTGTAAACATAATCATTGTCAATGAAAGGGAAGGTCCTCACTCCAAGGAATTCTTATCAATGCTTATGTGCTTCATTTGTTGTTCAACCCTACTCTAGTCCTCTCTCCTTTAGTTTGTGTTATATTCCTCACAAAAAAATTATTACATAAACATTGAAGATAAATGAAACATCTGCCCACTTGCGTTCCGTTTCGAATTTCAATCGTCCATGCCTTCAACATGGCTCTCAAACCCAAGCTTATTTTATATCAGAAACACTATGTTTTACCATTGTTATATTAGATTGATGTTGGCAGAAATAGAAATAAATGGGATTCAAGGATGTTCTTTTGACCTAGAGAATGTGGCTTATTGCCTAGGATGTTACCCAAAGGCCACACTTTCTAACTATTATATTTCAAGAATTTGGAATTCATCTTAGGGCAGTTGATTTCTTTTTGGAATAATTCCTTCATCACACAACTCATTTAGTGTTCCACGAAACAATTAGAAATAGTTGCAGTTGTCATTTTGAGGTCTTGGGTTTCATTATCATGGATTACCATTCATTGGGCCTTATTTTCTTTTGTTCACCTTTCGTATATCGAGGACTTAGGGAATGAGGCTTTCATTAGTTTTGAACAACTCATAGATATAACATTTACATGAATTTGCACTTCAACCTTAAAGTTTAAACCTAGATACATCGCACTAGTGTATCTTTAATGATTTTGAATTTCGAGTTTTTTCTTTTTTTTCATCACAAATGACAAAGGGGGAAATAATTTACCACAAAGCTATGAATTCTTAATCATAAAGGTGTGACCTGAGGAAAAATGATGAATATCCTATAGAATGATGTGGGATAAAATTTGACTAAGGGAAATAAAGGTACAATAATATTTATGTGTAGTATCTATTCAAAGCACCAAGTATAGTCCCAAACCATCAGGATGACACACTTCTTTGAGTAAAATTATGAAACACCATGGGACAATCCAACTCATAACTTATAGCAAAATCATAAAGAGTTAGAATAGATTTCTTAAGTGATCACAATAAAAATAATACACATTGAATATATCATATACACATAGATTATATATATCAAGATAAATGTGGTAGCTAAAGCAACCTCTTTCTACACGTAGGGTCCTAGATAGCCAAGGAAAGGTGTCAAGAAACCAATGATAAATCCATGAGTTACATATAGATGTATATACGTGAGTTGGAAAATGAGCAATGTGAAAATAATACCAGAGGCTAAGATGACAACGAAAATTTATAAATTTCTTCTAAAAACCCATATATAAAGTGGGGTAACATGTCCTATGACATCCAACCTACAATTTTCAATGGGAAATCATCAAAAGTCTCTTTGAAGAGATATGTCCCATTGAGGGTCAAGATGAGGTATGGGAGCTCACAAGTTTGATAGTTGAAGAAGTTTTAATCTTGGTTTGTCAATTTTGGCCCTAAGAAGGCAAGGTAACATGGAAGTAAGTGACCCCCTTAAAAGAGTTCAAATGGGAAATGGTACATAAGGCCTTATATAAAGATTTAAATCCAAGGACCTCCCTCATAAAAAGAGATAGACATGTATTGAAAGAATTTAGACAATGAACCATCAAAATCTTGATAGAGACAATATAATGTCCCTTGAATCTCACAATAAATGGGGCTTCTACATATGAGGTGACCCTCTACCTCTATCTGATGTATATGGAAAAGCTAGCAAATGTTATTGAGAAGAGAAAGATCGTGATGATTAGTTTCAACTTCATGCTAATGTAAAGCCACTTCAAACACAACAAAGGGAATCTAAGAGCAACATCCAATGCTTTGGTGTGTATGTGGGTTAAATAATAACATCCCCTCTCATTTTCATGAAGTGTACCTAGTACAAATCCGTCTTAGAGTCGAGGCCACGAAAAGATGAATTCCAAGTAAACTCAATGTATTTTCTATAAATATCCTCTCTAACAACATGACAGAATCATATCATAATGACATTTACATTGGAGGTTTATATCACTTGAATTGTGTTACAACTTTAATCTCACCCCCACAAAGATATGTCATGATCCCTTGTGATGATGCATCAACCTTACTAGAGAACAACCTCACATTGTAAAAGGAAATTAAACATGATTTAACTTTAATAGTGTTGCACATTCAACCCACGTCTCACACTCATGGCTAGTGTGAGGTTACTTAAAGAATTTATGTGGATACTATGATTTTATCTTATCTTATGTACAATGTTATACATTGAAACAATTGAGTTTTTTAATCAAACAAAATATTTGTGTCAAGGGTTCATTGCTTATGCATTAGGGCTAAAGAGCCCTTTTCTTTATGAGTGATCTATTGATTATCGACTCCTATATGGGAGAGAACGACAAGCTCCATCTCAACATGAAGTGTAGATATTGTGAGCAATCATATCAAGGATTTGCAAATTATCTAGATAGAGGACGTTACAAGAGTCATCTTGAATGAGGATAACTAAAAGTTGTTGGTTTCAATCTTCAAGGAAACACCATGGGAAGCATCAAAGGTCATGGAACAATATAAGGTTTGAAGCTCAAATGGTTTAATGGGACACTTCTATAGATAGAATCAACAAATGGTGAGTATATATCTTCTTCATTTCCATCCCCTAAACACATACTTTCTTGCACTAAACCCAAAATAAATGAATCCCATTGGTTTTGATAAGTGTCATTGTGCAATATTTCATATAACGTCTTGACAAAAATCATTAGAAACCACTTAAAATTACTCTCAGAAAAATTATCCTGTAAAAGAAAATGGGATTTTCTAAATGGAAGTATAATACTATAAAACATTGTAATGGTGGAAGAATACATTCAAAGTAGCCAATATATATGGAACTAGTGGAACGGCCATAAAGTTAAAAATGAAATTTATTTTTGTAAGTTTGGACACTCTTTCTTATTTATTTTGCTCCACCCATGCAACTCTTCTCTCAATTATGTAATAAATAAATCTAAATACCTCCCTCATAAAAAGAGCTAGATATGTATCGAAATAATGCAGACAACGACTCATCCAAATCTTGATAAAGACAATAGAACATCCCTTGAATATCATAATAAATGAGGCATCTGCAGATGAGGTGATAAAAAAATCCTTTCTTGCACTATTACCAAAATAAATGGATCTTGTTGGTTTTGATATGTGCCATTTAGTGTCATTGTGCAATATTTCGTACAAGGTCTTGACAAAAATTAGTAGCAAACATTTGAAAGTTTAGTCAAGAAATAATATCCCATAAGAGAAAAGGGGGTTTCGTAAAGGGAAGTATAATACTATAAAACATTGTAATGGTCCAAGAATATATTCAAAGTAGCCTAAGATGAGTTATATTCAGATCTTAGGTGAACATGGCATAGTCTAGTTAGAGTAGTCATAACTTGGTCAAGCTATTGTAGTCGAGGCAAGAATTGGTTGGGTTCCCAAGTCCCAAAAAAAGGTAAGGGTAGTTGTGAGGGCATGATAGCTAAGGAGTGTCAAGGTGTTCCAAGGAATGAGAAGGCATGCTAACACATGCTAGATAGTTTCAATGCTTGGAAAGGAGTGTTAGGGAGTTCAAAAACATCACATGGGAGAACTAGGTCAAAATGCATGGAAATGAATGAATAAGAGTGTGTGCCAAGGAGTGTCATTGAATTCCAAGTGTCTCAAGGATAAAGTATGTTAGGATAACGTCCGAATAATACTTGTAGGAGGCAAGCCTATGGTTATAATAAGGGCATGGAGAAAGTAGTTTCAGACAAAGGGATACTTTGGGCTGGGCACAACATTATTTTTCCAATGACTTGGTTGGGTTCCCATGTCTAAAAAAAAGTAAGGCTATATATGAGGGCATGATAGCTAGGGAGTACTAGGGTGTGCCAAGGAATGCTAGGAAGTACTAATACATGATGGACAACTCCAAGGAATGATATGCATGCCCAGGAAAGCCAACTGCTATGTGTTGTGGGTGGAAACACCCTAGGGTATTGGGTTGAAAACCCCAAAAGAGTGGAGGGAATACAACATAAATAAAGACATAGACAAGAATTCTAAATGCTTAAACAATTGAATTAGGAAGAAGAGGTATTTCTTGGAGGTCCTACGTTCGAGGTTGATCTTGCAGGTTCCAAACCCCCTGCTCCTTCCAAGGCCTTTAAAACCTGCAACTTATACAAGAAAAGAATATACAATAGGAGCAATAGAAATCATGTTCAGGATATAGGTGTTAAATCATATAAGCATGTGAGCAAATGAGCATTAACATAAGATTTCATATGTAAATCATAACATAGCTTAATGCATCAACACAATAAATATGAGGAACATAACAACATTTATATAAGCTAAATGAAATGTGGAAAAATACAACCTGAGTCTTCCTCCAACTCCATGCAGAACACTCCTCCGGATCTGTCCTGCCCAGCCCTCAGCAGTCCTCCTCCGTAAAGGTACACTAGGAAGTCATACAAAGATGATGGGCACCTCAAAGTAGGAAACATACATGTTTCTTATAACTTGGGAGTGTAGGAGGCATAGGGATTTATTCAGACTTGATTAGGGATGTAATCAACTATAATATCAATATCTCACCTCTCTTCCCCTTAGACCTTCCCATGGAAGTTTATTTATACTTCTCCAAATTAGTCTTTTCAATTAGGAAACAATTGGGCCACAGGCTATAGTAGGTGAGTAACAAGTAAAACCTGTAAATTCCACCTGAATTTAAGGAGATTATATATATTTTTAGTGTTTTAATACATATATGCAAGTTGGGTATACACTAACCCACGTGTACACACTTTTTATACAGGGAAAAATAACGTATGAGAATTAAAACATTGTTTTTTAGAATTTGGACCAAGTTTGGAAAGGAAGGGTTGCCCTAGGCCATAACCAAAGCATAAAATCTACCAAGAGTGGTAAATGGTGCTATAATCCTAAGGCATGGAAAGATGTGTTAGGTGCCAGGGTCTGGCATGGACACATGCTAGGGAGTGCGAGGGCCAAGTGTCAGGGAAACACAAGGGTGAGCTAGTTTCAAATTCATGGAAATGAAGTGTCGGCAAGTTCCAAGTGTGCTAAGGAGGAGGTGACAAGGTGTGATAGGTAGTTTCAAGGCATGCTAGAGTGCTAGGGAAGCATACCAAGATGTGCCAAGTGCCAAGGTGTGCTAATGGGTTCTAAGGAGTGTTAGAGAGTGCTAGGTAAACAAAAGGGAGAAATAGGTCAAAATGCATGGAAATGAATGAATATGAGTGTTTGATAGGGAGTGTCAGTGAGTTTTGAGTGTGCTAAGGAGGGAGTGACATGGTATCCTAGGCAACAATAAGTTATGCTGGAGTGTCAGGGTGACATGCATCCAAGATGTGTCAGGTGCCAAGGTGTGCCAGCATGTGCTAAGAAGTCTTAAGGAGTGCTAGGGAAACACAAGGGAGCACTAGGTCAAAATGTGTGGAAATGAATGAATAAGAGTGTGTGACAAGGAGTGTCAGCGAGTTCCAGGTGTGCTAAGGAGGGAGTGACATGGTATGCTAGGGATCACAAAGTCATGCTAGAGAACGAAGTCAACATGCAACCAAGATATGACAGGTGCCAGGATGTGCCAACATGTGCTATGAAGTCTTAGGGAGTTCTAGGGGAACACAAGGGAACATTGGGTTAAACTAGTGCATGCAAATGAATAAACAAGATTTTGTGGTAGGAAGTGTCAATGAGTTCCAAGTGTGTTAAGGAGGGACTAACAAGGTATGTTGAGCAGTGTTAAGGCATGTTAGAGGTCAGAGCAACATGCCAAGATGTGTTAGGTGATACAGTGTGCTAAGGCATTCTATGAAGTGTTATGGAGTGCTAGGGACACACAAGGGAGCGATAGTTTCAAATTCATGGAAATAAAGTAATAAGAGTGTGTGATAAGGATTGTCAGTGAGTTATAGGTTTGACAAGGAGGGAGTGACAACGTATGCTAGGCAGTGTCAAGGAATTTTAGAGTGCCAGGGCGACATGCCAAGATTTATCAGGTTCAAGGATGTGCTAATGTGTGCCAATGAATGTTATGGATCTCCATGGAAACACAAGAGGGAAATGGTTCAAAATTCATGGAAATGATCATATGAGAGTGTGTGATAGGGATTGTCAATGAGTTCCAAGTGTGCTAAGGATGGAGTGAGAAGGTTATATGCTAGGTAGTGCTAAGGCTAGCTAGAGTGCTAGGGCATGTCAGGGAGTGATAGGGTGTGCTAGGGTGCTCCAAAGCATGACAAGAAATGTAGTGGGTTCTAACATGTGTTAGATAGTGCCAAGGGACTGTTAGATGTGGTAGGCTCTATGGCATGTCAATATGTAAACTATGTTGTTTAGTTGTTTTATGGCCATGGTTGGATGTGATCCTTGACTTTGTAACTTGTTAAGTGGGATGAGTTGAGATTGGACATGACTAGCTTGAGATAAGTTATAGGTATTTCTTAGGTGGCATGGTATAGTTATAGTGATTTTAACTTGGTCAAGTTGTTGTAGTCAAGGTAGGACTTGGTTGTGTTTCGGCCAAGTCTAAAAAAAGTAAGGGCAGTTGTGAGGGCATGATAGATAAGGAGTGTCAGGACATGCCAAAGATTGAAAAGGCATGTTAACACATGTTAGAGAATGTAAATGCATTCTGAGGAGTGTTAGGCATTGCCAAGGGAACACAAGGGAGAACAAGGTAAAATTTCTTGGAATTGAACGAATAAGAGGGTGTGCCAAGGACTACGAATGAATTCCAAATTTCCCAAGGATGAAGTGTTTTAGGAGAAGTTCATAATAGGACTTGTAGGAGGAAATCCTATGGTCATGATAAGGTGTGGAAAAAGAAATTTCAGAGAAAGGGAGACTTTGGGTTGGGCACAAGATTGTTTCTCCAATGACTTGGTTAGGTTCCCAAGTCATAAAAGAAGTAAGTCTGCCTATGAGGGCATGCGAACTAGGGAGTGATAAGGTGTTCCAGGGAATTCCATGAAGTATTAACACATGATAAATAGTTCCAAGGAATTTTTGGTATGCTAATACATTCCAAGTGCTAAGGCGTGCCAAGATGTGCCAGGCGCCAAGGTGTGGCACCAACACATTCTAGTGTGTGTTAGAGCCAAGTGCCAGGGAAACACGAGGGAGCACTAGTTTCAAATGCATGGAAATGAATGAATAAGAGTGTTAAGGGGAGTTTCAATGAGGTCTAGGTGTGATAGGTGTGAGGGAATGCTAGGATGTGTCACAGAGTGCCAAATCATGCCAAGGAATGGAGGGGATTTTAACATGTGCCACATAGTGCCAAAGTTAGATGTGCCAAGTGTTATGGCATGTCAAGATGTAAACTATCTTGCTTAGTTATTTTATGACCATGGTTGGATGTGAGCCTTGTCTTCGTAACTTGTTAAGCTATATGATTTGAGATTCAATAATGAATAGCCTAAGATAAGTAATAGGAATTTATTAGGTGAACAAGGAATAGTCTATTCATAGTAACTCTAACTTGGTCAAGATGTAGTAGACGAGGCAAGATTTGGTTGGGTTCCCAAGTTGCAAAGAAAGGTAAGGGTAGTTGCGATGGAATGATAACTAAGGAGTGCAAGGATATGCCAAGGAATGAGAAGGTGTGCTAACAAATTCCAGACAATGTCAATGCATTTCGAGGAGTGTTGGGGAGTGTCAGGGAATCACAAGGGATAACTAGGTCAAAATGCATGGAAATGAATGAATACAATTTTGTGCGAGGGAGTGCCAGTGAATTCTAGGTGTCCGAAGGAAAATGTGTGTTAGGAAAATTTTAGCATAGGACTTTCAAGGCACAAGCCTTCAATTGCAATAAGGGGTTGGACAAAGCAGTTTTAGAAAAAAGGAGACTTTGGGCTAGGCTCAACACTCTATTTTCAATGACTTGGTTGGGTTTCCTAGTCACAAAAGAAGTAACGCTATCTATAAGGGCTTGACAACTAGGGAGTACCAAGGTGTGTCAAGGAATGCCAAGTAGTGCTAACACATTATAGATAGTTCCAAGCCATGTTACGCATGCCAAGACATACCAAGTTTCAAGGCATGCCAAGATGTATCAGGTGCTACGGTGTGGCACCAACACATGCTAAGGAGTGTTAGGGAGTGCCAAGGAAGCACAAGGGAACACTACTTTCAATTGCATTGAAATGAATGAATAAGAGTGTGTGATAGGGAGTGTTAGCAATCTCCAACTATGTTAAGGAGAGAGTGACAAGGTATTCTAGGCAGTGCTAAGGCATGCTAAAGTGTTAGGAAAGGATGCCAAGATGTACCAAGTGCCAAGATGTGACAATGCGTGCTAAGAAGTTCTAGTTAGTTCTAAGGAAATCAAGGGAGCACTAGGTAAAAATGCATGGAAATGAATGAATAAGATAGAGTGACAGGTAGTGTCAATGAGGTCCAAGTGTACTAAGCGGGGAGTGACATGGTATTCTAGGTAGTTCTAAGGCATGCTAGAGTTCTAAGGTAGCATGAAGCAAATATGTGTGAGGTGTTAGGGTGTGCCAACATGTTCTATGAAGTGTTAGTGAGTGTCAGGGAAACACAAGGGAGAACTAAGTCAAATTAATGTATGGAAATGAATGAACAAGATTTTGTGACAGGAAGTGTTTGTGAGTTAGGTGTGCTAAGGAGGGAGTGACAAGGTATGTTGGGTAGTGTTAAGGAATGTTATAGGCTAGGGAAACATGCCAAGATGTGTCAGGTCCCAGGGTGTGCCAATGCATGCTAGGGAGTGCCAATGTGTTCCAGGGAAGGCCAAGAAGTACTAAAACATGTTAGATAGTTCCAATGGATGTTAGGCATCCCAAGACACGCGTGCTAAGGCATGCCAAGATGTGCCAGGAGCCAGCATGTCGCGTCAACGCATTCTAGGGTGTGTTAGGGCCAAGTTCCGAGGAAAAACAAGGGAGCACTAGTTTCAAATGCATGGAAATGAATGAATAAGAGTGCGACACAAAGTTTTAGAGAGTTCTAGGTGTGTCAAGTGTTAATGAGTGCTAGGATGTGTTAGGGAGTGCCAAAGCATGCCAGGGAATGCAGGGTATGATAACACGTTCTACATGATTCCAAGGAATTGTTTGACATGCCATGTGTTATTGCATATCAATATTTAAAGTATGTTGGATAGTTGTTTTACAACCACGATTGGATGTGATCATTGTCATCGTAACTTTTTAAGTTTTATGATTTGAGATTCAACATGAGTAGCCTAAGATTAGTTATAGGAAGTTCTTAGGTGAACAATGAATAGTCTAGTTGTACTAGTTATAACTTGGTCAACTTGATGTGGCTGAGGTAGGATTTGGTTGGGTTCACAAGTTGAAAAAAGAGTAAGGGTAGGTGTGAGGGTATCATATCTAAGGAGTGTTAGGGCACGCCAAGGAATGAAAATGCATGCTAACAGATGAGAGATAATATCAATGCATGTCAAGGAGTGTTGGGGAGTGTCAGGGCATCACAAGGGAGAACTAGGTCAAAATGCATAGGAATGAACAAATAATAATGTGTGCTGAGAGTATCAGTGAATTGCAGGTGTCCCTAGGATGAAGTGTGTTATGATAATTTTAGAATAGGAATTGCAGGAGGAAAGACTATGATTGCGATAAGGGGTTTGAGAAAATTATTTCTAGACAAAGGGAGACTATGGGTTAGGCACAACATTATTCTTTTAATGACTTTGTTGGGTTCCCAAATCACAAAAAAAGTGCTATCTATAAGGGCATGATAACTTGGGAGTACAAAGGTGTTCCACGGAATGGAAAGAAGTGTTAACACATGCTAGAGAAAGTTAATACGTGCAAGGGGTGTACTTTGGGAAAATACACCAAGGCTTCCTTTCATGACAGAGATTCAAACAGAGGCTATTCTAGAGTGACTCCATTCAAATGTGTGTAGACTATTCTCAATAGAATCCAGGACCAAACACATGTATTATGTTATATTTGTTGATGACTTTTCTTGTAAATGATGGATACTTTTTGCAGAAGAAGGATCAAACTTTCACAAAGTTTTGTGAATTTAAACCATTGGTTGAGAAAGACTGAGGAAATAAGGTTAAATATATGAGGAGTGATAATGCTGGTGAGTGTGTCTCAAATGAGTTTAAGAATTTTTATGTGGTAGAAGTGATTAAATAGGAGTTGACAACACACCATAACCCACAACATAATAGGGTGGTTGAGAGAAATAACATAAGAATTGTAGGGGTAGCATAGGTGATATTGTATGATCAGGGCCTACCACTACACTTGTGGGTTGTGGCATGAAACACAACAGTCTATTTACAGAATAGAAGCCTGCATCAGATACTTGGGATGAAGACACTAGAGGAGGATTTCTCTAGTAAGAGGCTAGATTGCAGTCACTTCAGGATTTTTGGGTCCTCGGTATATTTCCATGTGACCAAATATGCACAGAATAAGATTGAGCTGACAGCAGAGTTGGTGATATTTTTGGGGTACACTAATACACCTCAAAACTATCAAGTGTACTTGTTGATCTGTAGGAAGACAATGGTTCGTAGGGATGTCAATTTTGATGAGTAAGAGGCCATCCAAGTTTCCCTTGAGAGGGAGCTACAACTACATGACGTTGAGGAACTTTTGGTTCCTAAGATTGAGGAGCCTGAGATTGATGTGGAGAAGCGATATGTAGAGGACCCGGGAGTGGAAACATCCACTAACGCAGAGTCTTCCAGAGATGGGAGAAAGCACAGTAGAGAGGCTGACAGATTGTTGCATGATACATGGGAGAATGTGGGAGCACCCACATCTTAGCATAGGTAGAGGAGGTCACTTGAGAGGTACACGAGATACATGGATCTTATGAGCGAATGTGTTGTGACAGATACATCTTCCTTTGAGGAAGCAGTGCATCAGTCAGTTTCATTTGATGCCATGGTGGAGGAATATGACTCCATAGTTCGTAATAATGTTTGGGATGTGGTTCCGAGACTAGAGGACAAGTTAATGGTGAAGTCTCGATGGCTTTACAAGGTAAAGAAAGATGCAGATGGTGGTGTGGAGAAGCATAAGGCTAGATTTGTGTCCCATGGCTTTTCACAACTAGAGGGGATTGACTATGATGAGACCTCTTCTTTTGTTGCAAGGTATTCATCGATCAGATCTATATTGACACTGTCAGCGTAGATGGGTTCGAAGATACATCAGATGGATGTAAAGACATCCTTCCTTAGTGGCATGATTAAGGAATAGGTGTACATAGAGCATGCGTGTTAGCTCAAGAGAGCATTCCATGGGATGAATCAAGCATCCTGTGTTTGGTACACTAGGATCAATAGCTACTTCACCAGGTCGGGCTTCACTAAGAGTGAAGTAGATGTGAAAATGTACCACATAGTGGTGGAAGGTAAATTGTTGATCATTGTTTTGTATTTTTACAATTTGCTTTTGATGTTTGATGATCAGATGATCAAGTCTTCAAGAAGGATCTTGCAAGAGAGTTTGAGATGAAGGACATGGGTGTTATAGAAATTTTTGTGCCTTACAGCATTGAGCATGAAATGTCCATAATCTAAGGGATCCAAAGTCCCTAAACATGTTGTTCCTACCCCTAGAGGAACAAGGCTAACAAACCACAGCAATTCACAGAAGTTCTCCACCAGAAACTGCTCAAAAACAAGTCAATTCAGGATCAATTCAGTGGCTCCACTAGCTGTCTGCGCTGAATGTCAAAGTCAAGACTGGCTACCTGCACTGCAACACAGGTAGAAGCACTACCAGGGTGCACTGAGTGGGAATTTCCAAATGGCAAGTTCATTCCACAAGGTGTCAAAACCCAGGAAGCTTCCAAAATCTTCCTCAATGACACTTGCCTCAGTGAATTCGACTATGATGAGTAAGAGGTTCCAAATCTCCAAGTGGAAGCAAGAACCTCCAAGTGGAATCAAGAACTGACAGAGGGAGAGGACACTAGTCAGATCTCAAGCTGACTCATCCTCTCTCCAAACATCTATATATGGATCTCTCCTCCATGAGATCTAGAGGCTAGAATTTTGTTATTGCAAAGAATTGTTGTTGGTTTGATATTGGAATCATTGGGTGCTTAATGCTTTGAAGGGAGGTGAAGATAGGAATTCCATTTGCTGGGAAGGAGATGCTGGATTGGAGCCCTCTGGGTTGTATCTCTTCCTGAACCTTGTTATTCATCAATAAAGCTATCTTGGTTTCTCCTATATACTGGTGTATCTTTGATGTATGATTGCATTAGTATGTTTAGTTTATTTCTAATCCTGAACTAGTTATGAATATGAATCCATGTCTTGTGTAGTGTTCTCTTCTTGTGATCTTGCAGAGACCTGTTGAAGCTGGGCGAGCGAGAAGGCAAGTAACTGAGAACTCTCAAAGAGAAGAGAGACTGGATCGAGGGACAAACGGAAGACACCGGTTAGTCCATCTATCTCTCTTCATTCTCAATTCATAAAGGAAGAATACTAGAATAACTGTCTCTGTTTGTTGCTAAGGTACTGTCACACCTTAGGTGGATAGGATCATCCTGCATAGGCATTTTTCCCCACAACAAATTGGTGACTCCAATGGGGAGATCTGTTTAGTCATTTTATTTGTGTCTCTATCATTGTTTGTTTCATAGACTCAACAGCAACAATCGAACTGCTTCTGCTATTCTCAGATGCAAAGTAGACAGTTGCTGCTTTGATCCAATCACTGGGTTTGTCTATGATCTGAACAATGGACTCACAAATGATTTGATGATCCTTTGTGATAGATCTTAGTACCCCCTCAAAGCATCCCTTTGATTGTACCTTGCTTGTTGCTTTTATTTGGCCTGAAACCGTTGATTAATCAGCAAACTGTGACCCAGAACCCAGTGAGAAACTCTTGTTTCTCCTTCAGCACGACCCCTGTGAAGAGGTTCTGCATTTTAACGCAGGTCCCGTGAAGGCTACCTGCGTTGAATGTCAAAACCCCTGTGTTGAGGTTGCACTGATCCAGTTAGGCCTTGTGCAGCTGGGGTTCTCTGCTCTGTTTTGCCTTGTTTTGATCTCTGATTTTTGCAGCCTGTAACCAGCATAGGTACCAGTCTGATAACTCCTTTTCTCTGCTTAAATTCCGCCTCCTTTTGTACAAAAAGACTGTGAGTGTTTTTATGTGTTTGTGGCGTCATTTACAGTTTTCCTTTGCATGAGTGAAATAATCATCCTGTAGCCCTTGATTCATATCTGTTGATTGTGATCTTAGGAGAGAGTTCATTGGCTGTTTACAGTTGATTATACATTTACTTTTGCTTGTGGTTTGAGTTTGTCTCTTTTAAGTGTCGAAACAAGTGTTCATTTCGAAAGTCCTAAAGTGTTGTATTCTCTTCTACCCTTTCTGATTTCGAAAAAGTAAACTTGTTTGTATTTGTCATTTAAAAGCAAATTCAAAGTTGTAGAAAAAGCTTTCTTTGTAGGCATCAATACTAAGAAAGTGGAAAACAAACACCTGCATTGTGCATTTGCATCTTGATAGTTTGCATGCTTGATTTAGGAAAAGTGCATTACAGTGTGTTGATTGCTCTTCGAGAAAAGATGGTGTCTTTCTTTTCCCTTAGTAGCTAGGATTTTCAAAGTTGAAAAGATATAAAGCTTGCTTATCATCTTTAGACTGCATTTAGGAATTGTATCATACATGTCGTGGTGATCCAGAAAGGCAAACTTCTAAAAGAGATCAACTTAAAATAAACTGAATGAACTTAACAACGCTTTGCAACATAACACACAACATAGAGGTCTAGGCTAGAGACGTGTTCCGGCGTCGTAAAGCCTGGTGACTGTCGATCTCGTTGATGGTGGGTGATTCCTCCTGAGGGACGATAGCGCCAATACGGATTGTGCTCCCACGTACCGTCGTGTATATATTGGGAGACCCCTATAGGAATATAACCTTTATCCATAGGAAACTGTGTCGGCCGCCCTACTGATCACAATGCACTGAACACAGCATTCAGGAAGATCAACCGCCCGTACCCTAAAAAGTATTCTGTGGTTTTGCGAAAAGTTTGGCACACCCTCTGCCTAGAACTCCAGAGTAGTTCCTTTTGGCCTTTTTCAGACTCTATAACAGAAAAAGTCCATCCGAGCATTTGTCACTTCGGGCTCGTTAAAACATCGAAGGAGACTAGAGTCATCTTTCGCTTTTTCTTGACTCTTTAAAACTGAAAAAGCAAGTTGTGTCTAAAGCATCGTTAAAAATTTATTTTAAACGGAACAATCACCCTTTATTCCTGCGTTGATATTTAGGTTGAAAAGATGGAACCCACCAACCAAGGAATTCCCCTTGGTGGAAATCCTAGTCCCTTCTCCTCTTGGGGAGATGTTGGTGCGCCCCATATGGCCACATTGTTCAGAGGACGACTATTCCTGAACATTCGAGTCAACAGTTAGACCAGACCAGAGTTACCCACCAGCCTTCTACTTCATATAATTCCTCCTCTCCTCCTTCCTCTTCGCTTGACGGAACTGGTAAAACAAAAAACCGAGTTCCTAAAGAGAAGAAGGAAAAGAAGAAGAAAGAGAAGAAGAAGAAGGAGCCAAAAGCGACTCGGGGCAAACAAGTGTCGTCTGACAAAAATCCACACACAGCACTGACCAGGCCTAAATCGCCATGTGTCATATGCAAGGGAGACCACTTCCACAGAGATTGTCCTTGCATCCCTCAGATACTAAGGGACTGGTCTCCCCGTTTGCACAATTCGGTGGCGTCAACCTCTGATAGCCATGTTGATAGCACACCGTCAACTAGTGGAAGTGAAGCCACAGGACAGAGAGGGAAAGCTAGATTTCCCTGCAAACTGTGTGAAGGCGACCATGCCATCCACCGTTGTCCCTTCTTAGACGAGGCAAAAAGAGTTTTGGAAGATCGCCCGATTTTACGAGCGCAACTTCCTCGTGGATATCAAAAACTGCTGCCAAGTCCTTCGCTAGTTGAGAACCCGGCTGGCCCGCTCAGGTGGTCAGCCGAAGCACCTACCATTGAAGATGAACCGTCTGAATCCATACCTGACGAAAGTCAAAAGGTTGAGGCGGCAGTTGACCCAGTTTTGCCTTCAGAGGCTCTATATTCGAATGATACCATCACAGAGGAGAATAAAGATGACACCGTCCAAATTCTCTTCATCAACACAGACTTCGACGAACAAGGGGGCAATGTGCCAATTCCTTTATCGCAGGGAGGAACTTCGTCAGAGTCATACCCGGCCGTCTATTCGGTCCCACCACCAAGCAACCTAGTTGTGTCCTTCGACTGGAACCAACTAGGCAGACACCGGTTACCAGCCAACATACCATTCAGAATTATCGTTCAAATATACAGAATGGTAATGGTTGGCACTATCATTGATGAGGGGGCATCTGTGAGTATCCTTTCCTCTATTGCTTGGAAAGCGCTTGGTTTGCCAGCGCTTTTGCCTGAAATGAGAAATCTATCAGGCTTTGATAAAGGAACCAGTCGACCTTTAGGGATCCTCCCCAATGTGCCCATAACATTGAAAGGGAAGACCGTTCAAATGAACGTGATGGTCATTCAAGGACCCTTGGATTATAACCTACTCCTTGGACGAGACTATATATATTGCATGGGAGCCATCGTCTCCTCACTCTTTAGAGTAATGTGTTTTCCGCACGAAGGAAGAGTGGTCAAGCTCGTGGACCAACTTTCATTTCCCGGATCACACATCGCAAATAGTCATATACCTTCCCTAAATGGTCTCTTCATGCAAGAAGTGTCTCAACCCACGATTCGTCCACCTGATGAGCGCGAGTAATCCGGGAGGATATGACTGGAACCCAGGGGGCATGCGTCCTGGTCTGCTTCGGCAGGGAAACTTTGGGTATAGAGTAGGTTTCCGCGGGAGAATATGACTAGTCTGTACCCCGTCCGTCTAGGAAGAGGGGTTATTCTAGAATAAGATTCTTTTGTCAAAGTTATGTGAGTTGGCGGGCTTCGTCGCTCACCTTTGTCTATTTCGGTAGACATTGCCGAGGAAGTGTTTTGTTTGAAATATTAACAAGACAATCTTTGGGTAACCTGAAAGAGGTAGGCCTCTCTCGGTGAAACGAATGTTTTGATGGAAATGAAGTAGGGGTAACCTTGAAATCGTACTTTATACCTGGGGGCATGCAAACCTTTTGGAGTGCAAGCAAAGAGCGGTTATTTATCTTTTTTTTGGGTTAGCCGTTTCCTAACTTGCATAAAGAAAGGATGCGGAGCAAAGCTTAGTGAGATGAAGCTCCATAAAAAATAGAATCTTGATGAGACACTCTTATCATATGAATGGGTTAATCAAGCAGTTTTAGCACACAGTTCATGCTCATTAAAAAATAAACGCAAGATCCGAGCAGTTTTAATGCGGACTTCATGCTCGTTAAAAAATAAACATAAGCAATGAGCAAGTGTTTCCACCAGCATTTAAGCTCATTTTAAAATAAAAAATGAACCAATTACCGGTAAATAACCACTGTGAATGTAGCATTATCAGCCATTAAAGCCTTGGTCGTGTTTGCATCGTCACCTCCACTTTTCCATTGGCCGATCGTTCACCTCCATCTGATTGTTTACCCATTTTGAGGAACAGCTGCGAAGAGTGATTTCACTAGCCACCCTTCTGACACTGCCGTGATTGGAAAATTCCAACCTGTACCTGGAATCAGCTGCTAACCCGTTTCATCACTCGTTCCTCAAAAGACAAGTCTTCTTTAAGCTCTTTTCAACTGACTCGTAAAATATGAAAAGATTGCCAAGTCCTTGGCCTTCCAGCTTGTTAAAGGGATAGGAAGTGATATCCCTCCTCTAGATTTTAATCTTTTTGGACCTGAGGGATTATTGCACAAAAAGATCGAGCGCTTGTTTTGTTCGGCTCGTTAAAACTATCGAAAACTCATCCCTTCTGTATTGTTTTATACTTTTTCGGACTTAAGGGATTAGATGACGAAAAAGGACTTTTGGAGTTAACTTTATGTACCTTTTCAGACTCTCTAAAAATGAAAAGGACTGAGTTATCTTTGTCGTTAGACTCGTTAAAATCATTAAATAGCGACAAACTTGTCTTTAGACGAGAACGAGTTTCACTATCTCTAGGCTCGTTAAAACATAGCGATGGGCTTGCCCGAAGGGCAGGTTATAGAACAAGCATATTTTATCCTCCTCAAGCTTGAAAAAAATAAAGAGGTACTGGTCAGCAATGACTGGGGAAAATTTGGGAGAAACTCAAGAAAACTTTGATGGTAGCAAGTCGCTCTTGAACATGACACTTTTCCTCCGTACCACAATCGGGTTGGGTTGTTTCATTCACCGGTCACATCACTATGGTCTCGCCATACCATCCATATTTTGGGTAATGCTACCGATCCATTACATTAGTGTCGCCATATGTTCAAGAGAAGTCGTTCAGAAAAGTCAACCATGTCCCATCCACTGCCATACATTATCCTTCATCCTTTCATGACCGCCACCCTGAATCATATGTCACAGATCGTTTTCACCTCCATCAAAATCATTAGCTTCGTTCCGTGTCATTGATGTGGGATTCATTAAGGCCCTCCTTTGACGGATCGCTTCTTGTCGACATCAGCTCATTATCCAAGAAGTTGATCTAGGAACAACCCCTTCAGTACTTTGAAGCTTGCATGCCTCAATGGCAAGTTTCTCACTTCCGGCGACAGGTATACATCAATGACCTTCGACCGAAAGATTTTGCGTGGTGTTCAACGCCAAGTCCTTTATTCACACCACGTGAATTGTACTGCAGTACGTTGAGGGTCATTATCATTATCGGTGATTCCTCTCACGCTTGTTAACGGTTTACCTCATTGACCGGCAATAAAGCGATGTCTTTCCATGTTCGACTTCAGAACATTTCTCACATGGATCGACTTGTACTTAGAGTGAAGATCGAACGAGTTTGAAGACCTCGGATCTAGTTTCATCCATCCGGGCTGTGATATATATTCAGGAAAGATAAGGATATTGACATGTACATCATTGCAGCAGATAATCATCCTACCCAAAGGATGATAATTTCATCAAAATTATCAGTCTACCATCAGACGATTGTCTGTTCTATGTACAGAAAAATGAATTTATAAAGCTGAGCATGGGAATGCCCGCCTCAGCTAGATCATGAAAGCAGTATGAAAAATAATGTATTGTATTGTATCTTATTACAGGTCTCCTCCCAGCATTGGATGAACTTCGGATCCTCCTGGATAAAGCATTTCACCCGATAAACAGCCTCATACTTTAGGGGGCAACTGTTATAGAAATTTTTGTGCCTTACAGAATTGAGCATGAAATGTCCATAATCTAAGGGATCCAAAGTCCCTAAACATGTTGTTCCTACCCCTAGAGGAACAAGTCTAACAAACCAAAGCAATTCACAGAAGTTCTCCACCAAAAACTGCTCAAAAACAAGTCAATTCAGGATCAATTCAGTGGCTCCACTAGCTGTCTGCACTGAATGTCAAAGTCAACACTGGCTACCTGCACTGCAACGCAGGTAGAAGCACTACCAGGGTGCGCTGAGCGGGAATTTCCAAATGGCAAGTTCATTCCACAAGGTGTCAAAACCCAGGAAGCTTCCAAAGTCTTCCTCAATGACACTTGCCTCAGTGAATTCGACTATGATGAGTAAGAGGTTCCAAATCTCCAAGTGGAAGCAAGAACCTCCAAGTGGAATCAAGAACTGACAGAGGGAGAGGACACTAGTCAGATCTCAAGATGACTCATCCTCTCTCCAAACATCTATATATGGATCTCTCCTCCATGAGATCTAGAGGCTGGAATTTTGTTATTGCAAAGAATTGCTGTTGGTTTGAGATTGGAATCATTGGGTGCTCAATGCTTTGAAGGGAGGTGAAGATAGGAATTCCATTTGCTGGGAAGGAGATGCTGGATTGGAGCCCTCTGGGTTGTATCTCTTCCTGAACCTTTTTATTCATCAATAAAGCTATCTTGGTTTCTCCTATATACTGGTGTATCTTTGATGTATGATTGCATTAGTATGTTTAGTTTATTTCTAATCATGAACTAGTTATGAATATGAATCCATGTCTTGTGTAGTGTTCTCTTCTTGTGATCTTGCAGAGACCTGTTGAAGCTGGGTGAGCGAGAAGGCAAGTAGTTGAGAACTCTCAAAGAGAAGAGAGACTGGATCGAGAGACAAACGGAAGACACCGGTTAGTCCATCTATCTCTCTTCATTCTCAATTCATAAAGGAAGAATACTAGAATAGCTGTCTCTGTTTGTTGCGAAGGCACTGTCACACCTTAGGTGGATCGGATCATCCTGCATAGGCATTTTTCCCCACAACAATGGGGCTAATACATTACTTTCTAGGCATGGAAGTATGGCAGGTTGATGGAGAGTTGTTTGTGTCTCAGGGGCGCAAGTATGCCAACGAGATACTCAGGAGATTCTGCACGGAGAGCAACAAACCCATGGAGACTCTTTTAGAAGGTAACTGGCAGAAGGAGGATGCTACTTCAAGGGAAGTAGTGGAATTTATTGTTTACAGGCAGCTTGTGTGTTCACTCATGTACTTGGTGAACACACGAGAAAATATGTGTTTTGTAGTTAACCAAATTAGTTAAGCGATGGTTAGGCCTACCAAGATGTACTGGAAGGCGACAAAACATGTGTTGAGATAGTCAAGGGCACTTCTTAGTATGGATTTTGGTACATACAAATACAGGGAGTGAAGCTTCAATGCTTCACCGATGTAGATTAGGTAGGGAGTGCATCCGACAGGAAGAGCACATTAGGAGGAATCTTCAATATTGGGCCAAGGGTAGTTTCTTGGTACAACAGGAAACATAGATTAGTTGCACTCAGTTTGGAAAAGGCAAAATACATGGCTGCAATTCAGGCAGCATGTGAAGCCATCTAGATGAGAAATATCCTGGTTGGTTTGTTTGATCAGCAGATGGATCCAACTATGATTTACTATGATAATCAGAGTTGTATCAAACACTCTAAAAATCAATTTTTGCATGATCAGTCCAAGCATATTGATATCCATTATCATCATATCAAAGATTGTGTATTGAGGTGGATTATGTTGTTAGAGTGCATTCCCATGGAGGAGCAAGATGCTGACATTTTGACAAAGACATTGTCAATATGTAAATTTGAGTTTCACAAAGACTCGATTTGGGTAGTTAATAACCCATTTCTTGTTGAGAGGGAGTGTTGAGAAATGGAAACACGAAATTCCAGTTTAATTTTCCCTTGAATTAAACTGAGAATTAAAATTGAATTCTATTCTCATAGCAACTTGTAAATAGTTAACTAAGTTTAATTAACTTAATTTTCATAGGAATTTCGAGTTGGAAGTGTTTCTATAGTCATGTATATGTTCTCCCTAAATTTTAGGGGTCTGGGATGAGTTTATTTGTGTTGTAATTAGATAACTTAGTTTGACTGAGTTATAGACAATGAAACTAGTTCTAACTATTTGTGGAACTAGTAGAGGATTAGTAGTGATTTGGTGCACTATTGCAACCTTAGGTGCTACTATAGCTAACTAAATATTCCCTCATGAGAAACTCGTGCATGTCAGTTCAAAGAAAGACTCAGTTGAGACTTGAGTGTAGGGATAATGTACTATCGGTTGTATTATAGTATGAGTTGTACAGATCATGCATGCAATCTGGAAAAGGAACTAATTTGGATTGCGTAGTTTTGAAGAAGGATTTTCCACATTAAATATAGCCTGGTCCCCAAAGGAATTGCACAAGGAAATAGGGGCTTGGTAGGCAATAGAATTGGCTAAGTATTGGCTTGAGCGGGCTTGTTAGGCAAAGGGTTGGCCATACTTGTCCATGAATTGTTCTTGTTAGAAAAAGCTTCGTATTATCACTTAGATTTGTGATTAACGCAGTAAATAGTTGAGGTTTTGAGCAACAACTTTCCCCAGAGAAATTATTGTGTTATGTGACATTTATTGTATTCCTCTTGTTCATTATTGTTTTCATCGTTCTATTGGTTTGTGTGGTTTAAAGAGTATAGTAGATTCTTATCTTGTGTTTTATTACATTACATGAGTTGTAAACCTACAAGAAAAACTACATGTGATAGGGAGTGTCAGTGAGTTTCCAATATGTTAAGGAGGGAGAGACAAGGTTATATGCTAGCCAGTGCCAAGGCATGCTAGATTTCTAGGGCATGTGAGGGAGTGCTAAAGAGTGCCAAGGCATGCCAAGGAATGTAGGGGTTGCTAACATGTGGCACATAGTGTCAAGGGATTGTTAGATGTGCCAGATGTAAACTATGTTGCTCAGTTGTTTTATGGCCACGGTTGGACGTGAGCCTTGACATGGTAAATTGTAACTTTTTAAGTTGGATAGTTGAAATTACACATGAGTAGTCTAAGATGAGTGATAGTCTAGTTGTAGTAACTGTAACTTGGTCAAGTTGTTGTAGTTGAGGCGGGACATGGTTGGGTTCCCAATTCCCAAAAAACGTAAGGGTAGTTGTGAGGGAATTATAACTAAGAAATGACAAGGAATGAAAAAGCATGCTAACACATGTAGAACATTGCCAATGCATGCTGAGGAATGTTAGGGGGTGTTAGAGGATCACAAGGGAGAACTAGGTCAAAATACATGGAAATGAGCAAATAAGTGTGTGTGTCAAGGAGTGTTAATGAATTCTAGGTGTCTCAAGGACAAAGTGTGTTAGGAGAAAGCCAGAACAAGAATTGTAGGAGGAAATCCTATGGTTAAAATTATAAGGGGTTGGTCAAAGAGGTTTGAGACAAAGGGAGACATTGGGTTCGGCACAACATTATTTTTCCAATGACTTGGTTGGGTTCCCAAGTTGAAAAAATAGGAAAGCTATCTATGAGGGCATGATAATTAGGGAGTTCGAAGGTGTGACAGAGAATGCCAAGAAGTACTAACACATGCTAGTAAATTCCAAGGCATGTTAGGCATGCTAAGACAAACCAACTTCTAAGGCATGCAAAGATGTGTCAGGTGCCATGGTGTGGCGTGAATGCATGCTAGGGAGTCTTAGGGCCAAGTGCCAAGGAAACCCAAGGGAACATGAGTTTTAAATACATGGAAATGAAGTGTTAGTGAGTTCCAAGTGTGCTAAGGAGGGAGTGATAGGGTATGCTATGCAATGCCACGACATGATAGAGTGTTAAGGAAGCATAACAAGATGTGCTAAGTGCCGAGGTGTGCTAATGAGTGCTAAGGAGTATTAGGGAGTGCCAGGGAAACATAAGGGAGTACTAGGTCAAAATTCATTGAAATGAAGGGATAAGAGTGTGTGACATGGAGTGTAATCGAGTTCCAAGTGTGTTAAGGAGAGAGTGACATGGTATGCTAGGCTGGTCTAAGTCATGATATATTTCTATGGCAACATGTAGCCAAGATGTGCGAGGTGCCAAGGTGTGTCAACATGTGTTAGGGAGAGTCAAGGAAAGACGAGGGAGCACTAAGTAAAATTAATGCATGGAAATGAACAAATAAGATTTTTCGAGAGGAAGTGTCAGTGAGTTACAAGTGTGCTGAGGGAGTTACAAGGTATGGTAGGCATTACTAAGGCATGCTAGAGACCAAGCAAACATGCCAAGATATGCCAATTGCTAGCGTGTGCTAATGCATGCTACGGAGTGTTATGGAGTGCCAAGGAAACAAAAGGGATCACTAGTTTCAAATACATGGAATTGAATGAATAAGAGTGTGTGTTAGGGAGTGTTAGTGAGTTCTAGGTTTAGTAAGGAGGGAATGAAAAGATATGTTAGGTAGTTCTAAGGAATGTTAGAGTGCCAGGGAAACATGTAAAGATGTGTTAGGTGCTAGGGTGTGCCAATGTGTGCCACTGAATGTCAGGGAGTGCCACAGAAACACAAGGGAGAACTATTTAAAAATGCATGGAAATGAACAAATAAGAGTGTGTGATAGGGAGTGTTAGTGAGTACCAAGTTTTCTAAGGAGGTGGTGACAAGGTTATATGCTAAGTACTGTCAAGGCATACTAGAATGCCAGGGTATGTTAGGGAGTGCTAGGCTATGCTTGGGAGTGCAAATCATGCAAAGAAATGCGGAGGATACTAACACGCACCACATAGTACTAAGGGATTGTTAGACGTGCCAGGTGTTATGGCATGTCAAGATGTAAACTATGTTGCTTAGTTGTTTTATGGCCATGGTTGGACATCAGCCTTGACTTGGTAACTTGTTAAGTGGAATGAGTTGAGATTGGACATGAGTAGGCTAATATGTGGTACAGGAAGTTCTTAGGTGAACAAGGCATAGTCTAGTTTTAGTAGCTATAACTTGGTTAAATTGTTGTAGTTGAGGTGGGACTTGGTGGGGTTTCGATGTCTAAAACAAAGTAAGGGTAGTTGTGAGTGTATGATATTTAAGGAGTTCCAAGGCATGCCAAGGAATGAAAAGTCGTGCTAACACATGGCAGACAGTGTCAATGGATGTTGAGGAGTGTTAAGGAGTGTCAAGGGAACACAAGGGAGAACTAGGTGAAAATGATTGGAAATGAATGAATAAGAGTGTGTGCCAAGGAATGTCACTAATTTCCAGGTGTCCCAAGGATGAAGTGTTTTAGGATAAGTTCACAATAGGACTTGTAGGAGAAAATCATATGGTTTTGATAAGGCATGGACAGAGTAATTTTAGAGAAAGTGATATTTTCGGTTGGGCACAATATTTTTTTCTAATAAATTGGTGGAGTTCCCAAGTCGCAAAAAAAGTAGGGCTATCTATGAGGACATAACAACTATGGAGTGGCAAGGTGTTCTATGGAATGTAAGGTTCCCAAGTCATCGAAAAATGTAATTCTAGTTGTGAGGTCATCACTTCCAAGGTGTGTTAGGAAATTCATCAGTTTAATCTGAGCCCTGCGATGATATAAGGTTAGAGTTAAATAGTCTAGTTTGTAAAAGAAAAGGATTGATAACGGTTTTCTAGCCTAAACGCACCCAAATAAAATGAAGAAAAAATGGTAGGGTAAGTAAATGGGTAAGTAGAAGAAAGGTTGCAGGAATATCAAGCGATTACACAAAAGCACTTATGTCATGCTTAAATACATCTTTCACATGTGCATAAGTAGTAAACAAAGCAAGGACAAAGGTTTACAACTTGGTTTATTTAACATCCCCTAAGTCATTTCACCCCTCTACTTACTAATTTCCCGTAAATAAGTTCTAATTTCTTAAATCCTTTAAGTCAAAGAGGCTCAAAGCATTTCTCTAAATTTTGGAGGCACCAAACCCTTAGCTTAATAACTTATGGACAAAAAGTGTCAGAATCCCCTTCATAAAATTTGTCTCCATTCGTTTCACCTCATTAGCTTAATAAAATCCCTCTTCCTAAGGAAAAACTTCATTTGCCTAGGGAAATCAAAAACCACCATGTAAATTCTATTTCATTCAAAAACCCACAAAATAATTTTATGCTAATTATTAAGTGTATGTAAAGCGCGCAAATATTACATGTTACATTATTCTTAAGGGATATTACCCACTCCGCTCATTCACTTCATATTAATTTCTAATTTTATTATATAAATCCCCTGTAATTACCATTTTACTGTATATTAATTAATCCCTATATAAATAACCCAACCCCTAGTTTAGTTATAAACTATACACATTACCCCATATGCCGACAAAATTTATTAATCCCAACATTTCACCCTATTCGATCACCTATTCTTATCATTAAGCAGCGCCCGATCTGCTAATCCAGTGATTAAATCCTAAACTAATCCCACAACATTGAATATTAAACCTATGCCCCCTCTTGAAAGCCTTTGCTTTATCCACCCTGCAATTCCCTCACTCAACTCCTGTTCGGTCATCACCCCCCTCATCTGATGGCCTATAGCCATATCGATCGAACCCGATCACCGACCTTTACCTGCCCGATAAAATGGTTTTTCCGACCCCTCGAATGCTATGTGTCGTGCTCTAAAGTACATTAGGTGACCCCTCCAAAATACCGCCCCCTCCATAAAAGCGATGCAATGGCCAAGAAAAACTGCTGCCCCACTTAACCAAAAAAACCGCTAGCTTTTCATTCATAAATGAACCTGCCAAAAATAATTATTTTTCTATAGAAGGCCAAAAAGCCCTCTTCTCGCCCTTTTCACTCATTTTTATCTGTAAACTCTAAAAACCTCTATGACTCCTATAAACACCAAACTTGCCAACAGACCTCCAGATTCGCTCTAGAAGACACTACATAAAACCCAAATGACCTCCTTGTCCATACTAGAACTATACAATCCTCTGCAGCTGCCATGAACCATCAACTTGAAGCCAATTCACCCAATTCTAGGTATTTCACCATAGAATACCACTCCCCATTCAAAATTGGAAACATTCAACCTGTCAAGTATTTTCATTAAGTAAAATTAATTGAAAAATAGTTTAAATTTGAAAACGTGTGGCCAAACCCTCTGATATTTTCCAGTTTCCATTTAAAACCTTTGAATAAACCCCCAACGCATAATTCAAATCCACAAGAACTAAATAATGGCTACCCTTGTTGCCTTGGATGTTAGACCTAACACAACTCCCCATTTGGACTTCGACCACCTTCCCTTGGTTGACAGGGACTTCCAAATTAAGGATACATCTACCCAAGTCCACCTCCTTAAAATCCATTGTTTAAGTAGGGACAGATACCTCAACCATGTTGATGATATCGGCCTTTGGGAGACAAACTTGCCCAAATTATGCAAAAGGAAGAGGCACAAAGGGCCAATAGAATGAGTGAAAGAGTCAAAGCTCTGGAGAATGACTTAGCATTGGAGAAACCCCTTGGGCAAGCCAAGGAATTGTTATGGGCCAATATCATTGAATCTGCAAATGGTATTTGGCCATCTATTTAAGTTTTTTTTAGCAGAAAGAATTGATAAAGATAGCTATAGAAGATATCCAAAAGGTAAAGGAGGAATTGGGAGACATTCTTCGGGATGCCAATAGATTCATCCACTTCCTTAACAACAAAAATAGGTATGAGATTCATGAGCTGGATATAGAAGACAAAACTGAAACCATTTTGGAAATAAGGAAGGTCCTTTCCAAGAGAAACTTAATGCTAAACTTGGAAGAAAAGTTCCAGAACATGCAAGTAGCCATTGATAGATTCATGGCTAAGTTCCAAATTTTGAGGGAGAAAGGACTGCCCAGTGCATTGGTCATTAATGACAAACTTATGACACATCAGGACTATGATAAGAGACTCAGCCAATTGGCTAAAGAAAAAGCTAGCACTTCAACAATAAAAGCACTACCTAGAGGGAAAGTTTTGTATAATACATTTGAGAACTTATTTTTTCTCCAACATGAGGTAAAATACTTGTTCATCACCAAGCCCAATTTTTCCATGTATACCGAGGCTGATGAGATATATAGGCGAATGATGAATGTCAAGTTACCTGATGATAAATGGTGGGAAAAGATGACTCATTTACTGTAAGAAATTTACAGTAAAAAGGTTACTGTGTAGAAAAGAAGTAGAAAAACCAGGTAAACAGATGAAAACATGTTAGCATGCCAAAGTGTATCAGTGTCAAAGAGTATCAGGTAAAAGTTAAAAGTTAAAGAAGATTCCAGCATAAAAGACCACAATAGCAAGCTAGCATAAAGAGCCAAAAACTAAACCATAAAATCCAGTAGCACCAAAATAAAAGGGACAACATGAAAGCAATTCAATAGCTGTCTCTATCTTCTTACAAGAAGATATTTGTTTTTAATAGATTAAATCTCAAGTTAGTTTGAGATATTTTGTATTAAAATTTTATATAAATACTTCACAATTCGAAGCATGTAGGGCTGATTCTTAGAAATTTCTATAGACTTCTTGATAAAAATACTGTAAAGCTATTATATCACTGACTAGACCAGCAAGCTAGATTGATGAATAAAGACTAGATATTTCATAGGCTTCATGCATAGAGTGAAGTGCAGACAAGTATTTTCTCATGTTGTTGTTATCTTTCTTAAAGTTTTCACACAATATTTAATGTATTTCTATATCTGAATGCTATAACATGGAATGATATTTCAGAATTTTCTTAATTGCACTCTATTTTAACTGTTAGGCATTCAAATGTTTTCTAATGATTATCTAGGTTAAGGAATTCTTGATTGCTTCTTAGTTTAGGTTGTCCCCCTGTAATCTATAGCAAAGGATTCTTAATTGCCCTTTGTTTCCAATTACCCCTATTCCTCGTTTTAATCCCGGTCTGAGAATTCTTAATTGCTCCCTCACCCTGGTTAAGACCATTCCAACCATCTAGCCCTAAGACCTGTACTTTTCTCTACTAGCTTTCCCTTTGAACACTCCCATTTGTGAGTTAATTCTAGTTCTGCTGCCCTTCTATTGAATCCATAGCCCAATGGTCTAAAGATATAATTTCTATCCATCTATTTTAAGGATTCCACCATCCAATCTTCAATACAAATCAAAACCCCCCTAAACCTTCAGAACTAGCATAAAATCCCAGCAAACAAAGCTAAATCATATAGAGAGAGCCCTCTCTTAGCCATAGGTTAGCTAGAGCCTGGTGAACACTAGTATTGCAGCAATAATGTTGCAACTCCTGGGCTACCTACTTTACTCTTATCAACCCTGTAGTTCGTAACAAACTTGGAAGCGACGGTGTTGTATGCACAAGTATTAATTCTTATTGTAGGTTGTCACATGGTCAGCCAGCGCAAGATTACTAGGAGCTCAAGCCAAGTTCTATGGATTCCACAAGAAGCTCTATATGTGTTGAAAGGAGAGAAAGACTACTCTAAAAATACTATTCTAACTGCAGAAATGAGAAAATTTGAAATGTAAAGCAAAACTAGTAAACCCAAATTAACCAACTAATCCTAATTTTGTAGAAAGCACTATGAAAATCATGAAAGGAATGACACTACCTACCAAAGGAAGTAAACAACATCTAACTAAGCTATTTCCAAAAGTAAATGAGCAAAAAACATCTTTTTGGATTTTTATGTGAATTTGACAAGCATGTAATTTATTGTTTGTGAATGTGGCAGTGAATAGGTGGCGTTGGAGGGTGGTTTTGGGACTTGAGAGGATGTAGGATGGTGTGGATGGGTCCTAGGAGGTCTCAGGTTGCGTTCCAGAGGCTTTTTCCACATTCAACCTTCAAAAGAAAGCCTACAGGAAAATCTACAGGAGGACACAAGAAATCTACAGGAGGAAAACAACATTCTACAGGAGGCCTACAAGAGGAGGCCGAGAGAAGTTTTCACTATTTTAAGGGTGTGAGAGTGGTGAAAGAGGTGAATGAAGGTCCGAATGAGGTGTTAGGGTACCTAGGGTCTATCATGAATCACCAGGAGAGAGAAATATGAATGGGTTTGCTCAAGGAGAGAGGAAGAAGTTTTATGGAAAATGCATGAAACTAAGGCATAATGGAGGTGAGACTTGGACGACCTGTAGGGCATGGATTGTAGGAGTATGTGATGAGTGATAGGCTGGCCTACTACTAGAAGAGAGCTGCTGCAAAGGAATTGACAGTCAACCAATAAGATCAAATAAGCAATGAAATGAGTGCATCTAGAAAAACAGAGTCTTCCATCAAACCAGTTTTAACTATGATATATGAAAGGCAATGTTGAGAAATGCTGCAAGAAAGGAAAGCATGAAAGAAGAATGTTGTAAATAAAGAAGTGAGCATGTTGAATAAGTTCTGAAGAGAAGCAAAAATAGACTATTAACCAACTAAAAAGTTGTGAAGACTAGAAGTCCTATCAATGAGGAAAATCTGTGTTTTTGGACCAGCAAGAGGGTCTTCGCCTCAAATCATGGTCCCAAATGGAGGAAGAGATGCCAAGGCACTATTGCTAGCCTTCTGAATCTTTTCTTTACCACTGCTTAACCTACTATATAAAGCACAAATGGAAGAAAACTATTGAATCATAAAAAAAAACTATTCTTAACCATAAAAGAAATACAATTATCAGCAACCTAATCTAAAAACTGGAATAAATCATAGAAATACAAGTAAAGAGGAGCATGGCTACCTGGATTGGGCCCTAACCCAAGACCTTCATCCCTCTGAGGTAACTTAGTGCTAGCTCAAAAATAATTCGGTCTTTATTTCCAAAAAACAATAGCAAGATTACATGAAACTGTAACAAAATAATAAGCTCGAAGTTGAGCAGAGTTTACATAACCACAAATCCAAAAAAAATCTGACCCTAGTGAGGCCCTAGGCCTCTCTACTTATACAAATGAATCTACCAACAACTTCATTAATGTTAGGGAGGCTTGGCTCCCAAAACTTGAGATAATCATTAGTCATCCTCCACTTGCTCGACTGCCTTCTAGTGCATGACTTGGCTACTTGTACTCCGAGATGGATGAAGGGAAATTCAAAGTGAGGAGTAATAAATGAGGGGGATTCCCTCCTATAAGTCATCTCATTTATCCACTTCAAGTTATTACTACCATTTGTCCATTGGATCCTTGACTTTGACCTCAAAATTCATCAATAATCTGCATTAAACACATGTTAGACCACATGGCATCATAACTAACTCAACTCACTCCATAAGCAAAAATATAATAAAAAAATCATACAATAAGCTAAGAGAATGGTTGATTTGACTAGGTTAGAAGGTAAAATGAACCCATAGTTACCCATTTATGAGGTTCATCATCACCCCCTACTGAAAGTGTTGCTCATCCTCTGAGAAACTTAGTCCATCTCCTCATCTTTTATGGCCCTGGTGGCCTCCCTAGCATCCCAAGCCTCTGATGTGGTCTCCTCTTCCTTGTCATAGAATCCTACCTTCCTTTCTATCTCTTCCCACTGCTCCTCCTCTTCTTCTTCTCTTCTACCTTCCAGCATGCCTAACAGCAGTGGGGGACTCAACTTGAGGCCAATCCAGTTGACCTTCAGCCTATGCATGGAGTGCTTGTACATTGGCACTCTTCTTAATGCCTCCTTCATCCTAATGGGGGAATGATATTCCATGATCTGCAGACTATGTGGTAAGCTATTCCATCTCCTCATGCATGCATGCATATAGTCATCCCCAAGTAGCCTTTGCATATCCTCAAAGTGTGCAATGGCTTGCACCTAATCACTTATATATATAGGGGAAATCTGAGGATTATTGGCAAGCAGGTTATGTGTGCTGATGAGTTCCATGGGATCTGATGGATCATCTCTAATCATTAATGGCTCATTCTGCTCTTTTATCATCAACCTTCTTATTTTTTCTCCCCTCAACTCTTCATGGATCATCCATGAGGCCATGTCCATTAGTTGCAGGTCCCCTAGCCTAGCATTGGGGTCCCACACATTCATTTCTCTGAGGGCCATGTTATGTAGGTAGAATTCTACCATCTTTGCCTTATCCTCTGATGTGCTTTGGTCACACAGGTCCATAAACTGCCTGTAATCTTGAAAAGGAATTGTGCCTCTTTGTACCAAAGTATTTATTTGAAATTGCAACCATTGGTCCTTGAGATATAGGCCATAGGATTTTTCTGGTGTTCTACATTGGAATGCTTGCATCAATAAGCTAGACATGCATGCTAGCTGGGTCTCTTTCTCTTGCAGCTGCCTGCTTAGCAATTTATTTTTAGTTTCAAGGTGGCTTCTTGTAATTTCTTCCCTGTGTCTGATAGAACTCAACTCTCTGCCCATTTCTCTAAGTTTGTTCTCCATATGGCCAGTATCCTTGACTCGTTTGGATTTGGCTATTTGCATCCACCTATGTGTTCTTATTCTCTCTTTCTCTAATTCAAAGAATAGTAGAATTGCAATTTTTTGTGGAATTATTCTTCCTCCCTCAAGTAGATTGTAGTAGGAGGCAAGACTAGGCTGGGGATCAGGTTTTTGTAGCTCTGTTTCATCCTCCTTTACCTGTGGCTATCCTTCCATTTCTTTCTCAAGTTTTTTGGTTTCCTGTAGTTTTGACAGTGTCTCCTGTAGAACTATCTGAGCCTCTTGTAGGATTGTTCTTGGGTCGTGTAGTTATACCTTTTCTTTACATGTAGGAGATCTAGGAGTCCCCCTTTCATATGTGATAGGTGACTTGGAAGAGGATTCGTTTCCTTGGGCAGAGGGTGAATCTTCAATTGTAATTGACACTTTTGAAGAGGGTTGAGGTTTCCTTGTTTTGATTTTTGTGCTCTTCCTAACCTTGCAATACATGGAGGCTTGCCTTTTCCTCCTTTATCTTGGCTTGATTAGTTTTTTGAGGGTAGTGAGAGCAGCTACTACCTCTCTTTCTAGAGTCTGAGGGGACACTTCTCCTTTTTCTATCTTTTTTGGCTCTTTCTCTCCTCCTTTTACCTCTTTTTCTCTCTCTATTTCTTCCTGCTCTGTTTCTTCAGCTTTCTCCTCCTTTATCTTAGTTTTTTCCTCCTTCCTTTGTTGCTCTGCTAAGTCACCAGTTGCTTCACCTTCTCCCCCTTGCTTCTCTTCCTCCTCATTGCTAGTAGGACTGATATCATAGCTTAGGGTCTTTATGTCATCCTCAGCTGTCATGTTTCAGAAGATTTCCCATGCTATAGGGAGTGTAAATGTATGGATAGCTTCTTCCACTAAAATTTTGATTAATCCATGGTGAGCTAGCCACTCCGAATTTCCTGCTTTAACCTTAGTGCTGGATTCAATGAGGGACTGCAGGAGGAAGTAGGGGATGTTGAGCTTCTGAGGGGCTGGAGTGTCCACGCCATACCTTAATTCATGAAGGATTCTAAAGTGGTAACCATAGACAATGTTGTACCTCCCCTCACAGTAAATATATTTGATTATTTGGTAGCTAACCTAATCCCAAGGATATGGTATGCTATCCCTTCTAATGCCATTTTTATCCTCTACAGGGGTTTCATTGTTTTGGAAAAAGTTTTTCTTAGCAGCTTGGCCAATTGGTTTCTCATCCTTACTCCAAGGCAACCCAAGAGGAAGGGTAGTGACCCTACTAATAAATTCAGGGGTTATCTCCATGGAAAGGCCTATAAAGGTGACAGTGGCATGTGTTCGTGTGTGAGGGATGAAAGAGTGGGCAAATTCTTGGGCAATTTCCTCATCAAACCGTCAAAATTTCTCAAAAAAGTTCATCCAATTTGCTCTTGTGAATATGTCCACTACATGGGGATGTGCATGGAGCCCGGAGGAGTTGGTGGACTCCTTCCTCATAAATCCTCCTGTCATTTTTTTATACTCCTTTGGGAAACCAAATGTGGAGATGGAGACAACTATCTTTGAAGAAAAACAGAGAAAGATAGGAGACTAGTTTTTTTTTTCTTTTAAATAAGCATAATTTTTTTATGTATTTCATCCTCCTAAAGGCTCTATTTCCTCCTCAAATTTAAACCACTGCTTGCATACTTTGATATTTAATGAGGGCATGCATGGAACCTACCTCCTTGGCCTGAAAATTGTGTTGAAACTTGTGTTTTCTCCCTTAAAAACAACTCACTGCCCCTCCTGTAGAACACTGTTGTCCCTCCTATAGAATTCCTGTAGGTGCTCATGTAGAACCTGTAAGTGCTCCTATAGAAAACACTGAGAGAAGGAATATGGGAGAGATCAATGGAGAATTATGGTTACGAGGCTGTGGGAGCATGAGGAGACTATTGTAGCTGAGTTTCAAGGAGAGAATGAAGGAAAAGGTGGTGAGAGTGCTTGGGGAGGAGTACTTATTGCCTATTATGGATATTTCCGGTGATGGATGGTGAGCTAGAAAAGTATATGTTGGCATATTCGGATCGTTGGTCCCCACCTGCCTTGTCATCATGGTCCATCCTCATAATCATCCCTCATGATTGCATTGGAGTTCAGACTTCCTCCACTACCTATCCTTGAAACCTTTCTTGAGTTGACTGTGCGCATGTGTGGGTAACATGTTCAGATGAGTGGAGTCAACTAGATGAAGGTGGCCAAGTTAACTAGAACCCTTTCCCTCATTCAACCTCAACCATATCATTGATTTTGCATGCCTTCTAATTACACAAATGCAAACAGAGGAGCGGGTTAGTTACTTACCCGAGATCTAAATGTATTTGCTATGAGGTGTTGTGGCTCTCTCTCTGTTGCATGACTTTGTTTCGTTTAATGCATGCTATCTTCTTTTTCATGTGTGTTTGTGCCTTGTGCAAGTTCTTCTCTAGCTAGATTTGAGCTTCGGGTGTCTTCTTCAACCTTCATGTTTACACTCTCTTGTTGTTGATGCTGGATTTTAATGGGATCAACTGCTACAGGAATTCCTACAGGAGCTCCTGTAGTTGCTTATCTCCTTGAAACTTCAGCTTCTTTCTATGCTTGGAGCTATGAGGATGATGCCAGAGATATAGATATAGATTGAAAGGTAATAGGTAGGCCTCAGGTGAGGTGGATGGTGTTGTTTCCTTTCTTATTCTTTTGTTTTTTCTTTTCTTGAAAAACTGTTCTTTCTGTGTTTTTCTTGGACAGGAAGAAGAATTATGCTTGGGGTGTGATGCAGGCTCGAAAATGATAGCAAGGAGGTTTGAAGGCCATAGGAGGGTTTATAGTTTCTTTATGAGGCTTCCGTGTCCCTCAAACGGCCTTTTATACCCATTTTTGGCTCTATGCAATTCCTACAGGAGCCTCTTGTAGAAAACATAGAGCCTCCTGTAGAAAACACGGTTCTTGGAAGCATAGTGAGGTGAAAGAAATGCCAAGAATGATGGAGAAAGGTGTGGGGAGGTAGGATAGATGCTGGTGTTGGTTTCAGAGCTCCCTTAGAAACTTTTGCTGCTTCCTGTGGTCCTCCTGCAACCCTGCAATGAAAATGAAAATTCATTTTTGTTTTTCTCTCTCTTTTTTTTTTTTTTTGAAAACAACTAGGGTGCCTCAGGGAGGTTTTCACCCTAGTTTCCTTCCGTGGGCACCTCCAAGGGAGTTTCTCACCGAGGGATCTTATTTTTCTCTCTCTTTTTTTTACATCACTGGGATGCCTCAGAAGAGGTTTTCAACCCAATGATGGGACTCAATTGCCTCATCGAGGTTTTCACTTAAGTCCTTATTTTTTTATTTTTTCTTTTTCTTCAGTGAGTGGGTGAAGTGGAGGCTAAGAAATGCTCCACTAACATCAATGTCTTATTCAAATCTTCAATGAACTCTCGCTTGGAGAAGGGTTTCTTGTAGACTTTCAACTGGTGCCCATTGATAAGCATGGGTATGGCTTCATCATCAATGGTTCTGATCAGAACTGAACAATTATCATTGAATTTCTCCACAGTGTAGGGTCCCAACCATCTTGTCCTTAGCTTTCCCCTGAAATATTTGTATCTTGAATCATAGAGTAGTGCCCAATCTCCCTCTTGGAATTGCTTCTCCTTGATATTTTTATCATGCCATATCTTTCTATAAAGCTTAACTACCTTTGTATGGAGAAGGGCCTGCATTCTATGTTCATCCAATCCATTGAGCTGAGGTAATCTTTCTTTTTGTGCATGGCTGATGTCTAGGTCCGGCTGAGTTGCCATCCTCAGGGTATTGAATTCAAATTATATCGAGAGCAAAGCCTTCTTCCCATAGATCAGCTCATAGCTTGTGAACCCTATGGTGGTCTTCCATGTTGTGTTGTAGGCCCAAGTGGCCTCAACTAATCTGTCCACCGAGTCTTTTCTGCTAGTGACCTCCAATGCTCTGTTAGTGACCTCCGCCTACCCGTTGGCTTGTGGATGGTAAGGGGTCGAAGTCCTATGCTTGATTATATGATGTGTGAGTAGGTCTTCAATCAAGTTGGAAGTGAACTGACTATCTTGATCTGTGACCAAATCTCTTGGATACCCGAACTTGTAGAATATGTTCTCTCTCAAAAATTCAGCTACCTTTTCCTCTGTCGTTGCTTTGATTGCTTTTGTCTCTGCCCATTTTTTCAGGTAATCGGTGCACACAATGATGGATTGTTTCTGCTTTGAAGGAGGGTTGGTAGTTCCCAAAAAGTCCATGCCCCACTTATCAAATGGCTTAAAGGTCACTTAAGGTTGCATGGCCATCTCATCCTTTGGAGTAGGTTCCCCATCCTCTGACACCGATCACACTGGCCAGTATATCTCCTCACATCCTGATGAAGAGTGGGCTAGTAGTAGCCTGCTTGCAGTATCTTGAAGGTAGTTCTTTTTGCTGTAAAATGACCTCCACAAGGCCCATCATGACAGGTCAGGAGGATGTCAAAGACTTCCTCCTCCCTGACACACCTTCTCAAGATCTAATCTAGGCCAAGTTTGAAGAGATTTCCCCCAATCTAGGTGAAAATGGCGCTTTTACTTACTATCTTGCTCTTCTCTTTTGAGGACAGGTGTGGTGGGAACTGTGCTGAAACCAAGTAGTTTGTTATATCAACAAACCATGGAGAGAGTACTGAGATAGAAAATAGGTGTTCATTTGGAATTTGGTAATCCACCATTCCTTCTTCACCCGTAGGCAAAGTTACTTTGGAAAAAAAGTCAGCAACAACATTTTCTTTACAAGGCTTATCAATAATGGTCAAATGAAATTGCTGTAGTAAAAGCAACCATCTAATAATGCAAGCTTTTACATCCGGTTTTTTCATTAAATATCTACTTGCAGCATGATCAGTGTGCACAAAGATTTGATAGCCTGTGATATAATGTCTGAATTTGTTTAAGGTCGCTGTATAGTTTAACTCTGCCTTTAACAAGTTTTTACTTATAAAGTATATGGAATAAGGAAACTTTTCATCAATTTGTCCCAAGGCTACTCCTATTTCTTTGTTCAAGGCATCTGTGTGAGTGTGGAAAGGTAGGGCCCAGTTTGGGCCTCTCAGAATTGGGGTAGTCATGAGCTTTCTCTTCAAGGTATCTAGGGCTTATTGACAGTTTTCTGACCATATGAACTCCACATCTTTACCTAAGAGGCCAAACAAAGGAGAGGCTAGCTTGCTGAAATCTTTAATAAATCTCCGGTAATACCTAGGTAAGCCTAGGAAACTTCTGACATCTCTCACCTTTTGAGGAGGTGGGACCCTTTGGATGATGGCAATTTTGTTGGGGTCCACCTACAGTCCTTGTTGAGATATTGCATGACCTAGCACAGTCCCTTCAGTCATAAAAAATTCACATTTTTCCGGACTGAGGAACAGGTTAATCTCAATATACTTTTCTAGAACTTTTCCTAGATTAGATAAAGCTTCCTGAAAGTCAGAGCTATAAGGAGTAAAGTCATCCATGTATATTTGTACTGCATCATGAAATAATCAAGAAAATATACTTAGTACCGCTCTTTGGAAAGTGGCTGGAGAATTACACACACCAAAAGGAAGGGCCCGGTATGCAAAGGTACCCCAAGGACAAGTGAAAGTGGTCTTATATTGCTCTTCTAGGCTGATTTGAATCTGATTGTACCCGCTAAACCCATCTAGGAAAGAGAAAAACGTTTCTCCTGCCAGACCGTCTAAAACTTGATCTATGAATGGTAAAGGAAAATGGTCTTTTTTAGTGGCTTTGTTCAATTCCTGATAGTCGACACAGATTCTCCACTTACCATTTTTCTTTGGCACTAGCACCAAAAGAGAGACCCATTCACTGTCAAAGATGGGATTGATGAATCCTGCATCAAGCAATTTGTACAGTTCTTCCTTAACAATATATTTAAGTGCTGGATTCATCCTCCTTTGAGGCTGCCTGATTGGCTTGCAACCCTCCTTGATGTATATATGATGAGTACATACTAAATGGTGCACTCTCTTCATATCCTTATAACTCTAGGCGAAGCCATCTAGGTGTTTTCTCAGCAGGCTACACAGTTCCTTCTCTTGGGAAGTGGATAGGGATGGATTGATTTTCAAGCTTCTTTCTAGACTGAACTCTATATTCTTAACACGGAGAGGAGTGGAGTTGGATACATAGAGATCATTTGAGGGATTGATTTGTGTTTCTCTTACTATGTCCTCTAATGGTGATACAGTGGGAGGTGGATTCTGAATCAGATCTTCAATCATATCATCCTCATCTTGCGATTTCCCCCCCATGGCTATTTATAATGCACAAAGAGGTGTTAAATAGACTCCATCCTCATCTTCCTCCTCCAACCATAGAGTTAGATCATGTTCTAACAAGGGTTGGGCAGGAGGATATAGGATTAACTGCTTGGACATAAGCTCGTTCTTTATGGTCATGTTCCCAGCTCAACGATTGATGTAGGCATCAGTAGTAGCCAACCAGGGTCTTCCCAGAATGAGAGGATACCCATGGAGCTTTTCCTTTCGCTAGAGAACTAAGAAATCAGCAGGGTATTCCCAAGAATCAATGGATACCATCACATCTTCCACAATCCCCTCAAGGGTTATGGTGGAGCAGTCTACTAGCTGCAACACGGTCGTGGTCTTCCTCAAGGAGCCCTGGAGGCCGAGTTTGAGCATTGTGTCCTTTGTCATCACATTAATGGTATCTCCTAGATCAATCAAGGTATGTGGGATCATGGTGCCATTGATGTGGACATCAACTACTAGGCTTCCAGGGTTCAGATATTTTGGACAGATTACTTGCCCCAACATGAGGTTGGACAGTTTCCCTATGACATTGATGGTTGTGGCATCTCTCTTGCGCCTTCCTGGATGCCTAAAGCACTTCTCTTTGATCAACCTATTGTGGATGGGCACATTTTTTATGGCTTGGAGAAGTGATATCTTCACACGTAAATGTTTCAATTCTCTGAAGAGTTCAGTTTCTTCTAGGGTAGGATGGACTCTCACGGATAGTCCCTCATGAAAGGGTGGAATTGCTTTCGATTCACTTTCCTCTTTATCTTCCTCAACCTCCCTGGGTGGAGGATGGCTATCTGGGAGAAATTTCCTAGATCGCAAGTTAATTTCCTGAATTTCCACAACATAAGTTGGGCATGATGGTTCCCCACTATACACTTGCTGAGCCTGTCTATTGTTTGGGTTCAGGTTCGGTTGGACAGGCATTTGGGGTTGCTTTGGAGGAGCAAGAGGTAGCCGTTGTGGTTGGGAAGGTGGTGGAGGAAAAAGAGCAGGAGGGGAGTTGTATTGGGGCCTCCACCCGTGATGAAGTGCATTCTACTGAGGTGGTGGCTGAGAATATGATTGAAATGAATGGTTGGCTGGTTGGGCATGATATTGAGATGTGAAAGACCAAGGAGGAGGCATGGACCAGGAAGGATGAGTAGCGGGGCCCCAAGAAGGTATGGAAGTAACTTGGTTGGGGTTGTGGTATGCCTGATATGTCCCTTTCATCCACTGCTGGTATGATCTAGGTCCATGTGTCCTCCTTTGGTTTATGTAATAGATCTATTCAATGACTCCCTCAACCCCTTGATATACAACATTACGTCCTAGTAAGGAAGGGCACTTATCTGTAGAATGATTTTCTTCACAGACTAAACAAACCTCTATAGAGTTCAATGACCATTTGTTCCTAGGATGCCTCCTCATGCATCTAGGGAAAAAAATAGCCAAAGCCCTCTCTGCTTCCTCTTGTTTCCTTTTGACATGCAAGGTATCCATTTGCACGGCAAGAGTCTGTAGCATCTCACTCTTTAAGTCTTCCATCATGTTTCCAATTTCTCCTTTAATGTATGAGTTAGAGGAAGAGGCACTGGCTATGGGTTGAATCCCCCTACCTTTCTTCCTGGCTGCTCTAGAATGGTTTCTAAAAACAGTGTTTATGTCCTCATAGGACACCTCTATAGAGTTCAATGACCATTTGTTCCTAGGATGCCTCCTCATGCATCTAGGGTAAAATATCGCCAAAGCCCTCTCTACTTCCTCTTGTTTCCTTTTGATATGCAAGGTATACATTTGCATGGCAAGAGTCTGTAGCATCTCACTCTTGAAGTCTTCCATAATGTTTCCAATTTCTCCTTTAATGGATGAGTTAGAGGAAGAGACACTGAAATGAACTTGCTGAAATGAAATTTGCAGAATTGAAGAGGAAAGCAAGGAAATATAGAATTTGAAAGAAGAGAAATGACTAATCTACTTTCACTGAAATGAAATTTGCAGGATTGAAGACGAAAGCAAGGACATGCAGAACTTGAAAGAAGAGAAATGACTAGTCTATTTTTGCTGAAATAAACTATTAGTAGAATGTTGAAATAGAAAATAGAAGAAAGCAACAATCACAGAATACTCTGACACTTCCCCAGCAATGACGCCAAAAACTAGTGAGCACCAGTATTCAAGCAATAATTCTACAACTCCTAGGCTACCTACTTTACTCTTATCAACCCAATAGTTTGTAACAAACTTGGAAGCGACGGTGTTGTATGCACAAGTACTAGTTCTTACTGCAGGTTGTCACTTGGTCAGATGGCACAAGATCACTAGGAGCTCAAGCCAACTTCTATGGATTCCAAAAGAAGCTCTATATGTGATGAAAGGAGAGAAAGACTACTCTACAGATACTATTCTAACTGCAAAAAGGAGAAAATTTGAAATAGAAAAACTAGTAAACCCAAATTAACCAACTAATCCTACTTTTGCATAAAGCACTATGAAAACCATGAAAAGGAATGCCATTAGCTACTGAAGGAAGTAAACAACACCTAACTAAGCTATTTATTGAAGTAAATGAGCAAAACACATCTTTTTGGATTTTTATGTGAATTTGACATGCATGTAATTTATTGTTTGTAAATGTGGCAGTGAATAGTTGGCATTGGAGGGTGGTTTTGGGACTTGACAGGATGTAGGATGGTATGGATGGGTCCCGAGAGGTCTCAGGTGGCCTTCTAGAGGCTTTTCCCACACTCGGAATTTAAAATAAACCCTACATGAAAATCTACAGGAGGACACAGGAAATCTACAGGAGGAAAACAACGTTCTACAAGAGGCCTACAGCAGGAGGCCAAGAGCAGTTTTCATTGTTTTGAGGGTGTGAGAGTGGGTGAAAGAGGTGGGTGAAGGTTGGAATGAGGTGTTAGGGTGCCTATGGTCCACCATGAATCACCAAGAGAGAGAAAGATGAGTGGGTTTTCTCAAGCAGAGAGGAAGAAGTTCTATCGAAAATGCAGGAAACTAAGGAAGAATGGAGGTGATACTTGGATGACCTGTAGGGCATGGATCAGTGGAGGATGTGATGGCTGATAGGTTGGCCTGTTGCTAGAAGAGAGCTATTGAAAAGGAGTTGACAGTCAACCAATAAGATCAAACAAGCAATGAAATGGTTGCATCTAGAAAAGCAGAGTTTTACATCAAACTAGTCTAAACTATGATCTATGAAAGGGAATGTTGAGAAATGATGCAAGAAAGGAAAGCATGAAAGAAGACTATTTTAAATAAATAAGTGAGCATGTTGAAGAAATTCTGAAGAAAAGAAAAACTAGACTATTAACCAACTAAAAAGTTGCAAACACTAGAAGTTCTATGATTGAGGAAAATCTATGTTTTTGGGGCAGCAAGAGGGTCTTTGCCTCAAATCATGGTCCCAAAGGGAGGAAGAGAGGCTAAAACACTATTGATAGCCCTTTTAATCTTTTCTTTACCACTACTTAACTTGCTATAGAAAGCACAAATGGAAGCAAACTATTGAATCATTAAAAGAATCATATTCTTAACCATAAAAGAAATACAACTATCAACAACCTAATCTACAAACTGACATAAAACATACAAATACATGTAAATAGGAGCTTGTATGATTGGATTGGGCCCTAACCCAAGAGATTCAACCCTCTGAGGTAACCTAGTGCTAGCTCAAAAAGGATTCGATCTTTATTTCCAAAAAATAATAGCAAGATTACATGAAACTGTCACAAAATAATAAGCTCGAAGTTGAGTAGAGTTTACATAAGAAAAAATCCAATAACAATATGACCCTAGTGAGGCCCTAGGCCTATCTACTTATACAAATGAAGCTACCAACAAATTCCTTAAAATTAAGGAGGCTTGGCTCCCAAAACTCGAGATAATCATCTGTCATCCTCCACTTGCTCAACTTCCTTCTAGTGCATGACTTGGCTGCTTGTACACCAAGTTGAATGAAGGGGAATTTGAAGTGAGGAGTAATAACTGAGGGGGATTCCCTCCTATAAGTCCTCTCCTTTGTCCACTTTGAGTTATTGCTGCCATTTTTCCACTAGATCCTTGACTTTGACCTCAAAATTCATCAATAATCTGCATTAAACACATGTTAGACCACATAGCATCATAACTAACTCAACTCACTCCATAAGCATAAAAATAATTAGAAATTCATACAATAAGCTAAGAGAATGGTTGATTTGACTAGGCTAGGAGGTAAAATGATCCCATATAATTACCCATTTATGAGGCTCATCAGAGCCTATGCTTAAAAGTTGGTTTGTGGTTACCTCAACCATTTCCTTTCTTCTGACAACTTCTAGAGAAAATACTCAGTGATAACATAGTGGCAACCATACTGGGGAAATCGAATCCTCAGTTCTAATAAAGCTTTAAGAAAATCATAAATCTTCATTCTGGGCCTCTTAAAGTCATTTGTTAGAAGTTATATTGACAAATATCACAAAAAAATTAAAAAGTTTGAAATTCTGGCTTCGAGGAAGACCCATTTTACTAGGGCTAATCTAGATCCAAACCCTGCCCCAGTAGTTGATAACCCTAACCTAATTTCAAGGAAATCTAAAAAATAAGAAAGTCCAATTTGCCAAATACCAGTCGTTAAATCTAATTCATGTCCTAATGAGTGGTTATTTTTAGAAGAACTTCCCTTTGATGTGCCATTTGATAGTCATTATTTAGAAGAAAATCCAAAAACGCACTCAGTGAAACTATTCTAGATCCTGACTTTATTGCAGACCTTGAAGTTCAACAGGCCATCAAATCCATTGATGAATATATTTTGAAATCTCCGCAATCATGCATCAATACTGCCACAACCCCTGAGCTTTCTAAACAATTGTCCATTACCTTGAGTTCACCATTGTTCCCTTCAAATTCATCAATAATACCTTCTCAAGTACATTCTTCACCACCATTTATGCCTACTCTCCCTCACCAACCTGTCATTACTTATTCATCACCCACTAGTCCTAGTTGTTCATCCACTATTGCATCATCTCCCAATACCTAAACCCCACATCTTAGGCCCTCCCATCTTACAGCCATGGAAAATAGACATGCTCGTCTTGTTTTACCTGCCCAACTTGATGCTATGCCAGAAGACTACCAAATTAAAATTGTTCAATTTGATGGCACGGGATATTACACTACTTAGCAACATGTCAATAAGATAACAGATTACTTTGAGTTGCACGAAATTGATACATATAATGTTTAAATGATACTCTTTACCCATACTTTAGTTGGTGATGTTAGGAAATGGTTTAGAGCATTTTCTGCTAATAGTATTGATACTTTAGATGCATTTCACCAACAATTTTTGAACATATGGGAAAAGAAAAAGAATCCCCTACAAATCCTTTCAGAATATGAGAATATTAGAAGAGGACCTAATGAAACTATTCAAGATTACTGCACTAGATTCAATAGTATATATAATGCCATCCCAGTTAATCTTAGACCCCCACCTGACTCAGAAATAATAAATTTCCTTGATTGTTTTAACATAGATATGGCATACAAGCTCAGGGAAAGAAACCCCCCAACATTAGAAGAAATGCAAAGTGTAACTATTAGTGTTTAAGCTAATTTGTTAGCTAAAAGGGCTAGAGTTCGAAATGAAGAAAGAGGAACTGCTAAGGATGAAACTTCACCATCTGACATTAAAATAGATAGTTTAGCCAAAAGTATGGAAAGACTAATAGATAGAATATATAACATAGAAAGGAAACCCCAATGGGATAACCAACAAGCACCTCTAGTTAGAAACCCAAATTTTAGAAAAAGCCAAAACCAAAACATTGGGAAAAATGGATTGGATCAGAACATTAGGCCTCATTTTCAAGAAAATTATGTAGATACATCCCATCTTGAAGATCCTAAACAAGATACACAAATTAACCTAATGGAAATAAATGATGACGAAACTATTTTTCTCACCCAAGATGAGTAGGAACTGCATATGTTGCAGCAATTACAAACCCAGTCTAGAGAGTCATTTGATTACAAAGAGGGATATGATTCTGTCATTTTTGAAGTACATAAATAGTATAATCTAAGAAGCAAAAATATTTCATATGTCCCTAACGAAACCAAGAAAATAGTGCAAAGTCAACCTAAGAAAATAAAAGAAGCCCCTGTTTAAAAAATCCTCCAAATTCTCCCTAGGAAAACCCCAAATCCTTCTGTCCCCACAATTGTAGATATAACCTCTTATCAACCTTCTGTTGATCTACCATCCACTTCAATTCCACCTAAGGAACCAATGGACAAAGCTCAAAACATCAGATCTGAAAATCCACATAAGGAGATCCCCAATAAAGGAAAAGAAGACAAGTCTACTCAAATCCCTGCTTCAAAATTTTAAAACCTTCAAACAAAAATGTTTCTTTTCCATTCAATCTGCGAGAAGAGATAACCAAGCTAAAGATTTTAGTTCCTTTAACAGAACTAATTAAGAATGAAACTTACAAACAATAGATAAACCAGACCTTAAACATTGTTGAAAATGAGGATTCTGTCAACCTGTTTGATAACCAACCAGAAGTCATATTTGGTCCAGATGTTAATGGAAAAACATTAGATGGAGGAGTTCCACCCTTTTATATTAGCCTTAGTATCCATGACAAAATTCTACACAATGCAATTTTGGATTTTTGTTAACACCCAGGTTGTTCCCTATGACTCCCAAGGGAATACGGCCGGGGTAACCACTAACCAATCTTTTAATCACTGTTTCTAGCCAAACAGTGATCAGAGAGGGCTCTCTCTTTATGATTTATATCTACAGTGATGGTGTTTTAGGCTAGGTATTGAGTACAGGTTATGTTTGTGTTTCGGTTGATGAAATTCCCTTAGACTTCAGTGATGTAGTTTTCAGATATGTTGAATATCATTGGGCAATGGAGTCTGTGGCTTAATGTGTTTGAATCTATGAGATGAAAGATGGAACTTACAGGGCCTTTTGAGTGCTTTGTTAAAACATATTTTGGCTAAGTGACAGGAAACAGGCAGTACAAAGTGAAAGCATTTAAGAATTTCCACTTATTGTTTACATATTTCCCAGAGACAGACTTTGGAGGAGAAAACAGAGGTCACAGGGGCAATAATTTGAATCCCTGGGAATAGTCTGTTACAGCAAAGAGACAGATTGAAGTGCAGCAGTTAAGAATTGCAATTTCTATTACTGTTTCTGAAGAAAACATAGATGACAGCTCAGGTTTGAGTTCAGGGTAATGCTTGATTAAATCCTGAAACTCTTCTTTCACCTTACTATCAAGTGTAAGACATTTAAACAACCAAAGAGAACAAAAGACTCTAAAAAAAACACATAACAGAAGATTTGAAAATACTTATAGTTTTACGCAACACCCATGGAATCCTGTAACATGCATCCTTCACCACAAGACATCAAATACACCAAACTTCTGGAAGTTCCATTCCTCCTTTGTATTAATTCTCTCAAAATATTACAGCAGATGGAAGTTATCCAAGAGAAAATTCCAGCAACCTCTTCAGCATCTGTGAAGGGTGTATATATACTAGCGGTGGTCTACAGAAATATCTGAGTTCTGCGTTATCTCAGATTTCACTTCCTTACCAACTATTTGAGATATTATGGGCAAAATTTAATGCAGCATTGATTACAGAGTACAGGCATTTTAATGCTCTGTCAGAAGATATTTTAGCTTTTGGAGACAGCTAAGTCGGTCGAGATTTTCTGAGTAAATGCTGGAAAATCTGTCTTTAATGCTTTGTACGTTGAGTCTTGGACTTGTCACCTGTGATTGTGACTGTTGCTTGCGTTGAGCTCAATGGTCCTGCTGAGTTGGCTCAGCCTCTGCTTCTTTCCTGTAGATATTTTTCCTCAAAACTGTGCCTGCGCATGATGCTTAATTGCCTGTAGGAACCGCGCTACTGATTCTGGCCTGACAGAACTGTTTGTGTCAAATTTCTCCAAGCATCCTGAGTGGGCAGTTGGTGTGCTAGAATTGCACCCAGAGTTTCATCTGCTTCTGTAAATTTGAAGAAGTTAGGTGGTGCGTCAAACAGATGATCCACTTCATTCATTAGGAAAAACAGGTTTTCCACTCTGTCATACATACTTTGCCCTGTGGCTGGCCCTGGCTCTGCTGAAGTGCTGGCTGGCTGTGCAATCTCTGCCACTGCATGGGCATCAATCCTCTTGTTGTAATTGTCCAGGGTGAGCAGTCTTCCTACACTGCTTAAGATGCTGGGGAGGCCTCTGTTCTGCAGAGTCACGAATTTTTCCAGGAATCTATTAATCTCAGTTTGCATATCCTGGGTCCTTCTCTCCAATGTTCCGACCAAGTTTCTCAATGTAATAACTCTCTTTGCTACAGCAATTGCCTCTGTCCTGTTAGTGATACCCATGACAGCTAATTGAGAGCTGGTCTTATAATTCAGAGTGTTGATTATTCTTGTAGCAGTTTCTGGCATATGTCCAAGGCTTGCCCTGGCTCTCTGAATTTCTTTGTTTGCTTTGGTGATGAGCACCATTTGTTCATCCATGGTTTCAATGTATTGCCACTGTTTGGCAATGGACCTCCCAATGTTGCTCCACAACACTGCTTTCATATCAGCTGTCACCCTTTCCAGTGCAAGCTCCTTCTCTAATTCAGCAATCCTCTTCTTAAGAGCTTTCACCTCTCTGTCCTTGCTTGCCTCATTCTGTTTACTCCTGTCAAACCTTTCATTAACCTTAGTCAAGGTTTTCTTAAGCTCATCCAGCTCTTTCATTTGAGATTCCATGGCTTGGATCTCAGCTTGCAGCTTTTGCATGTCTAAGCTAGCAGCCTGTTCTGATTTTGTTGTTGTTGCTGCTGTGGATGGTGCTGTGGTTTCTGTTTGCTGAAGAGGAGGAGTAATCTTGGGAGGGGTTTCCTCAAGGTTTATTATGATAGGAGGAGGCTGGGAGGGTTGGCCCTCTTCTCTTTGCTTTAGTGTCTCCTGTAGTGCTGCCTTTGCAGCTTCAGTCTGTCCTAGCTGGTCCTGAGTCCTGACCAGCTCTTTATATAAGGATATCAGCAGATCTGTAGCCTCCTTCTCTTGCCTTTGCTGGGCAACTTCATCGGTCTGTGGATGGATGGTGGCCGGGAGCTTGATCTTCTTTCTTAGGGCTGCCATATCTGCATCCCTTATCTTCAGGAGCTCTTGGATGCCTTTGACATCTTTAGGGTCATGCCCTATCTCTATGATTACCTCTTCCAAGGACTTGATCCTGTTGTCCTTGGCCTGTGATGAAGCTCTTTCTAACTCCAGCTGAGAAGCTGTGTTGTCTAGGCTGCTCTTTAATTTATAATTTTCTAATGTCTCATCTGCCAAGGAGGCATACACCATTTCCCCAGTCTGCTTATGTAGTTCAATTTTGTCCATGGGGTGTATGTCTTTGGCAAGAACCTCCATGTTGGTTCTTAGATAATCTGAGGTGGACTGAGGCTGCAAAGATGTAGGCATGAAATGGCTCATTATCATTTTGCCTTCGCTCACATCGAAAGCAGACATGAGTCTCTGCTGGTTACTAGGAGCTAGGTTTAGCAAGTGATCATATAGCTGCACCTTTATGGGATCACTCCTCCTCTTGATGTCGATGAATTGCTGTTTTATACTCGACTGTCCCTTTCTTGTTTGACTGGAGGAGCTGACCTCTCCCCCCGTTGTCATGTCATGCCCTCGCTGGGATGAGCTGGCCGAAAGTTCTCCACTAGGTGGGCCCATACCCATGGCTTGCCTTACTGCAATATCCTCCTCTTGGGAGTCATTCAGTCTTTGTCTCTTCTCTCCCCTGATGAAAGATGAGGTGTGGGGGGTCTCTCTCTCCCTTTTCCTTGTCACATCTTCCTTTTGTGGTGTTTGGAGGACTGATGTGTCAACATTGGTGTCTGTCCTGGGAGGCACATTTGTTTGAGGCTGCTGCTCGATGTTGCCAGGTTGATCTGTCCCCTTTTCCTGCTGCAAGGGCTGCTCACTGGACTGTGCTTTTTCTTGTTGCTGTCCCAGTTCTTGCTGTTCCATTTCCTCTTGCTGCTGTAGCAAGGTGTCCACTTGTTCCTCTGTCAATACAGGTGGCTGTTCCACCTGTTTACCTTTGTCTTTGCTTGCTGCCTGGGATGTCTTTTCAGTGGTTTGCTGCTGTGCTGCTGAAGATCCAGCAGCTGTTCTACTTTGTCTTCTGTAGGAGTGAGGCACCTGTGCACAAGTTTCCAAGTCAGTTTCCTTTTGTATATTTCTGGCTTCTTTCTCAAGCATTTCTACCTCAGTGAGTTGTTCTATCAGTGTACCCTCTTCCCAATCTAGTGCATTGGCATACTTTTCTATTTCTGGTTGTCTTTTATGTGCATAGTTGCCAAGTCTGTATCTAATTCTCCTGAGGGAGATACTATGATTGGGGTCATAAGGAATCCACTCAAAACTGGTCTGCAATCTGAGGCCTTCTAGCATGCTGTGTGCCTCTTTCCATCCTTCCTCTTTCTTGTTATACAAGAAGGAACCTAGCTGGCTTCTTACCTTCAGCTGTGACTTTTTGTTTCTACTCTGAAAATGAAGGTAATCCGAGTTCCCAAACTGCCTGAAATACTCCAAGGCAAACAACCTCATGGGGACATACCTTGGCAATCTAAATGGGCTCATTTCACAGCCATATATCCTAAGGACTGTGTGGTTCTGGTAGAAGTACCAGTTGCCAATATTGTAGGATTTGTTCAGATGTAAAATCCTCCTCATTTCATCGGTTAATCTGGGAGGAGGAGTACCTTGCAGAACTGTTAGGGCCGGATGAACAAACAGATCAATGAACTCACAGTATGTATAAGGTGATACTGAGGTAAAATGAAACACAGAGGTCCAGAAAATAACTGATCTTGGGCTTCCTTGGGCATTGAGTGGCCTCAAAGGAACTGAGAAGGTGGCTGGCTGATTGAAAAGGAACAAATGGTAGATATATGAGGAGTATCTGAACAATCTCTCTCTCTTCAGGTTCACGAACTGATCATGAATCTTCTCTGCAATGTAGGTTGCATAGTCATACTGCACAGCTGGAGGCTTACCCGGGGCAAATATAGACAGCATTGCCAATATGCTGTCATCTACATCTTCCAGTCCTCTAAATCCCAGGACATATCCAATCAAGTCCACCATCATCCTGCCCAGCTCATTCAGGTATTGGTACCCAATGGGAGGGGTTCTGACTGCTTCAGAGCTAGGTGTGAGAAATAGCTGGTTAATCTTCACAATCTGGTCATTAGACAGGTTATTTCCTCTCTTTATCAAATCTTGCATGGAAAGAGGGGTCAGTTTCTTGGCTGTATGGAAATGCAGCATCTGATTTATACTCTCTGGAGTGATCTGAAACAGGACTAGGCCTGTGGGGCTAATGACTGCCCTTTGGCTGGGGTCATAGCACTCCTGGCAACTGTAGATAAGCTCTGGCATGGGATTAACTTGGGGAAGGTTGTATATGGGCAAATTTGATTCCCAAATCCCCAAGATATCTGCTCCACTCATGTGCTGGGCTCTCAGTTCATTTAGCATCAGGATATTATACTTAGTTCCCATAGGAAACCAGTCCAACATCTGGTAATCCATGTCTCCCAGGGGCTTCCATGCCAATTCTTGGTGGGGAGCATTGATAGGCTTGATATTGAGAGCAATGGGGGTCTCCATAGCTTCTGAAGGGGTAAACTATTGCAATCTGACAGGTGAATGGGCAAAAACAGACTGCAGACTGCCCTCAGTGGAAAATAGCTTGATTTTCTGAACTGTCAGAGGGGAATTCACCAGCTAGAAATTGAAATACTGCTGGTAATTGGTAACAGAGCCTCTTTGGGGCCTAAGTGAGCTTCTGGAAGTAGTTCAGAGGTATTTAGTAGTGAATTTGCCGGGGAAACGCAGAACTGAGGGGTTTTTAGATGAATTGCAGCTTATTACGGCTCTGCAGGGAATTTTTGGACCTCACAGTGACAATGGTGGAGGTACAACTAGATTCTAACAGTGAAAAGGTCGATCTTATGGTCCTATTATGCCTGTGAGCAGTTTTGAGCTGAATGCAGGTCGTATGGAAGGCAGGGCAGTGTAAATACCTGTAATTCGACGTGCAGAGGTCGTGGCAAGGTGTACTGCAGCTGCTGAAGTGGTCGCTTTAGCTAATTTTACCGGTTGGCGGAAATCCAGGCAGAAATGGTTGAGCAGAGAGTTCAGACGGAATAACGATGAAATGGTGAAAAAACGCGTAAAATTTGGTTAATATGAGTTTTTTACCCGTTTGGCGCTTTTTTACAATGACGTCAGCATGACGTCATTGGTGGGTCACGGTGATGTGACGTCAGCTGACGTCATCGGGGAGGACGTGGCAGAAGACGACCGGTCAAAGGGCGGTGAGGTGGCAGTCCAGTCAGCGGTGAGCTGGACGTGGCAGAAAGGTTAATGGTGGACGGGCGGAAGTGAAACCGTGAGAGTTATGGTTAAGGCTCTAACCGTCACGGTCTCTCGGGGCGGTTAGAGTACGGCGCCCAGGGTGTCAGAGGGAGCTCCGAGATGGTCCATCGGGCGACGCGTGGCGGAGGCGTGACGAGGCGCAACGTCACGTTCTCGGGAGTTAACGTGCGGTTGCGGATGGCGCTCCGATATTGCTGTGGGCCGTCGGATCTGGAAGGCTTGATCCAACGGCTGGCGGAGGTGTGAGGTGCACGGCCGATAATGCGGCGGAAATATTAACCGTCTGTGGGTTTTTGGCATGGTTTTCCAAATGTTTTGATTCTGACCACCCGCGCTTGCATTTGGGAACGTGCTGAAGGCGGAATTTTGATTTTTGTAAGGTTTGCAGAGGGTTTTATAGATCAAAGGGGTTTAGAGAGGGGTTTTACCCATGCAAAGGTATATTTTTGGGGGAAATGATTTGCAGCAAAGGAAAAATAGTGGAGATAGGTTCACCATGGTGGCCAGGTGCCATTATGGTCCCTCTTTGCAGAATTCTCGGCTATTATGCCTAGGGGAGGGAAAATATATATCATTTGGGGTTTTATACACCTTAGTGTTATTATTATTAGGGGTAGGGGTAAAATAGGGGAATTACATAGTAGAGTTAGGAGTTAGTATGAGGGAAGGAGGGGGATTTAGAAAGGGGGTGTTAATGATGGAGTAGAGGGGAAAAAGTGAAGTTAGTGATGCTCTCTGCTGTGAATCCATGAAATTCACCACCTTTTTTGCTGATATGTTCATTGCCTTGGCAAAACATCTTTGACAACTATGTGATGGTGAACATGTCTTTTCTGCAACCACAACTGCCTACCCCACTATTTCACCTAGCATTTTTTGTTTCTTCTTGGAGGGGCACTTGGACTTGCAACCCTCAATTGCCTTTTCTTTTCTTTGGCTTTTTCCTTTTTTACTCTATCTGCTTCTACCCTTATCTCTTCCAAGGTCCCAGATTAGACTTTTGGGAACCTTTGTTTCTCTACCTGAACTACTTGTCTGCCAAGATTAAGCTGTTTGGACAGACTTCTTTCTCTATTCTACAACTCAAAATTGAAACATGGCACGATCCAGCTTGAACTGTTGAATCATCCACAAAATTTGTAATAAGGTCCTCAATATTTGAAGTATTTCACACACCTCTGATTTCCTGGAAATATGGGATCTTTGTAGTAACAAAGCAGAGCATATTTGGATTTTCAATAATCAATCATGAAATATGAAACCTATTACTATAGGTATCCAACAGGGGCCTCTCAAAACTTATTGCCCAAATTAGTGATGGAGAAATTAAACCTAGACATTACAAGGCCCTACAAAGACTTATTCTCATTTGACTCCAGTGAGGTATAATGTCTAGGATTAATTAAATACCTATGTGTCACTTTAGTCCAATATCCTGCCAAAAGCATCGTTATGGATATCATAGTTGCGGACATCCCACCAAAGTATAGCATGTTGTTACCTACATCATGGTTAGCCAAACTTCAGGGATCCTTACAACTAGATATGTCATATGCAAAAATATTTTTGTTTGGAAAACCTAAGAAACTATACTGATAGACCTTAATGAAATATATGGTAAGTAGTCAGGATCAGCGTAAAAAATTTCCCATCTGTTATAGACATTTTTGTGCCTTACAGCTTTAAGCATGAAATTTCCATAAACCAAGGGATCCTAAGTCCCTAAAAGTGTTGTTCCAACTCCTAAAGAAACAAGGTCAACAAATTACAGCTTCTCCCAGAAGTTCTCCACTAGAAACTGCTCAAAACTAGTCAAAACAGGATCATTTTCAAGTGCTCCACTAGCTGGCTGCGTTGCAAAGCACCCAAATACATTGGCTAGGTGCGTTGCAACGCACTTGAATGCACTACCAGGGTGCGTTGAGCAGGAAATGACAAGTGGCAGAGTCATTCCATGAGGTGGAGAGACAATGGAAGCTTCCAGAATCTTCTCCAATGACACTTGCCTCACTGAATTCGACTAGTGATGAGTAAGAGGCTCTCAGTCTCCAAGTGGAAGCAAGAACTGATAGAGAGAAGCCACTAATCAATTCATGAATTGACTCATCCTCTTTGCATACATCTATATATGGATCCCTCACCAAGAGATCCAGAGGTTGGAATTTTGTACATTGCAGAGAATTGCTGTTGGTTTTGTGATAGATATCAGAGTATTGGGTGATTTATGCTTTGTTGGAGGTGAAGAAGGGATTCTATGCTGGGAGGTTGATGCTGGATCAGGAATCATCGGTTGTAACTCCTCCTGGATCTTCTTGTTTTATCAATAAAACTACTTGAGTTTCTCCTACATGCTTGTATATCTGATGTGTGTTATATTTGTATGTTTAGCTTAAATCTGATCCTAAGCTTTTTATGAACATAAATCCATGTCTTTGTGTAGTTTCTCTCTTCTGTGAACTTGCAGGAACTTGGTGATGCTGGGCAAGTGAGGGAGCAGATCATTGAAAGCTGGCAAAGAGAAGAGAGATTGGATCGAACAACTAACGCAAGACACAGGTCGGTTCATCTTAATCATCTTCGTTTATAGTTTATAAAGGAGAATACAAGAGTAGTTTTCCTTGTTTATTTCTGAGGTATCTGTCACAACCCAGTGGGATAGGGTCGTTCTGAATAGACACTTTTCCCGAAAACAAAATGGCGACTCCACTGGGGATCATGTCTAGTTAGTTTATTTGTGTTTCTATTGTTGGTCATCTCATAAACTTAGGAGTAGCGAATCGAACTGCATTTGCCATTTACAAATGCAAAGTAGACATCTGCTACTCTAGTCCATTCACTGGGCCTATTTATGATCTGAACAGTTGACTCACAAATGACCTGATTACCCTTTGTGATAGCTCTTAAACCTCTTGTAAATCAACCCTCTGATTGTACACTATTGATTGCTTTTACCCGGCCGAAAACCATAGATTAAACTACAAACCGTGACCCAGAACCCAGAGAGAATTCTCGTTTCTGCTTCAGCGCAGGCGTTGTGAAGAGACTCTGCATTTCAGCACAGTTCCCGAGAGGGCTACCTGCGTTGCAATTCAGTTTCTCTGTGTAGCAGGTGCGTTGATCAGCCTAGCCCTGCCTAGTTGAGGTTCTTTGCTCACTTTTTCCAGTTTTGGCTCTGATTTTTGCAGCCTGTGACCAGTGTGTTTGTCTGTTTAAAAGCCCCTTTTCTTTTCTTTAATTCCGCCTCAGTTGTATAAAAGAAACTGTATTTGTTTTTGTGTATTTGTTACGTCATTTACAGTTTCCCATTTTAAAAGTAAACTGGTCATACTGTCACCCTTAGATCTAGATCTATTGTAAGTGTCGTTTTTGATCTTAGGAGAAAGTTGATTTGCTGTTAATAGTTGATTACGCTTTTACTTTTGCCTTTGGCTTGAATTTGTGAATTTCTAGTGTCGAAACAAGTGTTTACTTCAAAATCATAAAGTGTCGTAATTGTCTCTACCTTTTGATTTCGAAAAGAAGCTTGTTTGTGTTTTTCACTTGAAATCGAATTCAAATTTGTACAACAACTTTCTTTTTAGGCATCAATATTAAGAAAGTGAAAAACAAATAGATGCACAAGTGCATTTGCATATTGATAGTTTGTATGGCTTGATTTAGGAAAAGTGCATTTACAGTGTGCTCTTTTCTCTTTGAGAAAAGATGGTGTCTTTCTTTTCCCCTTGTAGCTAGGATTTTCATTGCTGAAAAAAGATAAAAGCTTGCTTATCATCTTTAGATTGAATTTTAGGAATTACATCTACATCTCGTGGTGAACCCAAAAGGAAAACTTCATAAGAACGATAAACCTAAAATAAATTCAATGAACTTAACAATGCTTTGTAACTTAACGCACAACATCTAGAGGTCTAGGCTAGAGACATATTCCAGCGTCATAAAGCCTGGTAACTGTTCTCCTCACTGATGGTTGGGTGATTCCTCCACTTTGAGATGATAAGTGCGAGTACGGACTTGTGCTCCCACGTACCATCGAGTATATATTGGGAGACCCCTATAGGCATAAAACCTTTATCCATAGGAAGCCGTGTCGGCCGCCCTACTGATCGTAATGCACTGAACACAGCATTCGGGAAGATTGACCGCCGTACCCTAAAAAGTATTCTGCAGTTTTGTGATTGGTTTGGCACTCCCTCTACCTAGACCTCCAGAGCAGTCCCTTTCGTTCCTTTTCAAACTCCTTAATGGAAAAGGTCCATCTGAGCACTTGTCACTTCAGGCTCATTAAAAATCGAAGGAGACTAGAGTCATCTTTTGTTTTTTCTCGACTCTTTAAAACTGAAAAAACAAAGTTGTGTCAAAGCGTGTTAAAATTTATTTTAAACGGAATATTCATACCCTTTTCCTGCATTGATCTTTAGGTTGAGAAAATGGAGCCTACCAACCAAGGAATTCCCCTTGGTGGAAATCCTAGTCCCTTCTCCTCTTGGGGAGATGTTAGTGCGCCCCATATGGCCACATTGTTGCTTCCAGGACTGACAATTGGCTTGCCAGTATGGCTCTTCTCAACCAACGTCGCTCAGAACACCACTATTCCTGAACAATCGAATCAGCAATTAGACGAGTCCAGAGTTACCCACCAGCCTTCTACTTCCTCTAATTCTTCCTCTCCTCCTTCCTCTTCGCTTGACAGGACTGGTAAAGCTAAAAGCCAAGTTCCTAAGGAGAAGAAGGAAAAGAAGAAGAAAGAGAAAAAGAAGAAGGAGCCAAAGGTGAATAAGGGAAAAAGAGTGTCGTCTAATGAGAATCCACACACAGCACCGACCAGGCCTAAATCGCCATGTGTCATTTGTAGAGGAGACCACTTTCATAGCGATTGTCCTTGGATCCCCCGGATACTAAGGGACTGGTCTCCTCGTTTGCGCAATCCGGTGTCATCAACCTCTGGAGATCATGTTGAAAGCACACCGTCAACTAGTGAAAGTGAAGCCCCAGGACAAAAAGGGAAAGCTAGATTTCCTTGTAGACTGTGCGAAGGTGACCATGCCCTCCACTGTTGTCCCTTCTTAGACGAGGCTAAAAGAGTTTTGGATGATCGTCCGGTTTCACCGTTACGACTTCCTCCTGGATATAAAAAACTCTTGCCGAGTCCGTCACTGGTTGAGAACCCAGCTGGCCCGCTCAAGTGGTCAGCTGAAGCGTCTATCATTGAGGATAAACCAACTGAATCCATACCAGACGAAAGTCAAAAGGTCGAGGCGACAGTTGACCCGGTCTTGCCTTCAGAGGTTTTATCTTCGAATGATACAGTCACTGAAGAGGATAAGGATGACACCGTCCAAATTCTCTTCATCAACACAGACTCCGACGAACATGGGGGCAATCCACCCATTCCTTTACCACAGGAAGGAAGTTCGTCAGAGCCATACCCGGCCGTTTACTTGGTCCCACCTCCAAGTAACCTAGTTGTATCCTTCAACTGGAATCTACTAGGCAGACCACGTTTGCTAGCAAGCATACCATTCTGAATTATCGTTCAAATATACAGAATGGTCATGGCTGGCACCATCATAGGTGAGGGGGCTTCTGTGAGTATCCTTTCCTCTATTGCTTGGAAAGCGCTTGGTTCGCCATCGCTGTTGCCTGAAATGAGAAATCTGACAGGCTTTGATAAAGGAACCAGTTGACCTTTAGGGATCCTTCCCGATGTGCCCATAACATTGAGAGGGAAGATAGTTCGCATGAACGTCATGGTCATTCAAGGACCCTTGGATTATAACCTACTCCTTGGACGAGACTATATTTATTGCATGGGAGCCATCGTCTCCTCACTCTTTAGAGTAATGTGTTTTCCGCACGAAGGAAGAGTGGTCAAGCTCGTGGACCAGCTTTCATTTCCCAGATCACGCATAGCAAATAGTCATATACCATCCCTAAATGGTCTCTTCATGCAAGAAATGTCTCAAGTCCCAGTCTGTCCTCCCGATGAGCGCGAGTAATTCGGAGGGATATGACTGAAACCCAGGGGGCATGCGTCCTGGTCTGTTTCGGCAGGAAAACTTCGGGTATAGGGTAGGTTTCCGTGGGAGAATATGACTAGTCCGTACCCCATCCATGATTGGAAGAGGGGTTGTTCTAGAATAAGATTCTCTTGTCAAAGTTATGTGAGTTGACAGACAGAGTCACTCACCTTTGTTTATCTCGGTAGACATCGCCGAAGAAGTGTTTTGTTTGCACCGCGAATAGAGAAATCTTTGGGTAACCTGTAAGAGGTAGGCCTCTCCTGATAGAACAAATGTTTTGTCTGCAAATTGAGGGGTAACTTTGAAACTTTGTTTTATACCTGGGGGCATGCAAACCTTTTGGCATGCAAGCAAGGGGCGGCTATTTATTTTTTTAAATTTTTAGGACCTCTAACCCTTTAAACTCGTAGGATTAGTCGTCACCAAAATTGCATAAAGAAAGGATGTGGGGCAAAAATCTAAAAGTTGCCATTTTTATATGAGACATTCTTATCATATGACTGGCTTAATCGAGCAGTTTTAGCACATAGTTCAAGCTCGTTAAAAAATAAACATAAGATCGAGCAAATGTTTCCACCCGCGTTTAAGCTCGTTAAAAAATGAACTATCCTCCGGTAAATAACCACCGTGAATGAAACATTTTCAGCCATTAAAGCCTTGGTCGTGTTTGCACCGTCACCTCCACATTTCCATTGGCCGATCGTTCGCTTTCATTTGATTGTTTACCCATTTTGAGGAACAATTGCGAAGAGTGATTTCACTAGCCATCCTTGTGACACTGCCGTGATTGGAAAATTCCAAACCTTACCTGGAATCAGCTGCTACCTGTCTTATCACTCGTTCCTCAAAAGACGAGTCTTCTTTAAGCTCTTTTCATCTGACTCGTAAAATATGAAAAGATTGCCGAGTTTTGGCCTTCCAGCTTGTTAAAGCGACAAGAAGTGCTATCCCTCCTCTAGATTTTAATCTTTTTGGACCTAAGGGATTATTGCACAAAAAGATCAAGCGCTTGTTTTGTTCGGCTCGTTAAAACTATCGAAAATTCATCCCTTCTGTATTGTTTTATACTTTTTCAGACTTAAGGGATTAGATGACGAAAAAGGAATTCCGGAGTTATCTTTACGTACCTTTTCAGACTCCCTAAAAAGGAAAAGGACCGAGTTATCCTTGTCGTTAGACTCGTTAAAAAGATTAATAGCGACAAACTTGTCTTTAGACGAGAACGAGTTTCACTATCGCTAGGCTCGTTAAAACATAGCGATGGGTTTGCCCGAAGGGCGAATTATAGAACAAGCATATGTTATCCTCCTCAAGCTTGACAAAAATAAAGAGGTACTGGTCAGAAATGACTGGGGAAAAATTGGGAAGAAAACTCAAAGAAACTTTATTGGTAGCAAGTCGCTCTTGAACATGACACTTCCACTCCGTGCCAGAGTCGGGTTGGGTTGTTTCATTCACCGGTCACATCACCATGGTCACGCCATACCATCCACATTTGGGGTAAATGCTACCGATCCATCACATAAGTTTCACCGACATGTTCAAGAGAAGTCATCCAGAGAAGTCACCCGTGTCCCATCCACTACCATACATTATACTTCACTCTTTCATGACCGCCACCCTGAACCGTATGTCACCAGATCATTTTCACCTCCATCAAAATCATTTGCTCCATTCCGTGTCATTGATGTGGGATTCATTAAGGCCCTCCTTTGACGGATTACTTCTTGTCGCCATCAGCTCATTATCCAAGAAGTTGATCTAGGAACACCCCTTCAGTACTTTGAAGCTTGCATGCCTCAATGGCAAGTTTCTCACTTCCGGCGATAGGTATACATCAATGACCTTCGACCGAAAGATTTTGCGTGGTGTTCGATGCCAATTCCTTTATTCACACCACGTGAATTGTACTGTAGTACCTTGAGGGTCATTATCATTATCGGTGATTCCTCTCGCGCTTGTTAACAGTTTACATCATTGACTGGTAATCAAGCGATGTCTTTCCATGTTCGACTTCAGAACATTTCTCACATGGATCGACTTGTACTTAGAGTGAAGATCAGACGAGATTGAAGACCCCGGATGTAGTTTCATCCATCCGGGCTGCGATATATATTCAGGAAAAATAAAGACATTGAAATGTACAGCATTGCAGCACAGATAATCATCCTACCAAAAGGGATGATGACTTCATCAGAATCATCAGTCTACCATCAGACGATTGTCTGTCCTATGTACATGAAAATGAATTTATAAAGCTGAGCATGGGAATTCCCGCCTCAAATAGATCATAAAAACAGTATGAAAATAATGTATTGTATTGTATCTCATTACAGGTCTCCTCTCCAGCATTAGAAGAACTTCAGATCCTCCGAATAAAGCATTTCACCCGATAAACGGCCTCATACTTTAGGGGGCAACTGTTATAGACATTTTTGTGCCTTACAACTATAAGCATGAAATGTCCATAAACCAAGGGATCCTAAGTCCCTAAAAGTGTTGTTCTAGCTCCTAAAGAAACAAGGTCAACAAATTACAACTTCTCCCAGAAGTTCTCCACCAGAAACTGCTCAAAACTAGTCAAAACAGGATCATTTCAAGTGCTCCACTAGCTGGCTGCGTTGCAAAGCACCCAAATACAGTAGCTAGGTGCGTTGCAACGCACTTGAATGCACTACCAGGGTGCATCGAGCGGGAAATGACAAGTGGCAGAGTCATTCCACGAGGTGGAGAGACAATGGAAGCTTCCAGAATCTTCTCCAATGACACTTGCCTCACTGAATTCGACCAGTGATGAGTAAGAGGCTCTTAGTCTCCAAGTGGAAGCAAGAACTAATAGAGAGAAGCCACTAATCAATTCATGAGCTGACTCATCCTCTTTCCATACATCTATATATGGATCCCTCACCAAGAGATCCAGAGGCTGGAATTTTGTACATTGCAGAGAATTGTTGTTGGTTTTGTGATAGATATCAGAGTATTGGGTGATTTATGCTTTGTTGGAGGTGAAGAAGGGATTCTATGCTGGGAGGTTGATGCTGGATCAGGAATCATCGGTTGTAACTCCTCCTGGATCTTCTTGTTTTATCAATAAAACTACTTGAGTTTCTCCTACATGCTTGTATATCTGATGTGTGTTATATTTGTATGTTTAGCTTAAATCTAATCCTAAGCTTTTTAAGAACATAAATCCATGTCTTTGTGTAGTTTCTCTCTTCTGTGAACTTGCAGGAACTTGGTGACACTAGGCAAGTGAGGGAGCAGATCGTTGGAAGCTGGCAAAGAGAAGAGAGATTGGATCGAACAACTAGCGCAAGACACAGGTCGGTTCATCTTAATCATCTTCGTTTATAGTTTATAAAGGAGAATACAAGAGCAATTTTCCCTGTTTGTTTCTGAGGTCTCTGTCACAACCTAGTGGGATAGGGTCATTCTGAATAGACACTTTTCCCGAAAACACCATCTAAACCATACACTCATATATTGATTCTTTTATCTTTTATAATGTTGATCAAACACAAGAAGAAATTTTAGACAATACTAATACAGAACCAAAAGAAATTGCAATTTGTACACAAAATGAAACTAACCAAACTACAACAATTTTCAATGAACAAGACGGTCAAATTGTTGTAAGTGATGAAAAGTTTGTTGCACCAGATAATGAAAATTATGAGCATGAGATATTATGGAATTTAGAATTTGATGGATTAGTCAATAAGTTAGGAGTAGGAGTAGGAGTGTGGATATATAATTTGGAGAATAATCACTCAGAAGGCCATGCATATAGATTGAATTTTAAATGTACCAATAATATAGCCAAGTATGAAGCATTAATTTTAGGTCTTAAGTTAGTAAGAAATCTAGGAGCTAAAATAATTTCTGTCATGGGAGACACTGAACTAATTATAAAACAGATTTATGGTGTGTATATGACAAAGGACCCTAGGTTAAGTTGTTATAGACGAACTATTATAGAAATACTTAACACTTTCCTAGAAACATAATATGCAAGCCCATAGTTTAGCAATGTTTTCTAGCACTTGCAAATTACCCTTCCAACCTAACCATCAATACACTGCTGAAGTTAGGCAGATACCTGCAGTTCCAGATAATTTGAAGAATTGACAAATATTTTCTAATGACAAATAGATAAATAACTTTTTACTATCAGAAGAAGAGTTTTTAAATAACAATATAGACATTGATATGTCCATAGATCTTGACACTAAGGATGAGATAGAAATAAATGAGATAGAAGGTGACCAACTAGATAGAGTAAAACCAATTAAATTTACCAAATCCGATGTAGATAACTTAGAGAAAATTGAGATTGATGAAATGATCAGTAAAGAAACCGAAGTAATTAATCTCAAGAATAACTTCTTACCAAAGGGATTGACTCCTCTGGAAGATTTATTTGATTCAAATGATGTTCCTAGGAAACCTAAAATGGAACCATTAAGGTCTGATATAGAGGAATGTAATATAGGCACCGATGAAAATCCTAAAATGATCAAACTTTCAAAATTATTACCTCCAACTGAAAGAGTAAAATACATTGAGTTGTTGAAATAATTTCAAGATGTTTTTTCTTGGAGTTATGAGGACCTCAAATCCTGTGACACCAACATCATCTAGCACACAATTCCTATTAAAGAAAATAAAAATCCTTTCAAACAAAAACCTTAGAAGGATCAATCCTATCTTATTACCTGCAATTGAGAAAGAAATTTAGAGGATGTATGATGCCAAAATAATTGCACCAATTAGATTTTCTGATTGGGTCTCAAACTTGGTGCCAACTAGAAAGAAAACTGGTGAGATCAGACTCAGTGTGGATCTCGAAAACCTAAACAAAGTGTCACTAAAAGACAATTACCCTCTCCCCAAAAAATGGACCACATTTTATAGAGGGTAGTGGGATCAACCAGAATCTCATTGTTGGATGGCTTTTTTGGTTACAATCAAATCTTGGTTAGTCCAAATGAGTAACCCAAAATTGTGTTTACTACTCCTTGGGGCACATTTATGTATGTGAAAATGCCTTTCAGGCTAATGAATGAAGGAGCCACTTTCCAGAGGGCTATGGATATATCCTTTGCAAAAGAAATTCATGATTTCCTTGTGATATATCTAGATGATATCACTGCATTTTCAAAGTCCAACAATCAACATTTGGATCATCTAAGACAATTTTTTATTAAATGCAGGAAATTTGGAATCTCCTTGAACCCCAAAAGGTCTTTGTTTGGGTTAGAAGAAGGAAAGTTGTTAGGTCACATAATTTCAAAATATGGTATAAGAATAGACCCTACGAGAATAGAAGCCATCTTGCAAATACAAAACCCTAGGAACATTAGAGAGTTACAAGTTTTTTTAGGAAAAAAAAAATTCTTAGAAGTTTATATCTAATCTGGCAGAATTAATTAAATCACTAAACAATATGCTGAAAAAAAATCGATCATAAAATGGATTGTTGAGGCTGAAAAATCCTTTGAAGACATTAAACTGACCATAGCTAAAACACATGTGTTAATCAGTCTTAAATTTTACAAAGATTTCATCTTGCTTTCCTTTGCTTCTAAGCACACAATAGCTTCAATTCTATTGCAGAAAAATGACCAGGGCTATGAACAACCCATTGCTTTCTTTAGAAAATCTCTGAGAGATCCCCCCCTGAAATACAATATAATGGAAAAACAACCATTGGCTTTAGTCAAAGCCATTAACGACTTCAGGGTATAGATCTTACATTCTCATATAGTAGCCTACGTTCCAAATTCAGTAATCAAAGATATCATAACTCAGGATGGTCCTGATGGAAAGACGGGAAAGTGGAATGCTACTATTTTAGAGTATGATATAGAAATCAAACCTACTAAGTTAATCAAACGCCAAGGTTTAGCTAAGCTCATGGTTGAATCGAACTGTTAGGCCTTGGATATAAAATTTATTGCAGCAATAGATAATGAAGAGGAGATGGAAACTCCACTAATCAGCCATGCCTTTATTGAATCACCTTTGTATGCTGATATTATTTATGTTTTAAAAAACTTACAATCTCCTCCTGAATTGTCTAAGACTAAAAGCAGGCTTTTGAAAATGAAATCCTTGAAATTTTGTATATTAGACAATGCCCAATTTTGGAGAGAACATGAAGGTATTCTTCTTAATTTCTTATTAAAAGATGAATCTGACAAAGTTTTGCAAGAGTTTCATGCAGGTGACTATGGAGGACACCTTTACTGGAAGACCACTACAAATAAAATCCTTAAAGATGGCTTTTATTGGACTACCTTGTTTGCTGATGTCAGAAAATATGTGACCTCCTATCACAAATGTCAAATTTTTGAGGGGAAGAAAAATCTTTTACTTTTACCACTCAAGCCAATCTCTGCTAAAATACTTTTCAACAATGGGGTTTAGACTTCATTGGTGAAATTCACCCACCTTCCTTTACTCCGCACAAATGGATCCTCATAGCGACAGACTAATTCACAAAATGGATAAAGGCCATAACTTCAAGGAAAGCCATAGACACTTTTATCATAACCTTCCTTGAAACCAATATTCTATCAAGATTTCGATGTCTAACTAATCTTATTACTAATAATGCAGCAGCCTTTAAATCCAAAAGAATTATAGATTTCTGAAATAAGTATCATATCACCTTGGGCCATTCTACAACCTATTATCCTCAAGGAAATGGATTGGCAGAATCCTCAAACAACAGCCTGGTAAACATCATCAATAAGTTATTAGAGGATAATAAGAAAACTTAGAATAAAAAGCTAGTCAATGCCTTATGGGAAGACATATTCACTACTAAGAAATCATTTGGTACTTCTCGCTATCAATTAGTTTATGGGATGGAAACTGTCTTTCCATCCTCTTTGGGAGTACCAGTAATGACTATACTTCAAGAATTACAGGTTGAACCAAATAGTATCCAAATAAGAGTCAACCAAACTATTCATCTACAACAAACTAGAGAAGAGGTTTATATTAGGTCTCAAGTTGTGTAGGAAAGGGTTAAAAAGATTTTTTATAAGAGAACCAAGGCTGAAGATTTCTACCTTTCTGACAAGATGCTCAAGTGGGATTCAAGGAGAGAAGACAAAGGTAAACATGGGAAATTTAATTTCCTATGGAAAGGTCCCTATGCCATTTATGCTTTAAGATGAAATAATTCTTTCTTCCTAAGAGAAATTGATGGTATAGAAGAATAATGTGGGCCAATGAATGGTCGAATGGTAAAACATTACATTGAACCGAGTTACTAAATGTTCATTTCCCATTTTGTACATACTTTATTTTAGAAAGTCTAGTTTGGATTGGATGGTGATTTCTGAAGTTGAAGCCTGAAGAGAAGGCCCTAAGATTTGAAATATTTATTGTCATAAGTATCAATAATGCAGATTTGCAGAAGGACATCTGGCAAGGTAACATCAAACAACAATTAAAAGTCCACTAATCTTTAAATTTCTTGACATTTCACTAGAAAATTCCATCCCCAATTGGAGCCAATATTAGGTTCCTATACCAATAGGAGTCACAATTTTTGAATGACTAAGGTTAAGCCTTGTAATATTGTACATACATTTGCTTTCTGCAAATATTTTGCATATTAAAAAATTAAAAAATGTAAAGAGGGTATGTCCCAAAAGAATAATCAAAGGAAAACAAAGAATGAGAAAAGGTCAAAAAATAAAGATATATGAACCTGTTGTGGCCAACAACAACCCCCTTCTTATTTAGTGTTATTAATAATACTAAATAAGTGGGGACCCTTAGTCAAAAAATTTTAAAAATCAATTAGTGCTTGAATTTCATTTTTCAATAAAACTTACCATCATAAACTTATGAGAATACCCTTGAAAAATCTAGAAAAACTTAAGTTTTATGATAAGGTAGGATAAAATCAATCCTTAAGAAATATCGCATCGCAAAAAGGATAATGGATACCTCCTTACAAGCACAATTCTAAGGTTGCGAGACCGCGATGCGAAACTTCATCGCAACGCATGCATAAAATATCACTTACGCTGAAAAACCTCAAACTACTGATATGCGATGGCACATATCGCAAATCTCATTTCACAGAAAACATATTAATAGATGATTGTCATATGCTACGCTCCAATGATATTACGATCAAGCGATAAAGCGATATTGTGATCGAGTGATAATGGGATAAAGCGATAGAGCGATATTACGATGTTGCAATCGCGATATTGTGAAGCAAATCGCAAAATTGCTTCATCGCAAATCTTTCGGGCTCGTTTTTCAAAAAAGTATTTTCCATAAACCGAGACCTCGTTATGCGCTTTAATGCTAATTAATGAGTTAGTTTCCAATCATTAATGAAATAGGGTTTCGTGCTTATCGAAGAGCCATTTCACGTAAGGTGGTATATTTTATATGTCTTCAGCATTTAAAGCTTTCCCGTCACCTTTTCCTTATCATGACTCTCACCTCATTTGTAAACTGCAGGAACAAAGAACAGAGAATGATACAAAGCAGTAGTCAGGATACTATGGGAAATAAAGGCAAAGCTCCGAGTTCTGAAGATCAAGAAATGACGCCCTTGTATTGTTATAGACATTTTTGTGCCTCACAGCATTGGGCATGAAATGTCCATAATACAAGGGATCCAAAGTCCCTAAAAGGGTTGTTCTTGCCCCTAAAGGAACAAGGTCAACCAATGACAGCTTCTCCCAGAAGTTCTCCACCAAAAACCACTCAGAAACAGTCAATTCAGGATCAATTCAGATGATCTACTAGCTGCCTGCGTTGCAATGCACCCCAGTACACTAGCCAGGTGCGTTGCAACACACCTAAATGCACTACCAGGGTGTGTTGAGTGAGAAATTCCAAATGGCAAAGTCATTCCGCGAGGTGTACAGACACTGGAAGCTTCCAGAATCTTCCTCAATGACACTTGCCTCAATGAATTCGACCAGTGATGAGTAAGAGGCTCTCAGCCTCCAAGTGGAAGCAAGAACTGACAGAGAGAAGCCACAAGTCAAAACATAAGCTGACTCATCCTCTCTGCTTACATATATATATGGATCACTCATCCCAGAGATCCAGAGGCTGGAATTTTGTACTTTGCAGAGAATTGCTGTTGGTTTGAGATTGAGATTAGTACATTGGGTGATTTATGCTTTGTCAGAGGAGAGGAAGGGATTCCTTTGCTGGGAGGTAGATGCTGGATCGAGACTCACTTGGTTGTATCTCCTCTTGGACTTTTTTATCATATAAATAAAACTATTTGAGTTTCTCCTATATGCTTGTATATCAATGATGCTTTGTTATATTTGCATATTTAGTTTATATCTGATCCTAAACTAGTTATGAATGCAAATCTATGTCTTTTGTGTAGTTTTCCTCTCTTATGATCTTGCAGGAACTTGGTGAAGCTAGACCAGTGAAGGAGCAGGTAGCGGGAAGCGAACAAAGGAGAGAGCGATTGGATCGACAAACTAGCAGAAGACACCGGTTAGTTACATCCTTCTTCTCTATTTACATTTCATAAAGAAGAATACGAAAATAGTTTTCCTTGTTTGTTGCTAAGGCACTATCACACCTTAGAGTGGGATAGGGGCATTCCGAATGGATACTTTTCCCAACAACAAATTGGCGACTCCACTGGGGAACGTATCTTGTTAGTTTATTTGTGTTTCTATTGTTGTTCATCTCATAAACTCAGGAGTGCCGAATCGAACTGCATTTGCCATTTACAAATGCAAAGTAGAGATCTGCTACTCTAGTCCATTCACTGGGCCTGTTTATGATCTGAACAGCTGATCCACTAGTGCTCTAACAGCCCTTCGTGATAGATCTTAGTCCTCCTTTAAATAATCCCACTAATTGTACCTTATTGATAGCTTTTATCCGGCCAAAAACCGTAGATTAAATTGCAAACCGTGACCCAGAACCCAGAGACAATTCTCATTTCTACTTCAGCGCAGGCTCTGTGAAGAGGTTCTGCATTTCAACGTAGGTCCCGAGAGGGCTACCTGCGCTGCAATTTAGTTTCTCTGTGCTGGGGGTGCGGTGATCAGCCTTTGCCTTGTGCAGCTGTGGTTCTCTGCTTCTTTTTGCTCAGTTTTCTCTCTGATTTTTGCAGCCTATTATCAGTGTGTGTACCTATCTGAAACCCCTTTTCTTTGCCTTAATTCCACCTCGGTTGTATAAAGAAACTGTATTTGTTTTTGTGTATTTGTTACATCATTTGCAGTTTCCCATTACAAAAGTAAACTAGTCATACTGTCGCCCTTAGATCTAGACCTGTCGTAAGTGTCGTTTTGATCTTAGGAGTGAGTTTGTTTGCTGTTCACAGTTGATTACGCTTTTACTTTTGTCATTTGGTTTGAATTTATGCATTTCTAGTGTAGAAACAAGTATTTACTTCAAAATCATAAAGTGTCGTAATCGTCTTTTTGATTTTGAAAGAAGCTTGTTTGTGTTTTTCACTTGAAATCGAATTCAAATTTGTACAACAGCTTTCTTTTTAGGCATCAATATTAAGAAAGTGAAAACAAATACATGCATATGTGCATTTACATTTTGACAGTTTGTATGTGTTGATTTAGGAAAAGTGCATTTACAGTGTGCTCTATGCTCTTTGAGAAAAGATTGTGTCTTTCTTTTCCCCTTGTAGCTAGGATTTTCATTGTTGAAAAGATATAAAAGCTTGCTTATCATCTTTAGGCTGCATTTAGGAATTGTATATACATCTCGTGGTGATCCAAAAAGGTAAACTTCTAAGAAAGATCAACCTAAAATAAATTGAATGAACTTAACAACGCTTTGTAACTTAACGCACAACATAGAGGTCTAGGCTAGAGACGTGTTCCGGCATCGTAAAACCTGGTCACTAGTCGCCTCACTGATGGTTGGGTGATTCCTCCTGAGAGACGATAAGTGCCAGTACGGATTGTGCTCCCATGTACCGTCAACTATATATTGGGAGACCCCTATAGGCATAAAACCTTTATCCATAGGAAGCCGTGTCGGCCGCCCTACTGATCGCAATGCACTGAACACAGCATTCGGGAAGATTGATCGCCCGTACCCTAAAAAGTATTTTGCGGTTTTGCGAAAAGTTTGGCACACCCTCTACCTAGAACTCCAGAGCAGTCCCTTTCATTCCTTTTCAGACTCCTTAATGGAAAGGTTCCATCTGAGCACTTGTCACTTCAAGCTCATTAAAAATCGAAGGAGACTAGAGTCATCTTTTGCTTTTTCTCGACTCTTTAAAATTGAAAAAGCAAGTTGTGTCTAAAGCGTCTAAAAATTCATTTAATTCGGAAACATATTTCCCCTTTTTGTATTTTGGTTGATCGAGTAATCCGCAATCGTGGAAGAAAGTCAATTGAAACCCCGTCATTTGCGGAGGCTTACGAGTCAACCGTCTTTGTCTCCGGAATCGAAAACAGTACGGACAAAGCGAACTCGTTTAATCGGTTCGAAATCTCCTATTAAAGTTAGAACAAGTGTTCCAACAACATCCGAGATTCCGGTTACTCCAAACATTTCTAGAAACCCTGCCTCTACAGAAGAAGTTCAACAGCCATAGAGGGACAGTGATACTGATCCTAGTCTGAGAGCAAACACTTGTGTTACTGAACCAGTTCCATCTGCGACCGGTTCTGAGAGTCTTGCTCCTCAAACATCTGTCGCTGTCGATTCAATCCCTTCTTCGGCACCAGAAATATTTTGCGGACCTGACGATCTTCCCCTTCCACTTGGTTTGATTGCGATAGAGGAAATTATAGAAGATCCGCAAGCAAGTACTCCAACACATTTTGTAGTCGGGGTCACTCTATTTCCTTCGACATCAGAAGTTAGTCTACCACCAGTGGAAGTTCCTGTAGAATCGCTAGGTGATCTTTTGGATAGACTCAAAATGTCTGAACAACCGTCAACATCTAGGACTGTGTCGACTGACACAACGACAATAGAACTCACTGCCGTCACTCCGACAATGTTTGCCGGCGTACCATCTGTCCCGACTAGCTCACAACCACTAGAAGAAGCCCATCCAGGGACTATTTCGACAGTATGGTCCGTTCCTGTTTGTTCCTCCGGAATAATATCCGGCAACTCTTATGTTGAGACTCGAAAAATTGATCCATTTGGAGGTCAATTTGGGCAATCGAGTCCCCAAGGGCAGACAATCCCCTTGAGTTCCGGATTACCACCATATGGGGGGCAGTATGCCCTTTCATTACCCCCTCCGGGAGGATATCCATACGAGAGTTCACAACAGTATTCAAGTTATACTGGAGTTACGTCAAGTGGTTGGGTACCTATACTACCCCAACAACCAAGGGTTGTGTATTCTATGCAACAATGTGTACCTATGTCGAACATCCCAACTACACCGGCTATTGTAACCGTGTCACAAGTTCAAACACTGCCTGTTGTATGTCAACCTCAGATTTCTCAGGTTGTAATGCAACAACCCCTTGACCCTGTGACTCAACCACAATCGCCGACTAGTGGGGTGACACAGGTCCAAACGGGTACAATTACCCCACACCTTGGTCCAACGGTTAGTATAGCACAACAGAACATGGCTTCACAACCATGGCTGGTGCAATACCAACAACTACAATTCCAACAAGTATACCAAGGTTCTGAGCAACAGATCTTTGCGAACAGTGGACAGCCGTACATTCAAAACGGTCAAAATCAACCACTTTACAGTGTTCATGTCCACCAACCGTATCAGTCGTACCAGCATCAACTACATTATGCTGGTATGCAAAGGCCGACTGCTCAGGCTATTCCATCGTACCCTGGGTATGCTTCACCTAACCTGAATCAACAGTTACCATTCGTGGCGACTTTAGCGTTACCCGATTTACACCAGTTAACAAACGATCCAATTGCTTACACCCCTCGGTGGCCAGCGATTCCTCATAAACTTCCATCAAATATTCCTAAATTTAATGGAAATCCAGGTGAAGACCCATCGAATCACGTGATGACATTTCATCTATGGTGTTCATCAAACACCCTAAACAATGATTCGATAAGGCTTCGCCTTTTTCAGAGGACGTTAACGGGTCCAGCGGCAAAATGGTATATTGAATTTCCTAAAGCTTTGTTCGACAATTTCAGCACCTTAGCGACGACTTTCTTAACCCATTTTCAATTACCAATAAGGTATGAAATGGGAACGGAAAGCTTAACCAACTTCAAACAGACAACGGCCACTCACATATCTGATCATATACATGAGTGCCGATGTCGTCGTAGGATGGTAAAAACATACGTTCCCGATCAGCTATTCGCTGAATGGTTTATCAAGTCATTACTTCCTGCCATAACGGAAGATGTGGCAAAGGGGGGAGTCGTAACAAAAGAGCAAGTTATCGCTCGTGCGCAATATCTAGACTTGGTCTATACTCAGTCTGGCACGCTCTACGACAAAATACTTGATGCCCCTAGACCGGAATTCTCAATTCCTCCTCCTCCTAAATCAAACAATGACTCTCATGTCGGCGATGGCGTGATTGGCACGACAAACGTGAAATCGAAAAAGGCTGCCTCCAAGAAAGCCCGTAAGATTTCAGATCAAAATGCAAAAGACGAAATTCTTGCTTCGGAAGTAAATGCCGTATCGATAGATAAGGGAAAAGAAACCAAACAACCAGGAAGCAAGAAGAAACAAATCAAAGGGAAGAAGAAGAAACAGGGTGAATCATCTCCTGAAAAAACTTCTTCAAACCCTCCTGGAAATGGGAAACCACCCCCCTCAGGGTGTCAGATATGTGATGAGGATCATTGGACCTCACAATGTCCATACAAAGCTGAGCTTAAAATATTCTTTAAAAGTTCGCAAACCTCAGTTGTGTTAACTGATCCGTTTCCAAATCCAGGAACAAATCTGGTTGAAAGTGAAAATGCTTCCCCGTCGCAAGTGCTAATGTTGTCGATTTCGAAGCAGCAAAATGATGATTTGATTTCGACGAGGAACAAAGATTACGGGAATCCGCAGCTGTCGAACGAGAAGGATAAAGATCAACCAAGTAGTTCGACAACAACTTCGACAGAAGTTGTAACACCCATCATTCCTGAATTAACAATAAAACTGCCAAAGGTAGTAGTACACAAGTCGACGTTTAATCCTCACGCTAGAGTGGCCCAACATTATAACATAGTGGAATATTTGGCCCAATCGCCATCCGCTATGTCGACTCTTGAAGTACTACAAAACTGTCCGTCCCAAAGGCAGGCTTTGTTATCAGCCATTGGTGGGATTGATCCTAAGGATTCCAATCTTGTATCCTTCGACCACAAAGGATACGATCCTCAATTACCAGCTCAACTAGCTTTCCTTGTTCAAGTGAAAGCCCTCAACAAAACTGTTCATCGAACAATTATTGATGAGGGGGCATCTACATGTATTATGTCGATGAGTTGCTGGAAAACTTTAGGATCTCCAGCCTTGTCGCGATCTTCAACAACATTAAAAGCATCCGACGGAAGGACATATACCCCATATGGTATCCTAAATAACTTGAAAGTTGAACTAGGAGGGAAAACAGTATAAATTGATGTTGAAGTAATCGATGGAAACCTTGATTACAACATCCTATTGGGAAGACCCTGGATATATGCCATGGCCGTAGTTATGTCGACCTACTTCAGGAAGATTGCATTTCCCTTCCAAGGAGGAATTACAATCGTCGACCAACAAACATTCCTCCCCAATAGTTCACAAGTTACGGGAAGCATTCCAATGATCCATGGAAGCAATCATTCGCTCCAAAATATCGGAGTAGGTCTCCTAAAAGACCCTGCCTTAATGGGTACTTTTGCCCTACCACCTCCGAGTAATCTGGCGGAAGTGGTGTTGAGCCTCAGACCTGCACTTCTTTACACATCCTCTCAGCCTCCTTTTCCTATTCATTTCCTCCTTTTGTCACTCATTCCCTCCATCAAATTTCTTAAATCATTGTATTTTAGGACTTTTTACATCGTTTGCTAATTATGCTAATGACTTGTTGTTGGTTTAGAATTTTGGTTCAAAGTGTTGCGTTTCCGCAGCTCACACAGGGTTTCCGCAGCTCACACAGGGTTTCCGCAGCTGTTTTCTTAAACGGTATGTTCCAGGTGTCCTCTAGGAAGAAGAGCCACATGGGCAAGTTCGTGGAACCAAGGACATGGTGTGTGTCCCTCCAGCTCACCCAAACTGGTCATAAAAACCCATAGTCAACGCAGAGGCAAATCCGGTCAACCAGAGGTCATTAGCGGTGGCACGGCTCTGCGTGTTCTGTTTTGGAGCACGTGGTACCTTCCTCAGTCACAAAGACAGTGGGAGACACGAATCCAACAGCGGATTGAATGCCCACAATGACCGTTGCCTAAATCCGAGGACGCAGCCAAATTACGTGTTTTGACACAGCTGCTTGAATAGCAGAAGTTTCGTTAAAGTAGTTTGATTTCCTCTGTATAAATAAAGCGTCTTTGAACGCTGGATAGTTAGTTGCTTTTGTAATCATTTTTGAGCTCCCCACTATATTTTCAAACTTGCAATCAATACATGAGAAGACTGTTCTTTTTCTAAGCGTGTAACTGTTCTTTGGATTGGCTGAAGTGGGCAGAGGGCCCCTGTTTGCTACAGCCACTGTACAGTAGTTTAATTCCTTGCATTTGGTTTTCTGATTTCATGTATAATAGCTATATATATATGTTCTTTTTATTTGTTGTAATGTTATTTCTTTTCAAACATGTATAATAGCTGTACATAAACTTTGAATTCTGCTGATTTACATTTCTGCACTTTTGTCCATGACTGATCAGTGTGTTATGCAGGTTTCTTAGGCGAGCTCGGGATAGTTTTCTTGCTTTTCTTTTTACAACTGGTGGCATGTGTGATCATCTTATCTAGATTGCTGATCTTTATTTTTGATTTTCATTAGTATCATTGCTTTAGTTTGCACTTTACTTTCTGCTCATAGCTTATCAAGTTGTTCATCTTTTGATGGCTCTTTTTATCATAATCAACTAACTTCAGTAGAGCCAAAATATCACTTAGTACAACTTGGTTTATTTTGTTTTAAGACTCACATTGCTAACTTGTTCATAACTCTTTCTTACATGATTAATCCAGCTGAAGGCAAAAAGGTTAAGGGAAAATTAAGTGGTGTGATTTGTCACCTATATTTTACATTGCTTAAAACTTAATTGAAGAGTTAAAGTAGTTGTTCTTGTTTTTAACTGAGTTAATGTAGATGTCATTTTCATTTTCATTTTCATCAGCAGTGTAGGTACTGGGCCAATGCCATTGGTCTTTTATTTGATGCCTTTACTTTCCTTTAAAGCTTTGATTCCATTTCAGTTATTGTTCAAGCTTTCTTTAGAATACTCTTTAAGTTTCAAGAAATCATTTAGAAGTCACCACAAACACACACATTCACTCGCTTGATTACATCTCCATCACATCACATTAGGAAGGATAAATAAAAAACAAACTAAAAAGATAAAAATGACAAAAGATTAAGAAAAGGTTATCTAAGTACATATAGTACACCTCACTTCATCAGCTTACGAGCCTCGGGTTGACATTTAAATGTTGCAATTTAGATATCACTAAATTAACCAAACATTTTGGCGCCGTTGCTGGGGAAGTGAAATTAGGTAGCCAGATTCTTAAAAAAAAAAACACAATAAGAAAATTTCAAGGAAGGAAATTGATAACATCTCAAAGTATGCTCTCCTCTTGCACTTAATGTGATCTGGAGGATCAGAAAAGAGAGAGTTATTGGTTTAATAGTTTCTTGAGTATGCTCTCTTCTTGCACCTAGAGTGACCTGGAAGATCAAAAAGAGAATTATTAGCCCGACTTGAAGAAAAATAAAAAAATGACATGCATAGGGCAAGAGATTCTAGGGGAAGGTTTTTAGCTAGAGCCAAAAGTTCGATTTTTACAAGTCCATCTACTTCAAGGAATAGACAAGAGACACCTCCATCATCTCCAACTGACACTCCTAGCCCTAGGATTCCCGGAATTCAAGAAACAGGAGTCGACTCTGAATTAGAGAGAGATCCTTTCCTTCTTTCTCCAGAGAGACAAATTGTAATTGAAGAAGTAGAATCACCTGAAGAAGAGGGAGAAATTCCTTCTCATACACCCTTAGTAGAAGAACCAGAAGACTCTGAAGTCTTCAGGGAAACTACTATGACAAAGGAAGGAGGTGGTAGAGGTAGAGGTAGAGGAGGAGAAGGAGGAAACAATGGAGGAGGTAGAGGTAACATTGGAGGAAATAGGGATGGAGATAACTCATTTGGGTTTCCTATAGTCGATGAGGACTCCCGAGCCACCATGAAGAACATCTCACCATCTGTCCTCCCAAACTTCCATGGGTTAAGGAATGAGGACCCTGAAACATTTCTATTTGAGTTTGAAGTCGTATGTTGAACTTATGATTATCTGGATGACTCTCAAAAACTCAAACTGTTTCCTTCAACATTGAAAGGATCAGCTTTGAAATGGTTCATGGGATTACTCACTCAATCCATTAGGTCTTGGAATGATATGAAACAAACATTTTTGGATAGGTACCTGGACTATTGTATGCCCACCAATCATAAGGATGAGGTATTCAAAATGATGCAAAAAGAAGATGAAAACTTGGAGGAATTGATTGAAAGATTTCAATATACTCTGAAAAGAGCAAAAATGAGTAACTTGGATGAGGAGACCTTGAAAGCCCTTTTACTAAAAGCCATTAGAGATGAATGGATAGATCTTTTGAATATGATGGGAAAATGAGATGTATCTCAACTTCCACTTTCTAATATAGCAGAATTATGTGTCCATCTCTCAAGGGGGAAATCCAAAACTCAAAAAGGGCCTAGAGATCCTTCTCTCATCAGAGAAAATAAATATGCAACTGGATCGGTAAGTAGGGCTGAGATTGGCAACATGCTTGATGAATTCAAAACTGATATCTTAGGGAGTTTTAGTGAGCAACTAGACATCCTTAAGATTCACAATAAGCAGAAAGCAGAAGTTGAGGCTTTGGCCATCTTTTGCCCAAAGTGTAGAAAGAAACATGCTCTAAGGGAATGTCCCTTGGATGCAAAAGTTGTAGAAACATGTGTAATCTGTTCAGAGAACCATGAGACCAAGGATTGTCCTTCAATTCCTGGGCTCAAAGCTATCTTTCAAGAAGATCCAAATACAATTGAATCTCTCTGTTTTGTTGCAAGGAGACCTTGGCAGGGGCAACAAAATCAAGGGTTTAACAACTCTATGAATTTTCAACCCCAACCAAATTGGAATCCTTGGCAACAACCTTGGTCCCAACCTCAAAATTCTTTTCAATCATGGGTACAAGGTATGCAAAATCCTTATGGGAGATTTGCTCAATTTTACCAATATCCTCCATCTTTTCAAAACCAACAAGCTCCACAACTTCCAAATCAAAATCCGCAACTATCATTGCCATTTCCACAACAACAACCTTCTCAACAGAATCCAAATTCTCAACTCTTGCTTCCATTCCAACAGAAGTCAAATAAACTTCCTTCTCAGCCATTGCCAAATCCCAATAATAAAAACCCTCAAAATGCCTACAAGATGGAAGGTCAGCAATTTCCTACCTATATGATTGTTCCTCTCAATGAAGTACAACTCAGATCAGGTAGAGTCTTAGATAAACCTTCTATAAATGATCAAAAGCAAAGCATTTTTGAGGAAGAATATCTTGATGTCAATAAGGGTTCTGAAGCATCTCTTCAAAACCCAAACACTCAAAAAGAAAAAGAAAAAGAATTAACCCCCACAACTCCCATAGTTGAGCAACCTGCATCCTTATCCACACCTCCTTTCCCTGAAAGATTACAAATTGATAAAGGAGTGGAAAAACAAATTTGGTTGCCTGACTATAATTTTCTAGATGAATTGAAAAATGTCTGTATCAAGATTCCCTTGTTACAAGCCATTAAAGAGATTCCTATTCTAGCAAAAACAATAAAGGAGTTGAGTCTTAAAAGACCAGGAAGGAAACCAAGAGATACCAGAAGGATCCACCTGGTAGGAAAAATTGTAGATATCATGATGGGAAAAATTACTATGTAGAAATATATAGATCCCGGTAGTCCAATTGTCAAAACACATATCAATGGGGTAGAAATAACAAATACTTTGATTGATTTAGGGGTTGCTATCAACATCATGAGTAGACAAACTATGGACCAGCTAAAACTTCCTAATCTTCTTTTTACACCTACTTTATTGCAACTTGCAGATCGATCAATTATTAAACCAGTTGGTGTATTGGAAGACATTCCAGTCTCCCTAGACTCTTGGGAATATCCAGTGGATTTCATGATTTTAACTCCCAAGAGTAATCTAGGAGGGCATCCTCTTATTTTAGGAAGACCTTGGCTAGCCACAGCTAATGCTTTCATAAGTTGTAGGTCTGGGGATATGTATATTTCTAATGGTAATTCGACAAAGAAGTTCAATCTGTATCCTCCAGCAAAAGCAATTACAGAAATAGGGGATAATGAGTGGGTTGATGATGAAGATACTATACAACCTGTCTTTACCATTTCTGAGATTAGTGAAGATAGTCAAATTCTGAACACATTAGAAAATTTTGAACCATCATCAAAATATGACCACACACAATTTCAGTTGGATTCTGACATTGAGTGTCTATCATCTAGACAGATGTCTCTTTTCTCTATGGAAGAGTTTGGTAGTTCTGCCATTGAGATTTTTCCAGGAAAAACACTGAATATCAACAAAAACTTGGAAAAATCACAATAGGAAGAGCTAACCAAAGTCTTGCAAAAGCATTCTACTGCATTTGCATGGGAATATACAGATATGAAAGGTATTGACCCGAAGACTTGCATTCATCACATCTATATTGAGGAAAATAGTAGACCAATCAGACAACCTCAAAGAAGGATGAATCCAAACCTTAGGGAAATAGTGAAAGAAGAGCTCCAAAAGTTACTTAATGTAAACTTCATTTACCCCATTTCAGATAGCCAGTGGGTTTCTCCTTTGGTTATAGTACCTAAAAAGAATGGTAAATGGAGGGTTTGCATTGATTATAGGGAATTGAACAAAGCAACTTTGGAGGATCACTTTCCTTTGCCCTTTATTGATCAAGTATTAGATACTTTAGCAAGTAAAAAGTATTTCTCATTTATGGATGGTTTTAGTGGTTACAATCAGATTCAGGTAGCACCTGAAGATCAGGACAAAACCACATTTACCTGTCCTTGGGGGACTTTTGCTTACCGAGTACTTCCTTTTGGATTATGTAATGCACCCGCAACATTTCAAAGTGCAGTATTAGGAATCTTTTCCGATCTAATTCATGATTGTGTAGAGATCTATATGGATGATTTTACAGTTTATGGTAACTCATTTGAAGAAGCATTAAAAAATTTGGAAAAAGTCCTTATAAGATGTAAAGAAACAAATCTTTCATTAAGTCATGAAAAATGTTTCATGATGTTTACTGAAGGGATTGTTTTAGGACATCATATTTCAGGAGATGGAATTAAAGTTGATAGATCAAAAGTTGAAGTCATCTCCAAATTACCAATTCCAAATTGCCAAAAGGATGTTAGAAGTTTTCTTGGGTTTACTGGATATTATAGAAGATTTATTGAAAACTTCACCAAGATAGCATCTCCGCTCTTCAAATTACTTACAAAAGACTGTGAATTCAAATGGGATCCTGAATGCCAATCTGCATTTTAAGCTTTAAAAACAAGGATATCTGAAGCACCCATTCTGAGAGGGCCAAATTGGAAACTTCCTTTCCATATTTCTACAGATGCTTCAGATACAGCTCTAGGAGCTGTCTTGGGACAAAAGGATTTGGTCCCTTATGCCATTTACTACACCAGTAAAAATTTGACTCCCACTGAGTTAAATTATACTGTGACTGAAAAAGGGTTCTTAGCCGTTGTTCATGCGATCAACAAGTTTAGACATTATATAACCAGCTATGAAACTTTTGTCCATACTGATCATTCTGCAATTGGATATCTCATGAATAAACCTGTTACTAATGGCAGAGTTACAAGATGGCTTTTACTTTTACAAGAATTCAATATTACTGTGTTAGATAGACCAGGGAAACAAAATACAGTAGCTGATTTCTTGTCTAGAATCCAAAATACTAATGAAGATTCTCCTGTAGAGGATAAGTTTCCAGATGAATATTTGTTTGCAATAACTACTAAAACCCCTTGGTATGCAGACATTGCTGATTATTTGGTTACAGGGAAGCTACCTCCACACTTATTTCCTAATGAGAAAAGGAAAATCATTCAGGAAAGTTCAAAGTATTCATGGATTTCTAATGAATTGTTCAAAACAGGGCTAGATTGTGTGATCAGAAGATGTGTTCGGGAAGATGAAATGCATGACATCCTTAAGGCATGTCATGATGAACCGTGCGGCGGACACTTTGCTGACAAGGGGACGGCCTATAAAATCCTTTCTTTGGGATATTATTGGCCTTCTCTCTTCAAAGATGCAAAACAATATGTCAAAAGGTGTGACAGCTGCCAAAGAGTTGGGAGACCAACTCCTTCAAATGAAATGCCATTACAGCCACAGGTATGCATCGAACCCTTTGAAAAATGGGCTTTAGATTTCATTGGACCCATTAACCCACCATCTAAGCAAAAGAAGTACATATTGGTTTGTACTGATTATGTTACTAAATGGGTAGAAGCAAAGGCATTGCCTTCTGCCACTGAAAATTCAGTTGTTCAATTTATTTTTGAGGATATTTTTACTCGTTTTGGTGTCCCAAGAGAAATTGTGACAGATTAGGGAAGCCAATTTACATCTAACTTGATGGAGAAGCTGATGGAAGAATACAAATTCAAGCATAGAAAATCTACTCCATACCATCCGCAAGCAAATGGTCAAGTGGAATCTACAAATAAAGTTCTTGAGAGCATCATCACCAAAACTGTTCATCTTCATAGAAGAGATTGGGCAGAAAGGCTTCCTGAAGCCTTATGGGCCTATAGAACTACATGGAGGAACACAACAGGACATTCTCCCTATGAACTTGTTTATGGGAAAGAACTCTTGCTCCCCATTGAGTTTCAAATCAAGACCTACAAGATGGCAGTTCAGTTGGGGATGAATCTATCAGAAGCCCAAAAGCACAGAATGGAGCAGCTGAATGAGCTAGATGAGATAAGACAAGATGCAATTTTAAGCACTGATCTAGTTCAGCACCAAAGAACTAAGTGGCATGATCGACACATCAAAGAGAAAAAGTTTCAGAAGGGAGATTGGGCACTATTGTTTGATTCCAAGTTTAAGGACTTCAAAGGAAAATTTCAAACTCATTGGCTTGGACCATATGAGATTGATGAAGTCTTTATCAATGGAGCAGTTCGAGTAAAGACCATTGATGAGTTTCAGACTCGTCTCATTGTGAATGGCCACTGATTGAAAGTCTACCATAAGCCACTCTCAAAGGAGGAATTTTTTAAAATGTTCCAAGAAGATTCTGCAATGAGGCTGGTGGAGAAGAATTCTTCTCCTCCATCAGCCTAGTCTTTGTTTCTTTCAGTTGAAAAAAAAAAAAAAAAAAGTCTCTTGTATAAGCCTGAAAACCAATCTTGAATTGGCAGTCTTATGCAGAAAATATAAGGTGAAAATCAGGGGCACCTGACACTTTGTATTTTCCAAAAAAAAAAAATCTCTCTCTCTCTCTTTCCATCTCATTCTCCATTTCAGTTCATCCATCCCATCATCTCCATTCCACTTCATTTTCATTCCATTTCATTCATCTCACTCCATTTCATCAATAAAAGTCCCTCTCAGGACTATTTCATTTAGTTAAGTCTTCTCTAACTACTTCTTGGTATAGACAGAAGGGTGTTGTTTCAGTTTCCGCAGCTGAGAACTGTTTCCGCAGCTCGCACCAGTTTCTGCAGCCAGCATCGCTCTGTCTCTACAGCAGCAGTACTCTGTTTTAAAAAATCACAGTCAGAGGTATCAACATCACCAAGGGCAACAAGGATGGGAGGCACCTGCAAGATAAGAAAGCAATAAGGGGTCTGCAACCTTAATAAAAAAAAGGCAAATCTATGAAGGTATGATCAAATGTTTTTTCCCAACAACAATTTAATGTCATTTTACGTATAGTTATTAAATCGTGGAAAGAGCCACTAAATGAAATGATTCGGCAAGATCATCCCACTCCTTCTCCACGATCATGCCTCATCCACCTCATACCTTTCTAACGGTTCCCTCATCATCATTAATTCAAAACTCGAGTTGGGGCTGCTCCTCCATTACTGGCCGTACCTCTGTGACGTAACCCAATGTACCACGGCTCTCCTTACCGTCATTTCCGCAGCCAATGTTTAAACGTGTGCGTAAGCCACCCGACTCTCAAGGATTCGGCCGTTAATCCGTTCACTTATCACTCCATCTCCGCATGCATCTAACTCATTTCTCGTGTTTGTCTTCTACTCTCTCGTATTCACACCATTTCCACTCTCATTTACGCTGCAAACTCCACAGCTCTGTTCTCTGTTTCAAACCCCGACTACTGTTCTGCAATACACCTCGCATTACGTTACGGATACTCCACTTACAGTCGTAATAAACCTGTTTTTCTTGTGAGCATCCTCCTTGACCATTCTCACGCAGTCAAAGCTTCAGCTGAAGTTGAAAAGCCAAAGATGGGGAAGCTGCTTAGAGCTGAACCTGAGGGTCTGAAGTATTTAGAAGGCTATCCACAGACGAAGGAAGCACTAAAGAAATCACAATGGCTCAAGTTTATTCAGAAATTCAGAGGGTATAACAAGGAGGTAACGAAGGCATTTGCTCGATCATTCAATGGAAATACCGTGGAAGTGGGAGACCTGAAGTTCACAGTAATAGAGAACACCATAGCCACAGCAACCAGTCTACCTCAAAAAGGAGAAAGATGGTTTAAGAACAGAACAGTGGAAGACCAAGGATGGAAAGACATGCTTAAGAACCCAGGTATGGACACTTCAATATTCACTAAGGGAATTCCTGTACATGTCATTAAGGAAGAATGGACTGCATTGTTGTTACTTGTTCAAAAGTTTATCACATGTGAGGGCCGCTTTGGCACTATGTATATGTACCATGCAAGAATTATGATGAATTTCATGGATGACCATGCCCTCAATTTACCCTATTTTCTGTTAGCAAGCCTAAAGAAAATGAGTTTCACTGTCCAAAAGCATGTAGGCCATATTGAATCTCACTTGTATCATCACGGGTTAATTAGAATTCTCATAGAAGAGCAGTTAAAGAGTAACAAGGATACATGGGAAAAGTTTCTAACCAGAAACCATTTCCAAGAGGTAACTGAAGCCTCTAGCAGTTCCCCTAGAGTCCCAAAAAGAAGTAGGAGAAGAGAAAGGGGTGCTGCAGCCCAAGATCCTCCTACAGAAGAAACTGAAGAAACTGCTCAAGAAGAAGAGGAAAAGAGAGATAAAACTAAGAAACAGAAAAAGGATAAAGGGAAAACAATTGTTCAAAAATCATATCCATCACCTGAACCTTCAATAGAAGAAGACTATCAAACCTTGGCTGATAGACTAGTACAACTCCAAGCTACTGCCCTCTCAAAGAAGAAACAAAAAGAAAAACAGAGTAGTCAGCAAAAGAGCACTAATGTACAAGTGAGAAGAAGCGGTAGACTTAAAGAAAAAATGAGTGTGACTAAAGAAAAACAATCACATTTCATTGATTTGGGAGAAGGCACACCTGAAAAGACTCCAATTCAGCTAGTTATTGAGCCAAGTCCTCCACAAGAGGAAAGTCCCTTTCAGCAAGAAAGAGAAAACAGTCCTCAAGAATTCGAGTTTAGGCCAAGAAGAACACCTGAAACTGACCCTGACCAGCAGGAGGCATACAATTATTTGGAGACCTTGGAGCAATCAGTTGCAGGTCCAAGCACTATATTGCCTCTTGAGGAACAGGTCCAGTCTTTAAAACAAGAGGTGTTTGAGCTAGAAGTCTTGAACCGGCATATTAAACAAGAAAACGAAGCATTGAAAGAACAAAGCAAGGTGGACAAAATTTTCCATGACAATACCATGCTTCACTTAGGACTTTGGCAGAAGAAGAACAGAAAATTGAAGAGAAAATGTAAGAAGCTGAGCAGAGCCTTGATCAATTTGAAATTCAAGTGTTTAGTCAGAAAACCAAGGACAATTTTGGCAGCAAGGAGAAAGAGAAGAAGGCTGGATGTTTTGGCAGAAGCATCTGAGCACATGGACTGAAAAACAATGACAAAGTTTTGGTTGCATGAGGACATGCAACACCTTCACAGTGGGGGTATGTTGAGCCTCAGACCTGCACTTCTTTACACATCCTCTCAACCTCCTTTTCCTATTCATTTCCTCCTTTTGTCACTCATTCCCTCCATCAAATTGCTTAAATCATTGTATTTTAGGACTTTTTACATGGTTTGCTAATTATGCTAATGACTTGTTGTTGGTTTAGAATTTTGGTTCAAAGTGTTGCGTTTCCGCAGCTCACACAGGGTCTCCGTAGCTCACACAGGGTTTCCGCAACTGTTTTCTTAAACGGTATGTTCCAGGTGTCCTCCAGGAAGAAGAGCCACATGGGCAAGTTCGTGGAACCAAGGACATGGTGTGTGTCCCTCCAGCTCACCCAAACTGGTCATAAAAACCCATAGTCAACGCGGAGGCAAATCCGATCAACCAGAGGTCATTGGCGGTGGCACGGCTCTGCGTGTTCTGTTTTGGAGCACGTGGTACCTTCCTCAGCCACGAAGACAGTGGGAGACACGAATCCAACAGCGGATTGAATGCCCACAATGACCGTTGCCTAAATCCGAGGACGCAACGAGATTACGTGTTTTGACACAGCTGCGTGAATAGCTGAAGTTTCGTTAAAGTAGTTTGATTTCCTCTGTATAAATAAAGCATCTTTGAACGCTGGATAGTTAGTTGTTTTTGTAATTGTTTTTGAGCTCCCCACTATATTTTCAAACTTGCAATCAATACATGAGAAGATTGTTCTTTTTCTAAGCGTGTAACTGTTCTTTGGATTGGCTGAAGTGGGCAGAGGGCCCCTGTTTGCTACAGCCACTGTACAGTAGTTTAATTCCTTGCATTTCATTTTCTGATTTCATGTATAATAGCTGTATATATATGTCTTTTTATTTGCTGCAATGTTATTTCTTTTCAAACATGTATAATAGCTGTACATAAACTTTGAATTCTGCTGATTTACATTTCTGCACTTTTGTCCATGACTGATCAGTGTGTTATGCAGGTTTCTTAGGCGAGCTCAGGATAGTTTTCTTGCTTTTCTTTTTACAACTGGTGGCATGTGTGATCATCTTATCTAGACTACTGATCTTTATTTTTTATTTTCAGTAGTATCATTGCTTTAGTTTGCACTTTACTTTCTGCTCATAGCTTATCAAGTTGTTCATCTTTTGATGGCTCTTTTTATCATAATCAACTAACTTCAGTAGAGCCAAAATATCACTTAGTACAACTTGGTTTATTTTGTTTTAAGACTCACATTGCTAACTTGCTCACAACTCTTTCTTACATGATTAATCCAGCTGAAGGCAAAAAGGTTAAGGGAAAATTAAGTGGTGTGATTTGTCACCTAGATTTTACATTGCTTAAAACTTAATTGAAGAGTTAAAGTAGTTGTTCTTGTTTTTAACTGAGTTAATGTAGATGTCATTTTCATTTTCATTTTCATCAGCAGTGTAGGTACTGGGCCAATGCCATTGGTCTTTCATTTGATGCCTTTACTTTCCTTTAAAGCTTTGATTCCATTTCAGTTATTGTTCAAGCTTTCTTTAAAATACTCTTTAAGTTTCAAGAAATCATTTAGAAGTCGCCACAAACACACACATTCACTCGCTTGATTACATCTCCATCACATCACATTAGGAAGGATAAATCAAAAACAAACTAAAAAGATAAAAACGACAAAAGATTAAGAAAAGGTTATCTAAGTACATATAGTACACCTCACTTCATCAGCTTACGAGCCCCGGGTTGACATTTAAAAGTTGCAATTTAGATATCACTAAATTGACCAAACAAGTGGCCACAGTGGAATACGAAACCTTCTATATCTAATGGATTTGGACTCCGAGGACGGTTCTTATCTCGTGTCAACCTCGTTAAAAAATGAAACAAGGAGGCATGAGGATAGTTCTTTTACTGTGTCAACCTCATTAAAAAAATGAAGCAAATCCCCTTTTCAAATCTCAAAGGTAAACCTTCATTCCAACCACCGAGTTGAATGCAATGAAGCTTGGGGGGCATGCACCTCGATTTGCATTATTATGCTGGGGGCATGCAAACTTATCATCGAGCAGTTTTAGCACATAGTTCATGCTCGTTAAAAAATAAACATAAGATCGAGCAGTTTTAGCACATAGTTCATGCTCGTTAAAAAATAAACATAAGATCGAGCAAGTGTTTCAACCCGCGTTTAAGCTCGTTAAAAAATGAACTATCCTCCGGTAAATAACCACCGTGAATGCAAATTTATCAGCCATTAAAGCCTTGGTCGTGTTTGCACCATCACCTCCACTTTTCCATTGGCCGATCATTCACCTCCATTTGATTGTTTACCCATTTTGAGGAACAACTGCGAAGAGTGATTTCACTAGCCATCCTTGTGACACTGCCGTGATTGGAAAATTCCAACCCTTACCTGGAATCAGCTGCTACCCGTTTTATCACTCGTTCCTCAAAAGACGAGTCTTCTTTAAGCTCTTTTCATCTTACTCGTAAAATATGAAAAGATTGTCGAGTTTTGGCCTTCTAGCTCGTTAAAGCGACCGGAAGTGCTATCCCTCCTCTAGATTTTAATCTTTTTGGACCTGAGGGATTATGGCACAAAAAGATCGAGCGCTTGTTTTGTTCGGCTCGTTAAAATTATCGAAAATTCATCCCTTCTGTATTGTTTTATACTTTTTCGGACTTAAGGGATTAGATGACGAAAAAGGAACTTTGGAGTTATCTTTACGTACCTTTTCAGACTCTCTTAAAATGAAAAGGACCGAGTTATCTTTGTCGTTAGACTCGTTAAAAAGATTAATAGCGACAAACTTGTCTTTAGACGAGAACAAGTTTCACTATCGCTAGGCTCTTTAAAACATAGCGATGGGTTTGCCCGAAGGGAAAATTATAGAACAAGCATATGTTATCCTCCTCAAGCTTGACAAAAATAAAGAGGTACTGGTCAGAAATGACTGGGAAAAATTGGGAAGAAACTCAAAGAACTTTTATTGGTAGCAAGTCGCTCTTGAACATGACACTTCTGCTCCGTGCCTGAGTCGGGTTGGGTTATTTCATTCACCGATCACATCACCATGTTCTCGCCATACCATCCATCTTTGGGGTAAATGCTACCAATCCATCATATAAGTGTCGCCGATATGTTCAAGAGAAGTCATCCAGAGAAGTCAACCGTGTCCCATCCACTACCATACATTATCCTTCATTCTTTCATGACCGCCACCCTGAACCATATATCATCAGATCGTTTTCACCTCCATCAAAATCATTTGCTCCATTCCATGTCACTGATGTGGGATGCATCAAGGCCCTCCTTTGACAGATCTATTCTTGTCGACATCAGCTCATTATCCAAGAAGTTGATCTACGAACACCCCCTTCAGTACTTTGAAGCTTGCACGCCTCAATGGCAAGTTTCTCACTTCCGGCGACAGGTATACATCAATGACCTTCGACCGAAAGATTTTGCATGGTGTTCGACGCCAAGTCCTTTATTCACACCACGTGAATTGTACTGTAGTACCTTGAGGGTCATTATCATTGTCTGTGATTCCTCTCGCGCTTGTTAACAATTTACATTATTGACTGGTAATCAAGTGATGTCTTTCCATGTTCGACTTCAAAACATTTCTCACATGGATCGACTTGTACTTAGAGTGAAGATCGGACAAGATTGAAGACCCCGGATCTAGTTTCATCCATCCGGGATGCGATATATATTCAGGAAAAATAAAGACATTGACATGTACAGCATTGCAGCACAGATAATCATCCTACCAAAAGGATGGTGATTTCATCAAGATCATCAGTCTACCATCAGACGATTGTCTATTCTATGTACAGAAAAATGAATTTATAAAGCTGAGCATGGGAATGCCCACCTCAGCTAGATCATCAAAATAGTATGAAAAATAATGTATTGTATTGTATCTTATTACAGGTCTCCTCCCAGCATTGAAAGAACTTCGGATCCTCCTAATAAAGCATTTCACCCGATAAACGGCCTCATACTTTAGGGGGCAACTGTTATAGACATTTTTGTGCCTCACAGCATTGAGCATGAAATGTCCATAATCCAAGGGATCCAAAGTCCCTAAAAGGGTTGTTCCTGCCCCTAAAGGAACAAGGTCAACCAATGACAGCTTCTCCCAGAAGTTCTCCACCAAAAACCACTCAGAAACAGTCAATTCAGGATCAATTCAGATGCTCTACTAGCTACCTGCGTTGCAATGCACCCCAGTACACTATCCAGGTGCGTTGCAACGCACCTAAATACACTACCAGGGTGCGCTGAGTGAGAAATTCCAAATGGAAAAGTCATTCCGCGAGGTGTACAGACACTGGAAGCTTCTAGAATCTTCCTCAATGACACTTGCCTCAATGAATTCGACCAGTGATGAGTAAGAGGCTCTCAGCCTCCAAGTGGAAGCAAGAACTGACAGAGAGAAGCCACAAGTCAAAACATAAGCTGACTCATCCTCTCTGCTTACATCTATATATGGATCACTCATCCCAGAGATCCAGAGGCTAGAATTTTGTACTTTGCAGAGAATTGCTGTTGGTTTGAGATTGAGATTAGTACATTGGGTGATTTATGCTTTGTTGGAGGAGAGGAAGGGATTCCTTTGCTGGGAGGTAGATGCTGGATCGGGACTCACTTGGTTGTATCTCCTCTTGTACTTTCTTATCATATCAATAAAACTATTTGAGTTTCTCCTATATGCTTGTATATCAATGATGCTTTGTTATATTTGCATATTTAGTTTATATCTGATCCTAAACTAGTTATGAATGCAAATCTATGTCTTTTGTGTAGTTTTTCTCTCTTGTGATCTTGCAGGAACTTGGTGAAGCTGAACCAGTGAAGGAGCAAGCAGTGGGAAGCGAACAAAGGAGAGAGTGATTGGATCGACAAACTAGCGGAAGACACCGGTTAGTTAAATCCTTCTTCTCTATTTACATTTCATAAAGAAGAATACGAAAATAGTTTTCCTTGTTTGTTGCTAAGGCACTATCACACCTTAGAGTGGGATAGGGGCATTCCGAATGGATACCTTTCCCAACAACATGTATAAAAACACCACCTGTAATAGAGACAATGGTATTACTACTTGGGAAGGCATGTATAGTCTGCTTGAGGAAGAGAATCCCAAAATAATGGAGGTTACAGCTACTGCAGGATCATACTAGTCTTCTGAGGTGTCTATTACAGAGCTAGCTTTCTCATTCTTACACCGAATAGCGGCGAGGCCCAAAATTCTTCCATACACGGACATGGTTAAATGGGTACTGGACAACGTTGACATCACAAACAGACAATTTAAGACTTAATGTCAGCAACTTACAGAATCATTATTTCCACAAAATTTAAGCTTTATATCTGCTAACAAAAAGTGTGCAAGAGGCAAAAAATCACACCAGGGAAGCTCGGCTCAAGAAACGGAGGCAGTTTCCGATGCGTGCCTAGCACTAATCACACATCGCTGAGAAAAACCTCTTGAAAGGGAAAGCCTCTAATTGCTCACTCACTTGTAAGCCCAAAAGTTTGTAAGAAGGCAACGCTAGAGGTAAAAAAGTAAAACTTAAATCCTAAAACCAGTGGTATTTGATAGAAATATCTTCAAAATGGTATGTATATATGCACAACAACTACAGATAGGCTGGAGACAGAAAGCTCAAGAAAAGGCAGAATCGATCAAAAGATTAACTAAGTTGAATAAGATTAACTAAGTTGAATTGGGATTCTTACTGAGTGTATTTGGTAAAGCCACACAGCCAGTGTATGACTCTCAAATGCATCATCAATTCTGCCGAGAAGATGGCGCCATCTCTCGCCGATTCCATTTTTGCAGGACAGTTAAAGTTGGAAGTCGGCCAACCAACTCTTCTCAAACAAATGCTAAATGCTTGTGATTTCAAGGATCAGATACAGAAATAATTAGTTGTTAGTTTTAATTTTAGATTCAATGCTAGTATTAATTTTGTTATATTTTTTCCTGAAATGAGGACGGTCATTTAAACCGTATCCTACATTTTTGTAACAAGTTATTTTTAATTTAGTTAGTAGTATTTAAACCCTTCTCATGCATTTAGAGAAGGGTCTTGAAATTTGTCAAAAACTTATCCCAAGAACATGCACTTTTGTACGCTTTTGAGGAGGTTTTACTGAATGAATGGAACAAGATTTATTGATATCTGCATTTAATATCTACTACTCATGTTGCACTTCTGTACTCTTAGTGGATGTTGGATTAAGAAGAGATAAATCATTATTGCTTGAAGCTCATGAGTAGAACTAGTTATAAATGGTACTTCTATCTCTTAACTATTTTTGCCTTTGTGTCAAAGTGATATTTATGTTCAGTTGTTTATATATTGATGCATGAATGCTTGAGTTATCATTTGGCACTTCTGTATGGTGATAACTATTTATTTATGCTTAATGTATGAGTAACTTATTATGTGATATGCCTTTCACAATTGTTTCGTCTAACTTTTTATATGAAGTGGTTTATCTGTATTGAATTCTTTTCTCATAATCGTTGAATGATATTTATTATCGATTGTTATCTGAAATCATTTTAGATCGCATAAGAGAAGGATTATACCTTGGTTTAGTGTAGACTTAGATATTTCTGCTTATTAGAATACAATTTGCATGTTATTAGATTAGATTTATAATTAGAGCATCTCACTTAGGAACTTTTAGAAAGGAAATATCAATTCTTCACACACACACACACATAAATTGGGAAACTGGTCCCATATCCCTAGTCGAACCCACTATACCAAATGGAAAAGGAGCTGCTAACCAAGGTCTGGAGCAGGTGGGTATCCCCTTTGTTGTAGACCTGATTTTCGTGGATTCAACATATTTGGCGCTAGGAGGAGGGACCCGAACTCTGAATGTCAAGTAAGTCTAAATCTAAATATCGTTCTGAGAGTAAATCACCCTCACCATCTCCCCCGACTTCTCCATCACACTAAGAATCTTTAAATCTAGAGCCAGAAGTCGAAAGAACAACAACCGCTACTACAAACACTGACATTTCAGAACAATGTACTATTGAACCTCATGAAGTTGAATATTTGATCCATAAACTTCAGCGATTTTCTATATCACCTCAGAGATATGATAAGTCTCAAGGCAGCGTGACTTCACAATATAACCCTACTCATCTTGTTACTAGATTAATGAGCGAAAAAATTGGTCTTCAGCCAACCGCGTTACCTCTACCAACAAGGAAGAGAGCAAGGAAATCTCCTATAAGGTCCGATAGTGAGACTCTTTCATCATCATCATCATCCATCTCAACCTCTCCACCGCAAAGTCAACCATCCACTCCTCCACTTCAGATCATTGTTCATCAGTCCACCGATACTCCCACATCTCCTTCTCAATCATCTGGAGTCGTAATATCCTCATCTTATCAACTGCAGGGATCATCTTCTGCACTTTCCTCTGTTAATAGATGAGCAATGGCCCAATCTCCATGGAATAACCCAAGGGCAGTCTTAATGCCTGCACCCTTGAGTCAGCTACCAGCCCATCCTAAAGAATGGATGCCTAAGTTTAATCCTGAGGCAGGCATACTAGCAGAAGAACATATAAATAACTTTATTCTATCCATAAATCTCAATGGAGTTACCAACGAAGATGCTGTTGTTCGACTTTTTCCTTGTACTCTGCAAGGAGTAGCTAGATCATGGTATTTTTCATTACCATCTGGATCTATCACTAGTTGGGATATCTTCCAAGAACAATTCCTTATTAGGTTTGGTGATGATAGGTCTATGGCGACATTGATCAACGACCTGTCTAACCTTAGGGCCGAGTCAAAAGAACCTATCAAAGATTTCAATTCACATTTCAATAAACTCTTAAACAAAATTCCAACTGCTTCCAAGCCTAGCGAAGAAGTGCGAAGTGAGTGGTACATCACTGCTTTACCATCAAACATAGCAATCTTTGTTGATAGGGCTAACAAAACAACTTTAGCCGAAAATATGAAAGACGCAATAGTAGTAGAGAAATGTATTGTAGCCCTAGAAAAGAAAAACGTGATAGAAGAAAGAAAATCCAAGAAGGTTTCTTTCAAGGAAGATCCCAAGAAAAAACAATTGAAAGATCCATTCGATTTAGAAGGATTACAAAATTTTTTGAAGACCATGTCTAATGAGATGATCGACATTAAGAAACAAGTGGCAGGAACTTCTTCTAAAAATCCGTACAGACCTTTTAAAAGGAACCCTTCGTCTGATTCCAAACCCCCTAACGCTATTACAAGTGTTGAATCCAAAGAAGAAGAGGAGAAAATCACTACTAAAGAACATATCGATGAAGAAGATGTTGTAGAGTTACAAGGTATGTGGGATTTCATCCTCCCAGATGAAGAGGATCAAGAGGCATCCTCGGTTAGTACTCGCCGTAGAAATCAACTTGATCCTCCTCAACCTACACCTAGGCCAAAGTGTGCAAGATCCATGACTAAAGATAAAGTCGCAGCCAATAAAACGATACCTAAAGCAAATCAAACCAGCCCAGTCCAAACAAACCCATCAACTCCATCTAAAATGTTGATTGTTTCGGATGAAATCGAGTATAATATCATAGAAGACATGAAAAAGACTAGGGCCAATATCACTTTTACGAATTGAGCAAGTTAAAACACCAGCAAAAGATACTTTTGAAAGAATTACATGCTGTACCAGTTGCACCTTTGCCCGCCGTTGTAATCTCTCAAGCTTCCCATGACATGGGAAGACCTCCAACCAATGCGATTAATAAAGTTGATCCAAACGATATCACCTTAATTGGAGGAAGATTGTGTTGGGTCCCTATAATACTAGTGATTACCCCATTACTATTGTATTTATACCCCTTATTTATATTTTTGTGCCCCTATTACCCCCATATTGTTATTTATGTGCCCCATATAGAATCCCTCTATTGTTATTTTTGTGGCTTTATATTATTATTGTTAGGTCGGCTGGATTATATTGTGACTCCTTAGACTCCTATATATAGAAATGAGGTTTTGTCATTTGTAACATCCAAGAATTGTTAATTTATGTAATGTAAAGGAGGTTACCCCCTCAAAGAGACTGAATTCTGAGGCATGGATCTCTTTTTTCTATCTTTTTGTGAGCTGGTTTCATAACATTTGGTATCAGAGCTTTGGATTCTAGGGTTTCGCTGCTCCAAACAGGTCATCGTGGCATTTTCGCTATAACTTTTTTTTTTGTAACATTTCAGAAGTCACAAAGAAAACCCATTTGATAAGAAATCGTACTGAACCTTTTGTCCGAATTTTAGAGCTTTTAGCGCGATATTTGCGGAGATATGATCTGAGGAAGTTGGTCTTTTTGCAGACTCCTGAATTACATTCAAAACAAGTGACCTGGGGAAAATTGTCATAACTTTCTCTCTGGGGATTGGATTGGAATTTCGTAAGAAGGTACAAAAAGAAGATGGACTGTAGTTTCTTGTATGTGTGTTTCAGACTCAAAGGTTGAAACAGTGACTCGTGGCACATTGTACAAGTTCGCTCTACAGAACTAGTCTAAGAGAAAGTCACTGTGGGAGATTTCACATAACTCTTCCTTGGAGAATCCAATTTGGGTCAGACTTGTGGCATTGGAAAGAGGACACAGAGGGCTACTACAGGTCACAATTTCAGAACTGGATGATCCGAAATTACAAAGATACATCAGATTCAATATCAGACTTCTATAAAGTGAAAAAAAGGTGTGTAGTTTTTTTTTTTTTTTTTTGTTTAAGCTTGGTTTAACGGAATTCAAAGGGAAAAATAAAGCATTATTATCAGTAACTGATGCCCCGAGGAAAGAAAATGCAAACACCCAGTAAGGAACCTGAAAGCTCTAGCATGACTCATGAAGAAGAGGAAGAAATGTTACATGATATATCAAAATTACAAGAACAAGTGCAACACATGTCACGCTCACAAAAGCTAACAGAAGCTAAGATAAGTGGCGTGGAATCTAAGATAAATGGCATGGAATCTAAGATAAATGGCGTGGAAGCTAAGATTGACGATTTGAATATAGATTTGAAGACAGACATGGAAGAATTGAAGAAGTTGCTACAAGAAAGGGTCACTAATGGTGAAAGGTAGTAAAGGAAACTCATGATGAGAACAAAAGAAATGTTAATCATGATTCCATAGACGCTAATATTGGATCGAAGAATCACCATATTCCAAAAATCGATATGAGGAAATTCGATGGCAAGGATCCCGCCACATGGATATTACAGATGGAGCAATTCTTCGATCTCAATAATGTGCAAAACGCACAAAAGGTACGTATGGCAACTGTATATTTGGAACCAAATCAGTTTGTATGGTATCAATGGCTTTGCTCTCGTAAACAATTTATCACTTGGGAAATTTTTACGGAAGAATTGATAGCACATTATGAAGATACAAAAAGAAACACTTTTTTTAGCCAATTGATAAGTCTCAAAGAAAAGGGTTCAGTAATGGATCACATTGAGGAGTTCCAAAAAGTGAACATAAGGGTAAAAGATATTCCAGAGGAGCATAGGATTGATGTGTTCATAGGGTCTTTAAAGGATAATATCCAACATGATGTTTGCCTTTGGGAACCTGATTCATTAGAGAAGGCATTTAGGTTAGCAAGAAAAATGGAAAGCAAAATTATGGCAACCAGGAAGCATACCACTCACAACTATAAAGACGGAAGTGTTGTTACCCCTAGTCTTCCACAACCTATAAGGTTGACACCACAAAAATTGGAATAAAAAAGAGCAAAAGGGCTTTGTTACAGTTGTGATATCAAATACACTAAAGGTCATAAGTGTGCTGAGAAGAAATTATTCTACATAAATTGTGAAGAGGAAGAAGAAAAGGAGCAAGAAAGGTCAAAAGAAGAAGATATACTCCAGGAACAAAGCCTAGATCAAGAACAAATAAATCCGACCATATCTTGTAATGCATTGGCAGGAATTACCACTCCTCAAACCATCAAGATAGAAGGACAAATCAAGAAGAAAAAGGTAATAGTGTTGATTGATTCAGGAAGCACCCACAATTTTATTCATTGTAGGGTAGCAAAAGAATTGAATTGCTTCCTATATCTAGCACCAGAGTGTCAAGTGATGATTGCAAATGGAGGAACAATAAATTGCTCTGGAAAGTGCCATAATATCAAGCTATCCATGGGAGAATATGTATTGACTAGCCCAATGCTTTCCATTCCAATGGGAGGTGCTGATGTTGTACTAGGAGTCCAATGGCTACAATCCTTGGGTACAATAGCTTTTAATTTTCAAGAACTTTTCATCAAATTTTCTACGGAAGGAAAGGAAGTTGAATTAAGGGGTATTGCAGGGAAACCAGGAAAGATAATCAGCTCTAATGGCTTGACAAAGCTTCTAAAAAAGGAGCAAAGAGGTGTAATTGCACAATTATGTTCGCTAGATGTTTCCACATTGGAATCATCTATTTCTCCAGATCTCCAAAAAGTCCTGGACAATCATTCCAAGGTGTTTGAGACTCCAAAAGGTCTCCCACCTATGCGTGATCATGATCATGCTATTCATCTGATTCTAGGAAGTGTTCCTCCAAACATCAGGCCGTACAGATATCCCTATGTCCAAAAAAGTGAAATTGAACGTATGGTTGCAGAAATGCTAGAGGCTGGTATAATTCAACCGAGTCAAAGTTCTTTCTCAGCTCCAGTAGTATTGGTGCACAAGAAGGATGGATCATGGTGCATGTGTCCGGATTATAGGGAGCTCAACAAGCTCACTATCAAATATAAGTTCCCCATTCCTGTAATTGATGAATTGCATGGATCAATTTACTTCACCAAGTTGGATCTTCGTTTGAGATATCATCAAATCAGAATGAAGATTGAAGACATTCTGAAAATGACATTTAGAACTCATGAGGGTCATTATGAATTTTTGGTCATGCCTTTTGGCCTTACCAATGCACCTTCAACATTTCAAGGTTTGATGAATTCAATTTTCAAACCATTCCTTTGAAAATTTGTGTTAGTATTTTTTGATGATATACTAATCTACAGCAAGTCTTGGAAGGATCATGTTGAACATGTTGACAGGGTGCTACAACTATTGGAGGAGAAACAATTATATGCAAAAAGATCCAAATGTTTCTTTGGAGTCCAGGAGGTGGAATATTTGGGTCATATTGTATCTCATGAAGGAGTTAAGGTAGACCCTAGCAAAATTAAAGCCTTTAAGGAATGGAAAATCCCCACATCCATAAAGCATCTGCGAGGATTTCTTGGGTTGACAGGGTATTATCACAAGTTTGTTAAGAATTATGGGAGAATAGTAGCACCTGTAACAACATTATTGAAGAAAGATTCATTTTCATGGACTCCGGAAGCAACAAATGCCTTTGAACATCTTAAAGAGGCAATGTGCCAAGCACTGGTCTTAGCTACACCGGACTTCACAAAAACCTTTATTATGGAATGTGATGCTTCAAGAAATGGAATTGGTGTTGTTCTAATGCAAGATGAAAGACCCATTGCTTTTGAAAGTCGTCCAATCAAGGGAAAGTTTTTAAGCAAAGCTATTTATGAGAAGGAAATGTTGGCAATACTCCATGCACTTAAGAAATGGCGACCCTACCTAATGGGAAGACACTTAAAGGTAAAAACGGATCATGATAGCCTTAAATACTTTTTAGAACAAAGATTATCCTCTGAAGAGCAACAAAAGTGGGTCACAAAGATGTTGGGTTATGAATTTGAAATCATCTACAAAAAAGGGAAGCAAAATGTGGTGGCAGATGCACTCTCAAGAAAGGATAAGAATGTGGAAGCATTGTTGTGTGCCATTTCTATTATCCAACCAGATTGGATAAATGAAGCAAGGGAGGAATGGAAGAATGACGAAGAAGTGTGGGCACTTATTCGAAAGCTACAACAAGATTCCAATACTTCTGATACATTTAGCTGGCAAAATGATTCGTTATGGTACAAAGATCGCTTATACCTCTGTAAGAATTCCCAGCTAAAACAAAAGATTCTTATGGAATTGCACACTTCTCCCTTAGGAGGGCACTCAGGATTTTTAAAAACTTACCACAGGGTTAAGAAGGAATTTTTTTGGGATGGCCTTAAATCAGATATTCAAAAGTTTGTGGCAGAATGTTTGGTTTTCCAGCAAAATAAAGTTGAAACAATTAAGACACCGGGTCTATTACAACCTTTATCCATTCGAAGCCAACATTGGGAGGAGGTTTGAATGGATTTTATCATAGGTTTACCCAAGTCTGAGGGAAAGAGTGTCATCATGGTGGTAGTTGACAGACTTACCAAGTATGCACACTTTTGTGCATTATCACATCCATTTAAAGCCAGTACAGTTTCTACTGCATTTATGGAAACAGTTCAAAAGCTACATGGAAACCCAAAGATTATTGTAAGTGACAGAGATCCCATTTTCACTGGAAATTTTTGGACAGAATTATTTTCTTGTCTTGGTACTCAGTTAGCTCATAGCTCATCTTATCATCCTCAATCTGATAGGCAAACTGAGATAGTAAACAAATGTTTGAAAGGATATCTTCGTTGCTTTGTATCTGATAAACATACACAATGGGTCAAATGGTTGCCTCTCGCTGAATGGTGGTATAACACTTCCTTCCATACAACAACAAAAATGACCCCATTTATGGCACTTTATGGGTATCAACCACCACCCATCACATCATATTTAAGAGAAAATTCTAAGGCTCAGGCAGTGGAATATCACATCGAACATCAACAACAAGTCCTCCAACTCTTAAAAGATAACCTCGTGCTGGCACAAAATAGAATGAAACAATAGGTAGATCAACATCGCAGTGAAAGAAGTTTTGATGTAGGTGATTGGGTATTCCTACGGCTACAACCATATAAGCAAATGTCCCTAAAGCAAGCTAAGAAGGATAATAAATTATCACCAAAGTATTATGGTCTGTACAAGGTGTTGCAAAAGATTGGTACTATGGCATACAAATTGGAGCTTCTTGCAGCTTCTCGATTGCACCCAGTTTTCCATGTTTCATCTTTAAAGAAGGTTATAGGTGACAAGCTCCCAATTCAAACAATATTGCTAGAACTTGACGAGGAAGGAAAAATTATATTGGAACCGGAAGCATCACAGAAACAAGAACTCGACAGCTATGAAATCGATCAATTTCAGAGTATCTTATCAAGTGGAAGAACTTATCCGCTGAAGATTCCACATGGGAGGATGAGAATTTTATGCAGAAGTATCCATAACTACTCAAGCGTTGAGGACAACACTTTTTTGAAGGAGAGGGGCATGTTGGGTCCCTATAATACTAGTGATTACCCCATTACTATTGTAGTTATACCCCTTATTTATATTTTTGTGCCCCTATTACCCCCATATTGTTATTTATGTGCCCCATAGAATCCCTCTATTGTTATTTTTATGGCTTTATATTATTATTGTTAGGTCGGTTGGATTTTATTGTGACTCCTTAGACTCCTATATATAGAAAGGAGGTTTTGTCATTTGTATCATCCAAGAATTGTTCATTTATGTAATGTAAAGGAGGTTGCCCCCTCGAAGAGGCTGAATTCTAAGGCGTGGATCTCTCTTTTCTATCTTTTTGTGAGTTGGTTTCATAACAGATTGAGATCTCATACTCTGCCATTTCTTCTTACCTATGAAATTTTCAATAAAAATTTGCATAATTGCTTAGTGGATTCTAGAGCTTTATCGAATATTTTACCATAGTCAATATGTGCAAAATTGAACGTTCAACCACAAAAATCCGTTGTGCGCATAGTTCAATTAGATCGATCGCAAGTCGAAGTGATTGGTGAATTAAATCAGGTTACCATAAGGTTGTCATCCAACCCAAAGGTATGTCAAGTTATCGACATTTTAGTTGCTAATATTCCAGAATGTTATGGCTTAATTCTTAGCAGAGATTGGTCAGAAAAACTTCATGGATACTTTGTAATTGACTGGTCGCACATGCGGCTCCCTTACAATGGTAAACCAAATCAAATAAAAGTTGAGCGGGAAAGACATCAGAAATACATAGTACCAGAACTGGAGGGAGAAAATGAACCAGTAGAATACAACAATAACATCATTGGCAACTACTCAGTAGATTCTTTCCTAGGAAATTTTAATGCCCATACTTCACCTTACTTAGAACATTCTATTTTATCTCAAGTGGAAAATTACTCTCAAACAGATAGTTCTAAATGTATTAATTTTATAAATAGTCTTGTGAATAAATCTTTATATTGGAAATTATTTTTTGACGTTCTAAGTCTAACGAAGGAGCAGGAGTAGGATGCGTGTTAATAAGTCTAGAGGGATATAAAATTATGCTAACTTGAAGAATCAAATTTGATTTCACCAACAATACCACAGAATACGAGGCTTTAGTCCAAGGGTTATACAAAACAATCGGATTAGACGTCAAATACCTTCAAGCTTTCGGAGATTCTGAAATTGTAATCAAACAAGTACTTAATACTATACATTATTTATCAGGTCATTTAAAACATTACCAATATTTAGTTCAAGATCTGACTGAACACTTTATAGCACATAATATTTCATCAATTCCTAGACTGCAGAATGCTAGTGTAGACCTCTTAGCTAACATAGCTTCCAAGCTCATTCCTTCAGAAGATTATAGCCTTGATTGATTTTCAATTGAATTAATTTTTAGACCATCTATTCCTGATAACATTACCAATTGGAGGATTTTCAACGACGATCCTGATATCGTGAGTTTCCTCACATTTGAAGGATCCTACACCAATCAAATAATTGACGAAGACCAACATGACCAACAATTGCAACAAGATAGCACTAACAATGCCATACCTAAGTCAGTAGTAAAGTTAGAAGACCTTTATGATTTGAAAGATCGGTTTAAAAGGTATACCAATTCAAAACTCCAAAGTTCAACTTTGAACTATGAATTAGTAAATCTAGGAACTGATACCAAACAACAGAATATCAATCTAGGCCTCGGTCTAGCTCCTGAAGAAAAATAGCATATATTCATCTCTTAAGACAATACAAAAGTGTCCTTGCTTGGAATTACAATGAACTCAAAACATACAACACCTCCATCATCCAACATACTATCCCAATGACAGACGATGAAAAACCTGTCCAACAAAAGTTGAGAAAGATCCATCCCAATCTAGAAAACCAGATCAAATCTTAACACAATAAGTTATTGAAAGCCAAAATATTTTTTCCCGTTCGACATTCCAAATGGGTTTCCAATATGGTCCCTATTAGAAAGAAAAATGGAGACATTATAATCTGCATTGACTTTCGAAATATTAACAAAGCCTACCAAAATGATAATTTTCGTTTGCCTCCCATGGAACAAATACTGCAGGCAGTCGTGGGGTCAGAATTAATGTCATTCTTGGATGGATTCTCAGGATACAATCAAGTGTTGGTACATCCCGATGATCAATTAAAAACCACATTAAGAACTAAATGGGGCACATACGCATATCAAAAGATGCCATTTGGTCTGATTAACGCTGGTGCCACATTTGAGAGAGCCATGGACACCACATTCAAGGGGTTAGTTAATAAATCAGTGGTAATCTATTTGGATGATATAACTGTATATTCCAAGAAACAAAACAATCATATTAGAGATTTAAAACAAATCTTCCAACGTTGTCAAAGGTATGGAATTTCACTTAACCTGAAAAATCCTTTTTCGCATTAAGTGAAGGAAAACTTCTCAGATTCATAGTGTCAAAATCTGGAATTCACATTGATCCTGACATAATCAAGGAGATTTCCGTAACACCCCTACCTCACAACAAGAAAGCCATGCAATATTTTCTTGGCCAGATTAACTTTTTAAAGAGATTTGTTCTAGAATTTTCGAGAATCGTGTCTCATTTACAAGCAATGATAAAAAAGAACTCAAACTTTAAATGGGGCAAAGATGAATATGAGGCATTCAATCTTATCAAACAAGAAATTATTAATGCTCCATCTTTAGCAACTCCAAATTTTTCTGATCCTTTTATTTTATATACATTTGCCTCTGATAGATCATATGATGCGATACTCACTCAAGCAAATCAATAAAATGCAGAAGCCCCAATTGCTTTTTTCAGTTCCAATTTACAAGGGGTTGAGTTAAATGATTCAGATGTGGAGAAACAAGCTTATGCTGTTTTCAAAGCAATTAAATATTTCAGACCTTTTTTACTCAAAACACATACAAAAATCATAGTATCATTTCTAGCCTTAAGAAATCTTCTAGTACAGAAGGATGTGGGTGAGAAAAGAGCCGATTGGGTTATTGCCTTACAGGAATATGACGTAGAAATCAAACCAACAAGTATTGTAAAAGTTCAAGGCTTTTACAAAATGTTGGCCAGAGCATCGCTTTTGTCCAAAATTCCATCTGCAGAGATACAAATGTACGAGGTAAGCCTAAACGATGTTGAGTCATTATACGATGATATCATTTATTATCTAAAAAATGGATACACTGCTTCAAACCTCGATCATACCAAGAAAAGAGCTCTAAGGTTGAAAGCAAAACAATATCAGCTCGTGAACGATGTTCTTTTTAGAATAAATTATGATTCTATTCTCCCTAGATGTCTCGAGGAATCTGAAGCTGAAAAGGTCTTGCAAGAACTCCATGATGGGCCAGCAGGCCGACACTATGCTAGAGATGCTACTGCACATAAAATCTTACACGCAGGCTATTACTGGCCCACATTATTCAAAGACTCAGATAATTACGTGAGGAAATGTCAAGTCTATTAAATTGCTGTTGGGAGACAAAAGAAATCATCCTTGCCACTAAAACTAGTTAACATTGAGCAACCTTTCGATTAGTGGGGATTGGACATAATAGGTGAGATCGTTCCTCACTCTTCTAAACAGCATAGATATATCCTTACAGCAACATATTACTTTACTAAATGGGTAGAATAAATTCCACTCAAGACGGCTAATGCTGAACATATCATCGAGTTTATAGGTCAGTTCATAATCACCAGGTTTGGGTCGCCTTCTGTTTTAATGTTTGATAATGCATCATATTTTTTTGGTAATGCAATGAATGAATTTGCACTAAAAAGGGGTTTCAAGCTTAAATACTCCACCAATTACTATCCACAGGGGAATGGATTAGCTGAATCTACAAATAAAAACTTAATCAGAATTATTAAGCGAACCATTGACCAAAATCATAAAAATTGGCACAAATCTTTAATATATGCTTTATGGGCAGATCGAATAACGCACAAGCCTCCATTGGCACTTCCCCCTTCAGTTTAGTTTATGGGAAAGAAGTGGTTCTTCCAACTCATTTGGCAATTCCCTCTTTAGCCTTGGTTCAATATATTGATGAAGCACCAACTTCTTCCTTACAACTAAGGAAACTGGAAATAATTAAGTTAGAAGAGAAATGAGAACAGGCCAAAATAACTCATGCTCATCACCAAGCATTAGTAAAAGCTTCTTTTGATTTAAACATAACATCTAGAAAGGACTTTCAGATGGGAGATCTAGTTCTAAAATGGGACAAGGCTCATGAGGGAAAATGGAAACATACGAAATTTCAACGAATGTGGCTTGGCCCTTTTCAAATCAGAGAAGTCATAGGTCTGTCTACTTTCATGTTACATGATTTAACAGGAAAAAGAGATTCTTTACCTATTAACGGACAGATCCTAAAAAATTATTTTCCATAGGGGATCATTCTTTTATCTTGTAGATTAGTTTTCTTCTATTATTTTTTATTTTCATAATAAAACCAATTGTAAATGGTTACATTCAGAACTCACGAAAAAGACACAAATTCTCTTTTAGATTTTGTTTTTTCACTTGTATAAACAGAATTCTTTTAGAAAATTGATTGTTATCACTGAAAGATACAGTCAAAGGCTCTAGGCCTAGAATTGATACTAGTTTCAACCTTGTAAATTTTGATGAAAAGTGACCTTTAGTGGGAAATTTTTTTATATCAATCCAATGAAAGGTATCAATAACAAAACAAAGATTCTCTGTAGAAAAGCTCTTTCCAAAAACTCTACCATTGTCGTCCAGAGCTATCTCAAGGAAACAATGGCTTCCTCCCCACTTAGGAAATTGCAACGTTTAAGGAATAATCCAATGATACACTTTAACTTAAAGAGTAAGAGGTCTCATCACGAACTGACTTATCATGATCATAGATATTATAGCTTGCTGACTTTGCCAATACTACATACCACAACAGGGCAATGACTCAAAGATTGTTGCAATCAAAAGACAAGGGGTCTCATCACGAGCCAGCTTGTTCAGCAAAGCCATAAATCAAGTGAATGACTGTGTCATAAATTGGCTATCAAACCAAGAAATTGTTCTTTAAGTGTAAAAAAAGAAAATGAAAGCAATAAGTGTGGATATGGATTTCTCTTTGAAAGTTGAAAATTTTTCTAAGTAAGATATAGGATCATTATTGGGTAACAGGTAACCCTGTCGAGGCTATAAATGCCTGCTGGCAGCAGAGGCTCTACCTATGACAAATAAGCATATTCAAAACTGATTTACAGAGAAGACTTTGCTTTTATCTTTATAAACCAAGTAATGACTGATGTAGATATAAGGACTAGCTTAAGGGAGTAAATAATCAAAGTTGAAAATAGAAGAAACAAAATATCATTGATAGATAAAAGCATAATGTACTTTGTCATTTTATAATAAAGTTTGATTTTCTGGAAAATTTTCTATTTTGGAAGTTTAGAAAATTCAAAAGAAAAGTAGAGATAACTAGTTCTTCCAAGTGAATCGCCAATTGTTGTGGCTAGCAACAACCCCCTTCTTATTTAGCGTTATTACTAATAATAAATAAGTGGGGACCCTTAGTCAAAAAATTAAAAAAATCAATTAGTGTTTGAACTTCCTTTTCCAATAAAACTTACCATCATAAACTTATGAGAATACCCTTGAAAAATCTAAAAAAGCTTAAGTTTTATGATAAGGTAGGATAAAATCACTCCTTAAGAAATATCGCATCACAAAAAGGATAATGGATACCTCCTTACAAGCACAATTCTAAGGGTGCGAGATCACGATGTGAAACTTCATCCCATCGCATGCATCAAATATCACTTACGCTGAAAAACATCAAACTACCGATATGCGATGGCGCATATCGCAAATTGCATTTCACAGAAAACACATTAATATATGATTGTCATATGCTACGCTCCAACGATATTGCGATCGAGCGATAAAGCGATATTGCGATCGAGCGATAATGCGATAAAGCGATAGAGTGATATTGCGATGTTGTGATATGCGATATTGCGAAGCAAATCGCAAAATCGCTTCATCACAAATCTTTCAGGCTTGTTGTTCAAAAAAGTATTTTCCATAAATTGAGACCTGGTTATGCACTTTAATGCTAATTAATGAGTTAGTTGCCAATCATTAATGAAATAGGGTTTCGTGCTTATCGAAGCGCCATTTCACATAAGATGGTATATTTTATATGTCTTTGGCATTTAAAGCTTTCCCGTCACCTTTTCCTTATCATGACTCTCACCTCATTTCTAAACTGCAGGAACAAAGAACAAAGAATGATACAAAGCAGTATTCAGGATACTATGGGAAAGAAAGGCAAAGCTCTGAGTTTTGAAGATCAAGAAATGACACCCTTGTATACAAACACCGCCTGTAATAGAGACACTAGTATTACTACTTGGGAAGGCATGTACAGTCTGCTTGAGGAAGAGAATCCAAAAATAATGGAGGTTACAACTACTGCAAGCTCACACGGGTCTTCTGAGGCATCTATTACAGAGCTAGTTGCTCATTCTTACATTGGTTAGCGGTGAGGCCCAAAATTATTCCATACATGGACATGGTTAAATGGGTACTAGATAGCGCTGACATCAAAAATAGACAATTTAAGACTCAGTTTCAGCAACTTATGAAATCATTATTTTCACAAAATTTAAGCTTTATATCTATTATCAAAAATCACGTAAGAGGCAAAAAATCGCGCCAGGGAAGCCCGGATCAAGAAACGTAGACAGTTTCCAATGCGCGCCTAGTGCTAATTGTGCATCGTTAAGCAAAACCTCTTGAAAGGGAAAGCCTCTAGTTTCTCAGTCATGTGTACGCCCAAAAATTTGTAAGAAAGCAACGATAGAGGTAAAAAAGTAAAACTTGAATCCTAAAACTAGTGGTATTTGTCAAAAATATCTTCAAAATGGTATGTATATATGCACAACAACTGCAGATAGGCTAGAGACAAAAAGCTCAAGAAAAGGCAGAATCGATCAAAATATTAACTAAGTTGAATGGGGATTCTTACTGGGCGTATTTGGTAAATCCACATAGCCAGTGTATGATGCTCAAATGCATCATCAATTCTGTCGAGAAGATGGCGCCATCTCTCGCTGATTCCATTTTTGCAGGACAGTTAAAGAAGGAGGTCGACCAACTGACTCTTCTCAAACAAATGCACAATGCTTGCGATTTCAAAGATACAGAAATAATTAGTTGTTAGTTTTAATTTTAGATTCAATGTTAGTATTAATTTTGCTTTATTTTTTCCTGCAATGAGGATGGTCATTTAAACTGTATCCTACATTTTTGTAATAAGTTATTTTTAGATTTAGTTAGTAGTATTTAAACCCTTCTCATGCACTTAGAGAAGGGTCCTGAAATTTGTCAAAAACGTATCCCCAGAACATGCACTTTTGTACCCTCTGAGGAGGTTTTGATGAATCAATGGAACAGGATTTATTGATATCTACATTTAATATCTACTATTGATGTTGCACTTCTGTACTCTTAGTGGATGTTGGATTAAGAAGAGATAAATCATAATCGCTTGAAGCTCATGAGTAGAACTAGTTATAAATGGTACTTTTATCTCCTAACTATTTCTGCCTTTTTGTCAAAGTGATATTTATGTTTGGTTGTTTATATATTGATGCGTGTATGCTTGAGTTATCATTTTCCACTTCTGTACAGTGATAGCTATTTCTTTATGCTTAATGTATGAGTAACTTATTATGCAATATGCCTTTCACAATTGTTTCGTCTAACTTTTTATATGAAGTGGTTTACCTATATTGAATTCTTTTCTCATAACAGTTGAATGATATTTATTATCGATTGTCATCTAAAATCATTTTATATCGAATAACAAAAGGATTATACCCCAGGTTAGTGTAGACTTAGATATTTCTACTTATTAGAATACAATTTTCATGTTATTAGATTAGAGTTAGAATTAGAGCATCTCACTTAGGAAATTTTAGAAAGGAAATATCAATTCTTCACACACACACATAAATTGGGAAACTAGTCCCATATCCCCAGTCAGACCCAATATACCAAATGGAAAAGGAGCTGCTAACCAAGGTCCGGACTGCGTGGGTATCCCACTTATTGTAGACCCAATTTTTGGGGCTTCAACATATTTGGCACTAGAAGGAGGGCCCCTAACTGTGAATGACAAGTAAGTCTAAATCTAAATACCATTCTGAGAGTAAATTTCCCTCACCATCTCCCCCGACTTCTCCATCGCAGTTAGAATCTTTAAATCTAGAGCCAGAAATCGAAAGAACAATAGCCACTGCTACAAACCCTGACATTTCAGAACAATCTACTATTGAACCTCCTAAAGTTGAATCTTTGATCCATAAACTTCAGCGATTTTCTATATCACCTCAAAGATCTGATAAATCTCAAGGAAGCGTGACTTCGCAATATAACCTTGCTCATCCTCTTACCACATTAAAGAGTGATAAATTTAGCATTCAACCAACCAAGTTACCTCTACCCACAAGGAAGAGAGCAAGGAAATCTCCTAAAGGATCCGATAGTGAGACTCTTTCATCATCATCATCCATCTCAACCTCTCCACCGTGAAGTCAACCATCCACTCCTCCACTTCAGATCATTGTTCATCAGTCCACTAGTACTCCCACATCTCCTTCTCAATCATCTAGAGTCGTAATATCCTCATCTTCTCAACCGCAGGGATCATCTTCTGTACTTTCCTCTGTTAATAGATCAACCATGGCCTAATCTCCATGGAATAACCAAGGGGCAGTCTTAATGCCTGCACCCTTGAGTCAGCTACCGGCCCATCCTGACAAATGGCTGCCTAAGTTTAATCCTGAGGCAGGCATGCTAGCAGAAGAACATATAAATAACTTTATCCTATCCATAAATCTCAATCGATTTACCAACGAGGATGCTGTTGTTCACCATTTTCGTTATACTCTGCAAGGAGTATCCAGATCATGGTATTTTTCATTACCATCTGGATCTATCACTAGTTGGGATATCTTCCAAGAACAATTCCTTATTAAGTTTGGTGATGATAGGTCTACGGTGACATTGATAAATGACCTGTATAACCTTAGGGCCGAGTCAAAATAACCTATCAAATATTTCAATTCATGTTTCAATAAACTCTTAAACAAAATTCCTATTGCTTCCAAGCCTAGCAAAGAAGTGCGAAGTGAATGGTACATCACTGCTTTACCATCAAGCATAGCAATCTTTGTTGATAGGGCTAACAAAGCAACTTTAGCCGAAAATATGAAAGAAGCAATAACAATAGAGAAACATATTATAGCCCTAGAAAAGAAAAACGTGATAGAAGAATGAAAATCCAAGAACGTTTCTTTCAAGGAAGATCCCAAGAAAAAAAAATCGAAAGATCCAATCGGTTTAGAAGGATTACAAAATTTTTTTAAGACCATGTCTAACGAGATGATCGACATTAAGAAACAAGTGGCAGAAACTTCTTCTAAAAATCTGTACAGACCTTTTAAAAGAAACCCTTCGACCGATTCCAAACCCCCTAACGCTATTACAAGTGTTGAATCTGAAGAAGAAGAAGATGAAATCGCTACTGAAGAACATATCGATGAAGAAGTTGTTGTAGAGTTACAAGGTATGTGGTATTTCATCCTCCTAGATGAAGAGGATCAAGAGGCATCCCCGATTAGTACTCACAGTATAAATCAACTTGATCCTCCTCAACCTACACCTAAGCTAAAGAGCGCAAGCTCGACGACTAAGGATAAAGTCGCAGCCAAGAAAACGATGCCTAAAGCGACTCAAACCGCCCCAGTCCAAACAGACCCATCAACTCCATCTAAAATGCTGATTGTTTCGGATGAAATGGAGTATAATATCATAGAAGACATGACAAAGACTAGGGCCAATATCACTTTTTACGAATTGAGTAAGTTAAAACACCAACAAAAGATACTTTTGAAAGAATTACATGCTGTACCAGTTACACCTTTGCCCACCACTGTAATCTCTCAAGCTTCCCATGACATTGGAAGACCTCCAACTAATGCGATTAATAGAGTTGATCCAAATGATATCGCCTTAATTGGAGGAAGATCGAGATCTCATACTCTCCCATTTCTTCTTACTTATGAAATTTTCAATAAAAAATTTCATAATTGCTTAGTGGATTCTGGAGCTTCATCGAATATTTTACCAAAGTCAATATGTGCAAAATTGAACGTTCAACCACAAAAATCCACTGTGCGCATAGTTCAATTAGATCGATTGCAAGTCGAAGTGATTGGCGAATTAAATCAGGTTACCATAAGGCTGTAATCCAACCCAAAGGTATGTCAAGTTATCGACATTTTAGTTTTTGATATGTCAAAATTTTATGGCTTAATTCTTATCAGAGATTGGTTAGAAAAACTTCATGGATACTTTGCAACTGACTAGTCACACATGTGGCTCCCTTACAGTGGTAAACCAAATCAAATAAAAGCTAAGTGGGAAAGACATCAGAAATACATAGTAACAGAACTAGAGGGAGAAAATGAACCAGTAGCATACAACAATAACATCATTGGCAACTACTTCGTAGATTCTTTCCTAGGAAATTTTAATGCCCATACTTCACCTTAGAAAATTTTGTTTTATCTCAAGTAGAAAATTTCTCTCAAAGAGATAGCTCTAAATGTATTAATTTTATAGATAGTCCTGTAAATAAATCTTTATTTTGGAAATTATTTTTTAACGGTTCTAAGTCTAACGAAGGAGTAGGAGTAGGACGCGTGTTAATAAGTCCAAAGGGAGATAAAACTATGCTAACTTGCAGACTCAAATTTGATTGCACCAACAATACTGCAAAATACGAGGCTATAGTCCAAGGGTGATACAAAGCAATCAGATTAGACGTCAAATACCTTCAAGTTTTCAGAGATTCTGAAATTGTAATCAGACAGGTACATAATACTATACATTGTTTATCAGGTCATTTAAAACATTACCAATCTTTAGTTCAAGATCTAACTGAACACTTTATAGCATTTAATATTTCATCAATTCCTAGACTCCAGAATGCTAGTGCAGACCTCTTACCTAACGTAGCTTCCAAGATCATTCCTTCAGAAGATTTTAGCCCTGATTATTTCTCAATTGAATTAATTTTTAGACCATCTATTCATCATAACATTACCAATTGGATGATTTTAAATGGGGATCCCGATATCGTGCGTTTCCTCACATCTAAAGGATCCTACACCAATCACATAATTGATGAAGACCAACATGACTCACAATTACAACAAGATAGCGCTAACAGTGCCATACATAAGTCAGTAGTCAAGTTAGAAGACCTTTATGATTTAAAAGATTGGTTCCAAAGATCTACCAATTCAAAACTCCAAAGTTCAACTTTGAACTATGAATTAGTAAATCTAGGAAGAGATACCAAACCACAGAATATCAATCTAGGCCTTGGTTTAGTTCCTGAAGAAAAATTAGCATATATTCGTCTCTTGAGACAATACAAAAGTGTCTTTGCTTGGAATTACGATGAACTCAAAACGTATGACACCTCCATCATCCAACATACTATTCCAATGACAGACGATGAAAAACATGTCCAACAAAAGTTGAGAAAGATCCATCCCAATCTAGAAAACCAGATCAAATATGAACTCAATAAGTTATTGAAAGCCAAAATAATTTTTCGTGTTCGACATTCCAAATGGGTTTTCAATATGGTCCCTATTAGAAATAAAAATGGAGACATTACAATCTACATTGACTTTCGAAATCTTAACAGAGCCTGCCAAAAGGATAATTTCCCTTTGCCTCCCATGGAACAAATACTGCAGGGAGTCGCAGCATCAGAATTAGTGTCATTCTTGGATGGATTCTCAGGATACAATCAATTGTTGGTACATCCTGATGATCAATTAAAAACCACATTCAGAACTAAATGGGGCACATACACATATCAAAAGATTCCATTTGGTCTGATTAATGTTGGTGCCACATTTCAGAGAGCCATGGACATCGCATTCAAGGGGTTAGTTAATAAATTAGTGGTAATCTATTTGGATGATATAATTGTATATTCCAAGAAACGAAAAAATCATCTTAGAGATTTAAAACAAATCTTCCAATGTTGTCAAAGGTATGGAATCTCACTTAACCGGAAAAAATCATTTTTCGCATTAAGTGAAGGAAAACTTCTTGGATTCATAGTTTCAAAATCTAGAATTCACATTGATCTTAACAGAATCAAGGAGATTGCCACAGTACCCCTACCTCACAACAAGAAAGCCATGCAATCTTTTCTTGGCCAGATTAACTTTGTAAAGAGATTTGTTCCAGATTTTTCAAGAATCATGTCTCCATTACGAGCAATGATTAAAAAGAACTCAAACTTTAGATGGGGCCAATATGAATATGAGGCATTCAATTTGATCAAAGAAGCAATTGTTAATGCTCCATCTTTAGGAACTCCAAATTTTTCCGATCCTTTTACTTTATATACATTTTCCTCTGATAGATCATATGTTGTGATACTCACTGAAGCAAATCAAGAAAAGGCAGAAGCCCCAATTTCTTTTTTCAGTTCCAATTTACAAGGGGCTGAGTTAAATTATTCAGATGTGGAGAGACAAGCTTATGCTGTTTTCAAAGCAATTAAATATTTCAGACCTTTTTTACTCAAAACACATACAAAAATCATAGTACCGTTTCCAGTAGTAAGAAATCTTCTAGTACAGAAGGATGTGGGGGAGAAAAGAGCCAATTGGGTTACGGCCTTACAGGAATATGATGTAGAAATCAAACCAGAAAGTATTGTAAAAGGTCAAGGATTTTGAAAAATGTTGGCCAGAGCATCGCTTATGTCCGAATTTCCATCTGCAAAGATACAAATGTACGAGGTAAGCCTAAACAATGTTGAGTCATTATACATTGATATCATTTATTATCTAAGGAATGGATACGCTCCTTCAAACCTCGATCATACCAAGAAAAGAGTTGTAAGGTTGAAATCCAAGCAATATCAACTTGTGAACGATGTTATTTTTAGAATATATTATGATTCTATTCTCCTTAGATGTCTTGAGAAATCTAAAGTTGAAAAAGTCTTGCAGGATCTCCACGATGGGCCAGCAAGCCGACACTATGCTGGAGACACTACTGCACATAAAATTCTATTTGAAAGCTATTACTAGCCCACATTATTCAAAGACTCACATAACTACGTGAGGAAATGTCAAGTCTGTCAAACCATTGTTGGGAGACAAAAGAAATCATCCTTGCCACTACAACCAGTTAACATTGAGCAACCTTTTGATCAGTGGGGATTGGACATAATAGGTGAGATCGTTCCTCACTCTTCTAAACAGCATAGATATATCCTTACAGCAAGAGATTACTTTACTAAATGGGTAAAAACAATTCCACTCAAGACGGCTAATGCTAAACATATCATAGAGTTTATAGATCAGTTCATAATCACCAGGTTTGGGTTGCCTTCTGCTTTAATGTTTGATAATGCATCATATTTTTCTGGTAATGCAATGACTGAATTTGCACTCAAAAGGGGTTTCAAGATTAAATACTCCACCAATTACTATCCACAAGGGAATGGATTAGCTGAATCTACAAATAAAAACTTAATCAGAATTATTAAGCGAACCATTGACCAAAATCATAAAAATTGGCACAAATCTTTAATATATGCTTTATGGGTAGATCGAATAACGTAGAAAGCCTCCATTGGCACTTCCCCCTTCAATTTAGTTTATGGGAAAGAAGTGGTTCTTTCAACTCATTTGGCAATTCCCTCTTTATCCTTGGTTCAATATATTGATGGATCACCAACTTCTTCCTAACAACTAAGGCAACTGGAAATAATTAAGTTAGAAGAGAAAAGAGAATAGGCCAAAATAACTCATGCTCATCACCAAGCATTAGTAAAAGCTTCTTTTGATTCAAACATAATATCTAGAAAGGACTTTTAGATGGGAGATCTAGTTCTAAAATGGGACAAGGCTCATGAGGAAAAAGGGAAACATACGAAATTTCAATGAATGTGGCTTGGCCCTTTTCAAATCACAGAAATCATAGGTCTGTCTACTTTCATGTTACATGATTTAACAGGAAAAAGAGATTCTTTACCTGTTAATGGACAGATCCTAAAAAATTATTTTCCACAGGGGATCATACTTCTATCTTGTAGATAAGTTTTTTTTTTCATAATAAAACGGTTGTAAATAGTTACATTCGGAATTCACGAGAAACACAAAAATTCTCTTTTAGATTCTTTTTTATTTCACTTGTATAAATAGAATTATTTTAGAAAATTGATCATTATCACTAAAAGATAGAGTCAAATGCTCTAGGCCTAGAAGTGATACTAGTTTCAACCTTGTAAATTTTGATGAAAAGCGACGTTTCGTGGTAAATTGTTTTATATCAGTCCAATGAAAGGTATCAATAACAAAACGAAGATTCTTTGTAGAAAAGCTCTTTCCAAAAACTCTACCATTGTCATCCAGAGCTATCTTAAGGAAACAATGACTTCCTCCTCCTTAGGAAATTACAACGTTTAAGGAATAATCCAATGATACACTTTAGCTTAAAGAGTAAGAGGTCTCATCACGAGCCGACTTATCATGATCATAGATATTATAACTTGCTGACATTGCCAATACTGCATAACACAACAGGGCAATGACTCAAAGATTTTTACAATCAAAAGACAAGGGGTCTCATCACGAGCCAGCTTGTTCAGCAAAGCCATAAATCAAGTGAATGTCTATGTCATAAATTGGATATCAAACCAAGACATTGTTCTTTAAGGGTAAGAAAAGAAAATGAAAGCAATAAGTGTGGATATGGATTTCTCTTTGAAAGTTGAAAATTTCTCTAAGTAGGATACAGGATCATTACTGGGTAACAGGTAACCCTATCGAGGCTATAAACACCTGCTGGCAGTAGAGGCTCTACCTACGACAAATGAGCATATTCAAAACTGATTTATAGAGAAGGGTTTGTTTTTATCTTTATAAACCTAGGAATGACTGATGTAGATACAAGGACTACCTTGGGGGAGTAAATAATCAAAGTTGAAAATAGAAGAAACAAAATATCATTGATAGGTAAAAGCATAATGTACTTTGTCTTTTTATAATAAAGTTTGATTTTCTGGAAAATTTTCTATTTTGGAAATTTATAAAATTCAAAAGAAAAGAAGAGATAACATGTTCTTCCAAGTGAATCGCCAATTTTTGTGGCCAGCAACAACCCCCTTCTTATTTAGTGTTATTACTAATACTAAATAAGTAGGGACCCTTAGTCAAAAAATTTTAAAAATCAATTAGTGCTTGAATTTCCTTTTTCAATAAAACTTACCATCATAAACTTATGAGAATACCCTTGAAAAGTCTAAAAAAGCTTAAGTTTTATGATAAGGTAGGATAAAATCACTCCTTAAGAAATATCGCATCGCAAAAGGGATAGTGGATACCTCCTTAAAAGAACAATTCTAAGGTTGCAAGATCGCGATGCGAAACTTCATCGCATCACATGCATCAAATATCACTTACGCTGAAAAACCTCAAACTGCTGATATGTGATGGCGCATATCACAAATCGCATTTCACGGAAAACACATTAACAGATGATTGTCATATGCTACGCTCCAGCGATATTGCGATGGAGCGATAAAGTGATACTGCGATGGAGCGATAATGTGATAAAGCGATAGAGCGATATTGCGATGTTGCGATCTGCGATATTGCGAAGAAAATCGCAAAATCACTTCATCGCAAATCTTTTGGGCTCGTTTTTCAAAAAAGTATTTTCCATAAACCGAGACCTACTTATGCACTTTAATGCTAATTAGTGAGTTAGTTGCCAATCATTAATGAAATAGGGTTTTCTGCTTGTCGAAGAGCCATTCCACGTAAGGTGGTATATTGTATATGTCTTCGACATCTAAAGCTTTCCCGTCACCTTTTCCTTATCATGACTCTCACCTCATTTGTAAACTGTAGGAACAAAGAACAGAGAACGACACAAAGCAGTATTCAGGATACTATGGGAAAGAAAGGCAAAGCTTTGAGTTCTGAAGAACAAGAAATGACGCCGTTGTATACAGACACCGCCTGTAACAGAGACACTGGTATTACTACTTGGGAAGGCATGTATAGTCTACTTGAGGAAGAGAATCCCAAAATAATGGAGGTTATAGCTATTGCAAGCTCACACGGGTCTTCTGAGGCGTCTATTACAGAGCTAGCTTGCTCATTCTTACACCGGATAGCGGCGAGGCCCAAAATTCTTCCATACACGGACATGGTTAAATGGGTACTGGACAGTGCTAAGATCACAAAAAGACAATTTAAGACTCAGTGTCGGCAACTTACGGAATCATTATTTTCACAAAATTTAAGCTTTATATCCGCTAACAAAAAATGCGCAAGAGGCAAAAAATCGCACCAGCGAAGCCCGGATCAAGAAACGTAGGCAGTTTCCGATGCATGCTTAGCTCTAATCTGGCATCACTGAGCAAAACCTCTTGTAAGGGAAAGCCTCTATTTGCTCAGTCACCTGTAAGCCCAAAAATTTGTAAGAAAGAAACGCTAGAGGTAAAAAAGTAAAACTTGAATCCTAAAACCAGTGGTATTTGTCAAAAATATCTTCAAAATGGTATGTATATATGCACAGCAACTGCAGACAGGCTGGAGATAGAAAGCTCAAGAAAAGGTAGAATCGATCAAAAGATTAAATAAGTTGAAGTTCGATTCTTACTAGGCGTATTTGGTAAAGCTACATAGCCAGTGTATGACTCTCAAATGCATCATCAATTCTGCCAAGAAGATGGCACCATCTCTCGCTGATTCCGTTTTTGCAGGAAAGTTAAATTTGGAAGTCGGCGAGCCGACTCTTCTCAAACAAATGTTGAATTCTTGTGATTTCAAGGATGTGATACAAAAATAATTAGTTGTTAGTTTTAATTTTAGATTCAATGTTAGTATTAATTTTTATTTATTTTTGCCTGAAATGAGGACGGTCATTTAAACCGTATCCTATTTTTTTGTAATAAGTTATTTTTAGATTTAGTTAGTAGTATTTAAACCCTTTCCATGCATTTAGAGAAGGGTCCTAAAATTTGTCAAAAAATTATCCCCAGAACATGCACTTTTGTACCCTCTAAGGAGGTTTTGATGAATGAATGGAACATAATTTATTGATATCTGCATTTAATATCTACTACTGATGTTGCACTTTTGTAATCTTAGTGAATGTTGGATTAAGAAGAGATAAATCATTATTGTAGGTTTTAACCCTGTACAGAAATTACCTGCATACGAATTCTAAAACACAGAAAATAAACGATGCAAGAGCATAACACATAAAACACATATACACAAAGATTTTCCCCTGGATCCCAAAACCGGGACTACTAGCTTGATTTTTCATTATATTCCTTTCAATGTTACAATACATATTTATATATGCCGAAGCATCTAATACCATGGACCAAAAACCATCGCATCCAAAACCATGGACCGAAAACCATAGGTAGGTTTGCCAAACCTAATATAGGGTCAAAAAAAAAATTTCTCGGGGCGCTACCCGCCCCCATCAAACCCCTCGAACAAGGGGGGCTGCAGTCCCCCATGTGACCCCCCCGTTGCGCAATCGGCGCAACGAAGGGGGGGCTCCGCCCCCCCTCTAACCCCCCGGTTCACTACGTGTGTTAGTCGTGGGAAGAATATAACACAACCCAACAATCTCCCACTTGTTGTTATCTTTCCACAGGGGGCCACAGAAGAGCTTAGTCATTTTTCCAACCCTGAAATGCCCATTGTTTCTCTAAACCAAGAGAACTTCTCAGAGCTCACAGATTTTTTCAATGCATCTACAGTATTCTTCAAAGTGTCCACCTTTACCAGCAACACCTTTTTGTCTTCTATCATATCCCTCACAAAGTGATACTGAACATCAATGTGATTTGTCTTTGAATGATAAGCAAGGTTCTTTGCCAACAAAATTGCACTTTGGCTGTCACAATCTATTCTTATAGCTCCCTATACTAACCCCATACTTGAACACAATCTCTGCAACCAAAATGCTTCCTAGCTTTCATGAGTGGCTGCCATGTATTCTGCCTCTGTAGTTGATAGTGCCACTACAGATTGTTTCTTACTCATCCAACTGTCTGCACCTCCAAATAGGCTAAACACATACCCACTTGTAGATCTTCTCTGATCCAGATCTCCAGCCCAGTCTGCATCAACAAAGCCACGAATATCCAACACTCTGTCCAATCCTGGTCTTCCTTGGTAGCACAAACCATAATCACTAGTGCCACGCAAATACCTGAAAACCCGCTTCACTGTTGTCCAGTGCTCCTTCCCTGGTTTTGACATAAACCTGCTCAATACTCCCACTGCATGTGCAATGTCTGGTCTAGTACAGACCATTGCATACATCAGGCTACCGACTGCACTCGCATATGGAACACAGGACATTTCCTCTTCCTCTTCTTGTGTCTTGGGACACTGTTCAGCAGATAACCTCACACCTACAGGAATAGGAACCTTCACCGGTTTACTATCCTGCATATTAAACCTCTGCAGTATTATCTCGACATACTTCCTTTGGTTTAGCCAGAGCTTCCTCTTTGCCTGATCTCTTTTAATTTCCATGCCCAAAATATAGTTTGCAGCATGAAGATATTTCATGTCAAATTTGGAGGAAAGTCGGGTCTTCAAATCCTAGATAATTTCTTTGTCATTTCCAACTAGAAACATATCATCCACATACAAGACCAGATAAATAACACGGTCACCAATTAATTTAAAATACACACAGTGATCTGCTTTGCCTCTGGTGAAGCCAAGTCCCCATATAAATGTATCAAATTTCTGATGCCACATCCTTGGTGGCTGTTTTAACCCATACAGAGACTTCTTTAACTTGCATACCAATTCTTTCTTACCCTTCACCGCAAAGCCTTCAGGTTGCTTCATGTAGATTTCCTCTTCCAAATCCCCGTGAAGAAATGATGTCTTCACATCCATCTGTTCTACCTCAAAATCAAAAGCAGCGACAACAGATAAAAGTAACCTAATAGAAGTTACCTTAGCAACATGAGAAAAAATATCACCGAAATCAAATCCTGGTACCTGGGAATAACCTTTTGCTACCAACTGATCTTTGTATTTCTCCACCTTCCCTTCTGCATTTGTCTTCCTTTTGAACACCCGTTTGCTGCCAATGGGTTTCCTTCCAGCTGGCAACTCCACGAGATCCCAAGCCAAATTTTTGTGCAAAGATGCCATTTCATCAACCATGGCCTCTTTCCAGAGTTTTCCATCCTCTGAATCTACTGCTTCCTTCATAGTTCTAGGATCATCATCAGTAACAGACAAAGAAAAAATTGAACAGAAAGCAGAACGACTATACCTTTCTGGCTGCATTCTTTCCCGAACTGATCTTCTCACAGCCGGAGTTTGTGGCTCTTCATCTTCTGATTCCTCCTCTACTGCAGAGTCTGATTCTTCCTCCTTTAGCTCAAACTCTATCTTCTCAGGTTCCTTTGGTTGGACTTCATGTTTAATAACATCTTTTACCTCTCTGAACACCACATCTCGGTTGTACAAAACCTTCCGTGTGATTGGGTTCCAAAGCTTATAACCTTTTAAACCATCCTTATACCCAATAAAGATGCACTTTTCAAATTTACTATCCAACTTGGTTCGTTTCTCCTTTGGAACATGTACATATGCATCACATCCAAATACCCTTAGATGTGAAAGAGAGGGTTTCTTACGAGTCCATACTTCTTGTGGAGTCTTATCCTCCAACGCTGATGAAGGTGACCTGTTGACCAAGTAACATGCAGTATCCACCGCCTCTGCCTAAAATTCCTGTCCTAACCCAGCACCACTGAGCATGCTTCTTGCCCTTTCCATCAACGTCTTGTTCATTCTTTCTACGACTCCATTTTGCTGAGGTGTATATGGAGTAGTATTCTGCCGTGCTATACCACACTTCTTACAGAATTCTTCAAATTCCTTGCTGCAAAACTCTCCACCATTATCTGTCCTCAGCACCTTTATCTTCTTCTCTGTCTGATTTTCCACCAGAGCCTTAAATTCTTTAAACCTGTCAAAGACTTCATATTTCTTCTTAAGGAAATATATCCATGTATTCCTTGAGAAGTCATCTATAAATGATACATAGTACACAGACTTACCGAGTGATGGAACTTTAACAGGTCCAAACACATCACTGTGCACAAGCTCTAATATCTGTTTCGCCCTCTTAACACCAGAGGGGAAACTCACCTGATTCTGCTTCCCATATACACAATTTTCACAGAAATCAAAATCCAGGTAGCTATTGCTCATACCTTCTACCATACCTTTACCATGAAGTATTTGAAGGCCCTTCTCTCCAATATGTCCAAGCCTTTGATGCCACAACATGGTCTTCTCTCCAGAGACCACTAGATTTTCAGCTCCACTTTCAGGAACCACAGAACTATTGCATCCATCAACAATAGTGCTACCTTGCAGCTTGTAAAGAGTTCCAGTCCGAACTCCTCGCATCAATACCAGTGCTCCCCGAACCATCTTGCAGGTATCCTTCTCGAACACTGCTTTTACACCTGCATCATCCAACTTGCTTACAGAAATCAGATTTCTGGCCAATGCAGGAATATGCAGAACACCCGGAAGTGTTCTAACCCTTCCACCTTGCAACTTCAACTTTACTTTTCTGCGACCAATGATTCTAGCCTTCCTATCATCTCCTAAGAAGACATCACCACCATCGTATTTCTGATACTCGCAGAACCACTCTGTATGGGGAGTGAAGTGAAAGGATGCACGTGAGTCAATCAACCATGCCTCATGATCTACATGTGTACTTGAAGAAGCCAAGTACACATCCCCACCTTCATCTGAGGTGGTTTTCGCCTCTGCAGAAGGAGCATCATCAGATCCCTTTCCTTTATCAGGAGCTTTAGATTTACAGTCCCTTTTGAAGTGCCCTTCCTTTCCGCATTTCCAGCACACCACCTTTACAGGTTTTCCTGGAGATTTAGATCTCCCTTTAGATTTAGATCTCCCACTCGATGACTTATTTTTGTTTCTATTCTGGGACCGTCCTCATATAGACAAGGCATCACCATTCTGGCTCTCCATATTTTTCCATCTTATCTCCTCCATCAGCAAGGCTGAGAATATTTCATCAAACTACAAAGCAGTTGCATTGCTACCTATTGCAATAACCAGACTATCCCACGAATCTGGTGGAGAACACAACAAACTGATGCACTTATCTTCATCTGAAATTTTAATATCAACATACGCTAACTGACTTACCACAGTATTAAATGCGTTCAGATGCTCTGTCACCGAGTCTTCATCTTTCACCCTCAGGTTACACAGCTTTTTCTGCGGGAACAATTTATTCACCAGAGACTTAGATTGGTACAAAGTCCCTAACTTGTCCCACAAAGCCTTCGCCATAGCTTCCCCTGATACATTCAACAATACTGAATCTGAGACACACAATCGTATTGTGCTCTTTGCCTTCCGATCCAACTTCTTCCATTCTTCATCGATCACTCCCGTTGGTTTAGTACCTGGATCTACCGCAATCCACTGATCTTTATCCACCAACAGATCCTCCATCTTGAGTTTCCACAACTCAAAACTCTGACAATTGAACTTCTCGATCTCTATCTTTCCGCTGCTCACCATCTTCTTTCACCACTAGAATCGATCTCACAGATCTCCCATTGAACAGCGTCTACCACAGGCCCGAGCGAAACCCCTCAGCAACAAAGGCGTCCCCTTGAAGCCAAAATAACTCTGATACCAAATGTAGGTTTTAACCCTGTACAGAAATTACCTGCATATGAATTCTAAAACACAGAAAATAAACGATGCGAGAGAATAACACATAAAACACATATACATAGAGATTTTCCCCTGGATCCCAAAACCGGGACTACCAACTTGATTTTTCATTATATTCCTTTCAATGTTACAATACATATTTATACATGCTGAACCATCCAATACCATGGACCAAAAACCATCGCATCCGAAACCATGGACCGAAAACCATAGGTAGGTTAGCCCAACCTAATATAGGGTCCAAAAAAAAATTTCCCTTGGCGCTACCCTGGACCCCGTAGAGGGGGACTACCCGCCCTTGTCAAACCCCCCGAACAGGGGGGCCTGCCGCCCCCCCTGTGACCCCCTGCTGCGCAATCGGCGCAACGAAGGGGAAGCTCCGCCCCCCCTCTAACCCCCCAGTTCACTACGTGGGTTAGTCGTGGAAAGAATATAACACAACCCAACAATTATCACTTGAAGCTCATGATTAGAACTAGTTATAAATAGTACTTCTATCTCTTAACTATTTCTGCCTTTGTGTCAAAGTGATATTTATTTTCAATTGTTTATATATTGATGCGTGAATGCTAGAGTTATCATTTGGCACTTCTGTATGGTGATAGCTATTTATTTATGCTTAATGTATGACTAACTTATTATGTGATATGCCTTTCACAATTGTTTCGTCTAACTTTTTATACGAAGTGGCTTATCTGTATTGTATTCTTTTCTCATAACATTTGAATGATCTTTATTATCGATTGTTATCTGAAATCATTTTAGATCGCATAACAGAAGGATTATACCCCAGGTTAGTGTAAACTTAGATATTTCTGCTTATTAGAATACAATTTGCATGTTATTAGATTAGAGTTAGAATTAGAGCATCTCACTTAGTAACTTTTAGAAAGGAAATATCAATTCTTCACACACACACATAAATTGGGAAAATGGTCCCATATCCCTAGTCGGACCCACTATACCAAATGGAAAAGGAGCTTCTAACCAAGGTCTGGACCGGGTGGGTATCCCCCTTGTTGTAGCCCTGATTTTTGGGGCTTCAACAGAACCCCAAAAACAAAAATTGACCATGAAATTGTGCAAGTAAAAATGCCACTACTATGTAATTTTATGCATAATAATGATTGTGTTCAACTTGTTATTCATGCTACAACCCATGGTAATCAAACTATTTAATCTTGATTATACCATGCTTTGAATTTTATGATTATAGTTGGAGAATAAAATAAGACCATACAATTTAATCTTGGTAGATCATTAGATAGGTAGAGAAAATAAAAGGATCTCATCAATTTAATCTGAGCCCTGTGATGATATAAAGTTAGAATTAGATATTCTACTTTTTAAAAGAAAAGGATTGACAAGGGTTTTCTAGCCTAAATGCACCCAAATAAAATGAAGAAAAAGTGGTAGGGTAAGTAAATGGGTAAGTAGAAGAAAGGTTGCAAGAATATCAAGTGATTACACAAAAGCACTTATATCATTTTTAAATACATCTTTCACATGTGCATAAGTAATAAACAAAGCGAAGACAAAGGTTTACAACCTGGTTTATTTAACATCCCCTCAGTCATTTCACCCCTCTACTTACTAATTTCACATAAATAAGTTATAAGTACTTAAATCCTTTAAGTCAAAGAGGCTCAGAGCATTTCTCTGACTTTTGGAGGGACCAGACCCTTAGCTTAATGACTTATGGACAAAAAATTTTAGAATCCCCTTCATAAAACTCATCTCCCTTCGTTTCTCCTCATTAGCTTAATAAAATCCCTTTTCCTAAGGAAAATTTTCATTTGCCTAGGGAAAGTAAAAACCACCACGTAAATTCTATTTCATTCGAAAACCCAGAAAAGAATTTTATCCTAAGTATTAAGTGTATGTAAAGTGCACAAATATTACATGATACATTATTCTTAAAGGATATTACCCACTCTGCTCATTCACTTCATATTAATTTCTGATTTTATTATATAAATCCCCTGTAATTACCTTTTTCCCGTATATAAATTAAATCCCTATATAAATAACCCAAACCCTAGTTTAGCTATAAACTATACACTTTACCCCATATCCTGACAGAATTTATTAATCTCGACATTTAACCCCGCCCGATCGACTAATATTGTCATTAAGCAGCACTCGATCTGCTAATCTAGTGATTAAATCCTAAACTAATCCCATACCACCGAAGATTAAAGCTAAGCCTCCCCTGAAATCCTTTGTTTTAATGACTGTGTAATTCCCTCATCAACCCCCTCATCCAATGGCCTATAGCCATATCGGTCGAACCTGATCACCGACCTTTACCTGCCTAATATAGCAATTTTCCCTGACCCCCTGAATGCTACGTGTCCTGCTCTAAAGTACATCAGGTGACCCCTCCCAAATACTGGCCCCTCCATAAAAGCAGTGTGATGGCCAAGCAAAACCACTTCCCCGCTTAACCAAAAAAATCACGAATTGTTCATTCATAAATGAAACTACCAAAAATAGTTGTTTGTCTATAAAAGGCCGCGAAGCCCTCTTTTCGCCCTTTTCACTCACTTTTATCTGTAAACTTTGAAAACCTTTGTGACTCCTGCAAACGCTAAACTTGCCAATAGACCTCCAAATTCGCTCCAGAAGACACTGCAGACAACCCAACTGACCTCTCAGTCCGTACTAGAACCGTACAAACCTCTGCAGCTACCATGAACCATCAACTTGAAGCCAATTCATCCAATTCCAGGTATTTCACCATAGAATACAACCTTCCATTCAAAATTGGAAACGTTCAGCTTGTGAAGTATTTTTATTAAGTAAAATTAATTGAAAAATAGGTTAAATTTGAAAACTTTCAGCCAAATCCTCTGATAGTTTCTAATTTCCATTTAAAACCTTTGAATAAACCCCCAATGCCTAAATCATATCCGCAAGAACTGAATAATGGCTTCCCCTTTTGCCTTGGACGTTAGACCTATCACAACTCCCCATTGGGACCTCGACCACCTTTGCTTGGCTGACAGAGACTTCCAGATTAAGGATACATATACCCAGGGCCACCTACTTAAAATCCATTGTCTATGTAGGGACAGATACCTCAACCTTGCTGATGATATTGGCCTTTGGGAGACAAACTTTCCCAAATTATGCAAAAGGAAGTGACACAAAGGGCCAGTAGAATGATTGAAAGAGTCAAAGCTGTGGAGAAAGAATTAATATTGGTGAAACCCCTTGGGCAAGCCAAGGAACTGTTATCGACCAATATCATTGACTCTATCAATGACATTTGGAAATCTATTCAAGTTATTTTTGAGTAGACATAATTGATAAGTATAGCTACAGAAGTTATCCAAAAGGTCAAGGAGGAATTGGGAGACATGCCTGGGGATGCCAATAGACTCATCCACTTCCTTAACGGCAAAAATAGGTACGACCTTCATGAGCTGGATATAGAAGACAAAACTGAAACCATTTTGGAAATAGGGAAGGTCCTTTCCAAGAGAAACCTAATGCTAAACTTGGAAGAAAAGTTCGAGAACATGCAAGTAGCCATTGTTACATTCATGGCTATGTTCCAAATTTTGAGGGAGAAAGGATTGCCCAGTCCATTCGTCATTAACGACAAACTTATTACACAGTAGGACTATGATAAAAGGCTTAGGAAGTGGGGCAAAGAACAAACTATCACTTCAGCAATAAAAGCACTACCTACAGGCAAAGTTTTGTATAATACATTTGAGAACTTGTTTTTTCTCCAGCATGAGATAAAACACTTGTTCATCACTAAGCCCAATTTTTCCAAGGATACCGAGGTTGATGAGATATATAGGTGAATGATGAATGTCAAGTTACCTAATGATAAATGGTGGGAAAAGATGACTGATTTACTGTAAGAAATTTACAGTAGAAAGGTTATTGTACAGTAAAATTATAATAGCCAAGTAAACATATGAAAACAGGTCAGCATGCAAAAGTGTATCAATGTCAAATAATATCAGGTGAAGGTTAAAAGTTAAAGAAGATTCCAGCATAAAAGACCACAACCACAAGCCAGCATAAAGGGCTACAAATGAAACCATAAAGGCCAATAGCACCAAAAAAAATGGGACAACATGAAAGCAGTTCAATAACTGTCTCTATCTTACTGCAAGAAGATATTTGTATTTCCTAGATTAAATCTCAAGTTAGCTTGAGATATTTTGTAATAAACTTTTGTATAAATACTTCACAATTCGAATTATGTAGGGTGGATTCATAGACATTTATATAGACTTCTTGATCAAAAGACTGTAAAGCTATTGTATCAATGACTAGACCAGCAAGATGGATTGATGAATAAATACAAGATATTTCATAGGATTCATGTGTAGAACGAAGTGCAGACAAGTATTTTCTCATGTTGTTGTTATCTTTCTTAAAGTTTTCACACAATCTTTAATGTATTTATGTTTCTGAATGCTATAACATGGAATGATATTCCAGAATTTGCTTAATTTCACTCTATTTTAACTGTTAGGCATTTAAATGTTTTCTACTGATTATCTAGGTTAATGAATTCTTGATTTCTCCTTAGTTTAGGTTGTCTCTCTGTAATCTGCAGCAAAGGATTCTTAATTGCCCTTTCTTTCCAATTAACCCCTATTCCTCATTTTAATTCCAGTATGAGAATTCTTAATTGCTCTCTCACCCTACTTAAGACCATTCCACCCATCTGACCCTAATACCTGCACTTTACTCTGCTAGCTTTCAATTTGAACAATCTCTTTAGTGAGTTAATTCTAAGTTTGCTGCCCTTTTATTGACTCCATAGCCCAATGGTCTAAAGACATAATTTCTATCCATCTGTTTTAAGGATTCCACTATCCAATCTTCAATACAAATCAAAACCCCCCTGAACCTTCAGAACTAGCCTAAAATCCTAGCAAACAAAGCTAAATCATATAGAGATAGCTCTCTCTGAGCCATAGGTTGGCTGGAGCCTATGCTTAAAAGTTGGTTTGTTGTTACCTCGATCATTTCCTTTCTTTTGATAAATTCTAGAGAAAATACTGAGTGATAACGCTAGAGAGTGCCAATGCATCCTAAGAAGTGTTAGGGAGTACCAGGACAACACAAGGGAGCACTGGGTCAAAATTCACGGAAGAAAATGAATATGAGGGTGTGTTAGGGAGTGTCAATGAGTGTTAGCTATCATGCCAAGGAGGGAGTGACAAGGTACGTTAAGCACCAGTAAGGTATGCCAGGGAATATTAGGGCATGTCAAGAACTACTAGAGTGTGCTAGGTAGTTCTGGGGTGTGCTAACATGTGTCAAATAGTTCCAAGGCATGCCAGGACATGCCAAGTGCTAAGACATGCTAGGATGTAAAGTGTGTGAGAGTATGCCAATATGCATCAAGGATTTTCAAGGAAACAAAAGGAAAAACGATGCTAAAATGCAAGGATATGAACACATAAGAGGGTTAATAAGTCAAGAATTTATCTTTTTCAAAAAGACCATGAAAGGAACACTAATAATAGGTTCCAATCCAAGTGCCAATGTGTTCCAAGTGCTAATGTATGTCAATGCAATATTATCCCAAGGTGCTACAGGGCATGTTAGTGTTGGACACCTAATCCTCTATGGGTTAGTGTGGAAGCGGAATAGACTAAAGAAGCTGAAGAGACCTTGGGATGTGGAACCCAATGGTCACACCATGTACTATAAATGTATATCATTTGTTAATAAAAATGTACCCTCATGTTTTACCTTTCATACTCTTTCTGCCATCTGAGTATTTAACATGGTATTAGAGCAGGTGTATTCCTGCCCTGCATAATTACTTTGAGCCATTTGTATTATGGCCTTTCTGTGCAGGTCATTTCTACCATCAGTTCTGCAATTCATGAATATTTTCTCAGCTAAATTTTAGCTGCAACCTCTGTCATTTCTCCAACACCATTTTTGGCTTCCCTCTACTTTGTAACTCCCTATTCTACCTTCCTGTCACCCTCTTGTGTTTCAAAACTGCTATTATTATTCTTGCTGCAAACTCACTAGTGACCGCTCAACCTTCCGTTGTTGCTTGGCTTGCTCGACCTTGGCCACCTAGGGATCCGTTTTCCCCTCGTTCCACACAGGAGTGCTCTTATAAGTGTGAGAATCTGGGAATGTGGGCAGCGATGGAGGAATGTGTGGATGATCTAGGGTTTCCTTCATCTGCATAAAGGTAGGCAAAATTTTCTGTTTTTCACCATAGGGAACCGCGGTACTGGGCGGGCGAATGGGATATCTTCCTAATATCTTTTGCAATTAAAAAGAAGGCTTGCTCCACATTAATGTTTGTTTTGGAACTGGTTTCAAAAAAAATTAATGCCATACTCATCTGTAAGTGCTCGAATGCATTCAGTTCAAACAACTCTCTTACTCTAATCCATATCGGCCTTATTTCCAAGTAGTATTTTGTTCACAGTATCAGAGGTATGCTTCTCAATATTCTTTATCCAGTTCATAATGTTGTTAAATGATGATTCATCTGTGACATCATGCACCAGAAGAATACCCATAGCATTCCAATAGTATGTTGCTGTAATCATTTAGGAAACGCTCTTGACCAACAGTGTCCCAAATTTGTAATTTAATCCGCTTCCCATCAAGCTCAAATATCCTAATCTTAAAGTCAATTCCTATGGTGGTGATGAAACTTATGGTAAAAGAGTCCTCAACTGATGCACTCCTGGCCTATGCGTGATATCGGTGAACCACTCTGAGTTGTTGTGATCAGTGAAGCACTCAAAATTGGTGCGATCGAACAGCTGCAAGGGTTTTAGCTTTACACTGACTTATTTTCCCTTGTGTTTCCATATTTAATGTGGTAAATACACAAATTGATTAAATTATGTGCTTTTTGAATTAGCCATGGTGGTTTTTAGTTGCAATTAGAGCAGATAATTTATGTTGTCTCACCCTGGATTCATCAAATTGAATATTGGCCTCATAATCGCTCTCATCAAGTTACTTGACGAATGCCTCTGCCCAACTTTATGATTCACTTCAATCGAGTCAAAGGCGAATATCATCTCTAGGTTTTTTGCATCTACTTGTATAATCCTGCCGCAATAGTTGTGTTTTGTATTTACTTGTAGCAAAGTCGTAGTAGCATCATAGAGTAATGTGGTCTTTAATATTAGCTGGCAGCTGTATCTGGGCTATCTTTCAAAATTGAAGCACTTATTATTTGCATGATCTTCTTGTCTTTGAAGTGGATAGCCAAAACTAACTCTCCAGTATGTTGTTTTAAAGCTTCAAAAGAATTCTCTCCTTCAATTTGAATATCAAACTGATCTTGTCCCGTAGCTGTAAACCAAAATCCTGTGCGAACAAATACAGCCCATTGACAGATCCGATATAGTAAAATGTTGCCTTATATCGGTACGATAAAGACGAGTTGTGTAAGATAACTTTTGAAGGAAATCCTGCACTAATATTCCATCCGTTGATATAGCTTGCTTGCATCGTGCCCATAGTTGCAAAGTAATCTTGGGAGGTGTTCTCCACGTTTGTCAAGGCAAGTATAGTCATTGGTTATTATCCTTGGAATTGAAGAAGGGTTGTCCAAAGAGACCTCCATGGCTACACGTCGCCATGGGTAGTCCACCAAAGAACCAAACACGAGAGGAGACCGTATGTATATGAGGAGACCATGATCTTCTGCGCCTATAAATTTAGTTTGTTTGGAGAGCTAGAATTTGTGAGGCAGAGGAAACTATGACGCATTTGAATTTGAATTTTCTCAGCCCTAGATAAGTCTACAGTATCTTCTTATGTCAAAAATTCTTGAGAGAAGATATTAGGTAGACCAGGGGAAGAGGTTGTGCCTCCATTACTCTTCTGGGCGTTTGTATTGACGAATTTGAGCTACACTGGTGGTGCAGTGAACTCTTAACAAAGGTACTATTGAAATTATAACACCCGTGGAGCTTATTAAGAAAAGAGACCAGGCTAGTTCTTCTGAGGTAGCTTTGCTGGCAAAGCTTGGAATTTGGCCATTTTCCTATGGATTGATTGTGTAGTTTGTATATGACAATGGATTGGTATTTGATCCTAAAGTTCTTGATCTCACAGAGGATGATTTAATAGAGAAATTTGCTGCTGGTATTTCTAGTGTGACAACACTTTCTCTGGAAATCAGTTATCCCAAAATTGTAGCTGTTCCACATGCTATCATCAATGTTTACAAGAATTTATTAGCAGTCACTATTGAACTTGACTATTATTTTTGCTGGCCGAGAAAGTGAAGGAGTATTGAAAGGATCCAAGCAAGTTTGCAGTTGTTGTTTCCCCAGTTGTGGCATTGTATTTAAAACTAATTATGGTTTTTGTGTTCAGTGTTGAAGTTCCTGTAGAGTATTGAAGTATATAAAAGTTATCTCCTTATTCCAAAAGTTGTATGATTTCACCATTCAGCCAAAACTTGGTGCAAATCGAAATTGGAGCAACTTCTAATATCTTTGAAATTAAGTTAAATAAGTTAATTTTTAATTGAAGCTGACACTACACGTTTAAAAAGTTTGATTTGTTGATAAAATGGGAAGACATTATTGAGTATTAGAGTTACTAAATACACTAATACATTCTCTATCAAAAATATAGTCGAAATCAACAAAGAGTCTCTCTGAAATTCAAGCATGTCTATAATATGCACAAGAACAGATTGATTTTTTGCAGCTTGAATCTCAACTATAGCAAGAAGAATTACAGTACTGGAGTCATCATTCTGAACCTATTTCGATTCACAAGATTGAAAAAGACTCCCATAACCAACAAGACAATAATGTTACAATTGATTAAGATCGAGTGCCAAATAAAGTAGCAGTTTTACATGGAAATGCAGAAATTCAGTTTATACTTCCCAAGCCCATCATCATACCTTGGGAAGAGCTTGTCCATAACAAGCACAGAACTTGTCTTGGATATGACAAGGACATGTCCTTTCATATTCCAGACTACTCCAAACCAATCCAATTTCAAAGTGTTGGATTTCTTGAGGACAGTACATCTTCATCTGTTCTTCATGACAGTTCACCTTCAGTTGTTCCAGATTCTGCCCATCTTCCACAACAACAACAGATTGTGAAATGCCAACACTGTGACCAAGTTGGCCATATGAAATATCACTATTTTTATATTCATCCATGTAAGCACTATCATAAAACCAGTCATTCTTCAAACAAATGCTTCAGAAAGAAACCTCTTGCAAGAACAAAGATTCATCTTGGATGGATCACTTCTTGGCAATGTGCATCAACAACCAAGAAGATATTTCAGACTCATGTTAGAGCTTGTTCAAGAGTATTGAAAAGTGTTGTAGTTGAGTTCTCTCCATCATCTCACCTTGTATCTGACAGGGAGACAAATGATGGTCATCTACAAGCTTCAAAGTCACATCAAGTGAGCCTGAGCCACAACTTGCCCCATGAGCTTCAGAGTTGTATCTAGAGAAAAAGATGTCCCTGAGCATGGCTTCAGTTGGTAATGTCTCTTCAAAGAATTTGGGACACTTCCTCTAGCAAAAGAATTCATCTTCTTGCGAGTTTCAAAAGAGTTCCAAGAATAGAATTGGGGACACTTCCTCTAGCAGAAGACTTCATCTTCTTGCCATTTTTGGAAGAGTTCCAGGAATTTCATTAAGAATTCCAGAGTTTTTGGTCATCCTTAAACCATCACAGGTTGAGACCTCGCTTTTCAAGTTGAGGTTCTCCTTTTATGCGAGGTGAGACCTCCCTTTATTGGTTGAAGGTTTCCCTCTTCAAAACATCAGGAACACTTCCTCTAGCAGAGGACTTGAGCTTCATGCCAGACTTGGAAGAGTTTTGGGAACTGCACTAAGTGTTCCAGTGTTGGTGTTCATCCTTAAACCACCAACCTTTATACCAACATTTCAGAGAGCACATTCCGCCTAGTGTTGGCATGCATTTTTTGCACATTTTGTATTAAAACTCTCTTCTTGGACTCATACATAACACTTCAGATTAGGGGGGGAATGTTGGACACATAATCCTCTATGGGTTAGTGTGGCAGTAGAATATACTAAGGAAGTCCAAGAGACCTTGGGATGTGGAACCCAATGGTCACACCATTTAGTATAAATGTATATCATTTGTTAATAAAAAATGTACTGTCATGTTTTATTTTTCATACTCTTTCTGCCATATGTGTGTTTAACATTTAGGAACTACAAGGCATGCCAACACATGTTAGGGGAGTGTTATGGTATGCTACGGCATGCCAACAAGTGCTTGCGTGTCCTACTCATGGAAAAAATTTCTAGGTACAACGATGTTCCAGGTACAAATATTTTCCAAGACATGCAAGGTACCAAGGAATGTTAGTGTGTGAAAAGGAATGTTAAGGTGTACCATGAGTATTGGGGAGTGCTAGGTCTCTCTCATTAATAGAATTGACAGATATTGATTATGTATTAAATAATATAGTTCCTACACACACTAGTGGAAATTTATCTAAAGGGAATTTTCTAGATAATAAATCTAATAGAGAAGAATCTTGTGTTGACTCATAGGAAAACTATATTCTTGTTACTTGAGGTAAATGATACGTACTAATTAATTCTTAACAAATTGACTTACTCTAACCATTATGGATTTGGACATATAATGAAAAGGACTCCACAACAATGGTCTTAAATCATTATCTTTTGACAAAAAATATAGTAACAGGTACATAGCGTCATCAAAAACTCATTGGAGAGATCAATGATGACGAATATTTTTTGACCATCACCAAGAGTAACCAAAAAGAACATTGGTGAGGGTCAATAAAATATCACTACTAGAAGTGTCACCAAAGAAAGAATTATTGATGGGCCTTTAACGACGCTCACCAAAAGTGTCACCAAAGAGAGCATTAGTGATAGGCCTTTAATGACCCTCACCAAAAGTGTCATTGAAAATGGATTTGGTGACAAATCTTAAAGGACCATCACTATATGCACTTACAACAATGTTTTTTAAGGACCGTCACCATATGGGACATTGGTGAAGGAACTTAAAGGCTCATCACAGGCATGACCCTCACCAATGACCCTTTTTCTTGTAATGTGACAACACATTACAATTATCTGAATTAGATTTTTGATATTTAGATGCATTTCATGGATATTCTAGTTATTGTGAAGATATGTATCATTGTATTCTCTTTTTTTGAATCATTTGATGACAATCTATTAGAAGAAAAATTGCAAGGGTTTTCCCCATAGTGGGTTTTTCCTTGCTCTCCAACCAATCTTGTTGTCTCTATGTGTGCATGCTTTTCTTCTATTTCTCCTTTATGTTCTATTGCATTGATGATGATGTTATTGTTCTTTCTACATAGTTGCATATGTTGATGAATAATGAAGTAAATATGAATAATGTTATGATGTTATGCGGTGAACTTAATGTGTTAATGAAGAAATGCAATTATCAAAGAAAAGAACAATGTATCCCTATGAAACGTTACCAATAGAAGGTAGCCAAGGTAAGGTCTCCTATATTTCAAAACAAGAAATAGCACTAGGATAAGGGAGGGGCAACAACAACCTCCTTCAGAGGTTTGTATCACTATTGATGAGTCGCCAAGTTTAAAGGGAGAAGTGGGGCCTAGTGAAGGAAAAATTGAGGATATTACCTCTCCTAAGGCCAAAACCAAGCCATGCATGACATCTCTAAGAAGGCTCACCATGAGGGAAGTGACCTTCAAGAGACCCAAGACAAAAACATCCTTTGAGCAAACAGAAAAAAAAGAGCTACAAGGGAAACCAATGCTACTACAAGAGAAACCGGGCATGCTACAGGAGCATAAAAATGAGATACATGACAAAGAAGCCACCTTTAGAGCAGTTGAAAAGGGCCACCAATAACTTCAAGAGCCTGATCCACAACCCAACCTGGTGTCCTACTACAATTTTTTTGACAGACATAGGATTATACTTGAATATTTTGCGTTCCCACTCCTCTATGAAATGGAAATAGAGAGAGGTAGAAGAGATATATGGATGCAAATTTCCAAATATAGAAATGCAAAAGATGTGTGCCTCATGTAAGAATATATCATTGAAATGGGAAAGGATTTGAGTGATTTGAGACTAAGTGATTCCATTATGATGGATTAACTAGAGGAGGAAAACAGAATGTCGAGAGAGTAGTTGGAAGAGAAAGAAACACAACTTGCCACCATGGAAAGTCTATCTATGGAAGCCCTAAAATGCAGGAAACCAACAAAATCATATTCTATTTTCATCAAGGAAAAATGGCTGAAATTCCAAATAAAAACACTAGCACATTATGGGGCTTTTCCCTTTCAATACTACACGCAATTTATTGAATATTCTATGGGAGATAGGGAAAATCTAGCTAAATTTTATATGCACAATTTCATTCTAACAGATCTAAATTTTCGGGACACTAATTCAAGAATGGGAGATATGAAACTAATGGCATTAGCATATTAGTTGACTCATGATGAGGCAAGGGCTGAAGAAGTGAAAACGATGATGACAAAAGAAGAGAGGGTGCCCTTGTATACGAGAGTAGAGCTAGTTAGCCCTAAGGCTATCATAAACAATCATAACTACATCTCCTTCGATTTTTCTTTAGCACCCAAGTACATTAAAACTTGAGAGAAATTAATTTTGTACTTTGAGGAAATTTTTAGAATGTTGGGAACAGAGATTCTACAAGCTTGTCAAAGAATATGGCATGCCTTACCCCACAGTCTACGAGTCAAAGAGCACCACTCTCCTAAAAGGTTAAGGAATTCCTTGGAAAGAACACCATTGTACAAAATAATCATGTAGAGACTGAAGATAAATTGGATAGGAATCAAACTCAATCCACCCTTGTTGTTAGAATTACAAGAAGGAGGAAACCAAGTAGAAGAGAAGAGGATATGGACAATGATAGAAACAAATGCAGGGTTTTATCCACTAGAGGGAACACAATATGAGGTGAGAGAGGCCACTAGGGCCATGAATGGGGTTCCTATAGATGAATAAGTTTCTCAGAGGATGAGAAAGATATTCAATAGGGGAGTAAAGATGAGTCCCATCAATAGGTATATTTTGAAGATCATTATGCTATCCTCCATCTTTTACACTAACCGTTTATCACATTAATTGACATTTTTGGTTATAATACACTCAATAATAAGAGTAAAAGTCATTTTTACTAGTTTGTGGCCTAATTTTATTTAATTTGAAGAAAAAGAAGATTTTTTGAGGCATTTACTATGTAGGCGCTTGATGGAGACAACAAGGAGAGAATCTAGAGGGGCTTTTCCACCTCCTCAACTACCTAACTCAGATTGGGATCACAACATCCTCACTCACATGCTCGAATTCAATGACAATCGATTAACTCTATGTGTAAGTGAAGCTCAAGAAGCACCAAATCCACAGTTTTCTAGATCAAGGAGGGAATAACTCCTATTTTCAAGGGATTTGATATTAGCTACCTTTTTGTATAAATAAATGAGCAAGAAGACTCATTGGGATTCAAAGATTTGATTTAGATAGGAGTAGCTATTGAGCCCAACACTTGACATTGTTATTATTTACTTTCATGTGATGTATAAGACTACTATTTTCTGATAATGAGAAGTTGTTTGTTAAGTTTCATCTAAGATAGTTTTAGAGGGATGAAACCCTTGGGTTTGGGCCTTAACCAGAGGCTTTAGTACCTCCTTTGTATTTCTATCTTGTTCATAGTTCAAATAAGTTTATCTGTTTCTTTTATAGTGGTAGATGTTAATATATTAAAACTTGTGATTGTAGGCTTCCCTGTCATCTGTCATATGGGTGAATGGTTGGAAAGATTTACAATATCAGTCCAAAATCTTTTGTATATGATTTCTTGGAAATATATAGACATTAGTCATCTTTTTCATATTTAATTTATGAAACTAAGGAGGGATTTGAGTGATCAAAATAATGTCGTGGAATAGAAAAGATGTTATTCAAATGGAACTCATATTTTCCATCATAGTTTATATCAATGTGTTATTGATCAATTGATGCATGCATGTAGCTATTTGTAGAGTTGTGTTCATCTACAGGGGAGGAAACACATTTCATCTCCACTTGTATGTATCCATATTATCCTTCCAACCTTCAATTATTCTCCCAAAAATTTGTTTCCATAGTCACTCTCTTTAGGAAATTCAGGACACCATGGGCATCAATCTCGGTGCAAGACATATGTCTGAGAAGTCCTAGGCTTGTCAAGGAGGTTCCCCCAACCTTCATCCACTCCCCCCCTACCTTCATCCATATATTACTTCCCTTAATACACCATATTTACCCTAAAAGGGCTCTCGGAACCCCTATTGTAGCAATACATGTCCTCCTGTAGCAATGCAATACCTCTTCTAGCAGTGCCCATAGCAAGCATGTAGCACCATTTTCCTGAACCTGTTTTGCTCCCCACTTCAACCTTAGCATAGTCAGGATGAATAATGACCCCTAACTTTTTATTTGATGATTGAGAGAAGCTCTCAGACCACTCCAAGCTCCTCTTTTTTCTCACTGCAAAACATACTAGAATTAGTGTTTTTTTCACAAGAATGCTACAAGTTAGATTTTGGATTTTCACGCAAATGTAAAGTAGATAAATGATACATGAAATTAGGCCACTAATTTGATAAAATTATAAAAATAGATTAGATTTACATCTTCAAGTAGACTAGTAATTTCTCTTTCATGTAATGTTAATTAGCAGCTACAAGTTGAATGAATGGAATTTTCACTTTCATAGTTAGAATCAATTTACAATTGTGATTTCATCAAAAAAATTTGCTATAGTTAAGTTGGAGGAATGGTCTCTGAACATTTTAATCTGATCACATGACTTAAGATGGCATGATTAGAACCTAACTTATTGCACATATAGCACTATCACCTTTATGTTTGTACGATCCCCGGGTTGATAATTTAAGTTGAGGAGCCCCTCAGGGTTGCAACACTCTTGGTGTAATATCAGGGCTCACTAGTGATTTTGTGGGATGTTGGGAAAGTGACACATGGAATACTTATTTGGAGTTTTTAGTTGGTCAAGTGGGCCATATTCAGTTGAAACATGTGTTATAGACATTTTTGGGCCGTACAACCCCAAGCATGAAATGTCCATAAACCAAGGGCTCCTAAGTCCCTAAAATTGTTGTTCTAATCCCTAAAGGAGCAAGGTCAACAGATTACAGCTTCTCCCAGGAGTTCTCCATGAGAAACTGCTCAGAATTGGTCAAAACAGGATCATTGTAGCTGCTCCACTGGCTAAGTGCGTTGCATCTCACCCAAATCCACAGTGAGGGTGCGTTGCATTTCAAAAGTCCCTTATGTGGGGTGCGATGGGCGATAAATGACAAATGGCAGTGTCATTCCGCGAGGTGGAGAGGCAATGGAAGCTTCCAGAATCTTCTCCTGTGACACTTGCCTCACTGAATTTGATCAAGGATGAGTAAGAGGCCATCAGTCTCCAAGTGGAAGCAAGAACTATCAGAGAGAAGACACTAATCAAATCACAAGTTGACTCATCCCCCTTACAGATATCTATATATGGATCCCTCATCCCAGAGATCCAGAGGCTGGAATTTTGCATATTGTGAGGAATTGTTGTTGGTTTCTTGAGACAAACATCAGATTGTTGGGTGATCTGAGCTTTGTTTGAGGTGAAGAGGGGCTTCTTTGTTGGGAGGTTGATTCTGGGTCAGAACAACTGGTTGTAACTCCTCTTGGCTCTTTTCTTGTTTATCAATAAAAGCTATTTGAGTTTTCCTCCATGCTTTTGTGTCATTGATTCTTGTTACATTTGTATGGTCAATTTACATCTGATCGTAGATTGTTTATGATTATAGATCCATGTCTTTGTATAGTGCCATGCTTCTGTGATCTTACAGGTACTTTGTGAAGCTGGGCGTGCAAGGGAGCAGGTAGCTGAGGACTATCAAAGAAGAGGGGGATCGAATCAGGAGATTAGTGCAAGACAGAGGTTGGTCTTTCTATTCCTCTCTATCTATAATTCATAAAGGAAAAACTAAAGTAGCTTTTCTCTGTTTGTTTCTAAGGCAGCTATCACACCTTAGTGGGATAGAGCAGTTCTATATAGACACTTTTCCCTATAAAAAAATGGCGACTCCACTGGGGACATAATTAGTTTGTTTGTTTATCATTCTTTGTTGTTTGTTTCGTAAACTTATAAGTAGCATTCGAACTACATTTGCCATAAAAAATGCAAAGTAGACAACTGCTACTTCAATCCATCTACTGGACCTGTTTATGATTTAAACAACTGATTCACAAACTATCTGATTGCCCTTGTGATAGCTCTTAGATCCTCCTTAGATCTACCCCTGATTGTTGCATTACTGATTGCTTTTTGTTCGGCCAAAACCCAAGAACTGAACTACAAACTGTGACCCGGAACCCGAACAGAGTCTCGTTTCTGGCCCAGTGCAGTTACTGTTCAGAGATTCTGAATTTCAGTGCACTTCCCGAGTGGACAACCTGCGCTGCATTTCAGATTATCTGTGTTAGAGGAGCGCTGGTAAGACTAGCTCTGTTCCTGAATTTTGTTGCCTGTGATCAGTATATGTCTATTTGAAACCCCTTTTCCTTACTGTTATTCCGCCTCCTTTGTACAAAAGAACTGTAGATGTTTTTGTGTGTTTGTTGAGTCATTTACAGTTCTCCTTTTCAAAAGTAGCATAATCGTATTGTCGTCCTTTGATTTGAAACTGTCGCAAGTGTCGATTTCAATCGTAGGAAAGAGTTTAATTGTTGTTGATGGTCGATTATCCTGTTACTATTGCTTTTGGTCTGAATTTGTAATTTTCTAGTGTCGAGAACAAGTATTCATTTCGAAAAGAAACTTGTTGATATTTGTCGCTTGAAAAGAAATTCAGATTTGTGCATCAACTTTCTTTTTAGCATTCATATACTAAGAAAGTCAAAAACAAATACATGCATGTGCATTTGCATATAGACAGTCTGATTGGCTTGATTTAGGAAAGTGCATTTAGAGTGTGCTCTTTGCTCTTTGTGAAAATATTATGTCTTTCTTTTCCTTAGTAGCTAGGATTTTCATTGCATAAAGGAGATAAAAAGTTTGTTTATCATCTTAGATTGCATTTTAGGAATTACATCTACATCTCGTGGTGAACCCGAAAGGCAAACTTCATAAACAAGATCAACTTAAAATAAATCCAATGAATCTAACAACGCTTTGGAACTTAATGCACAACATTTAGAAGTCTAGGCTAGAGACATATTCCGGCGTCGTAAAGCCTGGTAACTGTTTCTCTCACTGATGGTTGGGTGATTCCTCCACTTTGAGACGATAAGTGCCAGTACGGACTTGTGCTCCCACGTACCGTCGAGTATATTTTGGGAGACCCCAATAGGCTTAATCGTTTATCCATAGGAAGCTGTGTCTGCTGCCCTATCGATCGCAATGCACTGAACACAACATTCGGGAAGATTGACTGTTGTACCGTAAAAAGTATTCTGCAGTTTTGCGATTGGTTTGGGAATCCCTCTACCTAGATTTCCAGAGCAGTCCCTTTCGTTCCTTTTCAGACTCCTTAACAGAAAAGGTCCATCTGAGAACTTGTCACTTCAGGCTCATTAAAAATCGAAGGAGACTAGAGTAATCTTTTGTTTTTTCTCGACTCTTAAAAACTGAAAAAACAAGTTGTGTCAAAGCATCTAAAATTCATTTAATTCGGAAACATACTTCCCCTTTATTTTAGTTGATTGAGTAATCCGCAATCGTGGAAGAAAGTCAATTGAAACCCTGTCATTCGCAGAGGCTTACGAGTCAACCGTCCTTGTCTCCAGAATCAAAGCTAGTACGGACAAAGTGAACTCATTTAACTGGTTCCAAATCTCCTGTTAAAGTTAGAACAAGTGTTCCAACAACATCAGAGACTCTGGTTACTCCAAACATTTCCGGAACCCCTGCCTCTACAGAAGAAGTTCAGCAGCCACAGAAGGACAGTGATACTGATCCTAGTCTGAGAGTAAACACTTGTGTTACCAAGCTAGTTCCATTTTTAACCGATTCGGAGAGTCTTGCTCTTCAAACATCTGTCGTTGCCGATCCCATACCTTCTTCGGCACCAGAAATATTCTATGGACCTGACGGTCTTCCCCTTCCACCTGGTCTGATTGCCATAGAAGAAATTGTGGAAGATCCTCCAATGAGTACTCCATCGCAATTTGGAGTCGAGATCACTCTATATTCTTCTTCATCAGAAGTTAGTCTGCCACCAAAGAGAGCTCCTGTAGACTCGCTAGGTAATCTTTTGGATAGACTACAAATGTCTGAACAACCGTCAACATCTAGGACTGTGTCGTCTGACACAACGACAGCAGAACTCCCTACTATCACTCCGACAATGTTCGCCGGTATACCATCTATCCCGACTAGCTCTCAACTGCTAGAAGGAGCCCACTCAGGGGCCATTTCGACAGTATGGTCTGTTCCTGTTTGTTCATCCGGAATAATATCCGGAAACTATGTTGAGTCTCAACAAATTGATCCATTTGGAGGTCAATTTGGGCAGTCCAGCCCCCAAGGGCAAACAATTCCCTTGAGTTCTGGATTACCACCGTATGGGGGGCAGTATACCCTTTCATTATCCCCTCCGGGAGGATATCCATAGGGGAGTTCACAACAACATTTAGGTTATACTTGAATTACCTCAAGTGGTTGGGTACCTATACTACCTCAACAACCAAGAGTTGTATACTCGATGCAACAATGCTTACCTACGTCAAATATACCAACTACGTCAACTATTGTGACGGTGTTGCAAGTTCAAGCGCTGCCTATTGTATGCCAACCTCAGGTTTCTCAAGTTGTAATGCAACATGCCCTTGACCCTGCGACTCAAACACAATCGCCGACTGGTGGAATGACACAGGTTCAGACGGGTATAATTACCCCTCATCTTGGTCAAACTGTTAGTATCAGTCAACAGCACATGGCTTGACAACAATGGTTAGTACAATACCAACAACCGCAATTCCAACAAGTATACCAAGGTTCTGAGCAACAAATCTTTGCTAATAGTGGACAACCATAAATTCAGAACAGTCACAATCAACCATTTTACAATGGTCATGCCCACCAACCTTACCAAAGTTACCAACATCAAATGCATTATGTCGGTATGCAAAGACCAACTGCTCAGGCAATCCCATCTTATCCTGGGTATGCTTCACCTAACTTGAATCAGCAGTTACCCTTTGTGGCAACTTTAGAGTTACCTGATTTAAATAGGTTAACAAACGATCCAATCACTTACGCCCCTTGGTGGCCAGCGATTCCGCATAAACTTCCATCAGATATTCCTAAATTTAATGGAAATTCGGGTGAAGATCCATCGAATCACGTGATGACCTTTCATCTATGATGTTCAACAAACACCCTAAATGATGATTCGATAAGACTTCGCCTCTTTCAGAGGACGTTAACGGGTCCAGTGGCAAAATGGTACATCGAATTGCCTAGAGCTTCGCTCGACAACTTCAGTACCTTAGCCACAACCTTTTTAACCCATTTTTAGTTACCAATAAGGTACGAAACGGGAACAGAACTTCTTACCAATTTCAAATAGACAACGGACACTCACATATCTGATCATATACATGAGTGGCGACGTCGTCGTAGAATGGTAAAAACATATGTCCCCGATCAGCTCTTAGCTGAATGGTTTATCAAGTCATTACTACCTTCCATCACGGAAGATGTGGCAAAGGGGGGAGTCGTAACAGAAGAGCAAGTTATCGCTCGTGCGCAATATCTAGACTTGATTTACACTCAGTCCGGCACGCTTTACGATAAAATACCTGACGCCCCTAGACCAGAATTCTCAATTCCTCCTCCTCCTAAATCAAACAATGACTCTCATGCCGGCGATGGCGTGATTGGCACAACAAACACGAAATCGACAAAGGCTACATCCAAAAAGGCTCGTAAGATTTCAGGTCAAAATGCAAAAGATGAACTTCTTGCTTCGGAAGTAAATGCGTATCAACAGATAAAGGCAAAGAAACCAAACAACCAGGGAGCAAGAAGAAAGGCAAAGGGAAGAAGAAGAAACAGGAGGAATCATCACCTGAAAAATCTTCTTCAAACCCTCCTAGAGATAGGAAACCAAAAAATCCATGCCTTATATGTGATGAGGATCATTAGACCGCAAGTTGTCCACAAAGAGCTGAGCTTAAGAAATTCTTCAAGAATTCAAAAACCTCCGCAGTGTTAACTGATCCGTTTCCAAATCCGGGAACAAATCTGGTTGAAAGTGGAAACGCCTCCCCATCTCAAGTGCTAATGTTGTCGGTTTCAAAACAACAAAATGATGCTTTGATATCGACAAGGAACAAAGATTATGGGAATCCATAGCTGTCGAACAACAACGATAAAGATCAACCTAGTAGTTCGACAACAACTTCGACAGAAGTTGCGCCGCCCATCATTCCTGAATTAACAATAAAACCGCCAAAAGGAGTAGTACACAAGTCGACGTTTAATCCCCGCGCTAGAGCGGAACAACATTATAATATAGTGGAAGATTTGGCCCAATCGCCATCCGCTATGTCGACTCTTGAAGTACTACAGAATTGCCCATCCCAAAGGCAGGCTTTATTATCAGCCATTGGTGGGATAGACCCAAAGGATTCCAATCTTGTATCCTTCGACCATAAAGGATACGATCCTCAATTACCAGCTCAACTAGCTTTCCTTGTTCAAGTGAAAGCCCTCAACAAAACTGTTCATCGAACAATTATTGATGAGGGAGCATCTATATGCATTATGTCGATGAGTTGCTGGAAAACTTTAGGATCTCCAACCTTGTCACGATCTTCGACGACATTAAAAGCATTTGACGGAAGGGCATATACCCCATATGGTATTCTAAGTAACTTGAAAGTTGAACTAGGAGGGAAAACAGTAGAAATAGATGTTGAAGTAATCGACGGAAATCTCGATTACAACATCCTGCTAGGAAGACCATGGATATATGCTATGGCGGCTGTTGTGTCGACCTATTTTAGGAAGATTTCATTTCCCTTTCAAGGAGAGATTACAATCGTCGATCAACAAAACTTCCTCCTCAATGGTTCTCAAGTTACAGGAAGCATTCCCATGATCCATGGAAGCCCCCATTCGCTTCAAAATATCGGAGTAGGCCTACTAAAAGACCCTATACTAATGGGAACTTTCGCCCTTCCACCTCCAATCAACCTGGCGGAAGTAGCGTTAGTAGGAACCTGCAAAATGATATCTTCTAAAAAGATCTCAAAAAACGATATCGACATGGATCATGCGATGGTTTTGCCCCCAAGCCCAACGGAAATATTGTAGCAATCAATGTTCCTAGCATGGGAGGCAAACCCAAATCAACGCTCATCAAGGGTTTGGATAGATAGGTCTAAAGAATTTGGTACCCCTTCAGGTCCTTGGTCGCAAGTGCATGTCACCGACGAAGGAATTTTCCAATCAATGGTAATTGAAGGGGCACCATGGAATGATTCCCACCATCGTTCCCTTCTTCCGGATTGTGGAGAAGATACTCAAGATGACCTTTATCATCCTTCAATTTTTGAATTCCTATCAAATACTATAAACACAGTGGATTCTGAGCGAAACTTGTCCAACATTGAAGAGACTATCGCCATTAATATCTCGACCAAAACAGATGTTGTAGAGAATATTTATGTTGGCAAATGTTGTTCTCCTTCAGAACTGGAAATATATAACGCTCTTTTTCGTGAATTCAAAGATGTCTTTTCTTGGTCATATAATGAAATGCCAGGCATTGACTCAAGTATCGTTGAACACGAAATTAAGATGTATCCAGATGTCAAACCATTACGACAGCGGCTAAGGCAGGTGCACCCCAAGAAAGCCGCTGCCATTAAGGTAGAAGTTGAAAAACTTCTCCATGCTGGTTTCATCTACCCAGTTCCTCTAACCGATTGGGTATCGAATATTGTTCCTGTTATGAAAAAACAAGGAACAATTAGAGTGTGCGTCGATTATAGGGATGTAAATCAAGCTTGTCCAAAAGACAACTACCCTACACCCTTCATTGACCAGATAATTGATGAATGTGCTGGATGCGAAATCTTTTCATTCATGGATGGATTCTCCGGGTATAATCAAATAAATATCCGCCCACAGGACCAGTCAAAGACTGCATTTATTTGTCCCTAGAGCACATTCGCATATCGAAAATCACCCTTTGGTTTAAACAACGTAGGGGCAACGTTTCAAAGGGAAATGAATTATGCCTTCCATGACATCAAAAACATCATTCAACCATACCTCGATGACCTTCCCGCTCATTCGCGAAAGCGGACTGATCACCCGCAGCATTTAAGAGCGATATTTCTACGTTGTCGACACTACAAGATACGACTCAATACACACAAATGTGTATTTTGCATCAGTTCTGGTCGTTTACTTGGCTTTGTAGTCTCGAAGGACGGGATTCGTCTCAACCCATGTAAGGTCCAGGCAATCATAAATTTTCCTCCACCTTCGAATTTGCTTCAGATTCAGAAACTCTAAGAGAAAGCGAACTTTTTGAGGCGGTACATTCCAAATTATGTTGAACTTGCTAAAGGTTATACACGTATTTTGAAAAATGAAGTACCCTTTGTCTAGGATCAGGTTGCGCAAGCTTCCTTTGATGCTTTAAAAGAATCCCTAATGAAAGCATCATTAATGTATGCTCCTGATTATCAAAAAGATTTTAACCTGTATCTGGCTGCAACAGATACGACCATCGCAATGGTTTTAGTTCAAGAAGTTGATGGAATTGAACATTCTATATATTATTTAAGTAAAAACTTAAATGATACAGAAAGCAAATATTCTTACGTTGAAAAGCTAACACTCGCAGCTGTTCAAGCGATACAGAGATTTCAACACTATGTCCTCTTTCGGAAAACTACCATTCTGTCAGATTGCAACCCCATGACTTATATATTGTCGCGATAGTTTCTGGGGGGGCAAATATTCAAAATGGATAGCAATCCTACAAGAGTTTGATCTAGAATTTGTAAAATCCAAGTCGAAGAAAGCTCTAGTTTTCGCAGAATTATTGTGCGATCTCCCATCGTCGTCCAACGATGAAACATCCGAAGAAACAATCATGGATGAAAGTTTGTTTCTGATATCTTCAAGCAATGAGTGTTATGGGGATATAATAATTTATCTCCAAACCCAAAAATACAGGCCAAAAACCTCCCACTCCGAACAAAAACGTATTCAATACCAAGCAAAAGACTACATGATGCCTCCCCCATGAGGAGGCCGAAAGAGTCCTGAATGAGTGCCATTTAGGCGCGTGTGGGGGGAATCAATATGGATATGCTATAGCACAAAAAATCTTATGAGCAGGATACATCTGGCCAAAAATGTTCAAAAATTGCATAACCGCAGTCAGAAGTTTCCATGCTTGTCAAGTTTTCGAGAGCAAAACCAGAAGACCACCCGCACCTCTACAGCCAATAGTTGCTGTTGGGCCATTCGCCAAATGGGGCATCGATTTCATGACATGTAACCCCACCTCGACCGGGGGGCATGGGTATATCATAGTCACAATTGACTATTTTACCGAATGGGCTAAGGTGATGCCTACATTAGATAATACTGGTGAAACAACTGCCCTCTTCTTTTTCAATCATGTAGTCACCAGATTCGGCGTACCACAGGCTATAGTCACAGATCATGGATCGCATTTTCGCAATCACATGATGGTCAAATTAGCTGCCAAACTAGGGTTGTCTCACGACAGCTCTACTCCATATTATCTGCAAGCCAACAGACAACTTGAAGCAATCAACAAGGTCCTGAAATGCATGCTGCAAAGGATGATTAGAGTTCACAAGAGAAGATGGCACCTAATCCTGTACTCAGCTTTGTGGGCTTACCGGACATCGGTAAGGAATGCAACCGGGTTTACACCTTTCCAACTGGTATATGGCCTGGAAGCAGTCTTACCAATCCAGTGCGAAATCTCGTCTCTCAAACTCGCAATTGATCTCCTCCCTGGAACTTCAAAAGAAGAAACTCGTTTCTTGGAATTAATCCAATTGGATGAAACCCGTCATGATGCCGCTTTGGTTAACGAAGCCCATAAGAAATGAGTCAAGGCGGAGTTCAACAAAAATGTCAAACCACGTGTCTTCTTAGAAGGTGACTTGGTCTTGCTTTATGACCAAGAATCCGATAAATTGGGAGTAGGTAAATTTAAGTCTTTGTGGATGGGCCCCTATATTGTTAAACGAGTGTTAGCAAAAGGAGCTTACGAGTTAATGGATTATGACAGAATTCCACTGGCGCAACCTCGTAACGGGTTGTACCTCAAGCATTACTATGCGTAATGGTAACCTGTATGCTTTTGTTTTCGCTAAAGTGTTTATTTTGGTCAAGTAATCCATTTTTTACATTTGTTGTAGATGTCAAACCTATTTGAGTCATGTGTTGGATATGCCGACGGAGCGAGTCGTAGTTCATGGAACCTATCTTCCGCAGCCTGGGCTATTTTTGATCCAAGTGGCGAGTTAGTAAGTTTCAGAGGGGTATGTATTGGTCGATCACCAAATAACATTGCTGAATATAGCGCGTTGATAGAACTTCTCTCTGATGCCATCGCACATGGTATACGCTGACTAATTGTCAGGCTAGACTCACAACTCGTAATACTACAACTCACTGGTATATATTCCGTCCGAAACCCAGCTATCTATCGCATGTTCCTAAGGGTTAAGATTATGGAAAGACAATTTGATTTTATTCAATATCATCACATTTCCAAAAACTTAAACACATTAACTGACTCATTAGCAAATTATGTGTTAGATAGACATTTGCAACATTTATAAAAAGAAACATACCATCAATGTTTGCATTTGGATCATGTAACTTAACCAAAATAAAACTCCGAAAATCAAAAATATATAAAACTGTTTATGGTTTATACATAATATTCTGTAACCAAGACAAAATCGGTCAAGTGACCCAAAAACTCAAAATGCTAGGGGGCACCCTAGTCTAATGATGCTCATGATAGCAAGTCACAACCTGTGCGATCATGCGTAAGAGACGAGTCCATCGTCTTGGCACACCAGTAGTATGCCGCTGTAGCCTCAAAGGTAGCTCGTCAGTCCTCACATCTGGAATACCAAGAGTGAGGCCCTCAACCTGCTCCTTTAACGTTGTGAGAGTCTCGGCCACATCGAGGTCATGAAGGATAGCCCTTCCAATAGCCTCTCCTGCTGGGGCAGCAGCTGGTACTCTCAGGCGAGCTACTAGATGAACAGGACTAACATCTGCATGTACACATGAGTTTGATTAAAGTCTTGATAGAATAAAGCACAAGGACATTGTTACACTAAAATTTGTCACCATGACTATTTGCAGTCAGTATGGCTCCGTCAATAGTCATATTGTCCTCCTTGGCAAGTCTTATACCTCTACTCCTCATGTCAAACTCCAAGAAGGAGAGAAAGTCCTTAAAAGTCAATATAACTCTGGTTACGCAGTTTCTCTTAGCCTTACCTGCGTGTACGCACCTCAAGTTCATAAAACCTGCGTACTTGTATGCTCTGTCTGTAAAGGGGTGGGTGCGTACTCCTGTAAAGGTCAAAAGGCGCAAGTTTCACTTCAAAAAGGTTACTTGTGGTCAATTCTAGAGCATTCTAGAAGATGGTTTGACGTGGATTTAGCGCCTCCAAATGGTTCATGCATCCCAATGAAAGAGGAGCTTATCCCATGAAGAGGGGAGCTATCCCATTTAAAGAGGGGCTTATCCCATTCATGGTGGAGCTGATTAACTTCCTCCAAAGCACTATAAATGCAGGCATTGGGCCAGAGGGAGGGGAGGTTGAAAGCTGAACATTCCTAAGGGTAGATGTTGTTGAAATTAGGACTCCCTTATAGAGATTTAGAGGAGAGATTCCAATCCTTTCCTAGCTTCATTTGGAAGTGGGTGAGCTGATCAAAGTAAAGGAGAACTCTTGCTGGACCCTGGGAGGAACCTGCAGAACACAAAGGCACTGGTTGTAATGGTTTCTTTTGTTTCCAATTAATACAATTAAGTTCATTTTTCTCAACAAGTTGTTCTATATAATTTTTTTCATATAATCCTTGGTCTTTATGATGAATATGTTTTATTATATGAGTTATTCAGGTGCTATGTAATCGTTTGCTTGTTAGTGAATGCTGTTGTGGGGAAAAATGCCTATGCAGGACGATCCTATCCACCTAAGGTGTGACAGTGCCTTAGCAACAAACAGATACAACTATTTTGGTTTCTTCCTTTATGAAATGTGAAAGAGGGGAGAGCAATGAACTTACCGTTGTCTTCCGTTTGTCCCTCGATCTAGATCCTCTTCTCTTTGGGTGTTCACAGCTACTTGCCTCCTCGCTCGCTCAAGAGAACAGCTACCTGCGACAAGAGAAATAGCTACTTGCGACAAGAGAAACAGCTACTTGCGACAAGAGAAGAACACAACACAAAGGCAAATATTCATATTCATAAATGATTCAGAATTAGAAATAAATCAAATATACTAATGCAATCATACAAAATACACCAGTATATAGGAGAGAACCAAGATAGCTTTATTGATAGATAACAAGGTTCAAGAAGAGATACAACCCAGAGGGCTCCAATCCAGCATCTCCTTCCCAGCAGAATGGAATTCCTATCTTCACCACCCTTCAAAGCATTAAGCACCCAATGATCCAATCTCAAACCAACAGCAATTCTCTACAATAACAAAATTCCAGCCTCTAGATCTCATGGAGGAGAGATCTATATATAGTTATTTTGGAGAGAGGATGAGTCAGCTTGAGATCTGACTAGTGTCCTCTCCCTCTCTCAGTTCTTGAATCCACTTGGAGGTTCTTGCTTCCACCTGGAGATTTGGAACCTCTTACTCATCACCAGTCGAATTCCCTGAGGCAAGTGTCATTTTGGAAGCTTCCTGGGCATTGACACCTTGAGGAATGAGCCTGCCACTTGTCCAAACTCGCTCAGCGCAGGTAGCTAGTGTTGGAGTCGACATTCAACGCAGGTAGCCAGTGTAGCAGTTGACATTCAGCGCAGATGGTCAGTGTAGCAGTTGACATGATCCTAAATTGACCTGTTTTTGAGCAGTTTCAGGTGGAGAACTTCTGTGAATTGCTGTGGTTAGTTAGCCTTGTTCCTCTAGGGGTAGGAACAACATGTTTAGGGACTTTGGATCCCTTAGATTATGGACATTTCATGCTCAATGCTGTAAGGCACAAAAATGTCTATAACAGTTGCCCCCTAAAGTATGAGGCCGTTTATCGGGTGAAATGCTTTATCCAGGAGGGTCTGAAGTTCATCCATTTGCTGGGAGGAGACCTGTAATAAGATACAATACAATACATTATGATTCATACTGCTTTCATGATCTAGCTGAGGCGGGCATTCCCATGCTCAGCTTTATAAATTCATTTTTGTACATAGAACAGACGATCGTCTGATGGTAGACTGATAATTTTGGCGAAATTATCATCCTTTGAGTAGGATGATCATCTGCTGCAATGATGTACATGTCAAATGTCTCTATCTTTCCTGAATATATATCGCAGCCCAGATGGATGAAACTAGATCCGGGGTCTTCAAACTCGCTCGATCTTCACTCTAAGTACAAGTCGATCCATGTGAGAATTGCGCTGAATTCGAACATGGAAAGACATCGCTTGATTACCGGTCAATGATGTAAACAGTTAACAAGCACGAGAGGAATCACCGATAATGATAATGACCCTCAAGGTACTGCAGTACAATTCACGTGGTGTGAATAAAGGACTTGGCATCGAACACCACGCAAAATCTTCTGGTCGAAGGTCATTGATGTATACCTATCGCCGGAAGTGAGAAACTTGCCATTGAGGCATGCAAGCTTCAAAGTACTGAAGGGGTTGTTCCTAGATCAACTTCTTGGATAATGAGCTGATGTCGACAAGAAGTGATCCGTCAAAGGAGGGCCTTAATGAATCCCACATCAGTGACACGGAATGGAGCTAATGATTTTAATGGAGGTGAAAACGATCTGTGACATGTGATTCAGGGTGGCGATCATGAATGGATGAAGGATAATGTATGGCAGTGGATGGGACCCGGTTGACTCTTTCTGAACGACTTCTCTTGAACATATGGCGACACTGATGCGATGGATCGGTAGCATTACCCCAATTATGGATGGTATGGCGAGACCATGGTGATGTGACCGGTGAATGAAACAACCCAACCCGATTGTGGTACGGAGGAAAAGTGTCATGTTCAAGAGCGACCTGCTACCATCAAAGTTTTCTTGATTTTCTCCCAATTTTTCCCCAGTCATTGCTGACTAGTACCTCTTTATTTTTGTCAAGCTTGAGGAGGATAACATATGCTTGTTCTATAACCTGCCCTTCAGGCAAGCCCATCGCTATGTTTTAACGAGCCTAGTGATAGTGAAACTCATTCTCATCTAAAGACAAGTTTGTCGCCATTTAGTGATTCTAACGAGTCTAACGACAAGGATAACTGGGTCCTTTTCATTTTTAGAGAGTCTGAAAAGGTACATAAAGTTAACTCCAAAAGTCCTTTTTCATCATCTAATCCCTTAAGTCCAAAAACGTATAAAACAATATAGAAGGGATGAGTTTTCGATAGTTTTAACGAGCCGAACAAAACAAGCGCTCGATCTTTTTGTGCAATAATCCCTCAGGTCCAAAAAGATTAAAATCTAGAGGAGGGATAGCTCTTTCGGTCGCTTTAACGAGCTGGAAGGCCAACACTCGACAATCTTTTCATATTTTACGAGTCAGTTGAAAAGAGCTTAAAGAAGACTCGTCTTTTGAGGAATGAGTGATAAACAAGGTTAGTAGCTGATTCCAGGTACAGGTTGGAATTTTCCAATCATGGCAGTGTCACAAGAATGGCTAGGTGAAATCACTCTTCGTAGCTGTTCCTCAAAATGGGTAAACAATCATATGGAGGTGAACGATCGACCAAATGAAAAGTGGAGGTGACGGTGCAAACACGACCAAGGCTTTTATGGCAGATGAGGTTACATACACAATGGTTATTTACCGGAATGGGTTCATTTTTTAAAGAGCTTGAATGCGCCAAAACACTGCTCAAACTTATGTTTATTTTTTAACGAGCATGAACTATGGGCTAAAACTGCTCGGATCTTGCGTTTATTTTTTAACGAGCATGAACTGTGTGCTAAAACTACTCGTTTATATAGTCAAATCTTGATTTTTACCATGACTAGCTTTTCTCTTTTCAAGGATAGTACTGCATTCTCAATTGCTGCATCAAACTTAGTTAGAAATGAATAACATTTGCTTGAAAATGAGATTAAAACCCTAATATTTCGCTTTGAACTACATAAAAAGCAATTAAAAAGTGTTTTTACCTCTCATTTTACCATTTCATTTGAACTTGGTTTGTTGGAGCTTTGGAGGTGCCTCTTCCCCCTTGATTTTCACCGGCTGATTTCGGGAGATTCTGTGGACGATTCTCGGCGCCGTCTAGACCAGGTAGGAGCTAAACCCTAGCTCTTTCTTTTCATGGTTTCATTTTTCCATTCTGTGCCTGTTTCCCTGTCTTTCTGAGCACCTGGAGTTTTGCCAGGGCGCCCTGTCATCAACGCAGGTGGTCCACTTGAAACCTGCGTTGAATGTCAAGCTGCCTTGAGGCAGCTTGACCTTCAACGCAGGTGGAACACTGTCTACCTGCATCGGGACTAGAAAACTGATTTTGTGGCACAGTTTTTGATGAAATTTCGCCAGTTTCTCATCAAATCCAGGATCTTACTCATTCTCTTGTTCGTTTTGCAGGGACCTTTGAGCAAAATGTCCCTTACATGGTGAGAATGAGAACATGAAGAAGAAGATATGATTGCTCTCCATGACCTTGTCACGGTGAACGCGCTGCGGAACTGTGGCCTGCTGAAGTTTTTTCGTATCTCTAGCATGAGAGCACAGATCTCTTTACTGCAGTATATGCTTGATGCTTGGGATCCCATCAAGCAAGTATTCAAGGCGGAGTGCCCCCATTTCTTTGTCAGGGTCGGCTCGGGGGAATGACTCCGTGAGAGACTATGTCCACCAGTATTGTAGGGAAGGTTCCCAGCCGAGCAGAGACAGCAAGGTCGTTATCCGTGAGATTACTGATAGGTCTCTCAGGTCCATTCTGTATACTATTGGTAGGATGGCCGGTAGTGCATCTCTTCATGTTGCCAACAGATCTTACGTGCAGCACGCCTTGGAGTGTCTCCAACCGAAAGTATTCAACTGGTGTGATGCAGTACTTGCTCAGATGAAAAGTCAATTGACCAAGGTAAAGGACGGGAAGCTGAAGAACTTTGGATTTGGTTCTATTTTGACTGCCTTCGCCTTGGAGAAAATACCACTGATGCAGCCTCAGTATATTGCACTCGGCTTGCCTTCTCTGACCGAGCCACGCATGCAGAGATGGGTTGATCACATGTCTAGGCATGCTGGTCAACCTCAGATTACTTTCACTGATACCTTCTTCAGGTGGTTTGAGCGCCAGGAGATGGTCTATTCCGAGTATCCATATGTTGGCATGGATTTCCGAGGTGATCCGGATTTGGTGTTACCGGATGGCGAACAGTGGGGCGCTATTGGTAAAATCTCTGACCATATCACTGTTTACTGTTTTTATTCATAATGTTGTTGTGCTTTATTCTGTCAAGACTTTTAATCAAACTCTTGTGTGCATGCAGATGTTGGTCCTGTTCGTCCAGCAGTTCGTCCGAGACCGCCAGTCGCTACCCCAGCAGGGCAGCCTGCTGGGAGGGTTATTCTTTGCGACCTTGACGTGGCCGAGACCCTTACAGCTGTGCAGGAGCAGGTTGAGAGCCTTACTCTCGGTATTCTGGACGTACGGATCGATGAGTTACCTTTACAGTTGCAGCGGCATACTACTGGTGTGCCTAGACGATGGACTCGTCTCTTGCGCATGATTGCACAGGCCGTGACGTGCTATCATGAGCATCACTAGGCTAGGGTGCCCCCTAGCACTTTTGAGTTTTTGGGTCATGCGACCAATTTTTGTCTTGGTTACAGAACATTATGTGTAAACGATAAACAACTTTTATATATATTTTGATTTTCGAGGTTTATTCTGGTTGAGTTATATGATCCACTTGTACAACATTGATGATGCATTTCTTTTTATAAATGTCGCAAATGTCTATCTAACACATAGTTTGCTAATGAATCGGTTAATGTGTTTAAGTTCCTGGAAATATGTTGGTATTGAATTACATCAAACTGTCTTTCCAAAATCTTAACCCTTAGGAACATACGATAAATAGCTGGGTTACGGACAGAATATATACCATTGAGTTGTAGTATCACGACTTGTGAGTCTAGCCTGACGATTAGTCGGCGTATACCATGGGCGATGGCATCAGAGAGGAGTTCTATCAACGTGCTATACTCAGCGATATTATTCATTGATTGCCCAATAAACACACCTCTGAAACTCACTAACTCGCCGCTAGGATCAAAAATGGCCTAGGCCACGGAGGACAGGTTCTGCGAACTACGACTCGCTCTGTCAGCATATCCCACACATGTCTCAGAAAGGTTCGACATCTGCAATAAATGTAAAAAGGTGGATTACTCGACCAAAACAAACACTTTAGCGAAAACAAAATACAACAAAAGCACACAGGTTACTATTTAGGCATAGTAACGCTTGAGATACAACCCGTTGCGGGGTTGCGCCAGTGGAATTCCGTCATAATCCATTAACTCGTAGGCTCCTTTTGCTAATACTCGTTTAACAATATAGGGGCCCATCCATAAAGAATTGAATTTACTTGCTCCCAATTTGTCGGATTCTTGGTCGTAAAGCAAGACCAAATCACCTTCTGAGAAGACACGGGGTTTGACATTTTTGTCAAACTGCGCCTTGACTCGTTTCTTATGGGCTTCGTTAGCCAAAGCGGCATCACAACGGGTTTCATCCAATTGGATTAAATCCAAGAAATGTGCCTCTTCTTCTGAAGTTCCAGGGAGGAGATCAATTGCGAGTTTAAGAGACGAAATTTCACACTGGACTGGTAAGAATGCCTCCAGGCCGTACACCAGTTGGAAAGGTGTGAACCCAGTCACATTCTTTACCGATGTTCGGTAAGCCCACAAGGCTGAGTACAGGATTAAGTGCCACCTTCTTTTGTGAACCCCGATCATCCTTTGCAACATACGCTTCAGGACCTTGTTGATTGCTTCAACTTGTCCGTTGGCTTGCGGATAATACGAGGTAGAGCTGTCGTGAGATAGCCCTAGCTTGGCAGCTAATTCAACCATCATGTGATTACGAAAATGCGATCCATGATCTGTAACTATAGCCTGTGGTACGCTGAACCTAGCAACTGCATGATTGAAAAAGAAAAGGGCAGCTGTTTCACCAGTGTTATCCAATGTAGGCATCGCCTCGGCCCATTTGGTAAAATAGTCAACGACGACTATAATATACCCATGCCCCCCGGTCGAGGTGGGGTTACATTGCATGAAATCGATGCCCCATTTGGCGAAAGGCCCAACAGCAACTATTGGCTGCAAAGGTGCGGGTGGTCTTCTGGTTTTGCTATCAAAAATTTGACAAGCATGGCAACTTCTGACTGCGATTATGTAATCTTTGAACATGGTTGGCCAGAAGTATCCTGCTCGTAAGATTTTTTGTGCTGTTGCATATCCAGATTGATGCCCCCCACACGCGCCTGAATGACACTCATTCAGGGCTTTTTCGGCCTCCTCATGGGTAAGGCACCTCCTCAGAACTGTATCGATACCACGACGGTAAAGCGTGTCACCGACGATCATGTAATCTTTAGCTTGGTATCGTATACATTTCTATTCAGAGTGAGAGGTGTTAGGCCTAAACTTTTGGGTTTGGAGATAAATTATGATATCTCCATACCACTCATCGCTTGTAGATATCAGAAACAAATTCTTGTCCACGATTGATTCTTCTGATGTTTCATCGTTGGACGACGATGGGAGGTCGCACAATAATTCCGCGAAAACTAGAGCTTTCTTTGATTTGGATTTTACAAATTCCAGATCAAACTCTTGAAGGATCGCTATCCATTTTGAATATTTTCCCCCCAGCAACTGTCGCGACAGTATATAAGTCATGGGGTTGCAATTTGATAAAATGGTAGTTTTCTAAAAGAGGACATAATGTCGAAATCTTTGAATCGCTTGAACAGCTGCAAGCGCTAGTTTTTCAACATAAGAATATTTACTTTCTGTATCATTTAAGTTTTTACTTAAATAGTATATAGGATGTTCAATTCCATCGACTTGAACTAAAACCATCACAATGGTCGTATCCACTGCAGCCAGATATAGGTTAAAATCTCTTTGATAGTCTGGGGCATACATTAATGATGCTTTTACTAGAGAATCTTTTAGAGCATCAAAGGAAGCTTGCGCCACCTGATCCCAGACAAAAGGTACATCCTTTTTCAAAATACGAGTATAACCTTTAGCAAGTTCTGCATAATTTGGAATGAACCTCCTCAGAAAGTTTGTTTTCCCTTGGAGTTTCTGAATCTGAAGCAAATTTGAAGTTGGAGGCAAATTAATGATTGCCTGAACCTTGCAAGGGTCGAGACGAATCCCATCCTTAGAGACTACAAAGCCAAGTAAACGACCAGAACCGACACAAAACATGAATTTGTGCGGATTGAGTCTTATCTTGTAGTGTCGGCAACGTAGAAATATCGCTCTTAAATGCTACGGATGATCAGTCCGCTTTCGCGAATGAGCCGAAAGGTCGTCGAGATATGGTTGAACGATGTTCTTGATTTCATGGAAGGCATAATTCATTGCCCTCTGAAACGTCGCCCCTTCGTTCTTTAAACCAAAGGGTAATTTTCGATAAGCGAATGTGCCCCACGGACAAATAAATGCAGTCTTTGACTGGCCCTGTGGGTGGATATTTATTTGATTATACCTGGAAAATCCATCCATAAATGAAAAGATTTCACATCCGGTGCATTCATCAATTATCTGGTCGATGAAGGGTGTAGGGTAGTTGTCCTTCGGACAAGCTTGGTTTACATCCCTATAGTCGACGCACACTCTAATCGTCCCTTGTTTCTTCATAACAGGGACAATATTCGATACCCAATCGGTTAGAGGAACCAGGTAGATGAAACGAGCATGGAGGGGCTTTTCAACTTCTGTCTTAATGGCAACGGCTTTCTTGGGGTGCACCTGCCGAAGCCGTTGTCTTACTGGTTTGGCATCAGGATACATCTTGATTTCATGTTCAACAATACTCGAGTCAATGCCTGGCATTTCATCGTATGACCAAGCAAAGACATCTCTGAACTCGCGAAAAAGAGCGTTATATATTTCCAGTTCTGAAGGGGAACATCCTTTGTCGACATAAATATTCTCTACAACATTTGGTTTAGGCGAGATATTTATGGCTATAGTTTCTTCAATATTGGATAAGTTTCGTTCTGAATCCACCGTATTTACAGTATTTGATAGGAATTCAAAAACTGAAGGGTGATAAAGGTCATGTTGAGTATCTTCTTCATATTCTGGGAGAAGGGAACGATGGTGGTGATCATTCCATGGTGCCCCCTCAATCAACATTGATTGTAAGATTCCTTCGTCAGTCCCATGTACTTTCGACCAAGGATCTAATGGGGTACCATATTCTCTAGACCTATCTACCCAAACGCTTGACGAGCGTTGATTTGGGTTCGCCTCCCATGCCCGAAACATTGATTGCTACAATATTTCTATTGGGCTTGGGGGTAAAACCATGGCATGATCCATGTCGATATCTTTTTCTGCGACCTTCGTGGAAGATATCATGTTGCAGGTTGCTACCAATGCTATATTTCCTATGTAAATAGGAGGTGGAAGCGTGAAAGTTCCCATTAATGTGGGGTCTTTCAGTAGGCCTACTCTAATATCTTGAAGCGAATGGTCGCTTCCATGGATCATGGGAATGCTTCCTGTAACTTGTGAACCATTAGGGAGGAAGTTCTGTTGGTCGACGACCGTAATCCCTCCTTGAAAAGGGAAGGCGATCTTCCTAAAATAAGTCGACACCACAGCTGCCATGGAATATATCCATGGTCTTCCCAGTAGGATATTATAGTCAAGATTCCCATCGATGACTTCAACATCAATTTCCACTGTCTTTCCTCCTAGTTCAACCTTCAAGTTATTTAGGATACCGTACGTGGTGTACGTCCTTCCGTCGAATGCTTTTAACATTGTCGATGATCGCGACAAGGTTGGAGACCCTAGAGATTTCCAGCAACTCATCGACATGATACATGTAGATGCCCCTTCATTAATAATTGTTCGGTGAACAGTTTTGTTGAGGGCTTTCACTTGAATAAGGAAAGCTAGTTGAGCTGGTAACTGAGGATCGTATCCTTTGTGGTCAAAGGATACAAGATTGGAATCCTTACGATCAACCCCACCAATAGCCGATAAAAACGCCTGCCTTTGGGATGGGCAATTTTGTAGTACCTCAAGAGTCGACATAGCGGATGGCGATTGTGCCAAATCTTCCACTATGTTATAATGTTGCGCCGCTCTGGCGCGAGGATTAAATGTCGACTTGTGTACTACTCCCTTCGCCGGTTTTATTGTTAATTCCGGAATGATGGGTGGTACAACTTCTGTCGAAGTTGTTGTCGAACTACTTGGTTGATCTTTACCTTTGTCGTTCGACAGCGGTGGATTCCCGTAATCTTTGTTCCTTGTCGAAATCAAAGCATCATTTTGTTGCTTGGAGATCGATAACATTAGCACTTGCGACGGGGAAGCATTTCCATTATCAACCATATTTTGACCTGGATTGGGAAACGGATCAGTCAACACAGCTGAGGTTTTAGAACTCTTAAAGAATTTCTTAAGCTCAGCTCTTAACGGACAATTCGTTGTCCGATGATCCTCCTCATCGCATATCTGACATGGATATTTCCTATTTCCAGGAGGGTTTGAAGAAGTTTTCTCAGGGGATGACTCACCCTGTTTCTTCTTCTTCCCTTTGTTTTGCTTCTTCTTGCTTCCTGGTTGATTGGGTTCTTTGCCTTTATCTGCTGATATGACATTTACTTCCGAAGCAAGAATTTCTTCTTTTGCATTTTGATCAGAAGTCTTATGGGCTTTCTTAGACAAAGCCTTTGTCGACTTTGCGTTTGCTGTGCCAATCACACCGTCGCCAGCATGAGAGTCACTATTTGATTTAGGAGGAGGAGGAATTGAAAATTCCGGTCTAGGGGCGTCAGGTATTTTGTCATAGAGCGTGCCAGACTGAGTGTATACTAAGTCTAGATACTGTGCACGAGCAATAACTCGCTCCTCTGTTACGACTCCCCCCTTGGCCAGATCTTCTGTTATGGCAGGAAGTAACGACTTTGTAAACCATTCAGCTAATAGCTGATTGGGAATGTAAGTCTTCACCATTCTGCGATGACGACGCCACTCATGTATATGATCGGATATATGGGTGGCCGTTGTCTTCTTGAAGTTGGTTAAGATTTCTGTTCCAGTTTCATACCATATCGGTAATTGAAAATGGGTTAAGAAAGTCGTGGCTAGGGAACTGAAATTGTCGAAAGAGGCTCTAGGTAATTCAATATACCATTTAGCCACTGGACCTGTCAATGTCCTCTGAAAAACGCGAAGCCTTATCGAATCATCGTTCAGGGTGTTCGACGAACACCGCAGATGAAATGTCATCACGTGATTCGACGGGTCTTCACTTGGATTTCCGTTGAATTTAGGAATGTCCGATGGAAGTTTGTGAGGAATCGCTGGCCACCACGGGGCGTAAGCAATTGGATCGTTCGTTAATCGGTGTAAATCTGGTAATTCTAAAGTTGCCACGAATGGTAACTGTTGATTCAGGTTAGGTGAGGCGTACCTAGGATACGAGGGAATCGCCTGAGCAGTAGGCCTTTGCATACCAGCATAATGTAATTGATGTTGGTATGACTGATACGGTTGGTGGACTTGACCACTATAAAGCAGTTGGTTTTGACCGTTTTGAATATACGGTTGTCCACTGTTCGCAAAGATCTGTTGCTCAGAACCTTGGTACACTTGCTGGAATTGTGGTTGTTGGTATTACACCAGCCACGGTTGTGAAGCCATGCTCTGCTGAGCTATACTAACCGACGGACCAAGATGTGGGGTAATTGTACCCGTTTGGACCTGTGTCGCCCCACCAGTTGGCGATTGTGGTTGTGTCACAGGGTCAAGGGGCTGTTGCATTACAACCTGAGAAATCTGAGGTTGACATACAACAGGCATCATTTGAACTTGTGACACTGTTACAATAGCTGGTGTTGTCGGGATGTTCGACATAGGTACACATTGTTGCATAGAATACACAACTCTTGGTTGTTGGGGTAGCATAGGTACCCAACCACTTGTCGTAACTCCAGTATAACCTGAATACTATTGAGAACTGTCGTATGGATATCCTCCCGGAGGGGGTAATGAAAGGGCATACTGCCCCCCATACGGTAGCAATCCGGAACTCAAGGGGATTGTTTGCCCTTGGGGACTGGATGGCCCAAATTGACCTCCATAGGGATCAATCTGTCTAGTCTCAACATAAGAGTTACCGGGTATAATCCCGGAGGAACAAACTGGAATAGACCACACTATCGAAATAGTCCCTGGGTGGACTCCTTCTAGCAGTTGCGAGCTAGTTGGGACAGATGGTACACCGACAAACATCGTCGGAGTGACGGCAGGGAGCTCTGTTGTCGCTGTGTCATTCGACACAGTCCTAGATGTCGATGGTTTCTCAAACATTTTGAGTCTATCCAATTGATTGCCTAACAATTCTACAAGAACTTCCACTGGTGATAGACTAACTTCTGATGTAGAAGGAAAAAGAGTGACCCCACTCCAAAATGGGTTGAAGTACTTGCTTGCGGATCCTCTACAATTTCCTCTATCGCAATCAAACCGGGTGGAAGAGGAAGACCGTCAGGTCCGTAAAATATTTCTGGTGCCGAAGAAGGGGTTGTTTCGACAGCGACAGTTGTTTGAGGAACAAGGCTCTCTGGACCGGTTACAGATGGAACTGGTTCAATAACACAAGTACTTGTTCTCAGACTAGGATCAGTGTCACTGTCCCTCTGTGGCTGTTGAACTTCTTCAATAGAGGCAGGGTTTCCAGAAATGTTTGGAGTAACCGGAATCTCAGATGTTTTCGGAACACTTGTTTTAACTTTGATAGGAGATTTCGAACCGGTTAAACGAGTTCGCTTTGTCCGTACTGTTTTCGATTCCGAAGACAAAGACGGTTGACTCGCAAGCCTCCGCCAATGACGGGGTTTCAATTGACTTTCTTCCACGATTGCGGATTACTCGATCAACTAGAATACAAAAGGGGAAAGTGTGTTTCCGAATTGAATGAATTTTATTAGACGCTTTAGACACAACTTGCTTTTTCACTTTTAAAGAGTCGAGAAAAAGCTAAAGATGACTCTAGTCTCCTTCGATGTTTTAACAAGCCCGAAGTGACAAATGCTCGGATGGAATTTTTCTATTATAGAGTCTGAAAAAGGCCAAAAGAAACTGCTCTGGAGTTCTAGGCAGAGGGTGTGCCAAACTTTTCGCAAAACTGCAGAATACTTTTTAAGGTACGGGCAGTCGATCTTCGTGAATGCTGTGTTCACTGCATTGCGATCAGTAGGGCGGCCGACATGGCTTCCTAAGGAGAAAGGATATATGCCTATAGGGGTCTCCCAATATATACGCGACGGTATGTGGGATCACAATCCGTACTAGCGCTATCGTCCCTCAGGAGGAATCACCCACCTTCCACGAGATCGACAGTCACTAGGCTTAACGACGCCGGAACACGTCTCTAGCCTAGACCTCTATGTTGTGCGTTATGTTGCAAAGCGTTGTTAGGTTCATTCAGTTTATTTTAAGTTGATCTTTTTAGAAGTTTGCCTTTCAGGATCACCACGAGATGTATGGTACAATTCCTAAATGCAGTCTAAGATGATAAGCAAGCTTTATAATCTTTTCAACTTTGAAAATCCTAGCTACTAAGGGAAAAGAAAGACACCATCTTTTCTCAAAGAGCAATCAACACACTCTAATGCACTCTTTCCTAAATCAAGCATGCAAACTTATCAAAATGCAAATGCACAATGCAGGTGTTTGTTTTCCGCTTTCTTAGTATTAATTCCTACAAAGAAAGCTTTTTGTACAACTTTGAATTCGCTTTTAAATGACAAGTACAAACAAGTTTACTTTTTCGAAATCAACAAGGGTAGAAGAGATTACGAGACTTTGCGACTTTCGAAATGAATACTTGTTTCGACACTTAAAAGAGACAAACTCAAACCAATAAGCAAAAGCAAATGTATAATCAACTGTAAACAGCCAATGAACTCTCTCCTAAGATCACGATCAATCAGATCTGAATCAAGGGCTACAGGATGATTATTTCACTCATGCAAAGGAAGACTGTAAATGACGTAAAAACACATAAAAACACTCACAGTCTTTTTGTACAAAAGGAGGCGGAATTCAAGCAAAGAAAAGGAGTTATCAGACTGGTACCTATGCTGGTCAAAGGCTGCAAAAAACAGAGATCAAAACAGGGCAACAAAGAGCAGAGAACCCCAGCTGCACAAGGACAAACTAGTTCAGCACAACCTCAACACTGTGGAGTTGACATTCGGCGTAGGTAGCCTTCACGGGACCTGCGTTGAAATGGATACTTCCTTCACAGTGTCTGCGCTGAAGGAGAAACTCTCGTTTCTCCTAGGTTCTGGGTCACAAATTGCTCAAAAATCAACAGTTTCAGGCCAAATCAGAAACACAAGCAAGGTATAATCAGAGGGATGCTTTGAGAGGGTACTAAGATCTATCACAAAGGATCATCAAGTCATTTGTGAGTCCATTGTTCAGATCATAGACAAAATCCAGTGAAGGATCAAGGCAGCAACTGTTCTACTTTGCAGAAGCAGTTCGATTGTTGCTGTTGAGTCTATGAAACAAACAATGATGTAAACAAAAATAAAATGACTAAAACAATCGTCCCCAGTGGAGTCGCCAATTTGTTGTGGGGAAAAATGCCTATGCAGGACAATCCTATCCACCTAAGGTGTGACAGTGCCTTAGCAACAAACAAATACAGCTATTTTGGTTTCTTCCTTTATGAAATGTGAAAGAGGGGAGATCGATGGACTTACCGTTGTCTTCCGTTTGTCCCTCGATCTAGATCCTCTCCTCTTTGGGTGTTCATAGCTACTTGCCTCCTCGCTCGCTCAAGAGAACAACTACTTGATTCCAACGAGATCACAAGAGAACAACTACCTGCGACGAGAGAAAAATCTACTTGCGACAAGAGAAACAGCTACTTGCGACAAGAGAAGAACACAACACAAAGGCAAATATTCATATTCATAAATGATTCAGGATTAGAAATAAATCAAATATACTAATGCAATCATACAAAATACACCAGTATATAGGAGAGAACCAAGATAGCTTTATTGATAGATAACAAGGTTCAGGAAGAGATACAACCTAGAGGGCTCCAATCCAGCGTCTCCTTCCCAGCAGAATGGAATTCCTATCTTCACCACCCTTCAAAGCATTAAGAACCCAATGATCCAATCTCAAACCAACAACAATTCTTTACAATAAAAAAATTCTAGCCTCTAGATCTCATGGAGGAGAGATCTATATATAGTTATTTTGGAGAGAGGATGAGTCAGCTTGAGATCTGACTAGTGTCCTCTCCCTCTCTCAGTTCTTGAATCCACTTGGAGGTTCTTGCTTCCACTTGGAGATTTGGAACCTCTTACTCATCACCAGTCGAATTCCCTGAGGCAAGTGTCATTTTGGAAGCTTCCTGGGCATTGACACCTTGAGGAAGGAGCCTGCCACTTGTCCAAACTCGCTCAGCGCAGGTAGCTAGTGTTGGAGTTGACATTCAACACAGGTAGCCAGTGTAGCAGTTGAAATTCAGCACAGATGGTCAGTGTAGCAGTTGACATGATCCTGAATTGACTTGTTTTTGAGCAGTTTCAGGTGGAGAACTTCTGTGAATTGTTGTGGTTAGTTAGCCTTGTTCCTCTAGGGGTAGGAACAACATGTTTAGGGACTTTGGATCCCTTAGATTATGGACATTTCATGCTCAATGCTGTAAGGCACAAAAATGTCTATAACAAATGCAAGCTTCAAGGAGAAGGAGCTCATTTGGATCGAAGAGGCTGGACTACAACAAACAAGCGTTGGACTAAAGGTAAGCCTTAAACACCTGGTTGCTTTTATTTTAAATGAATATTTAGGGAAAGATAGTGCTTGATTGTTTTGTTTGTCACTAGAAAGCCTTAGCTTCTAGGGCGGTTGGTTTTTTCACAAAATTGACTCTTTCCGCATGACGAAGTGGCGACTCCACTGGGGAATCCATAGATTTGATTGACTTCTCTTTTGATTGATACTTTGATTTGAGAAAATTTGATTTCTTTCTAGCTTTTGACTGATTGACTGTGAATTTGGGTGGAATAGCTTAGGGTTAAGTTAGTTTTTATTTTTCTTGATTTTGAGAGCAGTACACACCCTCTGCGTTAAGCACAGTGCGTACCTGTACGCACTTTTGCTGTGTACACAGAGTGTGGCTGCACCTGTGCAAATAGGCTGCCTGCGTACCCCTGTCAAAAGCTTAGAAAATTTCTATTTTTTCCTTTTTATCTTTTAGATTTTGTTTATAGCTTGTTTTTGCTGCCCAGATCCACTCTTCACGTGTCAAAAGTTTTCATCTGAGCTTGTTTCATTAGCGTCAAGGGTTTTAGTGAAGTTCATAGAGATTCTAGCCCTAGGTTTGATTTTTGCATTGGTCTTGTAGTGACTTTGGCTTTAGAAGTTGTAAAAAACTTGGATCTCCCTGGTCTTTTCAGTCTTCTTAGAAGTCAAACCTTTCGTAAAATCCACCTTTGTGAGAAACCTACCTTTGTGTTGTCCTTTGCGGAATTTCGAGAAGGCTTGTTGGTTAAGTTGTGAATTTCATTCTTAAGAAAAAGAACAAAAACATTTTATTTTGTTTTTGACTAGTTTATGATTCTGCATGAATTAGTCCTTGGTTGGATTGTAACTGAGTAAAACATCCTGGAATTATATTTTGTAGGCTTTTACCTCATTAGATTTGCTTTTAGGTGAATTTCTCTTAGATTTGCATAGATCTTAAAATTGATTTTGTTTTCATAAATCTTAGATTGATTTGATTATCATAGATCTTAAGATTGGTTTTTGTTAAGTAGTTTTGCATGTTTTGTTAAATAGGAAAAATACAAAATCTCTTTTGAGGAAAGTTTGTTTTAGTAGCGTTTGAAGTCTTTGAAAAGAGAAAGGAAGTTTTCGTGAATAATTAGTCGTCATGTGTTGTGTGCTTTGGAAAAGATAAAGAGATTGTTTCTTTGATTTTCATTGCCAAGAAACTTGTCTTTATAAATTTTGCATTCTCCAACTCTCTTAGCTAGGGAATTCATTGAAAAAGGAAAGATTGTTTTGCTTCATCCTAGGTGCATATTTTTAGTGGATTTGAGTCAAGTCTACACACCATCAGTTTCATCTCCGCTACCTTTTGTCCGAAAGTAAAGCCATAAAAATTAACGCTTAAAGTAAAATCAACTTAGTAACTTTTTATTTACTAGGGCTCTGAAACACCAATATAGATCAGGCTAGTGTCTTGGAGTAGGAGAGTAATTAACTCTCCAAGACAGTAAAACCAAACAAGTAGCTTATCTTGTGGTAGGATAAATCCAACTGTTTCATTTGTACTCTGGGAAAGCTCCTCTTAAAGGAGAAGCACGAGACCGTGTCCGAACCAGTGAGGGAATCAATCCTCCTTCATTGGGAAAGACGCCAGATACACACGTACTACAAACGGTAAGCCTCGGATTAACCATTGTCGAGGAGCCTGGGGTCACTTGTTGGTAAACCTTGGATTATTGTCAAGGAGCCGGCAAGGGGATTGAGCTTGTTACTCTGCCCTTGCATTCTATCAGGTCATAGACTGTTCCCCCAGGTATATTTGTTGCTGTTGGTAACCTTAGTGACTATTATCTTTAGGATTCTACCCAAGGTGACGGTGGAGGGAAGATCCCACTGTACCTGGAGCAGACGTCGGCTAGACTCACTTGGATTTTCTGGGGGGTTCACTTCACTCGAGACGGTTAAAGTGGAGGAACTTGGTCCAGTCTATTCATTAAGCAGGTTGCCGGGGTAACTGTTCCACCCGCCACTTCTATACTGAATTCGGTGATGTTGGATTTCATCACCAACTAGTGTTTTCGGTCTGGAAGGTTACTGTTTGTGTTTGGTTTGACGCCCTAGATTCTTTAGGCGTGTGATTCGAATTTGTTTGGTTCTTTAGAGACTTTAGGCAGTTTTCTTTGAGATTTTACTTTGTTTGCGTGTGCAGTAGTTAAAAGTTTTTAGCTGTGGCTGAATTACCAAGACAGTCCCGTAGACTTCGGGGCCAGTCTCCTGAGGTTGTAACCGTGGCTGATTTGTTGAGGAAGTCTCGTAGACTTCGGGGCCAACCTCCTGAAGACGTCCCGGGCCATTACAAAGGTTTGAAAGTCCTTGTAACTCCTAGTGGCAGTAAAGTAGGGTCACCTAAAGAAGGAGAGTCTTCATTGATCGTTCATCCTGATTACCAAAGTCTAGAAATGGGTTATAATCCTGAAGCTGTTTCGGTTTCCGAGCTTGCCGGTAGTTTTTCATCTACTAGTGATATAGGCAAAGAACCTGAGATATCTGAACCTGTTACTCCAACATCAGGGTTAGTCTCTCCAACTTCTAGTGTTCCTAATTCACCTAGGGTAGAAAGAGTCATCACCGAAAATCTTCCTTCTGGTTTGATAGCTATTGAAGAGCTTGCTCCGGAAGAAGAAATAGGCATCCCTATCCCTGAGAATCAACCTACTATTGATCTAAGGGAGCGTGAATCCATTTTTTACAGTCCACCTAGAAGTACTACTTGGTATCTTTCTTTAACTAATTATTTGGACAACTCAGTGTCGAGTTTTTCACCACCTCGTGTTTCTTATCCACCTAGGGTTATTTATACTCCCGTAAATATGTCAGGTAAGTCGTCCATGTTTACTCAATCGCCTGAATCTTTTTTGTATGGTGGTCCTTCTGTTCCTGCTGGGTATCAGTCTTTGTCCAGTATTTTTTCGGGAGCATCTCCTCAACCCATTGAACAAAGGATGTTCATTGGAAGCAATGGTGGAAAGCCGTTGAGTGTAGAAGACATTCTTATGATGTCAGGTTCTATTCCCGCTTCTCAACCTCAAGGTGGCCAGTTACCGCCTGGGGGGCAGCCTCAATTAACGCCTGGGGGGCAACCTCAAGGTACACAATTTGCATCTGGGGGGCAACCTCAAGGACAGTACGTGCCTATGGTACAATACATTCCTCAAGGTCAACCCCAGACTCAATATGTACCCCAAGGTCAACCCCAGTATCAATTTACACTTCAAGGTAAACCCCAGTATCAGTACATGCCTCAACGGTATTTGCCCCAAGGTCAGTACTCGAGTCAAGGTTTCCAACCACCCCAAGGTCAATCTTATGTTCAAGGTACGGGAAATGTGCCTTTCAATTATCAATCCTACCCTCAACCCGGTTATGGATCTCAATATCCTCAACCTGTTATGGGTCAATACCCCGGAATAAATATAGTGTGGGATCCATCACAAGTTCAATAGGTGTTGCAGCCAAGTGTACAGTTGTCATCTCAAACTGGACAACCCTTAGTTTCTGGTCCACCCCAGCAACCAGTCCTGTCTAATATTCAAACTTTTGTACCTTCGGTAGTTTCTCAATCTGGGCCTATTTCGCCTCGTACTCCATCTCAAACGACTGCTGCAACTACCGCCACATCTGTTCCATCTACCACACTTAATTCTGGAGTATCGACAGCTCCGGTTTCTACTGTCCCTGTAACTACTCCTCAGACATCTTTACCATTGTCTGGATCTACGATTCAAACTACGGTTCAGATGCCTATAGGACAACCTGGTTTAAGTACGATTGTCACAAGCCAACCACAGTTCACTTATCAACCGTACCAGGGACAATACTAATTCGGTTCTGCTGTCCAACAGCTAGTTTACCAGTATCAACCGTATCCTGGGTACACTTATCAACAACCACAGCAACCCCAGTACGGTCTGGTTAATCCTGGTTTTCTAGGAGCATACCATATCCCGAATGCGATTCCTATTCCTAGTTATCCTGGATATCCTCCTCCTGGGGCTGGTATAATGACCCAGAGTTTTAGGGATCCTAATCGGCAGCTGCCGTTTATCGCAGCTTTGGATTTACCAGACTTGTCGCGCCTAACGAACGATCCAATCAATTATCTTCCGTTTTGGCCACCAATGCCGAATAAGTTGCCCAGTGACATTCCCAAGTTCGACGGTAAGTCTGGAGAGGACCCGTCGAATCATGTGATGACTTACCACCTCTGATGTGCTTCAAATTCCATCTCAGATGATTAGATCTGTTTACATCTTTTCCAGCGCACTCTCATTGGTCTCGCGGCCAAGTGGTACATTGAGTTACCACGGGCCTATTTTTATAATTTTAGCCAGTTAGCTACCTCGTTCCTAACTCATTTTCAGTTGCCGGTCATATATGATAATGGCACGGAGTTACTAACTTCATTAAAACAATTGACGTCCACTTATATTTCCGACATATTCATGAATGGAGACGTCGAAGGCAGTTAGTGAAAGTTTTTATCCCGGACAAAATCTTAGCTGAATGGTTTGTTAAATCATTCTTACCGAAGATTACTGAAGACGTAGCTAAGGCCGGAGTAGTTACTGAGGAGCAAGTGATTGCTCAAGCACAGTACCTTGACTTAGTTTACACTCAGTCAGGTACGTTACACGAAAAGATCCCAAATCTTCCAAAGTCAAAACAAATCGCTGCTGATGGCATGATTGGTACGGTGAACAATAAAAGCAAGAAGAAATCCTCAAAGAATTCTTCTCCTATTATAACCTTACCAGACTCCCCGATAGGAGATTATTCTACTGAACTTTCCGCTGACATTCACGATGTAGAATCATCTACGGCTAAATCAAAATCCGGTGGGAAGAATAAAGGCAAGAAGAAGAATAAGGCAGACAAAACTCCAAAGGAGAAAACTGAAAAAGCGGAATCCAATGATGAAAAGCACAAGCCTCGTTATCCATGTCTTATTTGTGAAGAAGAACACTTTACAAGAGACTGCCCTCATCAAGCAGAGGTTGCGAAAATCGTCAAGGGTTCCCAAATTCCTGCTGTCTTGAAGGACCCATTTCCAAAAGATAGCAAAATGATAGGTTCTTCCTCGAGTGCCACTGAAGAACCCATATTGATGATGTCTCATGTAAGGATTGCGACTTGATCACAAGATTATGGTAGTAAAAGTCCTGTTGATGGATCGAAAGAAGCAGAATCTTCTCATTCTAATCCATCAACCTCAACTCCCGGTTCTGATCCACTAGAGATCAAGAAACCTAACCCAGACTTACTAATCAAACCGCCCGCCAAGGGTGTACTTCAAAGGTCTGCTTTCAATCCACATGCGAGAGCGGCCCAGAATTACAACATTGTTGAGGACTTAGCTGTTTCACCCTTAGCAATGTCGGCTTTGGAAGTGCTGCAATCATGCCCAGCACAACGCAAATTACTTTTGTCGGCTATAGGAGCTATTGATGTTCAGGACCCGAACCTAATAATCTTTGATCTAGAAAATAGTACACCGCGTTTGCCTCATCAAATGGCTTTCCAGATCCCAGTGATAGTAAAAAACATGCCTATTCATCGGACTGTAATTGATGAGGGAGCTTCCACGTGTATTATGTCGATGCAGTGTTGGAGATCGCTTGGTTCTCCTTCACTAAATCAATCCCCGACGATTCTTAAGGCCTTTGATGGCCGTGGGATCCGTCCTTTTGGCATTCTACAGGATTTGCCTATAGGGGTTGAAGGAAAAACTGTTAGTCTAGATGTGGAGGTGGTTGATTCCCCTCTAGACTACAACCTTCTCTTGGGTCAAAGTTGGACTTACGCTATGACAACGGTCGTTTCATCAGTCTTCCGAGTAATAAAGTTTCCACATAATGGAAAGATTGTAACAATAGACCAGCTGACTTACTTTTCATCCGACCCAACCTCTTCAGAGAGTATCCAGCATGTCGGTAAAACGACTATCCCATATAAGGATGTTGGTGTAGGATTAGTTAAAGATGCTTACTGGGAACTTTTCCTTTTCCTCCACTCAACGCATCATCTTCATTTGCAACCATTCATATGATTACATCAGACACTATTTATTACGACGATCCTTGGATCGTTCCTTCTGAATCTAAAATAGACTCGTTCGGTAATTCTATGCCGTTGAGTCCATATGAAATTGCCTATGAAGCCGTGCAGTCTTTTACCGACCCGCGTTCAACCAAAGTCGACCAAATGAATGTGGTCCGTGAGGAATCACTTTTCACATCAACCTCGAAGTTAATAGCGTTTCCCGAAGTTGTGTCATCTGACGAACAACTTCGCGAAATCATGTGTATAGATGATTTACCATGGGAGGATCTCCATCATAGATCTTCGTTTTTACCTGAGGATGATTGTTTTGAAAATAATTTCTCATCAATTTTTACAACTGAATATGTCAAGGAAGCTCAGAATCCCATGAAACATCCAGATTCAGAGTTGAATTTGGGAAATATCTCTCGTACTATTCCCATTGACATTTCAGTAAAGCCCGGAATTGTTGAAAACATTCATATAGGTGCCTCGTGTACAGATGACAAAATTCAGACATACAAGGCCCTATTTCAAGAATTTCGCGACGTGTTTGCCTGGTCCTATGAGGAAATGCCAAGAATTGATCCCGCAATTGTTGTTCATGAGATCAAGACTTACTCGGATGCTAAACCCATCTAGCAACGTTTGCGTCAGATTCACCCACGAAAAGCTGTTGTAATTAAAGCAGAAGTTGAAAACCTGTTGAAAGCAGGTTTCATTTATCTGATCCCGTTAACGATTGGGTATCGAATATTGTTCCGATTAACAAAAAACAAGGAACAATAAGAATATGCATCGACTATAGGGACATTAATCGAGCTTGTCCAAAGGATAACTACCCAATGCCCTATATCGGTCAAACCATTGATGATTGTGCCGGCAGTGAAATATTTTCCTTTATGGACGGTTTTTCCGGTTACAATCAAATCAATATTCTACCTGCCGATCAACCAAAAACGGCTTTCATTTGTCCATGGGGGACATTTTCTTACTGCAAATTACCTTTTGGGCTTAAGAATTCCAGAGCAACTTTTCAAAGGGAAATGTCTTATGCGTTTCATGACATCAAACACATTGTGAAACCATATCTCGATGATTTTCCCGCTCATTCATTACATCGAGCTGATCACCTTGTCCATTTACGAGCAATCTTCATGAGGTGTAGGCATTATCGTATTCGGTTGAACCCACACAAATGTGTCTTCTGTATAGAAGTGGGACAATTACTAGGATTTGTAGTTTCAAAAGCCGGCATTCGCGTCGATCCCTCGAAGGTTGAAGCTATCATCAAATTGCCTCCTCCTTCGAGTCTTCGCCAACTCCAAAGTTTGCAGGGGAAAGCAAACTTTTTACGACGATTCATTCCTAACTACGCCGAGGTTACAATGGGTTTTACCCAATTGTTGAAACAGAACGCTCACTTCTCTTGGGATGAGATAGATCAGAAATCTTTTGATGCACTCAAACACGCGTTGACCCATGCACCGTTGTTGCATCCTCCCAACTACAACCAGGACTACTTTTTGTACCTCGCCGCCTCCCATTCCACCATTGGAATGGTTTTAGTTCAGGAAGATGAATTCGGAACGGAACATGTGATATATTACCTTAGTAGGACGTTAAATCCCACTGAGCTAAAATATTCACATGTGGAGAAATTGGCATTGGTAGCCGTTCAAGCTGTCCAACGTTTTCGTCACTACATTTTACTCCGTAAAACTACAGTCATTTCAGATTGCAACCCTATGATTTACATTTTGACTAAACAATTTCTAGGGGGTAAGTACTCCAAATGGATTGTTATCCTGCAGGAGTTCGACTTGGAGTTTGAGAAATCTAAGTCTAAGAAATCCTTAGTTTTTGCAGAGTTAATGTGTGACTTCCCGCGTGCTGACATGGAAACTGTGGCAGAGGAGCCCATTGCGGACGAATCTCTGTTTCTAATCAGCACTTTAGATCCGTGGTATGGGGATATCATCATCTATCTCCAGACCCAATCCTTTTGGCCTGAAGCTTCAAAGTCGGAACGTCGGAAAATTCGATTCCAGTCCCAACAATACAAAATTATTGGAGATACTCTTTATCGACGTGGGGCAGACTCTATTTTTCGACGTTGCTTAACTCACGAAGAGGCAGAAAGGGTTCTAAATGACTGTCACTCTGGAGCATGTGGCGGTCATATGTCTGGGTATGCCACAGCCCAAAAGGTGTTGCGCGCTAGCTACTTCTGGCCGTCCTTGTTTAAAGATTGTATTACTGCGGTCCGAAAATGCCACAACTGTCAAGTGTTTGATCGAAAGATGCACGCTCCACCTGCTCCTCTCCACCCTATAGTTGCCGTTGGTCCTTTTGCCAAATGGGGTATCGATTTTATTACATGTAACCCTCACTCGGCCGGGGGGCATGCGTATATCATCCTTGCGGTTGATTATTTTACTAAGTGGGCCGAGGCGATGCCTACATTCGAGGCAGACGGCAAGACAGCTGCAATTTTCGTATTCAATCACATAATTGCTAGATTTGGTGTCCCACAAGTGATAATCACTGACCATGGGCGCCATTTTCGAAACGTTATGATGACAGAACTTACAGGCCAGCTTGGTTTGTGTCACGATAGTTCAACTCCTTATTATCCACAAGCGAATGGTCTGGTTGAGTCTATCAACAAAGTTTTAGTTATCATGATCCAACGAATCATTGGTATTCATCGGTCGAATTGGCACAACATGTTATTTTCAGCGCTTTGGGCATACCGAACCTCAGTGAAAACATCAATAGGGTTCACTCCTTTCCAACTAGTTTATGGTTTGGAAGCTATGTTACCCATTGAATGCGAAATCCCGTCACTGCAAATGGTCATCGAGTTACTTCCAACTACTTTTGAAGAGGAGAAGCGTTTATTATACTTAGCTCAATTAGATGAGAATCGACGTGATGCCGCATCGGCAATCGAGTCTCACGCAAAACGAATGAAAGCTGAGTATGATCGAAATGTGACCCCTCGAATTTTTTCGGAAGGAGACCTAGTGTTATTATATGATCAAGCTAACGATAAATTAGGTGCTGGAAAATTTGTTCCTATGTGGCATGGGCCCTATATTGTCAAGCGAAAGCTAGCAAAAGGGGCCTATGAGCTGGTAGACTTTGACGGGGACTCTTTGGGTAAACCCAGAAATGGACTTTACCTTAAGAGGTATTATGCTTAAAAGATGGGTATGGAGATTTTAGTTAGGTTAGGTTTTTCTTTCTAGCTGGTGTGTTTGTTAGTTTAGACAGTGTGCTTAGCTTAGAAAGTGTGTTTTCGTCATTATTCTAGCTTATCTTGGTTTTACTCTTGATGATGCAGATGTCGATGCCTCTCCAGACATAAATTGGTTTCGCTGATGGTGCTTGTCGTAGTACATAGAATATTTCTTCCGCAGCTTGGGTTATCTATTCACCCTCTGACAAGTTAGTTTCTATGCATGGGGTAAGCCTCAGTCAAACAACAAACAACATTGCAGAATACAGTGCAGTGATTGAGTTATTTTCTGAATCTATTTCATTTGGGATTCGGAGTTTGATAGTGAGGTTAGATTCTGAACTCGTTGTATTACAACTTAATAGAGTGTATGCCATTAGAAATCCAGTGTTATTAAGGTTATTTTTGAGAGTGCGTCTCTTGGAATGAGAGTTTGATTACATTGAATATCAACATATTCCAAGGTCTTTAAATACATTAGCAGATGCAATTGCTTCTCGAATGTTAAATAGACATTTGCAATAATCATACATGTAAATTTAAAATCATTCCATAACATGATTTACAAGATAAGCCGGTAATAATGATATATATAGATAGGACTGTGTCAAAAAATACATCGTCTTCGATCATAGGTTGAAAAACACCTTATGATCGGCAAAAATGATAAGTACAAAAAACCAAAATGTCACATGTGTCTACAAAAACGACCATCCAATCACTGGTGATGATCTCTATATGGCACCACTGCACGAGCCACCCTACACAAGAACCTCCTAAAAGGTCCTGGGACCCTGACTAAAAAGCGCTGAAGTCTGATAGGAATATCATCTATGGAAGTCTTCGGTATATCTGCTGTAAGACGCTCTAGGTCATGCTCCAACGCAGCTAAAGTCTCTGTGGCCTCGTCCTGTGGGGCCGGTGCCACTGCAACTGGTAGTCTCCTCTCGAAAGGCTGGAGATTGGCTGGTCGATGTGGGCCTACATCTGCATTTTGAAAATTGTCACTGTTAGTTTTGAGACGATATAAAAACAAAAAAGATAGATAGTTTAAAAACTTGTAGAAAATGAAGTTACCTATATCATCCCACTGTTCTCCCGGTGGAAGAATCATGTCCGGATCTCCACAAAAATCAACTCCGGCATAAGGAAAATCTTGTATCGAAAAGACCTGGTCCTCTAACCAGTGAAAGTACTCCGGAGTAAATCGAACAACCTCTGTTCCCTCATCAGGATGATGAGCCATAACCGGAACCCATCGCATCAATTTGGGCTCTCGAGGAAGCCCAACACCAATAGTGAGTTGCTGTGGGATCAGCATCGGAACCCTCTCTAAGCCAAAACTGACAACTAAAGGCCCATAACCAAAAGTCTTCAACTGTCCGTTTTTGGCTCGAGTCAGTTGGCCTTTTACATTGGCCAACAGAGCATCACACCAGTTAAAAATGGTTCCTCGATAGCAATCAATCGCCATCCGCATCTGGGACCCAGTGGCAATGTGAAAAGCGGCAGCCCCGCAAAGTCTGGTAACTGTAAAGGCAATCACCATAAGTTCAAGTTGGGATATAGTTTTGATCTCTATCCCCTTCTCCTGGTTCTGAGTGTTACACCACTCTAGTCGGAGACTAGCGATGGACTGGCCACCCGGCCTAGTCCCGAACAGAGTCAAGTGTTCGCCTCTCTTGGGAAAACCAGTGAGAAAGTAAGTATCTGAGGGCTCTATCTTGAGCTGGTGCCCTCCAATATAAAAGCATTGGTCTTGAACGTTCCACCTTTCTACCAGCCATTCCAAAAATCTCACTTGGGCCCTCATGCCAGGTATGGCCCAATATTTATAAAGGCTGCATCCCTTCAAAGCATCAATTGACGGTTGATGATTAATGGTGGCCAAATCAACATCTTCGTGCTCTCTCTCGTGCCAATCAAGCATGGTGGCCAATCTACACACCAAAAAACATCTGTTAGATTCAATGAAATAAAAAAAAATTGGTCCATTTTGAAGAAATTGGGGTTTGAAAACTCATTTTGCAGGGTACGCACCCTGCCTTTAGGAACAGAGCGTGGGTACGCAGGTTCCCTTAAGGCAAGGTCCGTATGCCCGGCATTTTCCCAACTGAGAAAATGTCGGGGTACGCAGGTCACCAGTGGAGCACCTGTGTACCGCGAAAGATGGATCTTGAAACCCCAAAGCCTCCAAAAAATGAAACTAGGGCCTAAAAATGAATTCCAAATGGATGAAAATTAAGAGGAGGATGTTGTAGAATACCTGAAAGAGACGACGTTCGATTTCGACGGTCGGATTCTCCGCAATGTCCACGGGAAGTTTCTTGCCAAAAGCTCTCTTCCTCTCCTCAACAGTAAAATGGTAAAAATGAATTGGTAAAAGCCATTTTATAGGTTTTTTGGGTAAATAAATGGTAAATTTGTTTATTTTTCACCATGAAAAGGTATTTTTCGAAGTATTTTTATCTATCGTAAACAGCTATGAGTAATGTGTTGGTTTTTGTGCAGGATAAAGGATTTTCACTGAAAAATTGTCATTTTTTACGAACAAACACATCAGAGTCATCTTTAAGCTCTTTTCTGACTCCTAAAACATGAAAAGATTGCCGAGTGTTTCTTTTACACTCGTTAAAATGGAATTAAAAGACGGTCCTCTTATAGCCCTTTTCTGACCGTAAAAACATGAAAAGATTGCCGGATTTTTGTCGTTTCAAATTCGATATTGGAAATAAAACGACGTGTCCTTGATCACTTTTTACTTTTCAGGTCAAAGACACTAATCATGAAAGTACTCCTTGGTCGTAAAGATCAAGCGGTTCTCTCAAGTATTATTTTATACTTTTTCGGGCTTGGGAGACACAAACTTACGAAAAAGGTCAACCCTGGAGTCTTCTTAAATTTTTCAGACTCTCTAAAATTGAAAAACAACGAGTTTCTCCTATACTGGACTCGTTAAAATTTCACAGTAAAGGACCTGTTCGATTACAAACAGGAACAGACCACTCCTTTTTAGGGTTCGAATCTAAACTAAGTTGGACTCATCCGAAGGATGAGCTTATAATCAAGCAAATGTTATCCTCCTCAAGCTTGTTAAAAAATAAAGAGGTACTTGCGAGAAATGGTGGGGGAAAAGAGAGAAAAATGAGCCAATTTTTTATCCTTTGTCTCAGAGAAACCATATCACCGCTCTTGAACATGACACTTTTCACTCACCTGGGTTGGGAAATCCTTTGCCTCACAGTTGATCAAACCACATTGAAATTCTTCAGCCGGGTATTAACTTTGGGTCAATTGTCACCAAGCCATCTGTTGTGTCATTATGTGTTCAAGAGGTCACTGCAAATAAACCATTCATCTGCAAAATACCTGTCATCCATCTTGACCGTCCCTGAGTCAGTCCTTACAGCTACATTTCTTCAACTTGATTTATGATTTCGTGTTGTAGGCTTGCCTACGACTGATCGCTTTCTATCGACATCAGCACATTATCTAGAAAGATGATCTAGAAATCGTGAGTACCTTGAAATCCGCATGCATCAATGGCATATTTCTCGCCTTCGACGACAGTTTACATCATTGACTATTCGATCAAAGGATTCCGTGACATGTTCGACATCAGCACATTCATTCACATCTCATGGATTGTACTGGGTACTTTGAGAACCATTGACATCACTGGTGGTCTCTCTCACACTTGTTAACAGTTTACATTATTGACTGGTAATCAAGTGGTTTCTACCATGCTCGACATCAACTCATTTATTCGCATGGATAGAATTGTACTATTGCGGGAAGTAGAAATGAAGACCCTGGATCTAGTTTCCACCATCCACGCTGCGAGGAGTTTTGTATTCATTATATAGTAGACTAATTATAAACAGATGGCTGCGTCCATACTGTGTCTACATGAGTCTATGATTACGATGTACTGCGAAATCATTCCTGTATCAGAGCAGTAGTTAGTTTGTTAGTTAAAGTTTTTGATCTGAGTATGGGAATGCCTACCTCAGCAATGATATGATCTCATACATGTATTTTGTATTGAATATTTGCAGGTTCCGACTGGGCTCTCCACAAGATAATCCTTGAAATGATAAAGTACTTCACCCTTCCTAGATGATATGAAACCCTAATCTACTACAGGCTTCGCACTTTAGGGGGCAATCTGTTACACTAAAATTTGTCACCATGACTATTTGCAGTCAGTATGGCTTTGTCAATAGTCATACTGTCCTCCTTGGCAAGTCTTATACCTCTGCTCCTCATGTCAAACTCCAAGAAGGAGAGCAAGTCCTTAAAAGTTAATATAACTCTGGTTACACAATTTCTCTTAGCCTTACCTGCGTGTACGCACCTCAAGTTCATAAAACATGCGTACTTGTACGCTCTGTCTGTAAAGGGGTGGGTGCGTACTCCTGTAAAGGTCAAAAGGCGCAAGTTTCACTTCAAAAAAATTACTTTTGGTCAATTCTAGAGCATTCTAGAAGATGGTTTGACGTGGATTAAGTGCCTCCAGATGGTTCATGCATACCAATGAAAGAGGAGCTTATCCCATGAAGAGGGGAGCTATCCCATTGAAAGAGGGGCTTATCCCATTCATGGTGGACCTGATTAACTTCCTCCAAAGAACTATAAATACAGGCATTGGGCCAGAGGGAGGGGAGGTTGAAAGCTGAACATTCCTAAGGGTAGATGCTACTAAAATTAGGACTCCCTTATAGAGCTTGAGAGGAGAGATTTCAATCCTTTCCTAGCTTCATTTGGAAGTGGGTGAGCTGATCAAAGTAAAGGAGAACTCTTGCTAGACCCTGGGAGGAACCTGCACAACAGCAAGGCACTGGTTGTAATGGTTTCTTTTGTTTCCAATTAATACAATTAAGTTCATTTTTCACAACAAGTTGTTTTATATAATTTGTTTCATATACTCCTTGGTCTTTATGATGAATATGTTTTATTATATGAGTTATTCAGGTGCTATGTAATCGTTTGCTTGTTAGTGAAGGTAGGCTTCAAGGAGAAGGAGCTCATCTGGATCGGAGAGGCTGGACTACAACAAACAAGCGTTGGACTAAAGGTAAGCCTTAAACACTTGGTTGCTTTTATTTTAAATGCATATTTAGGGAAAGATAGTGCTTGATTGTTTTGTTTGTCACTAGAAAGCCTTAGCTTCTAGGGAGGTCGGTTTTGTCCACAAAATTGACTCTTTCCGCATGACAGACATTATAAATGAAAAACGATAAACAAGAATATGGTCAAAGATTTTACCAATGGCGCCCCACTGTTCGCCATCCAGCAATACTAAATCTGGATCACCCCGGAAGTCCATGCCAGCATATGGATACTCAGAATAAACCATCTCCTGATGATCAAACCACCTGAAGAAGGTATCAGAAAACGAAATATGAGACTGACCACCATGCCTAGACATATGGTCAACCCATCTCTGCATACGTGGTTCAGTAGGTGAAAGTAAATCGAGTGCAATATACTGCGGCTGCATCAGTGGTATCTTCTCCAAGGCAAAGGTGGTCAAAATAGAACCATACCCAAAGTTCTTCAACCTCCCACTCTTTATCTTGTTCAACTGTTCTTTCATCACAAGAAGTACTGCGTCGCGCCAGCTGAACACCTTCAGTTGGAGGCATTCAAAGGCATACTGCATATAAGATCGGTTGGCTACATGAAGAGCCGCACCACTGGCCATCCTACCAAAAGTAAACAGAATACTCCTGAGGGACCTGTCAGTGACATCACGGATGATGATCTTGCTGTCTTTACTCGGCTGAGATCCTTCTCTGCAGTACCGACGAACATAATCTCTCATAGAGTCGCCTCCTCAGGCCGAACCTGATAAAGAGATGGGGGCACCCCGCCTTGACAAGCCAGTCAAGAAATAGATGTCTACTACAGTCAAGGGGATAGATTTTCCCCTGATCAGGAAAACTTGGTTGGTAGGATCCCAAGCATCGAGCAAATACTGTAGTAAGTTGATCTGTTGTCTCATGCTAGAAATGCGGAAAAACTTCAGCAAGCCACAGTTCCACAGTGCATTTACTATAACTGGATCATGTAGGGCAAGCATGTCCTCTTCTTCATGCTCACGTTCTCACCATGCAATGGTCATCTTACTCCAAAGATCTCTGAAAAACAAACAAGAGAAGAGTTAGATCATGATTTTGGTAAGAAACAGGTAAAGTTTCCATAAAAAATTGTGCACATAATTCCTTCTCTGCGCCCATTGCACCTACAACAATGCCCTTGGTGCATTGCATGTCAGATGGCCTTTAGATAGGCCAACATTCAACGCACCTTTCGATACACAGAGGGTGCGCTGAAGACAGAATGAGTTTTTCAAACCCCAGGGGCTCAGAAAAACTAGGAATCAAGCTCAGAATGCGAAATGGAAACCATGAAATGAAAGAGATCAGGTTTAGCTCCTACCTGGTCCAGACGGTGCCCAGAATCGTCCATAGAATCTCTCAAAATCAGCTGATGAAAATCAAAGGCGGAAAGCACCTCCAAAGCTCCAACAAACCAAAGTTCAAATGAAATGGTAAAATGAGAGGTAAAAACACTTTTTCATTACATTTTACGTAGTTCAAAGTAACATATTAGTGTTCTAACTCATTTTCAAACATATATTGTTCATTTCTGACTAATTTGATGAAGCATTTAAAAATACAGTACAATCTTTGAAAGGACAAAGCTATTTATGGTAAAATCAAAATGGGACCATTCAATCGAGAAGTTTTAGCACATAGTTCAAGCTCGTTAAAAAATAAATATAAGACATGAGCAAATGTTTCCACCCGCATTTAAGCTCGTCAAAAAATGAACTATTCCCCGGTAAATAACCATCATGAATGTAGTACTTCAGCCATTAAAGCCTTGGTTGTGTTTGTACCGTCACCTCCACTTTTTCATTGGCCGATCATTCACCTCCATTTGATTGTTTACCCATTTTGAGGAACAGCTGCGAAGAGTGATTTCACTAGCCATCCTTGGGACACTGTCGTGATTGGAAAATTCTAAACCTTACCTAGAATCATCTGCTACCCGTTTTATCACTCGTTCCTCAAAAGACGAGTCTCCTTTAAGCTCTTTTCAACTGACTCGTAAAATATGAAAAGATTGCCAAGCCATTGGCCTCTCCAGCTCGTTAAAGGGACAGGAAGTGTTATCCCTCCTCTAGATTTTAATCTTTTTGGACCTGAGGGATTATTACAGAAAAATATTGAGTGCTTGTTTTGTTCGGCTCGTTAAAAGTATCGAAAATCCATCCCTTCTGTCTTGTTTTATACTTTTTCGGACTTAAGGGATTAGATGACGAAAAAGGAATTTTGGAGTTACCTTTACGTTCCTTTTCAGACTCTCTAAAATTGAAAAGGACCGAGTTATCTTTGTCGTTAAACTCGTTAAAAAGATTAATAGCGACAAACTTGTCTATAGACGAGAACGAGTTTCACTGTCACTAGGCTCGTTAAAACATAGCGATGGGTTTGCCCGAAGGGAAAATTATAGAACAAGCATATGTTATCCTCCTCAAGCTTGACAAAAATAAAGAGGTACTGGTCAGTAATGACTGGGGAAAATTGGGAAGAAAACTTGAAGAAACTTCGTTGGTAGCAAGTCACTCTTGAACATGACACTTCCACTCCGTGTCCGAGTCGGGTTGGGTTGTTTCATTCACCGGTCACATCACCATGGTCACGCCATACCATCCACATTTGGGGTTAATGCTACTAATCTATCACATCAGTGTTGCCGATATGTTCAAGAGAAGTCATTCAGAGAATTCACCTGTGTCTCACCCACTACCATACATTATACTCCATTCTTTCATGACCGCCACCCTGAACCTTATATCACCAGATCATTTTCACCTCCATTAAAATCATTTGCTCCGTTCCGTGTCATTGATGTGGGATTCATTAAGGCCCTCCTGTGACGGATCACTTCTTTTCGACATTAGCTCTTTATCCAAGAAGTTGATCTAGGAACACCCCATTCAGTGCTTTGAAGCTTGCATGCCTCAATGGCAAGTTTCTCACTTCCGGCGACAGGTTTACATCAATGGCCTTCGACCGAAAGATTTGTGTGGTGTTCGACGCCAAGTCCTTTATTCACACGACGTGAATTGTACTGCAGTACCTTGAGGGTCATTATCATTATCGGTGATTCCTCTCGTTCTTGTTAACAGTTTACATCATTGACTGGTAATCAAGCGATGTCTTTCCATGTTCGACTTCAGAACATTTCTCACATGGATCGACTTGTACTTCGAGTGAAGATCGGACGAGATTGAAGACCCCGGATCTAGTTTCATCCATCCGGGCTGCGATATATATTCAAGGAAATAAAGACATTAAATGTACATCATTGTTGCACAGATAATCATCCACTCAAAAGGATGATGGCTCTATCAGAATCATCAGTCCACACTCAGACGATTGTCTGTCCTATGTATGTATGAAAATGAATTTATAAAGCTGAGCATGGGAATGCCCGCCTCAGCTAGATCATGAAAATATTATGAAGAGAATGTATTGTATTGTATCTTATTACAGGTCTCCTCCCAGCATTGAAAGAACTTCCGATCCTCACAATAAAGCATTTCACCCGACATCAAAAGATTAATGGCCTCATGCTTTAGGGGGCAACTGTTATAGACATTTTTGGGCCCTACAACCCCAAGCATGAAATTTCCATAAACCAAGGGCTCCTAAGTCCCTAAAAGTGTTGTTCTAACCCCTAAAGGAACAAGGTCAATAGATTATAGCTTCTCCTAGGAGTTCTCCATGAGAAACTGCTCAGAATTGGTCAAAACAGGATCATTGCAGCTGCTCCACTGGCTAAGTGCATTGCATCTCACCCAAATCCACTGTGAGGGTGCGTTGCATTTCAAAAGTCCCTTCTGTGGGGTGCGATGCACGAGAAATGACAAATGGCAGTGTCATTCCGCGAGGTGGAGAGGCAATGGAAGCTTCCAGAATCTTCTCCTGTGACACTTGCCTCACTGAATTTGACCAAGGATGAGTAAGAGGCCATCAGTCTCCAAGTGGAAGAAAGAACTATCAGAGAGAAGACACTAATCAAATCACAAGTTGACTCATCCCCCTTACAGATATCTATATATGGATCCCTCATCCCAGAGATCGAGAGGCCAAAATTTTGCATATTGTGAGGAATTGCTGTTGGTTTCTTGAGACAAACATCAGATTGTTGGGTGATCTAAGCTTTGTTTGAGGTGAAGAGGGGCTTCTTTGCTGGGAGGTTGATGCTGGGTTAGAAAAACTGGTTGTAGCTCCTCTTGGCTCTTTTCTTATTTATCAATAAAAGCTATTTGAGTTTTCCTCCATGCTTTTGTGTCATTGATGCTTGTTACATTTGTATGGTCAATTTACATCTAATCCTAGATTGTTTATGATTATAGATCCATGTCTTTGTATAGTGCTATGCTTCTGTGATCTTATAGGTACTTTGTGAAGCTGGGCGTGCAAGGGAGCAGGTAGCTGAGGACTATCAAAGAAGAGAGGGATCGAATTAGGAGATTAGCGCAAGACAAAGGTTGGTCTTTCTATTCCTCTCTATCTATAATTCATAAAGGAAAAACTAAAGTAGCTTTTCTCTGTTTGTTTCTAAGGCAGCTGTCACACCTTAGTGGGATAGAGCAGTTCTATATAGACACTTTTCCCTATAACAATAGGGCACCACTCAGAGATGACACATGCTAGTAGTGACTTTAGTAGGTGATGTAGTAATCCTCGATGTCTATACTAGGGTTAATGTTCGAAAGTATTTTCTCATGTTATCAAAAATCCCAATAATGTGGAGAAAGCCTGAAAATTGGAAAAGCTAAAAAGAAAAGTAAAAGTGGGAGGTCCCACAAGTAATAGAGAAAACACTTGGTGTTGTTGGGAAAAGTATCCATTCGGAATGCCCCTATCCCACTCTAAGGTGTGATAGTGCCTTAGCAACAAACAAGGAAAACTATTTTCGTATTCTTCTTTATGAAATGTAAATGGAGAAGAAGGATGTAACTAACCGGTGTCTTCCGCTAGTTTGTCGATCCAATCACTCTCTCCTTTGTTCGTTTCCCGCTGCCTGCTCCTTCACTGGTCCAGCTTCACCAAGTTCCTGCAAGATCACAAGAGAGGAAAACTACACAAAAGACATAGATTTACATTCATAACTAGTTTAGGATCATATATAAACTAAATATGCAAATATAACAAAGCATCATTGATATACAAGCATATAGGAGAAACTCAAATAGTTTTATTGATATGATAAGAAAGTCCAAGAGGAGATACAACCAAGTGAGTCCCGACCCAGCATCTACCTCCCAGAAAAGGAATCCCTTCCTCTCCTCCAACAAAGCATAAATCACCCAATGTACTAATCTCAATCTCAAACCAACAACAATTCTCTGCAAAGTACAAAATTCCAGCCTCTGGATCTCTGGTATGAGGGATCCATATATAGATGTAAGCAGAGAGGATGAGTCAGCTTATGTTTTGACTTGTGGCTTCTCTCTATCAGTTCTTGCTTCCACTTAGAGCTGAGAGCCTCTTACTCATCACTGGTCGAATTCATTGAGGCAAGTGTCATTGAGGAAGATTCTGGAAGCTTCCAGTGTGTGTACACCTCGCGGAATGATACTGCCATTTGGCATTTCTCGCTCATCGCACCCTGGTAGTGCATTTAGGTGCATTGCAACGCACATAGCTAGTGTACTGGGGTGCATTGCAACACAGGCAGCTAGAAGAGCCTCTGAATTGATCCTGATTTGACTAGTTCTGAGTGGTTTTTCGTGGAGAACTTCTGGGAGAAGCTGTCATTGGTTGACCTTGTTCCTTTAGGGGTAGGAACAACTCTTTTAGGGACTTTGGATCCCTTGGATTATGGACATTTCATGCTCAAAGCTGTAAGGCACAAAAATTTCTATAACAGTTGCCCCCTAAAGTATGAGGCCGTTTATCGGGTGAAATGCTTTATTAGGAGGATCCGAAGTTCTTTCAATGCTGGGAGGAGACCTGTAATAAGATACAATACAATACATTATTTTTCATACTGTTTTCATGATCTAGCTGAGGCAGGCATTCCCATGCTTAGCTTTATAAATTCATTTTTATGTACATAGGACAGATAATCGTCTGATGGTAGAATGATGATTCTGATGAAATCATCATCCTTTTGGTAGGATGATTATCTGTGCTGCAATGTTGTACATGTTAATGTCTTTATTTTTCCTGAATATATATCGCAGCCCGGATGGATGAAACTAGATCCGGGGTCTTCAATCTCGTCTGATCTTCACTCTAAGTACAAGTCGATCCATGTGAGAAATGTTCTGAAGTCGAACATGGAAAGACATCGCTTGATTACCAGTCAATGATGTAAACTGTTAACAAGCGCGAGAGGAATCACCGATAATGAAAATGACCCTCAAGGTACTTCAGTACAATTCACGTGGTGTGAATAAAGGACTTGGCGTCGAACACCACGCAAAATCTTTCGGTCTAAGGTCATTGATGTATACCTGTCGCCAGAAGTGAGAAACTTGCCATTGAGGCATGCAAGCTTCAAAGTACTGAAGGGGGTGTTCCTACATCAACTTCTTGGATAATGAGCTGATGTCGACAAGAAGTGATCCGTCAAAGGAGGGCCTTGATGTATCCCACATCAGTGACACGGAACGGAGCAAATGATTTTGATGGAGGTGAAAACGATCTGATGATATATGGTTCAGAGTGGCGGTCATGAAAGAATGAAGGATAATGTATGGTAGTGGATGGGACATGGTTGACTTCTCTGGATGACTTCTCTTGAACATATCGGTGACACTAATGTGATGGATTGTTAGCATTTACCCCAAAGGTGGATGGTATGGCGAGACCATGGTGATGTGACCGGTGAATGAAACAACCCAACCCGACTCAGGCACGGAGTGGAAGTGTCATGTTCAAGAGTGACTTGCTACCAATAAAAGTTCTTTGTGTTTCTTCCCAATTTTCCCCAGTCATTTCTGACCAGTACCTCTTTATTTTTGTCAAGATTGAGGAGGATAACATATGCGTGTTCTATAATTTGCCCTTCGGGCAAACCCATCGCTATGTTTTAACGAGCCTAGCGATAGTGAAACTCGTTCTTGTCTAAAGACAAGTTTGTCACTATTAATCTTTTTAATGAGTCTAACGACAAAGATAACTCGGTCCTTTTCATTTTTAGAGAGTCTGAAAAGGTACGTAAAGATAACTCCAGAAGTCCTTTTTCATCATCTAATCCCTTAAGTCCGAAAAAGTATAAAACAATACAGAAGGGATGAATTTTCGATAGTTTTAACGAGCCGAACAAAACAAGCGCTCAATCTTTTTGTGCAATAATCCCTCAGGTCCAAAAAGATTAAAATCTAGAGGAGGGATAGCACTTCCGGTCGCTTTAACGAGCTGGAAGGCAAAAAATCGGCAATCTTTTCATATTTTACGAGTCAGATGAAAAGAGCTTAAAGAAGACTCGTCTTTTGAGGAACGAGTGATAAAACGGGTAGCAGCTGATTCCAGGTAAGGGTTGGAATTTTCCAATCACGGCAGTGTCACAAGGATGGCTAGTGAAATCACTCTTCGCAGCTGTTCCTCAAAATGGGTAAAAAATCAAATGGAGGTGAATGATCGGCCAATGGAAAAGTGGAGGTGACGGTGCAAACACGACCAAGGCTTTAATGGCTGATAAAGTTGCATTCACGGTGGCTATTTACCGGAGGATAGTTCATTTTTTAACGAGCTTAAATGCAGATTGAAACACTTGCTCGATCTTATGTTTATTTTTTAACGAGCATGAACTATGTGCTAAAACTGCTCGATTAATCCAGTCATATGATAAGAATGTCTCATTTAAGATGCCATTTTTTATGGAGCTTGCACCTTACAAAGCTTTGCTCCGGAATCCTTTCTTTATGCAAGTTCGGAAACGACTAATCCTACGAGTTTAAAGGGTTAGAGGTCCTAAAAATTTTAAAAATAAATAGTCGCCCCTTGCTTGCACTCCAAAAGGTTTGCATGCCCCCAGGTATAAAGTACGATTTCAAGGTTACCCCTCAATTTGCAGATAAAACATTTTTTCTACCAGGAAAGGCCTACCTCTTTCAGGTTACCAAAGATTGCCTCATTTGCGCAGCAAACAAAATAATTCTTTGGCGATGTCTACCGAGATAGAAAAAGGTGAGTGACAACGAGTGCCAAACACATAACTTTGACAAAAGAATCTTATTCTAAAACAACCCCTCTTCCAATCACGGACGGGGTACAGACTAGTCATATTCTCCCGCGAAAACCTACACTATACCCAAATTTTTCCTGCCGAACCAGACCAGGACGCATGCCCCCTGGGTTCCAGTCATATCCCTCTGAATTACTCGTGCTCATCGGGAGGATGGACCGTGGGTTGAGACATTTCTTGCATGAAGAGACCATTTAGGGATGGTATATGACTATTTGCGATGCGTGATCCGGGAAATGAAAGCTGGTCCACGAGCTTGACCACTCTTCCTTCGTGCGGAAAACACATTACTCTAAAGAGTGAGGAGATGATGGCTCCCATGTAATAAATATAGTCTCGTCCAAGGAGTAGGTTATAATCCAAGGGTCCTTGAACGACCATCGCATTCATTTGAACGGTCTTCCCTTTCATTGTGATAGGCACATTGGGGAGGATCCCTGAAGGTCGACTGGTTCCTTTATCGAAGCCTGTCAGATTTCTCATCTCAGGCAAAAGCGATGGCGAACCAAGCGCTTTCCAAGAAATAGAGGAAAGGATACTCACAGATGCCCCCTCATCAATGATGGTGCCAGCCATAACCATTATGTATATTTGAACGATAATTCGGAATGGTATGCTTGCTGGCAACCGGGGTCTGCCTAGTTGGTTCCAGTCGAAGGATACAACCAGGTTGCTTGGTGGTGGGACCGAGTAGACGGCCGGATATCGCTCTAACGAAATTCCTTCCTGCGATAAAGGAATGGGCGGATTGCCCCCATGTTCGTCGGAGTTTGTGTTGATGAAAAGAATCTGGATGGTGTCATCCTTATCCTCTTCAGTGACTGTATCATTCGAAGATAAAACCTCTGAAGGCAAGACCGGGTCAACTGCCGCCTCGACCTTTTTACTTTCGTCTGTTATGGATTCAGTTGGTTTATCTTCAATGATAGACGCTTCAGCTAACTACTTGAGCAGGCCAGCTAGATTTTCAACTAACGAAGGACTTGGCAAGAGTTTTTTATATCCAGGAGGAAGTCATAACGGTGAAACCAGACGATCTTCCAAGACTCTTTTAGCCTCGTCTAAGAAGGGACAACGGTGGAGGGCATGGTTGCCTTCACACAATCTACAGGGAGGTCTAGTTCTCCCTTTTTGTCCTGGAACTTCACTTTCGCTAGTTGACGGTGTGCTTTCAACATGGCTATCAGAGGTTGATGACACTGGATTGTGAAAACGGGGAGACCAATCCCTTAGTATCTGAGGGATGCAAGGACAATCTTTGTGAAAGTGGTCTCCCTTGCAGATGACACATGGCGATTTAGGCCTGGTCAGTGCTGTGTGTGGACTTTCATTAGACGACACTTGTTTTCCCTTATTTGCCTTTGGCTCCTTCTTCTTTTTCTCTTTCTTCTTCTTTTCATTTTTCTCCTTGGGAACTTGGTTTTTAGCTTTACCAGTCCCGTCATGCGAAGAGGAAGGAAGAGAGGAAGAATTAGAGGAAGTAGAAGGTTAGTGGGAAATTCTGGACTCGTCTAATTGTTGATTCGACTGTTCAGGAATAGTGGTGTTCTGAACGACATTGGTTGAGAAGAACCAGACCGGCAGGCCAATTGTCAGTCCTGGAAGCGACAATGTGGCCATATGGGGCACACCAACATCTCCCCAAGAGGAGAAGGGACTAGGATTTCCACCAAGGGGAATTCCTTGGTTGGTAGGCTCCATTTTCTCAACCTAAAGATCAACGCAGGAAAAAGGGTATGAATATTCCATTTAAAATAAATTTTAACGACGCTTAGACACAACTTGCTTTTTCAATTTTAAAGAGTCGAGAAAAAGCAAAAGATGACTCTAGTCTCCTTCGATTTTTAATGAGCCTGAAGTGACAAGTGCTCAGATGGACCTTTTCCGTTAAGGAGTCTGAAAAGGAATGAAAGGGACTGCTCTGGAGTTCTAGGTAGAGGGTGTGCCAAACCAATCGCAAAACTGCAGAATACTTTTTAAGGTACGGGCGGTCAATCTTCCCGAATGCTGTGTTCAGTGCATTGCGATCAGTAGGGCGGTTGACACGGCTTCCTATGGATAAAGGTTTTATGCCTATAGGGGTCTCCCAATATATACTCAACGGTACGTGGGAGCACAATCCATACTGGCACTTGTCGTCTCTCAGGAGGAATCACCCAACCATCAGTGAGGCGACCAGTGACCAGGTTTTACGACGCCGAAAAACATCTCTAGCCTAGACCTCTATGTTGTGCGTTAAGTTACAAAGCGTTGTTAAGTTCATTCAATTTATTTTAGGTTGATCTTTCTTAGAAGTTTGCCTTTTTGGATCACCACAAGATGTATATACAATTCCTAAATGCAGTCTAAAGATGATAAGCAAGCTTTTATATCTTTTCAACAATGAAAATCCTAGCTACAAGGGGAAAAGAAAGACACAATCTTTTCTCAAAGAGCATAGAGCACACTGTAAATGCACTTTTCCTAAATCAACATAGAAACTGTCAAAATGCAAATGCACATATGCATGTATTTGTTTTCACTTTCTTAATATTGATGCCTAAAAAGAAAGCTGTTGTACAAATTTGAATTCGATTTCAAGTGAAAAACACAAACAAGCTTCTTTCGAAATCAAAAAGACGATTACGACACTTTATGATTTTGATGTAAATACTTGTTTTGACACTTAGAAATTCATAAATTCAAACCAAAAGACAAAAGTAAAAGCGTAATCAACTGTGAACAACAAACAAACTCACTCCTAAGATCAAAACGACACTTACGACAGGTCCAGATCTAAGGGCGACAGTATGACTAGTTTACTTTTGTAATGGGAAACTACAAATGATGTAACAAATACACAAAAACAAATATAGTTTCTTTATACAACTGAGGCAGAATTAAGGCAAAGAAAAGGGGTTTTCAGATAGGTACACACTAATAACAGGCTGCAAAAACAGAGAGAAAACTGAGCAAAAAGAAGCAGAGAACCACAGCTGCACAAGGCAAAGGCTGATCAGCGCACCCCCAGCACAAAGAAACTGAATTGCAGCGTAGGTAGCCCTCTCGAGACCTGCGTTGAAATGCAGAACCTCTTCACAGAGCCTGCGCTGAAGCAGAAACGAGAATTGTCTCTGGGTTCTGGGTCACGGTTTGTAGTTTAATCTACGGTTTTTGGCCGGATAAAAGCTATCAATTAGGTACAATTAGAGGGATTATTTAAAGGAGGACTAAGATCTATCACAAAGGGTTGTTAGAGCACTTGTGGATCAGTTGTTCAGATCATAAACAGGGCCAGCGAATGGACTAGAGTAGCAGATCTTCTACTTTGCATTTGTAAATGGCAAATGCAGTTCGATTTGGCACTCCTGAGTTTATGAGATGAACAACAATAGAAACACAAATAAACTAACAAGATACGATCCCCAGCGGAGTCGCCAATTTGTTGTTGGGAAAAGTATCCATTCAGAATGCCCCTATCCCACTCTAAGGTGTGATAGTGCCTTAGCAACAAACAAGGAAAACTATTTTCGTATTCTTCTTTATGAAATGTAAATGGAGAAGAAGGATGTAACTGACCGGTGTCTTCTGCTAGTTTGTCGATCCAATCACTCTCTCCTTTGTTCGTTTCCCGCTGCCTACTCCTTCACTGGTCCAGCTTCACCAAGTTCCTGCAAGATCACAAGAGAGGAAAACTACACAAAAGACATAGATTTACATTCATAACAAGTTTAGGATCAGATATAAACTAAATATGCAAATATAACAAAGCATCATTGATATACAAGCATATAGGAGAAACTCAAATAGTTTTATTGATATGATAAGAAAGTCCAAGAGGAGATACAACCAAGTGAGTCCCGATCCAGCATCTACCTCCCAGCAAAGGAATCCCTTCCTCTCCTCCAACAAAGCATAAATCACCCAATGTACTAATCTCAACCTCAAACCAACAACAATTCTCTGCAAAGTACAAAATTCCAGCCTCTGGATCTCTGGGATGAGGGATTCATATATAGATGTAAGCAGAGAGGATGAGTCAGCTTATGTTTTGACTTGTGGCTTCTCTCTGTCAGTTCTTGCTTCCACTTGGAGGCTGAGAGCCTCTTACTCATCACTGGTCGAATTCATTGAGGCAAGTGTCATTGAGGAAGATTATGGAAGCTTCCAGTGTCTGTACACCTCGCGGAATGATAATACCATTTGGCATTTCTCGCTCAGCGCACCCTGGTAGTTCATTTAGATGCATTGCAACGCACCTAGCTAGTGTACTGGGGTGCATTGCAACGCAGGCAGCTAGAAGAGCCTCTGAATTGATCCTGATTTGACTAGTTCTGAGTGGTTTTTGGTGGAGAACTTCTAGGAGAAGCTGTCATTGGTTGACCTTGTTCCTTTAGGGGTAGGAACAACTCTTTTAGGGACTTTGGATCCCTTGGATTATGGAAATTTCATGCTCAAAGCTGTAAGGCACAAAAATGTCTATAACACTTGGGGACGTGTGCACTTGTGCTAACTCATTAAGTCCAAGAAACAAAGTCTCGAGAAAGTGTTTGGATAATGTGGTTCCTTAGTCGATAGGAGCTAGGAGATAAAGACTTTTCATGACACCAGCAATAGATGAGAAGTTTTCACCTTGGGCCAGTGTGAAAGAGTGTAGTGTAGTTGAGTTCTTACGAGATGGATCTCGGGAACAATAATTGTTAGAACACCATCTATTGATAAGAAAGTAGTGCCTCGAGGTAATTTTAGTTTTAAAGGAATATGCAGTAAATCAGGATGTGATAAGTCCTTTGTTTTGCCCCCTGAGTGATAAGGTGTTAAAAATGAATGCCATGAAATATTAGCATGGAAAAGAGCATGATTGGTTTAATGACTTAGATGAAGTAATGGATCAACCTTGAGATTTGTGGAAAGGGTACATTTGGTGGACCTCTTAACATATGAAAATGTTATAAAGAGCAGAGGACATGTAAGATAGAGTTAAAAATCTCTCAACGAAAATGAGGTTTAATGTAGTTTGGTGAAAAGTGGCTAACATTGGGAGCATAACCAAGATTGGTAAAGCCATATCCTAGCACCTAAACTATAGTTTGAAGGAAAATGTAGTACAAATCAGTAAAAGAGTATAATCAAGTGATGGGCATTAGATTCAGTTATGAAATCAATGGGTCTAGTTGTGTAGCTGGATAGTTTAGGATTGCATGATCATGGGTTTAACCTAATCATGAAAAGTAATGGATAATTACATATGCTAGAAGTAATAAGTGACTACGTGTTTGTTGTTGAGGAAATATGAAGAACTTGTTTTGCCATACATAATTAATAGTGGCATACCTTGAGCAATATAGGTTGCAATGGAGTTTAATTGAAAAGAGTAAACCATATTGAAGCCCATCCACAAATCTAAAGGGAGTAAATGCTACCCATACTCAAGTTGATTAATACAATTATTTGAAGCATCATGAGCCATATTGAAGTTCTCTCCTACAACTGTAATGATTGGCAATGGAGACCATACCTACCTCATGAAGTTGAGTAAATGAAAACCATTATGTTTTTCCTATTTATGCTTGAAGGATGAAACAATTAGCCATGTTGGAGTGTTCCCTAAGTAGTGTAAAATGTAAAAGTCACTGCATTGAGCAATGTGTGATAGGTGAATAAAACAATGGTGACGAGAGTGAGAGAGTTGTAGAATGAGGCAACATGAGAGTGAGGTTGTTAGAGAAAGTGGAGAAGGGATGCCTAGTTTCTACTAATATTTATACTATATGAGCAGGCTAAGTGCATTTCTGTAAGAATGTTGAAGAGGGTTGAGAGAATAACAGTTGCATGGGCTATGTAGAGGGATAGCTTCCAAGGAGAATAGAAAGTTGTGAGTTTATTTGAGTTATACATCAAAATGACTGAGAGCAAGAAAAAGAAACAAGTTCCATATGGACAAAAAGTTGGTGTTTTCATAATAGGAAGTTTGTGGTTCCATCATAGTAAGTGAATGATGTACAACTTGGAAATTGGTGCCTCCTACAGTTGGGGGCTTGCTCAAGGAGTTGGTGCTTCTTGTAAGTTGTTCAGTTGTCTCCAAAGTTAGAGTTGGTGTTAGAAAAAAAATCTTTGGGAGATGGTGCTTCTATGAGTGGGTGTTGATGAAAATTGATGTAATGAGAGTAGTGGCCTTTGATCTACATCATAATACAACCAAGCTTTTGTTTTCTTTCTCGTGGAAGGGTTTCCATGTTAATTTTCAAGTGTATAATGTTTGTTAATTTACATTGTTTCTTACATGACATGTTGTTGTTTGTTTACCTATATGGTTTCCAAGTAAAAGTAAAATTATAAATTCACAATAATTAGAAATTTACCCTTAATATTGATTCAACTCGTTTCCCCCTCTAGTATTAATCTTGTTTCAAACATCTCCATGGTTAAGAATCTTGTTACATATTTTTTTAATTTATATCTATTGTAATCATATATTAATTCTTTTTTAAATTTATAATAATAATAATGGAGTAGTCTTTAAGTGGACTATAATCTCGAGAAAAAATTTGTGGTCATATCTTGATTTGTGTTGTTTAAACAAATTAGATCATAAAATAAAATGGAAAACTTTCCAAAAAAATAGCACTTAAAGACTACTCAAATAATAAGAAGTTAATGACTATAAATGTTGACTGAGTAGCACCAATATTTACCGCAAATTGTGATAAAGTTAGATTAACTTTGACTAGGTAAATGAGTCATCATGTTATGGTTAACATTTTTGGTTTATTAGTTCATGGTTTTAATGGCTTGTGGTTTTTGCGTGTCTATTTTAGGATAAAATTTCACAACTTTAACTTTACTATCATTAATTAGTAGGTTGATGGTCTAAATTTAACCTCCATGGAATATGATAGAATATTCATAACATTATTCAAAAGTCAAGGGTTAAAGTTTGTCTCCAGGTTATTTATGCCCTTCTAATTAATTTATTAGAAATTAGTTAAATGAAGAAAATCTTATATCAAGACATGTCATATTGAGTATGTGATATTCATAATCCATGATCTAAATTTAGCCTCCATAGAATATGATATTCATAACAGTATTCAAAAGTCAAGGGTTAAAATTTATCTCCAAGTTATTTATGCCCTTTTAATCCATCTATGTGAAATTAGTTAAATGAAGAAAATGCTATATCAAGATGTGTCATATTGGACATGTGATATTCATAAGCCATGGTCTAAATTTAACCTCCATGGAATATGATATTCAAAATCAAGGGTTCAAATTTATCTCCAAGTAATTTATGTCATTTTAATTAATTTATCTAAAATTAGTTATATCAAGACCTGTCATATTGGGTACGTGATATTCATAAGCCATGGTATTGGCCCATGGTACTCTAACAAAAACTATTTAGAAGTTAATAATTTGCATGGCTAGGAATGTGAGATGTATCATGGGGCAAGTTTTTTTATGATTATCATGGATTGATGCCTATAAACCCAACCATTTAATTTATATAATTGCATTAGTGTTTGATGAGATAAAGACATTTAATAAACTTGGAATACCACATTCTAAAAGAGAACTGACATTGTAAAAAGAAAACTTTGAGGTGAGTAGTCAAGTACTGTAGGCAACTTTACTAGCTTCTCAAAATTTAGTCAAAAATATTAATATAATATTAATGATTTGTATTCCCATTTTAAAGTTTCGATATCACAAGTATACAATATTATTATTATTATTATTATTTTATAATTTAGATTAACATTTATTAGCTAAATGAGTCATTGTCTTAAACACAAGATTGGTGGTTTGTAGGTTCATTGGTTTAGTGTGTTACGGTTTTTCAGCTACACAAAATTTAGCCAAAAATACTAATATACTATTAACGATTTTCATTTCCCATTTTAAAGTTTTGATATCACAAGTATAAAGTATTATTGTTATTATCATATTAAAATTTAGATTAACCTTGACTAGGTAAATGAGTCATTGTGTTAAAGTAGGCATTGATGGTTTGTATGGTAATTAGTTTAGTGGCTCATCGTTTTTCAACTACTAATTGGTTGGAGATGTGTTATCTAGAACAATATGGTAGAGATGTTGTAATTTCATGTAAACATTTTAACTCGTTCAAAATAAAATAAAAAATAAAAATAAATTGCTATTTTTGTTATTTTCTATACATTATTACTAATAGTTTTTGAGTGAGAGGTTTATGAGAGTCCATGGTATTGACCCATGGTTTCCAAGCTTATGAGAGCCCATGGTATTGACCTATGGTATTCATGTGAATACAAAATATTTAAAGGGGCAAATTCTATCAACCAAGATCCATCTTAATTCTAGATCTACAAAAGGTCAAGAGTTGATAGCACTTAGTGCTTGGTAGTTCTGAAATTAAGATAGATATAAACTAGTTTTTATAATAGTAAAACTATTAAATAGACTTGGTAAATTATAGTGTAGAAAACATATAAGTTAAATTAGTGAAAGCTATATTTACTCACTACACAAAATATAGTAAAAATTATTAATGTATCTATTAATATTGGTTTTTTCTGATTTTGCACTTAAGAATTTTTTCAAAGTAGTGAGATCTTATTATGCTTTCCGCAACACACTCGCAAGAGAGATCGCAACTTTTCTGGCCTAGATTTGGCATGAACCACAAGTATATAATCATGGAATTTTGGTTATAGATTTTGTTATTTTTGGTTATAGATTTTGTTATTAATTCTGCAAAGTGTTGACATGTTTACAAAAAGGTTTAATGCACTGGTGTTGCATTAGTCGTTAAAGAGCATGCTGGCCTGTGCAACCTTTCCTCTTCTTTGCCAATTTCGGTGGGGGCACTGCACCACATAGTCTTAAAGCGATGGGCATCAAAAAGTATATTAATCCACATGCTACAACAATGTTTCCTTCGCAAGTCGTATGATTGTTGTGAGCTTATTTAACTATGCTAATAAGTAATTTAGTTTGGAAGAGACCTAATAAATTTTAGTTAACATTTTTTTCAGACTTTTTCACGATAAGTGAGTTGTCATACCACACTTACTATATATATATATATATTCCCTCAACGTAATATGTACACTTGAGCTGAGGTGAGAGGAAAGTCAAGAGTGAGAGCTCAAAAATTAAATTTAATAAATTAATTAAATTAAATTATTTATTCACATATCATCATTCTTTATATTTTTGTGGTATCATTGTTTTATGAGTGGAATATCTCGCAACTCGTACTCTCTACATCTGATTGTTTTATTAGTGGACCATCTTGCAACTAGTACTCATCAACATGGACCATTAGTTCTTATTTGTGAGAATGTTAAACATAATTTCTCTTTTGCACAAATCGCAATCATTTTTTGTCATTGTTGTAGTCAAAAATCTTTGCTAAACATAATTTGTCTTTTGCACAAATCACCATCCTTTTGTGTCATTGTTGCCATCAACAATCTTTGGTAATATGATTAGATAAAGTATTAATCAATTAATAATCATTCTTTAAAAGTGATCTTTTAACATCTATTCATGTGCATACATGAGATGTAAATATCATATCACAACATGTTTCTTCTAACAACATTGTGCATGTATAGAAAAGTCAAAATAATTACCTCATTAGTATGATCATTCTCACACGAGCACATGTTCATATCCAAAGGAAACCACTCTAACCATCCATTTCACTTAAAAAATACTAGAAAAGTATCTTTGTTTTTCATGCATGTAATTAAATAAAAACTTATTCAAAGAGAGCTATTAGATGTTCCCTTCTAACAGGAAGCTAAGGTGATATACATTATTATCATGCATGTAAATGTAAGACCCTCGCTCTCGCTTTTCAAAAAACATATTTTCCAAGATGGAGTTATTTACAAAATCTATTGTACGCTCAAAGACATGCATTGCTGTAAACCAAAACAAATGCCCTAGTCATTATTTCTTGCATGTTGGTCATTATTTCTTGCAAGCAGATATATGTATTTTACAATTTATAAATGAAAGCTACTATATATATTCCAAGTAACTACTTGTTTTACTTTCCCTAATACTTATTCTTTTCTGCACACAAATGCATGTTTCTCTTTAAAATATCTAACACAATAGTTATATCTTCATAAGTATTATCAAGTATTGTCTCTATGCTTCTTCATATGTGTTCTTTTCACATAGTTTTTTTCACCAACCCATCATAGTTTCTCTATAATTTATGTAAGAAGTTATTATGCATTTGTTTCTAAGAAAGTATTATAACAAAGTTCTCATGCATTTATTTTCAAGAAAGTATCATAATTAACCTTCTTCTCGGCATAAGAACTAAGATAATAATACCATTTTATGCATTAAACCATGTAATTAGATCGAAGTGTCCAATAGGAAACACAAAAATCATTTACCTTTTTACTCATCAAAACATATAAATACTCTATATTCATAAATAAATTCTATTTTTGAAAAATAATATAGTAATTTATATTTTTCAAAAAAAAGCAAATAAATACATTTTTTTTTCACATTCCTCACTGCATAGGATTATGTTTATATCTTATATATATTTTCTATGAAATCTTTGAGAAGGTGAACAAGTTACTTATCTTAAGCATGTATCTTTATCATGAATGACTCCTTGTCTCCTAGAACTTAGAGTCATTGTCACACAGGTGGCCTAAATAATCACCGCAAAAATATATAATCCATAGTATGCCACCAAAAACTTCAACAATGTTTTTTTTTTCTATTCAAACCCCATCCATGGTGAAATAAAGAATGAATGGAACGAAAATTACCAAGAACTATAACTCTAACCGTGTAACTCTAATTAAGTTAGAATAGTTATATTTGGAAAAATGGTTAATTAAATTTGAATAGTTATATTTCGAAAAATGGTAAATGTTGTATTAGGAATATCACAAATTATTAGGTAAAATATAATAAAAATTGTAAATAATATGAAATGATTTTTGTTAAGAGAGTTTTTTTTACTTGATAAATTATATTTTAATTAAAAATCTAAAAAAAACTAATGGAGGGAAAATGAACATGCACAGTTTTAGTTACTATTTTCCATGTGCTCAAGTTTATATTGTGGTAGGAACCCTGTCACGCCCCTACGCCTGCGGTAGTCTTTCAACCCCTTATAGCGAGGTGTGGCACCACCGAATACTTTATTTTCTCCAATACTTATGTTCATGGACTATGCCTTAACATTTGATACTTAGTTTATTTTTCTTCACCAAGTACTATTATTAGCCTTTATACTAATGAACACCCATACACATTCATTATCCACATCAACTATACATAAACAACACAATTGCAACAGTATAAAGGGAGGTGCAACTCCTTGAATAAGAGTCTACCCGGTTTCACTATATTTTCAATTTTCATAAAAATACAAGTATACCTTGGAAACCCCAACTTCATAGTTAGACAAATTTCAGACTTCCTGTCTTGCCAACGAGTTTCCCACCTCATGCACACCTTGCACGGTGGTCCCCTCACAATCCACACTTGGCCAATTTTCCACTTGTGCAACCATCAAGAAACACCTTTGTGCAACCTCACACAAACCGTTTCATCGCAGCTGGGTGCCTTCGTTTCACCCCTCACCCGAGTTCATTTCACTATCGGGCGGGCGCCTTCGTCCAGCCCTCCACCCGAGTTCACCATCAGGCGGGCGCCTACATCCACCCTCCACTCGATTTCACTGTCGGGCGGGTGCCTTCATGCACCTTCCACCCGAGTTCACCATTGGTCGGGCGCCTTCGTGCACCCTCCACCCAAGTTCTTCAACCGACAGGTGGGCACCTTAGTGCAGCCCTCCATCCATGCCTTCAACTGACGAGCGGGCGCCTCATGCATCCCTCACCCGTATCACCAACTGTGGGCACCTTCGTGCGACCTAGATCCAACGCGTTCACCCGGCGGGCATGCCTTTGTGCAGCCTACCTACCGAACCCGTTCACTCGGTAGGCACACCTTCGTGCGGCCTACCTACCGAACTCACCCATTCACCAAACTCATGAAACCTCCGTGTAGGTCTACTCAGCGGGCACACACATACAACTTGTGGTTCCTGCACCTTTACGCTAGCTCCTCCACACTTCGACCTGCACCTCGCACCTTCTCCTAGGATGCTCAAGGTCCTATGATCGAATGACTTGTTCATTGATCGATTGATTGATGCCTTTCGTCCACCTCTCATCCACCTATGTATACAGTTGTGAAGCGTGGTTGTGCCAACTGTCCGACCTTCCTTTCATTGTGCAGCCGACCTCCAACATCGCATTTAGCTCACTTGTGAGGTGGGTCAGCCCGCCCATCACACGGGACTGCCCCCTCATCTCGCCCAACACTTCACCAATGTTTGGTCGGCTTGTGGGTGACTCGCCCAGCTCGTCCCCACCATATAAACTCATGACCAAGACTTCTCCCATGCACATTTTCACATCGCATGCTTGCTTCCTTAGCCGCACCTCACCAATTTCGCACGGGATGTGGGTCCGGCCCGTCGCAGAGACTGCAGGTCCTTACATCCTCCTTCACCTGAGGTCATTGTCGTCCTCGATAATATGCCATCTCGATAACCATCCTGCCACCAAGATCATCATCTCATCAAGATAATCATCTCATCCCTGGTCCATGATATCAACTAGTCCATATACTGCAACAATCCCTGCAACCTATGTAAAACAATTGTCTCCACCATGTGTTGTCCCATCCTATGAATTGTAATCACATATTCCAACATAATGCCAATATCTCTCTGGTACACTGCTAGCCCTCATGACTTGAACTAGTCAGGTGATTAGTCCAACTGTCATGCTCAAATCATAAGAATGCCCATCCTTATGTCTACACCAGCCTTTTCTTAGACTCTGCCACATCCTGGACTCACCAAGAATCTCTCCCATGCTCAGGTCCATGGAAACTCCATCCCATCTGCAACATGTCATGATGCTAATGCCAAACCATTCCTGCACCATCTGTTATACCTGCTCAACCTGTTTTAAGGACTCACTCGCATGAGCAGCTAATAATGAGCCCCATCTCCTATGTCATCTAATAAGATGTAGAGGGAGTAGAGCCTAAAGGCTCACCCTCACTAATAAGCTCAATCCATCTATCAGGATCATTTATCTCTATCCTCTGCAGATATGCAACCCAATCCTCCTCATGGACATTCGGTCTCACATAAGCATCTTCGTCATCCAAAATACTATCAGATAGTGTCCTGATAACAAATGACTTCTTGGTAAGCTTTGTCTCAATATTAGACAATCACTTACACATATCATCCACGCACTTCTCGACCTCCATCTGCATCACTGCCAGTTTACAATAAGGTCTTGTCACACCAATGGTTGGAACACCAATGGGTAAATCTTCCCTTCCATCGTAAATGTACAGATTATTCAAATGTGGAACAATCATTTCATCATATTGTTTCAAGAATTCCATCCCTATCATAGCTTCATAGTCATCAATTTGCACTATAGTGAAGTTGAATTTCCTGGTCCACTCACCTAGTGTTTTTTCCACTCTTTTAGCTACACCGAGTACAAAATCAGGCGGAGAATTCATTGTCTTCATTTGTGCCTTCACCAGTACAAATTTCATCCCAATCCTTCTCAGAACATCTTCACTCATGAAGTTGTGAGTAACCCCACTATCCACCATAGTGAGCACACCAACACCCCCAATCTTCATCTGAACATACTCCAAACTGTTCCTCTGAGGATCTCTTTGAGAGACCACTTCCGTAGCAGCAGAAACTCCAAGAATCTCCATCATCCTCACAAAAGCTTCTTCTTTCTTCGTATTAGACTATGCAATAGCGGCCACTTTTGGTCTTCAAGGACAATTCTTCACCGTATGTGGTTCAACACATATCCAACACTTCAAGGCTTTCTTCATGTTCATCTTCTCATCCGATTTCGAAGCATCATCCTTCTTCTTCTCTTTTGGCTTATCGAACTTCTTCTTTTTCTCATCAGAAGTTTCATCATAATGCTCCACTAGTTGATCCACGACAACAAAAGCTTCCTCAAGTGTCTTGATCTTCTACCTCTTCACTTCATTGCGTGCCCAAGGCTTAAATCCAATAATTAAGTTGAACACCTTGTCCCTCTCCGCCATGTGAGGAAGTTCCAGAACTGCACTTACAAAATCCCGCTGATATGTCTGTAGGTTCCGTATCTGCTTAATAAACTTAATCTTCATCCTTTCTTCCCATGTTTCATCCTGAGGACTGAAGTGGGTCTGCAAAGCCTTCTTCATGTCATCCTATGAAGTTATGTCATCAGCACTACCATTGGCAATTTGATCCATCCTTCTTCACCACCACATCTTAGCATCCTTCGTCAAGAATTGAGCAGCTGCCTTCACCTTTGTCTCATCATCAGATAGACCAAAGTGTTCCAAGTATTGCTCCATATCCCGAAGAAAGTTACCAAGAGTCTTCACACTTCTTGTAACATTGTAAGATTCCATTTCCTTGATCTTCACATGAGACACTCCTCCACCCGAGTTATGTCTCACAGACTTCTTCAACATCGCAATCTCACCATTTGCTTCATCAAGAGATTTCTGCAAGTTCAAGATTTTTGCCAAACCTCGGTCCCTTGCTTCTCCAATCTCCTTGACTTCATCTTCAAGTTGTGTACACTTAAGATTAGTGTACTCATGCTGAGTCTGGAGTTCATCGAGTTCTTCCCTCATCTTCACATTGGCTTCTAGATCTTTCATGACCACGACCATCTTCGCAGTCTAGTAAGACTCCAATTCCTCCATTCTTTCCAATATCCTTTCTATGAAAGCCTCAGTCGCATTGTGGCTAGATTCACCCGATATAACATGAGATTCACCTACCATGTCTGCTAACAACTTCCTTCTTTGTGATCTAGTATAGACCATCTACCAGCTTCACCAAGTTCCCTGCAAAACCAAACCAGCTCTTGTCTCACTTGTATGTGAAACCAGCTTCCTTCACCTGCAAGTACCCTTGTTTCCATTGTCACTTCGTCATGCTTCCTGCAAAACTTCTTGTCAAAGTCTTAAGACCGGCTCTAATACCACCTCTCACGCCCCTACACCTACGGTAGTCTTTCAACCGCTTATAGTGAGGTACTGCACCACCGAACACTTTCTTTTCACCAATACTTATGTTCATGGACTACGCCTTAACATTCGATACTTAGTTTATTTTTCTTCACCAAGTATTATTATTAGCCTTTATACTAATGAACACCCATACACATTCATTATCCACAGAACTTATACATAAACAACACAATTGCAACAGTATAATGGGAGGGGCAACTCCCTGAATAAGAGTTTGCCTGGTTTCACTATATTTTCAATTTTCATAAAAATACAAGTTTACCTTGAAAACCCCAAGTTTCATACTTAGAAAAATTTCAGACTTTGTGTCTAGCCAACGAGTTGCCCACCTTGTGCACACCTTGCATGGTGGTCCCCTCACAATCTACACTTCGCTAAATTTCTCCTTGTGTAACCATCGGGCATCAACTTTGTGCAGCCTCACACGAACCATTTCACTGTGGGCGGGCACCTTCGTTTCACCTCTCACGCGAGTTTGTTTCACCGTTGGGCGGGCGCCTTCGTGCAACCCTCCACCCGAGTTCACCATTGAGTGGGCACCTTCGTGCACCCTCCACTTCAATTCACTGTCAGGCGGGCACCTTCATGCACCCTCCACCCAAGTTCACTGTCGGGCGGGTGCTTTCGTGCACCCTCCACCCGAGTTCTTCAACCGACGGGTGAGCGCCTTCATGCAGCCATCCACCTGTGCCTTCAACCAAGGGGCGGGCGCCTCGTGCAGCCCTTCACCTGTATCACCAACTGCGGGCGCCTTCGTGCGACTCAGCTCCAATGCGTTCAGCCAGCGGAAGTGCCTTCGTGCGGCCTACCTACCGAACATGTTCACCCAGTGGGTGTGCCTTCATGCGCCCTGCCTACTAAACTCACTCATTCACCAAACTCGTGTGACCTCCGTGTAGGTCTGCCCGGCGGGCAGGCGCATACAACCTGTGGTTCCTGCGCCTCTACGCTAGCTCCTCCACACTTCGACCTGCACCTCGCACCTTCTCCTAAGATGCTCGAGCTCCTTGAATGATTGAATGACTTGTTCGTTGATCGATTGATTGATGCCTTTCATCCACCTCTCATCCGCCTATGTATACGGTTGTGAGGCGTGGTCGTGCCAACCAGCCGACCTTCCTTCCATCGTGCAGCCGACCTCCAACTTCGCATTTAGCTCACCCACGAGGTGGGTCGGCCCGCCCATCACACGAGACAGCCCGCTCATCTTGCCCAATGCTTCACCAATGTTTGGTCGGCTTGTGGGTGACTCGCCCAGCTCGTCCCCACCGTATAAAGTCACGACCAAGACTTCTCCCACATATATTTTCACATCACACACTCGTTTCCTTAGCCGCAGCTCGTCAATTTCGCACGGGATGTGCATCGTGCCCGTCACATGGACTGCAGGTCCTTACAAACCCTCTCTTCAATTTGTTGATGTGAAATTTTGTTTTAGATTTTTTATTTGAAACTTGGTTTTAGATATAAAGTTTTTTTTGTAGTTTTATGTTTTTTAATCTTATGCAACAATTGAGATATCTAGTCATCTTGTGTTGTTGTAGAAGATTTGAATAGGTTATCGCGCTTAGAGGCCCTCTACAACCCAGTATTATGTAGATGTGTGAAATTTTTAAATATTATAGTTTAATTTAATTTTATAACACTTTTTAAATTAAATCTAAAAGGAAAAAGTATCTCGTAGTGTAAAAAAATTATTTAGTAGCTATATTTGATTTTAATTAATAAGTACCTAAAAACTAATTCTTATAGTAAACTTACTATGTAACAACATTCTTCACCATGTATGTTTGCCCCATTTTTACTATGGCTAATATTAACATGCAAATAGGTTATTATACTATACCATGGGCCAATACCATGGCATATTAAAACCACATGCCCGAGAACCATAGGTCATTTCAAAATCAAAATATTATATATATATATATATATATATATATATATATATATATATTTATCTTATCTCTAAACATGCACAAGGAGATGTTTAGAGTGCCTCTAAACACTTTGACTTGGTTGAAATAAAATAAATTAAAATTAAATTAAATTAAAATTGTTTTAAAAATAATCATTATAACTATGATATTTTGACTAGGTCTAATTCCACAAAACTAAAAGTGAAAATGAAATAAAAAAATTAAAGAGTATGAAGAGATGTTATAATGTAATATTTAACATTTTGACTAAGTTAAATTGCCTAATAATAAAAATAAAATTATGTAAAGAGATTAATATAATGTAATGTAAACACTTTAAGCAAGTCAAAATAAAATATAATAATAAAATAATATAAAAAAGGGTCTATGGTATTGACCCATGGTATTTATGTGAAATATAAGATATTTAAAGAGGGAATTAAACCAGCTTAGATATATTTTAACTCCGAAGCACCTAAAGGAATCAAATCTCTTGATATAGAAAGATCCCTTTCAACCCTTGATAGATCTTAGGTTAAGATGGATATAGGATTGTCTCTAATATAGGTTATTTAGAGGCTCAAGGATCAAATCTCTTGATATAGAAAGATCCCTTTCAACCCTTGATAGATCTTAAGTTAAGATGGATATAGGCTTGTCTCTAATATAGATTATTTATAGGCTCAAGGATCAAATCTCTTGATATACAAAGATCCTTTTCAACCCTTGATAGATTTGAAGTTCATATGGATATAGGCTTGTCTCTAATATAGATTATTTATAGGCTTATTTGTAAGTTATGTTGAAGGCTAGATCTATTCCTACTAATTGTTTTCATAATTTATACAATTTTATTATAAAATTATATTTTAAATTAAAAAATATATTTATAATAATTGGAATAATAATTCATATATTTATAATGATTGGAAAATAAAATATGCTAAAAATAGAAAATATTTTATAAGGAATATATATTGTGCTCAAATTCTTATGGTGTAAAAATGCTTGTATCTAAGAAATATATTATTTCATAAAAACAACTACCAAGGAACATGAGGAATCAAATCTCCTTTAGAGTTATCTCAAAGAAATTTGATTCCTCCAAGTTAAAATGGATCTAGACTAATAATATGTCATTTACATTATTGAAAATAAATGTAAAAGTGAAAAATCATTCACTATCAAATTTATAATTTTTCATTTACATTCTTGAAAGTAACTTCTCTATCATAATCTAATTTCATAAAACACATATTTATCTTAAATGGATTCATTCATATTCAAAATATTTTAAATTACAAAGTTAGTTTTAATTTCTTTCATATTTTAAAATTAAATAATTTTTTTATAACTTATTAAACAAATAATGAATTTTTTTCTCAGTGAAACTATGCTAATGTATTATATTATGTACAAGTAAACATTACAGTCAGAAAAGCAAGTTACCCAAGGCCAACTGTGGCACTGTGGGTTGGCTCCTTGCAACACCCAAATAGCCCTTACAGGGGCAGCGTTTCCCTCCGGGGTTGCACCCAGTACATCAAAACACAGTGTAATTTTCATCTCAAATCATAAACACTCTCGCAGGAGCTTTTAATCAAAAACTGCCCTCGCAGGGGCGACCCATTTACTAAAGCAGAGTATGTAGAGACCTGGACATAAACTTTTAAAGACTCAGACTTAAACATGTGACTTAACCAGACACAGAGCGCGAACTAGACAGAAGACTTGAACAAAACCTGAACCAAAAGATGATCGACGCCGTCTGCCACTGAATGCTAATCCTCGGGCTTCTCCTCAATGATTGGAACCCATCCGTATTCCTCAGAGACGTCTTTCCCTGCTTCCTCCGCAACGTTCTTGGAGGAGGATGCTTCCGTCTTCTTGTTCTGGGCAGGTTCCTGCTCCGGAGCTGCTCCCTCTCGTGCCTCCTCAGTTGCCGGAGGTTCATCATAAAACGGTGCTTGGCTGCCTTCACCAACTTCATAATCCTTGGATTCCTTAACAATAAAACGGTGCTTGGCTGCCTTCACCAACTTCATAATCCTTGGATTCCTTAACAAACAGGACGGAAAGGTGCGCACTGATGCTCCCCAGAGTGAACACCGCAGTGCCTAATGCTGGAAGGGAGGGTGGAGTTGAATTGGGGCTACCCGTGTCCATAAATTGAGACGCCTGCAACAGCGAAGAAGGGGTTTTAGCAATGCATTAAGCATGCTTGAGCCACATGGGATTTCAGATGGGTGACCTAGTCGTGGGATGGGTGACTTCCTCGGAAGTTCCACCCTAGGAAGTGATGATTGACACTATGATTCATGTCACTACTTTCAATGGAAATTCTTCACCATTGTGAAGATGCCATGAGTGATAAATAGACTATTCAAAAATCATGAAAACTACACCTCTAATGAAAATGATTATAAATGAATGACTTTCTTAACTTAGTTAAATCCAAAAAAATAATATATAAAATAAGCAATTAATCTTTTACATATTATTTTAATAAATGCTTCCTCATAATGTTAGCGGTGTTCTATCTCTCTATGAGGGATATGATTATTAAATAGAAATTACGTTTATTGGCTACGCATCAATTGCGTTTATGACTGGCCAAACAATATTTGATTAGCAAAGCAATATTTGGTAATATGCTAACCAAAAAATGATAACAAACCTAACATTAAATTCACATATGGTCTGAGTGATGTTGCCTTCCTCACGACCTTTTTTCAATGACTTGCATTTCTCCAAAAATAAATTATACCGCTCATTATCACATTTTAATTTTATTGCAGTCTTGATCAGTTTCACTTCCTTGCTCTTTGGAGAAGCAGCCGAACAAACGAAACTCCCTCTCAACATATTCGTTGATCTCTGTCTCTACTAATTGAAGATTAGGCAGTGGAAACATTAAAGATGGTGGGATGGGTTCTATTTCAGGTTCTTGAATTAGTGCCTGTCATCCATCGATAATGGGCCTGTATTTCCCAGGGAAAAGTGGATTGTTGTTACTCTGCTCAACCTGCTCTCGAGGCTTCTTAATATAGAGTCTGTCATCCATCGATAATGGGCCTGTATTTCCCAGGGAAAAGTGGATTGTTGTTACTCTGCTCAACCTGCTCTCGAGGCTTCTTAATATAGAGTCTGTCATCCATCGATAATGGGCCTGTATTTCCCAGGGAAAAGTGGATTGTTGTTACTCTGCTCAACCTGCTCTCGAGGCTTCTTAATATAGAGTGTTTCCACCTGCTCGGATGGCTGGTTTTAGTATGAGAATAACTCCTCGTCATTATTCTTTAACTGTTTATGGGATGCTAACTGACTAGAGAGTGCATCATACCATTTATTTACATTGTAACGCGTTTATTTACCCTGTAACGCAGGAGGCACCTGAGAGATCCCATCCCACAATAGAGATACAAATCAGAAAATATGATGAGAGGGAACGTCGTCTGTTGGGCTGCCTTCATCAAAAAGCCCCTGCGCTCAAGGAAGTGAAACTCAAGAGTAGCATAACTCTTTTTTGGGGAAATGGGAATCATGGAAAAATGATGTGTGAATTTAGATTTTTGTTTTTAATATCTCTTCTAGCACCATCGTTATCATTATATTTTTTGTTCGCATATTACCAATTATTGTTTTGCTAGTCAAAAACACAATCTGAGTGCCTTAGCTAACGAATGTAATTTCTACGATGTAAGTTTAAAATAACTAAAGTAGGTTGTAAGTTTCATTTAGTATTAATCATGGCTGGATTACTCTAGGTGTAAGACTTTTTTTGGTGTATAATTCGACGAAAGGTTTAAACTCGGGAGGATTTGATTTCTCTGCTAGATCGTGAATTAAATAGATTTTTTAATATGATGCAAGAATTGATTTCAAACCATCTTTTCCTATTCTACCCAAATTATAATTATAATTTAGACTGTGAAAATGATCTAATCAAGATCTTTATCCATTGTTGTCATTGAGACTGTACTCTAAACATAAATTATATTTTCCAGAAGCTTGGCTTTTCCTATATATCTAAAAATAAGAAACATAAATTGTATTTTCTAGAAACTTGACTTTTCTTATATATGAAATATAATAATAAGAGCTAGAAAATAACAAATAAACTTTACAAACAATTGAGAGATGGATTAGTCATTTGACAAACTAGTGCATTTAATAGATCAATAATACCAATGTTATTAAGAGTTTGTAATTAGTATATATATAGATATATATATATATATAACCTAATAATGAATAAAAAGGTACAATAGGTACAATTTTTTACTCATTGGATCTCATGAGCTACAAAAAAACTTGACAATAGAAATATTAGATGCAAAGCAATTGAACAATTGACAAATTATTGTGAGAGATATAGAGTCTTCCTTATTCATGACCATAGCCTTTCTTGAAAATTTTCATGAATTGGAGAAACTACAAGGAAAAAAAGCAACATATAAAACAATAGAAAGGGCATATGAATCAAAAAAATACTAGATTAGAGAAACAAAATACAAGGATATTGTTACCCATAAAATGAAACAAAATGCAGCTATAGATTCTTCAAGTAACATATATTTTAGGTTTTTAAGTTTATCAAAATAATTTATACTTATTGAAGTACAAATGAAATGACCACATATATTTATGAATGAAGATATGTAATTTTACTTGTAAGAAAGAAGTTTCTCTATGACAAACACATTTTTAGAATTATGTTGAGTAACAAGCAAGTAAGAAGGAGAATTTAGGGAACTATTGAAGGTAACTAAAAGAAAGGATCTGATTCTAATATAGGTAATGGGTGTAATCTAGTTAAAACATGGAGAAATGAAATATATTTAAATTTATGATTCTATTCTTTGGTTTGAAACTGAAAACTAGTTCATATACTTTTCATATCAAACTTTAAATGGTGTACAAAAGGAAGAAAATTTTCTTAAGCTTTTAAAAAAAATCTCCTGAAATTTAGTTAACTAATTTGGAAGCTTTTAAAAACATGTTAATATCAGGATCTCCTTGACATACTAACAACCATCTCTTGTATATTATCAATATGACAGGAAAATCCTGACATTAAAAGATTTTTAAAAGCTTAATTCGTTTGGTTTTGTTTCATTTCACTAGTAAAAGCTAAACTTGTTTGTACTCTATAAATTGGGAAACACAAAGAACCTGAGTAGAAAAATCACAAAGTATGCCGAAGGGAACATAAAAGTAATTTTGAAATATTAAATCGGTTAGAACTCATCCATGGCCATATATAGAAATATAAAATTATTGCACGAAACTCCGATATTTGGAAGCTGGAAGAAGCAAAACTCTATGGGAGGTGGAGGGCGAAATATAGCTATTAACCATGGTTGTAGTGTTGTTTGAACTTTGTTGCCATGGTGTGTTTCCTTTTGTGAATCCACAGTTTGAGAACATGTAAACTCACACCAACAACTTCACAGAAATTATGCACGACGTTATGTTAAAGCTTAAAGAATTAAGCTAGTTTAATTAGGTCAAGTCAAAATTGTGTAATATGTAATGGAGAATAAATATGTATTAAATAAATGAAATGAGGGGTGAAATTGGAGTCATAAGGATTAATATCTAATAAAGAAGGTGGTGGAGAAACCAAAACATTAATATAGAAATAATCAAATTAAGCTATATGATCTTAGTTTTTGGTAGCATCACATAGTTTTAATTTATGTGAAAGAGCTTAAAGAACAAAATATCTCCAAAATCCCAAAAACTGTTTGAGGATAAAACACTTAAGAGACATCTTAATTAAGTTAACTAATCAACAATGATAGAAAATGTCGAAGTCTAACCTACGAAAATTGATTGAGTCTAAAATTATCTTGGTTATTGATAATGATTTAACAGTTTTCATTTGTGATCCAATGGGGGATTATAAGAGTAGATCGATGGGGATGGAAATAAACACACTTGTGCATATCAAGCGAGAGAGAGAGTGGTTTCCTTAGGCACATCAAGCTATCCAATGTAGGGATTCAATAGGAAGAAGAGCTCGATCGAGAGAAATAGTGACTGAGGTAGCAACAATAGAGACTTCTATTGGAGTTTTAGTGCTGAGAGCTAGCAAAATTGAGGCCGCATATTTCCACAAAGAGACTGCGCACGGCTTGTACAAAGCCCCCATTGAGGCAATTCGATTCATCCAAGTAGGAGATCGATTTAGTTGCTCGAGACGAGGATAATTTTCCAAAGGCTAAGTGAATTCATCTCAGTGGTAGAGAAAGTTGGGTTAAGGCACATCAAAGAAGATCTCCGCAGTGCAAGTTACAGGCTATGCAGAAGCCTGCATAGGGGTGATTTATGTGCTAGCTTGAGTGGATAGGAAGGGGCAGAATTGCTTGTGAAGAAGGGTAATTTAACCTTAGATTTGTAGCTAGAGATTTAGCTAAAGGATTTCTAGTTTGGCATCTAGATTTTTGTACTGACATTTTGCAGATGCATAATAATAAAAATAAACCCTCATTTGTTACACTAGTTTTCTTTTCAGGCTTTTCCCAAGGACTATTGTCTAAAAATGTTTCTCATTTCTACTGTGTGTGAGTCTATTTTATTAGTTTTATTTGATTTTCCCCAAAGTAATTTTATTAAGAGGAATTACATTGTGATTTATTTTTACTTGTGGTAACCAAAAAACTGCTAATTAATCAATTAGAAGAATAAATTTCTAGTTGCTGCAATTTCAAGAAAATTTGACATGGTATCAGAGCATTCAATATCATATTAGAGGCTCACTAATGTGAAGGAATTTTTTTTGCATTTTTAGAGGGAGTTTTGAGAAAAAATTCTCAGATATTCTTAGGAGAGTAGGATGTAGGAATTTGCATAGGAAGAGGGTTCGATTTCTAGTTCTAAATAAGAGGAAAATTTGATGAGCCTCTCTAGCATAGGTTTGCAGGTTCTCATTTTTCCAAAAGCAATTATGGGGAGTAGATCAGTGATTTCATTGAGAATATGTTTGTAACAAATTTTGCAACATTAGATCAGTGTTGGGTGGAAGAGAAAAGCACAATGAAGAGGAATATCTAGAATTTCTCAAAGAGTTTATGGATCTTATTTTGATGAGGAGATCCATATTTTTCAGTAGCATAAAACCGTAGTTATTTTTCCATCATCCAATGCAAGCTTTATGAGAAACATATCATTTTATAGATTCGAGATGTCTTCTAGAAGGTTGACCAAGCTACCTAGTTGAGGTGTTACTGGTAGTGTGAGGACCAACAAAGGACATCTCGAGACAAACAAGAGAAAATATTATTATTCCTTATGGAGTGCAAGTAACCGAAATAGGGCCAAAGGAAAGAGAGGAAGTTCTTAGGTTCATTTTCCTAGTTATTTGAGTTTTCATAGGGATGACCACAACAAGTCTCAAAGATCTGAATATACTAGACGAAGCATCAAATTTTAGCATCTGGTAGGCCAAAATGCAGTTTTTGTTAGATGAACATCATGTAAAAGAGTTTGTGACAAATGTCATGATAAAGCATTTAGGTCCACAATAGTTGGGTGCCTTCAAGAAAGAGATGGCCAACATGAAGAGGATGGTTTTCAATGGGGTCTAATATCATATCGTTCCATACATTGCAAAAAAGGAAAAAACAAAGGATATGTGGGATATTGTTTTAAAAATCTACTAGGATCCATGAGAGAACCACAAAAGGGCTCTTGAGGATAAGGTCATGACCAAAAATACGTACAAGGGAGTGTTGGGTTGTGTTATATTGTTTCCACGACTAGCTCACATAGTTAATCACGGGGTTAGAATGGGGGTGAAGCCCCCCCTTCGTTGTTCTCATTGCGTAGCGAGGTGGTCACAAGGGGTTTGAGGGGTGCACGTAACCCCACTCTATGGGGTCCACGACAACGCCATGGGAAATTTTGTTTTTGGACCCTATATTATGTTGGGCGGATCTACCTATGGTTTTGTACATGATTTTTCACACATGGTTTTGGACATGATGGTTTTCAGTCCAAGGTATTGGATGCTTCGGCATATATAAATATGTATTGTAACATTGAAATGAACATAATGAAAAATCACGCTAGTAGTCTCAATTTTCGGAACGAGGGGGAAATCTCTGTGTATATGTGTTTTATGTGTTATGCTCTCGCATTGTTTATTTTTTGTGTTTTAGAATTCGTATGCAAATAATTTATGTATGGAGTTAAAACCTAAATTTGGTATGAGAGCTATTTTGGCTTCAAGGGGATGCCTTTGTTGCTTAGGGGTTTCGCTTGGGCCTGTGGTAGAGCCCGTTTAGTGGGAGATCTGCGGGATCGATTCTGGTGGTGAAAGAATATGGTGAGGAGTGGAAAGATAGAGATCGAGAAATTTAATGGTAAAAGTTTTGAGTTGTGGAAACTCAAGATGGAGGATCTATTGGTGGATAAAAATCAGTGGATTGCGGTAGATCTCCATACTAAACCAATGGGAGTGTCCGATCTAGAATGGAAGAAGTTGGATCGGAAGGCAAAGAGCACAATATGATTGTGTGTCTTAGATTCACTATTGTTGAATGTATCAAGGGAAGTTACGGCGAAGACTTTATGGGACATGTTAGGGACTTTGTCGCAATCTAAGTCTCTCGTGAATAAACTGTTCCTACAGAAAATGTTGTATAACCTGAGGATGAAAGATGGAGACTCGGTGAGAGAGCATCTAAATGCGTTTAATACTATGGTAAGTCAGTTATCATCTGTTGATATCAAAATTTCAGATGAAGATAAGTGCATTAGTTTATTGTGTTCTCTACGAGATTCATGGGATAGTCTTCTTATTGCAATAGGTAGTAATGCAACTGCCTTGCAGTTTGATGAAATAGTGTCATCCATGCTGACGGAGGAAATGAGAAAGAAAAATATGGAGAGCCAGAATGGTGATGCCTTGTCTATACGAGGATGGTACCAGAAGAGAAACAAAAATAAGTCATCAAGTGGGAGACCTAAATCTAGAGGGAGATCTAAATCTTAAGGAAAACATGTAAAGGTGGCATGCTGGAAATGTGGAAAGCAATGGCACTACAAAAGGGAATTTAAATCTAAAGCTCCTCATAAAGGAAAGTGATTTGATGATGCTCCTTCTGCGGAGGCGAAAACGACCTCAGATGAAGGTGGGGATTTGTACTTGGCTTCTTCAAGTACACATGTAGATCATGAGGCATGTTTGATTGACTTAGGTGCATCCTTTCACTTCACTCCTCATAGAGACTAGTTCTGCGAGTATGAGAAATATGATGGTGGTGATGTCTTCTTGGGGGATATGATGGTGGTGATGTCTTCTTGGGGCATGACAGGAAGGCTAGAATCGTTTGTCGTAGAAAATTAAAGTACAAGTTTCAAGGTGGAAAGGTTAGAACAATTACGGGTGTTCTGCATATTCCTGCATTAGCTAGAAATCTGATTTCTATAAGTAAGTTTGATGATGTAGGTGTAAAAGCTATGTTCGACAAGGATACATGTAAGATGATTTGGGGAGCACTGGTATTGATATGGGGAGTTCGGATTGGAACTCTAGCTACAAGGTAGCATTATTGCTGATGGATGCAACAGTTTTTTGGTTCGTGAAAGTGGAGCTGAAAATCTAGTGGTCTCTGGAGAAAAGACCATGCTGTGGCATCAAAGGCTTGGACATATTGGAGACAAGGTCCTTCAAATACTTCATGGTAAAGGTATGGTAGAAGGTATGAATAAAAGCTCTGTGGATTTTGATTTCTGTGAAAATTTTGTATATGGGAAGCAGAATCGGGTGAGCTCCACCTCTGGTGGTAAGAGGGCGAAACAGATATTAGAGCTTGTGCACAGTGATGTGCTTGGACCTATGAAGGTTCCATCACTCGGTAAGTCTATGTACTGTGTATCATTTATAGATGACTTCTCAAGGAATACATGGATATATTTCCTTAAGAAGAAATCTAAAGTCTTTGATAGGTTTAATGAATTTAAGGCTCTGGTGGAAAACAGACAGAGAAGAAGATAAAGGTGTTGAGGACAGATAACGGTGGAGTGTTTTGCAGTAAAGAATTTGAAAAATTGTGTAAGAAGTGTGGTATAGCATGACAGAAGACTACTCCATATACACCTCAACAAAATGGAGTTGCAGAAAGAATGAACAAGACATTGATGGAAAGGGTAAGAAGCATGCTGAGTGGTGTGAGGTTAGGAAAGTAATTCTGGGAAAACGCGGTGGAGACAGCATGTTACCTGGTCAATAGATCACCTTTATTAGTGTTGGAGGATAAGATTCCACAAGAGGTATGGACTGGTAAGAAACCCTCTCTTTCATGTCTGAGGCTATTTGGATGTGATGCATATGTACATGTTCGAAAGGAGAAAAGAACAAAGTTGAATAATAAATCTGAAAAGTGCATCTTTATTGGGTATAAGGATGGTTTAAAGGGTTATAAGATTTGGAACCCAGTAAAAAGGAAGGTTGTGTACAGTCGAGATGTGGTGTTCAGAGAGGTGAAAGATGTTATTAAACATGAAGTCCAACTAAAGGAGCCTGAGAAGATAGAGTTTGAGCTTAAGGAGGAAGATTCAGACTCTACAATAGAGGAGGAATCAGAAGATGAAGAGCCACAAACTCCCGGTGTGAGAAGATAATTTTGAGAAAGAAGGCAACCACAAAGGTATAGTCCATCTAATTTCTGTTCAAATTTTGCTTTATCTATTACTGATGATGATCCGAGAACTCTGAAGGAAGCAGTAGATTCAAAGGATGGTAAACTCTGGAAAGAGGCCATGGTTGACGAAATGACATCTTTGCAAAAAAATGAGGCATGGGATCTCGTGGAGTTTCCAGTTGGAAGGAAACCCATTGGAAGCAAATGGGTGTTCAAGAAGAAGACAAATGCAGAAGGAAAGGTGGAGAAATACAAAGCTTGTTTGGTAGCAAAAGGTTATTCCCAGGTGTCGAGAATTGATTTTGGTGATATCTTTTCTCCTGTTGCCAAGGTAACTTCTATTAGATTACTTTAATTTGTTGTTGTGCTTTTGATTTTGAGGTAGAACATATGGATGTGAAGACAACATTTCTTCACTGGGATCTGGAAGAGGAGATCTACATCAAGCAACCTGAAGGCTTTGCGGTGAAAGGTAAGAAAGAACTGCTATGCAAGTTAAAGAAGTCTCTCTATGGGTTAAAAAAATCACCAAGGATGTGGTATTAGAAATTTGATACATTTATACCGGGACTTGGCTTCACTAGAAGAAAAGCAAATCACTGTGTGTATTTTAAATTAATTGCTGGCCGTGTTATTTATTTGGTCTTATATGTGGATGACATGTTGTTGGGTGGAAATGACAAATCAATTATCCAGGATTTGATGACCCATTTGTCCTCCAAATTCGGCAAGAAAGATCTTGGTGCTGCAAACTATATTTTGGAGAGGTTTAATATGGAGAATAGTAAACGAGTGAAGGTTCCTATTCCTATAGGTGTAAAGTTATCTGTTGAATAGTGTCCCAAGACACAAGAAGAGGAAGAGGAGATGTCCCGTGTTCCATATGTAAGTGCAGTCGGTAGCCTGATGTATGCAATGTTCTGTACTAGACTAGACATTACACATGCAGTGGGAGTATAGAGGAGGTTTATGTCAAAACTAGGGAATGAGCATTGGATAGTAGTGAAGCAGGTTTTCATGTATTTGTGTGGCACTAGAGATTATGGTTTGTGCTACCAGGCAATACCAAGATTGGAGAGAGTGTTGGATATTAGTGGCTTTGTTGATGTAGTCTGGGCTAGAGATCTGGATAAGAGAAGATCTACAAGTGGCTATGTGTTTCACCTATTTGGAGGTGTAGTCAGTTGGATGAGTAAGAAACAATCAGTAGTGGTACTATCAACTACAGATACAGAGTACATGGCAGCCACTCATGCAAGCAAGGAAGCATTTTTGTTGGAGAGATTGTGTTCAAGTATGGGGTTAGTACAGGGAGCTACAAGGATAGACTATGACAGCCAAAGTGCAATTTTCTTAGCAAAGAACCCTGCATATCATTCAAAGACAAAGCACATTGATGTTCAATATCACTTTGTGAGGGATATGATAAAAGACAAAAAGGTGTTGCTGGTAAAGGTGGACACTTTGAAGAATACTACAGATGCATTGACAAAATCTGTGAGCTCTCAGGAGTTCTCTTGGTGTAGAAAAACAATGGGCATTGCACGGTAGGATAAATGACTAAGCTCTCTTGTGGTCCCCTATGGAAACAAAACAACAAGTGGGAGAATATTGGATTCTGTTATATTCTTTCCACGACTAGCCCACATAGTTAACTGGGGGGTTAGAAGGGGTGCAGAGCCCCCTCTTCATTGCGTCGATTGCGTAGCGGGGGGGGGGGTCATAGGGGGTTTGAGCGGTGTAGGTAACCCCACTCTATGGGGTTCAGGGCATCGCCCCGGAAAATTTTGTTTTTGGACCCTATATTAGGTTGGGCAAACCTACCTATGGTTTTGTGCATAATTTTTCACACATGGTTTTGGACACAATGGTTTTCGGTCCATGGTTTTGGATGTGATGGTTTTCAGTCCATGGTATTGGATACTTCGACATGTATAAATATGTATTGTAACATTGAAAGGAACATAATGAAAAATCAGGTTGGTAGTCTCGTTTTTGGGATCTAGGGGAAAATTCTTGTGTATATATGTTCTATGTGTTATGCTCTTACATTGTCTATTTTATATGTTTTAGAATTCCTATACAGGTAATTTATGTACAGGGTTAAAACCTACAGGGAGAAGGTGTGACTCTCTATCTCATTAGAATTCAGAATGTCTGTGATGAGGTTGTAGTTGTAGGTGAGAAACTTCGTGAAAAAGAGCTTGTGTGGGTCTCTATAAATGGATTTTCCAAAGAATGAAGAACCTTTTTCTAAGGGATCACTGGATGACATAAGTTATCTGATTGGGAATTTCTATGAAATGACATCATCCAAAAGGAGATGAGGCTTATTCTTATGAAAGAAAATATCAAAAGAAATCATATAGGACCAAAGGCTAAGAAGGAGGAAGAGTAGGACATATCCCTTGCAAGTAAAGGGAACACGAAGAGAGGCCCTAGTTGAGGATAAGCCTTAAAGGGAGGAGAGAAGAAAATAAAGGATCTATTGAAGATAAAATGCTTCATATGTGGTGAGTTTGGTCACTACAGTATCTAGTGTCCCCAAAAGAAGAAGGATAATGAGGAGGTGCAGTACACAACAACTTTAGTCAAGGTAGATGAGTTAACCCCTAGATTAGAGGAGTTTACATTCATAACATCTATACCTCTATATTGTAGAGGATTATGAGGATTCTGAGTTTCTAGATTGGGCAGGGTCAAAGGAGGACAACCTCAATCTAGTGTTTCCTCTTGAATCATTACCTTATCGATAGGGACCCAATGTTTTTAGTAGTAGGATGATCACTGTCTATAGGAATATTGAGAGATTGAGGGAAAATGAAAAGACTAGTTGGAGTGTGTTTCTTGAGGGGTGTAGATACATCTAGTAATAGACCATTACTTAGTAGACAGCGCAGAGACTATTTGCAGTTAGCTACTTGTGAGACAGTTGTAGAGCGCCTACAAGGACACAATGGATCAATAGATTGATTCTCATTTGTAACAACAACAACAACATGAGATCAAATCTAGCACTTGAAGTGTTGGAAACAATGCAAATTGCAATAGATAAGTTTTACCAACAACGCAAACGTAGAGTGGTTTAAATACATGGTTAGCAGATGAATCAAAATATGCACGATATTGATGGACACTAAGAGGTAGTTGTATCACAATTATCAAACATCAAGAAGATGAGGTGACCAAGCTACACACTTCAGGATATTCATGAAGTTGATGGGTATATGCGTGGAGTGGAGAGAATGAGAGAAAATCTTCCTCACTAAGATGGAGTGTTACTTTTTGGTAGCATCAGATATGTGTTCTAGTCTTAATTTATGTCAAAGAGGCTAAAGAACATAATATTTCCAAAAGCTAGAAAATATTTCAGGAGAAAACACCTAGAGACATATTAGTTAAATTAATTCATAAATAATTTTAAAATTCCCAATTCTAACTTGGGAAATTGATTAATTAACAAAAATTAATTGAGAAAGATCGAGAAATCCCTAGAGACTGACAAAAATTGAGTCTATGCTCATCTTTAAATTCATTTATAATGATTTAATTATGGCCATTGGTGATCTAGCAAGATATTACAAGGGCATATCGATGGGGATGGAGATAGACACACATTAGCATATCAAGAAAGAGGGAGAGTGAGTTCCTTAGGTAGATTGAGCTATCCAGTGTACTGCTCTAGAAAGAAAATATTTCCTATATAGTTCTAGTGCTAGAGACGTAGTAGAAGGGAGGGTGCATATTTCCATAGAGAGGTTGTGCATGGGTTGTGTAGAACCTCCATTGAGGTAGTTCAATTTAGAAAAGTAGGAGGCTTATTTAGGTTGTTGGAGGTAGAGATAATTTTCTAGAGGCCAAGTGAATTCATCTCAGTGGAAGAGAAAGTCAGATTAAGGCTCTTGATATTGACAATCACCCTAAGAACTTCAATAGGAAAGATGGTTATAACCAAAGCCAATGTTGGATTCCTATTATCACCTAGCTCTTTAAGTGATTTGTTTTTCTACTTCCTCTTCCCCCCTTCACTATTTCTTCTTTCCTATATTCCCTCTTCTTATAACCTTTCCTTTATTCAAACCACCCCCCCTATGATTTGTCTCTTCATAATTAATTTAGTCTGATCCTAAAAAAAATTGATCTCTTATTAAAATTCTCTCTACTTTATACTTTTGAAACTTAGATCATTTTCTTAATGTGTTACATTCTCCACCCCACCTCTGCCTCTAGTTCTCTATCTCTCTCACACACATGGACACACATATATTTATGATTGATTTAGTTTCTCATCTTCCGTGTCAAATTTCCTTGAAATTACAACAACTTGAAATTTTTTCTTGTGACTCATTTATTAGGTGTTTATTTTTCATGAAAAATAATGAATAAGTCACACTCCAAATCTTCATAATATAAAATAAAGTGGAATTTAGAAAGTAGATGCATGCAAACAATATAACTGACAACAATATTTTTTGACAATAGCCCATGGAGAAACCCTGAAGGGAAAACCGGTGCAGGAGATGAAGGTTTATTTTTTTTATTATGCAACAACAAAATATGAGTATAAAAATATAGATTCCAAATAGGAAATCCTACATCCAAAATTTTTACTACAAATTTGAGGGAAAATTTCCCTTCTCCACAATCAATTTGGCTTATTTATGACCACTCGAACTTGAACCCAAATCACCCCTACATAGGATTTTAAGAAATCGACACAACCTGTAACTTCCACTATCGAGATACGGTTCCTAGATGATTCAAGAGACATAAAAAGGAAAATAGGGAAGGATTTTGGACTGATCAAGGAAATGAGGCATTTAGAAATAAAAGGGTTCTTATCAATGGAAGACTTCAATAGGGATCAGGTTCTCAAAAATAGCTCAAAATTAAAAGTTGTCAAATTGGTGTGGAAATTAAACAACCGTGTATTTTTCATCATCCTAAATCTCACACAACTCATTTCGAATGAAACAGACACCATATGCTCCCAAAATAGAGTTTTTTTCACATTCCCAAACAAGCAAATTTTAAAAAAAATTGACAGCCTAGTCAGTAGTCCGTACTGCTAATGTGGAACTAATTGGTCAATGGTCTCGGAAAATGACATTGTGCCAAGCGGCACATTATCATGGTTGAAATTTGGCATAATTTTATTGGGTGGTTGGTGGCCAACCACGCGCTCACACGTGGCCCAGCTAGAGGTGACCACATGGGAGCCTAGGGGCCACCAAAATGTTGGGTCAAGTTCTAAGCAGCAACAACGGGGGTCAAAAACACAACCTCACAATACAAGTCCAAAGCCTTCACCAATACACTATACACATATTTTTTAACTATATAATAACTTTGCATATATTTAAAAATGAAATGCACACCATTCAAGTGTTGGGCTAGCCCACAGAGGCCACCCCTTGGTCATACTATCAACACATTACCATTGACAAAGGGGAGAAACGATCCCGCCCGATGTTGGTGGGCCGTTAGCCTTAGATTTGGGTCAAGGGGAAGGAAGGAAAGGTCTCCACAATCTCCACCACTAGTTCTTCCTCAAGTTGTAGTTGAGACTCCAATGAGCATGTCTCATGAAGGAGAGCCTACAAACATGACATAGGATGAATAGGTCTTTAGGAAGGTTTTCTTTGATATGATAGAGATGGTCAAAGTCCTCTATGAAGAGAGGAATGTTAGAATGCAGGGTGAAAGCATCAAACCTCCCAAAGGAGAAGGTTCTGTAGGAGGAGGAGGTAATGGAAATGGAGGTAGACCACCACCCTCTCCACCATATTCTTCATATTATTCTTCACAGGCATCTTCACCCTCTTCCACCAACACAACCCTTAGTCATACTCATCAACATACCTCAAAAGGAATTCATAAATCACCCTTATTAAAACTTGATGTTAAATTTGAACTGCCCATGTATAATGGTGAAGTGAATGCAGAGAACATAGAAAATTGGGTTTTTCAGTTGGAGGTCTATTTTTGAATAAAAAACCCTCAAGAGGATGACATAAAGATTCAATTAACTTCCTTGAGGCTGGAGGGTGCAGCAATAGTATGGTGGGAATCAAAGGCACAATAAGAGATAAAAAAACATAGTAACATCTCAATTTCTTGTTTTGATTTCATTGTTGTAATTAAAAGATAATTCTAAGCCATCATGAATTGGCAGAACTTCAGACAACTTAAAGGTCAAAATGTGCAAGATTACACCCAAGGATTCAGAAGAGGGTCTCTAATGTTAGGTGTAGATTTGAAATCACAAAAAACATTGTTGAAGTACATAGGGGGTTTACATAGTTACCTTGGGCATACTGTCCTTATGTTTAATCCCAATAATCTAGATGAGGTGTGTGTCCGAGCCACCATCTTGAGGCAAGAGGAAAAAATATTCCAGAAGAGGATAGGAAAAATCCATTTAAGGGTAAAGAAAAAGGAAAGGGTCTCAAAGGAAAGAAAAATGCATCCATTAAGAAGGAAGGAGAGAAATTAACATGCAAGCTTTGTTCCAAAGAGGGTCATGATGAAGGTCATTGTTGGAAGCTTCATCCTGAAATGAAACCAATTAAATTCAACAACAAGGGAAAACAAAATAAAACTGCAACCACTCAAAAGGATTTGGGATTTGATTCGGGTGATGAAACTGAAATTACAGCCATGGGTATAGAAGGAAAAGAATCCATTGCTAGCACTAGTACATCAAATTGTTACACTAGCACTCCAAATGAAGAAACAAGGATTGAATTATTTCATGTGAGGGTAATCTCAAAACATAAAAAAATCAACACATTATTTGATACTGGGTCTCAAGAAAACTTGATATCTATTGACTTAGTCAAGAAACTTAATATTGAAACCATTTTACATCCAAAGCCATACCAATTGGGTTGGATATGCAACGACACAAACTTATAGGTTACAAGAAAATGTATTCCTCAGTTTGCAATCACAAGAGACTTCAATGATGAAGTTGAAATAGATGTTACACCACTCGATATTTAAGGAATTGTTTTGGGTTGTCCTTACCTCTATGATAGAAAAACAATCTTCTATTGTGATGAAAACAAGTACCAATTTTTCAAATATGGTGTGGCTTATATTGTCAGAGCTCATTGCAAGAAACTAAATCTTTCATTAGTTAATACAGGGGAAATGAAAATACTAGTGAATTGAAGCAAGAATTTAGTGCTTCTAACGATCGAACCCAATGTTGATGTTGATTATGAAGAGTTTGATGGTTGTGATTCAAGATTAAAATCTAAATTGGTTGATGTTGTTAAACAATATGTTGAGATGTTTCAGGAACCAAAAGGATTGCCTCCTAAGAGAGGAATCCAACATGAGATACAGTTGCAGCAAGATAGTCCTCTTCCTAACATTGGTATGTACAGGATGTGAGTGATGGAAAGTACAAAAAATAAAAAACAAATTCAAGAGTTGATGGATAAGGGGATGATCAGGCCATGTTATTCACCATGTGTTTCACCTATTGTTTTGGTGATAAATAAGGATGGAACATGGTGCATGTGTGTGGAATTTCATGCAATGAACAAGATTATGGTAAAGAATCATTACCCACTGCCTAGAATGGATGATTTACTTGATCAATTGAAAGATGCAAAGTATCTTACTAAGTTTCATTCAAGGAGTGGCTATCATCAAAGTAGAGTTGTTGAAGGAGAGATATGGAAGACGCCATTCAAAACCAATCAAGGGTTTTTTGAATGGCTTGTTATGATTTTTGGTCTTTTCCATGCTCCTATTACTTTCATGCATATGAAGAAAGATGTATTGAAGCAATTTTTAAACATGGTAGTCTACTTAGATGATATTTTAATTTTCGGAAAATTTCATATGGAACATTTCATGAATGAGAGAAAACTACTTAATGTCGTAAGTCAAGAACAATTTTTATTCAAGATGTCAAAGTATGAGTTGTGTAAAACTTCATTGATGTACTTGAGACGTCATATTGGAGAAGGTGAGATGATGTTAGACATCTCCAAGATTGATGCCATTATGGATTGGTCAATTCTCAAGATAGTCATTTGGATAAGAGGTTTTTTGGGATCAACCCAATGTTGGAGGAAAAAAACTGTTAAATTTTCTTCTATTGTAGCTCATTTGCATTCTTTGGAAGTTGTGAAAAATGTCTTCCAGTGGGGAGGAAAACAACAAGAGGCATTTGATGCTTTGAAACAATAGATCAATTTAACCTTTATACTTTCTCTTCTAGGCTTTAAAAAGTCATTTGAATTTCAGGTTGATGTATGCGACTATTCCATGGGTGCAGTCTTTATGTAATATGTTAAGCCCATTTCATATCATTTAGAAATTTTCAATGATGTAGTGATTAACTTGCAATGACAAAGGAAATTTCATTGGATGAGTTTTCTTTTACTATTCCACTTGGTCAAAAGGAATAAGAAAGGTGTAAACGACAAGTTTGTTAATGTACTTTCTAGACCTATTGTTTGTGTAAATAATTTCCTCAAGCATGATTTTGTTTCACATGAAACTTCTGATATGCAAAATACATACTTTCAAGGTGTACATTCAATCTTGAGTCAAAGGAATCAAGTAGAGGAATTTTTTTACCATTTACATCAAAATGGGTTGTATCATCTTGGTAAGAAGGATATTTCTATTGATGGTAACATGGAAAAATCAAAGGAGTTAATTGAACAACTCAAAATGGTACATCAAACAGTGCAAGATCAACTTGAAAAGATAAAAGGAAAGTACAAAGCAAGGCACGACAAGCATCATGTAGATCACAAGTTCCAAGTCAACGATGAATGGAACAAGATTAGAAAGGTGAAACAATTGTACCCTCACTTGATGGACAACTAAAAGTGACCTTTTGGGGTCCAAAAGGCTTCTAGTGGGGAGGAATAATCAAGCTCTCAAAAAATAGATCAAATTCCAAACTTACCAGATCGGTGTGGAACCTAGACGACTGTTTAGTACTCGTCATCCTCAATCCAGCACAACTCATTTCATGCAAAACAGATGCCATATTCTCCTAGAATCATGTTTTGTTCACTTTCCCAAACATGTGAATTTAAAAAAATTGAAAGCACTGTCAACAGTCCATACTACTGATGTGGCACTGACTGGGCACGTCTATGTTGCATGTTTAACTTGTCAATGGGGTCAATGAATCAAATTTTTCCAAGTGGCACATTCTTATGGGTGCAATTTGGTGTAATTGTATTGGGTGGTTGGTGGCCAACCATGGGCTGACACGTGGCATAGCTAGAGGCCACCACATAGCAGTTTAGGGCCCACCAAAATGTTGGGTCGAGTTTCAGGCAGAAATAGTGGGGGTTGAACCCGCGACCTCACAATACAAGTCCAAAGCCTTCACCAATACGAGTTACACATAATTTTTTACTATATAAGAACTTCACATATATTTAAAAATGACATGCTCACCATTAGGGGGTTGGGACAACCTACAAGGGCCGACATATGGTCGCACCACCATCACATGACGACCGACAGAGAGGAGTAGGGGGTTCAACCGATGGGGGTGGGCCATTGGCCTAAGCCCTCAGAAAGTGGGCCCCATGTGGCCACATTATTTGGATATAAGGTGTTAGAGGACATTTAACGCGTCTGACGAATTCGCTTGAAATTCAATGAAATTGTCACTCTGTTAGCACATTTTGGGGAAAATTTCTAGGATGGTGCTAGATTTTGGGGAATTTTTGGTGCGATTAATAGAATATTGGGAAATACCAAAAAATTTTCAGTTTTTTACCAAATCAGGGGTATAAAGAGGCTACACAGGTGTTTTTTGGCATTCTGGAGCCATTAGAATGGGTTTTAGAGCTATCTGAGAATTATAAACTGATGTATTCACACTTTTGAGCATAATATAGAGGGCCAAACCATTGGAAGCTAGACCAAGGAGATTTAGCCTAGGAAATTTGAACTCCTTCATCATGTGTTATTGTGATCCTATTTATGATGATGTTTATGTTTGTTATATGTTATTTTCTAGTTATTTATTTATGCTAATTTGCACATACAATTTACATAAAAGCACGTCAAAAACCCACAATTAAACTTGCAAATAATCTCATGAATCCAAAAGGCACATTTAACGTATTCTAAAATGGATTTTTATCGTAGCAAAACTAATTTTCCCACTCAAATCAGACAGTGATACAAGATTAGTATTGACTATGTGTTCTTTAAATTTATCTTTGAAACAAAAACTTGTCTATCCAGTGTAAGACGTCCCACATGAATAAGGAATATCATAAAATTATGCACACATGGGATTGGACTTATCTTTGGCTTATCATTATAGTTTATTCATAGTTTTATGGGTTTTAAAAATGGTTTTAGTATTATTTTTGACAAGATCTGAGCGTAATAATTGTGATAAATTTTATATATTGGAGATAGACCTAGCCAAGGGGTTGCAATGATGAAATATGATAGTTGGACTTAGGGTAAGAGGTGGTGTTAAACATTTTATTGGCCTTATAGGAGGAATAGCCATTAAATTTGTAAGATTGGATCAAGTGGGCTTTTCTCAAAGCAATGAGTTGGGGAGAAAATATTTTAAGGGCTCTAGAGAAATGAGTTTTTAGAAATTATGATATTTCGGTTGTGTGGTGGGAATAAATCAAAATATAGTGATTAGTGTGAGCTTTGTTTCTATAGAATTGATGGGTTAGGAAGCCATCAGGATGTCAGGTGATAAGGACCTCTAAGAATGGGAGGGATTTGTGAGATACAATTTCAATGGTAAATCAAATATGAGGGAAAATGATGTTTAACTAGGAGAGAAAGGAATTAAGTGCAGGTAAACCATGTTTCCAGATGTCAAAAGTGGTATCAACAAAATGGAACCAACAATTGGGATTTTGATTCTAGGAGTAAAGATCTTTGGTTTCAAGTAATTCCATGAATATGTTACCCACAACTATATATAGGGAAGAACCCATCACAATATCTTTGGTTTTTTAATATGTGGTACCTTTAAAAGAAAACAAGGTGGATGAAAAAAACATTTAAGTTAAATTAAGAGCTTCAACATTAACAATCTCAGTGATCATTTCAATGTCCTTGAGAATAGGGACCTTAGTGCATATATGTATGCCCTTGCTTTTGAGTACAAATTGGAAAATATTTTATATAAGAAGGGGTATATCCTACTAATCGTTGCTTTTTGTGGCTAGATATCACCTAAGAGTAGGGGTAGGGGCAATGATAGCACTGATGATGGGTCTAAGGGGGATGACATGTCTATGAATTTATGACTATCCGTAGATTTTGAGGGTAAGGAACGTACGGGGATGAAAAAACAATTGAATGGAGGAATCTATATAGGAGAATTTTATACCATTCATTACATGATGAATTATGCAATTAATGGGGTTTTCAGGAATGATTTTCTAGGAGGATGAAATAGAAATATCAAAGAATTTTAGTCGATAGTCAATAGTGTTCATAGCAACCTAAGTATTACCTTCATCATCCTTGAGAATAAAAATATGGGGGTTATTATTAAGTTATTTAATGACTTGGACTTCATCTTTAGGATAAATTACGTTTTTCCATAATCTTGTCTAATTTCTTCTACAACATGAGAAGGAAGGCTTTTCTAAGCTAACGTGATAAAGTGAAGAATCTCTTCTTTGTAGATCCAACGAGGGGATAAGGAGAAATTGAACCCTTTATACAAGAGATGAAGGGATGTGGAATCAATATTGAAAATATATAGGTTAAAAATAAAAGGTAGTTTAGAAGGAAAGGGGGATGGAATCGAGGGTTTGAGATAAGTTTTAGGTGAAATGAAAAAATTAGGGGGAGATATAAAGTTATGGGGATGATTATTAATTTAATCATTAATAATTTGATTATTAGTTTGATCATTATTATTTTTATTAATTAGATCATTATTAATTATTGTTTTTTAATTGTTTGTTAGGAAATGTGAGTCCTGAGATGACTAGCACGCCTAAGTTTTGGCCTAAGTAGCCATGATACATGGACATATAAGCTATCAAAATAACCCAAGGATTGTACCTCATTAGGGAAGAACTAGCCCTTAGCATGACTGGACTTTTCTACAGAGAGTTTTGAATCATTAACTTTTTCACCATGAAGCATCTTAATAGAGCACCTTTTCATTGTATATTCTATGCCATGTGTACTTAGATCATTATTAATTTGATTATTATTAACTTTGTTATTAATTTTATGTTTACTAATGGTTGGTGTGGGTTATATTCTTTGAACGACTAGTCGGACGAAGGGGTTTGGGGATTACAGTGGCGATGACAACCGTACTTGTTTGTTGCACTGAGTGGAGTAGGGGGGTAACAAGGGGGGTGTAGCCCCCCCTATAAGGGGATTTTATGTGGGCAGTAGCCCCCTGCATTGGGTTGGATGAAATTCCCTCGGGAAAATTTTTTTGACCCTATATTAGGTGGGCAGACGTACCTATGGTTTTGCATGGATTTTGCACATGGTTTTGAGCATGATGTTTTTCTACCCGAGGCATTTTGTAGATTTGGTAAAGGTAACTATAATTATGTTCTAATAAAGGGTTAATGGATTTGGGGTTATGATTTCTTCAACATGTATATATATAGAAAGGAAATAATTAAAAATCAATCTCATAGTATCAGTTTTGGGATATAGGGGAAGGTCTCCGTGTATTTGTTTTCTATTTCTTTCCGTTGTATATTTTCTATTTTTTAAGAATTCGTTTGTAGGTAGTTTTTGTATAGGGTTAAAACCTACATTTTGTATCAGAGTTGTTTTCACTTCAACGGGATGTAGGTTTTAACTCTATACAAAATTTACCTGGAATCGAATTCTTAAAAATAGAAAATAAACAATGGCAATAGCATAAAACATAAAATAGATATACACAAAGAATTTCCCCTACATCCCAAAACCAGGACTACCATATTGATTTTTTGTTATATTCCTTTCAATGCTACAATACATATATATACATGCCGAAGCATCCATCAACCTCAATCCAATAACGCTATATTAGAACATAACCATAGTTCCCTAGACCAGATCTATGAAATACCATGGGTAGAAAACCATCATGCCTAAAAACATGTGTGAAATTCATGCACAAAACCATATGTAAGTCCGCCCACCTAATATAGGGTAAGCATTGCCTTAGACCCCATGTAGGGGGGCTACCACCCCCCTGCAAACCCACCAATGGGGGGGCTATCATCCCCACTATGACCCCCGTGTTGTGCCCGACCCAACAAAGATGAGGTTTGTGTCCCCCCTTGTAACCTTTTCATGCATGGGGATAGTCATGGAAAGAAACAAACACACACCCAACACTCTCCCACTTATTGTTTTATTTCCTCAAGAGGCCACAAGAGACCCTAGTCATTGGTCCAACCCTGTAATGGTCATTGTTTCTCTACACCAAGAAAAATTCTCAGTGCTCATAGACTTCACCAATGCATCTACGATATTCTTCAAAGTGTGAACCTTTACTAGAAATACCTTATTGTCCTCAACCATATCTCTCACAAAGTGATATTTAACATCGATGTTCTTTGTCTTTAAATTATAAGCATAGTTCTTTTCCAAGAAACTTTGACTTTGGTTATCACAGTCTCTCCTTATAGCTCGCTATACCAACCCCATATTTGAACACAATCTATACAACCAAAATGCTTCCTTTCTTGCATGTGTGGCTACCATGTATTCTTCCTCTGTAGTTGAAATTGCGACTACGAAATGTCTCTTACTCATCCAACTTACTGTACCTCCAAATAAGTTAAAAACATACCCGCTTGTAGATCTTCTCTTATCTAGATATCTAGCCTAGTTTACATCAACAAAGCCACGGATATCCAAAACTCTATCCAATCCTGGTCTCCCTTGGTAGCACAGACCGTAATCACTAGTGCCACAAAAATACTGTAAAACCCACTTCACTATTATCTAATGCTCCTTCTGTAGTTTTGACATAAACTTGTTCAATACTCCCATTACATGTGCAATTTCTTGTCTAGTATAGACCATTACATACATCAAGCTACCAATTGTACTTGCATATGGAACACGGGACATGTCCTCTTCCTCTTCTTTTTTCTTGCGACAATATTCAGTAGATAAATTTACACCTATAGGAATAGGAATCTTCACAGGTTTACTCTCATGCATATTAAACCTCTATAGCATTATCTCGAAATACTTCATATGGTTTAACGAGAGCTTCCTCTTTTCTTGATCTCATTTAATTTCCATGCCCAAATATAGTTTATAGCACTGATATCTTTCATGTCGAATTTGGAGGATAATTGATTCTTCAAATCCTTGATGATTTGTTTGTCATTTCCAATCAGCAACATATCATCCACATGAAAGACTAGATAAATAACAGAGTCACCAATTAATTTGAAATACACACAATGATCCGCTTTGCTTCTGGAGAAGCCCAATTCCTGTATAAATGTTCCGCTTGTTGTGTCTTGGGACATTATTCAACAAATAACTTTACACCTTCAGGAATAGGAACCTTCACTGGTTTACTCTCATGCATATTAAACCTTTTTGGTATTATCTTGACATACTTCCTCTGGTTTAGCAAGAGCTTCCTCTTTTATTGATCTCATTTAATATCCATGCCCAAAATAAAGTTTACAACACTGATATCCTTCATGTCGAATTTGGAGGATAATTGGGTCTTCAAATCCTTGATGATTTCTTTGTCATTTGCAATTAGCAACATATCATCCACATGAAAGACCAGATAAATAACATGGTCACCAATTAATTTAAAATACACACAATGATCCACTTTGCTTCTGGAGAAGCCCAATACCCATATAAAATTTGATACCAAATCCTTGGTGACTGTTTTAACCCATACAAAGTCTTTTTAACATGCATACCAGTTCTTTCTTACCCTTTACCGCAAAGCCTTCAAGTTGATTCATGTAGATCTCTTCTTCTAGATCCCTATGAAAAAATGTTGTCTTCACATCCATTTTCTCTACTTTAAAATAAAAAGAAGCAACAAAAGATAAAAGTAATCTAATAGAATCTACCTTGGAAACATGAGAAGAATATTTTTCTAGCACCTCAAAATAATATTTTTCTACCAACCGATCTTTGTATTTCTCCACCTTGGCTTCTACATTCGTCTTCTTCTTAAACACTCATTTTCTGCCAATGGGTTTCTTTCCAACCAACAACTCCACCAGATCCCAAGGCTCATTTTTGTCCAAAGATGCCATGCCAGCAACCATAGCCTCCTTCTAGAGTTTACCATCCTATGAATCTATTGCCTCCCTGACAGTTCTGGGGTCATAATCAATAATAGATAAAGAAAAATTTGAACAGAAGACAGATGGACTATACCTTTATGGTTGCCTTCTTTGTCAAACTGATCTTCCCATGGCTAGAGTTTTTGGCTCTTCATCATTTGTTTTCTCTTCTGTTGTAGAATGTGATTCTTCCTCTTTTACCTCAAACTCTATCCTATCAGTTTCCTTCAGTAGGAATTCATGTTTAATAACATATTTTACTTCTATAAATACCACATATCGGTTGTAGACATACTTGTTTCTCGGTTCCAAAGCTTATAACCTTTTAAAGCATCCTTCTACCCAATAAATATGCACCTTTGAGATTTACTATCCAAGTTGGTTCTTGTATCCTTTGGAGCATGTGCATATGCATCACATCAAAATACCCTCAGATGTGAAAGAGAGGGTTTCTTACTAGTCCATACCTCTTGTGGAGTCATATCCTCCAACGTTGATGAAGGTGATTTGTTGAACAAGTAGCATGCAGTCTTCATCGTCTCTACCCAGAATTCGTGTCCTAACCTGAAACCATTGACTATGCTTCTTGCCTTTTCCATCAACGTCCTGTTCATTTTGTCTACAACTCCATTTTTCTGAGGTGTGTATTGGGTAGTCCTTTTCTGTGCTATAACACACTTCTTAAAGAACTTTTCAAATGCCTTCTTGGAAAACTCTCCACTATTATCTGTCCTCAACACCTTTATCTTCTCCTCTGTCTAGTTTTCCACTAGAGCCTTAAATTCTTTAAACCTGTCAAAGACTTCATATTTCTTCCTAAGGAAATATATCCATGTATTCCTTGATAAGTCATCTATAAATGATACATAGTACATAGAATTACCCAGTGATGGAACCGAAACATGTCCAAACACATCACTATGCACAAGATCTATTATATGTTTTTCCCTCTTAGCACCATAGGGGTAACTCACATGATTCTTCTTCCAATATACACAATTTTCACATAAATCAAAATCTAGAGATAAAATAGACATACCTTCTACCATACCATTACCATGAATTATTGGAAGGCCCTTCTCTCCACTATGTCCAATCCTTTGATTCCATATAAAGGTATTTTCTCCATAGACAACTATATCTTTTGCTCCACTTTCAGAAACCATAGAACTGTTGCACCCATCAATAAAAATGCTACCTTGAATCTTGTACAGATTTCCAATCCGAACTCTCACATCAATTCGAGTCCTCCCTTAACCATCTTGTAAGTATCTTTCTCGAACACTATTTTTACACTTGCATAATCTAGTTTTCTTATAGTAACTAGATTTCTGGCCCATGCAAGAATATGAAAAAATCGGAAACTGTTCTAACCCTTCCACTTTGCAACTTCAGCTTGACTTTTCCACGACTCACAATTTCAGCCTTCCTGTCATCCCCTAGCAATACATCACCAACATCATATTTATCATACCCGTAGAACCACTCCTTATGGGGAGTGAAGTGAAAGGATGCACCTAAGTCAATCAACCACGACCCATGATCTACATGTGTACTTGCAGAAGAAGCCAAGTACACATCCCCACCTTCATTTGAGGCGGTTTTCACCTCTGTATATGCAGCATCATCAAATCCCTTCCTTTTCCCATGATACTTAGATCTACAGTCCTTTTTGAAGTCCCATTCCTTTCTGAATTTCTAACACACCTTTATAGGTTTTTCATGATATTTAGATCTCCTTGTAGATTTAGATCTCCCACTCTAGGATTTCTTTTTTTTTCTATTCTGGGATTGTCCCTGTATAGACAAGGCGACACCATTCTCACCCCCCATATGTTTCCATCTCATCTCTTTCAACAAAATGGATGATATTATTTCATCAAACTACAAGGAAGTCACATTTCTAACTATTGCAACAACCAGACTATCCCATGAATTTGGCAAAGAACACAAAAATCTGATGTACTTATCTTCATCTAAAATTTCTATATGAACAAGGAACAAATGGCTTACCACAATATTAAAGGCGTTCAAATGCTCTTTCACTGAGTCTCCCTCCTTCATCCTCGGGTTATACAACATTTTTCATAGGAACCATTTATTCACTAGAGACTTATATTGGTACAAAGTCCCTAACATGTCCCACAAAGCCCTTGCCAAAGCTTCCCCTATAAATTCAACAATACTAAATCTGAGATACCAAATGTATTGTGCTCTTTTCCTTCTAAGCCAACTTTGCCTAGTCTTCAACTAACATTGTGATTGGTTTAATACTCAAATGTACCGCGATCCACTGATATTTATCCACCAGCAGATTGTCCATCTTGAGTTTCCACATCTTAAAACTCTGACCATTAAATTTATCGATCTCTATCTTTCCACTTCTTGCAATATTCTTTCACAAAAAGAATCAATCCTACATATCTCCCACTAAACAAGGTTTACCACAGGCCCAAGAAAAACCCATTAGAAGTAATGGTTTCCCCTTGAAGCTAAAACAAATCTGATACCAAATGTGCGTTTTAACCCTGTAAAAAGATTACCTGCAAAGGAATTCTTAAAAACATAAAATAAAGAATGGAGAGAGCATAAAACATTAAATAGGTACACACAAATATTTTCCCTTGGATCCGAAAACCGAGACCACCAGATTGATTTTTCATTATATTCCTTTCAATGTTACAATACATATATATACATGTCGAATCATCCGTAAAACCCAATCCTTTAACCCTAGATTAGAACATAATCATAGTTTCCTTGACCAGATCTATAAAATACCATGGCCAGAAAGCCATCATGCCCAAAATCATGTGCGAAATACATGCACAAAACCATAGGTAGATCTGCCCACCTAATATAGGGTCCGAAAAAAAAAATCCCGGGGCTCTACCCCATACCCTGTCGAGGGGGGCTACTGCCTCCCTGGCTGCACCTAGAACAACGAACAAGTAGGGGCTATTGCTTCCGCTATATCCCCCCTTTGGGTAGGGCTAGTCGAGGAAAGAATATAACACATGCCCAATAGGGGACTCCTTTACCGCTGAAGTGTTTTTCTAGGGCCTGTGGTAGACCCTGTTTAGTGGGAGATCTATGGGATCAATTCTTGCGATGACAAAAGATGGTTAGTAGTGGAAATATAGAGATCAAAACATTTAATGGTCAGAGTTTTGAGTTGTGGAAAACCGAGATGGAGGATCTGCTAGTGGATAAATATCAGTAGATCATAGTAGATCCAAGTACTAAACCAACGAAAATGTCAGGAAAAGTGAGGTTGGATCGAAAGGAAAGAGGATAATACAGTTGTCTATTTCAAATTTAGTATTTTTGAATGTATTAAGGGAAGCTACAACGAAGGATTTTTGGGTCAAGTTATGGAATTTGTACCAATCTAAGTCTCTGGTGAACAAATTGTTCCTATAGAAAAAGTTGTATAACCTGGGATGAAGGGTGGAGAATCGGTGACAAAGAATTTGAATACCTTTAATATTGTGGTAAGCCAGTTTTTATCTGCTGATATAAAAGTTTGAGATGAAGAGAATTGCGTCTGTTTTCTATGTTCTCTACCAGATTCATGGGATAGTCTCATTATTGGAATAGATAGAAATGCAACTACCTTGAATTTTGATGAAATAATCTAATCCTTGTTGTCGAAGGAGATCAGAAGGAAAAATATGGACAGCTAAAATGGAGATGCCTTATCTATACAAGGAAATTCCTAGAATAGAAATAAAAATAATTCCTTTAGTGGGAGATCTAACTCTCCAAGAAAACCTTTAAAGGTATGTTGTAAATGCGGAAAGGAAGGGCACTTCAAAAAGGATTGTAGATCTAAATCTAGTGAGAAAGGAAATGGATCTAATGTTGCTCCTTCTAAAGAGGAAAAAATCACCTCAGATGAAGGTGGGGATGTGTACTTGGCTTCTTATTCATGTAGACATGTAGATCATGAGGCATGGTTGATTGAATCAGGTGCATCCTTTCACTTCACTCCCCAAAGGGAATGGTTCTGTGAGTATGAGAAATATGATGGTGGTGATGTCTTCTTAGGGGATAATAGGAAGCATGGAATCGTCAGATGCAAAAAAATAAAACTAAGGTTTGAAGTTGGAACACCTCCAGGTGTTCTTCATATTCCTGAACTCACAAAAATTTTGATTTTTGTAAGCAGGATGGATGATGCAGGTGTAAAAACAATGTTCGAGAAAGATACCTGTAAGATGGTTTGGGGAACATTGGCATTGATGTGGGGAGTTTGGATTGGAAATCTATACAAGCTTATGGGTCATACTGTTATTTATGAGTGCAATATTTTTGTTATTCTTAAAAGTGGGGCAAAAAATCTAGTGGTCTATGTAGAAAAGACAATGATATGACATCAAAGGCTTTGAAATATTGGAGAGAAGGGCCTTCAAATACTTCATGGTAATGGTATGGTAGAAGGCATGTCTAATTACTCTCTTGATTTCAATTTTTGTGAACATTGTGTGTACAGGAAGAAGAATTGGGTGAGTTTCCCCTCTGGTGCTAAGAGGGTGAAGGGGATATTAGAGTGTGTGTATAGTGATGTGTTTGAATATGTGTCGGTTCCATCACTGGGTAAGTCTATGTATTATGTATCATTTATAGATTACTTCTCAAGGAATGTAGGGATATATTTTCTCGAGAAGAAATCTGATGTCTTTGACAGGTTGAAACAATTTAAGGCTCTAGTGGAAAATTAGATGCAGAATAAGATAAAGGTTTTGAGGATAGATAATGGTTGAGACTTCTACAAGAAGGAATTTGAAGAGTTCTATAAGAAGTGTGGTATATCACGACATAATAATACTCCATACACACCTTAGGATAATGGAGTTGCTAAAATAATGAATAGGGTGTTGATGGAAAAGGAAAGAATTATGCTGAGTGGTGTGAGGCTAGGACAGGAATTCCATGCAAAGGCGACAAAGAATGCATGTTACCTGGTTAAGAAATCACCTTCGTTAGAGTTGGAGGATAAGACTCCACATGAGGTATGGACTAGTAAGAAACCCTCTCTTTCACATATGAGGGTATTTGGATGTGATCCATATGTACATGTTCCAATGGAGAAAAGAATCAAGTTGGATAGTAAATCAGAAACGTGCATCTTTATTGGGTATAAGGATGGTTTAAAAGGTTATAATATTTAGAAACCAAAAACAAGGAAGATTGTGTATAGCTGTTATAGACATTTTTGTGCCCTACAACCCCAAGCATGAAATGTCCATAAACCAAGGGCTCCTAAGTCCCTAAAAGTTTTGTTCTAACCTGTTATAGACATTTTTGTGCCTTACAGCATTGAGCATGAAATGCCCATAATATAAGGGATCCAAAGTCCCTAAACATGTTGTTCCTACCCCTAGAGGAACAAGGGTAACAAACCACAACAATTCACAGAAGTTCTCCACCTGAAACTGCTCAAAAACAAGTCAATTCAGGATCATGTCAACTGCTCCACTGACCATCTGTGCTGAATGTCAATGGCTCCACTGGCTACCTACGCTGAATGTCAACTCCAACACTGGCTACCTGCACTGAGCGAGATTGGACAAGTGGCAGGCTCATTCCTCAAGGTGTTAGAACCCAGGAAGCTTCCAAAATGACACTTGCCTCAGGGAATTCGACTGGTGATGAGTAAGAGGTTCCAAATCTCCAAGTGGAAGCAAGAACCTCCAAGTGGACTCAAGAACTGACAGAGGGAGAGGACACTAGTCAGATCTCAAGCTGACTCATCCTCTCTCCAAACATCTATATATGGATCTCTCCTCCATGAGATCTTGAGGCTGGAATTTTGTTATTGCAAAGAATTGTTGTTGGTTTGAGACTGGAATCATTTGGTGCTTAATGCTTTGAAGGGAGGTGAAGATAGGAATTTCATTCTGCTGGGAAGGAGATGCTGGATTGGAGCCCTCTGCGTTGTATCTCCTCCTGAACCTTGTTATTTATCAATAAAGCTATCTTGGTTTTCTCCTATATACTGATGTATCTTTGATGTATGATTGCATTAGTGTATTTGATTTATTTGTAATCCTGAATCATTTATGAATATGAATATCTGCCTTTGTGTTGTGTTCTTCTCTTGTTGCAAGTCGCTGTTCTCTTGTCGCAAGTAGCTGTTCTCTTGTGATCTCGCAGGAATCAAGTAGCTGTTCTCTTGGGAGAGCGAGGAGGCAAGTAGCTGTGAACACCCAAAGAGAAGAGGATCTGGATCGAGGGACAAACGGAAGACACCGATAAGTCTATTGATCTCTCCTCTTTCGCATTTCATAAAGGAAGAAACCAGAATAGCTGTCTCTGTTTGTTGCTAAGGCACTGTCACACCTTAGGTGGATAGGATCGTCCTGCATAGGCATTTTTCCCCACAACAAATTGGCGACTCCGCTGGGGATATTTAGTCATTTTATTTGTGTTTCTATCATTGTTTGCTTCATAGACTCAACAGCAACAATCGAACTGCTTCTGCTATTCTCAGTTGCAAAGTAGACAGTTGCTGCCTTGGTCCTTCACTGGATTTTGTCTATGATCTGAATGATGGACTCACAAATGATTTGATGATCCTTTGTGATATATCTTAGTACCCTCTCAAAGCATCCCTTTGATTATACCTTGCTTGTGTTTCTGATTTGGCCTGAAACCGTTGATTATTGAGCAATCTGTGACCCAGAACCGAGTGAGAAACGAGAGTTTCTCCTTCAGCACAACTGCTGTGAAGGCAGTCTGCATTTCAACGCAAGTCCCGTGAAGGCTACCTGCACTGAATGTCAAACCGACAGTGTTGAGGTTGCGCTGGACCAGTTTGGCCTTGTGCAGCTGGGGTTCTCTGCTCTCTGTTGCCCTGTTTTGATCTCTGTTTTTTGCAGCTTGTAACCAGCATAGGTACCAGTCTGATAACTCCTTTTCTCTGCTTAAATTCCACCTCCTTTTGTACAAAAATACTGTGAGTGTTTTTATGTGTTTGTGGCGTCATTTGCAGTTTTCCTTTGCATGAGTGAAATAATCATCCTGTAGCCCTTGATTCAGATCTGATTGACTGTGATCTTAGGAGAGAGTTCATTGGCTGTTTACAGTTGATTATACGTTTGCTTTTGCTTATTGGTTTGAGTTTGTCTCTTTTAAGTGTCGAAACAAGTGTTCATTTCGAAAGTCACAAAGTGTTGTAATCTCTTCTACCCTTGTTGATTTCGAAAAAAGTAAACTTGTTTGTATTTGTCATTTAAAAGCAAATTCAAAGTTGTACAAAAAGCTTTCTTTGTAGGCATCAATACTAAGAAAGTAGAAAACAAACACCTGCATTGTGCATTTGCATTTTGATAAGTTTGCATGCTTGATTTAGGAAAAGTGCATTAGAGTGTGCTGATTTCTCTTTGAGAAAAGATGGTGTCTTTCTTTTCCCTTAGTAGCTAGGATTTTCAAAGTTGAAAAGATAATAAATCTTGCTTATCATCTTAGACTGCATTTAGGAATTGTACCATACATCTCGTGGTGATCTTGAAAGGCAAACTTCTAAAAATATCAACTTAAAATAAACTGAATGAACCTAACAATGCTTTGCAACATAACGCACAACATAGAGGTCTAGGCTAGAGACGTGTTCTGGCGTCGTTAAGCCTGGTGACTGTCGATCTCGTGGAAGGTGGGTGATTCCTCCTAAGGGACGATAGCGCCAGTACGGATTGTGCTCCCACATACCGTCGCGTATATATTGGGAAACCCCTATAGGAATATATCCTTTATCCTTAGGAAGCCGTGTCGGCCGCCCTACTGATCGCAATGCACTGAACACAACATTTAGGGAGATCGACCGCCCGTACCTTAAAAAGTATTCTGCGGTTTTGCGAAAAGTTTGGCACACCCTCTGCCTAGAACTCCAAAGTAGTTCCTTTTGGCCTTTCTCAGACTCTATAACAGAAAAAGTCCATTCGAGCATTTGTCACTTCGGGCTCGTTAAAACATCGAAGGAGACTAGAGTCATCTTTAGCTTTTTCTCGACTCTTTAAAAGTGAAAAAGCAAGTTGTGTCTAAAGCGTCTAATAAATTCATTCAATTCGGAAACACACTTTCCCCTTTTGTATTCTAGTTGATCTAGTAATCCGCAATCGTGGAAGAAAGTCAATTGAAACCCCATCATTCGCGGAGGCTTACGAGTCAACCGTCTTTGTCTCTGGAATCGAAAACAGTACGGACAAAGCGAACTCGTTTAACCGGTTCGAAATCTCCTATCAAAGTTAGAACAAGTGTTCCGACAACATTTGAGATTCCGGTTACTCCAAACATTTCTGGGAACCCTGCCTCTATTGAAGAAGTTCAACAGCCACAGAGGGACAGTGACACTGATCCTAGTCTGAGAACAAATACTTGCGTAACTGAACCAGTTCCATCTGTAACCAGTCCAGAGAGTCTTGTTCCTCAAACAACTGTCATTGTCGAATCAACCACTTCTTCAGCACCAGAAATATTTTACGGACCTGACGGTCTTCCTCTTCCACCTGGTTTGATTGCGATAGAGGAAATTGTAGAGGATCTGCAAGCAAGTACTCCAACCCATTTTGGAGTAGGGGTCACTCTATTTCCTTCTACATCAGACGTTAGTCTATCACCAGTGGAAGTTCTTGTAGAATCGTTAGGCAATCTATTGGATAGACTCAAAATGTCTGAGCAACCGTCGACATCTAGGACTGTGTCGAATGACACAGCGACAACAGAACTCCCTGCCGTCACTCCGACGATGTTTGCCAGTGTACCATCTGTCCCAACTAGCTCGCAACCGCTAGAAGGAGTCCACCCAGGGACTATTTCGACAGTGTGGTCTATTCCAGTTTGTTCTTCCGGAGTAATATCCGGTAACTCTTATGTTGAGACTCGACAAATTGATCCCTATGGAGGTCAATTTGGGCCATCTAGTCCCCAAGGGCAAACAATCCCCTTGAGTTTCGGATTGCTACCGTATGGGGGGCAGTATGCCCTTTCATTACCCCCTCCCGAAGGGTACCCATATGGGAGTTCTCAACAGTATTCAAGTTATACTGGAGTTACGACAAGTGGTTGGGTACCTATTCTACCCCAACAGCCAAGAGTTGTGTATTCTATGCAACAATGTGTACCTGTGTCGAACATCCCAACAACGCCAGCTATTGTAACAGTGTCACAAGTTCAAACGATGCCTGTTGTGTGTCAACCTCAGATTTCTCAGGTTGTAATGCAACAGCCCCTTGACCCTGTGACACAACCACAATCGCTAAATGGTGGGGCGACACAGGTCCAAACGGGTACAATTACCCCACATCTTGGTCCGTCGGTTAGTATAGTGCAGCAGAACATGGCTTCACAACCGTGGCTGGTGCAATACCAATAGCCACAATTCCAGCAAGTGTACCAAGGTTCTGAGCAGCAGATCTTTGTGAACAGTGGACAACCGTATATTCAAAATGGTCAAAACCAACCGCTTTACAGTGGTCAAGTCCACCAACCGTATCAGTCATACCAACATCAATTACATTATGCTGGTATACAAAGGCCTACTGCTCAGGCGATCCCATCGTATCCTGGGTACGCCTCACCTAACTTGAATCAATAGTTACCATTCGTGGCAACTTTAGAATTACCGGATTTACACCGATTAACGAACGATCCAATTTCTTACGTCCCTTGGTGGCTAGCGATTCCTCACAAGCTTCCATCGAAGATTCCTAAATTCAACGGAAATCCGGGTGAAGACCCATCGAATCACGTGATGACTTTTCATCTGTGGTGTTCATCAAACACCCTCAACAATGATTTGATAAGGCTTCACCTTTTTCAGAGGACATTAACGGGTCCAGCGGCTAAATGGTATATTGAATTACCTAGAGCCTCTTTCGACAATTTCAGTTCCCTAGCCACGACTTTCTTAGCCCATTTTCAATTACCGATAAGGTATGAAACTGGAACAGATATCTTAACCAACTTCAAGCAGACGACCGCCACACATATATCCGATCATATACATGAGTGGCGTCGTCGTCGCAGGATGGTGAAGACTTACTTTCCCGATCAGCTATTAGCCGAATGGTTTATAAAGTCGTTACTTCCTGCAATAACGGAAGATGTGGCCAAGGGGGGAGTCGTAACAGAGGAGCAAGTTATTGCTCGTGCACAATATCTATACTTAGTATACACTCAGTCTGGCACGCTCTACGACAAAATACATGACGCTCCTAGATCGGAATTCTCAATTCCTCCTCCTCCTAAATCAAATAGTGACTCTCATGCCGGCGACGGTGTGATTGGCACAGTAAACGCGAAGTCGACAAAGGCTTCGTCTAAGAAAGCCCGTAAGACTTCTGATCAAAATGCAAAAGAAGAAATTCTTGCTTCGGAAGTAAATGCCGTATCGGGAGATAGAGGCAAAGAAACCAATCAACCAGGAAGCAAGAAGAAACAAAACAAAGGGAAGAAGAAGAAACATGGTGAGTCATGCCCTGAGAAAACTTCTTCAAACCCTCCTAGGAAAGGGAAACCAAAAACGCCATGTATGATATGTGACGAGGATCATTGGACAAGCAATTGTCCATACAAAGCTGAGCTAAAAAGGTTCTTCAAAAGTTCACAAACCTCAGCTGTGTTAACTGATCTGTTTCCCAACCCATGTCAAAATCTGGTTGATAGTGGAAATGCTTCCCCGTCGCAAGTGCTAATGTTATTGATCTCCAAGCAACAAAATGATGCTTTGATTTCGACGAGAAACAAAGATTACGAGAATCCGCAATTGTCGAACGACAAAGGTAAAGATCAACCGAGTAGTTCGACAACAACTTCGACAGAAGTTGTACCGCCCATCATTCCTAAATTAACAATAAAACCGCCAAAGGGAGTAGTACACAAGTCAACATTTAATCCTTGTGCCAGAGCGGTGCAGCATTATAACATAGTGGAAGATTTGGCACAATCGCCATCCGCTATGTCGACTCTTGAGGTATTACAAAATTGCCCATTCCAAAGGCAGACATTGTTATCGGTTATTGGTGGGGTTGATCCTAAGGATTTCAATCTTGTATCCTTCGACCATAAAGGATATGATCCTCAGTTACCAGCTCAGCTAGATTTCCTTATTCAAGTGAAAGCCCTCAACAAGACTGTTCATCGAACAATTATTGATGAGGGGGCATCTACATGTATCATGTCGATGAGTTGTTGGAAAACTTTAGGGTCTCCAACCTTATCGCGATCTTCGACAACACTAAAAGCATTCGACGGAAGGACGTACACCCCGTACGGAATCCTAAATAACTTGAAGGTTGAACTAGGAGGAAAAACAGTGGAAATAGATGTTGAAGTCATCGATGGGAATCTTGACTATAACATCCTACTGGGAAGACCATGGATATATGCCATGGCAGCTGTAGTGTCGACTTATTTTAGGAAGATCGCATTCCCTTTTCAAGGAGGGATTATGGTCGTCGACCAACAGAACTTCCTCCCTAATGGTTCACAAGTTACAGGAAGCATTCCCATGATCCATGGAAGCAACCATTCGCTTCAAGATATCGGAGTAGGCCTACTGAAAGACCCCACATTGATGGGAACTTTCGCGCTTCCACCTCCCATCTACATAGGAAATATAGCGTTGGTAGCAACCTGCAACATGATATCTTCTACGAAGGTCGCAGAAGACGATGTCAACATGGATCATGTGATGGTTTTGCCCCCAAGCCCAATAGAAATATTGTAGCAATCAATGTTTTGGGCATGGGAGGTGAACCCAAATCAACGCTCGTCAAGCGTTTGGGTAGATAGGTCTAGAGAATATGGTACCTCATTAGATCCTTGGTCGAAAGTACATGGGACTAACGAAGGAATCCTACAATCAATGTTGATTGATGGGACACCATGGAATGATTCCCACCATCGTTCCCTTCTTCCAGATTATGAAGAAGATACTCAACATGACCTCTATCACCCTTCAGTCTTTGAATTCCTATCAAATACTGTAAATACGGTGGATTCCGAGCGAAACCTATCCAATATTGAAGAAACTATAGCCATAAATATCTCGACTAAAACAAATGTTGTAGAGAATATTTATGTCGGCAAAGGTTGTTCTCCTTCTGAACTGGAAATATATAACGCTCTTTTTCGTGAGTTCAGAGATGTCTTTTCTTGGTCATATGATGAAATGCCAGGCATTGACTCGAGTATTGTTGAACATGAAATTAAGATGTATCCTGATGTCAAACCAGTAAGACAACGGCTTCGGTAGGTACACCCCAAGAAAGCCGCTGCCATTAAGGAAGAAGTTGAAAAACTTCTCCATGCAGGTTTCATCTACCCGGTTCCTCTAACCGATTGGGTATCGAATATTGTCCCTGTTATGAAGAAACAAGGGACAATTAGAGTGTGTGTCGACTATAGGGATGTAAACCAAGCTTGTCCGAAGGACAACTACCCTACACCCTTCATCGACCAGATAATTGATGAATGCGCCGGATGTGAAATCTTTTCATTTATGGATGGATTTTCCGGGTATAATCAAATAAATATCCGCCCACAGGACCAGTCAAAGACTGCATTTATTTGTCCGTGGGGCACATTCGCTTATCGAAAATTACCCTTTGGTTTAAAGAACGCAGGGTGGACGTTTCAGAGGGCAATGAATTATGCCTTCCATGACATCAAGAACATCGTTCAACCATATCTCGACGACCTTCCGGCTCATTCGCAAAAGCGGACTGATCATCCGCAACATTTAAGAGCGATATTTCTACGTTGCCGACACAACAAGATAAGACTCAATCCGCACAAATGTGTATTTTGCGTCGGTTCTGGTCGTTTACTTGGCTTTGTAGTCTCTAAGGATGGGATTCGGCTTGACCCTTGCAAGGTTCAGGTAATCATTAATTTGCCTCCACCTTCAAATTTGCTTCAGATTCAGAAACTCCAAGGGAAAGCAAACTTTCTGAGGAGGTTCATTCCAAATTATGCAGAACTTGCTAAAGGTTATACTTGTCTTTTGAAAAAGGATGTACCTTTTGTCTGGGATCAGGTGGCGCAAGCTTCCTTTGATGCTCTGAAAGATTCTCTAGTAAAAGCATCATTAATGTATGCCCCAGAATATCAAAGAGATTTTAACCTGTATCTGGCTGTGGCAGATACGACCATTGCAATGGTTTTAGTTCAAGAAGTAGATGGAATAGAACATCCTATATATTATTTAAGTAAAAACTTGAATGATACAGAAAGAAAGTATTCTTATGTTGAAAAAGTAGCGCTTGCAGCTGTTCAAGCGATTCAAAGATTTCGACATTATGTCCTCTTTCGAAAAACTACCCTTTTATCAGATTGCAACCCCATGACTTATATACTGTCGCGACAGTTGCTAGGGGGCAAATATTCGAAATGGATAGCGATCCTTCAAGAGTTTGATCTGGAATTTGTAAAATCCAAATCAAAGAAAGCTCTAGTTTTCGCAGAATTATTGTGCGATCTCCCATCGTCGTCCAACGATGAAACATCCGAAGAATCAATCGTGGATGAGAGTTTGTTTCTGATATCTGCAAGCAATGAGTGGTATGGAGATATCATAATTTATCTCCAAACCCAAAAGTTCAGGCCTAACACCTCTCACTCTGAACAGAAACGTATACGATACCAAGCTAAAGACTACATGATCGTCGATGATACGCTTTACTGTCGTGGTATCGATACAGTTCTGAGGAGGTGCCTTACCCATGAGGAGGCCGAAAAAGCCCTGAATATGGGGGGCATCAATCTGGATATGCAACAGCACAAAAAATCTTACGAGCAGGATACTTCTGGCCAACCATGTTCAAAGATTGCATAATCGCAGTCAGAAGTTGCCATGCTTGTCAAATTTTTGATAGCAAAACCAGAAGACCACCCGCACCTTTACAGCCAATAGTTGCTGTTGGGCCTTTCGCCAAATGGGGCATCGATTTCATGCAATGTAACCCCACCTCGACCGGGGGGCATGGGTATATTATAGTCGTCGTTGACTATTTTACCAAATGGGCCGAGGCGATGCCTACAATGGATAACACTAGCGAAACAGCTGCCCTTTTCTTTTTCAATCATGTAGTCGCCAGGTTCGGCGTACCATAGGCTATAGTTATAGATCATGGATCGCATTTTCACAATCACATGATGGTTGAATTAGCTGCCAAGCTAGGGCTATCTCACGACAGCTCTACCCCGTATTATCCGCAAGCCAACGGACAAGTTGAAGCGATCACCAAGGTCCTGAAGCGTATGTTGCAAAGGATGATCGAGGTTCACAAAAGAAGGTGGCACCTAATCCTATACTCAGCCTTGTGGGCTTACCAAACATCGGTAAAGAATGCGACTGGGTTCACACCTTTCCAACTGGTGTATGGCCTGGAGGCAGTCTTACCAGTCCAGTGCGAAATTTCGTCCCTTAAACTCGCAATCGACCTCCTCCCCGGAACTTCGGAAGAAGAGGCCCGTTTCTTGGAATTAATCCAATTGGATGAAACCCGTCGTGATGCCGCTTTGGCTAACGAAGCCCATAAGAAACGAGTCAAGGCGCAGTTCAACAAGAATGTCAAACCCTGTGTCTTCTCAGAAGGTGACTTGGTCTTGCTTTACGACCAAGAATCCGATAAATTGGGAGCAGGTAAATTTAATTCTTTATGGATGGGCCCCTATATTTTTAAACGAGTGTTAGCAAAAGGAGCCTACGAGTTAATGGATTATGACGGAATTCCACTGGCGCAACCCCGCAATGGGTTGTACCTCAAGCGTTACTATGCTTAAATAGTAACCTGTGTGCTTTTGTTATATTTTGTTTTCGCTAAAGTGTTTGTTTTGGTCGAGTAATCCACCTTTTTACATTTATTGCAGATGTTGAACCTTTCTGAGACATGTGTGGGATATGCTGACGGAACGAGTCGTAGTTCGCGGAACCTGTCCTCCGCGGCCTGGGCCATTTTTGATCCAAGCGGCGAGTTAGTGAGTTTCAGAGGTGTGTGTATTGGGCAATCAACGAATAATATCGCTGAGTATAGCGCGTTGATAGAACTCCTCTCTGATGCCATTACCCATGGTATACGCCGACTGATCGTCAGGCTAGACTCACAACTCGTGATACTACAACTCACTGTTATATACTCTGTCTGGAATCCAGCTATTTATCGTATGTTTCTAAGGGTTAAGATTTTGGAAAGACAGTTTGATTTAATTCAATACCAACACATTTCCAGGAACATGAACACATTAACCAACTCATTAGCAAACTATGTGTTAGATAGACATTTGCGACATTTATAAAAAGAAATGCATCATCAATGTTGTACAAGTGGATCATATAACTCAACCAGAATAAACCCCGAAAATCAAAATATATATAAAAGTTGTTTATCATTTACACATAATGTTCTGTAACCAAGACAAAAATTGGTTGCATGACCCAAAAACTCAAAAATGCTAGGGGGCACCCTAGCCTACTGATGCTCATGATAGCACGTCACGGCCTGTGCAATCATGCGCAAGAGACGAGTCCATCGTCTAGGCACACCAGTAGTATGCCGCTGCAACTGTAAAGGTAACTCGTCAATCCGTACATCCGGAATACCGAGAGTAAGGCTCTCAACCTGCTCCTGCACAACTGTAAGGGTCTCGGCCACGTCAAGGTCGTGAAGAATAACCCTCCTAGCAGGCTCCCCTGCCGGGGCAGCGACTGGCGGTCTCGGGCGAACTGCTGGACGAACAGGACCAACATCTGCAATGCACACAAGAGTTTGATTAAAGTCTTGATAGAGTAAAGCACAGAAACATTATGAATAAAAACAGTAAACAGTGATATGGTCGAAGATTTTTACCAATAGCGCCCCACTGTTCGCCATCCGGTAGCACCAAATCCGGATCACCTCGGAAATCCATGCCAACATATGGATACTCGGAATAGACCATCTCCTGACGCTCGAACCACCTGAAGAAGGTATCAGTGAAAGTAATCTGAGATTGACCAGCATGCCTAGACATGTGATCAACCCATCTCTGCATGCGTGGCTCGGTGGGAGAAGGCATGTCGAGTGCAATATACTGAGGCTGCATCAGTGGTATTTTCTCCAAGGCAAAGGCAGTCAAAATAGAACCAAATCCAAAGTTCTTCAGCTTCCTGTCCTTTACATTGGTCAACTGACTTTTCATCTGAAGAAGTACTGCATCACACCAGTTGAATACTTTCGGTTGGAGACACTCCAAGGCATGCTACACATAAGATCTGTTGGCGACGTGAAGAGATGCACTACCGGCCATCCTACCAATAGTATACAGAATAAACCTGAGAAACCTATCAGTAATCTCACGGATAACGACCTTGCCGTCTCTGCTCGGCTGAGATCCTTCCCTAAAATACTGGCGGACATAGTCTCTCACGGAGTCATTCCCTCAGGCCGAACCTGACAAAGAAATGGGGGCACCCCGCCTTGACAACCCGGTCAAGAAGTAAATGTCCACTATGGTCAAGGGGATGGATTTACCCCTAATCTAGAATACTTGGTTGATAGGATCCCAAGCATCAAGCATATACTGCAGTAAGGAGATCTGTGCTCTCATGCTAGAGATACGGAAGAACTTCAGCAGGCCACAGTTCCGCAGTGCGTTCACCGTGACAGGATCATGGATGGCAATCATGTCCTCTTCTTCATGTTCTCGTTCTCGCCATGTAAGGGACATTTTGCTCAAAGGTCCCTGCAAAACAAATAAGAGAATGAGTAAGATCCTGGATTTGATGGGAAACTGGCGAAATTTCATCAAAAACTGTGCAACAGAACCAGTTTTATGTGCCCAATGCAGGTAGCAAGTGTTTTACCTGCGTTGAAGGTCAAACTGCCTTAAGGCAGCTTGACATTCAACGCAGGTTTTGAATGGACCACCTGCGTTGATGGCAGGGCACCCTGGCAAAACCCCAGCTGCTCAGGAAGACAAGGAAACAGGCACAGAATGGAAAAATGAAAGCATGAAAAGAAAGAGCTAGGGTTTAGCTCCTACCTGGTCTAGACGGCGCCGAGAATCGTCCACAGAATCTCCCGAAATCAGCTGGTGAAAATCAAGGGGGAAGAGGCACCTCCAAAGCTCCAACAAACCAAGTTCAAATAAAATGGTAAAATGACGGGTAAAAACACTTTTTAAATGCTTTTTACGTAGTTCAAAGTGAAATATTAGTGTTTTAATCTCATTTTCAAGCAAATGTTATTCATTTCTAACTAAGTTTGATGCAGCAATTGAGAATGCAGTACTATCTTTGAAAAGAGCAAAACTAGTTATGGTAAAAAATCAAAGTTTGACCATATAAACGAGCAGTTTTAGCACACAGTTCATGCTCGTTAAAAAATAAACGCAAGATCCGAGCAGTTTTAGCGCATAGTTCGTGCTCGTTAAAAAATAAACATAAGTTTGAGCAGTGTTTTCCTCATTCAAGCTCGTTAAAAAATGAACCTATTCCGGTGAATAACCATTGTGTATGTAACTTTATCAGCCATTAAAGCCTTGGTCGTGTTTGCACCGTCACCTCCACTTTCCATTGGCCGATCGTTCACCTCCATATGATTGTTTACCCATTTTGAGGAACAACTGCGAAGAGTGATTTCACCTAGCCATCCTTGTGACACTGCCGTGATTGGAAAATTCCAACCTGTACCTGGAATCAACTGCTAACCCTGTTTATCACTCGTTCCTCAAAAGACGAGTCTTCTTTAAGCTCTTTTCAACTGACTCGTAAAATATGAAAAGATTGCCGAGTTTTGGCCTTCCAGCTCGTTAAAGCAACCGGAAGTGCTATCCCTCCTCTAGATTTTAATCTTTTTGGAACTGAGGGATTATTGCACAAAAAGATCGAGCGCTTGTTTTGTTCGGCTCGTTAAAACTATCGAAAACTCACCCCTTCTGTATTGTTTTATACTTTTTCGGACTTAAGGGATCAGATGACGAAAAAGGACTTTTGGAGTTAACTTTATGTACCTTTTCAGACTCTCTAAAAATGAAAAGGACCGAGTTATCTTTGTCGTTAGACTCGCTAAAATCACTAAATAGCGACAAACTTGTCTTTAGACGAGAACGAGTTTCACTATCGCTAGGCTCGTTAAAACATAGCGATGGGCTTGCCGAAGGGCAGTTTATAGAACAAGCATATGTTATCCTCCTCAAGCTTGACAAAAATAAAGAGGTACTGGTCAGCAATGACTCGGGAAAAATTGGGAGAAAACTAAAGAAAACTTTGATGGTAGCAAGTCGCTCTTGAACATGACACTTTTCCTCCGTACCACAATTGGGTTGGGTTGTTTCATTCACCGGTCACATCACCATGGTCTCGCCATACCCTCCATATTTGGGGTAATGCTACCGATCCATCGCATCAATGTCGCCATATGTTCAAGAGAAGTCGTTCAGAAAGAGTCAATCGGGTCCCATCCACTGCCATACATTATCCTTCATCCATTCATGACCGCCACCCTGAATCATATGTCACAGATCGTTTTCACCTCCATCAAAATGATTAGCTCCGTTCCATGTCACTGATCTGGGATTCATTAAGGCCCTCCTTTGACGAATCACTTCTTGTCGACATCAGCTCATTATCCAAGAAGTTGATCTAGAAACAACCCCTTCAGTACTTTGAAGCTTGCATGCCTCAAAGGCAAGTTTCTCACTTCCGGCGACAGGTATACATCAATGACCTTTGACCAGAAGATTTTGCGTGGTGTTTGATGCCAATTCGTTTATTCACACCACGTGAATTGTACTACAGTACCTTGAGGGTCATTATCATTATCGGTGATTCCTCTCGCGCTTGTTAACGGTTTACCTCATCGACCGGTAATCAAGCGATGTCTTTCCATGTTCGACTTCAGAACAATTCTCACATGGATCGACTTGTACTTAGAGTGAAGATCAAACGAGTTTGAAGACCCCGAATCTAGTTTCATCCATCTGGGCTGCGATATATATTCAGGAAAGATAAAGACATTTGACATGTACATCCTTGCAGCAGATGATCATCCTACTCAAAGGATGATAATTTCACCAAAATTATCAGTCTACCATTAGACGATCATCTGTTCTATGTACAAAAATGAATTTATAAAGATGAGCATGGGAATGCCCACCTCAGCTAGATCATGAAAGCAGTATGAAAAATAATGTATTGTATTGTATCTTATTACAGGTCTCCTCCCAGCAAATGGATGAACTTCGGACCCTCCTAGATAAAGCATTTCACCCGATAAACGGCCTCATACTTTAGGGGGCAACTGTTATAGACATTTTTGTGCCTTACAGCATTGAGCATGAAATGTCCATAATCTAAGGGATCCAAAGTCCCTAAACATGTTGTTCCTACCCCTAGAGGAACAAGGCTAACAAACCACAGCAATTCACAGAAGTTCTCCACCTGAAACTACTCAAAAACAAGTCAATTAGGTATCATGTCAACTGCTCCACTGACTATCTACGTTGAATGTCAATGGCTCCACTGGCTACCTACGCTGAATGTCAACTCCAACACTGGCTACCTGCACTGAGCGAGATTGGACAAGTGGTAGGCTCATTCCTCAAGGTGTCAAAACCCAGGAAGCTTCCAAAATGACACTTGCCTCAGGGAATTCGACTGGTGATGAGTAAGAGGTTCCAAATCTCCAAGTGGAAGCAAGAACCTCCAAGTGGACTCAAGAACTGACAGAGGGAGAGGACACTAGTCAGATCTCAAGCTGACTCATCCTCTCTCCAAACATCTATATATGGATCTCTCCTCCATGAGATCTTGAGACTAGAATTTTGTTATTGCAAAGAATTGCTGTTGGTTTGAGACTGGAATCATTGGGTGCTTAATGCTTTGAAGGGAGGTGAAGATAGGAATTCCATTCTACTGGGAAGGAGATGCTGGATTGGAGCCCTCTGGGTTGTATCTATTCCTGAACCTTGTTATTTATCAATAAAGCTATCTTGGTTTTCTCCTATATACTGATGTATCTTTGATGTATGATTGCATTAGTGTATTTGATTTATTTCTAATCCTGAATCGTTTATGAATATGAATATCTGCCTTTGTGTTGTGTTCTTCTCTTGTCGCAAGTAGCTGTTCTCTTGTCGCAAGTAGCTGTTCTCTTGTGATCTCGCAGGAATCAAGTAGCTGTTCTCTTGGGCGAGCGAGGAGGCAAGTAGCTGTGAACACCCAAAGAGAAGAGGGTCTGGATTGAGGGACAAACGAAAGACACCAGTAAGTCTATTGATCTCTCCTCTTTCGTATTTCATAAAGGAAGAAACCAGAATAGCTGTCTCTGTTTGTTGCTAAGGCACTGTCACACCTTAGGTGGATAGGATCGTCCTGCATAGGCATTTTTCCCCACAACATAACCCCTAAAGGAACAAGGTCAACAGATTACAGCTCCTCCCAGAAGTTCTCCATGAAAAACTACTCAAAATTGGTCAAAACAGGATCTTTGTAGCTGCTCCACTGGCTAGGTGCGTTGCATCTCACCCAAATGCACTGTGGGTGTGCGTTGCATTTCAAAAGTCCCTTCTATGGGGTGCGATGGGTGAGAAATGCCAAATGGCAGTGTCATTCCGCGAGGTGGAGAGGCAATGGAAGCTTCCAGAATCTTCTCCTATGACACTTGCCTCACTGAATTCGACCAAGGATGAGTAAGAGACCCTCAGTCCCCAATGGAGTTGCCATTTTGTTACAGGTAAAGTGTCTATTTAGAACTACTCTATCCCACTAAGGTGTGACAGTTTCCTTAGAAACAAACAGAGAAAATGCTCTTTTTCGCGAATTCAGAGATGTCTTTGCTTGGTCATACAGTGGAATGCCAGGCATTGACTCGAGTATCATTGAACACGAAATTAAGATGTATCCAGATGTCAAACCAGTACGAAAACTGCTAAGGCAGGTGCACCCCAAGAAAGCCGCTGCCATTAAGGCAGAAGTTGAAAAACTTCTCCATGCTGGTTTCATCTACCCGGTTCCTCTAACCGATTGGGTATCGAATATTGTCCCTGTTATGAAAAAAAAAGGAACAATTAGAGTGTGCGTCGATTATAGGGATGTAAATAAAGCTTTTCCTAAAGACAACTACCCTACACCCTTCATCGACCAGATAATTGATGAATGCACCGGATGTGAAATCTTTTCATTCATTGATGGATTCTCCGGGTATAATCAAATAAATATCCTCCCACAGGACCCGTCAAAGACTGCATTTATTTTTCCGTGGGGCACATTCGCATATCAGAAATTACCCTTTGGTTTGAAGAACGCAAGGGCGACGTTTCAGAGGGAAATGAATTATGCCTTCCATGACATGAAGAACATCGTTCAACCATACCTTGACGACCTACCGGCTCATTCGCGAAAACAGACTGATCATTCGCAACATTTAAGAGCGATATTTCTACGTTGCTGACACTGCAAGATAGGACTCAATCCACACAAACATCTATTTTTCATCAGTTCTGGTCGTTTGCTTGGCTTTGTAGTCTCAAAGGAAGGGATTCGTCTCGACCCCTGTAAGGTCTAGGCAATCATAAATTTGCCTCCACCTTCGAATTTGCTTCAGATTCAGAGACTCCAAGGGAAAGCAAACTTTCTTAGGAGGTTCATTCCAAATTACGCCGAACATGCTAAAGGTTATACCCATCTTTTGAAAAAAGAAGTGCCCTTTGTCTGGGATCAGGTCGCACAAGCTTCCTTTGATGCTTTAAAAGAATCCCTAATGAAAGCATCATTAATGTACGCTCCTGATTATCAAAAAGATTTTAACCTGTATCTGGCTGCAACAGATACAACCATCGCAATGGTTTTAGTTCAAGAAGTCAATGGAATTGAACACCCTATATATTATTTAAGTAAAAACTTAAATGATACAGAAAGAAAATATTCTTACGTTGAAAAGCTAGCACTTGCAGCTGTTCAAGCGATACAGAGATTTCGACACTATGTCCTCTTTCGGAAAACTACCATTTTGTCAGATTGCAACCCCAATAATTATATATTGTCGTGACCGTTGCTGGGGGGCAAGTATTCAAAATGGATAGCAATCCTACAAGAGTTTGATCTAGAATTTTTCAAATCCAAATCAAATAAAGCTCTAGTATTCGCAGAATTATTATGCAATCTCCCATCGTCGTCCAACGATGACACATCCGAAGAATCAATCGTGGACGAGAATTTTTTTCTGATATTTGCAAGAAATGAGTGGTATGGAGATATAACCATTTATCTCCAAACCCAAAAATACAGGCCAAACACCTCACACTCCGAACAAAAACGTATTCGATACCAAGCAAAAGACTACATGATCGTTGGTGATACGCTTTACTGTCGTGGTATCGATACAGTTCTGAGAAGGTGCCTCACCCATGAGGAGGCCGAAAAAGTCCTGAATGATTCTCATTCAGGCGTGTGTGGGGGGCATCAGTCTGGATATGCTACAACGCAAAAAATCTTACGAGCAGGATACTTCTGGCCAACAATGTTCAAAGATTGCATAACCGCAGTCAGAAGTCGCCATGCTTGTCAAATTTTTTATAGCAAAACCAGAAGACCACCCGCACCTCTGCAACCAATAGTTGCAGTTGGGCCATTCGCCAAATGGGGCATTGATTTCATGACATGTAACCCCACCTCGACTGGGGGGCATGGGTATATCATAGTCGTAGTTGACTATTTTATCAAATGGGCCGAGGCGATGCCTAGATTAGATAATACTGGTGAAACAACTACCCTCTTCTTTTTTTCATCATGTAGTCGCCAGATTCGACGTACCACAGGCTATAGTCACAGATCATGGATCGCATTTTCACAATCACATGATGGTCGAATTAGCTGCCAAACTAGGGTTGTTTCATGACAGCTCCACTCCATATTATCCGCAAGCCAACGGGCAAGTTGAAGCAATCAACAAGGTCCTAAAGCACATGCTGCAAAGGATGATTGGAGTTCACAAGAGACAATGACACCTAATACCATACTCAGCTTTGTGGGCTTACCGAACATCGGTAAGGAATGCAACCAGGTTTACACCTTTCCAGCTAGTATATGGCCTGGAAGCAGTCTTACTAATCCAGTGTGAAATCTCGTCCCTCAAACTCGCAATTGATCTCCTCCCCGGAACTTCAGAAGAAGAAGCTCGTTTCTTGGAATTAATCCAGTTGGATGAAACCCGTCGTGATGCCTCTTTGGCTAACGAAGCCCATAAGAAACGAGTCAAGGCGCAGTTCGACAAAAATGTCAAACCCCATGTCTTCTCAGAAGGTGACTTGGTCTTGCTTTATGACCAAGAATCCGATAAATTGGGAGCAAGTAAATTTAAGTCTTTATGGATGGGCCCCTATATTGTTAAGCGAGTGTTAGCAAAAGGAGGCTATGAGTTAATGGATTATGACGGAATCCCACTGGCACAACCTCGTAATGGGTTGTACCTCAAGCGTTACTATGCGTAATGGTAACCTGTATGATTTTGTTATGTTTTCGTTTTCGCTAAAGAGTTTATTTTGGTCAAGTAATCCGCTTTTTACATTTATTGCAGATGTCAAACCTATTGGAATCATGTGTTGGATATGCCGACGGAGCGAGTCGTAGTTCGCGGAACCTATCCTCCGCAGCCTGGGCTATTTTTGATCCAAGCGACGAGTTAGTGAGTTTCAGAGGTGTATGTATTGGTCGATCAACGAATAACATTGCTGAATATAGTGCATTGATAGAACTTCTCTCTGATGCCATCACACATGGTATACGCCGACTAATTGTCAGGCTAGACTCATAGCTCGTAATACTACAACTCAATGGTATATATTATGTCCGAAACCTAGCTATTTATCGGATGTTCCTAAGGGTTAAGATTTTGGAAAGACAATTTGATTTTATTCAATATCAACATATTTCGAGAAACTTAAACACATTAACTGACTCATTACCAAATTATGTGTTAGATAGACATTTGCAAAATTTATAAAAAGAAACACACCATCAATGTTTGCATGTGGATCATGTAACTTAACCAAAGTAAAACTCCGAAAATCAAAAATATATATAGCTGTTTATGGTTTACACATAATGTTCTGTAACTAAGACAAAATCGGTCAAATGACCCAAAAACTCAAAATGCTAGGGGGCACCCTAGTCTAATGATGCTCGTGATAGCAAGTCACAGCCTGTGCGATCATGCATAAGAGACGAGTCCATCATCTTGGCACACTAGTACCATGCCGCTGTAACCGCAAAGGTGGCTCGTCAGTCCTCACATCTGGAATACCAAGAGTGAGGCCCTCAACCTGCTCCTATAATGCTGTGAGAGTCTCGGCCACACCGAGGTCACGATGAATAGCCCTTCCAATGGCCTCTCCTGCTGGAGCAGCAGCTGGTACTCTCAGGCGAACTACTGGATGAACAGGACCAACATCTGCATGTACACATGAGTTTGATTAAAGTCTTGATAGAATAAAGCACAAGGACATTATAAACAAAAAACGATAAACAGGAATATGGTCAAAGATTTTACTAATGGCGCCCCACTGTTCGCCATCCAGTAGTACTAAATCTGGATCACCCCGGAAGTCCATGCCAGCGTATGAATACTCGGAATAAACCATCTCCTGATGATCAAACCACCTAAAGAAGGTATCAGAAAAAGAAATCTGAGATTGGCCAGAATGCCTAGACATGTGTTCAACCCATATCTACATACGTGGTTCAGTAGGAGAAGGTAAATCGAGTGCAATATACTGCGACTGCATCAATGGTATCTTCTCCAAGGCAAAGGCGGTCAAAATAGAACCATACCCAAAGCTCTTCAACCTCCCGCTCTTTATCTTGGTCAACTGTTCTTTCATCACAATAAGTACTGCGTCGCACCAGTTGAACACCTTCGGTTGGAGGCATTCCAAGGCATGCTACATGTAAGATCGGTTGGCTACATGAAGAGCCGCACCACCGGCCATCCTACCAAAAGTAAACAGAACAGTCCTGAGGGACCTATCAGTGACATCAGGAATGATGATCTTGCCATCTTTACTCGGCTGATATCCTTCTCTACAGTATCGATGAACATAATCTCTCACAGAGTCGCCTCCTCGGGCCGAACCTAACAAAGAGATGGGGGCACCCCTCCTCGACAAGCTAGTCAAGAAATAGATGTCTACTATAGTCAAGGGGATAGATTTTCCCCTGATCTGGAAAACCTGATTGGTAGGATCCCAAGCATCGAGCAAATACTGCAGTAAGTTGATCTGTTGTCTCATGCTAGAAATGTGGAAGAACTTCAGTAAGCCACAGTTCCGCAGCGCGTTCACTGTAACTGGATCATGTAGGGCAAGCATGTCCTCTTCTTCATGCTCACATTCTCGCCATGTAATGGTCATCTTACTCCAAAGATCTCTAAAAAACAAACAAGAGAGGAGTTGGATCCTGATTTTGGTAAGAAACAGGCAAAATTTCCATCAAAAGTTGTGCATCAAATTCCCTTTTTGCACCCAACGCACCTGCAGCAGTGTTTTAGGTGCGTTGAATGTCAGATAGCCTTTAGACAGGCCAACATTCAACGCAGTTTTTGATACACTGAGGGTGCGCTGAAGGAAGAACGAGTTCTTCAAACCCCAGGGACTCAGAAAATCTAGGAATCAAGCTCAAAATGCAAAATGGAAACCATGAAATGAAAGAGCTCAGGTTTATCTCCTACCTAGACCAGACGACATCGAGAAACGTCCACAGAATCTCTCGAAATCAGCTGATGAAAATCGAGGGGGAAAAGCACCTCCAAAGCTCCAACAAACCAAAGTTCAAATGAAATGGTAAAATGAGAGGTAAAAACACTTTTACATTACTTTATACGTAGTTCAAAGTAAAATATTAGTGTTCTAACTCTTTTTCAAGCATATATTGTTCATTTCTAACTAGTTTGATGAAGCAGTTGAAAAATACAGTGCGATATTTGAAAGAACAAAGATATTTACGGTAAAATCAAAATAGGACCATTTAATCGAGCAGTTTTAGCACATAGTTCAAGCTCGTTAAAAAATAAACATAAGACATGAGCAAATGTTTCCACCCGCGTTTAAGCTCGTTAAAAAATGATCTATTTCCCGGTAAATAACTATCGTGAATGTAGTACTTCAGCTGTTACAGCCTTGGTCGTGTTTGCACCATCACCTCCACTTTTTCATTGGCCGATCATTCACCTCCATTTGATTATTTACCCATTTTGAGGAACAGCTGCGAAGAGTGATTTCACTAGCCATCCTTGTGACACTGCCATGATTGGAAAATTCCAAACCTTACCTGGAATTAGCTGCTACCCGTTTTATCACTCGTTCCTCAAAAGACGAGTCTCCTTTAAGATCCTTTCAACTGACTCGTAAAATATGAAAATATTGCCGAGCCATTGGCCTCTCCAGCTCGTTAAAGGGACAGGAAGTGCTATCCCTCCTCTAGATTTTAATCTTTTTGGACCTGAGGGATTATTACACAAAAAGATCGGGCGCTTGTTTTGTTCGGCTCGTTAAAAGTATCAAAAATCCATCCCTTCTGTATTATTTTATACTTTTTCGTACTTAAGGGATTAGAAGATGAAAAAGGAATTTTGGAGTTACCTTTACGTTCCTTTTCAGACTCTCTAAAATCGAAAAGGACAGAGTTATCTTTGTCGTTAAACTCATTAAAAATATTGATAGTGACAAACTTGTCTTTAGACGAGAACGAGTTTCACTATCGCTAGGCTCGTTAAAACATAGCGATGGGTTTTCCCAAAGGGAAAATTATAGAACAAGCATATGTTATCCTCCTCAAGCTTGACAAAAATAAAGAGGTACTGGTCAGAAATGACTAGGGAAAAATTGGGAAGAAAACTCAAAGAAACTTTGTTGGTAGCAACTCGCTCTTGAACATGACACTTCCGCTCTGTGTCCGAGTCGGGCTGGGTTGTTTCATTCACCGGTCACATCACCATGGTCACGCCATAACATCCACATTTGGGGTTAATGCTACCAATCCATCACATTACTGTCGCCGATATGTTCAAGAGAAGTCATTCAGTGAGTTCACCTGTGTCTCACCCACTACCATACATTATACTCCATTCTTTCATGACCGCCACCCTGAACCTTATATCACCAGATCGTTTTCACCTCCATTAAAATCATTTGCTCCGTTCCATGTCATTGATGTGGGATTCATTAAGGCCCTCCTATGACGGATCACTTCTTGTCGACATCAGCTCATTATCCAAGAAGTTGATCTAGGAACACCCCATTCAGTACTTTGAAGCTTGCATGCCTCAATGGCAAGTTTCTCACTTCCGGCGACAGGTTTACATCAATGGCCTTCGACCGAAAGATTTTTCGTGGTGTTCGACGCCAAGTCCTTTATTCACACCACGTGAATTGTACTGCAGTACCTTGAGGGTCATAATCATTATTGGTGATTCCTCTCGCGCTCGTTAACAGTTTACATCATTGACTGGTAATCAAGCGATGTCTTTCCATGTTCGACTTCAAGACATTTCTCACATGGATCGACTTGTACTTCGAGTGAAGATCGGACAAGATTGAAGACCCCGGTTCTAGTTTCATCCATCCGGGCTGCGATATATATTCAGGGAGATAAAGACATTAAATGTACATCATTACAGCACAGATAATCATCCTATCAAAAGGATGATGACTCTACCAGAATCATCAGTCTACACTCAGACGATTGTCTGTCCTATGTACATGAAAATGAATTTATAAAGTTGAGCATGGGAATGCCTGCCTCAGCTAGATCATGAAAATATTATGAAGATAATGTATTGTATTGTATCTTATTACAGGTCTCCTCCCAGCATTGAAAGAACTTCGGATCCTCATAATAAAGCATTTCACCCGACACCAAAAGGTTAACGGCCTCATACTTTAGGGGGCAACTGTTATAGACATTTTTGTGCCCTACAACCCCAAGCATGAAATGTCCATAAACCAAGGGCTCCTAAGTCCCTAAAAGTGTTTTTCTAACCCCTAAAGGAACAAGGTCAACAGATTACAGCTTCTCCCAGAAGTTATCCATGAAAAACTACTCAAAATTGGTCAAAACAGGATCATTGCAGTTGCTCGACTGGCTAGGTGCGTTGCATCTCACCCAAATGCACTGTGGGGGTGCGTTGCATTTCAAAAGTCCCTTCTGTGGGGTGCGATGGGCGAGAAATGACAGATGGCAGTGTCATTCCACGAGGTGGAGAGGCAATGGAAGCTTCTAAAATATTCTCCTGTGACACTTGCCTCACTGAATTTGACCAAGGATGAGTAAGAGGCCCTCAGTCTCTAAGTGGAAGCAAGAACTATCAGAGAGAAGATACTAATCAAATCACAAGCTAACTCATCCCCCTTACAGATATCTATATATGGATCCCTCATCTCAGAGATCCAGAGGCTGGAATTTTGCATATTGTAAGGAATTGTTGTTGGTTTCTAGAGATAAAACATCAGATTACTGGGTGATCGAAGCTTTGTTTGAGGTGAAGAGTGGCTTCTTTGCTAGGAGGTTGATGCTAGGCCGGAACAACTGGTTGTGACTCCTCCTGGATCTTTTCTTGTTTATCAATAAAAGCTATTTGAGTTTTCCTCCATGCTTTTGTATCATTGATGCTTGTTATATTTGTATGGTCAATCTATATCTGATCCTAGATTGTTTATGAATATAGATCCATGTCTTTGTATAGTGCTATGCTTCTGTGATCTTACAGGTACTTTGTGAAGCTGGACGTGCAAGGGAGCAGGTAGCTGGGGACTATCAAAGAAGAGAGGGATCGAATCAAAGGATTAGCGCAAGACAAAGGTTGGTCTTTCTATTCGTCTCTATCTATAATTCATAAAGGAAAAACATAAGTAGCTTTTCTCTATTTGTTTCTAAGGCAACTATCACATGTTAGTGGGATAGAGCAATTCTAAATAGACACATTTCCTTGTAACAATAGCTGAGATGTGGTTTTTAGAGAGGTGAAAGATATTATTAAATACGAAGTATTATCAAAGGAACCTGAGAAGATAGTGTTTGAGCTAAAGGAGGAGTAATCAGACTCTACAACAGAACATGAGTCATAATTTTAAGAGCCACAAACTCCAGCTGTGAGAAGATCATTTCGAGAAAGAAGGAAGCCAAAAAGGTATAGTCCATCTACTTTCTATTCAAATTTTGCTTTATCTATTACTAATGATGATCCAAAAATTGTCATGGAGGTAGTAGATTAAAAGGATGGCAAGCTCTAGAAAGAGGCCATGATTGATGAAATGGAATCTTTGGACAAAAATGAGGTTTGGGATTTGGTGGAGTTGTCGAATCGAAGAAACCCATTGGACGAAAATGGTTGTTTAAGAAGAAAATGAATGCAGAAGAGGATGTAGACAAATACAAAGCTTGGTTAGTAGCAAAAGGTTATTCCCAAGTGTCGGGAACCGATTTTGGTCATATTGTTTCTCCTGTTGCCAAGGTAGCTTCTATTATATTACTTTTATCTATTGTTGCTCCTTTCAATTTTTAGGTATAACAGATGCATGTGAAAACAAAATTCCTTCATGGGGATTTGGATGAAGAGATCTACATGAAGCAACCTAAAGGCTTTGTGGCAAAGGGAAAGAAAGAACTGGTATGCAGTTTTAAAAATTATTTGTATCAGTTAAAACAATCACAAAGGATGTGGTATTAGAAATTTGATACATATATTCGGGGAGTTGGCTTCACCAGAAGAAAAGTGGATCACTGTGTACATTTTAAATTAATTGGTGACTGTGTTATTTATATGTTATTGTATGTGGATGATATGTTGTTCGTTTGGAATGACAAAGAATTTATTGAGGATTTGAAGACCTAATTTTCCTCCAAATTCGACTTACTAGTAGTATTATACTTTGTATAAAAGTGAATATAGAGTTAGTATAAATAGTTCTATCAAAATTATGATAATTATCAACGATGGAATTAATGTTATTAGAGGGAGAGAAAAACATATGAGGATAAATATTTATAAGTCAATCAAAACCGAGGGAGAAATTTTCATTGGTACGTTAGGGTTTCTAGAGGTTTAGGACTCATTGTATAATGTAATGTTCATCAAAATGTGATGTTTGATAGTAATCGTGTATATTTGTTTCTCACATTTGAAACATTACAATATTCATCTACATTATTTTGTCATAGTTCAACATTGGATTATATCAATAAAATTGCAACATTGGATAATGTTCATTACATAATGATCAAGGAATGTTTGTCATATTTGAATTTATGTAATGTTTGACACAATTCAAAAATTTGGAAATGTTTATCACCAAAATAAACAAGAAAAACCTAAAAAAAGTCATGTTTAAGACTAATATGTGCAACAAACTTTGGCATGAGGATTTGAAATTTAGATAGACAAAAAACCTCAGATGGTCAAGTCATAGAGCTCCGTTTACTTAATATGTTCCTTGGCATACCCTAACAACCTTATGTTAGGACATAACAATCTCGTTTCCTTCTACCTGAAGCCCTCTACTCTATTAACTATGCCTTAACTTAATAGTATTGTTTCTTTCTACCTGAAGTCCTATGTTCTATTAACTATACCTCATTGTGCCCTCAATCTCCATGGTCTAAGACTCAATCCTTTTTTTGTTAGATCCATTTGAGCTATGACCAATCCTGTATCCTTAGAAAAAATTTCAACCCTTCTCTTGGAGACTTCACATAGCTTAGCTTCACCTTGAAAGAAAATCAACCTCACTGTCAAAAATATGTCTAATTTTGTAGAACTCCTACTCGACCTTTGAATAGTTGAGGCCACTTTAGGGTGTGTGACCTTCTTGGAAAAATATTGCTCTACTCCTACGGATGAATTCTCTTACACGTCTTGTCCTTCTCAAGTGTGTGTAGGAATATCACTTGGCCTCCCATTTATACATTTCACTTAGGTTATTTAGGGAACCCATAGTCCTTCACAGTTTTTCCTACTCAATCCCTTAACAATAAATTAGAATAATTGATTAATTAACTTGGGTATCAAGCCCACTACTTTCAGTCAATACGTAAACCACTTAGGTAAATTTCCCAACCAACTTAATTTTGGTGCATTTTATCCACTAAGAAATACCTTCAAAACCATTGGAATTCCAACACCTGCAACATGGAATAAAATCACATGAATAAAATGTCCACTAGGAAAACTATAAATTTTCTCAAAGAAACATTCAAATAATTTAGATATATTGAATATGTTGGAACAAAATAAACATATTTATCTTAATATTTACATCATTCATGCCAATATATAATTCAAAAGACTCTATAAAACTATTTCTTGTAACTTGAATATTTGGAAGGTAGAAGAAAAATAAAACTCTACCAGTTAGAACCTAGAAGAAAAGAAAATTTCTACCAGAGGTTGGGGGGCACAATAACAGACCTTAGTCGAAATATTCCAAGGTTTTTATTTATTTCTAGTATTCATTATTCCCATATTTATTTTGGTTGTTTTCAACATGGGGTTAGGTGGTTAGGGCATGTTTCTCACAGCAACTTATTCACATAAAATATACATGGTGCACTCGTATATTTTTGTAGTCTCGACTACACTATCCTTATTCTCATGTGTGAATTTGGTTTTGAACTGCTTCTTTCAACATGTTTTTGTCCACCTATTTATTCCATTAATTATAGGTTATAAGGTGGGTAAATGGTCAAAACTATGGTAGGATATAGGTGGTAAATAGTCAACACCATGCATTAAGTCAATTATTGATTAAATGATTTTCTATCTTATCCATTGAATATCACTTTATTCTCATCTAAATGACAAGAAGGGATGGAATTTTATGGGAAATTTCTCCATCACAAAGTGATTTTCCCATCAAATAAAACTAATATTTTTTCTTGGGCATAAAAATTATTTGTTAAACAAACGAAAACAACCACTAGACTAGTAGAAACCATCAAATCTAACGCATGTTTCAAATTTGAAATTCCTACCCATTGTAAAAATAACTATCCTAGATCCATGTTAACTCCACATCTACTAGGCTCCTAGAAGGATCAAATATCTTTTCACTCTAAAATAGGTTTACATCTCAAAAGATTTGATTCCTCTACTTGATTGCTAGATCTAGAGCTAAGATGAATCCAGGCTAGTAGACTATGTGTGTGTGTGTGTGTGTGTGTGGTTCTTGTTGTATTTATTATTTGGGCACATGCTATTGATAATCCATGGTATTGGAACATGGTATTATAACAAGGTATACCTATTTTCTTTTTACTTCATTTTTTTAATTACTAATTTTATTTTATTTTTATTTTTGGTTTTATGTAATTTAAACGAGTCAAAATGTTTACAGGAAAAAACAAAATCTCTTCCATATTGGCTTAGAGAGCACCTATCAGCTCAATAAACCAATAATTAACGTATCTAATAGTAAGTTAATAAATAATTCAATGGATTTCTATCTTATCTATTGAATATCACTTTCTTCTTATCTAATTGACAAGGAAAAAAATTAATAAGTTAAAAATTAACTCATTAAACAATAAGTGAATGATTTACTTTATAAATATTAATATTCTCCAAAAACCAACCACTACTATTTTTAATATTATAAATAAACATAAAATTGAAACCCAACACTATTCTTTTGATAACAACATCCCATGTGTTTAGTCCTCTAGATCTTGACTTTCAGTTAATAGAAGATGAAGTGTTACTCGTAGTCGGAGCATGAATGGGACTCCGTGTTACCCTCCCTCCACCCAAATGGGAATGAAAGATGAAGTGTTACTCGTAGTCGGAGCATGAATGGGACTCCGTGTTACCCTCCCTCCACCCAAATGGGAATGAGTTCACAACACCTGTATAAAATTGTAATGGGAAACTTCTTTGGTTTAAAGGAATAACAATTGAAAAATAAAATATTACATAATAGGTGTTGTTACTATCAAAATTTTAAAAATATGGAAGGAACATTGAAACCAATATACATATATATGTATTATAATTTTTCATTAAATAATAATATATATGTTTTGAATTCATAGTAAGTGGATGTATTGTTAAGACATTGTTTATAACCATTTAATGCATTAAATATAATAGATCATTACTTATAATAAATTACTACCTCTAACCACAAATAATAAATTAATTTACCTTTATAATAGGTTTAATTTAACTCGTGAAATATTTGTTCTTTCGAACAAAAATATATGGTGTAAGATGTTCTATGACCATCTAAAATACAAGTGTAGATGGCCCATGGTTGAAGCAACATCTCATGTTCAGCCTCAAAACAACCTACAAATCTTCATCGGTTATGAAAAGAAAATTTGAAGGCATCTGACTAATCACCATTTTCTACATAAAATGAAATGTGACCCTACAAAGAATATGACATGTGACAAATCTCCCAATCCACCACCAACACTACAAATAATTCCCATGTGTGATTTGACATGCAACTGGTACCAATAAATACAAGGAATATCTCACAAGCGATGTCATTCGTTGTAACCTGTAGCACTATTGTCTGACATGAGGCATGTGACCAATGAACTTGTTATATGATAGGTCTAGTTGTTGTAAGTTCACACATTTCTCAAGAGTTGCAGGTATACTACCCAATCACTAGTTTAGAGAAAGATTTAGTTTTTCTAGGTGTTGGAGGTAGCCATAGGATTTGGGGATCCTTCCATAATGATTATAATTATTCTATTTAAATATTTTATTATTTTTATGATGACAAATTGAGATAATTCCTATAGAATGGATCCTAGAAGTGGGCATTTTTGAACTAGATAAATTGTGTTGAACTTTGAGATATTTCTACAAGGACTATCTGAAACTTTGTTCAACTTAAGATCCCCTTGGAACAATTTTCATCCTAAACATGAGAACTAATAAATACAATACTACACACAAATAAACTAATTCACACCTCATAAATTATGTACAACTTTATATATAATTAGCTATTATAACGAAGAGTGTTTGAAATTAAACCATTTAAAGAAAGTTTGAATTGGCAAGAAAAAGCTATTTAGAGTTCAAGATGAAATATTGATCGTGGTAGTGAGAGGGTGTACCTCAATCAACATCATCATTGTTGTGAATGATGGAAATGGTAGCACCAAGGTCAAGAAATACAATCCCCCTGCAATTTTGGGTTTTGTTTTCAATCATCAAAGGGAATCCAAATCCCCACTAACTTAAATTAGAGGTTAAATATTATGGGTTGTTCTAGAGGGGGGGGGGGGGGGTGTGCTAGTTGCCCACACCAGGGTAGCACTTCTTACAAAAACACTTCTATGTATCTATCCTCAAACCGATGACTTAAAGGAAGAGAAGATGATTCTCATTGACCAAGATGAGTATATTGTGAGAGGGAGAAGACATCTATTCAAGCTACTTCCCAAGGTTTTCAGAGAAATAAAACATATTGAAGTTCTGCATTAGATTTCTACAAGTCAGGATGCCCAAATCAAGGTGTTTGGTGGTGCTTTTGTGGATTGTTTTTCCCACCACCTTATTGCATCTTTTGTTGGTTAGGAATCCAAGGGAACAAATCTTTTGATCTCAAATTCTTGGTTATATTTCGTATATATTCAATATTTTGATCCCCTTTGAGTTTGATATCCTCACTCTCCATTATTCCATGGAGATAGGAGCAGATCTATAGAAGAGCCTGCCCTTTTCTACTAGTGTGGTATATATTTACTAATTGGGAGATCCTTCTTCTTTAGAAAGCAACCCACATGAAGTACAATGGGGATCACACAATTTTAAACTAGAGTATCTAATATCTACCAACATAACAAACATGGAAGAATATGTTTAGTTAAATTCAAGGCCTCATCAAATCTAAAACATCAAGTAATGCTAAATGAATGTGAAGATGATGTGTTGGTTTATAGTTATTCCTTAAAATAAAATGAAATATGCGCGTATTAAAATACATAGGTTTGAGAAACAAGACATAATTTGTGCATTACTGAAATGAATGTGAACTAATTAATGTGAGGAGATTTTTATTTAGAATTTGATAAAAAAAACATCAAGTAAATATTTTCAATTATTGTCAATTGGGAAATTTTGAGTAGTTGTGAGGAATATTTCTTATCCTTTCATCTAAGTTCAATTCTCACAAATTACATATTGAGATCATATCAAGCATATTGTTGTAATGGCTTCAAAACTTCTTGTACAACCTAGAACCCTCAAACTAGAAGATGAAATACTTTGTTAAAATGTAAAAAAGATTCTATTAAATATTATGTAAAAAAACTCAAATAAATATCATATAGATACTTGATTACGAATGAAACGAATTTATTGGAGTCCACATAAGAAAAGTATGTGTACTTAAAAAATAAAAATAAAACGATGTATTACATGTACATGGTTGCATTATATTCATGAGTGTCTATAGATCTCATTGCTTGATAAATGATGAAAATGTGTAATATTTCTATTTTAAAATCCCTTGCAGCATTAAGTACTTTTGAAAGGGTATGGAAGAAATAGTACAAGATCAATTGCCCATAAGACATAGTTATTGAGTAACAAAATCCACTTTCCTTCTTGGATAAATCTCTTAAATGAAATTCAAACCCCCCTAGTCATTAACAAACTATAGATACTGGCATATTAAGAAAAATAGATTCAATGACAATGAACAATAAGTGAGATTTTTATCAATCACTAAAATACTTAAATATAGCCATGCACCATTTATGTTTTTAAATGAGTGTATCACAAGTGGTTGGTTGGAATTATTTAACATCCCTACTCAAGTTCAACTCATCCCAAGGGACATGTTGAGCTCATATTAAGTATATTGTTGTGATGGTTTTGAGCCCCATTTTTAAACGACCTTGAGCCCCAAAGTATATCTTACCCTTGCCTAGGCTAGAAGGTGGGGAGCTTGATTACATAGGAAAAAAAAAATTCTAAATCACATTAACCAGCCTAAAGAGGGTGGGCACCAAAAGAAACCAACTTTGACATGAAGAAGAAACCCCAAGGGACAAAAGTATTAAATGTAAGAAATTTTGTTCAGCTAAGATGTTGGTGGAGTAGGGGACCACCCTTCTATCAAAATTACATGTGACTTCACCCAACCCCAACTTCTTACTCATGCCTCCAGTGGAAACGAAGCTCTGTGGGAACGACTACATACCACCATATTCACCACTAAATCACATCCGCAAGGGAAATGCATCACCTAGTTCAACATTTACTTATTGAACAATAAATAATTGAGACACCTTGTATATTTATACAATATCATAGAATCCAAAAGAATATGCAATATGAACATAGTCATAGTTCAACGATACAAATAATGGCATGCTATACAACCCAAGTCAAATACCAAATTAGTTCTAGGTGCAAGTCATAGGTGATCTTCAAGGAAGGTAGCCCATTGTCAAGTTATCATAAAAAAATAGAAGTGGTTATGTTAAGTGGTCCACTTCTCAATGGATATTTCCTTATTCTTGTGCCTTGCCACTCCATGCCACTTACAACACTTCAATTCAATTTAAGGAAGCAATTCAAAGAAACCTTATCAAAGTAATAATTTTCAGGCATGCATAATTGCATAAGAGTTGTTCTTAGTGGTCCATATCTCACAACTTTGTCAACCACTTAGAATGCTTAACTTTGAGGATTCACTTAAAAAAATGTGAATTATTAATTTTAAAACTGAATTGGAAAGATTTTTGTTCAGTGATGCACCTCTCAAGGGCCATTTTTCTAACATAAGAAGGCCATGCATAGTGCCTATCCTTCTAGGCCAGTTTTAATGTGGTCTTGTGTATAACATGAAGCAAATTTAAAAGGATGCAGAGTATTAATTTCCCACCTAAACAGTATACTATTTGCTAAATATATGTTTATAAAATATGACATAATCTGAAAACCCAAGACATATTAGACTGTGTTAATGCCAAATGTAAAACCTACTTGGAAGTGCAAAGGCCACAAACAAATTCTACCAAATAACTTGTTACATGGTAAAACTATTATATTTTCAATTATACTTTATCAATTATGATTCTAGTAGTCTAAATGGACTTTGTCTTTGTTAAGCCAAAACTCATATTTCCTTTTTGTACTAAAAAATTCACTTGAATTGGAGGTTCTTCGAGGGATATTATTGTTCATCCAAAAGAGATTTATTTTATACAAATATAGAGAAAGATAATTATTTATATTGAGGCAAAAAACCTTGCATTTGAAGTTAGCATTAGTTGTGGTTTTAAGTTATTCCAAACTGTAGTATTTTCAAGAATTTTGTTGCAAAATAATAAGCATAATTTCTGAAACACTACACCAAATTCAGTGTTTGCAAGGTTAAATAGAATGAAAAGAAAAAAAAATTAACTTCACTACATGTTGCACTATATCACTTGAAATATGTGTGAGCATATAGATAATTTCATGTTGAAACACAATATATTTTGATAGAAATAGATCCGCACTACAAAATACGAGAAAAAATATTTTGAAGAATATAACAAAATTTCAAAATAAAATTGTTTTAGAATATCTTCTAAGTATTTGAAAATGTTCACTCCATGTGACACTCAATGTGTGTTTTCTAGGAAATATTTTGGAATTATGTGAACTTTGAAGTTATTTATACAATCACTCCAAAGAAGTGAATTGTATTTCATTTGACATGGAAAAATGCATGGATATTAATATTCTAATAGCTTACAACTCTGACACTATAAGACCTTCCATCTCATTTAAAAAACAATTAGAATTTTCTTGTTCTCATTATTCAAATTAAATGCAATAGGTTACAAGTCAAGATAAGGCTAACAAGAAATAGTTGTTTTGGGGAGACAATGAATAATTGATATAGTAATAGGGCCAGTAAATGCAACGCTGGAACTCGTTGTAGTAAGAAATGTTCTGAATAGGTCACATTGTTATAATGACAACATCCTACAGGTGCAAAAAAAACTCATGAAATGCAAGTATTGACAAAACATTGCTACCTCTTTAGTTCCTATTCATGGGGACAATATGAAGGATCCATATAACTTACCCTGTGAAAGATGAATCAATTATCCACTTGATTCATTGTAGTATCATCAACTACATCTATTTTGGAAAAATAAAATCAATCGGGATTCCCCTACCATAAGGAAGAAACAACAACCTTATGTATTCGAAAAAGGAGAATTAAAAAGGAATTAATGATGGATCTGAAAACATGAAGTCATCTGTATGGAAAAAACGCTCTACAAACCTAATGGTTAGGCCACCATGAGCTAGGTAGTACTTTGCCTCAAAAAACTGTAGACTATTGAAAAGCGGCAGACTTAGACACCAGGAATTAGAGGAGAATGACAGAGGAAGAAAGTGGGGGGGGGGGGGGGGGGGGGGATTCCCTCCTATCGAGATGCAGCGGTAGCGGAATGCCAGAATACCGGTAACCAAAAGTAGGTGGGAGAAACAAGAAATCCAGGGCCAGTCCTTGGAGCGAGATGACAGGCCGGTAGTAGAGGTAAATGTTTACCATGTGTGACAGAGAAACCAAGATTCATAATACGGATGAACAAACTGGAGCGATACAGAATTTATATGAAAGACTATGCGCTTATATGCAAGTTCATTAGAGTATGGCCAACATAAAAGGACCTCACCAAATGGATTTAGAAAAAATGGCAACCCTGAGGCCACATTGAGCTAAAGCTGGATGCAAGAGGCTTCTTCATGGTAATATTATCGAACCTGCAAGAAAAAGAAAAGGTATTTGAAAACGGTCGCTACTTTCATTATAATGCTGGATTGTTTATGAGATACTCGGAAGAATGCTAGGACCCAGACAAGGAAAAATTTCTGATAGCCCCGGTGTGGGTTAGATTATTTGGCCTCCCAATGGACTTCTGGGACCCAACGATTCTAGATGGCATAGGAAACATGATAGGCAGATCTGTCAAAAAAGAAGAAACGAAAAAGAAAGGAAGATACACCTCATATGCTAGAATATGTGTTTACGTGAATATAGTTGACCCCATCCCACACACAGTAGAACTAGAATATCTGTAGGTTTTAACCCTGTACAGAAATTACATGCATACGAATTCTAAAACCCAGAAAATAAACAATGCAAGAACATAACACATAAAACACATATACATAGAGATTTTCCCATGGATCCCAAAACCGGCACTACCAGCTTGATTTTTCATTATGTTCCTTTCAATGTTACAATACATATTTATACATTCCGAAGCATCCAATACCATGGACCAAAAACCATCGCGTCCAAAACCATGGACTGAAAACCATAGGTAGGTTTGCCCAACCTAATATAGGGTCCAAAAAAAATAATTCCCACGGCACTGCCCTGGACCCCATAGACGAGGGCTACCCATCCCCCTCACACCCCTTGGATAGGGGGGGCTGCCACCCCCCCTGTGACCCCCCCACTGTGCAATCGGTGCAACGAAGGGGGTCTCTGCCACCCCTCTAACCCCCCAGTTCACTATGTAGATTAGTCGTGGAAAGAATATAACACAGCCGAACATTCTCCCACTTGTTGTTTTCTTTCCACAAGGGGCCACAGGAAAGCTTAGTAATTTTTCCAGCCCTGAAACGCCCATCGTTTCTTTACACCAGGAGAACTTCTCAGAGCTCACAGATTTTGTCAATGCATCTAGAGTATTTTTGAAAGTGTCTACCTTTACCAGCAACACCTTTCTGTCTTCTATCATATCCCTCACAAAGTGATATTGAACATCAATTTGCTTTGTCCTTGAATGATAAGCAGGGTTCTTTGCCAAGAAAATTGCACTTTGGCTATCACAGTCTATCCTTATAGCTCCTTGTAATAAACCAATACTTTAACAGAATATCTACAACCAAACTGCTTCTTTGCTTGCATGAGTCACTGCCATGTATTCTACCTCTATACTTGATAGTGCCACTACAAATTGTTTCTTACTCATACAACTGACTGCTCCTCCAAATAGGTTAAACACATACCCACTTGTAGATCTTCTCTGATCTAAATCTCCAACCCAGTCTGCATCAACATAGCCATGGATATCCAAAACTTTGTCCAATCCTAGTCTTCCTTGGTGGCACAAACCATAATACTAGTGCCACACAAATACCTGAAAACCCACTTCATTGCTATCCAATGCTCCTTCCCTGGTTTTGGCATAAACCTACTCAATACTATCGCTGCATGTGAAATGTATGGTCTAGTACACACCATTACATACTTTAGGCTACGGACTACACTTGCATATGGAACACGGGACATATCCTCTTCCTCTTATTGTGTCTTGGGACATTATTCAACCGATAGCTTTACACCTACAGGAACAGGAACCTTCATCGGTTTACTCTCCTGCATATTAAACATCTACAGTATTGTCTTGACATACTTCCTTTGGTTTAACCAGAGCTTCCTCTTTGCCCGATCTCTTTTAATTTCCATGCCAAAAATATAGTTTGTAGCACCAAGATCTTTCTTGCCAAATTTGGAGGAAAAATGGGTCATCAAATACTGGATAATTTCTTTGTCATTTCCACCCAACAACATGTCATCCACATATATGACCAAATAAATAACATGGTCACCAATTAATTTAAAATACACTTAGTGATCTGCTTTGCTTCTGGTGAAGCCAAGTCCCCGTATAAATGTATCAAATTTCTGATACCACATCCTTGGTGACTACTTTAACCCATACAGAGACTTCTTTAACTTGCATACCAGTTCTTTCCTACCCTTCACCGCAAAGCCTTCAGGTTGCTTCATGTAGATCTCCTCTTCGACATCCCCATGAAGAAATGTTGTCTTCCCATCTATCCGTTCTACCTCAAAATCAAAAGCAGTAGCAACAGATAAAATTAACCTAATAGAAGTTACCTTGGCAACAGGAGAAAAAATATCACCAAAATCAATTCTTGGCACCTGGGAATAACCTTTTGCTACCAAGTGAGCTGTGTATTTCTCCACCTTTCCATCTGAATTTGTCTTCTTCTTGAACACCCATTTGCTACCAATGGCTTTCCTTCCAGCCAGCAACTCCACAAGATCTCAAGCCTCATTTTTGTGTAAAGATGTCATTTCATCAACCATGGCCTCTTTCCAAAGTTTTCCATCCTCTGAATCTACTACTTCCTCCACAGTTCTGGGATCATCATGAGTAATAGACAAAGAAAAATTTGAACAAAAAGCAGATGGACTATACCTTTCTAGCTGCCTTCTCTCTTGAACTGATTTTCTTACACCCAGAGTTTGTGTCTCTTCATCTTCTGATTCCTCCTCTACTGTAGAGTCTGATTCTTCCTCCTTTAGCTGAAACTCTATCTTCCTAGGTTCCTTTGGTTGGAATTCATGTTTAATAACATATTCTACCTCTCTGAACACCACATCTCGGATGTACACAACCTTCCTTGTTACTAGGTTCCAAAGCTTATAACCCTTTAAACCATCCTTATATCCGATAAAGATGTACTTTTCATATTTACTATCCAACTTGGTCCTTTTCTCCTTTGGAACATGTACATATGCATCACATCAAAATACCCTCAGATGTGAAAGAGAGGGTTTCTTACGAGTCCATACCTCTTATGGAGTCTTATCCTCCAATGCTAATGAAGGTGATATATTGACCAGTTAACATGCTATCTCCACCTCCTCTGCCCAGAATTCTTGTCCTAACCTAGCACCACTGAAAATGCTTCTTGCCCTTTCCATCAACATCTTGTTCATTCTTTCTACAACTCCATTTTGCTGAGGTGTATATGGAGTAGTCTTCTATCATGCTATACTACACTTCTTACAGAATTCTTCAAATTCCTTACTGCAAAACTCTCCACCATTATCTATCCTCAGCACCTTTATCTTCTTCTCTGTCTAGTTTTCCACCAGAGCCTTAAATTCTTTAAACTTGTCAAAGACTTCAGATTTCTTCTTAAGGAAATATATCCATGTATTCCTTGATAAGTCATCTATAAATTATACATGGTACACAAACTTACCCAGTGATGGAACCTTCACAGGTCCAAACACATCACTGTGCACAAGATCTAATATCTATTTCGCCCTCTTACCACTAGAGGGGAAACTCACCTAATTCTGCTCCCCATATACACAATTTTCACAGAAATCAAAATCCAGAGAGCTATTACTCATCCCCTCTACCATACCTTTACCATGAAGTATTTGAAGGCCCTTCTTTCCAATATGTTCAAGCCTTTGATGCCACAGCATGGTCTTCTCTCTAGAGACCACTAGATTTTCTACTCTACTTTCAGGAACCACAGAACTATTGCACCCATCAACAACAGTGCTACCTTGCAGTTTGTATAGAGTTCAAGTCCAAACTGCCCGCATCAATACTAGTGCCCCCTGAACCATCTTGCAAGTATCTTTCTCGAACAATGTTTTGACACCTGCATCATCCAGCTTGCTTACGGAAATGAGATTCATGTCTAATGCAGGAATATGTAGAACACCTAGAAGTGTTCTAACTCTTCCACCTTGCAACTTCAACTTTACTTTTCTGCAACCAATGATTCTAGCCTTCCTATCATCCCCCAAAAATACATCACCACCATCATATTTCTCATACTCGGAGAACCACTCTCTATGGTGAGTGAAGTGAAAGGATGCACCTGAGTCAATCAACCATGCCTCATGATCTACATGTGTACTTGAAGAAGCCAAGTACACATCCCCACCTTCATCTTAGGTGGTTTTCGCCTTTGCAGAAGGAGCATCATCAGATCCCTCTCCTTTTTCACGATCTTTAGATTTACAGTCCCTTTTGTAGTGCCCTTCCTTTCCGCATTTCCAGCGCACCACCTTTACAAGTTTTCCTAGAGATTTAGATCTCCCACTCGATGACTTATTTTTGTTTCTGTTTTGGGACCGTCCTCGTATAGACACGGCATCAACATCTTGGCTCTCCATATCTTTCTGTCTCATCTCCTCTGTCAGCAAGGATGAGACTATTTCATCAAAGTGCAAGGCAGTTGCATTGCTACCTATTGCAATAACCAGACTATCCCACGAATCTGGTAGAGAAAACAACAAACTAATGCACTTATCTTCATCTGAAATTTTGATATCAACAAACGATAACTGACTTACCATAGTATTAAATGCATTTATATGCTCTGTCACTGAGTCTCCATCTTTCATCCTCAGGTTATACAACATTTTTCGTAGGAATAGTTTATTCACGAGAGACTTAGATTGCAACAAAGTCCCTAATTTGTCCCATAAATCCTTCGCCGTAACTTCCCTTGATACATTCAACAATAGTGAATCTAAGACACACAATCATATTCTGCTCTTTGCCTTCCGATCCAACTTCTTCCATTCTTCATCGGTCACTCCTATTGGTTTAGTACATAGATCTACCATGATCCACTCATCTTTATCCACCAACAAATCCTCCATCTTGAGTCTCCATAACTCAAAACTCTGACCATTAAATTTCTCGATATCTATCTTTTATTAGCTCTCCATCTTCTTTTACCACTAGAATCGATCTCGAAGATCTCCAACTGAACAGGGTCTACCACAGGCCCAAGCAAAACCCGTCAGCAACAAATGCATCTCCTTAGAGCCAAAACATCTTTGATACCAAATGTCGGTTTTAACGTCATACAGAAATTACCTCGATAGGAATTCTAAAACATCGAAAATAAGTAATGTGAAAGCATAACACATGAAACACATATACATAGAGATTTTCCGCTGGATCCCAAAACCGGGACTACTAGCTTGATTTTTCATTATGTTCCTTTCAATGCTATAATACATATTTATACATGCCGAAGCATCCAATTCCATGGATTGAAAACCATCGCGTCCAAAACCATGGACTAAAAACCATAGGTAGGTTCACCCAACCTAATATAGGGTTCATTTTTTTTTTCTTGGGGCGCTGCCCTAGACCCTATAGAGGGGGGCTACCCGCCCTTCTCAAACCCCCTAGATAGGGGGGCTGCAGCCCCCCCTGTGACCCCCCTACTTCACAATCAATGCAATGAAAGGGGGTCTCTGCGACCCCCCCACCCCCCTCCCCCCCCCTCTAACCCCTTGGTTCATTATGTAGGTTAGTCATGGAAAGAATATAACACAACACAACAATACCATGAATAGGTTTGGCAACAAACCCTAGAATGTGAACATATTCCATTTAGATGTAGAAGATTTCATGAGTATGGCTACCTATTTAAGGTGCGACCACTAAATATATAAGGGGAAGAGTACAGGCATAAATAACAGAGGAAAAGCCAAGAAGACAAGGACAAGTTTTAAGAAGTAAAAAGTAAAAGAAGACAAGCAAGAGATAATACCAGCAAGGGGAAAAAAGTACAACAAGGCCAGCCCAACAGAACAAACAACTTTGAAGTACTACAAGAAGAAGAAGAAGAAGAAGAAGAAGAAGATAACAACGAGGCCCAAACAATGGACTATCAGGGGGAAAAGGGAAAGGAAAGTAGCTCGAGCCAAGGTAAACTAAAACCTAAGAGGAAAGCCTAAAGTGAGTTGACAAAGAAGGAGGAGAACGAAGACAGGGAGAAGATGGATAACACTAAAATGGAAATAGATAGAAGTAGGGTAGAAGAACTAAGCATGGAAGGACAGGTGATGAGGAAACTACTGAATGAATGGAGACATCTAGATGAACGATTCATTCCAGAAGACCAAAACCGACTATACAAAGAAACATTCCAGCAGTATCAAGCGAAATAGGGGTACAGGGAGATGGAGATGGTAGAACAATTGGGCCTTCAATAGGATAGCACCCAAGACTACCCTAACAAAATGAAAGGTGGAAAGAAAAGAGGCCGAAGAAACCTTTAGGAATCTATACAGATTATGGGGGAAATGCTAGTAAATACTAGGAGGGTAGTACCGCTATCAATGGTATTCCACCAAATTAACCAAGTAACCCAATGATAATCACATCCTGGAATATAAGAGGCCTTAATAGTAAAGGCAAATAGAGACACTTAGCAGATAGGCTAAGAAAAGAAAAACCTCAACTCATTTTGATACAAGAAACAAAAATCATAGGATGGAGGATGGAGGAAATCCTAAATAAAAAAACCCAAATTACGAACGCATGACTATAGATGCGAAAGCGAGTGCAGGAGGCATTGAAATACTATGGAACCTAGCAAAGATTACAGTAGATTATTCGGTGGCCATGAAAATAATCCTCACGGGGCGATTCCGGTTAGTTGGAAACAAAGAATAGTTTCTAGTCTTTGTAGTATATTGTCCTCATATTCCAGTGGAAAAAGGAAATTTCCTCCTTCAAATACAATAGTTAGGAAAACTCCATTAGGAGAAACTTTGGCTGATAGAAGGGGACTTCAATTTGAAAACATCAATAGAGGAGAAAAAAGGAGGTTTACAAAGAGAAGAGTCGGAGATGGAGAGGTTCAGGGATCTTCAAGAAGAATTAAAATTGGTAGATATCCCAACCATAAATGGAAAATATATGTGGAACAATAGAAGGGGAGGAAGCAGGAAGATAGCCTCTTGGCTAGACAGATCTGAGTAATAGAACACTTCATTGGCAAAGATATATTCTATGAAGCAACAATATTTCTATGTTTAGGGTTAGATCACTTGCCTGTTAAACTCGAAATTTCTATGAAACAAAAGAACGAGAACAGGCCCTTTAGGTTCAATGCTTTCCGGCTAAGAGAAACTACCTTTGTAGATAAAATGAAGGAATCGTGGAAATGGACTGAGAATGTGATAGAAGGAAGAAACCAAATGCACACCTTTCAACTCAGACCAAAAGACCTAGAAGGGAGGATCAAGAAGTGGAACAAAGAAGAATTTGGGAACATACAGAAGGAACAAGAGATACTTCAAATAAAGATAAAGCACATACAACAGAAAATTATTGAGGAGAGAAGAAGTGAGGAGCTTGTAGAAGAAGAGGGACTGGTGATAAACAAATTGGAGGAAAGGAGAAAACAAGAGGAAATCCTTTGGAAACAAAAATCAAGAATCCAATGGTTAAAACAAGGAGAAATAAACACGAAGTTCTTCCATAAAGTAATGGTACAACATAAACAGTAGAAAAGAATGTTCTCCCTAATGGATCAAGAAGGCAATTGGCTAACTCAAAAGGAAGAAATGGAGAATCTATTACTTCAACATTTCAAAGCGCTTCTGAGAGATCCAAATATTAGAAGGGAGTATAAAATTCACAAAATTAGTCAACATATCCCTAATCTAGTAAGCAGAGATCAGAACTTGGCTCTACTAAGAGTAATAACTAAAGTGGAGTTGGAGGTGGTAATTAAAAATATGGTGAAGAACAAATCACTAGGGCCTGATGGATTTAGTAGAGAATTCTTCCAAGCGACTTGGACCTTCATGAGTGAACACTTAGTGAAATTAGTAGAGGAATCTAGATGCACCAAAAGAATGCACCTAGCCCTAAAATCAACATTCCTAGCCTTGATCCCGAAGATAGAGCACTTGGACAAACCATAAGGGTTTCGACCGATAGCTCTTTGTAATGTTATATATAAAATCTTAGCTACAATAATGGTTAATCAACTGAAACCCATACTACCTAGCTTGATATCCTAAGAGTAGATAGGGTTTGTCTAAGGCAGACAAATAACAGACAGCATAGTGGTTGCACAAGAAGCAATCCACTCCTTAAAAAAATAGAAAACCAAAGGGATGATGGTAAAATTAGATTTGGCCAAGCCTACAATAGAATGAACTAGGAGTATCTCCAAAAAATACTAAAGGCATTTGGCTTCGATGAAAGGTGGATAAACTAGGTAATGTCAATGGTAACCACTTGAGTTTTGTTAATTCTGCTTAAGGGATCCCCTACAGAAGTTTTCAGTTCTACTAGAGGGATGAGGCAAGGTGACCTGTTACAACCCTTCCTGTTTATCCTTGGAGCATAAGGCTTAGAAAGATACATTAAAGCAAAAGTCTACAGTGCACAAAAATAGGCCTAAAACTCTCGGGGAATGATCTTTTGCTAACCCACCAGCAATTTGTAAACGACGTAATATTATACAGATAGGCAACTTTCAAGGAAGCTAGAAAAACAATAGAAATTCTCACACACTTCACAAGTGCCTCTGGTACAAATATAAACGAAGAGAAGTCAGATATATATTTCTTCAACACCGCAGCACCCTCCAAATCTTTCCTAGCAAGATCCATGGGATAAAGAATCGAGAATTTCCCCACAAAGTAACTAGGTATCCAGCTAAATGCTTAGTAGAACAAAGTGGCGAATTGGAAAACCTTGTTCGGAAAGATATAACGGAAAATGCAAAAGTAGACATTCAAAACATTGAACATCCCAAGCCCAATAATACAGCTAAAATCAGTACTACAGTCCATTCTGATATACCAACTAACTAGCTAAGTGACCCTTAAAACAATTTGCTAGAAAATGGTAGACATGTTCAAAAAATTCTTATGGCAAGGACTGAGCATGGAAAAGTAATAGGCACTCCTATCCTAGAGTTGGCTCAATAGATCCCTAAAAGAAGGAGGCCTTCGATTTTGAGGCCCCTATATCCTGAATCAGTTAATGCGAGAAAAGCTATGGTGGATATGGATACAGGGAGGGGTAGATCTTTGGAAAACTATGGGAGAGAAAATACGATATGCCCAAGTCCATCGAAGGAAAGCTGAGAAGCCAAAATGACAAGAAACGCTCTGCAATATAGAATCTAGCTAGTGCCAACAGGGATCTGATAAAAAAACATAGCTCTTAGGAAGTCAGAGGAGGGGACAAAGCCAACTTCTAGGAAGAAGCGTGGAAACAGAGGGGAAAACTCAACAACCAGACGCAACTAGCAAAAATCCACCAATTCACTAACCTCCATGGGTGAAACATAGTACAAAACTATTGGTTCTTGGAAGCAGAAGGATATTGGAGAAGGTGGAAAAAAAAACAGGATTGGCGAGAAGCGCCTGAAATACTCAATGAGAGCTTTATGACAAGCAAATGGCAACGAGGAAAATAGCAATAAAAGAAGTATTGGACATCCTAAGATGGGGCCACAGAATCAAAGGAGTGTTTACAATAGGAGAAGGCTACCAATTAAAAGCAAAACACAATAGATATCCAGAAATAAATAAATGGGAAAACATATGGAAAGTAAAAACATGGCCGAAGATAGCTTTCTTCATCTAGATTGTGAGCCATGGGCATGCATTAACATGGGACCAACTACAAAAAAAAGGAATGTGAGGCCCATCGATATGTGTCCTCTGCTACGAACAGGAAGAGAAAATGGAGCACCTTACCAATGGTTGCAATTTCAACGATAACCTATGGAAACAACACCAACAACTTTCTGAAATTAGTGAGAGGAATCCAAACAACATGCAAACAAAAATAGAGAACTGGAGAAAAAAATCGTATGAGAACACGATCCTGAATAGGGCCTAGAGACTCTCGCTAGAATTTGTCCTATGGAATATATGGAAAGAATGAAACAGACTAATCTTAAAGGACGAAGGTAGAGAAAAAATAGAAAAATGGAACTAGATAATTCAAAACATCATAGAGACTATTCTTACAGAGAATTGATTCGAGGACAACTTGAAAACTAACCTGAAGGAAGCAAAGATAATGACCCGTCTGAACCTAAAACCAAGCATGATGCATAAGCCATCTAGGAAGCACCAAACCAATACAGAGGATGCCATTAACCAATTCCAAAGACCACAGAAGGATTTCATCATACTAAACTTCAACAGTGTTGCGAAAGGGAATCTTGGTGAGGCGGGGACAGGAAGAGTATTCAGAAACAACAGGGGGATGACACTCTAAATCTATGCGATGGACTGTAGCAATGTGACAAATACTGAAGCGAAGATTCACGCCTTGGAAAAAGGGCTGGAAAGTGAAATAATAGAGAAATATCAAAAACTATAAGTTGAAGGTGATTCGAAAATGGGGATTGAAATAGTTTAAAAGCTACATCAAGGAATTCAGTGGGAGAAGATCAGTTGAAGTTGGAGAACTTCTTGACTAGTGCAGGAGATCGGTAAACTAATCAGACATATAGACTACATCCTCCCCACCCATGTATGAAGGAAAGGAAATGCAGCAACTGAAAACTTGGCTAATTGGGGAAGTAGCGATGTAGGAAGAACTGTAGACATAAACGAGGAAGAGCTACATCAAATGGAAGATATGAAAAATTTAGTAAAAATCTTCGAAAAACACAAGGAAGGGGAGGGGATCCCCTGATCGGGGTGTAACAGAAGAAAGGAAGATGGACGAGAGAGATGGGACTGGGTAGGGGGAGGAAGAAGTCCAAGTGTGCAAAAGGACATGCAAGGGAAATGGAGAGAGAGGATACGATGAAAAGTAAGTGGACGGGCAGGGAAGAGAGGGGACAACCCCTGAGAGAAGGAGGGTGGAGATGGATAAGGAGGGCAGGTTAGCAGGAGGGCGGACAGAAGGACGCCATCAAGTGGTAGGGTGAGGGATGCGATCATAGGGCAAGAGTAGTTAGGAGTAGGTGAGGCTTAATGCGAGGAGGTGGTAGTCAGGATGGAGGGTCACCATTCCAAGGTGACAGAATATGGATTAGTGCAGGTAATGATGATATATATGTGGTAGCAAATGGAAATGATAGAAAGGGGAGGGGAATAAATCATAAGAGAGATTAGGCCATAGACAGATGCATGTAGAGGAAGGAGACGTGAGCCAGAGAGAGGAAAGGTGGTTGAAGAATGACGTTGCATCCCACACACAGAAGCAATGCTAGTCCTGTAAGTTGGTATGTTTATCCTCTGGCCCCTAGCTTCGTAAGGCATAGGATGATTCTCTGCATTAATCTAGAAAAAAATTTCAGGAGGAGGTATGAGTCTGGTAGGCAAGCACCGAGGAACACCTCAGATTCTAGTTGGCCGAAAGCTGTAGATTGGGCAATGAAAATCCTAGGGAGTAAACTAGGAAGGGAGGGAATAGTTTCCAGAAAGGGAAAGTTTTCCACCATGGAAAATTCTCGAAAAAAAACAAGGAAGAGCGAGACCATAATTATCCCCATTGGAAAATGTGAGAGAAAACCAGAAGAAAAAAAGAAAAAACCTTGGACAACAAGTAGAACTAAGAAAAGAGGGAACCAAGGAAACACAAGACCTCTAGGGGAGGAAAAACATAGGGTTGACAATCTGAAGGAAAACATAGCCATAACCAAGATTCCCTGTGATGTGAGAAACAACAAACCAACCTTCCCTAGTGGCAAACCCATGTGGATGCCCTGGAGGGGCAGTCTGGGCGATGTTTGTTACTGTGAGGGAAAAACTTCAAGAGCAGTAAGAATGGAAAGAACCCATAGTCTTGAGAGGACTGGGGAAATTCTACAAGAAATATCGAAGAGCACAAATTCTGGCACTAGAAGGGATAACAAAAGGGACACAGGTAAAAGGGAAATTGTTTTGTTTCATTATTATCAAACTAATAATCGTAATGATTATGTGATAGGTCTCATGTCACACCACACCCAACACAGTGAGGAAGACAATTAACAAAAAGAAGTAGTCAGTAACATGCATGCAGATAACATGGTGACGAGGAAGCGCAAGAGGGACAAAAAGATGGCAGAGGAAACGAGTGGCTCGAAAAAAGAACAAAGGAAAAAAGGGAGAAAGTGAGGTTGTGAACATATGAAAACCCTCATTAATGCATACATGGTAAGGAACCCACGAGACATCAAAGCTCTAATTCCTAGATGGAAGTGAGAACTAAACGACAATATAAGGAACTAAGACATCCCCATGGAGGAGTGGGAAAGTATGGCTCCACATCAACGGAACTCCCTAGGATGACACTCTGTCCTTAGACAGACAATACAAAAGTATTGGGTCATGAAGAACATGGTGGCATGGGCCATGACCCTTAATCGGGAACAAGCAGCTAGCGGACGATCAAAAGTAAAGGAGAATGCCAAGGAAAAGGATCCTGTCGGCGGAGAACTCCTCAGGGAAATTGCAACAGTCCAGATACAAACCTATAGAAACAACTTGGATTTGGGAAGAATTGACAAATCACCACAAGACATTAAGAGGAGTGATATGCTTGGCTCCAGTTCCAAAGCACAAGCCCGAGTAATATCCTTGGATGAGGATTGAAGTAGAGGTCCAATAAATTTTTTATAAAATTTTGATGAAAAGATTTTACTTGTTTAATTTGAATAGTAGTATAGATAGTAAAGATAATGTTTCTAGATGGATAGAAAAAGACCTTTTCAAATTTTGGATAGGGTTTAATGCAAACACGTGGCTATTTGGTTTCCTTCGGGCACTTAAGCCACCTGGAGCAAATGGAATTCTGATTTTGAACAGCTAATATAAATAAAGCAAGTACCACCAAGTTAAAAAAAAAATGAATTAAAAATACAAAATAAATGTTGTCAAAGGCATGGTCTAGTTGATATCTTATTAAAATTATTTTCCACTTTATACGTCATGTCACAATTAAAGCTATGCTTCACCAACAATATTTTTAGCTATAGGATTGGTGCAATGAATATGAAGTTGAAAGGAAGGTTTCCACTGCAAAAAAAAAAAAATAAGTGTAGACATCACAAAGAGATTAAATTTGATATGAAAATTTATGATGTAAAGATAGGTAAAGTATTCTTAAGGAATTTTGAAGATTGACAACAACATAGCACTAAGGGACTATTTACTAGGAGCAAAGGCAACATTGTCATGATATTCTTGATGCAATTTACTAGAAAGCATGGTACCAAACATAGTCTAGAGGTTATTCTAGCAATGGTTGGATAATTTAAATTACCAGCTTAGAAATAGGTACATAAATAAAAAATTAGATAAGGTAAGTTACATAATATAAATAAATATGCAAGTGAAAAAACTCACATTAGGTAAACATGGAAAACAATGTTTCATTAGTAATTAATCATCAATTAAAATTACATTGATTAAATTCTAATCATAGATCATGGATGTGAGAAGGGTAACATGATTCCATATCTGTGTAGAGAAAAATTAAACAACATTTGAAACATAAATGGTTGTTGTGCAAAGTAGAAGGATTACCAATTGCAAGAGTTGACCTTGTCAATTGTTTAGTTGGGAAGGGTGATGCCCTAATTTTTGAAGTGAGAAGAGTAACTAATGAAAATATTCAAATTAATTGTTACTACACATATTTGAGCTCCTTAGCTCGGACAATGAGTTTTTCATTTAACTCTACCAAACAACAGTTGATTTATCAATCAACTGTTAACTCACATCGGTTTGAGAGAATAAATAATTTAGTGCCTCTATAAAGGAAAGATGATTTTGAATTTCTTTTCCACATTTACTTTTCCATCTTGTGTTGTGAAAAAAGGTTTACAAGTCTTAGAGAGTCTCCAGTGGTTTTGGTCCTTAGACACTTAAATTTGGCTAATTTTGACTTATCTCAATATTTGAAAATATGGGGAAGAAACATAATTAGTGGGTAGTGTGGGGATTGCATATCAATTGGGAAATGATTATTTGTAAAGAAGGGCATGTTCAACAACCCATTCAACTTCAAAGATGGCATTTTGAAGCACTTTTATCTGTTTTCTTTTGGCTATTATACCCAAACAAAATTTCCCATGAAAATATGTAGGAAATAAGACTTCCATTGCCAAGGATCAAAATACAATTCAATTTTTGCAATAAATCTGTGCAGTTAATGAATGCTTTGAAGTATCACCTCACTCACTCACCAAGTCACCATGATGTTCTCCCCTATCAAAAAGTACTTATTAATATTACATCAAGTGAATTAAATCCTAATTTCATCGAAGCTTCAAATGCTAATAAAAAGGGACCAAGGGAAAATAGAAGGATACATCTACTTTTTATTATCATAGTATGGCTTCTCACTTCCCCCCTCATTCACTATCATGATAGCAACAATAGTTCGCTACATTATTTACTCCCTTCACCCTACCTAAGAATAGAAAATGGAGATAGCTTTCATAAGGCTGTTAAGAAAACCACATGTAACATTTTTTTTTATATGGGCTTTCCATTTGATTGTTTCTAGATCCTCGTGTAGACCAGCCATGTTTAAAGCTAATGTTATGTTGGATTGAGATGTATAGCCCCTTCTTTTGAATCTCTTGTAAGTTAGATACATGATTCTTCTCTTCAAGATGTTGACAAAATCAAGGTTATGTATGTTTCATGCTCTGGGGCCATGATTGATAGGACCAGTATGCAACAAGGAAAGCGAACCATACTAATGGTCCTTGTATCTTTGTTCCAAAGGCACACGACACTATGTTCCCTTAAAATTTGAATGAAATTCAAAGGATTTGTGTGCACTTGTTATTCTATTTATTGGAGTCTATTATTCTCGACGTGGGTGTGGTGACAATCATACACATTGTTATAGACAAGTATTTAATTATGTTGTTTCTAGTAGCATCTCATAGATAATTGTATTATCAACCAAAATTGTAGCACACATAAATGTAAGAGTAAGCTTATTTGAGCATGTAAAATCATGGAAGTGCAATAAGTTATCTCAACACATTTTAAAGATTCAATGTCGTTAAATACAACATTAGTATCCAAAAAATACTCACAGAGGACAACATAAATATTGAATGCATCCATCGAGATAAGGTTTTCCTAACATCATGTGGACATAAAATGGTTTAGATAGAAGAAAGATTAAAAAGATAACTACCAGGATCATAGGCCAAGACAAGTTGTTTGAGTTCCAAATCCTAAGAATGTCTCATGGCTCTTTACATGTCATTTGTTACACCACTCAAATTTATTAAAAATGAGGATTGGAAAGGGTCAATCTTAGATTTGACTAGAAATGGCCAAAAAAAAATTAAAAGAATCAGTTGATTAAGAACAAAACATTGTTTTCAAGGACCCAATATGGTTATTTAGCCTTGATGGCACATGGGTGGCCCAAATAGCTGAAGGCTAGTTCATATTGAGATTTTACCAAATTAGGAAGCCACAAATTGATCAAGTTAGCCGTCTGTAGTGTGAAATCATCTATCCACTTTTAGTAACCTTGCATGCGGTATGTACTTTGATATTACACTGTCTATATCTAGTATGTACAATGTATTGTCAATTTTGTAGTTTCAATTTGCAATTTCCCAACTACCTATGATTAGCCTTCAAAGATAATTTATTAAATATCATGAATGTAGTATATTTAAGTATGCCCTTATCTTACTTCAATTTACAGGAGTGGGCCTATTTTAAAATATACAAAATGGAATCAAGGATAAGTCTCTAATTAGTTTTGCAATTGTTGATTTGTTAATATAATTTTCAGTTTGTTAAGCTTTTTGTAGATTTTTTCCCATTTACATGAGTAAGCCTTTTTTGAAGTCTACATGATATGGTTTAGCAAGGAATGGAATTGTTTTAATTAATTTTTTCAACTATTGATTTGTGTAATATATTTTTTAGTTAATTTTTTTTGCCAAGATTTATCCAAATGTGTAGTTGACTACTACTCTTTGGATTCCTTTGACATCTCCAAGCTGCCACTTAGTTTGAATTTTATTTAGATAATACTTTAACTATGTTCTTTCAAAATAAATTAATTAGTTCATGATTAGAAAAACTAATTATGCTTAAATAGTTATAAAAATGATAAAAAACTAACCCATAGTCACTAAAGAATAATTCCATTAACTATTAGTTGATTTTAATTCACAGAGTAAAATTTTCTTTTTCTACTCAATGAAACATTTATAGGTTGAGACACCTTACTAACTATAATTCTTGAATTGTTACTAAGGCTACAAAGCTCCTATAAAATTTTTAACTTATCAAGAAGAGATAAATTATTCATAACACTGCAAGAGTATAGTACTTGACTACAAAAGTTGAAATATAAATAAAGTCTAGAGAAATATGAATAAGAAATACGAGAAAAATAATAACATAGGAAAGAGAAAAATATCCAGAATGAAAAATTCATTGAGATGAACTTCTTCTAAGTCTCTTACTAGACCAAGTTCAGGGAGGAATGACATAGTGAAATACAACAAATAAAATTTATTTGATGATAGATAGTGCCACCTATACATGATTGTATGCTCTGGTGAAATATGCTTTAGAAAATCTGTAAATTGACTTAATGATTGAGCTCATTATTACATATGCTATGTCACCCAAGCTATTTGGTGGAAAAATTGAAAAGGACATTATAACTTATATTAGATAAACATTAATTGTTTACATTTTTCAACAAATATCCATTTTCCAAAACATAAAATCATGTTTTTTTGAAAAACAGAGGGAGTAAAACGAATATCAATTGACCAACAACATGGAAATATTACCATAACCTGAAAAAAAAAAAAATACAACATGATTTTCTTTGTTTCAGAATATGTTTTAAATGAAACTAATGTGAGATCAAATTGCTATATAAAGGAAGAGAGAGTGAAACATTACATCATTCAATTTGAAAGGAAGGGTAAGTGAAACAAATGTCAATTGGATTGCTCATATAGTTTTCAAAAACACAATAGCATGATTTTCTCTATTTCAAAACATGCATTAAATGAAACTAACCAGAGATGAACATCCTACATAATAACACATATGGATATGGCCAACCCCTCCAAAGATGTCAATTTTTCCATATTTGACATTTATTCTAACTTGGAGGAGACAAAAATCCGTGGCCACTGAAGCGTTGTACACTGCTCCAATCGAAGTGCAATGAACAATACACTTTGAAGTGCAATGAACAACACCAATGATTTCAACATTTCTATACCCGATATTTGTTCTAATAATAATCTCTAGTGGGCAAAGGTCTAGAATATAAAAAATCGATGTTTTTTTCACAGATGATGAATGCAAACCTTAACTACTTCCATATTTGGATCCAACCATGTTAACTTATTTTTCCAAAGACAAAAAACTCACTTCCTTTGAAAATACCCCCATGTGTCTCTTTAGCATTGACATAACAATGATGATGTGTCAACCTATTTTATGTTTTGAGTTGTAATATGGAATTCCTGCCTCAACTGTATTTACGACATTTCACCTTATTAAATGCTAATACTAGGACAAGGTTGCTTAAGCTTGGCTAATACTAAGCCAAGTTATTATATTAGCCTATCCTAATCTGCTGTAATAATATCATACACATTCTACAATAAGAAAAGAAAACCTAACACTAACCCACACGCTCTGAAATAAAGGCACTCGATTGTTGGATCAGGTGCACAGCAAACTTAATTAAACACACAGCAGAAAATCAAACACATATGACACAGTATTTAACGTGGTTCACCCAACCAATCTGGGCTACGTCCACCAAACATAGGCATCAGGAATATATTAATCAAATTAGGAGATTACATCATGAAATCCTCACACTCTCTTAGCAAATCATCCGAATGACTGCCTGTTATATAGCATAGAGAATCTAACAGCCTCATAACTCCCTCACATCAAATATAGGAGGCATTAACTCCCTCCCAACAACCTGGAGCTAATCTAGGAACTGAATCCCTATTGTTGTCATCCTTCAGAGATTTTTTCCTATTTGACTAAAACAGAAAATCTCAACAATCTCCACCTTGACAACAATTCGTCTGATGCCCTGTTATTATTATTTTATCTTTTCTGCAAGCCAAGAGAAGCGAAACACCAGCGTAGCTTCTCCAGCAAAACTGGTTTCCTGAACATGTCTGCACAGTTCTCCTTTGTATGCACCTTTTCAAGAGAAACTCCCCTTTCAGTGATAACCTATCTTACAAAGTGATATTTGATTGGAATATGCTTTGATTTGCTATGATAGGCCGGATTCTTAGCCAAATGTATTGCACTTCGACTATCACAAAGTAACCTGATGTTGTCCTGTAACCTACCAAACTCACCAAGCAAACCTTTCAACCAAACCGCCTCTTTGCAAGCATGAGAAGCAGCAATGTATTCTGCTTCAGTAGTAGACAAAGCAACAATGTTCTGTAGCTTTGACATCCAGCTGATAGCTCCACCTGCAAGAGTAAAGACGTACCCTGAAGTTGACCTTCTCTTATCCAAATCACCTGCAAAATCGGAATCAACATATCCGCAAACAGATTCACTACTCTTATTGTAAGAAATACAATAACTACTTGTGCCTCTCAAATACCGAAGCACCCATTTCACTGCTGACCAGTGTTCTTTACCCGGATTTGCCATGTACCTGCTGACAACCCCAACTGCATGAGAAATATCTGGTCGCGTACAAACCATCGCATACATCAAACATCCTACTACATTGGCATAAGGAATTCGAGACATATAATCCTTTTCTTCATCTGTATTAGGACATAAACTCGAAGAAAGCTTAAAATGGGAAGCTAAAGGGATCGACACAGGCTTCACATTGTTCATACCAAACCTCAAAAGTATTTTCTCAACATACTTCTGTTGTGATAGCCACAGCTTACCATTACTCCTGTCTCTGAAAATCTCCATGCCCAAAATCGGTCTTGCGGCTCCTAGATCTTTCATATCAAACGTCCTTGCCATCTGAGTCTTCAACCTGTTGATTTCTTCAATGCTTTTGCTTGCTAAAAGCATATCATCAACATATAACACTAAGATAATGAACATGCCATTATTTAACTGCTTAAAATAAACACAATGATAATATTCACTTCTTACATATTTCTGACTCAACATGAAAGAATCAAACTTCTTATACCACTGTCGAGGCGACTGCTTCAGGCCATATAATGACTTCTTGAGCCTGCAGACAAATTTCGCATTGCGATGTTGAACAAACCCTTCCGGTTGTTCCATATATATTTCCTCATCTAAATCACCATGTAGAAATGCAGTCTTAACATCTAACTGCTGCAACTCCAAATCAAACAAAGCCACTAATGCTAACACAACTCTAATTGAAACAATTTTAACCACTGGTGAAAATATCTCATTAAAGTCTATGCCAGCTTTCTGAGAAAACCCTTTTGCAACCAGTCGAGCTTTGTACCTGTCTTCCGTATCATTCACACCCCGTTTCAGCTTGAAGACCCATTTGCATCCCACAGTTTTCCTGCCTTTTGGAAGTTCAACTAGATCCCACGTACCATTCTTACCTAAGGCCATCATTTCTTCCTTCATGGCTGCTTTCCATTTGTCACTATTTGAAACTTCTACAGCTTCCTGATAACACAAAGGTTCATCATCATTAGCGATCAAAGCAACTGAAGTAACATGATCATCATACCTTCTTGGATAGCGTTTGATCCTTGTAGACCTCCTTAAGAATGTTTCTGGTGCTTCCACAATTGGCTGTCTATCAACTGTAGGAATTTCTTCATGATCGCCATCTGAGACCTGTTCATGTCCTCCATCTGAACCCTGTTCATAATCTGATTCTGAAACCTGTTCATGACTAGAATCTGAACTATGGTCATTATGACTATCATTAGAAATGTTGTCAAACTGAATATGCTGGAAATCAGATACATCATCCTGTTTCAATCTTCTATCTACATCTAACTGTACAAGAGAGGATTCATTAAACTTTACATCTCTGTTGATAATGATTTTGCGGGTAGTAGGATCCCACAATCTATATCCCTTTGTTCCATCACCATACCCAACAAAGACATACCTTTTCGATTTCGGATCTAATTTAGTTCGCTTATGTTTAGGCACTAGAGCATATGCATCACAACCAAACACTCTATGTTTAGAATAGTCACAAGGGTGTCCTGTCCATACCTCTTGCGGAACCTTGCAGTCTATTGCTGTTGATGGAGATCGGTTTATCACATAACAAGCGGTTGCCACTGCTTCTGTCCACAACTCCTTTGGAAACCCGACATTACTCAGCATACACCTTGCTCTTTCTAGAAGAGTCCTGTTCATGCGTTCAGCAACTCCATTCTGCTGAGGAGTATAAACCGTGGTCTTATGTCTTTCGATCCCTGCATCCTTGCAATAGCTGTCAAACTCCTTGGAGGAAAACTCACCACCATTGTCAGTTCTTAAACATTTTATTGTTCTACGAGTGCTGTTTTCTACCAATGCTCTAAACTGCTTGAAAACTGAAAAAGCATCAGACTTTCTCTTCAACATGTAGACCCACACTTTTCTAGAAAAGTCATCAATGAATGATACAAAATAAGATGAACCACCATATGAAGCTGTAGGGGTTGGACCCCACACATCTGAATGGATATAATCAAGTATGCCTTTACTAGTATGTTTGCCTGTTTTAAACTTTTGTTTACTTTGTTTACCAAACAGACAATGTTTACAGAAATCCAATTTTCCAGATCTTAGATTAGGAAATAACTTTCGGTCAGCCAATATTTTCAATCCTCTTTCACTCATATGCCCCAATCTTTGATGCCATAAGTGAATGGAACTACTGTCATGTTCAGACACAGACACATGATCTGACCGAGTTCTACCTTCTAACTGAAATAGATTTCCTACTTTCTTAGCTTTCATCACTAGTAAGATACCTTTATAGATTTTCATAACTCCACCTTGAATAACAGTTTTATATCCATTTGAATCAAGTGCTCCTAATGAAATCAAATTTTTCCTTAAATCTGGTACATGCCTCACATCAGTTAATATTTTGGTTGTGCCATCAAACATTTGTAGTTGTATGCTTCCAATCCCAACAATATTACATGTTACATCATTACCCATGTACACAACACCATCATCAATTGATCTATATGTTTTAAACCAATCTTTATGTATACACATGTGGTTAGATGCCCCGGAATCTAACAACCAATGTTGATCATGTTTTGAAATATTAACTGACAATACCTCATCACTCATACCTGAACCTGATATTGAACCTGTATCCGTGGTGTTGGCTTCCTTCTTTTCTGTCGAAGAGCCTTCTTTAGCAGCCTGCTTTCGCTTCCAGCAATCCTTTTTCAGATGTCGAGCCTTGCCACAATGCCAGCACTTCACCTTGGGCTTCTTTCCTTTGGATTTTGAACAAGAGTCACTATGCTTTCCCCCGAAGTGTCTCTCTCGTGAGCGACCTCTGGCCATCATAACCTCTGATGTAGAGGTGTGTGCATTCGACCTTTTCTTCGTTTCCTTAGCCAACAAGGCTCCAACAACATCGTCAAATTCAAGAATTTCTGATGTACTAAAACTTATGGAGGTAACAAAGTGATCCCAGGATTCGGGCAATGAACATAATAAAGTTATCGCCTTATCCTCTGAATCAAATTTCACATCTAGACTGTTTAATTGCACCAACAAGGTATTAAAAACATTCAGGTGATCAGCAATTGAGGTACCTTCTTTCATCCGCAAACTGTAAAGCTGCTGTTTCAGGAGAATCCGCAAACTGTAAAGCTGCTGTTTCAGGAGAATTCGATTTGTCAAAGATTTTGTCATATAGAGCTTCTCAAGCTTCGACAACAGGCCTGCGGCGGTTTTCTCTGACACAATGTTGAACAGAACATCGTCTGCCAGACATAACCGAATTGTGCTTAGAGCTTTATCGTCCATCTCATCCCATTCATCCTCCGTCATGGAAGGAGGTCTTTTATTTTTCCCCAACATTGCTTTCGCCACACCTTGTTGAACTAGCAGATCGTGCATTTTCACCTTCCAGATCTCAAAATTATTCTTGCCATTAAATTTTTCAATTTCAAAACGAGCACTTTGTGTTTTGGCCATCTTGTTAAAGAATCTCCAATTTCAATTTGAAATACCAGCAATTTAAAAAACAAAATTTCCTATGCCTTTGTTACAACAAAGAAAAAACTGCCTATGCCTTTTGTACCTGTGCCTTTTTTTTTTTTTTAAAAAAAAAAAAAAAAAACTGCCCTGCGCGACTGTTATGATAAAATTCGTGCCAAGCAACATAAATATAAAAAACACAGCGCATACGTAGTTTTTAACAAATATAACTACGCCGTTTGCCAAAACAATATATCCACGCTGATATATAACTATTTTCACACCGTTTGTACATATGTATCAACGCTTTGTGTAAAAAATATACCCACGCTGTGTTATATTAAACGCTGGCAACAGCTGCTCCAGTTTTATATGATAGATTCATGCTGTTTTGAAAACATACCCACGTCGCCGTTTTTAATTGATATATTCATGTTGTTTTGAAAACATACCCACTTACTTTTAAAAGACCCACGCTGTTTTCAAAAAACATATATACCATATATACCCACGTTGTTTTTTAAAAAACCATATATCCACGCTGGTTTTAAAAAAACAATACCCACGCTGTTTATACAATATGTCCATGCCGTTTCCAAAATAGATGCATGCTGTTTTAAATATATACCCCCGATTGTTGGAGATCACCGTTTTACCATACATTCACACTGATTGAAAAAACATTCCCACGCAATTTTAAATGGAAATACGCACCGATTTAACAATGAATCAACGTCGTTTTGAATACATAGATCATTTGAATGTTAATACGCAGCACGCATTTGAATGTCACGCATTTGAATTTTTACCAACACGCATTAAAAAACAGCGCACCAGCAAGCACATATTTAATATTGAAATATGCACCAGCAAAGCGCACCTTCTGGTCTCCTTAACGGAAAACGCAACCAGGAGTATTTAATACGCACCATGGGTATTCAATGTAATACGCACGAGGAGTATTCAACCAGCAATCCACGCGCACCAGGTATCAGTGCTCCACAGAGTTAATCAACCAGCAATCCACTCATGCACACACAGGCTCAACGCTCCAGCAACACCAACGCTCCACCTCCAAACTGTGCAGCTCCTCCGGGCAGCACCTCCAACATGCTCTGATACCAATTGTTGGATCAGGTGCACAACAAACTTAATTAAACACACAGCAGAAAATCAAACACATATGACACAGTATTTAACTTGTTTCACCCAACCAATCTGGCCTACGTCCACCAAACATAGGCATCAGGAATATATTAATCAAATTAGGAGATTACATCATGAAATCCTCACACTCTCTTAGCAAATCATCAGAATGACTGCGTGTTATATAGCATAGAGAATCTAACAGCCTCATAACTCCCTCACATCAAATATAGGAGGCATTAACTCCCTCCCAACAACATGGAGCTAATCTAGGAACTGAATCCCTATTGTTGTCATCCTTCAGAGATTTTTGCCTATTTGACTAAAACAGAAAATCTCGACATCGATGAGGAAATGAAGGAAAAACCCTGGCAAATTCATGCAATCAAATAGCCATCAAATGAATATTAAAGACCTGTAACTCACCTCCAAATATAATTCATAGGAAAAATAAAAAATAAAATATAAATTACTAAATAAAACTCCATAAGAAAACCATAGTTTTTTTTTATTAGTGGCCATTAATGTATTACAATAGTGCTCAGAAGCCAAGCATGACTATTGAATATATTTTCAATCACATCAGAAGAGAATTTCTCATTGGTTAGATTCTCATCATGTAACCATTACTGCTAAAGAAATGGATAGATGCAACACAAAAATCCACATGAAGAATTGGAAGCACAATAAAGCATATAAAAGGGAACCAAATATCTAGAGAAAAAGTGTGATAAACCTGCTTTTGATTCCTCATATAGATGGGAAATTTAAGAATTGGGGTTAGGGGTTTTTTAGCTACTTAGATTATGTAGGTTGAGGTATGTAGGTTGAGGATTGGGGTTAGGGGTTTTTTAAGTTCCTTCGACATACCAATCGAGAGCTTACAATTTAGAACTACCATAGCTCTGAAAATGGTCGTTGTAGGGGCTTGGGAGATCTAGACAAATGTTAGGAACCAAATGTGGAGCGTTGAAACCATTTGGAAAAACCAAAAGGAAGAGTATAGATTATAAAGCATCGAGAAATTACAATATCATATTCAAGAAAATAGCCATCAAATGAATCTAAAAAACATGTAACCTGCCTCCAGATACAGCTAAGTAAATATAAATTATTAAATGGAAATCCTTAAAAAAATCATATTTCTTCTTCTATCAGCGGCCATTAATTTATTGTAATTGTTCTAATACTATCAGAAGTGGGTTTCTCATTTGTTGGCATATGTATCTACCTTGCATTATGCAACCGTAAAAAATATTTTGATCTTCTAACACGTATCATCGACAACTGACAAAGGCACACGATGTCTGGGAGGGGATTTCTTCCTAAAGGAAAGCCTTAAGAAGTAAAAATTTTAATACATTTGTGCCAATCTAAATTACCTATCAGGATAGCTTAATAAGCCCACGTGCACCATATGGCTTTCTAGGCTATTTCTTGTGAGTGTCGTCACAACATGTGCTCAGTGGATTTATTTCCTTGTTTGATGCACATTCGCCATGCATTAATACCATTTGGTGCAGTGGTCCACCCACCCCCAAATCACAACGACTATTGGACAATAGGAAAGGTTTCAGAGGCTAGAATAACATCTCATTAATGGAACACTAGTTCCTCATAACCATATCGTCATGAACATATCATAAATATCATAGTAGGTTGAAAAAATTCGTAAGCCTATGTTGGAAAAAAAAAATTCCATTTGAAAAAAAAATGTTGAAAACATTAAAGAAAAACAGTTTGCAGGATTAATACGAAAATGTATATGTACATATCATGGTAGGTTGAAAGTGTTCGAAAAATAGCTTGTAGGAATAATAAGAAAATCGATATCTAACATTACAATATATATACCTATGGTTTCATGTGAAATATAGAATGGAGAAACTACGATTCTCTCTTGTGAGTGCTTAAATTTTCTGTCGTGCCAAAAGCCCGTAGTAGGATCTCGTTGTAACACTTAAAACGGATCTCGTTGTAACACTGAAAACTAAATATTATTAGATATATTAATATTTTTCTATAAATCTTTTAAAGAATTAGGTTAGATTACGTGGTTTATTTTCAGTGTTTTTTTATACTGTGGTTTCTATGCAATGGTTTTTTCGAGTTGAAAATGTAATGGTTTTGTCCATGGGGTCTTGGATAGATTAAGACACTCTTTGACGTGAAGTCACTCGTTCAATTCCCTATTCCAATTGCGGTGATATACTAGACATGATGAAGATGAGTCTTGTAAAGGTTACAAAAAAAAAGAAAATGTAACGGTTTTGTTCATTTGAAGAAAGGAAAAATCATTAGTAGTTAAAACCATGAATATACATATGTTAGATTTAAATGATTAGTTTAACTAATACTTAGTTAAGGATAATTTAAATTATAATATAATTAGTGCAACCATATAAATTAAATAGTTGGTAAGCACTAACAAAGATTAATCCATGATAAGTATTAAAATCTTAATTTATGATACATCTCCCTTTGCCAAAATTAGAAAAAATAAAAATTAATTAAATAATAACTTTATTCTAAATTATTGTTTTGAACTTCATAAAAAAATTAATATATAAGTAAAACATATACATTTAAAAGAAAATGATGATGGATATTCACCTCCACTTTACCATGGACATTTTTTCTTTGTTATGATGCCATGGTGAATGTCATGCTTATCAATACCACTTTCCAAAAAATAAATAACCCATTTCATATGACACTTGTTGATATGAGTTTTCTCTCAATTAATAAATTTAATTAAAAATATGGAGGAGCATCACTACTTCGAAAATAAATTTTAACCAATTTTTATCGATGACTATTATTAACATATTTTAGAATATTTCATGGAAGTTAAATCACTACGATCCACTTTATAGTTATTGTTAATGAAATCAAAATTTTGGGAGTCCTATTAAAAAATAAACATTTCTACTGACATAATAACAATAATATTATTTTATACTAAAATATGGAAACTTAAAAATGGAAAAGCCAAACATTAGATATATTATGACTTTTGACTAAGTGTACAAGAGTCACTAAAGTAACTCTTGGCCCTTCACTACTCACCTCCAAGTCCTTTCTACAATGTGGTATACAAGCTTAGTCAAGGGATTTATTACATTAAAAATAAAAAGTACAAAACCATAGGCCAATAAATTCATCAATCTGCAAACCAACTATGTTGACCTTAACACTATGATGCATTTACCTAGTCAAGATTAATCTAATTTTCCCTCATTTAAACATGAGTTAGGGTAAATATCGAGGCCCCACAAAGTCAAAATATATAATGACTAAATTATTATTATTATTATTATTTATAAACATGATTAATACATGATTTAAACACACATACATTAAAAAAAGCATGTAACAAAATTCTTAGCCATGGACATTCACCTTCACTTTATCATGTATATTATTAATTTCGAAGAGATTGTATTATAATACCATGGGCCTATTGGCGGTGCTAGATGCTCTCAACATAGAGGGGGTATCCATGATGTGAAGTCCTAACTAGACCTCACATCCTTTGGAGTACGAGCCACATCCACATATATGGTCTTCCCACCAATTAAAAGTGATTTAGGGGTGTGTCTTCGCTGCAACACATACAGTGTCCTGGCTGCAACACATACAGAAGAGGTTGCACAGAAATTTGGGGTAGCAAGTATGTAATATTTTTGTGCTACCTAGTGTAGTGTGTAAAGGGATATTCCATTAATAAGAGATCAATGAGCCGCTAATAAGGGTAGTAATAGCAATATCCTAAGAGACACACGAGCAAAAAGGAAAGACTTCTTGGTTAACTTGTAAATTAGTTCACAAGATAAACAACAATCATGAAAGCATGATGATACCCATTCAATGAGATCCATACCTAAAGCAATAAATTAGATCATTATCTTTATTATGTATTACATTAACATACACCAAAAACATATAAAGAATAGTCTTACTACATTTAAAATACATGCATGAAGGAGTATTAGCTCACAGAGATTCTAATGATTAATGAAAGATTACAAGTACGTTATTACATTGTTGGAACACTAGCTCCATTATTGGAGCATGAACCTACAACTTACTGGTTTAAAGAATGATTCTCTCTCTTATGCACCACTAGGGAAGCCAAGGAAAAATGTTTAGAGGTTACCTCCACCCTTCCCATCCCCCCTGCCTTGCAAGAGTTATGATGACGATTTTATGACAAATGACATTGACTCTTGAGTTTCCTCATGAATCTTCAACTTCTATGGCCTATGGGATTCCATATAACCTTTCACATTCTACATATAAGGCTTTAAATCCCACGTGTCTGTTCACTTTCCATGTGTGTCTCATGGATTTATTTACATTGAACTCATTACTTATAAAAGGAAAATTGCATATAAGATGGTGAATATACAAAAAAAATTCTAATAAGACAAAATTTCCTCCTATGGGAGAAAGAGACAAATTTGTAGCTTTGACATGGAGTTCTTTTGTGGTGTATGAGTGTCATTCTTTCAACTTTGTTGTGATTACGTCGACTCAAATTAGAATCTCTAAAACGTATTGCATCTTTACCACCATTGCCTCTTAAAATATGGAGTTTGAGCTAGATTGCACACTATTGCATAGGCAAGAGAAGTTCGTATGGACTTTAGCTAGCACGATTGCATATTGTAGAATAATTTTCTTGGTAACCTCTAAGCCTTCCTAGCCTATTTCTTGTTCAATTTGTTCAATGAACTGCTTGATATAGCAAATTATGATATCGTTTCCTCTCATCTCTAGAATTTCACCCACGAAAGGCATTCCATGTTTTTGTGTCAGGAAATCCAAGCCACTATGCAGTCAACCATAAACAGCTATAGTGTTGGTCGCTTTCTGACTAAGATGGGTGTAGTTCTAAATATGGAGTCTTATTTGTACTTTATCCATCTCAGAATCAATTATTTCCTTCTTAACCAACCACTATAGAACATCTGGATATTTGACACACCACTCATGTATTAAATCTATTGCTTTGTTTGAAACCTTTAGGAGATTCAATAACACTTAATATTTCTTTTGTATTTCAAATAGAGGTGACACTACCTCATGCAAGAGAATCATATCATTATGTAATTTTTCCATGGTGTGCTCCATTGTCCTCAACTCCAAAAGTATACCTAACTAGAACTCCATTGTAATGAGATTATTAGAAGAAAATAGTTGATTCTCTGTAGAGAGTGAATATAATTTTCACTTTCCCACAACTAACTCATTTCTCAACCTTGCATTCTCACTCATAAGATATTTAGAGTCATCCTACAGTACTATATCTAGAGCAACATTGGATGCCATGATTGCTTAAGGGCTTCTCTTGGTATTGGCTACGATGACCTTCTCCATGGATAAGGAGACAAGATGTTTAAGATCATTTGGGAAGTACCTTATCCTTTCTTCCACAATTCTATTCTTTAATAGGTAGAAAGTAATATTGCATACACCCATGACTCTTTCATCTAGTGGAGGGTTAATACCCATTTCAGTGAGTGGGAGATGACCACTAGTAAGAGGGGGCTCTGATGGAGTACCTAGTTCATCTAAAATGGGATCAATAACATCCTCTTCTTCTAATTATGCTTCTATTTCAAGGGTCACATGTTCTTCCTCCAATATTTTTTCAGTTTCTTCCTCCTCTAACCATTTCTATTGTTCTTCTTCTATGATTTTCTTGTCCTCTTCTACTCTCCTTATTTCTTCCTCTGCTTCCTACTTGTGTCTAAGTAGATTATCTTGCCTCCTCTTTTCCTCTTATTCCTTCTTTAAGTGCTTATTCTCTTTATTTTTCTCCTCTTCTTGTTTCTTATTTGGCTCTAGCCTTCTTTTCTCCCCTTCTCGTTTCTTCTTCAACTTCATTTCTTCAATGACACCCTTTCTTATGGGATCAACTTTAAACATTTTTCTAGTTTCTCCCACTCGATGATGCTTGATCCTCTTCCAAGATGTTGTGATGTCCACTTAAGAACTTTTTATATGGTGTATATCTTTTATATGTACATCTAGAACCTATGGAACTTGGAAGGGACCAGCCTTGCACTACAGGCAGTTCTTTATTAGTGAATTGTACAAATTTATAATCTTGTCATCCTTTGAGATAGTGATTCGTACATATGCCCAAGTGTACTGTATCTTATCACATTATTATCTTCAAAAATTTCTATGGTCATATATGAGAAAGCTCCTAGTTCCAAAATGAATGTGCTTAAGCTCTTCAATTTCCACTTCTACCACCTTAAGTTTATTTATCTCATAGAGTGCAATCTATAAAGGTAGAGAAAACCAATCCGCCTTTTTCGTTCTATAGAGTTGTGCTCACAACCTGTTGCTCAGATGATACGCTACTTATTGAAAGCCCAAATTTTTGTTCAAAAACCTTGGCATAACATGAGGGTTTGTCTGGAACCTGAAGCATCTAACATATGTTCCCCATGTTTAATCAAATTAATATGGAATGTCATACAATTCCTCCTTCACCTTCTCAATAATGCGAGGAGGATAAACCTCAAAGATAATTTGATAAATAATAACAAATAAATGTTTTTCTAGATGATCATAAACTCCTCTAAAAATGGTCATTGAGAATATTTTTCAAATGCAATGGACAATTAGATTTTCTCATTCGGTCTGATCCCATTTCATCCCATTGAATGCATGCCAAGAAAAAATCCCTTCTAGCAGATAAGATGACATGTAGAGTTTTGGCACTTGATTTTCTTGTAAAGTTGTTTTTGCCTACTTTACATGACACTGCAATTCATAAGAAATGATATCTTCCCAATTGAATACTTTACCTCTTGTTAGAACCAAGTTAAGCAGAAAGATCTAATTGTCATTAAAGACTTCTACATTTTTTTGACCATGCAGTCTGTATCACATAGCTATGAGATAATGATAGACCTATCCAAGAGTTATTTTTGGGTATACTACACTAGGTTTGTGACAGAATCTAGCAGGCTCTTGGAACCAGGACTTAATGATCTCCTTAGTGTTGAGAGTTTTCCATGTTGCATAAAAATGAGTATTCACATACGCATAAGGCCTTACCATGTTATAACAATAATGCACGCCATGAGAATGGTAACTGGAAATCACACTAACACTTTCACTCTGTAGGACTAGGTTTGTGTTATCCATGTGTGGCATGACCCATTCAATGGCCTCTGCACAAGGAATCATCGGTAATTTTCATGCAATCTTGTGTATCTTGGACCACTTTTTTTTAATATATACTTATATGTCTTCATGATTCTTAGGGAATTTATCTTGTATGAAAGTATATTTAATGTCTTTCCATGAGAACTTGTTATGAAACCAAATCAAAAAATAGAAGAAATTATAGATCAACGACTTGAAAATTAGCCTCTTCGAGGGGTCAACCTCCTTTACATAATATAAATGAACAATTCTTGGATGATACAAATGATAAGACATCCTTGGTATATATGGATTTTAAGGGGTCACAATATAATCAAAGCCTACATAATAATAATAATGTAAGGGCACAACAATAACAATATGGGAGCTACACAACAATAACAATAGGGGGCTTTACTAATAATGACAATAAGGGGGTTACACTGACAATAACAATAAAGGGTCTACACTATTATTATATGGACCTAACGTGATCCTCTCCTTTAAAAAAATTGTTGTCCTCAATGTTTGAGTAGTTGTGGATGCTTCTGTATAAAATTCTCATCCTCCCATGTGGAATCTTCAGCACATAAGTTCATCGAGTTAACGAGATAATCTAAAATTGATTGATTTTGTAGTTATCAGTTTCTTGGTTCTGTGACTTCTCCAGGCTCCAATATTATTTTTCCTTCTTCATCAAGTTCTAAAAATATTGTTTAAACTTGGAGCTTGTCACTGATCACCTTTTTTAAGCATGAAACATGGAAAACTAGGTGTACACGGGAAGATGCAGGAAGCTCCAATTTATATGCCATAGTACCAATATTTTACAACACCTTGTAAGGACCATAGCACTTGGGTGTTAATTTACTACCATTCTTAGCTTTCTTGAGGAACATTTGTTTGTATGTTTGTAGCCATAAAAATAACCAATGTCCTACATCAAAACTTATTTCACTACAATTCTAATCTTCCAATTATTTCATTTGATTCTTTGCCAAAGTGAGGCTATCCTTTAAGAGTTGGAGAACCTGTTTTTGATGCTTGATGTGATCTTCCACTGCTTGAACCCAATAATTTTCTCTTAAAGGTGATGCGATGGATGATGGATGATATTCATAAAGTACCATAAATGAGGTAATTTTTGTTGTTGTATGGAAGTAAGTGTTATACCACCATTCAACGAGAAGTGACTACTTTTCCCATTTTGTTTACTTATCAGATACAAAACAGCGAACATATCCTTCCAAATATTTGTGCACTATCTCAATCTTCTCATCAGATTGAGGATAATAAGACGAGATATGAGCTAATTCAGTACCAAGATAAGAAAATACTTCCATCCAAAACTTTCCGATGAAAATGAGATCTCTCTTACAACAATATTTTGGTTTATAAAGATTCACGTCGATATACCAACAAGTGGTCAAAATCTAATTTATTCAGAACACAACCTGCAGGATAATCACACACTTCAAGATTATGGCATCACCAAAGATTCGACTATCATAATCAATCTGTGTCTGTGGGGTGGATGTTCTGGAACCAACACAAGAAACACAAGCTCTTTTAAAGATGCAGTCAAAGGAAAGGAAAGAGCACAAACCAAACCAACAACATTGGCTGATCTACTAGGGCCCTACATCGTGGAACAAAAACCTGAGAATCTTGTTCTCACAATCTCAATGCCTGAGGTAAATGGATTATATTCATAACTCTATAACAATGCAGTTATATGTAGATTTAATGGCTTTTGGCCAAAATCTGATGTTTTGCACCAATGGATATATGTTGCATGGTCACCAAATTGTGAAATATATCTATGCCCCAAGGGGTTTTTCATAGTCAAATTCAACACAACACAAGAACGGGAACATATCCTTAATAAGGGACCATGGTTCTAGGGCAATGTTGGACTCTTCATGACCCCTTGGTTCCCAGAGTTCAATGCCAACACTATGGTGGTATCAAAAATGCCAGTTTGGGTCAGGTTGCATAACCTACCATTACACTTCTGGCATCATAATGTTTTAATTGCCATTGGGAACTCCGTGGGAAAGTTCCTAAAGATTGATGGGGATAGACTTACAAGGGGAATACTTAATTTTTCTAGGATATGTGTTGAAGTAGATCTCAATTAGGGGCTACCAAATAGTATTACATTAAATTTCAATAATTCAAGTGGAATCAACCATTAGACTACGAAAATACAACGTTTTGATGCCGCGGATGTTTAGAAATAAGACACCTCCATAGTGCCTATCCATTGGAAAAAAAATACCCCAAATGGAATAAGAAGCAACAAAAAAAGCCAAAAGGTTGGCGGCATATAGACCCCCTAGAAGAAGAAGTAGAAATAGTAGAAAAAACATAAAACAAAGTAGAATCGAATGCTCAAAAGGGTCAGAATAGCACACAAAAGGAAGAGAAACACCCCACCAATCTTTGCAACCTCCCGCAACAGCAAGAGACCCAAATGGAAGTAAGCGGAAGCAAACGAGATCATTGATTAGAAGGCTCTGAATCAAAAAAATAATACCCCATAAATAAAAATGAAAATCAGCTGGCCATTGTAACATCCACTCTTGACACTGGAGGTTGGCGAAAAGTTGAAAATAAGAAAGGTAGAAAAGAATATGCTAGCTATAATTTTTTAATTTTTTTATGTATCCTGTGAAAACAGGAATAGCTCATATGCATATTCTACTTAGCATCTACAACATGTAATTTTGTCTCATCAATAATATTACGATTTTTCCAAGGGGGAAAAACAATCTTTTGGTTTCTATCAACATGAGTAGAATTCAGAACGTCCCAAGGTATGGAAAAAAAAAATTGTTTGAATAAATTAAATGCATAAGTAATACCAATTGATCTTATCAACATGAGAAGAATTCAAAATTCCACAAGATATGGAAAATTAAGATTACTTTCTTTCAAAATTATGGTATAAACTTATATGCAGGAGATCAAGAAAATATATGGTACATTGAAAACAATTGTTTAAATCATATGACATATGACAAAGATACATTTGTTTCTTTTAATGAAATGAAGAAAGAAAAGAATGTGACTTTTGATAATAATTCACCTGCTACTATCAAATGGAAAGGACCTATGCTATTGAAAGAAAAACTCAAAGGTGAGAATGTTTTATTTGTTTGTGAGCTAAGACATAACTTGTTAAGTGTTAGCCAAATGTGTGATTAGGATCTTCAAGTTATTTTCAGGTCAAAGAATTGCTTGGTATGAAAATTGTATACAAGTAAGATTATAATCAAGGGAACCGTAACTATAGGCAACGTTTATATCCTAGAAAGTGGCAAAGAGCATTGGTTTATGATCAAATACAAAGAAAGTTTTCTTTGTCACAAAATGTTGGGACACCCTAACTTTTCTCAATTATAAAAATCAAGAAAGAAGGGAGAGGTTTGTGATTTTTGAGACATCTTTCCACCTAGTAATAATATTTGGAAACCATGGAAAGTTGGTAAGTAATCCAGAGTTTAGTTCAAAACTAAGGAACGCACCTCCAGTACTTTAATCCCTTGAACTTGTTCATATTGATTTTTGTGGACCTATGAGAAATAACACTCCTCATGGTGAACAATATTTCATGTTATTAAGTGATGAATTTACAAGAGTGTGTTGGGTTAGTTTACTAAAGTATAAAGATAACGAATTTGGAAATTTTAAAATATTCAATACTTGGATGGAAAATGAATTAGAATTAAAAATCAAATTCCTTAGATCTGATAGAGGAGGAGGGTTTATATCATATGAATTTTTCAATTTTGTGAGAGCATAGCATGGAAAGGTAATTTTGCATAGCTAAAACTCCTCAAAAAAATGGAGGTGCAGAAAGAATGAACATAACAGTTCAAGAAATGTGTGTGCAATGCTTGATGAGTGGCAGACACCTCACACCTTCTAGGGAGAAGCATTACATACAACCATAGATATACTCAAGAAGGTCCATGTTCGAGTAAACCATGATAAAACTCCATATGAACTGCGGTATGGAAAACCTACAACTATAAAACACTTTAGAATATTTCTAAGAAAATGTTTTATGAATAAAAATGATGTTAATCTTGGAAAATTTGAAAAAATAAATTATGAAGGAATTCTTCTTGGATATTCTTCCAAAAGAAAAGGATATAAATTCTATAATAAGAGGCTCAAAAATAATTTTGAAATTATAGATGCTGTCAGTGATGAAGCATATGCAGGTACCAAAAGAGATATATAACTAAATGAGGAAAAACTCCTTACTAAGATGCAAGAACTTTTACGAGAAGAAGAAAGAGAAGTATTAGAAGAAGGAAATGAAAATATAAGTATGCTAGAAAAGACTCCGTCAATGTATGTTAAAAAAAATCATGCTAAATCTCAAATTGTAGGTGGTAAATAAGCTATAATATAAATAGGAAGAACATTTGTTGGAACATCTAGTCACTTAGCCTTATTATCCACAATTGAACCTCAAAATGTGAATTAAGCAAGAAAAGGTGAATGTTGGGTTAAATAAATCAATGGTGATCTTGATAAAATAGAAAAGAATCATACATGGGATGTTGTTCCGAGACCTCATAATAAAAATGTAATTGGAACAAAATGGGTATTCAAAAATAAACAAATGAAAATGGAGAAGTAGTCCAGAATAAAGCAAGACTTGTATGTAATGGTTATCCTCAATGGAAAGGAATAGAATTTGAGTAAACATTTGCACCTGTAGCTTGACTTGAAGCCATTAGAATGTTCGTTCCATTTTACAACTTTTGTAACTCTAAGGTTTATCAAATGGATGTTAAATATGAATTTCTAAATGGGGACTTGGAAGAATGTTTTTATATTGAACAACTTGAGGAATTCAAAGCTGGAAATGATGCAAATCTCATTTGTGAAATTAAGAAGGCATTATATGGATAAAACAAGATCCTTGAGCTTAGTGTTGTCATCTTAATATGTATCTACAACAACAAGGATTCAAGAAAGGGTATATAGAAAAAAATATACATATAAAATAAGTCAAATATAAACTATTGGTGGTAGTGGTTTATGTTGATGACATCATTTTTGGGAGAAATGTTGACATAATGAGACAATGGTTTCCTTCAGTCCTGCAACAATAATTCAATATGTCCTTATTTCGTGAACTAACGTACTTTAATTCTTTACATGTACAATAAACTAAATGTGGTATCTTTCTTTCACAAACCAAATATCTTAAGGAAATTATGAAGAAATATGGCTTAGAAGATTGTAAACCAATATGCACACCAATGACAATAAGATGTAGCCTCAGTCAAGAATATGACACTCCATCCTTTAATCAATCTCTATACAGGTCTATGACTGATAACTTGCTTTATCTTATAGGTACATGACCATACATTATGCATATCGTTGACATAGTTGGACTATTTCAAGCAAATCGTAAAGAAACACATCTCACAGAAGTCAATAGAATATTCAATTATCGATAGGGGAATCAAGACCTTGGATTATGGCACCACAAGAACATCAATTTTTCACTTCATGCTTATACAAATGCAAACTAGTCTAGTAGCGTTGATGATCGAAAAAGTACTAGTGGAAGAGCTTTCTATTTGGGATCACTTTTAGTTTCCTGGTTCAGTAAGAAGTGAATTTTTATTGGTTTATCAACCACTGAATTAGAATATGTTTTAGTTTCTACTTGTTGCACTAAAAATTTATGAATGGTTAAAAAATTGTAATATATTTAGGTCACTTAACCTCATCTTGTCCCTATTCTTCGTTATAGCACAAGTTCTATTAATATCTCTAAAACTCATATCATTCACTCAAAGGCCAAACACATTATAATAAAATACTAATTTGTTAGAGAACAAGTCATAGAATAGAAAATCAAAGTTCATTACGTTCCCTCAAAAAAAAAAGTTGCAGTTATTTTCACTAAACCTCTTTCTAGTGACTCATTTGAAAATCTTTGCCAAAGACTAGGCTGGTTTATGCTTCTCTCCTAATTTGAATTAC